>OY776120.1:30460754-33208254 GCA_963675135.1 Galeopsis tetrahit
CAATAAACAAGGAGGGTACCTAAATTATGTATTATCATCTATTGTAGGGTCGACTCGATCTATACAAGAAAGGTGGCTCAACAGCAGAAACTTGGTATATAGATAGTGGTTGTTCGCACCACATGACTGGTACTAAGACTCTCTTATCAAGCTATCGTGAGCAAGAAGGACCAAAAGTGATATTTGGTGATAGCTCCATTGCTGTTACTAAAGGATTTGGTTACGTTCGGAATGGTGACATAGAAATTCAAGATGTTTCGTATGTTGAAGGCTTGAAATACAATTTACTCTTTGTTTCACAATTTTGTGATCGTGGATACAAGGTGCAGTTCAAGAGTCAGAAATGTGAAATCATCGACAAGAAAACACACACAGTCCTACTAGTCGGCATTAGACAAGGAAGTGTGTACATAGTGAACTGGAACAGTTGTCCGAGGGACACCTGTCTACTTACTAAGAATCCTAAAGAACTTGGCTGGCTCTGGCATAGACGCCTTTGTCATCTAAACTTTAAGGTTCTTAATAAGATAGCCAGAGACTACCTTGTGGAAGGTATTCCCAATGAAGTCTACTATAAGTCACATGTATGCACGTCCTGTCAAAAAGGTAAACAGGTGAAGGGCTCTTTTAAATCTATTCCATCCCTCTCAACCAGTAGAGTTCTTGAACTTCTACATATGGACTTACATGGCCCTATAACTCCTCCAACTTTGAACGGTAGAAGGTACACACTTGTTGTGGTAGACGACTATTCTAAGTTCACTTGGGTAGTCTTCTTACACAAGAAGAGTGATACACAAACACTTTTACCTGATCTATTGAAGAAGTTACAGGTTGAGAAGAATCAGTCAATTGTCAAGATCCGTAGTGACAAGGGTACTGAATTCATTAACTGCTATATTAAAGAATTTTGTTCTAAGCGTGGCATCCAGCACCTTACTAGTGCAGCAAGGACACCACAACAAAATGGAGTAGCAGAGCGAAGGAACAGAACTCTTAAGGAGGCCTGCAGGACCATGCTGACAGAGTATAATACGCCTCAGAAATTTTGGGCAGAAGCTATCAACACTGCATGCCACTCACAAAATAGAAGTGCTATCAATAAAGCACTAGGTAAGACGCCCTATGAGGTATGGAAAGGTAGAAAACCCAGAGTTTCATATTTTCATATATTTGGATGCAAGTGTTTCATCCACAACAATGGGAAAAGCAAGTTGAATGCATTCGATGCTAAAGCAGACGGGGGGATATTCTTAGGATACTCCTCGACTAGCAAAGCATTTAGAGTATTCAACTACTCAACTCTTTGTGTGGAAGAAACACCACATGTGGTTTTCGAAGAATCTCAACAGGACTCATCTACCAACAAGATCGGTGAGAAAGCTACTGAGCCAACTGTCGAATCTGACAAAGACTCAGAGGTATATGAATCCGTTCAAGCTTACAATCCATTTATAAAAGCTCTCGAGTCAGACGACCAGAAGAAGGTGAGTGCTCAAGGTAACTCCACTAGACCAGTTGACATACCTAAACTAGTCGACTCGTCTACTCCTATTAAATCTTATGATGATAATGATGTTGACATGCATGATGCTGTACATGATATAGATGATAGTATTACTGTTAAGAATAGAAATACATGGAAATCAGCGCATAATACTGAAAATATTATTGGTGACTCTACTGTTGGTGTTAAGACTAGACGACAACTCTTTGAGTCGCAAGAACAATCTAGTCCATCTCTGTTTTGCTGGTGTTGTTTCCTCTCATCTATCGAGCCAAAAACCATTAATGAGGCATTGGCTGATAGTAATTGGATCATTGCTATGCAAGACGAGTTGAATCAGTTTGTTCGAAACGACGTCTGGGAACTTGTCGATAGACCGAAACATCATAATGTGGTTGGAACTCGATGGATTTTCAAGAATAAGAAAGATGAGAATGATGTAGTTGTTCGTAATAAGGCTAGACTAGTCGCCCAAGGCTACTCACAAGCTGAAGGCATAGATTATGATGAAACTTATGCTCCTGTTGCTAGACTAGAAGCCATTCGATTGTTTCTTGCATATGCTGCTTACATGAAATTTACTGTATATCAAATGGATGTTAAAAGTGCGTTTCTTAACGGTATTCTTGTGGAAGAAGTATATGTTGAACAACCCCCAGGTTTCGAAGTGAAAGGTAATCAGGTATACAAATTAAAGAAGGCCTTATATGGACTAAAGCAAGCTCCAAGAGCCTGAATGGACCCAGACGAACAAGGCACAGTTTGATCTAGGCAGATACATCAATGACAACAAGGTGCATGTTGAACCGTCCCTGTTCTTTGGTGGCCATCACACAGTTGGAAATGAAGAAATTCTGACCAAATGCACTAGATGCGGGCTAAAACCTTATTTGGAGGCGTTTCCTAAGGTTGTTCTAGAAGAGGAGGTTCTGGAATTCTATGCTAATGCTAGCAGAAGAGGAGATGTCATCGAATCTTTTATCGGTTCAAATCGTGTGGAAATCACACGTGAAGCTCTTTTTGAAAGACTGAGGTTGCCCATCGGAACGATTGATGTGGAAAAGTATGCGGAAGGGCAAGAGATGAGATATTTAAGCATTTTCTGCGGAAGGAAGATGAAACTGAAACCTGATGGTAAAGCTATTACAGCTAAGAAGGGTGAGCTCCTAGAAAAATATCGCACTCTACTGGACATAGCTAGCAAGATGCTTCTATGTGCCACTGGATCTTTTGACTCAGTCACACAAGTAAAAACAAGAATTATGGCAGCTATCTACGATGGAATTACCGAGGGTAATTGGTTTAAGTTAATAGCTGACAGGATGATGCACTTTGAAAGAAGTGTTAGGGTGGATATTGATACCCGAAATTGGGTGGTCTCTCAAGCAGTTGGATATGGAAACAAGCTGAGTATATTACTCCCACTGTTGATGCCCAACAAGACTAATTGGAGCAAGGGAAAGCCATTTCATCCATTGAAGTTCTATCTAAAGAAAGAGGCTCTGAAGAAGCAGGTTGCTGGAAGGTCAGCTGCTCCTAGACAGGTGCAGTTTGATGAATCTGAAGTATTGCCGTATGCGGATTCGGATAGTTCTTCACAAGCCGGGTCTAAGGAAGCTGAGTCTAGTGCAGACGACTCAGAGAAGACTCAATCGAATGAAGAGACGACTCAAGAGGAGGAGTCGAGTGACCAAGTACCTGAGATGTATACTCTTGTGAGAGTTGGAACCCCACCTCCACCAGAAGAGTCGAGTCACCAGGTTGGTACCTCTTCACAAGCTTTGTCAATTCCTTCTCTCTCTCTACTGTTAGAACCAAGGCTAGATCACATCGATCTAGGCCTCGTCCTTTACCCCCAACCTCACATGTACTGGCGGCATTACCGCTTAGAGCCAGTCATCCCCAAATCACTTCTAAACAAAATACAACTGATACTCCTACAGTTGTCATACCTGACCAAGCCACATTAAAGCCCATTGAAACCAGTGCCTTCACTCCCTCTCCCTCACCAGAATATGGTGAACCCCCCAACCCATCTACTTCAGACAAAACGCCAGTTGCCACTGCAACAGCTGAGTTGGAGACCCCATCTACTCAGGACCCGTCTGTTGTTAGATTTGAATCCCTGGTGTATTATCCGATGTGTCTAAGAGAGAAGAGAATTCGTGCCCGAATGTCCAAGAATTTGAAGAGAACGCTCTCGACTATAGAAGTAGACTATGATTCCGAGCAGTTTGAAAAGTTAGTCCGGATTTGCACATGGTTCGCATTGAAGAAGTCGTCTACAGATGATTTGTTTGAAGTCATTCAAGGCAAAGGCGGTATCTCCAATTTTATGGATTGGGAGATGGAACAGAAAGAAAATAGTGGAGTTAAGGATCACTCCGAACTATTCCCGCGCAAAGCCTTGGTTGATCTAGTCAAGAAGCTTTTGAACATTCCAGATGGTGTTATTGAGGATGTGTTTGCTTTTGACGTTGGAACTCAGACTGATCTAGTTGAAGAAGAGATCAAGCCAGAAGTAGCTGAGATAGCAGTCCAGACTTCAGAACAGTTGGAAGAAATTGTTCATAGTGATGAAGATGAAGTCGACTCATTCATGATTGGAAAAGAAGATGATGAGTTTTTGGATGCTGAGATGTTTGATGAAGAAGAACTCAAGGCAGTTGATAATGTTGTTGGAACTTCCAGTTCGACTCAAGCTATGCCAGACAGATTTCTGGATGATTTAAAGACTGATCTGAGAAGTGTTGTTCACACTGCTATAGAGGAATTCTTGAACTTAAAAATGAAGGATGTGCTAATTGCACAGAATCAGTCACTTGTTGACCAATCCAGAGACTTGTTTATTGGTGAAATCAACAAGATGGACTCGACTTTCCGAGAAGAGTTGTTTGCTCAAGTTGAAGATTTTCTGAAGAAACAAATTGATAGTTCAGAAAGGAGATCAATCTCGTTTGCTCGATCGTTAGCTGAAGAGTCAAGTAAAATGGAAAGACTCTATAGTGTTAAAGTTTCCATTGCTGATGAACAGAGAAGGGAAGCACAAGATCAGTTGGTGCGTTCTCGGGCTGTTCTACATGAGCTGACTGAACAAAATACTCTTCTTAGACAAACGGCTACTCAACTGAAGGATGAACTAGTTTCATGTACACAGAAGTTGGAACTAGTTACTGAACGCTTAGACAAGATGAGCAATGCGGAATCGCATCAGAAGCACATTGAGTCAGCTGCTGAAGCTATGAAGGAAGCTTTGAAAGAAGAAATGACTCGCTTTACTTCTCTTTTTACTCTTAAGGCAAGTGATGAAGCCAAAAAGGGGGAAGAGACCAGTCTAGTTGAAGTTACTAAGTCTGCTAGTGCTGAACCAGAGATGAAAGATGCTGCTACTGCAATTGAAGAACTAAGAAAGCCTAAAAGAGGCAGATTAGTGAAGAAGGCAGATCTAGAGCAAGCTGAAACAGAAAAGCAGATGAGATTAGAGAAAGGTAAAGGTGTTGCATCGTCTCCTGAAGCAGAGATTCAGACTAGACGAGTTAAGAGGAAGTTGAGTATTGAAGAACCTACTGCTGCTGCTGTAGTTGAGAAGAAACAAAGAATTGCAGATGACGAGATGCATTATGCAAGCAAAAAGAAGATAGAAAAACATATTGAGAATCTGCAGAAGCTGAAGGAAGATGAAGAGAAAATGGAAGATCAGTTCATTGATTATTTTATTGACAGAGAGCATCGTCAAGATTGGCTCAAGGTGAAGAGACAATGGGAACTTGATCACTGGATAATCAGAAAGTATGGTGATTTTGAAAATTCGGATGAACTATACTCGATGTTTGATAAGTTTATGGAAGGACAGAATCGAATGCTTTGGAATCTGATATTGAGGATATCTGCTACTGCAAATTTCAACATTCTGATACCAATCTTTCCAAGATGGAAGACTCCTATGACAAGCTCAGGAAAGAGAGTAGATCGTAACCAGATCAAGAAGTTTGAAGAAGAACTGCTAGACAAGGAGAAGATTGAAGATGAAGATCAGATTAGTTTAATTCACAAGAGACTCCTTGATGCATTCTGCGTTCCAAACTCAGAAGAAGGTACTCTTTCAGATTAGTTGATTGTTTTAGTTGTTTTTGCTCTGATATTTTGTTATTGTGGAAGTATTTGTAATCTCTACTGATCTATTTCTGAATGAATGAAAAGATAAAGTACTATTTGATGTTAAAAGACAAGATAACTACTTAACTAGTCTACTTATTGAGAAAAGATTCAAGTAGTTTTGGCTTCATCAAAAAGGGGGAAATTGTTGGGATATGAATCCTAGAACAAGTCCTAAATGATGAATAAAAGATAAAGAAGATAAAGTTTTGATAAGCCAAAAGAAGACTTGAATATTTTCTAAGTGTTGACTAATCTAGTCTAGTTGAGTTGAAGACATCTTGTACAGATCAGTAGAATTCAAAAGACAAGTACAGTTTAAAAGAAAAGTATTCATTAAAAGATAAGTACGAGTTATAAGTACTTCATATCTGTTCATATATGGTTACATTGATTAAATTGTTTTTGAGCTATAATTGTTGTATAGAGCTCATGATGTTTTTATTTGTAATAGATTAGATTTGTTGTATAGTTTATAAGATTGACTAAGCTTGTATTATAAAAGCTTAATGTAATGTAATAGTCTTGTTAGGTTAGATGATAGGACTAGATTAGTTCTATTAGAAGTCTACTGCACAAGAAGAGAAGACCAGTCTACTACTCAAGACAGGTGGACTACAAGACAAGTACATCTACTAGACTACACAAGACAAGTTAACTTGGAGTTAGTTACAGAAACGCGTATTAAAGATAAAGATATAGAAGTTAGTTATGGAATAACTAATTCATAACAGAAACGCGTGGATTGATAAGAAGATTCAGTTGAAGGTAGTTATCAAGAAAAGTTGGTTACAACTTACTAAGTTCTTGAAGATTGAAGTCTATAAATACTTCATGATGGTGATCAATTAAAAACTACTGATACACTGACGTTCATACTCAAGTGAAGCATTATCAAAGATATATTTGAAGTTTACTCTCAGAGTTGATTAAAAGTTCAGAAAGATAGCCAGAAGACAAGTGAAGAATCAAGAAGGCTACTACTGAAGATCAGAGAAGTTTTTAGTTTTTGTTTTGTTATTTTCAAGGTGCTAGATACTTGTAAAATTTCTAGTAAGATCGTAGACATATCTGGAGGTATAGTCTGTTGAAGATCTAAGTCTTCTTCTTGGGACTTTAAAGACAGGAACACACACTTGTACTCGATTGGAAGAGTTTAGTGGAAACATCACAACTGGGTTTGTGAGAGTGGATGTAGACAAGTTGTCGAACCACTATAAATCTTGTGTTTGATTTACTTTACAGTTTTGATTGTTTAAATTGCTTAATTGGTTAACTACTTAACTGATCTAGACTAGTTGAGTATAGAACAGAGTTCTCGAAAATAAGTTGAGTATAATCTTGAATTGGGCTCATTGATAATTTTGTATTCCGCACATTGTACTTTGATATTTCGAAAGAATTTTGAAAAGTCTATTCACCCCCCTCTAGACATTTTCACTAGCTTACTCGTTATTAACTCAACTTGGGACCTACACTTATAATCACTTATTTTAAACTAGAATCACTTATAGAATGTTTGGAAACTTTAGAGTGTTTGACAACACAACTAAGTGATTTAAGTTGTTAAAAGTGATTAGAGTGTGTTTGCAAACAATAGTGATTGATTCAAAGTGATTAAAATTGATTTTTATAGTAAAATTGAAAGGATGCAATGTTTTAAAATTAAGCACTCCTAATCAATTTTTTAAATGTTATGGTGTATGCCAAACAAATCAATTTCTTTTATAATTTTACAAAAAACACCCTTATTACATTTGAATAAATAATGGGTAAAGATAAAATATTATTTAAATTGTGAGGACAAATTTGTAAAATTAGTTAGTGTAATGATGAGAAACACTTAGAAGCTGTTAGAAGCAAGGGAAGGGGTGTTTCACCAAAACCGATTTTAAGTAATTAATTTAATCACTACTTGAGTTTACAAACACTTTAAAAGTGATTTCATTTAAAAAAAAAAAAAAGTGTTTTTAAGCACATAGTAGTGTTTACAAACACTTACTTAATAGCTTCTATGTGCTTCTCATCATTGTAGTAATCAATTTTACATTTTTGCCCTCACAATTTAAATAATATTTTATGTTTACCCATTACTTATATCCAAATGTAATAAGGGTGATTTTGTAAAATTATAAAGAAGCTATTTGTTTTGCAAACATATATCACAACATATAAAAAATAGATTAAAAGTGCTTAATTTTAAAACACTATCCACTTTCAATTTTATTTCAAAAATAATTTTAATCACTTTGAATCAATCACGAACGTTTGCAAATACACCCATATTACAATTTAGGCAGTGTCATCTTCTATTTGTTTTTCTCATTTAAATTAATTTACAAAGTTTGTGGAATAAACTTTTAATATTCTTCAATTAATTTTTTTAAACAAAAACTCATCAAAACAAAAATTGATAATTTAATAACGTCTAATGTTTTATTGTAAATTACAACATATATAGTTTTTCTATTGAGATTCGGGCATGTCGTACCTAGCTAATATTGATATGTGATCAAATGTATTTTATTGATCGATCCTGATCATTAATACCCCTAAAATTTTCCATTTTTTCTTTTTGATCTTTTCTAAATTAAATAATTATTTAGGCGTGCATACAAGAATTATATGACGTAAAACAAGAAAATTGAAAGTTATTATAAAAAATAATTTACAATTCAAATTACATCCATATATAATATGTAAACTTATATTAATTAATAGAGCACCATTAATGGAATTTAAAAGTGAAGCTCCTTTAATTTTGGATACCCAAAGTCGTCCACAAATTAAGTCTCATATATATAAATTAAAGAAGGATGGGTCTAGAATTAAAATTGAGTTACTTGATCAACCTTAAACCCTAAATATTTAAGAATATTGTTTATAAATTTTTTGAATTGGTCAATTTTTTTATTTTTATTTTTTGTAATTTTTTTTATTGGTAATTTTTTTTCGAAAATGTGTGTTGAAAAGTGTAAGTCAATATTACTAAAAAGTGTAAAATAATATTACTAAAAAGTGTAACACATTTTTTTATTAAAATGTAAAAATGTGTAAGTCACTATAATTGAAAAGTGCAACACAACTTTTAATGAAAAGTGTAAGCCATTATAACTAGAAAGTGCATGTTAGTATAACTAGAAAGTGCAATACAATATTATTAAAAAGTGCATGTCAATATACTTGAAAAGTGCAATACAATATTTTAATGAAAAGTGTAAGTTATTATAACTGAAAAGTGCAACACATTTTTACTGAAAAATGCATGCCTATATAACTAAAAGGTGCAATATAACATTAAGTGTACGTCGATATAACTGAAAATATTCTTTTTAAAAGTGTAAGTCACTATAATTGAAAAGTGTAACACTAAAAAAAAAATCTTAATTTTTTTTTTTTTTTACAGAATTTTTTTTTGACCAAGTCAATAGTTATCGGTTAATTTGATCAACTCAATTTCATATATAGAATTAATTCCGCCGGAGACCTACCCATTAAAGAATACTAATTAGGTAGCGTGCTCAAATCTAAGGATTACCAGATCTTTCATGAGGACGACCAAAAGCCCAACCTTACAAAAAGTCAAAAACATGCATGCATGCCTCATCACTTTAATTAAATGGCATCACTTTAATTAAATAAACATTTTTAAAAAAAAAAAATTAATACAAATGATTTGGCCATTAAGGGTTGATCTAATTATCACGAATAACCTACCATGTAAAAGTATACTTTCACAACTTCGTAATAATTTTCCCAACCTTAAAATAGTATAGTGTTTATAAACTCTACCCTCATAATATTTACAATTTTACACAAAATGACATTACTTTTAAGTTCATACATAATACACAAGTCAAATCATTTTTTTACTTTATGCTTAAAAAGGTTTGTAAAATAACTCTTCAAAACTCTACTAATTATAACTCTTTGTTAATATATGTGCCCACTAACCTATAAAAATTATTATGGAATGGATGAAGTATTAAAATATAGAGATCGAAGAAATGCATTATTTTCTTTTAAGTTGTATCCGTTTTGAACTTTGATAGTGCTAAAATGTCCGATCATATATGTCCAGTCTTTAATTTAGAGAAAAAAATAAGCTATGTTTGTCGATAAAAAAACTAAAATATTGAGTTTTATAAATATTATAACTAAAATAAAAAATATTTACTCTAAAGTATAACACCAGTTAATATTCACTTGGCAAAGACTATACTAATTAATTACTAAGATAAAATAATCTTGCGTAAGATAGTATAGTGATAAATAGATTCCTATATAAATTCAAATTTCTGAGATAATTAAGTGGTAATTAAAAGTGAGAAAAAGAAAAGTTGAAATGGGTAAAAAAGGGTAAAAGCAAAAATGGGAGAGCAAGTATGTCATGAAATGCGGAAAGGGCAGAGATTTTTCTCGATGATCATTCAAAATTTTATAATTGACCATGTTGTGATTTTTTGGGTCAAAAAGGTGGGGTGTCGCAATGTGAAAATTAAGTATACAAATATGAACTTATTACTCCGTATTACATAAGGCAGAATTTTAATTTCAACGTTCAATTACTTTGCAGTTTTTATTTTTATTTTTAAATAGTATTAATTGTTTTGGAGGTGTTTGTAAATTCTATAAAGTAATGTAAAATTACATTTTTTACAAGCGATCCCCCACAGTTTTAAGAAAAGAAAAAATAATCTGAAAAATGCTTGTAAAGTTTAAAAACAACACCCTTAGTTGTTTAGATGCAAATTTGTGCATGCGCATATCATGTAACTAGTGTAATTTGTTAATACCACTTATCAAATACTCCCTCCAAGATAACTTTCATAGGTAGATAAACACATATATTAAAAAAGTGTAATAATGAGTGGAGTTTTGAAAGATAATTTTATAAACTTTTATGTATAAAGTAGGGATATTAATGGGCCGAGTCGGACACCTAGATATCCGAACCTGATCCGTTTCAATATGGTCCGGGTCGGGCCGACCCGTTCAGGTCACAGGGTGGAGTGGGACGACCCATTATAAATTTTAATTTTTTTTAAATATATAACAAAAAATTTAGATTTGTATTGAAAAATAAATAAAATAGTCTTAAAAGCATGTTTATAAATTTATTTTCACATTATAAAGAGGTTAATATTGATATAAATTTTTAAATGAAGTATTTGATATTATGTTTTATCAATTTATATTAACTTAAAAAATATATATGAAGTGAATTATTATTATATATATATCTTATATGTATTAATAAACATGTTACATGCAAAATATTAAAAATATATTGTATTTATATGTATAATATATATAAAAATAAATATAAAAAAATGCATCTTGAAATCGATTCGTAATTAAATTTAGTACAAAATAGCATCGTTGTATTTTCATATTGAATTATGTCGCAAATTTGCGATTGTTTTATTTCTTTCGCAAAGCTTGTTGACTTGGTTGGACTATTTACGTCCGAGTACATAGATGATAATACGATGTTGGTCAAACAAAACAAAACAATATGATATTCATGAATTTATATAAGGTGGCATAGAATCACTTATGATCTCTGGTCAAAATTAAAATAAAAAAGAAGATAAAACCACTTACGAAGTTATGATCCACTATCCACATTTCAATAGTCAAATTCACAATTAGAACCATCACTCATGACCACTTACAGTTTTAAAAATAAAACTGGTAATTATATATTCGACTTCAAAAAGAAAAAATAATTAAAATATATTCATGACTAGGGATATTTATCAAGGTTATATATATAAACTAGCAATTACACGCATTGGTGAAGTCGCAATAGATTTTAGCCGGTCTGATTTTCATGTTCCACTCTTTATGTTTCACTCATATTTCATTCTGCTAGATTTTTAACACATGTTGCTATCAATATTGTAAAATATATATAACATATGTCAATTATTCATATAGTGGAATAAAATGGGGAACAAGAAAATTAAAACATCGGACAAAGTGGGATAGCTCAAGTGGTTAGAGCACCACTACCTAGGCCTTAGATCCTGGGTTCGAGTCATGAGGAGGGAAAAAAAAGGGATGGGTATTTAACTTCCATTAAAAAAAAAAAAAATTAAAACATCGGCCGCCTGGTCAGGTTTGTGATCATTGTAATTTATACGAAAAAAGAGAAAAGAGCCCACTAAACAAAACAACAAAGCTGTGACACCTTATTCCTGTAATTAATTCATGCTATAATTTTTTTTAGTAAATATATATGATGGGTACATATTTTGTTGCACAATTATAATATTCTAATAATTATCTTTAAGATTGTTTGTACATATGAAACCAAATTGTATTTTTAATCCAATTACCGATAATAATAATAGAATTCCAATCGACTGATATAAATTATATAAATCAAGTACGTGGTATTTTTAATTCAATTTTAGGATGAAGTTTATACACGACAATTCCAATTTTTACATATAAATTCAATTTACTTCCTCCGTCGGCTTATAAGTTTCACTTACTTTTTGGCACAAAAATTAAGAAAAGTGATTAAATAATAGATATAGTACAAGTGATTGAGGGAGGAGAGAGATGGAGAGAAAAAGTGAGATATAAAGTGAAATGTAAGAAAAAGTACTTACCAAAAAAAAGTATGAAAAACTTATAGGTGGACGAACTAAAATGGTAAAATGGGAAACTTATAGACGGACGAAGGGAGTATATTTTTTTGATGAAATATAAATAGAATTTTTAATAGTACATAAAAAAATCATCTCTGAAAATTATAGAGAATGTTCTAAATTTTTTACATATAAATTCAATTTGATTAAAATATTGAATTTAACATTACACGAAATTCCCTAATATTATTCAATTATGTAAATTTGAAAATTGAGAATTGATTTTCATTTTTATAGGCAAATAAAAAGGTGATAATTGTAATATGCGGCGAACCCACGCACAAGGTAAGGGGGCCATGGCCCCTCCCATTTTTTTTTTTACTTTTATATGTATGCATATGTATTTAATCTATTCCATTTTTTTTAACTTTTATATGTATGCATATGTATTTAATCTATTATTTGGATACTCGCCTGCATTGTATCAAAAAAAAAAAAAGTTATTGGGCCGAGTTTATTAGTTGGGCTTTAAGTTGAATGAATATTTTGCATATTAGTTGAATATATTTTTTTTCGGGATGGGGTATATACCCCTCCAGCTTTGTTAGATACACTCCCCCGATACATATACTCCCCTTAAAGTACCTCTGAGATAGATGCACTCCCCCAAAATTGTCTATTATACCCCTTTATCTTAAAAATTGGTATGATAAATGCACACCCCCATAAAACCCTAATTTCCTCATTTCTTCCCCAATCCTCCTTTCCCCCTCTTTCCTTCCTTCCCCTTCGTTTCTCCAAGCCACCGCCGCCCGCTCCAGCCCCGCCCGCTCCAGCGTCGCCGCCCTGAAGAAACAGGTAGTTTTTTTTTTTTTTTTTGTTTCTGCAAGTGGCGACGGCGCCGCCTCCTCCCCACCGCCCTCTTCACCCCCTCCCTCTCGCCGTCGAACTCCCCCTCCCCCCTCCTCTCGCCGTCGCACTCCCCCTCCTCCTCTCGCTGTCGCACTCCCCCTCCCTCCCCCATTTTTTCTATTTTTTTTTCTGCAACTAATTAGCGGCGCGGCGGCGCCGCCCCCTCCCCTAACGTCGCCGCCTCCGTCCCCTCCCCCAGTGTCGCCGCCTCCGCCCCTTCTCTCGGCCTCCACCGCCGTGAAAGTTGAAACCCTCCCCCAAATCGTCACAGGTTTTTTTTTTGTTTTTTTTTTAATTTTCGACTATTTTAGGTCGCCTGAAAACCCTCTCGTCGACAATAGTTCGTCAATGAGAGTGTTTTTGACCGACCCAAAATGGCCGAAAATTTCAGTTTTCTTAAAAAAAAATAAAAAAAAATCATTCGAAACACATAGTCGGCCGGATTACTTTTGGTTGACAAACCAGAGTTGACCGGATTACTTTTGGTCGACAAACCAGTGTCGACCGGAGTGTTTTTGGTGGACTTTGGTTTGTCGACCAAAATAAAGTTTACTTTTTTTATTTTCAAAGTCTGATTTTTAAAATTTCTAAATTTATTTTGTGGCCGCCGGAAGTGTGGCGGCGGCCGTCGTTTGTTGGGCGGCGGCGACCGTCGTTTGTTGGGCGGCGGCGACCGTCGTTTGTTGGGCGGCGGCGGCCGTCGTTTGTTGGGCGGCGGCGGCCGTTTGTGGGTAGGGTTAGGATTAGTGATAAAATTAGGGTTAGTTTCAATTTAAATTGAAGGGGAGTGTATCTATCTTTGTGGATTTTAATAAAGGGTAAAACATGTATTTTACATGATTATTTAATTAATAAAAGTGGAGGGGGAGTGTACTAAACAAAGCTGGAGGGGTATATACCCCAACCCTTTTTTTTCTTCTTAAAATTTTAAATCTTTTATTCATCATTTTAATTTTTCAGAAAAAAGTTTTGGTTGGATCTTAAATTTTAATTTGTGTTTAGTTAAATTTTATTAACTTTCACTTAGCGTGCATGGAAAGATGAATAAATTCATATATTGATAATTTACACACATACTCCATCGCGGAATTATTTGCACGGTTTGATCGACACTTTTTTTAAGAAAAGAGAATTTACACACAAACTATTGTATATACTCAACGGTAGATTAATTTTCGTGGTGTGCTTCGTTTTAATATATTAGAGATTTTTTTTTTGTGATATTTAAAAATGAATATTGACATATTTAGATGTAAAAATATAATATCTAAATTTATTGTTGAATATATTAGTATTAAACGATGTATATCGGCCCCCTTTACGCAAATTTCTGGGTCCGCCCCTAATCTTATATGATATTCATATGTCATTTATAACATTTTAAAATTAAAACTTTTATTTTATATTTACTAAGTGCCAAATTTTACTCATAGCAATCTCCTAATTTAGCCAAAATAATTAGTAATTATCATATAATTAATTTTACTCAACTTATACTTTATAATATACATTGATTAGTGCACGAGCGGGAATAATTATTTCTTTCATCATGACTCAAATAGATACAATAGATTGTAAGAAAAGAAAAAAATCTAAGACATAAAATGAGTTGCAAATTTTATAAATTAGAAATAGCAATTGATGATATGATCGAAGGTTGGATTGACTTAACATATGAGATTTAGAAGAAACTATAGAAATAAATGTAGAACTTTATAAAAACATGCAAAAATCATAAGTAAACAAAATGAATTTATAAAGTCATTTTTAGAGTTGTATATACTGCGTTGAAATAAAAAGAGTGGGGTTGAGAGAGAGAAAGATAATGAGCCGACACCATCTTCGATACACTAAATTATTATTATTATTTTTTTATAAAATATGGACTCTGAGTATTTCTATGTTGGTTCGCAATTTATTTTTAACCCAAATATATATATATATATATATCTTAATTTATCATATATTTGCAAACATTTCGACAGCCACGTGTTGCAAAATGATTGGTTTATCACAATCTATTTTTTCTCAAATTCCTCTATTTCAAAATCTCTTTTTTCTCATTAATTTAACTTGGGCAATTCTTACGGTAGTCACATTTTACAAAGTGACTACGCAGTCACTTTGTCGAATCGCGCCATGTGGCGTCGTAACCGTAAAAACGACCTGCTACCTGTCATACAGGTTTCAGTTATTTTTAGCATTATTTAAATTATATTTTGTTATTTACTATATTACCCTTCTTTTTAAATTTTATTTATATTTTACCTGCACCCACTAATTTAATGAGTGCACCCCCTAATCATATTTTTACTACAATTATTTGCACCCGCTAATTTAATGAATTCACCCCCTAAACATATTTTTACAACAATTATCTGCACCCGCTCATTTAATGAGTTCACCCCCAAATCATTTCTTTTTTACAACAGTTATTTACACCCGCTCATTCTATGAGTTCACCCCCAAATTATTTTTTACCACAATTATCTGCACTCGCTCATTTTATGAGTTCACCCCCAAATTATTGTTTTACCACGGTTATCTGCACTCGCACATTTTATGAGTGCACCCCAAAATATTTTTTTAAAAATAATCACATTTAAAAGACTATATTATCCTTTTATTATTTTACACAAAATATAATAAAATAAACTCTAAAAAATCAATTCACCACCAAATCACCCATATTTAAAAAAAAAAGCGTAAAAATATAATTAATAAAAAACGATCGAAATTAGCCACAAATCTCAATTTTTTTCTTTTTAATTTTTCTTCCCCTTCCTCTTTTTCTTTTTTCTTCCCATTTTCAATTTTTTTTTCAAATTTTTTATTTCCTTGTTTTTTTTTTCTTTTCCTTTTTAAATTTTCCTATCTTTCTTTTCCATTTTTTGCATGTGTAATTTTTAAATTTTAATACAAAATAATATTATAGGTATAATTTTATTAAAGTCGATCGGCGGTGCACCTAAATTTTAATTTTAATTTGATGAGTAAAGGACCTGTCGGAAATCCATGCATGTCGGCGGGTGACCCAGCCACCACCATGCCCGACCACCCCCTCGACGGCGAAGGCGGCGCTTCGGTCTCGGTCGCTGAAGCCCGAGACCCCTCCTCGAATTGCAATCGCGATTCTTCACTTCCATAACAATCGACATAATCTTCCATCTCGGCCACGATCCATGGTGGCCGAAATCCTCTCCTCATTTCGACCACCGACGCGACTGCTTCGATCAATCTCCCTTGCGTTCGCGATCCAGGAGTTTCTCCTACATCAACGGCGCTCGTCTGCAACACTCGGATCGACGCTGCCTCTCTCTCGTCGTTCATCTATGTCCAAATCGAAGCTACATTGCTTCATCCGTCTTCTTCACCCTGCTCCTGCGCAGCCTCTTCCTCCGGCTGACGACGGCCCGACGGAGGACTGTGAGTATGTTGCTGATGGATCTCTAACCGGACGACACTCGGAGCCGGTGACCTTACTGATGAAATCCCAAGCGACGACTACTGACCTAGGGTGCCCTCCCATTGGGCTAGGGGTTCCTTCAATTGGGCTTGGTAATGTGCACCCTCTATTTTCTTTAGTACACCCCGATCTGCACTCTCTCCACTTTTTTTATGGTATTATTGATACTGGTATTACTAGTTATTGATTGTGGTATTACTATTAATACACTATTGAATTAAAATTAATGATTATTGATTATTAATTGTGGTATTACTGATTATGTGAAATTATTTATTACTGATTATTATTATATTTAAGGTATTACATATTATTGTTTATGGTATTACTGATAATTGTTTTTGTTATTATTGAATATAATTAGATTTGTGGAATTATTTGTTATTGTATGAGATATTACTATTCAATGTTCATGGTATTACTACTTACTGTTCATGGTATTACTGATAATTATTTTTTGTATTATTGAATATAATTAGATGTGTGAAATTATTTGTTATTGTATAAAATTTTACTGATTAATATTAATGGTATTACTGATTAATATTCGTGGTATTACTAATTGTTGGGATATGAATCCTAGAACAAGTCCTAAATGTTGATAAAAGATAAAAGATGAAGTTTTGATAAGCCAAAAGAAGAGTTGAATATTTTCTAAGTGTTGACTGATCTAGTCTAGTTTAAAAGAAGTCATCTTGAACAGATCAGTAGAGTTCACAAGACAAGTACTAGTTTTAAAAGACAAGTATTATTGAAAGATAAGTACGAAATATAAGTACTTCACATTTGTGTATATTAACTGATTAGTTTGTTATTGAGCTATGATTTAATTACTGTATAGAAGCTCATGATTGTTTTATGTAAAAATATATTGATGTATAAGTTTTCTAAGATGACTAAGCTTTGTAACAAGAGCTTAATGTAATGTAATAGTCTTGTTAGGATTAGATGATAGGACTAGATTAGTTCTATATTGTAATCTGAAGAAGTCTACTGCACAAGACAAGTAGAAGAAGAAGTCTACTACTACTAGACAAGACGGGTGCGACTCAACAAGACAAGACAAGACAAGAAGACTGAAGTTAGTTACAGAAACGCGTATTGAAGATAAAAATTGAAGGAGTTAGTTAAGGAATAACTAATTAACTGAAGAAACGCGTAAAATGATAAGAAAAATCAGTTACAAGTTAGTTTTCAAGAAAAGTTGGTTACACAACTGAAAGTTCTTGAATTGGAAGTCTATATATACCCCAAGGTATTTATTCATTAGTAATGACTGATACTACAACATATTGAAGCATTATTGAAGATTCAAAGAAGAAATTACTCTCAGAGATTGAAGTTCAGAAAGTGAAGCTACACAAGACAAGTGAAGATCAAAGAAGGCTACTACTGAACGAAGAGAAGTTTTATTTTTGTTTACTGTTTCAAGTTGCTAGATACTTGTAAATCGCTAGTAAGATCGAAGAGACACTTGGTAGTGTTGTCGAGAAGATCTAAGTCTTATTTCTTGGGACTTAAAGCTACAAGAACATATTACTCCATTGGACGAGTTAATAAGAATATCACAACTGGGTTTGTGAGAGTGGATGTAGACAAGTTGTCGAACCACTATAAATCTCGTGTTTGATTTACTTTACTGTTTTGTTTGTTGTTTGATTGATTAATTGTTTGATTGATTAAATTACTTGTATGAACAAGACTAGTTGAGTAAACACTAAAACAGAGTTCTCGAAATAAGTTGAGTATAAACTAGAATTGGGCTCATTGATTAATTTCGTTATTCCGCATATCGTACTTTGATATTTCGAAAGATTTTTGAAAAGTCTATTCACCCCCCTCTAGACATTTTCACTAGCTTACTCGTTATTAAACTCAACTTAGGGACCTACACTAATTATTGTTAATGATATTACTGATTTCTGTTTATGGTATTACTGGTTATTACTTGTTGTATTACCGACTACTCCCTCATTCCTATTGAAAACTACCCAACGTTCCTTATTCGTTTGTCCCAATGAAAGTTACTCATTCATTTTTTGCCAAACTATTCCCTCTCACATTTCATTATATTCTTCTCTCTCTCAATCACATCACCTCTCATACATCCCACTTATTATATCATATTTTTTAACCTCTGTGTCCGAAGCTCATGAGGAGCTTTCACTAGGACGGAGGGATTATAATAAAATCATACATATAATATTATTTTGTATTAAAATTAAAATTAAAAAATATACTAATGAAAAAAAAAGTAGGAAACAAAAAAAACGAAGAAATAAAAAGTTTGGAATAAAAATTGAAAATGGGAAGAAAAATTAAAAAGAAAAAAAAATTAAAATTTGTGCCTAATCTCGATAGTTTTTTTTAATTATGTTTTTACGATTTTTTTTTCTAAAAATATGAGTGATTTGGTGGTGAATCGACGGTAACTCGGCAATGACTCGGTTGTAGATTGTAAATGTATAAATTAGGGTTGATTTTATTATATTTTGTGTTAATTAATAAAAAAATAATATAGTCTTTTAAATGTAATTATTTTTAAAAAAATATTTTGGGGTGAACTCATAAAATGAGCGGGTGCAGATAATTGTGGTATAAAAATAATTTGGGGGTGAACTCATAAAATGAGCGGGTGTAGATAACCGTTGTAAAAAAGAAATGATTTGGGGGTGAACTCATAAAATGAATGGGTGCAGATAACTATGGTAAAAATGATTTGGGTGAACTCATAAAATGAATGGGTGCAGATAACTATGGTAAAAAATGATTTGGGGTGAACTTATAAAATTAGCGGGTGTAGATAATTGTTGTAATAAATTATTACAACAATTATTTTATTGTATAAGGATAAAAATGTAAATTTACAATAATATATTTTAATTAATTTAATTTAATAGAAAATACAAATTTATGACACTTTACGACACATTACGACAATACATATCGTAAAATTTACAAAAGGTAACAGGTCATCAAATCTAAACCTTTAGATTAGATTTTTAATGGCTTAGATTAACTGACTACGGTAGTCATTACGACACGTTACGACACTCTGACTACATATAGAAGGTCCCATTTAAATTTTTATTAATTTTTTTTATTAATTTTAATCATTAATCCATATTAATTTTGAATATTAAAATTCAAAATGAAACAGAATTTCCGCATAATCTTTTAAGGAGTATCCTATATAAATCATCTTCTATATCTCTTCTACATTCATTTCAACCATTCTCACATTTTTCGTTTTCGTTTTGCAGAATTTGTTTAGATAATTTTTTTTTTTGTTAATTTCATATCCTATATAAATCTCTTTTTTTCATTTCAACCATTCTCATATTTTTTTTTTTGTTTTGCATAAAATTTTTAAATTAATTTTTTTTTTGCAGAAATTTTGTTTTTGTTTTGTAGCAGAAATTTTCTATTTCCTCTTATATATAAATCTTTTTCTTTCATTTTAACATTCTCATTTATTTTTATTTTTTTTGTTTTGCATAAAATTTTTAGATAAAATTTTTTTTTGCAGAAGTTTTTGTTTTGCAGCAGATATTTTCTATAATCAATATCATTATTTTTGTTTTGCAGAATTTTTTATTTTTTAGATTACAATTTTTTTTCTTTTTTGCAGAAATTTTAATTTCTTAGGTTACACTTTTTTTTTTCAGAAATTTTCTCAATTTTTTATTTTTCCAGATTACAATTTTTCATGTAAATATAAAATTAATTTTTTTCAATTTTGTTTAAAATTGATTATCCTAACTTTATGTTGAAGTTTCTACAATGTAATTTTCTCTCCGTGTTTTTTTTTTTTTGGGCTTTTTTTTTTCTTTTTATTTAATATAATTTATTTTATTTTCCGTTTTCTTCGGCTGTTTTTTTTTCTTTTTCCTTTTCTTCGGCAATTTTTACGTAGTTATATTTTTTCACTTTTTTTTTTATTTTCCTTTTTTTCCGGCTGTTTTTTTTTTCTTTTTCCTTCTCTTCACTTTTTTTTCCTTTTTTTTTTTGGGCCTTTTTTTTCTTTTTCCTTTACTTCGCCTGTTTTTTAATATTTTTTTTCTTTTTTAATTATCTTTTATTTTATTCAATTCAACTTTTTTTTTTTTAATTGATAGAGGTATAATTTTCTCTCATTCATTTTAACTCTTATATTTTAATCCATTTGATCTTTCACACGAGACTATATATATATATATATCTTTCTTATATACTAATTTTAAATCTTTTAAAGCTGACGTGGCTTCACCAGAATTCTCATTTGTTAAATCTGTCATTTTCTGTAATTTTGATTTTTTTTAAAAATAATTTTATCTTTCCTCTTTTTTCTCTCTCTTTATCAACTGTCATTTTTTAAATTATTTTTTCTTTTTTATCCATTCTTTCTTTCACTCTTCTACTGTTTAAATTTTTTAATTTTAATTTTATTTAATAATTATATTAAAATTTATTAAATAATACTTATTTTACCCGCGAAATCGTGGGTCTTGCACTAGTATATATATATTTTGTAATATTCTTTTAAAATTCTCATGTCAATTTAAAATGAATAATAAATCAATACAAATTATTAGGAGTTATTGATATCTCCATATTTCCAATTAGTAGGAGTTTGATTGATATCATTATATTTTAAACAGTTTTAAAAAAGGGAAAATATCACTTTTGGTCACTCAACTTTAACGCTTTTCACATTTGGTCACCCACATTTAATCACTATCAAAATTGGTCACTCACTTATTCTTTTTTATCATTTAATCACTATCAAAATTGGTCACTCACTTATTCTTTTTTATCAATTTTGATGCCCGCTGTTAGTAAATCCGCCATTGACTAACGGGGAGAAAAGGTTTTGAGCCCAACTTTTATTTTCCCTCTTTTAATTCCTAAACCCTAAACCCCAAATCCATTTTTTTAAAATTTTTACTGAATGGCAAAAACTTGTGTAAAAATTTTACTGAATGGCAAAAACTTGTGTGAGACCGTCTCACGGATCTTTTTCTGTGAGACAGATGTCTCACGGATCTTTTTCTGTTAGACAGATCTTTTTAACCCATATTTCAAAATTTTGGGTAGGATAACCCATATTTTTTTCCAGATTTTGGTTTGTAAAAAAAGTGATAATGTTTAAGTAAAAAGTGATAGTATTTTTAACAAAAGTGACTATCACTTTTTACTTAAACACTATCACTTTTTGCTCAAACATTATCACTTTTTATATATAAAAGTCGTTTTTGCTCAAACATTATCACTTTTTATATATAAAAGCCGTCTCACGGATCTCATTCTGTGAGACAGTCTCACCCAAGACTAGCCCTTACAGAATTTATCTTCAATTAATATTACTGGTGTGTTGTTTTTCCTTTGGTATTTTCCTTGTTTGGTCATTTTGATGAACCATGGATTGTGTACTCTTGATGATTGTACAACCTATAAAATAAGAAATTAGTACATTACAGTAATTATAAAATGACATTGTAAGCCAAGACATACTCACATTTCGTGATTTTTTCTTGATAATTCCTTCTGACCTATTACAACAGATAAATATAATAACATAATTTAGTGATACAAAAAACTTAAATATTAAATTGAAATAAGAAATACATATGGTACATACTGGTAATTTTTGTTTCTTTACTTGAGTATTGCTTGCTGGAGTATTTTTCCCACTGATTGACTGAGATTCTCCAATGGGTATTTTTTCGGGCTCCACGATCCACGACTGCAAGTTCACATGCTCCATTCTTACTTCTACGATTGTTTCATTTTTTCTTTCAGGACAAGTTCTTACACTGTGTCCTAACACGTCACATTTACCACATTTCAAAGGTCTTTGATTTTTTTTTTTTAACCTATGTGGATAAGTTGGTTGTGTAGGGGATGGGGGTTCATTATGACCCTTTCTTCTCAATTTTTTAGGTCTGCCTGTTCTTTTTTCATACTTAGGAGGCAAAGGTGCTATCAAATCACATTTTGGCCAAAAATCTGAACGCATCATCCCTAAAATACAATGTGTATATGCTTCATGCCTCTACACTGTAAAATAGAATGTGTATATGCTTCATGCCTCTACACTGTAAAAAGGGTGTACATAAGACTCTGGTTGCTCATCCCTACACCTGGCTGAAATATAGCATAGGAATGCATTCAGTTGCTTCCTTCATATTTTTTTCTGCAGCATCTCTATTCACTTGCAGTCTCACAATGATAATGTTTCTGATTGTTTCAAGTATGGTGATGATTGATTTGTTTGTGTATTGCAGGAAGAATGAGTGAGTTGAAACTCTCACACAGGTTATTGGCCAAGATATCACACTTTGGAAAAGTACTTGCAGTCTCACCATGATAATGTTTCTGATTGTTTCAAGCATGGTGATGGTTGGTTTGTCTATCATGATAATGTTTCTGATTGTTTCAAGCATGGTGATGATTGGTTTGTCTATTGCAGGAAGAATGCGTGAGTTGAAGCTCTCACACATGTTATTGGTCAAGATATCACACTTTGGAAAAATATTGAAGTATGCTCTGGACCACTGGGAAGGATTTCATATGCTTTTTCATCTAAGTCCTCCATTTCCATTCAAGCATTGAAGCTTTGAATTCTAGTTGAATCCAATATCATTATCCAGCATACTGATTATCAAATCCTGATTATCAAACCCAATATCATTATCCAACATACTATTATCCAACAATGTTAGAAACCACTCTCAGTATCTTTGTTAGAACATCACTATCTTCAGAATTTTCAGAATTGGAGGCCCCAAGCTCATTTAAAATTTAATTAGACATATCAGCTTCTGGACCAAAATCACCACCATCAACCACATGCATTTCCCTCTCACTATCTAAATGTTGAAAATAAACCATTTTTTTTTTTTGATAAAAATGTAAACAAAACAAAACTAATTAACCCATATATTTAAACGTAAAAGTTATAGAAACTTACCGTTCCTTTTAGACATCTTCAATTCTTCGTACAAACTCAAAATCACTCTATTGTGGTTTGAGAGTTTAGGGTTAAGGAATTAAAAGAGGGAAAATAAAAGTTGACGGCTCAAAACCTTTTCTCCGTTAGTAAATGACGGATTCATTAACAACAACATCAAAATTGATAGAAAAGAATAAATGAGTGACCAAAATTTTGATAGTGATTAAATGTGGATGGTGAAAAGTGGTAAAGTTGAGTGATCAAAAGTGATATTTTCCCTTTAAAAAATAAAAAAAACATCAAAGGGAAGAAAATTGAAAAAAAAAATGTTAACATAATACAAATAAAACAAAAAATTACACTTTTTTAAAAAATATACAAAAAAAAATATATAAAATTACGTTATTGTTGTTTAAAAACGTGTGCAAACCTATTTTCGTCAACCACGCCAACCATTCAATGTCAACAGTTGAATTTGAGCAAGTTATATATCACATTTTCGTAAATCGTAACTTTTTGATCAAGTTTCGTGCCGGGACGGTTATTATTGAGAAAAAATGGTTAATGATAAACAATAGAGTATATAATTATATATCAAAATTAGTTATATATTAATGGTAAAAAAAAAATTATGATGTAACCCAATTCTCAATTGTCCAGGGCAAACACAAACCACGTATTCTTAATAAAACTTCAAATGACTGGAGCAATTCTCAATTTTATCCAATCCTACACTACCTGCATAAGATTAACTCAACAAAGCATAGGATGTGATGACAATCCTCGACTTTCTTTCAACAGGATGGATCAACAAAGCGTCTATGTAATGACAATCCTCCATAAACCACTTATTCTTAATAAAAGTCCTGTAAATATTCTTCAAATGATTGAAGCAATTTCTCAATTGTCCAAGAAACGTATTCTAATTAAATAAAAGTACAGTGAAAAAAAATAAAAAACAACAACTTAAAAGCCACGTAGGCAAAATGAAGACAATGAAATATATGTATTAAAGATATATCTGAGTTATATATTAATAGGAAAAAATGAATATGATACTAATCTATTTATCAAAATTAGGCGCAAATCAACAAACACATATTTTGAATAAATAACTCTTTAGATGATTGGAGCAATTTGTCAAACAAATAAATGAATTAAAGATGAAATATCTTCGTACCGAGTATAATTTGAACTATAATAAAATAAATTAAATTAAAGTTATAAACAATGATATAATGATATGAAATTATAGAAATATAAAATGACAGTAGAAAAAAAAGGGTAAAAGATTAAATGAGGCATAAAAAAGACTAAACATTTGAAGAAATAAAACTGCAAAAAAATATTTATCATCTTTGATGCATATAATGAAAAATAAAATAAAAAATACTACATCAGATACCTTTTAAAAATATTAAATTTTAATGAAGATAACATTTAAGATAAAACTTTAGAAATAAATACCAACCTCATAAAAAGAAGCCCTACAACGGAGGAAATAAAGAAAAGCAAAACATTAATAAATACGTCAGATTTGACACAATTTATATCGAGAGAAATAATTTTTGAGAATACAGAAGGGAACGGAGAGAGAATTTTGAGATATATTGTATACAGAAAATCATAAATTGAATAACAAAAAAAAAAACAAATATAAATTGAGGGAGAGAATGTTAAACAAAGATCATAAAACAGGAAGTCCACAAAACATTAATAGATACGTCAAATTTCGCCAATCTAGGAAGAAATGAGAGAAATTGTAGAGAGGAAGTGAGAGACAATTTACAGAGGAAGAAGAGACGGAAAAAAATTTAGAAATAATGTACGTACCATCAGTCCATCATCATAAAATAAAATAGAAAGTCGGCAACGGAGGAATAGAGAAGAGAAAAAAAACTGAGAGAGAATACAAAGAGGAAGAAGAGGCGGAATAAAAGAGACGAATATTAGAAATTGACGGTTTCTTATCCAAAATTAAAGCAAAAAAAATATTGGAAGAAATGAGAGATGAATTATTGGAATTTACGGTTTCTTATCCAAAATTAAAGCGAAAAAAAAAATTGTATGCAAAAATAATAAATAAAAAAATACAGCAAAAAAAGAAAAAAAACCACTCACATAAATGCAGAATTTCAAAATAAAAAAAGAAGAGAAAGCCACGTAGGATTGGATTGAGGAAAACTGTGAAATATACAATGTAAAGATTACTTCTTATAGAGAAACAATGATTTATGAAATTATAATTTCATTGAGTGATTGTAAAGTGTTTACAAGAGAGGTATTTATAGATACAAAGTGTATCTATATTTACAAGATATGAATAAATATTTACATTAAATATTCTAAGAGATAAGAATGAATCATAATATTAAAAGATACAAATCTTTATAATATTATATTCCTAATACGCCCCCTCAAGATGGAGCACCGTAGGAGAGTCCAATCTTGATCATCTCAAGATGGAGCACCGTAGAAGAGTCCAATCTTGATCATAAATGGTTGTAGGCGAGAACGAGGAAGTGGCTTGGTAAGAGCATCAACAAGTTGATCCACAGACGAAACATGTGAAACTCGAAGTTGAGGGTCGGGTACGAAAAATGGGGCAGTAGGGGGTGTATTTAGTAAGTTGGGAGTGAGTTGATCGTGTATTTACCAAAGTTGGGGGTGTATGCAGCCGTGGAGTAGGGGATCTGTCCCATCTGGGCAGCAAGCGAGTATGTAGTTGTGGAGGGAGCGTGTAGATTCGAGGGGGTGTATTTACCAGAGGATTAAATATCCTCCGGAGTTGGATATATGACTTCCCGAACACGTAGGAGCAGCCCAAATATGCTGCCTCTGATAGAATCATCGAGAACCTGCAGAGAACACGCCGGAGGGGGGTCCGACGCGGACACTCCGATGCCTAAGTCAGTATAAGGCTTCTCAATATATCGCAAGGATCTCGAGATCCTTGGTTTATCAAATCAGGCTCTCCAATAATATCAAGAATATGTTTTGTATGAAGTATATTAAGTTTAGTAAAAAGTAAGAGAATCTAACCTAGAAACGTCCTTTGGATTACCTATTTATAGGAAATTCCCCTCAAAGGGAAGTTATGGCTTCCTTTCATTTCGGAGCTACCCCTTAGACCCAGCTCAGCTGTGTTGACAAAGTCACCCTCTCTCTTTCCCTCCTAAAGAACCGGGATCATCCCCTTTTAGTGGATTTCATCTCCTAAGATGAAGGAAGAAGAAGTCTTCCTTCAATCACTCCTGGACTGATTCGTGGGGGTTCTCTTATAATCTCGGCTTGCCAAGTCATACCAAGATTGAATCCTTCTGTCGTTTCTCTCCGGGCAGAGCTCCCTCCGGAAGGACCTCCAGTATCTAGAGCATATTATTTAATCCCATGTCTCCTCCTCTACCTTATCCTCAATCCACGTGTCGACTTCTCATTAGATGACATTTTTAGGCCGCATCATCTACTCCCCCCTACTCTCGTAAAATGAGTATATCTTTTGTGAGAGTAGAAGCTTCAAGTGAGTCTAGCACAGAGACATTTCTGGAGAGACATGTGTGATTCTAGCTCCAGAGAGAAATTTCGAAAATATTTTCTCCCACAAATTTTCCCGCCTCCAGCTCTGAAGACGTTTCGGATTCCGTGCCCGGGTCCCACGCAGTCGCCTTTTTCTCTCTCTGACTATTTTCCCGGGAAAACCTCGATTTCCCCCTTTTCCCATTTACTTCACGCAACCTTTTCTTCTTTTTTTCCCCTTTTTCGAATTTTCCTTTCTCAAAAATCCCTTTGTGTTGTTCACTGCTCTTCTCAGGCGTTCTCCGTCCCGAGTTTACCGTCGTCGGTCGCCTTATCTGCCCTCGTAATTCTCTCCTCAAGGTAACCTAGTTATCCTCTCTCTTTTATTATCACTATTTGGTCAATGTCTTGTCCGTTCTCCCCGCCTGAGGTTCTTAGTCAAAACCCTGCTGAGTCTACTCCACTTCCAATGGGAAGCCTAGAAAATAGAATTTCCACTTCTTCCTTAATCGATAATACTCACCTAGCCAGCCTGATCCAAGCCTACGCTTTTCCACCGGAATATACTTTTCGAATCCCTCGCTCAACTGAACGCCCTGATCTCCCCGAACCCCGAACTCTTGCTTTTTTCGAAGCTCAAATTAGGGCAGGTCTTCGACTTCCATTTCACCCTTATTTGGCCTCCATATCTACCCACACACAGATCCCTCTTAATCAGTTCACTCCAAATGCTATCCGTACCATGATAGGATTTTTCATTTTGGTGAAAGGGAATGGCGGTGAGCCTTCTGCTGAACTGTTTTTTAGCCAACATTCTTGCAAATTAACCGACGGCTTGTTCTATGCTTGTGGAAGGAGATCTCGTGTTTGCAAGTTCCTGAAAAAACTCCATGAAGAAGAGTCATCCTGGAGGGATTACTATTTTTTCGTTACTAGCCCCACCGATTGGCCATTTCCCCACGAAAATTGGATATTCCATAATCCGGGGGTACCTCTTCCTCCTCTGAGGGCTTATTCTGTTTCGAACCACACTGTCATGACTAATCTCAATACCCATATCAGTTTACACGACTATCTTGATGTTGTTGGTATCTGCAAAAATCCCCGCATCCTCTCCCACTTTGGCTTCTGTTCTCAAGATTTCCCTTTAGAACCTCGAGATGGTAAAAAATCTCTTGTTTTTGTATTTCGTTTCTTGCATGTGGTTATTTTTCTGAGTTCTGAAAATCCCCTTGGTTATTTGCAGCAATTAGTTGGTTAACTCACATCTCGCGGGATGCCCCGGCTCTTGGAATAGTGAAGACTCCTTCGTTGGCAGCTCCAGAAGATCTCCCAAAAGCTCCTCAGTCTCCTGCTTTGAAAGCTCAATAAAGACTCCGGCTCCAGAGAGTCCTTCCAAGGTTCCTCCTCTTCCCAGCTCTTCGACCCAAGTCCTGGGTTCTGTTGCCAGGAGAACTCGCTCAGCCACCAATGCCTTCTTTTCTGACTGTGGCACTTCTAAGAAGAAGAAGGGAAAAACTGCTCGAGCTCTTGCTGAGAAAGAAGTTTCCCCCTCTGCTGCGTATGAACCTCTCCAGCGCCTCATCAGCCTATGTCCTCCTCCTGCCAACATTGAGATCTCCGACAAGCCCCTCCCTGAAGATCAACTGCTTCGTGGTGCTCATCTTTTTTCAGAGGTATTTTCCATTACCTTCCTGGTTTCTACCTTCTCTATATCTTAAACATTGTTCCTTTTCTTCATGTAGTTCGGCCTTGTCTACACTAAGATATTTGATCAAGGTGTTGAGATGGTTGCTGAGATTGAACTCCTTCGAGCTGAGGCATCCTCTCTTCAGTCGACTCTCAAGGGTATCACCGCGGAAAAGGACAAAGCTCACAAACGAGCTCAAGCTCTGGCTGAGGAGTTGCCTCTTCTACGGGCTCAGGGCAAGCAGGATGCAGCTAGGGTCAAGCATCTGGAAGAGGAGGTGGAAAGGATGAGAATAGAGATGAGAAGGATGGAGCATGAACTACCAGACATTGGAGTGCAAGCCTGCATCAAATCTCTGTTCACTTCTTCCTTGGGTCAAGAATTCTTGGAGACCCTTCACACTCAGTGGTTGTCCAGCTTTCTAAAGAGTTCGAGCTTCCTATGCGCCATGGGGCCACATATTCCTCATTTCATCGACCATGGCTTCAGCAATGCCGTGTCCGAACATTCAGCCCCGGGATTCGATGGGATCTACTCTCGCGCTTTTCGTCTGGACCAGCTCGCTACTCCTCCTAAATTCTTAGGGGATCCTAAGGAGAGCCCCGATAGTCCTTGGTGGCTACCTGGAATGGGTCAGGCCATTGACAAATTGCAAGCTGCCAAGGTGGGTATGGCTGAGCTAAAGCCTTTGGAGAAGTTGGTTTATCCTTATGTCTCCTCTCCAAATATGGTAACGGGCGTTGAGGATACCTTGAGAGGTGAAGAGGGCCCAGAGGAGGGCGGAGGATCTAGCAACCATGCTTCTGTAGAGGAGGATGCCATTGCAGGAGCTGTGGTCGAGGGAGTTGAGGTCGAAGGAGCTGTTACTGAGGGGGCTGCTGTTGAAAAAGCAGTTTAAATTTCATACTTTCATGATCATAACAAACAATTTACCTTTCTTTTGTTTTGCTACACTCTTTTAATTTCTGCTCGTAATACTTGCTTTCTCATACTCTGTAGGGGACCCCACACTCCTGGATATGTGGGGGGCTTTTTGTAGTAATCGTGTTAGCTTCATATTGCTTGTTTATTGGCGTGCTTTTTCTTTTCTGCTTGCACGAGTAACCTGTAAGACCAGTAAAGAATATGTTGGAGGTATGCTCTTCTTCTCCCCCCTTTATCGGTCTTGTAGGTTATACCACAATCGTCTCTTGGTTGCATAACCTTCCGGTTTCAGGTGGTTTGAGGAGGTTTTCCTTGATTTCTAAGCTTCTATTTGTCCCTTACTTTAAAAGGTCTTGGATCATAAAACTTGTCTTTTCATTAACTAACCTTTGTGGTTCTCAAGTATGGGGAAGGCTCTCTGGAGCACCTTGGCCTCTAGGCCTCTGAGTGTCTCTCACTCTTATTCTTAAAAGATAAAATCTTCTCATTTCATTGATTACCCCTTTTAGGTCTCAAATATGGTGAGGGCTCTCTGGAGCGCCTCGGCCTCTAGGCCTCTGAGTGTCTCTCACTCTTATTCTTAAAAGATTTTAATTCATAAAATCTTCTCATTTCATTGATTAACCCTTTTGGGTCTCAAATATGGTGAGGGCTCTCTGGAGCGCCTCGGCCTCTAGGCCTCTAAGTGTCTCCCACTCTTGTCTTTAAAAGATTTTAATTCATAAAATCTTCTCATTTCATTGATTAACCCTTTTGGGTCTCAAATATGGTGAGGGCTCTCTGGAGCGCCTCGGCCTCTAGGCCTCTGAGTGTCTCTCACTCTTCGCAAATTTTATATTCATACATCGTATACTCAAATATGAGAAAGATAATCAAGACACGATAATTCTGTATAAAATCTTTTTCAAAAGGGAATAAAGCTTCATTGATTTATTGTCAGTTTTCAACATAGGCCATAGATAACCTACGTCGGTCTCATTAAAAACCTCTTTACGGAAAAACCCCAAAGGGGAAACCCGTAAAGAGGGAAAAAGAGCTCCGGTGAAGCCACTAAATACATTAAGCAAAATATGAATTGATGCAAAAATCACAAAACAAAAATCACCAATGGTCTCAAGACCTTACACTTTCTTCAAACAAAGAATCTCTTCAAATGGCAAACGTTCCAGGGTCTAGCTATGTCAACTCCCTCCATGCTTTGCAATCTATAGGCTCCTCCCTTTAAAACCTGTGTGATTTTATAAGGCCCCTCCCAATTGGGATCTAACTTTCCCGTATTCTTTAGGGCATCCGCTCTTCTTAACACCAGGTCCCCCACTCTAAAGGACCTCGGGATCACCCTTCGGTCATATGCAGCTTTAATTCTGCTCTTGTATCTTTCTGCACGTACTCTAACCATCTCCCTTTCTTCTTCCATTAAGTCCAGGGCCTCTCTCATCAGCCTCTCATTCTGATGTTCTTCAAATTGGGCAATTCGGTGAGACTGCAGCACGGCCTCTGGAGGTATCACCGCCGCAGCTCCGTAGACCAGCTGAAAGGGGGACTCTCCAGTTGCTGTCTTTGGGCTAGTTTTGTATGACCACAATACATTATCTAACTCATTCACCCATCCTCCTCCTATTTTCGTCAGCCTTGTTCGAATACCATCTACTATCGTTCGATTAGTAACTTCCACTTGTCCATTAGCTTGGGGATGAGCTACGGAGGTGAATCTCTGCATTATGTTTAGTCTTGCACACCATCCTCGTACATTTTCCCCATTAAACTGTGTTCCATTATCAGAGACCAATATTCTGGGTACTCCGAATCTGCAACAAATCTGTTTTCCCAAGAATTTAATCACATTCTCTTCATCTATTGTAGCCAAAGGAGCAGCTTCCACTCATTTGCTAAAATAATCCACTGCTACTATCAGAATCTTTCTCCCTCCTGAGGCTGGAGGGAAGGGTCCTACCAGATCGATTCCCCACTTAGCAAAGGGGCATGGAGAGTGCATAGCTCCCATTTCTTCCGCAGGAGTCCTTATCAGGGGACCATTCTTTTGACATTTGACACACTTCTTTACGAATTCCCTAGCGTCCTTTGTCATGGAGGGCCAATATAATCCAGCCCTTAAGGCTTTCTTCACTACTGCTTTATATCCCTCATGACTAGCTGCGTCTCCTTCATGGATCTCCTTGAGTGCGTACCTTGCTTCTCGGGTTGATATGCACCTCAAATATGGTTGTGTGAACGACTTCTTGTATAAGTGCTCTCCGATAATGCAGTATTTGATCCGAAGGGCTCGGGCCTCTCGGGTGGTAGGGGCGTCTGTTTCCTTGATTAGTTCCGCCCATATAGCTTTTCTCCAATCATCTCCTTCCTCAATGGAACCAATGGGTTCCCCAGGGTCTCTCTTTCTACTACTACTAAGGTCACTGTTCCTCGTCCATCAAACTCTGTGCAGCTGGCGAGTTTGGAGAGGCTATCCGCCTGCATGTTCTCCTCTCGAGGTACCTGAACCACCTCACAATCTTGGAATTTGCCCCTCACTTCTTTGGCTCGTTCCAGATAGGCAGCCATTCTGTTATCTTTGGCTGCATATTCTCCATTTACCTGTTGAACAACTAATTGGGAATCAGAGTATAGAGTTACCTTTAGAGCTCCCAATTCTAATGCCATCTCCATTCCTCTGATTAAAGCTTCGTACTCCGCTCCATTATTCGAAGTCATGAATTGAAACCTCACTGCAAATTGTAGGTCCTCTCCTTGAGGGCCCACTAGCACTATCCCTGCACCGCATCCGCTCAGAGTCACTGAGCCGTCTACGTATATCTTCCATCCCTCGGCCTCTTCTGGTTTAGTAGATTCTTGGATGAAATCGGACAAAGCTTGGGCTTTTATGGCCTTCCGTGGCTCGAAGTCCACATCATATTCTTGGAGCTCTATTGCCCATCTCACCATCCTTCCGGAGAGGTTTGCTCGGCCAATAACCTGTTTCAACAAGTAATTAGTGCGGACCAGTATTTTGTAAGAGAGGAAATATGGGCGCAATCTTCGCGCCGTAAATACCACGTCCAGAGCGGCCTTCTCGATTTCCGAGTATCGAGCTTCAGCTCCTTGAATGACCTTGCTGACGTAATAGATAGGATGTTGGAGAGGTCCTTCTTCTTTGACCAAGGCTGTGCTCAATGAGAATTCCCCAACAGAGAGATACAGAATGAGGGTATCTCCAGGAGAAGGTTTTGTCAGCTTCGGCAACTGGGACAAATGATGCTTCAGGTCTTCAAAGGCCTTCTGGCATGTTTCACTCCACTCGAACTTGGCCCCTTTCTTGAGAATTTTGAAGAAGGGGTGGCTTTTTTCGGCAGATCTGGCTATGAATCTGCTCAATGCTGTGATCCTCCCATTGAGCGTCTGGAGTTCTTTCAAGTTCCTCGGCGGCTGCATGTCCAGTACCGCCTTCACCTTAGCTGGATTCACTTCTATCCCTCTTTGAGTAACCATGTATCCAAGGAACTTCCCCGATTTCACTCCGAAAGAGCACTTGGTTGGGTTCAACTTGATACCGTTCTCTCGAATTACCTGGAAAATTTCCTCCAGGTCCTCCACATGCTGATCTGCTTTCACACTCTTGGCCAGCATATCATCCACGTATATTTCCATGTTTCTTCCTAGTTGTCTTCGGAAGACAGCATCGACCATCCTTTGATACGTTGCTCCAGCATTGAGTAATCCGAATGGCATTCGAACGTAACCAAACGTCCCGCACGCTGCTATGAAGCACACTTTGGGAACATCTGAGGGGTTCAGCTGGATCTGGTGGTATCCTTGGTATGCATCCATCATGCTTAGTAGTTCGAATCCAGAAGCCGCATCCACTAACTGGTCTATCCTTGGCAAGGGATAATGGTCTTTGGGACATGCTTTGTTGAGGTCCCTGAAGTCGATACACATTCTCCATTTCCCTCCCCCTTTAGATACTAATACTGCATTGGAGAGCCATTCTGGAAATTGTACTTTCACCACGTGTCCTGCTTTCAATAACTTCTCTACTTCTTCTTTCACTATACTATTCTTCTCAACTCCAAAGTTTCGTAACTTTTGTTTCACTGGCCTTGCCTTTGGATCAACATTAAGGCAATGTAGTGCTATCTCCGGAGGGATACCTGTCATGTCAGCTGGAGAGAATGCAAATATATCGGAATTTCGACGTAATGTAGAGATTACCTTCTCTGTGAGTTCAGGTCCCAGTTGGGTACCTATCTTAGTAGCAAAGCCGAGTTTCCCTGGGAAGAGCTCCACATTCATCAGCTCCTCATCCGTTTTAACACTTACTTGCTCCGGTGTCATTCCTTCCACTTTCTTTTTCTTTACCTTAGGGTCGTCTCCCCTTGTCCTCTCCAGGCCCTTGGTTAAAGCCCTGTCCGCCATCTTCACAGATTCTGCATAGCACTTCCGTGTTTGGTATTGATCTCCTCTTACTTCTCCCACTCCTGTAGCCGTAGGGAATTTCATTTTCATATGAAATGTGGAGATGATCGCCTGGAAGAGGTTCAGGCTGGGTCGCCCCATTACTACATTGTATGATGAGGGAATATCCACAATGAGAAATTCCACCAAGTGGACCTTTCGAGCTGGAGCGTCCCCCAATCCTACTTGCAACATCACAGATCCCAAGGGTTGGATGGCGCCTCCGGAGAAGCCATACAAGGAGGTATCTACAGGTCGCAGCTTCACACTCAGTTCCATCCTCTTGAAGCACTAAAAAAACATGATATCAGCCGAGCTTCCCGTATCTACAAAGATTCGAGCGACGTCGAAGCCAGCAATGTCGGTAGTGATCACCAAGGCGTCGTTGTGATCTTCCTTACCTCCTTTAACATCCTCCGGCCCAAATCTAATATTAGGCTTCTCTGTCATACGTCCTACTTCTTTCGGTTGACCTCATTGTCCCGCTTTTAGAGCTCGAACGCTTTGTTTTCTCTTTCGGAAGGAGTCCCCATCTGCTGGTCCCCCCACAATCATGTGGATTACTCCTCTCTTTGGTGGTGGAGGGGGCATATCTTCGGCCGCTTCCTTGGTCTCCTTCTCTTCCGGTTTCCTTTCATGTTCTTTCCGTTTCTGCCCCTGAGGGCCCTGCCTGTCTCTAAATACAAATTCTTTCAGATGACCTGCCTGAATCATCCTCTCAATCTCGTCGTTCAGGTGATAACACTGATTCGTGTCATGTCCATACTCATTGTGAAATCTACAAAATCGATCAGACTTGGGCTTCTGCGGTCCTCGACTTCTGGAATAAGGGAATTTCAAATCAGGATGATCTCCTGCCACCTCCAGTACTTCGGCAGGTTCAATTCTCAAGGGTGTGTACTTCTCAAACCTTCCACGAGGACCTGACCGGGAACCTCCAGATAGATTGATGTCTCTTGTTGAGCTGGAAGACCGAGGGACCTCTGGGCTGGAACGTCTGGAGGGGCCCTCTTTCCTTCTTTCTCGATCCTGTGGCCTAGTCTCCAATCTCTTGGCTTTCCGAACCTCCTCAAGGGTGAGGTACTTCTCTGCCCTATGTAGCAGCTCATCAAAGTTCTTAACTGGCTTCTTAGCTAAGGAGGAGAAGAAGTCTCCATCCCGTAATCCGTTAGTAAGAGCGTTGATCTTCACCTCCGGAGAGGCTGTAGGGACCTCCAGAGCTGCCTGATTGAATCTCCGGAGAAAAGCTCTCAAACTCTCGCTCTCCCCCTACCTCAGATTGAAGAGGGTCAAAGTGGCCCGTGGCTGCATCCGGGCACTTGCAAATTGATGGAGAAATAACTCACTGAATTCCTCCCAGGATCGGATTGTATTGGGTTCCAGTTGGGTGAACCACTGCTGCGCCGCTTTTGCCAGGGTGGTCAGGAACACCCTACACTTGATTCCCTCTCCGTAGCGGTGTAATAACGCAGCATTCTCAAACATTACTAGGTGTTCATACGGGTCTGCCGTACCGTCGTATTCACAATTGAGGGGCTTGAAATTGAATGGCAGTTCATCCTGTAGTATGCTAGGAGAGAACTGACATCCAGAAACATACGCGGATCTACTTGCTCGATTGTTCATCTGTCTCCTCATATCCTTCATCTCCTTCTGCAGAGCCTGTAGCTGGTCGCTAACTGGCCCTCCGTAGGTATCATCCGTGCTTTCTTCTGCTTCAGGGAGTTCTGTCTCTCGGGGTGCCAAATCTGCATTCCTTCTTGTATTCCGAAGGGGAGTGCTTCTTTCTGCTCGGGAGGGCACCTTATCATCTCCTTCTACCCGCATCCCTACTTCTTTGGATAACACTTGGGAGGCTCCTGGTGCTTCTTCCTGGGGTTTCGAGGTAGGTATCTCCACATTTCCTGGTGTAGCTCTGGGGGCTCGATCCCCCTGAGCCGCGAAAGCTCTCTCTACAGCCTGCTTGATGAGGGCATCTAATTGATCGGGAGAAACCAAGAAGGGCTCTGAATTTAGAGTGTCCTCCCGTTGGGGATCGGAAGTTCGGGCCACTGGGGCTTCCGTGTTCATTGTTATCCCCTCTTCGATCGGGAGGAGAGGGTTCTCATCTCCCAAGCCTGTGGTAGGCGTCACTGGCGGATTTAATCCGGATGGGGGATGAACTGGATCCTTCCCCCGGCCTCCCTTTGGTGTGGGATCGGTCGGCAAAGGAGGATTTTCCTCTGTAAGGGCTTTCTTTCCCGAAGTAGACGTGACTGTGTTGTTTCCGCCACCCATTACTCGAACAGGTAGAAATTCGTGAGAAAATCTTTCAACTCTTTCCCACAGACGGCGCCAGTTGATGTGCCAAAATTTGCACGAGAGGATTGAATATCCTCCGAGTTGGATATATGACTTCCCGAACGCGTAGGAGCAGCCCAAATATGCTGCCTCTGATAGAATCCTCGAGAACCTGCAAAGAACACGCCGGAGGGGGGTCCGGCGCGGACACTCCGATGCCTAAGTCAGTATAAGGCTTCTCAATATACCGCAAGGATCTCGAGATCCTTGGTTTATCAAATCAGGCTCTCCAATAATATCAAGAATATGTTTTGTATGAAGTATATTAAGTTTAGTAAAAAGTAAGAGAATCTAACCTGGAAACGTCCTTTAGATTACCTATTTATAGGAAATTCCCCTCAAAGGGAAGTTATGGCTTCCTTTCATTTCGGAGCTACCCCTTAGACCCAGCTCAGCTGTGTTGACAAAGTCACCCTCTCTCTTTCCCTCCTAAAGAACCGGGATCATCCCCTTTTAGTGGATTTCATCTCCTAAGATGAAGGAAGAAGAAGTCTTCCTTCAATCACTCCTGGACTGATTCGTGGGGGTTCTCCTATAATCTCGGCTTGCCAAGTCATACCAAGATTGAATCCTTCTGTCGTTTCTCTCCGGGCAGAGCTTCCTCCGGAAGGACCTCCAGTATCTAAAGCATATTATTTAATCCCATGTCTCCTCCTCTACCTTATCCTCAATCCACGTGTCGACTTCTCATTAGATGACATTTTTAGGCCGCATCAATATATATATCACATGTGAGGATATATATATATTTTTTTTGTAAATTCAATACATTAATACTTTTTACTAATATTTATAAATTTATATATTAATATGTGTTTACAAAAACTTTTATGCAAATAGTTTATGTGTAAATTGTATATTTATTTTCCTTATTTGCTTGATTTGCACATAATTACACATAAGTCATTCCCCATGAAAATTTACACAATTTGCACCTAAGGAATTAGGTGTAAAATGCCCAATTAAGGTTTTTTGGGTTATATATCCGCTCCATATTATTTATTGAGTACCCACTTCAATTAATATATGATATATAATATTTCGCAAAGCCTCATTTACCAATTACAATTATCCAAGTTTAATTATCTCCTTTCAGTTTTCTCCAACTCAACCACTCTCTTCGAATGCAATCCAATTCAACGCAATTTTCCGATCGGATGGACCGCTACCACTGGTATGAGATAAATCGGTCACCATCTTCGTATGTTCTGTTGCCACTACTTGTGCAAGGCCGCCATTCATGCCGCCCTCTGTTTGCAGCGCCTCTTCGGAAGCAGCTACGTTCGTCGCCTGCCACCGGCTGATAATGGATCCTACACAACCGCTGCTATTTTGTGTTGTGTCGTCGTTCTCTACCGGCCTTTGTGTGCGGAATGCGCCGTCTCCGTCCACCTGTAGCAGCGCTGCCTCCGCCTGCAGCAGTGTCCCGCTAGTGTCTTGTCCGCTGCCATCCACCGTTGGTAAGAAAACCTAATTTAGAAAGGTAAGTTTCTCTCTACATCCAGTCTCATTAATTCCATTCTCTCTCTGTAGCATATTGAACTCATGGAGTATAGCTCTACCTTTCTTTACTTTTTTATTTTCTGTGGTGAGGTTGTGAGTTGTTGTAGCTGATTCGGGAGGAATTTACACACTTTAGATGCACGTGTGAAGCTCATTTTGAAGTTGATTTCATTGATTTATGGATTGAATATGATGGTTTTGGCCAAAATAAGAGAAAGGTGGTGTTTTGTCGATTTTGTAGGTAAAACGATGGAATTTGGGAGCAAAACACCCACCATACTTCACTGGACCAAAAATAAGAGTGCACCATTGGATCCGGCTCGAAAACTGGAGTGGAATAGCAAAAAGAATCGAGTCGATCGGACACCCGAGGCAAAAGATATGCACAAAACAAGAAAGTTTGATGTCGACCGAGAGCACGGCCGAGCTGTCCTCCAAGCCAAAATCACAGGCCGCGGCCGAGACGAGCGCTTGAGATGGCCGCCATCGATACAGCAACATTGGGGCCACGAGATAGCACGGCCGAGGCACAGGCTCGTCCGAGCCCGAGAATTCTTCGAAGCCGCGCATCACGGCCGAGGCATAGCCACGGGCGAGCACCCTCCAGTCCACTATCACGCATGACACGGCCGAGCCACCTGCTCGGCCGAGCCCCCTGAAGACCAAAACTCGATTTCTGCACGGCCGAGACCCGTACATGGCCGTGCCACCCCATTTTCGGTGCCTGTTGGGAATAAAATGATACATGTTTTGATTAAATACCAAAACCCCCTGAGACATGCCCAAGTCAAGATGATTGTGTTCAAAATGTGATAGAACACATAGCACAAGGCTAGATGAGAAGCTGATATGTTAGGCAGCTCTTAGATGATTAGATGCACAATGTGAGGGGGAACCTATGACTTCAAAATGATCAAGATCAAGTCCCCTCAAGGCTCAAAGTCTGGAACAAACTCTAAGGACAAGAAAACTCCATATGAAACCTAAAACCTTGATCAGGAGAGTTGTCCAGAAGAGTTTCTTCTATGCAAGAAGAAGATTGCAAAGCTCAAAAGGACAAGATTAATCAAATATTATGATCAGAAGAGTTGTCCAGAGAAGTCAACTCTATGTGAAAAAGCTCTGATGCTAAAAGATCAAGTATGCTGATCAGGAGAGTTGTCCAGAAGAGTTATCTCAGCAAGATTGAATCAGAACAGAAGCTTTAAAGGTTGAAGGTCAACTATGCTGAAGAAGCTAGAGACAACCACACCCTAAAGAACTTCATTGAGACATGCTAAGTTCAACTTGGAGTGAAAGAAAGGGAAAGAGCCAAGTCATCTGAAGAAGAGCAAGCCAACCTTGCTGAAAAGCAAAACTGCTGATAGTGATAAGGAGAGTTGTCCAGTTGATAAGGAATGTTGTCCTATCATTGGATCAACCTTCAGAAGCCATGTCCTAGTCCTAACAAGAAGTCAAACATTGGGAAAAGTGCTGCAGAAAGAAGACAAAGTCTTACAAGCCGTTTATTACCCAAATAAGGACATGTCACTATCAAGAATCTGTCTTCCAGTTTGAAGAACTCAAGGAAGACATTTATAGCAATTTGGGGCTGCCTCTCCAACGGGCAAATCTCCATTTTGTCTATAAATACAAGGAGTGTGAAGACCATTGAAGCACCTCAACCTTGACAAGAATATCCAACTATCCTACAAGTCAAAGTGCTTTCAAAGCTATCAAAGACTATCTTAGTCTTCAAACACTTCTTCTAAGCTAATCCCAATTGTATATCCATACATAAGCTTAGAGAGATATCCTATCCTTATACCTTGATCTTCATTGTAAAGGATATCTCATTAGTTGGAACCTTACTTCAATCCTTACCCCTTTCAAGTGAGAAAGTGAGAAGGTTGTAGTAGTAGAAGTGGTAGGAGCTGACTGTTGAGAGAAGAACAGTTCAGTTCTGAGTTGAGAAGAGGGTACTAGGACTCTAGACATCCTAGGGATCAATTCACCAAGGAGTGGTGTTATTGATCAAGTGCACCTTGGCACTATAAAACAAGTTAATTCCAAGAGTGAAGGAATTATCCTGTTAAATCAGGAAAAGTGGATGTAGGAGCTTGAGTCTCTGAACCACTATAAACTCCTGTGTTGATTTACCTTACAAAGTACTTGCATTCATTCAACACTGCACACAAAACTGATCTTTCAAAAGACACATATTCAAAGACTGTGCAAAACTGATTTGGACAAGTTCCCTGAAACTAAACTGGACTGCATTGGATTGACAAAGTGATTTCAGAAACTTAAGGAGTCTAAACTTAAAGGGCCAACCACTATTCCGCACATATAACTCCCCTAGATAGTTATTCAACTGAGTACTCAATAGTACTTAGTAGTTTAACTATCTTAGAAGAGTTAATCATCTTCAGCAGAGTTGTCCAAGACAACCCTGCTGAGCTCTGGTTTGATCAAAGTTGAAAAGAATTGCATACAAGTGTATTCCCCCCCCCCCATACACTTGTTATATACTCCTTTCAGGACCAACAGTGCCTTTTGAGTATTTTCGCCATTTTTTATGGACCAACTTGCAATTCTTGCACCTAAACCCTACCCCAACACTATATAAACCCTCATTCTTGAAATCAATTGTACCTTCCCCCAATTCCTAAAATTCCACACATACAAACACACATTTGGAGGTGATTTGGCCATAACTTCTTCAATTCTTCATCAATTCAAGCAAGGGAAGCACCATTAGCTTTGAAATTTCATTACACACCATACTTTAGAATAAACTTTCTATTTCTCTCTCTTTTTATTTAGTTATTTTGTTAATTGGATTATGTTGTTGATTAGCTAGAACACTTTTGGGTCTAGGGCTATGTTTATACTTTGGATGATGTTTATGAATTAATTTCTTGTTTATTTGGTGGTTGTGTTGCTATTTCTATTTGAATGCTTAACTTTCATTGAAAGCAATGTTGTCAATGGTCATGATAATGTGTTTGATTTATTATTAATTGAAATTGGATTGAGAGATCTTTTTCATTAATCATATTTAAGCATTCGACCCCATATTATTGTGAGCTCGAGAGAGGATCAATTATTGAGAGGGTATTAGATGATCTTAGGACCCTTTTTGAGGTTTATTATGCATGCTAGGTAGAGATACTAGTTTGTGTGACATTTCTCTTGGATTAATTGGATCGAAAGAACTTTTAATTCATTATTTCGTGATCAACCCTATAGTAATCAACACAACACCACTTAAATAGAATTTTGATCATAAATTGACCCCTTAGTGTGACATATGCCTTGGAACCTCCCTTTCCGTCTTTGAGTTTTAACCGTATTTCTCTCGTTTCGTTATTTGCATGAGCACTTGTTAATCGATTTCTTTCTTACTCTTTTAATTGTCTATTTGTGACACTTTGAGTAGATAATTAGGGGTAATTTCACACTTAAAATTTATCGATCGCAGTCTATTTAAAATTCAATCGACAAACTCCACTTTTACACTACACCTCCTCGTGGGATCGACCTCGTACTTATCACGCTACAATATACGCCGTATACTTGCGGTCGTGTATTTTGGTGTTGCATAATACGTGAATCAGTAGCCTTGTAGGTAGGTGAAGATGTAAACACATTAATTACAATTCCTCTCTTTTGAATTAGTCCACAAAAGAAAACTGCATATTAATTACGATTTTATTTTTGTTTAGATGAGTGTGGGGCTTTGCACTAAAAATCTGTGCTCCTGTTGAAACATTGTTCTGGTTCTAACTTGTGGGTACTGCTTGTACCTCAAGTGTTCTGAATAAAAACCTCATTTTTCTGATAAAAAAAAAAATTACGATTTTCTTTTGGGTGGTTGCAGATAATAAGAAACATAATTAATGGAAGTTTATTCATTAGTTGGCTTCGAGATCCCTCTCTTTTGAATTAGTGGATGTTGTATGCTTTATGTACTATTACTTCAGTTTCTCGTTTTCTCCAGTGCAAGTGTTTGGGCATTTCTGATGCCAGTTATTCTAATGAAATTTTGCTTTTAAAAAAAATTCAATTTGTGTGTTTCTTGATTTTTTTTATGTTACTGTCAAGTTTAATAACATAATACTGTTAAGTGTGATAGTGTAGTACTATCTCATATGAATTGTTATACTATTATATATTTAATAGAGGTAGAGAGAAGAATTTAAGAACTTCTATTTTTTTTTAACTTCTAATTTGCATAAGAATTACAGTTAGGGCTTTTGATATACATTAATGTGTGATACTGTTTTGTTTTTTGTATGATACTATCTTGTTTTGTTGTATGATACTGTCATTAATAAATTGTTATGTTTTAATATGTGTTAATGTCTTTGATATTTTGTTTGTTATTTGTTCAAATTGTCATGTGTAATTGCATGATATTGTTAAGTGTAATTGTGTAATACTGTTAAGTAATGTTGTTATACTGTATGTTTTTCAGGTGTGATACTAATAAAAGAAGGTTCAACCGTGATGGAAAAAAATGTGAAAGATGAATAAGATGATGACAAAGTAGAAAGTGGTTAGAGAAAAAGACAATAAAATTTAGTGTTTCACTTTGTATTACTAGCAAGTGCACTGTGTTGATATTTTGTATGTTAAATTATGTGAATTTTAAATTAAAAAAAGTGGTGAAATGTTTGTTAGAGTTACACTTAAATAATTTGTAATTAAATTATGTGAATTAAATGTATGATAATATATTAAATGATTAATAGTACTGACATAATTTGAAATTAAATTATGTGAATTTTAAATAAAAAAAATTATGAAATGCTCGGGAGTAAAAGAAATAATCTTTTCCACTAGACCAATTACATATAATTTAAGGAAAATTAATATTTTTACTATATATTCATGTTCCCAGTGACCCACCCAAACCGGGTTGACCCGCATTAACAGGGTTGACCCGCAAATTTATTGAATTGGAGTATGTTTTACATCTAATTACACCTAACCTATTTTCATATAAGTCATTACCTTTTTGTGCAAATAGTTTATGTGTAAATTGTATATTTGTTTTCCTTATTTGCTTGATTTGCACATAATTACACATAAGCTATTTTCACCTAAGTCATTCCCAATACACTTTACATACCATCAAATTACCTAAAATACCCCTCTTTTATCTTACATCATCAACCACTAAATTCATTTTTCTTAGACAATGGGTCGGTCAAATTATGCAAATTATCTTGGGACGGATGAAGTATAAATCAAGAACGTGGTATTTTTAATCCAATTTTAGGATGAAGTTTGTTCACGGCAATTCCAATTTTTACATATAAATTCAATTTATATTTTTTTGATGGAATATAAATTCAATTTTTGATAGTACAGAAAATTCATCTCTTGAAATTATAGGGAATGTTCTAAATTTTTTACATATAAATTCAATTTGATTAAAATATTGAATTTGACATTACACGAAATTCTCTAAAATTATTCAATTATGTAAATTTGAAAATTGAGAATTGCTTTTCATTTTTATACGAAATTTGACATTACGCGAAATTCTCTAATATTATTCAATCTTGTTGACTAGCCTCAACTGATCATACTCAGAACATCAGGTGAGTTCTACTCTTCTGGTCCTTGACTTGAACGAATTTTAGGCAATAAGTTTTGACTAACTACTTCCCCTCAAGCATAAGGGATCGTAGTAGTATACATGTAAGTATTTCGACCAAGTAGTATCGAACTACGGGAGGTGGGCTAGTGCAATGGATCCCTAAAGTTGTGTGTTGTCATACATAATGTAGCTACAGTTTCGGGAGTTGAATTTAAAACTACAGCTAATCGACAATCAAAATGCAATAAATTAAACTAAACACAATCCTAATAAGTAAATTAACTACTAACCAAGAAAACAAGGAAATGACAATTAAAAGGAAATAACAACTACGAATGAAATTCGAAGAAGTGCAAATGTGGGAATGCTTCGAGTGTTCTCTACCTAGTGAAATCGAGTGGGATTGTTTTTACCGTTTTTATGCTTCAATTTGGACTTGCTAAGAGCATCAAGATGCTAGGATGAAAATTGTTTCCCTTCGGGTACTATAGCCTTACGTCTAAGGTGTTCCCAAACCCGGTAATAAGACCTCTTCCTAATCTTCACCAACTACCCAAAAATAAGCATTCAAGTAATTAATGTCTTCTAATGGGAGTTCTAATATGATTAACTCTCTCTCGACGAATTAAAAGTATAATAAACGCATTTGTATACCAACAACTCACACCATAAATTTAAACATGTTCATGTAACTCTCGTCTACGCTAAACACGCCTCAAAATACGGATTAATAGAAGCTAATACACAAAGCACCAATAAAACCCAATAAGAGAAGTAACAATCCAAATATCAACAACAATCAAAGAGTAAACAATTTTAACACTAAATATTCACATGGTTTCAAACACCCAAAGCATAAAATACTTAGCCCATGGTGTTTGAGGAAACACCCATGACTAAAACAACAAAATAAAATATAAAAATGAAATTTACCAAATAAAGTTTAAATAAAAGAAAAATATCACCTTGAGAGTCTTGAAATTCTTCCATTCTTACACGAAAATGAAATGCTCAAATGATTCTAAGCTAAGAAAACATAAAACTATCTAAGGGTGTTTGAGGAGATAAGCTCCTCAAACCCTAAGCTATCTACTCCACTCTTTATCCCATGTTGTGTGTGTGAAAGTATGAGTCCTTGGTTGTGTAGGGAATGAACTCTCTAGGGCTCCAAAATCTGATTGTGGGTGCTTTTTATAGCTTGGAGGAGTGTTTGAGACGAATTTTGCACTTAGGCCCTTAAAATCCTTTAAAATTCTCGAATTTCCGCACATCACCAAGTTGACTCGGTCAAGCGAGTGGTTTGACTCGGCCAACCGAGTGAGTTGGAAGTCCAGAAACTGACCTGGAAGCAGATTTGACTCGGTCAACCGAGTGGGTTGACTCGGCTGCCCGAGTGGAATCTGTTTCAGCTTCACACTTTCTTGTTTCGATCATATCTTGAGCTCCCGACCTCCGATTGACTTAATTCTTTTTTTCATTCCACTCATTTTTTAGAGACGCATCCAATGGTGCAATTGTCTTCTTGACTTCATGAATTATCAGACACGTATTTTGCTTCCAAATAAGTTCAATTTACCTAAAAAATAACAAAACACATACCTTTCTCATTCCAAGTGCAATTAGTCAATTTAGTGTGAATAATGCAACAAAATCCTCAAAATTATGCAAAATAAACACATGAATTTCAAGCAATTTTCACACTAATCAGTCCTCTAAGTTGAGTTCTACTCATCTGATTTATTCTTCTGGTCATCAGGTGAGTTCCACTCATCTGATTTACTCTTCTGGTCATCAGGTGAGTTCCACTCATTTGATTTATTCTTCTGGTCATCAGGTGAGTTCCACTCATCTGATTTACTCTTCTGGTCATCAGGTGAGTTCCACTCATTTGATTTATTCTTCTGGTCATCAGGTGAGTTCCACTCATCTGATTTACTCTTCTGGTAATCAGGTGAGTTCCACTTATCTGATTTACTCTTCTGGTCTTTTGATCTTCTCTTCTTATCTTGAGTTTGTGCGTGTTTCTCCTCCATATCAGCTAGCTTCCAACACTACTGATATGACCCGATCCTATATTTGGTTTATCAATACAAACATAAGGATATAAAATATCCCAACACACCTCATCTCTGATGTGACTTCTCAATTTGTAGAACAGTAGACTTCATCTTAGCTGATTTACTCATCTGATCTCGTGTCTTCTCTTCTGATATTGACAATTAACAAGTTTGATTGTTTCCTCAAGCTGTATAGACTTGTCTGGTTAGTCAAGCAGACTTTGTTTCAGCTGTGTTTGGCTTTACTCAGCTGAACATCAGGTGAGTTCCACTCATCTGATTCTCTCTTTTGGTCTTCTGATCTTCTCTTCTTATCTTGAGCTTGTGTGCGTTTCTCCTCTATATCAACTAGATTCCAATATTGTTGATATGACTAGATCCTAATCTAGTACAAGATGAATGATGAAGTTGGCTACACAATACAACTTATCCTATTACAAGTATATTTGGTTTATCAATACAAACATAATCTAGTACAACTGTACAAGATGAATGATGAAGTTGTTTATACAATACAACTCATCATATTACAAGTATATTTGGTTTATCAATACAAACATAATGATATAAAATATCCCAACATGGACTTCCCCTCCCTTGATTGAAAACACAAAAGAAATTCAACGCCTTTTAATGTTCCTCTTCCGCCAATCCACACTTCCATCAACGCGGGATCCTCCTCCGCCGCACGGATGATCTTTAGATTCACATTTTATAAACAACTGTTTATTAGTCACACAAACGTGACATTTTCATTTATCCTCAAAGATCATCCCATAGTCAGTACACGCGTTTGAATCAGAAGTAACCATATCAGGGTGATCTCCGCATATGTGAGCCGATAGTTCCTCGACAGAGTTAAACCGGTATAGGAATCCCAGGTGGGAAAGCCACTCTTTTTTGTTTGAAAATTGACTAACGCAGTAGGCTGTGCGTTTTCCACGCCTCCCGTACCCATTCAAACAGTGTGTGCATATAAACTTGCCACTACCCACAGGTTTCACATTTTTTTTAAATAGTAGCTGGTGAACAGGCTTTGCATTTTTTGAAAATGTTAGCTGGTGGGCAGGCTTCACATTTTTTGAGAATGGTAGCTGGTGGGGAAGGTGGTTACGGTTTTTTAGATGTAGAAGCAGTGAACGAGTTGTGGTGCGAATGTGTGCAAACATATTTGTTGCAGTGTAGTTAATCTTGAACACGTATCTTATATATATACTGTGGGAGGATTGGAGAAGGGGAAAGAAATCGACAATTTATTTATTTTTGCCATTTTATCCTACCGGTTCAAGTTCGATATGTAGTATTTGTTTTAGTAAAAAATAGGCAGTATCAGAAGAAAATTCACGGCTGTGCAGCCTCCGACATCGTCTGTGAATTTGAGACAGAGGAAGAGAGAGTAAGAGAGTGAGAAATGAAGGAGAAAGTACTAATAGAGAGAGAGAGAGAGAGAGAGAGTAAGAGAGTGAGAAAAGAAGGAGAAAGAACTAACACAGAGAGAGAGAGAGAGAGAGAGAGAGAGAGAGAGAGAGAGAGAGAGAGAGAGAGAGAGAGAGTTACTTTCGGCGGTGTGCAGTACCTTTTTTACCGAGAGAGAGAGAGAGCAAAAAGGAAGGTCAGGTTTTACAAATTATACTGCCTCCGTCCCGTGATTACTTGCACACTTTCCTTTTTGAGACGTCTCAAAATTACTTGCATACACTTAATATGGAAATACCCCACAAAATTAATAACCTCAAAGTATCATTTTATTTTCAAATTTGCCACTCCTTTTTTTCCATACATTTCACTTTACACATCATCAAATCCACTTTGCATACCATCAAATTACCTAAAATACCCCTCTTTTATCTTACATCATCAACCACTAAATCCATTTTTCTTAGACAATGTGTCGGTTAAACTATGCAAATTATCTTGGAACGGATGAAGTATAAATCAAGTACGTGGTATTTTTAATCCAATTTTAGAATGAAGTTTATACACGACAATTCCAATTTTTACATATAAATTCAATTTATATTTTTTATAGAATATAAATTCAATTTTTGATAGTACAGAAAATTCATCTCTTGAAATTATAGGGCATGTTCTAAATTTTTTACCATATAAATTCAATTTGATTAAGTGACATTACACGAAATTCTCTAATATTATTCAATTATGTAAATTTGAAAATTGAGAATTGCTTTTCATTTTTATAGGCAATCTGAAATAAAAAGGTGATCATTGTTAATATTTTTAAATGAAACCACTAATACTGTCAAATAATACTGTGAAGGATTGATCTTATATAGAATCAATTTCTTATAAGAAATTGAGTTGACTTGGTCAACCCTAAACTCTAAATATTTATTGTGAATAAAATTTTTGACTTGGTCAATTTTTTTTTTTATTGGTAATTTTTTTTCGAAAATGTGTGTGTTGAAAAGTGTAAGTCAATATTACTAAAAAGTGTAACACATTTTTTTATTAAAAAGTGTAAGTCACTATAATTGAAAAGTGCAACACAACTTTTAATGAAAAGTGTAAGTCATTATAACTAGAAAGTGCAAGTTAGTATAACTAGAAAGTGCAACACAATATTATTAAAAAGTTCATGTCAATATACTTGAAAAGTGTAACGCAATATTTTAATGAAAAGTGTAAGTTATTATAACTGAAAAGTGCAACAAAATACGACTAAAAGGTGTAACATAACATTACTAAAAAGTGTAAGTCACTATAACTGAACATATTGTTGAAAATTGTAAGTCACTACAACTGAAAAGTGCAACAAAATATGACTAAAAAGTGTAGCATAACATTACTAAAAAGTGTAAGTCAATATAACTGAAAAATATTGTTGAAAATTGTAAGTCAACAATTGTTGTTAGATGTGAGAGTTGAACACTAGACCTCAAAGTAAAATAGACTATGCTCAATCGTTTCAACTACATCAATTAACATTTCATATTTTTCCTGTGTTTTATTTTTATTGTTAATCCTACTCATTTTTTATAATGGACTCAATCCCTTATAAGGAATTGAGTCTACAGGGGACCTACCCTACTGTCAAATATATACTCCCTCTGTTCTACAACTGTTTGCACACTTATCTTATTTGTCCGTCTCACAATTATTTGCACACTCATAAAAGGAAACTCTCTCGTAAACTCCACTCTCACAATATTCACATATTTACACAAAATGACATTACTTTTACTCTTTTCCAACCATCTTTTTATTTTATCTATATAACTTTACAAAATTATCCCTCAACACTCCACTCATTACATTTTTTTCTTAAAAAGTGTGTCCATCTTGTGGTGCAAACACTTGTGGAATGGAGGGACTATATTTTAATGACATATACAATTTTCACGCCAAATAAATTAACATTAAACTTGGAAAGAAGGAGGAAAAATCTCTGAAATATTTTCACGCCAAACAAATTGAATTGCTACAAATGAAAATTTTCTATGTAGTACTCCCTCCATTTTTTATTAAATGTCATTCTAACAATTTTCAACAAATTAAGATAATAATTTATGTACCAGTTTACTCTTTATTAATGTTAAATGATTTTAGAAAGAATCACAATATTTTGGAAATCAATTAATTAGCTGGAGTGGACAATTCAAATTTAAATTAAGACTAAAAAAAGAAAAAAGCCTAAATCAAAGTAAAGAAAGTGGAGGAATTATAATGTATAAGAGTAAAATTGTGAAAAAAATGTAGAATGACACTTATTTTAAAAATATTAAATAAGACAAATGACATTTAATAAAAAATGGAGGGAGTATAATTTAAGGTCCCTTCATTTGAATTGGGTGCATGCTTAAGTATAATCATATGTAGGAGTTTATAATCATTCGAAAAAAATTCTATATTTTAAGGTGCCACCATTTCAAATTCGTAATCCCACGAAATTTAGTGCGTATTTTTTTTAATCTGTTCCACAAAAAATTATGTATTAAAATATGATACTCTCTCTATTCTACAATTGTTTGCACTCCTACAATTGTTTGCACTTTTTTCTTATTAGTACGTTCACAATTGTTTGCACCATTCTAAAAATGAAACTTTTTCCCTCACAATATTCACATATTTACACAAAATGTCATTATTTTTACTCTCAATTCAATCATTCACTTTACTTTATTCATAAAAGTTTACAAAATAACCCTCAACACTCCGCTCATTACACTTTTTTCTTAGTTTGCGTGCCCACAAAGTGGTGCAAATTAAACAATCCTGGAGCGGAGGGAGTAATAATTTTCACAATATTCACCTTTCATAATAAGCATATTTATCATTCATATCATTCCTTCTGAAGTCTACTCTACACTCAATTCAATCATTTTTTTACGTTATATACTTCATTCGTTCCAAAATGATTCTCTTTTAATTAAAGATTATTGTTTTTGATATATTTGAATATTTTTAGGTAAAAATCAGAATTTTAGATATAATAAATTATGTTTTATTGATCCTTATAAAAACTACTTCACAATATTATAACTATTACATTTTTTTCTTAATTTTATGCCTAATATTCTTCGATAAACTTTTGTGGGACGGAGGGAGTAGTCTACTTAATAAAACCTTTAACATTATTTTTTGTATTTCACTATCTAAAGTATTGACACGTGTATAGTGAAAAAAATATATTAACGCTCAATACTAATCATGTTAGAACATAAAAAAATGGAATGTTAGTTTATAATGCCAAATAATTCCTCCGTCGCAGCTTAACTTTCACACCTACTTTTTTTGGTCTTTTACAAACTCCATCCATAAATATTACATTTAATGTAATTATTTTTTATATGGTTCATATATACATATATTTTATTTTAAAATATATTGGATAATTATGAAAAAATGTTTGTCATCGTAAATGATAAAATTTATATGAATATTTGGCAACAAATTGGGCCGAGTTTATTAGTTGGGCTTTATGTTGAATGAATATTTTGCATATTAGTTGAATATATTTTTTTCTTCTTAAAATTTTAAATCTTTTATTCATCATTTTAATTTTTCAGGAAAAAAATTTGGTTAGATCTTAAATTTTAATTTGTGTTTAATTAAATTTTATTAACTTTCACTTAGCGTGCATGATGGAAAGATGAATAAATTCAATTTACACACCTACACCCTCTGTCATGTGATTATTTGCACGGTTTGATTCACACAATTTTTAAGAAAAGAGAATTTATACACAAACTATTGTATATACTCAACGGTAGATTAATTTTCGTTGTGTGCTTCGTTTTAATATATTAGATATTTTTGTTGTGTGTAATATTTAAAAATGAATATTGACATATTTAGATGTAAAAATATAATATCTAAATTTATTGTTGAATATATATTAATATTAAATAATTAGTGTAAAACCCGTGTATTACACGGGGTTTTAAATAAATCTTTTAATATTCAATATTATATCTTTATTTATTTGCGTAATTTAATTTTTATTTTAGCATGATATGTTATTATAATTATATTTAAAAAAATTGGTTGGATATAATTTTAAGTTCAACTATTATAATGTAAAAGAAAAACTAATGTAAATGAAATTATATTATACCATTCAAAATAAATTAATAAACGAAAACACATAAATGGAAAGATTATGTTGTAATTTAATTGAGATTTTGGAACTTTTTTTTTATCAACATTAATAGTTTAGTTAGAAGGTTTTCCATTATTACTTAGACAAAATATTTTTAATATATTTTGAATCTAGCTCTACACTTAAAACTCTGAGCATAAAATTGATCATATGTTACATGATAATACCGGTCTTAAAGAAAATAAATCAATGTTGAAAAGAGTATATTTTTAATTTTTATTAATGATCATAGCAAAAACATAAACTAACATAGATCTGCCTTCTCAAGCTTTACTTGTATGATTTAAAAGACTTAATATTAGAATGTAAAAAATAAAGTAAACTCAAGATAATTGGTAAAATAAATAAATATATATATATATATATATATATCCTTCTAGATTAGCACCAGCGGAAAGTTAATAAAATAAATATTTATATTTTAAATAATTAAATAATTTTATAAAGTAAATTCCAAATAAAATGTGTGAGAAACGGACGAAATGAAACGTTTAATTTTTAATATTTAATAAATATGAAAACAATTTTTAAAAAAATTATAAAATTTTGAAGAAAAAAAAAACAATTTAAGTAATAATAAAATAACTCTTAATAAATTATAAGTTCCCTTCAATATCAACCACAACACCATAAATAAATAAATATTTTAGTTAATTGCTAATTAAATCACAACTTTTTTCTCATTTGCAATTTAATCTAAACTTTAAGATAATTGCAAATAAATCACAAACTTTAAATATTATTGCAATTTAGTCTTTTTGACAATTTCAATTGTGTTCGAATCTAACATAATTTAGAGTTTTTAATGACATAACAACACCTTGATAAAACAATATTATTTTTTAATCAAACAAAATATCATAAGATGTGATTTAGGAACAAAGTAGACTTCTAAGAAGTCTAATTTGCAATAATATTAAAACTTGGTGATTTATTTGCAATTATTTTAAGGTTTAGATTAGATTGCAAATGTTCGAAAGGTGGTGCTTTAATTTGCAATTAACCCATTTTAAAATTAATAACCTTCTTAAATTATGACACATAAGTCAAATTAACCACAAAATGACACATAAGCCAAATTAACCACAAGACACATCATCAATTTAAACTCCCTATTAGTATATAAGGGGATTAGTATATAAGGGGATTATATATTATAGGAATAGTGTATTATGTATATATATATAACAAATTTGTTAATCTTGTAAAATAATATAATTATTTATACAATAAATATGTATAAAATTATATAATAAGTTTTACATATATATTTTCGAGCTTTATTTTTTAAATAAATTAAACTTATAAATTTAAAATAATTACAAAAAAAAATTAATTGAGATATAAGATAAAAGTAATTATAAAATAAAATTCAATACACACCAATAAAAATACATTTTAGATTGTATTTTACTCAAAAGTACATTAAATCATTTAAAAATAAACAAAGCTAAAGAATAAAATGAATACTACAATAAAGTTAAGTAAATAAAATAAAAATTAATTTAATTAGTCAATATTAATATAATAAAAATTTCAACATTTCATATCAACCATTTACAACACATTAAATAAATAAATAAATAAATAATTAGAAAGAAAATTCAATAGTTAATAGAAATATAATATTTTGAAATAGTTATGAATCATATCTTACTCAACCAATAACTTAATTACACATCATACTTTTTAAAATTAACAATCTCCTTAAATTATGACACATAAGCCAAATTAACCACAAGATGAAACATCATCAATTTAAACTCCCTATTAGTATATAAGGAATTCTATATTGAGAATATTCCCTAATAAGGTCATTTCTATAGACTATTAAGCAACTAAAACATACAACTTTTAAAATTTTCTAATAAGGTCAAATTAGAACTAAAAAACCAAGAATACCCTTATATAAATAGGAATCTATCTATTCGTTTAATTCATTCTACTCATTTGCTCAAAATCAAAATCAAAACCCTAGCCCTCTTCCTCTCCCCACCATCCCACGGCTGCCGCCGCCGTCTTCTGCAATTTCATCTCCCACGCGGCGTCGCTACACACGGCCTCCCCGCCGCCCCCTCCATGGCCATGGTCGTCGCCCCCTTCGCCATGGCTTATCTGTTCTCCGTCGACTCCATCTCCCACGCGGCGTCGCTGTAAACCTTCGCCGGAGGTCTTCCACCACCATGACTGAGATGTTTCCGGCGGAGATGCTTCTAGTGGTTCGTGGTGGCCGATCTGGCCTTTCGATCTGAGTTTCTGTTGTGCACATAGCGATTTCTCTGCAATTCTCTCGTATTTCCACAGGCACCGAGATCTCCTTGGCACTTCTGGTTGCCACAGTGGAAGTTCTGTGTATGTCTCTTAGGTTTAAAGTACTTAGGTTTTGCCTTTTCTCTATTTGAATCTCCCTAAGAGTCTCGATTTTGTTATGATATCTTTTGGGCATTTGCTGGTGTACATTGAAATTTTATTTATAAAAGATATGCCTTTTCTCCAAATCTTTCAATTGTAGGATAAAAACTTTGAGTTGCATTTAAGCACATACTTTCTTTAGTGATCTGATAATCTGTACTCTAGGGAGACATTCCCTCTGCATCCTTCCTAAAAGAGTAGTGCAAAATATAATAAGAAACAGAGGGATAATACTAAAACAAGGGTAAGGGATAAATAAAGACAGGCTTTTTCATGCATACATGCCTTTCTTTCTCTTTTCTCTCTGTTTTTTTTTTTTTTTTTTTTCCTTTATGGGATAAGATTCATACATGATGTCAAAAATATTGTTAGCTATGACTCACATCTCATAGTTCATTCCATCAATTAGGATGCTTAATGATTTATTTTGTCTCTGTTTCTTGCAATGCTGCAATAAATCAACTGAAGTTATTACGACACCTTCCTCATAAAATATCACGACCTTGCAAAGGATCGCAATTGGTAGAAACCCTTATTTGGTACGTTCCTCTACTCATTACACTTCATCGTATGTTGTAAGCTTTTGCTGCAATCTTCACACATTCATACATTTACTTTCATGTATAGTTGCTCTTTCATATTCATGCCAAATATTGGAAGATGGTGTTGTACCCGTCACTACGCATGATGTATCGATTGATGCTCTTGGTCACATCGTCTGGGGTAATTCCTATTAGCCCAGCAGCCAATGAGATGTGCCTGTGTTGAAGTTCGACTCTTGGTCTTTGCATTGTCTTAAGGTATTGAACTCAATAATCTGTCTGAATTTCTAGGTACTCTTTTAATATGCATAAATCTTCGAGTGAGATTTTGTAATCTCTTGTGAAAAACAGGAAGTTCACGTGTGTTTCATTGAAGAGGCTGGATAAAAATGCACACAAACACATGCTCAGATTGATTTTCTTGATTTATCTATACTAAAGAGGACATTATAATGTGTATTGGACAAGTTTTCTGGTTTTTTTTAGCTTGAAAAGTCTTTGATAAAATGCTCTTAAACACTGCTCAATTTTGGTGTTTCTTGATTTATCTTTATACATAGTAGTCAATTTCTTGGTGTACATTGGGAGATTTGGAGCAACTGCCATTTACTTAAGGCAAAAACTAGTGAGACGGTACATTTTGAACTTGTGATCCTACGTTGCTGTCAAAATTCGATGAATCAGAGTGAACATTTGATCCCTCCTGAATTAGGTTTTCATGAAAACCTAGATTAAAGTTAAAAAAATGTATCAAACTTTATATGAATTCCATTATGCTTGATTATTCATTTTCTTGATGATACTAATAGTGATCTTTTTGCTTGCAAGGCCACCCAATTCTGCTGATCCTGACCCTTTAAGAGCCCTTCTGCATCTCGACCCCAAACGTACTGCAAACGAGCCTTCTCGGACAACTTTTTCTTCAATAGGCTGTAACACGAGCAACCACTAAATTATTCGTACTCTGTTACAAAGTACAATTTTTTTTTTCTGGGTTGGACTTGATATAAAATCAAAGATTGAGCTCTATATTAAAATTGTATGAAAGTGTATGTGAACTTTGTGTATTGATATGAATCAGGTTTTTCATATTCAAGTTACTGATTCATATTCAAAGATTGAGCTCTATATTAAAATTGCATGTTCATTTCAATATGAAGTTTAAAACGGCATACAAGACTGAATTTTTTGGTATGCATAAAATAACATGAACCAATGTGCAAAGAGTGACATGCATATCTTTTTTGCATATTGATATGCATGTCGCACATTGTTTCATGTTATTTTATGCATACCAAAAAATTCAGTTCTGTATGTCGTTTTAAACTTCATATTGAAATGAACATATGTCTTCATAACCCATTTCTACATACCAAAATTCATTTCACTGCTCATATTAAAATTCATAATCTATTTCATATATATATATATGCATATTCAACATATGGGGGAATTGTATACTCTATGACACGCTTATTTTTTAATCATAAAATGCAGATTTTTTAACTTTTTTTTGTTTGGATAATTAACAATTAATTCGAATTGCTTAATTTTAGGAATATTTGAATAATTGGAAGGTGCTGGATCATAAAATGCAGATTTTTTAATTTTATTTGTTTATAATTAACAATTAATTCGAATTGTTTAATTTTAGGAAATTTTTAATAATTGGAAGGTGCATATAACTAGGAACTTCATTAATTCAAAACATTTGATGTAAATCTATTTAATATTTATTAATTTCAAATTATTTAAATTGGTAAAGGGCAACAATGTCTTATTAGGTGTCATTTTGACTCTAATAGATTTAAAAAAAAAACCTATGCCCTATTAGATAAATCTCTTAGTGAAATGACCTTAACAATAATTTACCCTTCTATATTATAGGAGTAGTGTATTATGTATATATAACAAATTTGTTAACCTTGTAAAATAATATAATTATTTATATAATAAATATGTATAAAATTATATAATAAGTTTTACATATATATTTTCGAGCTTTACTTTTTAAATACATTAAACTTATAAATTTAAAATAATTACAGAAAAAATTTAATTGAGATATAAGATAAAAGTAATTATAAAATAAAATTCAATACACACCAATAAAAATACATTTTAGATTGTATTTTACTCAAAAGTACATTAAATCATTTAAAAATAAACAAAGCTAAAGAATAAAATGAATATTACAATAAAATTAAGTAAATAAAATAAAAATTAATTTAATTGGTCAATATTAATATAATAAAAATTTCAACATTTCATATATCAATGTACAACACCTTAAATAAATAAATAATTAATTAATTAGAAAGAAAATTCAATAGTTAATAGGAATATAATATTTTGAAATAGTTATGTATCATATCTTACTCAATCAATAACTTAATTGCACATCATACTTTTTAAAATTAACAACCTCCTTAAGTTATGACACATAAGTCAAATTAACCACAAAATGACACATAAGCCAAATTAACCACAAGATAACACATCATCAATTTAAACACCCTATTAGTATATAGGGGATTCTATATTATAGGAGTAGTGTATTATGTATATATAACAAATTTGTTAATCTTGTAAAATAATATAATTATTTATATAATAAATATGAATAAAATTATATAATAAGTTTTACATATATATTTTCGAGCTTTATTTTTTAAGTACATTAAACTTATAAATTTAAAATAATTACAAAAAAATTTAATTGAGATATAAGATAAAAGTAATTATAAAATAAAATTCAATACACACCAATAAAAATACAATCATATATCAATGTACAACACCTTAAATAAATAAATAAATAATTAATTAATTAGAAAGAAAATTCAATAGTTAATAGGAATATAATATTTTGAAATAGTTATGAAATAGTTATGTATCATATCTTACTCAACCAATAACTTAATTGCACATCATACTTTTTAAAATTAACAACCTCCTTAAATTATGACACAAAAGTCAAATTAACCACAAAATGACACATAAGCCAAATTAACCACAAGATGACACATCATCAATTTAAACACCCTATTAGTATATAAGGGGATTCTCACATCATCAATTTAAACACCCTATTAGTATATAAGGGGATTCTATATTATAGGAGTAGTGTATTATGTATATATAACAAATTTGTTACACTCCAAGAAATTGTAGGATTACCTACAGAATTTTCCAACGAAAATAATTTCGTCTTTAAATATTGAGAATTGCCTACAGATTGCCTACGGATCTTTATAAATTATTTTACACATTTTTACCCACGAAATTACCAAGGAAAAATCTGATGGTGATTTACCTACAAAATAATCCGTAGGTAAAATCCAGTAGGTTCACAGAGTCACTGATCATCAAAGTTACCTACAATGCATAAACTACGTGAGATAAATCTCAGTAAGCAGAAATTATGCATGATAATATGATCCTATAAATATCCTTCACGTATACTTTATTTCGAAACCACCTAAATCAATTTCTAAAACTCGCCTAATTCAATTTCTAACACTCGCCTAAATCAATTTCTAACACTCGCCTAATTCAATTTCTAAAACTCGCCTAAATCAATTTTTAACACTCGCCTAGTTCAATTTCTAATCAATTGCTAGGAACCCCAGACTTACCAATATACATTGGCATAAGCTCAGTATACAGACCATCACATGGCCAATATAAATATAACCCGAATTTACAACTTTATTCCTTTGCGGCTAAAATACATCATTTACTTTCATGGTATGCTCAATGCAATGCAATGCAACATAAGAGGGTGAATATTTGTACAAATAATTTTTTTCTCTCTTGATAATGAATTTAAGTAGAGAAGAATTGGAAAAAAAAGTTAAGTTGAAAGAATTAATCAATCTAAATTTGAATTTAAGTTTAGTTATTCAAATTTAATTTAGAGTTTATATAAAGTATGTCCAAAGTGTAATTCTCTCTAGAAAAAAAAATAATGTAAACTTCAAAATCTCTATCACTTTTCTTTATATCAGTAAAATTTTATTCTTATTCAATTTAAAAGTTTTTAAATTATTCAATATTATTTGAGTATTAAATTTTATGTTCATTTTTTTATTAAAATTGTATTTATTTGTATAACATAATTTTTCTTCTTTTCGAAATCATATAGGAGTATATGAATATATTATTCATCAAATTATTTGGAATTGAAATTATATTTAATAATATATTATTAATTATTCGTTCTTATATTGAATATATTAGTACTATATTATTATATATTTAAATTATTCATCACCACGTTTCTCCTATCAAGATTTAAATTAATAGTAAATTTAAAATTATTACATAAGCTACTAAAATATAACTTAAATTGAATTTAATATTACATTGCAATTTGGATAATTAATTATTGCACAAAATATTAAAAATTTGAGTTATTGCTTATTGGACTTATCAATTACTCCATACAGGCCCAAAAAAAAAAAAGAGAAATTAAACCTAATTACCTTCCCTCAGAAACAGAGTCGGCAAAAAGGACCAAAGCACCAAATTTCGCATTTTTCAGGCCACCACCCCAAAGCACCAAATCTGGCCGTGCCCGTAGCTCCTAATTCGTCGCCACAGTCGTCTGAAAAATATAAGAAGGGAAGGAAAAACTCAACAAAGGTCTAATTCAGTTTATATCTTTTAAAAAAGTCTCAATTTTTAAAAATTTCTAAAAATCTCATTAAAATTAAAAATTACTTGTATAAAAAATAAAATAAAAATTTAAAATTGTCTAAATAAAAAATTCTAAAAATCTAATTAAATTTTCAAAAAATTATACTTTCCCTACCGAAAGGGTTTTAGGTGATTTTTTTTTATTTACCAACGAAAACTTTCCTAGCTATTTATATGTATAAATTATCTAATTGTATTACCTACAAAATTTGCTAGGAACTTAAAAAATATTGATTTACCTACAAAATAATCCGTAGGCAAAATAGCATTTCCCTACCAAAATGATGGTAGGTGATTTGATTATTTATTTACCTACGAAAATTTTTCTAGCTATTTATATGTATAAATTATCTAATTGTATTACCTACAAAATTAGCTAAGAACTTAAAAAATATTGATTTACCTACAAAATAATCCGTAGGCAAAATAGCATTTCCCTACCAAAATGATTGTAGGTGATTTGTTTATTTATTTACCTACGAAAATTTTCCTAGCTATTTATATGTATAAATTATTTAATTGTATTACCTACAAAATTAGCTAGAAACTTAGAAAAGCAATAGTGTTTTAACAAATAAACATATGAACTTTAGTATATCCCACATCGAAAGAGTAGAAAAAATATAAGAGAAAAAACAATATAAAAGTAGTAGTATTAATAAGTTAGTAACCAACAAACATAAATTTTTTGTCCCACATCGAATAAGGAGTACAAGAAACATGAGAGAAAAACTTTATAAAAGGGGTCTAATGTGCACCTAAGTTTGTATTTTAAAAATGTTTATATATTTTAACACTTTTTGAGTCGATTTTATGAACAATTCATGGTTGGACCGGTTGAACCGACTGGTCCAATTTTGAATGAATTTATTTTGTAGGATAAGGATAAAAATATAATTTATTAATAAAAATTTAAAATATACATATTAAAAACTTTCCCACTTAAATGTTTGTTGCCAAATTCGCCTACGGAATTACCAACAAAATGTTTCGTAGTTGATATTTACCTACGAAATTTCATTTATTATGGTAATCATATTACCTACCGAAATGTTATGGATTTGCTACGAAAATGTGGTAGGTAATTGCCTACGGATTAAATTTTCGTGGGCAACCGAATTACCTACGAGCGAATTCCATACAAATGGTTTTCGTTGGTATTCCGTAGGTAAATATAAATGCCTACAAAATTGGAATTATTGCCTACAAAATATTCTCTAGCCAATTAATTATTTTCTTGCAGTGTTAATCTTGTAAAATAATATAATTATTTATATAATAAATATGAATAAAATTATATAATAAGTTTTACATGTATATTTTCGAGCTTTATTTTTTAAATACATTAAACTTATAAATTTAAAATAATTACAAAAAAAATTTAATTGAGATATAAGATAAAAGTAATTATAAAATAAAATTCAATACACACCAATAAAAATACATTTTAGATTGTATTTTACTCACAAAGCTAAAGAATAAAATGAATACTACAATAAAGTTAAGTAAATAAAATAAAAATTAATTTAATTAGTCAATATTAATATAATAAAAATTTCAATATTTCATATCAACCATATACAACACCTTAAATAAATAAATAATTAATTAGAAAGAAAATTCAATAGTTAATAGGAATATAATATTTTGAAATAGTTATGAATCATATCTTACTCGACCAATAACTTAATTACACATCATACTTTTTAAAATTAACAACCTCCTTATATTATGACACATAAGCCAAATTAATCACAAAATGACACATAAACCAAATTAACCACAAGATGACACATCATCAATTTAAACACCCTATTAGTATATAAGGGAATTCTATATTATAGGAGTAGTGTATATGTATATATAACAAATTTGTTAACCTTGTAAAATAATATAATTATTTATATAATAAATATGTATAAAATTATATAATAAGTTTTACATATATATTTTCGAGCTTTATTTTTTAAATACATTAAACTTATAAATTTAAAATAATTACAGTGAGATATAAGATAAAAGTAATTATAAAATAAAATTCAATACACACCAATAAAAATACATTTTAGATTGTATTTTACTCAAAAGTACATTAAATCATTTAAAAATAAATAAAATGAATACTACAATAAAGTTAAGTAAATAAAATAAAAATTAATTTAATTAGTCAATATTAATATAATAAAATTTTCAACATTTCATATCAACCATGTACAAACACCTTAAATAAATAAATAATTAATTAGAAAAAAAATTCAATAGTTAATAGGAATATAATATTTTGAAATAGTTATGAATCATATCTTACTCAACCAATAACTTAATTACACATCATACTTTTTAAAATTAACAACCTTCTTAAATTATGACACATAAGTCAAATTAATCACAAAATGACACATAAGCCAAATTAACCACAAGATGACACATCATCAATTTAAACTCTCTATTAGTATATAAGGGGATTCTATAACAAATTTGTTAATCTTGTAAAATAATATAATTATTTATATAATAAATATGTATAAAATTATATAATAAGTTTTACATATATATTTTCGAGCTTTATTTTTTAAATACATTAAACTTATAAATTTAAAATAATTACAGAAAAAATTTAATTGAGATATAAGATAAAAGTAATTTACGACGGCCTTAATCTTTAAATATTTTCTATTTCTTTAAATATTCTTTAATAATTATTAAATATTTTCTATTTTTTTAAATATTTTTTAATTATTTTATATTATTAAATGCAATAATATATGTTACTATATATGTTATAATGTGATTTACTTAATCAATAAAAATTCTAGAAAAAAATACTACGTAAAAGAATCGTATTACTATATAAAAAATTATATGTTACTACATACTACAGTTTGAATTACTAAATTGAATATGTGTTTGTTACTATATCCAACTTTATCAAATGATTTGAATTATAACATGGTTATTGTGTTTACTACATGCGATAATATATGTTATTACGTATTATAATGTGAGTTACTACATTAACAAAAATAATAGAAAAAAACGTCATATTTAATTTGAATTACTACATTTAATATAAAATAATGTGTGTTACTACATATTACAATTTGAATTACTACATTTAATATCCCGCGTTCGACAATAAAATAAAAGATAAAAAAATCACAAGAACTAATAAAATAAACGGGTTAAATTTTTTTATCAAAATTAGAACACAAGTGGATTAATTAACCCAAATGAATTAATGGTGGACTATTCAGCCCATTGACTTAATAAGTCAATATTTTCATCCCAATTAACTTAACTGGTCAATATTACATTTTCTTCCTAATATACATATATTCGAGTTGAACTGGCCTAAATAAAGATAAAGATGGACTATATTTTTACACGTTTGAGTTCGGGACCGAGTCGCCTAAATAAAGATAAAGATGGACTATATTTTTACACAAGTTCGGGCCCTCGACTCAGTCCAAGTATGTCAATTAAGATTAAATAAATATTAAACCGTGTCATGAGCAAGGATGAAAATATCTGTATTGGTGGAAATATCAAGACCTTAAATTTATGAAAATATTGATGGATAATTGGATATATCAATATCGTTAATTTTAACAATATATTGTAAAAATTTAATAACAAACCTTTAGTACATAAAATTAACAAAATAATTTGAATACATTTTATATCAGTGATAAATTTATATAAAATATAATATACAATGTTATTTTGTATGACATTTATCGATATTTTTTGAAATTTATCGACATTTACTCGATATTTTCTCGATATTAGGCTCGATATTGTTATTGTCTACCGATATTTATCGATATTTTTAATTTTTTTACAAATATCGTGGAAATATCGATTCTTCTCAATATCGATTCTTCTCAATATCGATGACCCCGAAAAATGGATATATCGAGAATATATCGGAGATATTTCCGGATATTTTCATACATGGTCATGAGATATTATTATATACTCCGTAAATGTTATTGCTTATTTTTATTTTCACAATATTACTTATATTAATAGTTTTTTTAAAAATTTAATAAACTTAAGATATGATTATAATTATTAAATAAATAATAATATATCATAAAAATAAAATTTAAAAAATTAACAATAGTATGCATACCAAAAATCCACATCCCAATAACAAATAATTTCACCTAACAAAAAATTAATAATAATAATAATTTAATTAATTTTACATCATATGTTTCATTCTTTGTTCATCGTAATGATGAAAAAATTGATCGAGTACCTCCTCTTCTACAGGTACTGCTTCGTCTTTATGATACATACATCCTCTTCTACAGGTACTGCTTCATCTTTATGATACCTCCTCTTCTACAGGCACTGCTTCGTCTTTATGATACCTCCTCTTCTACAGTACTTCCTCTTCTACAGTACTTTGACTTTATGATACCTCCTCTTCTACAGTACTTCCTCTTCTACAGTACTTCGGCTTTATGATACCTCATCTTCGTCTTTATGATACCCCATCTTCGTCTTTATGATACCTCTTCTTTAGCTTCACAAATCGACTTTCTATCATTTATGGTACGGATGGTGAGGGTATTTGAAGATTGAGCATGTGCAGTCGTCTCATCTTCCATCGGCCGAGTCGATGAAGTAGCATTGCCAGTGTTGTGCCTCCCCCTTGTCCATTCGGAGCACGACGTCTCCCGAATCGAACTTCCACTAATATGTCGATCTCAACACCAATCATATATTGTTGCTCCACCTCTGCTGGTGTAGGTTCCATCTGTATACAATGAACCTGTATATATGCCAAGGCATAACTAACTTGTAAGAAGCTGCAGTTACAAATAAGTGCAAATTATATAGTAATATATTACTTACACTAGGTGAATTGAGGATCGATCATTTGTTCCCACTGACTCAAGCTGACATTATTATTCATTAGACTCACATAGTATCAAAACAAAACATTTATACACCAAAACTCCACCCGACTAAAACAATTACTGTTCAACTCATCTACAAAAGTATACTGCTAAAACATTTAAATCAGAAAAAAAAAAAACATTTTTCTCCTCAACGACGGCAGTATTCATTTGGTGGATAAAATGAATTAGGTTTAGGAAAAAAGACCCATATTTATAGAACTAGGTTTCTTTAATGGGCCTGGTCATCTAATTCAATAATTCAAAGTAGGTTTGGGCTAGACCTAGTTTCTTTAATGGGCTGGTCATCTAATTCAATAATTCAAAGTAGGCCTTGGCCCAACCCATGTGACCTGATAGCCTCAGTCCAAAATAATAGATGAAGTATTTTTTTGTCGTGTGCACGGGAATGTTTTTGGTCGATAAATTAGACGGAAATGTTTTTATTGAAAATAACACTTTAAAAAAAAAATCTAAGTTTTGTTTTTTAATTTCAAATATGTTTGGGGCGGCGGTGTGGGAAGATGCGGCGGCGAGTGCGGATCTATCTCAAATCAAATTGTGGAAGATGCGGCAACGAATGCGGATCTATCTCAAATCAAATTAGGGTTAAGGTTAGTTTGAATTTTTTGAGTGGAAGTGTATCTACCTATCTCTTTTTACTGGCAAAACAAGTATTTTATGTGAATATTTAATTAATAAAAATAGAGGAGAGTGTATCTAAAAAGTATTTTATGTGAATATTTAATTAATAAAAATGAAATGGGGTGTTTCTAACATTCATGGAGGGACATATAACTCACATTGGTTTCTAATACTCCCTCAATCAATTTCATTTGAACGGACAATGTATATTGAATTATTGATTAATTTATGTATAAAATATATATTTTAGAAGTAGTCATGGACGTCTTTTATACTTTTCACTAATAATAATAATAATAGTTAACACTTTTCCTAAATAAAATTTTCACTAATAATAATAGTTACCACTTTTCCGTACAAATCGATCAATCATGTTTGGAATGGTTTGAAAATCAGTATTGAGACAGAGAAAGGAGAAGAAGAATGGAGGATAATTCTTATGGTATGCTGCATTAATTCGATCAATCGTGTTTGGAATGGTTTGAAAATCAGGCAGAGAAAGGAGAAGAAGAATGCAGGAAAAAAAAGAAAAAGGGAGGAAAAAAAAGGAGGCCGTTACAAAGGCGTGTGCATCTATCTGCGTATAAGATTTTCCTTCATAGAAAAGAAAGAATCAAATCAATAGAACAATAACAAATTGTAATATTAATATTGAATTTTGTGTAGATTGTGATAAATTGAATATGCGCATCTCCAAGAAATATGAATGTTTCATTTCTGTTGTACAACCTATAAATATGTTGTATGAAGTAACAAAATTTTTGGGAAGAACAAAATAATTCATATGTAATGCTTTCTCATTCATTTTTCATGGAGGAAATTTTATTTTTGGTCCTGTAAGTTTAGGATATTCCAAAATAAATCCTTTAAGTTTCAACTTTACAAAATATGTCCTCTATATTTCAATTTAGTCCTTTTTTTATTCAATTTTAATCTTTATCTTTTGAAACAATTAATGTTAATTAAAAAAGCTTCATGGATCAAACACTTAATTAAATTTATTCAAATAAAATTAGGCATGCAATCCATTTTTAATTGACAACGTATTTATGAAATAAAACTTAATTTCAATATATTTTTTTAACTGCATCAAATTCTATTTTTAAAATTAATTAATTATAAAATTATGTATAAAATTTTAATATAATTAAAAAAAATTAAATTTTCAATCAAATAATAATACAGTGTAAAATCTTGAAATTTTAAAAAATATATATTTAATTTATATATAATTTTTTTAAAACAAAAAAAAAAACACATCAAAAAATAAACTTACCCAACAAATATAATCTATAAAAATAACAAAAATTATATATTTACCTATCACTACATCACTCTCTCTCACACACACATTTATATATGTTGTGCTCTAAAATAAAATAAAAATATTGAAATGAAGTTTTGTACCTTAAAATAAAATAAAAATATTGAAATTAAGTTTTTTAATTATATTTAAATTTTATACATAATTTTATAATTAATTAATTAATTTTAAAAATAGAATTTGATGCAGTCAAAAAAATATATTGAAATGAAGTTTTATTCCATAAATATGTTGTCAATTAAAAATGGATTGCATGCCTAATTTTATTTGAATAAATTTAATTAAGTGTTTGATCCATGAAGATTTTTTAATTATTTTAATTAACATTAATTGTTTCAAAACATAAAGGATTAAAATCGAATAAAAAAAGGACTAAATTGAAACATAGAATACATATTTTGTAAAGTTGAAACTTAAATAATTTATTTTGGAATGTCCTAAACTTACAGGACCAAAAATAAAGTCTAGTATACACTCGAGTGCATGTTGTGCACCCTAGTCCATGTGCACTTTTCAGTTTTACTGACTTACACTTTTTGGTAAATGGTGTTGCACTTTTCAATTATTATTATACAATTTAATAATTGAAAAGTGCAACACCATTTACCAAAAAGTGTAAGTTAGTAAACTGAAAAGTGCAACATGGACTAGGGTGCACAACATGAACTCGAGTCCATAACAGACCAACCCAAAATAAAATTTCCTCCATTCTCATGCAATACAAAAGAATTCAAAAAAGAAAATAGACTTGAGAAATGTTTTAGGAGTGATGGAGTGAATTGAAAAAAATGAGAGACGTAAGCTACTATTATATAGAAGATTGAATTAAAATTTAACGGTTAAGATCAAACATATAAATGGACGGTGAAGAGTAAAGCCAAAAAATGGGAATGAATGAGAGTGAAGGATCTTTGAAATGAAAGGATTTAGAGGAGAGAGGTTGAAGTAGAGGGTGAGTGGTTGTGACATGTGACATAAAAAAAAGTTTGCAAATATATAGTATTAAAATAAGATGTATTTTGTAAAGTTAAAACTTAAATGATTTATTTTGAAATCATTCAAACTTATACGATCAAAAAAAAATATTTCCTCTATTTTACATTTTCTTTCTTTGTTCTCTCTCTCATAAAATGTGAAATGGTAAAATGTGAAGTTTATAGGTGGACGAATGGAGTATAACACATAACAATAATTCATATAGTGATAATAAAAGGTATGATGTACATATTAGGCATATATAATATATCAAGATATATTATATACTAGTGTAAAACTCGCGTTCTACGCGAAGTTAAAATAAATTTATAATATATTTTAATTTATTAAAAATAATATTTAATGTATAGATTTGTAAATATGTTATTTTATTAAAAGATAAAAATGAAATATTGTACCAATATATAATAGAGAATTATAATTTTATTTATAAAAAAAATCAATATACGAAATTACAAATTGCGAAAAAACTTCCTTTTAGACCAAAAAAAAAAAAAAACACTCCTGCTCTTAACTCTAGAGGCGGCAAGCCTGCAACATACAAATGTCTGTGTGTGAACACGGATTTCGGAAGGTACACACCTTCGACCATGGAAAGAAATTGACATTGATTTTTATTTATCATCATTGCAAAAGACAATATACTAACAGAAAATTGTGTCCTTCAAAATTTTCTGGGAGACATGTCATGCATATGAAACACTTAATGTCATTCTCGATATAAAAACTTTAATGCCAACATTTCTTCCAGAAAGAATTTGTGCTTCAATAATGTGATTTCAAAGTCATGTAACAATCAGTCTAATTTTTCATTGCATAAACCAAACTTCAGATCAATGTTCTTAAAGCAGCATTATAGAGACACATAGTTTGAGAATCAATTGATGATTTGGTATATCAGAACACTTAAGAGAGTTGAGAAAGTCAACTGAAAACATATGTCCCATTCCACCACGTCTAAATTTCGATGAACAAACATTGCCTGAACTTAAATATTTCATTATATCACCAAGTATCATGAAAACACATGTCCCATTCCACCATGTCTCGTTAATGCTTCCAACTTCTTTATGTTTTGGAGTAAGTATAGCTCTATCCTCAAAATATTTATCAATACCAAGTTATCAGAGACAGATGAGTAATTGTTAATATCAATTATAGCAGCAACAAGATCACGTGCATCTAAAATTAAATTCTCTTTAGAAATATCAATGTCGCGAAAACTCACATCACTATCTTCAAGATTCTCATCTCCAACTTTCAAAATTCAATCTGAGAATCCAACTATTTCATCAGACGTATTAATACTATTAGAATTTTCAGTTTGAAACCTCATGTTCTTTGTAATTAGCTTCAGTGCCTTGCAATGTTCTCACAGATATAAAGAATTGATGGTAGAGTGAATTTAACTCTACCGTTATGAAAATAACATGAAATATTTGTTTGAAATCTCCTCCAAGAACCACTATCTTTATTGCAAAAGGTAAATTAGACCTTGATCCATCAGGAGTTCTAACTTTATCTCTTAAGCTTCAATCAAGTGCCTCAAAATAAAATATGTTAATCATCAGTGTCTCGTCCCATATTATCCTATTTGACTTTATTATAAGTTATGGCAAATGAGTATCACGTATTATGTTGCATGTGGATGATTAAAAAATGTTTATCAGAATACAAAACCTATAATGTGCAATACGTCCTCCAAGCAACATAAGAGAAGTTATACCACTCGATGCAACATTAAGAACTATGTCTCTGTAGGATCTAATGGCTACAGAGAAAGAGTTCACCATATGAAAGTTTTTTCAGTACCTCCATATCAAAAAAAAAAACTACACCATCAGTCCATCACTGTAACAGACTCACTGTAACGTACAACTTCAAGTATTTTTTGAGAAATTTTGAGAAATTAGGAATGAAGTTAATACTTTTCTTTCTTTTTATTATTGACATAGTAGCATATATAAATTGAGAAACTTATATAACATTTATTTTATGTAAACAAAGTCATTAATAGTCTAAAATTATGAGGATGTAATCGATGCAATTGTGTAAATTAATGTTATAAAGATATTTTTTTTGAAACAGTAAAATTGTATTGCCTTGAGTACTTGGGGTACTCAACCCATGATATTACACATGTTACATCTGTAAGTTACAACGGTGTTTCTATGTCCTTAACCTCCTTTCGACTGTTACTCTATTATACAAAGAAGCGGATCGCAAAACCATGCCTAAACTGACGCCAGATGTTGCACCAAATTCTTTCCGCGTAGCTAGACCCACAATTTTATTTTGATGTTTTCCATAGTCTTTTTCACCTCCTGGGGTTCATTCTTGAACCGTTTTGAGTTGCAACATTTCCAAATTTCTCTCACTACACAAACCCACAGACTTGACATGAATGTTCTTCTTAATTTTCCACTTCCCAAAGTGTCAATGTGCTGTAGAAAATGAGGTCCAATGTCTATATGGGGAACCATACACACCTGCAGCCATCTATAACATTCAAACCAAATTGAAATGGCAAAGTTGCAACCCAGTAGCAGATGGGTGTTATTTTCTGCTACACTTGCGCATAATATGCGATTTCTTTATGCCTCCGGAATGTTAATTTCCCCTCCTTACTAGATTGTCCACGGTTTCAAGTCGTCTTTTCAGCGCTTTCCACACAATTGTTTGTTCTCTCCTTGGTGCCAGATTCTTCCAAACCGCTGCGAACTCGGGCTTTTCTTCAGCCTCCTCGGTCTGCGATTCTACTTCCTTCACCATCATGGAGTGTGCCGTATTGGTCGAGTACAGACCATTAGGAGCGAAAGTCCATTTCCAGATATCCTCATAACTTCGATTCAATCTGTACCTGCCAATCAAAACAAGCAACTCTGTTAGAGACTCAACCTCGTTCGTTCTGAGTTCCCTCCCCCAAGCCCACTCCCAATGCCAATCATCCTCAATCTAACTACCCATGTTACTGATTGTACTATAGTACTGCTGCTTGCTGATGCAGTATAGTTCAGGAAATTTGTCCTTTAGATTTTCACTCCCTCCAACCCATAAATTGCTCCAAAATTTAGTTTTTTCTCCATTCCCCACCACTCTACATATTTTATTTCTAGCTTCTCCCCCTCCTATTTGCTCATAAATTTTCTTAATCTCTTTCCACCAGGCTGATTCCCCCACTCTCCGGCTTCCTCGTCTACCTATATTCGAATCATCGCTCACCAGCCCCCCATATTTTGAATTTAACACCCTCACCCAAAGACTCTTTTCCTCTGTAAGCATTCGTCAAATCCATTTTCCTAACAAAGCCACATTAAACACATGTAGATCTCTGATCCCTAAACCCCCTTTCGATTTATCCACACACACATCCTCCCAACTGACCCATGAAATTTTTTTGGCCGCTCCCTCCCCCCCTCCCCATAAGAAGTTTCTTTAAATTTTTTTTATGTCGCTTAAAATAGTTTTAGGAAGTTTGAAGAAAGATAAATAATACGTCGGTATTGCGGATAACACGACTTGGATTAAGGTGACTCTACCACCCATCGAGATGTGTTTATCTTTCCATATCTCCAATTTCCTTTTTATCTTTTTCAACATGCCTTCCCAAGAGGATGATTTGTGGTGATTCAATCCCACATTCAGTCCCAGAAAATCCATGGGCAGGCTGCCCACGCTGCACTCTAAGTAGCCTGCCATATCTCTTTTATCCTCGTCTCTCATATGCACTCCAATTAGGCTACATTTATTGAAGTTAACTCCTAGCCCCGACACCAGTTCGAACAACTTTAAAATGTGTTTAATCGTGAAAATATCCTCCCACTTTCCATTACACAAGAACAGCGTGTCATCGGCGTACTGAAGTAGCAGCACCTTTACTTTTTCTCTTCCCATCAGAATCGGATTCAGCTCTCCAATTTCCACGGCCTTTTTCACCAGGCAATTTAAACCCTCTGCTGCTATAAGAAAAAGAAAGGGAGACAAGGGATCCCCTTGTCTCAGGCCCCTCTCTAATTTGAAGTCTCCCGACGAGCTTCCATTTACAAGTACATCCGCACTTGCAGTTGAGATGCACTCCATCATCCACGCCCTCCATTTTGTCGAGAAATTCATGCCCTCCATCATATTCTCCAAGAAATCCCATTCTACTGAGTCAAAAGCCTTAGCGAAATCCACTTTAAAGAAGGCCCTAGTTTTCCTTTTTTTTTTTCGCTTCGTCCAATGCCTCGTGCGCAATAAGAATTCCATCCATAATCTGGCGTCCCCCTATAAATGCAGATTGATTGTCTGAAATTACCATCTCCAATACCTTCGCGAGTCTTCTAGCCAGGACTTTTGCTATGATCTTGTATAAGCTGCCAATCAGAGAGATGGGGCGAAATTCCTCAAGATACTGCACCCCTGCCTTCTTCGGAATAAGGACAATAAAAGATGGGTTTATGCTTCTAACCAATTTTCCGTGGCTGTGGAACTCAGCCATCATATTCAATATCTCGTGTTTCAGCAAGGCCCAATTTTCTTTGAAGAATCCGAGAGAAACCATCCGGGCCCGGGCTCTTCGACGCTTCGCAATCCCAAATAGCCTCTTTAATTTCAGATTCCGAAAATTCAGCGATAAGCATCGCATTGTCACAGACGTCCAGCCTGTTCTTAATGTTAAAGATATTAATTGTTACGTTATGAATATAAAATTATATTACAAAAATTATTTAGATAAAATAACGAATAAATGAACCAAACTTCCATCAAAAAATTAAATATTTTAAATATTTTTAGAAAAAAAAAAATTACTCTTAATTTGAAATAGTCTAACGAAGGTGTACGAATGTATATATGTTTAAGCAAAAATTAAACATTAATGTGATTTTATTAACATTAATGTGATTTTAAAATCGCATAATTTTTTGACATAATTAAATAATAATAATTTATAGTCTTAGATAGTATACAGTAAAAAAAAAAAAGTCAAATAATCATTTGTTTTAATTAGTTCAGTTATGGTTGACTTAAATTCAATGAGACGTTTAATTGTTTTTTACTGAAATTTTTGTATTAGTTTAAAAAAATTAAAAATTATATTTTTTTAATGTATATAAAATATTTATCTTTGACAAAAAAGTAGCAAATGGCAGAATTTTTATTATAGTTTCTTGCTAATGTATTAATGGTGTAATTAATTTTTAATAGAAAAAATATAAAATTATAGGGATGTAATTGATTAAATTATGCAATATGATCATGAATTTAACTCTACCGTTATGACGACAAAATATAATAATAATATAAAAAATATTTCTTTAAAATAACTCATAAGTGAAAATTAATTAGATTAAAAAAACTAAATATTCGAAAAAATACGCTTGACAAAAAATTGATTTTTGAGTTTTTTGAAAGGAAATAATCAATATGAAACTATTCCGTTATAAAATCTCATAATTTCTGGAGGTAATCAATAAACATTATAAAATTTTGTATATTTATTTTTATTAAACCATAATAATATATACCATTTAATAGTCAATAATTATTAGTTTTAATGAAATAGGTTATGATTGACTTAAATCTAATTAAATGTGTTTAATTTAATTCTAAATTGAAGAATTATGTATTAATAGTTTGCCAATAATTATACGAGTAATAAATTAAAATCATTAAATGAAATAGTAAATGTAAATTATTCAATTCTTCTTAGTATAGTCAATACTTATGTGTGTTCTCATATACTCCGTATAACGTAGAGTATAAATGTACATTTATTAAAAGATATTAAATACTCCCACCGTCCAATAATAATTTTTACACTTTTTTTTTTGGGACGTTCCACAATAACTTTCAAACCCTTAAAATGGAAAACCCTTTATAAACTCCACCCTCACAATATCCTCAATTTTGACAAAGTGGGATAGCTCAAGTGGTTAGAGCACCACTACCTAGGCCTTAGGTCCTGGGTTCGAGTCATGGGGAGGGGAAAAAAAGGGATGGTTATTTAACTTTCCATCAAAAAACAATATCCTCAATTTTACACAAATGTCATTACTTTTTCTCCGGTCATACACAAAAGTCAACTCATTCTTTACTTTATACATAAAAGAATAAATTTTATTTTTAGTCCTACAAGTTTGAGATATTCCAAAATAAATCTTTTAAGTTTTAACTTTACAAAATACATCATTTACCTTTCAATTCTAATCCCTTTTTACATCAATTTTAATCTTTAATATTTTAATCTATTATAAAATGCCACATATCATGCCACATCACTCTCTCCTCCATATATATTAAAAAAAACGTAAAACTAATAACACCCTAAAATATTTTATAGACACCTCATAATTTTAAATATAAAAATAGATGTGTATAAAATGACTAAGTAACCCTTATATAAATAGAGATTAAAACAATTTAAAAAAATAACTTGAAAAAATCTCAAAAAAAGTAATTAAAATTTAAAATTATTTTAAAAAGTTAACTAAATCTTTAAAAATAAATAATTTACATAAATTAATTAATTTTTTTTATAAAAAGAATCTTAGAAAATTAAATAGAATCTGACATTAAAAAATAAATCACCAAAACAAAATTAAAAAATTAAATTAAAAATATTAAAAAAATCAATAAAACGTAAAAAATGGTAAATTAAAAAAAATAATAAAAAAGTAACATTTTATTTTTTATTTTATTTTCTTAATATTTATTTTTGATTGAGTTGATTTTTCTTTCATTTTTTATTTTATTTCATTTTTTTAAAAAAATCGAATCATTAATTGGTATTTTTAATTTATTTATTTTATAAAATTTATTTGATTTATTTAATTTTTTTTATTTTATTTGAATTTAATTAATTTTTCCATTCAAATATTTTTTAATATTTAGTTGATTTTTTTAAATATTTTCAGATTTTATTTAGTTTCTCATATTATTGAATTTTTTAAAATTAATTTTTAAAATTTATATATAATTTTAATGATTTGGTTGAATTTTAAATTATATTTTTTATTTTTTATTCAATTTGTATTTTTTTTAGGGATAATGGGTAAATATAAAAGAATTGGGTTGTTAACGAAAATTTTAGTGGGGTGTGTATAACATTTGAGGTTTGTATAACATTTTATGGCCGGGTCGTTATTAGCCTCACAAAAAAAAAATGCATATACTCCAAAATAATCACTCATCTATATATATGAAAAAAATAAAATAAACATTATGCATGCATCTACTCCAAACTAATTAATCAATTTATTTAAAATATATTTATTTATTATGAGTATTTGATAAAATTGTGATATTATCATTAAATTTAGGTATACGTTTCAATTAATAGAGAAAAAAAAGATTCACATTAAATTTCAGTAAGGGTTACTTAGTCATTTTATATGCATCTATTTTTGTATTTAAAATTATGGGGTATGTCACTACAAAAAAACGCGCGCTACAGGGACGGACAAATGCCGACGGATTATAATCCGTCAGCATTTCCGACGGAAATGCTGACGGAATGCTGACGGATTGAAAAGTCAACGTCAATGCTGACAGATTTCTGATCCGTCAGCATTTACCGAGGGAAATCCTGACGGATATCCGTTCCGTCAGCATTTACCGAGGGAAAATGCTGACGGAATTTTGAAATATGTGTGCCGACGGAAATGCCGACGGATTATCCGTCGGCATCTGACCCGTTGAATTCGCACCGCCTCGTTTTCCAAAAAGGTAACGGTTCCCATTAATAGTGGGCGGTTACCGAGGGAAATGCCGACGGAAAATCCGTCGACATTTTTTTTTTTTTTTAATATATAAGGGCCTCAAATCAATCAGTTCGTTTTAGAAAAAAAAAAGGGGGCGTGCGTGAGTGAGGATTCGGTGGGGAAGACGAAGACGAGGACGAGGCTATTGAAGCAAATTTCTTCGATTACATTGATACGGTACGTTTTCTTAATTAGTTTTATTACTTAATTTTAATACTTATATATGTTTATGCATGGATATATGTAAATATGAATAATTTAATGTTGATTTGCATGTTATATTGATTTAGTTAGTTGTTAAAATATTATGATCATGTTAGTATGTACGTTAGTTAATTTAATTTGTTGATTAAGAATAATTTTGATAGATCGAGTAGGTTTTTAAGGTTAATTAATTAATTAATTGTTATATGTATACATTAATTAATTGTTATATAGTTAATTACTAGTTTAATTTAATGGTGTAATTTTGATATAGAATATTTTTAATGTAGGTAGTGCATGTTTCAATCAATTGTTTAAATTAGAAAATTATTATTTTAATTAGTTTTAGGTTTGTTAATTTAGGAATATATATGTTCAATTTTTTATTATTGATTAAGTTAGGTAGAAAAATAATAATTAAATTAGGTTATTGTTGATTAAATTAGGAATATGTTGATTAATTAAATTAGGAATATGCTATATTAGTAAAAAAATTAAATTAGGAATATGTTCATTAAATTGATAATTAGAAAACTCCAATTAGAAAAGTATTATTTTAATTATGTTTAGATTTGTTAATTTAGGAATATGTTAATTTAGAAATATTTTTAATGTAGGTGATGCATGTTTCAATCAATTGTTTAAATTATTAGTTAATTAGATGGTTCGACGGTGGTATCACGTTGTAATTAGGTTATATATATATTGTTTTGATTTAAATTAGGAATATGTTGATTTAATTAGGAATATGATATATTAGTAAAAAATTTAAATTAGCAATATGTTCATTAAATTGATAATTAGTAAAATTATGTATTTTTTATTGATTGAAACAGATGAGTGAACAAGTACCGAATCAGGGTTCGGGTTCACGTCGTAGGTCGTCACTTTGGTCACGTGCAAGGAGGTCTCGGGATGAATCAGTTCCTGTGACGGCTCCTCCTCCTCCTCCTGTGGCAGTGTCGCCGCCGCCGCCGACTACGATGTCGGTTGGTTCGTCATCCTCTTCTCGTCAGCATCCTGTTCGAGACAAAAGGAAAGTCATTGACATCGTTTCAGGAGCGTAAGTCAATAATTCTAATGTTTGATGAGATTCAATAACGATTAACTTTATTTATTTATTTATAATGTGTTAGTTTATAAATTTGTTAATAATTTTACAGGTTGATGCCCGGTAATGAGGTGTCCAGGATGTGCACAAAATCCTTTAAGGATTGCAAGATTTCTAAGGGTGCTATCACTTGGTCGAAGGTGCCACAATCTAAAAAGGATGATTATTTCGAGGAGTTCCAGGTATATAATTACAATATTTAAAGTTTATTAAATAACTAATTATTCATATTATTTGATAAATATGTTGAATATTTATTTGTATAGAAAAAGGCCCGTTGGGATACGACGATCTACTCGGACGCCGCTATTTACGAGAAGTGGTACAATCTTTGTTCTACTCGGTACACGAACATGATGTACGACTGGAGAAAGGCCTGGCGTGATGAAGACAAAAATCTTGTTCTGGGGAAAGACGAGGATGGTGTTGACCTGTGGGAGTCGTTGGTTGAGAAGTGGATGGACCAGGATTACCAAGACAAGTGTGACAAAGCTCGGGCCAACCGCAGAACCGACGTTGGAGGCGGGATGGCAGTGCATCGGGGGGGAGCTCGGTCCGTCCTCGAGCAATCACTTGCTCTCGTAAGTTTTATTTAATTATTTAAAAATTAAATAATTATAGTTAATTATTTTATATTAGTTATCTAAATGAATTTGTATATGTTTATTTGATACGTAATAGGAGCGGGAGACTGGACGTCCCCACACCCACTTGGATCGGCTGAGCCTTCTTCATCCGTTTAATGCCGATACACAGACGTCCACCTACGGGCGCACTACTGACCTCCACGTAAGTTTAATTAAATTTATGTATTAATTACATTATATATATATATATATATATATAGATAATTAAATTAATTTTAATTTTTTAATTATGTAGTTGAGCGTCCGACAGAGGATTGAAGAGGCTGAGACGCAAGCCACCGCCACGACTACTGCTGAATCCGGAAGCAGCGGTACCCCTCCGGTTGTTGACGTGGACCAGTGTTACCTTGACGTTGCCCCGACCTCCAAGGGAAGGGTCCTTGGCCTTGGTGGGATGAGCAGCGCCGTGAGGACACCAAGTGGTCGGTCGGCCCGGAGTGCATCGCAGCCGTCCGTATCCTCCACTGCCGTCCAGGATCCGAACGTCATGGCAACGTTCGAGAACTACTTCCACCTCTGGAGTACCAATGCGGGTCGGACGTTGGGGATGTCTGCTGAGCAGATCAAGGCCATCTATCAACAGACGATGGGGCAACCACCGCCAGCTCCAGCTCCAGCTCCAGCTCCAGATCAAGCTGCAGGTCAGGCCGACGGTGGCAACGTCAACTTGAATGATGATATGGATCAATATTTTAACTTTCCCGGCACTGGCAACTATCCTGGCAACTATCCTGGCAACTATCCTGGTTGAACAATTTGAACAATTTAATTTTGTGTTGAACTAATTTATTTTTTTGTTGAACTTATTTAATTTTCTGTTGAACTTATTTATCTTTATGTATATATTTATGTTTATGTTGAAAAATATGTTGAACTATATATTGCAGTTTATTTGTGTAGTTTATTGGTGTATAGATGAAAATAGGGTGCATTCATTTGTTTCATTGAGTACAAAATAATCTCATTTAGAGTGCATTCTAGATATAGATTTAAACCACTTGAAGAGTGCATTTTAGTACAAATTAAAATAGCCTCATATAGAGTGCATTATACATATATTTAACCAAACCACTTGAAGGTGGTAGATGCAACCATGACAACTAGCACAATCAAAATGATTTTGTTCACTTTGATTAAATCCTTGATTTCTTCAGCCAAATTCTTGATCTCTGTAACCAATTTCTTCATCTCTTGAGTCATTTTCTTCATGTCTTCAGTTTCTTGGTCACTTTGATTAGATTCTTGATTCTTGTCAACAACACACTTTTCTAGAGTGTCAGCCCATACAAAGAAACCACATCCACCGCCATCACTTTGGGAGTCAGGACAATTATGAAATATCCTCCCTTTACTTCTAGGTTGTTTAGAAGCATATGTACGACATGCCTTTCCACAATAACAAACAAGGCCTTGCTGAAATCGAATAGAAGATGAAGAAGACATGATATTTCTTTGCAAAATAGAAAAAATCGAATATGGTGTGTGTGAGCTTTGTGTTGTTGCTATATATACAAAAAATTGAATTAATTAATAATAAAAAAATAATAATAACACGCCAAATGCCGACGGAATTAAGTTTCCGTCGGAATTCACCATTTGATAAATGCCGACGGATAATCCGTCGGCATTTGTCTTGACTGACGGAAATTTTGCACCGTTTGGGATGCATGGGAAGCAGTATTCTTTGTGGCCGGTGATACTGACTCCATATAATCTTCCTCCGTGGATGTGCATGAAACCTCAAACAATGTTTCTGACTGTATTGGTGCCTGGACCAACGAATCCAAAGGACAAACTGGATGTTTATCTCCAACCTCTTATAAAAGACTTGATCTTCTTATGGGAGAATGGAGTCCAAACATACGATGTTTTTAGAAAGCAGAACTTCACGATGCGTGCTGCTCTTTTATGGACCATTAGCGACTTTCCTGCATATGGTATGTTGTCCGGGTGGAGTACGGCCGGAAAGAAAGCATGTCCGTATTGTATGGAGAATTCTGAAGCTTTCAGTCTCCCGGTGAGTAGAAAAGTTTCATGGTTCGATAATCACCGTAGGTTCTTACCTCAAGGTCACCCGTTTCGAAGAAATAAGAAGAACTTCGTAAAAAACAGAGCAGTCACAAACAATCGAGTACTAAACGTATATTTATCTATTGCTTTTAGTGTCACTTATAATTTACTCTCCGTACAGGACGTAGGTTGTTATATGAGGTTCAAGTGACGGGGTTGAAAAAAAGTACTGAGGAAAATGCAGCGGAACACAACAGAGGAATTGAGGGTGGTTGGAACAAAAGGAGTATTTTTTGGGACTTACCATACTGGAGTTCACTATTGATACGACACAATTTGGATGTGATGCACATTGAAAAGAATGTGTTTGACAATGTGTTCCACACAATCATGAACACGGAAGGCAAGACGAAAGACACTCCAAAGTCTCGGGAGGATTTGGACACTCTTTGTCGCCGTCCAGAGTTGAAAAAGGATGAGCGTACAGGTAAATTTCCAAAGGCTAGCTACACACTGGATAAGCCACAAAAACAAAGATTGTGTAGGTGGATAAAGGAGTTGAACTTTCCGGACGGCTACGTGTCGAACTTGAGTCGATGCGTAGACACAACAACGGGTAAGGTTGCAAGGATGAAGAGTCATGATTGTCATGTATTTATGCAACGCTTGATACCGATTGCGTTCCGAGAACTTCTTCCTCTCAATGTGTGGAGGGCTATCACTGAATTAAGTCTATTTTTTAGAGATTTAACGGCTACAACGATCACGATCGATGATATGATTCGTTTAGATGAAGACATTCCAGTGATTTTGTGTAAGTTGGAACAAATTTTTCCACGTAGCTTCTTTAACTCGATGGAACACTTACCCGTTCACTTAGCGTATGAAGCGAGAATTTGTGGTCCGGTGCAATACAGGTGGATGTACCCATTTGAAAGGTAAAATCTTACTTTTTTTATTTCATTACAATTACACATGCATTCATATAAGTTTTATATATATATATATATGTGTGTGTGTGTATATCAGGTATCTCCACAACTTGAAACGCAATGCTAAACAAAAGGCAAACGTTGAAACATCGATTGTGAATGCTTATTTGAATGAAGAGGTTGGCATGTTTTGTTCTTATTACTTTGAAGACCACGTCAACACAAAGTTAAGAAGTGCTCCACGTAACTTCGGTGGTACATCCGCTGACGATATCAGTGAAGAGGTCGATGGAATGCTCTCCATATTCAAGTCTAAGGGACGGCCAATAGGAAAACCCACTGAACGATATTGGGAGACGAACTCGGAGGCGGAAATAGCACAAACGTATGTGTTATTGAATTGTGATGAGGTTCAGCCATACATCGAGTAAGTATTTCATATATAAATCGTCTATTTAAATACCACTTCATTTATGTCATTTAATATTAACCAAGTTTTTGAATGTTGTGAATTAGGATGTACGCTCAAGAACTACGACGAGCAGAACCAAACATCTCAGATGCATATATAGATGCTCGTATTCAACGTGAATTTTCCCGATGGTTCGAACGTTATGTGAGTACCATTTAATTAATTATGTTTTACGTAAATAAATTAATATTTATTTTAATTAATTTTAAATTGAGCCGTATAGGGACGGGATAACGCTCTAGACAGTCGATTCTTACGAGATCTCAGCAAGGGACCACTACGTCGTGTAAAGACTTACAACGGTTATATTGTGAAGGGCTACAGATTTCATACGTCTGGGTATGCATCGACAAAGGCAACTACCAACAGTGGCGTCTGCGTTAGCAGTGCGAATTACAATGCAGATGCAAGTGATTACTTTGGGGTGTTACGGGAAGTCGTCGAAGTAGAATATCCAGGATATCCAACAAAAACTGTAGTGTTGTTCAAGTGTCATTGGTTTGATTCAGGCCATCTAGGAACAAGAATTCACCCGGAGTACAAGCTCGTTGATGTTAGTTCGAAAAGGGCGTATGTTGGGGATGATCCATTTGTATTTGCCCATCAAGTATCTCAAGTATACTACTGCACATATCCGGGAGCTCCACGTGGTTATGAATGGCACGCTGTTTGCAAAGTAAAGGCAAGGTCAATGGTAGAAGTCCCTAAAAAGGACAAAAATACTGAAGATGAATTTCCATTTCAAGCAGAACAAATAGAGACTCCAACTGAAGTCTTTACGGGAGATTTCAATCTTTCTGTACCCTTGACGGTTGCAAATCCCCAATTAATCGAAATTGAAGGTGAAGAGGAGGGGGATGAAGAAGAGGATGAAGATGAGGATGAAGAGGAGAATGAAGAAGATGAGGATGAGGAGGAGGATGAGGATGAGGAAGATGATGATGAGGAGGAGGAGGAGGATAGGGACGAAGAGGAGGATGAAGACGATGAAGATGAAAATTAATTCAATTAATGTAATGTATTTATTTCTTATTTTATAAAAGTTATTTAATTATTTATCATTTAGGTACAAATTATAAAAATTAAATTTACTATAAATATAAGCCACAACCAATATATTTATTAATATATGTGGAAGAAATAAATTTCGTGATTTTTTAAAAAAATATTTTGGTAATTTAGTAAGTATATAGAAAAAATTGAATTATTTAAAAAAAAAAATAAAAAAAATCACCAAAATGCTGACGGAATTCACTTTCCGTCGGTATTTACTTTTTGAAACATACCGACGGATTATCCGTCGGTATTTACCCTTATATAAAACCTGGTTTTCTTTCCGAAATTTCCTCTCTCCCACCTCGCCTCCCTCCACCTCCTCGCCTCCCTCGCTCAGCAACGCCGCCGCCGCCGCCTCCTCCCCCACCCAAACCTCTGTATCCAGCTTCTCCCCCCACTCCTCCTCCCTCCTTCCTCCCCTTTTACCCGAAACAAGTAGGATTTTTTTTTCGGCAAGTGGCCGTCGCCTCTCTCGCACAGTGGCGGCGCCTCCTCCTCCCCTCCGCCGTCCTCTCTCCGCGTCGTAAACCATCGGTACACTTTCCTTTTTTTTTTGAGTTGTCAATTTGTATTTTGTTGTTTGAACAAACTGATTTGATTTTGTATTTCAGTTTCGGATGATGATGAAAACGACGAATTGTGGGCTCAAAAGCAAAGACGAGGCCTTACTTCCGAATTGTGCGACGAAATTCAATCGGAGTTATCATTTTCACTGGGAAGGTAATTTATTAATTAATTAATGTAGTTTAATGTTTTGATGATTCTTGTGTGACAAAATTTTAATTAAAGTTGATCTACAAGTTATTGAAGTCAACATTCTTACACTCTTAGATTGGAAGTATAATATTTTGAAATGTTTCTTTATATATTTGTACTATTTTGAATATTAACAGTGTTGTTAGTAATGCAAACATCAAATTTATGTAATTTATTGGTTTGTGTAGTATATGTAATTTATTGGTTTGTGTTAGAGGTAATTTTGTCACCAATTATATATGAATATCTTTAGATAACAATTAAAAATATATAGTGCAGTTGGTTAGAATTTCTGTTATAAATTAAAGCCTAAATTGTATTCATGCATTATATTTCGACAAACCAAATCCAATTAATTGTGGTCGGAAAATGAAATTCTGGTCGGGGCCTCCCCGGCCACCCATATTTTTTTTATTAATATTTTGTTTTACTGACGGATATTCCGTCGGTAAAATGCCAACGGATATTCCGTCGGTCAAATGCCGACGGATATTCCGTCGATATGTTAATTTCGAAATCATATTTTTTTATTCATTTTTTTGTTTTACTGACGGAAATTCCGTCGGTAAATTGCCGACGGATATTCCGTCGGTCAAATGCCGACGGAATATCCGTCGACATGTGAATTTCGAAATCTATTCAAAAATTAATTTCTTTTATAATTATTTTAATTCATTCTAATTTATTTTATAATTATTTTAATTCATCGGAATGTTGACCCGGTTTGTCAAACGGGTTGTCCGAAATACCGACGGAATTTCCCTCGGTATTTCCGTCGGCAAATCCGTCGGAAATGCCGACGGAATCCAAAAATCCGTCGGCAAAAAATGCTGACGCCGAAAAAGAAGACGGCCGACATTCCGTCGGTAAATCCGTCGGTAATCTCGGATGCCGACGGAAATTCCGTCGGTAAATCCGTCTCTAAAACACCCTTTTTTTGTAGTGTGTATAGAGTATTTTGGGGTGTTATTAGTTTTATTTTATAATATATATATATAGAGAAGAAGAGAGTGATGTGGCATGATTATGTGGCATTTTGTAAAGGAATAAAAGATAAAGGATTAAAATTGATATAAAAAAGGATTAAAATTGAAAGGTAAATGACGTATTTTGTAAAGTTGAAACTTAAAAGATTTATTTTGAAATGTTTCAAACTTATAGGACTAAAAATAAAATTTTCTCTACATAAAATTTTACAAAATTATCCCTCAAAACTCCACTCATTATTACACTTTTTTAATTTACGTGTCCACCTACATATGAAAGTTATTTTGGACGGAGAGAGTAATTTTTTTGAAAAGAGATTTTGATGTAATTTAACAAACAATTTAAACATAAATAAATAAGAGCAAAATTTTCAATTAAAATGAAGTTTGTAAATTAAATTAAAATGATTGATATAAATTAGTAAATACTATAAAAAAACATTTGTATTATAAAAAGCAGAACAATAATAATAATATCATAAAATGTAATCAACCGTTCTTATTAAACCATAATAATTTATAGTATTAGATAATATAAAGTAAAAAAGAATTTAATAAACAAATAATTATTTGTTTTAATTAGTTTAATCATAGTTTGCTTAAATTCAATGACACGTAATACTTTTTTATTTAAATTTTAATATTAGTTTAAGAGATATTAAAAAATTATAATTTCTAAATTAAATATTCTAAACCTTTAACTTAACTAATAAGTTAAAGGCCAGAATTTTTGTTGCATTTTCTTACTAAATTGCGTATTAATATTGTAATTTATAGTATAAAGAATCTAAAATTGTGTGAATGTAATTGATTAAATTATGTAATATGATTATGAGTTTAATTCTACCCGTTATGAAGACAAAATAATAATATAGAGATTATTTATATAAAATAAAGCATAAGTGAGCATTAATTAGTTTCAAAAAATTGAAAATTAAAAAAATATGAATTTGCTTTTGGACTAGTATGATTGTTGATGTGATAAATTTAAACATGAAAATTAAGAGAAAATACAATAAAAGAGATCTAAAATTTTAAAAAATATATCAATGTTTCAATTAATACATCATTGACGGATCATAACAAATTTGAATATATGCATGAAATCCATACCTGAATAACAATCTATAATAATCTATAATAAATACTCCCTCCATTTTTGAATAAGTGTCACTTTAACATTTTTCAACAAATTAAGATATTAAATTGTGGTCAATATTACCCTTCATTAATGATAAATAATTTTGATATTAAATTTTTGTTTAATAAAGAATGTGGTCAAGAATGTATGTGGTATTCATATGTACAATATTTATGATTTTTCCATGATTTATGCTACTATATTAATTGAAATTGAAGGCAAATTATTTTATAAGGGTAAAATTGTCAAAATTGAAGAAAAAAACATAGAATGACACTTATTATAAAAATAATTAAAATGACAAAGTGACACTTATTTAAAAGTGGAGGGAGTATATAATACACCTACATATTTCCATATTTAATTTCGGCGGGAAACTTTGTGGATCGTTGATCGTTTTCTTCATTTTGATCTTGGCCATTCATTTGGTCTTCTGTATAAATATGGTAAGTGGTAACCCCCATTTATTATTTTTAATTAATAGCCTGTTGAGCATTGAACATGATTATTTGGGTGATTATTTAAGCTTAATATGTTGGTGAGCACCAACGCATTGAGCATTGAACATGATTATTTGGGTGATTATTTAAGCTTAATATGTTGGTGAGCACCATCAGATAGTTTTATTTTTTATTTGTAATTTTGTGGAGTTCAATTCAATTTTACCACGTTGACTAATTAAAACAAGAATCCCACATATCAACTTTTGCCAATAAATTATCATTTTAATTAAAACAAGAATCCCACATATCAACTTTTGCCAATAAATTATCATTTTATTTGAATTTTCCATGTATTTGAATTTTCCATGTATAATTATCATAAAATAAATCTGTATAAATGACTTTAATATTTAATTCAACCTATTTTATTTATAGGTCAATTCAATTAATTAATTTTCCACATAATTGTATTGAGAATTGAGGGGATCATTTTTTTTTTTATGGAAGTTAAATACCTATCCCTCTTTTCCCCTCCTCATGACTCGATACCTATCCCTCTTTTCCCCTCCTCATGACTCGAACTCAGGACCTAAGGCCTAGGTAGTGGTGCTCTAACCACTTGAGCTATCCCACTTTGTCAATTGAGGGGATCATTTGATTAGTGTATTTAGTATGAAATTGATCGATTTGAATTTGTATTGACTGATTTCAATTAATTAATATTGTTTCAATTAATTAATGTTCCACTTAGTCCACCAACAATTTGACCCTAAATTTATGATTTCCAAAAAATGATCCCTTCAATTTTTTCTTTAAACACTAAATTTATGTTTCTTTAATTTAATAAATTTAAATGATGTTGTGATTATCTAATTATTTTGTAAATCTCAATGTATTAATATATTAATATTATTAATTAATTTGTGATATTTAATATATTAATCTTAATTTGATTTTTGAATTAATATTATTTACTGTTGTTTAGATATTTTTATTTATATTATTAAATAATTTGTGGATTTCATTTTTAGTAAGGATGACTAATTAAAATATTTTTCTAAATATCTAATTTTGCCAACTAATTATGAATTGAATGTTCCACGGTATATCCATTTTCTTGTTACAATTAACTATCAACAATGAAAAAATATATACATGAATTCGATGTTGTAAATAAAAGGTGAAGAATATTTCTCATGAGTTCTATGAACCTTGACTTGAATGTACAAAAGATTGAGTCATTGAAATGAAAAAAAAAAATGGAGAGATTTATATAGGAGTAAAATTAAGAATGAAGGGTGGAGATTAAAATTTAATCTAGATCAATGGCTTAGATTTAGATTAAATTTAGGAAGGGAGGGTGTAGATTAAATTGTTGTTGCTAGAATAAATGAGAATGAAAATATTTTGAAATGGTGAGTTTTGGAGGAAAGAAGGTTGAAATAAATTAAGGAAATTGTGATATGTGGCAAAGAAAAAAAAAATTACAAATATATAAGATTAAAATATCTTGTAAATCTTTATTTTCTTTGATAAAGTTTTTCTTAATTAGAGATATAAAATAGATATGTTTTGTATTTATAAATACTTCCTTCATGTATTCTTTACATTCACCCAATGAAATTATTTTACTTGAAAAAACCTTAGAGGTAAAACTTAAGGTTACTCCCGATTAACATCGATACACAGTGAAATAAGATGGTAACAACAAAATTGAAATAATTTTTTTTTTTTTTTTCATTTCAAAAGCAATATGAAATCATTAAAGACATTGGCATGTTGTAATTAAGATTTAAAGACAATAATTCAATCTACAATATGCACAGTAATAATTTATTATTATTATTTTTTTTTTTTTAATTTATATCGTCGTTGTTTGAGAAAATTGTCGTTTTGATCCCACCAACTGATTCACGTGTTATGCAACACTAAATAAACAACCGCAAGTGTACGGCGTCTATCGTAGCGTGATAAGCACGAGGTCGATTCCACGAGAAGGTTAAGCGTAAAAGGGTAGTTTGCTAATCGAGTTCTAAATAGACGTGATCGATAATTTGAAAGTTGAATTACTCCTAAGATTGTCTAACAATGTGTCACAAATAAACAACGAAAGAGTAATGACAAAATCGATCAAATAACATGCAAATCAAGAAAACGAAGGTAAAATGGATAAAAACGCAAAGAAGGAAAGGTGGGTTCCAAGGCAATTGTAGTATTTAGACGTCCATTTATGAGAGTTATCTCGTTTAAATGGCCATTAAGGTTATCTCATATAGGGTGATCACACAAGAAGAATTAATTAATCTCTCGATCTAATTAACCAAAGGCGCAATGTAACATAGGCTCGTATTTCTACCTCACAAATGTTATACCGCCTAAAATAGCTCCTAGGATCATTCAAGTCCCTCTCCGATAATTAATCCTCTTTCGAGATCATAATAATACCGGGTTGCATGCTTGCATACGATTAAATGGAATAAATCTCTCGATCTTACCCCAATTAACAATGAATTAAGCAAATCATCATGGCCAATAACAACATGCTTTGCAATAAGGAATTAAGCACACAAATAAGAGACAAACACCAATTAATGCAAGAAATTAATCATAAACTTCAATCCAAGTATCTACAATGCCTTAGAACCACAAATTTGTTTAGCTAACAACTATCATAATTGTTGGTCCCAAAGTTGAGTTAATAATATTGAGTAAGCTAGTGAAAATGTCTAGAGGGGAGGGGTGAATAGACTTTTCAAAAATCTTTCAATATATCAGAATACACAATGCGGAATAATCAGATTACTAATGAGCCCAATCAAATTTATACTCAACTTTTATCTAGATCTTTATCTTTGTTAATTCTTAATGTCTTTAGTTAAACAATTCAACAAATATCAAACAGTAAATGTAAAGAACACAGAATTTTATAGTGGTTCGACAAATGTCTACATCCACTCTCACAATCCCAGTTGTGATGTTTTATTACTCTTCTTGAGCTTCTTGTGGCTTAGAGTCCCAAGATTAAGACTTTGATCTTTTCGATTATACCTTCAGGTATATCTTCGATCTACTAGTAATTCTACAAGTAACTAGCACACTTGTTTTACAACATACAAACTTAAAACTTGAAAAGTAAAACTTCTCTTTGAATAGCCTTTGATTCTTCTCTTCAATTCAGTGGCTCTTCTCCTTGCTTTAATCTCCTTCAACCCTGTGAGTTCTTCTTGTGCTCTGTAGACTTAGATTTCTTGTGAATGCTTTAAGATCAGTAAAATGTTCAGTAGTCTTCAGCAGTAGGAGATCACACAGTATTTATAGAACTTAGTATGACAGTTAGCAGTTTGTGAACTAACTCTCAACTAACTCTAAAACTGTTTTTGTAACTTCTTCTTGTAACCGACTTTGTAACTTCCTTCAACTTCCAAGTCAGCATCTCTTCAATAAATCTTCAGTTACACTTTAAATAAGCTTTCCAAACTTATTCTTCAAATTCACCAAATCAACACAGTAACTTACTGTTCTGATTTTTACTCTTCGGATTTTACTCTGCTGAGTCAGTCAGCACAGTAACTTAAAACCTTTCAAAACTTCTCCAGATTTCTTCTAAGCTTATCTTCAACTCTTCTTGAAGTCTTCTTATTCTGAAGTAGTCTTCTGAGTCTTCTTTAGTCTTCTGATCTTCTTCTAATCTAGTTCTAATCTACTGTTCTGAACTTTACATTGCTGAATATACTAAAATACAACTTTACAAATATAAAACCTATCTATACATCAACTGAACTATATACAGATGAGTACAACTAAGTCCTACATTATAAGCTGTCTATACAATACAAAACATCAGCTTAGTTCCTAACAGTTCATATATCAGATTAGTAACCAATAAGATCAGTAACTCATGTAAGATCAATAACTTTCATATAAGATCAGTAAACATTTAAGAACAGTAAATACATAAGATCAGTAACTTACATATAGAAATAAGTAAGCACATAAGACCAGTAAGTATTTAAGATAAATAAGTATATCAGATCAGTAACTCAGATTTCAAATATCTCATATAAGATCACTAAAATTATTCTCAGTTTCCATACTCAGATCAGTAATCTTATTCCAATATTACTACATAAGATCAGTAAACTTACTTAAGTTAGCATTAAGATCAGTAATCTCAATTTAAGTTTCTCATCAGATTAGTAAGCTTATATTCAGATGACTTAGTTAAGATGACTTAGAACCACATATATCACTAACTTTAAGTTGCTTTTGGTCATCAAAACACACTTTCATCAATTAGAATATTGTTTCAAGGATTCATATCCCAACAATAATGAAATTAACAAAATCCAAATGAAATAACTAAATAAAAAGGAAAAGAAAGAAAAAGCTTAGTCTAGATTGTGGTAGGGAATGGAATTTGGGAGCTATTGCATCCTTTCTTCCTTGATTTGATGAAGAATTGAGAGAGAAATGGCCAAAACACCTCCAAGTATGTGTAACTATGTGTGGATTTGGGAGAGAATGACTTGTAATTCAAGAAATGGGGCTTATATAGTGTTGGGGTAGGGTTTGAATGCCAAAATTGCAAGTTGGTCCCTAAAAAATGGCCAAAATAGGAGATAGGCACTGAAAATGGGGTTGGCACGGCCGTGCACGGAGCACGGCCGTGCAAAATGGCAATGGAACGAGCAGGTGCTCGGCCGAGCTGGGAGCTCGGCCGTGCTGGGCGAAGATGGGATCGGGGAGTGCTCGGCCGTGCTGGATGCTCGGCCGAGGCGATGCGGAGCAGGGGCGAAGGCGAGCTCGGCCGTGGCCTTGTCTCGGCCGAGGCGTGGTCGACCAAAACTTCTCGGTCTCGAGATGCAGGTGCTCGAGCGCGCAACTCGACCGTGGCCTTCAAATTTCATCTAGGCAGCAGCTCGGCCGAGCAAGGTGCTCGGCCGTGCCCTCTCTTCAGCCAAAATGCTTCGGTTTCGAGCACCTCTTGCTCGAGCACTCGTCTCGGGCGTGCTCTTGCTCGGTCGACTTCGGCTCTTTCTCGTTTCGTGCATATCTTTCACCTCGGATGTCCGATTGACTCGATTCCTTTGGCTATTCCACTCCGTTTTTCGAGACGAATCCAACCGTGCTCTCCTCTTCCTGATCCAGTAAAGTATGGTTGGTGTTTTGCTCCAAATTCCATCGTATTTCCTACAAAATCGACAAAACACAACCTTTCTCTCATTTCGGCTTAAACAATCATATTCAATGCATAAATCAATGAAATCCACATCAAAACACGCTTAACATGTGCCTCTAAAACGTGTAAATTCCACCCGAATCAAACTCCCCCAAACTTAAAATGTTGTTTGTCCTCAAACAACTAAGCACTTAAAGCAATGAGGGTGGAATGATCACAATGGAATATTCAATGTAATTCACACATGCAAAGTAAGATGTAGTGATATCTCTTTCTAAAAGTGCATCTCTCAATGAAGGTCATAGGCTCATTATTACAATCCACATTCATAGATCAAGGAATGCACAAGTACACAACACATTGTGATGGGAAACATAATCCAAATGCTCAAGTCCTCTACTCACATGACAAAGTGTTTCTTTCAAACACACAAACAAATTGAGGATATTAATGCACTCATCAACCAAGTCATGCTATGCAATCACCATATGCTTGCCCAACTTCTACTTTCTACACACACTCAAATGCTCAACAATGTGATCAATAGGACTTTATCAAGGATGTAACATTGGCTCTTTGGACAAGGTGGAATGAATTTGGGAATTGTGACTCTTCTAGTGGAGGACAAAGCTTGTTATTTTACAATGTGTGCTTTCACTTTCAAAGCTTTACAAACTCCATCCTCACTTTTCATTTTCCATTCCTTTTCAAGCATTCATCACCTCATCTTTTGAACCATTTTTCTTTTCAAGCTTTTGGGGCTCTTTGTCCCTCTTTTCTTTTCCTTGATTTTCTTTTCATCTTTCTCTTTTTCTTCTTTCAACTTTTCCAACTTTTCTTTTCACCAAAGATATTCATTCAAGCACATGTTTTCCACTTTGTCTTTTATCTTCCACTAGATGTAGGTATCAAAGGCTCAAAAAGGCTAAGTGGTTAACATTGTAGTTTGCCAAGAAAATGAGGAATTAAGCTCAAAGGGCTAACTACGGAAGATTATTTCGGTTTTAGGAAATTTTGGCTAAGTGACTCTTTTAGAACAAGATGGCCTATATCACATCACAAAGTTTCACACAATCATGCTTTCAAACAAGAACTTAGGCAAGTTCTAAGATCACTAGCAATAACTTAGTCCACTCTCAAATGAACTAAACCGGATTACATACTCGATTTATGGCTCAATTCTCACCGGTTTATTCAATAGGACTCTCACATTCATCAAATGTTCCCAAACAACAACACATCATGCATCCATGCTATCAAAGATCACAAATATGAACACAACATGATACTATTCTCCAACAGCAATCATGCATACATTCAAAGCAAATAGATATCACCACAACTACTCAACAATGGATTCCAATGACTATTCATGCTCACATTTCACCAAATGTCTACTACCCAACATATGATCAAAACCAACTTAACCAATATAAATATGTGAAAACCAAGTGTGCGCCGGTGCAAAATGTGACACAAGTATAATGACGAACCGGTGCAAGGGTAACAACTAGTAAAAAATAAAAGAAAAAATAACTCCCCCAAACTTAGAATTTTACTATGTATAAATTCTAAGTTTGGGGCTACAAGTTGTTACCTCCCTCCTTGCACATCCAATTCTTCTTCAAAGATCACCATTGCAACACTTGCTTCCTCCACTCCAAAGTTGGCTTTGCTTCTTCTTCATTCTCCAAGACTTGCTATCCATAGTATTCTTCATCCATACCTATAAAATAAACCAAGCTATCAAAACTATCAAAGCAATAAAAAAAACAAGAAAGCAATAAAACCTTGGGTTGCCTCCCAAGAAGCGCTATTTTTAACGTCCTATGCCGAACGGTTCTCCTTGAGGGGGATATTAAATCACCCCATCATCCTCCTTGTTCTTAACCTTCTTAGCCCATGCTACCTTCTTGAAACCATTAAAGCATCCAAAAGCCACTCCATCCGGCTCTTCAATCGTGTCATAGGAGGTTGATGCCTCATCCATCCCCAAGCTTGCACAAGTGGCTTTTCTTGATTTGGGGGAGTTTTTGAAGAAAACTCCCCCAAACTTGGCCTTCTTGCCTATCTTCAACTCATTGTCTTCCATTTGGGGGTCCTCTTTAACATTGATCTTGGGCTCTTCTTCCACCTTATCTTCCATGAGCTTTGAATAAGGATCTCTTTTGGAATATACATACTCTTCCTCCTCATCTTCATCATCATGAAATCTAACGGCCTTGTAGATGTTGAATGAGACTTTCTCCTCACCAACATGTAGTTCAAGCTCTCCGTTTCGTACGTTGATGATGGCTCCACCCGTTGCTAGGAACGGTCTTCCCAAGATCAAGGGGATTGCCCTATCTTCCTCCATATCAAGTACCACAAAATCAACCGGAAATATGAATTTCCCAACTTTGACAAGTACATCCTCAACCGTTCCCAAAGGATAAAATATGGAGCGATCCGCCAATTGAAGATTCATGGTAGTAGGTGTCAATTTTCCCAAGCCAAGTGATTTGAAAAGTGATAATGGCATGAGGTTTATGCTTGCTCCAAGATCACACAAAGCACGATAAGTTCCCTCTTTGCCAATCACACAAGGCAATTTAAATGAACCGGGATCCCTAAGCTTTGGAGGTAGCTTAGCTTGGATGATGGCACTACACTCTTCGGTGAGGTTCACGGTTTCAAATTCTACCATCCTTCTCTTGTTGGACATAATCTCCTTCAAAAATTTGGCATAATGAGGCATTTGCTCAAGGGCCTCCGCAAATGGGATGTTGATGTGTATCTTTTTGAACATCTCCAAGAATTTGATGAACTTTGCATCCAAACTCTTCTTCTTGAGTCGTTGAGGGTATGGGATTGGAGGCTTGTGTGGAGATGGAGGCTTATGTGCATCATTCTCTTTCTCACTTGTTTTCTCCTTCTGAACATCTCTCTCTTCAACTTTCCTTCCTTGTTGTTCCTCTTCACCATCTTCCTTTGGCATCATAGGGCCTTCATAGCTTGTGCCACTCCTCAACTTAATTGAGTTGCATTGCTCCTTGGGGTTCAATTCCGTGGTTGAGGGGAATCGACCCGGCTTGTGTTGGTTTCCAACCATGTTAGCAATTTGGCCCACTTGAACCTCAATGGCTTTCATATCATTTTTGATTCCCATCACTTCATTTGCCAATTGACCAATTTTCTCATCTTGACTCTCAAACTTTTGCCAAGTCTTGGTCATAAAACTCTTCGTCTCTCCCATGAACTTCTTAGTTTCTCCCATGAATGTTATAAACATTTCTTCCATAGTGAGCTTTGGCGAAGACTCTTCTCTCACACCATCTCGTACATTGAAGTTTGACGGTGGTTGAATGGCATTGTGTGGGTTAGCATATGAGAAATTTTCATGGTTTCTCAAGCCGGGATGGTATTGGTTCGGATTAGAGGGGTGATAGTTCCCATGGGTTTGTCTTTCTCCCCAACCTCTCTCTCGAAAGTGACGATCCCTTTGATTGTTCATGTAATGGGCCTCTTCATATTGATCGTCACTAGGTCCCATTAATGACTTGGCCGCCATTATCAAAGTCAATTTGTCCACCTTGTTGGATAAGGTGGCAAAATCATCCGACTCTCTAGTAGAAGCAACTTTCCGGGTTTGCCTTCTCTCGGATGGCCATTGGTTTCCGTTCTTTGCCATCTCCTCTAGAAGCACATAAACCTCTTCCGTTGTCTTTCCTAGCAAAGAACCTCCACCGGCCGAGGCATCCACCATCCCTCTCGTTCGATGGTCCATCCCATTGTAGAAGTAACAAATCAATTGGTCTCTTGAGAACCCGTGTTGAGGGCAACTCCTTATCAAATCCTTGAAACGCTCCCACGCCTCGGCTAACGACTCATCATCATCTTGCATAAATGAGGAGATCTCCCCTCGTATCTTGATGGTCTTGCTTGGAGGAAAGTACTTCATAAGGAAGGCATCTACAAGGTCGGCCCAATTTTCAATTGTTCTTAGATCAAGAGACATGTACCATTGTTTTGCACGATCACGGAGTGAGAAGGGGAAGAGTTGCAAACGGATGTAGTCTTGGGGAACACAGTTGATCTTAACCGTTCCACTTATCTCTAAGAATTGAGATAAATGGAGGTTAGGATCCTCCTTCGACAACCCTCCGAATTGGTTGTTTTGGACCATCATGATTAGTGCCGGTTTGAGCTCAAAGTTATGAGCATCAACGGGTTCCCGACCCGCTCCTCCATAGGGCCTTGGGATAGGACGGAAGTGGTCTCTCAAGACTCTTTGTGGTTCCTCGTCCTCCCTTCGTCTACCATCTCTTTCCATACCAATACCAATACCAATATTCTCTTCAACTCTTCGACGAAAGTTGTCCCTTAGCACTCCTTGAGGTCGGTTACCTCCATTCCCGTTTGGTTCTTCCTAGATCGTGTGATCATAAACCATGTCTATCAAAAGAACAAACGAGAGTGAGATATACAAATAAGATTAAAGTAACAAACACAAATATTTTTGGATTTTTGCAAATAAAGAAAGCAAGTAAAATGTCTAAACTAAAACTCTCCTAACCTACACTCTAGAGCTTATAAAACCTCCCCGGCAACGACGCCATAAACTTGATTCGCGTGTTATGCAACACTAAATAAACAACCGCAAGTGTACGGCGTCTATCGTAGCGTGATAAGCACGAGGTCGATCCCACGAGAAGGTTAAGCGTAAAAGGGTAGTTTGCTAATCGAGTTCTAAATAGACGTGATCGATAATTTGAAAGTTGAATTACTCCTAAGATTGTCTAACAATGTGTCACAAATAAACAACGAAAGAGTAATGACGAAATCGATCAAATAACATGCAAATCAAGAAAACGAAGGTAAAATGGATAAAAACGCAAAGAAGGAAAGGTGGGTTCCAAGGCAATTGTAGTATTTAGACGTCCATTTATGAGAGTTATCTCGTTTAAATGGCCATTAAGGTTATCTCATATAGGGTGATCACACAAGAAGAATTAATTAATCTCTCGATCTAATTAACCAAAGGCGCAATGTAACATAGGCTCGTATTTCTACCTCACAAATGTTATACCGCCTAAAATAGCTCCTAGGATCATTCAAGTCCCTCTCCGATAATTAATCCTCTTTCGAGATCATAATAATACCGGGTTGCATGCTTGCATACGATTAAACGGAATAAATCTCTCGATCTTACCCCAATTAACAATGAATTAAGCAAATCATCATGGCCAATAACAACATGCTTTGCAATAAGGAATTAAGCACACAAATAAGAGACAAACACCAATTAACGCAAGAAATTAATCATAAACTTCAATCCAAGTATCTACAATGCCTTAGAACCACAAATTTGTTTAGCTAACAACTATCATAATGAAATTAACAAAATCCAAATGAAATAACTAAATAAAAAGGAAAATAAAGAGAAAGCTTAGTCTATATTGTGGTAGGGAATGGAATTTGGGAGCTATTGCATCCTTTCTTCCTTGATTTGATGAAGAATTGAGAGAGAAATGGCCAAAACACCTCCAAGTATGTGTAACTATGTGTGGATTTGGGGGAGAATGGCTTGTAATTCAAGAAATGGGGCTTATATAGTGTTGGGGTAGGGTTTGAATGCCAAAATTGCAAGTTGGTCCCTAAAAAATGGCCAAAATAGGAGATAGGCACCGAAAATGGGGTTGGCACGGCCGTGCACGGAGCACGGCCGTGCAAAATGGCAATGGAACGAGCAGGTGCTCGGCCGAGCTGGGAGCTCGGCCATGCTGGGCGAAGATGGGATCGGGGAGTGCTCGGCCGTGCTGGATGCTCGGCCGAGGCGATGCGGAGCAGGGGCGAAGGCGAGCTCGGCCGTGGCCTTGTCTCGGCCGAGGCGTGGTCGACCAAAACTTCTCGGTCTCGAGATGCAGGTGCTCGAGCGCGTAACTCGACCGTGGCCTTCAAATTTCATCTAGGCAGCAGCTCGGCCGAGCAAGGTGCTCGGCCGTGCCCTCTCTTCAGCCAAAATGCTTCGGTTTCGAGCACCTCTTGCTCGAGCACTCGTCTCGGGCGTGCTCTTGCTCGGTCGACTTCGGCTCTTTCTCGTTTCGTGCATATCTTTCGCCTCGGATGTCCTATTGACTCGATTCCTTTGGCTATTCCACTCCGTTTTTCGAGACGAATCCAACCGTGCACTCCTCTTCCTGATCCAGTAAAGTATGGTTGGTGTTTTTCTCCAAATTCCATCGTATTTCCTACAAAATCGACAAAACACAACCTTTCTCTCATTTCGGCTTAAACAATCATATTCAATGCATAAATCAATGAAATCCACATCAAAACACGCTTAACATGTGCCTCTAAAACATGTAAATTCCACCCGAATCACCAACCAGGCACCCTCGTTGTTTTGATCCCATGACTTTCACATTTAGTCCTAATAGATTAAATTTTATCACATTTGGTTCGCGTATTGTACAAATTTTATAATTTCGTCCCAGCCCCGTTATGTTTTAACGGACAGAATCACGTGCCAATCACGTGGCCATCAGTTGTTATTTTTTAACTCCAAATCAAAGTTCACCCTTAACAAAAATCCCAAATTGTTTCAAATCCTAAGATTGTGACCAAAATCTCCAAATTAAAAAAAACCAAATTGTAGTCATCATCTTCCCCCCTCGCCGGACATTTTCGTAGTAGCTTGAATGCGGTGATGGCCATTCGCCGTCGTTGGTTCCCACGGCAACTGGCTGCCAGCCGGCCCGTCCTAATGGTTATTTCCGGCCTTAGCAACACCACTGATTCCTCTCATGCTTCGCAAGGAAGCACCCTTCTTCACCGTGACCTTCATCCCGCACAATCAAAGACGGCGACAGATCGTGCTCAGGCCCCATGGCCGACATCTAGCGCGCTGGATTCACACACGCTGGCCATCATATCGTAGTTTGTTTCTACTCAGATCGACGATGCAGTTGATCGGATTTTCTCCACAGGGATGCCTGCCTGACATTCCCGTCGGAACCTGTGCTTCAGGGACAACCACACATCAGCGAGTTTCAGGCTCAGGCGGCGCCACCTGATACGACTTCGTCCCAGGCCGATGCGTTTATCCGACGGTTGTTCTCCACGCCCCTAGCCCCAATCCCAAACACTAACACGAATATTAAAAAATCAGAAAAACTAAATTAAGAAAATGGTAAAAAATTGCAGGAAAATGGCGATGAAAATTAAAAATTTTGGGATGAAGGAGAGATCGAAATTTGAAATTGACAAGGGGCTTTGATTCCTAGCACTGACACGATGCTATAGTGGGTAGTCTCCATGAATTTCGTGACCAGATTTGAATTTTATAGTCGGTGTAGAAACCAAATTACTTAATCATCTCAAGAATCAAGATGAATGAAGAACACAAATCAAAGAAGAAAGAAAGTAAAATGAATTTCGTATATAACAACTTGTAAAATACAGAAGAGCCCTAATTGTATTTAAAGGCTCAAAATACTAATAATTGTAACTAACTACCTAATAACTGCCAAAACTAATTAGGAGTGGTTTTACAAAGTAAGGGTGTATTTCCTAAAACAGAGGGTGTATCTAGTAACCCTTTATACCCCCCTCAAAATGGGAGTGGATATCAATTAACCCCATTTTGGCCTTGTGAGCAAAGAAACCAGCAGGAGGCAAAGGTTTGGTGAGGATGTCGACCAAATTCTCTTGAGTAGGAATGTGGATTAGGGTGAGTAGGCCATCCTTGATCTTTTCTCTTGTGAAGTGATAATCCAAGTCAATGTGCTTGGTTCTCTGGTGTAAGCAAGGGTTGTGAGCAATTGAAAAAGCACTCTTGCTGTCAGTGTACATAGATGATGGAGTAGAATGGTTGATCTTCAAGTCTTTGAGAATATAGTGGACCCATTGTAGCTCACATGTTGTTGATGTCAAAGCCCTGTACTCAGCTTCTGCAGAAGATCTACTAACAGTGGTTTGTTTTTTGGATTTCCAAGAGATTAGTGCATTACCAAAATATATACTATAACCAGTGATGCTTCTCCTTGTCAGAGGACATCTCCCCCAATCAGAGTCAGAGAAAGCATGTAATTTAGAAGTGTTATCTTTAGGATAGAATAGGCCAGTACTAGGATTACCTTTAATATACCTTAGGATCCTATGGACTGAATCAAGATGAGAGGCAGTGGGAGCTTGCATGTACTGGCTCACAGTTTGAACTGCATAAGAAAGATCAGGTCTAGTAATAGTAAGATAGAGGAGCTTACCAACCAATCTCCTGTATTGTTGAGGGTTTTTCAAAGGAGGAGACTGAGTATCAAAGCTGATTTTAGCATCCATAGGAGTGGAGGATGGTTTGCACACCAAATAACTAGAGTCATCAAGCAAATCAAGATCTCTGAGAAAGGGTTATGCCAAAGGTACTTCTAGCAACTTCTATTCCTAGAATGTATCTCAAAATGCCAAGATCTTTTATAGTAAAAGACTTATGTAAATGTGCCTTAATGGACTTTATGTCATCAAGGCTAGTGCCTGTTACAATGAGATCATCAACATAGCACAAGACAACAATAAAGGCATTATCAGTATGTTTAGTGAATAAAGAGGTATCAGCCTGTGACTGAATAAAGCCAATAGATAAGAATGCGGTGGTTAATTTGGAGAACCATTGTTTAGAGGCCTGTTTCAATCCATAAAGGCTTTTATTTAGTTTACAGACCCTGGTATCATTGCTAGAACAGTAGCCAGGGGGAGGCAGCATGTATATTTCCTCTTCTAAGTCACCATGCAAGAAAGCATTATTAACATCAAGTTGGTGAATATGCCAATTTTTAGACACAACAACATTAAGAAGTATTCTAACACTGGTAATTTTAGCAACTGGAGAGAATGTATCAAAATAATCAATGCCTTCTTGTTGAGTAAAACCCTTAGCTACTAATCTAGCTTTATATCTATCAATGGAGCCATCAGAATTGTATTTTATTTTGTAGATCCATCTACAACCTATGCAATTTTTATTTGCAGGGAGATTAACAAGTGTCCAGGTGTTGTTCTGGATTAAGGCAGATAACTCTTGTTGCATGGCATTGACCCATTTATCATTTAGAGCAACTTGTTTGTAAGATTTTGGCTCCTGAATTTGGGAAATAGAAGTGGTGAAAGCCTTATACCTGGGGGTCAGTTTGTGGGAGGACAAGAAAGTTTGGATGGGGTATTTAATGCTGGAAGAAGCAGAATGCTTGGCATGATCCACTGAAGCAGGTAATGAAGTTTCATATGATTGTAAATAAGCAGGCTGAGTATTGGTCCTAAGAGGTCTAGATTGAGTGTCAATACCAGAGACAGTGGGATCATGTAGGTTATCAACAGGATTATGCAGCTCAGAGGTGGAAACATGAGGAGGGCTTATGTTTTCATCATCAATAATGTCATCAAGGATGGGAATAACAATGTTGAATGGAGGTTTTGAGGGAATGTTATCATTGAAGGGAAAAACATCTTCAAAAAATTTGACATTTCTGGAAATGAAATTTTTTCCAGTTTGCATGTCCAAGAGTTTATAACCTTTGGTGCCTAGAGGGTAGCCAAAAAAGATGCACTTAGTTGCCCTAGGAGCAAATTTGTGTCTGTGGGATGTGAGAGTGTTGGCAAAACAAAGACACCCAAAAGTTCTAAACATGGAGTAATCAGGTTTCTTGTTGTAAAAAAGTTCAAAGGGTGATTTGTTTTGAAGGTTATAGGATGGGATTCTGTTTATAATGAAAGTAGCAGTTTTGATGCATTCATCCCAGTATTTAAGAGGTATAGAGGATTGGAAGAGGAGAGCCCTAGCAACTTGAAGTAAATGTTGATGTTTTCTTTCAACTATACCTTAAAAATGGTGACCTTGAATGGTGGTAATGTTACATATGGTGGTAATGTAACATATGGTGGTGGATCGAAAGGAAAGATAATAGGAAAAGGAACATTGAATGTTGAAGGTTTTCCTAAGCTTAAAAATGTTTTGCATGTTGATGGCTTACTTGCTAATTTGATTAGTATTAGTCAACTTTGTGATGATAATTTGCATGTAAAATTTGACAAAGAGTCTTGCTATGTTCTAAATGAAGATGATGATTGTTTAATGACTGGTACTAGGTCTGCAGATAACTGTTATCTTATTGGAACTAATGTATGCAATTTGTCAAAACATGATGAGAATGTCTTATGGCACCAAAGATTAGGACATGCAAATTACAGGGAATCAGATGGAGCTAAAGGATTACCAAGACTGAATTTCCAGAAAACCACTGTATGTGGATCATGCCAGAAAGGTAAACAGGTAAGAGTGCCGCATAAAATGTTGTCACATTGTTCTACACATCGATGCTTTGAATTGTTGCACATGGATTTGATGGGTCCTATGGAAACTGAAAGCATTGGAGGTAAGAGATATTCCTTAGTTGTGGTAGATGATTTCTCTAGATATACTTGGATTGAGTTTTTAAGAGATAAATCTGAAACATTTGCTGCTTTTAAAGTTCTCTATAAAAGGTTAAAAAATGTGTATAACTTGAAAGTTAGCCGTATTAGAACTGATCATGGTAGGGAATTTGAGAATAGCATGTTTAATGATTTCTGTAATAAGAAAGGTATCTTGCAAGAATATCCATCTCCTAAAACTCCACAACAAAATGGAATTGTTGAAAGAAAGAATAGAACTCTACAAGAAATGGCAAGAGTCATGCTTTTATCTAAAAGTCTTTCTAAAAGATTTTGGGCTGAAGCATTGAATACAGCATGTCACATTATTAATAGAGTTTATATTCGATCTATCACTAATCAAACACCTTATGAGATTCTGAATGTTAGAAAACCAAGTGTGAAATATTTTCATGTATTTGGTTGTGTGTGCTATATTTTGAATGATAGGGATCAACTTCATAAGTTTGATTCTAAAAGTGATAAAGGTTTTTTTTTAGGCTATTCTAGAAATAGTAAAGTCTATAGAGTTTATAACCTTAGGACTAACACTGTTCAAGAATCTGTTAATGTTGTGTTTGATGATGATAAAGGTCTTACAGATGACAAGGATGAAGAAGATGTATCACAAGTCACTGACAATTCTGAGAATACACTGAAACCTGAAAATGCTGCACCAAATGTTAACACATCTGGAGCAACATCTACAGATCAGTCAGTTGTAATCTCACAGAATGATCAGTATGTTCCCAAAACGAATCCTTCTTTAAGAATAGGGAAAAGTCATCCTTCTGACCAGATCATAGGCGATGCTACAGTTGGAGTGCAAACAAAAGGAAGAATAAGATCGAATAAGGTAGATGTGGTAAGAACAATATGCATGTCTTCTATTTGCAATGTTGTGAATGAAGAGTGTTACTATTCTGAAATTGAACCTAAAAGTGTGAATGAAGCATTAACTGATGAAAATTGGATAAATGTTATGCATGAGGAACTTAATCAGTTTGAAAGAAATGAAGTTTGGACACTTGTTCCAAGACCTAGTCATACGAATGTCATTGGAACAAAGTGGATTTATAAGAATAAAACTGATGAGTCTGGAAACATTGTTAGGAACAAAGCTAGGTTAGTTGCACAAGGTTACACCCAAGTTGAAGGTGTTGATTTCGATGAAACTTTTGCACCTGTTGCTAGGATAGAATCTATTAGATTATTACTAGCAATTGCATATTTTATTGACATTAAATTTCATCAAATGGATGTAAAAGCTGCATTTCTAAATGACATTTTAAATGAAGAAGCATATGTAGAACAGCCTAAAGGTTTTGAAGATCCACAATACCCGGATTATGTGTACAAACTAAAGAAAGCATTGTATGGTCTAAAACAAGCTCCTAGAGCATGGTATGGTAGGCTTACAGACTTTCTTTTAGAGTATGGATTTATTAGAGGAGAAGCTGATAGGACTTTGTTTATTAAACATACTGGAGAAGATTTACTTATTGCTCAAATATATGTTGATGATATTGTGTTTGGTTCAACCTGTGATACAATGCTGAACTAATTTGTTGAAGCAATGACAGCAACATTTGAGATGAGTATGGTTGGAGACTTGAATTATTTTTTAGGTCTTCAAATCAAGCAATGTAAGGATGGTATTTTTTTCTCTCAAGGTAAGTATGCTAAAAACTTGGTCAAACGGTTTGGTCTTGAAAGCTCAAAAGTAATGAGAACACCTATGGGTTCTACTTTGAAACTTTGCAAAGACAATGGTGGAAAGGATGTTGATCCAACATTGTATAGATCCATGATAGGTAGTTTACTTTATCTAACCTCTAGTAGACCTGACATTATGTATAGTGTGTGTGTTTGTGCTAGGTACCAAGCTAATCCAAAGGAATCTCACCTGAATGCAGTGAAAAGGATTATCAAATATGTTTCAGGTACAAGTGAACTAGGGATATGGTACACTAAGGACACCAACAACACATTGATTGGATACAGTGATGCGGATTGGGCTGGAGATATAGATGATAGAAAGAGTACGAGTGGAGGATGTTTCTACATGGGAAACAATCTTGTGTCTTGGCATAGCAAGAAACAAAATTGTGTTTCTCAATCCACTGCCGAGTCTGAATACATAGCTGCAGGAAGTTGTTGCACACAACTATTGTGGTTGAGTAAGATGTTTCATGTCTATGGAATTGAAAATAATATCCTCACAATTTTCTGTGATAACACAAGTGCTATAAACATATCTAAGAATCCGGTACAACACTCACTCACTAAGCACATTAGCATTAGACATCATTTTATGAGAGATTTAGTGGAGAAGAACATAGTTAAGTTGGAATATGTGCCTACTGAAAATCAAAATGCTGATATTTTTACTAAGGTCCTTGACCTTGAGAGATTCTCATTTCTGAGGAAATCTCTTGGTATGTGTAATATCTGAATAATTCTTGAGAGGATGTTGTCTCAAATGCGGTAGTATTTGGGACAACAGCCTAAGGTGGTATAGTTATTATAGATTTAATTTATTTCTTATTTTCGTTAAATAATTCCTTTGTAAAATATTCTTGAATCTGAAATTTGTTTGTGCAAATATAGACATTTACTACACCTCTCAAAAGCTTGAAAAAATTGAGAATGTTATAACATACTAAAAGATGTACAAAATTCACTGAGTAACTATGGAGCACGGAGTTCGCTGCTACGATGCCTTCTTTTCAAAAGATGAATTTTTGTAAAACATCAAGAGGTTTGTAATCCATTAAGTAAGTATGGGGCACGGAGTTCGCTACTACGATGTACTCTACAGGAACAATGGATCAATACGAATTAGATGCTATAGCACAAAAAGAAGAAAATGAAATGAAAAGAAAAATGCTGAAAAATTGGCTACATTGGATAGGTGAAACCTGTGAAAAACTAATGTTGAGGTGTATGTCAAATCCTTGAGCACAACATTACATGATTCAATTATAGTTTTATAAGTTGTAATTATTTAATTAATATATTGTGGGAATTTATTTTATTTATTTATAATTATACTAACCACTTTATTATTTCAGATAATACGCATTTTCATTTATTAATTCTGGAACTTTCTTAATTTAATTAATTTATTAATTAGGATTTTACCCCACTAACTCACCCATGATTTTACTTGTGGCTGAATTTGTGGAGCATTATCGATTTTAGTCTAGAATTTTCCTAAGTCAAGCCTTGATCACACGTACAACATTCTAACTGCTAAGTCTTCTCTATATAAACTCCATCTTCTGATTTTTCTAAGCTTTGTAATTAATTGAGTAAGTGAAGTATTATTTCTGCAGATTTGTATAAGCTATTTTGTGTTTGTCTCGATTCTTGTGTTGATCTTTTCAAATTCTTGAGTTAAATGGCAGACAAAAGAGAAACCAACCCACAAAATTCAAACTCACCGAACTCAGACTCACAACCGTCATCTCCATCTCTCTCAAACCTTCACACTCTAGCTTCCATGGCTGCTTCGCACGAAAATTCAGCCCAAACTGCCGCAACCGTCACACCCATTCCAGCTACACCGACGACAATCCACATCCCAAACCAAGCTTCACTCACCGAGCTGAATCAGGCGGTTGAGAATTTTTCTTAATCGATGAGGTCTTCGAATCCACCCACTCTCACCATTGGAGACCTGTCTATTGACATCTCTCACTACCTTCGCACCCAAGAAGTCATCACAATTGCACCCCCTTCTTCCACAGCTGAAAAGCCCCAAAATCTGAGTCCTAATGCTGAAACAGAGGTCCCGACTGCTGCCTCTATGGGGGAGAACGAGAAGGAGATTGAAGAATCCAATGTTTTTTAGTCAAAGGAGCCGTCGAATGCTGAGGCATCCGAGAGTGCTGACGCTCAGATGGAGGATGCTGAAGAATCCGACAAAACTGACTCTGACATCTCAAAGTCGAACTCTGAACCGATTCCTTTCAAGAGGAATGCTGAAGAAAATAAAAGAAAGAGGAGTCCAGTACCAAGAAGACAATCAAACCGAGTTTTCACTCGAGTTGATTACTCAGACTCTTTGAGGAAGAAGAAGAAGCTAGGTGGTGATGTTGCTGAACCGATTCAGGTATTTTCTGAATCTGAAGAAGAACAGGTGGTGATTGAGAAGCCAACCAAGAAGAAGGCCGATCCAAAGGGGAAGGGAAAGGCAAAGGTTGATGCTGTTCGAACTATGCCTGTAGAACCAGAACCTGATTCTGATTCTGAGATGGATGTTTGCCTCTGGGAAGTTCAGTAAGCCCTGAAGAAGAATGTTGCCTCACATGCTAAATCAAGTGCTCCAGCACCAGAACCTGATGATGGAGATGATTCGAGTAGTGCAGCTTCTGACAAAAGCCCTGGAAATGAAGCTGAATACAGTTCTGAGGAGGAGAAAGAACCAAGCTCTAAGGAGAGTACTTCTGAGGAAGGTAATTCTGAAACTGAAGTAGATTCTGATATTGATGGTTTGGTGGATAAAATTACTAGGTTGTCTAGGAGGAAACTGTTAATGGAAAGGAGAATTCATGTTTCTGATTTTGAGAATAAGAATTTGATTCAATTCTTAGAGGATAGAAAGTTAATGAAAGCCCTGACTTTGTGTGATACTTTTGTTTCTGATTGGGTGTATGAATTTTATGCTTGCTTGAGGAAAAGTAATGGTAGGAGGAGTTCCCGTTGGTATGGGAATATACAGTTTAGGGGAAGTACAATTCCATTTACACCAGAGTTGATTAATGATTTCTTAGGCATAGAACCAGTACTTGATGATGATGAACCTGATTTGGATGTTGTTACTGTTTCTATGACTGGTGGTTTATTGACTAAGTGGAAGAATGGAATGTTGGCTAAGGACCTTACATCTCTTTATTCTGTATTGCATAAGTTGATTGTTTATAATTGGATACCCTCTACCAACTCAACCAAAGTGACAAAGGATCAAGCAATCTTGCTTTATAGGATAGTGGTTTTGAAGAAGTTTAACTTGGGATTGACTATTTTCCACCACATGATGAAGTTTAGTGGTGACATTTCTGATAAAGGCAACCTTCCATACCCTGTGCTTATATGTTCATACTTGAAGATGCATGGTTTTACCCCTAATAAGACAGAAGTTCTTAGAGGAAAGGTTCCTTTGTACACCATTTCACCTACTTTGCTCATTGGTGAAAGAGTGAAAGATCTGCCCTTGCACAATCCTGGAAGTTCTTCTCAAAGACCAGCTCCTGCTCAACCTCAACCTCAACCCACACCAGCACAGAGACCTGAACAGAACACAGCTGCACCTAATGCTGCACCAGATGCTGAGAACTTTGGTGGTAACTTTGATACCATATTCTCTGTTCTCAGATCTTTTATTTTATTGCAGTTACAACACTTACAGGACCAGGTTGATGAACTCCAATTCATCAAAGATAAGTTGACCAGGCTACTTTCCACTACAACAGGGGGAGTACCACCTTCCACTTCAGCTAGAACTTCTGGAGTTGTTATTGAAGAGCTGGATCCTGAAGCTGGAGGTGTACCTGATGCTGCTACAGAGAATGGAGGAACTGCTGCTGCTAACAATGTTGTTGAACTCTTTGCTACAACTTGTTTTATTGAGGAACCAGAGGCTGATGAAAAAGACAAGTTTGCAGATGCTGCTGAAGATGATGAGGATATGGACATCCTCTATGGTGATATCTAGAACAGATGCTGCAAGACAGGGGGAGTACTGAAGTACAGATGGCACATGTGCAGGACCTTGATGCTGGTGCTATTGTTATAGCAATTCATGCCATTTTCAGTCCTACTTTTGTTTTTGTTATTCTGTTATGTTTAAGTTAAATTATGTTTTTGTTCTTATACAATATTTATTATTTCTAGTTGATAGGATGTTTATATTTATCCTGCTTAATTAGTTTGCATTAATGATATTTGATTACTGCTTCTTGCTTATTTTGTTTTCTTATCATTAAATGTTTACTGCATGATGAATATGTCTTGTTTAGTTGTTCATTTTTTTTTTTGTTTGTTTTCTGTTTAACTCTGATCTATGTCCTACATGCTTAAAACTGTTTACATTAAAATGTATTCTTATTTTGCTTACTGCTTTAAAAGCTTAAAATTGTTTGCTCAAAAGAATAAATTTTAATTGCCTACTGCATAAGGATTAATCATGTTAAGTTGTTTATTTGTTTTTGCTCTTTTTTTTTTTCTGTTTAGTCCTCGTTTTTTTTATTATTGAGTCTTACTTAAGTCTTAGGTTGATCTAGTACATATTCATTTATGATGCTCTGATTTAACTTTTGATTTTTGTAAAGTTATATGTTTTGTAAACAAGTGTACTGTCTATACTTGTTTTGGTTTTGAATAATGTTACTTTGATCTTATGGCACGGATCTTAGTAAAATTATTCTTGATCTCTTTTTGATTTGATCCAACGGTTACAACAGGTATTGTCTTGACTAGTATTTAGACTTGATGTCAACCTCACCTAAATACATAATACTGAGTATGTATAGAAATATATGTGCATCAGGTGTGTTGTAGTCGAAAGGTCAAATTGGGGGAGATTGTAGATGTTGTTAACTCTTAATGCTTTAACATTATCAACAACATCTTAATTTGACCTTCCTTGATTTATTCTAAGTTTTTTCTGAAATGTTACATTAAATGTTGTACTAAATGCTCTCACATTCAGGTACGATTCCAGAAGGTTCTACAAGAGTCTGGAACATGGAAGATTCCAGAATGTTGGAGAACGTGATAGAAGAGCCTGGAGCAGTTTAGAACGACCTGGAAGATGGAAGAAGGATCTAGAGAGATCAAGGAAGTTGAGGTCCTAAAAAATAGGATCTCATAATGGAAGGGTCTAGAATTCGGCTATTGCTATATTAATACCGCTGAAGCCTTTCATTTCAAAGTATGCACTATTCGAGTAACACCTATTCTGAGCGTTCATCCCTGGTTAGGAGTTAGGGTCAGTAGTTGTATCGTTTAATGTACACCGAGGGATACCACACCTTCCCGTGTATTTAGTTCTAGTCTTGTATCGATTGAGAGTGAATCATAGATCAGATTAGTTCTTTAGACAGTGTTCTTACACTTAAGTCTATTTGTGGATTCAGGCACCTGCCTCGATTGTAGTTTCGGTTTGTGGAATGTTGAAGTAATTGCTGAGACATTTCACACGACATTTTCATAACTTAGGAACTAAGTTATTGTTTTCGCCGTAAGGCTTAGCATAGGTTTTGTTATTAATAAAATCTATGTTAAAAATTATTCCATTGTGTCTTTATTGTGTTTTAGTGTTTTAGACTTTCGCTGTGTACTGTGTTTACTTTCTGTATTCTGTTAGAGTTAATGCTATGTTGGGATATGAATCCTTGAAACAATGTTCTAATTGATGATTGTATGTTTTGATGGCCAAAAGCAACTTAAAGTTAGTACTATATGTGGTTCTAAGTCATCTTAACTGAGTCATATGAAATAAGTTTACAGATCTTAATGAGATATTTGAAATCTGAGTTACTGATCTTATTGTGTTTACTGATCTGATATATGAACTGTTAGGTACTAAGCTGATGTTTTGTATTGTATAGACAACTTGTAGTATAGGACTTAATTATACTCATCTGTATATAGTTCAGTTGATGTATAGATAGATTTTATATTTGTAAAGTTGTATTTTATTGTATTCAGCATTGTAAAAGTTCAGAACAGTAGTTTAGAACACTAGATTAGAAGAAGATCAGAAGACTAATGAATACTTAGAAGACTACTTCAGAATAAGAAGACTTCAAGAAGAGTTGAAGAGAAGCTTAGAAGAATTCTTGAGAAGTACAGAACAGTTTTGAAGAACTGTGCTGACTGGCTCAGAACAGTAAAAATCAGAACAGTAAGTTACTGTGCTGATTTGGTGAATTTGAAGAATAAGTTTGGATAGCTTATTTAAAGTGTAACTGAAGATATATTTGAAGATATGCTGACTTGGAATAAGAAGGAAGTTACAAAGTCGGTTACAAGAAGGAAGAAGTTACAAAAAACAGTTTTAGAGTTAGTTGAGAGTTAGTTCACAAACTGCTAACTTTCATACTAAGTTCTATAAATACTGTATGATATCCTACTTGAAGAGACTACTGCTACTACTGAACAATTACTGATCTTAGAGAAATCAAGAGCAAGTCTACAAGCAAGAACTCACAGAGTTAAGGAAATCGAATTAAGGAGAAGCCACTGAATTGAAGAGAAGAATCAAAGGCTACTCAAAGAGAAGTTTTACTTTTCAGTTTTAAGTTTGTGTTTTTGTAAACAAGTGTGCTAGTTACTTGGAGAATTACTAGTAGATCGAAGATACACTTGGAAGTGTAATCGAAAAGATCAAAGTCTTAATCTTGGGACTTTAAGCCACAAGAAACTCAAGGAAGAGTTAATAAAACATCACAACTGGGATTGTGAGAGTGGATGTAGACTTATTGGTCGAACCACTATAAAATTTTGTGTTCTTTATTTCCTGTTTGATTTTTGTTTGATATTTGTTTAAACAAGAACAGTAGAATTTACTAAGAAAAGATCTGATTAAAAGTTGAGTATAAAACTAAAACTGGAAGTACTGATCTGACTCAGTAAGAAAAGTACTATTCAGAACACTATTCCGCATTATAAACTCTGATATTTTGAAAGATTTTTGAAAGTCTATTCACCCCTCCCCTCTAGACTTTCTTAGCTTACTCAATCTTAACTCAACTTGGGACCAACAAGTGGTATCAGAGCAGTAGTTCTTTGGACTGCTGTTTCTTGATAACCTTGTAGATCTTGAGGGAAATCTCACTGATCTTGATACTATTTCTTGATATTTGTCACTATCTGAATACTTGAAAATTGTCTGCTATACTACTGATCCTATTTGTCTAATCAAACATGGATGACACTAATGTGAACAAACTTCCTAAGTTCAAGATTGCAGATTATGACTACTGGAAGCTTAGGATGGAGGCCATCTTTAGCTCAACACATGATCTGATGGTGTCTTGGTGACTGAAGGACCAATTGTCACCATGGTGGAAAACACTGCTGTTCTGGATCCTTCTAAACCAGTTGGAGCACTGGTCCCTAAACCAAGGTCAGAACTGACTTCTGAAGAAATGCGACAAAACAATTTGGATAGTCTTGCTAAGAATTATATTTTACACACCTTGCCAAATGAGTATCTTGGCAAAGTGTTAAAATGTAAGACTGCAAAGCAAATGTGGGACAAATTAGTTATTCTTTGTGAAGGTACTACACTGATCAAAGAAAGCAAATTATCTACAGCTGTCCAAAGGTTTGAAACATTTAAGATGAAGCCAGGAGAAACAATTGATGAATTGGATACTCGATTTATAAAGATTATGAATGATCTTGATGTGTTAGGAAAGACTTATACTGAAAGAGAAGTTAACCTGAGAATCTTGAAAGCTTTGGATGAAAGGTGGAAAATGGTCAAGATGATCATTAAAACCACACAAGACATTGATTCTTGGCCAGCAGAAACTATGTTCCAGACCCTTAAGGCACATGAGTTTGAGTTAGATGAAGAAGATCCTATTACTGTGATTCATAAGGATAAGGATGCCTTTAAGGACATAGCTTTTAAAGCCTCTACCTCTAAGGTGTCTAGATCATCTAAGTCTAAGGCCTCAAGCATAAAAGATGAACTAGATAGTTCTGATCTTAGTCTGAAAGATCAGATGAGCCTTATGATCAAAAGATTTGATAGACCGAATAAGAGGTATGGTAGATACAAGAGATTCTATAAGGAAACCAAGGGTTCTAGTAACAGGGACTCTTCTGAGAACAGAAGGGATAAAAAATCTTCTGAAAGAAGGGATGCGATCTCTAATGAGAACAGGAGAGATAGGAACTCATCTGATAAGAGGGATAGAAAGTATTCTGATAAGAAAGATAGGAACTCAATTGACAAGCATGACAGGAACCGAAATCATTCACCTCCTAAGAGAACTTCTAACAATCCTGTTTGCTATAATTGTGATAAGCCAGGTCATTATGCTTATGAATGTCCTGATCTGAGTTCTGAAGATCAAGAAGAAAGGAAAGCCAGAAGAGATCGAAAATATGCCAAGGGTAAGAAGGCAATGATGGCATACAATGACTCTGATTCGAAATCAGAAGAGTTGTCATCGTCTTCATCTGAATACCCTTCTAGCAATGAAAATGAAGCCTTCATAGCAGATGATGGACTGGTAATGATGGCCAAAATAAATGATGAGGTATCATCTGCTAACTCTTTTCAATCTTGCAAAAATTATGACACTGATGAAAGTGATGCTGCTGATAGCAGTGTAGGAAGTAGTCTTCATCATTCCCAAGGAGTGACTGAAGAAGACCTTCTACAAGCTAACAAAGCATTCATTGAAATTAGTGATGAGAATATATCTTTAAAGCAAGAAATCATTAATCTGAAAGAAGCTCAGTTGAAAGTGGATCCTAATATAGTTGTCATAAATGCAAGACTATCTGAAGAGTTGTCCCAACTCCAAGAAAAGTATGCATCCGTTGACAAACTATATCAGGGTATGCTTAAAACTCAAGCCAAAGAGACTAATGAATTCAATGATTTAAAGATTCAATGTGAAAAACTTGAAGAGCGCAATAGATTCTTAGAATCTGAAGTAGTGAGCCTAGATCGAAAGCTATCTGGGATGATTAACTCTACCAAGATTAATCAAACAATCTCAGACTGATATAGAGCTCCAAATGATAAAAGTGGAATAGGTACTGATATGCCTAGTTCCTCTACTTCAGGAATTAAGAACACTAATGGAGCTAGTTCAAGTTCTTTGCAACTAGATAAAGGAAAAGAACATATGATTTATGATAATGATCCAAAACCTAAAGTACAGTCTAAATACATCCCTCCTACTACCAAGAATGGTAAAATGAAGAATGTATTAAGACCAGTACAGTCAAGACCATACCAAAAGAGTTATACTCCTCTGACCAGAACAGATCAGTCCTGGTATCAGAAGAGACAAACTCAGAACAGTAGGTCAAGACAAACACAGGCAAGTTGGGAATAGCCTAGACCTCCTTTTATAAGGCAGTCTCAGTTGTATTCAACTAAACCTAGGAGATTTGTGCCTCATTATCATAACAAACCTGTTCTTTATCCTCCACCTTTATCTTATAATATCATGGAAGATGAAAGACCAAAACGCATCTATAAGCCGTATGGTCCACATGCTTTCAGACCATATTCAAACTATTACAGGCATACTGATCTTACTGAAAAAGGGATAGAACCAAGGAAAGACTATCTCAGAAAAATAGATCCTAAGTCTGCTGATAATTCTGAATTGGTTAATAAAGTACTGTTTTGTGATAAATATGGAAGGAAACTGAAGAGGTCCCATCTATTCAAATCCTCAATGTTCATATGGTTACCTCTCACTACTAAACCCCAAGGACCCCAATAAACTAGGGTACCTAAATTATTAAGATCACTACCTTGCAGGATCGACTGGACTTATACAAGAAAGGTGGTTCAGTTGGTGAGACCTGGTACACTGACAGTGGGTGTTCACACCACATGACTGGTACCAAGGTCTTGCTTACTGACTATCATGAGAAGGAAGGACCAAAAGTCATCTTTGGAGACAGCTTCATGGCAATTACAAAAGGATTTGGATTCATCAAGAATGGAGATGTTTAAATCCAAGATGTCTCCTATGTTGAAGGTTTGAAATATAATTTGTTATCTGTATCTCAATTCTGTGACAGGGGATACAAAGTTCAGTTCAAAACCAGAAGATGTGAAATAATAGACAAAAGGACTCACAATGTTCTACTTGTTGGCACAAGATAAGGAAGTGTATACATTGTGAATTGGAATAGTTGTCCTAAGAATGCTTGTCTTATTACTAAGAGTCCTAAAGAAAACAGTTGGCTCTGGCATAAACGCCTCTGCCACCTGAACTTTAAGATAATCAACAAGATTGCTAGAGGGCATTCCTAATGAAATCTATTCCAAATCACAAATGTGTGACTCCTGTCAAAAAGGTAAACAGGTAAAGGTTTCATTTAAGTCCATTCCAACGCTTTCAACAAGCAGAGTATTAGAACTCTTGCATATGGATCTTCATGGTCCTATCAAACCTCCTACATTGAATGGAAGAAGGTATACTCTGGTTGTAGTAGATGATTATTCTAAGTTTACTTGGGTAGTCTTTCTACACAAAAAGAGTGATACACAAACACTACTTCCAGATCTATTAAAGAGGTTTCAGGTTGAAAAGGGTCAACCCATTGTCAAGATAAGAAGTGACAAGGGGACTGAGTTTGTTAACTGTTACATCTCTGACTACTGTTCTAAGTCTGGCATACAGCATTTGACAAGTGCAGCCAGAACCCCTCAACAAAATGGTGTTGCAGAAAGGAGAAACAGAACACTAAAAGAAGCATGTAGAGCAATGATTGCAGAATTCAACACACCACAGAAGTTTTGGGCTGAAGCCATTAACACAGCTTGCCACTCCCAAAACCGAAGTGCTCTTAATAAGGTACATGGTAAAACACCTTATGAGGTATGGAAAGGCAGAAAACCTAGAGTTTCTTATTTTCACATCTTTGGATGTAAGTGTTTCATTCATAACAATGGCAAAAGTAAGCTAAATGCCTTTGATGCTAAAGCTGACGAAGGGATATTCTTAGGATACTCTTCAGTAAGCAAAGCATTTAGAGTGTTTAATTACTCTACCCTATGTGTGGAAGAAACACCCCATGTAGTCTTTGATGAGAATGTGCAGGACTCTGCTGATCATCAGCTCAGTAAGAAAATTGACAAACTACAGCTACAAACCAACAATGAGGATGATGATACAGAAATATATGAATCTGTACAAGAATATAATCCGTTCCTGAATGTCCTAGATCAAGATTCTGAAAAAGAAAAGGTAAAAGACAAAGGTAAGTCATCTAAAACTTCTGATATGCCAGAACTGAATGACTGCTCTCCTATGAACAAATCTGCTGATATAATGCAAAATAATGATACTGATCTGCATGATATAAATAATGATAGTATTTCTGTTAAGAATAGAAGGACATGGAAGTCTGCTCATTCTACTGATCTGATTTTAGGTGATTCCAGTATAGGTGTTAAAACTAGAAAACAATTGTTTGATTCCCAGGAAGAACCTAGTAAGTCTCTATTTTGCTGGTGTTGTTTTCTATCATCTATTGAGCCTAAAACTGTGAATGAAGCTTTGAGTGATAGTAACTGGATTATAGCCATGCAAGAAGAACTTAATCAGTTCACTAGAAATGAAGTTTGGGAACTTGTTGATAGACCTAGTGTTCATAATGTTGTAGGCACTAAGTGGATTTTCAAGAATAAAAAGGATGAAAATGATTTGTAGTTAGAAATAAAGCTAGATTAGTTGCTCAGGGCTACTCTCAAGCTGAGGGTATTGATTATGATGAAACTTTTGCTCCTGTAGCCAGACTAGAAGCTATAAGATTGTTCCTTGCTTATGCTGCACATATGAAATTCACTGTGTATCAAATGGATGTGAAAAGTGCATTTTTGAATGGTATACTTGCTGAAGAAGTTTATGTGGAACAACCACCTGGTTTTGAAGTGAATAGTCCCCAAGTATACATGTTAAAGAAAGCACTCTATGGACTGAAACAAGCCCCAAGAGCCTGGTATGATACACTTTCTCTGTTCTTACTTGAAAATGGTTTTACAAAAGGCAAGGTTGATAGAACTTTGTTTCGAAGACAAGAAGGTAATGACATATTACTTGTTCAAATTTATGTGGATGATATTATTTTTGGATCACCCAACAAAACCTTGAGTGAAAGCTTTTCTACACTCATGCAAAGTAAATTTGAAATGTCTATGATGGGTGAAATGACATATTTTCTTGGTCTTCAAGTAAAACAAACTCCAGAAGGTATCTTTATAAATCAAGCAAAATATACTAAGAATTTGCTAGACAAATTTGGTATTAAAACATGTAAGACAGTTAGTGTGCCCATGCAACCTACATACAGAATGGATCCTGATGAAAGAGGTAAGTCTTCTGACCAACCTCACTATCGTGCTTTAATTGGCTCTCTACTCTATCTAACTGCCAGCAGACCTGATATTGCTTTTTCTGTTGGTGTATGTGCAAGATTTCAAGCAAACCCCAAAGAAAGTCATCTGGAAGCTGTCAAAAGGATATTGAAATATCTAAAGGGGACCATTAATCGAGGATTATGGTATCCTGCAGATGATGATTTATCTTTAAGTGGTTATTCAGACTCGGACTTTGGAGGTTGCAAAATAGATAGAAAATCTACTTCAGGTTCATGTCAATTCTTAGGAACTAAGCTCATTTCATGGTTTTCAAAGAAACAAACAAGTGTGGCAACTTCTACTACTGAAGCAGAATATATGGCTGCATGAAGTTGTTGTAGTCAGCTTCTTTGGCTAATACAACAACTCAGAGACTACAATATTGTAGAATCTAATGTACCTATATATTGTGACAGTAATAGTGCCATTGCCATCACACAAAATCCCGTACTACATACTAGATGCAAGCATGTTGACATTAGGCATCACTTTATTAGGGATCATGTGGAAAAGAAAAATATTAGGATGGAAAAGATTCATACTGATATTCAAAGAGCTGACATTTTTACAAAACCATTGGCTGAAGTAATATTTAGAGAGTTATGCATTAGCTTAGGGTTAATAGATATGGATTCTATATGTATATAGAAATGTACTAACATTTCAGGTACTGATCTTATACCAAGAGGAAGATAAAGCAGAAACTAAGAACAGTACATCAAATGCATAAAATTCAGAAGAGACAACCCCATGTCAGACCACTACATTTAAAACAGGTAACAAGGTTACTAAAGTGACCTTAATCCTGATGAGGAAGCTAGTAAAGCTGAGGGACACTGAGAATACACATTAAGGGGGAATCTGTGATTTCTTAAAGATCATTTTGTTGACTCAGAACACTAAGTCACTTTAGCATAAACCTTGAAGTGATCATTAAATTAAACATATTTTTACTACTCTGTACTGTTTTACACTTATATCTCATGAACTAACACTTCTACCAAGGTGAAACAGGCACAGAAGAGGAATTCTCCACTGAAGGGGGAACTGATCTGATTACAGATTGGAAAAGTCTACAAATCTGATCTGATTACAGGCTATATCAGTCTACAGATATATTCTGATTAATAAATTGACTTGTCTACAGAACTGTTCTGATTACAAAGTTTCTTTGTCTACAGTACTGATCTGATTACAATTCAATTATTCTACAGAACTAATCTGATTACTGATTAAACTGTCTACAGAAAGATTTGATTACTACTAATCTGTCTACAGAATAGAACTGATCTGTCACAGTACTGATCTGAGGATTACTGTGCTGATATCAAAAAGGTGAAATCAGAAAAATTGGGTACGGATCTGAACACTACTGTGTTGATACATCTACTGATCTGATGACTGAAAAAGGTTTACTCAGCTGATCACAGTACTCAGCTGATTCAGATAAGTACATTTTCTTTATATACTAGTAAGAGAATGAAGTGAAATATTTTTGGAAACTACTGTGCTGATATGCATCAGAACAGTATTTTGTCTTAGAATACTCTAAGTCAAAAACTGCTCAATTTTAGATTACTAATAGAGAAGATTAGTACACTCCTCTATTTTTAACCTAATTACTGTGGTGTATTTATCAAACACAAATTGGCTCCAAAATTAAGAATGGTACTAGAATATGAACAGTTCTTTTTAAACACGAATTTCGAGACTTAATCTCAACCATTCATTGTGATAAAAAAATTCAATCCTAGCCCTAGATTGGTTTTGAATTTGACAAACACGATCACTTTTCATCTTCATCTTCCTTACGAGTTCATTTCTGGAAAATTCATAACTCAAAATCTACTACAAAATCTCAATAATCTATCTTCTACAAAACCCTAAAATGGCGATTATCAATATTATAAGTGAATCTAACGAAGTCGCAGGCACTTTTGATTCTGATTTTTGGCTTCGAGAGAAGGGCATTTTTGTGGAAAATGCAGTATACTTCAATGGCAGACATAGTGCAGAAAACCAAGCGATTCTGACAATGTGTGAAGAATGCGGGCTGAGGAAATTCCTTGAATCATCTCCGATGAATGTGTTTGAACCAGAAGCGATGGAATTTTATTTGAAGCTTGAAGGTGATAACAATGGTGTCCATTCAATGCTCTCAGGGCACAAGGTAGCGATTACAAGAGAAATTCTTGAAGTCATGTTGGATATACCTCAAGGCCCAGTAGATATTCTGACCTACAAAGCAGGAGAAGAGAAGGAGTGTGTAGGCAGATGGTCGGGTGAAGAACTAGAGTCTCTAAGCCATCTTAAGAAAGATGTGCTTCCTACTGGTCTTCAATTTCTAATGGACATAGCTGGAAAATGCTTGCTAGGTCAACATCACAGTCAGGATGCTCTAACAAATCTGAAAATCCGAATCATGGCAGCAATCATTGACAGAGTGCAAGGTGATTGGCAAGGGTTTTTCTTAGAAAGATTAATAAGTGAGAAAGAAAAGGTCTTGTTCGATGAGGATACAATGGAATTTTCGATTAAATCGAAGTTAGGGTTCGGAAACAAACTGAGTATATTGTTGCCTCAGTTAGTTGTCAAGAAGGCGTACTGGAGTAATCCCAAGAAATTCCATCATGGAAAATTCTTGATGAAGAAGGAGTCTGTTCGATTTGAACAAGAACATCCTTTGGAGCAACCTCAAGAACCTGAAGCTCAAGAGTCTGGTGCTTCAATGTACAGATCTGATGATAATCAACCAGAGATAAGATCGAAAGCGAGGCATGATCCGAGCAGTACTAGACCAAGAAGAGGAAGGTCTGCTACAGCTGCCTCAGAGCAAACAGTCCGGTTTATTGAGACTGTGGTGCAAGAAAGCTCTGAAGAACAAGAGGTTAGTAATTCAAGTGTTGTTGTTTTACATAAAAGAACCAAGGAGAGAAGTGCTTCTAGACCTAGGAGGAAACTTGTTGATTCTTCTCCTACCCCTTCAAATTCTGATACAAGCCCAATTGATCCCATTGATCACCAACCTTCATGTTCTGGAGAATCAGCACACTATTTTCCAAGTTCTCAGAACACTCCCCATTCATCCCCTCAGAACACTCTCCCGTTTCAAGTCATCAAAACCAACCCACTCCACCTCATTCACCCACACAAGTTCATGATCACTCTACTGAACATGAATTTGAGCCTTCTTCTGTACCAATTGACATTTCATCATCCCCTGAACCTGAATATATAGCCCCTAAACCTGCTGGTTTAATGGATTATCCTATCTGTGATAAAGAGGATCGAATTAGGATAGATTTGAGATTGGCTCTGTTGAAGCAGTTTCCTGGTTTAGATGAAAGCTTAGTTGAGTTTGAGAAACTTCTTAGGATTGGCACATGGGTGTATCTTAAGAGGAGTACTCTTAAAGAGAATCTAGTTGTTATGGAAGGTATGGGTGGTGCTTCAATTTTTGATGATTGGGAAGCAGAGCAGATGCTTGCAGCTGGTGTTAACTCATTTCTTGAGCTAGTAACCCCAGAGTCAGTGGTGCAACTTGTTGAAAGGTTGACAGGATTTAAGTATTCTGTGGAAAATGTTGCTACTACTGCTGCAGATGAAAATGATGAGGTTGTTATGGAAAGTGAAGAAAGGATTGTTGATAAAGTTGAGAAAGTTGTTGAAGAGGATGTTATGGAAGTTGATGAAGCTGGTGACAATACAACAGAGGTGTTTGAGAACACTGTTGTACTTGAAGAGACAAAAGTTGTTGAAAATCAAGATTTGAATGCTGATGAACTAGAAAGCATGCCATTTCAGTCTGCTGAACCTATCATTCCTGAAGATGTGCAGGAACAGATCAGAACAGTTCCTGTTGAGAAGGAATCTGATAATTCTGACTTTGAATTGTTGAAAAAGCAGAATGAAGAGCTTCAAGCCAAGTTGGAAGCTGCTGTGAGAATGTTTCAAGAAGCTACTGAAAGAATGAATAAGATGCATTCAGAAAATTCAGTTGAAAGAGTTATGGAGCATACAATGACTAAAATCTATGATCTCCATAGACTTCAAGAAAAGAACCTATCTCAGGTGTTGCATGCAAAGATGGAACAACACTTGACTCCCTTGAAAGAGTGGCATGATGAAGCCAAAAGGGGGGAAGACAGGATAAGAAGAGTGATGGAACAAACTCAATCACAACAAGCTCAACTAGTTGTGAGTCAAGATGAGTTGAAAGAAGAAATTGCCAGTTTGAATGAGAAAATCAAGATTAGGAAGCAACAGAAACAATAAGGTCAAGAAATTGTTGAGAAAAAGAAAACTGATGTTGCTGAAAGTTCTATTCAGAAGAAAAGGAAATTAATCTTGTCTGATGAAGAAGAACAAGAAGAAGAGGCTGGTAGAATTACCAGATCCAGAAGCAAATTGAAAACTGGTGTTTCAAGTGAAGAACAAGAAAAGTTGGAATTGATGAAAGAAAAGAAAGGTGAAGAAGCAGAGTTGAAAAAGAAGAAGGATAATGATGTTAAGTTTTTGAAAACAAAATTTGATAATAGAGTTGCAACTTTGAGAAGGAAAATGAAAGCTCAGAGAAAAGCTGAAGGAAAAGAGTTTGATAAAAAATTTCAAGATGAGAATTTTGTTGATTTTATTGTTCTGACTGAAAATATGGAATATTGGAAAAATCTGAAGAAGAAGTGGCAAATTGCAAACTTCATTGTGAAGAAGTTTGGTGATCATCTGAACAAAGAAGCTGAATTTGCTGATTTTGAAGAGTTCATGTTGAACATAGATAAAGATTTTTGGGAAGATATAGCACAAGTTGCTGCTCGTGCTGGAACAAGGATATTATGTCCTGAAGAACCAAGTTGGGAACCTCCAAGACTTGAGAATGGAGAACCTGATTATAAAGAGATTAGTAACATAATTGCCGAGATCATTAGAGAAGAAGGAATCACTGATCATCAACATATGATGGATATCAAAGCAAGGCTTTATGTTGCATTCAGAATCTGAAGAATGAAGAAAGAAGATGAAGGATAAGCTCACAAGATAACATTTCTAACCATAATCTTTATATTTTCTGTTTAGCTCATATTTTGTTAGTATGTGTAATATGTGCATTATCTGATCTAAATATGATTATGAATATGAATCTGGAATTTTGAAATGATGAACTGTTATGATAGACTACATACTTAACTACTGATTTATTAACATTTAAGTAGTTTTGGCTTCATCAAAAAGGGGGAAATTGTTGGGATATGAATCCTTGAAACAATTTTCTAATTGATGATTGTATGTTTTGATGGCCAAAAGCAACTTAAAGTTAGTACTATATGTGGTTCTAAGTCATCTTAACTGAGTCATATGAAATAAGTTTACTGATCTTAATGAGATATTTGAAATCTGAGTTACTGATCTTATATATATGTTTACTGATCTTATTGTGTTTACTGATCTGATATATGAACTGTTAGGTACTAAGCTGATGTTTTGTATTGTATAGACAGCTTGTAGTATAGGACTTAATTATACTCATCTGTATATAGTTTAGTTGATGTATAGATAGGTTTTATATTTGTAAAATTGTATTTTATTGTATTCAGCATTGTAAAAGTTCAGAACAATAGTTTAGAACACTAGATTAGAAGAAGATCAGAAGACTAATGAAGACTCAGAAGACTACTTCAGAATAAGAAGACTTCAAGAAGAGTTGAAGAGAAGCTTAGAAAAATTCTTGAGAAGTACAGAACAGTTTTGAAGAACTGTGCTGACTGGCTCAGAACAGTAAAAATCAGAACAGTAAGTTACTGTGCTGATTTGGTGAATTTGAAGAATAAGTTTGGATAGCTTATTTAAAGTGTAACTGAAGATATATTTGAAGATATGCTGACTTGGAATAAGAAGGAAGTTACAAAGTCGGTTACAAGAAGGAAGAAGTTACAAAAACAGTTTTAGAGTTAGTTGAGAGTTAGTTCACAAACTGCTAACTCTCATACTAAGTTCTATAAATACTGTATGATCTCCTACTTGAAGAGACTACTGCTACTACTGAACAATTACTGATCTTAGAGAAATCAAGAGCAAGTCTACAAGCAAGAACTCACAGAGTTAAGGAAATCGAATTAAGGAAAAGCCACTGAATTGAAGAGAAGAATCAAAGGCTACTCAAAGAGAAGTTTTACTTTTCAGTTTTAAGTTTGTGTTTTTGTAAACAAGTGTGCTAGTTACTTGGAGAATTACTAGTAGATCGAAGATACACTTGGAAGTGTAATCGAAAAGATCAAAGTCTTAATCTTGGGACTTTAAGCCACAAGAAACTCAAGGAAGAGTTAATAAAACATCACAACTGGGATTGTGAGAGTGGATGTAGACTTATTGGTCGAACCACTATAAAATTCCGTGTTCTTTATTTCCTGTTTGATTTTTGTTTGATATTTGTTTAAACAAGAACAGTAGAATTTACTAAGAAAAGATCTGATTAAAAGTTGAGTATAAAACTAAAACTGGACGTACTGATCTGACTCAGTAAGAACAGTACTATTCAGAACACTATTCCGCATTATAAACTCTGATATTTTGAAAGATTTTTGAAAGTCTATTCACCCCTCCCCTCTAGACTTTCTTAGCTTACTCAATCTTAACTCAACTTGGGACCAACATGCTACACTAATTGTCACAAGATTCAGTGTAACATTGTTCTGTTTTCTACTTAAACACTAGACAGTACCCCACACACACTTTCCAGGGCCCCAAACATCACAGTGGATTAATTGAAAAGCATGAGAAGATACAGATGTGCTTAAAGGGAAAAATTTCCTCTTTTGCTTAGCTAAAGGACAAATGTAGCAATTGTTATGAGCAGCAGAAGTAGTGTCAACATTCAATTCAGGAATGTGCAACATACATTTCTTAGAAGTGTGTCCTAGTCTTTTATGCCATGTATCAAAGGTACATTTATTTTTAACAATAGAACTAGAAATGACAGTAGAACCTAAGTCAGGTAATGCAGAAGGAGCAGCAGTTTTCAAGAGGTAGAGGCTCCTCACTTGATCAGCAGTACCAATCACCATCTTGTTGGTGTTGTCCTGTAAAACACAATGTGAGGAAAGAAAAATCACAGTACAATTAGAGTATCTAGTCAAGTGACTAACAAACAAGAGATTGAAGGTAAAATCAGGGACATAAAGAACATTATATAGTGTGAGATGTTTATTGATAAAAATGTTGCCCATATGTGTAGCAATGGAAATAACATTGTTAGGTAGAGAAATCTTAACATTGGCAATAGAGGGAGGGGTGGTAAACATGGAGATATCAAAAACCATATGGTCAGTAGCACCAGTGTCTATAATCCAAGTGGAGACAGTGCTATCTTGTAAGCAAATGTTAGAAATCATACCTGAATCAGTGGTGGTTTGGTTGTCTCCAGGTTGAGCAGTGGAGGCTCCTGCCACAGTTTGAGGCATGGCCTTGTGCTCACCTAAATTCTGCATCTTAGAAAAGCTCACAAACTTGTCATATAAAGCTTGATCAAAGAGTGGATTGGATTCCATGGGGGTATTTCTTAAGGAAAGATTGGCAGTTCTTGGAGTGATTTTGTTTGGAAGGGTTCTAGGTCCCCTCCAACCAGGTGGGAAGCCAATGACGTGAAAGCACCTATCTATGGTGTGACCAATGCCATCACAGTGGCCACATTTCAGAGGTTTCTTCCTATCTTTGAAGAATTTGGTGTTTTTTGCAGTCATGGAAATGGAATCAAGGTGGATAGGATCGGGAGTAGTGTGTAGGTTTCTTTGGGATTCTTCTTGAAGTAACATGCCATATACTTTGGAAAGGGGAGTAAATGGAGATTGTAAAAGAAATTGGCTTCGAAGAGCACCATAAGAATCATGCAAACCAATCAAGAATTTTAAAACAACATCCTGTTCTTGAGTGGTGGTCATGAGTTTAGGTAATTCACAAGTACAAGCATCCATAGCACCACAAGAACATTTAAGAATAGGCCTAAAGCTAAGGTACTCATCCCATAAAGATTTGAATTGGTTGTAATAAGAGACTAAAGATTGTGAACCCTTAGTGATCGTACTAAGAGATTTCTCAAGATGATATACCCTTGTGCCATCGGATAAAGCATATCTAACCTTTAATTCATCCCAAACATCTTTTGCAATAGAGAAGTAATCCAAAGTACGTTTAATTTCAGGCACAATAGAGTTCAAATTCCACATGAGAACTAGGTCATTGGATCTTACCCAAGCAGCGTATATGGCTGGGTCATCTTCTTCACTGGGCACGTCCAAGGAACCATCAATGAGACGAGCCTTGTTCTTCACGCTAAGACCACGTTTGACTGCATGACTCCAGGAGACATAGTTGGTGCCGTCGAGTGGTTCAAGGGCGATGGCGACGGCAGGGTTATCATTTTGATTAAAGGCCAGCGGAGAGAACGGATTGAGGGCCGGGTCCAACGAATCAGGAAGAAAGCACCAAGAAACACAAGAATCGCAAAGCAATTCAAAAGGGGCCAAAAGAGATCGGAACGATTGTAAATTGAAAAGGAATCGGATCGATGTAGATGGCAATTACTGATACCATGTAGAAACCAAATTACTTAATCATCTCAAGAATCAAGATGAATGAAGAACACAAATCAAAGAAGAAAGAAAGTAAAATGAATTTCGTATATAACAACTTGTAAAATACAGAAGAGCCCTAATTGTATTTAAAGGCTCAAAATACTAATAACTGTAACTAACTACCTAATAACTGCCAAAACTAATTAGGAGTGGTTTTACAAAGTAAGGGTGTATTTCCTAAAACAGAGGGGGTATCTAGTAACCCTTTATAGTCGGATTCTTCAAAAGATTTTGAAAGAATACGAGGTAACGGGTGGTGGAAAGGTGATGACGAGAATGGAACTAAAGTGGCGACGTTAACAGCGATCGGAGTGGGGGGACGGACGTTCGCCGGCCAGAAGAGAAGAGAAGGCGAGGGAGAGATATATGAGATATATGCATACTGTACGTATAATTGTTAAATTTTTTTCTTTATTTTCCTTTTAAGTAATTGTAATTAATATTTTTAAATTCTTTTTTTTTTTTTTGAATTTTTTCTTTTTAAATAAGAATGGAAAAATAATGAAAATAATTGTAATTAAATTCTATTTAATGTACAGGGATTGAGAAGGAGATTTTATATTTTTAAACTCTATTTTTTTGTGGATTTTTCCTTTTTAAATAAGAATGGAAAAATAATGAAAAATGAATTATTGGAACCAAAATAGTTAACAGTTGACTCGCGGCTGACTAACAGTGGAACCAAAATTGACAAAATTTAATTTATTGGGACTATATATATTTGAAAGTCATGGGACCAAAAAAATTAGGGTGCGTGATTAGTGGGACCAAAACTCCCATTTTCTCCCGTTAGCTTTTGGTCTTATTTTAAAGACTTGATTAGCATTATTCGTCAATAAAGAAAGAAGCTAGAATAGAACAAAATCTATACCGGATAACGTACGTGATACAATTTTCTTTCCCACTTCAGTTTTTTTTTTCTGCATAAGAATGAACACCCTAGTTTTTTTTTGTTTTTTTTTTTTATTATTTATTTTCGACCATTTTAAATAGACCATATAATTGTTGACGATAGTGTATATGGTCGAATTTTTTTTAATATTCTTTTCGATCAACCAGTATCGACCATATACACTTTCGTCGACAATGATTTATCGACGAAAGTGTATACGGTCGACACTGGTTGATCGGAAAAAAATATACAAAAAAATCGAATTTTTCCAAGTTTTTTTTGAATTTCTAAGTACTCCCTCCGTCCACGAAAATAGTCTCATTTGCCTTATATTCTTTGTCCACAAAATGTAGTCACATGCCCTTTATGAAAACTATCATCCTTCAACCATCACTTAATTACTCAAATTGTCATCTACTTTATTCATAAACAATCACTTTATTCACAATGGACCACACAATACCCTACAATACCCTTACTTTATCTACTTTATCTAACTTTTTCTTAAAATATGCGTCCTACTACCATGGAACTACATTTCATGGATGGAGGGAGTATTTATTACTGATTTTTTGTTCAAAGCTTCAGATGATTTGGTAGGATAATGTTTAAATCTTTTTTTTTTTGGATGACAGGAAGCCGAAAGCTGTAGCGGCGGTGATTGGAAAATTTTTTCCGATTTCTGCTAAAATTGGGAGAGCGGGGTGCATTAGTAAGAGGGGGTATATAGTATGATAAATTTTATTAAAAGGATATTTTAAATTTTTCACATAATTATTACTCCATATATTATTAAATTGAATGGGAGTGTGTTCTAAATCAATCTGGAGGTGTAAATGGTCAGCCCCTAAATATTTGCTGCTATTTTCTCGTACTTATTGGGCTTTTATATTGGGCCTATGGGAACAGTTTGGGGCCTACCTCAGTTACATACTTGCAGGGTGCACCTTATAAATGTTTGCACCACTTTATGGACACATAAACTAAAAGAAAATACTCCATAATTAGTGGAATGTTGAAGAGTAATTTTGTAAACTTTTATGAATAAAGTAAAGTAAATGATTGAATTGAGAGTGAAATTTGAGAACTTTTAAAATGTACAAACAATTGTGGGTTGAATAAATAAAAAAAGAGGACAAACAATTGTGGAATGAAGGGAGTATATTTCATTTGTTGATATTTAGATGTTGGAAGAAAAAAATATATAGAGAGAATAGAAAGAAAGATGGTAAATCTTGTCATTTAAAAAAATAAAAAACTTATGACGTAACCTGAATGGGGTAAACTTGTCTTATACAGACACATTGCCATTCCTAGTAAAAAAAAAATATATATATATATATATATATTAATCACTCGTATATGTATGGTTGTGGCAAACAAACTAAAATTATGAGAATCTATAAATATATAATACACCATCATATTACCATTTTTAATTTTGGCGGGAAAGTTTGTTGACCATTGATCATATTTTCATCTATTCATAGAGTAGTTTATTTTTTCTTTTTGTTAATTTGGTAAGTTTGACAATTCAGAGTCATTGACTTTTTTTAATTAATATATACTTCATATTGACCATCCATTTTTATTGATGAATTATGGTTCTTTGGATCAATTCTTAATTGTAGGATCATCTATTTTTTCCTATATATTTATACCATTCATTTCGTGGTTCATCTTCATCATACACTTCCATTCATGTTCGATTATTTTGGAGAGTAGTGATTATTTTGTAAGTTTTCGATGTATTTTTGTAGAAATAGAGTTATGTAGATATGCATTATAGTCGATTCTGTAAATATATATTTTCATATATATATGAAGTTTAATTGTAGATTTTTCTTTTTATTCACAAGAATTTGAAGATCATTCGTTGAAGATCCGAAGACCCGTTGAAGATTTTTAATCCATTAATAGGATATTTGAAGATTTATTGAAGATTCGAGTTATCTCCACAAGTTTAAAGAGTTTGTTGAATTTTTTTTTTCAAGGTTCCATAGTTTTTTTGTAGAACTATAAATGATCTTTTGTTAATTTTATTAACTTTTTTCTATTCTCTTTTATATGTAATATCGTTATGTATTTCTATCTAATTCTTTTTTTATTTTATTTGGTGTGTCTATATTATCTCTTTTTCTCTTTCGCACATGTTTTTTTTTTTTTTTTTTTTTTCAGATTTGCCCTGTTGATTTTAAGAAGATTTATATCTCTCAAATTATTTTTATATCAATTTAGTTTATATTTTAATTCGAATTTGTCCATATTTGTAATCAATTATAATCTATTATGTCAATTGGACATAATTTATCAAGTAATTTCTTGTATCAATTTTACTTATTCCATTTATTTAATCAAGTTTTGCAATGTATGAAATAATGAAAAATTCATGCCAATATTCATCAATCCAAGAACATTTTATTTGAATGTAAATTGTATATTGTTCATGATGTCATTGTTACTATGCATCATGACCGGGGGCGGATTCATGCGTATCTTGGGGTGGCCATGGCCCCCCTCAAGTTTTTCTTTTCACTGCTTCATCTGCAGGTGCTGGTACATCTATGTTGTCAGTTCCTTGATTCTTACAAGAATCCGTTTTTCGATCCGATTTCTCACTTGAATGAGTCAACCATCATTTCTTCTCCTACAAGATTTCTATGCTCCCTGTCCCCCTTTTCACAGGATCTTTCTTTTGTCCTGTCCCCAGGGGTCGATCAAACTAGAAATATAAGAAGTAGATTCGTCGAGTCGAGACAGGTCGGGACTAGGTTTTGCACTCTTTCCACTGGTTTTACCGGTTGCCCGGCTCCAATCCCAAGCAACTTCTATCAAAGAGGCTTCTGCCCTTAGCAAAATGGGCACGCTCTCATGGTCTTAAAGTCAAGGAATTCCTTTTCGGGTTACTACTACTTCAATCGAACAGCAGAACGGTTTTTGGTACCGGCATGCAAAGGTTCGAATCCTTCTAGCGCTTCGGGTCGAAGCATTAAAAGAAAAGGACCGGAAAACGCAGAATAAAAGTAGAATAAAAGTGCTTTCCCTTTACAAAAAGAGTGGAATCCAGTGGCAGGGACTCGCTCTCAAGAGCAAGCACCTTCGCCACGACTGGCTTAGCTCTTCGCGCTTCCCGCAGGATAGAGAGAGAGTAAGGGGGGGGGGAGGGGCGGTACGGAAGATTGGTCCGCTCCGAAAAGCGGAGTTTTTCGGTTCGCTCCCCCTATGTGGTCGGCCCCGTTCTGTAACTTCCCTTCTTTCGTCCGTCCACGAGGCTGTAAAAAGAGAGAAAGGGGCGGCTATCTAGCGGGCTATTATATACTCCTTAATTACTCAATTGTTTGTAATTAGCTTTTAACTTATTTTGTTATTTGCTTTTAGCTCATTTTTTAATAATTAATGGGGCTACTGATTAAATTTATGTCCAAATATTATTATTATCATATATTTCAATTTTTTATATTTTTGTTATACAAATTAATCTAAATATATATATTTTTTAATTCATAAATTTTGATATATTCTCTATTATTTTGTACGTCACATTAAAACTTAATTAAAATTGTAAGTCAATTACATCATACAATGTAAAAGTGACTTGTTTCAATTTCTTATATTTTAAGGATTAGAATTAAGGATTATAAGTTCTTTTCCACATCTTAATAACTTTACAACAGAAGTAGTAGAAACATGCGCCTACACAATTCTTTAAGACTTCAAAATTTTCGCAATTTTTTTATTTATTTGTCATTCATATATTATTTTTTTTCCATTTTCAGTTCAGATGATTATAAATTATAGGTTTTGAGACTTATTTATTTTAATATATTTAACAATGAATAATGATATAAATATAAAATATTTTAATTTTATTATTAAACATATAATAATGTTGGATAATATTATATTTGGCCCCCCTCCCCGCCAATCCTGAGTCCGCCCCTGATCATGACTACAATTAATAATATTAAGATACTATATTTATGTAGTTTTCAGAATTAAACTCAATTTAAAATTTATTTAATTTCATCATTCAATTTGGCATTTAAAATAATTATATAATAAAATCAACTTTTATTATTTTAAAAAGATGTAATTTAAATTGTAGTCAATGTTAGTTTTTTTTTTTTTCCAATTCAATCAAATTGTACCATAAAGACTCCTGCATTTATTAATAATATACATAATTATTGATGAACTTTAATTAATTGTTGATAGGATCAATTTGATAAAAATTTATTTATAATTTCAAGTTTAAGTTAATATTTATATTGGTCAATTAATTATATTCTTATCTAAATTCTTAATTATTTATTTTTTAATTCAATATATATATATATATATATATTGTTAATTTTACGTATCGTATCACTTTAATCAATTTGTAACTAGTTCCTTAAATATTGCTAATTGTACCACCAAATACTATCGCATTATTAATTAAATCTAATAAATGCACAATTATTAATGATATTTAATTAATTGTTGATAAGATCAATTTAACAAGAAATTAATTATATTTTCAAATTTAAGTTAATATTTTTATGTATCAATTAATTTTATTCTTATCTAAATTCTTAATTATTCGATTTTGATATTCATTTTTATTCTAAATGTTGTTTATTATATAATTTATGATAGGCTGTGGAATTCAAGTTTGTTGAATTATAATTTTAACCATTTTTTTTTTTTATTAATTTGATGATATGTGAATGTATTTCATTTAAAAAAGTAGTCAAGTAATTTTTATCATCTTAGTAATAATTTAAAATTTTAGTTAATGTATATTTTTTTTTTTTGTCAATATCTTAGTTAACTATTGTTAATTTTAACCACCTTAATAATTAAAAATTTTAGTCAATGATTGTTTTCTTCAATTTTAATTTTGTAACCGATTCCTTAAATATTGTTAATTGTACCACCAAATACTCCGGCATTTGCAAATGATATTCACAATTATTGATTAGATTTGATCAGTGATCAATTTAACAAAAATTAAATTGTAGTGTCAAATTTAAATCAATATTTATATTTATAAATTAATTCTATTTTTATCTTCGAGCTTTAAAATGAGTTGTAGTCTTAATTTTAGGAGCATGATTTCATATTTTATATATTGACCTTCTATTTTCACATTATTGAATTAATTTATTTTCTATTTATTTTACTATTCAATTGCATTTTTAATGCACTTTTTTCACCATTTTTTTCAATTTCGTTATTCACTGTACCTTTTTTTAATGTTGTGTGATTGCCGATTTAAGTTGGTTGATTATAAATTTTTATTAATTAATTTATTGAATATAGGTAAGAAAATTCCTTTTGAAAAAAAAAATCATTTGATTATTTTTTTCATTGAAATTGTTACATATTCGACATAATTAATTTTATTATATAACAATTACTACATTTGAAATTTATTTTTATCATTATTTAATTTAAGATGAAAAAAATTGTAAATTTGAATTGTTTAGAATTATAACATTATTTATTACCTGAAGATATTTGAATTATTAATATTTTTAAAAATGTTATCCAACTAAATTTAATAAATTAGTTTATATTAATATAATTTTAACAAATTAATTAATGTTATTAATTAATGATTAAATAATAATATTGTGTATATAGTTTTTGACTAATGTTAGAAAACAAATAAATTATGTATTTTATTATTTTAAGAAATCTTTAATATTAATATTGTATCTAATTTTGCTATTTAACAATTCATTAAATGTATTATGACGGTGGGTACATTTCTCGATCTGTGTGAAGTTATTTGGAGAAATTTCGATTTTTAGATAAATTATAGAAATCTTCCAGTTAAATGACTGGATTTTTATCTTTCTATTAATAGGATGTTATATAATTATATTTAGTGTTGGTGAGTTCACAGTCTTTCTTGAAAGGACCATCCATAAAGAAAAATACCAAAAAATTTCGTATGAAAGTCGAAAACCACAAAGTGGTGAATAATGGAGGAGAGATTTTTTAATTAGATGTATTATTTATTTTCTTCCTGGTTTGAGTGAGGCACATTACTCGAGGATGCTCTCGAATGTAGTTTGTGGACCTTCATATTATGATGATTTGAAGAAACTCAATAAATTACTCTAACATTTCAGTAAGCTTGCTTTACTAGAGGTTTGTTGGATGATGATAAATAGTATATTGAAGGTATGAAATAGGTTAGTCGTTGGGCTTTAGCTAGCATCTTCGAAGAGATCTTTATTTTTTACGCTTCTAACCAGTGACGGAGCCAAAAAAAATCGGTAGGGGCCCCGATTAACATTACTATAAAAATAAAATAATATGTATACTAATCGAAATTTTTTATAATAAAACCGCCAATACATATTATTCTATTAAATTAAATTAAATTGATTAAGCCGACTTCCATTATATTTGTAAGAAGTTTTGATAGTTCGCACTCAAAATGAAGCGAAACAATTTAAAAATTGCTAAAATTTTAATATCATTAACTTTTTTAAATCATTTTATTTTTTCAATTATAATTTAATCTCCAAAATACGTCAAAATTCAAATTTTAAATAGTTTATTAGTTGAACGATAAATGTCATTAAAACAATACATTAATGTGTTTTAATATTCTATAATTCATACAATATACTTTTAAACACTATACTATTTTGGGGTCTTCAAACACTATACTATTTTGGGGTCTTCAAACACTATACTATTTTGGGGTCTTCTAAGGATAGTCCAAGTGTCGCCCAAACTATCAACAGTCCATTAATCTGAGCCATCAGATCTGAAATCTAATGGTTTATATTTGATGACCTGCTACCTGTTGCACTTGACGTCGCATAATTCATCGCCTTGCATTGCACTTATTATCATTTTTTGTCGCCCTATCGCACTTTTAAATTAATTTTAATAATTTTAAATACATAATTATAAAATTACAAATTTATCCTCACATAATTAACAAAAAAATTAATAATAATATATAATCTTTATTTTAAGTCTCATATTTTAATTTTTTATTTATACTTTAATTTGCACCCGATCATTTTTGAGTTCACCCAAAAATAATTTTTTATTACGGTTATACGCACCCACTCATTTTATGAGTTCACTTCCGAATAATTTATTTTATCGCGGTTATCTGCACCCGCTCATTTTACAACTTCATTCCCAAATTATTTTTTACCACAGTTATCTGCACCCACTCATTTTATGAGTTCACCCCGAATATTTTTTTATCGCCGTTATCTGCACCCGCTTATTTTACAAGTTCACCCCCAAATTATTTTTTTACCACGATTATCTAAACCCCTCATTTTATGAGTTCACCCCAAAATATTTTTTTAAAAAATAATTACATTTAAAAGACTATATTATCCTTTTATTAATTTACACAAAATATAATAAAATCAACCTTAATTTGTATATTTACAATCTGCAGTCGAGTCATTGCCGAGTTACCGTCGATTCACCACCAAGTAGACATGTTCGCCGGTTGAAAACTGCCGATTTCGGTTAGAAACCGGCGGTTACGGTTTTCGGAAATGGCGAACCGTAACCGAACCGCAAACCGCCTGTTGGGATATGAATCCTATAAACAATGTTCTAGTTGATGAAAGTATGTTTTGATGGCCAAAAGAAACTTAAAGTTAGTGATATATGTGGTACTAAGTCATCTTAACTAAGTCATCTGAATATAAGCTTACTAATCTGATGAGAAACTTAAATTGAGATTACTGATCTTAATGCTAACTGAAGTAAGTTTACTGATCTTATTGAGTAATATCAAAGTTAAAATTACTGATCTTAACTGAGTTATGTGAAATAAGATTACTGATCTTAGTGTGGAAACTGAGAATATTTTTAGTGATCTTATATGAAATATTTGAAACTGAGTTACTGATCTGAGTTACTAATCTGAGTTACTGATCTGATGTACTTACTGATCTGATGTGCTTACTGATCTTATATGTAAGTTACTGATCTTGGTTGTTTACTGATCTTAGATATTTACTGATCTTATATGGAAGTTATTGAACTTACATGAGTTACTGATCTTATTATTTACTGATCTGATATATTAACTGTTAGGAACTAAGCTGATATTTTGTATTGTATAGACAGCTTATAGTGTAGGACTTAGATATACTCATCTGTATATAGTTCAGTTGATGTATAGATAGGTTTTATATATGTAAAGTTGTATTTTGTTGTATTCAGCATTGTAAAGCTCAGAACAGTAAAATCAGAACACTAGATTAGAAATAGATTAGATGAAGATCAGAAGACTAAGAAGACTCAGAGGACTACTTCAGAATAAAAAGACTTCAAGAAGAATTGAAGAAGAGCTTAGAAGAAATCTGGAGAAGTTTTGAACAGTTTTTGGTTACTGTGCTGATTGAGTCAGAAGAGTAAAAATCAGCAGAGTAAAATCCGAAGAGTAAAAATCAGAATAGTAAGTTACTGTGCTGATTTAGTGAAATTGAAGAATAAGTTTGGAAAGCTTATTTAAGGTGTAACTGAAGATTTATTGAAGAGATGCTGACTTGGAAGGAAGTTACAAAGTCGGTTACAAGAAGAAGTTACAAAAACAGTTTTAGAGTTAGTTGAAAGTTAGTTCACAAACTGCTAACTGTCATACTAAGTTCTATAAATACTGTATGATCTCCTACTGCTGAAGACTACTGAAGCAATTACTGATCTTAGAGAATTCAAGAGCAAGTCTACAAGCAAGAATTCACAGAGTTGAAGGAGGTTGAAGAAGAAGAAGCCACTGAATTGAAGAGAAGAATCAAAGGCTATTCAAAGAGAAGTTTTACTTTTCAAGTTTAAGTTTGTATTTTGTAAAACAAGTGTGCTAGTTACTTGTAGAATTACTAGTAGATCGAAGATATACCTGGAGGTATAATCGAAAAGATCAAAGTCTTAATCTTGGGACTTTAAGCCACAAGAAGCTCAAGAAGAGTAATAAAACTTCACAACTGGAGTTGTGAGAGTGGATGTAGACATTTGTCGAACCACTATAAAATTCTGTGTTCTTTACTTTACTGTTTGTTATTTGTTTGAATTGTTTAATCAAGAACATTAAGAATTAACAAAGATAAAGATCTATAGAAAAGTTGAGTATAAATTTGATTGGGCTCATTAGTAATCTGATTATTCCGCATTGTGTATTCTGATATATTGAAAGATTTTTGAAAAGTCTATTCACCCCTCCCCTCTAGACATTTTCACTAGCTTACTCAATATTATTAACTCAACTTTGGGACCAACAAGTGGTATCAGAGCAGTAGTTCATTGGACTGCTGTTTCTTGATAACCTTACAAGATCTTGAGGGATATTTTACTGATCTTACTGTTATTTCTTGATACTTGCTACTATCTGAATACCTGAAATCTATCTGCTATACTACTGATCCTATTTGTCTAATCAAACATGGATGACACTAATGTGAACAAGCTGCCTAAGTTCAAGATTGCAGATTATGACTACTGGAAGCTTAGGATGGAGGCCATCTTTAGCTCAACCCATGATCTGATGGTGTCTGTGGTGACTGAAGGACCAATTGTCATCATGGTGGAAAACACTGCTGTTCTGGATCCATCTAAACCAGTTGGAGCACTGGTCCCCAAACCCAGGTCAGAACTGACTTCAGAAGAAATGAAACAAAACAATTTGGATAGTCTTGCCAAGAACTACATTTTACATACCTTACCAAATGAGTATCTTGGTAAAGTATTAAAATGTAAGACTGCAAAACAGATGTGGGACAAACTGGCTATTCTTTGTGAAGGTACTACTCTGATCAAAGAAAGCAAGTTATCCACTGCTGTCCAAAGGTTTGAATCATTTAAGATGAAGCCAGGAGAATCAATTGATGAGTTAGATACTCGATTTACCAAAATTATGAATGATCTTGATGTATTAGGAAAGACTTATACTGACAGAGAAGTTAACTTGAGAATCTTGAAAGCCTTGGATGAAAGGTGGAAAATGGTCAAGATGATCATTAAAACCACACAAGACATTGATTCTTGGCCAGCAGAAACTATGTTCCAAACACTTAAGGCACATGAGTTTGAGTTAGATGAAGAAGATCCTATTACTGTGATTCATAAGGATAAGGATGTCTCTAAAGACATAGCTTTCAAAGCCTCTACTTCTAAAGGGTCTAGATCATCTAAGACTAAGGCTTCAAGCATAAAAGATGAACTAGATGGTTCTGATCTAAGTCTGAAAGATCAGATGAGCCTTATGATCAAAAGATTTAATAAACTGAACAAGAGGTATGGCAGGTACAAAAGATTCTACAAGGAATCTAAGGGTTCTAATAACAGGGACTCTTCTGTGAACAGAAGGGATCAAAACTCTTCTGAAAGAAGGGATGAGATCTCTAATGAAAACAGGAGAGACAGGAACTCATCTGAAAAGAGAGACAGAAAGTATTCTGATAAGAAAGACAGGAACTCAATTGACAAGCATGACAAGAACAGAAAGCATTCTCCTCCTAAAAGAACTTCTAACAATCCTGTTTGCTATAATTGTGATAAGCCAGGTCATTATATATATGAATGTCCTGATCTGAGTTCTGAAGATCGAGAAGAAAGGAAAGCCAGAAGAGATCGAAAATATGCAAAGGGTAAGAAGGCAATGGTGGCTTACAATGACTCTGATTCGGAATCAGAAGAGTTACCATCGACTTCATCTGACTACCCCTCTAGCAATGATGATGAAGCCTTCATAGCAGATGATGGACTGGCAATGATGGCCAAAATAAATGATGAGGTATCATCTGTTAACTCATTTCAATCTTGTGACAATTCTGACACTGATGAAAGTGATGCTGCTGTTAGCAGTGTAGGAAGTAGTCTTCATCATTCCCAAGGAGTGACTGAAGAAGACCTTCTACAAGCTAACAAAGCATTCATTGAAATTAGTGATGAGAATATATCTTTAAAGCAAGAAATCATTAGGCTAAAAGAAGCTCAGTCAAAAGTAGATCCTAATATAGCTGTCATAAATGCAAGGCTATCAGAAGAGTTGTCTCAACTCCAAGAAAAGTATGCATCCATTGACAAACTATATCAGGGTATGCTTAAAACTCAAGCCAAAGAGACTAATGAATTCAATGATTTAAAGATCAAATGTGAAAAACTTGAAGAGCGCAATAGATTCTTAGAATCTGAAGTAGTGAGCCTAGATCGAAAGTTATCTGGGATGATTAACTCTACTAAGATTAATCAAACAATCTCAGACAGATATAGAGCTCCAAATGATAAAAGAGGAATAGGTACTGATCTGCCTAGTCCATCTACTTCAGAATTTAAGAACACTAATGGAGCTAGTACAAGTTCTTTGCAACTGGATAAAGGAAAAGAACCTATGACTTATGATGATGATCCAAAACTCAAAGTACAGTCTAAATACATCCCTCCTACTACCAAGAATGGTAAAATGAAGAATGTATTAAGACCAGTACAGTCAAGACCATACCAGAAGAGTTATACTCCTCTGACCAGATCAGATCAGTCCTGGATTCAGAAGAGACAAACTCAGAACAGTAGGTCAAGACAAGCACAGGCAAGTTGGGAACAGCCTAGACCTCCTTTCATAAGGCAGTCTCAGCTGTATTCAACTAAACCTAGGAGATTTGTGCCTCATTATCATAATAAACCTGTTCTTTATCCTCCACCTTTATCTTATAATATCATTGGTGAGGAAAGACCAAAGCAAATTTATAAGCCTTATGGTCCACATGCTTTTAGACCATATTCAAACTATTACAGACATACTGATCTTACTGAAAAAGGGATAGAACCAAGGAAAGGCTATCTCAGAAAAATAGATCCTAAGTCTGCTGATAATTCTGAACTGGTTAACAAAGTACTGTTCTGTGATAAATTTGGAAGAAAACTGAAGAGGTCTCATTTATTCAAAACTTCAATGTTTATTTGGGTGCCTCGTACTGCTACTAACACTCAAGGACCCCAATAAATAGTGAGTACCTAAATTACATGTGTATAGAGATATGTACTAACATTTCAGGTACTGATCTTATACCAAGAGGAAGATAAAGCAGAAAGTAAGAGCAGCACATCAAATTTCAACAGTCAGAAGAGACAATCCAATGTCAGATCACTAAAACAGGTAACAAGGTTACTAAAGTGACCTTCATCCCAATGAGGAAGCTGGTAAAGCTGAGGGACACTGAGAACATACATTAAGGGGGAATCTGTGATTTCTTAAAGATCCTTTTGTTGACTCAGATCACTAAGTCACTTTAGCATAAATCTTGATGTGGTCATTAAATTAAACATATTGTTACTAATCTGAACTGTTTTACACTTATATCTCATGAACTAACACTTCTACCAAGGTGAAACAGGCACAGAAGAGGAATTCTCCATTGAAGGGGGAACTGATCTGATTACAGTTTTTAAATAGTCTACTAATCTGATCTGATTACAGGCTATAGCAGTCTACAGATATATTCTGATTAATACATTGACTTGTCTACAGAACTGTGCTGATTACAAAGTTTCTTTGTCTACAGTACTGATCTGATTACAATTCATTTATTCTACAGAACTAATCTGATTACTGACTAATCTGTCTACAGAAAGACTTGTTTACTACTAATCTGTCTACAAGAAATCTACTGATCTGACACAGTACTGATCTGAGGATCACTGTGCTGATATCAAAAAGGTGAAATCAGGGAATTTGGGTACTGATCTGAGGATTACTGTGCTGACCCATCTACTGATCTGAAATCTACTGTGCTGATTCATCTACTGATCTGATTTCTAAAAAGGTTACTCAGCTGATCACAGTACTCAGCTGATCCAGATAAGTGAAACTTTATTTAAAAATAAGTAAGAAAATGAAGTGAAATTGTTTTGGAAACTACTGTGCTGATTTGCATCAGAACAGTCTTTTGGTTTAGATTACTCTAAGTCAAAAAATTGTTCAAATTTTAGATTACTAATAGAGAAGATTAATACACTCTTCTATTTCTAACCTAAAAATTGTGGTGTATTTATCAAACACTAGTTGGCTCCAAAAATTAAGAATGTTACTAGAATGTGAACAGTTATTGTTTAAACTCGAATTTCGAGATTTAATCCCAACCATTCTTTATAATAATATAATTCAATCCTAGCCCTAGATTGGTTTTGAATTTGATAAAAACTATCACACTTCATCTTCTTCGTTCTTACGAGTTCATTTCTGGAAATATCTTAAATTCTTAACTTCTGCAAAATTTGATTTCTACAAAAATCTCAAATGGCAACTGTCAATATTATCAATGAAGCTAACCAAGTGGCAGGAACTTTTGATGCAAATTTGTGGATGCGAAAGAAAGGAATTTTCGTGGAGAACGCTGTCTACTTCAATGGCAGACACAGTGCAGAAAATCAAGCTATCTTAAACATGTGTGAAGAATGCGGCCTACGGAAGTTTCTGGAGTCATTTCCCGCGAATGTCTACGAACCGGAAGCGGTGGAATTTTATCTACAACTTCAAGGAGATAAAAATGGTGTTCACTCCATGCTTGCTGGACACAAAGTCACCATTACAAGGGATATTCTTGAAGTGATGTTGGACTTACCACAAGGTCCAGTAGATATTATGACCTACAAAGCCGGAGAAGAAAAGGAGTGCGTAGGAAGATGGTCAGGAGTTGAAACAGAGACCTTGACGAATTTGAAGAAGGATGTACTTCCTACTGGGTTGCAGTTCTTAATGGATATTGCTGGAAAATGCTTGTTAGGGCAACATCATAGCCAGGATGCCTTATCGAGTTTCAAGATTAGAATTATGGCTGCAATCATCGACAAAGTGGAAGGTGATTGGCAAGGATTCTTCCTGGAAAGGCTAATGACTGAAAAGGAAAAGGTGTTGTTTTATGAGGACACTTTGGAATTCTCACTGAAATCAAAGTTAGGGTTTGGAAACAAGTTGAGTTTCTTGCTGCCTCAGCTGGTGAAGAAACCTTATTGGAGTAATCACAAGAAATTCCATCATGGGAAGTTCTTGATGAAGAAGGAGTCTGTTCAATTTGAACAAGAGAACCCCTTGGAACACTCTCAAGAAATTGAAGCAGAGGAGTCTGGAGCTTCAATATACCAATCGGAGGACGATCAAACTGAGGTTAGATCAAAATCTAAGCATGATCCGAGCAGTACTACACTGAGAAGAGGAAGGTCTGCTACTGCTGCCTCGGAATCAACAGTTTGTTTTGTGGAAACTGTGGTGCAATCAAGCTCAGATGAGCAAGAGGTTATTGTTCCTAGTCCAATTGCTATTCATAAGAGGACTAAGTCAAGGAGTGTTAGGAGGAAGTTGATTGTTGTCTCCCCTACCCCTTCTGATTCTGAACTAAGCCAACCTGAACCCCAAAATCCTCAACCTTCATGTTCTGGAGGATCAGATCACTACTTTTCTGAGACTCAGAACACTCCCCGTTCATCACCTCAGCTCACTAACTTTGAGCCTACTTCAATTCCTACCCCTCAACAACAAACTTCACCACATCAATCCCCATTACATGTTCATGCTCACTCTACTGAACATGAATTTGAACCTTCTACTGAACCTATTGATATTTCATCTTCTCCTGAACCTGAGTTTATTACTCCCAAACCTGCTGATTTGATGGAATACACTATCTGTGATAAGGAAGATAGAATCAGAATTGATTTAAGAATAGCACTGTTGAAACAATTTCCTGGATTGGATGAAAGCTCTGTTGAGTTTGAGAAACTCCTTAGGATAGGCACTTGGGTGTATCTTAAGAGGAGTACTTTGAAGGAAAGTTTAGCCATCATGGAAGGAATGGGAGGTGCTTCAATCTTTGATGATTGGGAAGCAGAACAAATGCAAGCAGCTGGTGTTAACTCTTTTCTTGAGTTAGTCACTCCAGAATCTGTTGTACTTCTTGTTGAGAGATTAACAGGGATCAAGTACACTGTTGAGAAGATTGCAACTCCTGTCTCTGATGAAGATTTGTTTAGTGAAGAGAAGGGTGTTGATGCAACTGAAGCTGCTGAAGAAGATTTTATGGATATTGATGAAGACATTATCAATGCAACAGAAGTGTTTGAGAACACTGTTGTACTTGAAGAAACTGTTGTGATTGAGGAAACTGATGCTGTTGACACTCAGGATGTAAATGCTGAAGAATTGGAAAGCATTTCTATTCAACCTACTGATCCTATTGAGGATGTGCAAGAACAGATCAGAACAGATCATGTTGAGAAGGATTCTGATATTTCTGAGTTTGAAATGCTGAAAAAGCAGAATGCTGAACTTCAAGCAAAGTTGGAAGCTGCTGTTCAAATGTTTCAGGAAGCTACTGAAAGGATGAACAAGATGCATTCTGAACACTCTTATGAGAAGGTAATGGAGTATACAATGTCCAAGATATTTGACCTTCATAGAGTACAAGAGAAAAATTTGTCTCAGGTGTTGCATAAGAAGCTGGAGCAACACATATCTTCCTTGAAAGAGTGGCATGATGAAGCCAAAAAGGGGGAAGACAGGACAAGACAAGTGATGGAACAAACACAGTCACAACAAGCTCAGCTGGTTGTAAGTCAAGATGAATTAAGAGCTGAAATTCATATGTTAAATGAAAAACTGAAGCAAAGAAAGCAACAGAAGCAACAAGGTCAAGAGATTGTTGAGAAAAGACCTGAAGTTGCAGGAAGTTCAAGTCAGAGGAAGAGGAAATTAGTTTTATCTGATGAAGAACAACAAGAGGAAGAAGCTGAAAGAATGACTAGATCAAAGAGCAAAATGAAAACTGTTATGACAAGTGAAGAAGAAAGCTTGAAAAAGAAGAAAGAAAAGGATGTCAAGTTCTTGAAGACAAGATTTGATAATCGAGTCACAGCTTTGAAGAAAAAGATGAATGTTAAAAAGAAAGCTGAAGGAAAACAGTTTGACAAAGATTTTCAAGATGAAAACTTTGTGGATTTCATTGTTTTGACTGAACATATGGAATACTGGAAAAATTTAAAGAAGAAATGGCAGATTGCTAACTTCATTGTGAAGAAGTTTGGTGATCATTCTAGCAAGGAAGCAGAATTTATTGATTTTGAAGAATTTATGCTGAACATTGATCAATAATTCTGGGAAGACATAGCACAGGTTGCTAATCGTGCTGGAACAAAGATTTTGTGCCCTGAAGAACCTAATTGGGAACCTCCAAGACTGGAAAGTGGAGAACCTGATTACAAAGAGATTAACAACATTATTGCTGAGATTATCAAGGAAGAAGGAATCACTGATCATCAACACATGATGGATATCAAGGCAAGGATGTATGTTGCATTCAGAATCTGAAGATGCAGAATGAAGATGAAGGACAAGCTCAGAAGATAACATTTCTATCCTTAATCTTTATTTTTATATTTTGTGAGTATGTGTAATATGTGAAATATTTGATTTGATTGTGAATATGATATGAAATTCTGAATTGATGAACTGTTATGATAGACTACATACTTAACTACTGATTTATTAACGTTTAAGTAGTTTTGGCTTCATCAAAAAGGGGGAAATTGTTGGGATATGAATCCTATAAACAATGTTCTAGTTGATGAAAGTATGTTTTGATGGCCAAAAGCAACTTAAAGTTAGTGATATATGTGGTACTAAGTCATCTTAACTAAGTCATCTGAATATAAGCTTACTAATCTGATGAGAAACTTAAATTGAGATTACTGATCTTAATGCTAACTGAAGTAAGTTTACTGATCTTATTGAGTAATATCAAAGTTAAAATTACTGATCTTAACTGAGTTATGTGAAATAAGATTACTGATCTTAGTGTGGAAACTGAGAATATTTTTAGTGATCTTATATGAAATATTTGAAACTGAGTTACTGATCTGAGTTACTAATCTGAGTTACTGATCTGATGTAGTTACTGATCTGATGTGCTTACTGATCTTATATGTAAGTTACTGATCTTGGTTGTTTACTGATCTTAGATATTTACTGATCTTATATGGAAGTTATTGAACTTACATGAGTTACTGATCTTATGAGTTACTGATCTTATTATTTACTGATCTGATATATGAACTGTTAGGAACTAAGCTGATATTTTGTATTGTATAGACAGCTTATAGTGTAGGACTTAGATATACTCATCTGTATATAGTTCAGTTGATGTATAGATAGGTTTTATATATGTAAAGTTGTATTTTGTTGTATTCAGCATTGTAAAGCTCAGAACAGTAAAATCAGAACACTAGATTAGAAATAGATTAGATGAAGATCAGAAGACTAAGAAGACTCAGAGGACTACTTCAGAATAAAAAGACTTCAAGAAGAATTGAAGAAGAGCTTAGAAGAAATCTGGAGAAGTTTTGAACAGTTTTTGGTTACTGTGCTGATTGAGTCAGAAGAGTAAAAATCAGCAGAGTAAAATCCGAAGAGTAAAAATCAGAACAGTAAGTTACTGTGCTGATTTAGTGAAATTGAAGAATAAGTTTGGAAAGCTTATTTAAGGTGTAACTGAAGATTTATTGAAGAGATGCTGACTTGGAAGGAAGTTACAAAGTCGGTTACAAGAAGAAGTTACAAAAACAGTTTTAGAGTTAGTTGAAAGTTAGTTCACAAACTGCTAACTGTCATACTAAGTTCTATAAATACTGTATGATCTCCTACTGCTGAAGACTACTGAAGCAATTACTGATCTTAGAGAATTCAAGAGCAAGTCTACAAGCAAGAATTCACAGAGTTGAAGGAGGTTGAAGAAGAAGAAGCCACTGAATTGAAGAGAAGAATCAAAGGCTATTCAAAGAGAAGTTTTACTTTTCAAGTTTAAGTTTGTATTTTGTAAAACAAGTGTGCTAGTTACTTGTAGAATTACTAGTAGATCGAAGATATACCTGGAGGTATAATCGAAAAGATCAAAGTCTTAATCTTGGGACTTTAAGCCACAAGAAGCTCAAGAAGAGTAATAAAACTTCACAACTGGAGTTGTGAGAGTGGATGTAGACATTTGTCGAACCACTATAAAATTCTGTGTTCTTTACTTTACTGTTTGTTATTTGTTTGAATTGTTTAATCAAGAACATTAAGAATTAACAAAGATAAAGATCTATAGAAAAGTTGAGTATAAATTTGATTGGGCTCATTAGTAATCTGATTATTCCGCATTGTGTATTCTGATATATTGAAAGATTTTTGAAAAGTCTATTCACCCCTCCCCTCTAGACATTTTCACTAGCTTACTCAATATTATTAACTCAACTTTGGGACCAACACCGCCGGTTACGGTTTTTGAACCGGCGATTCGGTTTGAAAACCGCTGGTTTGGCGGTTTTAATTTTTTTTAATATTATCTCCGTTTTCGCTCGTTTTCACTCTGTTTTCGTTCGTTTTAACTCATTTTTTAGAAAATACATTACTAGAATTGAATAAAAATTATATAACTTAAATTTATACATTAAAAATAGAAGAATTGTGTATTTAAAAAAATATTTTTTTTTTATAAAACCGCCAAACCGCCGGTTAACCTCCAAAATCGGCGGTTTGCGGTTTGTCAAAATGTCAAACCGTACCTAAACCGCCATTTTTCGGTTACGGTTCGGTTTGTAAACCGTAACCGACGGTTTGGCGGTTCGATTTTGCGCATGTCTACCACCAAGTCACCCATATTTTTTGAAAAAAAAATCGTAAAACATAATTAAAAAAAAAAAAAACTATCGAAATTATATATAAATCTCAATTTTTTTCTTTTTTATTTTTCTTCCTTCTCCTCTTTTTTTTTTCTTCCCATTTTAAGTTTTTATTCCAAACTTCTAATTTCTTCGTTTTTTTTCCTTTTACATTTTTTTAAATTTTCGTGCCTTTATTTTCCCTTTTTATGTGTATTTTTTTTAATTTTAATAAAAAATAATATTATAGGTATAATTTTATTGTAGTCGGTAACACAATAAATAATAACTACCATTAACAGTAATTAGTAATAACAAATAATTTCAAACATTTAATTATATTCAGTAATACTAAAAATAATTATTTGTAATACCACGAATAATAATCAATAATACCATGTATATTAGTACTTAATAACATTTTATTAAATAACAAATAATTTCACACATCTAATTGTATGACACATCTAATTGTATTCAATAATACTAAAAACAATGGAAAAAAATGGAAAATAAAGGCAGGAAAAAAAAAAGTAAAAGGAAAAAAAATGAAGAAATTAAAATTTTGGAATAAAAACTGAAAATGGGAGAAAAAGAGAAAGGGGAAGAAAAATTAAAAAGAAAAAAAATTAAGATTTGTGGCTAATTTCGATAGTTTTTTTTTTAAAATTATGTTTTAAAAATATAGGTGACTTGATGGTGAATCGACGGTAACTCGGTAATGACTTGACTACAGATTGTAAATATACAAATTAAGGTTGATTTTATTATATTTTGCGTAAATTAATAAAAGGATAATATAGTCTTTTAAATGTAATTATTTTTTAAAAAATATTTTGGGGTGAACTTATAAAATGAGAAGGTACAGATAACCGTGGTAAAAAAATAATTTTGGGGTGAACTTATAAAATGAGCGATTGCAGATAACTATGGTTAAAAATGATTTGGGGTGAACTCATAAAATGAGCGGGTGCAGATAACCATAGTAAAAAAATAATTTGAAGGTGAAGTAATTAAATGAGCCGTATATAAAATATAAATAAAATAATAATCTAATTCTGTTAAAAAAATCTAATATTACGTTCTTTTAATTTAAATATCAATATTATTAATTTTAATAAAGGATAAAATAGTAAATAATAAAATAAAATTTAAATAATTATTTTAAAATATTAAAAAAAGGCAACAGGTATCAAGTTAGTGCGACACAGAGCGATACAATTTGACATTCGAAATATTAATAGTCCAGACGACACAAAAACTATCCTAAGAAAATCCTTACTATTTTATTTTTTTAAATCAAAACTAAAATATTGTTCAATTTTAAAGACATTTTTGTGAGTCTTAGCAAAAATTTAGACAATAATTTTAAATATACTATCAATCTATATTGTTGATTCTATTAATAAAAATGGAGTATTAAGAAACAAAATGTATACAAGCATTCATTTTTAGTTCATCTAAACTTAATTTGTATGTCTCAAAATAAAAATAATATTTTTATTATCACCCTCCAAATCATCACTTATTTACTCAAATTGTCATTAATTTTATTCATACCCAAATGTATACAATTATTTAAAAAGAAAAAAATTTTGGTGGGGGCCACTGGACCCAGTGTGGCTCCGCCACTACTTCTAACATCAAGTTCGTTAGGTTGACCTTATGAAGTTTGGAGTAAGTGTTGGAGACATTTATCTGATGATATTCCTTACCATAGAAGAACCATTATTATGTTTAATTATTTGTATTTTATTAAATTATATTAGATATTAATTTGTTAATATTTTTAATATAACATTAAAATAAATTAACAATGTCTATAACATTGTAATATTTAATTTGTTATAATTAATCAATTATATGAATAACCAAGCAGTCTTAAGCGATCAATTTGACAATTAATTATTTTAACTTACTTGAGATTTATAGTTAACTTTAATCTATTAGATTATTTTACATAATTTAATATTTTTTCTAAACAATAATTTTTTTAAGGATATACAAGTTTTTATGATTGTAAGAGAACTTAAATTTTTAAAATTTTGATTTGAAGAATAAAAAAACATTGTATATTCTTATTCTTTTTGTTTATCAACATTATCTGACAAATGTTGTTAAGAAAACGAAAAAAGTTTGGTTTTACATTATTATTTTTTTTAAAATTAAATAGTTTAAAAAAAAATTATTTTAAAATACTTAAAGGTCCAAAATTGGGCATTTGGCCAAAGTCCCCAAATTTTCTGATGAGTTTAAAATTTTCCAGTGAATTTAAACTTAAAGAACTGAAATTGATCAAAAAAAGGATCGAAATTATATGATATATAATGTATTTTGTAAAGTTTAAAGTTAAATGATTTATTTTGGAATCACTCAAACTTACAAAATCAAAAAAAAAAAAAAAAATCTCCAGAAAATCATTTTTTTTGTCTTATTCTCTTTAATTGACTAATACACCCTTAAAAAAATTATTTTACCTCTTACTCCGTATAATACTAATAAAAAATTCACATTAACAAAGTCAAAGTATCAATCAATCTAATAAAGGACATATGATTTTTTTTAAAACTCATGTAGAACTAGAGATGACTGCTGATGAAATCAAGAGTTGTTGTTTGATATAACTTGATAGTATGTTTCGGGCACTTAATACATTTTTGCAAGATTTTAAAGGTATGCTTTTGGCAAACCACGATCCAAACTTTTTATCTAAAAATAGATTTCTTATGAATGAGTTTACTTACAACAGATTAAAGTTGAAGTTAGAATATGAATATTTAATTAGCAAATTTAGTGACGAATAACGTGGTGTGTTTCAGACACTTGGTACATTTTTGCAAGATTTTTAAGACATCCTTTTGGCAAACCACTATCCAAACTTTTTTTTATCTAAAAATAGATTGCTTATGAATGAGTTTGCTTACAACAGATCAAAGTTGAAATTAGAATATGAATATTTAATTAGAAAATTTAGTGACGAATAATGTGGTGTGCATTATATAATAATTAGGTCCATTCAGTCCGGTAAAAGTGGTGTGTTTTTTATATGGAAGACTTTGTTAACATGTTTGAGGTCTAAATGTTAGATTACAATTTATGTAGCAACAAGTGGTATATATTCACTCATTCTTCATGGTGGACGTACTGCTCATTACATATTTGCCATTTTAGTTAATATTTTTTATATCTCGGTATCCGGTCCAAATACTGACTAATTCGGGGGAACAATTCCACCGTCCACTTGCGTCATTCCAATTAATACTACTAAGGACTCTACATGCATTATTCATAAGGAAAGTCCTCTTGTTGAGTTCTTAACTAAATGTAATCTTATAATATGGAATGAAGCTCCAATGATGAACATATATTGTATTGAGGCTTTAATTTCAATACCACTTTGAATGATATTATGCAACTCACAAATCCATTGTCATCTGAATTGTCTTTTGGTGATAAAACTATTGTGTTTGGAGAACCCGTTATTTCAAAAAGAATGAGGCATGGTATCGTTCACGCTACAATCAATTTATCTAATTTGTGGAATAATTGTACTCTTTTGAAAGCTACAAGGAACATGAGGTTGCAGAACTTGGTATCTGATGAAGTTGTACATGAATTTAAAATTATTTTAGATGGATAACACCTATTGAAGATGGTAGTATATGATCATAAATTGAGTATGAGCATGATGTACAAATTTCTAATATCTATTATTGTTAATAACATTTATCCTATTTTTAAGAATATGAGGGATGATCGTGATTATTTGCAATTCATGCACCTACGTTAGATGTTGTTAGGTCAATGAGAACATAATTCATTTAAATGAAAATGAATCACTTACTTATTTGAACTTTGACAGTCCTTGCAAATCTAATTCAAATGTTCATAATTTGTGTAATGTGCATACTCCTAAATTTTGAATAGTTATAAAGTATTCGAGTGTACCTATCATGAACTAAATTTAAAAGTTGTAACAAGTAAAAACGGTGATGTTATTAAGAAATATATATCATTCAAGGGGCTTGTGCAATTGAACCAGATTTGTGTCATTTTTCAATCTTCTTCCTATTTTTTTCCTAGCGTTTAAAATTTTGCATTTGTTTTATATATAAATTTATAATACAATATTTTATTCTATGTGTAGGTTGATTATAATCAGGTTGGGTGGTGAGGTTCTCAAAGTTAGGGTAATAACGAGAAGTAGTGTTGGACAATTAACATTGATATCGAGATTTACATCAACTCCTTATGATCTAATCTTAGACTGTCTTTCAAGTTTCAACGTAGACAATTTTAGTTGATTGTGCCATATGCTAAGTCTATTAATAAAAGTTAGGGACAATCTTTTTCAGGTGCTTTTGTTTTTATTTTTGAGAAGCATGTATTTAGTCATATATAGTCAATTCTATGTATCTGTATCTGTATCTATAATAACAAACCGTAATGGTTTGAAAATCTTATTATGTTATGACAACAATCGTAATTATAATATCACAAAAAATGTAGTGTTTTATGAAGTTTTTAGGTATGTGTGATTTTATAATAATTTAATATTTAAGTTTCACAATTTTTTAAAAAAAATTATTTTCTATTAATTAAACTATTGTTGATATTAGATTATTGCATCTTTAAATACCACTGTAATTTACTCCCTCCGTCCCATCTTTACTTTCACATGTGAAATGGCATGTGGAATAAGAAAAGTGAATTTATGTGGATTTTGAGGGATAATTTTGTAAACTTTTACGTATAAGGTAAAGAAATTAGTTGACTTTTGTGTATGTGTGCAGAAAAAGTAATGACATTTGTGTAAATTTGAGGATATTGTGAGGGTGGAGTATATAGAGAGTTTTTCATTTTAAGAGTGTGAAAGTAATTGTGGGATATTTTAAAAAGGAAAGTGTGAAAGTAATTGCGGGACGGAGGGAATATCTCTTATCGAATTACTTTGCCATTGTTTAACATTTTATAATTATTTAATGATTTTGTCATATCATAGATGACTTGGATCGTATTTTTGCACTTTTTACAATTATACGATCCCCACAAGCGTATGGGTTCGTTAGTAGTAAGATAAATATACCAAGTAAAATTTCATTCCAAGGACTTAATTAAGTGAGAATGAGTCCCTAAAGTTGCAAGTTATCATGCTATTGTAGTAACTAAATGATTATGTTTGGATTTTCGGGAATAAGCACAAAAAATATTAAACTAAATTAACTAAAGTGATGAAAACTAGTGACAAGAAATAACAAACTATCTAACTTTCGATTGAAAGTGCAAGAGAAGTGTACTGCCTCAGATGTTTCCATTTTGTGAGAAATTATGTGAACTAGTGAACCAATTACATGATTTTACGACAAATTTGGGTCAAGCTAAAGGCTATCACATAAGTGTGCAAACCCCCTCGAAAGGCATAGGTAAACATCGTGCATTGATTAGCAATTATAGGATCTAACCAAATACCATAATCCCCTAAGATAGTGTTTCATAAGCACTTTCAACACGGTTACTAATGCTTATGAAACGCCCTCTCACCAAACTCCTAGACGACCTCTACTCGTTTAGTGTCTAAGGTTGTCGGTCTAGCCATTAACACCCCTCTCGGGTGAGCTAATTACTAATTAACTTCTATTCAATTGATCAAAGCTCACACTCACACTTCCAATCATGCTACCCAACTCTCGTTGCAATAAACATAATCGAACATGCTTGCTAATAGGGTTGATTAACCAAATGAATCAATCAAAGTACAACTCTAGAAACATAAAAACCCAAATTATAAGCTAATCATGCAATTAATTCACAATTACACTAAATTCTCATCAAAACATCCACACCCAAGGCAATTAAGGATTAGCCCATAGTTTTATGAGAGAAATCCATGGCTACAATGCAAGAATTCACAAAACCCATAACAATTAAGAAATCAATGGGAAGAAATAGTAGAATTACTAAATTGAAATGATAATTAAAGAGATATCACCTTAAAAGTTGAAATGTAGCTATAAACTTCAATTACTTACAAAGCCCAATGGAAATCTTTACTTGAATTGTCAAACTAAACAATAATCTAAGCTATCTATCAAAGGAAATTGCAAAATAACAAAAACACATATTACTATGTGTGATTGTGTGTGAATTGCTCTCCAAAAGTGTGTTGCCCCTCTCAAAACTGGCTAAGGGCCCTTTATATATGTTGTGAGAGTTTTGACAAAGACCCCCGAAAAATGAGCCCCGAAACAAGAATTGCACTAAAGTCCTTCAAATTTGGAGAGTTTTGACAAAGACCCCCGAAAAATGAGCCGCCCGGCCGGGCAAAACTTTCGTAAGTTGGCCATTTTTGTTACTTGAACGGCCCGGCCGGGCGAGTGATACCGCTCGGCCGGGCGGAACCTTCGACTTAGCCAAATTTGTTGCTTGAACGGCCCGGCCGGGCGAGTGATGCCGCCCGGCCGGGCGGAACCTTCGACTTAGCCAAATTTCCGTCCTTTTCATCAGTTTTCTGTCTCGAGTCTTCTCAAACTCTTTGTACATGCTCCCTAGCCTCGTTGCTTCGTCCCATACGAGTGTCAATAAATACTGACACTCTTTTTGTGATTTTTGCGCCTAATTCGCTTCTTATTTCTACAAAACGAGCTCACAAACCTTTCTCCATCAAGTCAAGTCTCTTAACATATATGAAAATGCATGTAAAACCACCATAGTTTATCACTAAAACACACAAAATCTCATGCAATTTACAACTGAATCAATAGACATACTTGTATGTCAATATATCAATATTAGAAATTAATTTTATATATTTATACATTAACTTATTGTTAATATAAATATTATATATACATATATATTAATAATTTAATATATTTCGTCCATTCCGTGATAACTTGCATACCTTGACCGACTAACTTTTTAAAAATAAATAAATTTAGTGGGGCGTGAAGTCAAATAAATGAGGAGTATTTTAGAAGATTTAATGAGGTGTATGGGAATATGTGGGTCCAAAATGAGTGACAATTTTAAAAATAAAATGATGTTGTGAGGGTATTAATTTTGTGGGTTATTTCCATATTGAAAGTGTGCAAATAATTTTAAGATGTTCCAATAAAAAAGTGTGAAAGTAATTATGAGATGGAGGAAGTATAGTATAAAATATTAATTTAACTAAATTTTAAGCAAATAATTTAATCTAAAATTTTAAAAATTCGTACAATTTTAAAATTTATTATTTCTAAAAATTTGATGTATATGTTAGGGTTATGATAATTCTCAACCGTATATATGAAAAATACGAGTTAACCATAATTAATGCTATAATTATGATATGACAAAATCACTAAATCATGCGGTACCTTACTAGTGAATTTTAAAGGAATAATCATCACCTCTAATTACAATTATACAAATGAAATGATTGACGTTAATTAGGGCTTTGAGTAACCTACCTGTCTACCATCCTCTCTCTCATAGAATAAAAATATTATAAAGCATACGATAAGTTAATTGCCCTATTTACAAGTTCGAAATTTTTAATAAAATATCATTCATAAACTTTTTTTTAATGAAATACAATTCATTTATGATATCGGCGAATAAAGATTATATATATGTATATATATAAAAAGATCAGTCATAAGTTAACAAATTAGTCATAAGTTAACAAATTGAACCAGATGATGAATTGTACTTTTTATCGTTTCATAATAACTTTCATCTCAAATGTTAACCATGAAGATTGAATTTCATTGTTAAATTTTGCGACGAAGCCTTTATTTTATCTAGCAATTAATTATTAGCAATCACATACCATACTTCATCAGTTCATCACAAATATTACCAACCATGTAATATAATTTTCATTTTAAATTTAGTCACGAAAGTTAACCATTCATCCGTCGGTGATTAATTAGTGTTATATGGAATTTGCATAAAACTATTCAAAATTCAAATGATAAGAGAAGATTTAAAAAATGCAATGGAATGAAAAAGTAAAAAAAAAAAGATTTTGCATGGTTCGATCCTATTAATCTAAGTTCACGAAGGATAGAGGCTCTCTTCACTAAATTTGAACAAATGTTACCGTTTATAAGTATTACTCACTAAGATAACTTGCTAACGTACTCACTAATTCACTCAAGTACTCAATCACAAAGATTAATCACACGATGTAAACTATCATCTATGCATTAAGAGGTGTATTTATAGAGATACAATTCCCACATGAACTGCCACAAACTAACCAACTACCTAACAGAAATAACCGTTAGAAACTAACTCTGAAATAACTGAATCAGCAGACTTAACTTAGCTGATATGCCATATGCCTATCTGCTGACTTGACTCAGACGACTTGGACCCAAAACAGCTAATACAGGATCACGTGATATAGACCCAATAGAGTTGTCATCACTCTACCAGATGAGCCAGATGAGTTGCTCCAAGATTAAGATTAGATGAATTACCCAGTAGAGTTGTCATCACTCTACCAGATGAGCCAGATGAGTTGCTCCAAGATTAGATGAATTAGAACCAGCTGACATCTTCAATATTGCATTACTTCTAACCATTACCAGATGAGCCAGATGAGTTGTGACTTATTTTTTTATTTTATATCTAGTTCTCAATGGTCAATCTCATTCTCATATAAAGTACTCCTTCCATCCGTTTATAATTTTTTAGTTATTTTTTGGCACATGAATTAATAAAAGTGATTAAATAATAAATATTGTACAAATGATATGATTGAAAGAGAGATGGAAAGAAAATATATATTGAAATTGAAATGTAAAAATAAAAATTATTTATAAAAAAGTGTATGAAAAGCTTATAGACGGATGTACCAAAATGACAAAATGAAAAGTTTAGAAGCGAACAAAGGGAATGACCCAATTTGAATGATTTAAGTTTTATTGACTTGTAAATAAATATTTCTCTAACAGTCCTCTCTCCACGTTGAGAGCCACAATTTACTCAGAGTATCGCTACCGTATCTGATTAGTGATTTCTCTAGGGTTTGAGGTGGCTGAGAAGGTATGGTCGTGTGCACCCTACGACTGGAGGTGGTTGTTGGGGGCGTGGTGTATGGGCAGTAGACACGAAGGGGACAAGTTGGGTGGTTCGTGACGTGGTAGAGGTGCGCTGCATTCGACGTTTTTAATTAGGAAGATTAGGGGGAGGCAATAGTTTTCTACCTTTTTTTAAGGGTTAATTCTAAATAAATACACCACTTACCTTTAGTCTCAGTGTCAATTTAATCACGACCTTTATTCTCCTATCAACAATCAATTTAATCACGACCTTTATTCTTTTTTGATGGAAGTTAAATACCCATCCCTTTTTCCCCTCCCCATGACTCGAACCCAGGACCTAAGGCCTAGGTAGTGGTGCTCTAACCACTTGAGCTATCCCACTTTGTCATCACGACCTTTATTCTCCGATCAACAATTGATGACGTTACTTGCCAGGTCAAATTACACATATTCTTTTTTATTACCTTGTTGTTCGAGAAAAATATTTTAGGAACTAATGTGTTTAACACTAATGATTACTGCAACAAAAATATTCTGAGAGCAACAAAAATATTCTAAAAAATATTCTGAAAAAAAATATATCTAGCATACTAAAAGAAGTCATAGATTACTACAACAAAAATATTTTAGAAAATATTCTGAAAAAAATATATCTAGCATACTAAAAGAGAAAAATATTTTAGGAACTAATGTATTTAACACTAATGATTACTACAACAAAAATATTCTAGAAAATATTTTGAAAAAAATATATCTAGCATACTTTTAAGTCAAAGATTACTGCAACAAAAATAGGGTTAGTCTTATGTGAAATATTGTATACATACATTTCATCTCAATTAGGCAAGTTAAAACTCTAAGTTCAAAAGTCAAATTAAGTCAATTTTAAAAAATTCGCGGGTCATAAGTCTGGATCCGGGTTGCCCATAAAATTCGCGGGTTGCAAACAGGTGGTTTACTACATGACCAAAATATTGTTACTATAAGGCCAAAATATTACCACTACAAGGCCAAAAATTTAATACTACATGTCAAAACATTCAGACAAATTCACCAAAAAATCAAGTCTCCAGAATATTTTTGAACATGTAGTAATACACTTTTGACCTTGTAGTGATAAAATTTTAGTCTTGTAGTAACATTGTTTTAGTCATGTAGTAGCCGATTAAGTCAAAATTATTTTAATAATTTTGCCCCAAAAAAATAAGTGTCCATAATATTTTTGAATTTGGAGTACAAACACTACAAAATAATGTGAAAATGGCATCGGGGAAGGCATCGGATCTGCCGTCCCCAAAGATGAAGGCAACGGTGCCGATGCCATTTTGCCGATGCCTTTTTATTAAAATTTAAAAAAGACGAATCTGGGTTTCGAACCCAGGTCGATAGGCCACCAACACCCACCCCCCACCGCTGGGCCACCCCATTTTTCGGAAATCTGGCCATTTTCGCAAATTGTGGGGTTCGAACTCGGGACCTCGCGGTCTCGAAGGCTTTTGAGCGCCCCCTGTGTGCCGTTTAGGCTAGGAGCTTTTAGTCAACATGTTGTGAATGCAATTAATATATATTCAATTTAATTTGAGTTTTTAATTCTTTAATTAATTCAATCCATTCTAACTTTAATTGTTGCTTATTAAATTATTTATCAAAGCATATCATAATTATTTCTAAATTATGTTTTTCAAATTAACTAAATTATGTTTTTCAAATTAAATAATTTATTTACGGTATCAATTCACACTATTTAAATTTATTCTAATCCTCAATTTACAACATTTAAATTCAATCCATTCTAACTTTAATTGTTGCTTATTAAATTATTTATCAAAGCATATCATAATTATTTCTAAATTATGTTTTTCAAATTAACTAAATTATGTTTTTCAAATTAAATAATTTATTTACGGTATCAATTCACACTATTTAAATTTATTATAATCCTAAATTTACAACATTTAAATTCATTCTAATTTTTTATTTCACAACATTATAATTACATACAACATTGAATATAATTATTTTCACTTATACATTTAAATTTATTCTAATCACATCATTTAAATTCATTCTAGTTTTCAATTCACAACATTAAATATATATAATTATTTTCACTTATCCATTTAAAAATATGAATTCACTTATCCATATAATTAAAAATATTTTCATCTATTATAAAATTATTCTCTAGTTCATTTTCAATTAAAATAACATCATATCACAAACAACATTAATTATAATCATAATTAGCATGTTCACGTCAATTAAAATAAAAATTAATCATCAACGTCAATGTAATATAATAACATCACACGTAACAAAGTAATATAAAAATGTATCACTCCTCATCACCACCACCATCATCCTCAGTATCATCCCGATCCTGAACGTTGTGCGACGCCCCCGGCGGCCTCGGCGGCCTCGGCTCCCCACCCATCCCACCCATCTGTCCCATCATCAATGCAAGCTGGTCCTGAAACTCCTTGCGTAAGCGCTCCTCCTGCTGCCGCATTTGTTCCAGTAAGCGCTGCTCTCTATCTTCATTGACTCTCCGTTCTTCAGCAATAGCATTGTTCATGTATTCCTGGGTGAATCGTCCATAAGCCGTACCACTTGACGTCTCGCCAGGACCGGAGGAGACCCGTCTGTTCTTGCCTACTTGTCCAAGGCCCCTAACACGTCCATGAGACCTGCCGACCTTCTTCACGTACAGTTCAGATATATCGGGTATAGGTGGGGCCTGGGAACCATCCTCTGAACTAGGTTCATCTGACGGATCTCTTGTAGTATTATTGGTGAACTCGTCATGTATCTGGTCCTATACGTGCACATTTAAAAGTGGGTTAATACATTTTCAAGTACAATTAAATATATATTTGTTATATAATGTAATGTATATATATATATATATATATATATATATGTACACACTTACAAGTATATCACCCATATAGCCACAAGTGTATGTCCCGTTTTCGTAACGGTGGTAATATTCAACTATCTCCCAGTCGTATGCAGGGCGTCCCATCCTCTCCTCCTGTATTTTGAATCGAAGACATATACGAATAAATAAACTAAATAATTAACTAAAATTAATTATATATAATTGACCACAAAAACTTACAATCCATCTTTTCTTAGGCTTTCCTAATCGTTTGCCAGACGCCTTAAATATGGAAAAAGTGCCCTCGACATACTCGTGTACTTCGTCCCGACCATCGTAATTACGAGGTACATTGTGTATCCTTGTCGTAACATGGTCCTCGAAATAGTGAGAACAAAACATTGACGCCTCTCTAGTTAAATATGCATTTGCAATCGAAGCTTCAACACATGCTTTGTTACCCACGCTTAATTTCAAGGTGCAAAGATACCTGATTAAATTTTAGGAATCGTAAGTTCATATAATTTGAAGAATCGTATGAGAAATTAATTAAATTACCTCTCATATGGATACATCCATCTGTATTGAACTGGACCACACACTTTTGCTTCATATGCAAGGTGCACAGGTAGATGTTCCATAGAGTTGAAGAAGCTGGGTGGAAAGATACGTTCCAACTTGCACAAGATGATTGGGATATCTGTTTCCAGTCGAGTCATGTTGTCAACTGTGATGGTTGTAGAAGTCAACTCCTTAAAAAATAGACTAAGCTCAGTGATTGCTTTCCACACAGTGAGCGGCAGAATTTTGTAAAAAGCAATCGGTAGTAGTCTCTGCATAAACACGTGACAATCATGACTCTTCATCCCATACAATTTCAATTTCGACCAGTCAATGCAACGGGACATGTTAGACACATATCCATCTGGAAACTTCAACTCACTTATCCACTTACAAACAACATCCTTCTGCTTCTTATCAAGCGAAAAAGAAGCCTTAGGATACTTTGATGTACGTGGACATTTCTTCAGAGAGGGACGACGACAATAATCATTCAGCTCATCTCTTGATTTAGACGTGTCCTTTGTTTTCCCCTCCACATTCATCACCGTGTTGAAAACGTTATCAAACACATTTTTCTCAATATGCATCACGTCTAAATTGTGTCGTATCAACAAGGTACTCCAATACGGCAACTCCCAGAAAATGCTTTTCCACTTCCACCCTCCAGAAAGTTTTTTGTTGTGAGCCTCAACACCATCCTCTGTAACCTTTCTATATCCCAAATGATCAATTTCGTATAGGAGACTTGCACCCGTTCGAATAGGCGGTGGATCATCTGTGACTACTACTCCGGCCATGAATGTAGTTTTATTCGTTCGCCACGTGTGATTCGGTGGTAAGAACTTTCGGTGGTTGTCGAACCACGACTGCTTTCGAGTTTTATTCAAATATAATGCATCGGTGTACTCTCCACAATATGGACAAGCAAGCTTTCCGGCTGTACTCCAACCAGACAACATTGAGTATGCTGGGAAGTCACTAATGGTCCAGATAAGTGCAGCTCGCATCAAAAAGTTTTACTTTCTAGCAACATCGTAAGTTTGCACCCCATGTACAATCTTTGCAAACGAGGAATTATCGGAAAGTAGAACATCTCCTTAACCGGACGTTTCTTTTTCAACCGACCATCTACATCAACCCTATTCGGTTTATACCGTGATCGACCACAAATCTTACAAAAATCTAGTTCGCTGTCTGCACCCCAAAATAACATGCAATTCTGTGCACAACAATCAATCATTTCTACCGGAAGACCCATCCCACTCATCAAATGTTTTGTGTCGTTAAATTTCTTGGGAACCTTATTTTCGGGAGGACAAATCTCACGAATCAACTCAACAACCTGATTGTATCCCCTTTCAGACAATCTGTTTTCCATTTTAATGTTCAACAATCTGGAATTGAATGACAACTGCGAATGAGATTCACAACCAGGATACAAGTCTTGGTCCGCTGCACGAAGCATGCCGTAAAATTGTGCCGCATTCTCGTTAGGGGGTTCTTCATTAAGTGCCTCCTCTTCCACGTCGATTCCAAAATCAATGTTTGGGCCACCCATTAACTCTTCTACCATAGTGTGGTACGAACTAGGTCTCGCTGGGTCAACGTCATTTGAAGTTGACGCATATTCATTAGTGTTTTGATACGGACGTGGACCCCAACTCTCTTCCCCGTGATAAATCCAATTATAATAATTCAATGTAAAACCATTTCGATATAAATGAGATTTCACTTCATTAGGATCTCTATAAGTTTGATTTCAACATCTAGCTTTCGAACAAGGACACCTAATTTTTCCTTCCCAAATCGAATTCGGATTACTAGTAGCAAATTCAATAAATCCATTTATTCCACTAACAAATCTGGGGTTCATAATCCCATTCACTAATCTTGGACTATACATCCAACTACGAATTGAATAATCCATGTCAATCGACGTCTACAAACACACAAACAACCAACGTCTCATTTCCCAACTCTATTAAAATCAATTAATTAATATAATTCTAATTATATTCTAATAATTATTCTAACACCCTAATTAACAAATAAATTCATATATAGACATATAACACAAATATAATTCTAATTAACACCCTAATTAACAAATAAATTCATATAACTTAATTATTAAAACATACATATAAATACATGCCTAACACAACATAATTAATTAACAATTTATAAATTCTAACAATTAACACATGCATAAATAAAAATTAACAATTCTTCTAACAATTTTATATATACATACAACATATATGCATATATATACTAAAACTATATATACACATATAACTTCAAATTTAACCAATGAAAACGAAAAAAATTACCGTAGAAATGCTCCCGTCGAAGTGTAGAACACAAATGGCCAAAAACCGAGTTCGATCCGCAAACGAAGGTGATTTTTGAGGTAAAACGCGAAGCTTCAATAATGGAGGTGGGGGGGGGGTGCGTGCGGCTGTTACATTCTGGAAGAGAGGGGTTTGGCCGATTAATACTCATTTAGGGCGACGGGGAAGGCATCGGGCCCACTGCCGATGCCATTTTGCATCGGGGGGGGGGGCGTTACCAAATGGCATCGGGGCCCACTGCCGATGCCATTTTGCATCGGCCATTAAATGCCGATGCCAATTGGCATCGGCCCGCCTGCCGTTGCCAATTGCCGATGCCTTTTGGGCAATATTTTGTAGTGAAAATTTAGTTCTTGTAGTAACATAATTTTGGTCAAGTAGTAAAATAATACTCCTATTTTAGAGTGAAAATAAATATTCTAATTTATAAGGAATATTGCATATAAGTTTTTGTGACAAAAATATTCTAGAAAATCTTCTAAAAAAAATATATCTAGCTAAAAGTTATAGATTACTGCCAACAAAAATATTCCAGAAAATATTCTGAAAAAAATATATCTAGCATTTTTAAGTCATAGATTAATGCAACAAAAATATTTTAGAAAATATTCTTGGAAGCATACTAAAAGTCATAGTTAGACCGTCTAATATACAAAAGTATCCAAGTACACAAAAAAAAAGCCATTAACATAAACATAAATCGAAAGATCATAAATAGATCCAAAAAAATATTCTAGGAATTAATGTGTTTAACACTAATGATTATTGCAACAAAAACATTCTGAAAAAAAATATATGTAACATATTAAAAATCTAGTTAGACCGTCTAATATACAAAACATATATACAAAACATTTGCAATGGTAGACTATAAATAGGCTATAAATATTAAGTGCACAAAAATAAGTCATTAGCATAAATATCTAGTAATGTGTTTAATTTTTTGAAAAACTATATGTAGTATACTAAAAGTCATAATAGTTAGACCGTTTAATATAAAAAACAATTGCAATAGATATAAGCATCAAAGTGAACAAAAATAAGTCATCATAAAATAACAAATAATTAACTTGTTTCATGTTTCATTATACGACTCTCAGAAAACCCTCATTCAATTTAAGTGAGAGACACAAAATCAACACTATATATGAACAATTTAAGTGAGAGCCACAGATCAACAATATACCAGCATCTACAATGTAAAATCTTTTTTTTTTAAACACATCAAATTCATACCGAATGAATTAAGTTTAGAAAAAAAAAAAACCAATATTTATGGACCAGGTTTCTTTGATGGGCCTGCTCATTTAATTCAAAGTAAACCCTTGGTCCAACCCATGTGACCTGATAGTCTCAATCCAAAATAATAGATTGATTTTTAGTCCAACCCATGTGACCTGACAGTCTCAATTCAAAATAATAGATTGATTTTGTTCGGTGTTATTTTTATCGACTCTAATTTATTGAAAATAACTTTTTATTTTAAAAAATTCTAAATTTTATTTTTTAATTTCTAAATTTGTTTGGGGCGGCATGACTGCGATTGCGGATCTCTCTCAAATTAGGGTTAGGGAATTTTAGTGGAACTATATCTATTTACATGTCTCTTTTTGCCGCAATCTCTCAAATTAGGGTTAGGGAATTTTAGTGGAACTATATCTATTTACATGTCTCTTTTTACTAAATTGGACAAAAATATTTTATGGCAATTTATAATACTCCATCAATCAATTTCATTTGAACAGATCACAATTTTATGTATATTGATTAGTTTATGTATAAAGTATATTTTAAAAATACAATAGAATTAAATGATTGTTTATTAATAAAGTAATGACAATTTAAGAGAATAATTGATGATAGGAGAGTGAAGAAAAAATTGAGTGAATATATCTTATTTCCAAAAATAAAATAAAATAATGAATTGAACCAAAAAAATATATGAGAATTTTACAAAATTGTGTTTTTGTTACTCTTTCTTTCAGTTCGCCTATACGTTTTATGTTTTGTCGGTCTCACCGCCTATAAGTTTCTCATATCATTTTCTCATATCATTTTTGACAAATATTTTTTAATTTTTTATTCTTACACCCACTTTATATTTTACAGATGAAATTTTATTTTTAATCCTATAAATTTGGGTAATTCCAAAATACACCATACATCTTATCATTTCATCCTTTAAATTTAAACTCACCAGAAAAGGCTCCGGCCAAATATCCAATTTTGATCCTTTAATAATATTAAAATCTGAAAATTGAAAAAAATTTTATGATTTTTTTATTTTATATTTTTATAAAACATCATTATAATTTTATTTTTTTAAAAATAAAAACTAAATAAATTTGGACATGCATTTCAACTATTTCAAATATATATTTTTAATGACGTTTATAAAATATACAATAAAAATCATTATTGTTTTTTTCAATTTTATCAATTTTTTAGATTTTAATATACTTAAATGTCCAAAATTGAATATTTGGAAACTTATAAGACTAAAAATTGGTTGAAAAATGTCTAAAATTGGTTGAAAAATGTCCAAAATTGAATATTTGAAAATTTAAATGATTTATTTTGGAATCATTCAAACTTATACGACCAAAAAAAAATATTTCCTATATTTTACATTTTCTTTCTTTGTTCTCTCTTTCAGTCATGCATATTACTACTATATTTATTATTTAATTACATCTTTCTTAATTCATGTGTCCAAAAATAATGAAAAACTTAGACATTTGATCTATGATTTCAAATTCACCATCCAAATCCACTTCATAAGTAAATGAATGGATTTAAAATCCTTAGCATATTTTTTAGTTAAAATTGAGAGAATTTTAAATTCTCATAAAAACCATATTATTTGAAGGTAAAGTCTAGTATGCACTCGAGTGCATGTTGTGCACCCTAGTCCATGTGCACTTTTCAGTTTACTGACTTACACTTTTTGATAAATAGTGTTGCACTTTTCAATTATTACTAAAAATATTATTATACAGTTTAATAATTGAAAGTGTAAGTCAGTAAACTGAAAAGTACAACATGGACTAGGGTGCACAACATGCACTCGAGTCTATAATAGACCAACCCTTATTTGAAATTCATCTATTTATAAAACATTTCATTTGAACTACCTCCCCAAATCAAATCCTTCCATCCAAACACAACCTTATAGATTTTCAAATAAAATTATTTTAATGCTTTCAAATAACATTTTTCTTAAAATATTTGGTTAATTTAGATTATTAATTTAAAATTCATGTTTTCAAATAACATTTTATACCATTAAATGTTACTAATAAAATTTGCGAATATAATTGGGCAAATCTTATTTGAGCTCTGAAATTTGTAATGAGTCATCACAAATATTAGCAATTAAGATTGAATTTCATTTGTTAAATTATGCTACAAAAACGTTATCTTATCGCAAATATTAGCAATCACGCACCATACTTGATACTTCATCGCAAACATTACCAGCAATGTAATACTCACACCATCTCGTAATTATTTGTACACTTCTTTATTCGTGTCGTTTCAAAATTACTTGCACACTTTAAATATAAAAATATTTCACAAAATTAATACTCTCTCAACTTCATTTTATTTTTAAAATTGTCACTATATTTTACTTTACACTTCATCAAATTCGTTTAACACTTCACTAAATCACCTAAAATATTTCTCATTTATTTTACATCACCAACCACTAAATTTTTTTTTAAGTGTTTGTCAAACCATACAAGTGCACCTCAAAAAATTTGTCAAGAATAGATGAATCCTCCTTGAATTGTCCTAAATACTTTTTAATCTATAAAATACCTCTACTAACTACACACCCCTAATAAATCTCTATACAGACCCAATTTTTCTCTCTCTAAAATGTAATCCTCTCTCCCTCGAAAATCACGGGTGGTAGAACACGCTAACCTAAACAATCATCACAATGCCTCGTAATCCTCCGGTGAAGATTTGAAATGAACACTCCTCTCTCCGGGCTTCATAACTCTTAGGGGTAATGATGGCCTCGGCACCTACTTGTACTAGTCCCCTCCGGGATTGGCCAATGTAACCGCCCAAGTTGGCTATATGTACAAGGCAACCCAAACGCTCTTCCTCATCCCAGAAAGAGCTCTTCTTACTGTTACATTCTAATCCTTCTCTACACCACTTTTTCAAACACCCCTCAAAAATCATGGGGGATCAACTGAACTCACAGCTGGGTCGGGTAAGCCTGAAGGAAAAGGACGATCGTCGCACACCTATCCCACCTACGGCGCTAGCACCGAAAAAACACATGCTGCTGGGTCGTTTCACAACACCAAGGAAATTTTCGGCCATCGACATCTGTGCTACCATGAAGCGGATCTGGCGAACTGAAAAGCCGATCTCGGCATTCCAAGTAGGGGACGGACTCTTCGCCTTTGAGTTCGATGATGTTGTTGAGTGTAATAAGGCTTACCACCGTCAACCATGGCTCCTCAACTATAACTGGTTCGTTCTGACCATCCTGACAGGTGCTGAGACTCATGAAGACCTGGCAGTCACACATGCACCGGTCTGGGTTCAGGTTCATGGCTTACAGATCCAGTCAATGACGGCACCGGTGGGCATGATGATGGGAGATGTCCTTGGTGAAGTACTGGAAGTCGATGCACCGGAGGGGGGCTTGGCTATTGGAAGATGTTTACGGGTCAGAGTACTCTTGGATCTGAACACCCCACTGGTCTACTCAACGACGATGACGATTCAAGGTAAACTTCTCCTTATCATGTTTCGATATGAGAAGCTGGGTGATTTCTGTTATAAATGTGGTTTGCTAAGCCATATCGAGAAAGATTGTCCTTTAATGTTTGGGCTTGAGATGCATGCACCAATAAACAAGTTTCCACTTTGGCTGAGGGCGGATAGACAAAAAGGGGTGCCGAAGGAGGAATGGCCAATCATTCCGGACATGCAAGAGGCGGAAAGCAGTACGGCTGGAGAACAGGAAAGGGGTGAAGGAGAAACGCAACAGCCACCACAAACCACAGACATTGTGCCGGTGCTGACTGTTCAAGAGGCCGATGTACAAAGACAAGTGATGGGAATCTGGAGGGACGCTCACGTCAGCCCTAATGCTTTAAATCCTATCTTTAATGATATTCCACCTTTTGGGGCAGATTTATTAACCTCGGGAACAATGGACCCATTAACACCACAGTACCAAACCAACATCCCTTTATCTAATCCAGAGGTGGGCCAGTCATCAATGATGGGAGATCTACATAAAGTTACTGAAAAGTTTGTGAAAAGTCATTCAGGTGTGATCGAAAGCTATGTCAAGAACACTCCAATAGTTAACAAGGAGGAGGCAGCACATAATCGGGATATGAGGAAAATGAAAAGGGTCATTTCACAATCCAATACTTTTATTGGAAAATTACAACCACTTGCTCACATTCAAAAATCTCAAATGGAAATGCTGCAGTCGAAGAAGAGGACTCGTGTGCAGTCTACAAAAGCGAAGAAAGGGGATGTGATTATCATTGTTGATAAAGAGGTGGGCAAGGAGGTGGGACAAAGCTCGACTGGAACAAATAAAAGAGCCAAGAGCGATGAAGCGGATACTGGACCGCAAAAGGAGGCGGAGGCTGACAGCGAGCAGCCCCGCCCAGATAAATGAGACTCACTGCCTGGAACGCACGTGGTTTGGGGAGTAAGCGTGCGTTTCTTTCTTTACGAAGGCTTGTAGCCAATCTCAAACCCCATGTACTGTTTATTTCAGAATCAAAGCTTCCGGTTAGGATAGCTAGGGCAAGAATGTCTAGTCTTAATTTTAATTTCTGTTTTGGAGTTGATGCCATTGGGGCAAGTGGTGGCCTTGTTTTGTATGCAACTAATGAATTTCAAGTCTCTTTGTGTTCTTATTCGAAAGACCATATTGATTCTATTATTTGTTGTGATGGTAAAACTTGGAGGTTTACTGGGTTTTATGGGGCACCAGATACAAATTCTAGACAAATCTCTTAGAAACTCTTGAAAACAATTAAGTTGAGTCATGGGTTACACGATGGTTTACCTTGGTTGATTGGGGGGGATTTTAATGAGGTCTTAAAACAAAGTGAAATTCTTAGGGGTACCACTTGTAGGGATATGCCTTATTCGCAGATAAGGGCGTTCAAAGATACTATTGAGGATTTGGAATTGAGAGAATTCAATACTCAAGGACCGAGGTATACATGGTGGAACAAAAGAGTTGGGGAGGCACTATTGGAAGAAACCCTAGATCGATTTCTGTGTAGCTCAAATTGGTTAAATGTTTGGCCTGATACACAAATTAAGAATGGTGATTTCTATGATTCTGATCATAGGGTCATTATTATGGATCTGGAGATTGAGAGTGGAAACACTAAGTTCAAGGGGACCAAACCAGTTTATTTTGAAAAATCATGGCTTCTAGAGACTGATTTTGATAAACAAATGAAGAAAGAATGGATGCAGGGAGGTTCAACAGAGTCACTGCAGCAAAGATTGGTACATTGTTGTGAAGGTTTAAGACATTGGGCAAGCAAGGGCAAGGATAGCTATAAGATACGTATTAAGAGTCTAGAATCGAAAATGAATGGAATTCTAGAACAAACAAAGGGGAGTAAGATTGGAGAAGAAGCTATCACTATTTCCAGGGAGATACAAAAATTATCCACACAGGAGGAAATAAAATGGCAACAAAGGGCAAGAGTAGCATGGATGGAAGCAGGGGATCGGAATACATCATATTTTCACAGACAAGCTTCAGAAAGACGTAGAATCAACACAATCAAAGGGATTCTGGATGAAAGAGGACAGTGGTGTACACAAGAGACAAAGGTGGAGACAATTATTGTTGATTATTTCCAGGAGCTATTCACATCACAATGCCCTAATGAAGAAGACATACAAGTGATCATTGCTGGAGTTAAAAACTCTTTGTCACAGGAAATGAAGGACTTTTTGGAGGTTCCTTTCTCAAGCAAGGAAGTGGAGCGGGCAATTATGGATCTCAAGGCAGGAAAGGCACCGGGACCGGATGGGCTGCCAGCGGCATTTTATCATCATAACTGGGAGCTAATAGGTAAGGATATTATGACGGAAGCATTGAAGATACTCAATGGGGACGGATCGATTGACGAATGGAACAACACGATCATTACGCTAATTCCAAAAGTTAAGAGCCCTGAAAGGGTGTCGGATTTCAGACCAACCAGCCTTAGCAACGTGAGCTACAGGCTAGTTGCAAAGACAATTGCAAATAGGCTGAAAAAAGTTTTGAAAGAACTTGTCGGAGAGGCTCAAAGTGCATTTATATCGGAGAGGTTGATTTCTGATAATGTCCTGATCAGCTATGAATGTATTCATTGGATGAGGCATAACAAAAGCAAGACGGGTTACGCTGCATTAAAGCTAGACATGAGCAAGGCGTACGACAGAATTGAGTGGAGATATCTGAAAGGTATGCTGAGGAGGATGGGCTTTAGTAACAAGTGGGTTACGCTGATCATGAAATGTGTGGAAACGGTGAACTATTCGGTTAAGTTGAATGGGGTGATTGGTAAGACCTTTTGGCCTACGAGGGGACTACGGCAGGGAGACCCACTTTCGCCATTCTTGTTTGTTATATGTGCACAAGGGCTTACGTCAACAATTGAGAAAAATGTGGAGGAGGGAAGAATATCAAGGATGCAGATTGCTAGAGAGGCACCAATTATTTCACACCTTCTGTTCGCAGACGACTGCCTCATCTTTACAAAAGCTACAACGGAACAATGCCAGATCCTAAAGGAGATTTTTTCGGCCTATGAAGCAGCGTCAGGACAGTTGATTAATTTTCAAAAATCAGCAATTGTGTATAGCCCACATACACCAAGAAGGAGTCAGATAGAAATTACAAATCTTTTGGGAGTCAGAACGGAGCAAGGCCATAAGATGTATCTAGGCCTACCAACCTTCTCGATGAAGGCAAAAAGGGTACAGTTCGGATTTATTTTGGACAAGATTCGGAAATGGTTACAAGGTTGGAAAATTAGGGATTTCTCAGCAGGGGAAAGGAAATATTGATCAAAGCAGTTTTGCAGTCGATTCCACTGTACACAATGATGTGCTTTAAGCTCCCTACATCATTATGCTCAGACATTGAGCAGTTAATCAACAAGTTTTGGTGGGGCAGTAAAGAAGGGGTAAAGAAAATCCATTGGAGCTCTTGGAATAAAATGTGCAGCCCTAAGGACCAAGGGGGTATGGGTTTTAGGAAATTGAGCACTTTTAATCAGGCTTTGCTCGCTAAACAGATCTGGAGAATGAGTACAAGACCAGATTCATTGTTGGCAAGAATTTTTAAAGCAAGGTACTTCAAGCATGAGGACATATTAGAGGTTGATATGGGATCAAATCCATAATTTGTTTGGAGATCACTGGCATGGAGCAGGGAGATTATACGGAAAGGAATGAGATGGAGAGTGGGTAATGGGAAGGACATCCACATATTTAAGGATGCATGGGTCAACAAATTGCAGGATGGCCGAATCAAATCTACGATTGCATCGGGCTCGTCGGTGAGTCGATATATTAAGCAGGATGGCAGTTGGAATGAGGAACTGATCAAGCAAGCTTTCTTGCCATTTGAAACGGAAGCCATACTCAACACGACAATTGAAGGGAGCAGGGATGTAAAGTATTGGGGACCCGAGACGAAGGGCAACTACACGGTTAAATCAGCCTACAAGATGACTAGAGAAGCGAAGAGGTATCAAGAACTGCAGGCGGGATGTTCGGACCAGTCATGCACTAGGGGCTTCTGGCGAAAGCTTTGGAAGTTGGCCATTCCACCCAAAGTGAAGATTTTTTGATGGAGATTGGCGAAATAGTTTCTACCATCTGGTGAAAACTTAATGAAAAGGAAGATGGATGTCCCTCAATGGTGTGCCAAATGTCGGAGTAAAGATACATCGACGCTACATATAATAGGGAGATGCACCTTCGCAAAAAAGGCATGGAAGGATGTTGGACTTTGGCGCAGCTTGAAAATGAAGAGGAGTGTAGAGCCTATGGATCTCTTAGGCTGGTGGTGGGAGACGCTCAGTACGAAGGAATGCGAAACTGGAGTGATGATGCTTTGGGGTATATGGAGTGAACATTGCCGGCAAACCTATGGAGGTAATGAAGAGAACTACTTTAATTTTAGTGGAACTAGATGTATTTTGGATTATCTAGAACTACATCAGCAATCACAATTGCTAAGAAAAAGCAGTGCTGGCATAAGGAAAAGGGGGACGAGCTTTGTGATTGAAGTAGATGCTGCATACGATGCTGGGAATGGAAGGTTTGGGATTGGGTTTTGCATTAAGGATGAGAAAGGAAAAATTGTGAAAACAGGTGCTAAAAGGATACAGAACCCAGGGTCTTCTTTGGGGGCAGAACTTGTGGCAATATTGGAGGGTACGAGAGAGGCAAGGCATCTGAAGCAGGACAAAGTGACGATTCTCACAGATTGTCTGGAAGCAGTAAATTTGATGGATAACATGGATACGGTTCTTAGCCCGGAGGGGGTGTGGCTGGCAAAAATCAGGGAGGAGTTGATAAGCGGCGTAGTGTGCGACGTTAATCATCACTCAAGATCGGAGAACTGGACAGCACACAACTTGGCTAAGGAGGTCACTTTCTCTCCCTACTCTCACGATTGAGTTTGGAGAAAGACTTTTCTGGTGAAATGTGAAGAGGAGATAGAAGCACGGAAGACGAAGATTTACATTATGCTTCTAGTATGTAATTTCACGGTCAAAAAAAAAAAAAAAAAAAAAAAAACTACACACCCCTAAACTAAACCTTAGATACCCAACTTATCTCTAACTTCTTCTTCCCTATAACAACCGCCGCCCTCACCGCTTCCCTCGCTGTCGGCCACAGCCCTTGTCGCCAGCCTCCCTTCCTCTTCCCCCTTTCTCCTGTTTATTTTCTCTATTTTTTTCTGTCGTCGTTTCTTTCCTCACGGCAGCCGCCCTACCCCACCCGCTGCCCACGACTTCCTGCCGCCTTCTCCTTTTCCCTTTCCTTTTTTTTTCTAGTTTCTTTCCCAACCATGATCGTCGCCCCCCTCACAATCGCCGCCGCCGCTCCCGATCGATTGACCTCGCCGCCGCGCTGCCGCCTGGTCCAAGATGCTGACCACCCACATCCGACCCCAATTTTTTTAATTTCCTGCAGAAGAATGAACACCCTAGTTTTTATTTTATTTTTTTTTACCATTTTAAATCGACCATATAATTGTCGACAAGAGTGTATATGGTCGATTTAAAATGGTCGAATTTTTTTTAATATTTTTTTCGATCAACCAGTGTCAAACGCATACACTTTCGTCGACAATGATTTGTCGATGAAAGTGTATACGGTCGACACTGGTTGATCGAAAACAAATATACAAAAAATTTGAATTTTTTCTAAATTTTTTTTTGAATTTCTGAGTATTTGTTACTGATTTTTTGTTCAAAGCTTCAGATGATGTGGTAGGATGGTGTTTAATTTTTTTTGATGATGTTGGATGTCAGAAGTGGTGGCTGCGGTGCTCGAAAGTAGTGGTGGTGATTGGAAATTTTTTTCCGATCCGTTCGGCAGAAATATTGAGGGAGCGGGTGCATTCAGTAAGAGGGTGTATATAGTATGATAAATTTTATTGAAAGAGTATTTTGGTTTTTCACATAATTATTACTCCATATATTATTAAATTGAATGGGAGTGTGTTCTAAGGGTAAATAGTCAGCCCCTAAATATTTGATGCTATTTTCTCGTACTTCTTGGGCTTTTATATTGGGAGTTGCATACTTGCATGATGCACCCAAGAGCTTTTAATACTCCATCTATATCATAAGTTTGGTTTGCTAGACAAAATAGATATATTATGATAGGATTTAGTGGGATTGCATTGTACTTGGATTATTATTTTTAAATTTGTGTATGTGTTTGTATTGGTGGATTAAATTTTAAATATTGTAGAGACAAGTTAGTAATTGTCAAGTGTGCCCTTTGTTTTCTTTCTTTTATTTTTTTAAAAAATTAAAAATTTTAAACTTTTTTTTGTTTTTAATTTAACATTCTTTTGTTTTTAGAATTTCAACCTATTTATTGTAGTGTTTTATTTCGTTTCAAATTCGTTCAGAAAAGTTTAATATATAAGCACATCAAACTTATACGGAGTAAATGTCATATTTAAACTCAATATATATATATATATATATATATTATATTTTTTAATAAAATAAATGCAGTAATAAAAGAAATGTGATTTGGTTGTAAAAAAGTGCACCGACAATATCATCTACTCCACCGTCCACCTTGCAAACACCAATGGAGTCGTGTTATGCAGATCACAAAAAATTGAAAAATAAAAAGTGTAATTAGTGGAATGTTGTTGAGTAATTTTGTAAACTTTTATGAATCACAAAAATTATTGACTTAATAAATTAGGTTAAAATAAAAATATTTATTTTTACTCTAAAATATTATCTTACTACATTGACCACTACAAAAAATACAAAAAATGCTCCAAAGGGCGATCCGTTGCAAATTAAAACCTGGGATTCGAAGGGCCACCATTTAATCCAACAATTCGCGAATTTCGCGATCAGCAGGGGTCGATCCCGCGACCGAGACCCAACAATTTGCGAATTTCGCAATTAGCAGGGGTCGATCCCGCGACCTCTCGATCGCGAAGCATTATGGGCGCCCCTCGTGTGTCGTTTAGGCTAGAAGCTTTAATCGACATGTTGTAAATGCAATTAATATATATTCAATTTAATTTTAGTTTTAATTCTTTAATTCAATCTATTTAACATTAGGGTGTACGGATTATTAAATTGTCAAACCCATATCATATTTATTTCTAAATGAAAATTTACTAAATTATGTGTTTCAAATTAAATAATTTAATTACGGTGATTAAAATTATCAATTCACACCATTTAAATTTATTCTAATCTTCAATTCACAACATTTAAATTCATTCTAATTTTCAATTCACAACAATATCATTACATACAACATTGTGTATAATTATTTTCACTTATACATTTAAATCTATTCTAATCTTCAATTCACAACATTTAAATTCATTCTAATTATTTTCAATTCACAACATATCATTACATACAACATTGTGTATAATTATTTTCACTTATACATTTAAATTTATTGTAATTTTCAATTCACAACATTTAAATTCATTCTAATTTTCAATTCACAACAATATCATTACATATGAGTATAATTATTTTCACTTATACATTTAAATTTATTCTAATCTTCAATTCACAACATTTAAATTCATTATAATTATTTTCAATTCACAACAATATCATTATATACATACAACATTGTGTATAATTATTTTCGCTTATCCATTCAAAAATATCAATTCACTTATCAATTTAATTAAAACTATTTTCATCTTAATTAAAACTATTCCCGTTGCCTTTTAGCAACTGTTTAGGAGACGGGCCCACTCCCGTTGCCTTTTAGCAACTGTTTAGGAGACGGGCTCACTCCCGTTGCCTTTTAGCAACTGTTTAGGAGAGGGGCCCACTCCCGTTGCCTTTTAGAGAGGGGGCTCCCGTTGCCATTTAGCGAGGGGTCCACTCCCGTCTCCTTTTGGCGAGTGCAACACACGCCGTTGCCTTTTCCGTTGTCAAAAGGGGACGACGACAATATCTGTTGCCTTTTTTCTGGCACTTGTCAAATCAGTTGCCAATTGGCAACTGTACATTGACGTTGCTAATATCCGTTGCCTTTTAGACAATTTTTTGTAGTGGACCAAAACTATGTTACTACACGACCTAAATTTTGTCACTACAAGGCCAAAAATTTATTACTGCAAGTCCAAAAATATTCTGGACACTTATTTTTTTTGGGCAAAATTACTAAAATTATTTTGGGGGAAAAAACAATATGGGACAAACCACCCTAAGTCTTTAAGATTCAATTAATTTTATTTAATGATACAAAGAAAGACAAAATCCAACTTTAATGTACACTTCTGCCCTTATGTTATAATTAATTACGAAATTCAAAACTTAATTAAATATATTAATCTAAATATGCAAAGTCAAACTTTCTTAATTTTGGATTAGCTCAGAGATATTTCCCTCGATTCTAGCGCTAATTTTCTTACATTTAATTTCGAATTTTCAAATGATTTAATTATCCCTCGATTTTAGCGCTAATTGCAATTAAAAAAACTTTCATAAAATTCGAGATCATACCTTCTGTTTGTTCACTTTCATATTTTTATATATTCAATACTTTTCTTATTAATCAGAAATATACTTTAATTAATTAAATATTCATATTGTTACTATTTTGCATACCATATCTTTATTAAAATATAAATTATATTAGGAAATACTTAATAAAATTAATACATTCAAAAAAAATATTTTACTCGATACACCTCTAAAAGTGTTTAAATAATTTGCTGAACAACTTGTATTAACAAATACTTGTTGAATAAGTCTAATATTTTTGAAAGATGCATAGATGCATATTTTTATTTATATGCAACCGACAAGTGCATATACTTTCAAATATGCATGCGCTTTTTTTATATATGAAATCGATAATTACATATACTTAAATATGTGCATGTGTTATTTTAGCTATGAAAATTGTCAAATATAGTCATAAATATATTGGGTAATATCTTTGCATATAAAAAATTGTTCCATATTCTTAGTGACATGCATATGTCTAATATGTGCATTGCATAATAATAATATAACACTTGATCATATATGCTATAATAATTATAATTTTTCTAGTTCGTGAAGTAAATAAACTATTGAATCTAAAAATTACATTATACGAAAATATACGAAATATGCATTATACATATAAATATATGCAATAAATTGGGTGATTAAATTCATTTAGGTCCATATGTCAATCTTGAGTTTGCCAAAACTAATCTTGACACAACTCATTTACACCCCTTATTAGACCACTCTACAAAACAGTAAAATGTTATACTTGGGAACATGGAACACACCCTTCAGAGTGTGTCGGTTTTTGTTGGTCCCTGAACGAGTAGTGAATGGGATTAAAGTCTAGAGGGGAGGGGTGAATAGACTTTAAAACTTTTTCAAGAGAGTATGGAACCTCTTCTGATCTCTATGTCAGCTGGACTACAAGTCTGCTGGTCCAGATGACTATAGTGATCTGAATGGAGAGTTTATGTGCGGAATTATGGTAGGCCTTGTTTATACTCGTTCTTTTTGTTTCTTTTGAAAATGCCAAGTTGCTTACTTAATGAAAATACTCAGCTGATGCTGGTTTGAAAGTTATGGCCTTGATTTGAAGATAGATGAAATCAAAGTATGCACTATATAAAATGTATGGAAATGACAATAATGTAAAGTGCAGAAAGATAAATAACACCAGGTTTATAGTGGTTCGGTTATACGATCCTACGTCCACTCTCACGTCCTAACGTGATGTTTAATCCCTTTAATTTACCAAAAATTACAAGGGCTTGTCCTTTATAGTCCCAAGGGTAGGACTTTGAGATCTGAGCAGTCCTAACTGCTACGGTCTCCACAAGTGATTGTAAGAACTTGCACTTTGCAGGGGTTCAAAAACTTTAACCTTTCGGTGGGGGTTTGGGGTTTTTGAATGTTTCCAACTAATGGTTCAAGATTATAATATGCTTAACCACTATGCCTAAATCAATGGATTTACAATATGAATACGATTCAGGTTCTTGGGTTGGATAGAAATCACTTAAGAGCTAGGGATATTCTTATGGATTCTAGCTCTTGGAGAACTCTTAAAACAGTATGGCTTTTAGCTTGATTGCTTGATTAGCTTGTTGAATTCTCTCGTTGTGACTTCGTACTTGTGATTTCTCATCCTCTTGTATTTATAATGGTGATTGCTTGCAACTAGCCGTTGGAGTTGACTAGCCGTTGGGGCAATCTTTCCATATTGGCTTGATTCCTTGATTCCAGCTGCTTGATTGCTCCAATCCTGGGATCATGTCAATCTTCTAAGTAAGGTAAGTCTTCAATCGAATTGCAAGATGGCTTTGGAATCAACCGAGTCCTGGACGAGCACTTAGTCTTCTGCTTCTGACTACTCGTCTGGCCTTGTGCTTCTGTCTTCTGATATCAGTCGAGTAGAACTCTTCTGTTCTGGTAAATACTTGTGCTGCATTAGGGCTATCTTCAACTTGGACTCCATCAGATAAGTAGGTATACAAGCACCTTAACTTATCTGGTCTTCAAGGATCTTATAGTCTTCATGTCTTCTACTCTTCTCATCTTGAGGGAGCGCATGTAAGCCGGGACTGTGCAAATCAGCTGATATACATACAGTTGATCACACAAGACTAGTCTAAGCTGTTCTATACAAAGTCAACTGATCCTATTACATTTATAAACTCTAAGTGTTTTGGCCATCAAAACTATTCTAACATCAAGTGGGGCTTAGGGTGAATTTACATCCCAACAATTTTCCCCTTTTTGATGAAGCCAAAACTATACTTGATAAATGCTCTTAATAAATAAGATAAGAGTTTATAAACTTCTTAAAACTGAAGTATCCGATGAAGACAATGAGAGTTTGTCTTGTAAGCAAAGAGAACTAAAACTTGAATATATATAGAGCTTTTACAGATTACAAGTGATAGTTTCTTTAAACTTCGAAAGTGGTCTTCATCAGGTCTTCTGATCTTCAGATGCGGAAAGAAAGGTACAGACGAGCTCGAACTTCTTCCATGTGCTGCAGGTCTGTAACATTCTCCTCTTCGTAGATCTTCTCCAGAATCCTTTTGACTTCAATCAAGTTTGTTCTTCCGGAGTCCAGAGTGGGTGCATCCCATTTGGGTTCTTCAGGAGTTAGGATTCTGCAGTTGTCAAGTTCTTTGGCTGTCTTGACTACTTCTTTCCAGAATTCTTGATCTTCAATGTTCATGAACTGATTGAACTGGAAGAATTCATCTTCATAGGTTGGGAGAGGGCCAAATTTTCTTACTATGTGGTGTTGAATTTGCTACTTCTTCTTCAGGGGATACCATCTTGGTAGCTCATCTTGAAGGGCTAAATAATCCACATAATTACTATCAAACACTAGGGCATTGTCTTCTTTTGCTTTGTCCTTGAGAACTTTCCTGAGTTTGGCTATTTTCCTTTCAAATTTGGCTTTGACTGCCTTCGCATCATTTAGCTTCTTTTGCTTAATCTCTTGAGCTTCAAGCACTTTTCTTTTCTTCAGCTCTAAAGCCTCTTTCTCTTCTGCAGTAGGCTCTGCTGGAGCTGACTTCTTGCTTGACTGAGCTTGCTCATCTGCCTTTCTTTTCCTTGTCATCCTCTTCTCAGGAACTTGTTCTACAGAGGCAGTGATCTGTAGACTCTTGGCAGTAGGAGCTTGAGTGGGAGCTTGGGTGTCTTCTTGAGCAATTTCCTTGCCTTTGCCTGCTCTTGATTTTGCTTTTTAAACCACCCAAGGTTTCATTCAGCTCATCTTGAGATACTACCATTACAGCTTGCTGTGCAGTAGCATTCTCTAGAGCCTTTATCAATACATCTTCCCCCTTTTTGGCTTCAGCAAGTGTAGCCGCAAAAGGCTTCATGGCATTCAGAATTTCTACTTTCAGAGTCTGTTGTAGGGCCATGGCATTGACTTTGCCAATATGGGTCAGATGAGTGATGCTGTGCTCTAGGATCTGAGCATGAGAGTTGGAGGAGGAGGCAGCTTCAAGCTTAGCTGTAAGTGCTTCCAATTTGGCTGCTGTCTCCTTCAGCTGAGTCTGTAGTTTCTCATTCTCCTCTGCAGCTGACTTAAGAAGGGTTTGACCTTCAGTGGCTCTTGCTTCAGCATCATCGAGTCTGTTTTTGTAGGAGCTCTCTAAGCGGTTAATCTCATTTGCATAGAGATCAGTAAACTTCTTGGTCCTGTCTGCTGATTTCTTCATTTCGAAGTTGAGATACTCCTCTAGCTGATTATGGAGTGCCTCACCGAACTTGTCATCTATGTCAAGGATTTGTTCGGTGAGACGAGTCTTCTGCTCATGAATGGCCTTTTCTACAAATCTGGCCAGCTGCATGCCTAGCCCTTTGTTGAAGTGTGTGTCGATTGCTTCCTTGACCTGAGCACACACATCTTCTCGAATATCAATAGATGAAGTAGAGGGTGAGGCAGTACCTTGAGCTTCCTGGGAAAGTATAGGAATGGTAGGCAGATTGTAGACAGCTAGGGCCATTCCCTTTTCTTCTGCAGTGAGATAACCTTCTTGAAGAAAGTTGGTTGTAACATCAACCAGACGAGCAAACAATTGACCGTTCCTTTGATGAGGTTGATAGATGAAGTGATCAAGCTCATGCTTAGGAAAGAAGTGAGAGGGAACAGACACCACTTCTCTTTCCTTTGCTTCATTCTCAACTGAGGGGATTCCTAGAATCCTTTGGCATACCCTGGTCAGAGATTCTGTGGGCAACAGCTCAGTGAATGAACTGACTTGAGCAACCTCTTTTTGCTCAATTTCCCAGTCGAGGAAGTTAGTTGTTCCTCCTATTCCTTCCATGACTTCAATGAGGTCATCCACATCATCTCTTCGAAGCTCAATCCAAGTACAGACTCTCAGTACTTGTTCAAACTGAACTGATTCCTCATCAATACCAGGAATAGTAGACTTGAGCAGGTTGGCTATCTTCATCCTCATTATCTTCTCTCTTGTGAACATAGAATAGTGCACCATGCTGAATTGGGGTTGAGAAGGGCCAACTTGAGCCAAGTCTGCTGGTGCCAAGTCTTCTTGTGCAGATGGGGCAGTGAGGATAGGGGATTGAGTGGAAGGAACATTGTCCTCTGCTGTGTGAGTATCAGCAGGGATTTGGGAAGTGATATGTTCCGGTTGAGAGAGAGATTGATCTTCAGTAGGTTGAGTATCAGCAGGGTTTTGAGTCTGCTGGTCTGGTTCCTGTTCTACTTGAAGATCAGTAGATGGTTGGGCTTGATGATCTTGGTCAACTGCTGTTTGATTATCAGTAGGGGTAGGCAGTTGGGACTCAAGAGTTGTTTGAGGTTGGGCTTGTTCCTCTGCTGTGTGAGTATCAGCAGGGATTTGGGTATCAGTGTTTGAAGGTGCAGATGGGTTGGGTTCATCAGTAGGGTTGAATGATGAAATATGGGCTATGATCATAGCAGTAGGGAGCCTGGATTTCTTTGTCTTTTTGGTGAAAGAAGAAGTGTTCTTCTTTCTCTTCTGACCCTTTGATAGATTAGAAGGTGAGATAGTGAGAGAGGGATTAGAAGTACCTGCCTTTTTCAAAGGAGAGGCAGTTGGAGTGACATCTGAATCAGATGGGGAGATGAGCCCAGATCTGATCAGGATTCTGCGTTGTGCTAAGGTCTGATTATCATCATCATCGTCCTCAGCAACCTTCTTTTGAGCCTTTTCTTTGGAGGGCTCCTCTTCTTCTTCAGCAGAGTCATGAACAGACTCTTCTGCCTTCTCAACAACATCCTTAGAGGATGCTTCAACCAATCTCTTCTTCTTTTTCTCCTTCATCCTTGCTGCCTCAGCAAGAGCCTCCTTTCTCAAATAATACTTGGAGGTGTGGAATGTCTTATGAGGACCCATCTTGTACTTCCTTGGGAGTACTTCTGGAAGGATAACACTCAGCTTGTTGACAAAGCTGACAGTTGATGTCACCTTCCATTCTCTTGATTGGAGGTCCAATGTAACCTTCTTGGCCTCAAGAGCAATCCTATCCAAGAATAGCCCTTGCCAATCTCCATCAATCTGATCCCAGATTGCAGCCATAACTCTAACCTTCAAAGTGGTAACAGGATCATGGCTAAAAGTGTTACCAAGCAACATCTTGCCTGCAATGTCCATCAAGGTTTGGAACTTGGGGTCGAGTTGTGATTTCTTAAGTCCAAAGGCATTCTCAGCCTTGACCCTTCCATCAGTAAACATCTCCATATACTTTTTTTCTCTTCCCATAATGTAGGTAGAGATGTCTATCTCTCTCCTTGATAAGCCAAACAATTCCTGAAGGATCTCTCTTGAGATCTCAACTCTGTGTCCACCCATGACACTTTCAACATGAGAATCCGTCATCACTGCGTTTGCGTAGAAGGTCAGCACATCTTGTTCATAACGTTTGTTGGTGCTGCTTCCAGAAAATCACGAAGGTTGAGATTGATGCAGCGAAGAAGGATCTCCTTGTTCGCAGGTGTATGCTTGCCCTTGAAAAACAGAGCATTCTCAGTGAAAACCTTTCCTTCCTTAGACCACTTTTGTGTATCTAGAGTGCCGGTGCTCTTGGTCTTCTCGTCGTAAATTTTAATGATTGTCATTCTGGATGTTGAGTTTTAGGCTCGAAATGCTTAGAGAATATATTCAGGACGAGAGTGATTTGAGAGCAATTGAGTATTGTGAGAGAAAGGGTTTGGAAGAGGTTTAAGGGTTTGTATATATACTCCAGCAAAACTTGAGAGATGTTTAATCCAACGGTCAGATTCGATTCAAGTTTGGAGTAGAGCCCAAGATTTCCTTCTTTGATTTCGCCTCGTTCCTTTAATTTTGCCGGCTGAATTTGCCATGTGTCAATTGATGATATGTTGGCAAAATAGTAATTGAGTGCTAATGACATCATTACCAAAACTAGCCGTTGTGATTAAATTTTAGCAAGAATTGATCATTAAGGCCGTTTTCTATAAGTGAATTTCATTCCTTATATAGGCCAATTTCCTTAATTACATTCAGGAATAAATCTAGAATGAATTACATGATCAAAGATAGTCATTATGCTCTGAAATAAAGTGATCTGATCAGCAGAGTGAAGTCTTCTGTTTTCTTCGAAAAGTCTGCTGATTTTCTTGAAAGTCTTCTGGTCAGCTGAGTTGATCTTCTGATCAGCTGAGTAGAGGATTGAAGTGTGCTGAGTAAATCTTCTGTGTGTGATGATCCAACCTGGTTTGATGGATCTTTCAGCTGTGATGATCCAACCTGGTTTGATGGATCTTTCAGCTCCTTCTTTTAACCATGTGGGATTAGTCTAGATGTTATCCCACTGGTTCAGGTGCTCCTCACCATCGGATGTTCCTCACCATCAGATGGGATGTAGCATCTAATGTGTCCTTGTTGAATTTCTTCGCTCCTCTTGTAGGAGGGAGAAGATTGGAAGGTGCTTCAATGGAGTGTGAAGAAAAAGACAGGAACTTGGTCTTCCTGATATGATTTGACAAAGTGGCCTTTGGTAACAAGCTCTCCATGTAGAACTTCCCCTGGAGAAGAAGCTCTGCTTGTTTGCTACTTTGTCTTATGCATCTCTCCTTCCTTTAGTTTTCATAGGCATACTTATGTGGGGTAAGCCAAGTATGCTGATCTGCATCATCTCCATCTTCAGGACAAATCTTCATCTCCTTCACCCAAGACTTTGGTTGAGGGATGATGTCCATGCCATCTCTTCTTTCGGTTCTCTCCATACCTGAAACAAGAATAATAGTTAGTAATTTGTGTTCTTAGGTATTCCCATAACTTTCCCTTTTTATAGAGGTAGAAATGAGGTGGTGGAGTAAAAGATGACAAAAACTATAGAGTTGATAGGTCTGAATTTCTGAAAAGTTACTTCTTAAGATCAACAATGAGATTCTTGATCTAAGGGTTCACATTTAAAGAGATTTAGACTCTATCTTGTGGAATGCAGAAATTATAAATTTTGAGCAAGAGTTATTTGGAATCCGTACAGTGCATGCATATTGTTGAGTCGGTGAGAATTAATCCAACCAAGTATAACTCAATAGTATACTGTATGTATGTATAATGATAAAGTATTTTATGAAGAATAGTTTATTGTTATACATAGGCATACATTGCTTAAGTATGGATACCAATTAACTTTGTTCATGTCTTCTGTATATATATATATATATTATGCAATGCAGAAGATTGCGTAGTTTATCAAGGATTCTTTAGGTATCATGGATTCCCCCCTGATTAAATGACTCTATGTTTTCCCTCAGCTTTATTTGTCTTCATCGGGAAAAACTTACCTGAAGATGAGGGTGTCTATTCACCTCATCTGATCTTCCTAGTCTGCTGCAATTGTATCAGCTGAGGTCTTCAGCTGATCTTTGCTCTTCATGTGCTTGGATCCAGGAGTCCTAAGCTGTAGCATAGGGTCTTGAATCTCTCTTCAGCTAGGGGTTTAGTCAAGATGTCTGCTCTTTGGATATCTGTGTGAATTTTCTCCATCTTGATGTCCTTCTTTTCAAGGTGGTCTCTTATAAAATGGTGTCGAATGTCGACATGCTTGCACCTTGTGTGGAGGACTGGATTTTGAGTGATGGCGATGGCACTGCTGCTGTCACAGTAGATAGGGACTTCTCTTGCCTCTACATTGTAATCCTTGAGTTGTTGAACTAGTCAGAGCAGCTGACTACAACAACTTCCAGCTGCCATATATTCTACCTCAGTGGTGGAGGTTGCAACTGATGTTTGCTTCTTTGAGAACCATGATATCAACTTGTTGCCTAGAAATTGACAGGTTCCAGATGTGGACTTTCTATCTATTCTGCATCCACCATAATCTGAGTCAGAGTAACCACTCAAATCTAAATTGTCATCAGCAGGGTACCATAGTCCTAGGTTGACTGTTCCTTTTAGGCACTTGAGAATCTTCCTTGCTGCTTCTAGATGACTTTGCTTTGGGTTTGCTTAAAACCTATCACATACTCCTACAACAAATGTTATGTCTGGTCTGCTAGCTGTAAGGTATAGTAGAGATCCAATAAGTGCTCTATATTCAGCTTGATCAACTGCCTGTCCAGACTCATCTGGTTCCATTTTGAAAGATGCCATCATTGGAATTCTTGCAGTCTTGCTTTGTAGAGCTTTGAATCTTTCTAATAGGCTTTTGGTGTACTTGGACTGATTAATGAAGATCCCTTCTGGACTCTGTTTGACTTGGAGTCCTAGGAAGTAATTCATCTCACCCATCATGCTCATTTCGAATTTTCCTTGCATAAGTTCAGAGAATTTCTTGCACATATCTTGATTGGGTGATCCAAATATAATGTCATCTACATATATTTGTACCATTAGAATGTCTTCTCCTTCTTGTATTCTGAAAAGAGTTCTGTCAACCTTGCCTTTTGTGTAACCATTGTCAAGTAGGAATTGTGACAATGTGTCCTACCAAGCTCTAGGTGCTTGCTTTAGACCATAGAGAGCCTTCTTCAGACGATATACTTGATCTCCTTTTTCAAATCCTGAAGGTTGCTCTACATACACTTCTTCTACCATAATACCATTCAGAAAAGCACTCTTGACATCCATTTGGTATACTTTGAAGCCCATATATGATGCATAAGCTAGAAACAGTCAAATGGCTTCTAATCTGGCTACTGGAGCAAAGGTTTCATCATAGTCAATTCCTTCAGATTGTGAGTATCCTTTTGCAACTAGCCTTGATTTGTTTCTAGCTATTACATCATTTTCGTCCTTCTTATTCTCGAATACCCACTTTGTTCCTACTACATTGTGGTTTTCAGGACGATCTACTAATTCCCATACTTCATTCCTTTCGAATTGGTTTAATTCTTCTTGCATAGCAGTGATCCAATTGCTATCAGTCATTCCTTCTTCTATGTCAGCTGGCTCAATATTAGACAAGAAAGCACACCAGCAGAACATAGATGATTGGGGGTTCTGATTCAATTGTCTTCTGGTCTTGATACCTGAGTCTGCTCCTCCTAAGATGAAGTTTGATGGATGATTGTTTCTCCATGTATGCCTCACACGTGTGTCTGCATTAGATGAGCTTGGATTCTCATCTGTTCTAGTGCCATCAGGAGAGTTGACTTGATTAGGTCGATCGTCATCTGTATCTTGTGTGTCAAAGAGATCATTCCCCCTTGCATTTGGGATTGTTGCATCTTGATTTTGGTCAGCTTGCTCAGCTTGAGTTTGAGATCTAGTGACCGGTCTATGTGGTTTATCCTCCTCTGGTTCTTCAGGAAATGGTTCATTGACTTCAATAAACTCATCTGGTCTAGACTTGATCACTAGTTTCCTCATCTGATTTACAGTTGAGTCTGTTTGTACTGCACTCTTTTCACAAGATTCATAAAAAACAACATGAGGTGTTTCTTCCACAAGAAGGGTTCGTTTGTTGAGTACTCTAAATGCTTTGCTAGTTGAGGAGTATCCCAAGAATATCCCCTCATCTGCTTTGGCATCAAAAGCATTCAGCTTACTTTTCCCATTGTTGTGAATGAAACACTTACAACCAAATATATGAAAGTAAGATACTCTAGGTTTTCTTCCTTTCCACAGTTCATATGGGGTTTTCTCATGAATTTTGTGAATACCTGACCTATTTTGAGTGTGGCAAGCTGTGTTGATGGCTTCTACCCATAGTTTCTTAGGAGTTGAAAATTCAGCAAGGAGTGTTCTTGCAGCTTCTTTGAGTGTTCTGACTCTTCTTTCAGCTACACCATTCTGTTGTGGTGTTCTTGCTGCACTTGTCTCATGCTGAATACCATTAGAAGTACAATAGGCAATAATATAAGAGTTAATAAATTCAGTGCCTTTGTCACTTCTAATTTTCACAATAGGTTCTCCTTTCTCTACTTGGATTCTCTTCAATAGTTTAGGGAGCTTCTGCTGAGTTTCACTCTTCTTGTATAAGAAGACAACCCAAGTAAACTTGGAGTAGTCATCTACAACAATGAGAGTGTACTTCCTCCCTGTAAGAGTAGTTGGAGTGATTGGTCCAAAGAGATCCATGTGAAGCAATTCAAGAACTCTGCTGGTTGATACTGTCTTCTTGGTCTTGAAAGAGACCTTTGTTTGCTTTCCTTGTTGACATGCATCACAAACCTGATCTTTACAGTAGAGTTCATTAGGTAGACCATCAACTAAGGATTCCCTTGCTAACTTGTTCATAGTCTTAAAGTTCAGATGACTGAGACGTTTATGCCATAGCCAGCTGACATCTTTAGGGCTTTTCACAAGTAGACATGTATCCTTAGGACAGCTGTTCCAATTTGCAAGATACATACTTCCCTTTCTAGATCCTGTGAGAAGGTTTTGTTTTGTTCTTTTGTCACTTATGAGACACTCATCTTTAGAGAAATTTACTGAATAACCAGTGTCACAGAAATGAGAAATATATAATAAATTAAACTTTAAACCTTCTACATATGATACATCATGTACCTCAATATCACCATTTTTAAGGGTGCCATATCCTTTTGTGTTACCGTGCGCGTTATCACCAAAGAAGACTTTTGGACCTTTCTTTTCTGTGTAGTTGGTCAGCAGGGCTTTGGTTCCTGTCATATGAGTTGAGCATCCACTATCTATGTACCATATTTCTCCTGCTAGACCTCCTCTTCTGTATAGGTCCCTTCTTTCCTGCAAGAAAGGTTAAGTCTTAGGTACCCATTTTGTCTTGGGTCCTTGGGTGTTAGTACTACCCTTGGGAACCCACATATACATTGGTCGTTTGAACAACCTTGAGCACTTGAGTTGTTTCCCTCGGGCATCACAGAACCAAATCTTACCAGTTAACACCTTGGACTGGTCTGATTTGTTATTTGTGTCAGCTAAGCAATAGTCAAATGGTTTCCTCTTATAGGAGTGTACATACATTATCTTTTGACTAGTTACATTCGGCCTGGGTGCATTAGTTGGACGATGTACACGATTATATGGACCATACTCCTCTGTTCTCACAATATCATAAGAGATAGGGGGTGCAAAGAGAACATATTTGTGTGAAGAAGATTTCTTCTTCTTGGCTGGAGCAGCATACAGCTGAGACTGTCTCAGACGAGATGGTCTAGGTTGTTTGTTGTTCCTCTGTGCATGCTTGGGGTTAACTTGTCTCTTTCCATTTTTGGTGTTGGGATAGTTAACCTTAGCTGGTACAGATGCCTTTTGGTTCATATTAGGTTCATTGTGTTTAGAACACTCACCCTTATCATGTGTCTGAGTAGTGCACTGATTAGGTGTACTACTCCCAGCTGGAGAGGATGTTGATGGATTAAGTTCATAGCCAAAACCCATCTTATTTCCATTTGATCTATAATATTCAGAGATACTTTCAATAATAGTAGCTGCTTTATTGAACTCTGATATATTTTGATTTAGGCATTCCTTCTCCTTTTCTAAGAGCGTGTGTGCTTGGAAGAGGTCATCGAACTTAGATTGTAGTATACGAAATTCCTTGGTTTCTAAGGCTTGAGTTTCTAACATCCCCTCATACAACTGAGTTGTTGTGGTATTTTCTTCCTTAAGAAGTTCCACTTCTTTGGTCAATCTTTCATTCATTGTGACCAACTCAGGGGTGTTATCAAACTTAGCCTTTTTCAACCTAGCAATTTCTTTCCTTAAATTCTTATTCTCTTCTTCCACTTCTATAAAAGCTCTAGTGGCAATATCCAGATCACCTTTTACCTTTCTTAAAGATTGATAATAGGTGTCTTCTGATTCGCCTTCAGATGAGTTTATATCATCTGTTTGTGAAAAAATAGGTGAATGGAAAGTAGTAGTGTAGGAATTTACCTCATTTTCACCTATGGCCATCATAGCTAGATCATCTGAATCATCTGAGAAGATTTGACAGTCTGGTGATGTAGGAAGTTCATCACTTTGATATTCAGATTCTTCAGTCACCATTGCTTGCTTATCTGAATTTCTTCTGTCTCTTCTTGGCCTTCTTTCTTCTTTGTCATCTAAATTCAGCTCAGAACATTCATAGACATAATGTCCTGGTTTGCGACAATTGAAGCATGCTCCAGATTTTTTATTTGAACTGCCTTTCCTTGGAGGAGTGGCATCTCTTCTTCTGGAGCCTCGGCTGTCAGATGATTCCACATCCTTTATAGGATACCTTTATGGTGTTCTTTCTCTAGATTCTCTAGAGGATGAACCACCTCTCTTATAATTCTTGTAGAATTTTCTATATTTGTTGTTGAGAGTGTTCACCCTTTCAAATCTCTTGATCATAAGAGCCATTTGCTCTTTCAGACTCATATCTGATCCTTCAAAGTCTTCTGTTTTCAGTGAGGTCTTGCCAGATGAGGTGCTTGCAGCTTTTGTATTTGTTGCCTTGAAAGCTACAGTCTTGGAGGTAGATGGGGTTGCAGTAGGCTCATCATTTTCTGAGTTTACTTCTCTTTCAAGATCATACTCATGAGCTTTGAGGTTCTGAAACAGAGTTTGAGTAGACCATATCTTAATATCTTGAGTATCTTTGATGGTGGTCTTTTTGAGTCTCCATTTCTTGGTTAGAGAGTCTAAAATCTTCAAGTTTTTCTCTCTATTTGTGTATTTCTTGCCTAGGGATTCAATCTCATTTATGATCTTGGTAAATCTATTGTCCAACTAATCAATAGACTCTTCTGGCTGCATCTTGAAGTGTTCAAACTTCTTGACTGCTGTTGATAGTTTACTTTCCTTGATCAGCTCAGTTCCTTCACAGAGAAGTGCTAGAGCATCCCACATATCTTTAGCTGTCTCACAATTGATTACTTTTGCAATGTACTCATTTGGAAGAGTTTGCATGATATAATCTTGAGCAATGCTGTCAAGATTTGATTGCTTCATCTCTTCTGGTGTGAGGTCCTTCATCGGCTTGGGGGCAAGTTCTCCAACTGGAACTTCTGGATCACCATTTGCAGTGTTGACTGTCATGATGGTGATTGAGCCTTCTGTGATTACTGACCACATCTTGTAGTGGACTGATGTGAGATTTTTCCTCATCCTGATCTTCCAGTAATCATAATCCTCCACTGAAAACTTAGGCAACTTACGCATATTAGCACTCATGCTGTATGAGTTTTCAAAAACAAGTTTTTCAAAAGAAAAAGATCTGTTCAAGAGGACTACAGAAAGACTCCCTCAAGTCTTCTGATAATCTAGAGACAGTAGTCCGTTAGAACCACTGCTCTGATACCACTTGTTGGTCCCTGAACGAGTAGTGTATGGGATTAAAGTCTAGAGGGGAGGGGTGAATAGTGATCTGAATGGAGAGTATGGAACCTCTTCTTATCTCTATGTCAGCTGGACTACAAGTCTGCTGGTCCAGATGACTATAGTGATCTAAATGGAGATTTTATGTGCGGAATTATGGTAGGCCTTGTTTAGACTCGTTCTTTTTGTTTCTTTTGAAAATGCCAAGTTGCTTACTTAATGAAAATACTCAGCTGATGCTGGTTTGAAAGTTATGGCCTTGATTTGAAGATAGATGAAATCAAAGTATGCACTATATAAAATGTATGGAAATGACAATAATGTAAAGTGCAGAAAGATAAATAACACCAGGTTTATAGTGGTTCGGATATACGATCCTACGTCCACTCTCACGTCCTAACGTGATGTTTAATCCCTTTAATTTACCAAAAATTACAAGGGCTTGTCCTTTATAGTCCCAAGGGTAGGACTTTGAGATCTGAGCAGTCCTAACTGCTACGGTCTCCACAAGTGATTGTAAGCACTTGCACTTTGCAGGGGTTCAAAAACTTTAACCTTTCGGTGGGGGTTTGGGGTTTTTGAATGTTTCCAACTAATGGTTCAAGCTTATAATATGCTTAACCACTATGCCTAAATCAATGGATTTACAATATGAATACGATTCAGGTTCTTGGGTTGGATAGAAATCACTTAAGAGCTAGGGATATTCTTATGGATTCTGGCTCTTGGAGAACTCTTAAAACAGTATGGCTTTTAGCTTGATTGCTTGATTAGCTTGTTGAATTCTCTCGTTGTGACTTCGTACTTGTGATTTCTTATCCTCTTGTATTTATAATGGTGATTGCTTGCAACTAGCCGTTGGAGTTGACTAGCCGTTGGGGCAATCTTTCCATATTGGCTTGATTCCTTGATTCCAGCTGCTTGATTGCTCCAATCCTGGGATCATGTCAATCTTCTAAGTAAGGTAAGTCTTCATTCGAATTGCAAGATGACTTTGGAATCAGCCGAGTCCTGGACGAGCACTTAGTCTTCTGATCTTCACTACTAGTCTTCTGACTACTCGTCTGGCCTTGTGCTTCTGTCTTCTGATATCAGTCGAGTAGAACTCTTCTGATCTGGTAAATACTTGTGCTGCATTAGGGTTATCTTCAACTTGGACTCCATCAGATAAGTAGGTATACAAGCACCTTAACTTATCTGGTCTTCAAGGATCTTATAGTCTTCATGTCTTCTACTCTTCTCATCTTGAGGGAGCGCATGTAAGCCGGGACTGTGCAAATCAGCTGATATCCATACAGTTGATCACACAAGACTAGTCTAAGCTGTTCTATACAAAGTCAGTTGATCCTATTACATTTATAAACTCTAAGTGTTTTGGCCATCAAAACTATTCTAACATCAAGTGGGGCTTAGGGTGAATTTACATCCCAACAGTTTTGCAACTCCTCTGGAGTTAGGGGTGTGTTGTTCAATGCAGGGGCAATACCAGTAGCACTGTTTATTTTTACAGCAGGCATGTCACCACCAATTGTCCCACCAGATACAAACCCAGGCAACACCATTCTCTTATTGGCTTGTACTCTTGAACTGTTCTGCATAAACTGATTCTGGGAATTTGATGATGCATGAACAAAGTTGCTCCTGAATTGTGCCATCATCCCCGATCTCAGTGAATTAACTGTTGTAGAACAACTGGGTGTAACATTTGATCGTCGGAGTCCCCGCGCCGGAGATCTCTAGGGCGTGTTTTTGTAGGTGTTTGAGAGCTGTGGAGGGAGCGATCCATACAATTCTTATCGGAAGGTTATAATCCGACACGAAGGATTCATAATCACACCACATCATTTTTTGACGTAACAACTAGCACCGTCTATGGGAAAATAGATCTAAGACATGAGATTTAACCCTTGACTATTGGAGGTGAATGTGAGGTTGTTAGACGAACTACTAAAGATGAAAATGAGATATTTTCCTCCCCTATACGACTTGAATTTGGAACTCCAGTGGGAGGAGGAACTCCACTACCTATTTTCCTTCCTCTCCCTCCGAAGAATTTGGTTGGAAGTTCGGGAAAATGACTTTTATTCGTTCCTTCATGGGAAAATCCGCCCCCTGCACCAATAGAGGTTCAAAATTTGATGGAAGAGACTCTAGACACCCCTATCCCTACTGAGGGTGATGTTGTTGACATGTCTGGAGCCCTCGGCAGTGGACCTAGCAAGAAGATACTTCTAACAGCTGTAGGTTCAGAATTGCTGGTAATGACTACTGAACAATTGAATGTTATAATAACACGAGCCATGGAGAAGGTGATGGTTGTCTAACCCCTATAGCCTTCCCGAGGGCGACTGAGGTTGTAGGTCAGAAATGAAGTTGTTAATTTTAAAAAGGGGTTAGTTGCAAATTAAATCACGACATTTAGCTCATTTGCAATCTAATCTAAACCTTAAAATAATTGCAAATAAATCACCAACTTTAAATATTATTGCAAATTAGACTTTTTAGTAGTCCACTTTGTCCCTAAATCATATCTTTTGATATTTGGTCTGGTTAAAAAATAATATTATTTTGTTAAGGTGTTGTTATGTCAGTAAAAAGTCTAAATTATGTTAGATTCGAAGACAATTGAAATTGTCAAAAAGACTAAATTGTAACAATATTTAAAGTTTATGATTTATTTGCAATTACCTTAAAGTTTAGATTAGATGGCAAATGAGAAAAATGTTGTGATTTAATTTGTAATTAACTAAAATATTTATTTATTTAAGGTGTTGTGGTTGATATTGAAGGTTGACTTACAATTTATTATGAGTTATTTTAATAGTATTACTTAAGTTGTTTGTTTCCGAAATATTATAATTTTTTTTAAAGTTGTTTTTATATTTATTAAATGTTAAAAATTCAACGTCTCATTTTACCTGATTCTCACAAATTTTCTTTGAAATTTGCTTTATAAAATTATATAATATAAATATTTAATTTTATTAACTTTCCGTGTAATACGCGTGTGCTAATCTAGTTTAAGTGAATAATTTGGAGAGTAAGGAAAAAATTGTGTGAATATATCTTATTTCCAAAATATAAAAATAATGAAAGTGGACCAAAAAAATATGTGAAAACTTTACAAAATTGTGTTTTTGTTACTCTCTGTTCGCCTATAAATTTTACGTTTTGTCATTTTGGTCTGTCCACCTATAAGCTTCTGGGGAAAAAACAATATAGGACAAACCACCCCTATTCTTTATGATTCAAGCTAAATTTTTTAAATGATTCAATTAAAGACAAAATGATACACAATTGTACCAATTTACCATTGTCTTACCATTAATTTCAAAATTTCAAATCATTAAATTAATTAATGTCAAATATGCATAGTCAAATATCTTAAATTTTAAAAAGTTAAGAGATTATTCCTCGATTATAGCGCTAATTGCAATTAAAAAATCTTTCATAAAATTCGAGATCATACTTTCTATTTGTCCACATTCATATTTTTATATACTCAATAATTTTCTTATTAATCGGAAATATATTTTAATTAATTAAATATTCATATTGTTATTATTTTGCATACCATATATTTATTAAAATATAAATTATACTATGAAATACTTAATAAAATTAATACATTCAAAAAAGTTATTTTACTCGATACACCTCTAAAAGTGTTTAAATAATTTGATGAACAACTTGTATTAACAAATACTTGTTGAATATGTCTAAAAATTTTTTGCGAGATGCAGATATGCATATTTTATTATATAAAACCGATAAGTGCATATACTTTCAAATATGCATACGTTTTTTTATATATGCAATCGATAATTACATATTGTTGGTCCTGAAAGGAGTATATAACAAGTGTATGAGGGGGGGGGGGAATACACTTGTATGCAATTCTTTCTAACTTTGATCAAACCAGAGTTCAGCAAGGTTGTCTTGGACAACTCTGCTGAAGATGATTAACTCTTCTAAGATAATCAAACTACTAAGTACTATTGAGTACTTAGTTGAATAACTATCTAGGGGAGTTATATGTGCGGAATAGTGGTTGGCCCTTTAAGTTTAGACTCCTTAAGATTCTGAAATCACTTTGTCAATCCAAAACAGTCCAGTTAAGTTTCAGGGAACTTGTCCAAATCAGTTTTGCACAGTCTTTGAATATGTGTCTTTTGAAGATCAGTTTTGTGTGCATTGTTGAATGAATGTAAGTACTTGTAAAGTAAATCAACACAGGAGTTTTATAGTGGTTCAGAGACTCAAGCTCCTTGTAGGTCCTTAAGTTGAGTTAATATCGAGGGAAGCTAAAGAAAATGTCTAGAGGGGGGTGAATAGACTTTTCTAAAATCTTTCGATATATCAGAATTACAATGTGCGGAATACGAAATTATCAATGAGCCCAATTCAAGATTATACTCAACTTATTTTCGAGAACTCTGTTCTATACTCAACTAGTCTAGATCAGTTAAGTAGTTAACCAATTAAGCAATTTAACAATCAAAACAGTAAAGTAAATTGAACACAAGATTTATAGTGGTTCGACAACTTGTCTACATCCACTCTCACAAACCCAGTTGTGATGTTTCCACTAAACTCTTCCAATCGAGTACAAGTGTATGTTCCTGTCTTTAAAGTCCCAAGAAGAAGACTTAGATCTTCAACAGACTATACCTCCAGATATGTCTACGATCTTACTAGAAATTTTACAAGTATCTAGCACCTTGAAAAATAACAAACAAAAACTAAAAACTTCTCTGATCTTCAGTAGTAGCCTTCTTGATTCTTCACTTGTCTTCTGGCTATCTTTCTGAACTTCAATCAACTCTGAGAGTAAACTTCAAATATATCTTTGATAATGCTTCACTTGAGTATGAACGTTAGTGTATCAGTAGTAGTCAATTGATCACCATCATGAAGTATTTATAGACTTCAATCTTCAAGAACTTAGTAAGTTGTAACCAACTTTTCTTGATAACTACCTTCAACTGAATCTTCTTATCAATCCACGCGTTTCTGTTATGAATTAGTTATTCCATAACTAACTTCTATATCTTTATCTCTTCACGCGTATTTGACTAATCTTCACGTTGACTTGTCTTGAGTAGACTTGTATGCACTTGTCTTGTCTTGTAGTCTTCCTATCTTGAGTAGTAGAATTCGACTCTTCTTGTCTGGTCTTCCTTCTTCAAATAGTAGAGTAGACTATACTAATCTTATCAAGACTATTACATTACATTAAGCTTTTATAATACAAGCTTAGTCAACTTATAAACTATACAATGAATCTATCTATTACATATAAAAAATCATGAGCTCTATACAACAATTCAATAGCTCAGTAACAATCTATCATATATGAAGTACTTATAAATCGTACTTATCTTTCAATAAATACTTTCTCTTAAACTGTACTTGTCTTTTGAATTCTACTGATCTGTACAAGATGACTTCAACTCAACTAGACTAGATTAGTCAACACTTAGAAAATATTCAAGTCTTCTTTTGGCTTATCAAAACTTTATCTTCTTTATCTTTTATTCATCATTTAGGACTTGTTCTAGGATTCATATCCCAACAATTTCCCCCTTTTTGATGAAGCCAAAACTACTTGAATCTTTTCTCATAAGTAGACTAGTTAAGTAGTTATCTTGTCTTTTAACATCAAAATAGTACTTTATCTTTTCATTCATTCAAAAATAAGATCAGTAGATATTACAAATACTTCCAAAATAACAAAATATCAGAGCAAAAACAACTAAAACAAACAACTAATCTGAAAGAGTACCTCCTTCCGGGTTTGGAACGCAGAATGCATCAAGGAGTCTCTTGTGAATTAGACATATATGATCTTCATCTTCAATCTTCTCTTTATCCAGCAGCTCTTCTTCAAACTTCTTGATTTCATTAACATCAACCCTTTTTCCTGAGCTTGTCATGGGACATTTCCATTTTGGAAATTCAGGAACAAGAATATTGAAATTAGCACCAGCAGAAATCCTTAGGATTAAATGCCATAACTTCCTGTATTGTCCTTCCATGAACCTGTCAAATAAAGAGTATAATTCATCTTGGCTTTCAGCATCCCCATACTTCCTGATGATCCAATGATCAAGTTCCCATTGACTCTTCACTTCAATCCATTCAGCTCTATGCTCATTATCTATGAAGTGATCAATGAACTTGTCTTCCATCTTGTCTTCATCAGCTTTCAACTTCTGTAGTCTTTCAATATGTTTCGTAATTTTCTTCTTGCTTGCATAATGAATCTCATCATCTGCAATTCTTTGTTTCTTCTCAACTACAGCAGCAGCAGTATGTTCTTCAATACTCAACTTCCTCTTAACTCGTCTAGTCTGAATCTCTGCTTCAGGAGACGATGCAACACCTTTACCTTTCACTAATCTCATCTGCTTTTCAGTTTCAGCTTGCTCTAGATCTGCCTTCTTCACTAATCTGCCTCTTTTAGGCCTTCTTAGTTCTTCAATTGCAGTAGCAGCATCTTTCATCTCCGGTTCAGCACTAGCAGACTTAGCAACTTCAACTAGACTAGTCTCTTCCCCCTTTTTGGCTTCATCACTTGCCTTAAGAGTGAAAAGAGAAGTAAAGCGAGTCATTTCTTCTTTCAAAGCTTCCTTCATAGCTTCAGCAGCTGACTCAATGTGCTTCTGATGCGATTCCGCAGTGCTCATCTTGTCTAAGCGTTCAGTAACTAGTTCCAACTTCTGTGTACAGGAAACTAGTTCATCCTTCAGTTGAGTAGCCGTCTGTCTAAGAAGAGTATTTTGTTCAGTCAGCTCATGTAGAACAGCCCGAGAACGCACCAACTGATCTTGTGCTTCCCTTCTCTGTTCATCAGCAATGGAAACTTTAACACTGTAGAGTCTTTCCATTTTACTAGACTCTTCAGCTAACGATCGAGCAAACAAGATTGATCTCTTTTCTGAACTATCAACCTGTTTCTTCAGAAAATCTTCAACTTGAGCAAACAACTCTTTTCGGAAAGTTACGTCCATCTTGTTGATTTCACCAATAAACAAGTCTCTGGATTGGTCAACAAGTGACTGATTCTGTGCAATTAGCACATCCTTCATTTTCAAGTTTAAGAATTCATCTATAGCAGTGTGAACAACACTTCTCAGATCAGTCTTTAAATCACCCAGAAAGTTGTCTGGCATAGCTTGAGTCGAACTGGAAGTTCCAACAATATTATCAACTGCCTTGAGTTCTTCTTCATCAAACATCTCAGCATCCAAAAACTCATCATCTTCTTTTCCAATCATGAGTGAGTCGACTTCATCTTCATCACTATGAACAATTTCTTCCAACTGTTCTGAAGTCTGGACTGCTATCTCAGCTACTTCTGGCTTGAACTCTTCTTCAACTAGATCAGTCTGAGTTCCAACGTCAAAAGCAAACATATCCTCAATAACACCATCCGGAATGTTCAAAAGCTTCTTGACTAGATCAACCAAGGCTTTGCGCGGGAATAGTTCGGAGTGATCCTTAACTCCACTATTTTCTTTCTGTTCCATCTCCCAATCCATAAAATTGGAGATTCCGCCTTTGCCTTGAATGACTTCAAACAAATCATCTGTAGACGACTTCTTCAATGCGAACCATGTGCAAATCCGGACTAACTTTTCAAACTATTCGGATTCATAGTCTACTTCTATAGTCGAGAGCGTCCTCTTCAAATTCTTGGACATTCGGGCACGAATTCGCTTCTCTCGTAGACACATCGGATAATACACCAGGGATTCAAATCTAACAACAGACGGGTCCTGAGTAGATGGGGTCTCCAACTCAGCTGTTGCAGTGGCAACTGGCGTCTTGTCTGAAGTAGATGGGTTGGGGGGTTCACTATATTCTGGTGAGGGAGAGGGAGTGAAGGCACTGGTTTCAATGGGCTTTAATGTGGCTTGGTCAGGTATGACAACTGTAGGAGTATCAGTTGTATCTTGTTTAGAAGTGATTTGGGGATGACTGGCTCTAAGCGGTAATGCCGCCAGTACATGAGAGGTTGGGGGTAAAGGACGAGGCCTAGATCGATGTGATCTAGCCTTGGTTCGAACAGTAGAGAGAGAGAGAGAGAAGGAATTGACAAAGCTTGTGAAGAAGTACCAACCTGGTGACTCGACTCTTCTGGTGGAGGTGGGGTTCCAACTCTCACAAGAGTATACATCTCAGGTACTTGGTCACTCGACTCCTCCTCTTGAGTCGTCTCTTCATCCGATTGAGTCTTCTCTGAGTCGTCTGTACTGGACTCAGCTTCCTTAGACCCAGCTTGTGAAGAACTATCTGAATCCGCATATGGCAACACTTCAGATTCATCAAATTGGACCTGCCTAGTAGCAGCCGGCCTTCCAGCAACCTGCTTCTTCAGAGCCTCTTTCTTTAGATAGAACTTCAACGGATGAAATGGCTTTCCTTTGCTCCAATTAGTCTTGTTGGGCATCAACAGTGGGAGTAATATACTCAGCTTGTTTCCATATCCAACTGCTTGAGAAACCACCCAATTTCGGGTATCAATATCCACCCTAACACTTCTTTCAAAGTGCATCATCCTGTCAGCTATTAACTTAAACCAATTACCCTCGGTAATTCCATCGTAGATAGCTGCCATAATTCTTGTTTTTACTTGTGTGACTGAGTCAAAAGATCCAGTGGCACATAGAAGCATCTTGCTAGCTATGTCCAGTAGAGTGCGATATTTTTCTAGGAGCTCACCCTTCTTAGCTGTAATAGCTTTACCATCAGGTTTCAGTTTCATCTTCCTTCCGCAGAAAATGCTTAAATATCTCATCTCTTGCCCTTCCGCATACTTTTCCACATCAATCGTTCCGATGGGCAACCTCAGTCTTTCAAAAAGAGCTTCACGTGTGATTTCCACTCGATTTGAACCGATAAACGATTCGATGACATCTCCTCTTCTGCTAGCATTAGCATAGAATTCCAGAACCTCCTCTTCCAGAACAACCTTAGGAAATGCCTCTAAATAGGGTTTTAGCCCGCATCTAGTGCACTTGGTCAGAATTTCTTCATTACCAACTGTGTGATGTCCACCAAAGAACAGGGACGGTTCAACATGCACCTTGTTGTCATTGATGTATCTGCCTAGATCAAACTGTGCCTGAATGTTGGTATTAACATCGAAAATAGACCGAATAGACATGTTGAATGATTTGAAACGAATAAGAAGGTAGATTATGTAGAGAATCACTGTTAGCAAGTAGTAGAGAAGTTATGAAACGTGAGGCAAGACGTGTGCAAGTGTTGGTTTTTGTTTAAAACAGAATTTGATCCAACGGTCAAGATTGAAGGATTAGATCCAACGGTGAAGACCTTTGGCATTCAGTTACGGAACCGAGAAAAAAATGTGAATTGATTTTGTACAAATTGAAATCCGCCTCTCTTATGTGCAAACTTAAAGAGTGTATTCATCTGACCTATTTAGGTCGTGTTTTTGGCATGAATTGAATATGTACACCTCATTAACTAGTGGTGTATAAATCCAATTCTAGAATTTCCAAATTTTAACACAATCTTATTATTTTAACATTTGTTAATTTGTTTCGAGTAAACACTTTTAACACATATCTATGTAAATCAATGAAAACTTAGCTTGTCTGTTCGAGTCCATCCAGAACAGATGAGTAGGACTAAGCTTCATAAGGCGAGTATGCTTAATGGCACAAGACGAGTAGTCTTATGTCCATCAGATGAGTTCCCCCTTCGACCGTGCATATCTGTCTGAATGTCGAACAGCTCTATGTACCTGTCTTCTTTAGTACGACAGATAGTCGAGTAGAATTTATATGCCGAATATTAATTTAAATCAATGATCAAGGTTCAAACAGGATGACTGTTACCAAACTAAAGAGTCAACATAAGGATCTTTAAGAAATCAAAGATTCCCCCTTAAATGTTTATTCCCTTAGTATTACCCTCAGCTTTACCAGCTTCCTCATCGGGTTGTTTGGTCAACTTGTCTGACCTTGTTTACCTGTCTGTTGCGTGAGTAGACGAGTGCTCTGCTCTTTTGTGGTAGCTTGTCTATTTCTCCTTTCTTCTTAGGACTGTACCTGTCTTGTTAGTACATTGCTACATACTAGTAGGATCAATATCAATCAATCCTAGACTAATGCATAATTCACGAAATCGGGCCTCAGCTAATGGTTTTGTGAAAATATCAGCTCTTTGAAAATCAGTATGAATCTTTTCCATGCGAATATCCTTCTTTTCTACATGATCACGTATGAAATGGTGTTTCACATCAACATGCTTACAACGTGTGTGCAGAACAGGATTTTGTGTAATGGCAATAGCACTATTACTATCACAGAATATTGGAACATTTGATTCACAAATATTATAATCTCTAAGCTGTTGAATAAGCCATAATAATTGACTACAACAACTACCAGTAGCCATGTACTCGGCTTCAGTAGTAGAGGTAGCAACACTTCTCTGCTTTTTCGAAAACCATGAAATGAGTTTTGTGCCTAAGAATTGACAAGAACCAGATGTAGATTTCCTATCTATTCTACAGCCACCAAAATCAGAATCAGAGTAGCCACTTAGAGATAAATCATCATTTGAAGGATACCATATACCACGATTGATGGTTCCTTTCAAATATTTCAATATCCTTTTAGTGGTTTCCATATGACTCTCTTTTGGATTGTCTTGAAAACGAGCACAGACACCAACAGAAAATGCAATATCAGGTCTACTAGCAGTCAAGTAGAGTAGTGATCCAATAAGACCACGGTAATGAGTTTGATCAGTACATTTACCATTCTCGTCTGGATCCATCCTGTAAGTAGGTTGCATAGGTACTCCAGAAGATTTACATGTCTTAATACCATACTTGTCTAGTAGATTACGAGTATATTTTGCTTGATTTATGAAAATCCCTTCAGGGGTCTGTTTTACTTGAAGTCCAAGAAAGTAATTCATTTCACCCATCATGGACATCTCAAATTTACTTTGCATGAGCGTTGAAAAACTTTCACTCAGCTTTTTGTTAGGTGATCCAAAAATGATGTCATCTACGTAAATTTGGACGAGTAAAATGTCTTTCCCTTCTTGTCTTCTGAACAAGGTTCTATCTACCTTGCCCTTGGTAAAACCATTTTCTAATAGAAATTGAGAAAGAGTATCGTACCAGGCTCTTGGAGCTTGCTTTAGTCCATATAAGGCCTTCTTTAATTTGTATACCTGATTACCTTTGACTTCGAAACCTGGGGGTTGTTCAACATATACTTCTTCCACAAGAATACCGTTAAGAAATGCACTTTTAACATCCATTTGATATACAATAAATTTCATGTAAGCAGCATATGCAAGAAACAATCGAATGGCTTCTAGTCTAGCAACAGGAGCATAAGTTTCATCATAATCTATGCCTTCAGCTTGTGAATAGCCTTGGGCGACTAGTCTAGCCTTATTACGAACAACTACATCATTCTCATCTTTCTTATTCTTGAAAATCCATCGAGTGCCAACTACATTATGATGTTTTGGTCTATCGACAAGTTCCCAGACGTCGTTTCGAACAAACTGATTCAACTCGTCTTGCATAGCAATGATCCAATTACTATCAGCCAATGCCTCATTAATGGTTTTAGGCTCGATAGATGAGAGGAAACAACACCAGCAAAACAGAGATGGACTAGATTGTTCTTGCGACTCAAAGAGTTGTCGTCTAGTCTTAACACCAACAGTAGAGTCACCAATAATATTTTCAGTATTATGCGCTGATTTCCATGTATTTCTATTTTTAACAATAATACTATCATCTATATCATGTACAGCATCATGCATATCAACATCATTATCATCAGAAGATTTAATAGGAGTAGACGAGTCAACTAGTTTAGGTATGTCAACTGGTCTAGTAGAGTTACCTTGAGCACTCACCTTCTTCTGGTCATCTGACTCGAGAGCTTTTATAAATGGATTGTATGCTTGAACGGATTCATATACTTCTGAGTCTTTGTCAGTTTCGACAGTTAGCTCAGTAGCTTTCTCACTGATCTTGTTGGTAGACGGGTCCTGTTGAGATTCTTCGAAAACCACATGTGGTGTTTCTTCCACACAAAGGGTTGAGTAGTTGAATACTCTAAATGCTTTGCTAGTCGAGGAGTATCCTAAGAATATCCCCTCGTCTGCTTTAGCATCGAATGCATTCAACTTGCTTTTCCCATTGTTATGGATGAAACACTTGCATCCAAATATATGAAAATATGAAACTCTGGGTTTTCTACCTTTCCATACCTCATAGGGCGTCTTACCTAGTGCTTTATTGATAGCACTTCTATTTTGTGAGTGGCATGCAGTGTTGATAGCTTCTGCCCAAAATTTCTGAGGCGTATTATACTCTGTCAGCATGGTCCTGCAGGCCTCCTTAAGAGTTCTGTTCCTTCGCTCTGCTACTCCATTTTGCTGTGGTGTCCTTGCTGCACTAGTAAGGTGCTGGATGCCACGCTTAGAACAAAATTCTTTAATATAGCAGTTAATGAATTCAGTGCCCTTGTCACTACGGATCTTGACAATTGACTGATTCTTCTCAACCTGTAACTTCTTCAATAGATCAGGCAAAAGAGTTTGTGTATCACTCTTCTTGTGTAAGAAGACTACCCAAGTGAACTTAGAATAGTCGTCTACCACAACAAGTGTGTACCTTCTACCGTTCAAAGTTGGAGGAGTTATTGGGCCATGTAAGTCCATATGTAGAAGTTCAAGAACTCTACTGGTTGAGAGGGATGGAATAGATTTAAAAGAGCCCTTCACCTGTTTACCTTTTTGACAGGACGTGCATACATGTGACTTATAGTAGACTTCATTGGGAATACCTTCCACAAGGTAGTCTCTGGCTATCTTATTAAGAACCTTAAAGTTTAGATGACAGAGGCGTCTATGCCAGAGCCAGCCAAGTTCTTTAGGATTCTTAGTAAGTAGACAGGTGTCCCTCGGACAACTGTTCCAGTTCACTATGTACACACTTCCTTGTCTAATGCCGACTAGTAGGACTGTGTGAGTTCTTTTGTCAATGATTTCACATTTCTGACTCTTGAACTGCACCTTGTATCCACGATCACAAAATTGTGAAACAGAGAGTAAATTATATTTCAAGCCTTCAACATACGAAACATCTTGAATTTCTATGTCACCATTCCGAATGTAACCAAATCCTTTAGTAACAGCAATGGAGCTATCACCAAATATCACTTTTGGTCCTTCTTGCTCACGGTAGCTTGACAAGAGAGTCTTGGTGCCAGTCATGTGGTGCGAACAGCCACTGTCTATGTACCAAGTTTCTCCTGTTGAGCCACCTTTCTTGTATAGATCGAGTCGACCCTGCAATAGATGATAATACATAATTTAGGTACCCTCCTTGTTTAGTGGGGTCCTTGGGGGTTAGTCGAGTTCAATGGAATCCAAATGTACATTGGAGTCCTGAACAAGTTTGACCTTTTAAGCTTTCGACCATATTTGTTGCAGAATAAGACCTTGTTGTCCTTATCTGGCCTATCAGTCGAGTTCGGGTCTACTCTTTGGAGATAGCCTTTTGACTTAATCTCTACTTGAGCAGGCACTTGTCTATGATAGTCAGAGTAGGGTTTGTATGCATTAGGTCCATACGATTTATAGACATGTTTAGGTCTTTCTTCTCCTTTGATATCATATGACAAAGGTGGAGGATATAGAACAGCTTGTGTACGATATTTTGGACCTTCCTGTCTAGGTCTAGACGAGTAGAGTTGAGACTGCCTTATGAAAGGAGGTCTAGACTCTTGTCGTCTAGTCTGTACTTGTCTAGTACTAGTCTCCTCAGGATACCAGTCCTCGTATCTGACCTGATTTGGTCGTCCACGATTCCTATTCCTTTGTTGACTTGTCTTAAACGGAACAGGCTTGTTGTTAACTTTCTTTTTACCACCTTTGGTAATTGGAATGTTAACTCGAGCTTGTTTTAGTACAGTACCTTTTGATGGAGTGTCAATATCGTATATCAATGGTTCTTTTCCTTTATCATTAGTCAAAGAGCTTGAGATGAAAATAGTAGGGTTCTGAGGAACTTGAGTAGACGAGCTGGGTGTCTCAGCACCTATGCCTGTCTTGTCAGCAGGAGCCCTATACCTATCTGACAATTCAAGGTTAACCTTAGATGAGTTAACCAGGTCAGTAAGTTTAAGGTCTAATGTGACAACCTCGGTTTCTAAGAACTTATTACGTTCCTCAAGCTTTTTGAGCTTGCTTTGTAAGACATTGAATTCATGTTTCTCAGTCGCATGTGTCTTAAGTAGGTCTTGATACAACTTGTCTGTCAATGCACACTTGTCTTTGAGTTGTCTCAACTCTTCTTGCAAGCGTTCATTTAGGACTGTTATATTAGGATCTACTTTAGACTGTGCTTCCTTAAGATCAATGATTTCTTGTCTTAAGGTGATGTTTTCATCACTGACTTCAATGAATGCCTTGTTGGCAAGTAGGAGGTCGTCTTCAACTGCACTAGTAGAGTGCTGAAGACTACTCCCTACTTGGCTACTGGCAGTGTCACTTTCATCAGAATCTGATTCATCACATGATTGAAAGGAAGTAACAGATGATACCTCTTGGTCGATTTTAGCCATGAAGCATAGACCATCATCAACTATGAATGCTTCATCGTGATCTGGTTCAGACGGGTAGCTAGATGAGGATGATGGCAACTCGTCTGAGTCAGAGTCAGAGTCATTATTGGCCATCATTGCCTTTTTACCACGGTTGTATCGTCTTTCCCTTCGTGCTTTGCGTTCTTCTCGATCATCAGTACTCAGGTCTAGACATTCATATATGTAGTGACCTGGTTTCTCACAGTTGTAGCACACAAGATCATTAGTAACCTTTTTAATAGGAGAGTTGTTCCTTCGTTTATTACGTTTATCAGAACGAGTAATCTTCCTACTATCAGACTCTCTATCTTGTCTGTTACCTTTCGAGACTTCGTCTCTCCTTTCGGACGAGTTTCGGTCTCGTCTGGTTTCAGACGAGTTCTTAGAAGCAGACCCTCTATGCTCTCTATAGAACTTCTTATATCTTCCGAAACGTTTATTCAGCCTATCAAACTTTCTAACCATGAGGCTTACCTGATCCTTCAGACTAAGATCAGTATCTAACTCGTCTTTCACAGAAGCAGACCTAGTCTTAGTCTTAGACCTGTCTATCTTAGACGAACTAGCCTTAAAAGCAACGTTCTTAGATACAGCATGTTCTCTGTCACTACTTACTATGGGTTCATCTTCGTCTAGATCAAACTCATGAGCCTTTAGAGTTTGAAACATAGTCTCTGCTGTCCATACGTCTATATCTTGGGTATTCTTAACAAGCATTTTTACCATCTTCCATCGACTATCAAGGCTTTTTAGAATCCTAAGATTGATTTCACGAGGAGTATAAGATTTACCAAGGACTTCCAAGTCATTCATGATTTTGGTAAAACGAGTATCCAACTGGTCTATTGTTTCACCAGTTTGCATATGAAATGATTCGAATCTTTGGACAGCAGTGGAAAGCTTGCTTTCTTTGATTAGGGATGTCCCTTCACAAATGATAGCTAAGCGGTCCCACATTTCTTTGGCAGTTTTACATTTTAACACTTTTCCCAGATACTCATTAGGAAGAGTGTGTAAGATGTAATTCTTGGCCAAGCTATCCAAATTATTCTGTCTCATTTCTTCAGAGGTAAGTTCTGACCTTGGTTTCTTGACGAGAGTACCCACTGGTTGATTTGGATCAAGGGCAGCAGTGTTGGGGATCATGGTCACAATTGGACCTTCAGTAACGACGGAGATCATTAAGTCATGAGTGGAGCTGAAGATGGCTTCCATCCTTAGCTTCCAGTAATCGTAGTCTTGTACCTGGAACTTTGGTAGTTTGTTAGCGCTGATCTCAAGAGACATGATTTCAAGAAATAAGTGCTAAGTAGAGTTATGATCAAGAACAACAGATAAGTCAAGAACAGGGAGCACGAAACACAGATGATACAAGAATATGATCAAGAACACGTATACAAAAACAGTCAAGGACCAAGACTTCACCCTAAGTCTTGAGTCGGTTATCAAGAAACAGCAGTTCGTAAACTACTGCTCTGATACCACTTGTAGGTCCTTAAGTTGAGTTAATATCGAGGGAAGCTAAAGAAAATGTCTAGAGGGGGGTGAATAGACTTTTCTAAAATCTTTCGATATATCAGAATTACAATGTGCGGAATACGAAATTATCAATGAGCCCAATTCAAGATTATACTCAACTTATTTTCGAGAACTCTGTTCTATACTCAACTAGTCTAGATCAGTTAAGTAGTTAACCAATTAAGCAATTTAACAATCAAAACAGTAAAGTAAATTGAACACAAGATTTATAGTGGTTCGACAACTTGTCTACATCCACTCTCACAAACCCAGTTGTGATGTTTCCACTAAACTCTTCCAATCGAGTACAAGTGTATGTTCCTGTCTTTAAAGTCCCAAGAAGAAGACTTAGATCTTCAACAGACTATACCTCCAGATATGTCTACGATCTTACTAGAAATTTTACAAGTATCTAGCACCTTGAAAAATAACAAACAAAAACTAAAAACTTCTCTGATCTTCAGTAGTAGCCTTCTTGATTCTTCACTTGTCTTCTGGCTATCTTTCTGAACTTCAATCAACTCTGAGAGTAAACTTCAAATATATCTTTGATAATGCTTCACTTGAGTATGAACGTCAGTGTATCAGTAGTAGTCAATTGATCACCATCATGAAGTATTTATAGACTTCAATCTTCAAGAACTTAGTAAGTTGTAACCAACTTTTCTTGATAACTACCTTCAACTGAATCTTCTTATCAATCCACGCGTTTCTGTTATGAATTAGTTATTCCATAACTAACTTCTATATCTTTATCTCTTCACGCGTATTTGACTAATCTTCACGTTGACTTGTCTTGAGTAGACTTGTATGCACTTGTCTTGTCTTGTAGTCTTCCTATCTTGAGTAGTAGAATTCGACTCTTCTTGTCTGGTCTTCCTTCTTCAAATAGTAGAGTAGACTATACTAATCTTATCAAGACTATTACATTACATTAAGCTTTTATAATACAAGCTTAGTCAACTTATAAACTATACAATGAATCTATCTATTACATATAAAAAATCATGAGCTCTATACAACAATTCAATAGCTCAGTAACAATCTATCATATATGAAGTACTTATAAATCGTACTTATCTTTCAATAAATACTTTCTCTTAAACTGTACTTGTCTTTTGAATTCTACTGATCTGTACAAGATGACTTCAACTCAACTAGACTAGATTAGTCAACACTTAGAAAATATTCAAGTCTTCTTTTGGCTTATCAAAACTTTATCTTCTTTATCTTTTATTCATCATTTAGGACTTGTTCTAGGATTCATATCCCAACACTCCTACATCCACTTTCCCTGATTTAACAGGATAATTCCTTCTCTCTTGGAATTAACTTGTTTTATAGTGCCAAGGTGCACTTGATCAAGAACACCACTCCTTGGTGAATTGATCCCTAGGATGTCTAGAGTCCTAGTACCCTCTTCTCAACTCAGAACTGAACTGTTCTTCTCTCAACAGTCAGCTCCTACCACTTCTACTACTACAACCTTCTCACTTTCTCACTTGAAAGGGTTAAGGATTGGAGTAAGGTTCCAACTAATGAGATATCCTTTACAATGAAGATCAGTGTATAAGGATTAGGATATCTCTCTAAGCTTATGTATGTATATACAGTGAGTTCAGCTTAGAAGAAGTGTATGAAGACTAAGATAGTCTCTTTGAAAGCTTTGAAATCACTTTGACTTGTAGGATAGTTGGATATTCTTGTCAAGGTTGAGGTCATTCTTCAAATGGTCTTCACACTTCTTGTATTTATAGACAAAATGGAGATTTGCCCGTTGGAGAGGCAGCCCCAAATTGCTATAAATGTCTTCCTTGAGTTCTTCAAACTGGAAGACAGATTCTTGATAGTGACATGTCCTTATTTGGGTAATAAACGGCTTGTAAGACTTTGTCTTCTTTCTGCAGCACTTTTCCCAATGTTTGACTTCTTGTTAGGACTAGGACATGGCTTCTGAAGGTTGATCCAATGATAGGACAACATTCCTTATCAACTGGACAACTCTCCTTATCACTATCAGCAGTTTTGCTTTTCAGCAAGGTTGGCTTGCTCTTCTTCAGATGACTTGGCTCTTTCCCTTTTCTTTCACTCCAAGTTGATCTTAGTATGTCTCAATGAAGTTCTTTAGGGTATAGTTGTCTCTAGCTTCTTCAGCATAGTTGACCTTCAACCTTTAAAGCATTTGTTCTGATTCAATCTTGCTGAGACAACTCTTCTGGACAACTCTTCTGATCAGCATACTTGGTCTTTTAGCATCAGAGCATTTTTTTTTTCTCATAGAGTTGGCTTCTCTGGACAACTCTCCTGATCAAAAACCTTTGAGTAGCCTTGTTCTTTTGAGCTAGGTAAACTTGTTCTTGCATATGGCTAGCTTCTTTGGACAACTCTCCTGATCAGAGTCATTAAGCTTGTCCTTTTGATTTTACCAATCTTGCATATGGACAACTTCTTTGGTCAACTCTCCTGATCAGAACATCTTATTAGATTTGTCCTTTTGAGCTTTACAATCTTGTCCTTTCATAAGGACATCTTCTCTGGACAACACTCCTGATCAGAGCATTTGGTTTTCCATAGAGTGTTCTTGCTTTTAAGTGATTGTTCCAGAATTTGAGCCTTGAGGAGATTTGATCTTGATCATTTTCAAAGCATAGGTTCCCCCTCAAATTGTGCATCTAATAGTTAAGAGTTGCCTAACATTTCAGCTTCTCATCTAGCCTTATGCTATGTGTTCTAACATTTTTAGAACACTATCAATTTGACTTAGGCATGTCTCAGGGGGTTTTGGTATTAAATCAAAACATATCATTTTATTCCCAACAATTTCCCCATTTTTGATGATGCCAAAACCTACACATTCTAAGCAAAAGTGACTTGTCTACACTTATTACATATATCTTCAGAAGACATGACTAAGATTAATATTCCTGAAAAGATAATGTGTTAGTGTATTCACTGTTTTTGTTGCAAGTAGGTTTCACAGATAGGCATAGAGAGATTTCTGTAAAGAATGTATCTTGATTCAAAAGTGGTTCAACTATCATTCATATAAAAAGTCATTACAAGCATGTTGATAGTTGAAGATAACTTATCAGAGCATGAAATCATTACAAATCAAGATATACATACTAAACATAGGATCAGAGTAAAATAAACTATTTCAAGTATCAGAGCTATCAGGTATCAGAGCTAACTAATACAAGGTATTCCAGATATCAAAGTAGTATGCATCAATTCTTGTATCAGATCAATCTAAACCATATCAGAGCAAATAGCATGTCAATGCACATATCAGCAGACTTGTCCAAATTTCAGCAGATTTGACCATATAGCAAAAATATCTTCAGATAAGATAATTTTTCATCCAGGAAGAGTCAGAGGACTTAGCCATTCTTAAAGATCATCCTCAGGAGGTGGGTTCATCCTATATTGTGCCCACACTCTCTTCTTGAGTTCCATGGCTTCCTGGTTAGTTCCTTTGGGTCCAAGGGTCATCTTGTTCAGCTTCAGAATTTCTGTGAACTCCCTTAGGATCCTTGCTTGGTCAATCCATCCATCAAGCTTTGGAGGCATGTAGATGATAGGTTTGGGAGCATTGAGTTCAATTCTTGCAATGTCAGCAGCTGCAAGTAATTGTTGATACAATTCTCTGTAGTATTCCAGCATGAACTCAGTGAAGGCAGAGTTTGCATCTCCTCCATTCCATCTGTCAATGACATAATAGTCATAGACAAACTCCCTTTTAGCCTCTTCCCATGTATCATTCAGTTGAATTGGCACCCATTTATCCAAGTGTGGATATTTGGTGTCCATTGGGATTAGAAGCTGAGGCTTCATCTTGCTGTAAGTTGCTCTTCTCCTTCTTGGTTTCTGAAAATTTGCTCTTCTCTTATCTCTTGCTCTGTTAGCTTCTTCCATTAGATCCATTTTCTCTTGGGCCCTCATCATGGCCAGCTTCTGTTGTGTTTCAGGGTCTTTGCCATACCCTTCATGAAACAACTTTGATGGATCATGAGCTAGGACAGTTGTCTTCTTCTTGGGTTCAGGTCCAAATCCTTCAGCAAATAGCTCTTCAATGTCTTTAGTGGACTTGGGACCTTCAGCAGTTTTGGCATATTCAGAAGACTTGTCTTTTTCAGCAGCTTTGGGCTCTTCAGCAGTTTTGGCTTTCTTTGATGTAGGCTCATCCTCATCAATTCTGAATTCAGGTGGAAGATCAAGACTGCTAGGAAAGTCAGTGAATGTCTCAACTTGTCTTTTCTTTCCTTTTGCCTTCTTGATCTTTTCTCTAGTTTGGACACCTTCATCACTTTTGTCCAAACCAGACACTTCACCACCTGGTCTTTGTTGTAACCTCGTCCTTTCTTCTTGAGCTGAGGCCATAGAATTCTTTACTGCAAGTGCTAATTGGTCTTCTTCATTCAATTCTTCCAAGTTCAGCACTTCAGGCTCTTTTCCTTTACCTTCAGCAACTTTGTCTTTCCCTTTGACTGGGCTCCCAATTACCAAGGCACCTTTTTCTCTAGCTCTTTCCCTTTCCCCCTTTTTGGCAGCATCAAAACACTGGGGCTTTAGGTCACTCATTGTTGAGGCCATCAGGGATTGGGCCTGGTTTAGGGACTTCATCTCTTCCAACAAATATACATTTTCATCATGTATATTCTGCATCCTATCACTGCTCAAGCTAAGAAAAGCTAGAACAGGCTTCATCTTTTGTTGGACAACCTCCTCCAAGGTTGCTTTTAGAGATGCATCCAGTTGGGTTTTAAGAAGCTCAGTGAGGTTGGCCACTGCACCTTCAGCAATGTTGGCCAATACCTCTTGGGAAAACTTTTCAGAGGCTGCTTTTACCATAGCTAGTCTTTGCTCTTCAGCCCTTTTCTTTTGCAGTGCTGTCTTCTTTCCAAGAGCTTGTTTGACAGTTAGCGTGAGAGCCTTGACATTGGCATTGTGATTGTCTCTCAGCAGCTTTTGCTCTTTCTTGACCTCCTCTGAGATGGCTTCCATGGTGGATTTGGCATTTTGTACTTCAGTGGAAATGGTTTGGAGGCCAGTTTCCACACCACTAATCCTTGCTTCAAGGGTTGGTAGCACAACATCTTCAGAGCCAGTGAGCCTCATCTCTACAGATGCTAGAGTCCTTCCTTGCTCAGTCAATGCTCCTGAGGTTTCAGCATGAGCAGATTGGACTTGATGAGCCAAGGAGTCCAACTTCTCTGATTGCATTCCAAGTAAGGCCTGAGCTGAGCCTGTATCTACTTGGATAGGTGCATCTGTTAAGAACTCACCTGCAAAAATTTGGTCAAGAGAGATACCTGCAATATTAGACAAATCAAACAGGTTAGGAAATAGACACTCAACACCCTCAATTTCTTTTATATAAGACTCTGATACATCAGCAGCCTTCTTCTCATTTTCAACTCTTTCTTTTCTCCCTTCTTTAATAATTTCCTCACTTAAAGGAACAGGCCTCCTCTCATCAAGGGATTCCTGAAGTTCAGATTTGACTTCAAGAATAGCCTGCCCTTCCTCACTTATGTCACCCTCATTTGGTGGTACACTCACTATTCTAGTGATCACCACATCTCTCTCATCTACTGCTCCCTCTGATTTTTCCACTAATTTTTCCTTTTCAACTCCTTCTCCTAAACCTGCAACATCTCCACCTTCAACAAGGTTCAAAGATGGCAGTTGTGGGGAGATCACAGTGCTTATTTCATCAGCCACTGAGTCATCCTGAATGATTAAGGGCTGATCAGTGTCCAACTCTTCTGACACTGAATAGGCCTTAATCAAACCAGCCTCTAGTATAGGAACCTCAACATCTTTAGGCTGTGCCTTGGGTTCAGAAGAACCTTCATTGGCAGATGTGTCTTTGGTTGTGTTACCACCCTTGGTCAACACCTCTGAAGATACAGAGCCTTTCCTATGATAGGTTTTAGGAGGGTTTGAAAGTCTGTCTGCTATAGAAGACTTGGGTTGAGAAGGTTCAGGGAGGTTGGCTTGAGGGGTTTCAGGAGGGTTGGGATTTGAAGGATTTGAGGGATCATCAGGGGAATCATCATCATTTGAGCTACTGTCAGGGTGTTTGATTCCCTTGGCTTTTCTTTCTTTCTCCTCCTCAATCTTATCAGCTACTAGCTTTGCAAAACTTTCCTCATCAATGAGAAATCTTGTCTTTGAAACTCCAGCAAAGTTTAGCAATCTGTTCTCCTCTATTTGCCACCAGTTTTCACCCTTATCTTGGATGACTTGTGATATCTCCATCATAGACTTGTCTTTTACATCAACAAGCATCCTTAGATCATAGAATATCTTCTGAATTCTTGGAAATTCAGCAAGTTGTGGATACAAACTGTCCACAGTAGCCTTTGCTCCTCCTCTGAGCATACTTTCATAAGTATTCTCCTCCTCATCTCCACTTGAATGGGGACTTTGGGTTATAGGGGAGTTGGCTCTGGGTTCTCCTAGTGTGGCTTCAGGCAGGTTAAGTTCAGGGATGTTGGCTTCAAAAGGGTTAGGCTCAAATGAAGGTACTTCAGTTGCTTTAGAGAGCAATGAATCTGAAGGGGCTTTACTCAGGGGGGTTGGCTCATTGAGTGCATGTTCTAAGAGTTTTGAATAATTGAGCATGGATGAGTCAAGGGGATACAGGAGTCTTGTCTCATCTACTGCTAAATCTGCAAGCACATCAATGCCACTTCTTTGCACATTCCCTTCTGGAGAATATCTCTTAGTGAGATTTACAGGGGTAATGGGTTGGTTGGAAGGGGTAACATGGGTTTCAGGGGAGTTGGGCTCAAGGTTCTGAGTTTCAGGGAGGTTGGCCTCTATAGGTTGACCTTCAGGGACTTTGGATTCTGGAGTTCCAGAACCAGATGAATTAGTCCTTGACATGGATTTGGTCCTGCTTTCAGCTCTGCTTTCCCTTAGAGCCAATTGAAGAGACCTTTCTTCTTGAAGCTCCAACACTTTCTCAGTAGGCTTGGCCCTTCTCTTGCTGGCCCTACTGCTTCCACTTCCTTCCTTCTCAGGGACAACTTCCCTGATTCTCTTATCTCCCTTCTGCTTTTGCCTAGTCTCATTGTACTTCCTCCTCAACTCTTCTGAGTGGTCAGAAGGCACACTTACTCCCTCTTCTGCCACTGCATCAACTTCTGCTGATGCTCCTGAGGCTTCTCTTGAAGACAATTGAGACATTTTCCTTGTTTTGATAGCCCTGGCCTTTGTTCTCTTCTTCATCTTAGGTTTCTCTTCTTCCTGTTCTTCAGCAGGTTTGTCCATAAGTTTCCTCCTTTGCTCAGTTTTCTTGCTGAGCTTTCTGAACAGGATCTTTTGGGCTGGGAGGGGTTTTGCAAAGGTCTACATTTGAGAGTAGTGGGAAAACCTTTCAATCAATAAGCTTGCCCTGGTGCAATACTTGATTTTCCCTTCTAGCACCACCTTGTTGTGGGTTTTCACCTTGAATTTTGCCTTTTCCTTCATCATCTCAGACATGATGAAGGTCCTCCAATCAAATTTAATGCCCTTATCACTGGCATCAATAATGGCAGCCATGATTCTGATTCTTGGATGGCTGACCTGCTCCAAGCTTCCAGTGTTGCTTAAGAGGCTCTTAGCAACTACCTCAAAGAGGTTAAGAAATTCTGGCTTTAGAGTCTTCTTGTTCTGTGTTGAAGAGATGGGGCCTGGAACCAATAGCCATTCTTGAGCTATTTCATCTTCATGGCCAGTGCCATAAGCTTCTGGATTCCTTCCCTCATAAGGAAATCCAAAGGCTCCTTCCAGATCTTCTGAAGAGAATTTCACTCTATGAAATCTCTCTTCTTCCTCTCCTTCTGCAGTATATGACAATCTGGTGGATACTTCACCATCTTCAGGTTTGCCTCTCCACTTGAGGAAGGCAAAGAATTCTGCCATGTAGCTTTCCAAGCAAGAGCTTGGTCTTTCTTCCATGAACTTTTGAAGTCCAGCTCTCCTCAACCATCTTAAGGTTGGTGTAATTTCAGGATCCTCACTCTCAAAGGATACTATTGGCTCAAAATGAAGATTGTTTTTGTTGCTTAAGTAGCCAAAATCCAGGTCTAGAGCCCTGTTAGAGAAATCAACAAGCATCTCTGGTTTAACTTTGGGGGCCATTGAAATTTGCAGAGAAAGCTTTGAGAGAGTCTGAAGAATACTTGAGTTAGGGTTTCGAATACTTAGGGAAGAAGTGTTTGTGGGAATCTTAAGACTTGTGTATATTCTAAAAGGAATGTTTTTCAATGAGTTGGTAAGGTCTTGATGCAATTCAAAGGTGAGCAAAAATGGAAATCCAAAATGGACGGCTAGGATTGATTTCAGGGGAGTTGTCCATTTTTTGATCCAATGGTCAAAAACCAATGTAACAGTGAGAGAACTGTTTTATTCAAAACGTGGGTGGTTTTTAATGTTTGTTTAAGGCTGGGGGTTTTTCGAGATAGATCATGTCCCAAAAAGTTTAATGCAAACAAGAGTTAAATCTTAGCATTTAATGCATGGAAAGTGACCTTTTGGGTGGGAGACAAATTAAATCCCAGAAAGGTGAAAACTGTATTCCAATGGGGCAGATTTCGAAATAGGCATTGATCACCAAAAATATGTGCTTATCATACCAAGATTTGGTTTGATAGTCAAGACAACTTATCTGACCCTACATGGACAAGTGTCCTGAAAAGCTGTGGACAAGTGTCCTGAATTTCAAGGGACAAGGTTCCTGAAGAAGTAAGGTCATCTTTTCTGAATTTCAGTAGATTTGACCAAGTCTGCTGAAGTTTGAATTTATTTCCCCCTTAGTCAATGAACTTCTTTGGACTCATTTGTCCAACTTCCCTGGATCAAGAAGACCCAACTCTGCTGATAATTCCAGGAACCTTGCCTCTGCAAGTGGCTTAGTTAGTATATCAGCTTTTTGATGGTCTGTGTGAATTTTCACCAACTTGATATCCTTCTTCTCCACATGATCTCTAATGAAGTGATGCTTGATGTCCACATGTTTGCATCTTGTGTGCAAGACAGGGTTTTGTGATATAGCAATGACACTATTGTTATCACAGAATATTGGCACTTCAGTAGAGTTGACTTTGTAGTCTCTGAGTTGTTGTCTTAGCCAAAGAATTTGAGCACAACAACTTCCAGCAGCAACATATTCAGCTTCAGTGGTGGAAGTGGCCACTGTGTTTTGCTTCTTGGAGAACCAAGATATGAGTTTGTTGCCCAAGAATTGACAAGTCCCTGAGGTGGACTTTCTGTCAATCCCACATCCTCCATAATCAGCATCTGAGTAGCCAGTTAGCTCAATGTTGTCATCAGCAGGGTACCAAAGGCCTAGATTCTCAGTGCCTTTGAGATACCTCAAGATCCTCTTTGCAGCCTCAAGATGGCTTTTCTTAGGATTTGCTTGAAACCTTGCACAAACACCTACTGCAAAGGTGATGTCAGGTCTGCTGGCAGTGAGATAGAGGAGTGATCCAATGATTCCTCTATACTCAGTGGAGTTGGTTGGAATACCACTTTCATCAGGATCCATCTTCCAATTAGTGTTCATTGGGATCCTTACTGGCTTGCTTGATGTACACCCAAATTTCTTGATCATTTCTCTGGTGTACTTAGCTTGGTTGATGAAGATTCCTTCTTTTGATTGATTGACTTGTAGACCCAAAAAGAAGTTCATCAACCCCATCATGGACATCTCAAACTTGCTTTGCATGAGCTTGGAGAACTTTTCACACAGCTTCTCATTAGGGGATCCAAAAATTATGTCATCTACATAAATTTGGACAAGCAAGATGTCCTCTCCTTCAGAGATTCTGAAGAGAGTTCTGTCCACAGTTCCCTTGGTGAATCCATGATCCAATAGGAACTGTGACAGTGTATCATACCAAGCCCTAGGGGCCTGTTTGAGTCCATATAGAGCCTTCTTCAGCCTGTATACTTGGTTTCCAATCTCAAAGCCTGGTGGTTGCTCTACATAGACCTCTTTTTTCAAGACTCCATTCAGAAAGGCACTTTTGACATCCATTTGGTACACTTTGAACCTCTTGTGGGCTGCATAGGCTAGGAAAAGCCTTATTGCTTCTAGCCTTGCCACAGGTGCAAAGGTCTCATCATAGTCAATGCCTTCATGCTGGCAGTAACCTTTTGCCACTAGTCTTGCTTTGTTTCTGACAATCACATCATTTTCATTCTTTTTGTTCTTGAATACCCACTTGGTTCCAATAACATCTTGATGTGAAGGTCTATCAACCAGCTCCCATACTTCATTTCTGGTGAATTGGTTGAGCTCTTCCTGCATTGCTGTGATCCAATTTGCATCCTGAAGTGCTTCATCAATGTCTTTTGGTTCCTGTTCTGACAAGAAACAACAGAACATAGCACTTTCACCATGAAACTTTCTGGTTCTGACTCCTATACTTGGATCACCAAGTATCAGATCAGTAGGATGGTCATACAACCAGGTCCTTCTTTTTCTGATTCCTTCAGTAGAGTTGTCCTCTACTGAGGTTGAGTCATTTTGATCATAAAATTCAGGATAATTTAGTGCGGGATCTAATTCAGGATCATAATCAGGGGTGTTGTCCTCAATGTCAGGGACATTGGCATTTTCAACATTTTGAGTTCCCCCTTGATTATTTGACCTATTAACTACCTCAGCAGGAACTGCTTCTTCATTGGTAGTTGTTACCTGGATGTGAACTGGGATTGACTCATTCAGTTCATCACTTCCATCAGTAGGATTTGTCTCAGGAAGATTGCCTTTAGGATAGTTGTCCAATGTGATATGTTCTGGTAGATTGGCTTGGACAACATCTATGAATTCAGTGTCTTTGTCTTTTAGGCTCAATCTGGTTGTCCTCTGTGTGATTTCTTCTGGTTCCAAACTATCATTCCCGATCTCAGAGATAGATTCATCAAACACAACATGAGGTGTTTCTTCCACTAAAAGGGTTTTCTTGTTGTAGACTCTGAAAGCTCTACTGATTTGAGAGTATCCAAGAAATACTCCCTCATCAGCTTTGCTGTCAAAAGCTTTCAACTGTTCTTTCCCATTATTGTGAATGAAACATTTGCAACCAAATATATGAAAGTATGACACTTTAGGCATTCTTCCTTTCCAGAGTTCATAGGGGGTTTTGCCTTGCCCCTTTGTAATCAAGCATCTATTTTGAGTATGGCATGCAATATTTATAGCTTCAGCCCAAAACCTCTTAGGTAAATTTGAATAAGCAATTAAAGTTCTAGCAGCTTCTTTTAAGGTTCTATTCCTCCTTTCTGCAACTCCATTTTGCTGAGGTGTTCTAGCTGCTGAGGTTTCATGAGCTATACCATTAGATGTGCAGTACTCACTGATGTATGAATTTATGAACTCAGTGCCTTTATCAGATCTTATCTTGATAATGCTAAGGTTTTTCTCATTTGACAGTCTCTTTAGAAGTTCAGGTAGTTTGACTTGTGTTTCCTTCTTATTAAGGAGAAATACTACCCAAGTGAACCTAGAGAAGTCATCTACTACCACTAATGTGTATTTTCTACCATTTATGCTTGAAGGGGTAATTGGTCCAAACAGATCCATATGTAGAAGTTCAAGTACCCTTTCAGTAGAAATGACTGGTTTACCTTTGAATGAGGCTTTAATCTGTTTTCCCTCTTGACATGGCTTACACACATGTTCCTTAATGAAAACCTCATTAGGCAGTCCTTTAACTAGTGCATTTCTAGCAAGTTTATTCATAGATTTGAAGTTCAGGTGATTTAGCCTCTTGTGCCATAACCAACTTTGTTCACTAGTACTTTTAGCAATGAAGCATGCAGCATCAGTAGACTTGTCCCAGTCTGCAAAATACACATTTCCCTTCCTAGTTCCAGTCAGTAAGGTTTGTTGAGTTTTATCCTTAATTAGACATTTTCCACTAGAGAACTCAACTTTAAAATCTTTGTCACAGAATTGACTGATACTTAGGAGATTATATTTGAGACCAGCTACATAAGATACATTGGTTACTTTGATGTTACCAATCATCAAAGTACCATAACCTTTTGTTGTTGCTTGTGAGCTGTCTCCAAAAGTAACATTTGGGCCTTCTTTTTCAATAAAATCAGTGAGGAGTTCCTTGTTTCCAGTCATGTGCCTTGCTCATCCACTGTCAAGGTACCATGCTGTCTTTTTGTTCATGCTCCTCTTATTGTGGCCCAATGGTACCTGCAATTAGATAGGTTTAGGTACCCTTTGAGTTTTGGGTCCTGAGAGGTTAGCTGTACCTTTAGGAACCCAAACTTGCCTAATCACCCTGATTGATTCAAGGTGGCTAAGTTGTTTTCCTTGTGCATCAACATACACTGTCTTTCCCTTAAATGCCTTTGGGAAAGTATGTGTGAATGTGTTAACTCTGTAAGTTTCAGATGAGTTGTCCACTCTCCTGGACTTATGAGTTCTTTGTGCAGCTTGATGAAATCTTTGAGGAAAGGCATTTTATGACCATTACCCTTTGGCATGAAGGGTTTTGGTTGTCTCATTTTATTCTGCCTTAGAGGATAGTTTTCCTTAGGTCTATTCAGCTGAGGCTTTCTCAGATGAGTTGGCCTAGACTGATTATACCTTGGATAACTCCTCTGAACATTGTTCAGGAGAGTTGCCCTTCCATTGGGTCTACTCTGCTGACCAACATTCCTCTTGTGTTCAGAAGCCTTGACCTTTTCCAAAGGTTTGGGTCTAGTCTCCTGAAGTACTAGAGTAGGCATTTCATTCATTTTGCCCTTTCCTTTGTTCAGTGGTTGAATTATTTCATTTTCATCTTGTTGTGCCACTGATTTAACAAAGATTTTCTTAGTGTTACTTGTAGAGGCAACACTAAGACAAGGTGAAGATTCAAATGGATCAAAACCTAATCCACTTCTTTGAGCCATAGGTCTTTGATAACTCTGAATTTCCTCTATTGCTCTAGAGGACTTGTTCAAAGCAGACATCTTTAGTTTCAGGCTCTCTTCACTTAATTTAAGAATATCATATTCATGTGAGAGATTTTCAAACTTAGCATTTAGAATTTTTAGTTCAAAGTCCTTTCTTTTCTGAGAGAGTAGTTGATCATCTATCTCCTTTTGTTGGTCAATTATCCTGAGATTTGCTTCCTTAAGCTTTCTCAAGACTTGTTGATACAACTCAGTAGATTTGACATCAACAACTACCTCAGAGTTTTTGGCAAATTCAATAGTCAATCTTTCATTTTCTCTCACACAATTATCATGAAGTTCTTGTAATCTAGTGAAATCTTCCATCAACTTCCCAAAGGAAAGTTTCAAGTTGACTTCACTAGTGTTCTGTGATAGAAATGATGGTAAGCTAGAGGTGGAGGATACCTCATCATCCTCAAGAGCCATGTTGCACACATCATCATCATCATCATCACTGTTTGAGAACAGTCCATCTGAAGAGTTGAAGCTTTCAGCACTATCAGATTCTTCACCAGCCATCATGGCTTTTCTATTGGTGAACTTTCTGTCTCTTGCTTGTCTTTCTCTTCTTTCTTTAGAGCTTAATTCAGGACAATCATACTGGAAATGCCCTTTCTTTTTGCAATTGTAGCACAGGTCTTCATCATCATCCTTCTTGGATTCATCTCTTCCTTTTGATGATGAGGGGTCAGCTCTACTGGACCTTCTCCTATCAGAGTACTTGTCCTCTGATCTCTTTTCTTCAGGCTTTTTGTCTTTGGCCTGATCTTCAGGGGAGTTGTATCTTCTCCTGAATTTGTTGTCTTGGTAGAATTTCTTGTATCTACCAAACCTTGTGTTCAGCTTGTCAAACCTTCTAGCCATCAAGGCTAGTTCTTCCTTCATTTCAGTCTTTGAGACTGACTTTGATGATCTGGGAGTGGGTTGCATTTCAGGTTCAGCAACTTTGGCTTTGAATGCCACTCCCTTAGTAGGATTTGAAGGTTCTCAACAGGTTTTCTTCTATTGAGGTCGAACTCATAGGCTTTGAGTTCTAAGAAGATTTGTTGCATGGGCATGGAGGAGAGATCCTTGGTGTTCTGCATCATCATAGCATAGACATCCCACTTTTGAGTGAGGCTTCTCAAGATCATTAGTCCAACTTCTCTCCTGGAGTACACTTTGCCCAATGAGTTGATTTCATTCATCACATCAGTGAATCTACCAGCAAACTTATCAATGGATTCATCAGCTTCCATTGTGAATTGCTCAAACTTTTGCACAGCAACTTGGAGCTTGTTCTCCTTGATCTTTTCTGTACCCTCACACATCTCAGCAAGAGTATCCCAGATTTCTTTGGCTGTGGTGCAATGGTAGACTCTTCCCATGACTGCATCTGGAATTGTTTGATAGAGGGTATTCATGGCAAGATAATTTAGATTATCTTTCCTCTTTTCATCAGTAGTGAAGTCATCCTCATTCTTGGGAATCAGTTCCCTTATATCTGCTCTTTGCTCATCTGTTACCCTGGGGTTAGTTTGAGTAAACACAAAAGGTCCTCTTGTGATTACTCTTAACATATCAGTATGAAGAGATGCAAGATGAGCTCTCATTCTAATTTTCCAGAAATCATAGTTGTCTATAGAGAACATGGGCAATTTATGATGTGAAATGTGATTGACTGGATTTGTGGCCATGTTGTCCAATCCTTGAACAGCAGGTGGAGGAACAACATTGTTGTTGGCCATATCTCAAGAATAACAAGTAATAGATTTCAGATAGAGATCAGTTCAGTGACCACACAAATATGTGAATTTTGAAAATCAAGATGGATTTTCAGAGGCAGTGGTCTTTGAACCCCTGCTCTGATACCACTTGTTGGTCCTGAAAGGAGTATATAACAAGTGTATGTGGGGGGGGAATACACTTGTATGCAATTCTTTCTAACTTTGATCAAACCAGAGTTCAGCAAGGTTGTCTTGGACAACTCTGCTGAAGATGATTAACTCTTCTAAGATAATCAAACTACTAAGTACTATTGAGTACTTAGTTGAATAACTATCTAGGGGAGTTATATGTGCGGAATAGTGGTTGTCCCTTTAAGTTTAGACTCCTTAAGATTCTGAATTCACTTTGTCAATCCAAAACAGTCCAGTTAAGTTTCAGGGAACTTGTCCAAATCAGTTTTGCACAGTCTTTGAATATGTGTCTTTTGAAGATCAGTTTTGTGTGCAGTGTTGAATGAATGTAAGTACTTGTAAAGTAAATCAACACAGGAGTTTTATAGTGGTTCAGAGACTCAAGCTCCTACATGCACTTTCCCTGATTTAACAGGATAATTCCTTCTCTCTTGGAATTAACTTGTTTTATAGTGCCAAGGTGCACTTGATCAAGAACACCACTCCTTGGTGAATTGATCCCTAGGATGTCTAGAGTCCTAGTACCCTCTTCTCAACTCAGAACTGAACTGTTCTTCTCTCAACAGTCAGCTCCTACCACTTCTACTACTACAACCTTCTCACTTTCTCACTTGAAAGGGTTAAGGATTGGAGTAAGGTTCCAACTAATGAGATATCCTTTACAATGAAGATCAGTGTATAAGGATTAGGATATCTCTCTAAGCTTATGTATGGATATACAGTGAGTTCAGCTTAGAAGAAGTGTATGAAGACTAAGATAGTCTCTTTGAAAGCTTTGAAATCACTTTGACTTGTAGGATAGTTGGATATTCTTGTCAAGGTTGAGGTCATTCTTCAAATGGTCTTCACACTTCTTGTATTTATAGACAAAATGGAGATTTGCCCGTTGGAGAGGCAGCCCCAAATTGCTATAAATGTCTTCCTTGAGTTCTTCAAACTGGAAGACAGATTCTTGATAGTGACATTTCCTTATTTGGGTAATAAACGGCTTGTAAGACTTTGTCTTCTTTCTGCAACACTTTTCCCAATGTTTGACTTCTTGTTAGGACTAGGACATGGCTTCTGAAGGTTGATCCAATGATAGGACAACATTCCTTATCAACTGGACAACTCTCCTTATCACTATCAGCAGTTTTGCTTTTCAGCAAGGTTGGCTTGCTCTTCTTCAGATGACTTGGCTCTTTCCCTTTTCTTTCACTCCAAGTTGATCTTAGTATGTCTCAATGAAGTTCTTTAGGGTATGGTTGTCTCTAGCTTCTTCAGCATAGTTGACCTTCAACCTTTAAAGCATCTGTTCTGATTCAATCTTGCTGAGACAACTCTTCTGGACAACTCTTCTGATCAGCATACTTGGTCTTTTAGCATCAGAGCATTTTTTTTTTCTCATAGAGTTGGCTTCTCTGGACAACTCTCCTGATCAAAAACCTTTGAGTAGCCTTGTTCTTTTGAGCTAGGTAAACTTGTTCTTGCATATGGCTAGCTTCTTTGGACAACTCTCCTGATCAGAGTCATTAAGCTTGTCCTTTTGATTTTACCAATCTTGCATATGGACAACTTCTTTGGTCAACTCTCCTGATCAGAACATCTTATTAGATTTGTCCTTTTGAGCTTTACAATCTTGTCCTTTCATAAGGACATCTTCTCTGGACAACACTCCTGATCAGAGCATTTGGTTTTCCATAGAGTGTTCTTGCTTTTAAGTGATTGTTCCAGAATTTGAGCCTTGAGGAGATTTGATCTTGATCATTTTCAAAGCATAGGTTCCCCCTCAAATTGTGCATCTAATAGTTAAGAGCTGCCTAACATTTCAGCTTCTCATCTAGCCTTATGCTATGTGTTCTAACATTTTTAGAACACTATCAATTTGACTTAGGCATGTCTCAGGGGGTTTTGGTATTAAATCAAAACATATCATTTTATTCCCAACACATATACTTTAATATGTGCATGTGTTATTTTAGCTATGGAAATTGTCAAATATAGTCATAAATATATTGGGTAATATCTTTGCATATAAAAAATTGTTCCATATTCTCAGTGACATGCATATGTCTAATATGTGCATTGCATAATAATAATATAACACTTGATCATATATGCTATAATAATTATGATTTTTCTAGTTCGTGAAGTAAATAAACTATTGAATCTAAAAATTACATTATACGAAAATATACGAAATATGCATTATACATACAAATATATGCAATAAATTGGGTGATTAAATTCATTTAGGTCCATATGTCAATCTTGAGTTTGCCAAAACTAATCTTGACACAACTGATTTACACCCCTTATTAGACCACTCTACAAGACAATAAAATGTTATACTTGGGAACATGGAACACACCCTTCAGAGTGTGTCGGTTTTGCAACTCCTCTGGAGTTAGTGGTGTGTTGTTCAATGCAGGGGCAATACCAGTAGCACTGTTTATTTTTACAGCAGGCATGTCACCACCAATTGTCCCACCAGATACAAACCCAGGCAACACCATTCTCTTATTGGCTTGTACTCCTGAACTGTTCTGCATAAACTGATTCTAGGAATTTGATGATGCATGAACAAAGTTGCTTCTGAATTGTGCCATCATCCCCGATCTAGGTGAATTAACTGTTGTAGAACAACTGGGTGTAGCATTTGATCGTCGGAGTCCCCGCGCCGGAGATCTCTACGGCGTGTTTTTGTAGGTGTTTGAGAGTTGTGGAGGGAGCGATCCATACAATTCTTATCGGAAGGTTATAATCCGACACAAAAGATTCATAAGCACACCACATCATTTTTTGACGTAACAACTATCACCGTCTATGGGAAAATAGATCTAAGACATGAGATTTAACCCTTGACTATTAGAGGTGAATGTGAGGTTGTTAGACGAACTACTAAAGATGAAAATGAGATATTTTCCCCCCTATACGACTTGAATTTGGAACTCCAGTGGGAGGAAGAACTCCACTACCTATTTTCCTTCCTCTCCCTCCGAAGAATTTGGTTGGAAGTTCGGGAAAATGACTTGCATTCGTTCCTTCATGGGAAAATCCGCCCCCTGCACCAATAGAGGTTCAAAATCTGATGGAAGAGACTCTAGACACCCCTATCCCTACTGAGAGTGATGTTGTTGACATGTCTGGAGCCCTCGGCAGTGGACCTAGCAAGAAGATACTTCTAACAGCTGTAGGTTCAGAATTGCTGGTAATGACTACTGAACAATTGAATGTTATAATAACACGAGCCATGGAGAAGGTGATGGTTGTCTAACCCCTATAGCCTTCCCGAGGGCAACTGAGGTTGTAGGTCAGAAATGAAGTTGTTAATTTTAAAAAGGGGTTAGTTGCAAATTAAATCACGACATTTAGCTCATTTGCAATCTAATCTAAACCTTAAAATAATTGCAAATAAATCACCAACTTTAAATATTATTACAAATTAGACTTTTTAGTAGTCCACTTTGTTCCTAAATCATATCTTTTGATATTTGGTCTGGTTAAAAAATAATATTATTTTATTAAGGTGTTGTTATGTCAGTAAAAAGTCTAAATTATGTTAGATTCGAAGACAATTGAAATTGTCAAAAAGACTAAATTGTAACAATATTTAAAGTTTATGATTTATTTGCAATTACCTTAAAGTTTAGATTAGATTGCAAATGAGAAAAATGTTGTGATTTAATTTGTAATTAACTAAAATATTTATTTATTTAAGGTGTTGTGATTGATATTGAAGGTTGACTTACAATTTATTATGAGTTATTTTAATAGTATTACTTAAGTTGTTTGTTTCCGAAATATTATAATTTTTTTTAAATTTGTTTTTATATTTATTAAATGTTAAAAATTCAACGTCTCATTTCACCTAATTCTCACAAATTTTCTTTGAAATTTGCTTTATAAAATTATATAATATAAATATTTAATTTTATTAACTTTCCGTGTAATACGCGTGTGCTAATCTAGTTTAAGTGAATAATTTGGAGAGTAAGGAAAAAATTGTGTGAATATATCTTATTTCCAAAATATAAAAATAATGAAATTGGACCAAAAAAATATGTGAAAACTTTACAAAATTGTGTTTTTGTTACTCTCTGTTCGCCTATAAATTTTACGTTTTGTCATTTTGGTCTGTCCACCTATAAGCTTCTGGGGAAAAAACAATATAGGACAAACCACCCCTATTCTTTATGATTCAAGCTAAATTTTTTAAATGATTCAATTAAAGACAAAATGATACACAATTGTACCAATTTACCATTGTCTTACCATTAATTTCAAAATTTCAAATCATTAAATTAATTAATGTCAAATATGCATAGTCAAATATCTTAAATTTTAAAAAGTTAAGAGATTATTCCTCGATTATAGCGCTAATTGCAATTAAAAAATCTTTCATAAAATTCGAGATCATACTTTCTATTTGTCCACATTCATATTTTTATATACTCAATAATTTTCTTATTAATCGGAAATATATTTTAATTAATTAAATATTCATATTGTTATTATTTTGCATACCATATCTTTATTAAAATATAAATTATACTATGAAATACTTAATAAAATTAATACATTCAAAAAAGTTATGTTACTCGATACACCTCTAAAAGTGTTTAAATAATTTGATGAACAACTTGTATTAACAAATACTTGTTGAATATGTCTAAAATATTTTTGCGAGATGCATATATGCATATTTTATTATATAAAACCGATAAGTGCATATACTTTCAAATATGCATACGTTTTTTTATATATGCAATCGATAATTACATATACTTTAATATGTGCATGTGTTATTTTAGCTATGAAAATTGTCAAATATAGTCATAAATATATTGGGTAATATTTTTGCATATAAAAAATTGTTCCATATTCTCAGTGACATGCATATGTCTAATATGTGCATTGCATAATAATAATATAACACTTGATCATATATGTTATAATAATTATGATTTTTCTAGTTCGTGAAGTAAATAAACTATTGAATCTAAAAATTACATTATACGAAAATATATGAAATATGCATTATACATACAAATATATGCAATAAATTGGGTGATTAAATTCATTTAGGTCCATATGTCAATCTTGAGTTTGCCAAAACTAATCTTGACACAACTCATTTACACCCCTTATTAGACCACTCTACAAAACAGTAAAATGTTATACTTGGGAACATGGAACACACCCTTCAGAGTGTGTCGGTTTTTGCAACTCCTCTGGAGTTAGGGGTGTGTTGTTCAATGCAGGGGCAATACCAGTAGCACTGTTTATTTTTACAGCAGGCATGTCACCACCAATTGTCCCACCAGATACAGACCCAGGCAACACCATTCTCTTATTGGCTTGTACTCCTGAACTGTTCTGCATAAACTGATTCTGGGAATTTGATGATGCATGAACAAAGTTGCTTCTGAATTGTGCCATCATCCCCGATCTAGGTGAATTAACTGTTGTAGAACAACTGGGTGTAGCATTTGATCGTCGGAGTCCCCGCGCCGGAGTTCTCTACGACGTGTTTTTGTAGGTGTTTGAGAGCTGTGGAGGGAGCGATCCATACAATTCTTATCGGAAGGTTATAATCCGACACGAAGGATTCATAATCACACCACATCATTTTTTGACGTAACAACTATCACCGTCTATGGGAAAATAGATTTAAGACATGAGATTTAACCCTTGACTATTGGAGGTGAATGTGAGGTTGTTAGACGAACTACTAAAGATGAAAATGAGATATTTTCCTCCCCCCTATACGACTTGAATTTGGAACTCCAGTGGGAGGAGGAACTCCACTACTTATTTTCCTTCCTCTCCCTCCGAAGAATTTGGTTGGACGTTCGGGAAAATGACTTGCATTCGTTCCTTCATGGGAAAATCCGCCCCCTGCACCAATAGAGGTTCAAAATCTGATGGAAGAGACTCTAGACACCCCTATCCCTACTGAGGGTGATGTTGTTGACATGTCTGGAGCCCTCGGCAGTGGACCTAGCAAGAAGATACTTCTAACAGCTGTAGGTTCAGAATTGCTGGTAATGACTACTGAACAATTGAATGTTATAATAACACGAGCCATGGATAAGGTGATGGTTGTCTAACCCCTATAGCCTTCCCGAGGGCGACTGAGGTTGTAGGTCAGAAATGAAGTTGTTAATTTTAAAAAGGGGTTAGTTGCAAATTAAATCACGACATTTAGCTCATTTGCAATCTAATCTAAACCTTAAAATAATTGCAAATAAATCACCAACTTTAAATATTATTGCAAATTAGACTTTTTAGCAGTCCACTTTGTTCCTAAATCATATCTTTTGATATTTGGTCTGGTTAAAAAATAATATTATTTTATTAAGGTGTTGTTATGTCAGTAAAAAGTCTAAATTATGTTAGATTCGAAGACAATTGAAATTGTCAAAAAGACTAAATTGTAACAATATTTAAAGTTTATGATTTATTTGCAATTACCTTAAAGTTTAGATTAGATTGCAAATGAGAAAAATGTTGTGATTTAATTTGTAATTAACTAAAATATTTATTTATTTAAGGTGTTGTGGTTGATATTGAAGGTTGACATACAATTTATTATGAGTTATTTTAATAGTATTACTTAAGTTGTTTGTTTCCGAAATATTATAATTTTTTTTAAAGTTGTTTTTATATTTATTAAATGTTAAAAATTCAACGTCTCATTTCACCTGATTCTCACAAATTTTCTTTGAAATTTGCTTTATAAAATTATATAATATAAATATTTAATTTTATTAACTTTCCGTGTAATACGCGTGTGCTAATCTAGTTTAAGTGAATAATTTGGAGAGTAAGGAAAAAATTGTGTGAATATATCTTATTTCCAAAATATAAAAATAATGAAATTGGACCAAAAAAATATATGAAAACTTTACAAAATTGTGTTTTTGTTACTCTCTGTTCGCCTATAAATTTTACGTTTTGTCATTTTGGTCTGTCCACCTATAAGCTTCTCGGGAAAAAATAATATAGGACAAACCACCCCTATTCTTTATGATTCAAGCTAAATTTTTTAAATGATTCAATTAAAGACAAAATGATACACAATTGTACCAATTTACCATTGTCTTACCATTAATTTCAAAATTTCAAATCATTAAATTAATTAATGTCAAATATGCATAGTCAAATATCTTAAATTTTAAAAAGCTAAGAGATTATTCCTCGATTATAGCGCTAATTGCAATTAAAAAATCTTTCATAAAATTCGAGATCATACTTTCTATTTGTCCACATTCATATTTTTATATACTCAATAATTTTCTTATTAATCGGAAATATACTTTAATTAATTAAATATTCATATTGTTATTATTTTGCATACCATATCTTTATTAAAATATAAATTATATTATGAAATACTTAATAAAATTAATACATTCAAAAAAGTTATTTTACTCGATACACCTCTAAAAGTGTTTAAATAATTTGATGAACAACTTGTATTAACAAATACTTGTTGAATATGTCTAAAATATTTTTGCGAGATGCATATATGCATATTTTATTATATAAAACCGATAAGTGCATATACTTTCAAATATGCATACGTTTTTTTATATATGCAATCAATAATTACATATACTTTAATATGTGCATGTGTTATTTTAGCTATGAAAATTGTCAAATATAGTCATAAATATATTGGGTAATATCTTTGCATATAAAAAATTGTTCCATATTCTCAGTGACATGCATATGTCTAATATGTGCATTGCATAATAATAATATAACACTTGATCATATATGCTATAATAATTATGATTTTTCTAGTTCGTGAAGTAAATAAACTATTGAATCTAAAAATTACATTATACGAAAATATACGAAATATGCATTATACATACAAATATATGCAATAAATTGGGTGATTAAATTCATTTAGGTCCATATGTCAATCTTGAGTTTGCCAAAACTAATCTTGACACAACTCATTTACACCCCTTATTAGACCACTCTACAAAACAGTAAAATGTTATACTTGGGAACATGGAACACACCCTTCAGAGTGTGTCGGTTTTGCAACTCCTCTGGAGTTAAGGGTGTGTTGTTCAATGCAGGGGCAATACCAGTAGCACTGTTTATTTTTACAGCAGGCATGTCACCACCAATTGTCCCACCAGATACAAACCCAGGCAACACCATTCTCTTATTTGCTTGTACTCCTGAACTGTTCTGCATAAACTGATTCTGGGAATTTGATGATGCATGAACAAAGTTGCTTCTGAATTGTGCCATCATCCTCGATCTAGGTGAATTAACTATTGTAGAACAACTGGGTGTAGCATTTGATCGTCGGAGTCCCCGCGCCGGAGATCTCTACGGCGTGTTTTTGTAGGTGTTTGAGAGCTGTGAAGGGAGCGATCCATACAATTCTTATCGGAAGGTTATAATCCGACACGAAGGATTCATAATCACACCACATCATTTTTTGACGTAACAACTATCACCGTCTATGGGAAAATAGATCTAAGACATGAGATTTAACCCTTGACTATTAGAGGTGAATGTGAGGTTGTTAGACGAACTACTAAAGATGAAAATGAGATATTTTCCCCCCTATACGACTTGAATTTGGAACTCCAGTGGGAGGAAGAACTCCACTACCTATTTTCCTTCCTCTCCCTCCGAAGAATTTGGTTGGAAGTTCGGGAAAATGACTTGCATTCGTTCCTTTATGGGAAAATCCGCCCCCTGCACCAATAGAGGTTCAAAATCTGATGGAAGAGACTCTAGACACCCCTATCCCTACTGAGGGTGACGTTGTTGACATGTCTGGAGCCCTCGGCAGTGTACCTAGCAATAAGATACTTCTAACAGCTGTAGGTTCAGAATTGCTGGTAATGACTACTGAACAATTGAATGTTATAATAACACGAGCCATGGAGAAGGTGATGGTTGTCTAACCCCTATAGCCTTCCCGAGGGCGACTAAGGTTGTAGGTCAGAAATGAAGTTGTTAATTTTAAAAAGGGGTTAGTTGCAAATTAAATCACGACATTTAGCTCATTTGCAATCTAATCTAAACCTTAAAATAATTACAAATAAATCACCAACTTTAAATATTATTGCAAATTAGACTTTTTAGTAGTCCACTTTGTCCCTAAATCATATCTTTTGATATTTGTTCTGGTTAAAAAATAATATTATTTTATTAAGGTGTTGTTATGTCAGTAAAAAGTCTAAATTATGTTAGATTCGAAGACAATTGAAATTGTCAAAAAGACTAAATTGTAACAATATTTAAAGTTTATGATTTATTTGCAATTACCTTAAAGTTTAGATTAGATTGCAAATGAGAAAAATGTTGTGATTTAATTTGTAATTAACTAAAATATTTATTTATTTAAGGTGTTGTGGTTGATATTGAAGGTTGACTTACAATTTATTATGAGTTATTTTAATAGTATTACTTAAGTTGTTTGTTTTCGAAATATTATAATTTTTTTTTAAAGTTGTTTTTATATTTATTAAATGTTAAAAATTCAACGTCTCATTTCACCTGATTCTCACAAATTTTCTTTGAAATTTGCTTTATAAAATTATATAATATAAATATTTAATTTTATTAACTTTCCGTGTAATACGCGTGTGCTAATCTAGTTTAAGTGAATAATTTGGAGAGTAAGGAAAAAATTGTGTGAATATATCTTATTTCCAAAATATAAAAATAATGAAATTGGACCAAAAAAATATATGAAAACTTTACAAAATTGTGTTTTTGTTACTCTCTGTTCGCCTATAAATTTTACGTTTTGTCATTTTGGTCTGTCCCTATAAGCTTCTGGGGAAAAAACAATATAGGACAAACCACCCATATTCTTTATGATTCAAGCTAAATTTTTTAAATGATTCAATTAAAGACAAAATGATACACAATTGTACCAATTTACCATTGTCTTACCATTAATTTCAAAATTTCACATCATTAAATTAATTAATGTCAAATATGCAAAGTCAAATATCTTAAATTTTAAAAAGCTAAGAGATTATTCCTCGATTATAGCGCTAATTGCAATTAAAAAATCTTTCATAAAATTCGAGATCATACTTTCTATTTGTCCACATTCATATTTTTATATACTCAATAATTTTCTTATTAATCGGAAATATACTTTAATTAATTAAATATTCATATTGTTATTATTTTTCATACCATATCTTTATTAAAATATAAATTATATTATGAAATACTTAATAAAATTAATACATTCAAAAAAGTTATTTTACTCGATACACCTCTAAAAGTGTTTAAATAATTTGATGAACAACTTGTATTAACAAATACTTGTTGAATATGTCTAAAATATTTTTGCGAGATGCATATATGCATATTTTATTATATACAACCGATAAGAGCATATACTTTCAAATATGCATACGTTTTTGTTGGTCCTTGAAGGAGTATGACACAAGTGTATGGGGGGGGGGGGAATGCACTTGTGTATGCAAATTCTTCTTTTTCTTCTTAAAAACAGTAGATTGGTTTGATCAGGAAGGTTGTCTGACAACTAGCCTGAGTGATCTTCAAAAGATACATGTCCTACTGAAAACTTGACAGTGATCAGTTGGATAAATATCTAAGGGATTTTCTAAGTGCGGAATGTGGTTGGCCTTTTCTTTGAAGAAATACTCCAAGTTAATTTCTGAAAACAAACAGTTAATCAGGGACTTTGTCCAAAACAATTTTTTTTTCTTATCTTACTAAATTGATTCCTTTGAAAATGAATGGTTGTGAGTAAAGCAATGCAAACAATAGAATGAAAGCAGTAAGTAAATGGCACAGCACTTTATAGTGGTTCAGAGTCTCAATACTCTTACATCCACTTTCCCTGATTGAACAGGATAATTCCTTAACAATGGAATTAGCTTGTTTTATAGTGACAAGGTGCACTGATCAACAACACTCTCTTAGTGTTTTGATCCCTAGGATAATCTGAGTCCTAGTGCTCAATCTCTATGAGTTAAGACTGTGTTTCTCAATAACAGTCATTAACTTCTCACTTCTACAACAAATACTCCTTCACTAAATGAGGTAAGGGTTTGTGGTTTGGTTCCAACTAGTAGAGATATCCTTTACAATAAGAACAGTGTAAAAGCTTAGGATATCTCAATGCTAAGCTTGGGATATTACAAGAATTGGCTTAGCTATTTGAAGTGATCAGGAAACTTGGGATTCTTAAGAACAACTTTGGTTCTTGCAGCAAATAAACATTCTCATCATGAATGTTCTGCATTCTATCATCAGCCATACTCAGAAAGGCATGGACTGGCCTCATTTTCTGAGTAACAATAGCATCAAGTGTGGCCTTCAAGGATTGATCAAGTTTGGCTTGCAGTTGGTCAGTGAGGTTGGACACAACTTTATCAGAGACCTTGGCCATAAGTTCCACTGTGAACTTTTCAGCAGCCTCTTTCACCATTGCAGCTTTTAGCTCCTCAACTTTCCTCCTCTGACCTGCTGTTCTCTGCCTCAAGGCATCCTTAATTGTCCTTTTTAGAGCCAAAACATTGTGCTTGTAGAGATTCTTTAAACCTTGGTGCTCCTTTTTCACAGTTTTTGTGTATTTTGCCATTGCATCCTTGGCCTTGGTAACTTCTGTTGAAACTGTTTGCAGTCCAGTCTCAACACCACTAATTCTGGCATCCAAGGTTGGCAAAACCACTTCTTCTGAGCCAGTGAGCCTCATTTCCACAGAGGCTAGAGTTTTTCCCTGGCCATCAAGGGTGTCAACAGTTGCAGCATGTGCTTTCCCAACTTCTCTGACCAATGTGTCCAACTTCTCTGATTGCTCCTCAATAGAGGTTGCAGTTTGTGTAGCAAGTTGCAATCCAGCCTCAGTGGCATTGGCTTGCTCAAAGTAGATTTTGTTCAGAGTGGACACATTTGATGGGATTGCTTCAAGATCAATATCAGCATCAACTGGAATATCTGTGAGGGAAGCATCTGCAAAAATTTGTTCTATAGTCATAACAACTGAATCTGCAAAACTCAAAGTGTTAGTTAAATCACCCTCAACACCCTCCTTCTTTTCATCTCCCATAAGTTCTGATACATCAGCACCTTCTCTCTCATTTTCAACTAAATTCTTTTCTTCATTTATTGATAATGGACTCACATGTACTGGAGAATCAGGCCTCCTTTCACCAAGGGATTCATCAAGTTCAGATTTGACTTGAAGAATAGCCTGACTCTCATATTGGGTTGCACCCAATATTTTAACTTCAGCTCCCTCTAATTGTGGTGCACTCATACTACCATTAATCACACAATCACCACATTCTCCCTCTGATTTTTCCAAACTATCATCCTTTTCAACTTCTTCATGTCCTAATCCTGACACCTCCATATCCTCAACAGGATCCACAGAGGGCAGTTGTTGGGAGATCACAGTGCTTGGGCATCCCAAGTCCACAGTCCTGACATTGATGAGGCTTTAGTCAAACCAGCTTCACCTATGGAAGTCTCAACATTGTCAAGCTTTGCCTCAGGCTCAAAAGAACCATCCTTGGCCAATGCATCTTGGACTGAGTCACCACCCTTGGTCAACTCCTCTGATTGATCAGAGTCCGTAATTGAATGATAGGTCAAGTAATGTACCTGAGCAGAATTGAGACCAGGAGGGTTGGGATTGGTGTTGTCATCATCATCATCATTATCATCTAAAGTGCTGTCAGGGTGTCTGATCCCCTTTGCTATTCTTTCTCTTTCAGCAAACACTTTCTCAGACACAATTGTGCAGAACAGGGCCTCAGTAGTCAGTACACTAGTTTTCTTTACATTTGCAAAATGTAAAAGCCTGTTCTCCTCCACCTGCCACCAGCTGGCACCTTTATCCTTGATAGCCTGAGTTATCTCCACAATAGTTCTATCTTTGATCTCCACAAGGGCTCTGAGATCATAGAATTGTTGCTGCAACCTTGGAAACTCCTTTAAACCAGGATAAAGCTCATCAACATTAGCCTTGGCAATCTGCCTTAGCATCCCCTCATTAGTATATTTTTCTCCATCACCATCAGAAGAGTTGTCTTGAGAATCGGGGGGGTTGGATTGGGCTTTAGGAAGAGTAAGTTGTGATTCAGAAAGGTTGGGTTCAGGAAGGTTGGACTGGGATTCAGATGGGTTGGGTTCTGATGGGTTGGGTTCAGAGGAACTTAAGACAATTTGGGACTCAGGTGCTTTAGAGAGCAATGTTCCTGAGGAGGCTATGGGAATGGCTTGAATGGGTGGGAGAGTAAATTGATCACCTTCTTGAAGAGCAGTTTCAAGAAGTTTGGTGTAGGAGAGAAGTCTGGGATCAAGGGGGGAGAATGACCTATCTTCAATATCATCTAAGTCAGCTAATACATCAATGCCTGTCCTGTCAGGAGCACCTTCAGGAGAATAGACCTTCTTGGCCACAATGGGGGCATCTTCAGGAGTCTTGCACTCCTCTTCTTCAGGCTGTTGCTCATCATGGGATGGTGATATTCTTTGAGATTGAATATCAGAGGAGTTGGCTCCAGGGCTTTTAGATGTTGACCTTGATTTGGAGTTAGACCTACTGGCTTGTCTTATTTCCTTGAAAAATTCTTTTCTTTGTTTCTCCTCCTCCATCAACTTTTGCTTCTCAGAGGTCTTAATTATCCTTCTCCTTCTTTCAGACCTTGTTGGCTTATCAAGGTCTCTATACTCAGTTACAGATTCAGGCTGGAGAGGGACAATCTCTCTGAGCTCTTCACTTTCTTCAGGGGGGTTGACTCCTTCTTTCTCAACTTTGTCAATCTCCTCAGAAGTGGCACCTCCACTTCCAGACTGGCTTTCTGGTGAGGATTCACTGAGAATCTGCTTCATTTTCTTTATCTTTGGCTGAGATTTCTCTGTCTGAGCCTTCCTCTTCCTTGGAGAGGATCTAGTAACCTTTGCAACTGTGAGTGCTTGCTTTGCTACTGCCCCTTGCTTCCTCTTTTCTGTCTTAGAGGACAGCTTTCTGAACATAATCTTGAGGGCTGGGAATGGCTTTGGCTTGAGTTGCAGGTGGGTATAATGAGCAAATCTTTCCAAGAGCAAGCTTGCTCTTGTGCAGTATTGAATCTTTCCTTCCACCACAACCTTGTGGTGCTTCACCTCCTTAAATTTGAACTTCTCATTCATCATCTTTTCAAGAATGAAAGTTTTCCAATCAAATTTGACTCTTCTCTCAGCAGAGACAATCACAGCAGCCATTACTCTCAATTTAGGCAAGCTAATTTGCTCAACACTCCCAGAGTGACTTAGAAAGCTTTTCACCACAACATCAAACAAGTGCTCATATAGAGGTTTCAAAGTCCTGCTCCTCTCCTTCTCTATATACTTCAGGATTCAGTCCTTCAGAGGGTAGCCCAAAGCTAGCATCAAGATCCTCAGAAGTGAAGATGATGGTGTGTTGACTCTCTTCTTCTTCATCTTCTTCTGCATATGTCAACTTGGTGCACACATCACCTTTCTTGCCCTTACATCTTAGATGGGCAAAGAACTCAGCCATACATGAATTTAAACAAGAGTCAGGCTTTGTGCATAGGAACTTCTCGAGCCCAGCATCCCTAAGCCATTGGAGGACTGGATGAACTTCTTCATCAGGGCTATCAAAAGCTACAAGTTTTTTGAACCAAAGAGAATTGATGTTGTTCATATAATTAAAATCAATGTCCAGAGATGGATCATTGAAGTTTACTAATTCTTCTCTTTTGAGTTTGGGAGCCATGGAAATTTTCTGAGATTGAGGAGAAGGTTTTTCAGAAAATTGCTTAAGGGTTTGAAAATATTTTGTGCGTGAGAAAAGGAGGGTAAAAACGAAGAGTTTTTATATGTGGAGGATTTATTAACCGTTGGACAAAAGCAATTGAGGGTGGACAAATCATAAAACCAAATGGATAAAGTGGGGTCGTGGGCTGTGAAACGATTAGATGAAGGTTTAAGGTTAATCAATGGCTTTGATGATGGCACAGTAATTAATGCAATCTTAAAGGAGATTTTTGCATTAAATGCTGATTTGCCATTTTGGGGGCAAAAACCTTAATATCACACGCCATCCTAAAATGGCCTACTCTTAGCCCAAGAATTCTTTTAAATGTCCAATCAATGCTAAAAATAGCAATTATTACCCTATTACCTTGGATAAACATCCTGAGATGTGTTTTGACTTACTATTTTGGTCAAAATTACTGACCAACATGCCTGAGTGGGTTCCAATGTTGCTGACTGGGTCCCACTTGGACAGATCTCCTGACCAACATTGCTGAATACTATAAGGACAACTCCACTGAGTTTCCCTTTTTGGCAGACAACTTCAGTGAGGTTGGTCAATCTTGCTGAAGTTCAACTTAGTGAACTTTCCCCTTCATATGAGCTTCCTTCCTTTATTTTTCCATCTTCCCTGGTTCAAGTAAGCCCAATTCAGCTGAAAGTTCCAAGAACCTTGCTTCAGCTAATGTCTTAGTTAAGATATCAGCTTTTTGCTTATCTGTGTGGATTTTGATAAGCTTGATATCTTTCTTTTCCACATGATCTCTTATGAAGTGATGCTTAATATCAACATGTTTGCATCTGGTGTGGAGCACTGGATTCTATGAAATAGCAATTGCACTATTGTTATCACAGAATATGGGAACTTCATTTGTGATGACTTTGTAATCTCTGAGTTGCTGTCTGAGCCAAAGTATCTGAGCACAGCAACTTCCAGCTGCTACATATTCTGCTTCAGTTGTTGATGTGGCAACTGTATTCTGTTTCTTTGAAAACCATGAGATCAGCTTGCTGCCCAAGAATTGACATGTTCTAGAGGTGGATTTTCGGTCAATTCTACATCCTCCATAATCTGCATCTGAATATCCAGTGAGCTCAATGTTGTCATCAGCTAGATACCATAGCCCAAGATTCTCAGTTCCCTTGAGATATCTTAGAATCCTCTTGGCAGCTTCAAGATGACTCTTCTTTGGATTTGCTTGAAATCTGGCACATACTCCAACTACAAATGTGATGTCAGGCCTGCTTGCAGTGAGATAGAGTAGGGATCCAATGATGCCTTTGTATTCAGTGGAGTTGGTGGATACTCCACTTTCATCAGGATCCATCTTCCAGTTAGTATTCATGGGAATTCTAACAGGTTTGCTTGAAGCACATCCAAATTTCTTGATCATGTCCCTTGTATACTTGGCCCGGTTGATGAATATTCCATTCTTTGATTGAGAGACTTGAAGTCCTAGAAAGAAATTCATCAATCCCATCATGGACATCTAAAATTTGCTTTGCATGAGTTTAGAGAATTTCTCACACAGTTTCTCATTTGGAGATCCAAATATAATGTCATCCACATAGATTTGGACTAACAAAATATCATCTCCTTCACAGATTCTAAACAAGGTTCTGTCAACAGTGCCTTTGACAAAACCATGATCTAGAAGAAACTGTGATAAGGTGTCATACCAAGCTCTTGGAGCTTGCTTTAAGCCATAGAGGGCTTTCTTCAATCTGTACACCTTATCTCCTTCTTCAAAGCCTGGGGGCTGTTCAACATACACTTCTTCTTTCAGTACCCCATTGAGAAATGCACTCTTCACATCCATTTGATATACTTTGAATCTCATGTGAGCTGCATATGCTAGGAAGAGTCTGATTGCCTCAAGTCTGGCCACTGGTGCAAATGTCTCATCATAATCAATCCCTTCAGATTGACAGTATCCTTTTGCCACCAGTCTTGCTTTATTTCTCACAATGATGCCATTCTCATTCTTCTTATTTTTGAACACCCATTTGGTTCCAATGACATCTTGATGAGTTGGCCTATCCACCAGTTCCCATACTTCATTCCTGGTAAACTGGTTCAGCTCTTCTTGCATGGCAATAATCCAGTTGGTGTCTTGAAGTGCTTCCTCAATGTTCTTAGGTTCCTGTTCTGAAAGAAAACAACAAAACACTTTCTCCATGAAATCTTCTAGTTTTGATCCCATCGCTTGGATTACCAAGTATCAAGCTAGTTGCGTGGTCATGCAACCAAGTCCCTCTAGACCTGATCCCTTCAGAAGGATTGTCCTCTTCTGAGGTTGGATCACTAGATTCATTAAATTCAGGAAAGTTTATTGAAGGATCAAGTTCAGGATCATATTCAGGGGTATTATCCTCATTGTCAGATAAGTTGACATTTTCATTGGTTCCCCCTTGAATATTGGATCCATTTACTACATCAGCATTGTCTGCTTCTTCATTGGTAGTTGTTACCTAGTTTTGAACTGGGATGGGGTCAGTCGGTTCAATTTCTCCTTCAGGTTGGTTGTCCTCTGGTTGATTGCCATCAGTAGAGTTGTCCAGTTTTTTATTGTCATCAAGATCAGGCTGGGCAACATCTACAAACACTGTTTCCTTGCTTTGAAGCTCAATCTGGTTGTTCTTTGTGTTATCTCATCAATATTCAGGCTTCTATCCCTGAACTCATTAATAGATTCATCAAACACAACATGAGGTGTTTCTTCCACAACAAGGGTTTTACAGTTGTAGACTCTATAAGCTTTGCTGATTTGTGAATATCCAACAAATATTCCCTCATCAGCTTTGCTGTCAAAAGCTTTCAATTGCTCTTTCCCATTATTGTGAATGAAGCACTTGCAACCAAATATATGAAAATAAGCAACAGTGGGCAATCTACCTTTCCATAGTTCATATGGAGTTTTACCTTGTCCTTCAGTGATTAAGGACCTGTTTTGAGTGTGGCATGTAGTGTTGACGGGTTCAGCCCAGAACCTTTTTGGCAATTTGGTTTCAGCAATTAATGTTCTTGCTGCTTCTTTCAAGGTTCTGTTTCTTCTTTCAGCAACACCATTTTGTTTAGGTGTTCTTGCTGCTGAGGTCTCATGAATGATGCCATTCTTGCTGCAGTACTCATTGATGTATGAGTTTATGAATTCAGTGCCTTTGTCAGATTATGATCTTGACAATACTTAGGCCCTTTTCATTGCTCAATCTCATCATCAATTCAGGTAGTTTGACTTGGGTTTCCTTTTTGTTCAGAAGAAATACCACCCAAGTGTACCTGGAAAAATCATCAACAACTACTAGTGCATATTTTCTTCCATTTAAGCTTACTGGGATGATTGGACCAAACAAGTCCATATGCAGTAGTTGGAGAACTCTCTCAGTAGAAATGACAGGCTTTCCTTTGAATGAAGCTTTGAATTGCTTTCCTTCCTGACATGGCTGGCATATATGTTCCTTAGTGAACACTTGATTTGGCAGCCCTTTCACTAGAGAGTTCCTTGCCAGTTTGTTGATGGTTTTGAAGTTCAGGTGATTCAGTCTTTTGTGCCACAGCCAGCTCTGCTCATTTGTGCTTTTGGCAACAAGACAGACTGCTTCAAGGGTTTTGCTCCAATCTGCAAAATAGACATTTCCCTTTCTCACCCCTGTTAGTAGCACCTGTTGTGTTGATTTGTCTTTGATAATGCATTCATTAGGTGCAAATTCAACACTGTATCCTTTATCACAGATTTGACTTATAGATAGCAAGTTATATTTTAGGCCTAGAACATATGAAACATCAGTAATTTTTACACTACCAATATTTAATGTACCATAACCTCTTGTGATTACTTGAGAGCTATCTCCAAAGGTTACTGAAGGACCATCTTTTTCAATGAATTCTGAGAGAAGCTCCTTGTTTCCAGTCATATGCCTTGAACATCCACTGTCCAGGTACCATGTTGTTCTCTTATTTATGCTTCTCCTTTTCTTGTGGTCCTTGTTGCCCTGCAAAGTCAAATTTTAGGTACCCTTTGAATGTTGGGTCCTAGAGGATTAGTTGTACCTTTTGGAACCCAAATCTGCCTAATTACTCTGATTGACTCAACGTGACTGACTTGGTTTCCATATACATCTACATACACAGTCCTACCCTGAAATGCCTTAGGTGGTTTCTGTGCATGGGTGTTAGCCTTGTAAGGTTCAGGAGGGTTGGTGAATTTCTTTGGGACATATCTCCTGAAATTACTAGACTTAGGTGCAGCTTGGTAAGACCTTTGAGGATAGGAGCTAGGATGGCCTTTTCCCTTAGGCGTGAAGGGTCCAGGCTTCCTGAAGCTGTTATACCTATCAGTGGGATTGGGCCTTAATCTGTCCAGTTGAGGTTGCCTCATAAGAGTTTGGCCTTTCATTGGTTCTCCCCTTCTGAACCTCATTCTTCTTGTATGCAATGTTCTTAACCTTTTCCTTAGGTTTGGGTTTAGAAGCATTGTTTACTTAAGTAGGTATAAGAGTTTCTTTACCCTTACCCTTGATCAGTGGCTGGTTCACTTCTATTTCATTTTCTTTTTGTTGAGCCACTGACCTTACAAAGGTCATCTTAGTATTGCTTGTTGAAGCAATGCTAAGACCAGGTGAGGGTTCAAATGGATTATAACCTAATCCACTTCTTTGAGCCATTGGTCTTTGAAACCCTTGAATTTCCTCTATTGCCTTAGAAGATTTGTTCAAGGGAGACATTTTCAGTTTTAGGCTCCCCTCACTTAATTTAAGAGTATCAAATTCATTTGAGAGATTATCAAATTTAGCCTTAAGAGTCCTAAGGTCAAAATCCTTTTTCTTCAGAACCAGATTTTGTTCATCAATCAACTTTTGATGTTCAGAGACTTTGAAAGACAATTCACTGTGTTCTCTCACAATCTGTTGATACAACTCAGTTGATCTGATGTCAACCTCTGATTCAGGAAGGTTGGTGATTTTGACTTTAGATCTCAATTGTTCATTTTCTCTCAATGCCATATTGCATACTTCTTGCATTCTGGTGAAATCTTCCAATAACTTTACAAAGTTAAAGTGGATTTCACTAGATTCATGTGTGTCATTAGAAGAGTTGGAAGATGAACATACCTCTTCATTTTCAAAGGCCATTTGACAGTCTTCTTCACTGTCACTGTTGGAGAACAACCCATCATCAGATGAGTACACACTTTCCTCACTTGCTGATTCTCCAGCTACCATAGCCTTTCTGTTGTTAAGTCTCTTGTCTCTTTTGTTCTGCCTTTCTTTCCTTTCCTTTGAACTGAGGTCAGGACAATCATACTGAAAGTGACCCTTTTTCTGGCAGTTGTAACACACATCTTCATCATCATTTTTCTTGCTTGAGGACTCCTTCCTCCTGGATGATGATGGTTCACCTTTGCTGTACTTCTTTTTATCAGCATACTTGTTAGCCTTCTTTTCATCAGAGAGTTTTTCCTCTGATTTGTTGTCAGGAGAACTGTATCTTCTCCTGGTCCTGTTGTCTTGGTAGAATTTTTTTATCTACCAAATCTGGAGTTGAGCTTTTCAAATCTCCTTGCCATGAGTGCCAACTCCTCCTTCATCTCAGTCTTGGAGACAGTTTGAGATGCTTTCTGTGCATTCTTCTTTTCTGACTCAGCAGCCTTGAATGCAACACCTTTGCTTGAGAAAGATGGCTTTTCATGTACTTTCTTCCTGTTTAGATCAAACTCATATGCTTTGAGTTCAGAGAACACCTGCTGCATAGGCATGTTGTCAAGATTGCTGGTGTTCTGCATCATGACTGAATATATGTCCCATTTGGATGTGAGACTTCTTAGAATTTTCAGTGCAACTTCTCTTTTGGCATAGAACTTGCCCAGAGAATTCATCTCATTCATGATGTCAGTGAATCTGCCATCAAGATGATCAATGGTTTCATTGGGTTCCATAGTGAATTGTTCATACTTTTGGATGGCCACTTGAAGTTTGTTTTCTTTGATCTTTTGGGTACCTTCACACATAAGTGCTAGGGTATCCCAGATCTCTTTTGCTGTGGTGCATTGATACACTCTTCCCATCACTACATCTGGAATAGTCTGGTACAAGGTGTTCATGGCAATGTAGTTCAGATTGTGCCTTTTTCTCTCTTCTGATGTCAGTTCATCCTCATCTTTTGGCAATAGCTCCCTTGGGTCTGCTTTCTGAGCATCAGTGACCTTGGGATTTATCTTGGTGAAGGTGAATGGTCCTCTGGTGATGACTTTGAGCATTTCATCATGTTGGCAGGCAAGATGTGCTCTCATCCTGATCTTCTAAAATCATAGTTCTCAATTGAGAACATTGGCAGTTTATGATGTGAAATATGATTCACTTGATTTGGACCCATGTTGTTAATGGTATTGACAGCATCTCCTGGAACTGCATTGTTAGCCATTTCTATAGAAATAGATTAGATAAACACAAACAAGTTTTTCAGAAATTTGGATCAGTTCAGTGACCACAGAAAGTTGATTTGAAAAACTAGATGTATTTTCAGAAGTAGTGGTCTTTGAACCCCTGCTCTGATACCACTTGTTGGTCCTTGAAGGAGTATGACACAAGTGTATGGGGGGGGGGAATGCACTTGTGTATACAAATTCTTCTTTTTCTTCTTAAAAACAGTAGATTGGTTTGATCAGGAAGGTTGTCTGACAACTAGCCTGAGTGATCTTCAAAAGATACTTGTCCTACTGAAAACTAGACAGTGATCAGTTGGATAAATATCTAAGGGGTTTTCTAAGTGCGGAATGTGGTTGGCCTTTTCTTTGAAGAAATACTCCAAGTTAATTTCTGAAAACAAACAGTTAATCAGGGACTTTATCCAAAACAGTTTTTTTTTCTTATCTTACTGAATTGATTCCTTTGAAAATGAATGGTTGTGAGTAAAGCAATGCAAACAATAGAATGAAAGCAGTAAGTAAATGGCACAGCACTTTATAGTGGTTCAGAGTCTCAATACTCCTACATCCACTTTCCCTGATTGAACAGGATAATTCCGTAACAATGGAATTAGCTTGTTTTATAGTGCCAAGGTGCACTGATTAACAACTCTCTCTTAGTGTTTTGATCCCTAGGATAATCTGAGTCCTAGTGCTCAATCTCTCTGAGTTAAGACTGTGTTTCTCAATAACAGTCATTAACTTCTCACTTCTACAACAAACACTCCTTCACTAAATGAGGTAAGGGTTTGTGGTTTAGTTCCAACTAGTAGAGATATCCTTTACAATAAGAACAGTGTAAAAGCTTAGGATATCTCAATTCTAAGCTTGGGATATTACAAGAATTGGCTTAGCTATTTGAAGTGATCAGGAAACTTGGGATTCTTAAGAACAACTTTGGTTTCCTTTGATTGCTTGATGATAATTTGATAGCAAGCAGTTGGATGCTTGAATTCTTTGATCACCTCTGAATTTATAGGCAAATTTGATCAACTATCCGTTGGAGAGATAGCATTTCAAACTTGTCTATTTGCAGCACCATTGAAACGGTTATGAAGCTTGACATCCTATTATCCACTGTGTAAAAGCTTCTTCAATGGTTGCTTGAATGAATGTGTTGACTTCTGAAAAATGCGGTTGGGATGACTTGTGTCAGTTTCCAAATTTGCACATTTCCCAAGGTTGATTTGTGGCAGACTCTACACTCAACCAACGGTCAGATGGGACAACTCCCCTGAACATTCCTGCTGCAAACTCGAATGTTCCAACATTCATTCAATACTTCAGTCTTTAATGCTTCTAAGTCTTCAATGCTAAGTTCAGGCTTGAAGGCAGTAAATGCTTCATTAAATATGTCTTTTGTGGGTATAGCATTCAATGCTCTTGATCATTAGCACTTCAATTGATTTGATTCATTACTTATCAATGCATGAAGTTTTGTCCTATCATTCTTGATCATTCAGCCATGTTGTCCACTTCAGTCAGCTTGTCTTGTATATTCAGCAAACTTGTCCTCACATTTAACAAGCTGCCTAACATTCCAGCTTTGGACACCTATCCTGAACCATAATCTCACAACATTACTGAGATTTAGACTAAAGCATTTTTACTGTCTCAATTATCCTGAGACAACTAGACTGATGCTTTTCAATACTGTATCTCAACTAATCTGATCATCATCAATCAGGGGTTTTGGTATGTTAATCAAAATCATTTTATTTCCCAACAGTTTTTTTATATATGCAATTGATAATTACATATACTTTAATATGTGCATGTGTTATTTTAGCTATGGAAATAGTCAAATATAGTCATAAATATGTTGGGTAATATCTTTGCATATAAAAAATTGTTGCCTATTCTCCGTGACATGCATATATCTAATATGTGCATTGCATAATAATAATATAACACTTTATCATACATGTTATAATAATTATGATCTTTCTAGTTCGTGAAGTAAATAAACTATTGAATCTAAAAATTACATTATACGAAAATACATGAAATATGCATTATATATACAAATATATGCAATAAATTGGGTTTATATATGTTGGGATATGGTTTATATTAATAAAAGAAAATTTGATTTTAATTAGATATACCAAAACCCTAAGTAAAACCACAAGTACGATGATTTGCCAAGTCTAGATTTTCAGGTTAGAAAAACTCATATATGTTAGGGAGCTTTAATTTTTCTTAGATAAATTATTCCTTGAATCTATGACAAATGACCTGAAAGCACAAGAGCATGAAGATAAGTAGCATTGAAGACAAGAAGCTGAAGTGTTATGAAAAAGTGGCAAGGACTCATGAAGACAAGTATGCTGAATGACAAAAGCCAAGTATGATGAATTCGGATATTCATATTGATGTTCCAAAATTTGCACGAGGGGATTAAGTGTCCTCTGAGTAGGATATCCGACTTCTCGAACACGTAAAAGTAATCCAAATCTACTGCCTCCAATGGAATCTTCGAGAACCTGCAAAGAACACGCCGGAGGGGAGTCCGGCGCGGACACTCTGATGCCTAAGTCAGTATAGGGTTTTTCAATGTATCACAAGGATCTCGAGATCCTTGATTTATCGAATAAGCTCTCGAAGAATCTCAGAAAAGTGTTTCGCATTCAGTATATTAAGTTTTGTAAAGTCAGAATATCTAACCTGGAAATCTCCTTCGGTTTACCTTTTTATAGAGGCTTCCTCATAGGGAGCCGTTAGAGCCTCCCCTTATCTCGGAGCTGACTCTAGGACTAAGCCCTGCTGAGTGGACCAAGTCTTTCCTTCTCTCCACTCCCTGAAGATCCGACAATACTCATTCTTAGTGGACTTCGTCCCCTAAGATAAAGTCTTCCTTCCATCAAGTCTGGACCGGAAATGGCGGGATTCCCCTATATTTACGGCCCATAAATTCATATCAAGACTGATTCTTCTCGCTGCCTCCCTCCAGACGAAGCTCTCTCCAGAGGACCTCTAGGAGGGATTCCTTATCCAGAGAGTATTACACAATCCAATCCTTCTACTTTGATCTTATCTTTTATACACGTGTCGACTCCTTATTAGGTGACATTTTCAGGCCGCATCACATATACTTTGGACTTGGCACACTTATGGTCAAAGACAATGAATGACGAGGCATTTTACCAAGTACGAGGCCATTAGCGGAAAGGACGGAATTATTCCAAAACAACCAAAGAATTAATGCCACTTATCACTACGCATAACAAATTTTGAGAATGGAATGCAAAATGCAGAATGGACGTGAATGCATGTACTATTTGCATGCAGGCCCCTAAACAATTTGAAAATTCAAATTTATGGATAAGCTTGCTATCTCCACCAACGGATAATTTTGCTTCATCTATAAATACGTCATATCTTGAATCATTTCAAGATTACGGGACACACAAGCCATACAAATTCTAGCAATATTATAGCATTCAAAAGTATTCAAAACACTCGAGAGATTAAAACTTTTACGCATATTCATTTGTGAGTGTAATCTTTAGTCCCCACTAGGCAAGCTTATTGTTTTATTATCCTAAGCCTAGAAAGTGATATTCTAGCCTTTACATTCGTTCTTAAATTGTAAAGGATATCACACTTAGTTGGTACAAGAACAAAACCCTACTTTCACCTTGAGAGATAGATTGAGAGTATTGTTGAGTTCGTAGAAGTGTTGAGAGTATTGCAACGAGAGAAGGTTGTAAGAAATCAAGAGGAGGAGAAGAAGAAGTAGAGTGCACCTTGGCACTGTAAAAGCAAGTTAATTCCAAGTGATTAAGGAATTATCCTATTAAATTAGGAGAGTGGACGTAGGAGCAGTTTAGCCTCCGAAGCACTATACGTCTTGTGTTCTTACTTACTGCATTTATCTTCTTGCTTAAGTTTTTGTGTTGTTATAATTGCTTATTGCTATTTGGTAACTTAGTACTTAAGTGCATATTAATTGAGGAGTATAATAGGGCCTATCATTTATTCCGCATACAAGTTGCCTACTGTTAAGTTCTGTAAGAATATTCTATTTGGTATTTTCATAGGACTTGACATACTGTGTAACTTATTTGACTCTAATTATTTGTGTTGATTTAATTGCAAAAGTTGTTGAAAAAAACATACCCGTGTATTCCCCACCCCATACACGTGTCACACTCCTTTTGGGACCAACAAGTGGTATCAGAGCAGGGGTTTAAAAACCACTGCTTTGAGGATCAACTTTGGTTACCTAAACTGATCTATTTGTGCACTTTCTGTGATATTAATTATCCTTATTATTCACTATGCCTAACACATCTTCTTCTGAGAATTTTGGTGTAGTTGTTCCACCACCTACTGCTATGGGAACCAACCCCATCAACAAGATATCTTACTAGAAACTGCCTATGTTCTCTATTGAGAATTATGACTTCTAGAAGATAAGGATGAGAGCTCACTTGGCTTGTCTCCATGATGAAATGCTAAGGGTGATCACTGAAGGTCCATTTGTGTTCATGAAGCCTAACACAAATGTTACAGAAGCCCAAAGAGCAACTGGAGCACAAGAAATTCCAAAAGATGATGATGAGCTCACTCCTGAAGAAAGAAAGAAGCAAAATCTCAACTATGTGGCAATGAACACCCTATATTAGACCATTCCAGATGCTATAATGGGTAGAGTGTTTCACTGCACAACTGCAAAGGAGATTTGGGACACATTAGCTCTAATGTGTGAAGGAACTGACAAGATCAAGGAAAACAAACTTCAAGTTGTTGTTCAAAAGTATGAGCAATTTACAATGAAGTCTGATGAAAACATTGATCAACTGGATGGAAGGTTCACAGACATCATGAATGAGATCAACTCACTTGGAAAGGAATACTCCAAGAGAGAAGTGGCCTTGAAGATTCTTAGGAGCTTGACATCCAAATGGAATGTGTATGTTGTCATGACGCAAAATACAAAGGATCTGTCAACCATGCCAATGCAACATGTGTTCTCAGAACTCAAGGCATATGAATATGACTTGAACAGAAAGAACAACACTGAGGAACCTGAAACCAAAGGAATTGCACTGAAGGCCAAATCCAATGAACCTGATTCCAAGAAAGCCAGCACATCAAGCAAAAGTGGAAAAGGAGCTTCCAAAGCTGACATTTCAGATGAGTTGGCAATGATGGCTAGAAGATTTGAAAAGCTAAATTCTAGGTTTGGTAAATACAAGAGGTATTACCAAGATAGAAGAAGAAAATACAACTCACCTGAGAAGAAGAATGATAAAAGGAGATCCAGGAGGGACAACTCTAAAGAAGAACCATCTTCATCAACTAAGAAGAGAGATGCTGAAAAGAAGAAAGATGAAGATGAGGATGCATGCTACAATTGCAAGAAGACATGACACTTCCAATATGATTATCCAGAGCTGACTTCCAAGGAAAGAAAGGAAAGACAAGCTAAGAGGGACAAGAAGTATGGAAAAAGGAAAGCATTGAAAGCTGAAGAAGAAACCTCTGAAGATGACCAACTTCCATCGTCATCATCTGAGATGTTTACTGACAACAGTGATGAAGAGTGTCTAATGGCTATTGAAGACAATGATGAGGTACAATCTATTTCCAGCTCTGTCAATTCTAGTAACACAATGTTGTCAAATGAAGACAACCTGAAACTTACCTTTGGTAAGTTGATGGAAGACTTCATGAGACTTCAAGAGTTTCATGATCAAACCTTAAAAGAAAACAAAGCCTTGAATGCTGAGATTGAAAAAATTACTCAGGTTGAAGCTGAACATGATCTGAGAACTAATGAGTTGTGCAATAACTTAACTAAAGAGTTGAATACTCTGAAGGTTAAGTCATCTGAACAACTTAATAAGTTGGAAGAACAAGTTAAGCTTCATGAGAGTAAAGATTCAGATTATCAAGCATTGATGGCTAAGTTTGAACATCTTTTCAAGAAACATGAATGTCTTAAAATAAGTGAAGAGAGTCTGAAACTTAAACTGGTTGCCCTGTATAAATCATCTAATTCAATAGATGAACTACAAGGAATGCAAAGGCCTATGACTAAAAAATTTGGACCTGGTTACAATCCAGATAAAGCATCTTCACCATGCCTCAGTGATACTTCAACAAGTATTACTAAGAGAGTCTTTGTAAAATATATGGCTCAAACTGAAATTGTTGAACCAAAGCATGCTACAGAAAATGGACAAAGGTAAACAACCCATTGTACCAACAATCCTGAATCACAACTCAAAGGTTGCAAGATCTAAGACAAGGATTCAGAAGCTTGAGACAATTCAGATGAGTAAAAGATAATGGAAGACAACTCAGCTGAAAAACTCTCAAACTCAAGCAAGAAAACCTCAAGATATTCAAAGAAGACCAACTCAAATGAGAAGGCCTACAATGAATTATCAAAGGGATTTTCAGCCTAAGTACAATGACTACAGAAAACTTTAATCTTACATGCCAAGGACATCAAGTAATCTGAATGCCTATCCACAAAGATTCAAGCATGCTGCACAAGAATCAAAAGATAGATCTAGCAGACATATTCAAAAGAATAAATATAACTCTTCTAAATCATCCAAGATTCACACTAATACTCAATCTCAACCTAAGGCATTTAAAAGGAATATTTTGTATTTAGATGTTTATGGAAAATAAATTAGCCCTTTTCAAGTAATGAAAATAAGGCAAGTTTGGGTTCCAAAAGGTATATCTAACCCTCTAGGACCCAACTTCCAAAGGGTACCTAAGTTTTGATTTGAAACAGGTTTCAATGGTTCCATCTACAAAGAAAAGAAGTCATAAAGAACTTACATGGTACTTGGACAGTGGATGTTCAAGACATATGACTGGAAATAAGGAGCTTCTAACTAATTTTGTTGAACAAGATGGACCACAAGTAACTTTTGGTGACAACTCACAAGGAACAACCAAAGGTTATGGAACTCTCAAAATTGGTATTGTAAGTATTTCAAATGTTTCATATGTCTATGGTCTGAAACACAACCTATTCTCAATAAGTCAATTTTGTGATAAAGGCTTTAATGTTAGTTTTCTAGTAACTTATGTTATATTAAGAACAAATCAAATCAACAGTTAATACTAACTAGGTCAAGGAAAGGTAATGTTTATCTTGTAGATTGGAACAAATCCCCTGAAGATATTTGCTTGATTGCAAAAAGATCTAAAGATCTCAGTTGGTTATGGCACAAGAGGCTAAACCATCTGAACTTTAATACTTTGAACAAGCTTGCAAGATTATCTTTAGCCAATGGTATTCACAAAAGAACATGTATGTCAAGCATGTCAAGAAGGAAAGCAAGTCAAAGCATCCTTCAAAATAAAGGCTGCCATCTCAACTGCAAGAGTACTACAATTACTACATATGGATTTATTTGGACCCATTACCCCTGTGAGCATCAGTGGAAAGAAGTATACACTAGTAGTAGTGGATGACTTCTCAAGATACACTTGGGTAATATTCTTGCTAAAGAAGAAGGAGACTCAACAGAAGCTGCCAGAACTTATGAAGAAAATTACCAATGAGAAAGGCTTGAGCACTGTGAAGATCAGATCAGACAAAGGAACAGAATTCATCAACTCATACATAAATGAGTAATGTCAAGCAAATGGAATCCCTCATGAGACTTCATCAGCTAGAACACCTCAACAAAATGGTGTAGTAGAAAGGAGAGTCATAACACTCAAGGAAGCTGGAAGAACCATGATAGCAGAAGCAAAGATTCTAAAGAGGTTTTGGGCAGAAGCAATTAATACTGCTTGTCACACCCAAAATAGATCCATGCTAACAAAGGAACAAGGAAAAACTCCTTATGAACTTTTCAAAGGGAGAAAACCAAGAATTTCTTACTTTCATATTTTTGGATGTACATGTTTCATTCACAATAATGGAAAGCAACAATTAAAAACCTTTGATAGCAAAGCATATGAAGGAATCTTTCTAGGATATTCTTCATCCAGCAAAGCTTTCAGAGTTTATAATTGTAGAACTCTTATTGTTGAAGAAACACCTCATGTTATCTTTGATGAATTTTCTTTCAAGCACAGGTGTTGGTCCTAAAAGGAGTATATAACAAGTGTGTTGGGGGGGGGGGGGAATACACTTGTATGCAAATCTTTTTGAACTTTAACCAAAACAGACTTCAGCAAGGTTGTTCTGGACAACTCTGCTGATATGATCAACTCTTAAAAGATAATCAAACTACTAAGTACTATTGAGTACTTAGTTGAATAACTATCTAATGGAGTTATATGTGCGGAATTAGTGGTTGGCCCTTTGGTTTCAAACTCCTTTTAAGTTCAGAAATCACCTTAACAGTTTATCCAGTTTCAGGGAACTTGTCCAATTCTTGTTTTGCTCAGAGTTAAGTATGTATCTTTCAGGTCAGTTTGTGTATTGTGTTGAATGAAAGTAAATTCTTGAAAGTAAATCAACACAAGAGTTTATAGTGGTTCAAAGACTCAAACTCCTACATCCACTTTCCCTGATTTAACAGGATAATTCCTTTCACTCTTGGAATTACTTGTTTTATAGTACCAAGGTGCACTTGATCAACCACACCACTCCTTGGTGCCTTGATCCCTAGGATATTAGAGTCCTAGTACCCTCTTCTCAACTCAGAATTGAATTGTTCTTCTCTCAATAGTCAATTCCTACCACTTCTACTACAACAACCTTCTATCTCTCTTTTGGAAAGGTATAAGGGTTGATGTTGGTTCCAACTATGGTGAAATATCCTTTACAATGAGCTTAGTGTAAAAGGATAGGATATCTCTCTAAGCTTTGTATGGATATACAATGAGGTTCAGCTTAGAATGAAGTGTTTGACGACTAGGAATGTCTTTAAAGAACTTTGAAGCTTCAGAATAGTTGATGTTCTTAGATTGTAGTTAGATACTTCAAATGGTCTTCACACTTCTGTATTTATAGACAAAATTGAGGATTTACCCGTTGGAAAGACAACCTCAATTGTCTATAAATTTCTTCCTTGAACTCTGCAACTGGAAGACATTTTCTTGAAAGTGACATGTCCTTAATTTTGGAAATAAACGGTTGTGAGCTCTTGTCTTGACTTTGAAGCTCTTTTCCCAATGTCTGAGTCCAAGATTCACTTGATCAAACATGGACATCACTTCTGATGTTTGGTCCTAAGATAAGGACAACATTCCTTATCACATGGACAATTCTGCTTATCACATTCAGTAGTGTTTGCTTATCAACAATGTTGGCTTCAACTCTTCAGATGACTTGGCTCTTGTCTCTTTTCATGTGTATCTCTTGATGAACACTGATCACTTATGGCTTAGATCAGTAGCCTTGATCTTATCAGCACAGTTGGGCTTGTCTTTGAAACTGATCTGGTCCAAGTGTGCTGAGACAACTATGTTGTTCATATATTCTGATCCTTGACATAGAAATCAGTGACTTAGTTTGATAATGCACTTAGTTCATGTGATCTTCGGATAGGTTGGTATACAACTGGACTGACTTGATTAACATAGTTGTCCATTCAGTGCATTCAGCAGATTTGGATCAATTTAGTTCTGAGCCTTGAGGAGACTGGTTTTATTTATCCTTTCTAAGCATGTGTTCCCCCTCAACTTGTGCATCTATTAATCAAAGAGCCGTCTAACATTTTAGTTTCTCAATTCAATTACATGTTCCAATGTTCCTGAGACATGTTCATTTCATTTATCTTATTTGGCATGTCTTAAGGGATTTTGGTATCTAAATCAAAACTTCTCATTTTATTCCCAACAATAGGACCTCAAACAAAGAAGACAAATCCCATGGTGAAATTAACTCAAGGGTGACAAGGCTAAGAGATGGTGAAAGAAAATAATATGTATTTATTGATGTAAACTATCCTGACTTGGACAACCTCAAGATATCCAATATATCTGAAGTCAATCAAGATAAAGACAACTCACCTGAAGCCAATATCCCTGAGGAAAACTGCAATGTTAAGTTGAATGAACCCACTCAACCGGAGGTAAGTTCTCCCAATGAAGAAGCTGGTAATGCTGAGGGAGTACAAGGATCAAATGATTTAGGGGGAACTCAACCTGAGAATACCAATGTCAATGACATGGACAATACCCCTGAATACGAAACTGATCCAGCTTTTAATTTTCCTGAATTCTATGTTGAACTAAATATTGAACCAGATGAGATTAATTCATCTGTAAATGATCAGTCTAGAAGGACATGGCTAGATGCTCATCCTTCAGTTGATCCTACTAGTGGTGTAATCACTAGGAGACAACATGGAGAGAGTGCCTTATTCTGTTGTTTTCTTTCTGAAACAGAACCCACAACCATTGAAGAAGCAATGGAAGACTCCAACTGGATTACAGCTATGCAAGAAGAGCTAAATCAGTTCAAAAGAAATGATGTTTGGGAGCTGGTAGACAGACCAACACATCAAGATGTTGTAGGAGCTAAATGGGTTTACAAGAACAAGAAGAATGAAAATGATGTTATAGTTAGAAACAAAGCCAAACTAGTTGCCAAAGGTTATAGTCAACATGAGGGAATAGACTATGATGAGACCTTTGCCCAAGTAGCAAGATTAGAAGCAATTAGGCTGTTCTTAGAATATGCAGCTCATATGAAGTTCAAAGTATACCAAATGGATGTGAAGAGTGCATTTCTGAATGGTGTACTTAAGGAAGAGGTATATGTAGAGCAGCCACCTGGTTTTGAAGAAGGAGACAAAGTTTATAGATTGAAGAAAGCACTTTATGGTCTCAAGCAAGCACTAAGAGCTTGGTATGAGACTTTATCACAATTCCTATTGGACAATGGATTTATGAAAGGCACAGTTGATAGGATCTTATTTAGGATAAGTGAAGGAAATGATATTTTATTAGTACAGATATATATGTTGATGATATCATTTTTGGTTCACCTAATGAGGATATGTGCAAGAAATTCTCAAACCTCATGCAAGGGAAGTTTGAAATGTCAATGATGGGATTGATACATTTTTTTTAGGTCTTCAAGTTAAACAAACAGAGAAAGGGATCTTCATCAATCAAGCTAAGTATACTAGGGAGATGATCAAGAAGTTTGGTTGTGAAAATAGCAAACCAGTTAGGATTCCAATGAATACAAATTGGAAAATGGATCCTGACATTGATGGAGTAGATATCAACCCCACTGAATATAGAGCAATAATAGGTTCCTTATTATATCTAACTACAAGAAGACCTGATATTACTTTTGCAGGTGGAGTATGTGCTAGATTTTAGTCCAATCCAAAGAAAAGTCACTTAGAGGCTGTCAAAAGAATACTTAGGTATTTAAAAGGCACAGTGAACTTAGGATTGTGGTATCCATCTGAAGACAACATTGAGTTGACTGGTTATTCTGATGCTGACTATGGAGGATGTAGGATAGACAGAAAATCAACTACTGGCATTTGTCAATTCTTAGGAAACAAATTGATTTCATGGTTTTCTAAGAAGCAAACTTATGTAGCTACTTCAACCACAGAGGCTGAATACATGGCTGCTGGAAGTTGTTGTGCACAAATCCTATGGCTCAAGCAACAGCTAAGGGATTATAAAGTTGTCACAAAAGATGTACCCATCTACTTTGATAATAATAGTGCCATTGCCATTACTCAAAATCCTATGTTACACACAATGTGTAAACATGTGGATATCAGACATCACTTCATAAGAGATCATGTTGAGAAAAAGGATACCAGAATGGAAAAGATTCATATTGATAAGCAAAAGGCTGATATTCTCACAAAACCTCTAGCTGAAACAAGATTCAAGGAACTTTAATGGAACTTGGTTTATTAGATCACTGAGAGAATGTTTAAAGTATAAGGAATTACTTTAATCATGCCAGAGATACTAGTATCAATCCAAGGGGGAACTTAGAATGAATTATAGGACAATCCAGATGAAGGATAAGATAGATGAGACAAACTCAAGGTTTATTAAAATATATAATTTATTCTTCACATACTGATATTATTTTCAAGAATTTTCATGCAGGAAACTTGGACAAAGTACATGACATTCTTGAGTAAAATCAAGGAAATATAATCGACAAGTACGAAGTACATGAGGATGACAACGTAGAGGATGACAAAGTACATGAGAAACTTCAATAGAAGTTGTCAAGGGTTATTCAGTCAAGTTGTCACTTGACTGTAGATAAGTTTTTTTTTTCACATAAGTTAAACTCTGTTCATCATAATAGTACGCATTTAATGCTCATAATCGACAAACAACAGATTTTTGCTAAAAGACGATCAATTGCACGATTTTTCTGAAAAAGTAACTTACTGTGCACCGGACACGACATTTACGTCCTTTGGCATAACATAATTGATCTAAACCATTGATCTCAATCAAATTAATCTCAGCCTTACACCTAACATTTTTCAAAACGTACAACTGAGGAGATATAAAAGCAAGACCTATAATTTTTCACCATTTACGTTTTCAAAAATTATGAAAAAGCCCTAAGCTAAATTTCTCAAGAATCCTCAAGCTCATCTTCAAGTTTTTGCTCAAAGCTCTACTATCTTAACAAAAATGTCTTTAGAAATGGGTTAGTATTTCTCATATTCATCTTTTGAAAACATGCATATACATCAAGATTGCAAGAACAAACAACATGCTCTGTATTTATTTCAAATCATTTCTGTTTGAAATTTAAATATGCTATATTTGTGGATTCTTCATTTATTGAATGATATGTTGTTAAATACATGTTGATATGCTTAAAATCTTGATAATGTCTTAGAATCATACAAATATTGCATCTAGATATCATGATTACAAGCTTAAAATACATTGTTGGATATGATGTTATGAATATGCTCTATAAATTCTATCCACAATAAATCTTAGACCGTCTCACGGATCCATTTCTGTGAGACGGATCCTTTTAACCCATATTTCAAAATTTTGGGTAGGATAACCCATATTTTTTTTCCAGATTTTGGTTTGTAAAAAAAGTGATAATGTTTAAATAAAAAGTGATCATATTTTTAACAAAAGTGACTATCACTTTTTACTTAAACACTATCACTTTTTGCTCAAACATTATCACTTTTTATATATAGAAGCCGTCTCACGGATCTCATTCTGTGAGACGGTCTCACCCAAGACTAGCCCATCATATGTAGTTGTATGGAGAGATTCAGATATTTATCCATACTAATATTATGTATTGGCTATACTTTTAGTTGACTTCAATCACCCTAATTTGGACATCAATTGGGACTACTTAAGCGAGTCAACCATGCTCCATTTTGAGTAAACCGTGTGTTTTGATAATCTGTCAAACAAACACACAAGGAGGATAGTCACTTGGTTAGAGCAAGCTGGTTTGAGAAAATGGCTCGAGGCCATCCCCAAAACATGCCTGGAACTATCAATCACTCAGTTCTTAGGCACATTCACTCAGAAAAGCTCAGGCTCTGGTTACATAATGACTCATGAGCCAGATACAACCAAGAAGACAGCTCAAAAGTTTGAGTTTACTGAAGAGGATTTTGATGATTTCTTTGGTTTGAATGCTACTGGAGAGGATCCTGAAGAATACATGAGGCACAATGAACAAGAAGTTGCCAACCAATGGATGGACAAGCCAGTACCTCTCAAATCTGGTCTACACAAGAGAGTTCTAAAGAAGGATTATCAACTTCTGCTAGATGTGGTTGCAAAGACTGTTATGTGCACCACAGGGAGCTATGACCAGATCAGCAAATCCAAGGTAAGATAGATGAAAGCAGTCATTGATGGAGGAAAGAAGTCAATGAACTGGAAGGGTTACTTTCTGAAGAAACTTGCAGGGGAGAAAGCTAAATTTAAGATTGTGGATGTAAGGAAGGTATTCATTGAGAAGAAACTTGCCTTCTGTACAAAGGTTGCTGCATTCTTATACAAGAAAGGACCTGATGACATTGTTGAAGATGGAGTGAAATTCAACACCACCAAAATTCTATTCAGAAAATTATCAGTGAGAACCTAGAAGAGATTGGGCTTGGAGATCAAGTCACCAAAAGCCTCAACAAGAAAGCAAGCAAAAACTGCCAAACAAAAGAGTGAAGAAGCAACACAAATGGTGATCAACATTCTTGAAAGAGCCAAGAAGGAAGGAAAGGGAAAGGAGGTTGAACCAGACTCAAAATCCAAGAAAAAGAGAGCCATATCAAGCCCTAGTTCGAGTGGAGAAGAGACAACAGAGGAGTATGATGATACTTCTGATGAAAAACTGGATGTGGATGAACAAGTTGAACTTGAAGGTTCAGAGGATGATGATGAAGGTGATGATGAAGGAAGAGTATCACCTGGAAATTTGGATTTAAATGATCCAGAACCACCTACTCACAGTTCAAAAGATATTGAAACCACCCCTCACTTGAATGATTAAACCATTCTTAAAATTTCCTACAAGTCTGATACCCCCATACCCATTCTTTTTTAAGAACCCCAATCCTCACCCAAGTCAGATAAAGCCCCAGAGTACACCTATGAAATGTCACTGAGAGATGAATCCAAATTTTTCCTAGACCAACTTTACCCCCAACTTGCCAAATATCCTGATTTAAGATCCACTTTCTATGATCTTAGATTGATTGTTGACATAAGAAAGAAGTCTATGTATGATATTGGGAAGGTTATTGAGTCCAAGAGACTGGACTGGTGGGAAAATGAGGAGTCAAGGTTGACAGAGTTTGCTGAAGTGGAATCCACATTTGAACTGACAGATGAAAGATTGTTTGCCAACTTGGTGAATATTAAGATTCAGAAAAAAGCTGTTCAATCCATTATTGCTGGGATTGATCTGAATCTTGAAGACAAGATGGAAGAGGATGATGAAATGTCCAAACAAGCTGAGGACAAGACAGAGGAGATGTTCAAAATTACTGAGGACAAGTCAGAAGAGATGTCCAAGATTGTTGAGGACAAAGAAGAGGAAAAGAATGCTGCCATGGAGGAAGACAAGAAATGAAGGAGAGAATGTTAGTGAAAAGACTGGTGAAAAATATTTCTTTGATGGAGTTGATACTGTCATTGAGGAAATAAAGAATGGAGAGTCCAGTGAAGGAGAGAAGATTGATGAAATTGACCAAATCAATTGATTGAAAATGTTGAAGAAGAAGCACATGCAGCCTGCTGTTCAAACTACTGAATCTATGGAGATTGTAATTGTGAATGAAATTACAACTGAGAAAACTGCTGAAGAACCTATCATTCATGATGCTGAGTTAATTGAGTCAACTCCTGCTGAAGTCACAGAAGCTGAGGCCAAGAAAGATGAAGTAGAGGCCAATATTGCTGAGGAAGAAGCTGTGAAACCTGAGGAACCAGCTGATATGGAGAAGCCCTTGGAAAATAAGGCAATAGCTGCAGCACCATCAACCTCGATGGAGTTCCCAATTCACCTAGATGCTCTTCCACTGACTGAAGTCTGCATCATTAATGAGGAGGACAGGAGATTGAAAGCTGTGCAGGAGAAGTTCAATTCACAGATTGAACAAATTGATGAAGCTGAAAGAAAAAGATTGGAGAATGTTGTAGGTCTCTGCCTGAATATGGGAAAATATGTCAGAGACAGTTTGGATGAAACTATCATTCCCACAAATGAAGCCCAGCACAGGTCATTGCTCAACTTAAACTCTAAGGCAAGGAGAATGATAAGAAGGATAGAGGACTTGGAGGAGACTGTTGATAATAATTCCTTGGAATTATGTATCAAAGTTGAAAGTTTGGAAGAAAAAGTGAACTCCACAACCATCAAGCTGGAGGTTGTTGAAAAGAGTTTTGAATCTTTTGATAAAAAGATGGATAGTGTTGGAAAAGATGTGAAGGACTCCACCCTCAAGATTGGTGAGTCATCAAAGATCATGTCAGATGCTGTTACCACATACTTCCACACTGAAAAAGACTTGATTAAGAAGGAAAGAGAGGAGATTCTGAAGTTGAAGGATGAAGTTGCTAAGGAGAAGGAGGAAATTTCCCAGATGCTGTCAAGAGACATTGAAAAGCTGACTCAGTCTATGGGGAGTCAGAAAGATCAACTGATTAGAGAAACCATCAAGAGTTCACTTGATGCTGCCTCTGACCTATTCAAAGCCAACTTGGAGGGAATAATAAAGGTGATGAGAAACCAAGTTGACCAAGCTGTGAAGAAGCAAGTGGATGAATCTGTAAGCTCCACTATCTCTGCCGTTTTGCTAAGCCATGTTGACCCCATTTCTGCTCAAATGAAGAGAATGGACACATATCAATAAGAGCTTTCACTTATTGTGGCTAAGATTGATGCCAACCCTGCTGACCCCATTGACCTTGAGGCATTTGATGATGCCAAAAAGGGGGAAGAAAAGAAAAATGGGGAAGAGAAGAGTAAGAGGGAAGGGAGCAAAGGCACTGGCAAGGGGAAAGTCAAAGCACTGGAAATTACTGATGTAAATGAGGAGGAGGACTGCCCCAAGACTAGAAGTGGAAAGATTAGGAAACCCACTCAAAAGAGGAAAAAGTTTGCTGAGATTTCTGATTATGATAAGAGCAAGAAATACAAGTCAATTGGACCTGATGATGATGAAGAGTTGCAAGAGATGGAAACTCCAACCTTAGTAAGAAGGGAGTATAAGTTACCTGTAAGGAGAGTTTCTCCTGAAGTTGTTGTTGAGCCTGCAAAAGCCAAAACTCCTGGTTTTGAAGAAGTTGCAAACATATTTGCTAAAGGAGTTGGTCAAGAAGCAGAGACCAGAAGAGGAGTGAGGAGGTTTGTTATTGAAGAAAGAACAAAAATGTTCAAAGATGCTGAAGAGTGCAGGTTGAAGAGGCACAAAGATTTTAATCCAGGAAATTCTAAATACTACAAGAGTTCTTATGCTCTGATGATGGAGAACAGAGCTAAGAGGAAGATTGAAACCTTGAAAAGACTCCCTCATACTGACAGTTGGGTTCCTGCTGAACTCAATGATGCTTGGGAAGAAGCAAAAAGAGTATGGGATCATCTCTTCTATGTCGTTAAGAGAGATGGGGAGATTTTGAAGACACTGATGGTCTGTATGAAGGATTTATGATGGAGAATTATCCAGATCTGTACCCAAAGATCTTAGGAGCTGCTCAGAAGGAGAATGTGATTGTCAAGGCTCCTGAACAGATTTTCTAAACTCCACCAATGAAGGTTGATGGAAATGGAATTGATAGGAAAGCCATCACTGATGAGTTTGTGCAACTTGTCAAATATGAAGACTTGATTGGGAAGAATGAAGAAGTCATGGCCTTGAAGAACAGACACTTTGCATCTTATGGGCTGACTCCATTGTTCAAGGAACTCCCATCTTTTCTGAAGAAAAAGTCAGATGCAGGCAAGTGACTAAGCTGCTGAAGGTCAAGTCAAGATTCAAACTATGATGAACTTTTTTTTATCTATGTTAATTTTAATTTTGAACAATTGTTGCTCCTTAAGAGCTAGAACTTACAACTTTCTGCTCTTACTTTGTGCTACCTTATTTGGATGCTGATTATCTATTTCATGCACTGAAAAACAATTTTTTAGTCTTCTTACTTGTGCTAGTTTTTTTGTGTGTCTAAAAATAGGCTCTAGCAAATTTTTAAAATGATTCTTTCTTAGATCAAGTTTTATAGAACTCAGAGAACTTAGCCCTTTTAGGTTAATAATATGAATTTATTCTGTGAAATTCTCTAAGTATAGAAAATACATGTTAGTTGTCCTGTTTTTGTCAAATCTACTGAAAAAGAAATCCCTATGGATCTTTTGAAGTAACTAGGTTTTGGCATCATAAAAAAAGGGGGAAATTGTTTGGATATGGTTTATATTAATAAAAGAAAATTTTATTTTGATTAGATACCAAAACCCTAAGTAAAACCCCAAGTACGATGATTTGCTAAGTCTAGATTTTCAGGTTAGAAAAGCTCATATATGTTAGGGAGCTTTAATTTTTCTTAGATAAATTATTCCTTGAATCTATGACAAATGACCTGAAAGCACAAGAGCATGAAGATAAGTAGCATTGAATACAAGAAGCTAAAGTGTTATGAAAAAGTGGCAAGGACTCATGAAGACAAATATGATGAATTCGGATATTCATATACTTTGGACTTGGCACACTTATGGTCAAAGACAATGAATGACGAGACATTTTAACCAGTACAAGGCCGTTAGCGGAAAGGACGGAATTATTCCAAAACAGCCAAAGAATTAATGACACCTGTCAATGCGCATAACAAATTCTGAGAATGGAATGCAAAATGCAGAATGGACGTGAATGCATGTACTATTTGCATGCAAGCCCCTGAACAATTTGAAAATTCAAATTTATGGATAAGCTTGCTATCTCCACCAACGGATAGTTTTGCTTCATCTATAAATAGGCCATATCTCGAATCATTTCAAGATTACGGAACACACAAGCCATACACATTCTAGAAATATTATAGCATTCAAAAGTATTCAAAACACTCGAGAGATTAAAGTTTTTAAGCATATTCATTTGTGAGTGTAATCTTTAGTCCCCACTAGGCAAGCTTGTTGTTTTATTATCCTAAGCCTAGAAAGTGATATCCTAGCCTTTACATTCGTTCTTAAATTGTAAAGGATATCACATTTAGTTGGTACAAGAACAAAACCCTACTTTCACCTTGAGAGATAGATTGAGAGTATTGTTGAGTTCGTAGAAGTGTTGAGAGTATTGCAACGAGAGAAGGTTGTAAGAAATCAAGAGAAGAGGAGAACAAGAAGTAGAGTGCACCTTGGCACTGCAAAAAGACAAGTTAATTCCAAGTGATTAAGGAATTATCCTATTAAATTAGGAGAGTAGACGTAGGAGCAGTTTAGCCTCCGAACCACTATACGTCTTGTGTTCTTACTTACTGCATTTATCTTCTTGCTTAAGTTTTTGTGTTGTTATAATTGCTTATTGCTATTTGGTAACTTAGTACTTAAGTGCATATTAATTGAGGAGTATAATAGGGCCTATCATTTATTCCGCATACAAGTTGCCTACTGTTAAGTTCTGTTAGAATATTCTATTTGGTATTTTCATAGGACTTGACATACTGTGTAACTTATTTGACTCTGATTATTTGTGTTGATTTAATTGCAAAAGTTGTTGAAAAACACATACACGTGTATTCCCCCCCCCCCCCCCATACACGTGTCACACTCCTTTTGTAACCAACAATATATGCAACGAAAATTAAAGAAACTATGTTATCAGCAAAACTCAACTTCAAGTGTATACCCAACTTCAACATCAAGAATCACCTTCCTCTGTTTAACTTCCTAAAATCTGCTTCTCATAACATCAGTTTCCTGCAACAAAAATATAATTTTAGTTTATGAAATTCAGATGTGATTATTATCTTCTTAAAGCATTACATCCAAATGAATAAGAAAACATGTCAGAGTTCTGAAAACATGCTTACAAAATAGTGCAAACTCCAATAGCTTGTATATCATAAAATAATTCTGAAACATTATAGTATTTTTTTTTTTAAAGCAATGAAAATTAGCTCTCATTATTGCAAGAACATGGAGTCGAAGATAGCCCAACCACAAACGACGGTGGGTCTACCCAACAATAGGTACTCTCATAGAATCGAGAGGCCCTAGAAAATTCGTGTGCCCAAGAGTTGGCACTACGTCGTACATGCGATATACCATATTGTTGTGCCGTCCCGATCAACTTCTGGCATATATCAATGTAATCTCCAAAAGCAGATACACACTTGGTGGATGAATTAATTGCAGTAATAACCAAGCTTGAATCATTTTCCACTTTCACTTTCTCCAGGCCTAAATTTCTTGCCCAAGAGATTGCCTCTGCTACCGCCATAGCCTCCCCCACGTCCACTGGCAAAACCCCATCTATAACTACCGAACGTGCCACCATAAACTCGCCGCAATCATCACGGATCACCATCCCGAACCCCGTTTGTTGCGTATCCTCGAAGAAGGCTGCATCGACATTTTAGTTCCAAGATCCTTCCGGTGGTTTATGCCACTCCCCACGAATAGCAGCCCCTCTATTACTCGTGCCTTCCTTTATTACATGTGCTTGCTTCCACTCTTGCAACAACAGAGCCGCAACAAAACATGCCCCCGTCGGCGTCTTGCATCTACCCTCCCAAACTCTCCCATTTCTCTCCTTCCAAATTTGCCACAAAGTCATGGCAAATCTCGTCGAAAAATTATCTTCCACATTACTCAACATGAAGAAAATGAGTTCTTTAAACCCATCTACCCATTGCCATGCATCCTCAATTTTTTGCCATAATCCCACCTCCCGCCAGCAAGCTTCTGCATATGTGCATCCAACAAACAGATGCCAATTCCCCTCCAACTCCTCATTACAATGTACACACCATTTATCCTCAACCACCCTTTTCGCGAACAATTTAACTTTATTCGGAATGCAGTCCCTACATGCTCGCCACAAGAAATCTTTCACTCGTGGAGGTGCCTTGAGACCCCAGATAAGACCCCAATTCCCTTCTACCTCCAGTGACGCCTCTACCGTCACCGTCGATGCCAATATATACCCCGTTTTAACAGTGTAGACGCCACACCTATCCCCATGCCAAATCATTCTATCTGGGACCCCCTCCGGTGAAATAGGGGTACTGAGGATCCGTCGACTATCCTGGGGAGACATCAATGAAGTCACCAGATTTTTGTCCCACCTCTTCGTGCTCACGTTTATCAAGGAAGCCACCTTCCAATCCTCAGTTCCCACAACAGTCGGGCTTCGAACTCGATACCCATTATCATCATTAATCCAAGGGGCATGCCATAGGGAGATATTCTTGCCATCACCCACTTTTCAACGGGAGCCTCGCCTAATAAGTTCTTGACACGAAAAAATACTACGCCATGTAAAGTTGGGGTTGCTACCCAGTTGTGTCGAGAGAAAATCAGTAGACTGGAAATATTTAGCTTTAAGCAACCTGCAAACCAGCGCACTTGGGTCCGCAACCAATCTCCAGCCCATTTTACCAAGGACAGCAATATTGAATAGGTGTAAATCTGTAACACCAAGCAATTTTATAATATAGATATATAAATATATATTAATATTTCTAGTGTATTAAAATAATATTTAAAGCCCATTTAAATTTAGGCTTGAAAGTTTTAAAATATAATTCTTCTCTCAAGCCCAATTTCAATCGCTATATATATAGTTTTTGCCCTAATTTTTACACATCTCATATTCCAAATTAGCGGCCTCCCCAAGAAACAAGAAACAAAAACACGGTATTCTTTTCTTCTTAAACTCCCGTTAATCTTTTACGCAAAATCTATTTCTTCTAATATTTAATTTTCGAAAATAGTTGTAATTCTAGAACAATTGAATGATTTTATTTGCTCAAATCATATGAGCCTTTTAACTTCTTTTAAAAACTCAAATTATTGTCGAGAATTTCTGAAATTTGCATGTTTCAAAGATGTACTTAGAATTTCAACACCCTATTTAAATATGCCTAAATCCTATGTTTTGAATTAGGGTTTCGATATTTGCCCATTGCCAGTAGCCTAAATCTATTAATTAATCCTATGTCACTTTCACTACCAAACTTTAGCACATATTCTTTATTTTTCCAATTGGCCGAATATCAATTTTGTATAGCTAAAATATATATTGATTTTAATTAGGTACATAATTAGGTACATCAGTCCAGTATATGCATGTGCTAATTTTATTATAATATCTTGAATTAATAAATTTAAAAAGTATGTGATGTCTATTAGTATAGATGTAATAAATTTTAAGACAGATTACCTTATTATCTTGTTTAGGTGACATGAGACTCTCGCATTAATAATTCAATCTACACATTTATAAGGATAATCAAGACTCAAGGTGGGATTTTCTTACTAATTGATTGGATATACTTTGTCACCTTTAAATGTTCATTTGAGTGATATTGTGACTTGCTACATGATTTTCAAGTTAATCGTTAACGCATGTTATGACTTTACAAGTTATTCGTTAACACATGTTTTATTCGTGCGAAATCGTGCATCGTTGGTTCAGCCAGCGCATCATTGGTATAGCCAAATGAAAAATAAGTATTTTATTCGCGGGAAACCGTGCATCGTTGGTTCAGCCAGTGCATCGTTGGTTCAGCCAGCGCATCGTTGGTATAGCCAGCGCATCATTGGTATAGCCAATTAAAAATAAGTATTTTAATATGCATGTTTGTGAGTTGATGGTTTTATTCATATGTTATATTTAACTGTGACAAAGTTAATCCCACTGATCAGCTAGTTGTTTTGCTCACCCCAATCTACTTAACATTTTACAGATTTAAGGAGTTGCAGTGGAGGGCCGGTGAATGTGGATGTCTTGCCATGCAAAGTTTTCTCTATATTATTCTTGCTTTTAATTAATTAGTCGCATCTTGAGTTAAACCCATTCTTAATTAACGCGCTACTTTATTTTCTTATGAAACAAGTTGTTGAGTCTTATCTTTTGAAATTAAATTTTAATATGAATTTCTTAAATGTGTTTGAGTATTTATTTACGAAATTAATTCCGCTGCCAAGTTTTATAAAAATATGCATCTTTTTAGTCAAATACTAGAGATTATGGTGTTTTCATCTAGGCCCCTAAAATCGGGATGTGACAAAATCTTTGAAGCCCCGTCCTCCCACTTCCTTCTGAGTACACACCTTCTCCCATCTCATCCATTTGATGCCTTTACTAGCCGCACCGTTGCTGCCCCACCAAAACCCATTTAGCATAACTTGTAGTTCGTGTAACAACGTAGTTGGGAGCAAGAAAGTTGTCATACAATAAGTGGGTATAGATTGGGCGGCAGATTTTATTAGGGTTTCCTTTCCTGCCTTGGATAATTTTTGCCCCTTCCAACCCTGCAACCTTGTCCACAGATTCTCCTTAATGTAGTTGAAAATGTCCCGTTTTTTCCTTCCCACTAATGAGGGCAGCCCGAGATATCTGCCCGTATTCAAGGGCGTGTGGATACCCAAAATATTACCAAGTTCTTGTCTCTTTTCAGAACCAACATTACGACTGAAAAAAATTCCTGACTTTGAGTAATTAATCGCCTGGCCTGACACGATTTCATAATTATTTAGGAGATTTCTGAGGCTCATACATTCATCTCGTGAGGCCCTACAAAATAAAAAGCTGTCATCTGCAAATAAAAGATGGGATACCTCTGGTGCATTCCTGCAAATTCGATGACCATGTATTTGCCCTATCGACGATGCATTATTCATGGCAGCCGAAAGCCCCTCCGCAAATAATATGAAAAGGTATGGGGAGAGTGGATCCCTTTGCCTCAATCCTCTTCCCGGCACTATCGGTCCAACGCCATCCTCATTAATTTGAATCGAGTAACTCACTGAACGGGCACACATCATAATCTATGCAACCCATCCCTCCAAAAAACCCATTCTACGCATGATATTCTCCAGAAATCTCCAATCCACCAGGTCATAAGCTTTACTAATATCAATTTTAATAGCTACATCCCCAATACGGTCTCTTCTTTTGTTCTTCATAGCATGTATAATCTCGAATGCAATTAACACATTGTCTTGTATTGAGCGGTCCGAAATAAAGGCCGATTGAGCTCGATCTACTAAATCTGGAAGCACCTCCTTTAACCGGTTGCTTAGCACCTTAGAAACAATTTTATACAACACATTGCACAAGGAGATGGGTCGTAAATCCCGGATTGTTTGTGGGTTATCAATTTTCGGGATCAACACCACATTTGTGTGGTTGAGTTCCTCTGGAAAAGCCCCCTATTGCAGCCATTCCACTCCACTCTTGAAGACATCTTCTCCTATCACATCCCAATAATGTTGGTAGAAGCCTGGATTAAACCCATCTGGTCCTGGTGACTTGTCATGATGCATTTGCTTGATGGCTGCATCAAATTCCTCCTTTGAAAATTCACGAACCAGTCTCTCATTTTGTTCATTCGATATGGATGGATGAACATTCTGCAAAAAATCTCCATTCGCCGTCTCCATAACATTCGGAGCATAAAGAGACGTGAAATACTCACCAACCACAATGCATAGACCAGGCTAGCCTTCAATCCATACTCCCTCCTCATTTTTAAGCTTCACTATCTTGTTTCTCTTCTTCCGCGTCGACGCCGATTAATGAAAAAAACTTGTGTTTAAATCTCCATCACGAAGCCAGAAAATTTTAGCTCGTTGCCTCCAAAACGTTTCTTCTTGGGTTAACAACTTTCCCAAGGCTACTCGAGCATTTCCATACTCTCTTTTTCCTTACGAGCTCATATTAGGTTGCAGCCTGTCTATAAGTCGCTCGAGCCTCGATTTCTCAATTCTGAACTTTGAGTCCGCTTGAGACCCCCATGCTTTCAAAGTCTCACCTGTTGCCATGAACCTACTGATAATATCAAGGTCGTGAAAACCATCCCAGCACCTCCTCAACACCAATTTGAGGCCAGGTTCTTGTTTCCATCTGTTCTCAAAGCGAAAAGGTCTACGTCTCTCCCTCCTCAACATCGGGCACGTGTCCATAAGGATAGGATTGTGATCAGACACAGGGGCCACCAAGTTTGTAAGAGTGGCTCTCGAGAATTTTTGGTGCCATGAGGTGTTGGCCATTGCTCGATCCAGTCGTTCTGCAACGGCCGTTTCAGAGTTCCGCCCACAAAACCATGTATATTGATACCCAATGAGGGGGATATCAGCCAAATCACACTCATCCACAGCGTCTCGAAAACCCCTAAATAACCATTGTGGGTGCTCCACTCTGCCGCGTTTCTCATCAGATGTAAGGAGATCATTGAAGTCTCCAATGCAAACCTATGGCAAGTCGTTCACCCCCGCCAGTTGTCGTAGAAGATTCCACGAGAGGGCCCTACGACTACGTTCAGGAAAGCCGTAATATCCCGTCAATCGCCACTCCCCTTCAGTGCCAATAACATGCATGTCAATATGATTATTCGAGTAACTCAATATTGAACAATTCGTATTATTATTCCAGATAGCGGCCATACCTCCACTATGGCCAACACAATCCACAGCAAAACAATTATTAAACCCCAGCCTCACGCGGAGGGTTTCTAGTCTAACTCCATACGAAAACGTTTCAAAAAAAAAAATATCGGGACGACGAGCTCGAACAAGCTCGGAGAGAGTAGGAATTGTAGTCGGTTGTCCCAAGCCCCTACAATTCAAACATAGAACTATATATCATCACTCCCGGCGGCCCCCACCACCGGGAGCCACCGTTAAAAAATATTTCTTGTCGTCTTCGGCCAACTCAGAAACGTATGCATGGGCACCTGCTTCGCCATGCTGTCTCGATACTCTTTTCCTTTAATTCACTTCAATCATATTGATCATCTCCTCCCCCCACTCCTCTTGATTTGGTAAGAATACAAAGCATGGGTTTTGCATTAAAGAGTAATTATTAATACCTGTTCCAAAATTTATGGGATTTGAAACTCCCATAAAATCCAATTATTTAAGTCCCGTAATCACCGCTGAGCCGTGACTAGAGGATTTACCAAAATTAATGAGTTGACTTCCAGAATTAATTCCCTCCTCAGTAACCGCCCCTTCAGCCGCAACGCGCACATCGGTCCCTCTCTTTCCCATCTCCGACGCATCGTGCCTCAACCAATGGTTCCCATCTGTGTGCCCTCTCCTCCTAATGGATGCCTTGAGAAACACACCCCAACCTTTTCCACCATTCCCAGTGTTACCTTCAATGAGCGAATCACAGAAAGATTCAGTGTGACCCAATCTACCACATATGAAGCAGAATGCCTTCAGTCTTTCATATTAATTTGAATGTAGCGACAGTTAAGTCCCTGTCTCCAAGTCGCTCCTCCTTCTTCCACCGCTTGAGGGGTAGCGAAATGTTCAGTTCTACGTGAATTCTCATAAAACTCCTCCATTTTGCGCCTCTGTTAGTATCATCATACTCAAGAAACTTCCCTAAGAAGTCCCCCAGAGATCTCCCCACCCCTTCAGAAAATGAATCCATTGGCAAGTCGTAATCTGAACCCAAAAAGGTATAGAGTTCAGAGGGACCTGCGATGGCACATCTCCCACTGACAATTTGTGTGTAATCAGGAGGTGGACCCCTACAAACCACGGGCCACCGTCCATGACCCTTTGCAAGTCTAGTTTGTGAAAAAGTTGGATGAACATCCTTCCACTACCAATATCTTTGATCGTACGTGACCCCTCGCACAGGCTTCCATAGAAGAGCCAGCCTGTGACGTTTAAGATTAAAGTTCAAGTTCAGATTCGAGAGAAAGCAACCTACAAGGCACAACTCCAACAGCCTGCGGTGAGGTCCGGACTATCCTCAGTATCAAAAACCAACTCATCCTCCTCTTCCATCAACAATTGCAGATTCTGCATCCTATTCTCCACATCAAATGCTAGTATAAATTAACCAGAATAGCCGAGTGATATTCCTCGTAAGTAACTTATTCTTTTAGAATAAAGGAAATCAAATAAATAGATTATGGAATAGAAGATTAATTTAAACATTATAGTATTAAGTATACCAATAGCAAACTCTAATTAAGAAATCATGAAACTTAAGTTTTATATAGTTAACTCCAACATGTAGTTCCATTTATGTAGTTGTTTGGTTGAACAAACTCTAGTTGGATAGATAAATATCAGCAATGAAAAAAGAAAGAACTCAACACCCATACAAATATGAAACCCATGGAGAAATAGGTTGTCAACTAATCACCATTACAAAAATAAAACACTTGCGAAATAAATAGAGACTTTTTCGAACCCAACCAACAAATCAAATGTATGACTTCAAAAAATAAAATTTAACATTTTTACAAACCCAATATATTCACAGACAGACAAAAGTACACATAGAAATTTTTCTATTCTATACCCCAATCTCCAACAATATATAATAAACAATGAGCATTCTTTTAAATGTGGCCACAATTTATGCAATTTCAAACAATTTGTTGCATATTAGTTTAAAGAAAATAAAGTGGGCATGTGTACATTTTGTGAGGCAGTTTTCAATGGAGGAAAAGGAAGAAGAACACCATTAGTAGAAGTTTGGAAACTGCAGTTATTAATGTAAATCCAGTTGCTACGAAGTTGAAGTAAAACGCTGCCAAGATCAATAGTACAATGAGTGACAGGACAAACAAATAAACAAAAGCACAATATGACTCCTAAGACCAACACATTTGCAGGGGGGAATACGTATGAAGAAAATACCAATTTCCTCTGTTCCTAGCCATTTCCTCTACAGTAGCCCATATCAAACCTTTTGCCATTACAAACTACCTTTACTGCAAACACAGCAAATTGGTTAACCAATTTCTGTAGAATTTACAATGTATGCTCATTCAGGCATTTCATCGAACAGTTTCAACGCACATAGTTTTGTTTAACTATTCAATAAAAGGAAATGAAACTACAGATAAATCGAAACTTTGTGTGTTTTTCTCACACCGCCATTCAGTTTTACGATGTTCAAGACCGCCTCGGCTACGACCGCCCTAATAAGACCGTCAATTGGTTAATTAAGAAAGTGAAATCCGCCATTGATGAGCTCGCTCAACAGTCTGTCGTCTCGATTCTCCGAGACTCACCCAAATTCAAAATATGGGAGGCGGCCATTGAATTGAATTGAATGATCGAATTAAGGCGAAAAGATGATCAGCGAATTTAATTGAATTGAATGATAATTAGATTTAAATTCGAAAAAGGAAAGAGAAATTGTAATTTTGGAAAGAGTTGAAAAATGGCAGAATTTGAATTATACTATGTAGGGCATATTAGGAATTTTGTAAGGTGTTTTGGTCTTAATTGTTTTACTAAAACTTTTTAGCTCATTTTGTTTATAGGACTTATGGATTGTCTTATATTGTTAATAACCTCTAGGGGGGGTTACACCTAGAGACACTCCACTAAGAGTTAGGCTAATTAATACAATTGAATTATGGTAAAGCAATTAGAGCCAAATTTAAAATCTGATGGACATAAATACCCTTTCATTCATTTTAGTTGAAAATTCTGAATTAGTCAAATTAATTGAAATTTTAAATTCCTAATCAGCATTAATTTACCGCATTTCAAGACAATTATTCTCCTTAACCACAACGTTTCCAAAAACTTATCTAGCATTCCATTCAAACAAATTTAGGTCAACATATTTAATATTTGAAAATTAAAATCATAATAATTTCCCCCCATTTTAAAACTAAACCTGTCTAGATACGTCTCATATAATTTTTATAATTTATAAAACATTCTTTATAAAACAATCTTAGATACATGTCTCATATGTAATTATATTTGGTTTTATTTGAATATATATATATATATATATATATTTATAATATATGCAATTGTAACTTTTTCGTATGCAACTATCTTGATATATATTTTCATATATGATCAGAATTAAGAGAACTTCAGTACGTATACGGTTGTTTTTTAATCACGTTAATTAATCTACTGCATATTCATACTTTATTTTATTTTTTTAATCACCGTAATTAATCAACTGCATTCATACTTTTTTTAAGCGCATATTCATACTTTTAATAATTTTTTTTGTATTTTTTTAAATAAAATATTTATTAGCAAATATTATTTACTCGTAATTTTATAATTGCATAAAGCAACATGGAAATTGCAGATTCTAATTGCATATAACAACACAAAAATTGTATAACACTTAAGTATAATTGAATAACACCTAAGTAATTGCATATAACAACACCAAAATTGCATAACATTTAAGTATATACTTCTGCATTTACTCGTAACACTTAAGTATAATTGCATAACAATTAAGTATAAGTGCATAACACTTAAGTATAATTGCATAACACTTAAGTATAATTGCATAACATTGCATATTGTAATTGCATAAACAAAGATAATACGTAAAGCACACGAAATAAATAGATTCTTTCAGATTAAGAAGAGAAAGAAAAACTATTAGTTTGATTGATGAGTAAAATATATCAATATTCACAGCTGCTTAAAAATATTTACTAATTGATCAAAAATTGATATCGATGTTTCAAACAAAATCGAAACTTCTAATTGAAGAGTGAAAATGCACAACCATGTTTGAAACATAGAAGAACATAAATAATACACGCAACTCACCAGAACTTATATTTTGATCACTCAATATTTGCTACAGTAAAGGCCCTAAATTTTAATCACTCAATATTTGCTACAGAAAAGAAAATGGTTTCCAAGGCTGAAAATGCCTTGGCAGGATAACTGATGAGGTTGGAGTTAATAATAGAAGAGCTGGATTTGACTCCAATATCCCGATTCGTCCAATGTTGCTACTAAAAATAGTTAAGTGATCTTGAGAAAATGACCAATCCAGCCAAATCAAGCAAACCTCTATGGGACATTCATAACAAAATTAAATTAACTTACAGGCTCTTTAATATATCTGGGGATCGACACATTTTTTAACATTTTTTAAAAGATCGGCCCGCCGCCACCACCACAAAGCATCCGGTCTCGATGCTCGACGCCTACATCCAAAACTCGACGCTTGACATCCTTTCTCGACAATCGCGCACACCCTCACCCCGATCTCGCCGTCGACTGCACCTGGTCAAAGGGGGATTCGATTTTGTAGGGATTTTATTCCATTGGGATTATCTCCACTGTGATTTGTAGCGCATATCGAGGACCACTCCATTTATTTTTCCGTCGAATTTATGGGAACATTGCTTGAAACACAGAAACCTCACCAAATTTGAATCAAAGAAACTGTGCGACGGATCTGGAGCGGCAGAGGACACCGCCCAAGGAGGAGGAGGAAGAAACGCAGGAACATGGGCGAAATTTACAGCAATTGGGTAGAGTATCGAGCCGATCGCAGTTGACGGCGCCGCGGTGGAAGGAGAGAAATAGTTGGTTGCTGCTATGTTTCTTAGATAATAAATTTAGAGCATGATTGGTATGATGGAATGAATTTGAGGCTGAATGGAATGAAGGTTTGAATGGAATGAGATCTGAATGACCATTCCCATGATTGGTATTGATTAAGAATGGAAAAACAATTTCTTGATTGATTCCATTCTCATGATTGGTAAACTAAAATGAAATGCAAAATAATGTATATATTTTATCTTAAATGACTAAAATACCCTTCAATATATATTTTATAAAATATATTAAATTAATGAATATGCTATTATTTTAATAACAAAATTTACATAAATAATTGTTTATTTAAACTCGTTGTTCATTCATTAAATATCATTGAATTATTGCTCCAACGTATGAAATAATTGCATTGTTCATCTCTACTAATAATATAAATTAATAAATATAAAATAATTAAAATATAAGGAAAGTATCATTTTTATCGCTCATGTATATCCTTTTCTGATTTGAATTGGTCATTAATTAACTAAAAGTAAAAATAATTAAAAATTAAGTAAATTAAATTTTTAAAAAAAACACGGTTCTTTTTCTCTCCCAACTGTAACTCTACGCCTTCGTCTCCCACCTTTCTGCCGCCGACCTTCATGTCGTCCCCCACTCCCATATTTAATTCAGATTTGAGGATTTTTTTTAATTGAAAATCAGTTTATATCTATAGAGGACATCGATTGTTCAATTAATTTAACAAACATGAACAAGAGTGACGACGTCTTCTCTTTGCACATATATAGAGAGAAAAAACAATACAAATTTTATTTTCTCAGCGTCTTCTCTCTTTAATTAGGGTTGAAGAATGTTGAATAATAAATGGCGTATTTAATTGTGAATTAGGGTTGGAGAAGTGGGTTAATTGTTGAAAAGGATAATTATGTAAAAATAAAATTGGAGTGATTATTTTAAAAAATAAAATAAAATATAATTAGATTACACATATAATGGAATGGGGAAAGATAGGGGGATGGAGAGGAATCAAAATTCTTTATTTTTGGGAATCACCATTCCTTAAGGAATTGAGATTCTGCGTAAAAAAATATATCAATCGTGAGATTAGGAATGGACCCATGAATGTTCATTCCATTCACAGCATATTGCCACATACCAATCATGCCCTTAGGGTTTCTATCCGTGAAAATCATGGAATATGTAAATAATATAGTATAGAAGTTAATTGTTGAAAAGATCGGGCATATTAGGTATCTTAAGTATTGATTGGACTTTAATTGTATTTCTGTATTTTTTTAGTTTTAATTGTAGTAGGGGTGTGGATTTTAGCTCTTAATGTTAATAAACTCTTGAATTATTTGGTAATTATTAGATGATGAAATTATTATAAAACAATTTAAAATCATATGAGGGTGCATTATTTTATGAATTATATGAATTATTTGGTTCAATAGTGATGTTGTATTATTTTATTATTGTTACTTAGTGGAGTAATTAGTGTTAATAGGAAATAAATAATTTAATTACTTTATTTACCATATTTTGTAATATTTCCTTTAATGGTTTGTTATTATTTTCTTGTAAATCTCTTGTGGCCAATTGTTTAAATATAAATTATGATTGATTGTATTATATTTTGTATAAATTAAGAGAACGGCATTATATTAATTTTAGATGTAATTTTTTTAAAATAATAATTATTAGGGGTGAAGTCAACAAAAGTGGGGTGTAAATAACCGTGGTCAATTGTTTATATATAAATTAGGATTGATTGTATTATATTTTATTTAAACTAATAGAAAGGCATTATAGTAATTTTAGGTACAATTTTTAAAAAATAGGAGTAATAATTTAGGCGGTGAAGTCAACAAAAGTGGGGTGTAAATAACTGTGGTCAATTGTGTATATAATTTGGGGGTGAAGTCAACAAAAGTGGAGTGTAAATAAGAGTAGTCAATCATAAAATAAAAAATTGAAATTAAGGATGTACTAGAACATTCGAGTGTACGAGAGAATTTGACTTGTTTATATATAAATTAGAATTGATTGTATTATATTTTGAGATTATTCCCTAATATAGTCACTTTTATAGAGCCTTAAGCAAGTAGAAACTACCACTTTTAAAACTCTCTAATAGGGTCAAATTAGTGTCAAAAAACCTTAAATACCCGCAATATTCATATACCTCCTTAATTTCGATATTTAAACATTTAATTCAAATTTTAAATTCCTAAATATGGGCAGCCCATTAATTTCCGAATTATAGGGCATATTGAAGAAATTCTTAACTTTCCCAAAATCGAAATCTTAAAATTTATTTCAGCAAATCTCTCAATGCAGAAACCAAATTAGGAAATTTCTACCAATTTTTTGAATTGTTCATATCATCAAAGTCATTTCAGCAAATCGTTCATTTGTAAGTATCTACCATTTTAAATTTCTTTGTTGAATCGTCCTGTCCACATCATTTGAAATTGCTCTGATCGTCAACACTCTTATGATCCAAAACGTCTAAATTAGATTTTCGTATGTACAATGCAATCTTCGAATTTTTATATACTGATTAATTGTTTGTTAAATGCACAGGCTGTCATATCGTGAAGTATTGAGATGGATTATAGTGTATTCGTTAAGGTTAATTTTAATGGAAAAAACAAGCTTATTCGAGTCAATGAATCGACATCCTTTGTAGATTTATTGGTTGAAATATCAGGTATGTCAACCCTTATTTCTCCCGGTAGCATATCTATAACTTACTCTGTTTCTAGTCTCAACAACTTCTCAATAGAGTCTGATTCTGATCTCACTGGTATGGTAGAGTTTTGTAAGGCTACATCTGAAAAGCTAGTTAACTTATCCGTGGTGATGAGTAACCAAGATATCGTAGTCACTGATCCGATCCAATCTTCAGATTCCAATGATAGTTTATTAATTGAACAACTCCATCTAAAAAAAAAGGCCTCTGAAGAACACCCGTTCTCATACAATGCATATAGATATGAAATAAATTATGAATTTTAATATGAACAATGGACTGAATTTTTGTATGAAAAAATCGACTATCATGAAATAATGAGTCGGAGAGTTTAAATACATTCATATAGTAAAAAAATGCATCATGATATGCGGAAAATAATGCACTATGAAGATATATGTGCATTTGTAGAATGCATATGAATTAAAAGTTTGTTATGATGTAGAGAATGCATAATAAATTAGGTCAGTATCACTGAAAGAAAAAATTGATATGAATAATGAAACGCAAACATAAAATGATAGTGCATAGGGGGCTATCCATGGCCCTGGATTAAAGTTAGAGTGCAAACATGCACTTGTTTATGCATTTGTTTAGATATTTTCCTTACCTCTTATCAGATGAATATACCCTGAAAAAAATAAGTAAAAGACGCATGCAAGTGATCGGAATACCTTTTTGCTTAAATGAATTTTTTCGCCGAAAAAAATGGAGCTGGTCTTCTTCAAATCTCTCGAACGAAATGCATAATTTTTGGGAAAACAATCTTTTAGCTACACAAAGTCAACTAATTAATTCGAATTGCCTCATTTTTAGGAAACGGGAACCTATTCCCTATTAGGTAAAAGTTTTAATGAAATGACCTTATTAAGAATTTACCCTTATATTTTCTCTAAATTAATAGAAAGACACTATAGTAATTTTAGGGGTAATTTTTTAAAAATAATAATATAGGAGGTGAAGTCAACAAAAATAGGGGTGTAAATAATTGTGGACAATTATTTATATAATTTGGAAGGTGAAGTGAACAAAAGTGGAGAAAATTAAGGGTACTAGAGATTTTGATATACATATATAATACATTTAAAATTAGATTATTATTTTTTAAAATTCAAAAATATTTGGGACGAATTAATGATATGAGAATTAAAATAAAGATTATATATTATCAATTAAATTTTTTTATTAATTATGCGAGAATAAACTTGTAATTTTATAATTATATATGTAAAATTATTAAATAATAGACTGCTAAGTATTCTTAGAAGACCACCTCTTTGTTCATACAAAATAATAATGAAGTAATCTTTAAATCTAAAAATCTTAATCTTAATACTCTATATTTGTGAGAATATAATGGGACACGTGTCACAATTCTATCACTCTACACAATCTCTCTCTTCACCAAAATCGTCTATTTCAAAATCTCTGCATTCTCATGCATTCTGATTAAAAAAATTAATTTTTCCTATTTTAATCTCAAAATTAGAAATTATAATTATTACTAGTGTTAGACCCGCGTTTTACGCGGAATTGAAATAAATTTATAATATATTTTAATTTATTAATTAAAAATATATATATTTGAAACATGCATAAATTTGTAAATTTATTATTCTATTAAAAGATAAAAATAAAATATTGTAGCAATATAAATTAACATCACATATATATAAAAAAATAGAATATGATTATAATGTTATTTATAAAAAAATTAATATACGAAATTACAAATTTGAAAAAAATTTCTTGTAGACAACATTTTCTAGAATTCTCCACCACACGTGCACTGTTCAATTTTTTTTTTAAATAGAATTTAATAAATGAATATAAAATATTATTAAATATAATATAATTATTTAGTATTTAAGTTTAATAAAAAATAGGTAGGTAGGCAATATAAACATGTACTAACCCGATTGTGTTAATTCTATTAGAAGCTTCGTTATATGTGTCGTAAATGTATAGTTGTGAAAAATTTGGAGCATTTTGAAGTGGTAGCAAAGTTCTGATAAGGTGGTGATTAGTTCAATTCCTTGTAGCTTAAAGACATATGGTCCACGCCCTCTTTTGATTGAATGATCAGTCATTCCACCCATTAACGTGAAACTGAACATCATGTTGTACGCTCATATAATTTGGATAAAGTGTTGACTCTTTACATCGTTCCCATTCAAAAGTTTTTTTTCATAGTTTTAGGTGCTTCTTTCAGATTGGATAGTTGGTTAATTTAATTTAAATGATGAAAAAGAATGATATATGCATCTATCTTGAAAGGTAGTTATCGTATTATTATATAGCAAATCAATTAATGTATAATATAAATGGTACGTGTAGTGTATATTGTACCAAGTGTTCTCCACCCAACTTTATATGAGAACGCATATGACATATCTACCGTTTTACAAATTTAAATTTCATGTTTAGACGTATAATATCTTTCTCCTTGCCCATCACCTAAAAATAGTAGCAGAAGCTCCATTCAGACCTTTGTTGATATACTTAAATAAGTACATGATTGATTTGTGCTTGTTGCACAATCAAACATTTATATGGGCTTGATACATACTCAATACATTGTCATTATAAGGTACCACATAGCGATTGTCCAAATTTGTTTCCCCTCTATTAGTTATACGGTCGTTGTTCCTTCTCCTATAAAGAGGACAACCATTCTCATCAATTGTAGTTGCATCATTGTAGTTCTTTGGAATCCTTTTACTACATCTTTTATTCACCATGTAAGGACTTTTCCAGTTGGCAGCTCCACATGGTTCGTGCATCATGTACTCTGCATCTAAATTATATAATCTCTTGTCAACGTGATATAATCAATATCTTCAAGGATAAGAATTTTGTTGTCTCTATGCAAAAAAAAACAAAATGTATGCAAGAAAAACAAAATGTGTGCACGAGCAGGAACGGAACCAGGTTTTGGGGGTGAGGGGAGCCAAAAAATACAATTTAACACTAACATATTTTCTATATATTTACATCAATTATATCAATGTTATCAATAAATATTTCAAAATAAATAAATATAACATTAATGTTATGCATATATATTTATCATTAAATATTTCAAAATACATGAATATAACATTAATGTTATACATATATGTTTGTGAATTTTGTCTTTTTTTTTAATGTAGATTAAGTTAATAAATCTTAATAATGAAACAATATATAATGATTATTCAAACTCTATCCACTGAAATTAAAATTTGAAAAATTAATGTACAACAATTAATAATAAAAAAAAGAAATAAAAAATTAAATAATTTGTCATCTGTGATTGTAAAGGATCTTCAATTCTAAATTTTAGTGTCTATTTAAATATTTTATTTATTTATGCAATTCGGACGGGACTTATCATTTGACTCAATTCTCAAAGGCCCAATCATTAATATATCGTTAGTTAAGTAAGAGACATGTGCCAATAAATATAAATATTGTTTGTTATATACTCTGTATTAACATTATTATAAGGGCAAATAGTAGTAAAAAAATTTAAAAATTTGAGGGGGGCCATGGCCAACCCCAATATACACCTAAGTCCGTCCCTGTGCACGAAATAATCGACTCTTTTGAAACTCAATTATGTGAAATCACTATATCAAAAACAAATTACAATTAAAAGACAATATTTTTTTCCTATTTTATCATGTAAGACACACAGTATTGGCATGCCTTATGCCTATTTTGATTTGCAATATATGTTTATTGTACGATCAAAATAAAAAACTTTTAAAAGTTTTGAATTGGGGTAAAATTAGATGAAATCAACCCCACTCAAGCTAATTGGCCCGATTTAACTTGAATTTGAGATAAATTTGGGCCCGATATGAGTTTTTTTTTTTTTTTTGAGGGGGAAGGCCCGATATGAGTTGATGGAGCTAATTTGATTTAAGACCATGACTTTAAAAAAAAAAGAGTTGTTAATCTAAAATTATCAATCCGTAAAATTATTGTCCTTATTTTGCCTTTCTCCTAAGTTACGGTTCTTTAAAAAAAATCTCAAACGGCTTATATAAATTAGATTCGATAACTTAATTAAAATTAATAAAAAATTAATTAAACTAACAAATAAAGTAAATTATTCAGCTATTTATCCAATCAACACTCTTATATTAAATTCAACATATAAACAATAAAACAAAGGTTTGATGTTGACAATAATGCGATTAAAAAAATCAAAATAGGCGAAATAATGTATAGTTAATTAAACTAATAAATAAAGTAAATTCTTCTCAATTATTCTTATTTCTATTATCACAATCTGACGTGGAATGAAATCAAGTCTCATTATCATACCAAAATCACTAAATATTATTCTAACATTGAAATAGAAGTATTAAATACCCAAATGTCAAATTTATAATTGAGAGAAAATTTAGCATTAAAATTTGATCAGACCATTCTTTCAAAAATATTAATAATACCATCTCGTGAATTGTAGAAAATTAAATATTACATATCACATAATCCATAAATTATGCATAATTGTGTAAAAATAAATCAATGGGTTTAATGGAGTCGAATATGACATTACAATTAATTAGTTTGCATAAATTATGATTGCAATTGTTGCATTAGTATTATAAGATTAATATTATTTATTATAATCGTAATCCTTAAATTAAGATAAGATGGTCTTTTTTCAATCCAATTCTAACGCATGGAATTCATAATATTTATAACTTGGAATAATTTTTAAATTATATGTTATCATAAAATATTACGCAAAAAAGAATAATTATTTATTTATATTATGCTGCAATAATTAAGCGTGTTGATAAGCCTACAATTATTATCCTTAAAATCATTTCTCTATTATTAATTTATTATTTTTATTTGCATTAATTAATTGCTTATTTTATTCTTCTTTATATACCCACATAGTATATTTTTATGAATATATGCACGATTCTCCATCTGCACATTATATTATATATATATATATATATATATATTAATTGAATTAAACATGTTTTAAAATTGAATACCATCCAAATTCATGGCAATTATAACAAATTAATAAATGTTTAATAATTATAATTATAACAAACCTTAAATAAAAACTAATAATATGAGAATAATTTAGGAATGCCTTCATTTACGTGAATGCTAATAATTAAATACCTTAAATTATAATTAATATTACCTTAAATATTACTAATATTAAATCCTAAAAATATCTTATTGAGAAAAAATTGTTATTACAGTTAAGCGTTTGTCAAATTTTCAGACTACTCATTGGAGGCAGAGACACGTACATTAATTATTTATTTAATCAATTAACATATTAAGAGATTTAAAAGGCATAGTTACTAATTAAATATTACATTAAGTCATTCTTTTGATGTAATAGTTGAAAATTATTTACATAATCAATTAATATATTATTCACTATTTATAATTCAATAATTAGTAATTTTAGTTACAGTATAAATATAGAATATTTTTGATAAATAAGTAAATGGAGTATATTTTTAACTAATGCAAATCTACAGGTTCTTATATTAAAATTATTGAAAAGAATATAAGAGTATTTTTTTATCTCTCACAAATATAACTCTTTCTCTTTTTCTCAGGAGATATTCTTTCAATTAGTTATGATTACATAAGAATTATAAATTCGATAAATAAATGTAAATTACAAAAGCACGGTCCAAAATAAATGTGGACAGTAGAAAATAAATGTGGATGTAATTACAATTATAATTAAAAAAAAATAAAAAATTATCATTCTTCATCTAAATTTGAGATATTGAACTTATCATTCTTCACCCGATTTAACGCTCATGTTGATCTTCAATCTGGACTATTCGATAGAATACATGTATATAATCGAATTAATATTGATATTCTTCATCCAATCTAATAAAATCTAGTGTAAGACCCGCGTACTACGCAGGGTTGAAATAAGTACTCCCTCCTTCCAATTTCATTATTTCCACTTTTCTTTTTTGGTTGTCCAATTTTATTATGCGCATACCCCTTTTGGAAACAATACTATTCATACTACTTTATCTCCACTCTCGCAACTACTTTATCTCCACTCTCGCAGCATCACTTATTTACCCACTTTGTCATTCACTTTATTCATAAACAATCATTTATTTACAAATGGACCCCACAATACCCCATCATACCCTCAACTTATCTACTTTATGAATAAACTAATCAATATTCATTAAAACTCATGCCCGAAGAACTGGGCATAATAAAATTGGATGGAGGGAGTATATTTTATTAATTTTTAACCTAATTTAATTTTATAGAATTTTATTAGAGTATTTTTTTTAATTCAATTTTCTTTTTTCAATTTTTTTATTCAAAATTATTTAAACTATTTTATTCAGTTTATTTATATTTTATTCCAGTTAGTTTTACTCAAATTTTTAAATCATGGTCATTCTATAAAAAAACATAATTCAAAAAAAAAAAACTGAAAAAACGATAACAAAATTTCAAAAAAAAAAAATTCAATTCAATTCACTCTCTAAAAAAAACAACCCTCATCTATTCCTTTTCTTCATCAATTAACATCAACTTCTTATTCGTTGACATTTGAAAATCCTTATCAATGTTGTCACCAATGGAAAACTCATCTTCATCCTTAATAATATTTGCAATCGTATGAAATTTATATTTGAATATTATTAATATTAATATTAAATTTATTTAGATATTATTAATATATTATATTAAAATTAAAATTATTTAGATATTATTAATATAAGATTGAATTTATTTAAGTTAGATTATAGTAATTTTAGGGAAAAAAATCAAATCTTATTGTTGGAGTAATTTTAGAAATAAAATTAAAATTAAATTTATTTAGATATTATTAAGATAGATTTATTTAGATATTATTAAGATAGATTAAATTTATTTAAGTTAGATTTATAAAAATTAAAGTCAAAATATATCGTGCATATTAAATTTTTGGATTTATAAAAAATCAAATTTTATTGTTGGAGTAATTTTAGAAATAAGATTGAGAATTTTTATAAAAAAGGCCATTCATAGACCTACCTTCTTAATAAAGGACCACAAATATAATATTTTTAAAAAAGGACAAAATCATATGTTAATAACCCTTTATGCCCTTATATTTAAATATGAAGATTAATTTATTAATTTAATAATTATATGATCAAATCTTAATTTTCCTTAATTTTTGCCATCTATTCAACCACATTCCAATCCTTCAAGATTCTTCCGTTTAATCCAGAAATCCTTTTATTATCCAAAACAACCCTAATCCAGAAATCTGCATCATAGTAGTTTGTTAATTTTCAGAATCTTAATCGATGGACTGTGTGGTGATTCTGTAATTTATCGCCACCGCCCACCGACACGATCTGATTTTCTCCGAGTCGACGTTTCGGATCCGGGTTAATCGGACAGTGGGGACGACGAGAGAGGGATTTCGCAGAGGCGGGAGAAGGAGTAGGTAGCGGCGGGGATGCGACGACGAAGGATGGCGGAGAGGATGATTGGATCCGTGAGTGTTCGTTGTGTGTAGACGAAGAGGACGCCGGAGGTGGTGGAGGAGGCGGAGGTGGGCCTTTGACGACGATTTTGTTGCCTAGGATGATTGGAACCATTAATCCGGCGAGATGAAGAGTCTTGCCAAGGGTATGATTTTTAATTCCACACGTACACACATAATTTGCTGAGAATTTAGGATTTTTAGAGATGATTTTTCAGCGAGATGATTTTGAGATGATTTTAATTTAGGTTCAATTTTGCTCTGTTTTCGTGTAATTGTGATGATTTAGTTCATGATTATTTGTTATTGGTTTGGTCAAGGGATAATGCAGATCTTATTTTGCATATGTATACGTATTTTTGCATAATCACATTCTAATATGAAGACACCGTACCATTTTTTCTGCATTATTCATTTTATTATGCAGTTTTAGATTTCATTGTTCTGCATTATTCATTTTATTATCCAGTTTTAGATTTCATATTAATTTTCCAACAATGGTCAAGGGAGCAAAAATGTTATTCATTTTTAATGAATATAAGTGACAATGGGTATGTAAATCATTAAGTTTGAATTTTAGAGTTTTGAGGAAAATTTTTTAATTTGGAAGGTAAGTAATCAACGATTTTAAATTTGGGAAGACTTAGTAATTAGCGGATTTGATGTGGTGAGAGATTTGCATTCAAAATTTAAAATTAGTTGACTTTCTCTAGATTAATTCGAAAATTAAATAGGAAGGACATGATGGTACATTTATGTTGCATTTTGATCTTAATTTGAAACTATTTTAAACCATGTCCTTATTTAAAAAATCATGAGGTGAAAAGACATTTTATGTGAAATCCCCAATAAGATTAAAATTAAATTTGTTTAGATATTATTAAGATAGATTTATTTAAATATTATTAAGATACATTTGGTTGGAATTATAAAATAGAGATTATTTACCAATAGAGTCATTGTCACCACACATTCAACAAATTGCAACAGCTACTTAAAAGTTTGTCTATTTGCTTCATTTTGGATTAAAAAAACCATAATTACCCTTATTCATTCAAATTAATTGGTTTAAATTTTCGAAAAAGCTACTATATCAGATATTTAGTCTTGGCAAAAATTTCGCGTTTCATTTAATTCATCAATATTAGGTTACAGAATTTGATATTAATTCAGATAGTTATTATTGCCACAATTATCGCCTTTCATTCAATTCTTCAATTCTGTGAATTTCCAATTTTTGATTTCGAAAAGCTTCTGCAGAATCGATCCAAACACGAGTTTCGAAATGCCGCCGAAGTTCGATCCTGATTGAGATGACAACAATGGAGTTCCATTCTTGTTGTTGCTCAATGACTCTGCTTGCGACGGCAACAATGGAGTCCCGTTTTTCGGCAATTTCGCAAGCATCGGCCTCCGAAAACCTCCCTCCTCTGCCTTCCCAAACAACTTCTTCCTCAAAACTTCGTGTAAAGGCCCAAACAACTCCTTATTCAACGATTCAAATGCCAAATCTAATCTCTCCAATTCCTCCATGGCATTCTTATTATACATAAAAAGGCCGTAATACAGATTGAAACTATCGCTCGATGTATTTTCAACCAGATTCAACAGAGTCTCGTACCCTTTCGTGTTAATCGGGGTACTCTGTAACCTGCAATTTCTCCAGAATCAAATTTTGTAAATATGCACCAAATACAGTAGTGACATTTATCATGCACTTGCAGTATGTATGCCATATGCGTTCATAATGGCACCAAATATTGTGGTATATATGTTACCGAGTGTGTATATATATGCCTATTACAATGCATATGTAGTAGGCACCGATTATGCATATCGTTTACATATTCAACTCCCTATGCATTGTGTGGATTGGGCTACAGAAGTTTGGGGTGATGGAGAACTTCATATAATATTAAGGGTAATGCTATATTTTATTTAGTTTTCTTATGTAAACTTGGATGATGAATTGCTGGTCAACCCTTTATTTTCTACCTATCAAATGTACGAACAACGTTCTATGCACATATCCGTGCATATGTAGTGTGCATACGCACAGGCATACCAGATACATATGCAAAACTTCGTGCATTGTCCGGATCGTTCTCGAGAAGTTTGGGGTGATGGAGAATTTTATATAAGATTTAGTTAATGCTATATTTTTTTGAGTATTCTTATGTAAACCTGGATGATTATTTACTTGTTCAACCATTTTGTTTGCTACTTATCAAATGTATGAACAACATGCAGATGATCCCATACCTGATGCGGTGAATCGAAGTACTAGTCGCCGGAAAATGCAGATAACGATGAACAATCGCTGGAACAAAATCAATATTCTGCAGAATTCTCGAAGCTAAGCAAGTTGAAACGCATTAATTAGAATACCTACTATTTAGGAATTTTTTAAAAATTTAGAATGTGCTTAAATCTCGTTTTTTCGAGAATCTCTTAATCTATAATTATGGTAATTAGTTGACCCTGTAATTTGAATTAAATATTTCGAATTGTGTCAAATTAGTAAAAGGGTAAAGTTGTCTAAGATTTTTAATTTTGACTCTATTAGACAAGAATTTATGGTGTAGGTTTTATTAATAAAAACTAGTAGTGAAATGACCTTATTAATTCATAACCCTATAAAATATTATTGTTTGTTGGAGTAATTTTAGGGAAAAAAATTCAAATCTTAGAGTAATTTTAGGAATAAGATTAAAATTAAATTTATTTAAATATTATTAATGTTTTTATTTATTTTATTTTAATGTTTTAAAAAAAGCCAATTTACTCCAAAAGAATTCTAATTTATAGGAAATAGATATATTTTTGTTCAATTAATTTTAGGAAAAGGATTATGACAATTAAGATGTATTTGTTGGATTAAAAAAAGTAAAATGATCGAAATATCAAATTTTATATTTATTGTTGGAGTACTATTTAAATATTATTAAGATAGATAAGCTTAAATTTATTAAATTTATAGACGGATGGTTGAAATTATAAAATATTATTGTTTGTTGGAGTAATTTTAGAATAAAAAAAATCAAATCTTATTGTTGGAGTAATTTTAGAAATAAGATTAAAATTAAATTTATTTAAATATTATTAATGTTTTTATTTAAGTGAAAGATATACACAAATAAAGTTCTTTAGCTTAATTTATTTCTATAGTATTGTGCAATACCCAACCATAAGGAAAAATAAAATTTCGGGGAAAAATAAAACTTCACAATCTTTAGACCATGATACCATTGAGTAGACAATCTTCAAATTTTCAAAATCCAAAATCTTCAATAAATTGATTATAATGAATGGATGAGATAAAAAATAAAATTGAGAATGAATGAGAAATTAGGAATTTTGAGAAGAGATGAGAGATTTATATAGAAAATAAGATTAAGAATGTAGGGTTAAGATTAAGTTTTAAAATGAATGGATGAGATTAAAAGTAAAGTGTTGAATGAATGAGAATTCAGGATTTTGAAATAGAGTGATTTGAGAAGAGAAAGATTGAGACAGACCAATGAATAAGCGACATGTGGCTGTAAAAAATGTTTGCAAATATATATAATAAAGATTTTTAATCTCTCTCATCTCAATATTGTCAAGCATTCTATTAAAAAAAAAAAATTAATTCTACTTGTTAAATTCTTCCATTTCAAATCTTAATCTTATCTTAATCTTATCTTAATATATATTTGTGAGAATATAATGGGACAAGTGTCACAATTTTATCACTCTGTCACAATTTCTCTTCACCAGAATCGTCTATTTCAAAATCACTACATTCTCAAACATTATGATTAAAAAAATAATTTTTTTCTATTTTAATCTCAAAATAATAATTTAAATATTATATACTCATAATTATTATTTTTAAACTTTAATCACAACATTATTTATTTTTAAAAATTTAATACTATTCTTAATAGCACTCTAATCAAATCAATAAATTGCTATTATCTATTCTTCCTTTTTTATGACGTTATTCTATTCTTAATGCCACTCTATTCAAAATTAATAAATACGTAGTAATTATTCTCTACTTTCTCTTTTTTTTTTTAAATATTTTTTTAATCAAATCAAATCAAAATATTAATATTATTATTAATTATTAATCTTAATTTTAATATTTTATTTATATTTGTAGTACTTTATTAACACGTGTCACCATTTTAACACTATACCACAATCTCTTTCACCAGTCTATTTCAAAATCCCTGCATTCTCAGGATTCTTATTAAAAAAATATATTTTTTCTATTTTAATCTCAAAGTAATAATTTACATATTATCTACTCGTAATTATAATTTTTAAATCATAATTATTATTTTTAAATTTATTTTTTAAACTTTAATCGCAACATAATTTATTTTTTAAAATTTAATCACGGTATTCTATTATTAATACTATTCTATTCAAATCGTCCTCAAATTCAAAATTCCGTATTCTTAGGCATTGTTATTAAAATTTTCTAATTCTCCTGTTTTAAAATTTAAATTTAATTATGTATATAGAATTATCTAATAATATTTTTTTAATAATTCCATAATTTTCTCAACTACATCAAATCTCTAATTATATTTACATAGTCGTTTTCATTTATTTTCATTCTTCTCTGGTATAGAAAAGTAGAGATAGACTGCAACTTTATCTTTTGATTTTCGGTCTTCTCACGTGATTCAGAATGAAAGGTATCAAATTTTAATTTTTTATTTATATTTGTAGTACTTTATTAATAAATCATTTTAATATTTTTCTTTTTATCTTCGATCAATTTTACAACACATAATTATAAGAGAAATGTTAGTACTTTATTAATGGATTGTTTTAATATTTTTCTCTTTATTTCAGCACACGGTATTTTCATCAACTAGCTTACATCACATAATTATATTTTTTGTTTATATTTTTTTAATACTTTATTAATGAATCGTTTTAATATTTTTTTCTTCATTTCAGCACACAATATTTTCGTCCATTAACTTACACTACATAGTTGTACATTTGAATGAAAGGTATCAAATTAAAAAAAATTATTTATATATTTTTTTAGTATTTTAGTATATCAGAATGAAAGGTATCAAATTAAAACAAATTGTTTATATTTTTTTATTACTTTATTAATTAATCGTTTAAAAATTTCTTCCTTAATCTATGACAAGAAATGTACATTAGAATAAGGTATCAAATTTAATTTATTTTTTTTATTTTTTAGTATTTTATTAATTGATCCTTTTAATATTTTTCTCTTTATTTATTTTCGTTAATTTGTGACAAGAAATATACATCAGAATGAAAGGTATTAAATTTAAATTTTGTTTATATTTTTTAGTACATTTTTTTTTAGGATATATTTCTTAGTATTTTATTAATTAGTTTTTAGTACATCACAATGAAAGGTATTAAATTTAAATTTTTTGTTTAAATTTTTTAATACTTTATTAATTGACTGTTAAATTTAAATTTTGTTTATATATTTTTAGTACTTTATCCTTTGTAGAATGAATGGTATCAAATTAATTTTTTTTCTTTATTTATCTTCGTTAATTTGGGATAAGAAATATACATCAGAATGAAAGGTATCAAATTTAAATTTTGTTTATATTTTTTAGTACTTTTTTTTGAGGATATATTTCTTAGTATTTTATTAATTCGTTTTTAGTACATCACAATGAAAGGTATTAAATTTAAATTTTTTGTTTAAATTTTTTAATACTTTATTAATGAACTGTTAAATTTAAATTTTGTTTTTATATTTTTAGTACTTTATCCTTTGTAGAATGAATGGTATCAAATTAATTTTATTTTTTTTTATATTTTGTAGTACTTTATTAATTCGTTTTTAGTACATCACAATGAAAGGTATTAAATTAAATTTTTTAGTTTATATTTTTTAATACATTATTAATTGATTGTTAAATTTAAATATTGTTTATATTTATTTTAGTACTTTATTAATTCCTTTTTAGTACATCAGAATGAAATGTATTAAATTTAAGTTTTTTGTTTATATTTTTAATACTTTATTAATTGATTGTTTTAATATTTTTCTCTTTATTTCAGTGGATAATATATGGGATAATATATGGTAGATTATACATGTGGTTCTTAAATATATAATATTGTGTGTAAAGAAATACAACTTCATTTGAATTTTAACTTAATATTAGTTTTATATGTGATTTTCGAGTAAAAGTTAAAAACTATAATTATTTTAATTTAAAAGAAAATGATTTTACACTCTTAATTTTATTTTTAATGTCTCAAAATTTAAGAAAAAATGAATATTTTATTTTTAATGTCTCGAAATTAAAAAAAAATAATGAATTTGAAATGGACAAATTTGAAGAAGATAATGATTATTTCATTATTTAACCAAATCAAAATTAAAGATTGAGATTTAAATTATTTAAGATAAATATGAAAAGTGAACGTCAATTATATTATATAATTTTTTTAATTTAAAATAAAAATATATGAGAAAATAAAGCAATTTATTCAAATAATTAGAAGAGAGTGAAATATGGAGGGAGACCAAAACAATCAAGAAATGATTGAAAATATTTGTCTCGATTCAAATAGAAAATTACGGAGTATGTAAGTATACTACAAACTTATATTTACTTTTTTTATTAATAAAATTATTTTATTATAATTTAGAGAAATATTTTATATCGTCATTACTTATTAAAAATATTTTCTTAATTTTAGAATTAAAATTATAATTTTATTAATGCATATATTAAAAATATAAATATAGAGTTTAAAATTAGTAAAAATATATATGTTAAAATTAAATATATTAGAATAAAAAAGTTTTACACCCACATTTTAAATGAAAAAAATATAAAAATTATTATTTTAATAAATCGACCCGCGTAAAACGCGGGCATAGGACTAGTATGTATATGTATATATATATATATATATATATATATATATATATATATATATATATATATATAACACGAATGAATTTTCATTAATTAATTTGAACATTAATAATAATTTAAATAATTTTAAACAATACTTGTGTTTCACTTTTTATTAATGTAAAATAATAATAAATTGATTCTTCTAAATGTACTCGGCTTTAGCTATACGATCTAATGAGTGGAGACAACAAAGAGAAAATCTCTAAATTTAACTAAATAATTGGATATAAATGAGATGTTTGGAATCTCTATGGTACATAACAAAGAGAAAATCTCTAAATTTGAATAAAACATTCAAAAAGGAGAATCTCATACTAATGGAGTAATCTTTAAATCTAAAAATATACTCCCTCCATCCATGAAAAGTAGTCACTCCATCCATGAAAAGTAGTCAGTGGGGCACATGTTTTAAGAAAAAAGTAGATAAAGTAAGAGTATTATAGGATATTGTGGGATCCATTTTGAATAAAGTGGTTTTTTATGAATAAAGTTGATGGCATTTTGAGTAATTAAGTGATAGTTGAAGGATGATAGTTTCCATAAAGGATTTTTTATGAATAAAGTTGATGGCATTTTGAGTAATTAAGTGATAGTTGAAGGATGATAGTTTCCATAAAGGGTATGGACTACATTTTGTGGACAAGAAATATAAGGCAAGGAGTAAATATATAACACGAATGAATTTTCATTAATTAATTTGAACATTAATAATAATTTAAATAATTTTAAACAATACTTGTGTTTCACTTTTTATTAATACAAAATAATAATAAATTGACTCTCTCTTTAAATATAAAAAATAGATTTATAACAAAAATGAATTTCCATAAAAGAATGAATTCATCGAAATAGTGCTCCGTTCTTCTAAATGTACTCGGTTTTAGCTATACGATCTAATGAGTGGAGATAACAAAAATCTCTAAATTTAACTAAATAATTGGATATAAATGAGATGTTTGGAATCCTTCTATACATAACAAAGAGAAAATCTCTAAATTTGAATAAAACATTCAAAAAGGAGAATCTCATACTTAATGTTGGGAGAGATGGTAACAACTGCGTTACAGGTATCACTCCTAGACTTAAGAGAAAATCTCTAAATTTGAATAAAACATTCAAAAAGGAGAATCTCATACTTAATGTTGGGAGAGATGGTAACAACTGCGTTACAGGTATCGCTCCTAGACTTGCTAGAGGTACTGCTCCGTCTTCTATTTGTTCCCACCAACTCATATTGACATTATTATTCATTAGGAGGTATCGCTCCTAGACTTGCTAGAGGTACTGCTCCGTCTTCTATTTGTTCCCACCAACTCATATTGACATTATTATTCATTAGGTTCACTCAGGGGATGTTTCTTTTGGGCTTTGGGTGGTTTTAAAAACCAGATTTTTGAAATCCTGGTTTTTAAATCCCGATGAATAGTAATATGGGCGTTTCTTTTGGGTTTTGAATAGTAATATGGGCGTTTCTTTTGGGTTTTGGAATAGTGAAGGATTTAACTTTATGTCAAATCAAATTGTAAGATTGAATGAGTTTGTATTATTATATTATTGTTTGGTGAGATTATAATGATTAGTTGATTAAATGTATTATATTATTGTATTATTATATTATTATAGTATTATTATATTATTGTTGAAAAAGAATATAATGATTGGAGTAATAATATATAGATATAACTTTATGTCAAATCAATATGTTTGATAAGGGTGGTTTTGAGTGGATTTTGAAAACCTGATTTTTAAATCCCGAAGTAAAACGGGTTTTGGATCTTGAAATCCAAAACTTGGTTTTTAAAACCAAAAAGAAACATCCCCTTAGTTTCAAAAACAAAACATTTGTGCAACTTTACCAACCAAAAGTGTCGACAATAATTGCTCAACTTATCTACACGAAAACACCACTACATTTCGTCGAACGCCTTATGCACAATGCCCAATAGTATAGTGTACTCTTCTTCATCCGGGAAGACCGCCTCTTTCCCCACTCAAATTAAGCGAGAGAGACAAATCAACAACATCTCTTTCCCCACTTTAAATTAAGCGAGAGACACAAATCGACAACATCTCTTTCCCCACTTAAATTAAGCGAGAGACCCAAATCAACAACATGCTGGTAAGCAGAAAACAAAAACATTTTCTTTTTTTGGTTAAAGAGTTGAAACGGCTGCTGTATTCATATGGGATATAAAACAAATTAGGTTAGGATAAAAAGACCACTATTTATACTATTTATACTATGACAAAATTAGGTTTCTTTGATGGGCCTACTCATCTAATTCAAAGTAGTGCTTGGGCCAGCCCATGTGGCCTAATAGGCTCAACCCAAAATAATAGATGGCCAACTTTACATATTATTATAAATTAAAATTTTAACAAACTCATTTGTGTTCGAATTTGATGTAATTTAATTTTTTTTGCTAACATGACAAATTCGTAATAAAACAACACTATTCTTTAAATCTAATTTAATTTTAAAACGTCTTATTCGAGTATAAACGAATTTGTCAAAAAGTTCAATTTGCAACAATATGTAAAGTTGATGATTTATTTGCATTAATTGAAATGTTTAGATTAGATTACAAATGAATGAAATGTGGTGATTTAATTTTCAAATAACCCCTATAAATATAATATAATATTGTAGGGTTCCTTTGTAAATAAAGTGATGGTTTATTAATAAAGTAATGACAATTTAAGTGAATAAGTTATTATTGGAGGAGGAGGACAAAATAGTGTGATTATATTATTTAAAAAAAATGAAAAAATTAAGAAATTGGACCAGAAAAATATATGACGAAGTTGGATAGCTCAAGTGGTTAGAGCACCACTACCTAGGCTTTAGATCCTCGGTTTAAGTTATGGGGAGGAGAAAAGTGATGCAGATTAATTGACAATTATGTTGTTATTTTTAATGTTAATTATATGTTATTTTTGGTTAAGTTTTTAATTTTTGCAATAGTTTCCTTTTGAATTAATTTTCCTTTTTGGTATAAGCCCACGACAGTGTTGGGCCGTAAGATTAGGGTTTTGAAGTTTGCTTATTTATAGCTTTGGTGTTTCACATTGTAAGGGGTGGTGATTTGATTAAATAAAAAAAATGAGAGTTTATCTCAAGATCTCTTTTACGGTATTCAGTGTGAATCAACGTATCTGAGTTTTACCACTTTTTCGGATATTCGTAGAATCAACGGAGTTAGTGTGTTCTTTTGTGTTCTTTATACATCTTATTTATCTTCTTTGTTATACGCTTCCATCGCTCCATCCATCAGTTGGTATTCAGAGCCAATCAACGCTCCTCATATGTTTAGGTTTTTATTAATTATTAGTGGGCCGGGCTTTTAGGGCTTACACGCCTAAAACCCTAGTTTACATATTATAAATAGGAGTCTCAAGAACATTGTAAGGAGGACTTGATTTGAATAGAAAAATATTGGGTTTTATCCCTTTTGACGTGTTTTATTTGTGTTCTTCCGGTATTCATTTTGAATCAATGGATTATCACTTTTAATCTCGTTTACGTATATTCCGGGCATTCGTAGAATCAACGGATTTACGTGTGTATCGTGCTTCCGCGCCTGCATCAGTTGGTATCAGAGCCATAACGATTCCGTGGGGTTTATCGTTTATCAACGATGAAGCAAAATTACGATACGGAGGAGAAATTTGATTTTCTCTGGTCTCAATTGGCCGCCACCGTCGATGGAATTTTCGACAGCTACAGCCAACGAGACGAACTTGTCGCACTGGAAACGTCAGCGCCACCACCATCTCCAGTTTTGGCAGCCCTTGTCGCCGCCGCCACAGTGCTGCCCCCCGTTCCAGAAACTCATTCCACCAGTTTCACATCTCTACAAAACCAACGGATTCAGTCGACGACTAATATTTTGGGAGAATTTGGTCCTGTATTTTATGAGGGAAATAGTGGACCTAGAGTTAGTAATAATTGTTTTTTTATTACTAATGATAGTTATTTTGGCACTTCTCTTAAGTCAACATTTGCTTATAGTCTCAAGACCTTGGGCAACGTACGAACTGTAGATGTTTTTGACGTCAAATTTCCTGAGGCGATAATTAATTTTGCTTTCTCTGAAGATGATCCCGTCGTGGTTTTTTTTTTTCATACTGCTAGAGATAAGATTCATGCAGATTCGAGGACGAATCTTTTCGAAGAGAGAGAGAATGATGGAGATAAGATTGTATATTAATTATTTAGTATTATTTATATTTTATACAGTGTTAGAGCTTTGTTTAGGTTTTGATTAATTATTAGTGGCCGGGCTTTTAGGGCTTACACGCCTAAAACCCTAGTTTACATATTATAAATAGGAGTCTCAGGAACATTGTAAGGAGGAGTTGATTTGAATAGAAAAATATTGGGTTTTATCCCTTTTGACGTGTTTTATTTGTGTTCTTCCAATATTCATTTTGAATCAATGGATTATCACTTTTAATCTCGTTTACGTATATTCCGGGCATTCGTAGAATCAACGGATTTACGTGTGTATCGTGCTTCCGCGCCTGCATCAGTTGGTATCAGAGCCAATTGAGACCAGAGAAAATCAAATTTCTCCTCCGTATCGTAATTTTGCTTTATCGTTGATAAACGATAAACCCCACGGAATCGTTATGGCTCTGATACCAACTGATGCAGGCGCGGAAGCACGATACACACGTAAATCCGTTGATTCTACGAATGCCCGGAATATACGTAAACGAGATTAAAAGTGATAATCCATTGATTCAAAATGAATACTGGAAGAACACAAATAAAACACGTCAAAAGGGATAAAACCCAATATTTTTCTATTCAAATCAACTCCTCCTTACAATGTTCTTGAGACTCCAATTTATAATATGTAAACTAGGGTTTTAGGCGTGTAAGCCCTAAAAGCCCGGCCCACTAATAATTAATCAAAATCTAAACAAAGCCCTAACACTGTATAAAATATAAATAATACTAAATAATTAAAATACAATCTTATCTCCATCAAAAAGGGATGGGTTCGAGTCCACCACTACCTAGGCTTTAGATCCTGGGTTCGAGTCATGGGGAGGGGAAAAGGGATGGGTTCGAGTCATGGAGAGAGGAAAAGGGATGGATATTTAATGTAATTCAAAAAAAAAAAGACCAGAAAAATATATGAGAATTTTATAAAATTGTGTTTTTGTTACTCCTTCCGCCTATAAATTTTCAATTTTTTCATTTTGGTACGTTCACATATAAGTTTCTCAAGTTCTCATATCTTTTTTATAAATATCTTTTAATTTTTTATTTTTACCATCTTCTTTATATTTTATATTTTTTTTCTTTATTTCTTTCTCAATTACATCACTTGTACTATATTTTATTATTTAATCACATTTTTCTTAATTCATATGCGTAAAAGTAATGAAAAAGTTATAAGCTTTAAAATAACATTTTTCTCAATCACATTTTTCTTAAAGTATTTGGTCAATTTGGGTTATTAATTTAAAATCCATGCTTTCAAATAAAATTATTACTATTATTTAACCTTTGAAATATTTCTTTAAATTATTTGTTTCAATTCAACACCCATTTTTTCCTATTATCTAGGACTCTGAATATTTAACTTTAGTTGACCTAATTTTTTTTGTTCGAAACTCAATGGGTTAGTGCTTTAAACTCAATGAGATAAATCGACCACATAATTGTCGACGAGAGTGTATTTGGTCGATTTAAAATGGTCGAATTTTTTTAAATATTTTTTCGATCAATCAGTGTCGACCGTATACACTTTCATCGACAATGATTTGTCGACAAAGGTGTATACGGTCGACACTGATTGATCGAAAAAAATATACAAAAACTTTGAATTTTTTCTAAGTTTTTTTTTTTTAATTTCTGAGTATTTGTTAATGATTTTTTTTGTTCAAAGCTTTAGACGATGTGGTAGGATGGTGTTTAAATCTTTAATATTATTTTTGTTTGGATAATGTTGGATGCCGGAAGTGGTGGCGGCGGTGGTCGAAATTAGTGGTGGTGGTTGAAAAAAAATTCCAATCTATTCTGCAGAAATTGGGGAAGCGGGTTGCATTCAGTAAGGGGGTGTATATGTTAGTATAGATGTCCTAGAGACAATCGTTATAAGGACATTGTACTTGATCATATTCAGTTATTTAAGTATTATTGACGAGCGGCTGCCCCTCCCTCTCACTTCTCTCCCTCGCTTCACAGGCGCGGCCCCTCTCTTGGCCGCCGCTTTCTCTTTTTTTTTTTCTTCCTTCCGTTTCGTGGCCCACCCCGATTCGCCGTAACGGCGTCAGCCCACCCCACGCCGCTCCGACCGACCTCGCCGCCGTCCCAGGTATGTTCATATATCGACCCGATTTGTTCATTTTTTGGCCTAGGGTTTTCTGTAGAAAAACCCTTTTTTTAATGAAGGGTATTTTTAGGTATCTAGTATGTTGTATTTAATGAAGGGTATTTTTGGTTTTTTACCCTATTATTTTATTAATAAACTGATGGGGGAGTGCGTCTCTCCGAAATGGAGGTGCATATAGTCAAACCCTTTCTTTTTTAGTAGTATTTGTTATGGGTTTTGTCTGTACTCAATAGGTTTAGTATGGGGACCGGCTATATGCACCTCCGACATATTTAAATGCATTCCCTCACTCAGATTATTAATTTAATAATCACGTAAAAAACTCAAAATACCCTTTTAGTAATATCATACTACTAAATGCACCCATACTACTAACTACATCTCTCCATCTCCAAACTTTAACCCTATTTTGATGAGTCGTCGTCAACACCACTTCTGGTTGTCGTCACCATTAACAACATTTCCGGTGGCCACCAAACAAAAAGAAATTAGAAATTAAAAAAAAAAGACGGTAGTGTATACGCTCGACACTGGTTGGCCAAAAAAAATATAATTAAAAAAAAATTCGACCATTTTAGGTCGACTATTTACATTTTTGTCAACAACAATTTGTCGACGAAAGTGTATATAGTCGACCTAAAATGGTAAAAAAAAAGTAGAAAATGCAGAAAAGCCAAAACCCTAAACCCAAAATCCAAACCTACAGCGGCGGCCGTGGTAGGCGAATCGGAGTGGGGCGGCCGGCGGCGAAGGGTGGGTTGGGGGAAGGGGCGACGACTGATGGTGGAGGGGAGAGAGAAGAAAAAAAAATAGGGAAAGAGAGGAAGGGAAGAAGAGAGAAGGGAGGGGGCGCGGCCACGGGCGGCGAATCGGAGTGGAGCGACCGGCGTCTTGGGTGGGTAGGGGGGGCTAGCGGCCGTGGACGGTGAACTGGGGAAGAGAGGGAAGGGGAGGCCATGTGACGAAAAAGAAAACAGGGGAAGGGAGGGAGAGGGCGGCGGCCTTGGGCTGCGTACGGGGGCAGCGGTCACGGGTGGGGGCGGGGTGGAACTGGAAAATGAAAGTGATGAATTGTGGACGAATTGTAGAGTTATATGTTAGGGTTTGGGGAGGGTGTACATAGTAAATGTATTTTATGGAAAAAATGGCATTTAGAACAATTTAGGAGGAGTGCATCTATCCTAATCAAATTTAAGGGGAGTGCATTAATTAAACAGGTCAGAGGTGCATATAGTCGGACCCTTTAGTTTGTTTAACTCCATCTTTAGGCTTTTCTTATACTCCATAATTGGTAATCCCTCCTTCCTCCGTCTCAAAAATATTTGCATAAAAAAGTGGACATACAAACTTAACTTTTATGAAAAAAGTAAAGTAAATGATTGAATTGAGTATAAAAGTAATGATATTTTGTGATGAATTTTTATTTTTTTTCGAATGTGTAAACAATTGTAGAACGGACAAAAAATGAAAGTACGTAAACAATTGTGAGACGAAGTGAGTAATATATTATATTGTGGTTTAATTTCAGTTAGAAAATTTTAAACATAAACTGATAGTTCGATATTTTTTTTATAAAAAAATTAAAATTAATGGTTCAAATCAAGTTTTGTAAAAAGAGTTTATTAACAAACTAAGACAATCCATAAGTCATTTAAACAAAGTAAGACAAAAAATTTTTAGTAAAACAATTAGGACCAAAATCAGTTACAAAATTCATATTATGACATTTCTGTATTAAATTAACAATTAAATATAATAATATACTCTTATATCATTTCTCATTTCAAAACTCACCCCTTCATATTCAGAATCCTAAAATGGAGGCGACATTAGGGTTTTTTGAGGTTGCAGCCTTCACCAACTACACTGCTCGAAGAATCGAGACGTTGACCTCCATGTGAGTGGCGGAGATCGATGAGGATGGTGGCGCCGACGATTTGACCGTTTCTTTTTGCAATTTGTGATGATGAATTTGATCCGTTTCTTTTTGCGATTTTTACCTCGTCGGTGATTGATTCGCGATGGATCTAGATTTACTGGTAATTTTTACCTCGTCGGTGATGAAAAACAATTATATATTTTTATTGGTAATTTTGTCAATAATTTCTTCCCTGAGAATTTCCATTCTTGATTTAAGGATAAACTATTTGGTGTTTGCTTAGTAATCCGGACGTTGTCCGGAGCAAGAAAGTGTAAGAGATTCCAATTTATGAGCATTAGTGGTTCAAAACTGGGATAGATCTTTTATTTTGCTGAAGTCCTGCTTTTTTTTAAAATTAATAATGATTTATGCTATAATTTTTCTTCTGTTGTAACAATATAAAGTGAGTATATCTGCCTTTTATTCGTCATGTTTTTGCTGAATGTGTGTTGTCAAGTTAGGCGAATGAAAAATTATTGCTGGACTTGTTTCTATCCATCCAGTTTTTTTTTGGTTAGATCTGTTATTTTTTTTTGGATTAGATCATAAACTAAAATTATATTTTTGTTGCAGGAAGCTGATGTTATGAGAAGCAGATTCTAGGAAGCTAAACAGAGGAAGGTGATTCTTGCTGTTGAAGTTGGATTTTGTTGATAACGCAGTTTCTGCAATTTTCGTTGCATATATAAACTCAATTTACTGCATATATTTGTATGTATAATACATATTTCATGTATTTTCGTATAATGTAATTTTTATATTCAATAGTTTATTTACTTCACGAACTAAGAAAATCATAATTATTATAGAATTTATGATAAAGTCTTATATTATTATTATGCAATGCACATATTATATATATGCATGTACTGAGAATATGCAACAATTTTTTATATGCAAAGAAATTACCCAATAATTTTGTGACTATTTGATAATTTCCATAAATAAAATAACACATGCACATATTAAAGTATATGCAATTATCAATTGCATATATAAAAAAACGTATGCATATTTGAAAGTACATGCATTTAATAAAATATGCGTATATGCATCATGCAAACATATTATGGGTGTTATTCAACAAGTATTTGTTAATGGGTTGGTCTAGTATGCACTCGAGTGCATGTTGTGCACCCTAGTCCATGTTGCACTTTTCAGTTTTACTGACTTACACTTTTTGGTAAATGGTGTTGCACTTTTCAATTATTATACTAAAAATATTACTATACAGTTTAATAATTCAAGTGCATACTAGACTTTATGTTTGTTAATACAAGTTGTTCATCAAATTAATTTAAACACTTTTAGAGGTGTATGGAGTAAAATAATTTTTTTAAATGTACTAATTTTATTAAGTATTTTATAATATAATTTATATTTTAATAAAGATAGTATGCAAAATAATAACTATATGAATATTTAATTAATTAAAGTATATTTTTTATTAATAAAAAAATTATTGAATATATAAAAATATGAGTGTAGACAGACAGAAAGTATGATCTCAATTTTAGAAAAGTTTTTTTAATTGCAATTAACGCTATAATCGAGGGATAATTAAATTATTTGAAAATTTGAAATTAAAACTAGCGCTAGAATCGAGGAGAATTATCTCCCAGCTTAATTTAAAATTTAAATGTTTGACTTTCCTAAATTCCAATTAACATTATTAATTGTGGTTGAAATGCTTAATTAATTAGAAAACAGGGGCATCGACTATATAGATTGAATTTTGTCCTTAATTGTTTTACTAAATAAAATTAGCTTAAATCTTAAAGTCTTAGAGTAGTTTGGTCTATTCTGTTTTTTTTCCTTGTAAAAAATGGTCAAAACAACGGTTCTAACCGGAATTGGCAGTTCGAAAATCGTAGCTGAAACTCATAGAATTCTAATTTGGTTTCTAATACAACTTTTCAGTAATCGCTTCGAATCATTTGTGCATGTCTAAACTCGTTTACTTTATATTTTTCATTTCCTTTTTTAATAATAAAATAATCTAATTTGGCATATATCTTCACTGACTGAATTTTGTAAATGCCTAGAAGAATAATAAGTCTTGATAAATACTTTTTATATGTTAAATCTATTCCTAGCTGTTCTCTATAGAAGAAAAACAAGGTTGTTTCATTTGAATTAAGTGACCAACCTAATTAATATATATTCATACTCAATTAGTATTAATTATTATTGCCTTCATTTTTAATTAAGTGTCACTTTAACTTTTTTAATATTTTCAAAATAAGTGTCATTCTACACTTTTTTCTTTAATTTTAACAAATTTACCTTAGTACATTATACACCCTCCATTTTTTTTACATTGATTTATATTTTTTTCCCTTTTGAATATAGTACTATAGTGTAAATGGATAAACCTTAATTGTTGTATACATAATATCACCTACAATATTGACCACATTCATTACTAAACATAAATTTAATATTAAAATTAGTTATCATTAATGAAGGGTAAAATAGTTCATAATTATATATCTTAATTTGTTGAAAATTGTTAAAATGACACTTAAATTAAAAGTGGAGGGAGTATATCTTTTTATACTCATATATACTCCCTCCGTTTCATAAAGTTTATTGCATTTGATCTTTATTTTTATTTTAAAAAGTTTGTCATTTTTACTAATTTTACCACGAATCTCTCTAAACTACCCCTATTTAATACCTACAATATCTCTTTTGTATTTAAAATATATTAATGTATTCCCTTTTCACTCTCTTTGACAAGGTAAGTTGACATTCTATTTTTTCTTTATTAGTTTTTGTCTTAATTAAAAATATAAATATTAATGAGAGGTAAATATGTCAAAAAAATATGTTCCTTAATTTTATACTCCCTCCGTCCAATTTTATTATGCCCACTTCTCTGGACACGGATTTTAATGAATTTTAATGAATATTGATTAGTTTATTCATAAAGTAGATAAGTTGAGGGTATGATAGGGTATTGTGGGGTCCATTTGTAAATAAATGATTGTTTATGAATAAAGTGAATGACAATGTGAGTAAATAAGTGATGGTAGGAGGGTGGAGATAAAGTAGTATGAATAGTATTGTTTCTAAAAAGGGTATGAGCATAATAAAATTGGACAACTAAAAAGGAAAAGTGAGAATAATGAAATTGAACGGAGATAGTACAAAATAACAAATTCGACTAACTTTATGAAATGAAGGGAGTACGTATTATATACTACTGAATTGAATTATTTGAAAATTCATTGAAATTTCCACCAATGTTGGAAGTTGTAAGATTCGATTCCTAGGTGTTTGATAATGAAATACAGTATTATTGTGAAGGAAAAAAAAAACACAGGATTCAACATGTATATTTTGCAACATCATGAAACGAAGAAGTTTACAATATATCCTACAATATATCTAAATCCTTGGCCGTTTGATTTTTTATTTAGTATTGATCATAATTTAATTAAAAATTCGATCGATCATTCCTTCAAAAAGTTCTTGCTCTCTGAACTTCTTATATATGTCTCCTTTTCTTGTACTTATCACTAAAAAGAAAAAAACTCAAATAAGGCATCTCACCATCGTGGTGACGGTGATTGACCAGCTTACAACAGTCAATGTCGAGCACGACAAGTCTTTCACCTTCTATCCCATTTCAAAACAAACATCTCATAAATATCTAGAGCATCTAAAACACGAGGGTGTAAACAAAACACATTTTCATTCGGTCCTGAAGCTCCAAATAATATGTAACGAAACACGAGTTGATCTTAAGGTGTCATCTTTATTTATATCTCCATTAAAGCAATAACTATCCTGCTCTAACAATACACACAGATCTTGTGGAGAATAACACTCAAATAATAAGAGTCATCCTAAAAAAAACCAAAAACCAGTTACACAAAAATTAGATAAGTTAGAACGATTTCTTAAAAAACGCCTAAATTATAGACATGGGTGCTTAAGTAACTAATTTTTTAAAATTTCTTGCTCATACAAATATTAAGTAATTTTTTAAAATAACTAATTAATATAATTTACACAATTTTTATCTCATATAAAGTTATTCTAATTTTCAAAACTTGAGTTGAGCAATATGAAACATGGATGCAGAGGATGGAAAATGGCTTTTGTCATTAACATCGGTGATCAAATTCAGGTAAACTCTACACATGATTATGCTCCTTTTGCTTATTTTTGCTTTTGAAAAAGTGATTAAATTGAGACTAGAGTTTGCAAAAGAATTGTTGTTTAGTAACCGAAAGTGAAGAATCATACATATCAAAAGCTGGTTCTCAAAGTGAGTATTTGTGCAGGCATTCAGTAATGGCAAGTACAAAAGCACTTGGCATCGAGCTGTTGTAAATGCAGATAAGGCGAGGCTGTCGATAGCTTCGTTCCTCTGCCCTTGCGACGCTGCAAATATTAGCGCGCCAAAGGAACTAACTGGAGGAGACGACGGAGCCCTTTATAGGGACTACACATACACTGAGTATTACAAAAAAATCTGGAGCCGGAACCTCGACCAGGAGCACTGTTTGGAGCTATTCAAGAATTAGTATCTTTATAGTCTCTTATGATATCTTTATGTATGTATGAAATATATGAAGAAGAATAAATTTCACAAATTCTGACTCATACAAATTTCAAATACAGTAACTAATTTTTAAAATTTCTTGCTCATACAAATATTAAGTAATTTTTTAAAATAACTAATTAATACTATAATTTACACAATTTTTAGCTCATATAAAGTTATTCTAATTTTTTTGAAATAACTAAATTTTCACAATTTCTACTTCATAAGTAGGGCTGTTATTCGAGCCGAGTATTTGAGGTTCGAGCTCGACTCGATAACATTACCGAGTTAAAAATTGAGCTCGGCTCGACTCGTTAACGAGCTTAACGAGCCTATCGAGTCGAGTCGAGCCTAACAAGCCTAATGTAATTTTTTACAAAAATTTAGTTATCGAGCCTAACAAGTCGAGCTCGAGCCGGCTCGTTAGTAAATCGAGTATTTAACGAGCTCGAGCTCGGCTCGTTAAGCTAAACGAGTCGAGCCTTAACGAGTCGAGTCGAGCCTTAACGAGTCGAGCCGAGCCTTAACGAGTCGAGCCGAGTCTCGTTAAGGCTCGGTTCGAATAACAACACTATTCATAAGTAACTAATTAATATAGTTCACATAATTGTGCAAATTAATTCTAAATATTTTAAATAACTAATTTTTAAGTAAGTATAGAGTCCAAACTAGAATCTAAGAGCATATTAGCAAAATTAAAATGTAAATTTATCACAATTCCAAAAATTTATCACAATTCCAAAAATCAGATTAAATTATCATTCTTATATATTAAAACATAAATTAAATTATCATAAAAATTGAACATACCTCAACTATACTACGAGATCAAGCTTCATTAGACTCGCAGTTTCGATTTCAGCAAATTTCACGAAAAGTTTGACAAAGCAAAAGCAATCAATTGGAATATTCAAGGAGTAGAGATCAATAGGAGCATCCCGTTCAGGCATTTTGACAAACATGTGGAGGGCAACAAAATGCTGCTTCATTTTCACATCAATTTTGTGAAATTAACAACAGAAGGAAGCAGCTTCATGATATACACAAAATCAAATCTGGGTTTGGAGGAGGAAAAGTATTACGAAAAGGAAATGGGAATAGTTCATAATAATATATAGTGCACATAAGAAATGAGACAATTAAGTAAAAAAGATGAGGTTTTCTCTGCAAAGCGGTGGAAGCGGCGGATTTCAAACTCATTAGATTTTGCAATAATTTTAGTCATGAAATAAGGAAAACACTTGAATATTTCATATTTGAATGAATGATTACTTTTAGCTTGGGCTTTTTTTCTTTCCATTTTTGGATTTCTTTTTGGGCGCGGCTAAAGGCACCCAAGGATCCTATGAGGACACCCACGCGATGAGGACACCCACGTGAAAATCTCCAATATACCCTTAACCTACATAAAACCCTAAGGGGATGTTTCTTTTGGGCTTTGGGTGGTTTTAAAAATCAGATTTTTGAAATCCTGGTTTTTGAAATCCCGATGAATAGTAATATGGGTGTTTCTTTTGGGTTTTGGAATAGTGAAGGATTTAACTTTATGTCAAATCAAGTTGTAAGATTGAATGAGTTTGTATTATTATATTATTGTTTGGTGAGATTATAATGATTAGTTGATTAAATGTATTATATTATTGTATTATTATATTATTATAGTATTATTATATTATTGTTGAAAAAGAATATAATGATTGGAGTAATATTATATAGATATAACTTTATGTCAAATCAATATGTTTGATAGGGGTGGTTTTGAGTGGATTTTGAAAACCGGTTTTTAAATCCCGAAGTAAAACGGGTTTTGGATCTTGAAATCCAAAACCTGGTTTTTAAAACCAAAAAGAAACATCCCCTAATTCTATACCTTTCATTTCAAAAAATTCAGTACACCCACCCCTCCTCCCTCTTTTCCTCTTTTTCCTCCGCCCCTCTCCCTCCCTTCTTCCCCATCCACCATATCGGCACCACCTCCGCCCCTCCACCCTCGCCGCAGCGCCGCCATTCTCCATTCGCCGCAGCGCCACCATTCTCCATTCACCGCAGCGCCGCCATCGCCTCCTCTCTAAGACGCGGCCGCCGTCACCTCCTCTCTGAGACGCGGCCGCCGTCGCCCTCCTCTCTGAAACACGGCCACTCGCATCCCTCCTTCCTCGTTTGGCGCGGCCGCCGTCGCCCTCTTCCCCCAGAAACGTCGTCGCCGCCGCTCGTTTCAGGTAAGATTAGGGGTTTTAAAAAATTTAAGAAAATTAGGGTTTGTTTTGGAGGTTCGTGAATTATTTTCGAACATATTATGTTTGTTTTGAAATTTTTTTCGAACAATTAGGATTTGTTTTGGAAAAAATTTCGAACATTTTTTGTTTGTTTTGGAAAAAAATTCGAACAAGAGGTTCAATTTTTTTTTTCGGACAAATTTAAATTGTTTTGGAATTTTTTTCGAACATATTGAGTTTGTTTTGTAAAAAAATTCGAACATCTCACCTTTGTTCACTTAAAAATTTTGAACACATTAAGAATTTTTTTATTTTTCGAACATTTTTACCTCTATTTCGATTGTTTTCTTTTGGAATTTGGATGTTATGGTTGTAGTGGGAGAAGATTTTTGGGGGCAGTGGTGGTGGTGGGGTCTGATTGAAGAAAGGTCAATCTGTTTTTCTTTGGATTTTTGACTTGTGCAGTTAGCTGTTTCAAGGAATAATGTAATTTTGACCTGCTTATTGATCTTGTTTTGCGAAATGGGACCCCATTTTGGTCTTGAATGTTCTTAATCGACTGGCATCCATGATGTCTGGTTTACATATTAACTGATATATGGAATTTTGTTTTCAATTTCTGGCGTTTGTTTTCCTATTATTTCCCCCATTAACAAATGCTCACGAATTTTGGGGGAAGGGTTGTTGTTGGGGAGATTTTTGGGTGGTGGGATAGAGTTTGTAAATTAATATAATGGTGGGTGTACTCATCTTTCAGTTTTTTTTAAATTTACATGAGGGGTATATAAGACATTTTACAAGTTCTCTTGAATGAAAAAAAAGTTTGGTGGGTGTCCTCATAGGATCCTTGGGTGCCTTTAGCCGCGCCCTTTCTTTTTCTGTTATTTGTTATGGGCTTTTATTGTACTTATAGGTTTAGTTTGTTTAACTTCATCTTTAGGCTTTTCTTATAATTGGTATTCTCTCCTTCCTCGGTCTCACATATGTTTGCATCAAAAATTGGGTATATATACAAACAAAAAAAGGGTATATATACAAACAAAAAAAGATGTATAATGGGGAAAAAGTGTTAGTGATAATTTTGTAAACTTTTATAAATAAAGTAAAGTAAATGAATAAATTGAGTGTAAAAGTAATGATATTTTGTGTAAGTATGTGAATATTGTGAAAGTAAGATTTATAATATTTTTTTGGGATGTGCAAACAATTGTAGAACATACGAATAAGACTCAATTTATATTGTGGAATATTGTAGAACATACGAATAAGAAAAGTACATAAACAATTGTGAGACGAAGTGAATAATATATTATATTGTGGTTTAATTTTAGTTAGAAATTTTCAAAATAGAAACCAATAATTCAATATTTTTTTATAAAAAAATTAAAATTAATGGTTCAAATCAAGTTTTGAAAAAAAATGGTCAAATCAACAGTTCTAATCGGAATTGGCAGTTCGAAAATCGTAGTTGAAACTCGTAGAATTCTAATTTGGTTTCTAATACAACTTTTCAGTAATCGTTCATAACCATCGCTTCGAATCGTTTGAGGATGTCTAAACTTTTCCTTTTCCCTTTTAAGTTTTTTTGCTTTATATTTTTCATTTCCTTTTTTAATAATAAAATAATCTAATTTGGCTTATATCTTTCACCGACTGAATTTTGTAAATGCCTTGAAGAATAATAAGTCTTTATAAATATTTTTTATATGTTAAAATCTATTCCTAGCTTGTCCTCTATAGAAGAAAGACAAGGTTGTTTCATTTGAATTGAGTGACCTGCAATTTAATGCTGGCCTACTTAATTAACACTACAAAAAACGCGGGGTTTGCCGACGGAAGGCTACCGACGGAATCTATTCCGTCGGCCGTCCCGACGGATCGCCGACGGAAATCTCGAATCGACTGACTCTCGACGGAATCTAATATCCGTCGGGACCGTCCGACGGACTTGCCGACGGAATTTAGTTTCACCGTCAAACGGTGTCGTTTAGCCTTGCTTCCCGACGGATTTTTTCCGTCGGTCGTTCAAATTTCGACTACCGACGGAATAATTCGTCGGTAGCCGACCCGCTTTGGCCCACCGCCTCGGATACCAATGAAAAGACGCGTATAATTAATATTCGTGTGCTACCGACGGAAATATCCGTCGGTAGCCAAATTTTTTTTTTATAAGAACTGCCGAAGAGGCAGCTTGTGAATTGAAGGAAAAAAAAAATTCACTCTCGTCTCGTCTCCTATGTTCGTGGTGGTTTCGTGCGTGGATTGAATTGTCTTGTGCGTGGATTGATCGACAAAGGGCATAACAATTATCTACTCCAATTTTATTCAATTTAAACGGTACGTTTTATAAATTCTTAATTAATTTTAATTAAGTTATTGTATTAATTATTGCATGTTAATTATTATAAAACTGTTATTGAATTATTATAAATTGCATGTTAATTATTATAGAACTGTTATTGAATTATTATAAATTGCATGTTAATTATTATAAAATTGATGTACGTAGTTGATGAATATGTATAATTAATTCAAATATATATGTTAGTACGTGGATTATATGTTTTTTATTGGTTAATTGTAATTAATTAATGTATGTTAGTTCAAATATATAGTGTAGCTAGTTCTTGTTAGTTCATTTTGATAATTAAACTAGGTTATTATTGTTGATTAAATTAGTAATTATTGTTATAAGTAGGGGTGTTGTACGTTTGATTAATATAATAATTATTGTTATTGTTTAAATTAAGTCATTATTAATTAGTTTGGTAAATTATTGATTTCATTAGTAACGTGATTTGTTATTGATTAAATTAGGAAATTATTGACTTAAATTACCAAAATGTTATTAATTAAATTAGGTAATTATTGATTTCATTACTATATTAATTATTAATTTATTTATTATACTTTTAAATATTATTTATTAAAATAGATGAGTGAAGATGCTAGTGGGGCCTCAGGATCTCGACGTCGTAGGAGAGGCTCACTTAGGCCTGTTGAGCCTCCTATGATGACGTCGTCGTCATCCGTTCCACAACATTCGCCGCCGTCATCTCAGTCGTCGGCAGCTCGTCGACATCCCACGCTGGCCCGAGAAACCAGACTGAGAGTATGGATTGAGGATGGAATATAGTAAGTAATTAATTAAATAATTTTAAGGTTTAACAATATTTAATAGCATCAATTTTTGTACATTTTTTAATTTATAATGTGTTTGTTTCTTAATATATAATGTCACAGCTTACTTCCTGGTAATGAGGTGTCGAAGATTTGCACTGATTCGATTATTAAGTGCAAGGTTGCTGCGAATGCCTACTCTTGGCTGAAGGTGCCGCAGACGAAAAAGGATGAATACTGGGAGAAATTCCAGGTATTTGAGTGCATTCAATTAAATATTAATAAACAATTTATTATATATATTATTTGATAAATATGCTGATCGAATATGTGCAGAAACATGCTTATTGGCTTAGGGAGTTTTTTTCGGACGACGATATTCACACGCACTGGGCCGCTTCATGTCAATCTAGGTATAATGAGGTAATGTACACCTGGAGGACTGCTTGGCGTAGTCGTGGCGTGGTGCAGACGTTGGGTACGGACGAAAATGGAGTCGACGTGTGGAACACATTGACCACGTATTGGAGTAGCCCGGAGTACGTGCGGAAGTGTAATACTGCTCGAGCCAACCGTATGTGGGAGGTGGGATGTCAAGGCATCGGGGGGGGGGGGGGGCGATCCGCGTATGAGCACTCAATTGCTCTAGTAAGTGTTCACTAAATTTATTTCAATTATTTATATTGTATTATATAAAATAATTTTTATATGCTCATTTGGTACGATCGAAATTGGAGCGGGAACTTGGGCGTGAACCCACACACGTGGATCGGTTGAACCTTCTTCATCCGTTTGATCCAGATTCGCAGACGTCCACATATGGACGCACTACCGAGCTTCACGTAAGTTTAATTAAATTGTGATGTTTTTTTAATATTTAATTAATTAAATGTATTGAACTATGTATTAATTTAATTTTTTTAATTATGTAGTTGAATGTGAACCGGAGGATTGAATAGGTCACGACACAGGCTTCTGCTGAAGCTGGGCCCAGCACTCCCCCTCCGCCTGATCTTAACCGGATTTACCTGGACGTTGCCCCGGCTGATCGAGGACGGGTCCTTGGCCTTGGCCGGATGAGCCGCTCAGTGAGAGCTGCGTCGTCCAGTTCGTCCCAGCGTGCATCGCAGGCCTTTGTATCCTCCACTGCTGCTCCGGACCCAAACATAGTCAACTGGATGAACCACTACTTCCGACAGATAACTGACATTATAGGTCGATCGTTGGGGATGTCTGCTGATCAAATAGATACATGCTTTACACAGGCGATGAGCGTTCCCCCTCCGCCTTTCAATGCTCCGGTTGGTCCAGTTCCCCCTACAGCTCCAGTTCCAGCTCCAGATCCAGATGCAGCCGCAGACGACGACATCAATGTCGACTTGAATTTCGTTGGCGGTGATGAGTTTTTTGACTTTAATGGTTGATGTTTGAACACTTAATTTTCTGTCGAACTATTTATTTTTCTGTCAAACTATTTAATGTTCTGTCGAACTATTTATTATTCTGTTGGACATATTTATTTCGGTTGATGCTTGTTTGTCAATGGATTGTTTATTTATGTTATTGTTTTTAATTTATACATAATACATAATTTTTCGTTAGATTTGGTATAAAGTAAAGTATTTTTTTTTATTCCGCCAAAATTACCGACGGAAATAAAAATTCCGTCGAAAAAAGGCTACCGACGAAATTTCCGTCGGTGGAGTACAATACCGACGGAATTTTGGGCGCCACTCTACCGACGAAATTTCAAATTCCGTCGGTAAATTCAAAATGTACGCAACCGACGGAATTTCAAAATCCGTCGGTAGCGCGCAGTACTTTACAGAGGCTTTTTCCCCTTTCTCACTCAGTCGAAAAAATTTGTGGAAATTGTATGAAAGCAAGCAAATTTCGGTACGTTTTTCTTTTTTACTTGGTTAATTTTGTAGTTTAGTTGTGCATTTTATATGGTTATAGTTTAATTAGTTGTGCATTTTATATATTTGTAGTTTAGTTGTGTATTTTAATTATATTTTTTGTAGTTTAATTAGTTGTGCATTTTTTATATGTTTGTAAGAATTTTATGTTAAATGTTTAACAGATGGAATTGCCGGATCATCGATGGATGTATTGTACTCCTAGGTTCATTTTAGGAAATGTGAATAGTGAATTTTACAATGAACTTGTGTCATTTGTTGAATTTGCAAAGCTCCACCCACATTACATGTATGGGGATTGTATCAAGTGTCCGTGTAATGCCAAAAAATGTCAGAATAAAATATTTAAGTCGATTGATGAGGTTTTGGTACATGTTCTGAAGAATGGTTTCACTGTTAATTATTATAACTGGACATTTCACGGCGAAGGACGTTGGCCTTATAACTTTGATCAAGTTTTATACTATTACACTGCTGGTATCTATGAAAGACAAATATATGGTAATCAAGCCGGCACGAGTAATGAACAACAGTTTGGTGGGGAATAACAGTTTGGTGGGGAACAACAGTTTGGTGGGGAATAACAACTTGGGGAGGGAGAACCCAACATGTATCAAACAATGATAATGGAAGCCGATTTTTCAAATGTAGAAGAGGAGCCGACGGATGAAGCATTTCGGTTTTATGAAATGCTCAAATTTGTCGATCAAGATTTGTATCCGGGTTGTGATTCTCACTCTGAACTGTCATTTAATGCCCGACTTATGGCTGTCAAGACCGAGAACAAGCTTTCTAACAAGGCATATGAGCAAATGACACAATTATGCAGTGAGATCTGCCCTCCTGAGAATAAGGTGCCTACAACGTATCATCAAAGCAAGCAAATGATGAAAAATATGGGATTGCCGGTCGAGAAGATTGATTGTTGTGTAAACGGTTGCATGTTATATTGGGGTGATGAAGATAACAATCTGAACATGTGTAGGATGTGTGGTCATCCTCGTTACAAAGAGCCACGTCGGAAGGGGCCCGCGGGTCAATCGAAGTCGTCGAAGAAGAAAGTCGCACACAAGAAGATGTATGATCTTCCAATCATTCCCCGTTTAATGAGATTGTAGCAATCTACTGCCACAGCACAACACATGATGTGGCATGCAACAGATTCGTCTTCGACCGAGTCTAGGGAGATGTGACATCCGGCGGACTCGGGGGCCTGGAAACACCTTGACAACGTGTATCCCAATTTTTCTTCTGAACCGAGGAATGTGAGGCTAGGTTTGTGTACTGATGGTTTTGCACCGTTTGGGAGCTTTGGAAAGCAGTATTCGTTGTGGCCGGTGATTCTGACTCCGTATAATCTTCCTCCATGGATGTGCTTGAAACCTCAAACAATGTTTCTAACTGTATTGGTGCCAGGTCTGTCGAATTCAAAGGATAAACTTGACGTTTATCTCTAGCCTCTTATAAAAGACTTGATCTTTTTATGGGAAAGTGGTGTCCAAACGTATGATGTGTTCAGAAAACATAATTTCACGATGCGTGCTGCTGTATTGTGGACCATTAGCGACTTTCCTGCATATTCTATGTTGTCTGGGTGGAAAACGGCTGGGTTTCAAGCATGTCCGTATTGTATGGATTTTTCTGAAGCTTTCAGTCTTGAGAAGACTAGGAAAGTTACATGGTTCGATAATCACCGAAAGTTCTTACCTCGAGATCATCCATTTAGAAGGAATAAGAACAACTTCTTGAAGAATAGAACAATTACAAACAATCGATCGCCCCTTCGAAACGGTATTTTAATTATACAATTATTTGATCTAGTATAATGTTATACGTATATGTTTTATTAATTTCTTCTAGTATAATGTTACCATACAAGACAAACGTTGTTACATGAGATTCAGTGGACGGGTTTGAAAAAATCTACTGAGGAAAATGCAGCTGAACACAACGGTCGAATCCCAGGTGGATGGAATAGAAAGAGTATTTTTTGGGATTTGCCATACTGGAGTTCACTATTGATCCGACACAATTTGGACGTGATGCACATTGAGAAGAATGTGTTTGATAATGTGTTCCACACAATGATGAACAAAGAAGGCAAGACGAAAGATACTCCAAAGTCCCGGGAAGAGCTGAACATTTATTGTCGTCGTGAAGAGTTGAAAATGGATCCCAGTACAGGTAAATATCCGAAGGCTTGCTACACACTGGATAAGCCACATAAACAACAACTGTATCGTTGGATTCACGAGTTGAATTTTCCAGACAACTACGTGTCAAACTTGAGTCGATGCGCAGACATAAACAGGGGTAAGGTTTCAGGGATGAAGAGTCACGATTGTCATGTTTTTATGCAGCGCTTGATACCGATTGCGTTCCGAGACGTTGTTCCTCTCAATGTGTGGAGGGATATCACTGAATTAAGTCTTTTTTTTTAGAGATTTAACATCTTCAACGATCAAGATCGATGATATGATTCTCTTGGAGCAAGACATTCCAGTGATTTCGTGTAAGTTGGAACAAATTTTTCCACCTATCTTCTTCAACTCCATGGAACACTTACCCGTTCATTTAGCGTATGAAGCCAGAATTTGTGGTCCAGTGCAGTACAGGTGGATGTACCCATTTGAAAGGTAAACTCTTACATTTTTCATTTTTTATACTACATGCATGTTCACTGAATTAATATATATATTTTTTTATTATAAATCAGATATCTCCACAACTTGAAACGCAATGCTAAACAAAAGGCAAATATGGACGCATCGATTGTTAATGCATATTTGAATGAAGAGGTTGACATGTTTTGTTCTTATTATTTTGAAGAACATGTCAACACTCGGTTGAGAAGTGAACCACGTAACTACGGTGGTAGAGGTACAGACAATATCGGTGAAGAGGTCGATGGAATGCTGTCTATATTCAAGTCTAAGGGACGACCAATAGGAAAATTCACTGAACGAGAGTGGGAGACGAACAGAGAGGCAGAAATAGCACAAACGTATGTGTTATTGAATTGTGATGAAGTTCAGCCTTACATTGAGTAAGTATTTCATATTTTTATCACTACTTCATTTATGTAATTTAATATTAATTGTGAATGGATGTTATGAATTATGATGTATACTCAAGAACTAAGACGAACAGAACAAAACATCTCAGATACAGATATAGATGCTCGTCTTCAACGTGATTTTGTCCGATGGTTCCAACGTTGTGTGAGTACTATTTCCTTAAATTTTACGTAAATAAATATGATTCATAATTAATGTTAATTATTTGAACTGTATAGGGACGGTCAAACGATTTTGAGAATCGATTCTTAAGGGATCTCAGCAAAGGACCACTACGTCGTGTAAAGACTTACAACAGCTATATTGTGAAGGGCTACAGATTTCATACAACCGAGTATGCATCAAGAAAAGTGACTACCAACAGTGGTGTTTGCATTAGCAGTGCAAACTACAATGCAGATGCAAGTGACTACTATGGGGTGTTGCACGAAGTCGTTGAAGTAGAATATCCGGGATATCCAGCAAAGACTGTAGTGTTGTTCAAGTATCATTGGTTTGATTCAGGCCCTTAAGGAACAAGGATTCATCCGGAGTACAAACTCGTCGATGTTAATCCGAAAAGGAGCTATAGCGGGAATGATCCATTTGTATTTGCCCATCAAGTATCTCAAGTATACTACTGCAAGTATCCAGTACGATCACGTAGTAAAATTGAATGGCACGCTGTTTGCAAAGTAAAGGCAAGATCAATGGTAGAAGTCCCTACAAAGGAAAGGAGTGATGAAGATGATTCTCCGTTTCAAACGGAACAAATAGAGGCTAGAACTGAAGTCTTTACGGGAGATTTGAATATCCACGTAGACTTGACGGCTGGAAATTCACAATTGATCGAAATTGAAAACGATAATGGAAATGAGGAAGATGATGAAAATGAAGAGGATGATGAAGAGGAAGAGGACGAAGAGGAGGAGGATGATGAAGAGGAGGAAGATGAGACAAATAATGAAAATGTAGATGAAGAAGATGAAGAGGAAGAAGATGAATAATAAATTATATAATGTAAGCTAATTATTTTATTAGATGTACAATTTAAAAATATTTATTTATCATTAAGATACAACTAAAAAGTGTGAAAAGAAATTAATTTTTTGAAATTTTATAAAAAATATTTAGCAAAAAAAATGAATATTTTAGTAAAAAAAATGAATATTTTAGTATTTAAAAATATATAAATTATAGATTACAAATTTAATTATTTAATTTATGTGAATGAAATTAATTTTTTGAAATTTTTTAAAAAATAATTAGCAAAAAAATAATTTTTTTACTTAAAAATATGAGTATTTTAGTTAAAATATGGGGCCGTTCTACACGGGTGCGTTTTGGACTGGGCAAAATCCATTAGGTGCTACAAAATAAAAAAAACACCTATAGGTGCTATTTGGGGGTCAAGATTACATTCTTGCCCTTATAGAGGATGAAAGAAGGAATATGTCATGTCAGGTTGTCACCTTTTTCACATTTGTCTTCCTACTACACGAAAATAGGTAGGTAGTACACTTTTAACTTCTTCACAAGGCATCTCTCCCCCCACCTTTTCGTCTTCACAAGGCATCTCTCCCCCCCCCCCCCCACCATGGCCGCCGCCTTCAACTCTCCGGCGAAGACGGCCCACCACCAACGCCGACGACTCCCCCACCATGGCCGTCCGCCTTGAAGCTCCGTCGCCGTCGACGCCCCCACCATGGAATTTCTTATAGAAGGAGACGATGAAGCTTCGTCGGAGAGATGGAAGCTTCTCTCAAGTCCACCCACTTCGCCGCCTTCAACTCTCCGCCGAAGACGGCCCACCACCATCGTCGTCGACGCCCACACCATGGTTGTGCGCCTTGAAGCTCGGGCGATCTGTGGCCAAGGCAGGGCTACGACCTTCGTCTTCACGACCTCCGGCGAAGGCGACGAAGACGAAGCCCCGAGACAGATCGACGACGGGGAGATGGTGGTTGATGGCGGCGCCGCCGTTCGGATCTGAAGACGATGATGGATCTGTGGGTGGCGAAGAAGATGAACTGGCGAGTCCGTTACAGATCGGCTCCTAAAATTGGCACCCATTTTCACAATCTCGATCTGCAGCACTCCGGCGAAGAGGTCATGGCCGCCGCCGCCCCCAAATCTGAAATGTTCTATTTTGGATGTGCAATAATGGATATATTTGTAGAAACTCTTCATAGGTGATGTTTTTTTTTATTTTGAAGACGATGGTTTTTGATCTGTATCTGTTAATTGATTTTTTTTTTTTTTTTTGATTTTTGAAGACCATGGTGAGGTTTTTTATTTTGGATTTGTAACTGATTTTTTCTTCCACAAATTGTTGCCGGAATTTTCTTCCACAAATTGTTGCCAGAATTTTCTTCCATAAATTGTTGCCGGAATTGAAGACGATGACGGTCGATGAAGATGGAGACGAAGGCCGGATTTTTTCTTCCACAAATTGTTGCCGGAATTTTCTCTAGCCGCGGTAGGGGCTAGGGTTTCCACATCCCACTTGGGCCTGCTAGTGGGCTAAGGTTTCCCACCCCTAATGTGCCCCCACTCTTTCAATTAAAACACCATTGAAGACACTTAGAATTGCTTTTTAGATGAAACAAAAATGTTACTCCGTATTTTTTTTACTGTAACGGTTGGTGCAAATAAATTATTTTTTGGTGCAAAATAATTTATTCGTTGATGCAAATTATTTCTCCGATGATGCAAATAATTTACCGTCGTTGATGCAAATTTATTTTTTTCGTTGTTGAATTTTTCTTTGTATTTTTTGAGAATTTAGTTTTGTATTTTTTTTTAAAAAAAGTTGAGCTTATTTTGGTTGAATTGTGAAATAATGGAAAAAAAAAGAACAAACAGAGTCAAGCATGTACAAAAAATGATGATCTTGTATTCGTAAAATGAAATTTTTTTTTAAACATTTAAACATTGATGCATATTTTTTTTTTTGAGTAACTTTTTTGGGTAACAATCAATTTTTGGGAAACAATATGTGTGAGATTCATTTTTTTCTAACAATCAATTTTAATTAACAAAAAAAAATAACAAAAAATTCAAAAAATAACAAAAAATTCGAAAATAAATGCACAAAAAATTAAAAAACAATATAAAACTCACAAAATAAAAAAAAATACAAAATAAATATAAAAATAACATTTGCATCAATGAGCAAATATAATTTGCATCAACAAAGAAAGATTTGCATCAACTAATAAAATTTTAATTGAACCACCGAATGATTTATTTGCATCTATAAAAACACAAATTCAAAAAAAAAAAAAAAGCCCACTAACAGGCCCAATGGGGTGAGAAAACCTAGTCCATGCCCTAGCAATTTTGAGGCCAACCGCTTGAGAAAATTCCGGCGAGGCGTCGGAGGCGAGAACAGGTGGGCGGCGGCGCAGTGGGGGAGGCCTTCTTCAAGATCGAAGATGCAGATCGTCGGAGTTGCAGGTGGGAGAACCTCCGGCGAGCGAGTCTTCGCCTCCGACGCAGTGCGGCTGTTTCGTCCGAAGCAGATCGGCGACGTCGGCCATGGAGGCGGCTTCGTCTTCTTCAGATCGCCGCCCCACCATGGTCGCCGCCCGTCTGCATCAAGCTCCGCTGCTTCGCCATGGCCGCCGGGGAAGACGAAGTCCGTCGTCGTGGCTTACCGTCGCTGCTGTGCTTTTCTCCGACGAAGATGGTGACCTTCGCCATGGCCGACGAGCCTCCATCGCCGCCGCTGCTTCGCTATGGCTGTCGAGCCTCCATCACCGCCGCCGGAAGTTTTGTAGACGAGAATGCCTAAAACACGATTATTCAGCCACCTCGACTAGTTCTTGCACTAGAGTTGAAGGATAAATTGGATAAAGTAATACTAAGAGTGGTTTTGAAATTCAAATTGCATTGATGGGACATCTGCAAAAATAAAAGAATGTGTGAGGAGAGAGAGGAGAAAGAAGAAGATGGGAGGAGTTGTTTAATAAGGGCAATTTGGGTATTTCATGGTGAGTTTGACACCTAATGTCAATTTTTAAAAAAGTTGGCACCTATGTAGAGTTGAAGGATGAAAATGGCACCTAAGCAGCAATAAACTCTTAAAATATGAATATTTTAGTATTTTAAAATATATAAATTATAAAAATATAAATTATAGATTACAAATTTAATTATTTGATATATGTGAAAGAAATTAATTTTTTGAATTTTAAAAAAAAAATGGGTCGAAAATGAGTACATATACAATTAATATTACAATTACGAACAAGTAACACACTTGTCCGAGTGGTAGGCGCCCCTGACTAGGCGCCCACACACCCGGGTTCGATTCCCAGCAAGGCCAAAATAAAATGTTGGCCCATAATAATAGTTCGTGGTCCGGGTCGGGTCCGGATCCGGGTATTTTTTTAATTTCGGGTTGTGTTACCGACGAAATTATCCGTCGGTACTACCGACGGATACCAACGGAATATAATTTTGAATTTAAAAAATATAAAATTGAATTCCGTCGGTAGTACCGACAGAAGCCGACGAATATTTTTTTTTTTTTAAAATGTTAAAATAAAATTCTGTCGGTAAGGCCGTCGGTAGTACCGACGGACGACCGACGGAATTGCCGACAGAATTCAGACCCGGTTTGAAAACGGGTCATCCGAGCTACCGAAGGAATGATATCCGTCGGCAGACTCGACTGATTTATTCCGTCGGTACTACCGACGGAAAAAAAAATTTCCTTCGGTAAACCTTGTCGACGAGCCTAGAACCGACTGAAATATTCCGTCGGTAGTTCCGTCGGTAAACAACGAGTTTTTTGTAGTGTAATATTGAAAAAAAAAAAAATATTAGTTTCATTTCACTCTTATATTTTATAGAAATAGAGTTAAACCTTTTTTTTCTAATAGGTTCAAAATTGAAAATAAATAGACCAATAGGCCCTTTTTAATTTAAATTTTTTTTAATTACATTATTTTAATCAAAATTTGTAATTAATATTATTTCCTAATTATTATATTATAATTCACCTAAAATCATGCTAATTAATACTCCCGTCCCACTATAAGTTTCTCACTTTCCTTTTTTAGATGTCCCACAATAAGTTTTTCATTCCATTTTTGGTAAATTATTTTCTCTCTCTCAATTACATCACTTATACTTTATCTATTATTTTATTATATACATCTCATGCTACTCTATTATTTTCTCTCTCATCATCACATCATTTGTACTACATCTATTATTTTATCATATTCCTTAATCTAAACACCCAAAAGAAGTGAAAAACTTATTCCGGGACGGAGGGAGTATTATTTTATAATCTGAAACTTTTTTAATTAATTTGAAAAAAAGTTTTTTAAATTCAAATTTATTTAACAGATTGTTTATATATCTACATTTAATTAACTTTCCAAAATTCAAAATATGATGACTTATTAGTTCTTACGATTTGATTAAAATATGATGATTATTTTGCATATAACGTTATACATAATTCAAAATATGATGATTATGTTGCATATCACGTTATGCATAGTTCAAATCATTTTCTAAAATTAGATTAAAATGTGATGACTATTTTGCATATCACGTTATGCATAATTCAAATCATTTCCTAAAATTAAATTGAAATATGATGACTATTTTACATATCACGTTATTCATAATTCAAATCATTTCCTAAAATTAGATTAAAATATGATGACTATTTTGCATATCAAATTATACTTATACATAAGCATATTCACAATTCTCATGTATTTCTTGCATTCCTCGAAGTGAGGGGAAATCTTCGATTTTTCAGCATGAAATTCATGTTTCTTCGAAGTTGTCCACAAATTACGAAACCATGATTGAATCACCATTTCTAAAATCAGAAATATTACTCCAAAGATGACCTTTTAACATATGCATGCACACATCTATAAATGGAAATAATTATTTTCCCACGGTCAGTACACTAATACACCCTACATTTTTTACTTTATTCATATACTTTATACATAAACAATCAATATTCCTTAAAATTTTGCTTCAAAGAAATCATACACTTTACAAACACGAATATAGGATTTAGCAGGGCAATGAAAGTGAGGATGAACAAAAACATTTAAGAAGTCCCTCCAACATAAACTCTTCTCTTTCTCAGTATTGAAGCTGGTGCCATATCTTATAGGATTTACGACATCCTTAGGCTGAAATTCGGGCTTTTCTTCGTCGGGCAGATTGAAGAATTCACTAGTTGCATCGATCATACCCCTCTTCAACTCTTCTGGTATCCCATGATTTACTACCTACACAAAAATAATTGCAATTGGATAATCAGATAAAAGAGTTTTATATGGGACATATTGCAGATTGAAAGGGGATTATAAATTACCAGGAAGAAGCCCCATTGTTGACAAGCTTTGTCGAGACCGGCGACTGCAACGCGAGAAGATCGAGAGGGAGGTCAGCGCGAGGAAACTGGAGAAAAACGCGGTGGGCGGCAATCGGGCGGGCAAAAGAGTTGAGGGCTGGGAGAAACGCGGTGGCGGACAGTAGGGCAGCGGACGAGCAGCGAGAGGGCGGAGCAGGTGGCCGTGGAGGAAGATTGTCGTTTCGCAGGGGTGACTCACTTTGTGTAAATCGCACACAGTGTGGGTGTGGGATTAGGGTTCAACGTTTGACTAGATTTTTTAGAACATGGGGGAGATGATTTGAAAAAGGTAAAGTCTAGTATGCACTCGAGTGCATGTTGTGCACCCTAGTCCATGTTGCACTTTTCAGTTTACTGACTTACATTTTTTGGTAGATGGTGTTGCACTTTTCAATTATTACTAAAAATATTATTATACAGTTTAATAATTAAAAAGTGCAACACCATTACCAAAAAGTGTAAGTCAGTAAATTGAAAAGTGTAACATGGACTAGGGTGCACAACATGCACTCGAGTCCATAGCAGACCAACCCTTTGAAAAAAGAGAGAGATTTCAACGTGCAAAAATTATGAAATTTTAAATTTAAAATAATATTTATTATTCAAAATATTGGGGCATTTGTAAATAAGGGTATTATAGGGTTATTAATTCCCATTTGACTCTAATAGTAATGATTTAAATTTGTTATCCCTATTTATAAGATGACTCTAATAGAAAAATAATCTCATTAATATTCATACTCAATTAGTATGAATTACTACTCCCTCACTCCGTTTCAGGAATTTTCCTAAACGGTTCTTTTGTAACTCCTATAATATCACTTTTAATTGAAAATATATTAATGATTCATTTCCTCTCATTTTTATTCAAAAAGTATGAGTAATGAGTGTGATACAAAGAAGAGGTCAATGGGGACAGAGGAAAATTAATGAAGGATAAATATGTCAAAAAAATATGTTCCTTAATTCTATACAAAATGAGAAATGCAATAAATTTTATAAACGTACATCTTTATACGCATTATATACTATTGAATTGAATTATTTGAAAATTCATTGAAATTTCCATCAATGTTGGAAGGTGTAAGATTCGGTTCCTTGTATCGACTAGCTATTTTATAATGAAATACAGTATTATTGTGAAGAAAAAAAAAACACAGGATTCAACATGTATATTTTGCAACATCATGATACGAAGAAGTTTACAATATATTATACAATATATCTAAATTCTTGGCCGTTTGATTTTTTATTCTAATATTGATCATAATTTAATTAAAAATTCGATCGATCAATATTCCTTCATTTGCAAAAGTTATTGCTCTCTGAACTTCTTATATATGTCTCTTTTATAAACAAAAGAAATAAGGCATTCCACCATCGTGGTGACGGTAGTTATCAGAAAGGTCAGCTTATAGCAGTCAACGTCGGAGCACAAGTCTTCACCTTCTTTCCCATTCCAAAACAAACACCCCATAAATATCTAAAACATCTAAAACACGAGGGTGTAAACGAAACACATTTTCATCAATCCTAAAGTTCCAAATTATATGTGACGAAACACGAGTTGCATTTAGGGTGTCATTTATATTTATATCTCCATTAAAAATATGGAGAATGGATCTAGCAGCAAGAGCATCCTAAAAAAAATCAGTTACACAAAAATTAGATAATATTTCTCATACGATTTTTTTATTAGATATGGGTGCTTATGGAGTAATTTTTTATTAGAACAATTTCTTAAAAATCGTCTAAATTATAGACATGGGTGTTTAAGTAACTAATTTTTCACATATTCACTCATACAAATTTTAAGTAACTATTTTTTTTAAAAAATTCTTGCTCATAAAAATATTAAGTAATTTTTTAAAATAACAAATTAATATAGCTTGCACAATTTTTAGCTCATACAAAGTTGTTCTAATTTTTTTGAAATAACTAATTTTTCTATTTTTAAATAACTAAATTTTCACAATTTCTAGTTCATACAATTTTATGTAACTAATTAATATAGTTTACATAATTTTGCGAAATCATTCTAATTAAATTTTGGGAATAAAATGAGAAGTTTTGATTAAGATACCAAAACCCCCTGAGACATGCCAAATAGCTAAGTCAAGAACTAAGTGATCATGTTCTAAGAATGGTAGAACATATAGATTAAAGCTAGTAAGAAGCTGAAATGTAAGGCAGCTCATAGAAATGATAAGATGCACAAAGTGAGGGGGAACACATGCTTTTGAGTCTACGAAGATCAAGTCCCCTCAAGGCTCAAGTTTGACTGACCCCAAGTCTGCCGAAGGACAACTATGCTGTTCATGATTAAAGTAATTATAAAACAACCTATCTGAAGAACAACTGAGATGAATGCATCATCAAGACCTAGTCTACTGAAGCATACAAGCTCAGAAGGTTTGTCCAGCAAGATTGTCTCAGCACAGTTGAATCAGAACAAGCTATGAAGAACAAAGTCCAACTATGCTGATGAGGTCAAGACTATCTATCCATTGCCATGAATGTACAAAGACTTACCCTAAGAATTCATGGAAAGGGAAAGAGTCAAGTCATCTAAAGAGCTAAAGCCAACTCTGTTGATAAGCAGAATCTGCTGATCTTGATAAGCAGAATTGTCCAAATGATAAGGAAGGTTGTCCTTATCCAAGGAACAATCATCAGAAGTCATGTCCATGTTTGCCCAAGTGAATCTTGAAGTCAGACATTGGGAAGAGTGCTGCAAAGTGAAGACAAAGTAGTTACAACCGTTTATTTCCCAATCAAAGGACATGTCACTATCAAGAATCTATCTGTCTTCCAGTTGCAGAGTTCAAGGAAGACATTTATAGACATTTGAGGCTGCCTCTCCAACGGGCAAATCCTCAAACTTTTCTATAAATACAGAAGTGTGAAGACCATTTGAAAGCATCCATTATCTATACAACTATCCAGCAACAAGGAACAAATCTGAAGCTTCAAAAGAGACTTTCTTAGTCTTCAAACACTTCATTCTAAGCTGAACCTCATTGTATACCCATACAAAGCTTAGAGAGATATCCTATCCTTATTCACTGAACCTCATTGTAAATGATATCTCATTAGTTGGAACCAAACTTCAACCCTTATACCTTTCAAGAAAGAAAGTTAGAAGGTTGTAGTAGTAGAAGTGGAAGGAGCTGACTGTTGAGAGAAGAACAGTTCAGTTCTGAGTTGAGAAAGGGTACTAGGACTCTTGACATCCTAGGGATCAAGGCACCAAGGAGTGGTGTGGTTGATCAAGTGCACCTTGGCACTATAAAACAAGTTAATTCCAAGAGTGAAGGAATTATCCTGTTAAATTAGGGAAAGTGGATGTAGGAGCTTGAGTCTCTGAACCACTATAAACTCTTGTGTTGATTTACTTTCAAGTAGAGCTGTTATTCGAGCCGAGTCGAGCCGAGTATTTGAGGTTCGAGCTCGACTCGAGCTCTTATCGAGCCGAGCCGAGCTCGGCTCGATAACATTACCGAGTTAAAAATTGAGCTCGGCTCGACTCGTTAACGAGTCTAACGAGCTTAACGAGCCTTCGAGTCGAGCCGAGCCTAACGAGCCTAATGGAAATTTTTACAAAAAATTAGTTATCGAGCCTAACAAGTCGAGCTCGAGCCGGCTCGTTAGTAAATCGAGTATTTAACGAGCTCGAGCTCGGCTCATTAAGCTAAACGAGTCGAGCCTTAACGAGTCGAGCCGAGTCTCGTTAAGGCTCGGTTCGAATAACAGCACTACTTTCAAGTACTTACATTCATTCAACACAACACACAAATTGGACTTTCAAAGATATATACGTAAGACTGTGCTAAATAGATTTGGACAAGTTCCCTGAAACTGGATAAATTGTTAAAGTGATTTCAGAATTTAAAGGAGTTTAAACTAAAGGGTCAACCACTAATTCCGCACTTATAACTCACTTAGATAGTCATTCAACTAAGTACTCAATAGTACTTAATGGATTGGTTATCTTTAAGAAGTTATACATCTCAGCAGAGTTGTCCAGGACAACCTTGCTGAAGTCATATTTGGTTAAGTTTGAAAAAGATTTGCATACAAGTGTATTCCCCTCCCCCATACACTTGTTATATACTCCTTTCAGGACCAACATTAAATATTTTAAATAACTAATTTTTCTAATTTTAAAGTAAATTTATATGACTCCAAAACATAAATTAACACACACACACAAAAAAAAAAAAATCACAATTCCAAAGATTCAAAATTAAATTCTCATTCTAATATATTAAAACATAAATTGAATTATCATAAAAATTGAACATACATTGACAATACTACGAGATCAATCGATCCATCACGATAAATAAGTAAAATCATTTGGCTCGCAATTCATGGTTTACAGTCACCTGTATTACTCAAAAACTGTATTTGAGCAGCGTCGGCGGCCCGGAAGTAGTCGTCGTTTCCATCGACAGGAAAAGAGTTACAGTAGTCCAGGCTGTCGACACCCCTCTCACTTGCTCTTCCAATCCCCTGGAAAAATCAATGCTTTTGCACGGAATCCCTCTTGTTCAAAGTCCTTATTCCTTCGATAGCCCCTTGAATGTAGTGGGCTGCAATCAGACACATTATCGTACCAAGTTACATTAGACTATAATGTTACACATATAGTCAAAAATCAATGTTGTTGTGACCAAGGCTTCCAGGGAAATTCTTACCTGCCCGATGTAACTTTGAGTAACAGCACGGCAGGGACTACTTGCTTCAACACGCTCGGGGCATGGTCCTTCCAGCTACGTCGCCTCCTCACGAGCCATGATATTTTTGGTTATGTCTTGGGCACACATCCTTGCTCACCACCAACACTTCCAGTGGCTGACAGCACCAACTCCGCCTTGCCAAATCCTGAACACTCCTTTTGGGTGCGTCAGGACCAACTTATATTCTCGGCCATAGTCGGATCTATGTCCCCCTCGCTCATTCTCTTCATTGCATCGATGAAAACCTCGTGTGAGGCCTGGTCGATGCTTGAAAGCATGTATGGTAAACCTTCCAGAGGGCGCATCCTCGCCCTCAAGACAAAGTTTCTCGGCCTCTCCAAGGGAGCTCGCTCGATCTCGGACTTTCTCATGGATGTTCGCTCTGTCGTCAACGAGCTCGTCTTGCTCGACGTTTCTTCTGACACCGAAGACGTCACCCTCAAAGTTCTGACCAGCCTTGATGATACTTATCGTGACATCGCCAACGCCATCCAAGCTCGCGAGCACCCCATATCCTTTGTCGAGCTATGCAATAAACTTCTAAGTGCCGAGGCTCAAATGGCCTCACAATCATCCTCGGCACTGGCACCTGCGTTCGTCTTAGCCACTGGTAAGACCCACTATCGCTCCTCGCGATCTGATTCGAGGCCCAGACCTCTTGATGCTCGTCCTCGCTAGTCGACACAAAGGTCGTATCTTGGCACCTGCCAATACTGTCGAGCACCCACACTGCTCGCACATGCCCAAAAATTCCTTTGGCACCCTCGCAATTTACTACGTCTGCAGGTCAGCATCGACCACCTGTGCAGGGCAGCTATGCCCCACCAACCTCTCACCATCCCAAGTCTAATGCTCGCCCAGCCTACTCGGCACACTCAGCCTCTTCGTCCCATCCTGACGAGCACCGGATACTCGACTCTGGGGCCTCCCACCACATCACCAGAGACCTCGCCAATCTCTCCCTCCACTCGTCCTTCGATGGGTCTGACAATGTGGAAAATGGTGATGGTAAAGGTTTACGTATATCACACACTGGCTCCATGCATTTTAATCAACTTGATTCTCTTCGTTTTTTTAATGTTTTGTTTGTTCCACTCATCTCGAAAAACCTAATATCTATTTCTAGCCTCTGTCGAGACAACAATGTTGACATCATTTTTGGACAATCTTCTTTTCAGGTGCCGGATGGTCACTCGGGGAGCATTCTCCTTGTCGGGAGTCATATTAACAATCTGTACGTATGGCCGACACAGATATCCAAACACTCCCCAAAAGCTCTCATCACTCAACATCTCACCTCTACCACCTGGCATGCTCGCCTTGACCACCCTTCAACAAAAATCCACGTCCACACTCTGTCTAAGTTTAATTTATCTACTGCACCTTCTAAACACTTCAATTGTAACTTTTGTTCTTGCATCAAAAGTCACACACTTCCCTTTTATGATTCTAGCATTATCTCAACTAAACCCCTTGATGTTATATTTTCCGATGTGTGGTCGTCTCCTGCCTTATATACTGAAAACTTCAAATACTATGTCATCTTTGTCGACCACTTTAGCAAATATATATGGGTTTATCCTCTAAAAAGAAAATCGGATGTCCTACAAACATTCATCACATTCAAAACGCTTGTTGAAATCTATCACCAAAACAATATCAAAACCCTCTACTCTGATAATGGCGGGAATTCATTGCTCTTCGTCTATTTCTTCAAACTCATGGCATATCTCACCTCACCACTCCACCTTATACTCCCGAACATAATGGTATGTCTGAACGTCGTCATCGCCATGTGGTCGACACAGCCTTAACCCTCCTTCATCATGTCTCCATGCCTCTAACATACTGGCCCTATGATGTCTGCTCGGCTGCCTATATTATAAACCGGTTTCCCAAAGATAACCTTAACATGATATCTTCCTATCAGCAACTCCTTTCTCGCCCTCATAATCTATCAAAACTCCGTGTTTTTGGCTGCCTTTGCTATCCCTCGCTTCGCCCTACACCACTCATAAGCTTGATCCTCGATTTGCTCCTTGTGTGTTCGTTGGGTACTCTACCACTCAAAGTGTCTATCTCTGTCTTGATCCTTCCACTCATCGTATCTATACCTCGCGCCATGTTCACTTTGTCGAACACACACTCCCCTTTTCCGAAACATCACTTCCCACCAACATACCATCCGAACCCGCGACCACCAGCCACCCTCCCTCTGATCTCAGCAGCTCGCCCATTCTTATAACCACCATATAACTCTCATTCCTGCACCAATCACTCCTCCGATCCCTGCCACCATCCCAGTGCCGACCACTTCATCTCAGCCAACCACATCCACCACCAACTCGCTGTCGAACACTGCCGCTTCCAACACCTCTGTGTCGTCTAATGCTCCCCTACGACCTCCTGCATCTCGCATGATCACTCGGTCTCAAAACCAGGTGTTCAAGCCGAATCCAAGGTATGGTCTCACATCAATATTGTCCTCTAACATTGAACCGAGTTGTGTTTCTCAGGCTCTAAAAGATGAACACTGGCGAGCAGCCATGTCCAATGAATTTGATGCCCTACTCAGAAATGAGACATGGGACTTGGTTCCTCCGGCGACCTCCCAAAACATTGTTGGCTCCAAGTGGGTATTTCGCATCAAGCGAAAACCAGATGGCTCTTTGGACAAATATAAAGCTCCCTTGGTCGCCAAAGACTTCCATCAACGCCCAGGTGTTGACTTTACTGAAACTTTCAGCCCTGTTGTCAAGCATGCCACTATGCGAGCAGTCCTCAGCATTGATGTCACCAAAGACTGGCCTCTACATCAATTTGATGTGAACAATGCCTTTCTCCATGGCACTCTCTCCGACACAGTCTACATGGCCCAACCTCTGGGCTTCACAGATAAGACCTTTCCCACTTATGTCTACAAGCTACATAAATCCATATATGGTCTTAAAAAAGCTCCTCGCACCTGGTACTATGCACTTCGCACATTCCTAGAAGGGATTAGATTCACTCCAAAACACTTTGACGAATCCTTATTTGTCTACAACAAATCTGGAGTTCTTGCCTATTTCCTTGTATATGTTGACGATCTTATTCTCACTGGCAACTGATTCACGTGTTATGCAACACTAAATAAACAACCGCAAGTGTACGGCGTCTATTGTAGCGTGATAAGCACGAGGTCGATCCCACGAGAAGGTTAAGCGTAAAAGGGTAGTTTGCTAGTCGAGTTCTAAATAGACGTGATCGATAAATTGAGTGGTGTGAATTACTCTAAGATTACCTACCAAAGTGTCACAAATAAGTAATGAAGAGTAAATACGAAATCGATCAAATAACATGCAAATCAAGAAAACGAAGGTAAAATGGATAAAAACGCAAAGAAGGAAAGGTGGGTTCCAAGGCGATTGTAACACTTAGATGTCCGTTTATGAATGTTATCTCGTTTAGATGGCCATTAAGTTTATCTCATATAGGGTGATCACACAAGAAGAATTAATTAATCTCTCGATCTAATTAACCAAAGGCGCAATGCAACATAGGCTCGTATTTCTACCTCACAAACATTACACCGCCTAAAAGAGCTCCTAAGACCATTCGATTCCCTCTCCGATAATTAATCCTCTCTCGAGCTCATAATAATATCGGGTTGCATGCTTGCATACGATTAAATGAAATAAATCTCTCGATCTTACTCCAATTAACAATAGATAAGCAAATCATCATGGCCAATAACAACATGCTTGACAATGGATAATTAAACATGCAAATAGGAAACAAACACCAATTAAAGCAAGAAATTACTCATAAACATCAATCCAAGTCTTACAATGCCTTAGAACCACAAAGTTGTTTAGCTAACTACTAACATAATTAAATTACAAAATCCAAGTGAAATACCTAAATAAAAAGGAAAAGAAAGAGAAAGCTTAGTCTAGAATGTGGTGTGGAATGGAATTTGGGAGCTATTGCATCCTTTCTTGAGTGATTTGATGAAGATATGGCCAAAACACCTCCAAGTATGTGTAACTATGTGTGGATTGGGGGAGAATGGCTTGGAATTCAAGAAATGGGGCTTATATAGTGTTGGGGTAGGGTTTGGATGCAAGAATTGCAAGTTAGTCCCTAAAAAATGGCCAAAATAGGAGATAGGCACCGAAAATGGGATTAGCACGACCGTGCACGGAGCACGGCCGTGCAAAACGGCCTTTTGACTTGCAGGTGCTCGGCCGTGCACGGCGGACAGGGGAAACGGGGTGTGCTCGGCCGTGGCTGCTTCTCGGCCGAGGCGCACGGAACAGGGGTGGGCCAGGTGCTCGGCCGTGCTGCTGTGTTGTCTCAATCTTCTCGGTCTCGAGGTCGGCCAGCTCGAGAGGGTTGCTCAGCCGTGGCGTTGGCATGGTGCTCGGCCGAGAAGGGTGCTCGGCCGTGCCATCTCTTGGCATGTGTTGGGTGAAAATGCCTCGGTTTCGAGGTGTCTTTCCTCGAGCAAGGTGCACGGCCGTGCACTGTTCTTCAATTTCGGCCCTTTTTCTCGTTTCGTGCATATCTTTCGCCTCGGGTGTCGGATTGACTTGATTCTTTTGGCCATTCCACTACATTTTCTGAGACGAATCTAACCGTGCACTCCTATTTCCAGTCCGATCACTTGTGGTATGTGTTTTGCTCCAAACTCCATCGTTTTACCTACAAAACCGACAAAACACCACCTTTCTCTTATTTCGGCTTAAACAATCATATTCCATGCATAATTCAATGAAATCCATATCAAAATACACTTCACATGTGCCCCTAAAACGTGTAAATTCCACCCGAATCAGCAACAACTCGCCATTTCTTTCTCGAGTGGCTGCTGAGCTTGGCTCAAAGTTCTCTGTGAAAGATCTGGGCCTCCTTTCCTACTTCCTCGGCGTGGAAGTTCTTCGCTCCAAGAAGTCATGCTTTCTCTCACAACGAAAGTATGTTGTGGGTCTTCTTACTCGATACAACATGATCGCATCCAAACCTGTTCAGACTCCGTTATCCACCTCTGCTCGCCTATCTTTCTCAGATGGCACATCTCCCACAGATTCCACTCAGTATCGCCAAGTGCTCGGCAGCCTGCAATACATTCATCTCACTAGGCCTGACATTGCCTTTGTCGTGCACAAGTTATCTCAGTTTATGCATACCCCACTATCACTCACTGGAATGTTGTAAAACGTCTTATTCGCTACCTCAATGGCACCAGAGACGTTGGGATCAACCTAACTTCCACCTCGCCCTCCTCGCTTCACTGCTTCACTGATGCCGACTGGACAAGTGACCATGATGATCGCACTTCCACTAGTGTCTATGTCGTTTTCCTAGGGGCCAATCCCATCTCGTGGTCCTCCAAGAAACATAAATTTGTTGCTCGCTCATCCACTGAGGTTGAATATCGAGCAATTGCCTCAGCTGCCTCTGAGGTTCAATGGTTGAAGTCCCTACTCAAAGAATTACACTTTCCCATTCCGCACGTGCCCGCCATCTACTGCGACAACATTGGGGCCACCTACCTATGTTCCAATCCAGTGTTCCACTCACGCGTGAAGCACATTGCAATTGATTTTCACTTTTTTCGTGAACTCGTCAAAACTGCTCAAGTTCGTATCTCCCATGTCTCATCTGCCGACCAGCTTGCTGATGCTCTCACAAAACCTCTCTCGGGTGCTCGCCTCCAACTTCTTATGTCAAAGATTGGATTATCCTATGGCACTCCATCTTGAGGGGGCATATTAGGAATATATTTAAAGTATTGTATATATATTCATGTGTAGGCCCATCTCATGTTACTTATGGGCCTCATCTATAGACCCACTAAGATTAGGACAAATTCATGTGTTGTATAAATATCCCTTGTACATTTATTTATAAAGTGGCTTTTCTAGACTATCATATAAAATAACTTTTATAATCGAAATCGTGGACTTAACATGATTAATTCGATTATTTACTTTCATTCGTTTTAGTTAATTAACACAAAATCGTAATGACCTTTTTTTAAAGCAAAATCAAATTTTAAAAATAGGATATTTTCATATAGCAATGTGTAGTCCTTCTGTCTTTTTAAAATTATAACTAATTTATTGCTATCATTTATCTAATTAGATTACATATTCTCAAATTTCTTAAAATTATTTTATTTTCGACAATGTCTTTTCAAACATTTAAAATATATCCAAACATAGGACTGTCCATTATTACAGATTTTGTGAGGTGCCTGAAAATTGAAATCCCCACGTGTTAGAGTAGTTTCAAGATTGCATCAAATTTCTTATTTTAGAAATATTATTGAATGTTCTAATGTCTACATATCGTAAATATAAGCTAATAATGTGGAACTGGTTCCCGAATTAGTCGATTTTTGGACCGAATAAATAACTTAAAAAAATGTATATATAACGTGAAAAATAAATAAAAGGAAAATAACATATATTTAATAATTTATTGTTGTATAGATAAATAAAAAAATTTAGAAGGTAAATATAAATAATTAGTTTAATAATAAAATAAAATTGGAATCTTAGATGCCAAACATCTAGCCATTTACGTTTTTCACGGCAATAGTAGCATGGGCCATGCGGATTTCTACTATTTATTGTCATAATTGAGCAAAAATACACTTGGGCGGTTTGACTAGCAAAAATGAATGGCTCTGAAGTTGACAATTTTGATCGAGGATTAATATAACCTAAGTGGTACTTGGGATGGATAATTATTCCCCTTGTAGGGTGTGTTTGCAATATTTACAAACTGCTTCTAGAATCACTTTTTTTCAAAAGCTGTGAGAGAGAGCTTTGAAAATAAGTGATTTTAGAAGCAGTCAGTTGTGTTTCAAAACACACCCGTAATATCATATCAATCACATTTGAAAAGAAAAATGGTTTGTTGTTGTCCAGAACCCCAATACATAATTTGTACTACTTCTTGAAGCATGTCATAGAAGTTTCTTTGACCGTCTTCATCACCTGTACTCGCTTTCACATTACACCACTATTCATTGTCTTTCTTGATCGTCCATGTGCTTCTGTCTGAAATTTGTACCCATTTACAAAGTACCCTTTATAGGTGTTTATGGTCCACTCAGGCCCATTTCATCTCTAATTTCATCGGAGGCGATGGGAGACCCCTCCGTGCCACCAAAAGATTGCAAATCATTTCTTTGCTCGCCATGAGCTTCCCACACATAATACTGATTAATAAATCTCCACTAGCACAAATGTCCACCAACCACGTCACGTGTATGAAATGTCCTATTTGAACATTTTTTACAAGGACATCTAATCTTATTTCCACTTTGAAATCCCGAATCAGAAAATGCAAAATCCAAGAAATTATACACACTGGTCAGGAAGTCTTGATTTAGAAAATTTCTATCATTTAATCGATTGTACATCCAACTTCAATCTATTGGCATATTGTAACTACACCTATACATAAATTAAATAAAAAAATATTAAACTATAGCATTGGAAAATCTAATCTACGGAACTACACAAACACAATATATATAATATTGAAAGAAACATACCTTATTTAATTGCAAAAATCCAGCCAATGCAGACCAAGTGGAAGAAGCAATATGGTGAAAGTTGTAGAAAAAACATTGAAAATGAACTGTATAATAAGAAGTAGGTTTAGAAAAATAAATGCAATCCTATACCGACGACATATTCGTCGGAATTAATATAATCACATACAACAACCCAATCAAAAAATACTTATACCGACACCATATTAGTCGGGAATAACTAAAATATCGTATAATATTGTAGTTAGAAAATAAATGTTAGATTATACCGCCAACGTAGTCGTCATAATTAGTAGCAACTGACCACCGACCACTCCATAGTCGGTATAAATAAATAAATGTTTTTTCTCCCGACGATATATTCGTCAGTATAAATATGTGTGATAAATAAACGAGATTAATTAAAATTTAATACCGACTACACCACAGTTGGTATAAATATGCATTCAATTAATTGATGCTGAAAATAAATGCTTTTTACTCCCGACGATATATTCGTCGGTAAAATATTAGACTAACATATTGACTAATACACGGTCGGTATAAGTGGTGAGGGATAAAATTAATTGAATTGTAATACCGACTACAATATAGTCGGTACATATACATCCTTTGTAACATCGAATAAGCTGTCGGTAATAAGATCAGTCTTCAACAAATTCCATTTCACTTGCCGCTCAAATTTTCACTTCTCTTCAAAAACTTTGTGTATCCCGCGCTTATCTCTGTATATATTCGCACTAATCTTGTTCTTTCAATAATTTTTTGCCACAAAATCATTTCACTTTCTCTCCATATCATATGAAACTCTTCACCTACACAATATTATATTATCCCAAACTTTCCAAACCACAAAAATATGTTCATGGTTTCTTTGTTGAGCATCTTAAATCTTGGAGAAGCATGACTTCTATTGGAAGACTACCATCCCAACTTTTACCCTCTCACCTTCAAGGTTAATTTAATCCTATGTATTTCATTTTTTTATTTTTTTGCAATTTATTGAGAAAAAAATAAGTGTTTCTATGTTATAAATTGTTAATGAATTTTTTATAGATCCTACTTTGACAATGGAATTTTAGAATTTTGTTTTCTAAGTTTTTTTTTTTTTTAGCTACGATTGTTTTCTGATTTTGTTAGCCTTCAATTGATTTTAGTTTTTTGGTAGGAAGACTTTAATTCCTTTTATTTCTTTTCGATATTATGCTGTTATGTTACAACTTCATTTTCTTTCCCTTTATTATGTTATAGAAATTATCTTGTTGTTATGGTACACCTTCATTTGGGGAACCATGGCCTGTATTTTCTTTTTTTGAGTGTAAATTGTTTATATGCCTTATCACATCTTGCATTTGGGAGTTGCATTCAAAGTCTTTTGTAATATGTTGATTTATGCTATGTTTCCCCCCATTTGCCAAAGCTCAGTGATAGCCTTGATAAAGAAAAATTATCTTAATTTATAATTCAATGATTTCTTGTAGGTGTGTTCTTGTGGCATGAATTCTAAGGATAAAATTTGGGGCAATGTGGCATGAATTAGTTGATGAAGAAAAGTTTGTGTAGTTCTGGTTTTGTGACCTCTCTATTTTTAATCATTTTGGTAATCTTGTACCCATTTTCTCTCTTAATGAAAACATTTTATTCATTGATTAAAAAAAAGGTTGAAGGAGTATTTGGGGCTTCATTATGGGTACTAATTGTAATCTTTGGATTAATAAAGCTTATATTATGACCTCCCAAAAAATAATATTTGGGTATTTTTTTTTAAATTTAATAATACTGAGTTCCGATGACAAATCGGTCGGTATTATATTTATAAATTAATATTAATTAATTTAGAGGTCCGACGGTCCATCCGTCTGCAAAACATTTCGGAAAAAAAATGTCGCGCGGGCCAATTTATTCAAACCAAAAAAACTCGCGCTATGCCAGAAGTTATACCGAGTAGTCTCTCGTCGGTATAAATAACAAGATAAAAAAACATTAAGCACCCTGAGGATTTACCAATGAATACTTCGTCGGTATAACGTATTTTCTATGGAATAAAATTAAAGTAAAAATATCTACTTCCGACCACATGTTCATCGTTAATAAGTATGTAATACCGACAAAATTTCCTCTAGACGGTAAAGACAGTATCGAGAAAGCTTGTTACGACGGACTATAGCGACGAATTATCGGTCGGTAAAGTAGTAATACCGACGAATTATATGGTTGGGTTTGGATGAAGTCATTTCAAATACAAATGATTTAAAAATGAATGGATTTAAAAATTCTTAAATTTCAAATGACATGGGGATGGATTTAACTAAAAATATATTGATCTTAAATACCCATTATTTGAAATTCATTAACTTGTTGTTTTATTTAAACAGTAGGGTGAATTTGGACGGTGAATTTAAAATTCATAGGCCCAAAACCATCGATCCAAACACAACCTATAATTCGGTGTATACAACCATTGAAAAAAAAAGGAATTATTTTTTCCTTAGAGCCAATATTTGAATATTTTTTTTTATCACATAAACACATGTTAACAATGTTAAAGTGGTGTGATATTAACTATTGAATCTGATTGGAAGTTTAGATGACTAAAACCAGCTAAGTCTAATTCAACAAGTTAGCTGAAGTTCGGGGGAGTTGGAATAATTATATGTGTGAGATCAATTCAGATGACCAAATGAACTTGGTTCAGTTGAGGTTTATATATCAGTCGAGATCAAGTTTTGCTGAACTAACAACATAAAAAAGATAACGACTATAAGATAACCGTTTGACAGTTTTCCATAATTGTTTACTACTACTAACAAAGCTCATAAAGATGCACAATTCAATTCAGTTGTTGACGAACACATGGATTTTATTTATAGGACCACAATTTGCATGGTATACCAATTTTAATCCAGAATTAAATTTCCCTCCTTTAGTTTCAACTTATATGGTAAACAAGCTAGATTCCCTAATTCCATCAGAGCTTGACATGCAACTTGTGGAATGAATGTGCACGATGGATGCAATCTTGCCAGCCAGGGCCCGTCCGTCGGAGTTGTTACATGCACTTCCATGCACGACACGGCGCTGTTACAGTACTTGAATCCGCTGCCGAATGCAATTTGCCACACTCTGTTTCCCTTAGCTTCAATGTACGTAACTCAATTCGTACCAAAGTGAAGAAGACGAAGTGTTTCCAAATCGGTCATTCGAGACGCCTCCACGTGCTCCGCCGACAGCTGGAGGTTCTTCGATCTGCAGCTCGTCGCGTGGATGCGCAGATCGAAATGCTCGAACGCTTGTTTGAAATCAGGAATATATATGTAAGCCTTCCATTTAAGATTAAAGAATATTTTCCTGGCGATGAGCTAGAGTGAAGAGAAAGAGCAACTGTTCCGAGGCCGGGCCGGGAGAAGTAACGGCCCCATCGTCGTGATGTTCGACATCAGAGCGATCACCATCAGGTCTTTCGACAGGCTAATTCCGACTTTTCCCTGCTGCAGCGTTTGTCGGAGAGGAGGATGGCGGCGCCGCCCATGCGGAAGACGCAGTTAGGGAGCCTTGGTAGTAATTGGGGGTAATCATTTTTCGATTTGAGAGAGAGAGAGAGAGCTAGAGAGGCGGAAGAAGAGTATGAAGAGGGACTGAGAGGGGAAATTTAAAGAGAGAGAGAGAGAGAGAGCAATGAATGATGGCAGGTGAGAATATTAGTTGCACTACCTTGAAGATCATCTCACCGCCCTTCATTCATTAGTGAGGGCACCAATTATATCCAAAAAGGACCAAAACAAAGATCTAAAGTACTTTAATTAATTTTAATTTAGTATATGTCAATATATGTAATTAAAAAGAAATACTCTATTCATCTTATGTTAAGCTTTCTATTTTGTTTTAACAATAGACATTATCTTTTCATATATTTTTCTTTCCTATCTCTCTCATATATTTTATCTTTCTACCTTCTATTACTTTCATATCTCTATCTCAACAATTCATTATACTTAGGCCACCTTTGGTAGAAAAGATGGACTATCATAGATATAGGCCCAAATTGAAAATATTAAGATTAAATCAAGATTGTTAATATAATAGGGGTTTGGTATACACTTTTGACTGTGTGACCATTTTAAACTAGATGGAGACTGTGGAGTGTATATTTTACTATAATGCCCTCATTGAAAAAGTATAATTTCAAACATGCCTCACCACAGGAGACCTAGACAACGAAGTATAAAATTAATATTTCATTTTACAAAAATGAATTTCATATAAAATTATTTTTATCTCATTTTAAAAAAATGAATTTCATATAAAATTATTTTCTATAAATATAAATAAACAAGTTTGATTATAAAATTCCACTGTCACTCCTTATAAAAATACAATTCGTCAAAACAGGAACCTATGTCTTAATTTTTAAAACAATACTATTTACACCATAAAAAAATCATTATATGATACAAATTTGTGATGTCTCACCCATTTTCCAATCTAAAGAAATAGGAAAGGAAAGATATATCTTCTGTATACATTTTTATGAACTGCAATTGTAATAACAATTTGTAGTAACTAAGGATAAAAATCAACCAAAAACCAAGTTGGTTTGATGCACAAATTAATCTAATCAATTATTAAGAAGTTGAGCTCCTGGATTCTTGAATATCAAAGTTGATGCTCTGCCAACTAAAATACAGGAATCTTCTTCTGGAGGTGAAAAGCTTAGGACCTTCCATCTTTAAATAAGTCTCCGGGATAATTAAGAATGTAGTAGAGCACTGTACATATGGAGTTATGCCGACCTCGTCGATGTTGTGGAGTGTCGGAGACAGATACTTAGAAACGGTAATGAAAAGGGCTGATCCATCTTGTAAGTCGGTTACACTCTGCAATCAAATGAACAAGAACCATTTAGTTAACCTCGACCAAGAACAATTTGTACATAAATTTCTTATGTAAAACAATATAATCTCAAAGTCTAACATGGAACACTCCATCCTTAACAGGAAACGTATAGACACTTAATAAAGGCAAGTCTTAGTATGCTTTTCCTTCTCTTCAGCATGTTATGTACAAAATGCTTATAACAACAATGCAGAACAAATTGAGAAGTACAAGAGGAACGCTCAAGTACTGAGTTTGCATAAATAAGATCAAGAATCTGCCCCTTGAATGAGTTTCTCTTGACACCAGAATACTCCTAGAAAATAGCAAAAATCCCCCCAAAAAATGAAGTGCACACTGTATTCAATTAAGAAACCTTCAAGATGGGTTTATGGGGAATTCTGAAGGGATCTACTAGGGCTCAAAAGAGGGAGAACTGAGAAGGGAGGAATCTATGATGCATTTTGAGGTGAAAATGTGAAATTCAACGGCTCAGATTCAACAAACCACCAAAAAATGCAAAACAAGTAAAGATTTGAGATAATCTCAAAATGTAAACCTCTGAAGAATGTTAAATTTGTTGATAATGCAGAGCAAAGAAAGAAAGAGTTAGATTACAACATAAATCATACGAAACATTTGGACCATATAAAGAAACAAAAAAGGCAGAACATATCGCACATTGTTGCTGTTGTGAGTGCATTACCTTGAACGAAATTAGGTTTTGAGTGGTGGTTCATACGATTTGAACACAATCTCGCAAACTCTTTGATGGGAACTTTTATCTCACAAACCCTAACAAAGAGAGAGGAGATTAAAAGACATTTGCATCAGCCGAGAAATAAGGTGAAAATAAATCGACAACTACCATTAAATCGAGAGCTCAGGGTCGTCGGCTGGTACAGATTCCTTCGCCACTTCAGATGATACGAAGTCGCCGCCTACCTTCGTTCCAACGAAAAATCGCCGCTTTGAGAGAGAGAAAGAGGAGCGGCTGAAATGAGGGTTTGGGGCAAAAAATGTAAAATTTTGACTTTAAATATCAAGGGTAAAAATGTAAATTGAATTTCCACGCGTGGGGCGGGTTTTGTCCGATAATTTATCGCTGCCTTTTTGGGCAGATAAAAAACGCACACTAGTCATGGTTCTGTGGTGGGCTTGCGGGTTTATCTTAGGCCGAAGAGATTTCTACCAAACACAAAATAAGCCCAGATTAGGGGTCAATCTTGAATTTATCTCCCCTAATCTGGGCCACCAAAGGAGCCCTTATAATATTATATTTTTTAGTTAGTACGTGTGTAAAAAAATAAACGTAAGCTTAGGGCGAGAGAAATGGAATATATATAAATGGAGTTCATCTAAGTTTTCATTACTGGAGTACAATTTCTGGATTTATATAAAAGAAAATACAATGATTTACTGTATCATAATTCATATATAGGCTGGCGGTTGTTTTAGAATAACTAGAGTACGTTCACTCGTTTTGTGTTATTTGAAACATGATTTTAATAACAAAATTGACGGTAAACTAGGGTTGTAAACGAATCGAATAATTTTGCTCGATTCGGTATTCGTATTCGAATTCGAATATTGATAAAATGTACATGTCATATTATTAATATTAGGAAAAATAAAATTACAAGGAAAAAAAAAAGATTATGAGGAAGAAGTCGTAATCAAATAAGTTAAAAGACAAACACTTGTATTTAATAGTTACATACGTATAACTGGATACATTTTTTTTTAAATGGGTTGAATGATATCATGGGCTATGGACTGAGTTTTTAGATAAGCTACAATTATTTGCCTCTTTATTTTTGGGTAAAGTCTAATATGCATTCGAGTGTATGTTGTGCATCCTAGTTCATGTTGCACTTTTCAGTTTACTGACTTACACTTTTTGGTAAATGGTGTTGCACTTTTTAATTATTAATTACTAAAAATATTATTATACAGTTTAATAATTGAAAAGTGCAACACCATTTACCAAAAAGTGTAAGTCAGTAAACTGAAAAGTGCAACATGGATTAGGGTGCACAACATGCACTCGAGTCCATAGCAGACCAACCCTTATTTTTGAGTTCACTTTATATATTTTTTAAAAAAAATAATGTGTAAAAAAATGATATTACCCTTTTATCAATTAAATTAAAATACAACTTATTAAAACTATAATTGTACACCCACCACCGAATCACCATTGAATCACTGTTGATTCACATATTATACTGTTTTTTAAATTTTCGAAAAAAATTACCGGAATAAACTATGAATATCCAAAAAAAAATGTGAATCTCAAAAATAAAATTTTCAGAATTTTTCTTTTCGAAAAAATGACCAAAATTTATGAAAGAAACTTCTTTAAAAAAAAATAGTCTTTTTTTCAAAAATAATTCTAGGAACGTTGATAAAAGTATATGGTAGATTTCTATAATGTATTGATTTGATCGTGAGGAGCTCTCCGGTACAATGGTTGCAATTAGACATTTTGCAATTAAATTTCAATCTTTGTTTGTTGAAAATTCAATTAATATTGTGAAGAATATGCTCAACTTGGTGGTGAACTTTCTCTAATATAACTTTTTTTTTTATTATATGTTTATTGCGATGGAATACACATTGATGTTGATTCTAATATTTTATGATAATTTCTCTAATAATATTGATTTTGTTTTATCAAATCAAACTCTTGATATGACTACAGCAGCGAGCAACTTTGATTTTATCATACACCTCTCCAATTTCTAGTATAATATTAGTTTAAATTATTGTCTCTTGCATAACTTGTGTATAATTTTATCCATTTGCTTCTAATTGTAAAACATAAAGATGTATTTTAATGATTCATTAGTTGGAGGTGTGTGTGATTTTTGCTTGTAACAGGGGTAGTTGGAGGTGTGATTGAAAAGGAAAATATAAACTAATACTACTATATTTTATGTGAACTAATACTATACATTTTTTTAGTTTAGATCTTATGGCATGTCATATATACTTCGAAACAGGAAAATATTAGAGTTATACATGTATATACTATATTGTATGTCAACTAATACTATACATTTTTGTAAACTAATATTACATCATACCATGTATAATCTAAAAGGTAATGTTCATATCAAACAAAAATATGTCTGAATAATTTTTAAAAATGGAGGTTTAGATGAAAAATTATTTAAACAACGTAACATGAAATAAATTTTGAGAGGGCCAAATGAAGAATAATTAATCAAGGTAAATTGAAGTGCAATTTTAAAGGGTTTTGGATGAAAAAATAATTAATTAAAGTAAAATGTTGTAGAATGAAATGAACTTATATTGCAAATATAGAAGCAAAACATTTATAGTTAAGTGAGAAAACTTCTTCAATTAAGAGAAGTGAGGGTACTCTATTAAATAACAACATATATGTTCAATTGTTCACTGTAAGATGAAATTTTATTAGACTTTAAAAAAATTAAAATTATTATTTGGGCACAAAACAAAATAAAAAGCTCATTTAAAAAAATTAAATTATTATTTGAGCATAAAACAAAATTATTTGAGCATAAAATAAAAACATATATTATAAGATGAAATTTTATTAGACTTAAAAAAAACTAAATTATTATTTGGACATAAAATAAAATTATTATTTGGACATAAAATAAAAAATAAAAGATATATTTGGAAATAAAAAACTCGAAGTCAATTTTAAAAAAAATAAAGTGGCTTTGACCGTTGTTGAAGGGAATAAACCTTTCACCAATACATGTGAGTATTTTCAAAATACATTTCCAATAGATTCCACATTTTAAATGGATCAAGTTCCCAATAGGTGCATTCAAAAAGTTCCCAATAGGTTTCACAATATTAATCCGTTTCCGATACGTTCTACATTTTAAATGGATAAAGTTACATTTAACAGGTGCACTGTAAATGAGTCGGGCCGAACAGGATGTAGTTTAAACTTGTTTGAAATATTTTCGAGTTATAAAATTATTGTTTAAGCTTGTTTGATAATTAAACGAGTCGAGCTCAAACGAGTTTTATTCGAGCTGAGCTCGAGTAATTTGACATTTTTACACTAAATTTATTTTTTATTACTTATCGAGCTCGAACCGAGCTTTAGACCGATTTAATTTTCCAAACTTATTTAATACCTATATCGAACCGAATTCAAACGAATTTTATCGAATGATCTCAAATCAAGTATCGAATAGTTTGAATTGATTTTCAACTCCGAGTAAATAAGGGTGTAACTCAAACTAGAGGGTAGGGATGGCTTGACGGTTGGGGTGGTTATAAAGGATTACAAAATACACCCCCTGATTTAGTAAATACACTCCCATCTTGTAAACCCTCTTCTACTTAGTTTTGGTAGTTAAGAGTTAGTTAAATGACAGTTACTATGCTTAACAGCCTATATATACATTAGGGCTCCATTGTAAACATTCACTGCAATTCTGCAGATTTCAATTAAAACATTCGATTTCTTCTTTGTGTTCATTCTTCTTCTTCTTCCTTTTTCAATAAGAAGATGATGCAGTGTATGGTTTCTACATGGTATCAGTATTAGCCATCGTATTCGGGCCAATTTCTTTGCGAACCACCATCGCGTTCTCCTGCCCCTTTTAAAGCTTCAAGGTTTTCTTGCGTTTCTTGGTGATTCTTCTTCATTGATCCATGGCGCCGACGGTTACTGATCCCGATTCCTTGGACCCGGCTCTCAATCCGTTCTCTCCACTTGCCCTACATCAAAACGATAACCCGGCCGTCGCCCTTGAACCCCTCGACGGCACTAACTATGTCTCCTGGAGTCATGCGATCAAACGCGGCCTCAGTGTCAAGAACAAGGTTCGTCTAATTGATGGATCCTTGGATATTCCCAGCGAGGAAGAACAACCAGCCGTGTACTCTGCTTGGGTAAGATCCAATGACCTAGTTCTTATGTGGATTTTGAATTCTATTGTGCCTGAAATTAAGCGTACTTTGGATTATTTCTCTATTGCAAAAGATGTTTGGGATGAATTGAAAGTTAGATATGCCTTGTCTGATGGCACTAGGGTATATCACCTTGAGAAATCCCTTAGTACCATTGCTCAGGGTTCCCAATCTTTAGTCTCCTATTATAACCAATTCAAGTCTCTTTGGGATGAGTACCTTAGCTTTAGGCCTATTCTTAAATGCTCTTGTGGTGCTATGGATACTTGCTCTTGTGAATTGCCTAAACTCATGACCAATATTCAAGAACAGGATGCTGTTTTAAAATTCTTAATTGGTTTGCATGATTCCTATGGTGCTCTTCGAAGCCAATTCCTTTTGCAATCCCCATTTCCTCCTCTTTCCAAACTATATGGCCTTTTGCTTCAAGAAGAATTCCAAAGAAACCTCCACAACACCCCTGATCCTATCCACCTAGACTCTGTTTCTATGACTGCCAGAAACAACAAATCTTTCAAAGATAGGAAGAAACCTCTCAAATGTGGCCACTGTGATGGCATTGGTCACTCTATAGATAGGTGCTTTCACATCATTGGCTTTCCACCTGGTTGGAGGGGCCCTAGAACTCTTCCAAACAAACTCACTAACAAAACTGCCAACCTTTCCTTGAGAAACACCCCCTTGGACTCCAATCCTCTATTTGATCAGGTTTTATATGACAAGTTTGTAAGTTTTTCTAAGATGCAGAATTTGGGTGAGCATATGGCAGGAGCCTCCACTGCTCAACCTGATGTTACCCAAAACAACCCTGATTCAGGTATGATTTCTAACATTTGCTTGCAAGATAGTACTATTTCTACTTGGATTATAGATACTGGGGCTACTGACCATATGATCTTTGATTTTTCCTTGTTTTCCACCCCTCCCTCCATTGCCAATGTTAAGATTTATTTGCCTAATAATGCTTTCTCCACTGCTACACATATGGGCAACATTGTTATCAATAAACATCTCACTCTATATAATGTCTTGTATGTCCCTGATTTTACCTTCAACTTGTTGTCTGTTAGTCACTTGACTAGGTACTCTAACTGTTCTGTGAGTTTCTTCTCCTCACATTGTGTTTTACAGGACAACACCAACAAGATGGTGATTGGTACTGCTGATCAAGTGAGAGGCCTCTACCTATTAAAAACTGCTGCTCCATGTGCATTACCTGCTTTAGGTTCCACTGTCACTTCTAGTTCTGTTGTTCTTAATACTTGTACCTTTGATACATGGCATAAAAGGCTAGGACACACTTCTAAGAAATGTATGTTGCACATTCCTGAATTGAATATTGATGCTAATTCTCATGCTCATACAAACTGCTATATTTGTCCTTTAGCTAAGCAAAAGAGGAATTCTTTCCCTTTGAGTACATCTGTTTCTTCTCATGCTTTTCAATTGATACATTGTGATGTTTGGGGCCCTTTTTCCACCATATCTGCTTCTGGTTATAAGTACTTTTTGACTATTGTAGATGATTTCAGTAGATGTACATGGACCTACCTTCTAAGTGCTAAGAGTGATGTCAAAATTTGCCTCCAAAATTTCTATAACATGGTTCTAACTCATTTTGGCACTAAAATTAAGACTTTAAGGAGTGACAATGGGTCTGAGTTTATTCTTTCTGATTTTTATCATACCCATGGGATCTTACACCAAACTTCTTGTGTTGAAACACCCCAACAAAATGGTATAGTTGAGAGAAAACATCAACATTTGCTTCAAGTTGCTAGAGCTCTCCTTTTTCAGTCTTCTATACCTCTTAAATATTGGGATGAATGTATCAAAACTGCTACTTTCATAATAAACAGAATCCCATCCTATACTCTTCAAAACAAGTCTCCCTTTGAACTTCTTTACAACAAAAAACCTGATTATTCCATGTTTAGAACCTTTGGATGTCTTTGCTTTGCCAACACTCTCACATCTCACAGACACAAATTTGCCCCTAGGGCAACCAAGTGTATATTCATTGGCTACCCTATGGGCACCAAAGGATATAAACTCTTGGACATACACACTGGAAAAACACTCATTTCCAGAAATGTCAAGTTTTTTGAAGATATCTTTCCCTTCAAAGATAACAGCCCCCCAAAACCTCCCTCCCCCACTGCTTTTCCCATCCTTGATGATTTCATTGATGATGATCACTTAAGTTCTCCCAATCTTTCCCCCCTGAGCTGCACAATCCCATTCCTGATTTACATAATTTGAATGTTTTGCATGATCCCACTGTTTCTGGTACTGATACTCACACTAGGCCTCTTAGAACCAAGACTCAGCCTGCATATTTACAATCTTATGAGACTTCATTACCTGCTTCAGTGGATCATGCCAATCACTCTACCTCTTCCAGCATCAAATATCCCATCCAAACTTTCTTGTCCTCTCACAAACTATCACCCAGCTATAAAGCCTTCACCACTTCCATTTCCCAAATTCAGGAACCCAAATCTTACAAACAAGCAGCTCAGAATCCTAAATGGGTCAATGCTATGCAACAAGAGTTGTCTGCTCTAGTCCAAAACAACACCTGGAATCTTGTGAATCTCCCTCCTAATAAGCATTGCATAGGTTGTAGGTGGATCTACAAAGTAAAATACAAATCTGATGGCTCTATTGATAGATACAAAGCTAGACTAGTAGCTAAAGGGTTCACTCAACAAGAGGGCATTAATTATTTTGACACTTTTTCTCCAGTTGCTAAAATCACCACTGTTAGAATACTTCTAGCTGTTGCTGTGTCTAAAAATTGGCATATTCATCAACTAGATGTCAATAATGCTTTCTTACATGGTGACTTAGATGAAGAAATATATATGCTACCTCCCCCTGGCTATTGCTCTAAAACTGATACTAGAGTCTGTAAACTCAATAAGAGCCTTTATGGATTGAAACAAGCTTCAAAACAGTGGTTCTCCAAATTAACCACCTCTTTGTTATCTATTGGTTTTACTCAATCACAGGCTGACACTTCTCTATTCACAAAACAAACTGCTCATGCCTTTACTGTTGTCTTGTGTTATGTTGATGATCTGATTGTAACAGGCACTAGCCTTGATGACATAAAATCTATTAAATCACATCTACATAACTCTTTTACTATAAAAGATCTTGGCACTCTTAGATACATTTTAGGGATTGAAGTTGCCAGAAACCACTCTGGCATTACCCTGTCTCAAAGGAAATATGCTCTTGATTTGCTTGATGACTCTGAATACTTAGGATGTAAACCATCCTCCACCCCTATGGATGCCAAAGTCTGCTTTGATCCTCAATCTCCACTATTGCCAAACCCTCAACAATACAGAAGATTGGTGGGTAAACTCCTCTACCTTACCATTACTAGACCTGACCTATCTTATGCAGTTCAAACTATGAGTCAGTATATGCAATCTCCCACTGCTTCTCACCTTGATGCAGTCCACAAGATCCTCAGGTATATCAAAGGTAACCCTGGTACTGGACTTTTTTATCATAAACTAAACACTGCTAAATTGCATGCCTTTTCTGACTCTGATTGGGGGAGATGTACCCTAACTAGGAGAAGCATCACTGGCTATAGTATATATTTTGGTAATGCACTAATCTCTTGGAAATCCAAGAAACAAACCATTGTTAGTAGATCTTCTGCAGAAGCTGAGTACAGGGCTTTGGCATCAACAACTTGTGAGCTCCAATGGATTCACTATATCCTCAAGGATTTAAGGATCAGCCATTCCACTCCTTCATCTATGTACACGGACAGCAAGAGTGCATTTTCAATTGCTCACAACCCCTGTTTACATCAAAGAACGAAGCACATTGACTTGGATTATCACTTCACTAGAGAAAAGATCAAGGATGGCCTCCTCACCCTCATCCACATTCCTACTCAAGAGAACTTGGCCGACATCCTCACCAAACCCTTACCTCCTGCTGGTTTCTTCACTCACAAAGCCAAAATGGGGTTAATTGATATCCACTCCCATTTTGAGGGGGGGTATAAAGGATTACAAAATACACCCCCTGATTTAGTAAATACACTCCCATCTTGTAAACCCTCTTCTACTTAGTTTTGGTAGTTAAGAGTTAGTTAAATGACAGTTACTATGCTTAACAGCCTATATATACATTAGGGCTCCATTGTAAACATTCACTGCAATTCTGCAGATTTCAATTAAAACATTCGATTTCTTCTTTGTGTTCATTCTTCTTCTTCTTCCTTTTTCAATAAGAAGATGATGCAGTGTATGGTTTCTACAGTGGTTGTTGGTTACTAATAAATACTAGTAGTTTGTTTTATACCTACCACTTTAATTCACCAAATAATGCAAACGTACACGTAATTCTTCATTATAAATGATTGTTGCATTTTATAGTTCAACATTATTAATATTAGCATTTTCTGATATAAACATAACATTATTAATACAGGTATATGTTGTATATAATTCATTACTGCAAAATCGAATAAATCGAAAACACAAGTCGAGTCAAGGATAAATCCTTTATCCGTAAAACGAATTATCAACAATCGAATGGGTCGGTCCAGTGCAAGTGGACTTTCAAAGTTTTTGGTTTTGTAAAAAAATAAGTGGGCCAAAAAACCACAAAAACCAAATTGTCAAATTCGAAGTCGACCCGGCCAGACGGCGCACGCGCAGGTGTGTGGCCTTTTGGGGAGTGTACCCTTAGTACATAATTGAACTTCCTTTCACATTTCAATGTTAATAAAACCTCCAAAAATTTTGTAGATTTTTTTATGTGAAACATGTGACCCTTCACATTCCCACCCTCAAACTCACAATAAAAGTTGAAATCCTTCAACTAAAATAATTAATTTCTCACCCATCTAAACTTAATTTTGAGATATTAAATATGCCACGTCCATCTACTCCGCGAGTAGATCGACTATGTCCGGCCCGTTTAATTATTCAATAATTAACGTTTATTCCATCTAATAATCAATTAATTAGATAAAGGTATCAAAATTCATTTAATTCCAATAAATTTCAACAGTATAATATTATATACATACATTAATTTTAATATTAAAGATTATCGATCGAAATCGAGAATGAAAGTAGTTCATCATCGTGCAAACAACAATTAAACAAATAAATTGACTTAAGATTGTCTGCTCATATAGACTGGATTGATTTCTTTTTCTTTTATTATTAGCAAGATCAAATGATATGTAATTGTAAAAAGTTGAGTGTTTATAGTAATTTTAATAAAGGATTTACATACTTTTATTTTTCAATGAGAGACATTGGTCTCTATGCATACATTAATAAATAACATTTCGATTAAAAGCAATTTTTTATTTTTTTATTTGGAACAAGCTTTAAAAAGCAATTGAAGTACGAAGACATTGGATTTTCTTCTGATATAAACTTCCTTCTAAGTCTATTAACTGAATTGACACGATTGCAAATCTACACTTGAGTGATTACGATAATTTTTAGGTCTGGTTTGAACAAAAAAAAAAAAAAAAGTCTCTTTAGAATAACGACAATACAAATAGTGATTGTACATGTCATACGACTCATACCCACATAAAAAAAATGAACAAAAATATAAAAATAGTAGTTTAAAATGAAAAAGTTTTAAGTTTAAATTTGTATTTGTATTTCTTAAATGTAAAATAAATTATACTGACAATAATTTTATAAATACTAATAATATTATAAACACAAATTTCATTGCAACTTTTTCATCAATATTTTAATAAATAATTGTAGACATTTAGTAGGCAAAAGATAATGGTACACACAAATGTTATGCTCGATTTGTAGTTGAACGTACGTTTTGCAACAATCCGTACGTTAGCATTTTGTGAAATCCGTAATAAGTTAATGATTATGTATAAATATTTTAATAAGTAAAAGATAAATTAAATAAGAATATAAATTAGTAAGTAAATTTAAGTTCTTATATATAGACTTTATATATTTATAATATTATACATGAAATAAAGTTTAAATTAATAAATATAAAAATTGTCAAATCCCTGAAAAACAATTAAATACTTCCATTGCACAACTTGTCATAGCAGCAGTGACGGACCCAGAAATTTTGGATTGGGGGGCCCGATTTACAATACTATAAATAAAAAATAATATTATAAAATTTTATATCTACAAACAAAAATTCATTATAAAATTTTCAATAGACCTCATTTTATTAATTTAAATTTAACGACTTTTGTTATGTTAAAAAAAATTAATTTTAACTGTTTTAACTCATAATAAGTGAAACAGTGTTAAAATTTAACGTGCATTCTCGTTGAGACATTAGTCAACAAATGTAGAACTTAAAATATATCTCCCATATCCAGTGATGACTTGCATACCTTAACAAGTTCACTTTTGAATTTTTAGTGATGTGTGAGGTCAAATAAATGAGGAGTATTTTGAGTGATTTAGTGAGATTTTAAAGGGAGTTTAATGAGGTTAAATAAATGAGAAGGGTTTAAATGTGATCTAGTGAGGTGTGTGGTGACAATTTTAGAAATAAAATAATGTAGGAGAGTATATTTTTGGGTGATTTAGTGAGGCTTAAATGTAATTTAGTGAGGTGTAAAAGATAATTTAGTGAGATGTAGGAAAGAATGTGGACCCAAAATGAGTGACAATTTTGAAAATAAAATAATATAGTAAGATTATTAATTTTTTAGATTATTTACGTATTATAAGTGAGCTAAATAATTTGAAATATCTCAATAAAAAAGTGAACGAATAATTACGAGACGGAAGAAATATATATATAAAAAAAATTAAAAAAATCAGTGGGGGGCCCATGGGCCCCCCTGGGCACTACCTGAGACCGTCACTGCATAGCAGAATCCCCAGAACAATATATATTACCATAATTATACCAAACATAACTTTAATTTCTGAAAAACCACTTGTCCATATGCCAATCGTCACTCTTAAATTCTTCTTCTATTCTATTCCCACCATTAAATCTTATTCGGAAAAATCTTTCTCAAAGATAAAATTTAGAACAAGAGAAAAAGGTACACCCTTCTAAATCGATCAAACCAACAAGATAAAAATCTGCAAAAACCAACTAAATCTAAAAGACCGAAAAAAAAAAGGACTCATGGAGGATCAAAAGTGTTGCCCCATCATCCCACATACAAAGCGATAAGGTTCATTTCATTGGCAAAGTCCGTCGATGGATCAACAATGAAGGGTAAGTTACCACCGCCTTCAGATCCAAGACTGCCAACTCGGAACGGCAAACGTGGTAGAAGTTCTTCCCGTCATAAAAGACGGACTAGGCCTCCCCCCTCGGACCACTAGACTCGTGTGCCCCCAAAGGATCATGCTCCTTCCTCGGCTCTTGTGGTCGCTTCGGTCTCGGTGAGCAACTCATTTTCCGGCCTCTCTGACGACTACATGGATGAATCCTTAGACAACACCCAAGAGCTAGTGGTTGCTGCATTGATGGAGCCGCCGACCGTCCTTGATCTTGCTCTTGCGATTACTCCTCATTCTACGGAGAGACTGATTCGGGTGTAAATTGCATGACTTTAGTGCATATTTAGAGCTTATATTTCTTGTATTTTCACATTATATTGGCCAATTGTGAATGATTTGATTTAATTGTGAGAAAGGTATGGTGTTGTTGATGTTTGTACGTAAAATGAGGCTTTTAGGAGCAAAACACATGTCTATATCTCACTGAGTCAAAGAGAGGATTGCACCATTGAATTCGTCTCGAAAAATAGAGTGGAATGAAAAAAAGAATCGAGCCGATTGGAGATCGGAGATCGGAATCAAAAGTTTTGCACGAAACAAGGATAAGAATCTCGGTCGAGTTGCTCAAAAACTCAAAATTTCAGGACTCGACCGAGTGTACAGATTCGGCCGAGCTCGAGGGATGGCCTGAGACTGGAAATGTGGACAACTCGGCCGAGCTGCTGAGTAAAGAAATCTTGTGCACGTTTTTATTGGACCCATTTTCGAGGGTTCTGCCCCATTTCCTCCATATTTCAAGGGCTTAATTGTAAAATTATTCCAAGACTTCCACCCCTAGTATAAATTGACCAAGTTTGAGTTTTGAAAAAGGAGTAGTCTTACTCTTTTTTCAAGCTATTCTCACACACAATCACATAGTTATAGGTGTTCTTCATGTTTTAGTTTAATTTCTTCATAGAACTAGATAGATTAGTGGTTTTTACTTAGAATCAAGCTACGATTATCATCGGGCATCGTCTATTACATCGTTTTGTAGTTACAATTCCATGATCAAGGTGATATTACTTTTGTTTGCATTTCAATTTGATAATTTCTTAAATTCTCCAATTACTTACTATTTTGCTATGAGTTTGATGCTTGTTTTTGTTGTAGCCATGGGATTCTCTTCTAGAACCATGGGTTAAATTCTCATTGTCTTGGGTGTGGATGTTTTGATGGGTGTTTAGTGTAATTATGGATTTATTGCATGATTAGTTTAGGTTTTGGGTGTTTATGTTTCTAGAGTTGTGTTGTAATCGATTCATTTGGTTAATCAACCTTATTAGCGAGCATGTTCGATTATGTTAATTGAAACGAGAGTTGGGTTGCATGATTGGGAGTGTAAGTGTGAGCTTTGGTTAATTGAATAGAATTTAAGTAGTAATTAGCTTAATCGAGAGAGGGTTAATTGCTAGACCGACAACTTTAGACACCAATCGAATAGAGTTCGTCTAGGAGATTGGTGAGAGGGCGTCTCATAAGCATTAGTAACCGTGTTGAAAGTGCTTATGAGATACTATCTTAGGAGCTTATGGTATTTGATTAGATCCTATAATTGCTAATCATTGCACGTGTTCACCTATGCCTTTCGAGGGGGTCTACACATAGGAGTGATAGCCTTTAGCTTAATCCAAAACCATAGTTTAATTCATGCAATTGGTTCGTTAACTCATTGAATTACCCACAAAACAGAAACACCCGAGGCAATACCCCTCCTCTTGCACTTTCAAAAGAAAGTTAGATAGCTTGTCATTTCATTTGTCTTGTTATTGTTACTTTAGTATATCTAGTTTAATAATTTTGTTTTAAATTCCGAAAATCCACAAACAAACAATTGTCGTTACTACAATAGCATGCAAACTTATAACTTTATGGATTCACTTTCACTCAATTAGGTCCTTGGAACGAAAATCTACTTGGTCGTACTTGGGTACTACAATCGAACTCATGCGCTTGTGGGGATCGTATTGTAACGTACTTAAAAAGTGTTAAAAAACGATACAAGTCAGAGGCATGGAGGCCCCAATTTATTCGGGATGGGTGTATCACCACGGCAACCACCGGAAAGCGTTATCAATGAGTTAGAGGTTATCGTCTCGGAGGCCTTCTTTGTTGATCCATCGGTGGACTTTGTTAATGAGATGAACCTTGTTGCTTCGTACGTGGGACGATGGGGCGACGCTTTTGATCCCTCATGAATCTTTTTTTTTTTTTTCAGTCTTTTGAGTTTGGTTGGTTTTTGTGGGTTTTTTTCTTGTTGATTTGGTCGGTTTAGAGGGGTGTACCTTTTTTCCTTGTTTCGAATTTTTTTTCCGAGGAGAGTTTTTTGGGTAAAATTTTAATAACGTCCCGAGCTTCGATTCGCCTTGTAAAATTATGACTTTAGATTATTATTTTTTTCTCTTATTACCTTTATTTGCCTTTGAGTTTAATTACTAAACTTATTATGTTCCCTTTAATTAAGGAGTTATTAAATATTATAGGGAAATAATTGTGTGTACATACATGTAACTGGGTTCAATTTTTTATGGGGATTTCACATAAAAGGTCATTTCACCTAGTGTTTTTTTAAATAAAGACATGATTCAAAATAGTTTCAGAATAAGGACAAAATGGCACATAAATGTACCATCATGCCCTTAATACATAAAATTCGGAATTAATATGGAGAAATTCTTTAAATGTTTGAAATTTAAAGTTGACTCTATCAGCTCATTAATTCCAAGAATTACGCAATTAATTAAAACCTTATGTTTGAAATTTAAAGCTGACTCTATCAGCTCATTAATTCCAAGAATTACGCAATTAATAAAAACCTTCCTAAAATTAATTAACACCGGTCAGAAGAGCTTAATTTTGTGCAGAATTTTGGGGTTTTTCAATTTGTGAAGAAAGGAAACCGTGAAGTACGGAAGAAGACGAAGTGAGAAGTGAGAAGAACATTTTTCTCCCTAGACCATGGTTGGAAAAGTAATATAAAAATTAAATCTGCATAATAAAATGAATAGTGCAGAACAATGAAATCTAAAACTGCATAATAAAATGAATAATGCAGAAAAAATAGCACGGTGTCTTCATATTAGAATGTGATTATGCAAAAATACGTATACATATGCAAAATAAGATCTGCATTATCCCTTGACCAAACCAATAACAAATAATCATGAACTACATTTCAGCAACGCGCACGTAAATCATCACAATTACACGAAAACAGAGCAAATTGAACCTAAATTAAAATCATCTCAAAAAATCCTAAATTCTTTGCAAATTATGTGTGTACGTGTGGAATTAAAAATCATACCCTTGGCAAAACTCTTCATCTGACCCTTGGAATTAAAAGTTTCTACTGTATCTCCGGCGGCTTCGCGTCCGTCATCCATAATGAAGAAATCGGTGAAGTTTGAATCCCCTAGGAATATAAAGAAACGATCGCGTGGAAAGTCTCTTGATCATGTGCAGTCGAAAGAACAGATCGAGGAAACAATTATGGAAGAGCAAAGGAGACGAGACCTTATAGCTATGGCCGTCGTTGAAAGAGAGGAACAAGCCTCTAAGAAGCAGAAACTTTGAGAATCATCGGAAATCAGTTTTTGGGCGTGAGGGGTCACCCAAAACTGAAACAGAAACTAAAAGAAGAAAAAGATCCCTCGATTTCAAGAGGAAATCGAGGATTGTTGCTTCACCAATCTGAAATCTATGGCCAATCGTTTGTAGATGCAGCGGGATTATGTTTGATTCATCATGGATTAACCAAAAAGCTTGAAGATTTGAGTTTTCCGGCCAAGAAACCCGTATGGGATTCTAGCAGAAACTATGAGCGCCTGAATCAGGTAACATTTGCCAATGTTGATAATCAATTGAAGAGGTATGTGGTTGAATCTATGGCGACAAATAAGGAAGATGAAGACTTGTTATTTAATTATTAAATTAATTTCCATATTTAAATATAAGGGTATAATGGGTTATTAACATGAGTTTTTGTCCTTTTTTAAAAATATTATAATAGTTGTCCTTTATTAAGAAGCTAGGTGTCTAAATGGCATTTTTTATAAATTTTCTCATTTTTTATTTACCCTTCTTTTTTTAATAAGTCCACACTCCCTTTTTTTAGGCACTTATGTGTACAAGTTACAACTAAATTCAATTTTTTACATGGGTTATTAGTTATTTACCTTCTTTTTTATTAATTTTACCCCAATTTTTTAAAAGAAAAATACATGTAAAAAACTATATTACCATTTTATCAATTAAATTAAAATACAATTCATTAAAATTATAATTATACACCGACTATCGAGTCACCAATGAATCACCACGAAATCAAATATTATTCTACTTTTTTAACTTTCAAAAAATAAATATAAAAAATTAACGAATATAAAAAAATATTGAAAAAAAATATGAAACTAAAAAATAAAATTATGAAATAAAAATTTTAGTTCTTTTTTTTTTTCAAAAAATACCAAAATTTAGGGAAAAAATAAAAAAAAACTAAACTAAAAAAATTCAATTTTTTCTAATTTGGGTATAAATGTATGAATATGACATGCTCACTTTCTAGCTTTAATCTGATTTATAATAACTAAGAATATTTTGTTATGTTTTCGTTATTTCTACAATAATATATGGTTTGTTACAAGTTTATTAAAGTTGTAGATTATTTTTTAAGACTAATTAATAACATAATCTAATTGAAAAATAAAATTTATATTTAGAAACTTAAATGAGTGGAGAATTGGGGAAGAAACCAGCATAATATTGCATGAGCTTTATTATTTTCTTTGTGGTCATCGCCGTGTTTATGCATTCATATATTTATTGAGTGGTTGTATCTATTAATTGAATTGTGTGTTCAGTGTGATTCATTCTCACTTTTGTTCTTTTTACTAGTTAGTTAATATAATCTTTTAATATTGATGTATTAATTTGCATGGTATGCCTGGAATTATGAATGTGTTAAGTTATATATTTTTTGTTAAATATAATATTAGTTTAAATACGATATAGTATTAGTACGTACGTCTATGATATAGTACTAGTTAATATATTGTATATTACTAGAGATTAATGTGCGTATAAAAATATTATTTAATATATGAACTAATACTATAAAATATGTGAATTAATATTATACTATATTTAAACTAGTACCTTAGAGTATGTGAACTAATACTATACAATATGTGAACTAATATTATACTATATTTGAACTAGTACCATAAATTATGTGAACTCGAAACTCGAAAACATTAGAACTTATACCAATATAAACTAATATTATACTGTATATGAACTAATATGTACAGTACTGCATATTAACTAATCATATACCATAATACTTATCAACTGTTATCATATTAACTGAAAATTATATTCATAAAAAACTAAAATAAAGTGATTAAAAATTGAAAGTTCGAATGAAAAAAATAATTAAACAATGTAAAACGAAGTAAAATTTATAAAGAATGAAGTAAAATTTTGAAAGGATAAGGTGAAAATTATACACCAATTAATTAAAGTAAAATAGTATCAATAGAATTGAACACTTGCAGCTAAGAGAGATGGGAGTTTTATTTTTTAAAACAAATTATTATACTATTTAATACTAAAAAAACAATTAATATTATTTTTAAAATTTTCTTATTAGACTTTAAAATTTTAGAATAATTATTTGTGGCATAAAAAGAAAGTACGTGAAAAAAATTATCATTTGAAACACAAATGATAAATAGGAAGAAAAATAAATTTAAAAAATAATATTAAAAAGAGAAATATAAATATCAATTGGAGTAAATAAAAAATAAAATTTTAAAAAATTAATGGAGTATTATTTTTTAATGATAAAATTAAAAAAAAAATTAATTGAAGTAAAACAAAGGCCCATGAAAAAATCTATATGCTAAATTGATATAGTAAATGGGTCATATGTTATTTATAATGGTTATTTGATTGGATATAGTAAATGGGTCATGTGTTATTTGTAATGGGTTATTGGATTGAATATAGTAAATGAGTCATGTGTTATTTATAATGGGTTATTCGATCCAGTTACATACTTGTAACTGGTACACAAGAGTGCAACTTAATATTATATAGTTGGTTGGGCTAGGTAGTCTATTAGCTAGCTAGGTAAGGTTCGACCGTTCGAGTTAGACACGGGCGGTTTCTAACCGCCGAAACCGGCGGTTTCGGTTTTGAAACCGCACCGTAACTGTAATTTCACGGTTCGGTTACGGTTCCCCCAAAGTGGAACCGACGGTTTCCCGGTTAACCGGCGGTTATTTATTTTTTTTTTAAATTTTTTTTAATATTTTTATATACAAATATTTAAATTTAATACTGAAATTAGATACATATAAATTAAATACTTAACATTTCACTTAAATCTTAACTTAATACACTTAAAAAAAATAACATTTAGCCATTTAGGTTTAGGACTTTAGGCTAAACTTAAGTCTTAAACTCTTAATTCTTAAAAAACAAACTCAACAAAGCTACAACTTACAAAATACAACTTACAAGATAAAAATAAACTAAAACACTTCAAAGTTCAAATACTTAATTAGTAAAATTACTAATACTTAATTAGTAGAATCGAGGGGGAAGTCCCAATTGACCCAATGCCTCCGGATGAACTTTTTCAATGTGTGACTTGAAAACTCCGTATCCTCCACCGCGCTTAAATTTATATTTTTTTTGGCAATACTTGCAACAAACTTCACGTGAATTGTCTATTGGATTTGTATCACTCACGTGAAAGTGATTTAGCAAATTGGAGTGAGGAGGGTGAAAGTTTGGTTGAATTCGAGGCGGCGGTTGATTGACTTCTTCTTCATCACGTAACTCACGTTGACCGTTTGTAACTCCGGATGATCCTTGGGTTGCCATTTGAAAGTGAGTCTTTTGAGAGAATAAGAGAGAAATAGATAATTGATATAAGTTATAACTTATAAGAGAGTTGAGGTGTGAAAAATGAGAAGAGAAAATGGGGTATTTATAGGTGAAAAATGGGATATTTTCGGATTTAAAAAAAAATAAAAAAATTTCCGGCAAAACCGGCGGTTAAACCGCCGGTCCGGTTAACCGGCGGTTAATTATTCAAAAATCTGACCGTTGGCGATTCAACGGTCCAGATCATCTGACCGTTTGAATCTCAACGGTCCAGATTAAAAGCGTTTTTAAATTAAAAAAAAAAAAAATTACAACGGTAATAACCGGCGGTTAACCACCGGTTCGGTTAAACCGCCGGTTCGATTAAACCGCCGGTTTGGCCCGGTTTCCCCAAATTTGAATTTTCTAGCCGTTGGAGATCAACGGTCCAGATCATCTGACCGTTGAATCTCAACGGCTACGATTGATCTGGCAGTCGGTTAACCGCCGGTTAACCGTCGGTCCGGTTGTAACCGGCGGTTTGGCCGGAAATTTTTTTTTTTTTTTTTTTTTTTAAATCCGAAAATATCCCATTTTTCACCTATAAATACCCCATTTTCTCTTCTCATTTTTCACACCTCAAGTCCTCAACTCTCAATCTCATCTCTTATCTCAATTCTCTATTCTCTCTTAATTCTTATTATCTCAAATTCTCAATTCTCTCAACACAAGTCTTCTCAAATTTTTCTTTTCTCTAATTCTCTCAAATCTCAATTTACTAATATGTCTTCTTCAAGATCATCAAGAGGAAAGGCTATCGTATCTTCTTCACAACAACCTCGACGAAGACGCGTTCCATTGTTCAACGACATCGATGAAGAAGATCAACATATGCATAGAATTCTTGGTGACGATATCATCGACCACATGAACGAAATTGCCACCGATGATGATGATGAAGAAGAGGTTGAACGTGGTCCAACTCAAGAAAGTGCAACCGAGTATCCACCACCTTCGGCTTCGGCGCCCTCAACCGAAATTCCACCACCTTCGGCTTCGGCTTCACAAGCTCGAAGTTTTAAATCCGAAATTTTTGCACGTCACTTTCAAAAAGTTCCAACCGGTGAGGTCGATAGATTTATAATTCATTGTAATTATTGTCCAAAGGAGTATAAATTTAAAAAAGGAGGAGGATATGGTACCTTCAAGCTCCACCTCGAAAACCACCATCCGGATAAAATGGAAATTACAACGAGCCAAACGCAACTACGAGGATTTACTGGGTCCTCCGGAGGAGGAGTTCAAGGTGAGGTAAGTAATCCGACTTCTCTTTTTAAATATGATCAAGCATATTTTAGAAAAATGTTAGCTAAAATGATAAGTGTTCAACATCTTCCTTATAGTTTTGTTGAAAATTTTGCTTTTAATGATTTGGTACAACTTTCACTACAACCAAGCATGAAAAAAATTTCTCGTTCTACGGTTACTCGTGATATTGCTAATATTGTTGGTGAATATAAACTTGCTTTGATCAATACTTTTCGTTCACTTAAGAGTAAAGTTTCTATTTGTTCCGATATTTGGAGTGATAATTTTCAAAAACATTCATATATGGGAGTTACTTGTCATTGGATTGATGATTCTTGGACATTAAACAAAAGATTAATTGCTTATAGGGATTTTGATTGTGTGCACTCGGCCGATGTTATTAAAAAGAAAATTGTTGAAATTTTAAAATCTTATGGTTTAATTAACAAAAAAATTTCAATTGGTTTTGATAATGCTAGTATCGAACAACTTCGCATTGCATGTCAACCGTATGTTGGTGGAAAATTTTTTCATATTAGATGCATGTGTCATATTTTAAATTTATGTGTTCAAGATGGTTTAAATGCTTTGAGAATTTATATTTCTCCTATTAAAGATGTTATTACTTATTTGACGAGGCGTAGTAGTTTGATGAAAAAATGGAAACATTTTTGTAGAAGTAGGAATGTGCATCCAAAAAAATTTTCTCTTGATGTGTCAACAAGGTGGAATTCTACTTATAAGTTGTTAAAAGAGTCGGTTGATTATAAAGAGACTTTATGTGATTTTTTTGAAGAAGAAAAATGTGGTTTTGGTTTACTTCCTGAAGATTGGAATCATTGCATAAACATAATTAAGGTTTTGGAAACTTTTAATAATGCTACTTTTGCTATGTCTAAAGTTTACGAACCTACTTCTCATTTGGCACTTGAACATTGTCTAAAAATTGTCAACGTTTTAGCACGTTACAAAAACGATCCAATATTATATCTTGCTATTGCTCCTATGTTGGAAAAATGGAAAAAATATTTTGCTATAATTCCCCCTATATTTTTAGTTGCTAAAGTTTTTGATCCTAGATATAAGTTAGATGGTGTTAAAGCTATGTTAGCCTTGTATTATAAAAAATTATATCCTATTGCCGAATTTCCGAATGATCAACCGAACACCGATCATTTCATATTTGAAGTTCAACAACTTATATTATCATTAATTAAGGAGTATATGGATACACATGGTTTATCCAACCCTAGTCATAGTTCTTCTTCTAGTTCTAGTGCTAGTTTTAACGTACAAAATAATGATGACGACATGGATGATGATGATGTTGATAGCTTTCTTTTTCAACGTAATTGTAAAAAATCAAAATTTACTTATACTCAAGAATATGAAAGCTATGAAGCGAATACATCCATGGAAAATATGGAAGGAGACTTTGATATACTAAGGTGTTGGTCGACGGTGACTCAAGTATTTCCGGCAATGTCAATGCTTGCAAGAGAAATTTTAGCGGCTCCCGCCTCAACCGTTGCCGTTGAGCAAGCATTTAGTGTAGGAGGTTATACTTTGGATGCAACAAGATCCAATATGACCGTTGAAAACGTAGAGAACCAATGTTTACTTGATGATTGGATAAGAGCCGAAAAAAGAGCCCAATCGTTAGAAGAAGATAATGAAGAAGACGAGGAATGGACCTCTACGGGCGGAAGTGAAGAATGAAGAACCTCCTTCAAGTTCAACAACAACGAGGTAAGTTGAGGTAAGAGAACTACGTGGACTTTGATTCCAATTTCCGTTGAATTTGGATACGTAGGCAACTTAATTTAAAAATTTTGAACTTAGAATTTCTAAGTTTAATTTTTTAAATTAAGCTCAAGTCCAATTTCTTTTAACCCCTCCCCAAAATTCCAAATTGATTGTAAGTTGTAAGTTGTAATTCTAAAGTTTTTAATTTATATAAGTTTGATTTAGTTTTTATAAGTTGTAAGTTGTAAATTGTAACTTGTAAGTTTTCTAATGTAAATTATAATTAATTTATTTTTTTAAGAAATAGGTCTAAGTTGCCTAACCGCCTAAGTTACATTAAATTTATTCTCTTAATATTTAATAAGTTATAAGTTAAAGTTATAAGAATATAAGTTATCGACTTAAAGTTATAATATAATAATTTATAAAAAAAACGATAAACAAAAGTTAAAACGAGTATAATTTTAATTTTAAGTTGTACAAATAATTTTAACTTAAAACGATCGAAAAAAGAGGCGAAAACGATCGAAAAAAGAGGCGAAAACGATCGAAAAAAAAGGCGAAAACGAGCTTAAAAAAAAAAAAAACTAACCGGCGAACCGCCGGTTTTCGAACCGAACCGCCGGTTCAAAAACCGTAACCGTAACCGGCGGTTCGCGGTTCGGTTACGGTTGCCGAAAACCGAAAACCGTAACCGCCGGTTTCTAACCGAAACCGGCGGTTTTCAACCGCTGCACATGTCTAGTTCGAGTGATGTCTAATTCATGGGTTAACAATAGACAAAAAGTTATTACAAGAATAAAAGTGTGTTAGAACTAAACTAGTAATTTACTTTTGTCATACAGTAACATTATTTTATTCATACATGATACATTAATACAAATTTTTAACATTATAGAAAATATAGTAGAGGATGCGAAAAGATGATGTGAAGAACAAGAAAAAAATTTAGAAATATTCATGAATCTGAGAAACGTGAAAAGATACATAAGTGTGTAAAAAAAAAGATAGTTGAACCGTGAAACCATGAATTTGGAGACAGAAAGGAAGAGTAAAATATTGAAGGATAATCGACGGATAGAAGCAAGCAAACAATATTTCATAGTATGATTTTTTGTGTATTTTTCAGCAAGTTAAGTAGGAGGTATTGTAAATATATTACTCTCTCATTGTGCACCAAAAATATATTCACTTACGTTCATTAAGTAGGTTCATTCTTCTTATGAAAACATTATTTTATCTTTATTTTATATATCTTCAATTTTACTAAAAAAATCACTTTATCGAATCCATATTTCACAATGTCCTTATGCTATTGCTTAAAAAAAAAAAAACTTATGACTTGCATCATAATTGGTTTAAATAAATGTATAAAATCTAAGATTGTTATAAATTAAATAAAATAATAATATAGTGTTGGGACATTGATATCTTGATTCTTGAAGTCTGGAAAAATAGGAATGGTGCAATGCCTTATACACTAACACATGATCAGCTCTTGCTATTTAGTGTATGAAGTAGATTTTTTTTAATAGATAGAAAGTCAATCTTGCAACTTCCAACCACATAATGTAATCAATCTTCTAAACTCTGACTTTACACTACAAAAAAACTGATTTTTAGTGACAACGTCCTCTCATTATTGCTTCTCTAATTAAAAGTCTATAGTGACAGGAATTTGAGAATTAATGACGTGACCTCTCACTAAAGGTCAATTACCGTCACTAAAGACTTTTAGCTAGAGAAACTATAATGACATGAATTATGTCACTAAAAGTCATTTTTCTTATGTTAAACGGAACTCTTGTAAGTGAGCGGTGGAATTAGTTTCCCGAAAATAGCCAGTCCTTAAATCTGATATTCGAGACAAAAAAAATTATAGTAATGGCCACACCTTCTTACTTCTCAATTTTATCACTATAAATCAACAAACTTGATTGGGAATAATGGTCAACTTTGATCTAGTACTTATGCAAAAGGTCAAAACAAACGTTTTATTTAAAATTGAGTACGAGAGGTACTTGATTGAATGTCGTACAATTATAAAAATTACAGTAAGATCAAAACCTATTTAAGTTAAAAGGAAACCAATAATACGAATTTGAAAATCATTCATAAAAAAAAAAAGCAAAAACTAAGACGATGGTGCGCTTTGAGTCACATTCAATAACAAATTTTGATGCAATAGTAATATTATTTACACGAACAACTTACCTTAACAATTTTTTTTAAAGGAAGTACTTTCGTATTTAAGCCACCATGACACTTAAACAATCAACAATTTAAATGCATTTGTGACTATAATTTTTTTTTTTTTTAAATCTGCACATGCATATAGTAATAGCTTAATTTGGTGCGGTTATATATATAGTAAGACCTCTGAAAGTGAGTGGTGTCAAACCAAATTTGACAAAAAATAATCAACATTTTAATTCTATACGATTAAATTAAATAATAACCACTCGTGGTTATTTTTAAAGCAACTTTTAAAATTTTAATATGTTTCGATCAAAAAGTCGTTTTTAAACACAAATTTTACTATTAAAACAAAGTCATTCCAATTTTCATTATTAATTCCCATGATTTTGTGCATTGTTGTTTAGTAGATGATGATTATTTCTGTTATGGAATTGTATCCACAAAGCAACCCTCACAAATGATAAATCAAGATCACTAGAAACGCAAAGAATTGAAACGAATAAAGAAAACAATATAAGACTCGGGATTTACGTGGTTCGATCAAATGATCTACGTCCACGGTGGATAGAAGACTCTCTTTCACTAATCACAAATGAAAGTTACAGATTACAAGTGTGAAGTGTACACGAAACTTGATCTCTCTCGAAACTCTCAGTTTTGGTAACCCACAATCTATGCACTAGATGGTGTATTTATAGATGTACAATGCATTGAATAACCGCCACTAACCAACTAACTAACTAACAGAAACAACAGAATTAACTAACTCTGAAAACCTAGATTTCAGCAGACTTGACTCAGCTGAGTTGGCTTCAGCAGACTTGGACCAAACTCTCCTGAACTGACTTCAGACCACTTGCTTCAGCAGAGTTGTCCAAACTCTCATCAAATTAGTTGACTTCTAATCAGATCACTAAACCTTATCAGGTGAGTTACACCTTAATCCAACTTTGCTGAACTCCAAGATCAGAACACTAGCAATCCTTCCTATAGATAGAATTTAGATGACATTAAATATTGCATTAATCCTAACAATTTCGATAGTAGTGCAATTAATGTTTATTTTTACTAAATTTAAGATATACTCCCAAAATGTAATTCCGATTGATAAATCTAACGTAACATGCATGTGCACCACCGTTTAGTTCTGCATATTTTTTCTCAAGACGGTTAACTAAACCAAGTGCATTATAATTAACTCGATATTTATTTGCCCAATAATTTGTTCTCATTTCCCTTTTTTTTATATGGGAGGGGCTATTAACACCCCAAAATTGTGTTATACATATCAAAGTTTATTCGGACAAAAATAGACATTAATACATTTATTAAAATATTCTTTTACACTTTTTAAAAAATTATAACCCCTAATAATTATAAACATACCCCCATTCTTAAACCCTTTATCATTCCAACAATTTTTACTTTTACTTTTATTCTAAAAATCATTCATGCATAAACCCTTCTGTATGATGATATAATCACAATCAACATAGTCACAGAACTTGAAAACGTGATATAGAACATTAATGTAAATATATTTAATGTTTTTACACGTTTTTACCGTGTATACATATTATGAGCTACAACAGTCGTCGATATATTCGGTCAAAATCGTGGGCGAACACATCAATGTATGTACAGTCGAAAATAGACGAACACATCATTGGGTGTACGGTCGAAAATGGTCGAACACATCATTGGGTGTACGGTCGAAAATGGTCGAACACATCATTGGGTGTACGACCGTAAATGGGCGAACACATCATTGGGTGTACGGTCAATTCTGGTCGAACACAATTTTTTCATGCAACTTCGTACATGTTTAGCCATTATGGTCATTCTCTTTCTTGGTTGTGCGATTGTTTCGACCATGCACAATAAGGAGTGTGCGGCCGCAAATCTGGCCGAACACCTTCAACACATCAATAGATTTGACAGCAAAAATGCACAAAAACGAGAGTAAACACAACATTTTAGCATATCAAACTCAATTTTTTATGCAATCATTACACAATGTATTTAACAACTAGATGTATGCAATATTATCACTCAAAATCATCTAAATAAATAAAAAATATCAAAATACTTTTAAACCCTAAATGTTAAATGAGGTGTGTTGGTAAATGAGAGAGTGAGAGGAGAAAAAGTTAAATGGGGTGCAGTGACGGAGCCAAAAATTTTAGATTGGGGGGCCGATTTATATTACTATAAAGACAAAATAATATTATATTTAATTCATTATAAAATGGTGTTAAAATTATTAGACAAATGTATAACTTAAAATATATTCCCTCTATCCCGTAATGACTTGAATACGTTGACAAATTCACTTTTTAAGAAATGTGAATTTAGTGAGGTGTGGGGTCAAATAAATGAGTATTTTTGGTGATTTAGTGAGATATAAAAGGAATTTAATGAGGTGTTAAAAAGAATTTGGTGAGATGTAGGGAAGAATGTAGATTAAAATGAGTGACAATTTTAAAAATAAAATGATGTAGTGAGAATATTAATTTTGTAGATTATTTACATATTATGAGTGTACAAATAATTATAAAATGGAAGAAATATACATAATAAAAAAATGGGGGGGGGGGGGGCACTGCCCCGCTGGGCCTATGTGGCTCCGTCCTTGATGGGGTGTGTGTTTAGTAAGAAAATGATATTGAATGGGGAATGAGATTTTGAATGAATAAGGGTATGATATGAAAAAAAATGGAGTGTCATTAGTATTTTAAATTAATTTTTAAATTTTAATGGGATGTGTATAGCCATTGGGTTGAATAACATAAATTAGGATGTTGGTAGTCCCACCCTTTTTTAATTAATTAATTAATGTATGCAAAATGTTGTAAAATGTAACCTTTAATCCTCCTACTAAAACCAGTAAAATGGTTTTAACTTTATAGAACGAACATCCCCTCAAACATTTATGTAGTTTCACAATTCAGCCTTCAAACCGAACAAAACTAAATAACTCAAATTAAAACTAGGGAAAAGTGCAAAACATGTCAGTTATATAGCCCTCAATTAATTAACATGTTTTTGTAATTTTTGCCTAAATTTCCCAGGAAACTTAGAAAAATCATTCATAAGCCAGCCAATTTGTTCGTCAGATATTGAGAATTTAGAAAATTCAAAGCAATCATCTAACTGATATACAAGCTATATATCAATTTCTTCGTCTCCACAAGCAGCCCATTAGCTACCCACAATCGCTGGAAACACTCAATGTAGCACCAAGGTTTTCCATTTTGTTTGGAGAAATTATTGTTCATCGCAAATTTACGATCCCATTTTTTTCGCCGTCCTTTGTCCAACCAATGGCCCACATTACAAGATAAATACTAATTTGTTCGTCTCCTCGAGTCCGTCCATTTGCCATCCTCAACTGCCGTCAACAATCCCTATAGTGCCACGATTTTCCATTAATTGCTTTCTATTTCCCCGTTTTCTTGTTTTTTACAAATTTTCCATTTCTTCTAGGCTTCATCTGTTGAGGTGGTGGTGGTGGTGGTGGTGGTGACTAGAGTTGTTATCAGAATCGAGTAGCTCTAGAGCTCTAACTCAGCTTTGTTAATATTAATAAACGAGTCAATCTCAAACTCAACTCGTTAGGCTTGCTCAGCTCTTTAGGTCATTTGTGGATCAAGTCAAACTCTGTTATAACTTGTTTTGATGAAAACGAGCAAGCTCAAGATCGGCTTGACAAATGCTCGAGTCGAGTTTGAACTTCAAGTTCTCAATTAGGCTCAAATAACAACACTAGTGGTGGCCATGACAACTGTGGTCGTCATGTTGAAGATGATGTGATATTGCTATTTTTTGTGACATGCGTTTTTTTCACAAATTGCAAAAAAATGTTACCCTCTAACAAGGCAGGCAAATTTTGCCATCTCCTCTAATCTAATCTGAAGGGCATGTTTTGCAATTTTGCGGGAAAGTAAAAACTATATAGGCTTTGTCCCTATCTATGAGGAATTTGAAATTAAATTCATCCAATGGGAGTAGTGGATGATTTCATATCCCACTCAAAAATAGTTCAATCCAATTAGTTTTAATGTGTGAATTCAAAATTTTATCCCCTAATACAAATCTCATCATTAATGGCATACAAATACAGCTAATGTATTCAAGAGAAGGAAAAGTTGAATCTCAAAATTTGTTCTGAAAAGTAATATCTAGCATGAAGAAATCAAAGGCTCTTCTTTTTGGTATCAACTGGAGTGGAATTCTTAGATATTGCCCACTGTTTCTTGTTCATATATATTGAGATCAAAACAAATTGAGAAAAACAGAAACTCATAATCATAGCTTCAAAGAGGAAAGGATACTTATCGGGTGGAGAAATAGCTATGTAGACAAAATGAAGGAAAATAATGCAAGAAAATGCAAATGACTTTAGAATGAACGAAAAACGATCAGTCACCTCTGCAGCCTTTCTACCACCAGGTGTGTAGTAAAGTAAAACGAAGAGGCCATAGAGAACAGCATATGGAAGTTCCAGATTGTCACGCCTTAAGAGAGGGAACATGGAGAGCAGCCCATTATATATCAACCAACGAAAAACAAATGGTTCTTCTGAGGCCAAGAAGCTCGCTGGAAGAAGCGGAAGCAGGATAGATTTCTCATGAACTGTAAAATTCAAATACCAAAATAAGAAAAGTCAAATCATGATTTAAAAAAAGTGGAGAAAATGACGGATTTTTTATATGTACCTTGGAATGAGAATAGGTAAAATGAGAAAGAGCAATTCAGCAAGCTTTGCAGAAAACCACGTTTGGTTGGTGACAATATAAGCTGAACCATTGATGGGAGACAAGTGGAAACAGTTGCAACAAGACTAAGAAGTCTGAGTGATTGCGTGGTAAACAATCTCTTCCATTTTATGACAACTGAAGTAGTGCACCAAAAATTGGCCACATAATCCTCGTATATGCCTCTCTCAAAGGGAGCTAAGCGAGAGAGAACCTGTCCCAAGCATCAATTTATGTGAGCATAGTTCCTCTGGTGCTACATTATAGAATAATGATAGAATGACATTATAGCAAACTCAAGATCACATCCTATAAAAATAATGTAAACATAGAATTCCATTGCCTCATTAACATCATTGATACATGAGCCCCTACAACTGATGAAAGATGTCATTTAAGAAAAGAAAACTCTAAGAAACATAATCTGGCATGAGAGTGATCGTTGGCACTTGAAAGATATAGAGCTTTGTCCAGCAATAAAGATACAGAGAACAAAAAGGAAAAGCAAACTAGATATATAAAAGCACAGCATGCTACCTCCAAAGATGCATCCACCGAATAAAGATATGGGCTCCAAACTAGAGCAAAGGTCCCCAACACCACTAAACCTAGTTTAAAGACCTCAAAAATCGGATTGCTACGCCTCAGGCACTTGCCAAAAAGATAGCCAAAAAATGCAGGGGCATAATATGCGCTCATCTGAAAGCCAAAAAAGGTTAAAAAAAAAAATTATGAACTTACAGCACACAACATGTTAAATGACTTGTGTAGTGATACTACATAACAAAACATAACTTTGACAGAAACATTATATTCCAGGTAAGTTAATCTCCAGTTCTAAAAATAAAATAAAATTAAGGTATATTCTGGTAAGTGATTCCAGATACAATGACTTATGAAATATAGAGCAGAGATGGACGCAGCCTCTGCTATATGAACAATGCAAGATATGCTACTGCAAAACACCTGCTTAGTCAATGATCTCATTACCTCGTGATCCCAGATCAGTTTTTTAAAAGACACAGCTAGTCTAAGCCTCTAAGGCCTCTAAGGTGCGCATTCACCATTTCAATTCAAGTCTATCATACTTATTTCTTATTATTTGAGCTGAGTTCTGAGACAAGGCATAGGCTGCAAAGGATGAAAGAGATGTTTATATATGCTTTATATTCAAGAGACATAATCTTCCCTTAGTTGATTGACAACATTATTTTTATAACATCGGAATATGAAGCAAGTAGAATGTGGTGCTTATATTGTTTATTCTTAAGCATTATCAATTCAAAATGCAAGTATTGCAATAATTACAGCCCCTTTTATATAGAAAAATCACGTGCCATACAATTACATAAACAAGATCTATAAACAACTGGTGTTGCTCACTGCTTTTAAACCTAAAATAGAAAGTTACCTGTTTGTGGTTGAGAGCAAGGCAGAACAACATAGAGCCAATAAGGTCTCTATTTGATAAAACCGCAGCAACAGCAGCAGCAGTTAACCCCAAACTAATACAATTGTACTAACAAAAGAAATAATAGACATTAAAGAGGTCATCATTTGGTGGTAGTGGGGGGCAAATATGAGAGAAAGAGTGCATTAACAAGTTACAAGTGTGAGACAACATAACAAAATTTTCTGTGAACTTCATTATATACCTGAAAATGGCCATGATCAATCAAAATGAGACATGGGTTCAACAAAATCATCACAGTATGCCAAGCAATGTTGCTTTTCTCCCTATCAGGTTTCCCAGAATAATAAACAGATACGAAATAAAGCACTGCAGGAAAGAATATCATTAAATCAGACATCAGAACCGTCCACCTCATCAACAGCTTCCTACATAGAAACATCATGAAAATTAAGAGTCAATCAGGTAGATATTTCTTCGATATCCCCAAAAGAAAGAGAAAAGAATAAGTCCCCAAAATTCAAATCCCAATACTATAGCTTTTTCCTCAGATCATGCCTATGAACATCTCTCTCGAGGATTACATGGATAATCACACGACGATTTCAATAGTTTCATGAACATATACATGCAATGAGTGTTTGTGAAATGAAACCAGATGAACATGAACTTATAAGCTTTAGCTGGTATCAATCTACATTTCAGGTAGGAGTAATAAATAGTTGTGAATTGTCAAGAGTCCAATACAAAATGCTTAGATGAGCTACTAAGTTCGGACTCTTCAGGACAATCATCACTTTAAGACTGTACACTATCTTCAATCTTCAACAAAAACATAAATGCCCCGAAATATTGAGATATTAAACGCCACATTCAGGAGTAAAGAAGGAGCAATCGTCATACCCAAGATAGGACTCATATCCACGAGAAGTGAAAAGCGAAACCGAAGCAGGATCGAAGAATTCCAACAAAATTCCATGGAAATAACTCTGGTATGCAGTTAGAGGAGGGTAATCGAGTCCCCAATATCGGAGATCATTTAGGGTGCTGTTGCGATACCATTCCTTTACCGGAAGATTGACGGTGATTTCCATCCAATGGCGTTGGGCTTCGTAATCTCCGAACATCGGCGGCGTGTGGGCACCGGAATAGGGGTGGAGGGCGACGGCGAGACGAATTAAAATGGCAAAGAGACTTATACAGATGAACCATGATTTTGAGCTGCTTGTTGTTGTAGTGATAAATGAATCAGGATACGATTCAGGATCCTCTGAGCCCTTCTTCCTCTTCTGCATTCTCCTTTGTTTTGTTTGGGGATGGATGGATGGATTATTTCAGTCTTGCGAAAATAGCACACTGATAAAAAAGAAAACAAAACAATAGAGGCTGTAATTATTGCAATACTTGCATTCTAACTTTTGTTATTCATATAAAATTTGTATGATTTCTATATGGTTATTGATTTATGAGATTTATTTGAAATTTATGAATTTTATTTATGAATATAATAAGATTATGACATTTATTAATTTTATTTTTATGTATATTTTGAAGATATGTCTTCTCAACGTGAGAATGATGACACAACTTCATCTAATATTACCTAAGATAATGATTTTATCATTAAAAAGAAAAGACAAAAGACATCAACTGTGTGGATGGGTAAAGTCTAGTATGCACTCGAGTGCATGCTGTGCACCCTAGTCCATGTGTACTTTTCAGTGTACTGACTTACACTTTTTGGTAATGGTGTTGCACTTTTCAATTATTACTTATTTACCAAAAAGTGTAAGTCAGTAAACTGAAAAGTGCACATGGACTAGGGTGCACAGCATGCACTCGAGTCCATAGCAGACCAACCCGTGTGGATTAATTTTGAGGAATTTTTTGTTCATTCATTATAAAATTTCAGCATGTTTTAAAATATTTTAGGGGGCTCAACATGAAGATGAGATTATTTTGAAGAACTGATGTATTTTTTCGTTGTAATTGTTGAAAGAACATTATGTTATTATTTTTTTGAACATTTGTTATTACTCACGCACAATTCAAGAAATTGGCTGTTCAATTTGGTTATTTTATTTGATAAAACAATTGGGCTGCCCACTTTTATAATATATTTTAAGTTTAATTTGTCAATTAAAAAAATATTTGAAACATGTACTCCATAGTATAAATTTGTAAATTTGTTATTCATTTGAATCTAGGTAAATATTTTTCAATACACTCTTAACTCTAGAGGGCTGCAACATATAATTGTCTATGCATGAACATGTTTCAGAAGATACACACTACACACCTACCATGAAAAGAGACTGGCCTTTAACTTTTATTTATCGTCATTGCAAAAGACAATAGAATAAAAAATTATCTTATTTGAAACTTTGTGGGAGTCGTGTCATCGAAACACTCAATATTATTCTCAAAATAAAAACTTTACTACCAACATTCCTTCCAAAATAAAAATGTGTCCTCAATAATGTAATTTTCAAGTCTAGTAACAATCAATCTAGTTACATTATACAAATCGAACATTAGGTCAATGTTCGTAAGCAACATTATATGGACACATAATTTTTAAAACTAATCGATGGTCTGATCATGACGTTTTCCTATAGTTCCATTCACATTTTCTAAAGTTTTTTTATTCTGATTTCACCAAAATTCTGCTTTCCAAAACATAGTTTGAGAATGACGTTTTAACACTTTGGAAAAAATAAAGTGTTTATTTCTACTAATTTATGAACAGTGTCGCCATGAGACCATCTCACTTTCAATAAGATAAGTGTTTATTCGTACTAATTACTATTAATGGTATTACTGATTACAATTTATGGTATTACTCGTTATTACTTATTGTATTAACGACTATAATAAAATCGTACATATAATATTATTTTGTATTAAAATTTTAAAAAAAAATACACATGAAAAAATGGAAAAAAAAAAGTAAAAGGAAAAAAAACGAAGAAATTAAAAGTTTGGAATAAAAATTGAAAATGGGTGAAAAAGAGGAAAGGGAAGAAAACTTATGTTTTACGATTTTTTTCTAAAAATATGGATGACTTGATGGTGAATCGACGGTAACTCGGTAATGACTTGACTACAGATTGTAAATATACAAATTAAGGTTGATTTTATTATATTTTGTGTAAATTAATAAAAGGATAATATAGTATTTTAAATGTAATTTCTTTTTTAAAAATATTTTTGGGGTGAACTCATAAAATGAGGGGTGTAGATAAACGTGGTAAAAAATACTAATAATTTAGGGGTGAACTCATGAAATGAGCGGGTGCACATAACTGTGATAAAAAATGATTTGGGGGTGAACTCCTAAAATGAACGGGTGCAGGTAACCGTAGTAAAAAAAGATTTGGGGTGAACTCATAAAATGAGGGGTGTAGATAATTTAGGGGTGAATTCATAAAATGAGCGGGTGCACATAACCGTGATAAAAAAATGATTTGGGGGTGAACTCATAAAATGAACTGGTGCAGATAACCGTAGTAAAAAAAATGATTGTTGGGTGAATTCATTAAATGAGTGGGTGTAGATAAAATATAAATAAAAAATTAAAATTGGTGTGTACCGGTATCTTGCATGTACTCGAGTATCACCCTAATTTGGTTGATTTTATTATATTTTGTGTAAATTAATAAAAGGATAATATAGTCCTTTAAATGTAATTACTCCATTTTAAAAAAAAATCTTCTGAGGTGAACTTATAAAATGAGCAGGTACAGATAACCGTGGTAAAATATAATTTTGGGTGAACTTATAAAATGAGCGATTGCAGATAACCATGGTTAAAAAATGATTTGGGGTGAACTCATAAAATGAGCGGGTGCAGATAACCGTAATAAAAAAATAATTTGAGGGTGAACTAATTAAATGAGCAGGGGTAGATAAAATATAAATAAAATAATAATTTAATTCTATTAAAAAAATCTAATTTTACGTTCGTATTGTTTAATTTAAATAATATTATTATTAATTTTAATAAAGGATAAAATAGTAAATAATAAAATAAAATTTATAAAATTATTTTAAAATATTAAAAAAAGGCAACATGTATCAAGTTAGGGCGACACAGAGAGCGACACAGAGCGATGCAATTTGACATTCGAACTATTAATAGTCCAGACGATACAAAAACTATCCTAAGAAAATCCCAACTTTGTATCTTACAATATTTTTTATAAGTAGATGGACAAATGAGTAAGATTTTAAAAAATTTATATATGTAAAATTATAAATAAAGTGAGAGTGTAGTTAAAAATAGTTTTTCATTATAAGAGTATGAAAGTTAAAAAGAAAAATGTAAAAGTATGGATGTATACAATCAACTTCTATCCTCAACATCACATTTTCAATGAATATTTATTTTATAAGCAAATACTATTAATGGTCATCCATCATAACTAGATCCCATTAAAAATAAAATTATAAAAATTATTTGAAAGTTTCAGATTTCCTTTCTCGTATTATTTCATATGGACCTACCTTTTTTATTTTTATAATACAAAATAAAGAAAAAAAAAATATACTTTTCTGCACATTAGCCCACCCCTGTCCAAAATTTGGAGATGTTATACTCTCTCCGTCCATTAGTTCAACCACAATGGTTATGGACGTCATTGGACTTGCTCTAATAGGATGGAGTAGTATATACTATATACGGTATGTATTAACAATGGGCTGACTGTTCTCAGCTGTTTGGCCTACAATCCCCCGACCAACAAATTTCTCGTAAACGAAGCAGTTGGCTAAAGCTTCATCAAGTGTCGGAGTTGAGAAATGGTACTTCTCATACCTATGAAAGTGATTCAACAACTCTTAGTGGACTGAAATGATCATTTCAACGACAGCAAATAAAAAGTAAGGATAGCAAAGATAGAAGAGAGAGCAAAAAGACAATTTGAGGATGATGCACAAAAACTACAATTATAAAGAACAAGTCTTTTTAGAAGCTACGTGAATGAATGATTCAGCCTCTTTGAAAGACCCCCCAAGAGTGCATAGGGGTACAAAAATACAAGTGTCTGGTGAAAGAAATAGTAGCCTTTTTGAAAACTCACATGATTGATTCAGACAGGTTCGATTATTGAAGAGGGATAAGGAACATAAATGAGAAGATTCTTCTTCGTGAAAAAATGAAGAGGTGCGAAAAGGCAAAAAAAAAAAAAAAATATATATATATATATACATATATATATATATATATTCTTATTTTTACAAAAAAATCTAGTGAGATGAACACGACTATTGTATTGATCTGTACGAAAATGCATCAAAAAAATTGCAATAAATTTAACTTATGATTTTTCATGAGTTCAAGAGAGAATCTTTTAGGAAAAACATTCCCTCACACTTTTTAATTCATTTTCTTCAGTCATCATAATTTTAAAACTTATATTTTCACTCATAACTCACCCAAAAGCCATCCATCCAAGCATTGCACCAAGCTTCACAAATCGAACTCATCCCACTAGATACAAAAAAACCACGAAGAATGATTCAATATGGTTTATACACACCATGTAAAGACTCAAAACACCAATTTGATTGGGTTTTTTTTTTTTTTTTGGTAATCGTGATGATAACAAGCTTACTATGACAAGTAACCCTCAATATAGTTCAATTGCTTATAATGGGTTCAAGCTTTGCAAACACCTAACCACAAAATGATGGGGAAAAAATGCATACTCAAATCCTTCATATTGACCAAGCATGAGATTGCACGGCTAGGGAAATTCTCAACTTCTCCCTCCACTAGATAAAGACCCTCTAGACGAAAACCTGATCACCTTAAATTCTTGCATCTACCACTAATTGCTCGGAAACTTTTTATCATCGACTTCTGAATCATCAGCAGTATAACTAGTCCTTTCCTGATGATCCAAATAAGAATCCTGGACGATGGAGGCTGGAATCTCTTGCTCAATTACATTGGGAGTATCGGAACCCTCAAGATGATGCTCTGTAGATGGTTCAGCATGCTCTAATGCTAATTCTACAGGTTGAAGATCCTGTTCATAGTCATGAGAAACTCCCATCTGATGTTCATCAGATGGATTGCCATATGTTTCTGCGCTATCTGTATAGTGAACATCTGAGAGATTCTGATTGTTCTCACTGCTGGGTGTTTTCTCCACAGAAGAAACAATGTGCTCTTCCCCAACCTGATCGGGCTGAATATTGGGCAACAGCCCATCACTTGCACCTTCATCCAGCTCGTGATCTTTGACATTCAAATTTTGTTTATTGCTAGGAGACGAGGAAGCAGAGTGAGCACTTGCAGCTTCATCAACCTCGTCTTCGATATTCAAATCTTGTTTATTGTTAGGAGACGGGGAAGCAGAGTGTGCATTGTGGTCACTTTCTTCTATGCTATTATGACCTTCAACTTCGTTTCCTAAGGTAGGAAATGACTGGAAAGTATCCCAGTCGTCATGAGAAACTCCCAAGTGATGTTCACCAGATGGATTGCCATATGCTTCTGTATATTGATCATCTGAGAGACTCTGATTATTCTCACTGCTGGGTGTTTTCTCCAGATTCTCCACAGAAGAATCAATGTGCTCTTCCACAACCTGATCGGGCTGAACATTGGGCAACAACTCATCAAGCTGGTGATCTTTGTCATTCAAATTTTGTTTATTGCTAGGAGACGAGGAAACAGAGTGAGCACTTGCAGCTTCATCAACCTCATCTTCGATATTCAAATCTTGTTTATTGTTAGGAGAAGGGGAAGCAGAGTGTGCATTGTGGTCGCTTTCTTCTCCGCTATCATGACCTTCAACTTCGTTTCCCGAGGCAGGAAATGACTGGAAAGTATCCCAGTCGTCTTCCTCTTCCTCACTACTTTCACTAGACTCCTTTGGGGGTTCTATTGGAGGAGGAATTTTCTCAACATTTTGATCTGTCTGTGACGGTAGCTTTATCACCAAGGATGGCCCAGCAGATGACATTTGTTTGGGATTCTTATCTTGAGTAACAGAAGCACGGATCATATCCTGAAACCAAGGAGCTAAAATCTTAACAGGTAGTTCTTAGAAAGAAAAAAAAATCAACAGTTTTTAGCAAGCAACTCTCCGTAAAACCATGTGCATGAGTAATTATAAAATTCAAGTCATTGACTGGGATAGAGAAGAAAAGAGAACCTGAAGCTGTTGTCTTTGTGCAACAGGCATTGATAAAAGAATATCTTTGATGGAAGTGGCTGAACTTGGAGTTTGAGCAAGTTGTGAGACGAGCTTTACAGCTATGTTTCGTAAATCATTAGCTTCCTATAAATATAGTTGATGATCAGAATAGGTGAAACCTAGAAAACAGCTGTAAGGACTACAAAATCGGCATTACCTGAGAAGGAGAACCATCAGATGTAGAGAAAATCATGAGAATAGCTTCCAAAAGCAGATGTATAAGACCCTTCTGAAAATCACTTTCTTTTGATAATGTTTGGAGAAGCATTAAAATTTTGAGACACTCTGCGGCAATAGCAATTGCTTCTCTGTTGATCGGTTTCTGCAACCAAAATTACAACAGGCTATTTAGGGTGTGTTACCAACGTGATTTTTTTTTTCTTCTTAAAATATATATAGGATAACACTTTTACCTCCACAATGCTCTTTACAATGACGAATATATCTTCAACGAGCTCCCCAAAGTAAAATATTAAGAAAGGATCCAATTCTGCACCAATTCCTTTTTGTAGCTTGACTTTTACAACTTGCAGGCCAACCGCTTGAATCTGCATAGAAGTTCATTTTAACTTATTAGAATGTGAATGCCTCGATAATGGGAGATCTTACAAAATGATCACCTGTATATCGGAATCAGTAAGCACAGTCTGGATACTCTGAATGCTAAGATGCAGGACCCTATATAAAACGAGATTCCTTTCTTGGCTCTCTCGAGGAGCTTCAAATAAATAAGCTAGAGTCGCAAATGAAAAGAGCTGTTCAACAGAATAAGCAAGCTTCAGGAGCAGCATCTTCCTCATGTTGGACCTCTTATTTTGTAGTTGATGAATTGCTTGGACACAACTACTCGTCAGTGTAAATGTTGCATTTAGACAAGCTCTGTTTACCGATACCAACTGGGTAATGCCATCAGCCCCAAGTTCAGATTCTCCTGTAACAAGAAAGACGATATTGTCCAGGTTCAAATTATGTTACTTGAGGAAACATAACATATTCAACAGTATACCATAGTTTGCAGAATGGAGATATTAAGACAGAACAAGATTCAACTAAAATCCACAAGAAGCCATGAAGTAAACAAATGCTAATGATTACTGCAGATAAAAAAATAAAATTAGGCTAAGACAATTCTAAAATGACTTGCCAAGTCTTTTTAGTGAAGAAGTAATAGACTGGACAAAGTCATTTATTCTTGAAAGGGCCATCTCTGTTGATGCTTCTCCAATGCACTTGTAACCAATTAGGAGAAACGGCAACAATATTTTTAACTGCATCTGCATGAATAAAAGAGTGGTAATAAATGACGGATTCCAGCACAAGAGAGGATACTCTGTGGCGTATATATAACTGTACAAGATCTATGCTGACTCAAATACGAGAATTTAGGTACTTGTTCACCGTAAAAAATGTATTCTACCTCAGCTTCAAGACGTTCCAACAACGTTGAGGCAGCAATAAGTGCAGCAGAAATACTTTTTTCAGAGTCTGAAGGGTATTGAGAATTTGCATCGCAGCTGAATCAAAATCAACATTATTATTTATAACATTAACTATCAAAATAGTTTACGATTATATGAAATGATAAACAGGTACCTTAATAATAATTTGAAAAGAAAAGTCAGACATAGTTCTGTTGCCAAATATGCAAAATTCTCCACTTCAAGGAAATCTTTAGGACAATTCTGAATAACCTGCAATGAACAAGCAAGAAATTAGTGATCAAAGCCACATATACACTAAAATTCTCCAATACAAGCACGGAATCTTTTCCAATGTACATCTGTATACTTTTTGATATCAGAATAAACAGTCATGGACCTGTAATCAAGCTTTAAATTTCAAGTCCCAAGATTCATTTATATGTTTCAAATACTTAGAGATTGTACTTTCAGATACTAATGGTAAATGGGTGGTGCCACCATTGTTGTCAGTGCATACAAGAGACAAATTTTGTTTTGCACTATTTATATGACTAATTTCATCAGCCAAGCTGGACTAGTGAACAACAAATCACATCATTACCTGGGATAGAAAAAAGACTGCAAGATAATCCCAAGCATCTTCCCTGTAAATTGAATATGAGAAGACCTGCATCCATAGGGTATAAAGTAATCAATAAAGAGTCAAAAACCGCATCACCTCCATTTTACTGTCATTGAGGTACTAGCTGTCTTCAGGAGATTTTACAGAAATTGAAATTGATAGGATTAATACAAAATAAACAGTTCTCCCAATGCCTCATGACTTCAGTGAAGAAACTTTGAATAAATCAAAAGGTGCACAATATACAAAATCTGAACAATTTCCTTGGAAAGTCGTTGCAGAATATCTTCCGTAAATCCCTTACAACTATTCCTGAATCTTCTCTTGCTGATGAGGCTTCTCCAAATGCCTCAATTTTGAAGTCACTTAAATTCAATAACTTTGGATTTTAAAAAAAAAAATCTCTTTCTTTGAATCAGTTTATTATCATAAACTGTCACCTTCCTCTCTCCTCTCTGCCCGTTTACGTTTTCTAATTTCTCATTTTATACCAATTCTACATTTTTTTAAATTATTAAATAAGGCTGGAAGTGCTGACAGACAGTGATATTCCTGAAACCATACACTTAAACTCGAGCCACTTCCAGACTTTTTTTATTCACCCACATCCTTGAACCATCTAGGTACCAATTATAATTTGAGGACAAAATAACGATTACTTCATGATTCTTTGGTTTACTTGCCTGCTTTATAGAAAGGATTACAAGTTAGCTGCTAGAGAACAGATGATATATACAGGGTGAAGGATTCAAATATGAACCTAAGCAGTACCATAGTCCATAGTCTGGCAGAAATGAGAAAAGATTTCGCTAAATATAAATGACTTCGCAAAACTAGCATGCCCATTAACAGGGCGGCATGCAAAAGGAGCTCACGCCTCACTGGTTTCCATGGCTTGGAGGACCATATCTTTTATTCCAAATGTTTTAGGGTTTCATTCCACACAATTCAGACATACCATACAAGATTTCAAATAAACACTTGCACACCTAAGATTTTGTTGTAATAAGAGAGTTCCACAAACTGGATTTCTATCAATTTATTCATAGATAGAAGTAGATGCACTTTAATAGATAGAGTCACACACATGGTTCATAAGAGGCAAAGCAGAATTTCAGAGCACTGCAGTTTATTAATACGTGAAACATCATATATATGCACAGCTAAAAAGACTCCTTCACTGGCATTTTCACACTGGCCAGATCCAAGAAAAAATATTCCCTTCACTAACATAAGGCAGATACAAAAAGTAAGTGCATACCTGCAGTAATTCCCGGCAAGCATCCAAAGTGAGGAATCCAGAAGTGAAGAATCTTTTGGTGCACATATTTTGTAACACAGAGAAGAAAATGCTGTGCAACTTCGAAGATGAAGAATTGAATTCATCGACTGAGAGGTCACTGCTGGATTTTGAAGTGATAAAACTCGCTGACATAATATGCTCACTGATGGCAACATCTTGCTCCTGAAATAGAACCAGAAGTAAGAAACCCCACAGAAACTCAAAGTCTTCTAATCGCAACTCCACCATGCTGTATCCAGAAGTAGGAATATTTTTTGATCTGTCTGTGGGAGAAGATTCATCCACATTTGCAGGAACAGCATCCAACACCAGTGCCTGCAGAATTACAGGCCAAGCTTCTTCTAGACATGGGTGCAACTCAACTGAAATAACTGATGATTGAATTCCATCAAGAAATGGTTTCCACTGTGTGTCAAAAAAACAAAAGAAACAGTGGGTCAGTAAAAGAGGCTACAATATTTTCCCTCAGAGTGATGCATACTCAGTTGATGCAGATAGCATGTCTGGAAGTAAAAGGTTCATGCTCACATTGTCCAAATGCAAGCGGAAGTGGACAAAGCTGTAATCTTTCAAAAAGGAAAGCCAGTATGTCCCCAGAATGCTTGAACTCTTTGCAAACAATGGCAGTAGAGCTATGTACTCATCAGGGATTTCATCACCGTGTTTCCTTAAGGATGAAAACATATAGCATTTGAGAGAAGCATGGACTGTGAGAAGCCTGATTTTAATCTGTAATTACCAAGAATAAAAAAGGTAAGCATCTGAAAAAAGGCTCCTCAATAATGCAAAACTAACATACATTAATCAAGGTACTAAAGTAAGATTTACTTGAGAAAGCTATCTAATTTGTTCAAATTCAAATGACCTTGCATGAGACCCATTCGGCATATGATGGATAGTAAAGGTCATTGAAGTCATCCAGTGGACGTGAAATCAGTGAAAATATTCTCTTAACTGCAACTTGATCTCGGCTAATGATACCACTTGTCAGCATCTGGAATTCATAATATCATCAGCTGAATTAATAAACATCAATTCACTTACAAAACAAATCAAATTTCTGACTGTGTTCTTTACCTTAGTGGCAAGTTGCAGACCTGCTTCCAGTAATATTGGGCCGGACAAAGAGTCCAATGCACTTCGAACAGCAGACACCAGTTGGGCCTAGGATCAATGAACTCAGAATAAAATCAAGTTGATTTCTAAGAACTATGTGCATTGGAATGAGGCATTAAAACTTGAGGAGATGCCACAAATATGTGTCATATAATAGTTTATTTCTAAAAATTTGCACGACTGGCAGACGTAAAGAATCTAGATCTCCAACCTGATATTGTTCCAAAAGGAGGTGATCAGGAAGCTCGGGATCTGGTATTGCTGCAAACTAACAATATAACAGTATAAATAGCATTTAAAAAAGAATATGTTCGGTGAAATACAGTCTAAACTTAAGTTTATAAACAGATAGTGTGTAATGGGAACAATTTTTGGAACATAATCCAAAGGATGACATATTGAGGATATCTGAAACAGTTGGGCTAATACTGAAAGTTTCTATAAGTAATGTTTGTACGACTTTAAAGCATCATGAATAAAATAGTAATGTATGAGAGGAAATCTGCATAACCCCACCCCCTGCCACCCCATAAAAGAAGAAAAAGATGGCAATATGTGGATTTTTTAACTGAATTTTATGTTTTTCCAGGATATACTTTTATTTCTTTCATCACTTTCTTTCAATAATCAATGGAACATATTTTACTCATGCCTTTTGAAGTAGTGAGTACTTAATTACAACAGATATGAACATTTTATGCTTTGATTTGATTTTAAAGTAACTTTTATGTTCCTTCATGGTTTTTTATGCTAATTTGAAAATTTTGGGTAACTTCACTCAGCAGCCAGTATCACTGTTTTTCTCTTTGCTGAAAAATAAGGTATTTTATTAAGGTAATGTGAAAATTTATACATAGTGGATAAAACATCCACAGAAAAATATAAGAAGACTGGACTAACTCATCATATAGCTAGCCTCCAATCCCTAAGCTAATCGGATACAAACAAATGACCTAACCACCCATGAATTCCGACAACCTATAACTGTGGCATGTACTCTAGATTATTATTGTAATCACTTGCCTGCTTCAAGATAATGTAACACTTTCATCACAAGAACATGGCAGTAATGTTTTAAGGGCGGAGAAGTACCTTATCCATAATTGTGCATAAAAGTGAGACACCAATTGGCCGCATTTGTTCAAACTGGATGGTGCTTATCTGCAAGTTACGATGTGAAAAAAGTACCAACAATATTTATCCAAGTATTCCTTTGAACCAAGATAAACAGACAGTTGTTTTATCTATAGAACCTGGTAAGCAAGTGAAATAAGCTCTTGCAATTGAAGAACCAGCCAGTCTCCTAATGGTTTCCCATTAGCACGCTCTGCCCTCGCCAATGAGAGGTCAAAGTGAGCAGGATTTTCGCCAACAGCTTCAGGAAGATGATTCAAGCACCTAATTCCAATCAGAGTTCAGTCAAAATCACTATATTCTATGAGATGTCTGGATCTAATAAACTAAGGATACATTAGTCAAGCGATTCTCGCAGCTCATTAGATTGCAATACATTGAATTACATTGACTAGCACACCAAATCCAAGCATGTGTGTCTTAGCAATTCTTTTCAAACATACTTTGAAACCAACTAGAAATGCAAAGCTCATAAGTCAAAAGAAAAATATATGATATGTGATGAGATAATAGCTCAAAATAATGCAGGGTATGTGCAGCCTATATGATGTAATCATCAACGGTTTCACCATCTAAAGGCAACTCAATACTGCCCTACTTTATTTGTCCTCCTACAACTAATATTGAGCAGAGTGCAAATAACTTCTCATTGGTCGATCATTTTTCTTGCTTAAATTCGGGGTGGGACTATATGATTCTTAGCATGAAATTATGCATACAGAGAGGACTGTTTTTGACACATTCCTACTGGAAATTTGAAAATAACAAAAGACAAATGTTATAATTTAGTTAGGCACTCTCAAACTACTGATGCACTAAACTATGATTTCAGCTAAACAAGCCTAACAATCTATTGTATACATGCGAAAGAGTCCAGGGGAAAATATTTTCGCACATAGAATACAACAATACAGGAAATTAATCTGCCTACAGCAATAAGAAATGGTGACAATTCAGAAAAAATACCCAAGTGAAATAAAATGACTGACTAGCTATATTACATAAAAGGTAACAAAAGCAGGTTAACATACTCGGCAGCAAAAACTCGTGTTCGATATCTGAGGTGCTTATCCCTTGAAAAGTTAGGGCTGGAATAGTCACCCGTATTATGGCGATTTTGTGGTGATTTGGAGCTAGAGACCATGTTCTCATCATCATCCCCAATATTCAAGGTTCTCTCACCATCCATACCAGTTGAGGAATCATTCACCATAGCACTATGTCTTGAAGTAGAAAGAATCTACGTGAATTTCATCAAAACAAAATTTCACGATAAGAATCAATTTTCAATGACTACATTCTAGATATGATCAGCATCCCAATAAAAACAATTGTGACAAGTATGAAATTGTGAAAATAAATCGTTCCTACAGTTAATTGGCATCCTCCTATATAATTCATATTCTGTTTAAGAACAAAGAAATGTGCATGCATGCCTTATGGATAACATACTTGACTTACAACGTGATAATTATATTAAGTCAGGTTAATAAGATGTTGGAACTTCAATACAGACATTTCACGCATGCAAGCAACCATCACAATGTTGACAATACTATAAATTTAGAATGACTGGTGAAGAAGAATGGGAGATGAAAAGGAGAATATTAGAAATATATCACCTAATTTGCTAGGGAAAAAGAGGAAGATGGGTCAGTAAGGTCATAGAGTTTCTATATCCAAGCCACCACTTCCATTTTACCTCATTGAACCAAACAAAACCTAAGCACATCTATAAATAAGGCTTTTTGTTCTACTATTATGGAAAAAAAATCAATGCCATTAGTAACATCTTTTAATTATTGTTTCCTTTATGAAACTTATTATACAAAAGAACAACACTGATACAGGCTTCTTTTAAGTTTAAACTAAGATTTATTGCTACATTATGTCAAAAATTATCTCATAATCGCCAGAGGTATCTTTGTTTTGGGATTTTGAAATCCGGATTTCAAAATCCTAATAACTTATACGTTTTGTGTTTGTTTTGGGATTTAAGTATGGTAGGATTTAACTTTAAGTTATAGGATTTATATAGGATTTATAGGGATCTATATAGGGATTGTAGGTATTTATTGGTATTTATAGGGTTGACTTTTCTAAGATTTATAGGTATTTGTAGGGTAGGATTTTAAAATCATAAATCCAAAATCCCAAAGTTGGACTTCAAAATCCCAAATCCGTATTTAACATCCCAAAACAAACATACCCCAAGTGTTATTTACAGTGACCATATATAAAATCCGCTTCCATTAGTACAATTATGAGTATCTAGCTTTGAAGTAGCATAGTATATGGCCTGCACTTTCTAGTTGATAATGAAAAAATCTAAATTATGCCATCTCTGATCCTTAAGGTGGTGTTTGGTTTGGGATTGTGGTAGATTGGATTGGGATTGAGATTGGAAAAAGGTGGATTGAGGTAATCCATGAATAGTAATTGTGTGTGTAAGTTGTGTTTGGTTAAGGATTGAGAAGTAGGGGTAGATGTAACTTTATGTCACATCAAGAGTGATGTTATAATAGGTGTATATGTGTATTATAGGTGTGGATTGGTATTTGGATTTGTATTTGGATTGAGATGGATTGAAAGAGATTGGATTGGGATTGGGTCAATCCAAATCCGGATTGGCCAATCCCAAAACAAACACCGCCTAAAAGATATCGCATGGGTGGTCCACCTCATATTGCAGAGCCAATGGACCAAAGAACAGCAAGGTAAACTTAGAGTATGCCTAATTCATCTCTAAACTACATATAATCAATCATTCAACCATTCTCAGATTTAAGCCTGTGACTACCCAGATGCTATTAGTCGGCACAAATTCAGATGCCATATACAGATCCATATTCTGGATGTAGGTAACATACCATGTTGTGGCATATTGACAGCCAACGTGATGGACGTGTAGGACATGATGCATTAAGCAATCTCATTATTGTACTGCGTGCTAAATTCCCAATCCTGAAAAAGAGAGAGATTTTTTTTGTCAAATTACTGGGCAACAATTTAAGATATTCAAGTGATGGGACCTGGCCATATCGTAAAACTTTTAGAAGCAAAATATGCCTTTCAAGTATATTTTAAGATGTGCGCAACAAAAGGTGAATAATCTCCAACAACAAAAAAGACTGTTGGCAATGGCATAGAATACCTAGAGCCAATAGAATTTATTAACCAAGTCATTACAATAAAACTTTCTGCATATCAAGCACTATACATTAAGTAAATTGAGGGCATTAGAATTGGACCAGTGACAGAACCTTTTTTTTTAATTGGCGATGGACTAAGAATCACTCTCAACAGAAACTCTCCATCAACTAAGCCACTAACATATTGCTTGGTTTCAGTTAGCATTTGAACATACAATTGCACGGTTTACTCGAAATTTTGACTTCAACTATGAATTATTCAATGAAATATAATAAAGATCAAACATAGGTACATCACATTAAAGAAGAGCTTGTGCAACAACCTATCCATGTCTATGAACCCAATATCCTGTTGAGCTCATGGCCCATAAAAAATATTACACATTTTATTATGTCCCAAGCACATAAATCCGCCACATATTATATGCAAGATCAACAAAGATCAGATAAAGCAGCACATCCTCACGAACAGTAAATTTAAAAACATTAAACTGCCTGAATCAAAAAATTTAACAGGAAAATACAAAGAAGTGCTTACAGAGTAATTCCTATACAAGAATGAACATATAAAATACCCTTCAGGTTATACCACAGTTTCTAAAACAAAACAGGCATTATTGCAGTGAAACAACTTACTCTGTATCAGTTTCCTCATCCAGCATGTAGAACAAAGTTTCTTCAATTTGCTCATCAATTATGGAGACCTGTAAAAAAAATTAAGGGAAACAGAATGTTTTATTTAGATAGAGAAGGTATTAGGGATGAGAGATCCTTTTTCCAAATTACAAATAGAAGAGAACAAGTACCGTAGATTGGGGTATCACTTAAAAGAGAAGCACCAATCTCTAACTAAATCCGAAACATGGACACCTATAAAGTTCCTATGACCTGACGCCCAAAGAGCAACTTTGAATAAATCCTACCCCAAACATCTTCTATTTGCTGATCATCATATTTCCATATTATACTAATATGTTCTATATCAACAATGAACTTTCATTACATAAAAAGAGAAATCGGGGAGAGGACAAATCCTCATGCACAATTAGATTGGAATAACCACTTCAAACTTCAACAATGAAGTATTGAGCGCTTCTTCTAGTGTAGCTCACAGAGCAGTTCTCTCCTTACACACTTTTTTATGCAGATCGACCCAAAAGTAATCCATACAATTTATACCTCACAAGAAATTGAGGTTTTAAGGGCAAATATACTTCCAGAAAAGAAGTTAAATTACATGATTTTCAGACTTTTTCTATTCATCAGATAATACTCATTCTAAAATCAAGTAAAACTAAAGGAAGCTGAGAAACATGCTACATCCCATTGCTTACTCAATCAAAAGCAAATGTATCTAAGATAAGTTGGATGAAAAATAATAGTACATAGATACTAACCGCATCCTTTTCTACAAGGTGTCGCAGAGTGGATAGAGCCAGATGTCTCAGAGTCGGCTAATACAAACAAACTTAGATATGTTAAAGAGGAACAATAAAATCTTTCTGTAAGACCTTAAGAGTAGACATTTCAAGATACCTGTCTTGATGACAGAGTTGGGAGGAGAGTTAACACATGGGAATGCACAGGAACTGCTTGTGGTGCAAAAAGAACAAGTTGTTGTGTGAAGCGCACACTCCTGTTAATATAGGGGGAAAAAAATTATGTTAGATTGTTGCATTTTATACAACAGCTATAATTTAAAACTCAACCAGCTTCAGGTGACAATGTCACAATAGAAACAACCAACTAAATGGGCATAATCAAATTGTAGAGTCCACATACTCGAGAAGTGTTGCAGTTTCTTGGCAGGAGCTGATTTCTGCAACAGCTGACTATTCACAAAAGCATCAATTAGGTGGCACTCAGTAATCTGGGCAATAAACTAAATAGATAATAGTTAAGGAGCAAAAAGTAAGATTATAACTGAGGAGGGTGGAAGAAAAAAGAGTCTTTGTTAGATTGAGCCAAAAGAATGGAGTTGGACGGCTGTTAGAGCTCAGTTCCAAAAAGAATTGCACACTCTTTATACAACTAGAGAGCAAAGAAAATTTGCATTTGAGATTAATTGATCAATAAAATTGAAAATATGGATAAAGTACAAAGACATCCCTACAACTTTAGAAACATTACTAATACACTCCGCTAATTTAGTATCATCAAGTGGTCATTTAATAAACTAATATTAATATGTTAATTTGTTTAATCCGAGAACGAAATAATCAAATTCATGACTTCTTCAATATAATGTAGAGAGTTCATTATTAACTATGAGTGATGGAGGGAGGATTGGTGATTTAACAGTTTCAGAGTGGAATCAGAGAATAAACTTTCCACTCCATCCATCGTTATTGGATTGAGCCAAGCAAGTTTCTAAGTTCTCACAGGACCTGAGCTTTTTTTCAATATTCAGAAAAAGTGAAAAAGCAAACCTTGCAACGCGAGAAGAAAATGCTTCCAGGGGCAAGTTCAGGACCTATGATAGCAACAATGGCATTAATAAGACGGCCTACTGCTTGTTGCAGATCAACCCAACCAGTCTCTTCTGATAAGATAATTTCCATTACAAGGCCAAGTGTTGCCTGCAGTAGCAGAAGGCAGGAAAAAGTTGAAACATGAGATAGTTAAGCACCAAATTATCCATATACTTCACAAATATCTGACATAACTTTGTACTCCCTTCTCTAATATTTAAAACAAAAACATTGGTTGATTATACGTTAACACTGAGAAAAAATTATTATTTGATTATTGGGCTGTGTTAGTGGCTGGATTTGGAGGAAAGGATTCAAATTCTAAATCTTTGCTAATTAAGTCATTCCTGTAAAAGAAAAATTAACGTAAAACAGCTATATGATCCTAAAATCCAAATCCTTCCATCAAATAAAACCTTAAAAAGTCTAACTCCCATAAGTTTTATCCTTGCTATAAGTCACATTAGATATAGTCATAAACTACAGGAGAAAAATAATTGATTGAACTTTAAAGAAGAAACCATTAGAAAGATCTGTAGGCACATCTATACCTGAACCTGAGATACATAAGACAAGCCTGCTGCTTCAATGGTCAAAAGAAGTCCATGCAAAGACCAAATCTGTAAACTTGATATTGAACTTTTAGCAAGTGAAGAGATGATGTTGACTGTATTGGGAACTAAACTAGACAAGGCCATTCCTCCTGCACTGCGGACAACATTGATAAAAGGCAATTCTCAATTATTCTCAGAAAGAGTTCCATCCAGGCAATTCATTAACTCTCAGAGTGGAAGAATCAAATTACAGAGATAATTGGGCAGAAGACAAGAGAAAGGAACATGTACTTCCAGAGTGATTGCAAACAAGATGCTTCAAAATTAGCCGTGTATTAGTAAGGCATCAACTATCACAATAATTGTCCATGGTAACAGTAAGGTGAAAGAAGCTACATATACAACACTGAGAGAAGTCCATTACAACTCAATACCATCATAGTTTAAGATAGAAAACGGGGCTTCTAAAGTCATTAGGCCATATAACAGTGACAGGCCATTTGCTATGAAGCATTTCACATTTAACTTGCCCTGCAATTATTCAAGACTTAAAGTAACTAATAACCAATCATAACAAGTTGAACACTGGTGTAATCCTGAATCAATGTTAAAATACAGTTCATTTTCTCTATTTCTGGTAGCAAGATACACAGTGGTGAAAATAGGGCAGAGTTGTCAGCTGCCAGCCTACAATGGTTCTTATATACTTCAATGACAGGGTAACTGATGTAATTTGAAACAGATAAAAATGTTTGCACACGGCACTCAGAGTATACGTATTAGCTCATCTCTCTGTGTTAGAGAGAGAGAGAGAGTTATGTGTCTTAGTTACATATCTATTCCAACTTGCAAGTCTCAAGGTTACCTGCGATGAATGCAGCCAAGAGCAAAAGCAACTGATCCAGCATAGTAGGAATCTATATTGCCAGTTACATCACCAAGAAGTTGTTTTGTCTGTTCACAATAAGAACCGGTCAAATTGATAACCAACTATAAGAGATGCTTCCAAAGAAATAAATCAACTTGAATGTGCAGTAAAGACGTAGAAAGAGTTGATTTATTAGAAACACAAGTCGCTATAAGACTTGTCTATACAATGTATACATGCAGAATTTTCAGAATACTTGAACTTGACAAACTAAACAAAGATCCAATTTCTTTATAAGAACTAGATGCCCTAGCTCCCTTATAAAAGAGGAGAAACACTGTTAATTCATAGTTAATCATCATAAAATCAGCCTTAATAGTAAGTGAATAAATTATTAGAACATGACTAACCATTCTAGCAGTAAAAGTATCATTTCCTAGCCTAGCTAATAAGCCAAGCCCTTCTGATGATGCTCTACGCTGTGATGCACAAATGTCCCCTTCAGCCAAAATACCCTGTCACAAAAACAAGGTTAAGAACCCAAGAAGAAAAAGAAAGGATGGGTCAGAATTTCAAGTATATACAATTGAAGAGTTATCAGAACCTGGAAAATAGCCTGAGCAGCACTCAGTATCTCCATTCCTAGGGGTTCAGGCCGTTGAGCGAGCAATGTCTGGAATAAAAGCAGAGTAATGTGCAAATTGTTATAGTGAAACAAAATCGCATGCATGACCATGAGATAGAATGTAACCTTCAGTCCAGCTAGTAACCCCACACATATATTGGTAACACTGGCAGCACGCCAAGCCTGTTTTTTTCCAGCTTTCAGACACTGATCAACCGTGCCAAGAAATGCAAGCATCCCGCTACTATCCTGAGGAAATGAAGGAAATATGATGACACGTTCAGATCTTCATACATTGATCAGTAACAAAATCCACAAATGTCAAATAATCGCATCACCGACCTGAAAAGCAAACATAGATCCAAAGCAGAGAAGCATCTGATTCACCAGCATCTTGCCTATGGTTTCCGGCTTCATTATTAGTTATACACGTTAATGTCAGGGATCAAGAAGGAGACATTTTAATAATTCATCCAACTAAATTGACAGTAAAGTTGGTTAAGTCATGACTATACATTTTACCTGAGGAAAACTAGGAGGCTCATTTTCCCAGACACATGTCAGTACTCCATCTTTTCCCCCTTGAAATGATCGAAGTTCATCTTCAAACCAATCCCTAAACCAGTGAATTCAATTTACAGTAAAAATGAGAAGACACAGAAAATGATAATTTATATGCCTCATAGATATTGAAAAAGAGCCAATGAGGAGGCTGATAAATTGAGAATGGATTAGAACTCACAGATAAGTATTGAAAAAAAATAATTTACAAGAAAAAGGGTGAGTAAGAAGATTACACCTTCCGGAAGTCCAAGGACCTAACCAGGCGTCTCTCTTGTCTAACAACATCCTCAGGCAAGAGCTTTCATCACATTTAAAAGCTTCCCTGTTATATAATGCCAACAAAAAACAACAGAAGATGAACTACGATCTTTCAAGAACAAAAGGAGTATGTGCGTCACCAACTTTAATGTGAAGTAGAGTATTCAGTAAAGCAAGTAGAAGAAATAGGTGACTTTAGGAACATCACTTTACCTAAATGGAGTAGTGCATATCTGAATAATAAATTCATGGTCACTTTTGTATAAAGAAGGATCTGAGAGTGCTTGATATGCTAATAGCACCCGAACAATAAATAGGTCCATTGAAGAGCTTACTCCTGCTTGTTCTTTGCCTGCTAGTTGTGATATATAGGAGAGTGCTCTAATTCACACAAAATCGAAATTCGAAGTGTTAGAAAGATTAATCACTAAAGGGAAGAACAAAATATGGCCTATCTGAGTTAAGTAAGTTAATTTTTTTTTAAATAAAAAATAAAGGAAAGAGCATTATGAAATATTTGTACCCGTTCAGGTATAGAAGAACTGGCTGCAGCAGGATTCTTCTGTTCACAGGGTCAGAAGAAAGGAAGCATTTTACATATGAAGTAAGCGCATCAATAGCAGCAGACCAAACACTACAGAGAAGATAATATCTTAAGTAAGAACAAATGATATAAAAGTGATTTTGCAATCAAGAAGAAGAGGAACAATATGAGCATCACCGCTTCTATACAGAACCAGATGCTATGATAATAGAGAAACAAAGCCTCAAAAGAAAATTCACTCAGAAATTATAACAGCGATTGCTAGTACATGATAAGGTTGTTAGTTTATTTAATCAAATAATGTATTTTATACCTGGAGATTGATTAGTTTGTTGCCTAATATTTACAAGAGATTCGGCCTCTAGTCCCTAGTGCAAGTGGCAATTCAAAAGAAAAAGAAGTACGAGTTTAGGAGAAAATATATTTAGACGAAGAAATGGACTTCAAAAGAAAAGAAAAAAGTGGAACGACAGCAGTATGGCTTCTGCTTGGCTGTGAGGTTGGAAATGGTATGCACAGCGCAGGCGACGGAACGTGAGAGTGTAGAGATGATTTTGTTAAAGGTCTTCTTTTCCTAGTTTTATTTCTGTACTTATTTATCTTTCATTTTGTATAACTCTTTCCCCTAAAACCCTAGACCCCATCAGCTTTTCCTTAACTGAGGCCCAAGGCACCTGTAGAACAGCACCCACCTTTGGGATCTTAGAGTGCAATAGGCGCTAGTGCTTTTACCGACTATGATAGTTCTTCACCTTAGAATAGAAAATGTGTGGCACTTTCAATGTGGAAATAGAGCGCATCCAATGGCAAACATGTTCAAGCCAAAATTACAGTTAAAGATGAAAAGGATGAAGTTAAGAATGAGCATGATTCAACTAACCATATATCTGATGTGAGATCTTGACCTTGATTTATGTTATGTTTAGGGTTCCCACTAAATGTGGACGCCCAAAATGCAAGAATGTCAAAAACTTGGTCATTCAGCTCCTGAAACATCAAAATTACCTCATTAAGAAACCGAAATGGAATTAATCTACAAAGTACAACAATTAACACTACCTCCTTTGACAGAGAAGTCAATAGTGAAGACAGAAGATTCCATCCAGCTTCTTTTTCAACAGAAGCTGCTAAGGGATTCCTACTTGATTCCGTCAGCAGGTTCTTGCAAACTTTGAGCACAGATTCTGGCAATCTGCACCCAATACACACCAGAAGAAGTAAATTAATTTGTGAGAAGAAGTACTCTTACACTATACTTTACACTTAAGGATCAGATATCATTTGCTATTGACAAGTCATTGATCTTTCACATTCAAGGTTGTTAAGGGCACAAGGCGCAAGAGGGGTCTTAGAACCATTTGCTATTGTCCTTTTTAACTAAACAATATTTCTATATTAATATAACATATATGACACATATTGTCCTACTAAATAAAGTTCAATACCACATAAAATCACATAATAATACCATAAAGTCCACTAATGAACATCAGAACATAATGTAAACATCAAATAAAGACTATGGTTGTCTCGGTGGTACTGTGGTCAATATGGGTTGAGTGGAATAAGAGGATTTTTTATGACAGATATGAATCTTCAGATGATATTTGGGTTAGAACTAAATATAAAGTGGCTTTGTGGTCTTAAGTCAAAATGCATGCCAAGTCCTATCAGTCCTTTAAAAAAAGGTCCATGCCTACACCCCCTCACACAAAAGGTCCCAAAACAATTCTCGCATGCCAAGTCCTGAAAAAATTGCACAATCAGTCCCAAGTCCGTTAAAATTTAATGTTTTCCGTGAAGTGTAATTTCTTTAGACAGTTTTGGTTGCATATCTTCTAATTAAATCTAATGATTATATACAAATATCATGAATTTTGTAACTTTGAAAATCATTTTTAAATATTCTAAATGATAATTTAAAAATTTTAAAAAAAAAACTCTAGAAATTGTTACTCCCTCCGTCTCACAATAACTTTCACACTTACCTTTTCGGGACGTCCCACAATAACTTTATAAACTCCACCCTCACAATATCCTCAATTTTACACAAATGTCATTACTTTTTCTCCACACATATACAAAAGTCAACTCATTTTTTACTTTATACATAAAGTTTTACAAAATTACCCCTCAAAACTCCACTCATTATTATACTTTCTTAATTTACGTGTCCACCTACATATGAAAGTTATTTCGGGACGGAGGGAGTTTAAATTTAAAAAAAAAAAAAAAAAAATATATATATATATATACACTAATTATATCTGAAAATTAATTAAAAACTAAAAAAATTGTATCGAAAACTAAAACTTATTTATAAAAGTTGAAATTAATTGTATAATTATTAAAAAAATATATTTAAAAAAAATCATATAATGTAGTAGTAATTATTATATAAGAAATACTGAATGTGAAATTTAAACAAATAATGTAAACTAAACCCATAAACTACAGCACATACAATTAACTTGAAAATCAGAAAACAAAAATTAAGTTTTGGCTTAAAAAAATTATTTTGGTTTATTTATTATTATAGTAATTAATTAAAAAGTTTCTATATTTTATTTGTGATTGTCAGTTTTTATAAATCCTTTTCAATTTTCTAATTTATCTTAAGATGCATATAAATTTGTTTTCATATTTAAAAAAAAAAGTAATAATCTATAGAAAAAAAAATAGATAATCAGAAAGTAAATTGCAGGTTGTCTTAAAAATACATTGTTTTTTTCCATTTTATTTAGTTATAATTATAAATATTTATTTATAATGTTTTTGTGATTTCAAGATTTTTAAAATTGTATTGATGTTTTAAAAACATTAATCTAAAAGAAATTAATATCTCTTAAACTATTTAATCAATTTCAGTATACTGCACTTACAAGACCGATAAATATCGAAATTTAGGTACGGTATTGTATTGTTTTAATATTTTTATTTATTTCAGTTTTAAACAAATTTTCATATTTTTAAACAATTTAATCAATTTTAGTTTATTTAATTATTTCAATATTTTAAGCATTTCAGTATAAAAAAATGGGTATGGAACAGCATATACCAAAAATTAGGTGTGTAACAGCATATTTTATATTGATTTATATAATTTCCATGTATTAATATAGAATTTTATATAAATATAAAAAGATATTGATAGTAAAACTTTCAGAATTTATTTATACGTTTTACTCCCTTCGTCCCTTCGAAAGTTACCCATTTTGCCATTTTGGGTGTCCCACCGAAAGTTACACATTTCGGTTTTTGTAAAATCCACTAGTCTCTACCTTTTTCTTTTTTCCATCTCCCTCTACCTCAAAAACCCACTAAACATATAATATTATATTCCTTAATCAATGTGCAAAAAGTAAATAGAAAACTTTTGAGGGAAGGAGGGAGTATATAATTATACTGTAAGAGGTATTTGTTCAAATTTTATTTTTAGAATTAATAGTTAAATTTATAAATTCAAACTAACTTGCAATCCAAAAAAAATTCAATAGGTATGGGATGAAAACTGCTAAAAAATTCAATAGACAAATGTGCCGGTGGAACTGATTTTGCATGCCAGAGTAATATTGGGACCAAAAGTAATAGTTCTTGGGACCAAAAGTAATAGCACTTGAACAACAAACATTCATTCATAATTTTTTCACTCTAGTTTGATATGTGGTTCATTTATTGTTGTTGGTTAAAACTTAAAAGTTAAAACCTAGGTTATTTCTTAAAAAAACAGTGTGGGAGAAAAACGTTCCAACTTAGAAAAAAGACCTTACAATGTTTTAAAATGACAATAAAGACGTGTGAGCGAGAGGCATGCTTTGGTCACCCCATCTCAGGCACGGAAGGAACGTAAAGGCGCGCAAACTAGAATCTGCGCCTGACTAAACACAAAAAAGACGCAATGCCTATATAGCCTCGTGCCTTTAACAACTATGTTCACATTTAATGAAAATTATGTCTTCACAAAACATTATGAGCACCTAATGCACTTTTAACACTCAATTATTTAATGCGCAGTAGGCAACAACAGGAGGAATTAAGAATTGTACCTGGTTGGATATCCCAGGGGTAGCTTCCGTGAAATAGACACTAGTGCCGCCAAAACTGCTGCTTGCCCATGTAAAGAGTCAAGCTCTCTTCTAAGATTTGATCCCTGGATATCTAACACATTAAAATGACTAGCGCAAGAGAACCATGACGAAAAGAGAAGAGAAAAAAGAAAGAAAAAACGTTCATCAACTAAACTAAAAATATTGACCCAGAATGGGAAGCAAATGAAGATGATGGTGTGGAATCTATGAAGCACCTTGCCTTTGGTTACATTTTATTAGTACAGCAAGAATTCAAACAGAAATACATTTCGTTGTAGAATACGTGTGTGTGTGTGTAAGAAAGAGAAAATGCATTGGTGTATTAGTCATTTCCTATGAGTTTAAAATGACCAACAATAGATACTAGTTTACATCAAAATATAAGCCTAAGCAGATGGATTCCCCCTTAACTACAAATTTCTACTAAAAATGCAGCAAAGTATGATGGTCGTAATAGAGTGGGCATCTTCAAGAGCTTGTAAATTTTCCTAAGGTCAGCTAAAATATATTGGAATTTGTTGTTCCAAACACTCTTGATACAAATTCTGAACAAGCTCAATGCACACAGCATGATGGTTATGACTCCCAAGTTTGTATATGATGAAGCACCCAATATCCTCCAAAGTGAACTTTTTCACCCATTTAAAACAATAAATCATTTGTGGACTTGGTGGTTATATTAAATAATATCCAATTTAGTAATGTCTACTTTTTAGGTTCAACCGAGATAATCATTTTTCCCTTCACTAACTATGGAAAAGTAACTCATTAGTGCTGTTTTCAACTCTGATTTATCAGTCTACTGTTTATGGGTATATTCAGTTACAGAGGAAGATTAAAAAATCCAAATAAATTACAGAAGGAGAATAAGGGTGTGTTTGCAAATCTATGAACAGCTTTTAGAATCATTTATTTTCAAAAGTTGTAAGGAGTAGCTTTTGAAACTAAGTGATTCTCCACTGTGTAAAGAGTTTGTAAACACCACCTAAAAATCATAACAGTAAAAATATAATAATTAAATAGAAAGAACTTCCAGGTGCTAGGTGAGCCTAAGTAAACAAGGTTTACCTTCTCAAAAGAAACATTTTCTTTTGCTGCACTAAGCATTGTCACTGCATAAGATATCAAGCCACCAATGCAGGAAGGATCAACCTCGGCCAGAGCACGAAGAGTCAAGGCAGCTTCAACTCTTACCTAAGAAACAGCTTCACTCAATAGTTAAGAAGAGCACACCAAATACGAAAAGGGATGCATCAGATAATGCATAGAATATCTAAGATGATTATTAACTACATTGTTAATAGAAGCTATATCACAGTACAGTTAGCAGTCCTCCTTAAAATCCATACAAGGGGCACATAAAGAAATACGGCGTGTGATTAGTAAAAGAAGTAAAAAGAAGAACAATAGCATAATGGAAGCAAATAACATATATAAAAAGAAGGCTTCCAAAAAGTAAAATTGAGTAGTATAAGCATTGTAATGTATACACATTACACATAAAGATAACTGTTCTCACAAAGGTGGTCAAAATGAAAATGTTATCATTTCAATCACCACAGCAACCATCCCTTTAGTTTGCTGTTTCAGTTATGTTATGGTCGATTTGGTTAGAGAGGAACAAGAGGATTTTTTATGATAGTTATGAATCATTAGGTGATATTTGGGATAGAATTAAATACAAGTGACATTATGGTCTGTTAGTCAAAATGCTTTGAGGGGTCTGCTTCTCTCTGATGTAATTTAGAATTGATGCTACGCTGTGTAATCTAACTTTGTAATACCCACTAGGGATTTCTCGTCCCTATTTTTGCAATAAAATTCTCCGTTTCTTATCGAAAAGAGAAAAAAGAATCTAAGACAAAAAAGAAGCTTTAACTGTCACAAAACAAGGTGGTTCCAAGAATGTTCCAAGCTTCTATGGCCAGAAAGGAAAACCAATACCCCCCAATAATGGTGACATATGATATCCAAGAAGCTAAAGTTCTTATAAAGCTATGCTACTTAAATCCTAAATAGAATAAACAAGTCAAAATACTTCATCAGGATGTGAAGATGGACACATCCACAACCAAAAAAAGAATATCATTCAATTAATTACCAAAGGTCAAGTGAATGGAGCAGAGTATGTGTAAATAGTTGGTCCAAGTAAAATGGATTGAGAGGCAAATTTCTCTACCTTTGCCAAAATATCCACAGCAAGTGGTAACATAACAAAGTTTTGCATGCTCAGCTGATCTCAACTATGGTTCCGGACAGAAGATTGGTTACATTAAAACAATGTTCTCACAAACTTACCAGTGCCGAATCATGGTAAACTGCTGCAACAACCGTGTCATCAAGAACTTCCTTGAATTCAAGGGGAACCTGCAGTTGAACATGTTGAAGCATTATTCTCATAAAATCTTCGTAAGGAACTCCAATATAATCAACACAGCCAGGACACTTGTTTAGCTTTCAGAAACTCAGACAACCATATATACAAGCAATCCCAGCATCGAAACAATAATGCAAAACCAGAATATTTTTATCTCCTCCCTTTGCTTAATTATATCATTTCATGAAGTGTCGTATATAAATATCAATTTACTGATTTAGAATACTCTATTCAAACAGAAGTCAACGATATTTTGAAGTGTCCAAGACAAGTTGGTTATAACAGCAACATAATCTAGACGTTCAAACTCAAATTCTTTGTTCTTGAAAACATATTGGAGGGCAAAGCCATCTGTAGAAAATTATTAACACAATGATATCATCAAATGGAAAAAATTTCCCCAGTATAACCCCTACCTGTTACTCACAAAAGAAAATCTTTAAATCAAAAACCTGACACCCTCAAACAGATAGATGCAAGAAAAGGAACTTGCCCACATCAAACTATTGGACTAATTTATGCTTTTCTCTGAAAAATTGGATCAGCAAGTAGAAAATCATTATCAACATTATATACACACGTATGTGCCAATTGCTAAACATGTTACTAAAATGTTAGACTTGATTAGTGATTGTACAAGCTCGAATGAGGAATCAATTATATGAATATGAAAGTATGCTAAAAGGAATAAAAGTAGACTCACCTCCCCAAGTGTTTTCAGAACATATGACAGAGTTCGTAAAGCAGCTACTCTCATGGAAGGGGTGGAGTTGGAAGATAAAAGCTGCAGAAAATGTTTTTGTCAATTCCTTAATAAACAGGCAATAAAAATACAATGCCCAATATGGAGGATGTAGCAAACCTGCTTGGCGAGAAAAACTGAAAAGCCTCTCTGAGTGGGCTCGCTCATTTGATCAGTTATACCTACTCGCATAATGTAAAGTACACAAGCCTTGAAACAAAGAAGAGACGTATAAGGAGCAAGAATACAGAGGCATCCATGATATACAAGAAATACTCTGCAGATAAGATGAAACAGCACGTAGAAGTAGCATATCAAAGAGAATTGTGGATAATTACCAAGAATCCAATTTTTAGAGTGCACTATATGATATTTATTACAAGAAACGGGAAGTTTTATTGATTTTTTTAATAAGAAACAGATGTTTTATTAATTAGGGAGAGAAGGTAAGGGATGAGAGATCCCTAACCTTCCCCTAAATACAAACATTTAACATGAAGTTTTATTGATTTAATGGTAGATAGTACAAAGGGGCGAGGAAGAGTGCATCACAGAACTCACAAAAGTGAAACCTGTATCCTCCACTCGTCTTCTTCTTCATCTTTTTAATTAAAAAACAAAAAGTTTTATTGCGTGAAAAATGACAGTTCAAAAGGATGAGTTAATTGCACTACAATCAAGTCAAATTAGAATACAAAGCACAGATCGCTCATGATATTTGACAAAATGAGGTCCAAAAAACGTATGATTTGAAATCCGCCAAGCAACCCTAAACTTAACTTTTGTCACGCCTCCTCTAGAGATTCCTTAGAGTTCCAAAATATACTCATATTTATTTTCCAACCAAATAGACCAACAAAGCTACAATCACACCCCGTAAATTTGACCATTTTTACTTGTAAAACCAAAGAAAACAGATCAATATCTGAATGTGGCAGACTCCAAGGTAACAGCTCTCTTAGAACTTAACCACAAATTATTTCTTTTTTAATAACTTATAGCTAGTGTAGCAGGGTTTTTATGGCCTTCTCACAGCTTCCAAACTCGGGGGAAACCATGCTTGCCCCAATGCCGGAGAACGGGAGTTATCAGGACTCAAGAGCAATTGCAACCCTGGGGAGTACAACCCAGGACATTTAAGTCCATTTGTCACCTCCCACCAACTGGACTAGCCACTATTGGCTTTAACCCAAATATTATAATTAGAAATCACTAACTGCAGTAGGGTCCATAGTAGTGCCCACCCACAGCTGCCAAACTCAAGGAAAATCATGTGTGCCCCAATACGTGGGCCCTAGAGACATCAAGAGCAGTTGCAGCTGTGGGATTAGAAATCAGGACATTATTAGTCCCTTTGTCACCTCCCCTCCAAGGCACCAACTGGACTTGCCGCTTGGGGCTTTAATCTATAAATTATAAGAAAAGGGCCAGTGCAAGAAACGGAGCAATTACGTGCAGTTGTCCAGATTTTTCATTACACAGAACGCACCAAGTTGGCAATTTAAGGGCGTGCTGAAGACGTCTCTGTAGCACGTCACTAGTGAGTAGCTTGCCCAAAACCAACAGCCAGGAAAAAAAACTAAACCTTCTCTGGCCAGGAATTATCTAAACAAATTTGGGGTAAAAAGAAAACAGAAAAGGAGGGATAAGGAGATAAATAAGGATTTACACGAAAACTGTTCAGAGGAGTCCAATGTCCACCTTCTAATATACTCTGAACCCTCAATCAACCTCACACCATACAGTGGCCCAAGAAAGGAGCATAAGGCATGTGTTTCAGGATATGGTAGAGGAAAGGTATGAACCAGAATATGATGAAACAGAGGAGCCATTAAATTTGTTGTGAAAAGATACCAGTGCTTGAGCATCAATCGATGCATCTGAGCGAAGCAAATCCATAACCTGCACAGCGTAGTTTTGCAGTTCGCTATCTGGCTGGAGATACTTTAAGCACATGGCCTGAGGAAAAACCACATGAACGTTAATCTAAAATAAGAATTAATTTAACATAACACGGTACTTCCATTAAAATGTGAAAAAAATGCACAGGACTGTAGTACTAATCATTTTCACCTTCTCATTCATACCAATTCTTCCATCTACTTTTTATAAAAATTAGATCCTTCCAGACACAGATTTTCATATTTTCGAGTGTGGGAAAGGAAACAGATTGGAAGAGGCAAGAGGAAATGAGATTGTAATGTTATGATATTGGGATATCAAATAGGGGCTAGGATTTAGCATACCATTTATTTTCTCACTCGGCACTGTATCCACTAACTTTTTCATGCATGACTTCACAGATAAGTGCATGAAAAGGATCTAACTACCCTGTCTTACCATTTTGGATATTGAGAAGCTTCAGTACTTATTTGTAACTAGTGGACAATCTTACTGTTGCATCAAACATTGATTATTTAATTAGAAGGGTAAATAAAATTGTTCTTTGTTTACTTCACATATTGTTTCTATTTTCAGTATCTAAAGAAGAAAGAGAGTAGAAAATCACTGAGACCCAACAATTAACAGCACAAATGAGTACAAGAATCATTTCACTATATCTAACCAGTCATCCCTACCAAAAATATATTGCACAGGAAAGACCATACAGGAAAGAGGGCATTATGAGTCATGTCAAATATTCCGATACCTGTAAAAAGCAGACCCATGACAAGGAGACGCCTACCCGTGCGTCCTTCAAACGAGGTCCACTTACTGCAAGCTCACCAGATATTAGAAGAAGGTGAAGTAAATAAACTGTGTTTTACATGAAAATGTGTAAATATATGCATCTCCAATGTTTTAAGAGTAGTTGGACTTTATATTCTATCCCACAACCTAAAGATATATCAATTTATAATTTATAAGATCCTTCTCACTGTGGTTCTATATTCCGTTTGCACTTGATTTATATTCCACGTACTTTGCCTACTTAATTTCGAATGTGCTGACTTGTATATTTTAAAAGTAAAATGCTAGTATGAGTTTTATTTATTCTTTTCATAACTGTAAAGTGTACATTCACGCACACCAGGTGTGTACCAGGGATTAAAGAATACCAGAAACCAATTATGCAACACCTCGCTCAAGACCTCTTACAACATCAATGAAAATATGCACAGTGTGAAAATTGGCTACTTCCAGCTTCAGGTAATGAGGAAATCTGGGAGTTTACTGAATTTCCAAGGTATGGTCATTTCAAATTTTTCCCATCAACCCCAAAGACACTAGCAATTTTACAGCAGCATAAGGACCAATCTTGCACTTAGTTCTACCTTTGGTAAATGGGATAGCTAAGTGCTTCTGCAAGCTCCCTTCTAGCTTCTTAGGAGTAACTTGACCTTTTCCCCTTGGTTGCACCTAAAACAAGATGATAAAGCATCAGAGTAACACAAAATAACAGGCAGCATACTGAAGACTGGATGCATACCTGTGCCTCAGGATTCATTCCAAGAGCCAGCAATGCTCCTAAGGCTTCAGCAAAAGCATCCCTTACCAGTTTCACAGGATCCTCAAGAGCCTGTAACATGCGCAATATAACTATAGGTGTCCAAGAAAGAAAGGTTTCTTAGGCTATGTTTACTTTGGGTTTTGGGTGGTATTTGAAAATCGATTTTTGAAATCTTGATTAATAGTAATATGTGTGTTTCTTTTGATTTTTTTAAGTGTGGATTTAACTTTATGTCAAATCAATGTGTAAGATTGAATAAAATTGTATTATTATATTATTTTTTAGTATGATTATAGTGATTAGATGATTGTGTAATGATGGAAGTTATTATATTATTGTTAAGTGAGATTATAATGATTGTAGTGGGATTATAATGATTTAACTCTATGTCAAATCAATAGGTTTGATAGGGGTGATTTTTGAAAACCAGATTTTAAATCCCGAAGTAAAACCGGCGTAGGATCTTAAAATCCAAAATTTGGGTTTTAAAACTCAAAGTAGACATAGCCTTATAGTTTCTGAAATGGAGGAATGATGGAACACGAATATGTTAAGAACCTTGACAGAATAAGACAAGCAATTCTCAAGCTCTCCAGCCCCTAAGCTTGGTCCGCCAATGTTTGCAAATGCCTTCAGACATCTTGCAGCAGCTATTTTGACACGCGGAGATTTATCCACAACTCCAACCCGCATAATTACACGGAAAGCCTCCATATAGGCTGCAGAAGCAGCACTACCATCAGAACCCTCCAAAGCATTACGAAGCATGTGCAGAGCCTCTTGCCTCACAAAATCCTAATGCAACAGGTGATCAGGCAAGGATATATAGGCATGCGCACATACTTATATGACCCAAAAAAGTTTACTTTCAAAGTAATTACAAATAAGAAAAATTATCGAGCCCTGAGACGTTATTTCAGTCACATGAAATCTGAACTGCAGACTCCATAAAAGGGATTAGGGGGGGGGGGGGGGGGATGGGGATTCTGACAATAGTATGTGTGGACACTATGTGCATCAACATTCAACAATTCAAAAGAGATCAAGATAAATTAAGTCTATGTTGCATATCAAGACCCCCAGGCTGTGTGGATTGGCCAGGGCCTTCTTCAGCTAATGAGACCTCGATCCCGAAGCCTTCAGAGTATCTTATTGATAGGTGCATCTATTTTTCTGGGGAATTCACTGCTGATAGATCGCCCAGTGTCCCCCGCCACCTTCCGGCCCGCGGGAGTATACAATGACAACTTCCGGGCATTAACTTCCAGGAAGGTTTATAAGACAGCATACATCCATTACTATGAGCCCTTATTTCAGAGAAAAGAATGAGAACTTAATGGGCAGCATGAACCCCTCTGGAAGTCAAGACACCTTGATGTTCTTTTGAATTTCTTGGAGTCTATACAACATCATAACTTGAATCGAAATGGGATTTGTTTGTCCAATATTAGTAAGCTGATAAAATACTATGTGAATTGTCCCCTATAGCTAAACAATTTTTGGGATTGTGGTAAACACAAGGACAGACTAGTGCCTTTGAAACAAAGTTTCTTTGAAAATGCAGCAATTTAAAGCATTAGAGTTAGTTGTCATTTAACTTGGTTCACCAACATTTAAGATGGGCAAGGAAACATCCTCCATTATACTAAAAAAGGTCTACAGAGTAATAGGAAGAAAACCAACTCAGTATATTCATGTGTAATCACAAATTCCGATAATTGAACCATGCATCGCAGGGGTGATACAACAGTATAGAAGACAAACAGGAGCTAATCCACAGCAAATTAAAGAATAATGTGTCACAGAAGAAAGAACTGAGTAACTACATGATGAAATGGGAGATATCAGTACCTCATTAAACTTTAGTAGTTTTGCAACAATGCTAGTCGTTTCAAGTAATCCAGAAAGAATTCGCCTCCCAAAATACCGATACAGTTCTCCCAAGCATTGTGAAGCACCTTCACCAGCATCCAAAAGAAAGAAAATAAATAAATAATAGAGTTCATATTCCTCTTTGATTTAAACCCTTAACAAATCAAACAAGCAGAAGACAACAACAAAAAACTGTATTATCTGCCTTCTTCCCCCAAGTCAGAATGAAAAGACCAAGAAAGTTGCTAAAAACCATATTATATTGAGAATCTGATTGCAGCAAGGGAACCTAGTTCCAGGATAAATTATTCGTGAACATCTCATTTTTAGCCAAATAATGTAATTCGATTCATATGGAGCATACACAAAAGCAAAAGGATTTGCTATTGGCACCACTCTATTGGTGCACCTTTCATGATATCTTTTGTCACCGTTTTGTTTCCAAAGAAACAGCACCAGGTCAGATTTTTTTTTAAATGGAGATAAATATCTTTTCATAGAACATGATCTTTCAGATTTTTCCTTTGCTCATCTCACTTGTTGCATAACTCATCATAACTACCCTCACGACTCACAAGTTAATATTATCTCCATTAGTGCAATGAAGAAAAGAATCTGAAAAACTTCTTTTTTTAAGATACATAAATTTTATTGAATAAATTAAAGAAGTGCAAATGGATGAGGAAACCCAAAAACTAATTATTTATTCTAAAGCACAGCACTGGCAGTTTCTAGCAATATCGAATACAAAAATGTTGTGAAGTCTTTACATGTTGAACACCACCACACACCTAAACTTAAGCCTACACCAAACCTCATCTAGAGACTCCTCAACATCTTCAAAGACTATAACTTAAATGTAGAGAAGACAACGAACATCAACATAACGCTTGAAAATGTTATCCATCACACAAAGGGATGAGCTATCCCTCAAGGTAATACAAGGTAAATACAGGGCACAACTCGGATCTCTAACGGATTTCAGAAACAAAATAAAAAAGATTAAATTCCATATGACTTGACACCCATGACCCACCATGCAATCTTTTTTTCTTTCTTTTTTTTTCTTTTTTTGATAAGAAACTTATACTTTTATTTCATAAATAGGGATGAGAAATCCCTAGCCTGATTACAGATTCAATTACAAAGCATAATTCCAATTCCTAGATACATCAGATATAAGAGTACCCCTAAAAGCACTATGACTAAGAGACCATAAAGCCACTTTATACTTAATTCCATCCCACATCTCATCAATCGATTCAGATCTATCCTCAAAAATTCGTCTATTCCTCTCACCCCAAATATACCACATCACCACTGATACAGCAATCCTCCCTAATATTTTTCCTTTTTTTGCAAATAGAACCTCTCAAATTATAGAAGCGAGGCCAAAATCAAATCTGGAATAACCCAATTAATGCCCACTTCGTTGAACACCTTGTACAACAATGCTTGAGCAAAAGGACAATGTAAGAGTATATGACTTAGATCCTCCGAGGAGTTCCTGCACAAAACACTCCAACTTGGAAGAGAAGAGCAATTAGGATATCGTTTTTGAATATAGTCGCAAGTAGGCATCTTTCCCAAAACAGTCCACCACAGAAAATTCTGAATTTTCTTTTGGACTTTAAACTTAAACCTATCCCACGCCTCCTCTAAAGCTTCCTCGGTCCTCAAAATTCCTATTTTTCTTTCTAACCATAAATACCAACATATAGCTAGAGCAATCAACAACACCCTAATCCCTATAACACCTGGCCCCTGTTACTAATATATCCCGAAAAACCTTAGGAAAAGAGATTGATAACTGATCTTGGTGAATTCCATTGTACACTCAACTGTCTCAGCACACAATGCCCCAAGCCCCCAAGGCAAGTGAAAAGGGACAATGCAAAAAGACAAGGTCCGGGTCTTTACATGCTTTCCAAACACACACAAGCTTAATGACAAAAGACCAAACATACAACAGTGCAATGCATCACCCAATAAGTGAGCCTATAAATGCAAGGAAAGTACTTGATACTCAAAGATATCTTTTATTTACTCAAAGAATCAATTCGATAAATTTCAAAAATGTACAGGGACTAAAAATATGCACAAACCAGCAACTTTCTGAGCCTCATTCTTCTTCTTGCCATCGGCAAGAAACCCCTGAAGGCTGCTTGCTCTAGAGTATATAGAAATCGGGTCACCCTTCAATATAATCTTAGCCATTGCCACTGATGCCAGATGCCGCACAGGCCTACGAGCTCCAAGCACCAGCAATGAGTATAGTGCATCCTCACATTTCCTTTGGCACAACAGTAAAGATTCCTGAAATTTATAAATTCACATCGGAATTCTCATTCTCACACCAAAAATAAAGGAAATCGCAATAATGTGATTGAATCCAAAGAAGGTTAGAGTGAAATAAGAAGTAACTTATGCGTTTAAACTCTGTAATAGATTATAGTTGAAGTGAATATAATTAATAAAACCCTTTGGCAAGAAAGCCAACATCAGCCAGAAGAACATGTGCGTGGTTTTTACCGTGCAAATAAGGTTTCAGCCAACAATCAAGATGTCATCAGAGACAAATCAATGCAACGTAGAGATAATGAAAATTAATTTATTTCCCTTTAAACTGTTATAAGTTCAAAGAACAAGTGAAAATAGATCAAGTGTACTTAACAGTGAAAGTGAGAATGTCGCCAAAATGAATTAAACTATGCAAATATCAAATTCGGTAGGATGAAGTATGAAGTTCAAGTGTTCAATGGCATGGTTAGGACTTTTAGCCAGCAGTATTTCCCCAATCCTATCGCCGAAACATTACATTCGTCGCACAATAACTGAAAATAACCAAGGGAATAACATTTATCTAGAATGCAGGGAGGTATCAGACCTTGGGCTCCTCCTCAACGGCGGAGATGAGATCAGAAAGAAGATCGAAACAGAGAAGGGGGTCGGGTGGCTTGTGGGCGGCGGAAGTGACGATTGATTCTAGTTGTGCCACCAGTACGCCTAATCTCGATAACAAAGCGCTCTCTCCCGGGTAGTTCCTCGCCATTTTCGTTCAAGTGTGTGCATAAAATGGGAAGTGTAGTTGAAAAGTGAAACTGTTAATTGCAGTGGGATCTGAGATGATGGTGGTGTTCGGTTACGAGGGTATGCTAAACCATGTTGGGGATTTAAATGTAATTGTGTGTTTGGGAATGGAATTGATGCGGTAGAAATAACTTCTTTAGTTTTTTTTATGGGACTTGAGATGGCTCCCATCTTTCTTTCTTCTTTTTTTTTTTTTTTTTTTTTTTAATAAAAATAGACTTAATTGAATTTATTAAGATATCCTTATAAATTATTTAAAAAATATTAACACACCCCTAATAATATTAAAGACACCCCATGTTATACACACCCCTAATAATATTAAAGACACCCCATGTTATACACACCCAATAGGCTCATACTTAAATTCTACCCCTATTTAACTCTCATTCATCTATTTTTACTTTTACAATAAAAAATTACTCCAATCTTAAAACCCTTCTTCATGCTACCACCATAAACCTTCATATGAAGATATAATCACAACAAACATGATTATGGAAGAAGAAAAGGTGATGGAGGAAATTAATGTAAGTATATTTAATGTTTTTTACACTTTTTTTACACTTTGTACATTTTTTTAAGTGGTAGCACTCGCGACGTGCACGGCCGATATCGTGGCCGAACACATCACTATACGTACGGCCACAACCGGCCGAACACATATGCGAGTGTACGGCCACAACCGGTCGAACACAATTTGTGAAATTTTGGTTAAGTAGTGTACGGCCACTAATGGGCGAACACACCTAGATGTGTACATTGTGTACTGGCCGAACATATCCATAGCCGTACATTAGGTTCTGGCCGAACACTTTCATGTGTGTACATGAAGTTGTGGCCGTATAGTCTGTATAGTGTAGGTTTTTAATTGTGTTTTAATACTTTAATTTGTTATTGGTACAGGAACCAAACGTAAATGAAATGGTGGCAGATTATGGTTATTTATTTACCACAATGGCTTTGTTTAACTCTAGGCAAGAGTTGATTAATTGGGTTCAATAAACCGGACGGTTGAATGACATGGTCATTCTAATTAAAAGGTTTGACAATGCCGAGAAAGGTAGGCGGCCTCGTGTGACGTTTGCTTGTGAAAAAAGTGGTACCTACCGTGATCCTATAAAGAATGTACCGAGTGTTGATGAATCTAGTGTTGGCAAAGAAGGAGAGAAAGTTAAGAGTTCAATTGGTAGAAAAAGTACATGGACAAAAAAATGTGGTTGTCAATTTACATTGCAAGGGAATCAAATTGGGTTAAAAGGTCAGTAGGAGTTAAAGGTTGTACGAGGTACACACAACCATCCAATTGGGCAATATTTGGAAGGTCATGCGTTTGCTTAACGCTTAACTCCTGCACAAGATGCATTTGTGCTAAATTTGTCAATGGCAAACAGTCAACCAATAAACATTTTAGATACTTTGACAAAAGAATGGCCGGATTCAAAAGCTACACTTAGACATATCTACAATGCTCGGATAAAACATAGAATGGTGGAGCGTAAGCGCCGGTCCCAAATGCAGTACCTTATGGAAAAATTGGAAGCTGAAAGGTATTCATTTCATCATAGGCAATGCGAGAAGACCAACATGGTAAAAGATATCTTTTTTGCTCATTCTACAAGTGTTGAGTTACTTCATGCCTTTCCACATGTGTTGTTTATGGATTGTACTTATAAGACCAACGTATATAGACTGCCTTTGTTGGAGATAGTTGGAATTACGTCAACATGCATGACATTTTCTGTTGCATTTGCCTACATGGAGTTTGAGCGGGAGGATAATTACATGTGGGTTTGCGGCATTCTAAAGGACTTGATGCACGGATATTGTTTGCCTAGAATTTTTCTCACCGATAGAGAGTTGGCCTTGATTAATGCAGTAGAGTCCACGTTTCCATCCACCGCGCATTTGTTGTGTAAATAAATGGCACATTCGAAAAAATGTGTTGGCTAAGTACAAGAAAAGGTTTCCCACCAAGGATGAGTGGAAGTCGTTTAGCCGTTCATTTGACATCGTCATTGATGCTGAAAATGGAGGAGAATTTGTTGATTGTCTACGACGGTTTCAAGATGAGTACATGAACAACCCGAAGTCCAAAATAGTCGTTAACTATTGTATGAAACAATGGATTACACCTTACAAACACAATTTTGTATCGGCTTATACAAAAAAGTTCATGCATTATGACAATGTTACGACGAATAGGTAAAAACTTGTAAATATTCTGTATTTTAAAATCTTAAAAAATTAGTGAATATTCACTGACAACTGCAAGAAATAGACTCTTAGAACAAAAATCTACAACCATTTTTTTTATTACTAGAATCTACAGAATTATACCTAAAATGTATTTTATGCCCTCAATTGCATTTTAAAAAATTTCCCCCATTTTCACGCTTTACATATCAGATTTCTCCCCTTCCCTTTCAAATGTTCAGATCCACTTTCTCTCTCCACTCCCTCTCTCAAAACATCTCATTTCCTTGCAGTAAGTATCCATGGCCGGCACAAGCAACGACATTCACACAATAGACTTCATTCATGCTTCGCAGGGAAGATCCCCTCTCCATCGCGCACAAGCACAGCTGCCGCCATGCTCTTTCTCGGCATCAATGGCGTCTTTCTCTACAGCCCCACTTCCAGCGTCAATGGCGTTTCCCAACGCAACCTAGGCCGCCGCACTTCATCACGATAGCATAGGGCCCGTCTATCGCGACCACCCTATAGTTTGCGATCGCGAACGGCACCCTTCCTCACTTCTGATGGACGCTGCATCGTTGACTTCTCTCATTCAAACACAAGTTGTTGCCTCTCTCAAGAAGATCTTCTTCATGTCAGCGCCGCCTATTACGGATGTCGGCGTCCCAACGTCGAACTCCCATCACGTTACCGGAGGTCTACCGTTGCCGGCGATTTCCAAGGCGGCAGCGGCCACACAGGTCTTAGGACAGGTTCTCCCCTCCCAATGGACTTATTAATGGGCTAGGGTTTGCTAGCCCAGATGTGCACCCCCAGTTTCAGTTAATACAATTCCAGGATTCACACCCCCAGTTTTCACTAGATACACCCCTCCTGGGTGCACCCACTGGTCCTTAGTTCACCCCCAGTTTCAGTAAATTGATACTTATTTTTTCTTCATTGATGGAATTATTATTTGCAATGCATTGTTTGTTTCTAGTATGCAATGTGTATTGCAAATATGCAATGTTTACTCGGTATATGCAATGTTTACTCGGTATATGCAATGTCTGTCTAGTATGCAATGTTTGTTACAAATATGCAAAGTTTGTTGCAAATATGCCATGTTCGTTGCTAGTATGCAGATATTAATGATTACAATTAATATGTCAATTGTATACAAATATTAATGATTACAATTAATAAATATGAACTACAAAATTTATATTATTTAATGTTAACTATTAATCCTTTAGTAAATAAAAAAACCTGAATAAAAAAAGTTATTCAACTCATAATTTAAAATTTGAATACAAATATAATACTATAATAATATTAATTATTAATGAAAAAAGATAAGAAAATTGAAAGTTTAACTTTAGTGGTAAAGTGGAAGAATAAGGGTAAAAACGTCAATTTAGGTGTTCTTTTGTAGTTTTAACTAATAGAATTTGGAGCTTGTTGTTTTGTGTAATATGAGTGTCCCAATTGTAGGTTTAAGTGATTTTCCCAAAAAATTATTTGGTTATGCCTATAATGTCTAATTTTATTGTTGTAGGGTGGAAAGTAATCATGCGAAGTTGAAAAGGTGTCTACAAACGAGCCAAGGAAACTTTGAGACATTTTGGATCAAAATTCATTCTCTTCTTGAGACCTCACACATTGCGGTTAAGGCTTTGTTTGAGAAGAGCATTAATGTGGTGCTAACATAAATTTAAGTCATCTTTATTCAAGCTTTTAAAAGGAGAGATATCAATCAAGGCATTGGAGATGATACTCAAAGAGATGGAAACCCATTCATATGACGATCCTTTGCTATGTGGATGTGTTCTAAGAAAGACTTGTGGGTTGTCTTGCTCACATGAGATCTCATAATTCAAAGCTGAAGACATTCCCATCCCACTTGACATAATTGACAGATTTTGGACGAAGTTGGATATGAGGGTCATAGAGCCGAGCGGAGGGTTCAGTCAAGGACCGAGTGAGGGGCAAAATCAGGGGTGGAGTGAGGGTCAGCAACAGGGGCCAAGTCAGGGGAAACATCAGGAGTCGAGTCAGAAACAAAGTTAGGGGGTTGCACATGATATTAAAAGTCGGTTGAATGACACGTTGATGGATGTTGTCAAAAAATTTGACAACAAGAATGATCCAGAACAATTATTGATGTTGAAAAGGTTGAGGGAAATTGTAAATCCTACAACTATATCACTACTTGAGCCGCATCCTCTAAAGAAGACTCGTGGTAGGCCGAAAGAAAAACGTTAAAAGAAGAAAGACACATCCGCCAAGCGTGAGAATAGTGCATTTGAGTATGTTGAATCAATGGTAGATAGTTGTTCTCCACCTACAATTGAGTTTGGTGGAACAGTGTCTATGACACAGATGTTCAGTAATGCAAAAGGAAAAAAACAACTTGTATTTTATATTCACGTTTACTTTTCAATGCATTCAATTTATTGTGTGTGTAATTGTCACATGTTTTTTTTAACAGATTCGTCGAAAATTTGTACCCCCACGTAGTGCGATTGAGTTTGTTGACCTTCTACCAACATGGATCCGTGGGTATGTTGCGAGTACTCGAGATGTTGTTGACGATGGTCACTGTGGGTTCCGTGCAATTGCTGAACAAATGGGCTTTGGAGAGAATGAATGGCAGAAGGTTCGGAGTGATCTCATGGGAGAGTTAACAATGCATAGAGATTTGTATTCGAAGGTATTTTATGGTATAGAGGTGGTTGATGAAGTAATGCTGAGTTTGAACAATTTTGAGTGGTTTGCTCATAAGTTTCATTGGTTTACTTTGCCGGAGATGGGATATATTGTTGCATCGACATACAATGTGAACTTGTCACATTGTCTAACAAAATGTGCAACACATACTTGCCTTTCAGAACGATTGCACCGATGGAAAATCCAAGATGCATTTGTATTGCACTACTCGAAGAGAGGCAACATTTCATTGCGGTACGTATTATTTTGACATCGTTAAATATGTAGTTGTAGTTGTTATCTATAATGATTCATTCATTTATGCATGTTAACTTGAAGATAAACCATCCACTGCCTCACATAACATCTCATTGGGAAGAGTATCGTGATCTATGTACTCAAACGTGGAAAGAAATTTGCAAGCAATGAATATTATTGTGTTACAAACTTATGGGATTTAAACCAGACGATGATGCATTTCCGATAGTTATTAATCTTTGTTGAACACTCGTTAATGTAGGATTTATTTTTGAATTGGTGCATATTGTTGAACACTCATTAATGTAGGAATTATTTATGAATTGGTGCATATGGTGAACACTTGTTATTATAAACGTTATTTTGATTTATTGACGTTAGTTTGGGCAGATTTTTTGTACAGATTTTATGTTCTGGATTGCATGATGTTCGGTCATATGGGTCGTGCATATGAGCATTGTTCGACCAAATGGGTCGTGCCTATTAGCATTGTTCGGTCATATGGGTCGTGCATATGAGCACTATTCAGCCATATTGGTCGTGCATATGACCATTGTACGACCATTGTGGCCGTGCGGTACGCAAAACGATCAGTTGTTTCGGCTAACACCTGTTCTTATGCAGTAAATAATAATTATCACCATCAATAAATCAAAATAATGTCACCCATCTATATTCAAGTAATTTAACAAGTGGAACCTATTAATTTTCACCATCAATAAATCAAAATAATGTTACCATCCATATTTACCATCAATAAATCAAGATAATGTCACCCATCCATATTCAAGTATTTTAACAAGTGGAACCTAATAATTTCCACCATCAATAAATCAAAATAACGCCACCATCAATAAATCAAAATAACATAATCCATAAATAACATCACCAATAAATTAAACATCATCCATAAATAACATCACCATTTATATTCAAGTCTAAATAACAACATCATCATCAATAACATCATCCGTAAATCATCTACGTGGTCTTCTACGTGCGGACGGCTCAGGTCTATCATCATCAATATCCGGATTGGGCGCATCAGGCCAGCCCATACCTCCTAAAGTAATGTAAGCCTGATCTATCGGTGACATGGCATACGGGAGGGTTAGATCATGAAGATGTAATCTCCACATGCGTACCGGCATCTCCAACAAAGTAAGGGCAGCTTGTTGCTGAGTTAACGATGATGATGCTCCCTCAACAGCGTTTGGCACAACATTTTATGTGACACGATCAGGACGATGCACGAGTGGATGAGAATGTCTCATAAACTAGTTAAGATAATCACTCGTGTAATCCCACGATCTAGCAACAACACGTCCACGACGACGGTTAGACAGAACGTGACTATCCCACGTTCTATAGTAGCCTTCAAGTCATTCAGCCCAAATAAGTTTGTACTTAAGAACTTTACTAGGTCTAGATGCATACTTGGGACCAAGAGGAGCAGCAGGAATGGTCTGAACGTAGCCAAACTTTCTAAGAACACGGTTCGAATGATAGGGCTCAGCAATATCGAATGATCTAATGCATCAATGAAAGAAAGCAATTTCATTCAATGGATGATACTCACGAACATTTGCGTAAGGGTTCCATTCGACCTATAAGTAGTAATCAGGTTTATATAAACAAATGCACATGATAAATTAATAGGTTGAAATCATTAAACTAACAAAAATACTTACTTCAGATACTGTTAGTGCATCTAATTTCTCTCGATAACTGACTAGATCTTGAAACTGTCTTACAGCTCGTGCCGAAGGCAACCACTTCCTAGCCAACGGAAACTGGGGATTGAACCCTCTGTTGAGGGCAGGTTGAGTAAATGGAAAATGCTCATAAATCCATGCCTACACATTTAATTTAAAAAATTAATCACAAAGCATGAACAATTATATATAAATACGTTTGATATTTTTTTTACCTCCAATAGGGGAATAAATCCGCAAATCTGTTTAACACCATGTCTAGATGCTATCCCCAGTTGCCTATATAAGTAGACTAGAGTCGCGGTAACAACCACAAATCAGACGAGCAACATCGCCATAACACAACACAAACCGAAAATCAAACTCAATGTATGATATACATTCATACCCAATGCATTTTATTAGGGGTTTTATACAATAAATCACTAAAACTTATTCAACAATTTGAAAATTCCCCACAAACCATATAAACCCTAGATTTTAGGAAGTAAAAACATTTAAAATGAAACAAAGTTCTTACCATATCGATCATCCATTTCGTTTGTTGTTCGTTAGGAATCAAGAGAGATTGTTCGGCTCTTATTCTCCTTGAAATGCACGGCTCGTTTGGGAGTGAGAAGAAGAGAGGCACGGTTTGGGGGTGAGGGAATGCACGACTCTTGTTCTTCCTTTTGTTTTTAGGGGAGAGAATGGATGGGGTGTGTATAGTATTGTGTTAGAAGACATATTAATTTAAGTTTTAAGTTTTAAGTTTAACCCCTATCTGTAATTCTACTACATCAAAAAAAAAAAATTAAGTTTTAAGTAAAAAAAGGTTAGAAATGAAATAAAATGAGGTGTGTTTAGTAAAAAAAATGGAATTTTAAATTTTGTTAGAGTGTTTAACATTTGGGGTGGGAATAATATAATTTGGGGTGTTGATAGCCCCATCCTTTTTTTAATTAAAATTCAGTGTCTTAAAAAAATCAATAAAGAAAAAGTGAATGTTAATGTTATAACACACGAATTTACTAGTAGTGTTTTCAAGCAGTTTTTGTTAGGTCGATCCATCAAAATTTGGGGTATGGCTTCCCGGCTCATGTAATAATAAAAACTAATATCTCTTAGAAAAAGGTGAAAGTACTCCTTATGTTTAAAAATTAAATAAAGATGTACATACACTACCATTTAAAAAAATTTAATAATGGATAAACGAATAAATTATTTAAAATAATACCCCCTTCATCCTCTACTTAGTGACTCATGGTAACTTTTAAGCGTGTGTTTAATGTATGAGCAACAATTTATCACAAGTAGTACAATCTTTTTACAACATGTTGCTAAAAATTTAGGGCACAAAAGTCGGCCGTATATGTGCTAGTTGTCGGTCTATCGTTCGTCTAGTGATTTTTTACTAGACATTTTTTTTCTTTTGGACTTTTCGTCATCACAATTCAATTCGAGCGTTCGAGCACACTTTTCAAGTGGAATCGACGCTCTGATCAAAACACGTGACTTAGCCATGATGTATAATATTTTTTGATAAAATTCTATCGTTTATGGGGTGAAAACAATAGTTTATATTTCTCGACATTATTTTTACAAGATGTAGTTTTTTTAGGGACCTCTTTGCAATTTTCTGTTTTTGTTAAATAAGAGTTTCTTATTTAATGAAAAAATTAATAAAAAACATTTACATATAAAATATTTAAAAAAATTAATAAAAAATATATTAGGCGAAGGCTAGGCGATGTCAATTCGTCCAACTAGTAATTTCCAACTTCTGCGATTTTGCAAAATAATGAAAGCTAGAGAAGCGTGTTTGAAAAATAAGTGGCATGTCATCAAAATATATAAATCGTGTGAGATAGAGATTGTGTTTTTCTATGATTCTATTATTTTTCAAATTGAATGTACGAATTTTATTTTGACAAAAATGCCATTTTATTAAGCCTTTGCAATCGCCAGTTGACAAACCATCCAAAATTGTCGAAGGGTCAAGCCAAATATGGGAACTATGGAAGAAAGTCCTAACAGCTCTAGCAAGTCTGTGTGCCTTAGCATTATTGGTTACACGATTAGCATATTTTATACTAAAGAAGCTAATAGATCCTTCTATTCTTTGATAAAATTCATAAACATTGAATCTGTCACATAATCAATTTGTATGGCGTCCGCAACAACCTTTGCATCCATCTCCACCTCCACCCGAATCATGCCCCTTTGCTTGATCCTAGTATCCCCATAACCTCACCCTCGTCAACTCGGTATTGTCCCAATACAACAAATGTTCTACTTTCGATGAACCTGTCATCCTCATCGTGAATGATTATTCTCACCCCCATTTTCATGGTATCGACAAAGAAATCGGTATCCACATTTGCCTTTAAGAAGGGGCTTGTAGGAGCTTGGAGAGCTCGTGGGGTCTCGCCTAGTCTTCGCCGCTATCCATTCCTCCACATAGCAGGCAGCGAATGCACATAAATTGTGTTTTACTACACTCTCACCACTTTTCATATTAAATCCACGATTGAGATTAAAAAAAATGACCACAATTGAATGCACACGAATTGTGCTTTTCTACAATCTCACCACTTTTCAGATTGAATATACGTCTGAGATTAAAAGATCAGACTGATTATCAATGGTTATGGCTGAATGCACATGAATTGTAATTTTTATATACTACCCTGTTACCATTAGACTACCAACTATTTATACATTATAAAAGAACCTAAAACTTGAAAATTTTAATTTACTAAAAACTCTCGGCATTTATTTTATTTTGTTTTACACTTGAATTTTTATTATTGTCCACGTTAAGTATCTCCTATTTTCCTGGTCAATAATGAAAATTTTGAGTTGAAAACCAATACACAATCAATTTCCAATCTCACGAGAAATTAAATTTTTTAAAATCTCATTGGAAGCAAAACCAAACGAGCATACGATAAAGGGTTAAGTAAAACAGAAAGTTAGACAATCTAATAATCAATAAACCACGAATTGAAAGACAACTACTCACATATTCCATGGTAATTAACATATAATATCTCCTTCAAATAAAATGTATAAGACTCTCAGGATTGCAAGGAATCGTTTGCAATGCCAGACTGACTAATCAAGAGATTAGGCCACAGAACCAACTATGTATTTTTCCCTCTATCTTCTCGAAATAATCTGAATACATTGTCTATGAGAACAACGTCAAAGGCTCATAGACCTATTTCCTTCCTCTTGAAGCATGTACTGTTTTTTCATTTCTTCCAATACGGAATCGTTTGTGCTGTAAAACAGAATACAAGGTCCAAAATATTACTATAAGGAATAACCAAACTTACATATCTCATATTGATGATCTTAAACATAGAGACGTAAAAGAATGGGCAAACTAGCACAAAAATAAAATTATTCCCACGCCAAGATTTTTACCATTTTTTTCTTTTTTCAGCTTGCTCGTTTATATATTGACTATTGAGTATTAACTTACTCTCCTTGTTAGTATACACAACAAGACTTAGTCAAATAGAATAAATTAGTTTGTTATTAGGAGTTGCAACTCCTTTAGTTAGTTGCACTTTCCCTTGTATAAATATTGGCCAAGTGCCCTCCTTTGAAGTTAATGAAAACTTTATCTCTACAATCACACTCCTTATACATGGGCAGTAGGTTTATTAATATAGCTAAGGCTTTAAGCAGATCACAGAAGAAATGGATATGTCCTTCAAAGGTTAGGTTTGGACCGTTTGGTTAATGCCTCCCTCAAACGTGCTTATTAAGAATGTAAAAAATTATGATATGAGATCTTAAAGTCGTGAGCTAAGCCCTTTCAAACCACCTCCTAATTACTTCAGTGAATGTGAACGTGATCCTAATTACTTCAGTGAACGTGATCCTAATATTCCTTGAGCACAAAAAATAAACTTGTTCACTGTACAGAAAATACAAGAAAACCACTCGAGCTATAAGTAGCTGTAGATCCATATGTATGAGAATGTATAGCGAGAGATTACATATGTATACGAGTACAGAGAGGGAACAAGAAACAGGTAGAGAAACTTGCTAGTTTCAGTACCTTAGCTAGTGAGCTAGGAAACTCGGAACAAATTTTTCTGCCAGATATTAAAAATAAGGGCATAACAATTTCTCCAATCCAATTCTACGAGTAGCTGACCACCCCATCCCGGCACAGGGAAAAGAAACAAAAAAGCAAAACCAAAACAAATAAAAAAAAAAAAAAAAGGAAAGGAAAAATATAGTCACCGAGCTTAAAAAATCTGAAGTAAAACCAGAAATCTGATGTGAAGAATTTTCCTTTCGGAAATTTCAAACAAGTAACATTTTCTCTATGCCAAATAAAAATAGCAAGTAAAATTAGAGCCTATGGTCAAGCTACTAAAATCTTAAGAAAGTACTATGAAAAACACATAAAGAAATATAATGAACTTACAACTGATGGAGACATTCATTCAATTCCTTAGCTTGGCTCCGACATTTCCAAACAACAGACATCGTCCTGCCTAGAGCACATTCAGCATATTTGGAAGTGTATTGATCACATTCTTTCAGTGCTTTCTGCTTCATTTTACTGCGCAAAGCTGGGGTTTTTGATGAATGATTATTTGCATCTTTGTAATAAACTTTAAATATCCGAAATGCATAATTAAGCAAGTATCTGCCATCAGCATGCTCACGTGATAAAGACCAGGTGAAGGAATTGTTAAAAATGAACTGCAGAGATTATAATCATGCAAAAAAACAAAAAAGTAATCCAGGGTTCAAACAGTAGATTCAAGTGATGAATTCACAGACAAACCTAATACAATGCACGGGCAGGGTTGTTTGTTCTGCCAAATGATGATATAGTGAGAGACTTCTTTCTGAACAGCATTGTATTTATCATTGCATACACTATGCTTACATAATGCATTTCTTATAATTAGAGTAGCATAGCTAAGGCTACTGCAATAGAAGAATGCACAGCACTCTAATCATAAATCACTAAATTGCAGAATTTCATGCAATTCGGAATAACATAAAGTACCAACATATCTGAGGGTGGCATCCCCTACCCTAGCATAAAATGCAGCAAGGAACTAAAAGAGAATAGGACAATATATGAAGAATGTTAACAAAAACAGATATGCCCGTGCAAATGGCCTGGTTTGACAAAGAGTTGGGGTTTTAGTGATTATTTTGATTCGCCACACACCAGCAGATACAACAGATAAATTTTCCATGGACTACGGATAAAATGAAACTAATATACAATTTTTTTTTTTTTAAATCTAAAGGATAAAGCGTTAGAATGAGAGAACCTTCCAGGTGTCATGGTAAAATGAGGGTATGGAAGAAAGTCATTTATTGTAATAATTAGACATTCAAATAATAGAGAGTAAAGCTGAGAGGAGATTTATTTTTTTTGGCTCATATGATACATGCTAAATACATAAACATTTACCATTTGACATCTAATACTATACTGCTTGTTACTGTGAGGAAATTCAAATTCTAAATAAGAATCTACCCATTGCACCAACATTTGGAATCACGGCATTTTACAGCTACAACAATGTAAAGAAAGTTAACAAAACAATTAAAAAATGACATGTACATCAGTTTCTCAGGCATTCAGAAGCTGCAGCAGTAGGCAACACTGGTGTTGCAGCATCCAAAACATTTGAAAACAAATCTAATTGTCACATTTGTAAGACAAGCATTCCGTTTGAACTAACATTTTACAGGATGAAATCCAATGTTCACAATACATCAATTTAGAGTATAATTGTAGATTGCACATAACATTAAGAATCTCAAATATTAAAATATCAATAGAATGACAGATGAATTCACTTTCTCATTAAAAACAGCAATTTGCAGCAAATCCAGATGGTAGTTACTACATAAACCCAAGCAAAACGCATCGCAAATTTTTCCCAATAAAAAACAGTTAATTATTTCCTTCTCGCACAAATTCAATCCAATACATCATTCCGTAGGTGCATATGAAAATTCATGATGTGAAAATGGCATGCTTAAAAATGCTAATGTAATCAAGGGAGAGGAAACAGCAGTGTTAGGGTTTAAGGTGGGTTTAAAAAAAAACGAGAGAGTACCTTCTTCAACCTTCTTCTTCACGTGATTTTCTCTGGCTTCTTGTACGTACCCCATTTTCCCGATTCACACTTCCAAATTCTTCTCCTCAGCCTGTAAGTCGGCTTACGTATTACCTACTGGATTGTACAGTAAACCTTTCTGCAATTTTTTGCGATTCAACTAAAAGCGTTTTTAAGTTCTTTAAAAAAAAAACTAAAAGCGTTTGTGACTCGCCAATAATGAAAGAGATGTGAGGTCAAATTCCGTTAAATGCACTTTGTCTAATGAATTTTGTTATTAATGTGTAAATTAATGAAGAATATGATCATTGTAGTAGTAAATTTTATCAATTGCATATATGATGGGGGTTAGAGGTTTATCATATGGTTTTGACCATCCGTTCCGTCTCCAATAATATGAAATCGAAACTGAATCGACTACAAGTGTATATGGTCGACACAAATTTATCAAAATTCATATATAATGGGGGTTAGAGGTTTATCATATGGACATGTTCCGTCTCCAATAATATGGAATAGAAACTGAATCGACTACGAGTGTATATGATCGACACAGATTTGTCAAAATTTATAAAAAAATTTTTTTGAGATTTTTCTAATTTTTTTTTAAAATTCCTGCTATTTTAGTGGGGGTGGCGGCACCGACAACAACAATTAGGGTTATGATTTAAATGTTAAAAGAGTTGCAAAGTTAGTTACTTAGTTAGTAAATTGTTAGTATAGTATTTTACTAAATGGTATTTTAGGCGGTGTTTGTTTTGGGATTGGGCCAATCCAATTCAATCTCTCTCAATCCAAATACAAATTCAAATACCAATTCATACTTATAATAATACACCTGTACACCTATTTTTATACCATCAAATCACTCATTCTCTTTCCTACATTCTTTTCTTTCACACACTCATTATCTCTCCTACTTTTCTTATCTTTTTTACTTTTTTTTCACTATTAACAATAATAAAATATTATAACATCACTTTTGATGTGACGTAAATTTAAATCTACTCCTACTTCTCAATCATTAATCAAACACAACTTACACACAATTACTATTAATGGATTACTCAAATCTCAATCTAATCCACCACAATCCCAAACCAAACACCGCCTTAGATTTTTTACACTATTATTAAATTAATAAATTAAAAGGGGAGTAAGGTTAACAAATAAGGAGGTGCAAATAGACGTACCCTTGAATCAAACATTGAGATTTGAGATGAAATTCAGGGTCCGACTATTTACACCTCCATTTGCGTTGAGAACACTCCCCCTCTGAACGCACCCCCCCTCAAATTGTCATAAATGCCCTTTGTATCATTTAATGTATTTTTACTAAAAACACCATGGCTTATAGATGCACCCCCTTTTTGAAAAGTCCCTCTATCTCCCTCCCTCTTTCCCTCCCTTTGCAAAAAACCATCTCCCTCCCACTGATTTCGCACTCCCCATTCACCCATCCACAACCACCGAACGAAGACACCCCATTCGCACTCCTCCGCCGCTCGAAACATCATGGACAAACAAAAAGACGCAGGTATGTAATTTAAAAATTAATGTTCTTGAGTTTTAATGGGTTTAGAGTGATGGTGCACTTCTTTAGTTTTTTATGTTGCATTTGTTTGGTTTTTATGGTGTAATGGTGTATGTATGGTGATTTAGGAATGAAATGGTTGATTTTTTAAGGGTTTTTAGGCGAATGCGATTTAGGGTTTATGGTTTAGGTCGATTTGGTATGCGATTGGTTGTAAGGCTATGTATGTATGGTGATTTGGTACAAGTTGGTTCGATTGGTTGTCGTTTTTATGTTTTTTTATCGCTGAACCAGTGTCGACAGACATTCTCCCCGTCGACTCTGGTTCGTCGCCGATGTGTCTTGTCGTCGACATCGGGTGATCGACCACACATGTTGTTGGTCGACATCGGGTGATTGACCGCACATGTTTTTGGTCGACATCGGGTAATCGACCACAGCTGGTTTTGGTCGACATCGGGGGGTCGACCACAGCTGGTTTTGGTCGATCCACTGTTGTCGGCGATGTGATTTTCAATCGACACCTTCTAATCGAAATTTATTGAGCTTTTTGCTTTTTTTGGTTGAAATTTTGGGTGTTGTTTGCTTCTTTTTGGTTTTGGTCGAAATTTATTCAGCATTGAATTTTGGTTGGAATTTTGGTTGATTTTTTTTGGTCTTTGCCTCTTTTTTTCTCAAATAGATTTTGGTTTTCTGTGGGATATGCTTACATTCTTTATGCTGTGGGATATGCTTACATTCTTTATGTGGGGTGTTTTAGACTAATTCTTATGTGGGATATGCTTACATTCAGCATTGACTAATTTATGTTATTCTTCAAATTTTGTTTGTAGTTTACAAGAGAGTAAGGCCAACCGCTTCTAACATAAAAAAAAAAAGAGCAAATGGTTGAGCCTCCTCAAGGATAAAGTGCACCTCAACCACTAGTTGCCCCATCCCCAACTATAGGTGAAGAAATTGCACCTCCACCTCAAGAACAAAGTGCCTCCACACCACCGCAAGAACAAAGTACCTCCTCACCACCGCAAGAACAACAAATTTCCCCTGCGCTAGAACAACAAGAAGTTGCACCCCAACCACTAGTTGTCCTAGCTATAGGTGAAGAATCTGAAGACGCGGATGAGGATGAGGTAGAATCCGAAGATATATTTGACGATGATGACGATGAGTTCGATGATAGACATGAGGTAGCAAATGAAGAAGAGGAAGCAAATGATGATGTGGCCAATCCTCCACTGTTGACCAGTTTCCAAACTCACGTGGCCAACTACATTTGGAAGGGGGAAGAGCACGCTGTGCTCAAGTGCCATAGCCACATTAGTAAGTTTTTGGCATGAGAATTTGCTGAGAACGAAGATATCCCACAGCATCGACGATGGGTTAAGTATTTTAAAAAGTCCCGACTGCTTGAGATTAGGAATTTCTCATACAGATCCACTAACAAGAACCTCATCACTGCTTTTGTTGAGCGATGGCACCCTGAGACCAACTCTTTTCACTTTCCATTCGGTGAAATTACCATTACACTGGATGATGTTTTCTGCATTACCGGGTTACCTGTTGAAGGACGGCCAGTACGGTCTACTCGTGTTGATCACATCTCTGCATATTCTGATGTTAGTAAGTTGTTGGGCGTAAAATTCGATGTTGCGAGGGGTTTAGTAAGTGGTTCACGGGGGTCTTCGGTCAAGTTAGAATGGTTGCGAGAGAACTTCATGGAGAAACAGTATTCTGATGACCGTGTTCAGGTGTTGCGTGCTTCACGGGCGTACGTGTGGTATACATTTGGCTGCTCTTTATTTGTGGATAAGACTGGAACTCGTGTGTCCACATCCTGGCTTCAGTATTTGGAGGATATGCAAGGTTTGCATGAGTATGCATGGGGAGCGGCCACATTGGCTTATTTATACAAACAACTCGGTTTGACATCCAGACATAAGACCGCACAGATACCAGGCTATTTGACTCTATTAGAGGTAAAATTCATACTTTCCTGTATTGGTCTTTATTTTGCGTTTTAATCAATAATTTTAACCCGTTGTTGTTTTTTTGTAGGCTTGGATTTATGAACACTTTCCCGTATTGGTCAAACCTCCCCATAACATGGACTTCAAGACTGGTGATCCACTATCAGCGAGGTGGGCCCCTGAAGGATATGTCGGCCCATCGATGGCTCGTGTTCAAGCATTTCGAGAGCGTATGGATGCACTAGAACCATATGAGGTGAGAACTTGTCTTATCCTTTCTTTGGTGTGAATAAATGGTATTTAATCAATAATTTACTTGTAATGCAAGTTATGTGGAATCCATATGCAAAAATGAGACAAGATTATCCTTTGTATGAAGTCGCGTACTTTCATGGGTGTTTGGTATGTGGTGATATCGTGGAGCCGTACATGCCAGATCGAGTCCTTCGACAGTTTGAATTTGTCCAAACGATTCCAGAGAGGCCTCTTGTTGCACGTGCTGAACGAAGTGCTAAAACTTCAAAGAAGACTAAGCTTGTGTGGGGCTATTTGGCTGATTATTTTGAGACGTGGGATATGCACCTGCTTTCGTCTGAATGACTCGGAGAGAAGGCCAGACTACCGTGGGAGAGTGCTCCGGACTATAGAACATGGTTCACGCAGAACACGCACGTGTTTTTGTCGAACCCAGCCACATGTGTGACAGCATCGTCTGATCGAGTACCCATCACAGATGATGCATGGCTTATGATCAGCCTCACTCAAAACATGATGGCTCCATTGGTTCAAAGGTGGAAGGACGGAGACACACCGACAGCGAATGAGGCAATGCAGGTTATGGAATCGGGTTGTAGAACACTACAACCGCCACATATTCCGTCGGTATCATCATCAAGGCCAACAAGAGGTAGGGGCAGGGGACGAAGCGAAAAGAAACAGGCCAAGAGATAAATAGAGAATTTGTGTGTCGTGGTGTTTTATGAATACTTATGGATAATTTAGATGTTTACTTTATTTGGATAATTTGATGTTTAATTTGGATGAATTTATGTTTCTTTGGATAATTTGATGTTTACTATGGAATATGCAAATTTGATGTTTAATTTTATGTTTTATGAATTTGTGCGTCGTGGTGTTTTATGTATATGTGTTTAATTTATGTAGGTGTGTTAAATTATTTGGGATAAATTGGTATAATATTCGTCGACCAAACCTCGTAAGCAAGATCAAATGTTGTCCGTCGACCACGTAAAATCGACCTAACATGCGCATGTCGGCCAAAATAAGTCGGTCGACCACATATTATCGACCAAAACGCCTCTGATCACAATTAATATGTCGACTTTTCATGCAGTTGGTCGACCATTTAATGTCGAATATTAGCCCAATGGTCGATGATTTGTTGTCGGCCAAAGTATATATGTTCAAAATTAGTTTGTCGACTTGAGGTAGTTTGGTCGACTACAAGTGGTAGACTTGAGGTAGTTTGGTCGACTACAAGTGGTCGACGATTGATCATGTCGTCGTCACTCAGTGGTCGACCATAATAGTCATGGTCGATGCTTTGTTGTTGGTCGACATCGTGTTGTCGACCAACCTATCTCTGTTCAAAATTAAGTTGTCGACTTGAGGTAGTTTGGTCGACTATAAGTGGTCGACGATTGCTCATGTCGTCGTCACACAGTGGTCGACCATAACAGTCATGGTCGATGCTTTATTGTCGGTCGACATCATGTTGTCGACCAAAGCATCTATGTTCATAAATTGGTTGTCGACTTGGGCAAGTTTGGTCGACCTTTGGCTGTCGACGCTTACAAAAATGAGTTCATAGACCTTTGGTTGTCGACTTGGGCAAGCATATCTGGCAACGTTCTATTCAATACAAAATGAGTTCAAATGTAACTGTAATGTACACAATTTATGACCAACTTACAAAAACATATATGAGTATTTATGGCCAAGTTTAAAGTTTGACAAAAGCAACTCATTTACAATAGTTTCACAAAAAGAATGACTACTCCAAGTCATTTACAATAGTTCCACAAAAAGAATGACTACTCCAAGTCATTTACAATAGTTTCACAAAAAGAATGATGACTACTCCAAGCCATTTACCAAAAAGAATGACAATCACCCTATCTAATACGATTTTCCTTATACGCGTCCATCCACCCACTTGCAATTTGTTTTTTGTGTGTAACCCACGAACTTCCAACGGGAGGAAATGGGACATTGTCAGACAACACTACCTGTAGCAACCAATAATGACATTAATTGGACATCTATATATTTTTCATAAATATAAAAAGTTAGTAGAATACCTGCACAAAGTGATTATCATTGACGTGACCCACGAAAATTCTTTTGGGGTTTTCAGGTGGCGAAGTTCGTAGAGAAAGAAATGTCAACGATATCTTATTACCCAAAGTTATCAAGGCTACATTGTAGGCCGATGCCACCAAGTACCCCATATAGGGTAGATGAAACCAAAACTTTGACCGTGCAAAATCAGCAAAACAATTTAGGGCAATCAATATCTGGTTCAACATCTTATCCTCTCTAAAGACACCCGCGTTTAAGTGGACATGGTGACTCAACTCCGTCATCATGTCTTGTCGAACTTTTGCCCAGTTTTCCTCCCCAAACCCCATTGCCTCAGCTACCGATCGAAAACCACAATGGCCGTCTGATGCAACATCAACACATTCCATCACGTACGGTTGAAAACGAACGGGCAATAGAGCTATAAGTCCTTGTTTTGAGGTAGATGAGCGCGTACGCTTACGAGGAACCACCTATGCACCAAATTATTTTTCAAAATAAGCAACGTATTAATAAGCAATGAGCCACAAAACATGTAGAAAAGACAAATACCTTCGCCTCCTATTTCTTTTTATTCGAAGTAGACACCTTCGCCTCTTGTTTTTTTGTATTCGAAGTCTTTGAAGGCTCCGTCAAGTCAACAACCGTGGTTGGGAAAGGCATTGATTCTATGTACTCAAAGAGGCTAGGATCCCGTTTTGTCGAAAAAGCTTTAGGTTTTTTCTTATTTGTTTTGGGTCGACCACGGGTCTTGACTTTCGGCTCTGGTTCAATAAGAGAAGTGGTCTTTGGATTCCGAAGTTCTATGGCTTGCCTCAACATTACCCTCTTCTGCATCGGCTCCTCCTGCTCCTTGTAGGCAATCAACAAACCTTTAACAACATCCTCATATCGGGTGTCAAGATCTTCAACCACATCCTCTTTCACATCTATCACATCTTCCTCCTTTCTCAAATTTGTCTCCATGTCAAGGTTTCTCCAAAACTTATCAATAGTTTCTAAAGGTATCGATTTGCCAAGCCGGTGATATTCGTCGAGTTCGTGAGTGCATGGCAACCCGTATACCTTCCTTAGATAGTGATTGCATATGTCAGGATTGGACTCGCCGTGTTCGATACACGTCATTTCTTTGTAAATCTTTTCCAACGTGTAAATTGACACCACTCCTACAAGCTCATGATATAGCACAGACTTGAACTTGTGTAAAGCAACATTCACACTCTTCTCAAACGAGGCTTTAATTGCATTGTGGCTCGCTTGATAAAGTGTGTCCGTCTTTGACCAACAAATCTCAAAATTGCCCACACTATTACCTAACGACCTCTTCAGTGCTGCATGATGACTCTCAACCCTGAAATTGTAGTTATAGTAATTATCATTTTAAGTACACAATAAATAGAAAAAGTCCAACAACTAGAAACTATTAATTATCAATGAATAATAAAAAATTATATATATAATATTAAAACATATCTGTTCGTTGTTGTATTCTCATAATGCATGTATTCATCCGTCCACACGGCTATGAATCTCTCCTTGAAGGGATTTACCCACTGTGTCATGCAGTACGAGTATGCTTCAATTTCCTTGTTAACATTTGCATACTCACTTTGAAAAATCTTAAGAACGGTAGTCAATTCTTGTTCGGAGGATGCGTTCGTCACATTTTTCCATGAAAAGAAGAATATTTCCCAATCCTCCTTGGTCTCAAACTTGCCCTTGCATTTGGCCAAAACATTCCTATCTATGTGCCATCTACATAGGAATTGTTTAGCCTCTGGAAATATGGAAGAAACAGCATTCACGAGGGCTAACTCCCGATCCGTAACAACAACTCTCGGTAAACTCACATCCTCCAACAACTCACGAAGGACACTTAATTCCCACGTATAGTTCTCCTCCTTCTCACCGTCGAGAAATACAGAAGCTACCGAGAAGGTCAGGCTTGTGGATGTAAATCCCACCATCTCAAAATAGGGCAACTTATATTTGTTAGTCTTGTACGTGCAATCCATTATCAACACACTTGGAAATGCACGGTACAACTGAAGGCCTGTGGGGTGTGCAAAAAATAGATCTCGAATAGTATTCGACACTGGACAATATTTGTGGATTTGATAATATTGATTATCAATCAACAATGTCATCAACTGTTGTAGTTGACTTTTTCCAGCAAAACCTGCCAATTTATTCTTGCTTCGAACGTTGTACACGGTGCGGATGGTAGAATAGTTGTTCGGATTTCTCGACTTAAGCAATTTCAACACATCCTTCGGTGGAGCGTTGCACTTGGACATATCAACAACCAACTCTTCTTCTTCGGGCGTTATCCTACCAACGTACGAGTGGCCCTCAAGGTACATGGCTACAGGATGATTGTGGGTCCCACATCTCACGTCCAACCTCCACTCATTTTCCGATATTTTTATACCCCTTAACAGAAAAGGACATCCACACTTCTTCGACCCCGTTGTCCTTTTTCGGCCCTTTTGATAACACAACTAATTGGTTTCTTCCCCTTGGCTTATTTTGACGATAGGTTCCACCACGCTCACATGTCAATAAAACTTGTGCCTTCTTCTTGCCACTGCCATTATCTGAGTGTTTTACAACAATGACAATGTTGTGTTGTAAGGCTACGTCTCGAACCCATTCTCTTAAGGCCTCTCGAGTTTCGAAATAGTTAAAATTGGTGAAGACATTGGTGTAGTCAATCACAAGATCATTATCCGGGGCATGCTCATTAACCGGGGCATCTTCATTAACTAGGGCATCCTCATTAACCGGGGCATGCTCATTAACCGGGGTAACCTCATTAACCGGGGCATCCTCATTAATTGAAGCACCCTTGTTGGCTTCATCATCACAAGGCCCCAATGGGTTATCCGAATAATAAAAGAAATTCGGATCAAACTCTTCATCATCCGCCAAATTCTGAAAAACAAACACAAAATCCATGCTATAATCAATCCAAAGGATGTTGACGAAAATAATATAGTTGTATAATAATTCAAACACTCAACCCTCGTATCATACGTTAGGATTAACTTATGTGTCGACACTCAACCCTAAATCATGCTATAAGCGTAATCAAAAGGACAAATCTACTAAAAATACAACCCGTCGACATCATCATATCGATCAACATACTTTTGGTTGGCCATGTTTTGTCGGACACATAGGCGATGGTCGACTTCTTCCCGTCGACCAACAATGAGATGGTCGACTTCGTCCCATCGACCAACAATGAGATGGACGACTTCTTCCCGGCGACCAACAATGATATGGTCGACAACGGGCGATCGACCAAACCACACTGCGTCGACGAACCAGTATCGAAATACATACACGCTAAACTCATATTTTTTAAACGTGCCAACATCCCAAAAATCCATTTTCTTCCAAATATATATCATAAACTACTCAAAACCAAGCAAGGAACAATATATTATGAATTAAACTAAGAAAACACCCTTATATATCCCTACATTACGAAAATAAAAAGTGTCAAAAAGCAAAACATTAAACTTACATATTTGTAGAACCCTTCACGTGTTTCAACCATTTTGTTATCCTTCAAGGACCCCGAATATAAAGGAACGATTTTATTAAAATGGTGTGGCCGAAATTGATGAAATGAGAGTGGCCGAAATTTTTTTCGGTAACTTGAAAGTGAAGAAATGGTGAAGAAGGGGTTTAGTGTGGAAGGGGAAAGGCCGAAAATTAGGGGGGGTGCGTCCAGTAAGTGGGGTGCATTTAGTATGTACCATTTTACTAATAGGGTATTTTTGGTATTTCACATGAATATTATAATATAAAACAAATAAGGGGGAGTGTTCTCAACGCAAATGAAGGTGTAAATAGTCGGACCCTGAAATTCAACGGCCAAAGCCCAATTGCTAAGTAGATGCGTTGCACTTCTCTCTTTGTTTAATACACTCGCACTTTATTTATTCTTCTAAAAATGTGGTAAATTAGCCCCGACTAAACGGGCTGACTCGATTAACCTTAAAAAATGCAGTGTTAGGGTTGATAGATTGTAGACCCGTTTAAATTTAGACTTTTTTTACCCGGTTCAGTTAGCCCGTGGACTAAACGGGTAAGCCCGCTAGCCCGAGCTACTATATATTTCTTTATAATGTGTAGGAGTGCATAAAAAAAGACCAGAACCGAACCGACCGGTTAGTTTCCAGTCCGGTCTCCGGTCCTTCAAATTTTGGATTCTGATTTTTCGGTCCGGACCGGAATATATATATATATATATATATATTTACTAATGCACTCTCACTTATTTTTCAAAATCAAGTAATTGGTGAGTAGGGATGTGCAAAGTATGGTTCAGACCGACCAAACCGACCGAACCAAATCAGACCATTAAATATGGTTCGGTTTTTGGTTTACGGCTCGATTTACGGTTTTTAAAATTGATTTTTTTAGTATGGTTTGGTTTACGGTTTTCACTAATGAAAAACCGCAAAAAACCGAACCAAACCGAACTTGTTTTATATATATATATATAATATATATATATATATATTATATAATATTATCTAAATACATATTATAGATTTATAATTTTTATATTATATAATCCCTAAACTAGTAAACTCAAGACATTTTTCAAGCCGACAAACCCAATTGTCCAAAGTCAGAAACCATACTCATTCTCTTCTATATAGTATTTAGCGCCTCTACGTGAAAGACGCTCTCAACCTCTCACAGTCTCACTCACTCTGAAATCTCGAAGAAGACAAAAGTTTGTTGTTTCTTTTTGTGGTTATTTAGTTATTTTTTAACAACTAGTTTGTGAACGTTGTAATAGCATTTCGTCTATTCGAATTATATTTTGGATTATTGGGATTTCATTTTGTCTATTCTATTGAAATTTTGTTTTACAATTTTATTAATTATTGTGTATAGGGAAAAAAATGAGCAAAACTACGGTTCGATAAAAACCGACCGAACCGCCCGAAATATTATGATTTCAAACCGAACGGTTTTAAAAATACGGTTTGGTTTACGGTTTTGAAAAAAAAGAACGGTTTATTATTTGGTTTATGATTTACGGACGGTTTGGTTAATGATTCGGGTGGAATTTACACGATTTAGATGCATATTTGAAGCTCATTTGATGTTGATTTGATTGAATTATACAGTAAATATGATTGTTTAAGCCGAAATGAGAGAAAGGTTGTGTTTTGTCGATTGTGTAGGAAATACGATGGAATTTGGAGCAAAACACATACCACAAGTGATCGGACCAGAAAGAGGAGTGCACGGTTGGATTCGTCTCGAAAAATGGAGTGGATTAACCAAAGGAATCGAGTCAATCCGACATACGAGGCGAAAGTTATGCATGGAACGAGAAGAGGAAACTCGGCCGAGTGCGTCAACTCGGCCGAATCTGCAACTTTGAACTCTACTACGCACTCGGCCGAGTGAGCCAACTCGGCCGAGTAAGGATGAATGCGTAGCTCCTGGAATCGGACATCACTCGACCGAGTAAGGTTACTCGGCCGAATCTGCAATTTTGCACTTTACTGCGCACTCGGCCGAGTAAGGTTGAATGTCGTAGCTACTGAAATTGAAGACCACTCGGCCGAGTGACCCTCACTCGGCCGAGTCTCGGCTGGAAAGAGTTGCTACACGCTTCTTAAGTGTTCCACTCGGCCGAGTGACCCCAACTCGGCTGAGTCACCCCATTTTCGGTGCCAAACTTGTATTTTCTCCATTTTTGAGGGATCAACTTGCAATTATGCCATTCAAACCCTTCCCAAACACTATATAAACTCCCTTTCTTAAAATCCAAAAGAGAGACTCTTTTTACAAGCATTTTTCCACACACACATTCACATAGTTGTAGGTGTTCTTCATTTTGAGTTTAATTTCTTCAATAGATTAGATAGAATAGTGGTGTTTACTTCAAATCAAGCTACGATTATCATCGGGCATCGTCTATTACATCATTTTGTAGCTAAATTCGTATGATCAAGGTGATATTACTCTATTTTGCAATTCAATTTGGTATTTTCTTAATTTCTTCAATCTCTTGTTATTTTATTATGAGTTTGATGTTATTTGTTGTTGCAGCCATGGGATTCTCTTCTAGAACCATGGGCTAATCCTCAATTGCCTTGGGTGTGGATGTTTTGATGAGAATTTAGTGTAATTGTGGATTAATTGCATGATTAGCTTATAATTTTGGTGTTTATGTTTCTAGAGTTGTACTTTGATTGATTCATTTGGTTGATCAACCCTATTAGCAAGCATGTTCGATTATGTTTATTGCAACGAGAGTTGGGTAGCATGATTGAGAGTGTGAGTGTGAGCTTTGATAAATTGAATAGAAGTTAATTAGTAATTAGCTCACCCGAGAGGGGTGTTAATGGCTAGACCGACAACCTTAGACACTAAATGAATAGAGGTCGTCTAGGAGTTTGGTGAGAGGGCGTTTCATAAGCATTAGTAACCGTGTTGAAAGTGCTTATGCAACACTATCTTAGGAGCTTATGGTATTTGGTTAGATCCTATAATTGTTAATCAATGCACGATGTTTACCTATGCCTTTCGAGGGGGTTTGCACACTTATGTGATAGCCTTTAGCTTAACCAAAATTTGTAGTAAAATCATGTAATTGGTTCACTAGTTCACTTAATTGCTCACAAAACGGAAACACCCGAGGCAATACACTTCCATTGCACTTTCCAAAAGAAAGTTAGATAGATTGTCATTTCTTGTCACTAGTTCTTATTACTTTAGTTAATATAGTTTACTATTTTTGTGCTTATTCCCAAAAATCCAAACAACATCATTTAGTTACTACAATAGCATGCCTACTTGTAACTTTAGGGATTCACTAGCACTCAATTAAGTCCTTGGAACGAAATTTTACTTGGTATACTTATCGTACTACTAACGAACCCATACGCTTGTGGGGATCGTATAGTTGTTAAAAAGTGTGAAAAAATACATCCAAGTCAATGGCGCCGCTGCCGGGGATTTAAGCGAGTGTTATTTGTGAAACTTAAAGTTTGTTGAGTGTTATTGATAGTAACATTTCTTTTTGTTATTTTATTTTAGTTCGTCTTTGTGGGCTTTGATACTTGTCTTTTGTAGGTGTATGATCACAAGATCTCATGGAGGAAATTTGGAACCATTGGATCTTGAGATCGAGGCACACGCAAGAAGAAGGAATCGAAGTAGGAATCGACAAAGAGTCATAGAAGAACCATTTGAGATGGAGAACATTGAAGAGATGAATCTTCCACCAAATGGAGATGATGAGCCTCAAAGAGAGAATCCCCAAGTTGGGAATCAACAAGGAGGTAATCCACCTCAAAATCCTCCACCAATTCTCCATAATCCGAATCCACCTCAAAATCACCTTCCATATCAAGGATACTATCCTTACCCCTATCCACCTCCACAACAAGCCTACTATCCACCACCTCAACCTCATCAATATCCACCACCTCAACACCCTTACCCTCCACCTTACTAATATCCTCCACCTCAACACATTCAAGAGGAATACATCCCTCCTCTTCCACATATGGAAGAGCCTCAACGTGTTTACCATGGAAGGCCAATGAGGGAATATTTTGAGCCTCAACCTAGGGAGCATTACGATGGGTTGGCAAGACCAAGGGTGGAGGCAAACAATTTTGAGATTAGTGCCTCTTTATTAAGGATGTTGAGGAAGAGACAATTTGAAGGAAGGACGGAGGAAGGATTTGAGGAAGACCCGAATGAACATCTTGCTCAATTTTTGGAGATAGCCGACACTCTCAAGCAAAATAGAGTGTCGGAAGATGCTAAAAAGATGAGGCTATTTCCATTTACATTGTCGGGGAAAGCCAAAGCTTGGCTACAATCAAGCATTCCCGCCGGAGAAGTGAGGACGTGGGAAGAGTTGAAGAAAAGATTTCTATTAAAGTACTACCCTCCTTCGAAGACGATGGAAGCCAAGCAAAAGATCTCTACGTTCAAACAAGGTCCAAATGAGGGAATCAAAGAAGCATGGGAAAGGTTTACGAGTCTTCTCATCACATGCCCCCATCATGGTTTCCCAATAGAACAAACAACATGTTGGTTCGTTGGTGGGTTACGATTGGAAGATCAACACCACATTGATGCTTGTGCGGGGAGTTCAATTTGGATGAAATCGGTGGAGGAGATCAATGACATAATAGAAGGGATATCAAGCAATACTTTCAAGATGAGAGTAGATCGTGGAGCACAAAATCGGGTAGCCCAAGTGGATGCTAATGATAGCATAAAAGCAATGATGACTACACTCATTGAAAAGGTGAATGTTTTATCTCAAACAAGAGATAATCATTTATCCTTTGGGCAAGAGAATCTTCAAATGGAACCTATGGAGGATGTGCAATACATGGGTCAACAAGGATACCCACAAAATTTTCAAGGGAATCGACAATATCAAGGTCAACCACCATATCAAAATCGTGGTCAAGGATATCAAGCTCCTCCTCAAAACCGATTCCAAGGGCAATCTTCATCATCTCAAGGACAAGGGGGACCATCCCCTCAATACCAAGCTCCTCAAAACCCGAATTTTCGGAGGAATGACAATTTGTCCTATTCCAATCCTAAAGGTGCTATTCAATATCCCCCCGGATTTGATCCCGGAGCAAAACTCCCAAGTGGAGAAGGGAAGTCCTCCAACGATGAGCTTCTTGCACACCTCATGAAGAAGATGGATATGAGTGATAAGAGATTTGAAACAATTGAGAAGAAAGTCGAAGCAACCGAGTCGATCCTTGCTCAACTCTTGAGTAATCAAAAAGCGATGGAATTTCAAATGGGACAATTGGCAACTTCCATTGGATCTCAACATACAAAGGGTAAATTGCCCTCAAACACCGAGGTAAACCCACGTGAGCATTGTAATGCTATTACAATTTCAAGTGGTGAACATTATGGAGTTTCTTCAATTGAATTGGAAGAGGGTGAAGTGTTGAAGGCAAAAGAAAGGGAGGAAGAGGAAAAGAAGAGGATAGAAAAAGTTGGAAGTGGAAAGGTTGCTCCAAGAATTCCAAAGTGGAGAATTGCCAAAGATTTGAAAAGGAAGAAGCTTGAGGTACCTTGTGATAGATGGGGGGTGCCCATTACATATGAGCCACTTCCATACCCGGGAAGATACATGAAGAATCTGGTCCAAACCCGGACAAGACTAATTACGGTCTGGTCTATGGTCCATTCATTAGGACGGATTCCGGTCTGGTCTACGGTCCATCCATTAGGACAGATTCCGGTCCCGATCCGGTTCAGTTTCGGACCGTTGCACACCCCTAATAATGTCATTAATGTGTGTATACATTTACATTTTGGTTCAATGAATGACCCATGAATTAAAAAAAAAAACGGATTCAATACAAAAAAAAATATCCCCCCTCCCATGCCCTAAGTTTCCCAAAACCCATTTTATGTCGTTGGTTAAATACTTAAATATCGTAGTTTGGTAAGACAATATGTCATAATTCAATATCAGCGACAATCACAAGTTGTCCAATACTTTTGTTCCCTCATTTATTTATCATTAACTAATTAATTATTTGTTTTACTACTTTATTTGATTGTTGGTAGAGCCGACAATTTGGGCCCGACCCGATGGGTCGGTCCGGACAACCCGAAACCCAATATGGACTGGTCCCCAAAATTAGAGGCCCATATAGAGTCGGGCTTAGTTGGCCCGACCCTATGGGTCAAACGGGCCTAATGGGCTATGCTGATTTTGGCCCGCCGGCCCATGGGCAGCCCGTTTGGCCCGATCAATATTTTTTCTTTAGACAAATAGATAATTAAAATAAGTAAGTTATCTTATATTTAAATATTATTATATTTTTATTTTATTTTGACTTTGAAATTTGAACTTATGAATTATTTATAATTTTATTTGAAGTTGTTATATAATGTAATGCTATACTGGTTATGACCATTTATGAATTATGTATAGTTAATACATTAGTATTGCATATTTTAATTATAATTATTTGTATAAATAAAAATTATAAGTGAGTACGTGACCAATACATAACAAGGATTATATATATATATAAGTTTTGCTAAAAATATTTATAAAAAAAAGGATTTCATGGGCTGGGTCGGCCCGCTAGCCCAGCGGACTAGGATGGACTCACATTTTATAGGCCTGACCAATTCATGGGCCGGTCCGATCTAGCACACGAACATCGCTTGGCCCGATGGTCTGGGTTGGGTTGGGCTGTGCGGCCCGATTTGCCAGCTCTAATTGTTGGATATGACACATGTGACTTTTATATTAATTTTTTTTTAAAAATATTGTAGCCCATTAGTGGCTCGTTTAAATTTCAATTATTAATGGATCGATTAAGAACGAATCGGTTAAGGCCCTAGCCCGTTTAACCTGTAACCGTATAGGACTAGGATTAGCCCGTTAAAATCTCTATAAAATACTCACAATATTTTTTTAGTAAAAGTTTCACTAGTATATACACTTCCTAATTGTTCCAAACCATAATCTCTAATTTACTATACACACCACCTCTCTCCAACATATTTTCATCGCCGCCATTGTGTCGAATTATCATTTAGAAATCTTAAAAAAAATCTGACATATTTCAACAAGTTGGTGGTTTGTCAAAAAAAAAAAAAAAACAAAACTGAAAATAAATATTCATAAAAATTGACAAATTTCCATAAAAAGTTAAAAAAATTGCAAGTTTTTTTTTTCTTTCAAACTACCATTTCTCCCTAAAATCTCCTTAGTACACCCATAAAAAATATACCAGCGACATTATTATATGTAGAAAGACGGATTGAGTTGAATTATGTGAAGATTCATATGGATTACTGGATGTGATGGGTGGGGGTGAAATTGGAGAAAAAGGAGAAAGGGGGAGGGGAAGGGAGAGAAGTTGGCGGCGACCATTAGAAAACTGGAAGAGAAGTGTATAAAAAAATAGAGGTGCGTAAAAAGTAAAATAGATCACAATAAGGGAGAAGAGGTTGCATAAAGCGTAGGAAAGCCAAACGCAAGGAAAACAAAAAAGATACTACAAACTAAGAATAAAATACTAATTTAAAAAAAAGTAAACAGAATCAATGAATCACTCACCCGATCGACCACTATGATGCACTCAAGAAAGATTGATTTGTTGATCCCAACAAAAATATAGAAAAAAAACTTTGTAAACTAAATTTTAATGGTGGATCAAAGAAGACCGCCGCACCGGAAGCGTCACATGTAGGGGCTTGCTCAATTATAAGTAATACTACTCTTTTTGTTAAGCTAAATGTCTCCCTCACTTTTCTATTCAGAACTGTTGGGCTTAGGCCCAAGTGTTTTGGCCCAAGGCCTTAACACAAAAGGCCCGTAGCCAACTTGTTGCCCTAGTTGTTTATATCTTAGGCAGCCTCCCACTCAAGTCTCATTGGAGTCATTCTTTCTTCTCTCTCTTTGTGAAGTATAACAAAGAGTTAAGTGTGAAAGCCTTGAGTGTGGAGAGTTACCGTATGAACTTGGTTCCCTCTCTACGTATCCCAATCCCAGGTGCCTGAGCCTGTGTCTATCTTATCTCAACGGAGACGACGATTAGACCCAACAGTGGTATCAGAGCCACGGGTCGTCGTCTGCCGCCGTCTCTGTGACGCCGCCTCCTCTGTGGCGGAAATCTAGCCGCCGCCGCCGTCCGTCCCTGCAACATTAGCGCCGCCGCCTGGACTCGTTTTTTGAAGCCGCCGCCGCTGCTTACTGTCCTGAAGCCGCTGTCGTCGCCGCTCATCCCTGCAGCACCACCGTCGTCGCCGATCGCTCGTGTAGAAGCGTCGCCGCCACCTGTCGCCTGCTGTCCTGGAGCCGCCGTCGCCGATGTCCAGGCTGCTGTCGCCTGCTGTCCTGTAGGCTGTAGCCGCTGCCGTCGCCTCTTGCCGGAAGCCGCTGCCGCCGCCATCGGCTGTCGCCTGAAGCCGCCGCCCCTCGCGTAGCCATTGCCATAGGTAAACAGAGTGGTAAGGGAGGTAAGCTTTTAATTTATTAAATTCTCCTGCCTTCAGCCTCTCGCCCTGGTAAGGTAAACGTTTTGAGTAAGTTTTTTATTTATTCAAATTTTGATTTTATACAGTAAGTTATTTTTTAATATTAATTTATATTATTCATTTATGTAGTGTTTTGTACACCTAATAGATTAATATCTAATTAATTATTTTCATTTAACATGTATTTCAAAGTTTTAGATAGACTATTGTGTCTTGAGTATTTTCAGAGCAGTTGTGAATTTCGACTCGGTGAAATAGTATTTTCTGCGGCACTCGTGGGATCTGCCCCCGTCATTGACGGGAATTAGGCAACACGTTTGCTTGGTCCCGGGATTGCCTTGAAGATTCGTTTGGTGTTTTGAGACTCTTACCTAGGGTCTCGCACTGGTAAATTGGCTTTGACCTCTCGTTTATTAATTTCGTAGCGTAGCCCCTGGCCGGGGATTATTTGCTTGGGATTTTTGTGCTGTAGATTTAAGACTTTGTGATTGATATTTGTTATCTCTGTTTTGTGGTCTTGATTTTGGTGACCTGTGTGTGCTGCTTCCGCTTGCCATTTACAGTTTCTCCCTTGCATATTTTTGTGGTTTTTTCCATTCGGCTCAAAGCTGTGTAAACAAATGGCCAATCATACTCCTACGTATGTGTTGGCCCCCTTTAATGGAAAAGGTGATTTCAGTATCTGGCAACAGAAAATGGAATGCATCCTAATCCAGCAAAATGTTTACGCAGCCGTTGACCACTGTTATGAGGATGATGAAACTGATAAACAGAAAAAGGTAATGAATAAACAAGCTGTGTCTTCCATAATCTTGCACTTGTCTGACTGTGTGCTTAGAAATGTTGGTGTGATAAAAGATGCTAAAAAGTTATGGGAAAGGTTAGAAGAGTTGTACACTGAGAAATCTTTGCCTAGTAGAACTTTCTTGCTCGATTTTTTTTTTTCAGTTTAAACTTGACTTGAACAAAGAGGTTGATGAAAATCTGGATGTGTTTAATAAACTTATTCAAGATATTAAGCTTACGGGTGATAAAGGCATTGATGAGTATACCCCTATTGTGTTGTTGAATGCTATTCCTGATTCTTATAGTGATATGAAGTCTGCTATTAAGTATGGTAGAGATATTATTACTCTTGACACTGTGGTTAATGGCCTAAAAAGCAAAGAGCATGAATTAAAATACCATGGAAAGAGTAGTAAAAATTCTGGCGAAGTCATGCATGTTAGGGGTAGATCTTCTACTAGATTTCATAACAAGAAAAAGCATGATAATCATGAATTTGTTGCTAAGAAGAAGTCTTATGATAATAATCGGTCTAAGTCTAGGAATCGTAAGTGCTATAACTGTGGTGAAACTGGTCATTATTACAAGGAATGTAGTAAGCCTAAGAGGAAACAACATAAAGAGCATGCTAACATGGCTTCCAGTTCTAATCATGATGGTGATGTTTATATGGTGACTGAAATATATGATGAACAATGTGTGAATTATGTGCATTCTACTTCTATGTGTGAAAATGAATGGCTTGTTGATTCTGGTTGCACGTTTCATATGTCCCCATTTAAAAATCTATTTTCTTCGTATGAAGAGGTTAAACATGGTTATGTGTCTATGGCTAATGAGAAAAAGTGTCATATTGCTGGAATTGGTGATGTATGCTTAAAACTGGACTCTGGTGTTTCATTTACTTTGAAAAATGTGAGGCATGTTCCTGACTTGAGCAATAATTTGATTTCTTGTGCTGCATTAGAAGATGATGGTTATGAGGGAAAATGGGGGAAAGGTTGCATGAAAATTTTGAGGGGTTCTTTGGTGCTTTTCAAAGCTGTTAAAAGAAACAACTTGTATGTTTGCTTTACAAAATTTGATTCTTATGTGAATTCTGTGAATGTTGTCAAAACCGATAAGACTGAATTGTGGCATAAGAGATTAGGACACATGAGTAACAAAGGGCTTGAAATTCTGCATAAGTCTGGTGCATTTGGTGATGAAAAACTGTCTTGCATTCCATTTTGTGATTCTTGTGTGTTAGGAAAGTAACATAAAGTGAAATTTCCTGTAAACCCCTACCCTAATACCTCTTCTTGCACTGATATTCTTGAGTACTTGCATGTTGATGTTTGGGGTCCTGCTAGTGTGCCCACTCATGGTGGAAATGTGTACTTTCTATCTGTGATTGATGACTTTTCTAGGAAAGTTTGGGTTTTCTTGTTGAAAAACAAATCTGATGTGTTTGCAAAGTTTAAGGATTGGAAAATTCTTATTGAAAATCAAACTGGTAAAAAGATTAAAAGCCTTAGAACTGATAATGGTTTAGAATTTTGCAACAATTTGATGGATAATTTGTGTGCTAATTCTGGTATTAAAAGGCATAAATCTGTTCCTTACACACCTCAACAAAATGGGGTTGCTGAAAGGATGAATAGGACTTTGATGGATAAAGTTAGATGCATGTTGGCTGCCTCCGGGCTTGCTAAGAAATTTTGGGGCGAAGCAGTTCACACTGCTGCATACCTAATCAATAGGTCTCCTTCCGTGCCCCTAAAAGGTAAATGTCCTGAAAATGTGTTTTTTGGTAAAAGCATTGATTATTCTAACTTGCGTGTATTTGGTTGTGCTGCGTTTGTTCATCAAAAAGCTGATAAACTTGAATCTAGGTCTAGAAAATGTGTTTTCTTGGGTTACCCTGATGGTGTTAAAGGTTATAGACTGTGGTGTAAAGATGAACATGGATTTAAGGTTGTAATCAGTAGAGATGTTGTCTTTAATGAATCTGATTTTCCGTGTTTGCATGCTTCTATGTCTTTACCTGAAAATGAGGCTGCTCCAAGTGAGGTGGAACTGCTGTCCCCTTTATCTAGACCTAATAACGTGCAAACTGATACTGATCACGCTGATATTGATGCTGAAAACGATGTTTTACATGCTGAAAATGATGTTTTACCTGCTGAAAACACTGATTTACCTGCTGAAATGCATGAAAATGGTGCTGAATATGTGGAAAATGTGCCTGAAAATGCTGATTTGACTGATTATCAACTTGCTAGGGATAGACCTAGAAGAAATATTAGGCAACCCACTAGATTTGATAATTTTCACATTGATATGCATGCTTTTAATGCTTTTGAGTCTTGCCACGATGAGCCTAAATCGTATGATCAAGCTTTAAAGTCTAAAAATTCAGTTAAATGGTTAAATGCTATGAAAGAAGAGATGAAATCCTTGCATGTTAACCAAACTTGGAATCTTGTACCTAAACCTATGCATTGTTCTGTTGTGGATTGTAAGTGGTTATTTAAGGTTAAAGATGAAACTGAACATGTTAGATTTAAGGCTAGATTAGTGGCTAAGGGTTTTACTAAAAAAGAAGGGATAGATTACACTAAAATCTTTGCTCCTGTTGTCAAATTTACCACTGTTCGCATAATGCTTGCTCTTGTTGCTCATTTTAATTGGGAACTTAAACAAATGGATGTGAAAACAGCATTCTTGCATGGTGATTTGGATAAAAAGATTTACATGAGACAACCTGAAGGATTTGTTGATCCTAAGAACCATGAACATGTGTGTCTCCTTCGTAAGTCTTTGTATGGATTGAAACAATCTCCTAGGCAGTGGAATAAGAAATTTGATGAGTGCATGATGTCTTTGAAACTTAAGATAAGTTTTTTTGATCCTTGCTTGTACTTTAAGGAAAGTGCTTATGTGCCTTTTTTCTTGCTCATATATGTGGATGACATGCTTCTTGTTAGTCCTTGTGTTAAAACTGTTGAGCATGTTCAAAAAATGCCTTTATGATAAATTTGACATGAAAGACCTTGGTGATGCTAAGAAGATCTTAGGCATGCATATAGAAAGAGATAGGAAAAAGCATATTCTTTTGCTTGGTCAGATTTCATATGTTGATAAGGTTTTGAGTAAATTCTCTATGTCATCTGCTAAATCTGTGAATGTTCCTCTTGCTGCCCATTTTGTGTTAAGTAAGACTCAGTCTCCCATGACGAAGTCTGAAAGTGATGAGATGAAAAGTGTGCCTTACTCCAATGCCATTGGATCTGTGATGTATCTCATGGTAAGCACTAGACCTGATATTGCATATTCTGTTAGTTGCTTGAGTAGATATATGTCTAATCCAGGTATGCCTCATTGGGAGGCTTTGAAGTGGCTACTTAAGTACCTTAAGGGTACGATGGAGGTATGTCTTAAATTTTCTAAATGTGCAAATGGTGTGAGACTTGTTGGGTATGTGGATTCTAACTATGCTAATGATAGAGATAATAGGAAATCTACCACCTCTTATGTGTTCACCCTATGTGGTTCTTGTATTAGCTAGAAATCTCAGTTACAACATGTTGTTGCTTTATCTACAACTGAATCTGAATATATTGCTATAATTGAGGCTGCTAAAGAGGCCATTTGGTTGAAAGGTCTTATTTCTGAAATTGGTTTTCTTGAAGGTGAAGTGGTTGTATTTTCTGATAGTCAATCTGCTATCCAATTATGTAAGAATCCTGTATACCATGAAAGAACTAAACATGTTGATGTTAAATACCATTTTGTACGTGATATAATTGAAAAGGGCATTATTGATCTTGAGAAAATTGCTTCTGAGTTTAACCCTGCTGATATGGGCACCAAGTGCCTTTCTGTTGAAAAACATAGGTCTTGCATGAGAACTTTGAATTTTGATTCTATTGATTAAAACTGTTTTTACAGCCTCTATGTTTATTATGTTTTATGTTTTTGTTCGTGACTTGTGTGTCTAAACTGTTATTGTTTGTGTACTTTGTGTTCAACGTGTTTGTTTGTGTTTCCCTTGATAGCTTACTTTGCATTTGCTATTAATGCCTTGTATAAACTTTGTGTTTGTTGCTTTTGCAGGTGCAATGTGCGTGCAATAGGTGTTATGTGTGCTATGTGTGGGTGTGTGTGTTAAGGCGATGATGATGACCTGTGGATTGTTTGGATTGTAGAGGGGATGGCCAAAAAGGTGGAGAATTTGTTGGGCTTAGGCCCAAGTGTTTTGGCCCAAGGCCTTAACACAAAAGGCTCGTAGCCAACTTGTTGCCCTAGTTGTTTATATCTTAGGCAGCCTCCCACTCAAGTCTCATTGGAGTCATTCTTTCTTCTCTCTCTTTGTGAAGTATAACAAAGAGTTAAGTGTGAAAGTCTTGAGTGTGGAGAGTTACTGTATGAACTTGGTTCCCTCTCTACGTATCTCAATCCCAGGTGCCTGAGCCTGTGTCTATCATATCTCAACGGAGACGACGATTAGACCAACAAGAACGTTTTCATTTTTATCAAGATTTAGTGTCTCTCTATCTACCTATCTAATTCAATACTGGGTGTGCAAGTGTGCAACTACAAATGAGACACCTAACATGGATGGAATGGAGGAATATATATTAGGAATGACATTGAAAGCACACTTTATTTTTTTATATGTTTTAAACGTGTGCTTACCGAGCATGATCGAATATCTTAAAAAGTAGATATATAATTTTATTTTATCTTTGATAAAAAAAAATGCAAAAATTGATTTATAATGCTCCAATAATTCCAGTACTGTTTATAGAGTAATACATTGAAAAAAAAAAACTTAGAAAAAGGTTGTGTTTTTCCACTCAGATTCAACCCACTTTCTCGCGACTTATATATATAATCTTTCACTAGCGCCATAGTTGCAGCATCGTTTCTCCACTGTTAATTCATGGCCTCCGAGTCCGCCGTCATTGCATGGTCTGCTCCGCCTCTCTGTCTGTATCTATATCTATATATATATATCACACTCACCGCCTTCCACCATTTGCAGGGGTTCGGGTGAAGACGGGCAACTCGGAATAGGAAACACTGAAGAGAAAGAAAGGGTTTGCGCCATCTCCGCCCTTCGCTCGGAAAAAGTTAGCTCCGTCGTCGGCGGGAGCCGTAATTCCCTCGCCATTTGTGAAGACGGCAAGGTTTCTTAAAACCCCTTCACTGTCTCGTGTCTTATACTCTACTTATATACTTCTTCACCTTTTCTTTTCCATAGGTTTTGAGTAAGTATTGCTGTTGAAATATTGGGGTTTCTCTGTGATTGATTTGATGTAGTTTATTTTTAATTCAGTTGTTTACTTGGGGTTGGAATCAAAGAGGGACCTTAGGGCACCCATCGGAAACCAAGACTGAGAATGTTCCTAGTCAAGTTAAAGCTCTTGCCAAAGTTAAAATCGTGCAGGTATTTTCGTTTTCGACCCGTGAATCGAGTTTTCGATCATAAGATTGTGAAGTATAAGTATTATTTTGTTTGATTTCAGGCTGCCATTGGTGGGTGGCATTGCTTGGCTGTTGATGATCAGGGTCAAGCTTATGCGTGGGGTATACCTACATTGTTTATAAGTACTTTGCAAAATGGATGGTGTTGTTCTTAAAGTGATTCTGTAGATGATTGATTAATTGAAATTGTGAATTTGGTTTTGATTAGTTCTTGAATTATGTAAAGGCATTTTTTATGCTTTTGAAGGCTGAGGTCTATTGTGCTTCAGGTGGTAATGAGTATGGGCAGTGTGGTGAAGAACCTGAGCGTACGGATGGTAGACCTGTTAGAAGAGATATTGTGATTCCGCAGAGATGTGTGCCAAAACTTTCAGTTCGTCAGGTGATTTATCTCAACGTATAAGTCGTGGATGGGGGCCATGGGGGTTTATTAAATAAGTCTGCTGAAAGTTTATTGCAGAGAACTTGAAACTAATTTAGCTCCTGAAATAGATGACATTTTTTTTAGTTTAACTAATCTTCTAAAATTCAATCACAGGTAGCTGCTGGTGGCACACACTCTGTAGTTCTAACTCAGGAAGGGCATGTTTGGACATGGGGCCAACCGTGGCCTCCTGGAGACATGTATGTTCAATGTGGACTGTAATTGGGCTACTTTATTATTCCATTAGAGCATTAGTTGATTCATAATCTATCAGTTCTTAGCTAACACCAGTAGCTTAGATTTTATACGCATTTGATTACTTCATATATAGTTGACTCCCTCTGCTAAAATCTCTACTCATTTGCTTATCTCAATTATAGAAAACAAATTTCCACCCCAGTTCGAGTGCAAGGTCTTCAAAGCGTGAAGGTGATTGCAGTTGGAGCATTTCATAACTTGGCCCTTATTGATGATGGAACCGTAATGGCATGGGGAAATAATGAATATGGTCAGCTTGGAATTGGTGATACCCAACCTAGATCACAGCCTGTTGCTGTCCAGGGGCTCTCTGGTCATAATTTGGTTTGTGTTGCTTCCCTTTTGCTATATCTTCTAGAAGCATTATCTTTCTTGTTGATAGCATAGTACCTTATTAGTAATGTTTCTACTGCCTAGATACTGGCTTTATTCTGAGCATACTCATATATTCACTTTGATATCTGTTCTTTCATTTGATGATTAATGCATTATGATTTTGATGGTATTATATATTCAATGATTTTCTAGGCACCTGTAGGTTGTCGTGTATTAATTCACCAGTGCCTTGACTATTTCAGTGACTCATTAAAAGATATAAGTTATCTGAAAAGCTTCTAAATAGTATAAAGATATTATCACAGGATAAAATGCACGAGTAATGAATCGACAAAAATAGCTGTCGATTTTTATACAGTAAGAGAAAAATGTGAATTCAATCACTTCTACAAGTTGATGAAATATTTTCCGGTGTTAAAAAATCCATTGGATGAGTAATTTATCAGTTCAACAAATCCTGAATGATTGGTCTTTGTCTGTCCTTGTTATATCCAGGCAGAAACAAACAAAAAAAAATTCTATTTGATCTACTACTTGATTGTTTAAGCATGCCTCCTGAAAAAGAAAAGGAAACGTAAGAAGATTTTTATGTGGTTTTATTCAACATTGGAAATAAATGCTCCACTTTGATTTTGCAGGTTGATATTGCTGCTGGAGGATGGCATTCTACTGCATTGACTGATGATGGAGAGGTAAGTTTTCCATTCTTATCTACTCTACGTATACACAATTGAACATCAACTTATGATTTTCTATAAAAGAACAATGTTACCGCATTCCACACGTTTCAAAGCAAACACTAGCCCTTTGGCCCCTTTATCCCTTATCTGTTCTGTATCATGTCTGAAATATTAAGTTTCCCAGCGATATCTGAAATATTTGTGAGGCCTTTGTGAATTTCACCTAAAGTATTTTTTCTGAAAGTTTTCCTCTTTTTTGTATTCTCGTGAATTCCTAAAGCAACAATATGTCAATATCACCTAAAGATTCATTCACCATTAAGGAGAATGATTTTATTCTAAATTCCTAATTTAATTACAGTATAAAAATGGGTCAGGTTAAGGTTAACAGATCATATTCTCAAAATTCGTAGTATTAATTAGTAGATGCATCAACACATTTCTTAGTACTAATATAAGAGTTGAATGCGGCAAGATATGCTTAGTTTATCTATTGACTGATTTTCGTGCTGCACACTTCTACCTAGTAGCATTACAACTTGGTCATGTCCATATTAATATAGTTTTGGAGTCCTATTATGGTGTATTTTTTGCACAAGTATCAACTTTACAATACTCTTTGTTGCTTGTTCTGCTGGAGTTCACAGTCTTACTTTATACTTTCTGGGAGGTGATCTTATTTAACTGAATTTGAATTTTCTTGATATTATATAATGCATTTGTGTATTACCTTCGTTGTAGGTGTATGGGTGGGGCAGAGGGGAGCATGGGAGGCTTGGGTTTGGAGATGACAAAAGCAGCAAAATGGTTCCTCAACGGGTTCAACTTCTAGTAGGCGAGGACATAGTGCAGGTGTGTCAGTCCTTACACAAGTGTCTTTTATGTCATTATGTGTCTGTCTGAATATGGCATCCCATGTACTTCTTGTACTAAAGTGCTCTGCATGGAACTATTGAGACTGCAGATTTTCCCTGGATGAGTTTACTCATTTTCGATTTCAAAAAGATTACAACACATAGAAGCTGAGCAATGAGTTTTGGATATATTTACTTAATGAAAGATACTTGAATTTGTCAAGCGTTAATAAAATTCATGTTTGGCTGTTAGTCGATGACGCCTTTCGAGGCAGTCTATTGCCAAAACATGTTGTCAATCCTTTAATCTAATTCTTTCTCAGAATAATTGTGCCTGTTAAGTTTTGAGTTTGCCTTCGCTGTTAAAATAGTGGATAACAGCTTCATATCATTTCATTTGTGTGTCCGATTCTCCTTTTGCTCTTGACTTTCTATTTCCTCTCTTCTTTTTCCGTTTATTTTTCTGGTGGCCAATTCGGGATTAACATCTTCATGTGTGCTTATTTGAGAAGTGGCTGATGGTTGGTTTTTATGTTGTGTAGGTTTCCTGTGGAGGCACTCATTCAGTTGCACTAACACGAGATGGACGCATGTACTCGGTGAGTGCTTTAACACTCATTTATTCGACCCTTAAAATGAAACCGGCTAAAAGAACATAATATGTGTGCTTTACATTAAAACCCTATATATATACACATGTATATATTTAAACTTTCGCATTATGAGTCCAAGAGTTCATCATGGTACACTTGCCACACTAAAAAGCATGATTGGATGTTTTCAATGATTGTGTTTAGAATGGTAACTTAGTTCTTGACACTGTTTGAAATTATCTATATATTTAGAGAAAGACTATTTATATTGATGACACAGTTTGGACGAGGGGACCATGGGCGTTTGGGATACGGGAGAAAGGTGACAACTGGGCATCCGGCAGAAGTACCCATAAACATCCCACCTCCTAAGGGTGTCAGCAATGACGAAGGCTGTTGGTGCGCTACTCTTGTTGCTTGTGGTGGCCGCCATACATTGGCAATTGCAGAATGGCGGGATCATGAATCAGAGCAGCCTGATCAAGAACCCGACCAGCTGCTCTGAAGTTGGCCTTAAGAATCTATCCATTTAGTTGTTTTCTCTATGATGAGTAGGTGTGGTAATTAAGTGTGTGCTCCCATAACAATTAAGATAGGATGATGTTTGGCAAAAATGTAACATGTTCTCATGTGTGTCTTAAAGGTGTTAATGTGCTTGCAAATTGACAACACATACTCTTAATGAACCGAAATTTGAAACAATTAAAATTCGATTCAGATTTCCTTTATACACCATTCATTCACAATTCCATATAATCGATTTCTGATTTCCTTCAACCGCAACTGCATTGTCATCATATCGTATTATCATATGGCTGTCACATTTAAGAATTCTTTACATGGTACGAACAATTACAGCCCTGATTTCTCTAGGGGGGCATATTTAGTACTCTGCATGCTTTAATCATAACTTCAACACCCGCCATCGAAAGAAGCCATATTTTTATTGCCTTATAGAACAGTAAAATCTTGTTCTGGAGTTCAGTACAGACAAAAGATCAATGCCACTGCAAACACAGTTTACAAATTTTGATTGTTGATACATACACAAGAGATGTCAACTTCTCCTAACTTATTAAATTTAATCAACTGCACCATGTTTTTCTGTATAAGTTAGCCATTATAAGCTGGTCCATATCTGCTGCTAATCATGCCAGCGTGCAGAAGCAGCAGGTAGAGTAGCTGGCTCAGCCCCGATATAATGATAAATGCTTCCAGAGTTTGCTGTAGAATTACGTTCATGCTTTCGTTAAGATTACTTGATACATAATAATTAAGAGTTGCAACTTGACGTGGTGAGATCTTACCAAGCGTTTACCTCTGTGTCCTCCCATTGCAATCTGCTTGCAAACAAGCCTGTATCGAGGACAACATACCAGACTAAGATCAGAAGAAAATCAAATCTATAATTTATTACCAACAAATACAATATGCCAGAAATATCGTGTTAAATGTGGAGGCAAGTTTTTCCCCCTCCTGTTCTCCATTTAAAGATTTATCCTGTGTTCACAAGTTTTCGCCATATTACAATATTTGAACTAACACTTTCATTCATTGAACAGATGGCTTTTGCGTTCGCTAATTGATTTTGTTATGAACAAACTGATTACGTTCAATGAATGAATGATTCTTCATTCATTGAATGAAATCGTCCATGGCTTGATGGTTGGGTGTGAGGAAGAATATTGATTCAATTCTTACCTTTTGACTAGAAGAGCAAATAGATGTCATAGAACCCAAAAGTTAGGTATAAATTAGTTTTTTGTTCGGGGTTGTGTATAAAAAAGGCAGAAATATCAATTAAAAAATTCTTCATATTTTTACTACTTTTGTCAATTAGTTAAGATGCATGTACCCTCAAATACTTTTTTTAGGGGGACTGCATAGGATTTTTCTTACAAATAATATAATTAGAGATGTGATGAAAAGACATTACGATATATGCACGTTCAGGTTCTCAATCTTTGAAGAAATGAAACACAAAGCCTAGAAGATAGGTCATGAGTTTGAAGTCGCAAAAAACTAATAGTAGGATACGAAATATTGCAGATTCTAATATTTAACCACTGCGCGGGTATTTCTATCTATTAATTATATGTGTCACACATGTCATCGGTTGGTACAACTCTCGCCAAAAGGGTCTAACAGTCGCGTTACTCCAATTTTAAGTTCCTATGTTTTTCAAGAAATGGCACGCGGATCCTCCGGGTCAGCTCATTTCCTAACTAACGTTGAGTCAAGATCAAACACGCTAAAAACTAATAAATAGAATAAGGTTGCAAAAGACCCCTACATACCAATTATGTGGATATTTAATGATACATGAACGTGTTAAGTAAATCTCCATACAACTTTTACCATCCAAAGGGTCAAAAATGGTCATGATATCGGGCCAATGTGTGATTTTCATCATGATAAAAGGGTCCATTAAGCTCGATATGCCTGCTATTGTTGCACTATCAGGAATTCTATTTCGTGTTTCGTTTTCTCCATATACATATAAAACTATAGAATAATTAATGATATTCTCTTCCATACGTGACATATAACAACAAAATAGAAGATTCAAATCATTCAATGTCAAGAAATGTGTCATTATCTGTCAAAAGCAATGTCAAGACAAGTGAGATCACGTGACATTATGTGCAATATATATCCTGCTAGTATCTCCTAAAATGATCATTGCAATTATAATTAACAAAAAATGAGCAATAGAAGGTGTAAAAGAAGTATTCCACAAGTTTTCATACCCAAAAGCAAGTGCGGTTACTGCCCACGAAATAATGGCAGAAGTTATAGCAGTAGCAAGGCTCACATTGTTCCACACACGAAGATGAATGTACCCTGACAACACAGAGCACGCACCTATTGCTCCTGCAATCAATGCATACACTAGCAGGAATATTGTTGAAGGATTTCCACCCAAATCTGGTGTCAATTAACACAAAATCACGGATCAGAATTCATGTATTGATTAACATATCTGAATAATTTAATGAACAAGGAAATAAATTCACGAGAAATAGATTTAAAAAACAAAATTATGCGTGTATCAGTGTATCTATATTTATTTATTCATGATAAAACGCCTTTCCTTTTGCTTTACTTGATCATTGATTGATTTTATCACACTCCAAATTCTAAAATCATTTCAAAACATTTCCATAGAATAATTTCTACTATGCGGAAACGGAAACAAAAATTAATGACAACATCCGACGAGAGTGAATTTAGAGAGAGAAAGCGGAAGAGTTACGCGGATGATCCTGGTGGCCGTCGATGTATTTGTTGATAGACCATCCGGCGAGGCCAAGTAGAATGAGGAAGACGACTGAATTCGCCACCAGCAGAGGTCCCATTAGCCTTCTTCCATCCCCTCCATACGCCATTTCAACTAGCTTCTCTCCTCTCTCTCTCTCTCTCATCGCTCTGCAATTTCTGTAATTTATAACGGTTACTCCCTCCTTCGCTGTACACGCGTACACAGATTTTCTTTTCTTTCCAGTTGCAGGTTGGAAAGGAGGATTTAAACATATGAGACTTCTTTGTGACATAGTCACACATAATTAATTTTTTTTATTATATTTTGAACAATTTTAATTAATAAATGACACTGATAAATCTTGATCAAATATACATGACTTTGTTTTATTAAATTTAAGTGTATGAAACCGATACCATTGCATTTATTTATAAACTAGTAATATAATACACGGTTGTGGGTAAAATGTTACAATGTTAGTTTGTAAATGTGAATAAATGTTATGTTGTTATTATGGATCAAATTTTATACGGTGAACAAGTTTCGCGTGATAGTTTATCTAAATTGAACAAAATTATAATTTTAATGATCTCCCTTGTTTACTAATTATAGAAAGTTTAGTGTGTTAAGTGTTAATTTGTGGTTCATTTAATTTATGGGTCGATTTGCACCTCATGCTTAAGCACTAGAGAAATATATAAATTTGTACATAATTTGTCTATCTATTTTTTTTTTTGAACAACAGTGTTTTTTTTTAATTCCAGGAGCATATTAACAACCACAAATAATTTAAGCTTTTTTAATCCTAAAAGATTATATAGTACTCCCTATTTATATAATTTTAAAAAATATATGTATAAATGATATTTTCATAGGGTACAATAAACTACATATTTCTACTATATGAATTGAAAAAATACATAAATTTAATGTATTTAGAAAATAAAGCTAGAGATATATATGGAAAAATGTACTCCATGGAGTAGTTAATTTATACATATACATATTTTTAATACACTTATAATATTAATTTATATAATGACCAAATTAATATATATAAATGTATGATAAAAATTTATGTAAGATAGTCTGAAATTAGTTTTCATTACACAATATAATATATGATCGGCAGTTTTAAATATCATGTTCTTATCCATGACATGTTTAGAGATGTAAATAGTAACTTGGAGTTTCGTTGCACACATAAAACTGTCTCACGTAATATTTCATTATAGAGTATTGTACCATAAAATTAAGTTTTTAGAATATTTTGCATATGTATTCGGATTCTCATTTACTATCTTATACGTGTCTTTTTTTTATAAACTATATAATTTATGAATGTTGCTTTATTTATTTTATTTTGTAATAATATTAATTTAACTAGTTAATGTATTGTGTCAAAGAAACTCGACTATGAGATTACTTTTGAAATAATATCACGCTGTCTTTTTCCTTTTTGGAAAAGTTCTGAAATTCTTTTTGACTGGATGTGCATTGCTTAAATGTGTGTGTGTGATTTTTAAAAATAAAGTAGCAATAATTGGAAGAGGTTTACTATATTAAGAGGGTGTGGGTGTATGAGGAAAATGATGACAGGGTATGAGTACGTGGTTGCTTGTGAAAGACTCAACCCACTGGATTGCGGTGCGTGCACCCACCCTTCTATCATACTCTATCCAATAAGCACACAATAATATTTCCCTTCATTTAATAATTAGGAAATGAAAATTTTGTATTTTATACTAGGTGTAAAATGTTATGATATTAATTTACTAATAACATTTTGCGTAAAATGTTATGATATTAATTGTGAGTGTGTAGTTTATAAACGAATTTTCATTTTAGAGGTGTGAAAGTTATTATAAAATGTTCTGAAAAAAGTGTGAAAGTTATTATAAAATGGTGTAAAAGTTATTATAGAACAGTGTAAAAGTTATTATAGAACGGATGAAGTATCATTTTAAGATAAAAATTTGAAAAGTTATACACTTTACATTAAATAAATTGTATAAATTTTTTTAAAAAAAATATGTAACCTTTCAGAAAATAAAAATTATATATGTATAATGTACTCCCTCCATCCCAGAATTACCAGAATTACTTTTATATGTAGATAGACACACATATCTAAAAAGGATAGTCTTAGATGAGACCGTCTTACAGAATGAGATCCTTGAAACGGATCTCCCTTAACCCTCATATATAAAAAGTGATAATATTTGAGTAAAAAGTGATAGTGTTTAAGTAAAAAGTGACAGTCACTTTTGTTAAAAATATGTATCACTTTTTACTTAAACATTATCATTTTTTTACAGACGGTCTCACGCCTATTAAAAAAAAGTAATAATGAGTAGAGTTTTGAGAGTTACTTTTGTAAAAATTTATGTACGGAGTAGAATTTTGATAGGTAAATTTATAAACATTTATGTATAAAGTAAAGAAATGAGTTGACTTTTGTGTATGTGTAGAGAAAAAGTAATGACGTTTGTGTAAAATTGAGAATATTGTGAAAGTGAAGTTTATAAAGAATTATCAATTTTAAGAGTGTGAAAGTTATTGTAGGATGTGTCAAAATGGATTATCACTTTAATAACATTTCTATTGAAAAAAGATAATGCTCTCACACAATTTTTTTCGCAGATTATCATCATCTCAACTGAAGTTGGCAATTGATGGCAACTTATCTCTCCCATTTTATCTATATTGCATTCTATAGTGAAAAATTACAAGATTGATGCCTAACTGGCTACCTCTACTACATCAGCTCGAGTGGAGGTTCGATAACAAGCGGCAAACAGCTTAACAGCAAGATGATGAGGGAGAAATACACGAGCGATTTGCCAGGGTCTGCAAATTGTTGAACGAGCGTGATTCGTTCATGTCGACCTGCTTGTGAAGATGCATCCTTCACTTGTACAGTTGGACATGTGACAAATCCATATGCTATACCAGTAAAAGCCGCACCAAAGTGTGCCCTGCCAACACCAAATAATCAGTCAGAATTGCAAAACTGGTCCAAAACTGTTTGTATCTGTGCTCGAAAATGGTCCCTTTCGTGCGCATTTTAATTGCAAAACTGATCCCACAAGATTTTTTTTTTCCCCACAGTTGGTACTATTATTGATCAATAAAAGACCACTTTTGCAATGACCTCATTCTTGTGGGACTACATTTGCTATAAACCTATTGCCACTGACAAATCCTAGTTAATTGGATTATATGACTCGTGAAATGAGTCATAAAATATCTTCAGATCAGACAAAATTTGCATGAAAATGAACTTAACAGACAAACAAGTGAATAAGCATGTGAAGGTAAAAGGGGATGAGGGCTTTTGCTTACCAGTCATCAATTGGACTAATATTGCTAAAAACACAGATCAGAGCTGTTGTGATAATTGCACCCCGAAACAGTCTTTCGTAGGCATTCTTATCAATTACGTCTTTGTTTTGAACTTGGTAGATTAGCCAAGCTCCAATTATGGCAAATACGGGTCCCTGAATAAGGAGAGCCGGGTTAAAAATATGCACTTGGCACTTGCATAAACACTAGAAACATGTTGTATATGCAAAATATATCATGCATATGAAACCAAGACAGTTATTTCATGGGATGCATTCTAAAAAAAAAAAAGATGAATTGATTTAGTTGATAATACGAACTTAAACTTAAAAGGAAGAATAAACAACAGTCAACAGATAAACTAATGATAATGTGCAAAATGGCACAAAATAATAGGTTCCTTACCGTCCCACCAACAGTTGGCTCTGCTGTGTGCAGAAAGCTGATTAGGTTTCCGGAAATTCCCCCCAGAACATATATCAATAGAAAAGTGAATGAGCCGTACTCTCGAGATACTTGAAGCCCAAAAGTGAAAAGGGCCCAGCTTCCAATTGCTATGTGAAAGATTCCCCAATGCTGTGAAGAACAAAACTTCAGAAATAAACAATGTGATATAACAAAAGGGTCTCTTGGGGTCAGAGAAGCTGGTAGGAATTGAGATGAAATAATCGAGTTTCTCACAAATAACAAAATATAGTGTTTATTTAATGGAATTATTCACACTCCTTTGATCTAGCATCAACATGCCAGGAATTTTAGCTTGAATGGATCATATCCACCTCCTTGTTCAGTACCGATCATTTGGAACTTTGAATTCTTACGAATTTCAGCATCTAGATAATAAAGGAAATAAATTTAACGATGTGAGCATTTCTTTCATAAAACATTTAGTTTATGGACATGGGCCTCCGGCGTCGACAATTTAAATTTACTCAAGAAAGTGTTTACGATCTTTTCACAAGTTAATAACAGTATTGAAGCACGAACCGAGCATCAATCTTGTACCAGAAACATTGGTGTCACTAGCCTCCACCACTCTCCAGTTAGAATCAAGTCATTTATCTTCGCTCCGTAAACCATGGGGAGTGAAACTAGCTCGGAATAAGAGCTCTTCACTGGAGTAGCTATCTCAAAGAGAAAAACCGCTATGTTAATAGATGCCAGCGCCCCTCTGCAAAAACCAATCACAAACAAACAAGTTTGATCAGCCTTGGGTTGGTTATCACAGTGGGGCAGAATCACTTTTTTCAACAGCTTTTGAAAAGAAAAAAATGGTTCTGGAAGTTGTTGATAGAGTTTGCAAACACCCTCAAGAGGATCACATATTACATTAAGTAGAAATCGGAGGCTTCATCGTCAGATATCTCTTTGCCCTCAGCATTCTCGAGCTTTAATTCCATATGATTTTTCAATGATATCTCTCTTCCACTTCCTTGGTCCTTCCAGCCAGAAGAACTTATTGATGCTTTTATATCTTTATCAACATAGTTTTCTGACTCCACATCTGAATGAGGGGAAAATAAAAGCAGTCAAATATCTATAAGGTCTACTTATCAAAGGTTTAGCACGAACCTAACTTGTTACCACCTTTAGCTTTGTCAAGATAACTCTCCAGAGACCTGAGACCATTTTGTGCTTTAAGTTCATCAATATCACCAATTGATTCTGTCCTATTGTTCAAACTTTCCGAAAAAGGCTTCTTGATATCATCATGGAGTTTTCCAAGATAAGAATTTAAAGAATTCAGATGCTGCTCAGAAGACCTCATTGATTTTGTAACCATGCAATATTTTTGCTTTTGCGCACCCTTGTTAATGGAGCCTTTCTGTTTCCCAAGAAACACGTATGTTTCACCTTCCCACAAGTTTCTTCTTATTGGTGGGGTGATGGCATCATATGATACACACTCTCTTTTGCCTACGTTTGCAGATTGAATACAAATTAATACAGGGTGAAGAGGCTATAGTTCAAATATGTGTATCTTCTTCTTTCATACCTTTTGCACTTATGAGATTATTATCTCTGCAGAACAAACTATGGCCCCGTACAACTGTTGCCATGTATATCTGATCCAACAACATTAAGCAGCTTAATCAACAGCAATATGTTAAACATAGGAACAACATTCGAGGCAATAAGTTAAATGATTAGCTTCTTAGAAAAACAAAATCAAAGAAGTATAAATAAATTCATTTCTGATAAACGCATAAAAATGTTCTGTAAACAAACTCTAAAACTATCACTTATGACCCAAATCTTAAACAAAATCGGAATGAGATGAAATCTGATTCAGGCATTTCAACAAACAAGTTGTCACCATCATACAGAAATGGCAAACAAGATAGTGTTACAAAGTTTTCGTTCGTCGTACCTTAGTTTACAAGAAGACGGATGAAGGAGAAACGTGATTGTGAGGTAACGGAGAGGTTGATGTGTGCTTACATTAATGCAAGTTCCCGAGCACTTGGAACTCAACTTATCATTACTGTTTTATTGCGCCGATGGACACAATTCAGAGAGGCCCAGAAAGATTGTACCTTATCGCTGTTTGACCCAATCATCTTTAACCACGTGTACGTGATGAAGTACAACCACAATTCTTAATTCTCGTATGTGATTGTGGGCCCTTGAAATCAGGACCTGTACTGGGCTATTCTCTTAAAATATGTAAGGCCACGGCTAAATGCCACCCTCATTTTTTTTTAGGGTCTGACTATATGCACCTCCATTTCGGTTTGGTGCACTACCCCGATAGATGCACCCCCTAAAATCGTTCCAAAATAGATGCACCCCCCTGAAATGTCATAAATGACCCTCTTTCATAAAAAATCCTATTACTATCCCCACCCCTCAAACCCTAATTTCATTTACATCTTCATCTTCTTCATTCTCTCCCCCACCCAAACCACTCCACCACCGGCGGCCGTCGCCCCCGCCCCTGCGGCCGCCCTCGCCCCCTCACGTGTTCTGTAAAAAAAAAAATCGCCACTGCTAGCGGCCGCCCCCGCCCCCGTCGCTCGAGTTCACCGTCCATCTGCCCTCGTCCCCCAGCCTCTGCCATGGTGCCCCCGCGGCCCTGCCCCGTCCATCTATAAAAAAAAAAATCGCAGAGGCCGCGCGGCGCCCCTTCCATCGGCTGCCGCGGCCGCCCCCATCAATCCGCTGTGGCTAGAGGTGGGCATTCGGTTGGTTCGGTTCGGTTTTGGACTTTTTTCAACCGAACCGAACCGAATTACAATTCGGTTTGTTCGGTTCGGTTTAAACCGAATTTTCTTGCATAATTTTTTTTTTTAATGAAAACAAGTTAATAATTCTAAAAGTTCAATTCTGCACAGTGCATACTGCATAAAATCAAATTAAAATTAAATTCAAATCCCCATAATATAATCTCATTACAAATCACACATAAACAAATACATAATCAAACAAATTCCACATAACATATAAAAAATCTGGAAATATAATTAATATACAATGATTACAGGCTATATATAACCAAGGACGGAGGGACGTTGGGCCCAGGGGGTCACTGGGCCCCCCACCTACTGTAACAAATTTTTAAGTATACATATTGCGTTATATACTAGCTAATTAACATTGGTTAAGTGTGTAGCGTGCAATAAAATACTTCCTATTGCCTGAGTTCGATTCCTTCCCATTATTAATGTTAATCGGGCCCCCTAAACCAAATTTTCTGGCTTCGTCACTGTATATAACCCATTCTTTATCCCTCACTCCCTCACCAAATTTATTTTGCCATTTTTGCTGTAGAAGAAATTGAAGGAGAGAAGATGGAAAATTAAAAACGAATGAAAAAGAAATAGAGTATTAGATCTAGGGTTTTTGGAAAAATCTGATATATATATATATATATATTAATTAATTAATTTTATTTATTTTTATTTATAATTCGGTTGGTTCGGTTTATTCGGTTTTTGGAAAATATAAACCGAACCGAACCGAACAAACCGAAATTTTAAAAAATTTCAACCGAACCGAACCGAACAACCGAATAAACCGAACCAAATAAACCGAAAATCGTCGGTTCGGTTCGGTTTTTCAGTTTTTTCGGTTTTATGTCCACCCCTAGCTGTGGCCACCGTCCCGATCCACCCCCGCCGTGGCCGCCCCCTCGCTCCCTCTCCGTTTCTGTTAAAAAAAAATTTGCTTTCATCGGCCACCCCCTTACCTCTCTCTTCTCTCATTCTCTTCACCGGTGTTGGCCCACGTCTCTCCGTCCACGGCGTTAGCCCACCCCGATTCGCCGGCATTAGCTCCAGGTGTTTTTTTTTATTTACTTCGATATTGTAATGTCGACCATATGCACTCTCGTCGACACCTTGTTGTCGACGAGAGTGCATATGGTCGACATTACAGTGTCGATCGACCTTTGTTGGTCGACCATATATTCTCTCGTCAAAAAAATGTCATCGACGGGAGGATATATGGTCGGCACTGGTTTGACGAATTTTTTTAAAAAAAAATTGTTGAATATTGTTTTTTGGAAACGGCAAAACTTTATTATTAATGGGTATAAGAAATACCCGAATGTTTAGTACAAAGCTATGAATCAGATTATCTCACACATAATTTTGGCTCTCTATCCCACTCCTGAAAAGAATAAAAAGGTTGCAACATGGCTTTCGCTTTAAGCCATCTGAACGAAGAGAACTTAATATTTTCAACAATTTTTCCTACAACAAAAGGCGATCCTCTGAACGTAGTCTCGTTTCTTCCAATCCAAATGTTCCATATAGTGCAATGCCATATCAAACTCCAGGTTGTCTTCCACCTTGCTTTCGCTTTCCCCTCGTGGTGTTTGAAGTGTTCCAGACCTTCGTAAATATTATCCATAGGCAGATCCCACCAACTGTGAATTTTGCTCCATATTGATGAAGATTCCTCACACTTAAAGAAGAGGTGTGTAGTATCTTCCTCCTCCCTGTTACATAACTTACAGTTGGAAATGAACATCAAGTTGGCCTTCTTTTCAGATTGGATATAGTCAGAATCCTGTTGATCGTCATTTTCTAGGAAAATGCCGCCGCATTAAATGGGACTCCCTTGCACCATATGTTGTTCATGCCATCGAGTAGTGGGTTGTTACTTGTGTTCTTCTCCAACAACATTCTATAAGCCGATTTCACTGAATAAACGCCGTCCTCTTCGAGCCTCCACAACCAGTAGTCTTCGGCATTGGATAAATGTATCACCTTCCCTCCCAAATAAATTTCTGCGCCAATTCCCGTTATACACTCTCTTTCCCTCGACCCATTCCACCCTATCAATAACTCTACAATTCTTATCCTTGTCAATATTGTATAATCTGGGAAATAAGCTCCTTAAGCTTGCCCCCTCCACCCACTCATCCTCCCAAAACTTTGTGGATTTTCCGTTGCACATTATTCTTTTGCAATTAGTGAAAAACCACTCACTCGACCCAATGTACTTAATTAAGTTAAACCACCATTTAAACCAACTCTTATGACCCTTCTTCCTGATCTTAAACGACTCGACACATTCTATGAAGGATCCATATTTTGATATAAGAATATCCTTCCACAGACTCTCACTCTCCCTAATCAGAAACCAATCCCATTTCCCCAATAACGCTAAATTGAACAGATTAATGTCCCTGACACCTAATCCTCCTATTTTTTTCTCACGACACAGTGTTTCCCAACTTACCCAGAAGATTCTTCTAACCTGCGGGTCGTTGTAGCTCCAAAGGAAACGCCTTTGTGTAGATTGAAAGGATTTAATGGTGCTCTTACGGGCTCGGTTTAGGGATAAGGCATAGGTAGGGAGGTTTGAAAGGACCGAATTGATAAGGACAACCTTACCACCGAAAGACAAAGACTTACTATCCCAGAAGCTCAGTTTCTTTTCCATGTTGTTTGTAATTCTTTTCCAGCTTGCTACCCATTCGGATTTGAGCCCAATGTGCAAGCCCAAATATTTAATTGGGAGATCAGCAGCTTTGCAATTAAGGAAATCAGCCCAGATCGCGATATCCTCCTCTGCCACATTGATTCCAGATAATGTGCTTTTGAAGAAGTTTAACTTAAGCCCCGACCAAATTTCGAACATACGAAGAATACTTTTAAGCGCCAACACATTGCTACTACTTGACTCCCCAATAAATAGAGTGTCGTCAGCAAATTGAAGATGTGATACTCTGCATCTGTTCTTCCCCACCACCGTAGGTGTGAATAAATTTGCCTCAACCGCTTTATCCATCATAATGCTAAGACATTCCCCCACTATCGTGAATAAGAACGGAGAAAGTGAATCGCCTTGACGCAAACCTTTTTCCATGTGAAATTCTTTGGTGGGACTACCTTTTATCAAGATAGAAGAGTAAGTCGTTGTGATGCACTCTTTAATCCATCTACGCCAATTCCAACTGAATCCCATCAACTCGAGCATATCTAGAACAAAAGAATGATCCACTGAGTCGTACGCCTTTTCAAAATCAAGCTTGAAAACAATCAGGTTGGACTTGCTTCTTGAGGCTTCATCAACGACTTCGTTAGCCACCACAACACTATCCAATATGTTTCTATTACCAATGAATGCTGATTGATTCTTCGAGATCACTAGAGGGAGGACCTTCGCAATTCTGTTGGCTAGTAGCTTAGATATGATCTTGTACAGGCTCCCCACCAAGGAAATAGGTTTGTAATCTTTGATAGAGATGGGATTCTTCACTTTGGGAATCAGAGTGATAAAAGAAGAATTGATACCTCTCACAAGCCTCGCATTCTTGTGGAATTTAGTTACTGCTGTCCCATAATCGCTCTTCAAAATTTTCCAGAACTTTTTCACAAAGCTGAAATTAAACCCGTTAGGACCCGGACTTTTGTTGCTACCACAATTCCAGATAGCATTTCTGATCTCCTCCTCCGAGAATCTGGAACATAACACTGTATTGGTAGCTTCAGGAATTCTCTTGCCGATGATGCCTTCTGCTCGTGGTCTGTGCCATTTCTCAATGGCGAATAAAGTGGCAAAGTGATTGAAAATGCCATCTCTGACCTCCTGGACGCCTTCCACCCAGGTATTGTTGATGTGAATGCCCTTAAGCTCATTGATCAATTTATTCTTCCTAATAACTGCATGAAAGAAAGACGAGTTGGTGTCGCCTTCCCGAAGCCATTTCATCCTTGAATTCTGATATGCCACCCTGTTTATTTTGACTCTGCATAGATCCAAATCTGCCCTCAATCTGATTCTTTCAAATTTCTCCTCCTCCGACCACTCCCGAATATCCAGCGTTTGATCCAACTTTAAGATTCGCTTCTCTAACTCTTTGATGTTGTTCTTTGTGTCATTACTCCTGCTGGACAACCACTTCTTGATTTCAACTTTTAGCTCTTTAAGTTTGGATTGTACCACAAAAGCGCTGCGACCACCGCCTTCGTGAAGATTCCAAATTTTTGACACGAGAGTTTGGAAATCAGGTTCCTCCAGCCACCAATTGACACTCCGGAAAGGTCTGGGGCCCCAATCCAGGGCCTTCACCATACTGAGTTTAATCGGGGCGTGGTCCGATAATAATCTGTTAATGCCTTCATGTTTGGTTTTGGGCCAAGATTCAATCCAATTTTCTGAAATAAGAAATCGGTCTAACCTGCTGCAACAGGTCCCATTGTCTTTGTACCAAGTGTATTTTCTTCTGAGTAGAGGAAGGTCAACCAGTTTAGTCTTAGAAATGAACGCTTTTAGAGACGGATCACCAGTTGACTTCTTGCTCCCCTCCACTTTTCTCTTGCTTCTTCTTTCCGATGAGTGCAACACAGAGTTGAAGTCCCCACAAATGCACCATTTGGCATCGACTTCCACGACCACTCTAGAAGAAATTTTGGCCCACATTTCATCTCTTTTACGCTTGTGACACGAAGCGTAAACGTTAACAATGATAATTACATCTTTTTCTTCACCCCACTCTCCTTTGATAGCTATCACACCTTTCACATCCCAGAATTCAATCGGTCTAAAGCAGGTCTTGTTCCAAATACTAAGGATGCCACCCGATGTGCCGTCAGCCCCTTTTACGTACTAGTCGAACTCGTTATTCGGCCACAAAGAAGCACATTTGCTTGCTTCCACATACTCCCACTTCGACTCTTGGATACAAATCAAATCCACCTTATCCTTTGAAATCAGTTCCCTAATGCCTTCTTTTTTCCTCCAACTACCCAAACCTCGACAATTAATGCTGACAATAATCATATATGGCACTTCAATCCCTAAGACGATAACTGGATTTACGATAGAGAAGAAATGGCTTCTCTATCCCTTTTTTCAAATTCCAGAATTTTTTACGATAGAATTTCTACATCCTTCTTATTGCAAAAACCCATTTGATCACAAATCTCCAACATTTGGGACACCTTCACCTCTATCGTTTTACTCAGAGTACACGATCGTCTTTGACATGCGATCTCTCCCTTTGGGTTAGTATTCTTTGACGTGCCCCCAACCAATTCGATGAGGCTGGCCCTGTTCCGATTAACTTTCTTCCCCCGAGCTATAGATTTGCCAAGTTTGGGAGCTCTCTTATTCTGCGATACAAATTTTTGCCCGGAGTCCATCTTATTGATAAAGTTCGACCATTCGAGAGCTCTTTCTTTCTGATGAGGTGCTTTCGATTTCCTAGGGTTGTGCTTCCATCCTTTACGTTGTGTAGGGCCAAAGGATTTTTCAATTAAAGGCCCAAAAGTGAACGGATCAGAATTTGGAGGGCTTTCATGGGCTTGGATATTCTTCTGTTCTTCAGGCCACTGGCTGTTAGGCCCAATTTGAATTGGACTATCAATCTGAATGTGGACTCCAGAATAATTTAGCCCATCTATCATATATTGGTGGCCTAGGTCCTTTTCACGCGCATTAACTTCAACGATGCATGCGTCTGTGACTTGATTAAAATTGTTCCCCGACTATAGTGGTAATGATGAAGGGGGGGGGGGGGTGGGGCCCTCCTACCGCCTTATTTCGAAAATCAGCCTCGAGTAACATGTCGCTTTCCTGCATGTTCGTCTCCTTCTCAATGTGGGTAGAAACCCTAGATTTCGACTCCGAACTCACCTCCCCTGATTCGCCTTCCGACCACGAAATCTCAGATGAGCTATTCCAAAATGATGACGATTCAATCTCTGAATCTGACTCAGACCCACTACGGGAGGGCCTGTGAACCAGCGGCCTACCTTCTTCACTCTTTTCCGTCATCCAAATCTCAAATGAAAGTGAATCCACTATTAACGTGATTGTCGCATTCAACCTTTTCCAGCAATTTGTTGCAATACAAATCCTTCCCTTTGATATGTCAGATTTAGAGGATGTCCGTGGATCGATATTCACCACTTTTCCATAAAAAATTCCGATTTCCTTGAATGTTTCGTCATTCCAGGCATGGAACGATACACTAAAAACATGCGTCCATACGTATCGGATTTTCACAACGTCGGATGGATTCCAAGGCCTTATAGACGACAGGTGTTTGGATCTCCATTCAACATCCAATTTCAGCGAATCAATCACCTTAGGGGTGCCTAACGGTCTGAATAACCTCGATAGGTCTCCCAACTGTAGGACTTCAACTTTCCTATAGCCCACCTGGATCAGAGCATCCTCCATTGAGTTTAGACCTTCCACGTTGAAAGAAACTCCCACAGCACATTCACTAGCCCAAATGTGATCTTCCGACCTCGACAAACCTATCACCGTGTTCACTGAACCCTGACCCGTGCTTTTGCTCTTCCGAGCGGCTAGAGGGTTGCCTTCTCTCTGTATCACATCCTTGAAACTTCTCGAATCTCTATATCCTCCATAAATAAAGTTCGTCTCTTTGCCTTTTGGTCCTCCCATCTCTGGATTGACCTTGAAGGGTATCGCTACTGCAACTTTGATTTTCCTCACGCCTATCCACGATTTGTCGATTTCCAGGGCAATCTTTTCGACGTTTTCTTCCTTCACAAATCTGACAAAGGCAAATTTTCTCCCTACTCTAGTTCTCTTATTAGGGATGAACACATCTATCACACGCCCAAAGCGTCTCAACCATTCAAAAATATCCCTCTCGAACCAATTCTTCAAAAATTTTGATACAAACACTTTGGCAACGAAAGAAAGCTTCTTGTGATAGTGAGTCTCATCTGAGGGCTTGAAGGAAGTACTCTGGGAATAAGGTTTTGGCTTAGGATGCGGTTTGAGTTGGGTTTGGTATATAGGGTTTGGTTCCAATGAGTTGGCTGGATTATGGGGTAGGGATTTGGGTGGCTGGTAAACAAGATTGGGGTGACGATGATTGGAGATAGGTTGGGTCATGCAGGTGGGTAAAGAAGGGTGGGTATGATTCAGACGTTTCCTGGAGTAGCAACTTCTACCGACCGGAGAAGAAACTCTATCTACCTTCCTAATCCATACTCTCTCTCTACCGCTCTCTCTCTCTCTAAACTCCATTACTCATAAAGTGTGATATTGTTGAATATTGTTGATTTGTTAATGGGTTTGATAATGTTGTTTTATGGATTAATAGGGTTGATTTGTTGAAATTTTTGAATTTTTTTGATTTCTTGCAACCGGAAAAAATGGTGACGGTGGTCGGAGGTTTGATTTAGGGATAAGTTAAAAGAAATGATGATAGGGGGGTACATCTAGTATGCTGTATTTTAATGAAGGGGTATTTTTGATTTTTTACACTATTATTTTATTAATAAATTGAAAGGGGGAGTGCATCTCTCCGAAATGGAGGTGCATATAGTCAGACCCTTTTTTTTAAGGGTTTGACTATTTACCTCTCCAAAATGGAGAGATGCACTCCCCCTTTTAATTTATTAATTAAATAATAATGTAAAAAATTAAAAATGCCTTTTAAATAAAATACAACTACTAAATACATCTCTACTACTATCTACACCACATTCAACATTTAAGTCCTAACAACAGTTGACACCACTTCTAGCCTCCGTCGGCACCACCACCACCAACACAATCTTAGGAAAAAAAAATCCCTAACAGCTGCCACCACTTTCGGCGGCACCACCACCACCACAATCTCAGGAAAAAAAACTTGGTAATCTCAATTTTTTTTTAAAAATAAATTCAACAAACCATTGTCGACCATATACACTCTCGTCAATAAATTGTTATTGACGAAAGTGTATATGGTCGACCTACAAAGGTCGAATTATTATTTTTTAAATCGACCCTGTGTTGTCGACCATGTACACTCTCGTCGACAAATTGTGGTCGACAATAGTGTATATGATCGACAATAAATGGTCGAATTTAAAAAGAAAAAAAAAGAGAGAAAAAAACTTATTGGAGAAAAAAAGAAAAAAAAAACTTAACGGTGCGGGGCGGAGGAGGGGAGCGGTCGAGACGAAAAAACGAAAAAAAGGGACTGCGGGGGCTACGACGTCGGATGGATGAGGGAGGGGTGGGAAAAAAATACAGAAAAGAAAAATGGGTGGGGCGGCTGGACAGGGGCGAGGGGATGCGACGGCGAGTGCGGGGGCCGAGACGGTGGGGGCGAGGACCGCGGCGGCAGCTAGTGTGAATGGTTGGGGAAATGAGATGAAGAAGAAGGGAAAATTAGAGTTTTTGTAGGGGGTGTTGGTAGTAATAGGAATTTTATGGACATAAGGGTATTTATGACAATTAAGGGGGGTGCATCTATCTTAGACCGATTTTAGGGGGAGTGCATCAATCGGGGGAGTGCATCCATTTGGAATGGAGGTGCATATAGTCAGACCTTTTTTTTAAATATATCATCTATATACTACTCCCTCCGCCCGCTTATAAGTTTGACATATAGATTAAAAAAAAGATGTGATTGAGAGAGAGATGGAGATGGAGATAGAGATGGAGAAAAAATATATATATATAAAGTGAAGTGTAAGAATAAAAAATTAAAAAATATTTATCAAAAAGAATATGAAAACCTTATAAACGGACATACCAAAATGACCAAATGGAAAACTAATATGCAGACGGAATGAGTAATAGGAATTTTTTTGCTTACGTATTGTATTATAAATAATTATAATGACATGTCAAATATATAATTAGTATTTACTCCTACTATATTTAATATTAATAGTTTTAAAGAAAAAATGTGTACTTAATGAATACTCAATTATTGATTCATAAATTAGTAGATATGTAATTAAATATAATTCATGTGTATACTAATAAGTTGGAATATTTAAAATAGGGTGGCATATGATAAGTTTACGCGTAAAAATATATGTGACATAAATATTATGTGTTGGTTTGAAATTTAATTTAGAAGTTATTTTAATATTTTACTTAAATTATTATTTTTAAAAATTATTTAAATATATAATATATTATAGGTATACTCTCTCCGTTCCATAATAAGTTTCATAGGTAGATGGACACATATTAAGATAGTGTAATAATGAATGAAATTTTGAAGAGTAGTTTTGTAAACTTTTATGTATAAAGGAAAAAATAAATTGACTATTGCGTATATATGTAGAGAAAGTTTAATGACATTTGTGTAAAATTGAAGATATTGTGAGGGTAGAGTTTATGATAAGTTTTCTATTTTAAGGGTGTGAAAGTTATTGTGGAATGTCCTAAAAAGAAAAGTGTGAAAATTATTATGGGACGGAGAAAGTAAACATTTATTTTTATTAACATTCCGTGTAAGGTGAATGGTAGTCCGTCGGGAGAGTTCAGACTCGAGAGAGGCCTACGCCAAGGTGATCACTATCTCCATTTATATTTCTAATAACGGCCGAAGGAATTAGTATTATCATGTCAAAAGTGATTGAAGCTAGGGTGTTAGAACCAATAAAAGTGGGAAGGGAGAAGGTACAAGTCTCTCACCTCCAGTTCGAGATGATACCATCTTCATAGGTAAGACTGAAACGAAAAATGTGTGGTGCTTGAGGAGGTTCCTTGTTAGTCTCGAAATGGAGTCTGGCTTAAAAATTAATAAATGCAAATGTTGTGTGTATGGGCTAAATATAGAAGATGCACGACTTGAGGAAATCGGGAGCATTATGGGGTGCAATATTGGCAAGCTCCCGTTTGATTACCTCGGGATCAAGGCCGGGTATACGTAGGGGTGTGCATCGGTCGGTTCGGTCACCGAACCGAATTAGCACAACCGAACCAAAACTGAAATTTCATTATAATAAACTGAACCCGAACCGAGCATACTCAAAACCGAATTTAACCGAACCGAATTATTCGGTTCGGTTTCGGCTAAAACCGAAAAAACAACCGAAATTCTGGGGAAAAATTGCAATGCTGAAATTAATTAAAAAAATTGTAGTGCTGAAATATCCAATTAATGTCCTGATCAAATACTTAAAACAATTGTCCAAATACTTAAAATAAATTGTCCAAATACTTAAAAATAAATTACAGCAAGTGTGGGGACTGGGATGGAGGCGTGGAGCGTAGACCTGGAAAGAAGGGCGGCCGGTGTGGGGAGGCCGCCGAGCGCAGACCTGGAAAGGAGGGCGGCCGGTGTGGGAAGGCCGCCGAGTCGGCCGACTAGCCGTGGCTGCAATCAGCGGCGGAAGAAAAGAGTGAAGGGAGGGATGCGCCGTTTGGGACTTTGGGGACTGGAGACTGGAGTGGGGTGAGGGCAGAAATGAATTAGGTTTATATTCTAGGGTTTTAGGTTTATATAGTGCCCCTTAATTCGGTCGGTTTCGGTTAACCGATATTTATTACGGAAATAACCGAAACCGAACCGAAAACTAAGATTTTCAAAAGTCTAAACCGAAAATTGAATCGAATTGTCTGGTAACCGAACCGAATTCGTATTTCGGTTCGGTTCGATTTTCGATCAAAAACCGAATAGTGCTCACCCCTAGGTGTACGCACATGAAAGCATCAGATTGAGATTATGTAATTCAGAAGATACGAAAACGACTTAAAAAAATGGGAAGTACTAAAAATATCAATTGGAGAACGGGCAACTTTGGTGAATTCGGTGCTCTCATTTATACCAATATACCTTATGCCCATTTTCGTGTACCAAAAAAGGTCTTGAGTGAAATTGTGAACCTATAAAGAATTTTTTTATGGGGGTGGTGAGAATGGGAGGAAGTCGACTGAAAATCTATTTGTAACAAAAAAAATACATGGGAGGCTCGGGGTGAAAAATCTTGAGTGCTTCAATAAGGCAATAATGAGTAAATGGGCGTGGAGGGGACGCCTGCCGACAAGGATGAACTTGCAAAGGAGGGGTGCACTACCGGGAACCGCAAACTTAAAATGCGTCCTTTGCAGGACACGAGAGGAAACAGTGCAGCACGTGTTCTTCGAATGCCCCTTGACACATCAGTTGTGGATGCGATATTTCGACTAGATGGGAGTAACTACGGTAATGTCGGCTAACCCCTCCTCCAACTTGCTGCTATTTCAGAGGATATTTAGAGGCAAGAAGGGGAGAGTGTTAGCTGTGAGTGTGTGGGAGTGCACCATTTGGATCGTATGGAAAAATAAAGGATCAAAGTCATATTTGAGAACGAAGAAATTAAGTTGGAGCAGATAATAGATGAACTAATGATGCGTTTATGGAGCTGGGGCAAAGAGAAGGAGTTCATTAAACCAGGAAACTTCGACCACTAGAGAAAATATCCAATGGAAATGTTAAAAATATAAATAGCTTTGGAGTCAGGAACTTAGTGCATATGAATGACAAATCATCGATTACCAAACATATGTAATATACTACTGGTAACTTGTTAAGTGGATATCCATTATATCCCATTTTATTAGTGAGAATCTTTTACCTATATAAAAAAAAAAGATATAATGAGAATGAAAATGAAAATTACATTTAAACGCACATATGGGCATGTTTGAGAGGGTGATTTGAGAATTCAGGGTGAGATTTTTTATTTTTTTTACTTGAGTGGGCAATAAAGTCAATCCACAATTAATATCGGAGATCTAACAATAAATCTGAATTTAATTATGGGTGATTTATTAGAGGATCTCAACATTAAATTCAAATTTATCCTATATCTTCAATATTAATTGAGGATAACTTTATTAATGATCATATAATGGATTAATATTGATTCAATAGAATAAAACATTGGGTACCACTAGTACACTACTAACACCCCAAAACATATTATACACCCCCAATCAATTTAAAAATAAAAATAGATAATTGTAAATTGACTAAGTAACCTTTATACATATTAAAGATATATTTTTTTTAAAAATTGAAATAATCTTAAAAAATGTAATTAAAATCTGAAATTTTAAAAGATTAATAAAATCTTAAAAATAATTAATTTAAATAAATCAAATATTTTTTTAAAATAATCTGAAAAAATTAAATATTTTTTAAAAAGAAAATAAATAAAATTTTCAAATAAAAAATTCAAAAATCAATTAAAAATAAATAAATACGTAATTTTTTTTAATAAATCGTAAAAAATAATTAATTAAAAAATAAATTAAAATTAAAAATTCGAATAATGATAAATAAATCTAAAAAATTAAAAATCACTTAAATCTTAAGAATTAATTAAATTAATTATAAATATTAAAAATATATTGATTTAATTATTTTTTAAAATTTAGTTGAAATTTTTAAATTTTATTTAACTTTATTTTACTTTTAAAGATTTTATTTTTTAATTTAATATTGAGTTGATTTTTCTTTATTATTTTATTTAATTTAAAAAAAATCGTCAATCCTCAATTTTTTTCAGATTTTTTTTTAGATTTAATTATTATTATTTTAATTTTTTTTATTTTCTTATTTTTTTAAAATATTGTTCCATTTTTAAATGATTTTTAAAATTTAGTTGATTTTTTAAAATATTTTCAATGTTTAAATGTAATTTTATTGTATTATTAATTTTTTTTTGTTAATTAAATTTTATATATTTTTAAAAATTTAGTTAATTTTTATTAGTTACGAAGGTTAGGGTAAATAGAAAATAATTGAGATATATATAATAATAAAAATTTAAATTTTAAATTTTGATGGGGGTGTGTTTAACATTTTAGGAAGTGTTAATTAGCCCCACCCTAAAACATTATAGAAAAATGGAACCTAGGACCCAATCACATTCCTCTACGCGTTGAAATAAAAGGGTATTTTCCAATTCTAATCCCCATTTACATTCAACTGATCCCCTCAACTGAAAAGTAAAAATTCTCTCTCTCTCGAAGGCGGGAAAAGGAATTGATAAAAAACACTGTGAAATTACGAGTTCAGTGCTCCCATTTCCTGCCATTGAAACCTCCGCACAAACTTTAATTCTCAATTGACATTAGCTTTCTGTTGCGCCCGATATTTCAGACATAACTTGATTTGAAAAAGAAAAAGCAAAGAAGGGAGAAAGCTCACGCTACCCTTGAAAACCCGATCCGAGCTTTCTAAAACCAGACGGCAATGGCGGTTGAGCCATCTGGAGAGATTCCTTTAGCTTCCTCACCTGTAACCCGGAAGTCTTGCCATCAGGTATTCTATCGATTCTAGCAAAATCAGTGATTGTTCCAGTTGATTTAGTTGAATTTCCGATTAGGGTTGAGCTAGATTAGTTTTTTTTTATGTATGGATACAATGAGCATTTCTATTCTAGGGTAACTTATCGTGTTTGTGATTTTGAGCAAAAAATCATTCGCTCGATTTCAGTCGCTATCCCCTCCCTAGCGTGCGTGTGTTGTTGATGATACCCTTCATGATAATTGAATTGCCCTTTTTTTAGGAGTGTTTATCATTTTACAGTTTTTTTCTCACAAATACTACGTTTTGAAGTGCCGTCAATACAGGGGCACTGTAGTTGCATGCAAGAACCACACCAAAAATAGGCAATGTGGTTTGAAGATATGCAGTAACTGCCTCCTTAACAGGTTATACTGGTGTTCGCCTTTTACAGTAAAAACTTTTGTTTGAATTATCTTATGTTCTCACTTTATCATATTTCCCAACCAGGTATGGAGAGAAGGCAGAGGAAGTAGCTGCTTTGGAGCAGTGGAGTTGCCCAAAGTGCAGGGGCATTTGCAACTGCAGCATGTGCATGTGAGTCTTCAGACTGCTCTTCCAATGATCTCTCACTACTACTACTGTAATAATAATAATGATAATTCTGCATTCAGGAAGAGGAAAGGCCATCAACCCACTGGTAGAAGTATCTATACAGCTAAGGCAACTGGATTTTCTTCTGTCTCGGAGATGCTGCTTAAAAGCGCTGAGCGTTCAAACAATAAAAATGATAGTGCAGACATGACTGCAGATATGGAAAAGGTAGGAACTTTACTAAGTCATACAATGCATCCTACTTTGCTGTGGTTACTTGTGCAATGAAATAATAACATTTAATTTGTGCAAACTGTAGTTTATGAAATGACTTCGTTAATTTTAGATCTCATGCTTTGTTTCTGAAATTAACAGGGCATTGATTTTTCATCCAATGGGAAGGAAAATTCTTTTGCTGGAAAAGTAGATGCAAATTTTCAAAAGTAAGGGCTTGACAATATCCGTTATTATGATTAACAGTGCAGTACTTTATCTAATATTCTAATAACACTGATTCATGATAAACAAAGTGATGTAAGGAAACATAAGAAGTTAAAAGGAGAGGGGTTGGATGAGAATGGTGATGGCTTGTATCCCCAACCTGCTGAGTGTATATTTCCAGTGGGAACAGACTTGACCAGTGTGGCTGACATTGACATGCGTGCAGAAGACGTTGGCAATGCTTTGCAGTTCTTAGAGTTCTGTTCTGCTTTTGAAAAGGTTAGCGATTTTTGATAATATAGTAACTGTTGATGAACACTTTGTTAACCTTCGTTGGGATGTGTGTGTTTTTTCTGGTTCTAGACTCATATCAATGTTATATGTATTCACAAAATATACACTGCTTTTGGTTGAGTTACTGTTAGTATAGTTATCCCTGCTCTTTATTATTGACCTAGCTGATGGCTTGTTTCTTAATTTGTGTAGGTGTATTCTACTAAAGATATTAATCAATCATCATTATGCATATGTGCATATTATCTCAACCATTCTCATTGACTGCAGTTATCTCATCTATGAATGACTATCAATAATTTCTTGCTCTTATTGTTTAATAATCAACTGGGTTTTCATATCTGTAGCTGTTACTCCATTCTATCTATTCTAAGTGTTTTCTTCACTGTAATTACTAGTTTACTACTGCCATGTTTATGATAATTTACTGCGCCAGTACCTTAACCATTATTGTTTTTCTCATCTTTTCCCCCCATCCATTGATGAGCAACAGATCATAGATGTGAAAAAGGGGGAAGCAGAATGCATTCTTGAAGATGTACTAAAAGGGCAACCTGTACGCCGAGGAAAAATGGATGTGACTGTCCAGTTTCACATGCGTCTCCTATCAATAATACAAACTGATCAAGGAAAAAAGTAAGGTTCTCTTCAGAATTTCTTCGAATATGTTCTTGAATTCATTTGAGATGTGAGTAAAACTCAATTTGGAGAAGAATATGGCCCTTGGGTTCCTTTTATTGGAACTATGCTTCTAAGCCTTCTATTTATTTTTGTTTCTAATTGGTCAGGAGCTCTTTTACCTAATTGGTTAGTAACTCTTTTACCATATAAATACAGTTGCTTTGGCTTTATTCACATCAGCGCCATATTCTATGCGGTCTTACCAAAAAGGGGTTAGGTTATTTCTGAAAAATATTCAACCAACCACAATTATTTTACCCATTAACATCTTAGAAGATTTCACAAAGCTGTTATTGCTTAGTTTTCGACTTTTTGTGAATATGTTAGCAGATGAATTAGTAGTTGTTGCTCTTGATTCTTTTGTACCTTCGGTGATTCGTATCCCTGCCATGTTCCTTGGATTATTTATAAGTGAAGTGGTATTCAAGCTCTTATTTTTGCAAGTTTAGCTTGTGGCTCATATAGGTGAATCCATGGAGGATTGTGTTTGGAAGCCCTCGGCCAAATGAGTATTTCACAAAGAGCCGACAAGGAATTTCGTTAATAACTGTCCGATTTGATTCTTTGGAACAACTCGATGAATTTAGTAGATTGTTTTAAGAGGCCCTAATCAAATGACTATAGATCGAACCTATCCAATTTTTACAGTACGCTGGTTGGCTGTTCACGGCTTAGCTGTACCTACCGTCTTTATTTTGGGGTCAATATCAGGAATGCAGTTCATCCAACGATAAACCTAATTCCGAATTATAGAGCTATAACACAATCAAACCCGAATGAACAAAATGTTGTATTGAATTGTACCGGTCTATACTGGGGGTTATTACTCATTTTTGTAATTGCCTGTTTTATTTTCCAATCATTTCTTCAATTAGGAAAATGAAAGAAAAGAAATATTAATTCTAGGCATTCTCTTTTAGCCCATTCGGAAGGATCTCATCTCATAATTATCCACGACTGTTTATGTCTCTAGCACGACCACTTGATGAAATAAATTGGAGGGACACAGAGTAAATGACCGATACTACTGGAAGGATTCCTATTTGGATAATAGGTATTGTAATCGGTATTCTTGTGATCGGTTTAATATGTATTTTCTTTTATGGTTCATATTCCGGATTAGGTTCATACCTGTAGTAATCGGATGAATGGAGTTGTAGACATGAAAGCGTAGGAACTCAACGTGATTCTCTTCTTTAGTTTGTCTGATTCGAAGGGAAAGGCCCCATTGGCTTCAAAAAGTGGATTTCTTTTTCTGCTGGTTCAAAAAACTCCATTCTCCTTTTTCTGATGATGCTTTTGAAAAATGAATTTCATTGATTGATTCAGAACACTTCTTCCTCGATCTTGATAGTATCTATGGGTACATAGAACAAAGGGGGGAATTGCCCAATTTTCTGAATTATATATATATATATATATATATATATTTATATATTTTTGTAGATTAAATATCTTACAAATACTTTCTATACTCTTAACTCTTACCCTATCAATTAATATCTCATAAAAATGGAAAGTTCATTGAATAACTTTTTTTTTTTGGTGTCCACTACTTTATTTTCATTTTAAAATTTTCTATTTATTTGAATTTCGATTTTCTTGTACGTAATAAATAGAAAAAAAGTTCTGATACACTTGGAAACTCGTAACCAAGACTAGGCATTTTTGACGATTTGACGATTTGACGAACATGATAAAAAATCATTACTCTTTCGACATAAGAAAGGGGTGTAGATAAAAAATTCTCTTTCTTGTGTCGAAAACTAGGAAGACAAATAATGTCCCCTAGAATTCATTGTCCCACGCATTTTAAGTTCGTTCTATTACTCGCCTACTTATATCTATCCCTATTTTATTCTATTTGAAATAGAATAAAATGGATCTGTTTTATGACATTGCAATCTGGCAACAGTAACATAGTCCTATCAAATTCAATTTGGCTAAAAAAATAAAGAAGGGATTGGTAAAGTTATAAAGTCAAATAAAATAGTCTTCTTCAAACAAAAACAGACCTATTATGACTAGGAATGGGGTACAAGGGATTCGATTCCCCAAAGAGCGTAGCAAAAGAGCTGGTAAATACAAGGTTTTTCAGAATTGACTTTTTTGATCATACATAATTGAAAACAATAATTTTGTTCTTTTTATGAACCCGATGTCCATAAATCCACGAGTCTAGAAATTCCTTTCGGCCAATTGAACCTTCTCGAACTGGTTCTTTTTAAGAACCAAAAATATTTGGGCCAAAATAACGGATGCCAAGAAGACCAAAAGACCTTGGACACTTAGTGGATCTTGAAGTACTATTTCGGCATCTCCATGACCAAATCCATCCACATTAGGATTACATGTTAATGGTTGATCAAATTTGATGGATTCATCCTCTGAAACAAGAACTTCTGGTCCCGGAGGGATAATATCAACCACTTCACGTCCATCCGATGGATCTGCTATGGTTATTTCATATCCCCCTTTTTCTTTCCGTATAATTTTACTTACTCTGCCCGCCCCTGTAACATTATAAACTGTATTGTTACTGTTGCTTTCGTCGGGATAAATCTGGCTCCTTCCCCTATTCCCCCCTACGTATATAGGATATTTTAAGAAGTGAACATCTTTGTCGGGATAAATCTGGCCCCTTCCCTTATTCCCCCTTCGTATATAGGATATTTTAAGAAGTGAACATCTTTCTTAGTAGCGGGATTGGGGGAAAGAATAGGAAAGGTGATTTCACTATATTTCTGACCGGGGACAGGCCCTATTACAAGAATATTTTGTTTATTAGGGCGGTAGCTCTGAAAAGACAAATTGCCTATCTTTTCTTTCATCTCGGGAGAAATACGATCGGGAGGAGCTAATTCAAACCCCTCCGGTATTTCCATTATTAAAATAGTTTTTTTTTCTCGCTTAGCGCAAAGCAATGTATGCACGGCTCAAGATGATTTACTTAAGGAATAGAAATATACAAGAGAAACCAATAAGAACAAAAATAAATAAATTATGATATTAGAGAGTTGTCAAAAAAAAAAAAAAAAAAAGAAAAGGAAGGAGATCCAAAAGAGCTCTTTCCTAAAATTCTCTTTTTGTCCACTTAATATCCTACCTTTCCTCGACGAATATTCACTTTCTATTATATTGGTCAGTCAATGCGCTGATGGTGGGGGGCATACTATGCGTAATGATTCCATCATTTACGATAAATAATAAATCAAAAGAAAAAAGTCATTCCAAAGACCCACACTCAAATTCCGTAGATTGTTCATTTGAAAAAATGGAAACCCTCCTTATTGGAAGATGGAAGAGCATGATACTTCTCGAAAATCAAAATTCTTGATCAATGGAGGAAGACCCTTTTGTTCAATAAAATACCAAAGTGGATGATTGGCTCAATCCATACTAGAAATAAATACGGGAAATCTTTTGATAACACGGATTTCAAATAGAAGTTAAAGAGGGCATTAATGCTTGCTGTATCCTTTATATGAACATCGGAGCCTGTACTGATGAGAATTTTAAAAGATGCAGAATTGCCTATTTTTGCCAGTAATTTGGCATTTCAATATCTCTTCTATTCGAACAAATTACTTATCCTTTTCTCATGTAGGTGTGCAACATATGTGTCATGGTTCAACATGCTTATGAAATGTTTGTCTGAATCTAAGCACATTTCGAAAGATCCAGTGGTGGTTTCTCTAGAGAAGGCAGCTGATTACGAGGCTTTAAGTGCTACTGAAAAGCTTAGGATCTTAAATCTTCTATGTGATGAAGTTCTCCAGACGGCGTAAGTACCTTATTCCATTGGAAGTTTGACCTGCCATTTTTTTTTTAAAATTTATTACTCAGTTTTTTCGTTGTTCCTTTTCCCTTCTCATGTGCAGAAAGGCAAGAAATTGGATAAACGACCAAAACTCTCAATTTCGTCAAAAGGCCAAGGAAGCAAAACATGACCTTCTTAATGCAAAAAGGAAGGTAATAATCATATTATTTCCAGTTTTGGGACTAGGGTGTAGGAGAACAGTTTGAAGCAGAAAAAGAAAGAAGATATTGTCAAAGCAATTATTGATAGGGGGGTTGCTTATCTTATCTTTCCATTTCTGAGCAGGATACACTTGTCTCCGGCAGTAAATCTGAGCCAGTTCAAGCTCAAGAACAGTCTCTTGAATTAAAGGGCACTCTAATGAGTAAGTTGTGTATTGCTAACTAAACCATTGTTCAGAGTTCCATAACTTTGCAGATACTTGAATGTGATTGTAGGGGTATCATTAGTTCTTTGTTGTTACTACTTGTTACAATTTAGTATATGGAGTTTTCTTCTCTTTGCTTAATCTGTCCAACTTTGTCAGCTACTTAAGGGTGTATAGGTATCATAAACTGTTTGGTTTTCTGAAGTCATTTGACATTTATTAGCAGGCAATCGGGAGTGTGATGCTATGAGAACAAAGCCTATCCTCGTAGAGCATAAGGGTCGCGTGTATTGGCAATTGAACTGTGTTGGGAAACCTGATGTACTGCATCAAGGTAAGTGATTAGTGCATAAGTTTTTGTTTTTTGATGACTGTTGTGCATAGGTAACATTATTTCCTTTTTTGGCTGATAGATGTTGGAAAAGGAGATACTCTTGCATTGGATGAGAAATGGTTCATGGTCAACAATGAAATAAAAGAAATGATTGAGAAATATATTATTTCTTCGAGGTAAGACACTCTCTGCCCGTCAAAGTTCATTGCTGCTAAGTAAACTTCTTTTATTTTGCACAAATGCGTGAGCAAATTCCATAGAAATGTTACTTTAATATAGTGTGCAAAATGGGTATCAACTGCACGATTCTACTTTGATAGAAAGTTGGAAATAAGAGCAAAATATTTATTTTGATTATCATTTATTGGCCTTGTCCTCGTTGAAGCCAACCTTTTACATTCTAGTTGCATTTTTTAGGTTATAAGCTCTATCTCCTTTATGTCCCCGGTTGATAAAAGCAACAAAGGCTGTTCTTGGTTTATGGAATAATAATAATTGTGAAAGTTCCACCTATAATGTGTGAATAGATCTCTAGCTGTTTTTGAACTCACTAATACCATTGATAACAGGAGAAAGTAACGGGACCAAGATCACTGCTGTTCTCGTTTTTCAAGTTTTGAGTGGAATCGGCTCAGGTAGAAAGGTACTTGTTTAGGCACTTTGTGTCGATTTTATGTTGTAGAATTTCCCTGCATAAACGTAGTTGTTGTTGTTGTCGTCTTCTTATAACTTAAAAAGCAGACTAGTTGTTGTTGTTGTCTTCTTATAACTTAAAAAGCAGACTACAAATTTTTGAAACTTATTATGATGTTTTTATCATGGACTACAAATCCAACTCTTTTTTCTCCAACAAATTACTTCAAATTGAAGGCAAAGCCTTTTGGCCAGAATTGCCAAAATTCTCTATTTTAGTTAATTTTCGTGCTTAAAATTGAATAGCACCTGCATGGGTATGATAATAATCACTTCTTCAAAAGTATATTATATTTTTTCAAACATCCCTTAATAATTCTATATAATTTGTAGAGTAACATTCAACAAACTATGCTGCTATACAATGGGGTTGCAAAAATGTAGAAATCCCTGATATAAATAGTCTATACAATTTTGGACCGTATTTACAGTGTTGTGCTGGAAATTAGCTTGACCTCGTATGTATCATTTCCGCCCTCCGCTGCAAACACAAAATCATGGACATTAGTTTGAGAGCAACTAAATTCTTAACTCTTTCAAGAATTTACACAATGCAAAACTTACCAATTTCAGCTGTGATCCCTGGTCCAAAGAAAGAAGTGAATTTTCCCTGCAAATAAATAGAGTTGGATGTAAGTAATTTCAGCAAAATTTACAACAGATAGACTGAAAAGTACCTGTCTTTTTTCAAAATCTGACAACTCGAGTGCTTTTGCTTCAAATACTAAGACCAATGCGTATCTGCCGTCTTCAGTGACCTAAAAACATATATAGGGATACTTAACATATCTGCAGTCAACGAATAATCTTTCCACATTTACATTGTAGAGAGCATTCATAATGGTAAATCAATACAGGACTTTACGTAGTGAAAAAATGATTGGAAAACTAGTAAGTTTAAGAACTTACTTCTTCACGTATATTTTGTAGAATAGGGGCGCTCCTTCTAGGAATACCTCCACCCTGTGAGAATAAACAAAACACAGATTCCATATCATTTATCTTCGTGTCATCATTCATGCAACCATTTTAATACTTGAATTCTAGACGACTCTGAAAGATTCTTCCGAGTTCCGACTTTACATTGGAAAATAAAATACTTCCATAAACAAAAAGAGAATTGCTGTTTCATATGGAAGTTGCAGGTGCAGAGTGATTATGTTGTTTTAGTAAATGCTTGTTTACCAAACCTACTATCTGGTTTTCTAGCCTCGTAAATTCTTTGCTCTCGAAGGTCAAAATCAAATGGTAAATGTTTAGTGGAAGATCTAGAAACAACACTGAAAGATTTACAATAACCTACCTGGCCATATTGGAATATTCGCTTTAATGCTTCTTCGAGATGTTGCTCGTCTCCGTAACGGTATCTTATAACATCACTTCTGACCTAACACATACGATGAAATGTCATTTCTAGGAAAAAGGAAACTAGACTGCCTCCATTGTTATGTACCAATAAATATATTACAACATAAACACACGTCTCATTTCAACTTACTGGATAAAACATTAGGGTCATCAAAATCTGATACATTAGATTAAATACGAGCACAGAAAGAAGCAATTCAAAGATCAAGACCAAAAAATGAATCACTCTCCAACCACACTTCGGACATATACACACATATATCCATAGCAGTTGTGTAAAATTTATGAAAAATCATAAAATTACAATTGCATCAATTAGGTTTCCAGTGAAATTGCTCTTCAAGGATCTGTCCCGTATTGACCAAGTATCTGTATGATTAATAAATGACGGGGACAATGAAAATATTTTAAACTTGACATCAACTTTAGTCTTCTGCAAATGCATATGATAGGCCAGAAATATTCAGACCCAGAGTTTTAGCTTCTGCTGGAAACAGCCTATGAATTATAAGCAACTTAATATAGGCTTGTTCAACCGAAAACAACTATTCCAGTTTACGATTGCATAATTACAATTTTTCTGCCAATAATAATGATGGGGAAAGTGGGAAACAGAAAACCATTCTAAGAGAAGCTAATGTAGTGTGCATTGCAATCATCAAGGTTATCAGAGAAACAACAATGGAAATTATCAGTACAATAGAAATGAAAAATATAAAGAAATCGACAAACAAGAACACAAGAATATACGTGGCTAACTAGCAATGTCTTAGTTACGTCCATGGGTAGAAGAGTAGATTTCATTTGTATTCTAACGAGTACGGCAATTACTAATTAACCATAGATTAACATTAGGAATTACATATATTAACTCACTAATCTGAACAAACTGGACCCAAAAATAAGCCAAAAACAGAAACAGAGCTCAAACTCAATATCCCAGACGCCCGACAAACTCCACATCAGGGTTCAAGGCATTCCAACAAAAAATATGAGACTTATACCTGCTTAAGAATTGGAGTTGCACATTTCTCTCTGAGTGCGAAAGCATCTGAATACGTCAAGCAGGGTACAGGCTTAAGTTCTGCATACTAGACAACAAATATCAAGACAAACACAATATAAGTCAGGATAGGATAATGATAATTAAAAATTAATAAAACTGTTTCATTCTAATGATCAGAAAGTAAGCTAAGGTCTGTTTTGCCCATTCCTCATAGAATAATAGTAACAATTTACATTTGAATTGCGTATGGTGAGAAAATGAGAGAACATGCATGGCCTGAATCGAAGGCAGGGAAAGATTTACAATAAAATGATATGTGTGGTGTCAGAAAATAATAACCTTGAGAGCCATGCCAATAATAGCTAGAGGAAAGCCATAGGTTAGCATCAGAGCTGACCATTCAGACCCAGGGAGGATATTGAAGTAAGCCCCAAAACCGTACCTGTGCGAGGACAATTGTAAAAAATAAATTCCATCGAAACAGAGGTGAAGAAAAATAATAAAGTTGATATATAGTGTACACTCAAATCATGGATCCTTGTCCAAATATTTTCATGGGTATTCACAAGATTCGCCTAAAGTCAGATGCCCTAGTTTTTTTTTCCTTAATGGAAAAAGGCAAATACTTCTATACACCAGTTGCCGCCGTGCAATTGATGTTCAATATTATTAGTTTTGTTTTCATTAAACAATTGTTTTCACTGAACAATATTAATAGCTATTTTTATTGAACATTATTACTCCCCCTATCCCACAAAAATAGTCGTGTTTTGAGTTTTACACTAACCAATAAAACATAATTTATTGTGCTTGCAATTTTGAATTTTCATGTAAAGTTTTATGATATACCGTTATTTATTGAATATAACAACAATAATGACAAATAAATAGGTGTATTAAATAGGAGTACTTTGAAAAATTTACGCACTTTTAATATATAATTTGGGACAAACCAAAAATATATTACGACTATCTTTGTGGGACGGAGGGAGTAACTGTTTTGACTGAGCAGAATTAGTTGTTTTCACTAATCAATATTAGTTGCTACTCAATTCTGGAGCAGCTAAAGTGCTTTATCCCCTCTCGTGTCCCTTTTCCACAAGGTTCTTTTTTCTTTGAATATTTTATCAACATGAATGCAGGGAAAGCCAAGAGCACCTGGATTGTTCAATATCAGGTTCATATTCTTTCACCTGGAACATTTATCCAATATACTAGTATATTTCAGGGATAAAAAGGTGAAATATACTCACGAGAGAAGAGTGACGCCGACACTTAATCCAATGGTACCAAAAGAAACCTGTATACAGAGTAGCTAACGTTAGAATAGTGAAGAAAAACTGTTTGACAGCTTGATGTTCGCCATTATTGAAATTCATCATAATGTAAGAGGCACCTATAGTTCATTTGGTTTGCAAGTAAACTTAAAATAATGCAGGCCATGGTTCTTCTAAATGCCTTTCACTATGTTGCAAGTGCATATGCTCATAGATACGCACATCACTCTCATCACACCTGCATGCCTCTCATATGTTTATACCAATATCAATGTAGATAGGGCAACTCATTTTCGGATAAAGATCTTTATTAGGTCAATGATATAAATCACCTTTAAAGTTCTTTTATTCTGTATAACATTTTTCATTTGAATGCTAGATGAACATTGTGCTCGATATTCATATCTTAACATAACTAAATGATACCTTTCTGTATAACAAAGCCTAATGACATGTATTATAGGGAAAATCTGTATCATATATAACTGGAAAAAAGCCTTGTAATTCTTTCAACATTCTACAAAATGACAGCATGATGATAACCGCCAGATACTCGAAAACAGTTAAAAAAACGAATTCCTCATTGCCTTGTGATCCTCCCAATTTTGGTGGCTTCAAAGAGCATACAATTTCCTAGTAATTCATCTTTCAACAATGTTCAAATGTAGAGTGAATGCAAAATAATGTAAAACATACAACAATTTATGAAGCTCCATGGGCGGTTCCAAAATCTTTGTTCTTATATGCAAATTTCACAATTTCACGAATCTTATTTATAACACAAACAATATGATCACAATTTCATCATGCAGGCCCACGTACATGATGCGATTACCAATTTAGAAACAATTTCAGAATTAAAAAATGAAAAGAGGAAATTACTTTGGTAATCGAAATCTCGTCATCGGAAATAGTAGGCTTGTCGGTAGTGGTGGTGACGGGCGACGACTGAGTGGACTCGGCAGCTCCGGCGACGAGTCTGAGCCTGGGGCTCCGGTATTTAAGATGTGTTTTGGGTAGAAATTGAGCTTGATAGTTACTGGAAAGGATACTAGATAATTTGGGTCCAAGAGTCCCTGAAGCAGCAGAAGGCAAGAGAGAGCAGGCGCAAATGGAAGCGGTGAAACCCGGAGAACCGAGAAGTATTCCTCCTCCGGCCATATTATCGTGTAGTATGAGGTGCAGGAGAAGGGGGAGAAGGGGGGGAGATTGGAGGGAAAGGGGAATAACTACGGCCACTCAACTACCAGAATCTCGACTATGACGTGGCACTCTGTTCTCTTCTAAATTCATGAAGAGCCCACTAGTCACACCAAACGGCCCATATATGTTACTTGGGCCCCTAATTTTTAAGGGTCCAGGCTATATACCCCTAAGTATACTCCCCATACATGCACTCATGTTAGTCCCCCTAAAATACCCTAATTTCTATTTTTTCTCTATTTCTTTTTTTCTTTTTCTCATTTTTAAAAAAATCATAAACCCAATTCTTCATCTCCCCCTCCATCAAACTGTCGTCACCGCTCTTGTCCAGCTCCGCCCCCGACCAGCCTTCTCCTCCGTCTGTCGAGCGCTGCTGCCAGTCCCATCTTTTTTTTTCCTCTGTCTGCACGTGGCCGCCGCTCCACCCCCACCCATGCGTGTGGCCCCATCTGCCATTCCCCCAACCCTACGTGCTAGCCCTACTTTTTAAATTGCGGAGACGGCGCCCCTCCTTCGCCCAATGCCGCCGCTGTCGCCATTAACGGGTTTAAGTTCCTTAATTTGTCGACAATAGTGTTTATTTTCAAAACATTATTGTCAAAAATTTCAAAAAACAATTTAATTTTTTTTTTCAGATTGTTTTTTTTCGACACATTATTGTCGTCCATATACCTTATTTTCGACAAATCAGTGTCGATCGACACTAGTTTGTCGAAAGAATGTCATTTTTTAATTTTCTATGTTTTTTTTTTAATTTCTAATTTTGGGTGGTGGGTCATCGGAGGTAGACACGGGCGGTTTATAACCGGAAAACCGCCGAACCGTGAAAACCGGCGGTTTCGGTTATAAAACCGAACCGCAACCGTATTTTCACGGTTCGGTTTCGGTTGTCGATATTGAAAACCGGCGGTTTCGGTTAAACCGGCGGTTTTCCGGTTAACCGTACATACCGCCGGTTTTCAGTTTATTTTTTAAATTTTTTTTATTTATTTTTTGTAATTTTAATATATAGTTAGATTAATTTGTCTTTTTACTCATCATTTTTCGTTTTAAATTGTTGTAAGTTGTAACTTGTAAGTTGTAATTATATATGAACTATACTAAGTCACTAACCACTTACTCATTTAAATTGTTGTAAGTTGTAACTTGTAATTATATAAGCATTTAACTTAAACATTTGAATAAAAATTACTAAACATAAGCATTAGAAATTTAGAATTTAGAAATAGAAGTAAACATAAGCATTTAAATAAACTAAAATTACTAAACATTTTAATAAAAACATAAACACATAAACTAAAAATTAAAATTACTAAACAATTAAAACACATAAACTAAAAAATAAAATTACTAAACATTTGACTTCAAATCTTCAATGTCAATGCTCGCAAGAGAAATTTTATCGGCTCCCGCCTCAACCGTTGCCGTTGAGCAAGCTTTTAGTGTAGGAGGTTATACCTTGGATGCAACGAGATCAAATATGACCGTTGAAAACGTAGAGAACCAATGCTTGCTTGATGATTGGGTAAAAACCGAAAAAAGAGCCCAATCGTTAGAAGAGGATAATGAAGAAGACAAGGAATGGACCTCTACGGGCGGAAGTGAAGAATGAAGAATCGAGCCATGATCATTCAACAACAACGTCAACGGGTAAGTTGAGGTAAGAGAACTACGTGGACATTGATTCCAACATGTTAGATACGTAGGCAACTTAGTTTTAAAATTTTGAACTTAGAATTTCTAAGTTTAATTCTTAAAATTAAGCTCAAGTCCAATTCCCCCCCCCCCCTCCCAATTTGTTGTAATAAATTTATTTTGTAAGTTACTAAGTTTTTAAATTTGTAAGTTGTAATTTGTAAGTTGTAATTTTAAGTTGTAATTTATACTTTTGTAATTTGTAACTTAAAACTTAAAAGTAATTTATTTATTCTTTCAAATTTTTATAATATTAATTTCATCAATAATAATTAATAAGTTATATAAACTAATAAACTATAAAGTATAAACTATAAAGTTAAAACGAACAAAAAACAAGAGTCGAAAACGCGCAAAAAATCCAAAAAAAAAAAAAAAAACCGTCGAACCGCCGGTTACAAACCGTAACCGTAACCGTAACCGGCGGTTTGCCGGTTCGGTTTCGGTTGGAAAAAACATAAAACCGAAACCGGCGGTTTCTGGCGGTTGGGCATGTATAATCGGAGGTGGTGGCGGCCCTAAGAATTAGGGTTAGGCTCTCAATTATAGGAGGTGTATTTATCTAAGAATATTTTATTATAATGGCAAATTGAGTATTTTACACAAATATTAAATTAACTAAAGAGAGGAGGGAGTATACTTAGCAAGTATGGAGGGGTATATAGCCTGCCTTTTTAAGGGCTACTTCAGATTGGCAGGCCCGAAAATAACCCCTTTTAAATTTTAGGCGTTGGCTATATACCCCTCCAGCTCTGTTAAGTATACTCCCCCTTTTCATTTATTAATTTAATATTAATGTAAAACACCAAATTTACCCTTTTAATAAATATATAAAAGATAAATACACCCCCTAATTCTAATCCTAACCCTAAAAAAACATCCTCCTCCCCTAAATTCAGCCGCCGCCGTCGTCAGCCACCACTCCAGCCGCCGTCGTCCGCTGCCCCTTAAATAAATTTAGAAATTAAAAAAAATCTTAATTTTTTTTTAAAAAAATCGACAAACCAGAGTCGACCAAAAACTCTTCCGTCGACACTGGTTTGTCGACCAAATACACTTTCGTTTTATAAGAGTAGTCGAAAGAAAAAAAAAAGTAAAAAAAATTGACACTTCCGTCGACACTGGTTTGTCGATCAAACACACTTTCGTCGGTAAGATCTAGTCGAAAGAAAAAAAAATAAAAAAAAAATTTGAAATTTTCGACAACGATGGATCGACCAAAAAGACTCCCGTCGACACGGATTTATCGACGAGAGTGTTTTTGGGCAATTAATTATTACCGAAAAAAAAAAAAAAAAAACTTACCTGTGTTGCAGACGACGGCGGCGGCTGGGCATGGTCGTCGGGGCGGGGGCCGCTTGCAGGGACGACGGTTGCGGCGGGGGCCGCGCGCAGGGAGGCGATTGGAGAGGGGTTCGTGCGTAGGGGCGGCGGTTGCGGCGGGGGCCGCGCGTAGGGACGACAGATGCAGGTGAGGGCGGCGGGGGACGCGCGTAGGGGCGGCGGATGCAGGTGGTTGCGGCGGGGGCCGCGTACAGGGGCGGCGGATGCAGACGGGGGCGTTGGGAGCCGCGCGCAGGGGCGGCGGCGCCGTCGCCGACGATTGGTGGAGATAGGATTTGTGTTTTTTTAGAAAAGAGGAAGAAGAAAAGGATTGGGGGAAAAGTGATAAATTAGGGTTTTAAATAGGGGGAGTATATTTAACATTTGTCCTTTTAAAGAAAAGGGTAATTTGGGTAAGTTTGGGGGAGTACATTTAACATTTACTTTTTTTTGGGGGAGTACATTAATCGGGGGAGTATACTTAACAGAGCTCGAGGGGTATATAGCCAACGCCAAATTTTATTCTTTTACAATTAAATGGAAATGTACTCTTATTACATTTTTGCAACCAAATTTGGTACTAGTATTTTTTTTTAATTTTGTGTTTTCTATTTATTAATAAAAGAATTATAAAAAATTGTATGTTTTCGGTATAAATAATTGAATTATTTATGTTTTATTGTTGGTATGATTTTTGGACTAAAACTTATATTGGAGTATAGTATTTCTTAAAATTAAGAAATTTATTATTGAACCACATTAGTTGAAATATTTTTTTTGGATTATTAATTGGTAGTCCCTATTTGTTCAATTTTAAAAAAAAGACAAAGAGTTAATTTATACAAAAGATACTAAAAATGTTTATTGTGACCTGAAATAATACTTGAAGAGTTTGGATATTCTAATTGCTTACTTGAACTGATATAATATTTGAAGGATATGAATGTACCTTTTCCTTTTCACCTTCTACGTCCTAATATACATTTTAGTATTCAAATTTTCTATAACATGTGCAAAATTGAAATTGGACGAACCGGTCAAATCGATCGGTTTCTAACCGTCGATTCGTTGAACCGTCAATTTTGGTTAAGGAAATTCAAAATCGAAATTAACGATTTTGCCCATTTTTTCTATTTCTTATTTTTAATATTCTTCTTAGTTTATTTTTAAAAAGTAAAGGAAAACAAACAAAAAACGAGCGAAAAAAAGAAAGAAAGAAAAGAATCCAAACTGGTGGTTAAAAATCGTAACTGGTCCGGTTACATTTCGCTTTTTAAAATGGTCACTGTAACCGACGATTTTTAACCGTAACCGGCGGTTTTAATTGTTTGAACATGTCTACATGTAGACTGTAGCACATGTACTCCCTCCGTCCTATAATGAGATGTTCCACAATAATTTTTACACCTTTAAAATGAAAAATCGTTTACAAATTTCACCTTCACAATATCACGAATTTACACAATATGTCATTACTTTTGGGTCTATACATATACACAAGTTAACAATTTTCTTTACTTTATACACATAGATTGACATTACCCCTCAAAACTATACTCCTTTTTACACTTTTCTTAATATGTGTCATGTGTGTCCACCTACATGTGAAAGTTATTGTAGAACGGAAAAAATATTAAATATAAGACGTTAACATTTTTAATATATATTTTTCATCAAATATAAATTGTACTATATAGTATACACGATGGAACACATAATTTAGGGGTCAATGACATAAAATTTTCCTGTAGTTTGAAAATGTTGCATGAAATTCAAATGATTTATTAAATTAAGAAATTTATCCACATTGTACAATAATGAATTAACCGTTTTATTTTAAAATACTGGAATTCTGAGATTATACTATGAAAGACATATCATGAAATAGAGAATATCGATTTTATTGTAAAAAAATCCATGCAATCTTCAAACCGAGAGGCATTAGTGCAATTAACCCGATAAATTAGGTGATGATTATAGGGATTGTGGGAAAAAAAGGCAGGATAAGTTATAATAGGTGGAAATGGAGAATTAGAAATTTGTATATAAATGGAAAACATTAGTGTATTATTCATTAAAGCAAGCAAGCATTGATGTGAAAACGAAAGGTAGGATTGTTGTTGTGTGTTGATTTGCACTTAACATCTCTTTGCCACAAACCCTTGAGTCTTAGCCCACATCCTCTCCACATCATCCTCAATTTCTTTCTTTCTCTTCCTACTTTTTTCTCAATCACTTCTACCTGCATTATTGATGTCACATTCAATAAACAATATTGTAACATGATACAAGTAATTTATGCATGTACTGAATTTCATACGAAACTCACTAGTCTATATTCGTTTCACTTTAACAGTCATTTTTAGCTTTTTTACACATGTATTGCGAGAGGTAAATTTGAAAAAGTATATTTAATATTTTTTGAAAAATTAAAAGCAAATGTTTTGTATTTTGTAAGAGAAGTGGAACGGAGAAAGTCGACCGATGAAGAGTGTGATTGACACATGGTTATGGGACCATATATGGGGCCACCCCCACACCTAGACTAGGGGCACATACCTATGATGGTTATGTAACAAAATATTAAGTTGTTTGGTTGCTTGCAACTTATCCTCCAAATTCTTGGTGTCTAGGGATGTTATAGTTGTGTGAAGAATTCTATCTAAATAAGGGTGGAGTATAAGATAGGGACACATTTAAACACATTAAACATTGTGAAAATGTATATCTACACCCTAAAGTATTACCTCATGCACAAATAAGCCCTTAAAGTATTTTTTTGTGCATTAATGTCCCTCCAGTATTTTTTTTTTCAGATTTAAATAAGCCCTTAAAGTATATTTTTAGTACAAATAAGTCCTTTGTCTTTTTAAAGTTGAATAAAAAGACACTTCCATGAACAAAAAATAAATGTATGTTCTTATTTTTTCAATTAATGTAGTTTAATGATCAAATTCCTAAATACAAAATTTATGTTTTTCTATCAAAGCATGCACAAAATCATAAAATCATGCAACATAAAGAACACATAAATAATAAATACGGAGTACAAACTTTATAACAAAATTCAAGATGCACATTTTTTTAAAATTTAAGAGATACTATATTAAAATTTCAAAATATTAATGTCAAATTTGGTGCTATACAAAAAAGATTTAAGATGATTTATTTGTACCAAGTTAAAAAAGTTAAAAGAGTTTATTTATAACAAAAAAAAAAAAAAATACATTAAGTAAGATATAAGATGAGAATTTATTTAGTCAGTGAAGTGTAAGGATATAATTGGAAGCTTATAGATCAAACGGTATTAAAATGATAAAATTGAAAATTTATAGACGGAGGTAAAGAACATTTACCTGATGTGCTTCCGGTTCTTGTTTGCCACTAGAAACAGATGAATCTCCCTCAGTAGTCTCATTTCTTGATGTTTCTTCACTTAAATCAGGACTATAACTGCTTTCTGGGGTGCTCTGAATTCCAACATCTCTGCTCTTCTTTTTCTCTGCATAAATAAACCAATTAAATACTAATATTCCCAGAAACTAATTTAATTAATTAAAACTGATTATTACAAACCTTGTGCTGTAATTTTGACATCATTGTTATTATTTTTATCATGTTGAATAATGGGCTGCAAATGTGAAGGATAAATTGCAATCCTGCTGCTTAAGCTTCTAGAAGATAATAGAGTTTTTGCAGATAAACACTCCAATGGAACTTTCCCAGACAAAGGATTGCATATATATTTCTCTGCATCATTCCACTTTGAATTCAAACAAAATCCATCTGCTGATGATGATGATGATATGTAATACACATGACTTCTTGCCTGTAACGCTGCACCAATAAAATCACAACAATTTTATTTTATTTAACGAGAAAATTGACTTTTAATAACACGTCTTAATTACCTTTCAGGGCTGTGGTAAATGAGTATGTTGAAGGGTCAATTTCATCTGCACAAATAGATTCTGATCAAAGCAAATAAATGATGAATGTTGAATAAATTAATACTTACCTCTAATTGCATATCTTCTTGAATTCGAGTTTACATGAAGCTTGTGTCCCGATTCAGGCTCGTCGCGTCGCCTGGAATCGGAACACGGTTGCTCCAATATGGAGTATGCAGCCGGCATATTAATCCTAAAGTTTGAATTTTCTCAGAATTTGGTTTGAGATCGATTGCAGCAATTTGATTGTTATATAGTAGTAGTACTGTAATAGAAAATGACAAAATATTTGAATTAATTCAAAAAATTAAAAGACTGTTGATTAATTTTTTGTTCATGAATATTATCTGCAAAAGCTATGGGCCATGCTCTCATTGGCGTCTACTGTAGGGAATCACAGGAGGAAAAATCTATTGGCCATGATTTTTTCTTTTTCTTTTTTTTTTTGGATTTTAATTAATTAATTCTGAGGCACATAGTACTATGGTATCTGGTATATGGTTTTAATGTTTTTATTCGTTTTTCAAAATAACGGGGATATTTATTTGAATTTTAAATTTTTAGTAGTACTGTTTGAACACAATCATTTTAAATGTTGTCTTTTTGTGTATATATAATATGTACACAGTGTTCTTTCATGTAATTGTAAATATTGCTCTCTTTTTGAAGTGTTCTTTCATGGAGTATTAACATTGTGAATGTTCTCCTTTTGTACGTGTACATATAATCGTTGAAAAGGTGTTACAATGAAAATATTAATGAATATATTGTTATTCGATATTATAAATTTAAAAAATTATGAAAATTTAATAAAAAAATTAACAAAACAATTTAAACTCTTTTTACATCCATGATAATTTTTTATATAAAATATACTTCCTCCGTTCTAGGATGACTTGAAGGGTTAGATCGATATACTTTTAAAAAAAAGATTTAGTTTTTAGTTATGTAAGATAAATGGGGTATTTTAAGTGATCATTTAGTGAGATGTAAAGTAAAATGTAGGTAAAAAAAGAGTAACAATTTTAAAAATAAAATGATGTTGGGAGGGTGTTAATTTTGTGGGGTATTTTCATATTGAGAGTGTGTAAATAATATTGGGACCTCCCAATAATAAAAATGTGCAAATAATTATGGGATGGAGGCCCGGTAGTACTATAAAATCCTATTTCATATGATATTTATTAATATTTTTTGAAATTTATTGACATCTTCTCAATATTTTATCGATATTAGATTCGATATTGTTATTGCATATCGACATTTTTAATTTTTTTTTATAAATATCGTGAAAATATATATATAGATTATTCTCAATATCAATAACAACGAAAATTGGATATATATATATCAAAAATACATCGATAATATTTTCGAATATTTTGGTCCATATGCATATAATATGCTCAAAGTGTTCTTTCATATTATTGTAAATTAATGTTCTCTTTTAGTGTATATATAATAAACTGACTTTATAAAATAGAGTGATGATTTGGTGCAATTGGTTCACCTATACAATTGAAATTGAGTTCTAATGAATTGAATCAAATGTTGAAGTAAAAAATTAAATTGGATAAATTGAACATTAAAATCAAATTGTATCTACAAACTTAATTGCATAAAAGAATTTGCCTATATAATATATGTAAACAATATTACTATTAAAAATTAGGAGTGTGCTCCTCTCTAGGTATCAGGTTCGAAATCCTAAGGTGCAAACAATTTCTATGGAGCCATGTTCATACATAGCACAAAACTCTGACTTTAAACGGACTCCACGCAAGTGGACGGTGGAATTGGTCCCCCGAATTAGTGATACCGTGGCATCAAAAAAATAAAAATAACAATAAAATGATAGTTGTGAATGAAATGAAGAGTAAAACCGTTTTACATAAGATCAACTTAAATATATTATATATATAATTTGTGGACATATGAAATTTTAATCTAATATAATTATATTTTAAAGGAAAACACAATTAAAATATGAGGATTGAGCATGTAAGTATACATGATGATTGATGAGTGTTAAGTTATTTTCATGTTTGGGTTTGAGAGTAATGAATTATGGGAGAGAACATGCATGCATGCTGAAATGTACATGTACATATATGGTTAATTAAAGTGTAAGGTCATCATCAACATTATAATATGCATGCAGAAACTGATCATTATCACGGGAGGAATGTTCATCAGGCAGTGCATATATATCCATGGTTCTGCAGGATTAATTTAATTAATTTGTAATTCAAACTTTTAATATAAAGCAGCACAAGACAGGCCCCCCCAGTTGTTAATTTGCAAAGTCTCTTTCAAAAATGTTCAAACTTCATTTTGCATGTTCATTTCTATTTTTATCTTTGTCTTATTTCTTAGCCTATATTAATGTTGCTATATGCATGTCGGAAGAATAAATTAATTAAACACCAGACTTTCAACATGAGGTGTTACTATCACTTTTCATTACATTTTCTTTTTATCGTTATCATCATTTTTAATCTCATATAAAATTAAAAAAAAAATCTATATATTAATAAAGGTAACTTGACACCTAACTCTAACCACATATCTAAGTGTTCCCTCCTTGGATTAAAAAAATTCATAATATTATAGATTTTTTTTTTTTTTTTTTCTCTTCTTGAAACAAAATCCTAGATTTGTACCTGTTAATAATTCCTACAAAACCCTAGAAGTCTAGCTTCACCCTTTAGGAACTACCCAAGTTTCCTAACAAGGATACATTATTTGTTTTTCATGCGATTTAACAAGAAAAATAAACCATATAGCTTGAAGACAGAGAATGGTCTTTAATTTGTAGGCGTTGTTTGTTTTTCATGTGATTTAAAATTTTGAAGTAGTAGGAGTACTAAATTAGATTCTGCATTCTGCTTGGTTACAACTTACAAAGCCTTCTTTAGGTTTTCTTTTATATATATATAAAGTCAATAGAGTTTACTCAAAATTAGATCCCTTCTATATATACATGATGATCATGTGTCTAAGGGGATCCCTAAATCTCACACGCCCATGCGGGTGTGTGTATATAGAGGAGGGGATCCAAGTCCGAGTTTACACAATCTTCATCTTAATATACAATGTCAGGGACGTCGGAGAATTAAGACCACATCGTTTTTAAATCACTATTTGCATTATGCAAGATAATAAAAACAAATAGTTTTCTATCTTTCATTACAGTTAAGTGAACACGGTTCCAAAATAATGGAATCGGAACTGAATCGGGCATATGTGTGAGCTGGTTCCAGAACAACAGGTCTAAAATCATCAGTTTGATCGATTCTCTCTCCTTTAAAAAGAATTGTGAGAACCAACACAGGTATAGCTAGCCGTTGTCCGCTCAGTGTGCTGTTTCTAATTCTAATTTTGATTTTAATCCTATTTAGTCCATGTTTGGGTATATGGGAATATCTATTAATTGTGTGGGATACCAAAACAGCAGCAGTAGTATAGTGTTTGTTTGTTGTTACAAAGAGGCTGGACCTTGGACTGACAGGGCCGGGGAGATAGAACCGTTTGGACAATCTTTTAGGACCTAAATTAATAGTTTTACTGAATTGACATTATTCCTAAAATGGAGGGAGGCTCTTGTATGAATATTGATGGATGTCATGAGTTGGAACAAGCTGGGATATCAGACCACGATATTAAGGGGCCAAGAAAATTGTTTGATGATGTGGAGAAAGGTGTTACCGAGCTCAGCAGATGAGTTTTATATGAATATGGTTTATGATATGAATTTAAATTTTAGACTAGCCTGTGAGATACTAACCATGGCCCATTTGCATGAAGAATGGAGGCAAGTTCACATTAAGGATTACCATGAACTATGTTCATATAATATACACTTTGTGTTTTCTGACTCCATTTTTTATAATTAATCACAAGTAGATAGACCACTTTTAGATAAACAATCATATAACCCAAGATTACCATGATCAAAGCAATAATTTAAAAACATGCTTTTCACACTAGGACATAAGCAACAAGGAATAGATTTTCTACTCTTCCTGAGCTGCTGAAATTGCGTCAATTTATGACTTTACTTTACCACATTATCAATTTTTACAGCCCTATTTAAAATCCTATAGATGTGATGATACATACAACTAGGTAAATAAATTCGAAAGGCAAGCATATTTTAACAAAAGAGTTGGACATATCATCCGGACAAGAACATTTTTACTCAACAAATTATAGTATCATTGATTATGAAGATAAAATGAACAATGGCAACTAGAATATCTCACAAACTGTGCTTAGCAATACAAACTACAAACAGCATTACTGAAGCAATGAAGACCTACCATATCAGTCAGTAGGTGTGGACAGATATGCAAGATTCTTTGTGAAACCAGAGGCAAAATTCAGTAATGAAGACTGCACTATATTAATGAGAATAGACAAAAGGGTTTCATGTTTTATAACAAAGTGAGTTATGCTCACAGCGTTTTCACACAGTAATAGGGGTAAATACATATTCCTTTCTGTTTTTAACCGGATACACTGAATTGTACAGTACAGCTCACTACAAAACATTGTTATCAACAATGCAGATGACAAACAGTAGACAGGGAAAAAAATTAAAAAATCATAAACCTAAAAATATAGTGATCAAGGATCAGAACCGCATCTCAACACAACCTTTGTCAAGATCTACGAATTTCTCCACCCAATTTTCCCTCAAATCCTGCATATAAACACGAAAGTATGCCAGCACTTACTCAGGACACAAAATCAACTTCACTAATTAAATGGAATATTATAAAAACTCCCTAGGATAAATGGAATATTGGAAACTGGAATCCCTCTCACTATGGATTTAATATGAATGGACAAATTGGCCATCAAAAGGAGAAATGACATACCAACAAGTTTGAAGAGGTATATTAACTGCTACAAGTCAAGCTTTAGCATAGTCCACAGTGTTGCGCTTTCGTTTGTTAGACTTTGAAAAACAGCATATTTGTGCCCAAGATTTCTTTTGCTTCACCGGCTGTGGCTTGACTTCCTTCTGGGCAACACGATCAACCATGAATTGGACAATGGCCTGCGGTAAAATAAAATCAAAATTAGGATTCAGCAGTTTTTGGAAAGCAAAACAGAAAGATATAAATAGTCAACAGCAAGAGATTAACAAGATCACCTGAGGCCCCTTCTGAATTACATCTCTTGGTGGCGTTTCCAGAGGATTTCCCTCAACATTCAAGACACGGAGACGAGTTAGCAATCTAAACGAGTCCGGGAGGACTCTTATCTGGTTATTGCTCATATCAAGCTCCTCCAGCATTTCAAGGTTCCCAATGGACCTAGGTAGAAATTGCAAGTCTGCAAAATTGTTGCTTATGTTCATCTTTACAAGAGTTGTAGCAAAGCACAAGCTCTCAGGGACAGATTCAAGCTCGTTGAAACTGATATCGAGCTCCCTTAAGCATGACAAGGATGCCATTGTGGTGGGCAATTGTTTAATATTATTGTAACGTACAGCAAGAACCTCCAAAGATCCAATCCGCCCTACTGCTTCAGGTAGTGCTTTTAGCCGATTATAGTCTGCACGAAGCTCCTGGAGTGAAACACATCGACTAATTGTATGAGGGATTTCCTCAATATCGTTAGTTTCAACGTTCAACTTCTTGAGACTAACAAGAGATCCTATAGTCTCTGGAAGAGATTGGAGTCCATTAGAGCTCAAATCAAGCTCTTGAAGACGAACTAGCCTATCAATGGTGGGGGGCAATGACCTTAACTGGTTTCCTCTCAGATCAAGATGAAGCAAGCTAAGCAAATCCCCAATGGCTTCTGGCAGTTCAGAGATTCTATTTCCATGTAAATCTAATGTCTGTAATGAGGAAATTCTTCCTATAGCCTCTGATAAAACTGCAATCCTATTTTCTGATAAATCTAACGTGATCAAACTCGAGAGTTTCCCTATTGAATCGGGAAGCCAGTCAGTTTGATCAGATAATTTGCCTCGGAGTATAAGCTTTTGAGTTCCTTTCTTTGCTGAGACTTCAATGAGACTTGCAAGTTTTATTAAACTAAGCTTATCACCATCTTGCCCTGCATCAATTCAGTTGATCCATTATAAGAAACAAAATATTCCAAAACATATACGCACACATCTAAATCAAATCCAACAAACTCACCTGCAGCAACAGCTGGTTTAAGAGTGGGATCTACAATCTGTGGCACGGCTGAAATGTTTCCAGATCGATTTCCAATTCCGAATCTGTCCGTATGAAACGCTGTCTTCGCCTTCTTCACATATGCGTCATCCTTGGAAAACAACACCTCCGATGCCTTGGCGTTCTCCTTCTCAATATAGAAACTGGAAGAAGAAGAAGAAAGTGATACAGTAGTATTCGTTGTATTTACTGCGGGACTCAAACTGCTCGATGAGCTATATGAAGGTTTAACAGATTCCGAGTACTGAGAATCTGAGGAGCCTGGCAAGCATCTGGTTGCCCTCTGAATCAAATCATCAAACACCAAGTGAACACCTTCGAGATCCAACAGTTTCAGTGCCTCGGCCTTCTGCTCCTTGCTCTGAAAATGGATCATATTCCTCTGCAACTCTTGCAAAATCTTGAATAATTCTTCTGGTACATCTTTTCCCTTGCTTTGCTTGGCAATTCCCTCGAGTTTCAACTGATCTTCCCTCTCAACATTCCGGATCAAAGTTGTTGCAGCTTCGATTTCATCGATTCCGGGGCGAGCCGGCAGCGACCGGTGAAGTGTCATTATTTCATCGACGACATCGTCGGTTGTTCTCAATGACGACTCCATTGCAAACTTCTTTCCCTGCAATTCCTCAAATATACAAGGAATCAACAGCGGAATTTCGATCGAAAATAAAATGAAGGATTAGCTCATTTCTACTTGTACATCACGAGAATAACCTGATTTCGCAATCTCAAAGTCACAAGCGAAAATGAAAGATGATAAACAAGTGAAATTTCTTCATTTCAACATCAGAGTTTCGCGGTCGAAGAATAAAAATCAATAACTACTGCTGCGGTTTAACATTACACACGCCGCCCTAGTTTTTCTCCGTAAATCAATGCAACAGCTTTCAATTTTCAAACCAAAAACGGTAACAATAATTACAATAATAAAAAAATCATGAAAAAAGAAAGTAATGAATGCACAATGAGTCAATGACAACCAAAAACTATTAAATAAATGCACTTACGGAGCTCAAATAAAATTATGCATTAAATCCAAGCATCGTTCATGGGGGGAAGATCTCTCAACTCTTCAATATTTGCAGCAATTCAGCGTTTTTGGGAAAAGATGTCCAAAATACTGATTCAGAGAACAAAAAAGGGGGGAAATATGGGTGGATAAATGGTGTTTTTTTTGGGTTTTTTTATTTTTGGGGGGAGAGACAAAGACGGAGATATGGCTTATCAATAGATCTACGCAGCGCTTTCCTTGTCTGGTTTTATAGTCTCATTATTACTAATGCTAATTTTTGTTTTCCCGAAATAGCCCTCGGGTGGGCGTAGGCCAGCTGCACATACTCGCTGGCATCCTTTTTGGACTCTCCCTACCCTATTAGGGCTATAAAAGGAATACTTTCTCTTACTTTTGGTCAAGGTTTATTCAATATAGTCACCCTACTTGAATAATGAAATTATTTTTTCATAGTTTAAATTACTCCTTCTAGATAAAACTCACTCGGTCCTATCATAAATTTTTTATGTATTTTTTAACGAAAATTAGGAAATATAGTATAAAATGTATAATTAACCGTTGAGGTAAAGAGATATAGGACAAGAAAAGTAAAGAGTGGTATGAAAGAGAAAAAAATTACTCCGTAGAAGAGATACTGCATTTTGTCATTTAAGGCCTCGTTTGATAGATATGTTGAGATATCTATGGTCAGATTCAAATATTTCAACGGACTCAACTTGAACTACGTACAAATGAAGTGTCTTTCACTAATTTGATATGCACACAATCGTGTGTATTATGCTTATTGGATATAAAAATTTAATTTAAATCTGATTAGACATGTATCTTGTACCTAGTTAATTATCAATCTACCGTGAACTAATCAACCTTATCAAACAAGCATAAGTGAAAAGCTTATAATGAAAGGAGGGAGTATTATTTTAAAATACAAAATACCATGTTTTAATATTTTTTAGTTGAATAACTCATGATATCAAAACATTTTGCTATACTATGGTAAAAAGTATTTACTTAGAACATTATTTATAGGGTGCATAATCTCTAAAAAGTCGTTTTTAGTATTAATGTTATGTATATAAAGTGTTACTATTGAAAAAAATCTTAATTTTTAAATAGTGATATTTGTATGTATATATAATAATAGTATAAAAATAAAAATGAATTTACGTGAAGTTGGGTTCACATAAATTTTTGTCAAAGAAAAATAAAATGAAAAGGATAATTAAATTATATGAATTAACAATGATACACATAATTTTTTATTAAATAAATAGTATTGTTGGGATTTTAAAATTAGGGTCGTCCAGTCAAGCCAAATAACTATTAAGATAATGTTAGGTTCATAAATCATAATGTAAACGATCCTTTTGACTTAAAACAAATGTAGAAGCTAGGCTTTTTGGAAAGAGAGAAGAAAAATTAGACTTGGAATCAAAATAGTTAAGTATTCAAAATAACATCATCATATTGATAATCATCAAGTAACCCAACGTCAACCCACGTCCATTTTATAATAATAAAAATATAATAAGTCATATATTAAGGATATAAACGTACGTAATGACTTACGCGTATCGATGAAATTCCACTTGAAGATAGAAAATTTATTTTGAGTTACAAGATTTTGGTGCTACGGTTTATGCCAGGGTGTAATATGCAAATATAGGATATATAGTTTAAAGTTTAAATTCTATAATTTCGTTAATAAGTTTCTTATTACTTTTAATTACTTAAATTAAAATAAATGATTAAATAATATATATGGAGTATAATATAAGTGATATGATTGATAGAGAAAAAAAAAAGAAAAATATATAATTGTACAAGAATAAAATATTTAGAAGATATTTACGAAATATAATATAAGAAATTTATATGGTGACAAACTAAAATGACAAATTGAAAAGTCTATAAAAGTTCGAAGTATTTATAAAAGGTACAACTATATTCTTTTTATGAAAAAGGCATGATTAACATTTTTTTTACTTTCATAATATTATTTTTAATAAAAAAAAATATTTCATCCATACAAACTTTGTACACAAGTATCCCTTTATTGATTTTGTTCAAATTTAATATTATGTTTTAAAATGGATATAATATTTTATCATCACCAATTTATTCAAATTAATTATCATCATTTTATTTATATAAAATTGAGACGGAAATAATATTTTTTTCATTCATACATAATGCATGTCGTAAAATACCTCGTACAAGTTTTGGGGGTATTATTTAGTTGGAGGAAATTAATGGAAATAGAAATGAAGCTTAAAATCATATGGGGGAGAATAGTCTTGCATGGTCTCCTCCAAGTCTCCAACCCCCCTAAAGGCGGCTATATTCTCGTCAAAGATTTCATTTAAACTATTTGGGTTAGACTTTATTTAATGAATATTTTTTTTCACAACCGTGAGGACTATCAAAAGAACTAAAAACCCTAACAATAGCTTGTGCATAAATATTTGCATTATGCTTTACAAACGAAATCGAACAATTAATTAAATCCCTAACAGTGAAGACTTACTTTAATGATTTGAAAATAAAATTCAATTCACAAAGAAGTCTACATATATATTACTCCCTCCATTTAAACTTTGTATATAAATATTCATTTTTTTCGTCTAAATTTAATATGCATATTTTCATAAATATAAATATGTATTCTCCAAATACATTAATACATCATTTATATTGTATTTTATACAGTACTTTATATATAAATAATCAATATTTCTTAAAACTCATAAAAAAATATATACACATTTTTTTGGATGAATTGAGTATAATATTGATAATTTGATATGTATGACATTCTTATACAATATTACATTAAATTCATTTAATATTGACAGTAAAAGTTAAGCTCGAACCAACTCATTAATGAATCGAGTATTTCATGCCTATAGACTTGTGTGCAATATTCATTAATTTTGAAAAATGGTAAATTTCACATGTGATATTTTAAATATATAAAACAATATTGTTTAACATACAAAATAATACTCCATATTTTATAGATAAATATGTAATAACATCACCATTTTTATGAAATAGTATTACACCTCACCCTCAATAATATTACTTTTAACTTTTTCTCAATTGATATCTACCCTGCAAAATATAATATTGCTTTGTTACATATGTATAATATTGTATTATTTTGGTTTGTCCATTTATAATTTTTTCATATTACGAAAAATTTATAGACTTATGGAAAGGGAGTATTTTTTTCTCGAACCAATTAATATTGTAACATAAAGAGTAATATTGTATTTAGAGTTTATATATTTCACCAATACCGGCTTTAAAAAAAAAATGTTGGGGTAATAATAAAGGGAAGGGGGGCAAGGCCAATAAATGCAAACATAACACGTGTACATCCAACCGTAAACAGCTGTCACTGCATACACATACTCACGCCATAACCGCTTTGCACTTCCTTTTTGGACCATTACTCTATTACCACTATTATTATTTTCTTTTTCAATTTCTTTTAAACTTTTCATTCGAATTTTAAGAAAAAATAATACTCCCTCCGTCCACGAAAAGTAGTCCCATTTGCTCTATATTTTTTGTCCACAAAATGTAGTCCCATACCCTTTTTTAAAACTATCACCCTTCAACCATCACTTAATTACTCAAATTGCCATCAACTTTATTCACAAACAATCACTTTATTCAAAATGGACTCCACAATACCCTACAATACCCTTACTTTATCTACTTTATCTACCTCCTCCTTAAAACATGTGCCCCATCCCCATGTCCCTACTTTTCATGGATGGAGGGAGTATATGTGATAGAGCGTAAGGTGAAAAAACAGAATATGTGAAAGTATAAATTTAGTTTTTGTGAGCTCTTAATAACATATATGAATGATAAAATGAGATATTTCAAGTGGTTAGAGCATTCCTATCTAGACCTTAGATCCGGTCTAAATCCTGAGGGAGGGAAAAAAAATAACATACATGAATAAATAAATGTAATTCAAAAGTTTGAGTCATGGGGAGGGAAAAAAAATACTCCCTCCAATTCATTTTAATTGACGTCCTATAGCTCTTCACAAATATTAAGAAAAATACAACTTTCCTAATATACCCTTAATTAAGTAAAAAAAAATCATTAATCAACAAAATACTTAACGTTTCAAATTAATTAACATACAATTATATCTATTTAATGCTTATTTAAATTACAATTGACCAAAACAAATACACAAAATAACCACTACTTCCATATGCAACACGATTTTTTTTAATTATTTTTTTGAGTCTATATGCAACACGATTTAAATTAATAATACTACTCCCATACGCATGATTTAGATGATGGAAATGAGAAAGTCTGCAAATTTAGCTACAAATCCTCAAAAACAAAAATAATGAGAGTCAAAACAAAATATTTATAGTTAGATTGTGGTGTTGTGTTCATTCATAAGTTTTAATTTAATTACTACTTTTATTGGAAAGATGAATAATTTATTCTATCAATTAATTATTCAATTTGAGAGTTAATGAAGTAAAAGGGAATATTAGGGATAAATTTAAAATAATGCTCAAAATGCCACTTAATTTGCAAATTCTTAAAAGTTCTAAAACGTCACTTACAATGGATTGGAGGGAGTAACATATATGAATAAAGAGGCAATCGATTCAGGTTCAAAATTATTTCAATTTTTTAGAAGTCCATTTTTTAAGATATCTTTTATATATATATATATATATATTATAATATAAAATATTAATATAATTATATAAGACTCACATGCTAAAAAAGTAAAAAAAGGAATTAGTGAATGAGAAGGGAAGGAAAAACTAAGAGAAAAAAAGTCTCAACAAAGGTCTAATTCAGTTTATATCTTTTAAAAAAGTTTCAACAAAGTCTCAACTTTTAAAAATTTCTAAAAATCTCATTAAAATTAAAAATCACTCGTATAAAAAATAAAATAAAAATCTAAATTGTCTAAATAAAAGATTCTAAAAATCTGATTAAAGTTTCAAAAAAAATATAATCATTACATTAAAAATATGAAAAATCTCTTAAAATCTATTAATTATAAATTTTAAAATGGGTAAAAAAAATTATATATTGTTAGTCCTTTAAAAATTGTTTTACATTATATTTAATAAATTCTTATAGAATAAAAAATATGAAGGGACGGGGCCTTTTTTAAAAGTTCGATTCACACCCAAATATTTCTAGGACTGGCCCTGGGTTCTTCAAAAGTTACTTGTTTTATTTTTTTTTAAATCTATTTTTTCTCTCTCTATATTTTGTTTTTCCCACTCCTCTCTCTATATTTTTCCTTTTAATTAATTTGTAAAATGTAAATTAACAATTTTTGAAGGAACTGAGAGGGTGGGTCAGTGTTGTATTTTTTTATATATATATAATTGAACAAATTTTTTTTAAAAAATGATGGAGTAAAATTGAACTGGAAGAATAATTGGTTTTGGCACTGTTTGGTTGTCCTCACATGACTTTAAAAATAATAAATTGAACAAAAAGTTTATGGACCAATATTTTTATGTACTTTATTGAGTTCAATTTTAAAGTATTGTGACTTCGTATTGCATAGCCTTTTCCGCTAATGGGTAATATATATATATATATATATATATATATATATATATATATATATATATATAATGCGTATTAAGTATTTTTTTATAAATTTAATATACAGTACTTACAAAAAAAAAAAAAACTCGATCATTACACCCTGAATTCATCATCAATATTATTGGACTTTTGAATTACTAAATGAATTTATAGAATACTCCGTATATTTTATTTTTTAACACTTTACTTTTGGACGGAAGTATAACCCTAACCTCTACAAAAAAAACTATCAAATTTTGTTGTAAAAGTCGACACCTAGACTCTAGTCACTGGTCTACTATTCGTCTAGCAATTTTTGATTAAATGGTTTTTTTTTTTTTAATGTTAGAATATCACTTCTCAAACACAATACTTATTTATTTATGTTATATATAGACAATGATAATTAATTGGAGTTGGGGTCGCATGGGTTTGAGTCACAGCACATACGACTATTTTTAAGTTGAGTTTGGAATCAAAATATACCAAATTGTGAAAAAAAATTCGAAATAGATCGTTGAAACCCCATTATTACAAATTTAATTTCAGATTCTTAACAAAAATATGTCTACTCTATTTTTTCCCTATTTTATATTCATATCGGGGGTTGAATTTTTTTTTTACAATATATAAGTAATATAACTATATTTGAGTTTGATGTCTCACTCTTATGAATGGTACCCGTTGGCATCTCTAATTGGAATTCATGTCAATATATGCTCTTTTAAAAAACAAATTAAAGCTTCTTATTGTTTATTTTAAGTGTATGTTTAGTATAATCTCGATGTCATTTTTCTCTAGGTCAAAGATGTACCAGCTGATTTAGTTTATAATAATATTGTATATAAGAGCTAGAACTTTTAGTTTATATATAATAATATTGTACGACAGATATTGAACTGAAATTTGATTGGTTTAACTAAAGATAATGAAAAATTATTTAGTTGAAGGAACGAGAGATGATTTTTTTAAGGTCAAAAGAAAATCATTTACCTATTTCAGGTACGATATCTTCAATTCTACCGTGAAACATAGTATTCTTATTCAATTTAGAGAAGAGGAGAGTAGAATTTTGTTTAATGTAGTCTATTTTTCTTTGTAGTTACTTGATGTTGTTCACATTTTTTTTAAACCAAGAGAAAGATGAATTAGTTTAAATAAAACACAAGTAAATAAAATGTGATACTAACTTTAACTGAGATGTACGTGTTTATAGATTAATTTTATTTCCGTACGTGAAAAATAATTCTCCTCTACAAAGGTGAGGAATGTTGGAGTATGGAGCCTGAATTGATCCTAACGGACTTGGAGTGGGGAGCAAGTTTGTTCCTTATGGGCTTGGAGTAGGGAGCAAGTTTGTTCCTTATGGACTTGGAGTGGGGAGCAAGTTTGTTCCTAATAGACTTAGGGTTGATTAGGGCAAATTTTCTATTATAAATAGATGTTTTCTCATTGTAATCATTGCGCATCCGAAAAGCATAGTGAAATACCTGGCTTGGCATCGCCCCCAGACGTAGTCGCAAGACGAACTGGGTAAACAAATCGCGTGTTATTTTCTCTTTCGCTATCGTGAGCGTGTGTTTATTTCCTAACAACTGGTATCAGAGCCTCAGGTTCAGAGGGAGTAGTCACAATGAGCGATGAGAAGATAAACTGAAGCTTGACGAAGTGAGGGATCTGATGATTAGCGAGGAGGTTCGCAAGAAAGAATCTGGATCCACTTCAGGGTCAACGTTGAACGCGGAAGAAGGGGGCAGATCGAAGGGTAGGCAAAATCGTGGCAGATCAAAGTCCAGAGGAAAGAGTCAATCCAAGAAAGATAAAGACTCGATCCAGTGCTGGAATTGTGATGAGTTTGGTCACTACAAGAACCAGTGTTCATCACCCAAGAAAAACAGGAAGGGACAAAACGAGAAGAAGACAGCAAACGCAACCACAGTTGATGTTGGAGACGCGTTGATCTTTAGTGTCAATTGTCCGGTACAATACTGGGTGTTGGATTCTGGAGTATCATTCTACTCTTGCAGTGATGCTAAATTTGTTAAGTGTACGTTCATTGATTATGGTGGTGATGAGTTCGATTATACACTTTGGGTTGAGAATAATCGAAAGATTATTCGCAGCACAGATGTAGTTTTCAATGAACAGGTTATGTACAAGAACAGATTGGAGGCATCAGATTCTGACAAGACCAATACCCAAGAGGTTGAGTTAGACATCTCAAACTCGAGTGGGAGTAAGGAGAGTCAGAATGAAGAAGAGGTTCTTATTGAAGAACCTAGGACCCCACCACCACTGGAGAATCTGCTACAGAGACCAGTTAGAGAGCGACGTGCACCTAATAGGTATTCGTCCTTTAACTACTACGAGTACTTGTTATTTACTAAGGTGGCGACCTTAGAGAAATTGAAGCTATGCATAGCTTCAATTGGCCTTGGAACTTGAAGATAAGGCTTGGCGATGCCAGACGGATACAGGATGAGAATAAAAAAGATATGGTTACATGGAGAATTCAGTCTCAAAGTGGGAGATTGTTGGACTATGGAGCCTAAATTGATCCTAACGGGCTTGGAGTAGGGAGCAAGTTTGTTCCTTATGGGCTTGGAGTGGGGAGCAAGTTTGTTCCTTATGGGCTTGGAGTGGGGAGCAAGTTTGTTCCTAATAGACTTAGGATCAATTATGGCAAGTTTGTTCCTAATGGGCTTGGAGTAGGGAGCAAGTTTGTTCCTAATGGGCTTAGGGTTAATTAGGACAAGTTTTCTATTATAATTAGATGTTCTCTCATTGTAATCATTGCGCATCCAATAGTGAAATACCTGGTTTGGCATCACCCCCAGACGTAGTCGAAAGACGAACTGGGTAAACAAATCTCGTGTTATTTTCTTTTCGTCATCGTGTGCGTGTGTTTATTTCCAAACAAGGAATAAATATATATATATATATATATATATATATATATAAATTGTCAAGTAAAAATAATAATGCCAATCAAACTATCAAAGTCTCCAATAAATAAGAGCAGTAACTATTATTCTCCATAAATTATGAAGTTTCACAAAACCCAATTTTCTAAAGAAAAATAATACTCCTAACAATATTTTCCTCTTGAAAGTTGGAACAAGTTATTTACACCAAAATTACATATACGTACAATTATACACCCTCCCCCAGTTTCACATTATCCATCTTTTTTTTTTTCACACATATTATATAATTTATGATCATTTATCCACCTATCACAAAAATCACGAAAGGGGACAAAGTGGACCTTAGGTCCTGGGTTCAAGTCATGGGGAGGGGAAAAATGAATGGATATTTAACTTGTAATAAAAAAAAAAAAAATCACGAAAGGGTAAAGTTCGAAAAATATTTAATGTCTTCTGAACAATCAAAAGCTAAAAATATTTTGGAAACAATTTTTTTCCATAAAGTGAGTTAAAGTAAAATGGAGGGAGTGTATAAAATTGGAGCTTCGTATACTGACCGAATTCTCTAATGTATCACCCTGTCTTCCCAAATATATAATTCACATCTCACATTTGCTTATAGATTTTCATCCTTTTACTAATTTTCTCATATCATAATGTGTTTAATAGATAAAGTCATTAATTGGGGAGTATTTTTCCCTATATAATGGAGTAATATATAGATAATCATAACAAAAGACGAGCTTTCAAAAAATACTACTCCGTATTTAAATGATTAAAATAATTTCTATTTGATTTAAACAAAAGTTTTGTGAAGAATAATAACAAGTCAGGCCAATAAATAAAAGATTGTTATTCTTCACAAGCTTAATTTAAGACATTTTATTTCTTACCCTCTTCTCATAACTTTACATTTTATTATTTTGGGTGTTCCATTTTAAGTTTTGCATTTCTTTTCTTGATAGGTTATGGTCTAATATTTATTAACAACTATCCTTATTTTTTTTAATTTTTTTTGGTCAGTCAAGTATTTCATTTCATTGAAAATATCAATGTTGCAGAAATCGAGCTAGGCGAACATCCACCGCCGCGATTTCTTGCAAATCGGGGAAGAAAATCGTTTCTGGACTATGCGGTTCTTAGGCGGTCGACTCGCTACTTAGGTGCCCATTGTTTTATTTAAATATAAGTAAAAAAAACAACCAGATTTAAAGCAAAAAACATTTTATTTCTTCAATCTTCGTTCTTATTCAACTCGCCGGTCGTTGTCTCTCCGCCGTTGAGAAACTCGTTGCGGTCGTCGCAAAGCTTGCTGCCGCCGTGGAGAAGCGCGTTGACGCCGCCTAACTCTTGTTCACCGCCCAAAGCCATAGATTGTCGGAGAAAAGAAATCCTCTTTTTGACCGATTCTATTCTCATTCTGCTGCTGCTTAGGTCATGAACCCTAATGGGCTAATGAAGAAATTATGGGCCATAGGCCCATAGGGCCTTACTGTAAGTCTGAATTTTTTAATTAATTCAATTTTGTTGTATTAAAAAAAAAAACGGACCTTCTAGACGCTAGGCGGTCAAAAAACGTCCGACTAAAGATTTTCGATTTCTATAACCTTGGAAAATATGGGTATAAGGTATACCCAAGGGTGAAGCGACATGAGGCCCAGAGGGGGCATTGGGCCCCCCAAGACTTTTTAATTTTTTTATTATATATATTTAGTTTTTAGTTTGTCCTTTTAAAATTTACTAGTTTGCGGTAATATATATATATATATATATTCTTAAATTTCAATGATACTGTTAGTAATTATTAAATTATTAATTACTCAAACTATTTAAAAATATTGTCCAAATTTTTGATGCCACTTAAAATTTGTTTTAAAAACTTGAAAATTTAAGTATTATACATTGAGATTTTTTTAGTGTTATTTTATGTGTTTTCAAGTTTTTTCATTTATATATTGTATAAATTATCGGAGTACCTAATACGAAGTAATATTTTAATTTATTTCTTAAGACATTTATCTTTCAACTAATCTTTCAACTAATAAAATACTTTTAAATTAAAATTTGGATGAATATTGAAGGTTAAATCCTAATTAAAGAAAGAAAATTATTTATTATTTATTTTTTTTATAATATTAATATCTAAACAACTTTGACACTGTTTCGCCTTGTACGAGCCAAAAAAAACTACTTTCTTCTCTAAAACATAATGAAAGTCGATTTGTTCAAAGTAATTGACTCATTTGCAGTTTTAGTCGTCTCAAACAAAGTGGTTTATTTTTTAAAATGTTAACATGTCACTATCTCTTTACATTTTTATTCTCTCTTTCTCCACTTTTATCACTTTTCACCAACGTAGAGTATTTATTTAGTCTTTATAATAATGTTAATCGGACCCCCCTATCCAATTTTTCTGGCTCCGTCACTGGGTATACCCATTTAGAATAGAGTACAAATATGAAGTTACAGTAGCTAAAAATGGAATTCAAGAGCACAATATGTGAGATGGATTATTCATCCATAAGCTAAATGGTAAGGTGCTGCAGTTCGTATATTTAATAGAGATCTAGCTCCACAGCCTAGTTTTTAATTCCACCATGAATTTCGGTTCGAAGTATACCTCGTTCTTGAAGATAATTGCATTCCTCCACTTCCAGATTTGCCATACGACTCCCAGTCATATACACGTTACGTTGCTTCTTCCTTTTCTCCCTCTAAGTATATTTCTGAAGCTAAAGAAGTGTTCAATGGTGCTCGAGTGCAATGTTGTCGACACCTGCAACCACTTCAAGCAATTTGTTCAGATTGAAGACGTCTTTGTGCATTCGAAAAAGACGTGTTTCTATGTCTCCTCTTGTTGTCCACAGAAAACGCAATGCAAATCAGCCTCTTGATTGAGTAAACCCATTCTTCGTAAGTTGGAACGTGTTGGTAGTCTCCCCCAGAAGAGGCGCCATGCATGAGCCTTGATTTTTGTAAGAGTGAAGTTGCTCCACACCCATCTGAAACTCTCTTTCATTTCGCCTGAAATTTACCCTCCATTTCCTTGGCTAAAGACCTCCTGATATGTATCCTTGGTTGAGAACACACCCGTAGAGGACAACTTCCACTTCCATGTATCAGCCACTCCGAATTTCAACTGGGTCCTGCCAATCAAATTATGAAGGTCGTTAAAAGAATTAAAATCCATATCTAGTAGTGGTCGCCTCCAGTTCCAAGACCACCTCCAACTCCCCTCTTCCCAGATACCCATCTCACCAATATGTTTCCCCTTATCTAAGTTAATATTATATAATCTAGGATATCTATCTTTCAAAGTACCCTCCCCAGTCCAATCCTCTTCCCAAAAAAAGGATCGGCTCCCATCTCCTATCACCTTTTCTAAACTGTTATGGAACCAGCCCGTCTCCCTTTTACAAGTGACTCTGAAGATGTCCCCCCACCAAAGAGAAATCCTACCACTCCTCCCTGTTAGTAAAGTTTCAAAGCCTTCCCCCAAGCCTCTCCATATCTAGACAAAATTACTCTTACCCAAAGGCTAAACCTATTGTTCAAGAATCTTCAACCCCACTTGCCCAACAGAACTCTATTAAACCCCTCCACATCCCTGACCCGGCCCAAGCCCACCAAGATCTTTCCCATTACAAACTCTTTTCCAATCTATCCATGCAATTTCCTGGTGTTTTCCCCCCTCCCCATAAGAAGTTTATTTGTAAACTTACAATCTCACGAACAATATTTTTTGGGATATGGTAGAAAGACATATAATATGTGGGTAGTGAAGAAAGAACCGAGTTCAGTAACGTGATCCTGTCTGTCACCTATTGAGATTTTCTTATCTTCCCATCTTCGAAGGCGATTTTTTTTATTTTCTCGATAATAAAGGCCCACTTTGAGATCCTTCTGTGATTTATCCCAACTCTCATGCCTAGATACGAGAAGGGGGGTAGTCCTTACCTTGCAGCCCAGAATTTCTGTTATTTCCTCGATACGTTGTTCTTCGACATTCACACCGATAAGGGCACATTTATCAAAATTAACTTTGAGGCCCGACATGAGTTTCATGTTCCGCAGGAGATGCCTTATTAACCAAGCATTCTCGTGGGTTGCTGCCCCCATCAAGATCGTGTCATCAGCAAATTGGAGGTATGAAATTTTAATCTTGTTATGTCCTATTTCAGCTGCTGTGAATAACTCCAGCTCAGTGGCCTTCTCCATGAGCAAGCTAAGGCCTTCTGCTGCAATTAAGAAAAGAAACGGGGACAATGGTCCCCTTGTCTAAGGCCTCTTTCCATCTTGAATTTATCAGAAGGGCTACCATTAATCAGAACCAAAGTCGTTGTTGTCCTTATGCACTCGATCACCCATTTTCTCCATTTAGGATGAAAACTGAATCTTCTTTCCATCTACATAGAGTGTGTTCGTTTTCGTTTTTTGAGTTATCAATGAATTTTCTTTTTTGAAAAATATACCTTACCATACTTACTTTAGTTATTTCATATCTGCTCTATCTATTTTAACCATTTTATTTATAAATACTCCCCCCATTCTACAATAAGTTTTGTTTTAGCATTTTTCTCTTGTACATGAATAAGTGATGTTTTAGAACTTTTACACCGTCTGTTCCCATTATGCCCTCACTTTTACTTTAGAAAATCTCCTAATTTGTAACTTTAGAAAATAATTGAAAAAATTTGGTTAAAGAATTTGGAAAAATTGAAGGGAATTAATGTGATTAAAATCTTAATTTGTAGAACGGAGGAAGTAAATAATACTATCCTCGACCCGTTCAAATTCATTATGTTCACTTTTTTAGCATGAGTTTTAATGAATATTAATAAAACAGATATGGTGAGAGTATGATGAGATATTATGAGTTCTATTTATAAATAATTAAGGTAATTTATTTATAAATAAAGTAAATGATAAAATGAATAAGCAAGTGATGATTAAATGGTGGAGTATGAACTTTATTATTTTTTTTAAATGTGCATAATGCTCTTTATTTGAAGAAGGAAAAATTTCTTAAAACTTGTGTTATCTCCACATGTAAAATTTAAGGTGGACAAAGCGATCGAGTACAACATTATACATGAGACTCGTGTCTTGCACATGCACACACGCGTCTGCAAGTTGTTGACTTCCTATAAGGCCTAACTAATTCACTTTCTTAATTAATATTAAATGTATATACAAGGAATACTTTGGGGGGGGGGGGGGTGGGTGGGGGTTTAATTTTAATAATTGCATTAGTATTGGTTTTTATAAATTATACAGATACAGATATATATTCGCATGCATACGTATTAACACACTCATCAAATTGAATCTTAATTATGGGATAAGACTAGACAACCTTTTACTTTTATTTATATATATATATATATATATATATATATTAATTAAGCATATGTGTACAGTGTACCTGTATGCATGGAGTATTATTTATTAATTAGCTAGGCTTGACCCTTGATCTGACAAACTCTATGTATCATACAACTACCAGTAGATTTATTGTTTCTTTGGAGCATGGCATCAATGACTAGTCGCATGTATTCTCATCACTTATATTTTTTTCCTTTTAAATTTATTATACTTATTTATTTGGTCACATATTTTAATAAATACTGTATTAATTAAATTATGTATAAGATAAATATATTGAGAGTTTAATGAAAGGCAAATTCTTCAATACACTCTAGTGCACATACACTCAATTTCAAATTTTAATTTATATTAAAAAAATTATTTTATAATTGGCCATGGTTATTTACAACCCCATTTTTGTTGACTTCACCCCCAAATTATTATTTTTTAAACATTACACCAAAAATTACTGTAGTGCCCTTCTCTTCAATTAAAAAAAATATAATACAATCAATCCTAATTTATATAGATAAATTCTTATATACACTCACGTGTATATACACTCACGTGTATATACACTCTTCAATTTCATTAAAATTTTGGGCTTAATTTACTTTTTTCGGTGCAAACAATTAATGAGTTGCACAAATCTAATGAAAGGCCACGATTATATGCACACACAAGATTGAAGTGGACCCCCACCAATTTGTTTTTACAAATCAATGATTTTGAGATTGAGAGGTCTAGAAGACAATTGAAAAAAAATACTTACATATCAAAATCTTGAGGTTGAGAGATCTAGAAGAAAATTGACAGCAGAAGGGCGACGAAAACGAGGAGGAGGTGATGAATCCGTTTTTCTAACTTACAATCGAAAGAGGGACAAACTACTTGGGCGACGGAAGGAGGAGGAAATGATGGGGGCTTGGACGGATGACGACGTCTTGGAACGCAACCTTGGACAAATGGTGAGGCCTGGACGAACGACGAAGCAGACGCGCGTAAAATTGACGAAACAAATGTGGCGACAACGAACAAGGCTATGGCGGTGAGACTTTGTGCGACAATAGAGAAAGGTTGTGGCAGCGAGGTTGGGAGAGGAGTGGGTGTCCCAAGCAGCATATTTTGTTTTTCACGCTATATGGTTTGAGAGAATAAATGGAGAATTATGGTTATGTAGGAGAAGTATATTTTCGGTCTTTCATGGGATGTGCGCTAAAATCTCGTGTGTGCGTATAACCGACTACTGATTAATGTTCATGATATTACTAATAATTGTTTTTTGTATTATTGAATATAATCAGATGTGTGAAATTATTTGTTATTGTATAAAATTTTACTGATTAATGTTCACGATATTACCGATAATTATTTTTGGTATTATTGAATATAATTAGATATGTGGAATTATTTGTTATTGTATAAGATATTACTGATTACCATACTGTTTATGGTATTACTGGTTATTACTTATTGTATTACCGACTATAATAAAATTATACATATAATATTATTTTGTATTAAAATTTAAAAAAAATACACATGAAAAAAATGAAAAAAATAAAAAAGCAGGAAAAAAAAAGAAGAAAAAAAAAGTTTGGAATAAAAATTGAAAATGAGAAGAAAAAAAAGGAGAAGGAAGAAATATTAAAAAGAAAAAAAATTGAGTTTTGTGGCTAATTTCGATAGTTTTTCTTTTAAATTATGTTTTTACGATTTTTTTCTAAAAATATGGATGATTTGGTGGTGAATCGACGGTAACTTGGAAATGACTCAGCTGCAGATTGTAAATGTACAAATTATGGTTGATTGTATTATATTTTGTGTAAATTAATAAAAGGATAATATAGTCTTTTAAATGTAATTTTTAAAAAAAATACTCCCTCCATTTTTTTAATAAGTGTCATTTTGGCATTTTTCAACAAATTATGATTATAAAGTGTGGTTCATATTATCCTTCATTAATTATAGGTAATTTTGATATAGAAGTTTTGTTTGATAAAGAATGTGGTCAAGAATGTAGCTAGTATTCATAAATCAAATTGATTTTGGTATAAACAATGTTTATGGAATTTATTTATGAACAATATATATGATAAATGAATAAGGGCAAAATAGTCAAAATTAAAGAAAAAAACTCAGAATGACACTTATTTTAAAATTAGTTAAAAAGCCAAAGTGACATTTATTAAAAAACGGAGGGAGTATATTTTTGGGGTGAACTCTTAAAATGAGCGGGTGCAGATAACCGTGATAAAAAGAAATGATTTGGGGTGAACTCATAAAATGAGAGAGTGTAGATAAACCGTGGTAAAAAAATGATTTAGAGGTGAACTCATAAAATGAAGGGGTACAGATAAAATATAGATAAAAAATTGAAATTAAAATCCAATTGCACTACCCAAGTTCCACCCTTAATGAAATATTGTATGATTTATTTGTAAATAAATTAATTATTTATTAATAAAATGATGACAGTTTAAATAAATAAGTGATAACTAGAAGGTGAAGATAAAGTAGTGTAAATGATATTAATTTTAAAAAATAAAATAAGAATAATAAAATTGGACAATAAAAAAAGTAAAAATAATAAATTTAAACGGAGGGATTATATTGTATGATCTGTATAATCTTATTTGGATCATATCTTATTAACTTCATTTTATATATGAAATTAATTTATCCTCATTGTTTAAATAATCTCTTATAATGCTTCGAAAAAAAAAATCTCTTATAATCGAAAAAGTCAATTTAACCCTAGGAAGAAAAGCCATTTACAACAATTACTTCTCAGCAAGGTATTTATATGACTAGCAATTTTCTAATCGAATTAATGGGATCTTCAATGTCCATGGTTTATAGTTAAAAAAAAAATCAAACAAACAAATATTTCCATGCAAATGAAGTGTATATTATACTTAAATTTTAGAGATTAACTACAGCTGGTACATGTTTTACAAATATATACTCCCTCCGTCCCACAACTGTTTGCACACTTACCTTATTTGTCCGTCCCACAATTGTTTGCACACCCATAAATGGAAACTTCTTCATAAACCCCACCCTCACAATATTCACATATTTACACAAAATGCCATTACTTTTACTCTCTTTCCAATCACCTTTTTACTTTATTCATATAACTTTACAAAATTACCCCTCAACACTCCACTCATTACACTTTTTTCTTAAAAAGTGTGTCCACTTTGTGGTGCAAACACTTCCGGGACGGAGGGAGTAGCAATCTAGATAAAAATGTTAAAAAAATGCAACTAAGGTCATTTGAGACCATTTTACCCTTCATTTTCAATTCTTGCCACAATCCACGCGCCTCTCTTCTCCCCCACTTGCAGTCAAATCATTATGTCAAAAAAATTCGTACTCCCTCTTTTCGCCATTACCAGGAGACCATCAAATCAAGGAAGCGTGATTCAATCCTTACTTCGCCATTATCAAAAGCTTTCATTCAAATTTCAAATTTGAATTCATCACTATACCTAATGGAGCAATCCGTCGCTGTGTGTGTAAAATTTAACAGCCATTGCAAGCTCGTGTCCATTCGTTCAGACACATCATTTGTTGATTTCATGAATAAAATTCAACAAGATTGGTCCCGAATTCAAGGTATTTTCGAAAACTTGGAATTTAGTTGGTCGGGTGGAAATATAGTTAACTGTTTGTTGGGATGCGACGATGATCTGAAAAATATGTTTTCATATGCTTTGTCGAACACCTTGAAATGTGTTTATGTTTGTTCTTCCAAAATACGTTGTGATCCTGTATCTCAAGAGATCGATGTTCCTAACGTTTGTTTTCAAAATAGTCAAGGTTGTGTAGGATCAAATATTACATCTAATATACCTTGCTCATCATCTGTTCCTGTTCTGGAAACATTGTCTCATAAAGGTAGAATAGTTTTTCGATCTATTAAGAATTCTAGTTCCAAATTAGGTTCCCAAGAAAATCAAAATCCGCATTCCGATCTTCCTTCATATGATATATGTCCAAAAAGCATAAGGAAACCTTTACTTTCGGATTCATGGCATGACAAGTTTATTGGTTTATGCGTTGGTTCTGTTTTTGAAGGTGGTGTTGTCGAGTTCAGGAAAGCGTTAATTAAGTATGCTACTGTGGCTGGGTTTGTTTATAAATATATTAGGAATGATAAAAAGTATATTAGAGTTGAGTGTGATCACCCAGGTGTTCATGATTGTAATTGGTTTATTAAGGGAATCACTACCACTTCTTTTGGTATTTTACGTATTACAAATGACTATTTTATCCATAATTGTAATGTTAATTCGTCAAACAAGGTCATGAAACGTATGACTCCAAAGTTGATGTCTGATTTCGTTGTTCAAAAGGTTCGGACTACTCCGAATGCCTCTGGTAAAGATGTTATTCATCTATTAGGCGATGAGTATGGTTTGAACATTTCATATTATAAGGCGTGGCGTACTGTAGAGCATGCTAGAGATCAGATTTTTGGCTCTTATGAAGACTCCTACAATCAGCTTCGTTGGTATTGTGATGCAATTCAACGTACAAACCCTGGAAGTGCTGTTTTCCTAGAAAACAATGGATCGTCCAATCGGTTTGAGCGTTTGTTTGTCTCTTTCAAAGGATGTCTTGATGGATTTAAATCTTGTCGGCCGATGCTCTTTATAGATGGTACGTTTATGAAAGGACACTCTAAAGGTACTCTCTTATCTGCCACTGCCAAGGACGAAACCAATGGTATGATTTTGCATATGCTAAATTACTATTGTTTGGACGTGTTATTATTTATTTCATTTCAGTGTCTCTCTATTTTTTACTTATTTGTTTTTAAACTGTTTTTCACGTATCGCAGGTTTGTTCCCCGTTGCAGTTGCAGTTGTATCTTCGGAGAATATCGAAAATTGGACATGGTTTCTTGAGATGTGCCGAGACAATCTAGAACACCCAGAACAGGTGTTTTACATGTTTGATCGAAATTTAGGTTTAATGGCTGCAATTTTCCTATTGTATTCGACGCTCCTGCGCATTTTTATTGTTTGTTCCATCTTACTAATAACCTCAAGTCTAGATTCAAGAAGGGTTGGATAAACACTGAGAGGAAAAGCATGTCTGAATATTTTAGGGATTGTGCATATGCTCCGAATATTCGTTTATTTAATGAGAAGCTTTCAATCTTCAAGGCGGTCGGTGGTGATACTGCCGAGAAATGGCTTGAAGATCTTCCTTATGACAAATGGGCCGTCGCACACTCTCCCATACTTACCCGTTACGGGGAAATGACGTCAAACGCCACTGAATCATTTAATTGCTGGATTACTGACTTCAGGAGTTTGCCAATAACCTTCATGATCGACTCTATTCGAATAGGTAGTTCCCCTAGTTCTTTCATAATCAGATACAGACTCGATTTTCGATTGTTTATGAAATTTAACTTTATTTGATTATTTTACAACACTCAGTCAGATGCACCTTCAGCGGACGGACACATGCACGAAATGGTCTGGTGTACTCTGTCCAGTTAAGGAATCGTGGTGGAATCATCTCACAAACAAATCTTGGACTTGGAAGGTTGTCATGTGTTCTAGTGGACAGTTTGAAGTTGGTTCTGTCCCAAGTACACTGGTTGATCTACGTACCAAACATTGTTCGTGTTGTCAATGGGAGGTTCGAGGTTTCCCTTACTCTCATGCTGTTGCTGTCATTCGGAGTTCCAGTAGAAGTGTGCTTCAATACGTAGACACATTTTTCTTCACCACAATGTATATGCAGACATACAGTCATGATATTCATCCCATCCCTGAAACAGAAAAATATGAAGGCCAACCTCTACTTCTTGATGATCACGTATTACCTCCACTGCTGAATCGTCCCCCAGGTCGTCCTAAGAAGAAAAGGATTTTTTCGTATGTTGAGCTCGGGAAGAAAACCAAGCGGTTTTGTTATATTTGTTACAAGCACGACAATCACGATACTCTGTCATGTCTAATGTTCCAGCCAGATGAACAATAAATGTAGTACACTATGCTTTACACGTTTATTTGTTTCTGGTATCTGTGAGTGCATGTTTTATGTCCTATTTTTTCTATGTATATTTTCAATTGCACTATTTCTGCGTTTTTACTCACATGTTATTACCCCCCAAATACGCCTCTTCTTGCTTAATTGTTATCACATGAATCAAATTGAATGTCATTCTGCTGCTATTACCACAATTATATGTCATTTTGCCTTATTTCTTGTTGTAATCGTACGCAGTTCCATTTTCTACATTTCAATTATCTTGTTCCAAGGTAATGAGAGGCATTGTACCCTCCGATGCGCCCTGATGCATTTGGTTGTTACTAATGCTTTCTTGGTAGTTTTCTAGCAATACAAGTATGTGCATATAATTTATTAACTTGCACATTCGTAACACACTATTGAACATTATACGACGACGATTTGAATAAACTACTCTCTCTTCTGAATTTAATATATAGTCGTTATAAGTTGAAATATTATGGGTTTAGCCATTTATGACCGTTGCTATATGCCTATAAATGTCCCATACTCATACAATAGCATTCTATACATTCATATATTCATTATCAAATGTCTGATAGCACTTCTTCTCCTCCAACTGACTTGGTTGCCTTGTTTGGCGTGTCCTCCTGTCGAAACTGTGGTGCACCTGCGCATGTACGGAGATCCAAGTCTGATGCGAACCCTGGAAGGTTCTATTACAGATGCAGCACCCATGGTTTTTCGCATTGGTGTTCTCGGAGTACTGAAGTTCAAGATGGGATCTGTAATACGAGGGACACTCGTGCTGGTAGTGTTTCCCAGATTGGGGAATCCACTTCTCTTTCCCAAACTCTACATGAAGCTTCCCTTCCAGCCTTCGCTGCGTTTCCAGAAAAAGTTCGTCATGTCGGTGGTGGCCAAGAAGTTCATAACATGCTTCTCTGCATCCTACTAATTGTGTCATTTGTCCTGGTTATATGCTTGTTTATTGCATTCAAGATAATGTAATCTTACTAAACTTTGTGTTAGACCCGTATTCTAACGTTTCTATCTTATGACTTGTCTATGAAGCAGTCTAATTTTCTTCACTAATAACCAGTTTCCTTGTTTATATTCTGTACTCTGTTCATGTTTTTATGATGATTGTTCCTAAACCAATCATTATTTTATTTTAGTATCCCATATTTAAACGTAATGTACCTAGTAACCATTAACCATTGTTATGTAACATAACACACTTTATCAACAAACAAACTACACCTGCACCCACGATGTGAATACTAATTGGCAGGCTTTGTTGCATTCAAAAAATCGACTACATTAAAACAGATTACATAATTCAAAACAACCATCAATTAAAACAGACGCATAGAATAACCACATTCATTTGAACTGTAAGCTTACAAAACGATCCGTTTTTTGGAACATATCATCACCTGCACACTGCGATCACTGCATGTAGTTTTGAGGATGTATTATACTCATCCCGATGTTTAGCAGTTTCCCATCTCCATGGTGTACAAGCTCATTTTCATCTAACACATCCTCACACTCTCGTGTGACTAAATCGTATTTGAACAATGTACCAATTAGATTCCTTCTAAACATGATCTTCGAATTCTGTGGCTTTATCAAGAACAGTGGTTGTGGTGTAAATTCTTGTGGTATACATACACAAGGGTTGAAAACGATTTTATAATTCTTCCACACGTCGTTACCTCCACTTCCTTGCAGTGTGTAGAATTCAAACTCGTAGTTATTGGAATCCATCGTTAACACAGGTGCAACAACCAGCGTATCTTCATCCAGTGCCCCCATTTCCCATCTTCCTTGCCACATCCAGAATCCCCAACTATTCAATGTTTTTTTCGTAGGCAATTCTATATTTGTCCAACATCCAGTACTCAAATCGAATGTCGATATCTGCGACATTATTGGACTTAACTTGTAGGTCTTGAAGTGAAGCAGATTCCTTACCCACACTGAGTACCCATAATCTAACACACTATTCGGCACATTCGACATTTCCACCCATCTCTTTGTATGTGTTGAGTAAACACTTACTTTGGATGTACATATGCTACTTCTATAATGCACAACCCTTACAACAACATATGATTCAACGACGGAATCGTATGCCATAGAGAAGTGTGCAGTTGCCCAATCTGCCTCGTTATCCCATTTGATTTCGTTATTAATTATCTCTACTTTTTCCCCTGAACAAGGGTTTTCGATGAATAGCCGATCACTTGGCGATGCTAAACAAATCAGTCCCCTACACGCAGCAACTATCACTCCTTCATCACCTCCTTGAAAAAGCACCCTTCTGTATTCTTCGTTCCTGCCCTCTGTTTTCTCGTACACTAGGTTTACCGCTACATTCACCGGCAAAAACTTTGTGAAAAATCTGTTTAGATTTCTCAAGTTGATGTAGTTCACGTCTCCAAACCTTTTTTACGAAATGATTTCGTACCACGATTTTGACATAGCCTTGAAACGTGCGGCCGATGCAGGTGGTAGCCTACTCATTACTTCTTCTTCCATGTCTGTATTCAAACAATATTCCGATTTTGACATCCTCTAACTATTCCTCCACAGAGAAACAATGTTAAGTTTTTTTTCCTTCGAACAGTTTTTTCTGAATATCTAAAAAGCAACAAGAGAAGATGGAAAATGATTACTCTAAGCCGTTGCTGTTGAGACTCTACTTTACATTAATTGCCTTGTTTAATTGTTATCTCAAATGACGTGCGAATTGATTGATTTGCTACTTGCTTCTTTGAACTTTTTGCAAATATTTTAACGTCAGAATATCAAACGTCTTGTTCATTTTTTCTTTTTTTATTTGTTTCGTTTTTTCGCTGCAGCATTGGTTACAGTAATTCTATAACTCGTATATCCAAATACGGTGTCGTTGTGTTCATTTTTTTCATTACATCTTCTTTTATATTTTATTTTTTTGGTTTCGTTAACATTTTTTGATTTAAACATAAAATCAAGTATAATTTGTACAAATATCTTCAACATAGACCCTTTATCCGGAGTTAGTCATTTCCCATTTATATACTTGTATTAATGTTAAATGATCGATGCTTAATGTTGTTACTATGTTTCGGTAACGTGTATTTGTAACACATTTATAAAGGATTTTAATCAAGGGACTATTTGTCATACACTATTTTGTCGCGATTGAACTTCTTTTTTCCTTACTACTCAACCTTTATACAGTTGAAATAAAAATGAATTTGCTTTGTTCGACTACTATAAATCCTTTTTAAGGTCACGTGATGGTTTATTCGGTTTAATGTTTAACTAACAGTGACTCACTCGTTTTTTATGATCATGTTCGAGTCTCCCACAACCCACATAATTTTTATAAACTACATTTGCATATGATTCAATTAATAAAAAACGTGGTAATCATTTATTAGTAATTGTAGAGTTATAATTTTAAATCAAGATCAATCGGAGTAATCCTATAACGGTATGTTTTTTTATGATTAACATTTTCACCAGATGCATTCAGAGTAATCCTAAAATTTCCTTTTTTGGGACTATACATTTTTTCCTACGTACTAAAATTACATTATTAGCACGACGTAAAATTTTACCTCTAATTCCCTCATTCCGTGTAATAATTGCGTTACATAATTAAGTTGTTTAAAACATCCCCACTATACATTGTGTGTGTTTTATTTTTATTTTTTGGTCATCAATACTTTTCATTTATTTCTCTTATATTTGCAAACAAAGAGTAATTGAATTGTTCATTTTATTTGTCCATTATCGAGGTTATTTACATATCATCCCATTAATTCCACTTGAATCTAGCCGATTTCAATTGTACATGACACAATTTCACAATTACTTTTCAAATAAGCAATATCTGCAAAAAATACTGATTTTTCAACTCTAACATACTCCTATAGCTATAATCTTCTTACACCCTACACACATAATCGATAAGACATGCCACTGTCGCATCATTACTTTACTTCACAAAACCCATTATACACTCATCGGCTATACTAATCCATTAACAAAATCAACTCCAAACATATCACACAAAATTCAGGTTTTAACAATAGCGGTAATACATCAAATCGACGAAGCTGTTGATGAAACAACTGTTGACGGCCACCACCAGGATGCTGAGGTTTTCACGCTGGCGGAAATTCATCAAATCGATGAAGCTGTTGATGAATCAACTGTTGATGGCCAACACCAGTTGATGCTGATGTTTTAGCAATGGCGGAAATAGATCAAACCGACAAATCTGTTTTTGATTCAACTGTTGATGGCCAACACCAGGATGCCGAGGTTGATGTATTTAGTGACCTTCTCCCAAAATTGTGGATCGATATCGTTTCTCGGCTGTCATTCAAAGAGGTCGCGAGAGCCAGAGCGATCAGTCCCCGATTGAACTCCATCCTCTCTGAACCTCTTCTTGCCAGATGCATGTACAAACAAATGCGTGAGGAGAATCGGTATTCCACAATGTTTGAGAGTAATATTGTTTCCTCTCCATTGTCCTACAAGCAGTTGTTCCCAGGTTCGTCGATTTACAAGCGTGTACTCAGACAGGACGCTGCAAACTACGAGATATTGGCTGACTGCCATGGTCTCGTATGTGTTGCTTCGGCCACAGACGGCTTCTATCTCATTAACCCTTTAATAAGGGTTAGAGCTAAAATCCATGCCCCAACAATAAATTGGGATGTCGGGTCGGAGTGGGCAAACACATACTTTCTCATGGGGTATGAAGCCAACAGAGATGCGTACATCATAATGAGGGTTGTGATCTTTCAAGTAAAAGAACCGTCGTCGGAGGTTCAATTATTCTCTACGCACACTTGGTCTTGGAAGGTTTTACCACCGTTTCCATTAGGTAATCCTATAAATAAGTTTTTTGCTTGGGTTAGGAACGAAATTCATTTTTCCGTATATAAGGGGGATAGTTTTGAGAAACAAATATGTATCTTTGACATTAGGACTGAAACCTGGAGGGCCATTGACTCGCCTGTTGTAACTTATGACACTTGGGGCACGCCAACTGCAACTGGGCTGTTTGTTATAGGTGTGTTGAATGATGATTCCTTTATTGTATGCCCATTCAAACATGCCACTAGTGAGAACAGGGAGTGGGATTTTCATATTCTCACCGGCTACGGTGAGAATGAGTTATGGTCTAAATACACCATGAGATTTAATGATCTGGAAACAATCGTGCATCCTGTCCTTCCCCAGCCTCTGTTCTTTTTAATGCCGGGAGAACGGTAGATTCTTGTTAGAAATGATCCAGTGGGCACATTTGGTTGCTTTGATTTGGACATTGGAATGTGGTGGGAGTCGTTTGTTCCGGATGACATATTCGTGATTGGCTACTGTAGGCTCGTTAGTGTTGTCCAGACCTTCATTGATCCTAGACACTACGTGTAGGTGGGTGGATTTGTGGTACGTTTGCTTAGTTCGTTTTGTGGATAGTCTGGTTCTAGCTATGTCGTATCGTTTGTTGTCTTTTACGTTGTATTTGGCTGTTTTTTAATTGGGAATGTTGATGTACTAGATGGGTTCTTTTTGTGATCTTACCATGGTTGTATGGCTACGATGATTTTGTAATCTGTTGGACGGTATGCAAGGACCTTGTCAACAATTATTTTTTGTGTTGTATATATAAGTCTTATGAATGTAGTTGCTTGTCTTCTGTATGTTTCATTATTGATTATGGTACACCTTACTTATTCGATCCGTACACTGCGTTATTTGTTATACATAAAACTGTTATCCAACTACCATGAAACATACTATGACAGTAGTCCTTCTCGAGTTTTTGGTTAGCAAAATTCAACTCAATTCTATCCACATTTTGTTACCCATACTTAAGACATTAATCCGTATTGCGCTGTCTATTGACATATAACAAATCTCGTTGTTGTAACTGGATGGAGACGACAAGTCTTGGATAATTGTACGTTTTTTTGCATATATTTATATATAGTCTATTAGATGATTACATTACATGAGTTACACTGCACAACATGTCATATTAGAACCAGCAATACTAGTTCTAACAAACCAAAATACAATAATCTTTGAGTTGTTTATATCACATCCAATTATCATCTACAAAACTGTACTTCCTAATATACTCCACTTGGTTGGCAAACTGATTCGACAACTTTAATCATTGTGCAGTATCCTTCCACAATCTCTTCATCATCTACGTTTTCCACGGTGTCTTCGATTTGGTCATATGAGAAGAAATCACCTATTGGTTCTTTCCTGAACAACTCCTTCTTCCCACAAGGTGTCAGCATCCACAAAGGTTGTATTCTAAATACTCTTACGTCGTTTGTGATTGTATTGTTTTTTATAGTAAACTTTTCCCACGACTCATCCGAACGGCCACCACGTAGCAGCCAAAATGTGTACTCATTAACACAAATGTGGGGGAAAAGACCCAGCGTATTGTCATCCAATCTGTCGACCCGAAAGAATTTATCAGCATCCCTTGGTACTTTTGTACGACCTCATGTCTCATCCTCAAGATTAAAATTTACCAGTGATGATTCATCCCACTGTGTAGAAGTCTCCCAAAAAAGCCTCCCTCTTACGAATATCCCAGGCTTCTTGAATGGGTAGTTCACGGGAAAATCAGCTACTTTCTTCCATACCTTCTGTCCTACATGGAACACATTCACTTCAGTTTTGAGTTCTTCGGAATAGTCGAATACTGAAATCCTCATCAGGTTGTACTCGTCTACTGCATAGTTGAAGCCCAGACCAAAAAATGAGTACGCCCAAACTATTCCCTCCGGAAAAACAACTTTTCTAGGCGGAACTTCGAAATTTTTTCCCGTAGTTGGATTAACGAGCAACAACTTGTCGTCCATGGTTGATGTACATATCATTCCATCATATGTTGCCAGCGCTGGGCATCCTCTTTTGACAACCTCATCTATATCCCTCTTGTTGTCAGTCGTTGATGGTGGGCTGTATTCGTATACTAGATGTGGTGGCGTTTCATCGAAATCTAAAAATTTCTTATTTGGAATCTGCTTCTTCATTTCAGCCAGATGTTTGAACGCAAACACTTTTGTTGACATCTATTCGTTCCATTGTTGTTGTACGAGTCTGAGTTGCCCAACGTTTTTGCTTGGTAACGTCGTTAGTACGTCCTCCATGATTTCATCTGGTATTTGGATCTCCTCCGTTTGGTTCTGCCGAGTCACTCGATCCGTCATTGTTGCTTTCTTGATATACTTTTACTACCCTTTTCTATGATATTACGGTAATGGACAAGTATAATTTAACCAAAACCAAATGTTTTCTGAATTTTTTCTTAAGGAATATGAACAGTTTTATACATATTTTCCCCACGGTTGTGACTTTTCAGATTACATGTGGAAACGCTTCAACCATGATGCCGTTGTAATTTTGTTTTTTTGTTTTTAATTACATTCTCTTCGGTGGAATATGAAAAGCCGCGTCCATTAGTATAGGATACAAATTTGGAGATTTTTTTTTTATTAATTTTAATTTTTTTAAAACGCATATGGGTATACATCAAACATAATCTGGTGTGTTTAATTTTTTGTGAATTTTAGTTTTTATCAATCTTTTTATTTCTCCTCTTTATTTTTTTATACATACATACATTTTTTAATTTCAATTGTTGTAGTCTATGGGTTATGTGTTTAAATATTTTCTCCACTCATAAATTACTCAGTTATTTTATTTCGACATTCACAGATAATTTTTGTAACACCCCTAAAATCTGAAAGACATTTATATTTTATTTAGATTAATAATTAATAATAAACATATTTATTTATAATATAAGACTATTTATTTATAAAAATAAAATTATATACATATAATTATAATAAGATATAAGCGTGTATATGAAATATTAATGTTTTAATATTAATATGAAATATTGATTTGAATATTATATTCGCTGAATTATCTTCCTCAAGTTTCTCAAATTTGTTACTTTCAATTTCAAAAACTAAAACACCATTATGCACAATTAAATATTATCCCAATATTTTCTCAAATGCGGTTATTTTTCTTTAGGAATAATCTTCTCAAAACCCACGTTAGCATCCTGATTCTCTCAACTAAGTTATCCTCCCATTCTCACTCACTTTTCAAACTACAGATTTTAGCCTACAAATTCAGCCCTAAGTCACTTTTCAAACTACAGATTTTAGCCTACAAATTCAGCCCTAGAATTACTGAGATATAATTATCATCCTCGCACAATCAAATCATTTCTCACAGCTTGATTTACAGTTCATCGGAGAATTTAGGTAGTAATATTTGGTTGATACTTATTTTTTTAAGAGTTTAATCAATACATTTATGTAAGTCACGCCTCGAATTCATCTAAATCTTTGTTTATAATGCTTTTATTTCAATTTCATCATTTATAAAAGTGATTATTATAATATTCTTTGTTCGGAAAAATTAATGGTTAAATGGTTTATTTTTCTGTTTATATCACGATTTGATCGAGTAGCCTAACATTTCTTGATGCCAAATTCCAATTTAGTATATATATATATATATATATATATATATTTATAATATTTCATAAGTCACATATATATAGGCGTCTCTAATTAAAATTCAATATTTACTAAGTTTGTTTAAATATATAAATTAACTCAACGTCAGAAGTATGATTATATTATAACTGGCCTTATATTATAAAAATTGAGGTTAAGGTTAAATTTATAATGTTAAAGTTGGGTTTGCGTCAGCAGTATACATACTTCGTATTTTATGGAATATAATTTAGTAACGAGATTTATTCCACTAAATAAATTTTATGTAATGCTAGGTAACGATAATCGTGAGAATTAAGTTAAGGTTGCATCTATTTCGTCCACGACGTTCATTCGAGGTGGGGATTTCTATATTGATTTGTTTGTCATTATTAAATGCGATATGTGATTATTTTGATATTCATGTTAAATATGATTTGTAACTTCAATTAGATGCGATATGTGATTATTTCGATATGCATGTGAAATTATGATTTCTAACTTCAAATAAATGACATATATGATTATTTTGATGTTTATGTGAAATTATTTTGATGTTCATGAAAGATAAACGAGGATAGGTCTTCTGACCTTTATAAACGAGGATATGTCTTCTGACCTTTATAAACGAGAATATACTATTTGACATTTATAAATGAGGTAATGTTATTGAATTATTATGATATTATACATGTTAATGTGAATTGATGATTTAATTACTTATTGTATTTAGTTTTGACAAACTTATTCCCACTGAGCTGTGGTTTGCTCACCCCTCATTTAACATTTTCAGATTTAGAAAGGAGGCTTGGACGTGGTGGCAATGCGGTGGAAACTAGTAGCTTAATATGCAATTTAATGAACTCAACATGGTCATATTAAATATTTATTTAATTTTGAATTAGGAAAACTATTTCAATTTTTATGTGTTTGAGTGGTTTCATAAAATTCTTTTACGTTATGGTTGAATTTGGTCCTTTTAAAATAATTTGTTCTTTGTCCGTGGCAAATATTCTCTTTTATTTTAATGTAAATGGCCTAAGCAGTATTTTATCAAGAAAAATGTATTTGATTTATTCGCTTCCGTCATATTTTATTTTAATTAATATAGTTGACAGTCAAATAGTAAAATTATGGTTATTTCTTCTAGGCCCCTAAATTTGGGATGTGACAATTTTGTAGCTTATGTTGATTCTTATTAATGTTGTTTCTTATGCTTGAATATAACGACAAAAATTACAATGTTTTGTTGTATGGTTTGGGATGAAAATCATGATTTCATGAGGATGAGGTTGTCGAACATATTGTACATTATTTTGACCATATATCTTTTCAAATTGAACACTTCATTTTTTCATTTGTATATGTATAATACGTTTTTTTATTTCATTGTAATACCAGAGTCCTATTCGAATTGTACGTTAAATTTACCAAACAACCGGGTATAGGTTAGACATGGGATATCCTATACCCTAGAATCTAAACCGTAAACCTCGAACACCAAGCCCTACACTATACACACAAAACTTTCTACTTACGACTATTTTTACAATTTTAGGGTTTAGGGTTTAGAGTCTAGGGTGTATGGTTTAGGGTGTAGGGTCTAGGGTGTATGGTTTAGGGCCTATGGGTCTAGGGTATAGGTTTAAGGTTTAGGGTCTAGAGTTTAGGGTTTAAGGTTTAGGGTCTAGGGTTTAAGGTCTAGGGTTTAAGGTCTAGGGTTTAGGGATCAGGCTTTAGGGTTTAGGGTTTCAGGTTTTTTGGGGTTTGTTACCTTAGGGTTCTCAATTAAGTTGCATTAACGTTGGTGTAACATTAATGACGTTGATATAACATCTTGTATTGTAGAAAACGAATATATTGGATATTTTATGGTGTATAGTATACATATTAGGTATATTCTCATGGGCGATAAAGTAATGTAACATTCATGTTTTATTGTTATTTGAAAATGGGTAGTCTTACTGAATATACATCAGTTCAGATTGTGTACTACATTATTTATTTGAACATGAAATATAATATTTGTTAAACCCGAATATTTAGTTGTCGTATTCGGTAGTTACGTTGCATTTTCCGAATCAAATGTGCGTATTCATTAAGTTTGTTATGGTTTCAAAGTTTGTAGTCTATCCTTTAGAGACATGCCTCTGTGTGAGGTTTAAATGGATGAGCCTTTCTTTTATGCAAATATTGAAATAGTGTCATTTAATTTAATAATCATATATACATTCTAATATACTCTGTTACGTATACAATGTTGTAATATATGCGAATGTATAAAATTGATGTTCATGATCCAATGGAGAAAACAGTAATGTTATTGATCATACATATTTTCGTGTTATTCATTTGATTATGTATTTGAACCTGAACAACAACTCTTTTACAAACTTCGTAGAACATTCCATTTTTGTATTGTGATGTTGTAGAGAATATAATTCTTGTTCTACTTGCAAAAGAACACGGCTAGTATTACTTAACATACATATTTTCTTATTATGCATTTCATTATTTTATTTTATTTTATTTTTTTCCTTCTTAATTTTCTTTTGTTTAGGAAGTATATCACTCTACGTTAATATGGTAACTATGGTTACTGTGAATAATTGAACAATTATCATGTAAATATAAACATTTTGAGCTTAAAATTGAACATGATTATATAATTCTGACAGTAATACGAACATACACTGTATTGCTGTACGAGTTTGGGTGAAACACATGTTCTGTTGTTTTTAAACATACGTGTTTCAATTCTGAATATGTCATGAAAAATCGGAACATATACTACAAATCTCCAAATTCTATGTGACATCCTTACACTATTGAGAGTGTATGATTCTGTTATCCCAGCAACACTAAGTTTCTCATGAAAAATTGTTTTGTAACGCATACATATGTAAACCTATAGTTGAGAATACATTATGCATTAAATAAAATTCCACATACAACAACTAATTGTATATCCGGATATGCTATTAATTGTTTAAACATGACACACATTCTCACGTATTATTTCTTTGTTCCGTAGATGCTTGTACAAAACATTCGATCATTTTTTTCCGATAAAGGTCTGCAGTTTTCGAATCGAAAGTACCCTTGTCTAACGGCTTACCCAACATTGATAGCAGACGACTACACCACAATCCAAACTTCCTGGTACATGCTGTAAACTGTTCTCCGACACGGGCATTTTAGTACCCTTTTTCACTATTGGGTGACCGGGGTTCGCCTTTTTCAGTATTTCAACCAACTTTTCTCCTACATATTCTGCCTACACATCCGAACAACCAACAGTTAGTTATTGTATCATTCGACATCTCATTAAATTTTGAATTAACATGTTCATTTGTATTTACCACAGTGATAGCGTCCTGCAGATGCGCATCTTTGTTGTTTCTTGTCTTACTGCAAATTGAATTTAGGAAACGCCATACTCCGGTATTCATGTCCAGTCTTAACATTGTCCAGTGGTAGGGTACTGCATTTTTTCCTTTCCCAGCGGTTCCATTAATTGGGAAAATCAAATAGTCAGCTTTCAGGGACAACGCGAGTTGGTCATCAATCAATTTTTTTAGGTTACTCTTCTTATGCGGATTCGGACCTCGGCCTGCAATCAACTACTGATAATATGCAGGAATTAGGGGCTTAGCAATGTGTATTTATTATACAAGCTTCATACAAAAAATAAAAAGACATTCAAAAATATATAATTTATAAATTCTCATATGCAGATTAATACCAAGCATGTCGTTGTGAAGACGATTGTTTTCTTTGCCATTTGAATGTCTCCAAATATGTAATTGTGGAGAATGTCCTCCCACGAGTGTATAATCTGTTGTTTTATTTTTTCATCGAACATATGTTGTGTCAAATGAACATTAAAAAAATCATTCTGAACATATAATTATGGATTTGAATATCTTCTATTCTTTAAAACAGAATTTGAATACAGAATTAACTACACTATCTCCGTACCTTGTCAGTCAAACATTTTCTGTTAATTACTTGCACCAACTCACCTACCGTAACTGTTGAATATAACTCTTCTCCAATCCAAACAACACACCTGCAAAATGAATAAGGTATTTTATAAGCCAAAAAGAAAAATAAAAAGGAGGGGATAGAGTATCATCAAATGCTGAAATTTAAACTGTCTCATGACCCTTAAGTTGTTCATTTAGTGATTACCTTTGTCCCTTCAAATCCAGCAGATCATTAAGATACTGCTTCACCTGTTCGTTCATGTTCTTGTATACGGGTGAACTCTTATTTATTCTTAGTTTCTTTCCATCTTGATCCTCCGACACAATCTCAGTTGCAGTCTTGCCATCTACATCATCATCCTCAATTAGAACCACTTTTGTTGTGGGATCAGGAGTGCCTTTCTTTGCTTTCCTCCCGTCTTTTTGGGTTCTACGCTTAACAGCTCTGGTGATTGTGCTTGGACTAGGATGCTTGGCTGCCCTTTTCAAATGTTCAGCTTGTATGTCAATTAATTTCACCAACTCCTTACAGAAATTCACTTCGGCTATCATTCCTGTTGATCCATTGTCATTTGTTTCAGCCATACTGTTGTCCCCCACCACTTGATCAATGTCATTGGAAATCGTATCTCCAATATTCTTTTCATCTTCATCATGGGATTCATGTGGTTGTGTCCTTATATGAGAATTCATGTTGGCTTCTTGTTTCAATTTACTCACTGCCAACTCCAGCTCAAGTATCTTTTCATCTTCATCATCAATTCACTCTCGGCCTTTTGTTTCAATTCACCCACCGCCAACTCCAGCTCGATTATCTTTTTGTCTTTCATTATCAAGTCATCCTCGGCTTCTTGTTTCAATTTACTCACAGCCAACTCCAGCTCAACCATCTTTTTATCCTTCGTCATCAAGTCACACTCCATCTCTTTCAACTTTAACTGAATAGCCGGTTCTTTTGAATGCAGATCTTCGTAAAATCTATCTGGATCGAAATTATGCTTCTCTTCATGACAGCTATCAGTATGTATGTTACTATAATCCTTAATGTTATTACAACCGGCACTATCAACCCTTTTCCCAATATCTGCATCCTCTATAACCTCTCCATTATATATACCATCTCTATCTATACTTGACTGCAAGTCCATCATTACACGCGCAATCTGGTCTGAAACTACTTTGGCTTGTGTTCTCTCTTCAGTCATTCCACAGTTGTCTGACATTGCATTCTCATCACCTCTACCAGCCTTTAAATCAGTTAAATCTTCTCCGCCGTTGTTGTACGGCTCCTTAAACCCATCATCTTCAACACCAGTATGCGTTCTTACATCAACCTCTCTAAATCTGAGCATTTGTCTAAATGTTTCCTTCTCCTTAGACGTAGCTTTCAATGTTTTCTTTCTAATCTGTATTATAATACATGGACACACAATGAGAATCTTAACGACAGTCTACTGAATAATATCTAATACGAAAACACATATAATTAAAACCAGAACCTCAACTTTCTTTGCCCACTTCGATTCTTGAATCAGCTTACTTAATTTGGACAAATCCCATTTTCGATACCTGGGTATCTGAACACTTCGGTCTGCCTTCAATGCTACATGCTCGTACAGCCAGTACTTTTATGCAATGTAGTATATAAAAAAGGGGAAAATTATATAACGTATAAGTCATAAAATCTACCAGTAAGCTATGTACATTTAAAGATTTTTTCCTAAATAAAGCGCACCGGAAACATAACAGCGCAACCTCCAATCCTCAAATTTTTGCTTGTTTTCAATTGCTTCTTCAACATCTCAACAATCAGATTAGACAAGTCATATTCACAAATTTTGTCAAAATTTTCTAGGTAACAAGTAATGTGGAGAGAAACTGAACAGTTCTTGTTAGTATAAAACATTATAGCCAGCATATAACAAATTAACAGTCTTGCTACGTCTGTTGCTCTATGCACTGATTCCGCATCCTTCTTAACAGCTTCGGTCTTGAAAAGTATTAGCTTCTTGTACATAACTAGCTTATTACCAGCAACATTCTTTCCTTCTGCTGCCAGTTCATGTTTAAAACACCGCTTAACCCAATCTGGGAATTCCATGACCGTATCCTTTAATGGTATTTTCTCTTTACCACCTATAATACCAAAAATCAATTGGGCATCTCTATTTGCTATTTCTAACATTTCCACACCTATAAAAAACTTTTCAGTTTCATAGTCAAAATATTTTATAATCTTCATTATATCACATTCTTTTTTTTTTGTTCTTTTTAGTAAGTCCTTATCCAGTTTCCCATAAATGCTACTCCCTCCGTCCCACAAAAATAGTCACATTTGACTTTGCACACAGATTAAGAAAAATCAATAAATGCAGTCAAATTGAGCTAATGTGTGACTTGAACGAAATTTTTACTCACTATATGTTTTGACTAACTACTTCCCCTCAAGCATAAGGGTTCGTAGTAGTAATGGAAGTATTCGACCAAGTAGTATCGACCTAGGAGGTGGGTTTGTGCAATGGATCCCTAGAGTTTTGTGTTGTCATAACTAATGTAACTACGGGCTCGGTTTTTGGATTTCTAAAATAAAGCTAAGTTACTACTAAATTTCAAGAAAGTAAACCAAACACCAACCTAGAAATTAACAAGTAAATTAAACTACTAAAAATAAGCAAATATTCAATAAGAGCAATTACCACAACTTAACAAAGAAAATTACTACTAAGCAAGAATTTAACAATTAAAACAAAAAAAACAACTACGAATATGATTCGAAGAAGTGCAAGGGTGAGAGAATGCTTCGGGTGTTCTCCACCTAGTGAAATAGAGAGGAATTGATTTTACTTTGTTAATTGCTTTAATTAATATTTGCTAAGAGCACCTAAATGCTAGGATGACAACCATTTCCCTTCGGGTAATATAGCCTTAATTCTAAGGTGTTCCCAAACCCGGTAATAAGGTTTTCTTCCTAATCCTCACCAACTACTCAAACAACCATTCAAGTAATTAATGTCCTTTAATGGGGTTCTAATACGATTAACTCTCTCTCGACGAATTAAAAGTATAACTAACACATTTGCATACCAACAACTCACACCATAAATATAAACATGTCCATGTAACTCTCGTCTACGCTAAACATGCATCTAAATATGGATTAATAGAAGTTAACATACAAAGTACCAATAATACCCAATAAAAGAAGCAATGAACCTAATATCAACAATAACAAAGCCCAAACAATTCCAACCTTAATATTCACATGGTTTTAGAACACTCAAAGCATAAATAAACTTAGCCCATGGTGTTTTGAGAAACACCCATGGCCAAAACAATAACAAAGAATGAAATAAACATGAAACTTGTGATTAAATAGCAAAAGAGAGTATGGTTTGAAGCCACCTTGATGTTTCTTCTAATACCCAAGCTATTACAAGAGAGTATAACCTTAATCTTCAAAAACCCAAGCTAACTATTCAACTTGGAAACTAATCTAAGAATTAAAAGTGCAATAAATGTTAAAACTATGCTAAGAGATGAACTAGGGTTTGAGTTTTGTAATAGAATGAGGCCAAGACCCTTTACAAACTGAGTTTTGAAGCTATTTAAAGCTTCCAAAAGTGTGTGAGACGAAATTAGCATTTGGGTCCTTGAAGTTCTTCAAAATTCTCAAAAAACCCCCAAAAATCGTGAGTTGACTCGGTCAACCGAGTGAGAGGGACTTCCAGAACCAAAAATGGTTCCAGATGTCAAACGGCCGCCAGTGTGATATCAAACGGCCGCCAGTGTGATATCACTCGGCCGCCAGTGTGATATCAAACGGCCGCCAGTGTGACATGGCCATTCCAGAAACTTTCTGTAAGTTTTTCTCACTCGGCCGCCAGTGTGACACCACTCGGCCGGCCGAGTGACTTCTGCTACTTGGACTTTTCGAACATTTTTTCTTGGCTTTCCTTGCTCGTCCTCCAATCGAACTTCGACTCCCATCCACCAATGCTCGTTTTCCCTTAAAATGGACTATTTCACCTCGTTACCTACACTTTGAACACATTTCTTGACAACAAGGTTAGTAGCACCATTTCTAACAATTATGACCAAAACCACATCAAAATGCTACGATAACATAGCAATAATGAGCACAAAAACGAGCAATCTCACACCCAATCAATGTGCCAAATTTGCCCTTAAAATCTAATACTCCAAAATCTGCTAAGCATTAATTACTCTTATAAATTGGGGGTAAAATTGACAACAAAACATTTAATGCTAAAGTAAAAGAGGAAATGTGGCTATAATTTGGGACATCCAAAAAAGGAATATGTGGCTATCTTTGTGGGACGGAGGGAGTATCAAAGAATAACCAAAACGGCGTCCTCCTCATACAGTCAACTACGCTTTCATCTAATTTAAGACGATTAATCTCTTTACTTAATGTCCTAAGATTAGAGCGATAGCAAGTTTCGGTCTGCCCAAACCCAGCACCAATCATACCTGCAAATCGTACATTTCGTGACTAGGATTAACTGTATAACAACATATGGCATAATTTGTTACAAATTTGGATACTAACCAAAGCAGTTTCTTGGTCTTTTAGGAATTATCCTTTTGACTATTTCATCCCCGCTACTTTCATCCGTCGTGGAGTCTCTCATTACATTTTCAGAATCACTCGACTCACCATCAGATTCTAAATTCAAATTTCATAAATCAGTATATTCAACATATGCACAAATTAGAATACGAATGAGCTAATATATTTATTTTCACATACACTAACCTTCTGAACTTTCAGAAGTACTAGAATCGTCGACTTTCCTTTTCTTTTTTCGACTCTGGGTTAGTTCTACTGTTTCAAATATTATTTTACAAATTAGCACCGAAATGAGTACAGAATCTTCAAAATCTAAACAATTCAACGTCTACCACTGTTTCAAATGAAATAAATACATAATTTGAATGTTGAACCTGGGTTTGTGTCCGTTGAGGTAGACTCCGAATCAACAAACTTCCTTTTACCTACAAAAAGGTAAAAATATTAACCTAAAAAATTACAGTATAGCCATAGCGAACGGAAATCTTTTATCATTGTCCCTGCAAGTGATAATCGGGTTACCTGATTTCTTCTTCGATGCCTTTTTTTCGGTACCCTTAGACACGCTAACCTTCTTAGCAATTTTTTTTGACACCATCTTCTGCGCGATGAAAGATTTAATTGTTTGTTCAAAAACACAATTCCAAAGCTCTCCTCTATTCTACGAAATTGGGAGATATTCTTCTGTCAATTGAACTTTGGCAGATGGAGATATGGCTGTCAAGGGAACTTCAGTAGATGAGTTATGGCGTGTGAAGCGAAATAAATGAACGCAGGGGTGTTGGATAAGACAGTCTACAGTGTTGAGCTTTCAATTGATTCGACGTGTGCACAGATGAGTAGAATTCAGACGCGCGTGAGGAGAAGGGTAAAATTGGTAGTTTCATTCATTTTGTGTACCTAACTGCCATTTTTAGAAAAATATGTCTAGGTTGCTATAAAACCCAAAAATATGACCTTGGCTGTAAGTTCCCCTAAATTTTAATGTTCAATTTTCTCAATAAAAATCGAAAGAGTCTGAAAGAGAAGTTGAGAAAGAAAATCAAATGCGTTTCTTTATCATATTTTATGATGTAGGGAATTGATAAAAATCGAAAGAGTCTGAAAGAGAAGTTGAGAAAGAAAATCAAAAATGCGTTTCTTTATCATATTTTATGATGTAGGGAATTGACATTACCCCTGTAACATAGACATGACTAATGAGCTAAATTGCCTCAACATGGACCAGATTTTTAAATTGTTTGCACTTAAAGTGTTTGAACTTGAGGGACTAATCCTATATAAACTGTTTGCACTTAGAGGGTTCGAACCTGAGACCTAGAAAATAGCACACTCTTAAGTCTCAAAACTACATTACTAGGCAACTCCTTGGGGTTATTACTTTCAATATATTATAGATAAAAACTTGTGTGAGACCGTCTCACGGATATTTTTCTGTGAGACAGATCTCTTTTAACCCATATTTTAAAATTTTGGGTAGGATAGCCCGTTTTTTTCTAGATTTTTTGTTTGTAAAAAAAATGATAATATTTTAAGTAAAAGATGATAATATTTTTAACAAAAGTGTTTGTCACTTTTTGCTCAAACACTATCACTTTTTGCTCAAACATTATCACTTTTTATATGAGAACTAAGGGAGATCCGTCTCACGGATCTCATTGTGTGAGACGGTCTCTCCCAAAACTAGCCCTATATTAAATGACATCTTAAACAACGCAAGACTCCTACCGATTTGTGATTGAATAAGCATCAATGCCACATTTTCGATACACGTACTGTTTCTTGATTTTTCTATCACCATCTCTTTACTTATATCTCATTGAATATCTTTCGACTGCAAGTCTGCAAGCACCCCATATATATAAACAGATAGATAGTATTAGGGAATATTGTAATATATGAATAATATCTTTTTTCATTTAGTCAATATCTTTGTATATATTCTCAAAAACATGGTTGTTGTATTTACCTCTTATTTTTCATTGTAAATACTTATAAATAGTGAATTATTCATATCACCTCATTAACGGTGATATACTTATTCTCAAATGGTATCAATCTAACTCACTAAAACCCTAATTCTTCTCTAAAGCCTCACGCTAACTTGTCATGGTGGAGGTGACAACTACTCCCCCCTCCATCCCTCTCAATACTAGGGCATCAAGGTATCATCTTCCAACTACCTACTTTGGCGAAGTCAGGTGGTTCCGGTTCTATCAAGTCATGATCTTCTCTCTCACGCTCATGGTACGATAGCCACATCGGCTCGAACGATGTTTACACCTCTAGGTTTGAAAAGGGTTAGAAGATCCCCAGTCTCCTTCTCTCCGAGGAAGCCATGGCTGAGGTTATTGGTTGTTCGATCGCCCGTGATGTATGGGTTGCCCTCGATTCAGCTTTCAGTCATGCCTCCGTTTCTCGCATAAATCAATTGTGAAATCAGTTGCTCTCCCTTCGTAGCAGTTTCTCATTCGTTGATGATTATAACAAGAAGTTATGTGCCCTTTGTGACCAGCTCGCCTCCATTGGCAAGCCTGTTGACAACGATGATAAGCGTCACTGATTTCTTACTAATCTCGGCCCCTAGTTCGTTGATTTATTTGACACTCACATAACCATGTCGCCTATGCCTCCGTTTTTGTGACCTGATCCATCAAGCCCTCAACTATGAACATTTTACTCAATCTATGGACACCTCGTCCTCGGCGGTTTCAGCTTTCGCTGCCTCTCCTCGCCCTGGCACCAAATCACGTCAGCCATCTTTCCAGAATTCTGGTCACAAAGCGACCTCTAGCTCCTTGAAAGGTAGTTTGACTTATGCTCGTCAGCTCCCACTTTCCAGATCTGTCGTCAACAAGGTCATTATGTTGATCGCTGCCCTAAGCGTTATGCTCGTCATTCCCTTTATGCGGCCAACCTTGCCCATGCCCTTGACACTCATTGTCATGTCTCACAACCTCTGGCCTCAGATTGGTTCCTTGACAGTGGTGCATCAACTCAAATGATTCCTCATTCCGCTGATTTGGACACTCTCCATCCCTACTCTAGTAATGATAATGTTATTGTTGCAAATGGTTCTAGTACTATTCAGATCACACATGTTGGGGCATGTTCGGTCAATAATGACGTTCGTTTGTTGGATGTGCTTGTGGTGCCACATTTGACTAAAAAATTATTGTCTATTAGTAAGTTTACCTCTGATTATCCTATTGATGTATTGTTTACTAATGACTCATTTTTCATTCAGAATCGGACGATCAAACTCCCTCTAGCACGGGGTTGGGATAGTCGTGGTCCCTATGTTTTGGAACGAGTAACTCCAGCCTTGGTCGCTGCCTTACGTACCTCCTCACTGAAGGCCTCGTTTGAGTGTTGGCATCGTAAATTAGGCCATGTTCCTATTTATATTATTAATCTTTTGAAAAACTCAGGATTGTTATCCCTTAAGTCTTTTTTGCCTAGTCTGGGCTTGTGTACTCCATGCCAATTGGCAAAGAGAAAACGTTTATATTTTTCGTTGAATAAAAAATGAGTTTCCCGTGTTTTGGATTTAATTCACTGTAATCTTTGGGGACCAGTCCCAACAGCTTCTAATGAGGGCTTTCGATTCTTTGTTGTGTTTGTGGATGACTTCTCCTGGTTTACTTGGTTGTATCCATTGCATGTCAAGTCTGATTTTTATGATGTTCTCATCTGGTTCCATACTTTTTCGTGCAATCAATTCTCCACTTCAGTTAAGGCCTTTCAAAGAGATGGTGGTACATAATTATTTAATGGTCGTGTTCGTTCTTTCCTCGCCTCTAATGGCATCCATTGTCGAATCTCGTATCCTTACACTCCACAACAAAATGGTTGGGCTGAACGAAAGCATCGTCATATCATTGAAATTGGTCTCTCCTTGATGTTTCAAGCGAGAATGCATGCTTATTTTTTGGTGGATATCTTCTCCACTGTTGTTTATATCATCAATAGGCTTCCTACAATTCTCCTTGAAGATCAATCGTCGTTTCAGCTTTTGTTCGACATTGTTCCAAATTATGAAAATTTCAAGACTTTTGGGTGTCGTGTGTTCCCGTATCTTCGCGACTATGCTCCGAATAAGCTTGCTCCTTGCAGTGTTACATATATATTTATGGGTTACAACTCATCTCATAAAGGGTTTCGGTGTTACGATCCAATCGCTTCATGCTTTTAAATTACTCGCCATGCTCGATCAGTTTAATGCCCTGCTGATTTGTCGTTAGATTTCTCGAATTTTTGTATGAATTAAGCTTTGAATGTTGTTTTATGCTTGCAAGAATCGTGTGAAAGTGGCTTAATTGTCAATTTTTTGATACACGATCCTTTTTGCTTGATTTATAGGAAAACAAAGTGTTTGGAAGTAAATCACGAAACATAAAATGTATGGATCAATTCAAAGAGTGTATCACATGAAAGATGTTGAAGAGAGGGTCGAAATGAAATGAGAATCAAGTCAATCGGAGTTCGTGATCAAAAGTTACACACCAAACGAGTTGCTCAAATCAGAGCTAGGGGAGTCAGCGACTCGGCCAAGCTACCAAACTCGGTCGAGCTACTCAGAAAATGGGATTTTCAGGTGCTCGGCCGAGCTACTCAGAACCAAGGAAGTCTCAAGTGCTCGATCGAGCAATCCAACTCGACCGAGTCAACTCGGATTTTGCCCATCTTCTCCCTTTTGACCTAGGGACACGTTCCACACTGGTTGGGAATGGTATATAAGCTCACATTTTCGGTTTTTCAAAGGGAAGCAGCCATTGGAGAGTGTTGAAGCTCCCCCAAACCATTTTTCATCACTTTTCATCTCAAATAACTAGTTTTCTCCATAGAATTAAGTAGTTAATCATGTAATAGATTGCAATGGAGTTGTAATTTCATTTCCAAGCAAGAGATTGAAGATTTTGTGGAGGATTTCAAGGTTTATTTCATATTTTCAATAAAGAGGTATATCTTACTTTTATTTAAGAATTTTAGTGTTCTTAATGATGGGTATGTTATTTCTCTCCAATTTCTTTAGTTATTTTGTTGATTTAGCCATGGGCTAAGTCTATTTGTGTTTGAATGTTTTGATTTGTGATGAAATTTGTGTTTAGCTTAGCTTTGATTGTATAATTCAATTGGAAGGTGTTTAGGTTAGATTAATGGGTAATAAAATAATCATTTGCTTTATTTCAATTATTAGGTTGTATGTTGAAGAATGATTAGTGCAACAAGAGTTGGTTAGTCGTGTTAGATCGTATAATCGAGGGTTGGGATCAGTGAATTGAGTTTATATTGGGTTATCACAACGAGAGTCGGGTAATTCCATTAGAACCCCCTTGATATACACTAATTACATTAAATGTGAGTTTGGGTAATTGGTGAGGAAAATATAAGAGTTTGGTTTCTAGTATTCAAGTGAAAAAGCATGATTATGGAATATATTAAAATATATTAGTTAGAACCCCCTAATTGTGTGATTACCCGAGAAAGAACGATTATATCCTTTCTCCCGGTCTTAGGTGCTCGATTAGGTATATGTTTTAGTGATCGCTCCTACCAAACACCGACCTACGAATTATACGTCAAAGTCGAGCTTTAACTTGGTTTTCACATAATGACGAATACTACCTCTCATCATTTGATTTATATCAATATGAAACTTGTTCTCATTAATTAATAGTTTTCTCATCTAAGTTTGCATTTAATTTCATTTCTCAAACCATGTCTTTTCATTATATTCAAATGACAACACACAACATAAGTTTGCACGAGCAATCTAGTCCTCAACCGGGCACTTATCTCTACTACGAGGACCCTCTTATACTTGAGAGATGACTATTAAAAAATACATGTCACCTGTATGCCAATCGGACTTGGGATTTGGTCCATCGTCCTCCTTCCACAAATATTGTTTGTTGGAAATGGGTCTTTCACATCAAGTGTCTTGTGGATGGTACTATTGATTGTTACAAGACTTATCTGGTCGTCCAGGGATTCTCCCAAATTCCTGGCCTTGATTTTTCGGACACTTTTAGGTCAATGGTTAAAGCTGCTACTCTTCGCATCATTCTGTGTCTGGCTGTTCAGAATCAGTGGCACATACATCAGCTCGATGAGAAAAATGCCTTTCTATATGGGGCATTGACTAATATTGTGTACGTGGCTCTGCCTCTTGGGTTTGTCGACCCTCAGTTTCTCAAGACTCTAGGTTTCACTTGCAGTCGAGCAGAAACCTCTCTCTTCTATTACAAACGAGGCATTGTCACTTTATATTTGGTAGCCTTAGTTACTTCCTCGGTCTTGAGGTAACTCATACTTCTAGTGTTCTTTTCCTTAGTCAGGCGAAGTATGCTCACGACATTCTTGTTCGTGCCGAGCTTCTTGACTCCAAGCCTGTCTCCACTCCCCTCGTTGTGGGGGAATCTCTTGTTAGTACTGGAGTTTCCTTCGACGATCACACTCTTTACCACTCGCTCGTCGGTGCACTGCAGTATCTGATTATCACTCGCTCAAATCTCTTTTATGTTGTTAGTCATGTCAGCCAGTTCCTTCAGTCGCCCACTGTTGACCACTTCCTTACTGTAAAGGGCATCCTCAGATATTTTAAAGGTACACTCAATTCTGGCCTAACTTTTGGTCGCGAAAGTGACTACTCACTTGTCGGCTACTCTGATGCCGATTGAGCTCGTTGCACTGAAACTCTTCATTTCACATACGACTGTTAAATCCTTTTGGGCAGAAACTTGATTTCATGGAATGCGAAGAAACAACGAATTGTTGCTCGCTCGAACTGCGAGTCAGAGTATCGCGTACTCGCGAACACTACTCAGGAAGTTGTCTAGGTTACTCATCTACTTCGGGAACTCGGCCAACTCCCCACCCCAACTCTGCTTTGCGACAACAAAAGTGCTTTATTCTGGAGTCAAAAGCTGGTCGCTCACAAGCGTGAAAAACACATTGACTGCCATTTCATTCGCGAGTTGGTCTTATCTGGTCGCCTGCTCACCCAGTTCGTTCCATCTCATCTCCAACTGGTCGATGTCTTCACCAAGAGTCTTTCTCGGCTGAATTTTGAGGTCTTACGTTCCAAGCTTTTCGTTCGCCCACATCCTCAACATCGCTTGACGGGGGGTAATAGGGAATAATGTAATATATGAATAATATCTCCTTTGATTTAGTCAATATCTTTGTATATATTCTCAAATAAGTATATGGTTGTTGTATTTACCTTTTATTTCTCATTGTAAATAGTTATAAACAATGGATTCTTCCTAGCACCTTATTAACAGCGATCATATACATGCTCTCACAGATAGTCATTAATCATGAATAAAAACCAAAACAAGAAATTTGAATATAGGCAAAGTTCCATATAAATCGGTTTTATCCAACATCTGATTTGCATTTTGTTTCATTAAAATATATATGTTGTTTTACTGTAAATTAATAGTTACGAGCTAGTTGCACGATAAATTTGTTTACGTACGAGTGTACGACCAAGTCATATATAAAAAGATGAAAATATACTTGAATCTAACTCGTTTAAGGCTTGTATCCATGAGGCAATGCAGTGAATGTGATGAACACACCAGGTTGATACTCTTGTACCCGGTCAACTTTGGTTGCGTTTTTTGCAGAATCAATTCATCTTATACTCGAATGGAGATCACCATCGTACAAGGATCTTTACCTGTTTGATAAAACAATCGAAGAAGTAGACAAATTGTCTACATTGTTGTCTTCAACCTTAGGCGGCTTACAAGTAACACTAAAAACATGTTATATCCTAAACCTCGCGTCAACTTCTCGTCTAGTGGAATTCTTCTCCGACATCTCACAAAGCTGAATAAAAAATTGCACACAATCAACATGTAATCAAATGGCTTAACAAAGAACAATATTAAGAATATATAATTGTTACCTTTAATGTCAATGCTTGCACTATTTCATTAGCTTCTTTACATTTGGAAGCTCCCTCCTTTGTCAGTAACCGAGCTTCCTCGATTTTTTGTTGATTTTCGTGAATTTTCTCCTTCCTTATTCGACATAGTTCTTCAAGGTTATCAACCTGCACAAGACCAAATCAATCTCAGCTAAACAGTTTGTGTTTTTTTCAACAAAAAAATATGAAGAATCATGAACATACCTCGGTTTTAAGCTTTGGGATTTCATTAGAGAGGAACATTTCCAACTTATTCGAGCCCCTCTCAAGTGAACGAACTGAAAGCTCAAAAGATAAATTATTTCCTAAAACATAATTTCCTTCAATCGCGTCTCCAAAAACTTGAGGACACGAAACGCGCCCCCATCTTTGCAAATCCTCCTTATCCTCAAGAATGAGATCTTGAACTGGATTGGAATCTAATTTCCTTTGAGAACTTGGACCGTTCTCATAACGTGTTACAGATGATGGACTCGGAGTACTACTTTCGTCCACCTTCGATAAAACAACGGAACATGAAGCATTTTGGAGTTGATTGAAGCATCCATTACAAACCCGAAATGGTCGGGTCTCATTTGGAGAAAGAGACGCGCGCATAGACGTCTTACTACAACAAGAACGACAGAACAATCGCCCACAATTATAACAATTGTGTTTCTTCCTAGTGAAACCAAACAGATTGCCACATCCTTTGCAAGATAATTGATCAGCAGTAGTTAAAGACTTATGTCTGCATATTGCAGCTGTGGAACTCGATCCACACACAACTTTCTCGACTTTTCTGCCCTTTAGGGCCTCAACTCTACATGGAGAATTCCTATACTTAACATCGCCCAGACCTAGCTGCCCCTTGTCGTTTCTCCCCCAAGTATACACATTCCCGTTACATGTCAAAACAGCAACATGAAAACATCCGGACGACACTTGCACGACAAACTCATCGAGTTCGACAGCCACAATCGACGCCCCAATAGTGTAAACTCGACCCGTGGCAGTTAAGCCTACAGTTACAGTGTCTCCACACGAAACCTCAACGAAATCATGATCGAAAAGTTTTAAAACACGAGTAGGCACGAGAACTTTTTGTTCTCGATTAATGGAATCACCCCAAGTAAACAACTTGCCACTTGTTATGTCGAATGAGATGACAGCGGCCGTGTGCCACGGCCCACACGCAACTCTCCGAACGCGTAAATCCTTAATCGATTCGACTTGTTTATGGCGCTTATAGCTTTGGAGATTCCCATGGCCAAGAGCTCCAAATGTACCGTCTCCGTATGTGAATAACCGGCCACATTGGGACACAATAGCCGCGTGCCATTCTCCACAAGCAACGTTGGATATAGTTACGCCATCCAACACGCCGGAAAGTCTACGCGGCAACAAACGGTTGTTACTTTCATTATTACCTCCCCACGTGTAACATTCACCAGAGACGGTTAACGCGCACGTTTGATATCCGCCACACGTGACATGGATGCAGGTGAGTGAGTCAACGAGTTTTGAGTCAGTATCGGACTCGGCCCAACAAAATACTTCACCCTGCTCAGTAACTAGAGCCACGTGTTTGTTTCCGAGAGAGAGAGAGTGTACATCAAACATGATTGTGGAGTCGACAAGTTTAGGGTGTAATGCATTTGCATTTTCTCCCCATACATAAACGTCTTTCAACATACGTCTCGACGGGGGGCTGCCAGACAAGTTTTCATTTTGAGTAGATCTTGTGATAAAAGCAACAGGGCTGCGAATACAACCCTGGCCTTCTTTTTGCCTTTTGATTGTTATAGCAGGAGGGTTATTCTGGGATATTATGCATGCTCTTAACCCCATAAACCAACACTCAGCTTCCACTTTGTCCTTACATATCTGAAATTAATTCACCAATTAATATTAATCCTAGCTTGTAATATAATTAAGATGAAGAATGCTTAGTTATTTCGCTCACCAACTCAAGAGTGCATTTTCCATTTGCATGCATGAGAGAGAGAGACTGGCTTTCCTTTTCAATCTGTAGTTGATAAACAAGATTAACTGAACTCAGTTTGGTAGAGTAAATTAATTCAATATATAGATGAATAATCAAGCATAAGATAGATGGATTAAAAAAAATTCAAGATAAAATGCATAATAAAATAAAACTTAAAATAAAATTTATATTCAATACGTAAAAACACATTGTTTACATACCAAATAACTGAAAACACACCCTTTATGATTCAATTTGGACTAGTTGAGATGTTTAGGCTTGACCATAAATATGTGAGCATATCTACCGTATGAGGGCCAATCATATACTCCATCTTTTTCTTGGAAAGTTATCCATTTTGTTAGTTTAGTTGTTCCAATTAAAGTTACCATTTTTCTTTCTTATCTTTCTACAATTTTATTTTTTACCAGAGTTTTTCTACCGTGAGACGGGGAGTTCGCCCTGTCTTACAATACACAATACACGTACAATTAAAAGTTGGTATATCATTTGGCTTTTTCATGTAAAAATATTTAAATTTTTTTAAAAAAATATAAAATTACTTTAAAATATATTAAGAAATATCTCAAAAGTTTTTTTCTCGAGTCAGGCTGGGCCGTAGATCTCGAAACCCGACCCAATCCTAGCACAGCCCAACCCATTCCAGACCCACCCCAATTGGAGGGAAACATACATCCCCAATGGGTAATTGGTTAGGTCAGTGGGCCCGACACAGCCTAGTCCGACCTATTTGACAATTCTAGATATATATGTCATTTTATAATTAAAAATATATATTCGTAATTTTTTATTTGTTAATTTAATTTATTAGTAGAATGATGCAGTGCTGCATTTTGCATAAGACAAATACACTAATGCAAAATGCAATCATATATAATAAAATTTATACAATGATCCAATGGTCGTTGATCCAACGATATTTGGAGTATTGTTTGTTGTAAGATAGGACTAAATCTGTCTTACTGTAGGAAACAGAGACGACGGAGGGAGGGGGTGCCAAGAGGGGTTATTGGCCCCCCTTTAATTTTACAATTTTTTTAAAATAATTTTTTTTTAAATATTATTTAATAAAAAATAAAGAAAAAATAATTACAGATGAAAATTGTATTGAAAGAGAAATTGTAGGAATTTGTATATGAGTAATTTAGAGAGAAACGTGGTAAAAATATTTAAAATGATAAATTTTCAAAGCAAGAATTCAAAACATGTCAAACAATATGAAACAACATAAAAATTAAAAGATGATCACCTATACACTGTATAAACATTAGTATTTTTTATGTAATGTGTGGATGAAACTTTTATTAAAACATATTAAAACTTAATCTGATTTATTATATATAGTATATTATAGGTAAAGTCTAGTATGCACTCGAGTGCATGCTGTGCACCCTAGTCTATGTGCACCTTTTAGTTTACTGACTTATATTTTTTGGTAATGGTGTTGCACTTTTCAATTATTACTCATTTACCAAAAAGTGTAAGTCAGTAAACTGAAAAGTGCACATAGACTAGGGTGTACAGCATGCACTCGAGTCCATAGCAGACTAACCCTATATTATATATTTTAAGAATACTTATATAATATTAAATTAAAATTTATTATTTATAATTGACACCCCTTCAGTTTGTTCCGGCTCCAGAAAGACCCTTCTTCTTACCATTTCTTTACCTTTTTTCTTTTCTAAATCTATCTACTTTTTCTCTTTACCTTTTATTTTTTCTAGGCCATTTCTTTTTTAATCAATATGTTAAAAAAATAAATGACTTTTGAATTATACTAGGATAAAGAAAAACACATAATTTAATTAATTATGATGTGTGATTACATACGGATAGAGTAGTGTTTTGCAGGCCCTGGATGATATTACTGACACTGCTTAATCTGAGTTTCTTTTCCTCCTGTCCAGAATACCAGATCAAAAATTTCTCATCCTGCAACCCCCAAAAAAAAAAACCACACAAAAAAAAAATTGAGTTTCAATCTGTTAATTAATTAAAGACTAATGTTGATATATAAAATGGAAAAAAAAAATACCATGGATAACTTGAAAGGGCAAAATTTAGGCTTCCCTCTACGTCCATACTTCAAAAGATGAGCCCCCTTCTTTAAGGCAACCATTGCCTGTTATAGTTTAAAATTACCAGTCATTACTTCATTTTATAACTTCCAATTGTTGTTAAGGGAATCGAGCTACTGCACTCGGCTCGTTAAAACTTGAATTCGACTCGCTCGTATAAATAAACGAGTTTAAGTTCGAGCTTGTTAAATACTCGATTTACTAATAAGTTAGCTCAAGTTCGATTCATTAAGCTTGATATTTATAAATTTTATTTTAATTTCATTAGGCTCGTTTATAAGTCGAGTCAAACTCGTTTGTTTGCTCGTCAGTGTAATCGAGCTGACTCGATCTTCAAATTGCCAAGAGAACAAAGACTACCCCTACTTCACAAGCATAAAGAACATCAAAAGAGTACTAAAAATTCTAAAATCTATAAAATCATCAGAGCAAGTTTTTTTTTTTTTTTAAAGAAAAAACAGAACCTGTTGGAGTGCCCTGTCAGAAACATAGGATTCTTCACCCATTTTGGTGCAAATTTCATGCAAGAGAGAGTGAATTGTGTTGTGTGTGTTTCACTTCACTTTGCATGGAACTAAATTTAAATCCAAAACCCCCCCAACTTATTAAAGTGATGATTTGGCTTGTGGATGAGACAAGATTGATTGATTTGCCAAGATTACTGAAACAACAATCGCACGTGTTCACCATTACACTTTTACTTTTTTTTTATTTTTCCTTTTTTATTTATAACTATTCCTTTAAAAGTTTACATAAACTTTTGAAAATTAAGAAATACTTTTTCGTGCTCCTTTAAACTTATGTTTTAAGGGCAAATTTTTTTATATATTGCAATTTTGAAATGAAATATTGCAATTATGGTAAAAACTAGATTTATTTTCAATTTAAGCATAGTGACTATTTAAGAGTTTTGTTTTCAACTTGCAACTATGAAATTGTTTAATTTAAAAAATATATATATATATATGTATTTTTTTTTTTTCAATTTTGTTTTTAGTAAAGTTCCTTCTGTTAGGTGCGACTATGCCAGGTGACAAGACCACACAAGCAATCAAGAATGAGGGTCCGTGTGAGTTTTCAAGAAAATTTGACTCCTAATTTACCTTTTAAAAAAAATTTATTACAAAAATAAAAGAAAACTAGAAAAATATCTTGAATTGATTTATGTTCAATTCTCCACGAATTCTTTTTGCGTTGACTCCAAATTTAAAAACTTCAAGCAAGTTAAATAAAAAAAAATTAAATCAAATATAATAAACTATAACTACGTAATAAAAAATATGAATTACAAAAAAAAAAATTAACAAACTTGAAGGTAGTTTTTTTATTTATTTTTTCCAAGATTTTCGAATTTTCAGTTTGAAAAAGTTTGAAATCTTCCAAAATTTTCGATTTTAAAAATAAAGATTGAAATCTTGAATTTTATAATTTCCAAAAGGGAAATTCTCAAATGCACCATGTGCACCAAAATGCTTTTGTCCTTATCCTCTCACTCTAACTTATTATCCCTTTTTCTCTACTTATAGTTATAATTTCATTTTTTTTTTCTATTTATTAATTAATTAATTTATAATCCATTATTTTATTAATTAATTTACAATTCTCATCACTTAATTAATTAATTTACAATTCGCATAAGCATGAGGTGTTCAAATCCTTTCAAACTTCTTTTTTTTTCGTTTTTTTTTTCTTTTCTTTTTTTCGTTTTTTTTTTCGTTTTTTTTTTCTTTTTTTTCCGTTACTAACTTTCACTTTTCAATAATAATAGTCCCTACTTTTCATTAATAAAATTTCCACTTTTCACTAATAACAGTTATCACTATTCAGTAACAAAATTTCCAATTTTCACTAATAATAATTACCACTTTTCAGTAACAAAATTACCACTTTTCACTATTAATAGCTACCACTTTTCAGTAACAAAATTTCCACTTTTCAATAATAATAGTTACCACTTTTCAGTAACAAAATTTCCACTTTTCAATAATAAGAATTACATTTTTCAGTTAAAATATCTACCACTTTTCAATAATAAAAATTACATTTTTCAGTTAAAATATCTACCACTTTTCAGTAACAAAATTTCCAATTTTCAATAATAAGAATTACACTTTTCAGTAAAATATCTACCCCTTTTCAATAATAAGAATTACACTTTTCAGTTCAAATATCTACCACTTTTCAATAATAAGAATTACACTTTTCAGTTCAAATATCTACCACTTTTCAATAATAAGAATTACACTTTTCAGTTAAAATATCTACCACTTTACAATAATAAGAATTACACTTTTCAGTTAAAATATATATCACTTTTCAATAACAAAAATTACATTTTTAAGTTAAAATATCTACCACTCTTCAATAATAAGAATTACACTTTTCAGTTCAAATATCTACCACTTTTAATAATAAAAACTACATTTTTCAGTTAAAATATCTACCACTTTTCAATAATAATAATTACATTTTTCAATAACAAAATCTACCACTTTTCAATAATAAGAATAACATTTTTTTCAATTTTAATAATAATTTTAACGGTACAATTTATAAAGTTTTTATTATTGAAAGTGGTAGATATTTTAACTGAAAAGTGTAATTCTTATTATTGAAAAGTGGTAGATATTTGAACTGAAAAGTGTAATTCTTATTATTAAAAAGTGGTAGATATTTTAACTTAAAAATGTAATTCTTATTATTGAAAAGTGATAGATATTTTAACTGAAAAGTGTAATTCTTATTATTGAAAAGTGGAAATTTTGTTACTGAAAAGTGGTAGATATTTTAACTGAAAATGTAATTTTTATTATTGAAAAGTGGTAGATATTTTAACTGAAAAGTGTAATTCTTATTATTGAAAAGTGGAAATTTTATTACTGAAAAGTGGTAACTATTATTATTGAAAAATGGAAATTTTGTTACTGAAAAGTGGTAACTATTATCAGTGAAAAGTGGTAATTTTTATTAGTGAAAAGTGGAAATTTTATTAATGAAAAGTAGAAACGAAAAAAAAAAAAATTAATGAAAAGTAGAAACGAAAAAAAAAAGGAAAAAAAAAAACGGAAAAAAAAATAAACTTATAAAAAAAACGAAAAAAAAAATATTAATGAAAAGTAGAAACGAAAAAAAATGAAAAAAAAAACGGAAAAAAAAAACAAACGAAAAAAAAGGAAAAAAAAAGAAAAAAAAAACAAGTTTGGAAAAAAAAAAGGGAAAAAATAAAAGTTTAAAAGGAAAAAAAAAAACAAGTTTAGAAAAAAAAAACAAGTTTAGAAAAAAAAACGGAAAAAAAAGAACCTGTGACCTCATGCTTATTAAGATTTAAGGGTATCTATAACCACTAGAACATTCATTACTTAATTATATTTAATTGCCTTTATAAATAGATATAGGATTGATCTGTGCATTAGTGGGAGACCAACTCTTTCCAAAAATAATTTCCATTGAAATCTTGAATTTTCCAAAATTTTCAAATTAAAAAAAAAAGTTTGAAATCTTGATTTTTTTTCGGAATTTTTAAATTTTTTGAGAGTGATGAGTATTTTAAAATTTTGGAAGAAAAAAAAAAATATATATATATAAAGTATATATTTTTTTTCAGAATTTACGAATTTTAAATTTTTTGAGTAGGATTTTATGAAAATTTTGGAAGATAAAAGAAAGAAAATTTTGTCTTGTTAAGCATGCTGAATGTTTCGTGTTGTTGTGTCAATATCTTCATGCCTGACATAGTCGCACCTGGCAGAAGAAGTTTACTAAAAGACAAAATTGAAAATATTTATATTTTTTTTTCGTTTTTAAATTAAACAATTTCATAGTGGCGGGTTGAAAATAGAACTCTTAAATAGTCGCGAATAGTATGCTTAAATTGAAAATAACTCTATTTTTTTACCATAATTGCAATATTTCATTTCAAAATTGCAATATATAAAAAAATTTGCCATGTTTTAAGTGTAGGTCTCATATGAAATTGAGTATACACTTTTTAAAATAATATTTTAAGTTATATTGATGTACACTTTTTAGTAATGTTATATTGCACATTTTAGTTATATAGAAGTGCACTTTTCAATAATATTGTGATGCGGCCTAAAAATGTCATCCGATAAGAAGTCGACACGTGTATGGAGGATAGGATAAAAGTGGAAGTATTGGATTATGGAATACTCTCTGGATAAAGAATCTCTCCTGGAAGTCCCTCTGGAGGGAGCTCCACCCGGAGAGAAACATCAGGAGGACTTAGTCTTGATATGAATTGGTAGACCGAGAATATAGGAGAACTCCGCAAGAATCTGACTAAGATTGACCAAAGAAAGATTCTTCTCTCCTTCATTGTAGTGGAAAGAGTCCACTAGGGAGAGTGGCCCCGGTCTTTTCGGAAGTGGAGGAATGGAAGACCTTGTCAACCTACCCAGGCTGGGTCCAAGAGGTGGCTCCGAAACAGAAGGAAGCCTTCACTTCCTCTCGGGAGAGAATCTGTATAAATAGGTAAATCCAAAGATGTTTTCAGGTTAGACTTTCTTACTATTACAAACTTAATATATTTCGTGCAAAACCTATCTTTGATACTTCTTGAGAGCCTGATTTGATAAATCAAGGATCTCGAGATCCTTATGATATATTGAGAAGCCCTATACTGACTTAGGCATCGGAGTGTCCGCGCCGGACCTCCTTCCGGCGTGTTCTTTGCAGGTTCTGGAAGATTCTATCAAGGTAGCGACATATTTGGATTGTTTGTACGTGTTTGGGAAGTCAGATATCCTACTCGAAGGATATCCAATCATTTTGTGCAAATTTTGGCACATCAACTGGCGCCGTCTGTGGGAAAGAGTTGAAAGATTTTCTCACGAATTTCTACCTGTTCGAGTAATGGGTGGCGGAAACAACACGTCTACTTCGGGAAAGAAATCCCTTACAGGGGAAAATCCTCCTTTGCCGAATGACCCCACACCAAAGGGAGGCCGGGGGAAAGATCCAGTTCATACCCTTTCGGGATTAAATCCACCAGTGACGCCTAACACAGGCTTGGGTGAGGAAAACGGTCCCCTCCCGATCGAAGAGGGGACAACAGGGAACATTGAAGCCCCAGAGTCCCGGACTGCGGATCCCCAACGGGAGGATATTCCAAACTCGGAACCATGCCTGGTTTCTCGCGATCAATTGAACGCCGTCATTAAGCAGGCTGTAGAGAGAACTTTCGCGGCTCAAGGAGATCGAGCCCCCAGAGCTACACCAGGGAATCTGGAGGTACCTACCCCGAGACCCCAGGAAGAGGCACCAGGAGCCTCTGAAGTGCTATCCAAGGAAGTAGGGATGCGGGTAGAAGGAGATGATAAGGTGCCCTCCAGAGCGGAAAGAAGCTTTCCTCCTCGGAATACAAGAAGGAATGCAGATTTGGCACCCCGAGGGACAGAACTCCCTGAAGCAGAAGAAAGCACTGATGATACCTACGGAGGGCCAGTTAGCGACCAGCTACAGGCTCTGCAGAAGGAGATGAAGGATATGAGGAGACAGATGAACAATCGAGCAAGTAGATCCGTGTACGTCTCCGGATGTCAGTTCTCTCCTAGCATACTACAGGATGAACTGCCATTCAATTTCAAGCCCCTCAATTTTGAATACGACGGCACGGCGGACCCGTATGAACACCTAGTAAGGTTTGAGAATGCGGTATTATTACACCGCTACGGGGAAGGAATCAAGTGCAGGGTGTTCCTGACCACCCTGGCAAAAGCAGCGCAGCAATGGTTCACTCAATTGGAACCCAATACAATCCGATCCTGGGAGGAATTCAGGGGAGAACGAGAGTTTAAGAGCTTTTCTCCGGAGATTCAATCAGGCCGCTTTGGAGGTCCCTACAGCTTCTCCGGAGGTGAAGATCAACGCTCTTACTAACAGATTACGGGATGGAGACTTCTTCTCCTCCTTAGCTAAGAAGCCAGTTAAGAACTTTGATGAGCTGCTACATAGAGCAGAGAAGTACCTCACCCTGGAGGAGGTTCGAAAAGCCAAGAGAGTGGAGACTAGACCACAGGATCGAGAAAGAAGAAAAGAGGGCCCCACCAGACGTTCCAGCCCAGAGATCCCTCGGCCTTCCAGCTCAACAAGAGACAACAATATATCTGGAGGTTCCCGGTCAGGTCCTCGTGGGAGGTTTGAGAAGTACACACCCTTGAGAATCGAACCTGCCGAAGTACTGGAGGTAGCAGGAGATCATCCTGATTTAAAATTCCCTTATTCCAGATCGATTTTACAATTAAGACAGGCAGGGCCCTCGAGGGCAGAAGCGGAAGGAACATGAGAGGAAACAGAGTGTTCGAGCCCTCGGGAGTGGACCTGGCAAGGAGATACCTCCAGCCACTGCAGGGGATGACAACATTTGTGCCCCTCCACGAGCAGCAGAGTATTCAGGACCCCGAGGTCCAGAATAAAAACTTGGAGGTATGAGGAAGAGTATTTAGGGCCTCGAGGTCTAAAATCTAAACGCGAGAGTACGAGGCAGAGATATGATAAATGCATCGGTACTATAGGTTAGTACATGTGTTTGATAGAGCCTAAAGTATTAGATCTTTTATAATAATTTGATATTGCTATGAGCATATTTTAATGATATTGACATATATGACACAAACTTTTCCATTGAATTAAGCATGATTCTCCTAAGCTTACGTGATTGATACTCTAACAACGATCTTAGAATTGAGAATTACTTGAAAGTGTAGAAGCATGGGTAAGCAACTCACATGTTGAGTCTTGTGATTACTTCATGTGGTAGAATTAATGATTAGACGTTGATGATGATTATGATTTTGGAAGCAAAGACTAACATAATTATTGTTTTTATTGCACACGATTAACATGTTTCCATATTTTAGATATAATTTCATATTACAGACCAAGCCTATCCAGGTTCTGGAGGATCTCTGGGTAGGTTCAGAAGATTTCAGATTATATATTCGGTCTATCCAAGTCCTAGAGGATTTCGGGATAAGCTCGGAAATGGAAAGTGAAGATTGAGCCTATTTAGGTCCCTGGGATTAAGGCCAATAGCCCTAAACAGACAAAATGATAAGTCCGAAAACTAGAGTGGGTGAGAGGATGATGGATTACCTGAAGCGGGTAGAGAATTTGAGAATCTTCAGAGCCGAAAAATATCTCACCTTCGAAGAGGTGAGGCAATCCAAGAGGCTGGAGGTGAAACCAGCTAGTGGAGAGAGGAAGAGAGAATCTACAGCAGGGAGGTCCAGCCCAGAAGCTCCCCGAAACTCTGGAGGAACAGGAAACCGCAATGCTGCGGGAGGATACCGATCTGGGCCTCGAGGGAGGTTTTAGAAATATACCCAACTGAGATTGGAACCTACAGAGGTCTTGGAGGTTGCTGGAGATCATCCAGATCTGAAATTCCCTTATTTCATATTTAGATTATATAATTGAGGCTTATGAAGCTTATCTGAGCACTTGAGAGCCTGTGTTGGAGGCCCCTTTTTTGGTGTTTCTTTACAGGATCAATGCGGGATTGATATACAAGTAAACCTGGAGAACCTAGAGGTCCTGGAGGAGCCCGAAAGAGCAGAGAACTATGGAGAACCAAACGAGTAGCTGGATTATGATACTTAGTCTGCTATGGTGCTGACCCCCAAATAACGAGTATATCGATACCACCGGTTAATACAAAATTTGATAAAGTTAAAAAGGTTAGATCTTTTATGCTAACTTGATTTTATAATGAGTATGTCATGATGAGTGTAACATGAATAATCTATGATATTCGTTGATTCGATATTGTTATAAGTATGTCATTATGAGATTAATATGCGTATCATACTTTGTTTTCCCTAAATCAAGTACGACCCTCCTACTTTTACATGATTATTATGTCTAGACGCTCTAGATGTGATGTTAAAATTTGAAGATTAACTTGAGATACTAGAGAGCATGAGTAGCATGTTGAGTTTATGTGGTTACTATATGCTCTAGAATCCATGACTAAGGATTAATAATGATTCGTGACTTCAGAATGTGGGGCTAACATACTTATCTTTAAATTTTGTATGATTGACATGCCTCGATATTCTAGATGTGACTTCAGATTTCAGATTAAGCTTGTCCAGGTCCTGAAAGGCTTCTGGGTAAACTGATTGAATGTCAAAGAGTGAGTTTATCCAAACCGGGAGAGAATACCCGAATAAGCTCAAATGTGGTGGATTGAGTTTCCTACTAGAATCATGAGTTGAGGGAAAATAGAATTACCTCACCCTACTCGAGATCCAAGTGGATCACCAAATATTTATTAAGGAATTAAATGCTTAAACACTCGAGAAACCCGAGGAGAAGAGGAGAGAGCCTCGAGCAGAAACTGAGAACCAGCCTTCCCAGGTCCCGAAACGGGGCATGATCTAGATGATTATGGAATAAACATGAGTGTTCGGGGCTTGAGAACCAAACACGAGAAGAACTTCAAAGAGGATCTTAAGCAAATGATCCAGATTCGAGTGGGATGAATAATATCAGAAAACATTTGAGGAGTTGAAGCTCCACCGAGCCCAGCTGCTGAAGCTGACCAAACTCTCCCCAGGGTGCTGAAATTTGATATTCAAAAGTTGAGGAGAGCTGAATAAAGGACCAGCCCCTACAACTTCTGGAGAAGCTTGAGCTTTGCGGTTAAGATACTACATCTTGGGTGGCCAATTATACAAACGATCGTTGACCCATCCCTATCTAAGATGTCTCCCGAAAGAGATTACATGATAAAAGAAACCCATGAAGGAGGAGCAGGTAGTCATGAGGGCTACAAGGCTACTGTAAAGAATGATATACCCAAGAGTCGATCTATTAGGTGAGTAAGATCATCTAGGGTGTTGAGATGCGATATTCGGAGACGAGCATGATGACGGACCTTGCAAATGTTTTACACTTCGATGCTTAAGGGGGGTGATGAAGGGTCTAGGCCTACTACCTCCGAGATGCTGATATGAAGCCACGTAAGTGAAAAGTGTATATTTTACCTTTTTACTTTAAATTTTACTTTGTGATATGATATGTGTTACCTAGACGTAGTTGTTTAGAACATAAAACCTCGAAGCATATGAACATTTGCTAAGGCTTCAGAAATGATTGATTTGAGAAATGTTAAGGGGGTTACTTAGGAGAATTTCGTGATTGAATCGAGAGAATGATTGAGAATTTAGGCATGGTTAAGAACGTGTTTTTGATTAGTGACGAGTCTAATTTTTTCTAAATTATGTTAAAATGTATGTTTATCTTTGATGAATATTTGAAGATTTTATAAGATGTGATGAAAACATTTGGAGATTCTTGGAAATTTGTATGAGCACATATTTCCTAACAATTTAAGTTATGATTCATAAGCATACTTTGAGCATTCTGAAACGCGTGACGGCTAACCACCCTGAGTAGCCGGATGACTAAGTTTGAAAATTAGGAGTGATGAAATGATGAAGGATCTTTAGATCACTGAGCATATATGAGATATGAGAATACAAAAGTGAAAAATACTTAAAGGCCACGAGGCCGGGGGAAGCTAGAAAGTTCCTCACCCTACTCTAAATCCAAGTGGATTACTTGAACTTGAAGGGTCTTGATATGATCAACACCTTGAATTGAGAGTGAGAGACACTCAGAGGCCTAGAGGCCGAGGAGCTCCAGAGAGCCCTCACCATGCTTGAAACCCAAAAGGGTTAGTCAATAAAATGAGAAGATTTTATGAATCAAAATCTTTTAAGAATGAGAGTGAGAAACACTCAGAGGCCTAGAGGCCGAGGAGCTCCAGAGAGCCCTCACCATGCTTGGAACCCAAAAGGGTTAGTCAATGAAATGAGAAGATTTTATGAATCAAAATCTTTTAAGAATGAGAGTGAGAAACACTCAGAGGCCTAGAGGCCGAGGAGCTCCAGAGAGCCCTCACCATGCTTGAAACCCAAAAGGGTTAGTCAATGAAATGAGAAGATTTTATGAATCAAAATCTTTTAAGAATGAGAGTGAGAAACAATCAGAGGCCTAGAGGCCGAGGAGCTCCAGAGAGCCCTCACCATGCTTGAAACCCAAAAGGGTTAGTCAATGAAATGAGAAGATTTTATGAATCAAAATCTTTTAAGAATGAGAGTGAGAAACACTCAGAGGCCTAGGGGCCGAGGAGCTCCAGAGAGTCCTCACCCTGATGGAAACCCAAAAGGATTAATCAATGAAAAAAAAGGTTTTATGAATCAAAATCTTTTAAACGAAAGTGAGAGACAAGTAGAGGCTCAGAGGCCAAGGAGAACTGGGGAGCATCTCCCCATAACTAAGACCCCAGATGGGTACTTAGAAAATAAAAATTTCGCTAAAAGTCAAGGAAAACCTCCTCGAGCCACCTGAAACCAGAGGTGATTCCTTGAAAGGGGGAGAGATTCCCTAAAGTTCTTGAGAAAACTCTTTGAAGGTTATGAAGCCAAGAGTTAGGCCATTGCCAAATTATAGGTGGCCAAGGCAGAAAAATCTCCCAAGGGGAGCACTTTTGAAATTCCTCTCCGAAGCAAGAATAATACACGTCTCTCCAGAAACGCCTCTGTACTAGGCTCACTGGAATTTTCTACTCTCACAAAAGATATACCCCTTTTACGAGAGTAGGGGGGAGTAGATGATGCGGCCTAAAAATGTCATCCGATAAGAAGTCGACACGTGTATGGAGGATAGGATAAAAGTGGAAGTATTGGATTATGGAATACTCTCTGGATAAAGAATCTCTCCTCGAAGTCCCTCTGGAGGGAGCTCCACCCGGAGAGAAACATCAGGAGGACTTAGTCTTGATATGAATTGGTAGACCGAGAATATAGGAGAACTCCGCAAGAATCTGACTAAGATTGACCAAAGAAAGATTCTTCTCTCCTTCATTGTAGTGGAAAGAGTCCACTAGGGAGAGTGGCCCCGGTCTTTCCGGAAGTGGAGGAATGGAAGACCTTGTCAACCTACCCAGGCTGGGTCCAAGAGGTGGCTCCGAAACAGAAGGAAGCCTTCACTTCCTCTCGGGAGAGAATCTCTATAAATAGGTAAATCCAAAGATGTTTTCAGGTTAGACTTTCTTACTATTACAAACTTAATATATTTCGTGCAAAACCTATCTTTGATACTTCTTGAGAGCCTGATTTGATAAATCAAGGATCTCGAGATCCTTATGATATATTGAGAAGCCCTATACTCACTTAGGCATCGGAGTGTCCGCGCCGGACCTCCTTCCGGCATGTTCTTTGCAGGTTCTGGAAGATTCTATCAAGATAGCGGCATATTTGGATTGCTTGTACGTGTTTGGGAAGTCAGATATCCTACTCGAAGGATATCCAATCATTTTGTGCAAATTTTGGCACATCATATTGTATTGTACTTTTTAGTTATAATGACTTACACTTTTTATTAAAAACTGTGTTGTACTTTTCAATTATGTCGACTTACACTTTTCAGTAATATTGTGTTGCACTTTTTAGTTATAATAACTTACATTTTTCAACATACACTTTTTCAACAAAAAAAAAAAAAAGTTGACTTTTGGTCAACTCAATTCCTTATAAGGAATCGAGTTTATACAAGACCTTGGCATGTTTTAATGAATATATAATATTTTATATAAAATTCTTAGTGAAAAATATTTTTTAAAGTAAAAGGTAGAAAATTAAATAAAAATTAGTGATTATTGGTGTAATGTTTTGTAAAAGTAAGGATAATTGTTAATAAACGAGTGGGTCTAAAAATGTAAAGTTTAAAGAGGAACGAAGAGAATATATAATATTAGATGTGTAATGAGTAAGTGGGGGATCCAAGATTTAGAATTTTGGGACACAAAATGTATTTAGTTTGGAAATAGAGATATAGTTTTAGCGGGAATGATATAGTTTTTTGTGTCCACTGCTTACGTGGCATGCCACATCAATAAAAACAAATTATATTTAATTTGATTTTATTCATATTAAAATAAAATATAAAAAAGGTTTTCATATTTAATATGAATAAAATCAAATTAAATATAAAAAAACTATTGATATGGCATGTCACGTAAGCAATGGACACAACAAATAGTGTCCGCCGATAAGCATTATATTGTATATATATACAAGGGCGGACTTAGGAGTTAAGGTTAGGGGTGCCAAAAAAAATTAACAACTATTAATCTATATTATTTAATTATACATGTATAGCAATTTACAATAAAATATATTTAAAAATAATGTCGTTGAGTTGAGTTGAATATATATATATATATATATATATATATATTTTGTTGTTGCATTGTGTCATTTAATATTGATAATTAAAAAAATAAATATGCAAATTATGAACAACAAATATTTTATTTATTCTATTTAATGTGATGTAAAATAAATAAATTAAACTATTGTTTATATTTTCTTCATCAATTCTTTTTTGAATGGTTAAGTTATTTATTTATACTATTACATGAGTTAATTTGTAAACGTGTTTAAGAAATACTTAAGTAATACAAAAATATCATTTTTTATCAATAATAGTTATAAACATATAAAATAAAATTATTTTAAAATTGATTTTACAATTAAAATACTTACAAAATAATCACTTTTATATATAAGTATTAAATGTGCAATAAAAAAATCACTTTTAAGATAATTTTTACAATAAATTCACTATTAAAATGATTTATTAAATCAATTCATTATTTATTTTACTTAATATAACTTTTTTTATCAAAAATATTAAATTTAATATATATATATAAGAGGGTGCGCCAGGGTTGGCCCTCGTGGGACATACCGACATAGCGTGCGTCCGCCCCTATATATCTATCTAAGATTAAATTATAAAATTTTCAATTGAAGGTACACTTATAATTCAAAATTATTATTTGTATTCGTCCCTAACTCCTGTACAGACTATAGAGACGTATAGAAAAGAAAAAAAAATAGAATTAAACAGAGGTTTCAAAGAGAAAAAATATAGATCAATAAGAATGAAAAAAAATAATGAATTTTATCAAATAAAAAAAAAAACTTTAAATTAAAGCAGACAAAAAAAAAAGTATAAACGAAATAGTATTTCTATTTTAGCTTCATAATACTGTAATATATTTTGACATGTGATAACATTCCCCATCCCACGATATACATACACTTTTTCAAGGTTGATAACGTGAGATATTTGATTTTGTTAAAAAAAAAAGGCCCAAATATATTTAATTAAATTTGAGCAAATAAATGTGAAACTTTAATACATAGACAACGAAATATGTTTTTTTTTTTTTAAATATATATATATATATATATATATATATATATATATTATTATTAGCTAGAGCACATTGACATTGTTTGTGATTGATTTGGTCAGTTTTTGCACCCATGGACAAATACTCCTGTCTACAACGCATAGTTGTAAGCGTTTCTCTGTTCATCACATTTTGGGGGGATGTATTATAAAACGCATCCAATAATTTAATTAATACTCATCCCGTAAATTAAATGTAGTCTAATTTATTTTATATTCTTCATTCATAAAATATAGTCTTATAAATTTTATTAAAATCATCACCATTCAACCATCACTTAATTACTCAAATTGTCATTAACTTTATTTACAAACAATCATTTTATTCACAATGAACCTCATGATACTCTAGAATATCCTTACTTGATCTATTTTACCTATTTTTTTCTTAAAACATGTGTCATTTCCAATGTGACTACTTATGGTGGATGGAGGGAGTACTACATATGACAAAAAAAAATGTATACTTCACCCTCACAATATATTCTCAAATTTACACAAATTACTTTCACACTTTTCTTTTTAAGACGTCCCACAATTATTTTCACACCCTTAAAATGGAAAACCATTTATATACTCTCACAATATCCTCAAATTTACACAAATATCATTATTTTTTCTCCACACATACACAAAATAACTCATTTATTTACTTTGTACATAAAGGTTTACAAAATTACCCCTTAAAATTTCCACTAAATTTAATTTTTTTATTCCGCGTGCCATTTCACGTGTGAAGATAATTATGAGACGGAGGGAGTATATAATATTAGCACAAATTAAAAAAGAAATAAAAAGACCGGGTTGAAATCTAGTCGAACAGATCTCCCCAAAAAAGCTCACACAAAACAATACGAAAAACTCACTTTCAAACATGTGTTACTATAAAATTAATTAATTATATGTTATCTATAAAAATCATTGCCACTCTTAGATTTAATTCCAATCAAATATGAAAAAATGTTGTACATGAATGGATCCAAATTCGTAATTGATTCAAAGAAGATTGATCGAGTGGGATATAAAAATGAGTGAATATTAATTTGACATTATATGTGGTTTGATAATGTCGATCGAGTGGAGGACAAATAACAAAAACTCAAGAATTTGATCCAAAAAAAGCCTACCTAACATGTTGACTATAGCTATTATCACATGAAGGGGGTTGTCATACTCACAATAATCCTTTGAATTATATACCAACATCATGTCTCTATGTCTTCAATCATACTATATAACTCTTTAATAAATAATTTAAATCATAGCACTAGATCATATTTTCAAATATATATATTGATAAAATTTTATATAATTACAAAATTTTATTATATAATCAGTCATTTTGAATAATCTATTGAACTATAATTGTAGATAAAAATTATTTTATTAACTGAGTGTTTTTTTAAAAAAAAAAATTAGGTAGTCTTATATAAAACTTTAAAAATTAAAAACTATTAATTAATTAAATTAATATATTTTACAAAATATATACATATTTTTTTAGGTAAAACGAATATAAAGGGCTATAGTCAATTACTAAATTGTCGATTGGCAATGATTTAACATGAGTGATCTGGTTTCTGGGGATTAGAATATTTGAAATTAACAGATCGATGGATTAATTAATTAATGAACTTAATTTTACAGCATTAATAATTCAAGACGAAGGCCGTTGGAAGCTTTCATTTTGAAACAAAACAATGGGCTTATACTAAAACACATGCAGATAGCATAAAATAAATAATAATCGGGTTACTACACTGCACCCATCTCCCACCCCCATTGCCTTTTCGGATTATATGCGAGTAATGCGACCGTGTAAAAGGGGAAGTTTTACACTGTCTCAATTGATGAGGATACTTTCCAGGCGGGGTACGTGAATTTAAAGATGGTCGTCTATTCACACTCCGTGACAAGTCCCCGATTTCATATATATGTTGATCTAGAAAAGAGGCTAGTAGATAGCTGGTTCCTAAAAGGAAGCCTATCAGTTAAGGCTTTGTGGTTCTGAAATTTTATTCGTTGGAAGAGCGTGATAGGATTTACAGTAGACGAAACAGACTGATGCGGCCTAAAAATGTCACCTAATGAGGAGTCGACACGTGTATGAACGATAGGATTGGGAAGAATGGATAGAATCATTTAGGGTTCTCTGGATAAAGAATCCTCTCCGGAGGGCTCTCGGGAGGGAGCCTCGTCTGGAGATGAATATCAGAATCAAACAGTTTTAGCTAAGATCGTGGGTCGCAAATATAGGATGCTCCCGCTATTTCCGCTCTAGCTTTGATGAAAAGAAGACCCTGTCCTCCTTTATTTTAAGAGGATAAGTCCACGAAGATAGGATGCTGCCGAGTCTTCAGGAAGTGGAGAGTAAGGGAGACTGGGTCTCCTCGGTAGGACCGAGTCTTACGGGCAACTCCGAGATAAGAGGAAGGCTTGATTTCCTCTCCAGAAGGTATCTCTATAAATAGGTAATTTTGAAGATATTTCCAGGTTAGACACTTACACCTTAAAACCTAATATACTGAATACCAACATCTCTTCTTGCGATTCTTTGAGTTGATTTAAGATATCAAGGATCTTGAGATCCTTGGGAGATTTGATAAGCCCTATACTGACTTAGGCATCGGAGTGTCCACACCGGACTCCCCTCCGGTGTGTTCCTTGCAGGTCATTCGAAGATTCCGAGAGGAGATAATCTATTCAGGACTATTATACGCGTTCGGGAAGAAGGACATCCATTTCAGAGGATACCTAATCCTCTCGTGCAAATTTTGGCACATCAACTGGCGCCGTCTGTGGGAAAGAATTGAAAGATTTTCTCACGAGTTTCTACCTGTCCAAGCAAATGGGTGGCGGAAATAAAACCTCTATTTCCGGGAAGAAGAGTCTTCCAGGAGAAAATTCCCCCTTGCCGACTGATCCTCCGCCAAGGGGAGGTCGGGGAAAAGATCCAATCCATGTACCTTCTGGATCAAATCAGCCATTAGCGCCTACTCCAGGCTTGGAGGACGAAAGTCATCCCATACCGGTCAGAGAGGGCACCGCGGGGAATCTGGAGGCCCCCGAGTCTCAAACCGCAGATCCTCAGCAAAAGGACACTCTAGACTCGGGGCCGCTCCTGATCTCTCCCGATCAATTGAACGCCCTCATCAAGCAAGCTGTAGAGAGAGCCTTTGCTGACCAAAGAGACCGGATTCCTAGAGCTGCACCAGGGAACCCAGAGGCACCTGTCCCAAGGCCCCAAGACGAAGCACCTGGAGCCTCCCAAGTGTTATCCAAGGACATGGAGATGCGGGCAGAAGAAGATGATAAAGTGCCCTCACGAGCGGAGAGAAGCATCCCTCTTCGGAGCACAAGAAGAAATGCAGACCTGGCACCCCGAGGTACAGAACCCCCTGAGACAGAAGAAAGTACAGATGATACCTACGGAGGGCCCGTCAGCGACCAACTACTGGCCTTACAGAAAGAGATGAGAGATATGAAGAAGCAGATGAGCAACTGAACCAGTAGATCTGCTCACGCCTCTGGATGTCAGTTCTCCCCTAACATATTACAGGATGAACTACCATTCAATTTCAAGCCCCTTAATTTCGAATACGATGGTACGGCAGACCCATACGAGCACCTAGTGAGGTTCGAGAATGCAGCATTGCTACACCGCTATGGAGAGGGAATAAAGTGTAGAGTATTCCTAACTACTCTAGCAAAAGCCGCACAACAATGGTTCACCCAGTTGGAACCTAACACAATCCGATCCTGGGAAGAATTCAGTGAGCTCTTCCTTCATCAATTTGCCAGTGCCCGGAGACAGCCGAGGGCCACTTTGACCCTCTTTAATTTGAGACAAGGAGAAGGTGAGAGTTTAAGAGCTTTCCTTCGAAGGTTCAATCAAGCAGCTCTGGAGGTCCCTACCGCCTCTCCAGAGGTGAAAATCAACGCTCTAACGAACGGATTGCGTGATGGAGACTTTTTCTCCTCTCTAGCTAAGAAGCCTGTTAAGAACTTTGATGAACTGCTGCACAGGGCAGAAAAGTACCTCACTCTGGAGGAGGTCCGGAAAGCGAAGAGGCTGGAGGTTAGGCCACAAGATCGAGAGAGGAGAAGGGAAAGAGAAGGCCCCTCCAGGCGGTTCAGTCCAGAAGTCCCCCGGACCTCTGGAGCAGTTAGAGATAGCAACCCCCCCGGAGGTCCCCGATCCGGCCCTCGGGGGAGGTTCGAGAAATACACACCCTTAAGAATTGAACCCGCTGAAGTACTGGAGGTAGCAGGAGACCATCCGGATTTGAAGTTCCCGTATTCCAGGAGTCGAGGACCTCAGAAGCCTAAGTCTGATCGATTCTGCCGATTCCACAATGAATATGGGCATGATACGAATCAGTGTTACCATTTGAAAGATGAGATTGAGAGGATGATCCAGGCGGGTCATCTAAAAGAATTCATATTTAGAGACAGGCAAGGCCCTCGGGGGCAGAAACGAAAAGAACCTGAAAGAAAACCAGAGGAGAAGGAAACTAGAGAAGCGGTAGAGGATATACCCCCTCCACCGCCAAAGAGAGGAGTAATTCATATGATTGTGGGAGGGCCAGCAGATGGAGATTCCTTCCGAAAAAGAAAGCAGAACGTCCGAGCTCTAAAAGCGGAACAGGGAAGCCAATTAAGAGAAGTGGGACGTATGACAGAGACGCCCAATATCCGATTTGGGCCGGAAGATGTTAAAGGAGTCAAAGAAGATCACAATGATGCTCTGGTAATCACTACCGACATAGCTGGATTCGATGTTGCCCGAATCTTCGTAGATACGGGGAGTTCGGCTGACATTATGTTTTTCGAATGCTTCAAGAGGATGGAGTTGAGTGTAAAGCTGCGTCCTGTGGATACCTCTCTGTATGGCTTCTCCGGAGGTGCCATCCAACCTTTGGGATCAGTAATGCTACAGGTAGGGTTGGGAGATGCTCCAGCCCGGAAAGTCCATTTGATAGAGTTCCTTATCGTGGACATCCCTTCATCATACAATGTCGTGATGGGACGACCCAGCCTGAACCTCTTTCAGGCAATCATTTCCACATTTCATATGAAAATGAAATTCCCTACCGCCGCTGGAGTAGGAGAAGTGAGAGGAGACCAATACCAAGCACGGAAGTGCTATGCAGAGTCTGTGAAGATGGCGGACAGAGCCCTGACTAAAGGCCTGGAGCGGACAAGGGGAGATGACCCTGAGGTCAAAAGGAAGAAAGTTGAAGGAGCAATACCCGAACAGGTGAATGTTAAAACAGACGAAGAGCTAATGAGCGTGGAGCTCTTCCCAGAGAAACTTGGCTTCACCACTAAGATAGGCACCCAACTGGGACCTGAACTCACAGAAAAGGTAATACTTACATTACGTCGAAATTCCGATATATTTGCATTTTCTCCAGCTGACATGACAGGGATTCCTCCGGAGATAGCAATACATTGCCTTAATGTTGATCCAAAGGCAAGACCTGTGAAGCAGAAACTACGAAATTTCGGGATTGAAAAGAATAATATTGTGAGATAGGAAGTCGAGAAGCTATTGAAAGCAGGGCATGTGGTAAAAGTCCAATTTCCAGAATGGCTCTCTAATGCCGTGCTAGTACCTAAGGGGGGAGGAAAGTGGAGAATGTGCATCGACTTTAGGGACCTCAATAAAGCGTGCCCTAAAGACCACTATCTGCTACCAAGGATAGACCAGCTAGTAGATGCAACCTCAGGCTTCGAGTTGTTAAGCATGATGGATGCATACCAAGGGTACCACCAGATCCAACTGAACCCTGCAGATGTCCCTAAAGTGTGCTTCATAGCAGCCTGCGGAACGTTTGGATACGTTCGGATGCCATTTGGGCTAATCAATGCCGGAGCAACATACCAAAGTATGGTCGATGCTGTCTTCCGAAGGCAGCTGGGGAGGAATATGGAGATATATGTAGACGATATGTTGGCCAAAAGCGTAAAAGCAGATCAACATGTAGAGGATCTAGAAGAAAATTTTCAAGTGATCAGAGAGAATGGCATCAAGTTGAACCCAGCCAAGTGCTCTTTTGGAGTAAAATCAGGGAAGTTCCTCGGATACATGGTCACTCAGAGGGGTATAGAGGTGAATCCGGCTAAGGTGAAGGCGATACTAGATATGCAGCCACCAAGAAATATAAAGGAGCTCCAGACGCTCAATGAGAGGATTACCGCATTGAGCAGATTCATAGCTAGATCTGCTGAAAAGAGTCATCCCTTCTTCAGAATTCTCAAGAAAGGAACCAAATTTGAATGGAACGTAACATGCCAAAAGGCTTTTGAAGATTTGAAACATCATTTATCCCAGTTGCCGAAGCTAACAAAGCCTTCTCCGGGAGATACCCTCATCTTGTATCTCTCCGTAGGAGAGTTCTCACTGAGTACTGCCTTAGTCAAAGAAGAGGGATCTCTGCAGCACCCTATTTATTATGTTAGTAAGGTCATTCAAGGGGCCGAAAACCGATATTCAGAAATCGAGAAGGCTGCTCTGGCCGTGGTAGTTACAGCGCGAAGGCTGCGCCCATATTTCCTTTCTTATAAAATACTGGTCCGCACTAATTACTTGCTGAAACAGGTCATAGGGCGAGCAGACCTCTCTGGAAGGATGGTGAAGTGGGCAATCGAGCTCCAAGAATATGACGTGGATTTTGAGCCGCGGAAGGCTATAAAAGCCCAAGCTTTGTCCGATTTCATCCAAGAATCGACCAAGCCAGAGGAAGTCGAAGGATGGAAAGTGTATGTAGATGGCTCAGTAACCCTGAGCGGATGTGGAGCAGGGATTGTGCTAACAGGCCCGCGAGGAGAGGACCTGCAATTTGCGGTGAGGTTTCAATTCATGACCTCAAATAATGGAGCAGAGTACGAAGCTTTGATCAGAGGAATGGAGATGACATTAGAATTAGGAGCTCCAAAGGTAACTCTATACTCAGACTCCCAATTAGTTGTTCAGCAGGTGAATGGTGAATACGTAGCCAAAGATAGCAGGATGGCTGCTTATCTGGAACGAGCCAAAAAAGTGATGGGCAAGTTCCAAGAGTGCGAGGTGGTCCAGATACCTCGAGAGAAGAACATACAAGCGGACAGCCTCTCCAAGCTCGCTAGCTCCGCAGAGTTTGATGGAAAAGGAACAGTAACTCTAGTAGTGGCAGAAAGAGAGACTCTGGAGAACCCCATTGGTTCTATTGAAGAGGAAGATGATTGGAGAAGAGCTATATGGATAGAACTCACCAAGGGAACAGACGCTCCTACCACTAGAGAGACCCGAGCCCTTCGAATCAAATATTGTCTTATTGGAGGGCATTTGTACAAAAAATCATTCACACACCCATATCTGAGGTGCATATCAATTCGAGAGGCTATGTACACACTCAAAGAAATCCACGAAGGGGATGCAGCTAGTCACGAAGGATACAAAGCAGTGGTGAAGAAAGTTTTAAGGGCTGGATTATATTGGCCCTCCATGACAAGAGACGCTAAGGAGTTCGTGAGAAAATGTGTCAAGTGTCAGAAAAATGGCCCATTGATAAGGACCCCTGCGGAGGAGATGGGAGCGATGCACTCTCCCTGTCCCTTCGCTAAATGGGGAATCGACCTGGTAGGACCCTTCCCTCCAGCCTCCGGAGGAAGAAAGTTCCTGATAGTAGCAGTGGACTATTTTAGCAAATGGGTGGAAGCTGCTCCCCTAGCTACAATAGATGAGGAGAATGTGATTAAATTCCTAAGAAAGCAGATTTGTTGCAGATTCGGAGTACCCAGAATATTGATCTCCGATAACGGAACCCAATTTAACGGAGAAAATGTGCGAGGATGGTGTGCAAGACTGAACATCATACAGAGATTCACCTCTGTAGCTCACCCTCAAGCTAATGGACAAGTGGAGGTCACTAATCGAACGATAGTAGACGGTATCCGAACAAGACTAACGAAGATAGGAGGAGGATGGGTAAACGAGCTAGATAATGTATTGTGGTCATACAGAACTAGTCCAAAGACAGCAACTGGAGAGTCCCCATTTCAGCTGGTCTACGGAGCTGCGGCGGTGATACCTCCAGAGGCAGTATTGCGATCACACCGAATCGCCCAATTTGAAGAACATCAGAATGAAAGATTGATGAGAGAGGCTCTAGATTTGATGGAAGAAGAAAGAGAGATGGTCAGAGTACGGGCTGAAAGATATAAGAGCAGAATTAAAGCCGCATACGACCGGAAGGTGATCCCGAGGTCCTTCAGAGAAGGCGATCTAGTGCTAAGGAGAGCTGACACCCTAAAAAACACAGGAAAGTTAGAGCCCAACTGGGAGGGGCCTTATAGAATCACACAGGTACTGAAAGGAGGAGCATATAGACTGCAGAGTATGGAAGGGGTCGACATAGCTAGACCTTGGAACGTTTGCCATTTGAAGAGATTCTTTATTTGAAGAAAGTGTAAGGTCTTGAGACCATTTATGACTTTTGTTTCGTGATTTTTCGCATGGATTCATATTTTGCTTGATGTATTTTTGCGGCTTCACCGGAGCTCTTTTTCCCTCTCTACGGCTTTCCCCTTTGGGGTTTTTCCGTATGGAGGTTTTTAATGAGACCGGCGTAGGTTATCTATGGCCTATGTTGAAAATTGACAATAAATCAATGAAGTCTTATCCCTTTTTGAAGAAAGAATTATTCAGAATTATTATGTCTTAGTTATCTTTCTTGTATTCGAATATGCGACGTATAAATATAACAAGAAAAAGAGTGAGAGACACTCAAAGGCCTAGAGGCCGAGGTGCTCCAGAGAGCCCCCATCTTACTTGAGACCCAAGTGGGTTACTGAAATGAGAAGATTTTATGAAAAAGAGTGAGAGACACTCGGAGGCCTAGAGGCCGAGGTGCTCCAGAGAGCCCTCATCTTACTTGAGACCCAAGTGGGTTACTGAAATGAGAAGATTTTATGAATTAAAATCTTTTAAGAAAAAGAGTGAGAGACACTCAGAGGCCTAGAGGCCGAGGTGCTCCAGAGAGCCCTCATCTTACTTGAGACCCAAGTGGGTTACTGAAATGAGAAGATTTTATGAAAAAGAGTGAGAGACACTCGGAGGCCTAGAGGCCGAGGTGCTCCAGAGAGCCCTCATCTTACTTGAGACCCAAGTGGGTTACTGAAATGAGAAGATTTTATGAATTAAAATCTTTTAAGAAAAAGAGTGAGAGACACTCAGAGGCCTAGAGGCCGAGGTGCTCCAGAGAGCCCTCATCTTACTTGAGACCCAAGTGGGTTACTGAAATGAGAAGATTTTATAAATTAAAATCTTTTAAGAAAAAGAGTGAGAGACACTCAGAGGCACATCACAGACAGTTGACACTAGGCTCCGATCCATCCGTTTGCAAAAATGGACCCCAAGCTTCAATCCGAACTAGGTCCAGACTTCAGGTTTGGGTCTGTCTTGTGGGCTTCCCGTTGGAGCTTTGGTAGCCCACAATCATCTCGACATTAGCTTCAACAGTGGGCACGTTTGTGAAGATGGATAGCCACACCTTGACAAAAACTATGGCGTTGTACGCTAGAGTCTTGATCAAAGTGGATTTGATACAACCGCTTCTAGAGCGTCTGATTTTGGAACGTGGTGACCAGTCCTTGACCATGGACGTACACTATGCGAGGCTCCCGCAGTACTGCGGCCACTATGGACGTACACATGACTCCCCACTGCCATAAAGTTAAGATTCCACCGCCTTGTGACTCGGGCAAACGCGGTAGAAGCTCTTCCCGACATAAAAAACGAGCACCCTCGGGCACCCCTCCAGCTAAGAATCCCGCTCCGACCTCGACTGTCGTGGTGTCCTCGAACAACACCCATGAGGTGGTGGCTGCTACCTTGTTAGAGTCACCCGTTGACGATCTTACTCTTGCAATTATGCCCCGCGCTTCGATGGAACCCGGGGGCTTCGGTTTGTCGCCCCGCGCTCCGATGAAATCTGGAGGCTCCGGCGTGTCTAGGGTGGACGATTCGCAACGACAACATCCGATCATCACTGACAATGAGCTAAAGGCCATCACTTCCGCGGCCTTGATTATTGATCCATCATCAAAGTTTGACAATGAGTTGAGCGATGTCCTCAAGTATAAGGGCCGATGGAGTGAGACTTTTGATCCCCCATGAGTCTGTTGTTTCGATCTTTTTGAGTTTGAATAATTTTTTTGTTTTCGTATCCAGTTGTTCTTAGAGGGGTGTTCCTTTTTCCCTTGGTCCGAGTTTTGGGCAAGGTTTCATGGCGCCCCGACCTCTGATTCGGTCTATGAACTTATGACTCTAACAATTCCTTCTTTTTTTTCTCTTAATATGAAACCTTGATTCGGGTGGAATTTGCACATTTTTATGACACATTTTGAGCTCAATTTTCATAGAATTTCATGCTTTTATTGCTCAATTTTGGCTAATTACACTTGATAGAGAGAAAGGTGGTGTTTTGTGTATATTGTAGGAAAAATGATTATTTTGGAAGCAAAACACTCACCTAAATTTTGTGAAGCCAACGAAGGAAGACTTGAGATCGAGAGCCAAATGAGTAAAAATTGAGATTGAAAATTATTTGGGCTAAACAATTAAAGGGTTGGGGTATATACCCCTCCAGCTTTGTTAGATACACGCCCCTCCCATTTTTATTAATTAAATATTCATTTAAAATACCACATTTACCCTTTTAGTAAAATATTAAAGATACATACACTCCCCTTCTCAAAACCCTAATTTAATTGAATTAACCCTAATTTTAGGGCAGCCACCGCCGCCACTCCAGCAGTTGGCCGCCGTCAACACCTCCACCACCTCCGTCAGACGCCGCCAGCGCCACCGAATCCGACAAGAACATTCCAAAAATTCAAAAAAAAACTTAAAAACCTAAAAAAAAAAATGAAATTTTCATTTTTTTTCGACAAACCAGTGTCGATCAACACTGGTTTGTCTATCATAAAGCATCTAATCAACTATAATTTGTCGACGACAAACATTCTCATCGACAACATTTTACCGATTGAAATTTTAAAAAAAATTGTATTTTCGACAAGAAATTGTCGATCATAAACGTAATGATCGACAACAATTTGTCGATCATAATGTTTAGGTCGACAATTTCTCATTGTCTCGTTGAAAATGAAAAAAAAAAAAACCTACCTTTGTTTCACGAAATCGCGAAGGACCGTACGTCGGGGAGGAGGGAGGATCCGTCGAGGGAAAAGGTTGGGGCATGGCGGCGGGGGAGAGAAAGCGGTGGCGCTGGGCGAAGGGGCCGCCGCCGTGGCATTACGCTTCTTATTACAAAAATAAAAAAATAAAAAAAAGTAGGCGGCGGCGGGAAAAGGAAGAGGGAGGGGGGGGAGAAGGGAGGGAGGGGTCGTCGGAGGAGAAGATTGGGGCAAGGTGGAGGGGAAAGGAAGCTGCGGCGGCGAGGGGGGCGGCGGCGACGCTGCTTGGATAGAAATTAAAAAGGAGAGAGGAAGGGGCGGCTTGAACGGCGGTTGGCGGATGCCTCGCAGGTGGGCGGCTTGAGCGGCGACCGACGGACGATGGCAGTGGGCGGCAGAGCTTGCCGTTGGAGGTGTGGCCGGCGTGAAGAAGAAGGTGAAGGAGAGTGGGTTTTGGGGGAAGAAATGAGGAAAAATAGGGTTTTATGGGGGATGTGCATTTATCACACTGATTTTTAGATAAAGGGTATAATAGATAATTTGGGGGGAGTGCATGTATCGTAGATGTGTTTTGAGGGGGAGTAGTTGTATCGGGAGTGCATCTAACAAAGCTGGAGGGGTATATACCCATCCCTTTTAAAGATTATTTTCGCAAATCGCAACCCATCCATTTATTTAAGGGTGGGACTATTTACACTTCCATTTGCGTTGAGAACACTCCCCCTTATTTGTTTTATATTATAATAATCATGTGAAATACCAAAAATACCCTATTAGTAAAATAGTACATACTAAATGCACCCTACTTACTGGACGCACCCCCCCTAATTTTCGGCCTTTCCCCTTCCACACTAAACCCCTTCTTCACCAAATTTCTTCACTTTCAAGCTACCGAAAAAAAAATTCGGCCACTCTCATTGTCCATCTTTTGTTTTTCTTTGTTTCACCATTTTAACTCGTGAAAATCGTTCCTTTATATTCGGGGTCCTTGAAGGATAACAAAATGGTTGAAACACGTGAAGGATTCTACAAATATGTAAGTTTAATGTTTTGTTTTTTGACACTTTTTATTTTCGTAATGTAGGGATATATAAGGGTGTTTTCTTAGTTTAATTCATAATATATTGTTCCTTGCTTGGTTTTGAGTAGTTTATGATATATATTTGGAAGAAAACGGGTTTTTGGGATGTTGGCGCGTTTAAAAAATATGAGTTTTGGAGTGTATGTATTCGATGTTGGTTGGTCGACGCGTTGTGTTATGGTCGATCTCCCGTTGTCGACCATATCATTGTTGGTCGCCGAGACGAAGTCGACCATCGTACTGTTGGTCGACGGGACGAAGTCGACCATCGCACTGTTGGTCGACGGGACGAAGTCGATCATGGATTCCTTGGTCGCTGTGACGATGTCGACCATCTCCTATGTGTTCGACAAAACATGGGCGACCGAAAGTATGTTGATCGATATGATGATGTCGACGGATTGTATTTTTAGTAGATTTGTCCTTTTGATTACGCTTATAGCATGATTTAGGGTTGAGTGTCGGCACATAAGTTAATCCTAATGTATGATACGATGGTTGAGTGTTTGAATTATTATACAACTATATTATTTTCGTCAACATCCTTTGGATTATAGCATGGATTTTGTGTTTGTTTTTCAGAATTTGGCGGATGATGAAGAGTTTGATCCGGATTTCTTTTATTATTCGGATAACCCGGATAACCCATTGGGGCCTTGTGATGATGAAGCCAATAAGGGTGCTTCAATTAATGAGGATGCCCCGGTTAATGAGGATGCCCCTATTAATGAGCATACCCCGGATAATGATCTTGTGATTGACTACACCAATGTCTTCACCAATTTTAATTATTTCGAAACTCGAGAGGCCTTACAAGAATGGGTTCGAGACGTAGCCTTACAACACAACATTGTCATTGTTGTAAAACGCTCAGATAATGGCAGTGGCAAGAAGAAGGCACAAGTTTTATTGACATGTGAGCGTGGTGGAACCTATCGTCAAAATAAGCCAAGGGGAAGAAACCAATTAGTTGTGTTACCAAACGATGATGATGATGTTAATTTTGATGATCAAAAGGGCCGAAAAAGGACAACGGGGTAGAAGAAGTGTGGATGTCCTTTTTTGTTAAGGGGTATAAAAATATCGGAAAATGAGTGGAGGTTGGACGTGAGATGTGGGACCCACAATCATCCTGTAGCCATCTACCTTGAGGGCCACTCGTACGTTGGTAGGCTAACGCCCGAAAAAGAAGAGTTGGTTGTTGATATGACCAAGTGCAACGCTCCACCGAAGGATGTGTTGAAATTGCTTAAGTCGAGAAATCCGAACAACTATTCTACCATCCGCACCGTGTACAACGTTCAAAGCAAGTATAAATTGGCAGATTTTACTGGAAAAAGTCAACTACAACAGTTGATGACATTGTTGATTGATAATCAATATTATCAAAGCCACAAATATTGTCCAGTGTCGAATACTATTCAAGATTTATTCTTTGCACACCCCACAGGCCTTCAGTTGTACCGTGCATTTCCAAGTGTGTTGATAATGGATTGCACGTACAAGACTAACAAATATAAGTTGCCCTATTTTGAGATGGTAGGATTTACATCCATAGGCATGACCTTCTCGGTAGCTTCTGTATTTCTCGACGGTGAGAAGGAGGAGAATTATACGTGGGCATTAAGTGTCCTTCGTGAGTTGTTGGAGGATGTGAGTTTACCGAGAGTTGTTGTTACGGATCGGGAGTTAGCCCTCGTGAATGCTGTTTCTTCCATATTTCCAGAGGCTAAACATTTCCTATGTAGATGGCACATAGATAGGAATGTTTTGGCCAAATGCAAGGGCAATTTTGAGACCAAGGAGGATTGGGAAAGATTCTTCTTTTCATGGAAAAATGTGATGAACGCATCCTCCGAACAAGAATTGACTACCGTTCTTAAGATTTTTCAAAGTGAGTATGCAAATGTTCACAAGGAAAGTGAAGCATACTTGTACTGCATGACACAGTGGGTAAATCCCTTCAAGGAGAGATTCATAGTTGTGTGGACGGATGAATACATGCATTATGAGAATACAACAACGAACGTGTATGTTTTAATATTATATATATAATTGTTGATTATTCGTTGATAATTCATAGTTTCTAGTTGTTGGACTTTTTCTATTTATTGTGTAGTTAAAATGATAATTACTATAACTACAATTTCAGGGTTGAGAGTCATCATGCAGCACTGAAGAGGTCGCTAGGTAATAGCATGGGCAATTTTGAGATTTGTTGGTCAAAGACCGACACACTTTATCAAGCGAGCCACAATGCAATTAAAGCCTCGTTTGAGAAGAGTGTGAATGTTGCTTTACACAAGTTCAAGTCTGTGATATATCATGAGCTTGTAGGAGTGGTGTCAATTTACGCGTTGGAAAAGATTTACAAAGAAATGACGTGTATCGAACACGGCGAGTCCAATCCTAACATATCCAATCACTATCTAAGGAGTGGTCTTATGTCTGGATGCCAAACCGAGTTGTCTGTATAAATAAGCCAATGTGGCCGATCCCCATGCATACTCATGCAAACCTTGCATATCCTCCAAATACTGAAGCCAGGACGTAGACACACGAGTTCCAGTCTTATCCGCAAATAAAGAGCAGCCAAATGTATACCACATGTACGCCCGTGAAGCACGCAACACCTGAACACGGTCATCAGAATACTGTTTCTCCATGAAGTTCTCTCGCAACCATTCTAACTTCACCGAAGACCCCCGTGAACCACTTACTAAACCCCTCGCAACATCGGGTTTTACGCCCAACAACTTACTAACATCAAAATATGCAGAGATGTGATCAACACGAGTAGACCGTACTGGCCGTCCTTCAACAGGTAACCCGGTAATGCAGAAAACATCATCCAGTGTAATGGTAATTTCACCGAATGGAAAGTGAAAAGAGTTGGTCTCAGGGTGCCATCGCTCAACAAAAGCAGTGATGAGGTTCTTGTTAGTGGATCTGTAGGAGAAATTCCTAATCTGAAGCAGTCCGGACTGTTTAAAATACTTAACCCATCGTCGATGCTGTGGGATATCTTCGTTCTCAGCAAATTCCCATGCCAAAAGCTTACTAATCTGGCTATGGCACTTGAGCACGGCGCGCTCTTCCCCCTTCCAAATGTAGTTGGCCACGTGAGTTTGGAAACTGGTCAACAGTGGAGGATTGGCAACATCATCATTTGCTTCCTCTTCTTCATTTGCTACCTCATGTCTATCATCGAACTCATCGTCATCATCGTCAAATATATCTTCGAATTCTACCTCATCCTCATCTGCGTCTTTAGATTCTTCACCTATAGCTGGGGCAACTAGTGGTTGGGGTGCAACTTCTTGTTGTTCTAGCGCAGGGGAAATTTGTTGTTCTTGCGGTGGTGAGGAGGTACTTTGTTCTTGCGGTGGTGTGGAGGCACTTTGTTCTTGAGGTGGAGGTGCAATTTCTTGTTGAGGTGGAGGTGCAATTTCTCGTCCTTGAGGAGGCTCAACCATTTGCTCATTTTTTTTTTCTGTTAGAAGCGGTTGACCTTACTCTCTTGTAAACTACAAACAAAATTTGAAGAATAACATAAATTTCGATTAGAAGGTGTCGATTGAAATTCACATCGTCCCCCCGATGTCGACCAAAACCAGTTGTGGTCGACCCCCCGATGTCGACCAAAACCAGTTGTGGTCGATCCCCCGATGTCGACCAAAACCAGCTGTGGTCGATCCCCCGATGTCGACCAAAACCAGCTTTGGTCGATCCCCCGATGTCGACCAAAACCAGCTTTGGTCGATCCCCCAATGTCGACGACAAGACACATCGCCGACGAACCAGAGTCGACGGGTTCAGCGATTACAGAAAAATCAAACCAGAAAAACGACAACCAATCGCGTACCAAATCACCATACATACATAGCCTTACAACCAATCGCGTACCAAATCGACCTAAACCCTAAATCGCATCCTTAATAGCGCCTAAAAACCCTTACAAAATCAACCATTTCATTCCTAAAATAATAACGCATAAAAATCACCATACATACACCATTACACCATAAAAACCAAACAAATGCAACACAAAAACTAAAGAAGTGCACCATCACCCTAAACCTATTAAAACTCAAGAACATTAATTTTTAAATTACATACCTGAATCTTTTTGTTTGTCCATGATGTTTCGAGCGAAGGGGGAGTGCGAATGAGGTGTCTTCGTTCGGTGGTTGTGGATGGGTGAATGGGGAGTGCGAAATCAGTGGGGAGGGAGATGGTTTTTTGCAATGGGAGGGAAGAAGAGGGAGGAAGATAGAGGGACTTTTCAAAACAGGGGGGTGCATCTATAACCAATGGTGTTTTTAGTAGAAATACATTAAATGATACAAAGGGCATTTATGACAATTTAAGGGGGTGCATCTATCTCAGTCAAATTTTAGGAGGTGCGTCCAGAGGGGGAGTGGTCTCAACGCAAATGTAGGTGTAAATAGTCAGCCCCTTTATTTAATAGGAGGCATGGGCCTTAGGCCCATTAAATTAATTGGGGAGGGTTGCATATAATTTGGTCTTGGGAAAGAAAAACAGGGCAGCATATAGTAGATTGGATTGGGGAACAGCAGCTGCGAAGAAAACCCACACTCACACCTATTGTAAGGTGTTTCTTCCATTAGAGCATCAAATAGTGGATTAGCTTGGGATTTTGATCTTTGGACTAAATTAGGTGATACAATATTTGTGAGGTAGACTCCCATCCCTTATTTACGTGTATTTTTGAGTTGTGAAATACGTGAGTCAAACCTTTTATCCCTATGACTCGAATCCAGATCTAAGGCCTAGTAGTGGTGCTCTAACCACTTTTGTCACAAAATCCTAATTTTAGGTTACGTTAAGTGATCAAAAACTTAATTTGGATATTTTTTAAATTGTAAAAAAATACTCCCTCCGTCCCAGTGAAAGCTACCAAACTTTCCTTTTTCGTCCGTCCCAATGAAAGTTCCCCATTTCTTTTTTGATAACTATCATCTCTCACATTTCATTATATTTTTTTCTCTCTCAATCACATCACCTCTTCGTGCCCGTAGCTCATGGTGAGCTTTCCGGGACGTAGGGAGTATGATTTTTAAAATATGAAGTAAATTTACACAAATTTAACACAAAAATCATAAGAATAGGTCCAATATGAATTCGATACTAGTGTGTTGAATTTTTGTAAAAATGTCAAATGTGTTTGTCAAATATTTGGACAAAAATATCTACTTTCGAGAATTTTCGGTGAATTAGTATCAAAAAATTCATGTTCAAAAATGAAAAAATTCCTTCGAAAGTTGTCCCATATGTTTTTGGGAGAAAATTTTATTTTTGATCCTTTAAGTTTGAATGATTCTAAAATAAATTCTTTAAGTTTTAAGTTTACTACCGTACATTCTATTCTTATAGTTTTGATAATTTTTAACCAGATCGCCAAATGTTCAATTTTGATCGTTTAAGTATATTAAAATCTAAAGAAAATATATGATAAGATTTGAGCACATAATAATTTTTATTGTACAATTTTATGAAACCTGATTAAAATATATTTAAAAAATTGAAATACAAACTAATAAATATGGAAAGTACGAAAATTATTTAACTAAAATTATTTAATAAGATAAAATAATTAAAAAATCAATCAAATAAAATATGAAAATCATTGTATAAATTCTAAATAAATATTCATCTTAGCAAAATAATATCAAATAGGGAGAGACTATCAACACCCCAAATAGTGTTATTCCCACTCCAAAATTTTTTAGACAAAAATAGACCTAATTCAATTTACTAAAATGTTCTTTTAAATCTTTTAAAAAATGTTAAACACACCCCTAACAATTTTAAACGCACCCCATGTTATACACACCTCACTCTTAAATTCTACCCTCTATTTAACCCTAAATCATCTATTTTTACTTTTACGTTAAAAATTCACTTTTCTTAAAACTCTTCTCCATGCATAAACCTTCATATGATCATATAATCACAAAAACATGATTATGGAAGAAGAAAATGTGATGGAGGAAATTAATGTAAGTATATTTAATGTTTTTTACACTTTACATAGATTTTTAGCATAAACAATCGAGACGTGCACGCTCGAAATCGTGGCCGAACACTACGTACGACCATATTAACCGAACATATATGTGAGTGTACGGCCACAACCGGCTGAACACTCCTGAAAGTGTACATTAGGTACTGGTCGAACATATTCAACGTTGTACATTAGGTACTAGCCGAACGCTTCCGTGTTTGTACATTATAAATTTGTGGTCGTACAGTTTGGAACGCTTTCGTATTTGTACATGAATAACAATGGTGTGGATCATTTTACTAACATTAAATACACATGGCCGAACATATTATATATACTAGCATGAAATACACGAACAACCGTTAGTAAAAGGAATTTCAAACTGTTAGTAAAAGGAATCCATCTCGTGCCACTGTTCGTGCGGCCGTTACGGCCGTGCACTCCTTTGTGCGTGCGGCCCAAAAGGCCGTGCACAGTGTGCTCCGCGCGGCCGCGGGTTTGGCCGTACAGCGCGGACTGCAGCGAAAACAGGCCAATTTTGGTCGATTTTTCCAATCAAACCAACGAAAACAATACCCAAACCCAAAATCAAACTCAATATGTTATACATTCATACATAATGCATTCTATTAGGGTTTTTCTTTTACAATAAATCAAACTCATTCAACAATGTAAACCTTAAAAATTTAGGAAATGAAAGAAAGTTTTTACCGTATCTTAGAGAGTGGTTAAATTATTTTAATGGATGGGGTGTATATTGTATTAGTTAAGAAGGGTAAATATTTTAAGTTTTAAAATAAAAAAAGATAGGAAAGGAATAAATTGGGGTATGTTTAGTAATTTAAATTGAATTTTAAATTTAAGTGTGGTGTGTATAACAATTGAGGTGGGAATAACACAATTTGGGGTGTTGATAGCCCCTCCCTATCAAATATATTTATTAAAAATAAGACCTTTTTTTGCCAATAAAATTGAAAATCTTAAATTTAATATAAAAAAATTAGAAATTGAAATTTTGATTTTTTTTTAAAATAATTATGAGTATATTGATAAATCAAAAAAATATAATGTAAACTATAGGTAATAAATTCAAATCCCACAAAATTTTAAATTCTAGAAATTCTATCAATATAATTTTAAATATTTCAATAAAGTTTTTAAAAAATTGTACAATAAAAATCCTTATTTTTTTCAAATTTTATCAATTTTTGTAGATTTTAATATACTTAAATGAATAAAATTGAACATTTGGCCGGATCCCTCAAATTTTCGATCGAGTTTAACATTTTCTGGTGAGTTAAAACTTAAAGTATTAAAATTGGTTAAAAAAGAACTAAAATTATAAGATATACTCCCTCCGTCCCACAAAGATAGCCACATTTGACTTTACACACAAATTAAGAAAAATCAATAAATGCAGTCAAATTTAGGTAATGTGTCAATTTTGCCCTTAAAATTTCGTACTCCAAAATCTTTTTTTTTTTTTGATGGAAACATACTCCAAAATCTGCTAAGCATTAATTACTCTTATTAATTAGGGGTAAAATTGACAATAAAACATTTAATGCTAATGTAAAAGAGGAAATGTGGCTATAATTTGGGACATCCAAAAAAGGAATACGTGGCTATCTTTGTGGGACGGAGGGAGTAAGATTTATTCTGTAAAGTTAAAATCTATACTCTATCCGTTCCACATTATCTTTCACACTCTTTTTTTTTTTAATATCCCACAATTCATTTCACACCCTTAAAATGAAAATTCTTTTATAAACTCTACCCTTACAATATTCACAAATTTATATAAAATGCAATTATTTTTTGCCTCACACACACACAAGTCAACTCATTTATTTACTTTATACATAAAGATTTATAAAATTACCCCTCAAAACTCTACTTATTAATACAATTTCTTAAAAAGTGTGTCCACTTACCTATAAAAACTATTTTGGGACGAATGGAGTAAAAGATTTATTTTGAAATCACTCGAACCTAAATAAACAAAAAATATGCTAGACTGTTGGGAATAAAATGATTTTGATTAAGATACCAAAACCCCTGATTGATGATGTTCAGATTAGTTGAGATAAGCTCAAGTCTAGTTCAGGCAAGGTGTCTCAGTTCACTTGAATGTGTAGATTGCTTAAGAGAAAAATCTCAGGAATGTTGTGAGATTTTAGTTCAGGATAGTTGTCCAAAGCTGGAATGTTAGGCAGCTTGATAAGTGTTGGGAATAAAATGAGATATGTTTTGATCTAATACCAAAACCCCCCCGAGTCATGCCTAAGTCAAGATAAACATGTTCTAGAAATGTTAGAACATATAGAATAAAGGCTAGATGAGAAGCTGAAGTGTTAGGCAGCTCTTAGACAACTAGATGCACAATTTGAGGGGGAACCTACTTTTAAGATGATCAAGATCAAGTCTCCTCAAGGCTCAAAATTCTGGAACAATCACTTAAGAACAAGGACACTCCATGGAAAGCCAAAAGCTCTGATCAAGAGAGTTGTCCAAAGAAGCTGTCCATATGCAAGAACAAGCTTACCTAGCTCAAAAGGACAAGGCTACTCAAAGGCTTTGGATCAGGAGAGTTGTCCATAGAAGCCAACTCTATGAGTAAAATGATCTGATGATAAAAGACCAAATATGCTGATCAGAAGAGTTGTCCAGAAGAGTTGTCTCAGCAAGATTAAATCAGAACAGATACTCTATAGGTTGAAGGTCAACTATGCTGAAAAATTAAGGACAACCATACCCTAAAGAAATGCAATATGCCAAGATCATCTTGGAGTGAAATAAAGGGAAAGAGCCAAGTCATCTGAAGAGGAGCAAGCCAACCTTGCTGAAAAGCAAAACTGCTGATAGTGATAAGGAGAGTTGTCCAGATGATAAGGAATGTTGTCCTATCATTGGATCAACCTTCAGAAGCCATGTCCAAGTCCTAACAAGAAGTCAAACATTGGGAAAAGTGCTGCAGAATGAAGACAAAGTCTTACAAGCCGTTTATTACCCAAATGAGGACATGTCACTATCAAGAATATGTCTTCCAGTTTGAAGAACTCAAGGAAGACATTTATAGCAACTTGGGAGCTGCCTCTCCAACGGGCAAATCTTCCATTTTGTCTATAAATACAGAAGTGTGAAGACCATTTGAAAGCACCTCAACCTTGACAAGAATATCCAACTATCCTACAAGTTGACAAGTGCTCTCAAGCTTTCAAAGAGACTATCTTAGTCTTTATACACTTCTTCTAAGCTGAACCCAATTGTATATTCATACACAAGCTTAGAGAGATATCCTATCCTTATACCTTGATCTTCATTGTAAAGGATATCTCATTAGTTGGAACCTTACTTCAACCCTTAACTCTTTCAAGTGAGAAAGTGAGAAGGTTGTAGTAGTAGAAGTGGTAGGAGCTGACTGTTGAGAGAAGAACAGTTCAGTTCTGAGTTGAGAAGAGGGTACTAGGACTCTAGACATCCTAGGGATCAATTCACCAAGGAGTGGTGTTCTTGATCAAGTGCACCTTGGCACTATAAAACAAGTTAATTCCAAGAGTGAAGGAATTATCCTGTTAAATCAGGGAAAGTGGATGTAGGAGCTTGAGTCTCTGAACCACTATAAACTCTTGTGTTGATTTACTTTACAAGTACTTACATTCATTCAACACTGCACACAAAACTGATCTTTCAAAGATACATATTCAAAGAATGTGCAAAACTGATTTGGACAACTTCCCTGAAGCTTAACTGGACTGTTTTGGATTGGGAAAGTGATTTCAGAAATTAAAGGAGTCTAAACTTAAAGGGCCAACCACTATTCCGCACATATAACTCCCCTAGATAGTTATTCAACTAAGTACTCAATAGTACTTAGTAGTCTGATTATCTTAGAAGAGTTAATCTTCTTCAGCAGAGTTGTCCAAGACAACCTTGCTGAACTCTGGTTTGATCAAATTAGCAAAAGAATTGCATACAAGTGTATTCCCCCCTCCATACACTTGTTATATACTCCTTTCTGGACCAACAAGTGGTATCAGAGCAGGGGTTCAAAGACCACTGCTTCTGAAAATCCATATTGATTTTCAAAACTCTCATATTTGTGTGGTCACTGAACTGATCTCTATCTGAAATCTATTACTTGTTGACTGACTGATTATTCTTGAGAAATGGCCAACAACAATGCTGTTCCTCCACCTGCTGTTCAAGGATTAGACAATATGGCCACAAATCCAGTCAACCACATTTTTCATCACAAACTGCCCATGTTTTCAATAGACAATTATGATTTCTGGAAAATTAGAATGAGAGCTCATCTTGCATCTCTACACACTGATATGCTAAGAGTAATCACAAGAGGACCTTTTGTGTTTACTCAAACTAACCCCAGATTGACAGATGAGCAAAGAGCAGATATAAGGGAACTGATTCCCAAAGATGAAGATGACTTCACTACTGATGAAAAGAGGAAGGATAATCTGAATTATCTAGCAATGAACACCCTCTATCAAACAATTCCAGATGCAGTTATGGGAAGAGTCTACCACTGCACAACAGCCAAAGAAATTTGGGATACTCTTGCTGAAATGTGTGAGGGCACTGAAAAGATCAAGGAGAACAAACTCCAAGTTGCTGTGCAGAAGTTTGAACAATTTTCAATGGAAACTGATGAGTCCATTGACAAATTTGCTGGTAGATTCACTGGTGTGATGAATGAAATTAACTCATTGGGCAAGGTCTACACCAAGAGAGAAGTGGGGTTGAAGATCTTGAGAAGTCTCACTCAAAAGTGGGATGTCTATGCTGTAATGATGCAAAACACCAAAGATCTTTCCACCATGCCCATGCAACAAATCTTCTCTGAACTCAAAGCTTATGAGTTCGACCTCAATAGAAGAAAGCCTATTGAGGAACCTTCAAATCCTACTAAGGGAGTGGCATTCAAAGCCAAAGTTGCTGAACCAGAGATGCAGCCCACTCCAAGACCATCAAAGTCAGTCTCAAAGACTGAAATGAAGGAAGAACTAGCCTTGATGGCTAGAAGGTTTGAAAAGTTGAACTCAAGGTTTGGTAGATACAAGAAATTCTACCAGGACAACAAATTCAGGAGATACAACTCCCCTGAAGCACAGGCTGAAGTCAAAAAGCCTGAAGAGAAAAGATCAGAGGACAAGTACTCTGATAGGAGAAGGTCCAGTAGAGCTGAACCTTCATCATCAAAAAGAAGAGAAGAATCAAAGAAATAAGATGATGAAGATCTGTGGTATAACTGTAAAAAGAAAGGGCACTTCCAGTATGACTGCCCTGAATTGAGCTCTAAAGAAAGAAGAGAGAGACAAGCTAAAAGAGACAGAAAGTTCACCAATAGAAAAGCCATGATGGCTGGTGAAGAATCTGATAGTGCTGAAAGCTTCAACTCCTCTGATGGATTATTCTCCAACAGTGATGATGATGATGATGTTTGCAACATGGCTCTTGAGGATGATGAGGTATCCTCTACTTCTAGTTCACCATCATTCATCTCACAAAACACTAGTGAGGTTAACCTGAAACTTTCCTTGGGAAAGTTGATGGAAGATTTCACTAGATTACAAGAATTTCATGATAACTGTGTGAGAGAAAATGAAAGATTGGCTATTGAACTTTCCAAAAACTCTGAGGTAGCTGTTGATGTCAAAACTACTGAATTATATCAACAAATCTTGAGAGAGCTTGAGGAAGCAAATCTCAGGATAGTTGACCAATAAAAGGAGATTGATGATCAACTTCTCTCTCAGAAGAGAAAAGATCTTGAACTTAAAATTCTCAATGCCAAATTTGAAAATCTCTCACATGAATATGATATTCTTAAATTAAGTGAGGAAAGCCTGAAATTAAAGATGTCTGCTTTGAACAAATCCTCTAGAGCAATAGAGGAAATTCAAAGTTATCAAAGACCTATGGCTCAAAGAAGTGGATTAGGTTTTGATCCATTTGAATCTTCACCTTGTCTTAGTGTTGCTTCTGTAAGTAACACTAAGAGAAACTTTGTTAAGTCAGTGGCACAAACTGAAAATGAAGTGATTCAACCACTGAACAAAGGAAAGGGCAAAATGGATGATCTGCCTACTCAAGTGATTCAGGAGAATAGGCCAAAACCTAAGGAAATGGCCAAAGCTCCTGAACAAAAGAGGAATGTTGGTCAGCAGAGTAGACCCAATGGAAGGGCAACTCTACTGAACAATGTTCAGAAGAGTTATCCAAAGTATAATCAGCCTAGGCTAACTCGTCTAAGAAAGCCTCAGCTGAATAGACCCAAGGATAACTTTCCTCAAAGGCAAAATAAAATGAGACAACCAAAACCCTTCATGCCAAAGGGTAATGGTCAAAAGAAAGCCTTTCCTCAAAGATTCCCTCAAGTAGCACAAAGAACTCAAAAGTTCAGGAGATTTGACAACTCTCCTGAAACTTATAGAGTTAACACCTTCACACACACTTTCCCAAAGGCATTTAAGGGGAAGACAGTGTATGTAGATGCTAGAGGAAGACAACTTAGCCACCTTGAATCAATCAAGGTTATTAGGCAAGTTTGGGTTCCCAAAGGTACAGCTAACCTCTCAGGACCCAAAACTCAAAGGGTACCTAAACCTATCTAATTGCAGGTACCATTGGGCCACAAGAAGAGGAGCATGAACAAAAAGACAGCATGGTACCTTGACAGTGGATGTTCAAGGCACATGACTGGAAACAAGGAACTCCTCACTAACTTCATTGAAAAAGAAGGCCCAAATGTTACTTTTGGAGACAGCTCACAGGCAACTACAAAAGGTTATGGTACTTTGATGATTGGTAACATCAAAGTAACCAATGTGTCTTATGTAGCTGGTCTCAAATATAACCTCCTAAGTATCAGTCAATTTTGTGACAAAGATTTTAATGTTGAGTTCTCAAGTGGAAAGTGTCTAATTAAGGATAAAACTCAACAAACCCTATTGACTGGAACTAGGAAAGGAAATGTGTATTTTGCAGACTGGGACAAGTCTACTGATGCTGCATGTTTTATTGCTAAAAGTTCTAGTGAACAAAGTTGGTTATGGCACAAAAGGCTAAACCACCTGAACTTCAAATCTATGAATAAACTTGCTAGAAATGCATTAGTTAAAGGACTGCCTAATGAGGTTTTCATTAAAGAACATGTGTGTAAGCCATGTCAAGAAGGAAAACATAATAAAGCCTCATTTAAAGGTAAACCAGTCATCTCCACTGAAAGGGTACTTGAACTTCTACATATGGATCTGTTTGGACCAAAGGGAAAGAGCCAAGTCATCTGAAGAAGAGCAAGCCAACCTTGCTGAAAAGCAAAACTGCTGATAGTGATAAGGAGAGTTGTCCAGATGATAAGGAATGTTGTCCTATCATTGGATCAACCTTCAGAAGCCATGTCCAAGTCCTAACAAGAAGTCAAACATTGGGAAAAGTGCTGCAGAATGAAGACAAAGTCTTACAAGCCGTTTATTACCCAAATGAGGACATGTCACTATCAAGAATATGTCTTCCAGTTTGAAGAACTCAAGGAAGACATTTATAGCAACTTGGGAGCTGCCTCTCCAACGGGCAAATCTTCCATTTTGTCTATAAATACAGAAGTGTGAAGACCATTTGAAAGCACCTCAACCTTGACAAGAATATCCAACTATCCTACAAGTTGACAAGTGCTCTCAAGCTTTCAAAGAGACTATCTTAGTCTTTATACACTTCTTCTAAGCTGAACCCAATTGTATATTCATACACAAGCTTAGAGAGATATCCTATCCTTATACCTTGATCTTCATTGTAAAGGATATCTCATTAGTTGGAACCTTACTTCAACCCTTAACTCTTTCAAGTGAGAAAGTGAGAAGGTTGTAGTAGTAGAAGTGGTAGGAGCTGACTGTTGAGAGAAGAACAGTTCAGTTCTGAGTTGAGAAGAGGGTACTAGGACTCTAGACATCCTAGGGATCAATTCACCAAGGAGTGGTGTTCTTGATCAAGTGCACCTTGGCACTATAAAACAAGTTAATTCCAAGAGTGAAGGAATTATCCTGTTAAATCAGGGAAAGTGGATGTAGGAGCTTGAGTCTCTGAACCACTATAAACTCTTGTGTTGATTTACTTTACAAGTACTTACATTCATTCAACACTGCACACAAAACTGATCTTTCAAAGATACATATTCAAAGAATGTGCAAAACTGATTTGGACAACTTCCCTGAAGCTTAACTGGACTGTTTTGGATTGGGAAAGTGATTTCAGAAATTAAAGGAGTCTAAACTTAAAGGGCCAACCACTATTCCGCACATATAACTCCCCTAGATAGTTATTCAACTAAGTACTCAATAGTACTTAGTAGTCTGATTATCTTAGAAGAGTTAATCTTCTTCAGCAGAGTTGTCCAAGACAACCTTGCTGAACTCTGGTTTGATCAAATTAGCAAAAGAATTGCATACAAGTGTATTCCCCCCCCCCCCCATACACTTGTTATATACTCCTTTCTGGACCAACAATAAGTCTTTAGGACAAAGCTGCTGAATCTTCAAGACAGACTGACCAAGTGGACAACTTAGCTGAAGAGATCAAGAGCAGCAAAGCAATGCTCATAAATGCAAATGATCAAGACAGTTGAAGTACAAATGATCAAGAGCATTGAATGTCAAAGCCCAAAAGACACATTCAATGAAGCATTTATTGCCAATCATGCCTGAACCAAGCATTGAAGACTTGAAGCATTAAAGAGTGAAGCATTGAATGAATGTTGGAATATTCTCAATTGCAGCAGGAATATTCAGGGAGTTTGTCCCATCTGACCGTTGGTTGAGTGTAGCTTCTGCCACAAATCAACCTTGGGAAATGTGCATTTTTAGAAACTGACACAAGTCATCTCAGCCGCATTTTTCAGAAGTCAACACATTCATTCAAGCAACCATTGAAGAGGCCTTTTACACAGTGGATAAAAGGATGTCAAGCTTCATAGCCGTTTCAATGGTGCTGCAAATAGACAAGTTTGAATTGCTATCCCTCCAACAGTTAGCTGCTCAAATTTGCCTATAAATACAGAAGTGATCAAGGGATTCAATTATCCAACTACAAGCTATCAAACTATCATCAAGCTTTCAAAGGAAACCAAGCTGTTCTCTAGAATTCCAAGTTTCCTGAATCACTTCTTTTAGCTAAGCCAATCTCTGTAAACATCCAAAGCTTAGCATTGAGATATCCTAAGCCTTTACACTGTTCTTATTGTAAAGGATATCTCTACTAGTTGTAACCAAACCTCAAACCCTTATCTCATTTAGTGAAGAGAGAGTTTGTTGTAGAAGTGAGGAGTTAAGGACTGTTATTGTGAATCACAGCCTTAACTCAGATAGATTGAGCACTAGGACTCAAGTTATCCTAGGGATCAAAACACTAAGAGAGTGTTGTTGATCAGTGCACCTTGGCACTATAAAACAAGCTAATTCCATTGAGAAGGAATTATCCTGTTCAATCAGGGAAAGTGGATGTAGGAGCTTGAGTCTCTGAACCACTATAAATTTGTGTGCCATTTACTTACTGCATTCTTTATTTCACTTACATTCAAACATATTTTAAAGAAACATAACTCAGTAAGTAAGAAAATTTGTTTTGGACAAAGTCCCTGATAACCTGTATCTTTTCAGAAATTAACTTGGAGTATTTCTTTAAGTCAAAGGCCAACCACATTCCGCACTTAGCAACTCTTTTAGATATTTAGCCAACTGATCACTCAATATTAATCAGTAGGACAAGTATCTATCAAAGTTCACACTCAGGCCAGTTGTGAGACAACTTGCCTGATAGACCAGTTTGTCAAAAGGAAAAAGAATTTGCATACACAAGTGCATTCCCCCCCCCCCCATACACTTGTGTTATACTCCACCAAGGACCAACAAGTGGTATCAGAGCAGGGGTTCACAGACCACTGCTTCTGAGAATCATTGATTTTCAAAATCTCACTTTCTGTGGTCACTGAACTGATCCAAATTTCTGAAAAATCTACTTGTATTTTCCCTTGTCTATCTGTATAAGAATGGCTAACAATGCAGTTCCAGGAGATGCTGCCAACACCACCAACAACATGGGTACAAACCAAGTCAATCATATTTCTCATCACAAACTGCCAATGTTCTCAATTGAGAATTATGATTTCTGGAAAATCAGGATGAGAGCACATCTTGCCTGCCAGCATGATGAAATGCTCAAAGTCATCACTAGAGGACCATTCACCTTCACCAAGCTCAATCCCAAGGTCACTGATGCTCAAAAAGCAGATCCAAGGGAGCTGTTGCCAAAAGATGAGGATGAGCTGACAGCAGAAGAGAGAAAAAGGCACAACCTGAACTACATTGCCATGAACACCTTGTACCAGACCATTCCAGATGCAGTGATGGGAAGAGTGTATCACTGCACCACAGCAAAGGAGATCTGGGATACCCTTGCACTTATGTGTGAAGGCACCCAAAAGATAAAGGAAAACAAGCTTCAAGTGGCTATCCAAAAGTATGAGCAATTCACTATGGAGCCAAATGAAACTATTGATCATCTTGATGGCAGATTCACTGACATCATGAATGAGATGAATTCCTTGGGCAAGTTGTTGGGATATAAATTCACCCTAAGCCTCATTTGATGTTAGAATAGTTTTGATGGCCAAAACACTTAGAGTTTATAAATGTAATAGGATCAGCTGACTTGTATAGAACAGCTTAGACTAGTCTTGTGTGATCAACTGTATTGATAGCAGCTGATCAGCACAGTCAAGGCTTACATGCCTATCCTCAAGATAAGAAGAGTAGAAGACATGAAGACTAGAAGATCCTTGAAGACCAGATATGTTAAGGTGCTTGTATACCTACTTATCTGATGGAGTCCCAGATTAAAGATGGCCTAAAGCATTACAAAGAATTTCCAGATCAGAAGAGTAGTACTCGTCTGATACCAGAAGACAGAAGACCTAAGGCCAGAAGAGCAGTCAGAAGACTAGTAGTACAGATCAGAAGACTATGTGCTCTTTCAGGACTCGGCTGATTCCCAAGTCATCTTGCAATTCAAACGAAGACCTACCTTATTTAGAAGATTGACATGATCCCAGGATTGAAGCAATCAAGCGACTGGAATCAAGGAATCAAGCTATTATGGGAAGATTGCTCAAACGGCTAGTCAACTCCAACGGCTAGTTGCACTCAATCTCCATTATAAATACAAGAGGTTGAACACAGAAGGAACACAAGAGAGAATTCACAAGCTAAGCAAGCCATCAAGCAAAAAGCTACACTGTTCTAAGAATTCTCAAAGAGCCTGAAATCCATTAGATTATCCATAGCTCTTAAGTACTTCTTATCCAACCCTTAAGAACCTGAAACTTGTTCATATTGTATATCAATTGTTTTAGGCATAGTGGTTAAGCAAATTATAAGCTTGAACCATTAGTTGGATACATCTCAAAAACCCCAAACCCTCACCGAAAGGTTTAAGTTTTTGAAACCCCTCAAAGTGCAAGTGCTTACAATCACTTGTGGAGACCGTAGCTGTTAGGACGGCTCAGATCTCAAAGTCCTAACCTTGGGACTATAAAGGACAAGACCCTTGTAATTTGTGGAAATTAAAGGGATTAAACATCACGTTAGGACGTGAGAGTGGACGTAGGATCGTATATCCGAACCACTATAAATCCGGTGTTATTTACTTTCTGCACTTTACATTTCTGCTTTTACATTCATTATTATATAGTGCATACTGTGATTTCAACACTCTTCAAAAAGGGCCATAACTTTCAAACCAGCATCAGCTGAGTAATTTCACAAAGTAAAACAAGTTATAAGAACGAGTCTAAACCAGGGCCACCACATTTCCGCACACAACCTCTTCAGTCAGATCACTATAGTCATCTGGACCAGCAGACTTGCAGTCAGAAGAGGTTCTCAACTCTGTTTGAAAAACTTTTAAAGTCTATTCACCCCTCCCCTCTAGACTTTAATCCCATTCACTACTCGTTCAGGGACCAACAAGTGGTATCAGAGCAGTGGTTCTAACGGACTACTGTCTCTAGATTATCAGAAGACTTGAGGGAGTCTTTCTGTAGTCCTCTTGAACAGATCTTTTTGAGAAAAACTTGTTTTCGAAAACTCATACAGCATGAGTGCTAATATGCGTAAGTTGCCTAAGTTTTCAGTGGAGGATTATGATTACTGGAAGATCAGGATGAGGAAGAATCTCACATCAGTCCACTACAAGATGTGGTCTGTAATCACAGAAGGCCCGATCACCATCATGACAGTCAACACTGCAAATGGTGATCCAGAAGTCCCAGTTGGAGAACTGGTTCCCAAGCCCATGAAGGACCTCACACCAGAAGAGATGAAGCAATCAAGTCTTGATAGCATTGCTCAAGATTACATAATGCAAACTCTTCCAAATGAGTACATTGCAAAGGTAATCCATTGTGAGTCAGCCAGAGAGATGTGGGAGGCATTGGCACTTCTCTGTGAAGGAACTGAGCTGATCAAAGAGTCCAAGTTATCTACAGCAGTCAAGAAGTTCGAACACTTCAAGATGCAACCAGAAGAGTCTATTGATCAGTTAGACAACAGATTTACCAAGATCATCAATGAGATAGAATCTCTGGGCAAGAAATACACAAATAGAGAGAAAAATCTAAAGATCTTAGATTCTCTAACCAAGAAATGGAGACTCAAGAAGACCATCATCAAAGATACTCAAGATATCAAGAAGTGGTCTGCACAAACTCTATTTCAGAACCTAAAAGCACATGAATATGATCTTGAAAGAGAAGAGAACTCAGGAAGTGATGAGCCAACTGCAACCCCATCCACCTCCAAGACTGTAGCCTTCAAGGCAGCCAATACAAAAGCTGCAAGCACCTCATCGGGCAAGACCTCTCTGAAAACAGAAGACTGTGAAGGATCAGACATGAGCCTGAAAGAGCAAATGGCTCTTATGATCAAAAGATTTGAAAGGATGAACACCCTCAACAGTAAATATAGAAAATTCTATAGAAACTACAAAGATAGAAGAGCAAGTTCACCCTCCAGAGGTTCCAGAGAAAGAACACCAGAAAGACATCCTAGAAAGGATGTGGAGTCATCTGACAGCCGAGGATCTAGAAGAAGAGATGCCACTCCTCCAAGGAGAGGCAACTCAAATCAGAAACCTGGATCTTGCTTCAACTGTGGCAAACCAGGACACTATGTCTATGAATGTCCTAAGCTGGATTTGGATGACAAGAAAGAAAGAAGGCCAAGAAGAACCCCAGACAAAAAGGCAATGGTGACTGAAGAATCTGAATATCAAAGTGATGAACTTCCTACATCACCAGACGATCAAATCTTTTCAGATGATTCAGACGATCTAGCTATGATGGCCATAGGAGAAAATGAGGTAAACTCTTATACTACTACTTTCCATTCACCTATTTTCTCACAAACAGATGATATAAACTCATCTGAAGGCGAATCAGAAGACACCTATTATCAATCTTTAAGAAAGGTAAAAGGTGATCTGGATATTGCCACTAGAGCCTTTATAGAAGTGGAAGAGGAGAATAAGGATTTAAGGAAAGAAATTGCTAGGTTGAAAAAGGTAAAGTTTGATAACACCCCTGAGTTAGTCACCATGAATGAAAGGTTGACCAAAGAAGTGGAACTTCTTAAGGAAGAAAATACCACAACAACTCAGTTGTATGAGGGGATGTTAGAAACTCAAGCCTTAGAAACCAAAGAATTTCGTATACTTCAGTCTAAGTTCGATGATCTCTTCCAAACACATAAGCTCTTAGAAAAGGAGAAGGAATGCCTAGATCGAAAAATATCAGAATTCAATAAAGCTTCGACTACTATTGAAAGTATCTCTGAATATTATAGATCAAGTGGCAATAAGATGGGTTTAGGTTATGAACTTAATCCATCAACATCCTCTCCAGCTGGGGGTAGTACACCTAACCAGTGCACTACTCAGATACATGAACAGGGTGAGTGTTCTAAACACAATGAACTCAATATGAACCAAAAGGCATCTGTACCAGCTAAGGCTAACTATCCCAAAACCAAAAATGGTAAAGGACAAGCTAACCCCAAGCCTGTACAGAGGAACAGCAAACAGCCTAGACCATCTCGGCTGAGACAGTCTCAGCTGTATGCAGTTCCAGCCAAGAAGAAGAAATCTTCTTCAAACAAATCTGCTCTCTTTGCACCCCCTATCTCTTATGATATTGTGAGAACAGAAGAGTATGGTCCATATAATCGTGTGCATCGACCAGCTAATGCACCCAGGCCGAATGTAACTAGTCAAAAGATCATGTATGTACACTCCTATAAAGGGAAACCATTTGACTACTACTTAGCTGACACCAAGAACAAATCAGATCAGTCCAAGGTGCTGACTGGTAAGATTTGGTTCTGTGATGCCCGAGGGAAACAACTCAAATGTTCAAGGTTGTTTAAACGACCAATGTATATGTGGGTTCCCAAGGGTAGTACTAACACCCAAGGACCCAAAACAAAATGGGTACCTAAAACTTAACTTTTCTTGCAGGAAAGGAAGGACCTATACAGAAGAGGAGGTCTAGCAGGAGAAACTTGGTACATAGATAGTGGATGCTCAACACACATGACAGGAACCAAAACCCTGCTGACTAACTACATAGAGAAGAAAGGTCCAAAAGTTTTCTTTGGTGATAACGCGCACGGTAACACAAAAGGATATGGCACCCTTAAAAATGGTGACATTGAGGTACATGATGTATCATATGTAGAAGGTCTTAAGTTTAATCTATTATCTGTTTCTCATTTTTGTGACACTGGTTATTCAGTTAAATTCTCTAAAGATGAATGTCTCATAAGTGATAAAAGAACAAAACAAAACCTTCTAACAGGATCTAGAAAGGAAAGTATGTATCTTGCAAATTGGAACAGCTGTCCTAAGGATACATGCCTGCTTGTGAAGAGCCCTAAAGATGTCAGCTGGCTATGGCACAAACGTCTTAGCCATCTGAACTTTAAGACTATGAACAAGTTAGCAAGGGAATCCTTAGTTGATGGTCTGCCTAATGAACTCTACTGTAAAGATCAGGTTTGTGATGCATGTCAACAAGGAAAGCAAACAAAGGTCTCCTTCAAGACCAAGAAGACAGCATCAACCAGCAGAGTTCTTGAATTGCTTCACATGGATCTCTTTGGACCAATCACTCCAACCACTCTAACAGGAAGGAAGTACACTCTTATTGTTGTAGATGATTATTCCAAGTTTACTTGGGTTATCTTCCTATACAAGAAGAGTGAAACACAACAGAAGCTCCCTGAACTATTGAAGAGGATCCAAGTAGAGAAAGGAGAACCAATCGTGAAAATTAGAAGTGACAAAGGCACTGAATTTATTAACTCTTATATAATTGCCTATTGTACTTCTAATGGTATTCAGCACGAGACAAGTGCAGCAAGAACACCACAACAGAATGGTGTAGCTGAAAGAAGAGTCAGAACGCTCAAAGAAGCTGCCAGAACACTCCTTGCTGAATTCTCTACTCCCAAGAAGCTATGGGCAGAAGCCATCAACACAGCTTGTCACACTCAAAACAGGTCAGGTATTCATAAAATACATGAGAAAACCCCATATGAACTGTGGAAAGGAAGAAAACCTAGAGTATCTTACTTTCATATATTTGGTTGTAAGTGTTTCATTCACAACAATGGGAAGAGTAAGTTGAATGCTTTTGATGCCAAAGCAGATGAGGGCATATTCTTAGGATACTCCTCAACTAGCAAAGCATTTAGAGTACTCAACAAACGAACCCTTCTTGTGGAAGAAACACCTCATGTTGTTTTTGATGAATCTTGTGAAAAGAATGCAGTAGAAACAACCTCAGCTACAGAACAGATGAAGAAACTAGTGATCAAGAAGAGGTCTGATGGAGAAGAAGGACATCAAGATGGAGAAAATTCACACAGATATCCAAAGAGCAGACATCTTGACTAAGCCCCTAGCTGAAGAAAGGTTCAAAACCTTATGTTACAGCTTAGGACTCCTGGACCCAAGCACATGAAGAAGGAGAGAACAGCTAAAAACCTCAGCTGACCCAAGTGCAGCAGACTAGGAGAATCAGATGAGGTGAATAGACACCCTCTTCTTCAGGTAAGTTCTTTCCCAATGAAGACAAATAGAGCTGAGGGAAAACTTAGAGTTATCTAATCAAGGGGGAATCAATGATACCTTAAGAATCCTTGATGAAATACTCTAACATCTGCATTGCACAGTATACATACATATATATATAGCAAACTTGAACAAAGCTATTTGATCTTCCTACTCTAAGCAATGTATAACTATGTATATTAATAAACTATTCTTCATAAAATACTTTATTCATATACATAAATACAGTATACTAACTGAGTCATACTTGGCTGGATTAATACACCATCCTCACCGACTCAACAGTATGCATGCACAGTACGGATTTCAAATAACTCATGGTCAAAATTTATAATTTCTGCATTCCATTAGATAAGTCTGAATATCTTTAAATGTGCACCCTTGGATCAAGAAATTCACTGCTGATCTTAAGAAATCACTTTTCAGAATTCAGACCTATCACCTCTATAGTCTTGTCATCTTTCTCTCCATTACCTCATTTCTACCCCTATAAAAGGAGAAGTTATGAGAACACCTAAGAACACAAAACATCTAACACTTTTCTTATTTCAGGTATGGAGACAATTGAAAGAAGAGATGGAATGGAGATCATTCTTCAACCAAAATCTTGGGTGAAGGAGATGAAGATTTGTCCAGAAAATGAAGATGATGCAGATCCATATACATGGCTTACTCAACATGAGTATGTTCATGAAAGCTAAAGGAAGAAGAGACGTTCTTGTTGAAAGCTAAAGGAGGAAGAGATGCAGAGGACAAAGTAGCAAGCAAGCAGAGCTTCTTCTCCAGAAGGAAGTTCTACATGGAGAGCTTGTTATCAAAAGCTACTGTGTCTAAACAGAACATGAAGGCTGCGTCCATGGCCCTTTCTTCAACTCCATTGAAGCACCCCTCAACCTTCCTTCCCCTTCTAGAGAAGCGAAGAAATTCAACAAGAGCACATTAGATGCTACATCCCATCTGATGATGAGGAACATCCGATGGTGAGGAACATTTAAATCAGTGGGACTACGTCTAGACTAGCTCCACTTGATTTAAAGAAGGAGTTGAAAGATCCATCAAACCAGGTTGGATCATCACTCACAATAAAGCTGGAAGGATCAATCCAGGTTGGATCATCACAGCAAACACCGTTTCCTCTACTCAGCTGACCAGAAGACCAACTCAGCTGACCAGAAGACCAACTCAGCTGACCAGAAGACTTTTCAAAGACAATCAGCAGACATCTTGACAACATCAGAAGACATCACTCTGCTGACCGAATCACACGAATTTAGAGTATAATGACTAGTCTTGATCATGTAATTCATTCTAGAATTATTCCTGAATGTAATTAAACAAATTGGCTTATATAAGGAATGCAATTTTCTTATAAAAAACGGCCTTGATGATCAATTCTTACCATAAATTAGTCTCAACGGCTATTTTTGGTAATGATGTCATTAATACTCAAGTACCATATTGCCAGCAAATCAAATATTGCCAAATGGCATACCCAGCCGGCAAATTTAAGAAATCAAAGAAGGAAATCTTGGGCTCTACTCCAAAACCAAATCCAAATCTGACCGTTAGATCAAATTCTCTGGAGTATATATATTCACATCCCTAATCCCTGTCGCTCATATTACTCATTTACTCACATTACTTTCTCTCGTTCTGCAAATTTCTTTCAAGCCTTCAAACCCTAACACTCAGACTCTACAATGGCAATCATTGAAATTTACGACGAGAAGACCAAGAACACTGGTACCTTGGATGCTGCAAAGTGGTCCAAGGAAGGGAAGATCTTTACGGAGAATGCTCTGTTTTTCAAAGGCAAACATTCAGATGAGAACAAGGAGATACTGCTTCGGTGTGTCAATCTTAAACTCAGAGACTTTCTGGAAGCAGCTCCAACTAATGTCTATGAACAAGACGTTCTGACATTCTATGCAAACGCCGTGATGAAGGGTTCTCATGTTGAAAGTGTCATGAATGGACACAAAGTCAAGGTTACAAGGGAAATTCTTCAGGAATTGTTTGGCCTGTCAAGGGGGAAAATAAATATCTCCAACTACATCATGAATAGAGAAAAGAAGTATATGGAGATGTTTACAGGTGGACGAATCAAGGCTACTGATGCAACTGGGCTAAAGAAATCCCAACTTGAACCAAAATTCCAAACATTGTTGGATATTGCAGGAAAGATGTTACTTGGTAACACATTCAGTCATGATGCTGTTACTACTTTAAAGGTTCGAGTAATGGCTGCAATCTGGGATCAGATCGATGGAGACTGGCAAGGACTATTCTTAGAAAGAATTGCTCTTGAGGCAAAGAAAGTCACTTTGGACTTACAATCAAAGGTATGGAAGGTAGCAGCCACAGTCAGCTTCGTCAACAAGCTAAGCATCATCCTGCCAGATATTCTCCCAAAGAAGTACAAGATGGGACCTCATAAGACCTTTCACATCTCCAAATATTATTTGAGAAAGGAAGCTCTTGCTGAGGCAGAAAGGTTAAAAGAAGAAAAGAGGAAGTTGTTGGCTGAGCAGGCAGCACAAGAGTCTGATCATGACTCTGCTGAAGAAGAAGAGGAGCCAACCAAAGAAGAGGCTCAGAAGAAGGTTGCTGAGGATGATGATGATGATGACAATCAGACCTTAGCACAAAGACGATATCTAATCAGATCTGGGCTCATCTCCCCATCTGATTCAGATGCCACTCCCACTGCCTCTCCCTTGAAGAAGGCAGGTACCTCTAAACCCTCTCCCTCTTTTACTCCTTCTAAATTATCAAAGGGTCAGAAGAGAAAGAAGAATAATTCTTCTTCCAACAAAAAGTCCAAGAAATCGAGGCTTCCTACTCCCATGTTAATAGCCCCGATTGCATCCTTCAACCCTTCTGATGACTCCAACCCATCTGACCACTCAAACACTGATATCCAAATCCCTACTGATACTCACACAGCAGAGGAACAAGCTCAACCTACTTCAACCCCTGAATCTCTATTGCCTACCCCTGCTGATGTCCAAGGTCTACAGGTTCAACCTTCTACTGACCTTCATGAAGATACTATACCAGACCAGCAGACTCAAAACCCTGCTGATGAACAGATCACTGAAGATCAAGAACATATCACTTCCCAAATCCCTGCTGATACTCACACAGCAGAGGACACTACCCCAAATACTCAAACTCCTACCATCATTGTTTCTTCTGTTCCAGAAGACATGGCACCAGCAGACATTGCTCCAGCTGGTCCCTCTCAACCTCAATCCAGAATGGTCCACTATCCTATGTGCACAAGGGAGAAGATAATGAGGATGAAGATAGCAAACCTGCTCAAGTCTACTATTCCTGGTATTGATGAGAAATCAGTTCAGTTCGAACAAATTCTCAGAATCTGCACCTGGATTGAACTCAGGAGAGATGATGTGGATGACCTTATTGAAGTCATGGAAGGAATGGGAGGAAAAGCTAATTTCCTCGACTGGGAAATGGAGCAAAAAGAAGTTGCTCAAGTCACATCTTTCACTCAACTGCTGCCCGAGGAAGCCTTTACAGCAGTATGCCACAGAATCCTAGGTATTCAACCTACTGATGCCTCTATCCCAGAAGGCATATCGGATCATCAGACAACTGACACAGCAAAAGTGAATGACTCAGCTGCGTCCGTTCCTGCAGAAGACTCAGCTGAACCAGCTGACAGAACCGAGAATACAAGAGAAGTAATCACTATTTCTGATCACTTCATGCCTAAGGATAATCTACCTCACTTAATTGACAAAGGAGACACCATCGTGTCTCACCTGGTTAAGGCCACTACCTCATTTCTCAATGAAGAGTACCTTTCAGCTGAAGAAAGAGGCAAAGCCCTGACAGTCCATCCAAAGCCTCAAGGAACAGCCTCAACTTCTACTCCAACAGCTGACTATACAGCAGACATATGCTCACAGGTCAAGACTGCTATAGACCTACACTTTGAAAAGGGTTTAGGCCTACAGCTTGGAAGATATGTTGAAAAGGCAGTCAAGGAGCAGAGAACTCGTCTTCATAACCAGATCATTGACATTGAAGACAAGTTTGGAGAATCTCTTCACGATCAGATAAGTGAGTATCTGACCAGCTTTCTGAAGATGGCAGGTGACCATTCCACCAGGTTTGCTGATCTCTACACCAATGAGGTCAACCGCATGGAAAACACCTACAAGCAAAGAATTGAAGATGCTGAAGCAAGAGCTACTGAAGGTCGAGCTCTTCTCCAATCAGCTACAGCAGAGAATGAAAAACTTCAGATTCAGCTGAAGGAGACAGCAACAAAACTGGAGGCAATTACAGCTAAACTAGAAGCTGCCTCCTCCTCCAACTCTCATGCTCAGATTCTAGACCATAGCATCACTCATCTGACTCATGTTGGCAGAGTCAACGCCATGGCTCTTCAACAAACTCTTAGAGTGGAGATTCTGAATGCCATGAAGCCTTTTGCGGCTGCACTTGCTGAAGCTAAAAAGGGGGAAGATGTATTGATAAAAGCTCTAGAGAAGACTACTGCACAGCAAGCTGTAATGGTAGTATCTCAAGATGAGTTGAATGAAACCTTGGGTGATTTATCAAGCAAAATCAAGAGCAAGAAAGGCAAAGGCAAAGAAATTGCTCAAGAAGACATCCAAGCTCCCACTCAAGCAACTGCCAAAAGTCTGCAGATCACTGCCTCTACAGAACAAGTTTCCGAGAAAAGAATGACTAGGAAAAGGAAGGCAGATGAGCTAGCAGATGAGCAAGCTCAGAAGTCAACTCCAGCAGAGCCTACTGCAGAAGAGAAAGAGGCTTTAGAGTTGAAGAAAAGAAAAGAGCTTGAAGCTCAAGAGCTTAAACAAAAGAAGCTAAAAGATGCGAAGGCAGTCAAAGCCAAATTTGACAGGAAGATAGCCAAACTGAGGAAAGCTCTCAAGGAGAAAGCACTGAAAGAAAATGCTCTGGCACAGAAAGACAAAGTTCTGGTGTTTAACAGCAACTATGTGGACTATCTAGCCCTTCAAGATGAGCTACCAAGGTGGTACCCTCTGAAGAAGAAATGGCAAATTCAACACCACATTGTAAGAAAATTTGGCCCTCTCCCAACCTACGAAGATGAATTCTTCCAGTTCAATCAATTCATGAACATTGAAGATCCAGAGTTCTGGAAAGAAGTAGTCAAGACAGCCAAAGAACTTGACAACTGCAGAATTTTAACTCCTGAAGAACCCAAATGGGATCCTCCCAAACTGGATTCTGGAAGAACAGACTTCATTGAAGTCAAAAGGATCCTAGAGAAGATCTATGAAGAGGAGAATGTTACAGACCTGCAGCACATGGAAGAAGTTCGATCTCGTCTGTACCTTGCCTTCCGCATCTGAAGATCAGAAGACCTGATGAAGACCACTTTCAAAGCCTTAAGAAACTATTACTTGTAATCTGTAAAAGTTATATATATTCAAGTTTAGTTCTCTTTGCTTTCAAGACAAACTCTCATTGTCTTCATCAGATACTTCAGTTTTTATGAAGTTTATAAACTCCTATCTTATCTCATTAAGAGCATTTATCATATATATAGTTTTGGCTTCATCAAAAAGGGGGAAATTGTTGGGATATAAATTCACCCTAAGCCTCATTTGATGTTAGAATAGTTTTGATGGCCAAAACACTTAGAGTTTATAAATGTAATAGGATCAGCTGACTTGTATAGAACAGCTTAGACTAGTCTTGTGTGATCAACTGTATTGATAGCAGCTGATCAGCACAGTCAAGGCTTACATGCCTATCCTCAAGATAAGAAGAGTAGAAGACATGAAGACTAGAAGATCCTTGAAGACCAGATATGTTAAGGTGCTTGTATACCTACTTATCTGATGGAGTCCCAGATTAAAGATGGCCTAAAGCATTACAAAGAATTTCCAGATCAGAAGAGTAGTACTCGTCTGATACCAGAAGACAGAAGACCTAAGGCCAGAAGAGCAGTCAGAAGACTAGTAGTACAGATCAGAAGACTATGTGCTCTTCCAGGACTCGGCTGATTCCCAAGTCATCTTGCAATTCAAACGAAGACCTACCTTATTTAGAAGATTGACATGATCCCAGGATTGAAGCAATCAAGCGACTGGAATCAAGGAATCAAGCTATTATGGGAAGATTGCTCAAACGGCTAGTCAACTCCAACGGCTAGTTGCACTCAATCTCCATTATAAATACAAGAGGTTGAACACAGAAGGAACACAAGAGAGAATTCACAAGCTAAGCAAGCCATCAAGCAAAAAGCTACACTGTTCTAAGAATTCTCAAAGAGGCTGAAATCCATTAGATTATCCATAGCTCTTAAGTACTTCTTATCCAACCCTTAAGAACCTGAAACTTGTTCATATTGTATATCAATTGTTTTAGGCATAGTGGTTAAGCAAATTATAAGCTTGAACCATTAGTTGGATACATCTCAAAAACCCCAAACCCTCACCGAAAGGTTTAAGTTTTTGAAACCCCTCAAAGTGCAAGTGCTTACAATCACTTGTGGAGACCGTAGCTGTTAGGACGGCTCAGATCTCAAAGTCCTAACCTTGGGACTATAAAGGACAAGACCCTTGTAATTTGTGGAAATTAAAGGGATTAAACATCACGTTAGGACGTGAGAGTGGACGTAGGATCGTATATCCGAACCACTATAAATCCGGTGTTATTTACTTTCTGCACTTTACATTTCTGCTTTTACATTCATTATTATATAGTGCATACTGTGATTTCAACACTCTTCAAAAAGGGCCATAACTTTCAAACCAGCATCAGCTGAGTAATTTCACAAAGTAAAACAAGTTATAAGAACGAGTCTAAACCAGGGCCACCACATTTCCGCACACAACCTCTTCAGTCAGATCACTATAGTCATCTGGACCAGCAGACTTGCAGTCCAGTTGACATAGCAATCAGAAGAGGTTCTCAACTCTGTTTGAAAAACTTTTAAAGTCTATTCACCCCTCCCCTCTAGACTTTAATCCCATTCACTACTCGTTCAGGGACCAACACAAGTTCTATGCCAAAAGAGAAGTTGCTTTGAAGATTCTGAGAAGTCTCACATCAAAGTGGGACATATATTCTGTCATGATGCAAAATACCAGCAATCTTGACAACATGCCAATGCAGCAAGTATTCTCTGAACTCAAAGCATATGAGTTTGATCTCAACAGAAAGAAGGTGCATGATGAGCCATCCTCCTCAGGCAAAGGTGTTGCCTTCAAAGCTACTGAAACAGAGAAGAAAAATACCCAAAGATCTTCTCAATCTGTTTCAAAATCAGAAATGAAGGAGGAGCTGGCACTCATGGCTAGAAGATTTGAGAAGCTGAACTCCAGATTTGGTAGATACAAGAAGTTCTACCAAGATAACAGAACCAGAAGGAAATTCAGTTCTCCTGATAACAAATCAGAGGACAAAGTCTCTGATGAAAAGAAAGAAGACAGATATGCTGATAAAAAGAAATATAGCAAAGGTGAACCATCATCATCAAGGAGGAAGGAGTCCTCAAGAAAGAAAAATGATGATGAAGATGTGTGTTACAACTGCCAGAAAAAGGGTCACTTTCAATATGATTGTCCTGACCTAAGTGCCAAAGAAAGAAAAGAAAGGCAAAACAAAAGAGACAAGAGGATGAACAACAGGAAGGCCATGGTAGCTGGAGAATCAGCAAGTGAATAGAGTGTCTACTCTTCTGATGATGGACTGTTCTCCAACAGTGACAGTGATGAAGACTGCCAAATGGCATTTGAAAATGAAGAGGTATGTTCATCATCCAATATTTCAATTAACACACATGAATCTAGTGAAATCCAACTTGACTTTGAAAAGTTGTTAGAAGATTTCACCAGAATGCAAGAAGTATGCAATATAACACTGAGAGAAAATGAACAGTTGAGATCTAAAATTAAAATGCCCAATCTTCCTGAATCTGAGATTGACATTAAATCATCTGAGTTGTATCAGCATATTGTGAGAGAAAATGGAGAAATGTCTCTCAGAATCTCTGAACAACAAAAGTTGATTGATGAACAAACTCTGACTCTAAAGAAAAAGGATTTTGAATTTAGAACTCTTCAAGCTAAATTTAACAATCTCTCAAGTGAATTTGATACTCTGAAATTAAGTGAGGGGAGCTTAAAAATGAAAATGTCTACCTTGAACAAATCTGCTAAGGCAATAGAGGAAATTCAAGGGTTTCAAAGACCATTTGCTCAAAAGGATGGATTAGGCTATAATCCATTTGAACCCTCACCTGGTCTTAGTATTGCCTCCACAAGCAATTCTAAGATGACTTTTGTAAGATCAGTGGCACAACAAAATGAACTGGAAGTTAATCAACCACTGATCAAGGATAAGGGAAAAGGAATTTTTATACCAACTCAAGTGAACAATGTCCCTAAACCCATACCTAAGGAAAAGGTTAAATACATTGTTTACAGGAGAAATGAGGGTCAGAAAGGTAGAACCAATGGAAGGCCAACCTATCTGAATCCTTATCAGAGAAGTTGTCCAAAATCTGTTCAGAAAAGGCCAACTCAAAAGAGGCAACCTCAACTGAATGGATTAAGGCCAATCACCTCTGATAGGTATAAAACATTTAGGAAGCCTGAACCTTTCTTGACAAAAGGAATAGGCCATCCAAACTCCTATCCACAAAGGTCTTTCCAAGCTGCACCTAAGTCTAGTAACTTCAGGAGAAATGTCCCTAGGAAATTCACCAACCCTCCTGAACCTTACAAGACCAACACTTATACACAGAAGGCACCCAAGGCATTTAAGGGTCAAACTGGGTATGTAGATGTAAATGGAAACCAAGTCAGTCACTTTGAGTCAATCAGAGTAATCAGGCAGATTTGGATTCCAAAAGGTACAGCTAACCCTCTAGGACCCAACACTCAAAGGGTACCTAAATTTTGACTTTGCAGGGCTGCAAGGACCCCAAAAAGAAGAGAAGCATCAACAAGAAAACAGCATGGTACCTGGACAGTGGATGTTCAAGGCACATGACTGGAAACAAGGAGCTTCTCTCAGATTTCATAGAAAAAGATGGTCCTTCAGTAACCTTTGGAGACAGCTCTCAAGGGATCACAAGAGGCTATGGTACATTAAACATTGGTAGTGTTAAAATTACTGATGTCTCATATGTCCTAGGCCTAAAATATAACTTGCTGTCTATAAGTCAAATTTGTGATAAAGGATACTGTGTTGAATTTGCACCAAATGAATGTACCATCAAAAACAAATCAACACAACAGGTGCTACTAACAGGGGTGAGAAAGGGAAATGTTTATTTTGCATATTGGAGCAAAACCCCTGAAGCAGTTTGCCTTGTTGCCAAAAGCACAAATGAGCAAAGCTGGCTATGGCACAAGAGATTGAATCATCTGAATTTCAAAACCATCAACAAGATTGCAAGAAACTCTCTAGTTAAAGGGCTGCCTAATCAAGTGTTCACCAAAGAACACATATGCCAGCCATGTCAGGAAGGAAAGCAGATCAAAGCCTCATTCAAAGGAAAACCTGTCATCTCAACTGAGAGAGTTCTTCAACTACTGCATATGGATCTATTTGGTCCAATTACCCCAGTAAGTTTAAATGGAAGAAAATATGCATTAGTTGTTGTTGATGATTTTTCCAGGTACACTTGGGTAGTATTCTTGTTGAACAAAAAGGAGACCCAAGTCAAGTTACCTGAGTTGATGATGAGATTGAGTAATGAAAAGGGCCTAAGCATTGTCAAGATCAGATCTGACAAAGGCACAGAATTCATAAACTCATACATCAATGAGTACTGCAGCAAGAATGGCATCACTCATGAAACTTCAGCAGCAAGAACACCTCAACAAAATGGAGTTGCTGAAAGAAGAAACAGAACTTTGAAAGAGGCAGCAAGAACTTTGATTGCTGAATCCAAATTGCCTAAAAGGTTCTGGGCTGAAGCCATTAGCACTGCATGTCACACTCAAAACAGGTCCTTAATCACCAAAGGACAAGGTAAAACCCCATATCAAATATGGAAAGGTAGATTGTCCACTGTTTCTTATTTTCACATATTTGGTTGTAAGTGTTTCATCCATAATAATGGGAAAGAGCAATTGAAAGCTTTTGATAGCAAAGCTGATGAAGGAATATTTGTTGGATATTCACAAATCAGCAAGGCTTACAGAGTTTACAATTGCAAAACTCTTATTGTGGAAGAAACACCTCATGTTGTGTTTGATGAATCTGTTAATGAGTTCAGGGATAGAAACCTGAATATTGATGAGATAACACAAAGAACAACCAGATTAAGGCTTCAAAGCAAGGAAACATTATTTGTAGATGTTGCCCAGCCTGAACTTCATGAAAATCAAAAACTGGACAACCTACCTGATGGCAACCAACCAGAAGACAACCAACCTGAAGGATAAATTGAACTGACTGACCCCATCCCAGTTCAAAACCAGGTAACAACTACCAATGAAGAAGCAGGCAATGCTGAGGTAGTTAATGGATCCAATATTCAAGGGGGAACCAATGAAAATGTCAACTTATCTGACAATGAGGACAACACCCCTGAATATGATCCTGAGCTTGATCCTTCAATTAACTTTCCTGAATTCAATGAATCTAGTGATCCAACTTCAGATGAGGACAATCCTCCTGAAAGGATCTGTTGGGATATAAATTCACCCTAAGCCCCACTTGATGTTAGAATAGTTTTGATGGCCAAAACACTTAGAGTTTATAAATGTAATAGGATCAGCTGACTTGTATAGAACAGCTTAGACTAGTCTTGTGTGATCAACTGTATTGATAACAGCTGATCAGCACAGTCATGGCTTACATGCCTATCCTCAAGATGAGAAGAGTAGAAGACATGAAGACTAGAAGATCCTTGAAGACCAGATATGTTAAGGTGCTTGTATACCTACTTATCTGATGGAGTCCCAGATTGAAGATGGCCTAAAGCAGTACAAAGAATTTCCAGACCAGAAGAGTAGTACTCGTCTGATATCAGAAGACAGAAGACCTAAGGCCAGAAGAGTAGTCAGAAGACTAGAAGTACAGATCAGAAGACTATGTGCTCTTCCAGGACTCGGCTGATTCCCAAGTCATCTTACAATTCAAACGAAGACCTACCTTATTTAGAAGATTGACATGATCCCAGGATTGAAGCAATCAAGCGGCTGGAATCAAGGAATCAAGCTATTATGGGAAGATTGCTCAAACGGCTAGTCAACTCCAACGGCTAGTTACACTCAATCTCCATTATAAATACAAGAGGATGAACACAGAAGCATACACAAGAGAGAATTCACAAGCTAAGCAAGCCATCAAGCAAAAAGCCACATTGTTCTAAGAATTCTCCAAGAGCCAGAAATTCATTAGATTATCTATAGCTCTAAAGTGCTTCCTATCCAACCCTTAAGAACCTGAAACTTGTTCATATTGTATATCAATTGTTTTAGGCATAGTGGTTAAGCAAATTATAAGCTTGAACCATTAGTTGGATACATCTCAAAAACCCCAAACCCTCACCGAAAGGTTTAAGTTTTTGAAACCCCCCAAAAGTGCAAGTGCTTACAATCACTTGTGGAGACCGCAGCTGTTAGGACGGCTCAGATCTCAAAGTCCTAACCTTGGGACTATAAAGGACAAGACCCTTGTAATTTGTGGAAATTAAAGGGATTAAACATCACGTTAGGACGTGAGAGTGGACGTAGGATCGTATATCCGAACCACTATAAATCCGGTGTTATTTACTTTCTGCACTTTACATTTCTGCTTTTACATTCATTATTATATAGTGCATACTGTGATTTCAACACTCTTAAAAAAGGGCCATAACTTTCAAACCAGCATCAGCTGAGTAATTTCACAAAGTAAAACAAGTTATAAGAACGAGTCTAAACCAGGGCCACCACATTTCCGCACATAACCTCTTCAGTCAGATCACTATAGTCATCTGGACCAACAGACTTGCAGTCCAGTTGACATAGCAATCAGAAGAGTTTCCCAACTCTGTTTAAAAAAGTTTTAAAGTCTATTCACCCCTCCCCTCTAGACTTTAATCCCATTCACTACTCGTTCAGGGACCAACAAGTGGTATCAGAGCAGTGGTTCTAACGGACTACTGTCTCTAGATTATCAGAAGACTTGAGGGAGTCTTTCTGTAGTCCTCTTGAACAGATCTTTTTGGAAAAACTTGTTTTTGAAAACTCATACAACATGAGTGCTAATATGCGTAAGTTGCCTAAGTTTTCAGTTGAGGATTATGATTACTGGAAGATCAGGATGAGGAAGAATCTCACATCAGTCCACTACAAGATGTGGTCTGTAATCACAGAAGGCCCGATCACCATCATGACAGTCAACACTGCAAATGGTGATCCAGAAGTCCCAGTTGGAGAACTGGTTCCCAAGCCCATGAAGGACCTCACACCAGAAGAGATGAAGCAATCAAGTCTTGATAGCATTGCTCAAGATTACATAATGCAAACTCTTCCAAATGAGTACATTGCAAAGGTAATCCATTGTGAGTCAGCCAGAGAGATGTGGGAGGCATTGGCACTTCTCTGTGAAGGAACTGAGCTGATCAAAGAGTCCAAGTTGTCTACAGCAGTCAAGAAGTTCGAACACTTCAAGATGCAACCAGAAGAGTCTATTGATCAGTTAGACAACAGATTTACCAAGATCATCAATGAGATAGAATCTCTGGGCAAGAAATACACAAATAGAGAGAAAAATCTAAAGATCTTAGATTCTCTAACCAAGAAATGGAGACTCAAGAAGACCATCATCAAAGATACTCAAGATATCAAGAAGTGGTCTGCACAAACTCTATTTCAGAACCTGAAAGCCCATGAATATGATCTTGAAAGAGAAGAGAACTCAGGAAGTGATGAGCCAACTGCAACCCCATCCACCTCCAAGACTGTAGCCTTCAAGGCAGCCAATACAAAAGCTGCAAGCACCTCATCTGGCAAGACCTCTCTGAAAACAGAAGACTGTGAAGGATCAGACATGAGCCTGAAAGAGCAAATGGCTCTTATGATCAAAAGATTTGAAAGGATGAACACCCTCAACAGTAAATATAGAAAATTCTATAGAAACTACAAAGATAGAAGAGCTAGTTCACCCTCCAGAGGTTCCAGAGAAAGAACACCAGAAAGACATCCTAGAAAGGATGTGGAGTCATCTGACAGCCGAGGATCTAGAAGAAGAGATGTCACTCCTCCAAGGAGAGGCAACTCAAATCAGAAACCTGGATCTTGCTTCAACTGTGGCAAACCAGGACACTATGTCTATGAATGTCCTGAGCTGGATTTGGATGACAAGAAAGGAAGAAGGCCGAGAAGAACCTCAGACAAAAAGGCAATGGTGACTGAAGAATCTGAATATCAAAGTGATGAACTTCCTACATCACCAGACGATCAAATCTTTTCAGATGATTCAGACGATCTAGCTATGATGGCCATAGGAGAAAATGAGGTAAACTCTTATACTACTACTTTCCATTCACCTATTTTCTCACAAACAGATGATATAAACTCATCTGAAGGCGAATCAGAAGACACCTATTATCAATCTTTGAGAAAGGTAAAAGGTGATCTGGATATTGCCACTAGAGCCTTTATAGAAGTGGAAGAGGAGAATAAGGATTTAAGGAAAGAAATCGCTAGGTTGAAAAAGGTTAAGTTTGATAACACCCCTGAGTTAGTCACCATGAATGAAAGGTTGACCAAAGAAGTGGAACTTCTTAAGGAAGAAAATACCACAACAACTCAGTTGTATGAGGGGATGTTAGAAACTCAAGCCTTAGAAACCAAAGAATTTCGTATACTTCAGTCTAAGTTCGATGATCTCTTCCAAACACATAAGCTCTTAGAAAAGGAGAAGGAATGCCTAGATCGAAAAATATCAGAATTCAATAAAGCTTCGACTACTATTGAAAGTATCTCTGAATATTATAGATCAAGTGGCAATAAGATGGGTTTAGGTTATGAACTTAATCCATCAACATCCTCTCCAGCTGCGGGTAGTACACCTAACCAGTGCACTACTCAGACACATGAACAGGGTGAGTGTTCTAAACACAATGAACTCAATATGAACCAAAAGGCATCTGTATCAGCTAAGGCTAACTATTCCAAAACCAAAAATGGTAAAGGACAAGCTAACCCCAAGCCTGTACAGAGGAACAGCAAACAGCCTAGACCATCTCGGCTGAGACAGTCTCAGCTGTATGCTGCTCCAGCCAAGAAGAAGAAATCTTCTTCAAACAAATCTGTTCTCTTTGCACCCCCTATCTCTTATGATATTGTGAGAACAGAAGAGTATGGTCCATATAATCGTGTGCATCGACCAGCTAATGCACCCAGGCCGAATGTAACTAGTCAAAAGATCATGTATGTACACTCCTATAAAGGGAAACCATTTGACTACTACTTAGCTGACACCAAGAACAAATCAGATCAGTCCAAGGTGCTGACTGGTAAGATTTGGTTCTGTGATGCCCGAGGGAAACAACTCAAATGTTCAAGGTTGTTTAAACGACCAATGTATATGTGGGTTCCCAAGGGTAGTACTAACACCCAAGGACCCAAAACAAAATGGGTACCTAAAACTTAACTTTTCTTGCAGGAAAGGAGGGACCTATACAGAAGAGGAGGTCTAGCAGGAGAAATTTGGTACATAGATAGTGGATGCTCAACACACATGACAGGAACCAAAACCCTGCTGACCAACTACATAGAGAAGAAAGGTCCAAAAGTTTTCTTTGGTGATAACGCGCACGGTAACACAAAAGGATATGGCACCCTTAAAAATGGTGACATTGAGGTACATGATGTATCATATGTAGAAGGTCTTAAGTTTAATCTATTATATGTTTCTCATTTTTGTGACACTGGTTATTCAGTTAAATTCTCTAAAGATGAATGTCTCATAAGTGATAAAAGAACAAAACAAAACCTTCTAACAGGATCTAGAAAGGGAAGTATGTATCTTGCAAATTGGAACAGTTGTCCTAAGGATACATGCCTGCTTGTGAAGAGCCCTAAAGATGTCAGCTGGCTATGGCACAAACGTCTTAGCCATCTGAACTTTAAGACTATGAACAAGTTAGCAAGGGAATCCTTAGTTGATGGTCTGCCTAATGAACTCTACTGTAAAGATCAGGTGTGTGATGCATGTCAACAAGGAAAGCAAACAAAGGTCTCCTTCAAGACCAAGAAGACAGCATCAACCAGCAGAGTTCTTGAATTGCTTCACATGGATCTCTTTGGACCAATCACTCCAACCACTCTAACAGGAAGGAAGTACACTCTTATTGTTGTAGATGATTATTCCAAGTTTACTTGGGTTATCTTCCTATACAAGAAGAGTGAAACACAGCAGAAGCTCCCTGAACTATTGAAGAGGATCCAAGTAGAGAAAGGAGAACCAATCGTGAAAATTAGAAGTGACAAAGGCACTGAATTTATTAACTCTTATATAATTGCCTATTGTACTTCTAATGGTATTCAGCACGAGACAAGTGCAGCAAGAACACCACAACAGAATGGTGTAGCTGAAAGAAGAGTCAGAACACTCAAAGAAGCTGCCAGAACACTCCTTGCTGAATTCTCTACTCCCAAGAAGCTATGGGCAGAAGCCATCAACACAGCTTGTCACACTCAAAACAGGTCAGGTATTCATAAAATACATGAGAAAACCCCATATGAACTGTGGAAAGGAAGAAAACCTAGAGTATCTTACTTTCATATATTTGGTTGTAAGTGTTTCATTCACAACAATGGGAAGAGTAAGTTGAATGCTTTTGATGCCAAAGCAGATGAGGGCATATTCTTAGGATACTCCTCAACTAGCAAAGCATTTAGAGTACTCAACAAACGAACCCTTCTTGTGGAAGAAACACCTCATGTTGTTTTTGATGAATCTTGTGAAAAGAATGCAGTAGAAACAACCTCAGCTACAGAACAGATGAAGAAACTAGTGTTCAAGAAGAGGTCTGATGAATTTATTGAAGTCAATGAACCATTCCCTGAAGAACCAGAGGAAGATAAGCCTCATAGACCTGTCACTAGATCTCAAACTCAAGCAGGACAAACTGACCAGAATCAAGATGCATCAATTCCAAATGCCAGGGGGAATGATCTCTTTGACACTCAAGATACAGAAGATGATCGACCTAATCAAGTCAACCCTCCTGATGGTACTAGATCAGATGAGGATCCAAACTCATCCAATGCAGATACTCCAGTGAGGCATACATGGAGGAACAACCATCCATCGAACCTCATATTAGGAGGAGCAGAATCAGGTGTCAAGACAAGAAGACAACTGAATCATAATTCCCAATCATCTATGTTCTGCTGGTGTGCTTTCCTCTCCAACATTGAACCAGCTGACATAGAAGAAGCAATGACAGATAGCAATTGGATCACTGCTATGCAAGAAGAACTAAACCAATTCGAAAGAAATGAAGTCTGGGAATTGGTAGATCGTCCTGAAAACCACAATGTAGTAGGAACAAAGTGGATATTCAAGAACAAGAAGGACGAAAATGATGTGATAACTAGAAATAAGGCAAGACTAGTTGCAAAAGGATACTCACAATCTGAAGGGATTGACTATGATGAAACTTTTGCACCAGTAGCCAGATTAGAAGCCATTCGACTATTTCTAGCTTATGCATCATATATGGGCTTCAAGGTATATCAAATGGATGTCAAGAGTGCTTTTCTAAATGGTATTCTGATAGAAGAAGTATATGTAGAGCAGCCTCCAGGATTTGAAAAAGGTGATCAAGTATATCGACTGAAGAAGGCTCTCTATGGTCTAAAACAAGCCCCTAGAGCTTGGTATGACACATTGTCACAATTCCTACTTGACAATGGATATACAAAAGGCAAAGTTGATAGAACTCTCTTCAGAATACAAGAAGGAGAAGACATTTTAATGGTACAAATATATGTAGATGACATCATATTTGGATCACCCAATCAAGAAATGTGCAAGAAGTTCTCTGAACTTATGCAAGGAAAATTCGAAATGAGCATGATGGGTGAGATGAATTATTTCCTAGGACTTCAAGTCAAGCAGAGTCCAGAAGGGATCTTCATCAACCAGTCCAAGTATACCAAGAGTCTGCTAGAAAGATTCAAAGCTCTACAAAGCAAGACTGCAAGGATTCCAATGATGACATCTTTCAAAATGGAACCAGATGAGTCTGGACAGGCAGTTGATCAAGCTGAATATAGAGCACTGATTGGATCTTTACTATATCTTACAGCCAGCAGACCAGACATAACATTTGCTGTAGGAGTATGTGCTAGGTTTCAAGCAAACCCAAAGCAAAGTCATCTAGAAGCAGCAAGGAAGATTCTCAAGTACCTAAAAGGATCAGTCAACCTAGGACTATGGTACCCTGCTGATGACAATCTAGAATTGAGTGGCTATTCTGACTCAGACTATGGAGGATGCAGAATTGATAGGAAGTCCACATCAGGAACCTGTCAATTTCTAGGAAACAAGCTGATATCATGGTTCTCTAAGAAGCAAACCTCAGTTGCAACCTCCACCACTGAAGCAGAATACATGGCAGCTGGTAGTTGTTGTAGTCAGCTGCTCTGGCTAGTTCAACAACTCAAGGATTACAATGTAGAGGCAAGAGAAGTCCCTATTTATTGTGATAGCAGCAGCGCCATTGCCATCAATCAAAATCCAGTCCTCCACACAAGGTGCAAGCATGTCGACATTCGACACCACTTCATAAGAGATCACCTTGAAAAGAAGGACATCAAGATGGAGAAAATTCACACAGATATCCAAAGAGCAGACATCTTGACTAAGCCCCTAGCTGAAGACAGGTTCAAGACCTTATGTTACAGCTTAGGACTCCTGGACCCAAGCACATGAAGAAGGAGAAAACAGCTGAAAACCTCAGCTGATCCAAGTGCAGCAGACTAGGAGAATCAGATGAGGTGAATAGACACCCTCATCTTCAGGTAAGTTCTTTCCCAATGAAGACAGATAGAGCTGAGGGAAAACATAGAGTTATCTAATCAAAGGGGAATCAATGATACCTTAAGAATCCTTGATGAAATACTCTAACATCTGCATTACATAGTATACATATACATATATATATATAGCAGACTTGAACAAAGTTATTTGATCTCTTTACAACTAAGCAATGTAAAACTATGTATGTTAATAAACTATTCTTCATAAAATACTTTATTCATATACATAAATACAGTATACTACTGAGTCATACTTGGCTGGATTAATACACCATCCTCACCGACTCAACAGTATGCATGCACAGTACGGATTTCAAATAACTCATGGTCAAAATTCATAATTTCTGCATTCCATTAGATAAAGTCTGAATATCTTTAAATGTGCACCCTTGGATCAAGAAACTCACTGCTAATCTTAAGAAATCACTTTTCAGAAATTCAGACCTATCACCTCTATAGTTTTGTCATTTTTCTCTCCACTACCTCATTTCTACCCCTATAAAAGGAGAAGTTATGAGAACACCTAAGAACACAAAACATCTAACACTTTTCTTATTTCAGGTATGGAGACAATTGAAAGAAGAGATGGAATGGAGATCATTCTTCAACCAAAATCTTGGGTGAAGGAGATGAAGATTTGTCCAGAAAATGAAGATGATGCAGATCCATATCCATAGCTTACTCAACATGAGTATGTTCATGAAAGCTAAAGGAAGAAGAGACGTTCTTGTTGAAAGCTAAAGGAGGAAGAGATGCAGAGGACAAAGTAGCAAGCAAGCAGAGCTTCTTCTCCAGAAGGAAGTTCTACATGGAAAGCTTATTATGCAAAGCTACTGTGTCTAAACAGAACATGAAGGCTGAGTCCATGGCCCTCTCTTCAACTCCATTGAAGCACCCCTCAACCTTCCTTCCCTTTCTAGAGAAGCGAAGAAATTCAACAAGAGCACATTAGATGCTACATCCCATCTGATGATGAGGAACATCCGATGGTGAGGAACATTTAAATCAGTGGGACTCTGTCTAGACTAGCTCCACTTGATTTAAAGAAGGAGTTGAAAGATCCATCAAACCAGGTTGGATCATCACTCTCAATAAAGCTGGAAGGATCCATCCAGGTTGGATCATCACAGCAAACACCGTTTCCTCTACTCAGCTGATCAGAAGACCAACTCAGCTGACCAGAAGACCTTTCAAAGACAATCAGCAGACATCTTGAAGAACTCAGAAGACCTCACTCTGCTGATCAAATCACACAAATTTAGAGTATAATGACTAGTCTTGATCATGTAATTCATTCTAGATTTATTCCTGAATGTAATTAAACAAATTGGCTTATATAAGGAATGCAATTTTCTTATAGAAAACGGCCTTGATGATCAATTCTTACCATAAATTAGTCTCAACGGCTATTTTTGGTAATGATGTCATTAATACTCAAGTACCATATTGCCAGCAAATCAAATATTGCCAAATGGCATAACCAGCCGGCAAATTTAAGAAATCAAAGAAGGAAATCTTGGACTCTACTCCAAATTCAAACGCAAATCTGACCGTTAGATCAAATTTTCTGGAGTATATATCCACACCCCTAAAACCTCTTCCAAACCCTGTCGCTCATATTACTCAATTAATCACATTACTCTCTCTCGTTCTGCAAATTTCTTTCAAGCCTTCAAACCCTAACACTCAGACTCTACTATGGCAATCATTGAAATTTACGACGAGAAGACCAAGAATACTGGCACCTTGGATGCTGCAAAGTGGTCCAAGGAAGGGAAGATTTTTACGGAGAATGCTCTGTTTTTCAAAGGCAAACACTCAGATGAGAACAAGGAGATATTGCTTCGGTGCGTCAATCTTAAACTCAGAGACTTTCTGGAAGCAGCTCCAACTAATGTCTATGAACAAGACGTTCTGACATTCTATGCAAACGCCGTGATGAAGGGTTCTCATGTCGAAAGTGTCATGAATGGACACAAAGTCAAGGTTACAAGGGAAATTCTTCAGGAATTGTTTGGCCTGTCAAGGGGGAAAATAAATATCTCCAACTACATCATGAATAGAGAAAAGGAGTATATGGAGATGTTTACAGGTGGACGAATAAAGGCTACTGATGCAACTGGACTAAAGAAATCCCAACTTGAACCAAAATTCCAAACCTTGTTGGATATTGCAGGGAAGATGTTACTTGGTAACACATTCAGTCATGATGCTGTTACTACTTTAAAGGTTCGAGTAATGGCTGCAATCTGGGATCAGATCGATAGAGACTGGCAAGGACTATTCTTAGAAAGAATTGCTCTTGAGGCAAAGAAAGTCACTTTGGACTTACAATCAAAGGTATGGAAGGTAGCAGCCACAGTCAGCTTCGTCAACAAGCTAAGCATCATCCTTCCAGATATTCTCCCAAAGAAGTACAAGATGGGACCTCATAAGACCTTTCACATCTCCAAATATTATTTGAGAAAGGAAGCTCTTGCTGAGGCAGAAAGGTTAAAAGAAGAAAAGAGGAAGCTGTTGGCTGAGCAGGCAGCACAAGAGTCTGATCATGACTCTGCTGAAGAAGAAGAGGAGCCAACCAAAGAAGAGGCTCAGAAGAAGGTTGCTGAGGATGATGATGATGATCAGACCTTAGCACAAAGACGATATCTAATCAGATCTGGGCTCATCTCCCCATCTGATTCAGATGCCACTCCCACTGCCTCTCCCTTGAAGAAGGCAGGTACCTCTAAACCCTCTCCCTCTTTTACTCCTTCTAAATTATCAAAGGGTCAGAAGAGAAAGAAGAATAATTCTTCTTCCAACAAAAAGTCCAAGAAATCGAGGCTTCCTACTCCCATGCTAATAGCCCCGATTGCATCCTTCAACCCTTCTGATGATTCCAACCCATCTGATCACTCAAACACTAATATCCAAATCCCTGCTGATACTCACACAGCAGAGGAACAAGCTCAACCTACTTCTACCCCTGAATCTCTATTGCCTACCCCTGCTGATGTCCAAGATCTACAGGATCAAACCTCTACTGATCTTCATGACGATACTATACCAGACCAGCAGACTCAAAACCCTGCTGATGAACGGATCACTGCTGATCAAGAACTTTTCACTTCCCAAATCCTTGCTGATACTCACACAGCAGAGGAAACTACCCCAAACACTCAAACTCCTACCATCATTGTTTCTTCTGTTCCAGAAGATATGGCACCAGCAGACATTGCTCCAGCTGGTCCCTCTCAACCTCAATCCAGAATGGTTCACTATCCTATGTGCACAAGGGAGAAGATAATGAGGATGAAGATAGCAAATCTGCTCAAGACTACTATTCCTGGTATTGATGAGGAATCAGTTCAGTTCGAACAAATTCTCAGACTCTGCACCTGGATTGAACTCAGGAGAGCCGATGTGGATGACCTTATTGAAGTCATGGAAGGAATGGGAGGAAAAGCTAATTTCCTCGACTGGGAAATGGAGCAAAAAGAAGTTGCTAAAGTCACATCTTTTACTCAACTGCTGCCCGAAGAAGCCTTTACAGCAGTATGCCACAGAATTCTAGGAATTCCACCTACTGATGCCTCTATCCCAGAAGGCATATCAGGTCAACAGACAGATGGCACAGCAATAGTGAATGACTCAGCTGCGTCCGTTCCTGCAGAAGACTCAGCTGAACCAGCTGACAGAACCGAGAATGAAAGAGAAGTAATCACTATTCCTGATCACTTCATGCCTAAGGATACTCTACCTCACTTCATTGACAAAGGAGACACCATCATGTCTCACCTGGTTAAGGCCACTACCTCATTTCTCAATGAAGAGTACCTTTCAGCTGAAGAAAGAGGCAAAGCCCTGACAGTCCATCCAAAGCCTCAAGGAACAGCCTCAACTTCTACTCCAACAGCTGACTATACAACAGACATATGCTCACAGGTCAAGACTGCTATAGACCTACACTTTGAAAAGGGTTTAGGCCTACAGCTTGGAAGATATGTTGAAAAGGCAGTCAAGGAGCAGAGAACTCGTCTTCATAACCAGATCATTGACATTGAAGACAAGTTTGGAGAATCTCTTCACGATCAGATAAGTGAATATCTGACCAGCATTCTGAAGATGGCAGGTGAACATTCCACCAGGTTTGCTGATCTCTACACCAATGAGGTCAACCGCATGGAAAACACCTACAAGCAAAGAATTGAAGATGCTGAGGCAAGAGCTACTGAAGGTCGAGCTCTTCTCCAATCAGCTACAGCAGAGAATGAAAAACTTCGGATTCAGCTGCAGGAGACAGCAACCAAATTGGAAGCAATTACAGCTAAACTAGAAGCTGTCTCCTCCTCCAACTCTCATGCTCAGATTCTAGACCATAGCATCACACATCTGACTCATGTTGGCAAAGTCAACGCCATGGCCCTTCAACAAACTCTTAGAGTGGAGATTCGGAATGCCATGAAGCCTTTTGCGGCTGCGCTTGTTGAAGCCAAAAAGGGGGAAGATGTATTGATAAAAGCTCTTGAGAAGACTACTGCACAACAAGCTGTAATGGTAGTATCTCAAGATGAGCTGAATGAAACCTTGGGTAGTTTATCAAGCAAAATCAAGAGCAAGAAAGGCAAAGTCAAAGAAATTGCTCAAGAAGACATCCAAGCTCCCACTCAAGCAACTGCCAAAAGTCTGCAGATCACTGCCTCTACAGAACAAGTTTCCGAGAAAAGAATGACTAGGAAAAGGAAGGCAGATGAGCTAGCAGATGAGCAAGCTCAGAAGTCAACTCCAGCAGAGCCTACTGCAGAAGAGAAAGAGGCTTTAGAGTTGAAGAAAAGAAAAGAGCTTGAAGCTCAAGAGCTTAAACAAAAGAAGCTAAAAGATGCGAAGGCGGTCAAAGCCAAATTTGACAGGAAGATAGCCAAACTCAGGAAAGCTCTCAAGGAGAAAGCACTGAAAGAAAATGCTCTGGCACAGAAAGATAAAGTTCTGGTGTTTGACAGCAACTATGTGGACTATCTAGCCCTTCAAGATGAACTACCAAGGTGGTACCCTCTGAAGAAGAAATGGCAAATTCAACACCACATTGTAAGAAAATTTGGCCCTCTCCCAACCTATGAAGATGAATTCTTCCAGTTCAATCAATTCATGAACATTGAAGATCCAGAATTCTGGAAAGAAGTAGTCAAGACAGCCAAAGAACTTGACAACTGCAGAATTTTAACTCCTGAAGAACCCAAATGGGATCCTCCCAAACTGGATTCTGGAAGAACAGACTTCATTGAAGTCAAAAGGATCCTAGAGAAGATCTATGAAGAGGAGAATGTTACAGACCTGCAGCACATGGAAGAAGTTCGATCTCGTCTGTACCTTGCCTTCCGCATCTGAAGATCAGAAGACCTGATGAAGACCACTTTCAAAGCTTTAAGAAACTATTACTTGTAATCTGTAAAAGTTATATATATTCAAGTTTAGTTCTCTGTGCTTTCAAGACAAACTCTCATTGTCTTCATCAGATACTTCAGTTTTTATGAAGTTTATAAACTCCTATCTTATCTTATTAAGAGCATTTATCATATATATAGTTTTGGCTTCATCAAAAAGGGGGAAATTGTTGGGATATAAATTCACCCTAAGCCCCACTTGATGTTAGAATAGTTTTGATGGCCAAAACACTTAGAGTTTATAAATGTAATAGGATCAGCTGACTTGTATAGAACAGCTTAGACTAGTCTTGTGTGATCAACTGTATTGATAACAGCTGATCAGCACAGTCATGGCTTACATGCCTATCCTCAAGATGAGAAGAGTAGAAGACATGAAGACTAGAAGATCCTTGAAGACCAGATATGTTAAGGTGCTTGTATACCTACTTATCTGATGGAGTCCCAGATTGAAGATGGCCTAAAGCAGTACAAAGAATTTCCAGACCAGAAGAGTAGTACTCGTCTGATATCAGAAGACAGAAGACCTAAGGCCAGAAGAGTAGTCAGAAGACTAGAAGTACAGATCAGAAGACTATGTGCTCTTCCAGGACTCGGCTGATTCCCAAGTCATCTTACAATTCAAACGAAGACCTACCTTATTTAGAAGATTGACATGATCCCAGGATTGAAGCAATCAAGCGGCTGGAATCAAGGAATCAAGCTATTATGGGAAGATTGCTCAAACGGCTAGTCAACTCCAACGGCTAGTTACACTCAATCTCCATTATAAATACAAGAGGATGAACACAGAAGCATACACAAGAGAGAATTCACAAGCTAAGCAAGCCATCAAGCAAAAAGCCACATTGTTCTAAGAATTCTCCAAGAGCCAGAAATTCATTAGATTATCTATAGCTCTAAAGTGCTTCCTATCCAACCCTTAAGAACCTGAAACTTGTTCATATTGTATATCAATTGTTTTAGGCATAGTGGTTAAGCAAATTATAAGCTTGAACCATTAGTTGGATACATCTCAAAAACCCCAAACCCTCACCGAAAGGTTTAAGTTTTTGAAACCCCCCAAAAGTGCAAGTGCTTACAATCACTTGTGGAGACCGCAGCTGTTAGGACGGCTCAGATCTCAAAGTCCTAACCTTGGGACTATAAAGGACAAGACCCTTGTAATTTGTGGAAATTAAAGGGATTAAACATCACGTTAGGACGTGAGAGTGGACGTAGGATCGTATATCCGAACCACTATAAATCCGGTGTTATTTACTTTCTGCACTTTATATTTCTGCTTTTACATTCATTATTATATAGTGCATACTGTGATTTCAACACTCTTCAAAAAGGGCCATAACTTTCAAACCAGCATCAGCTGAGTAATTTCACAAAGTAAAACAAGTTATAAGAACGAGTCTAAACCAGGGCCACCACATTTCCGCACATAACCTCTTCAGTCAGATCACTATAGTCATCTGGACCAACAGACTTGCAGTCCAGTTGACATAGCAATCAGAAGAGGTTCCCAACTCTGTTTGAAAAAGTTTTAAAGTCTATTCACCCCTCCCCTCTAGACTTTAATCCCATTCACTACTCGTTCAGGGACCAACAGGATCAGGTCTAGAAGGACTTGGTTGCAAGACCACCCATCTAGCCTGATACTTGGTAATCCAAGTGAAGGAATCAAAACTAGAAGATTTCATGGATAAAGTGCCCTGTTTTGTTGTTTCCTTTCAGAATAGGAACCAAAAGACATTGAGGAAGCACTACAAGATACCAACTGGATCATAGCCATGCAAGAGGAGCTGAACCAGTTTACCAGAAATGAAGTTTGGGAGCTGGTAGACAGGCCAACTCATCAAGATGTCATTGGAACTAAATGGGTGTTCAAAAATAAGAAAAATGAAAATGACATCATTGTGAGAAACAAAGCAAGACTGGTGGCCAAAGGATATTGTCAATCTGAAGGGATTGATTATGATGAGACTTTTGCTCCAGTGGCCAGACTTGAGGCAATCAGACTCTTCCTAGCATATGCAGCTCACATGAGATTCAAGGTGTATCAAATGGATGTGAAGAGTGAATTTCTCAATGGGGTGCTCAAAGAAGAAGTATATGTTGAACAGCCCCCAGGATTTGAAGAAGGAGACAAGGTGTACAGATTGAAGAAAGCCCTCTATGGCTTAAAGCAAGCTCCAAGAGCTTGGTATGACACCTTATCACAGTTTCTTCTAGATCATGGTTTTGTCAAAGGCACTGTTGACAGAACCTTGTTCAGAATCTGTGAAGGAGATGATATTTTGTTAGTCCAAATCTATGTGGATGACATTATATTTGGATCTCCAAATGAGAAGTTATGTGAGAAGTTCTCCAAACTCATGCAAAGCAAATTTGAGATGTCCATGATGGGATTGATGAATTTCTTCTTAGGACTTCAAGTCACTCAATCAAAGAAAGGAATATTCATCAATCAGGCCAAGTATACAAGGGACATGATCAAAAAATTTGGATGTGCTACAAGCAAACCAGTCAGAATTCCTATGAATACTAACTGGAAAATGGATCCTGATGAAAGTGGAGAGTCAACAAACTCCACTAACTACAGGGGAATCATAGGATCCTTGCTATATCTCACTGCAAGCAGGCCTGATATCACATTTGCAGTTGGAGTATGTGCATGATTTCAAGCTAATCCAAAGAAGAGCCATCTTGATGCTGCCAAGAGAATTCTAAGATATCTCAAGGGATCTGAGAATCTTGGATTATGGTATCCAGCTGATGACAACATTGAGCTCACTGGATATTCAGATGCAGACTATGGAGGATGTAGAATTGACAGAAAATCCACCTCTGGAACTTGTCAATTCTTGGGCAGCAAGCTTATCTCATGGTTCTCCAAAAAGCAAAATACAGTTGCAACTTCAACAACTGAAGCTGAGTATGTAGCAGCTGGAAGTTGCTGTGCTCAGATACTTTGGCCCAGGCAACAATTGAGAGATTACAAAGTAATCTCAAATGAAGTGCCAATATTCTGTGACAACAACAGTGCAATTGCTATCTCACAGAATCCAGTGCTCCACACCAGATGCAAACATGTGGATATAAAGCATCACTTCATAAGGGATCATGTGGAAAAGAAAGATATCAAGCTTGTCAAAATCCACACTGATAAGCAAAAAGCTGATATCTTGACTAAACCATTGGCTGAAGCAAGGTTCTTGGAACTTTCAGCTGAATTGGGCTTACTTGATCCAGGAAAGATGGAGGAATGAAGGAAGGAGGCTCATAAGAAGGGGGAAGTTGATTAAATTGAACTTCAGCAAAGTTGACCAACCTCACTGAAGCAGTCAGCCAAAAAGGGAAACTCAGCAAAGTTGTCCTTATGATGTTCAACAATGTTGGTCAGGAGCTTTGACCAAGAGGGACCCAGTCAGCAATGTTGGGACCCACTCAGGCAAGCTAATCAGGTAGTTTGACCAAGAAGGAAGTCTAAACACATCTCAGGATGTTTGTCCGAATTAATTTTTGCTATTTTTAGCATTGATTAGACATTTAAAAGATTTTTGATCTAAGAGTAGGCCATTTTTAGGATGGCGTGTACTATGAAGATCTTTGCCCCCAAAATGGCAAATCAACATTAAATGCAAAATCTTAATTAAGATTTCATGAATTCTTGAGCCATCATCGAGGCCATTGATTTGCATTAAAACTCCATCAAACCGTTGAAAGCCCACTACCCCACTATATCCAATCGGTTCTTCAAAATTACTCACTATTATATTCTATTAACCAACGGTTAATAAATCCCATTCATATATAAACTCCTCAATTTTTACTTTTCCTCCTCACGCACTCATATTTCCAAACCCTTAGGTTTTTCAAAACTTCTCAACCTGCAACTTTTCTCAAAAACCATTTTATCTCTCAAAATTATCCATGGCTCCTAAAATCAAGAGAGAAGAACTTGTAGATTTCAATGACTCCTCCTTGGACATTGATTTCTCCTATCTCAGCAATCCAAACTCACTTTGGTTTGAAAAGCTAGTTGCTTTTGACAGTCCAGACACTGAGGTTCATCAAGTCCTCCAATGGCTAAGGGGGGCTGGGCTAGAAAAGTTCTTAGGCACCAAGCCTGATTCCTGCTTGAATCCATTCATGGCAGAATTCTTTGCCTATCTCAGATGGAAGGGCAAAAAGGGTGATGTATGCACCAAACTAACATATGCTGAAGAAGATGAAGAAGAAGAAAGCCAACACACCATCATCTTCACTGCTGAGGATCTGGATGCTAGCTTTGGGCTACCTTCAGAAGGCCAGAATCCAGAAATGTATAAAGAAGAAGATGATCAGGAGTTCTACTATCCATGGATGATAGAGCCTAAGAAAGTTGTAAGTGCTCAGAACAAGAATACTTTGAAGCCAGTGTTTAGGCACTTGTTTGATTGTGTGGTAAAAAGTTTGTTAAGCCACTCTGGGAGTGTTGAACAAATAAGTATGCCTAAATTGAGAGTGATGGCTGCTGTGATTGACTCTGCTGAGAAGAGAGTCAAGTTCAACTGGAAAAATTTCATTCTAGACAAGATGATGAATGAAAAGTTTAAGTTCAAAGAGGTGAAGCACCACAAGGTGGTAGTTGATGGGAGACTCCAATTTTGCACAAGAGCTAGCCTGCTCCTAGAAAGATTTGCACATTACACCCACCTCCAAGCCAAGCCAAAGCCTTTTCCAGCTCAAAAGGTGATGTTTAGGAAGCTGTCTTCTAAGACAGAAAAGAGGAAGCAGGATGCAGCTTCCAAGAAAGCAGGTGTTGTTGTTCCCACAACCAGAACTTCTCCAAGGAAGAGAAGAGCTCAACCACCAAAAGCTCAGCCAAAGTTGAAGAAGATGAAGAAGATTCTGAGTGAATCTTCCCCAGAAAGCCAGTCAAGAAGTGGAGGAGCCACTTCTGAAGAGATTGAAAAGGTTGCTGAAGAAGGAGTCAATCCTCCTGAAGAAAGTGAAGAAGTCAGAGAGATTGTCCCCTTACAACCTGAAAGCGTAACAGAATTCAGAGATCTTGACCAGCCAACAAGATCTGAAAGAAGGAAAAGAATAATCAAAACCTCTGAGAAGCAGAGATTGATGGAAGAGGAGAAAAAGAAGAAAGAATTTTTCAAGGAAATTAGGCAAGCTAGTAGGTCTAACTCCAAATCCAAATCAAAGCCCAACAGCCCTAAAGCCAACTCTCCTGATATTCAATCAGAAAGAATATCCCCATCAATGCATGAAGAAGAGGAGTGCATGACTCCTGAAGATGCCCCAATCATTGCCAAGAAAGTCTACTCTCCTGAAGGTGCCCCTGACAGAGCAGGTATTGATGTACTGGCAGACTTGGTCAATCTTGAGGATAGACCTTTTTCCCCACTTGATCCAAGACTTCTCTCTTATACCAAACTTCTTGAAACTGTCCTTCAAGAAGGGGATCAAGTTTCTCTCCCACCCATTCCAGCCATTCCAATTACCTCTTCAGGAACATTGCTCTCAAAAGCACCTGAATCCCAACTTGTTTTAAGCTCTAACCCTTCTGAACCCAACCTACCTGAAATCCAGTCAAGCCTACCTGAATCCCAATCCAACCCTCCTGAATCCCAAGCCAACTCCTCTGAAGATGAAAGTGGTGGAGAATACACTTATGAGGGGATGCTAAGGTAGATTGCCAAGGCTAATGTGGATGAACTATATCCAGGGTTGAAGGACTATCCTAGGCTGCAACAACAGTTCTATGATCTCAGAGCTCTTGTTGAGATCAAGGATAGAACTATGGTGGAAATAGCTCAAGCTATTCAGAACAAAGGAGCAAGCTGGTGGCGGGTTGAAGAGAACAGGCTCTTGAACTTTGCAAATGTGAAGAAATCCAGTGTGTTGACCACTGAGGCCTTGTTCTGCACCATTGTTCATGAGAAGGTGCTAGCTGAGAGAGAAAGAATTGCACAGGGACTCAGGCACCCTGATAGTCCATCTGATGATGATGATGATGATGATGATGATGATGATGATGATGATGATGATAACACCAATCCCAACCCTCCAGGACTTAACTCTGCTCAGGTACATTACTTGACTTATCATTCTGAAAAGGACTCTGATCATTCAGAGGAGTTGACCAAGGATGGTGACTCAGTCCAAGATGCATTGGCCAAGGATGGTTCTCTTGAACCTGAGGCACAGCTTGACAATGTTGAGACTTCCATGGGAGAAGCTAGTTTGGCTAAAGCCTCATCAATGTCAGGAAAGTTGGACATTGACCAGCCTTTAGTCATTCAGGATGACTCAGTGGCCTTGGGATGCCCAAGCACTATGATCTCCCAGCAACTGCCCTCTGTGGATCCTGTTGAGGATATGGAGGTGTCAGGTTTAGGAAAAGAAGGAGTTGAAAAGGCAAATAGTGATGAAAAATCAGAGGGAGGAGGAGAGGATGAGTGTGTAATTACAGGTTCCTTGAGTGCACCAATCATAGAGGGAGATGAAGTAGAAATATTGGGTGCAGCCCAATATGAGAGTCAGGCTATTCTTCAAGTCAAATCTGAACTTGATGAATCCCTTGGTGAAAGGAGGCCTGATTCTCCAGAGAATGTGAGATTATCTACTGAAAATGAAGAAAAGAATTTAGTTGAAAAAGAGAGAGAAGGTGCTGATGTATCAGGCCTTATGGGAGATAAAAAGAATGAGGGTGTTGAGGGAGATTTTACTAACACTCTTAGTTTTGCAGATTCTGTAGCTGTAACCATTGAACAAATTTTTGCAGATGCTTCCCTTACTGATATACCAGTCAATACTGATATTGACCTTGAAGCAGTTTCAGCCAATGTATCCACATTGAACAAAATGTATTTTGAGCAAGCCAACACCACTGAAGCAGGCTTTCAGATTGCTACTCAAACTGCAAATATCATTGAAGAACAGTCAGAGAAGTTGGATACTTTGGTCAGGGAAGTTGGTAAGGCACATGCAGCAACAACTGATACTCTAGATGGCCAAGGAAAGACTCTAGCCTCTGTGGAGATGAGGCTAACTGGCTCAGAGGAAATAATCTTGCCAACACTGGATGCAAGAATCTGTGGTGTTGAAACTGGACTGCAAACAGTTTCAACAGAGGTAACAAAGGCAAAGGAAGAGATGGTCAAGTTCACCAAATCTGTGCAGAAGGAGCAGCAAGGTCTCAAAGTTCTATACAAGCATAATGTGAGAGCCTTGAGAAGGACAATCAAAGATGCTTTAAGGCAAAGGACTGCTGCACAAAGAAAGAAAGCTGAAGAGTTGAAAGTTGCCATGGTGAAAGAAGCTGCAGAAAAGTTCACTGTTGAACTGATGGCCAAAGTGTCTGATCAAGTTGTGGCCAATCTCACTGATCAACTTCAGGCCAAACTTGATCAATCACTGAAAGCCACTCTAGATGCCATTGTTGCTCAAAAGATGAAACCTGTCCACACATTCTTGAGCATGACAGATGATAAAATGCAGAACATTCATGATGAGAATGTTTACCTACTGCAGGAGTTGAAGTCCCTCACTCACGCTCACTCACATCTCTCTGTCACTATAAGTGACTTGAAGCCCCAGTGTTTTGATAATGCCAAAAAGGGGGAAAGAGAGAGAGCTAGGGCAAAGGGAACCTTGGTTATTGGTGAATCCAAAGGAAAGGAGAAGGTCCCTGAGATTGAGGAAGAGGCAGTAGAAGACATTGGGAAAGGCAAAGGCCCAATGAATATTGAAGACTTGACTGAGGAAGAACAGATTCAAATTGCTGTCAAAGAGTCCATGATGTCTGCAATGGAAAGTCAGGCAAGGAAGCAACAAAGGCCTGGTGGTGAGTCAGCAGGACTTGAACCCAAAGAGAAGGTTGCTGAAGTAAGGGGGAAGGTGACAAGGTCATCTGAAAGAGAGAGGAAGGAATTGCAAGCCTTCAATGAATTCCCAACCAGCCTGACTCTGCCATCAGAATTTCAGTCTGAAGAATCAACTCCAGTGAGGCAATCAAAGAGATTGAAGAAAGCAGCCAAGTTGCCTGCCATTGAAGAAGAAGTTGAAGAGGAAGTACAGGACAGAGAGTCTGAAGTGATTGTGCCCAAACTTGCTGATGATCCTTCTAAGCTGTTTGAAGAAGGATTTGGAAAAGATCCAGAAACACAGGAGAAGCTAGCTCTTCTAAGAGCTAAAGAAAGAATGGATCAGTTGGTTTAGGCCAACAAGGCAAGAGATGGAAGGAGGGCAAACTTCAAAGCTCCAAGAAGGAGGGCCTCTTACAGAAAACTTAAACCTCAAATGTTGCAAAGATGGGACACTCAGTACCCTCACCATGATAAGTGGGTTCCAATCTCACTGAATGATGCATGGGAGGAGGCCAAGAGAAGTTTTGTATATGACTTTTATGTCATTGGAAAGTGGCTTGAAGAGAGTGTAGATGAAGTCTTTGTGCAGTTCATGTTTGAGAACCATAGGGACCTCTACCAGAAGCTGTTTGCAGCAGCTGAGATGGCCAGAATTGAATTCAAGGCCCCTGGTCCCATTCTGTACATGCCTCCTAAGTTCAATGGGAATCTAATTGATGAGGGAAAGATACTTGAAGAATTCATCAACATCATGAGGATGGAGAAGATGAAGCCTGGCCCTAAAGGAACTAACAAAGAAATCTGGGAACTGAAGAAGAGAGTATGGGCTCAGTATGGCATTGCTCCTCAAGATGATGGAACTCTGTGATGGATAAGTTCACTTTTTCCATATTTGCTGTTATGTTTGTTATTTGTTGCTATTTTGCAGTTCTAGACTAGTGAATCCTTTTTGATTTTCAGCTCTGTAATGTTCTATCACTTATATAAAAGGATCACTATGTTTCTGTCAAGAGATAACAACTCATTATCTCAACTAACCTATCATGACATATCTTACTTGATTTATTGTGCTAACAGTTTCTTTCAGGCAAGTTAACTAGTTCACTCTCCCTGAAGGTAAAGAATAGTATAAGTCAAGTTCCCTTTGTAATAGGTTTTGGCATCATCAAAAAGTGGGAAATTGTTGGGAATAAAATGATTTTGATTAAGATACCAAAACCCCTGATTGATGATGTTCAGATTAGTTGAGATAAGCTCAAGTCTAGTTCAGGCAAGGTGTCTCAGTTCACTTGAATGTGTAGATTGCTTAAGAGAAAAATCTCAGGAATGTTGTGAGATTTTAGTTCATGATAGTTGTCCAAAGCTGGAATGTTAGGCAACTTGATAAGTCTTTAGGACAAAGCTGCTGAATCTTCAAGACAGACTGACCAAGTGGACAACTTAGCTGAAGAGATCAAGAGCAGCAAAGCAATGCTCATAAATGCAAATGATGAAGACAGTTGAAGTACAAATGATCAAGAGCATTGAATGTCAAAGCCCAAAAGACACATTCAATGAAGCATTTATTGCCAATCATGCCTGAACCAAGCATTGAAGACTTGAAGCATTAAAGAGTGAAGCATTGAATGAATGTTGGAATATTCTCAATTGCAGCAGGAATATTCAGGGAGTTTGTCCCATCTGACCGTTGGTTGAGTGTAGCTTCTGCCACAAATCAACCTTGGGAAATGTGCATTTTTAGAAACTGACACAAGTCATCTCAGCCGCATTTTTCAGAAGTCAACACATTCATTCAAGCAACCATTGAAGAGGCCTTTTACACAGTGGATAAAAGGATGCCAAGCTTCATAGCCGTTTCAATGGTGCTGCAAATAGACAAGTTTGAATTGCTATCCCTCCAACGGTTAGCTGCTCAAATTTGCCTATAAATACAGAAGTGATCAAGGGATTCAATTATCCAACTACAAGCTATCAAACTATCATCAAGCTTTCAAAGGAAACCACGCTGTTCTCTAGAATTCCAAGTTTCTTGAATCACTTCTTTTAGCTAAGTCAATCTCTGTAAACATCCAAAGCTTAGCATTGAGATATCCTAAGCCTTTACACTGTTCTTATTGTAAAGGATATCTCTACTAGTTGGAACCAAACCTCAAACCCTTATCTCATTTAGTGAAGAGAGAGTTTGTTGTAGAAGTGAGGAGTTAAGGACTGTTATTGTGAATCACAGCCTTAACTCAGAGAGATTGAGCACTAGGACTCAAGTTATCCTAGGGATCAAAACACTAAGAGAGTGTTGTTGATCAGTGCACCTTGGCACTATAAAACAAGCTAATTCCATTGAGAAGGAATTATCCTGTTCAATCAGGGAAAGTGGATGTAGGAGCTTGAGTCTTTGAACCACTATAAATTTGTGTGCCATTTACTTACTGCATTCTTTATTTCACTTACATTCAAACATATTTTAAAGGAACATAACTCAGTAAGTAAGAAAATCTGTTTTGGACAAAGTCCCTGATAACCTGTATCTTTTCAGAAATTAACTTGGAGTATTTCTTTAAGTCAAAGGCCAACCACATTCCGCACTTAGCAACTCTTTTAGATATTTAGCCAATTGATCACTCAATAGTAATCAGTAGGACAAGTATCTATCAAAGTTCACACTCAGGCCAGTTGTGAGACAACTTGCCTGATAGACCAGTTTGTCAAAAAGAAAAAGAATTTGCATACACAAGTGCATTCCCCCCCCCCCCCATACACTTGTGTTATACTCCACCAAGGACCAACATAGACGACTCGGATTGAGTGTGTTATCACGGAACACTTGTATTTGTCTTGCACTATTCTACTTTAGACTTTATTTTTAGAGGAGTGTACATTTTCCCCTGCCATTGAGTTTTGTCCATGCGGAGGGTTTTCCCAAATAAATTTTTAACGGCACTCCAACTTCTTGCTCAACTTGTAAACTTATGGTTTTAGGTTTTCCATTTCTTCAATATACCATGTCCTTTATTGTCTACATAAACAAAAAAATATAGTTTCCTCGGGGAGGAAAGAATATCAAAAGTTTCAATTTTTGGAAGGGGTGGTAGGGTTGAACTCGACAACGAGGGGTAGAAGAATCTTTTAGGTTGTGTTTGGATGGAGGGATTTCGGTATTGATTTTAAATTCATAATCTAAATCCACTCCACTTGTTTTGGATTAAAAAGTAAATAAGTGGATTTCAAATACTTAACATCTTTTTTTTAGTTAAAATTGAGAGAATTTTAAATTCTCACTGAAACCATGTCATTTGAAATTCATCTATTTTTAAATTCTTTCATTTGAAATCCAAACTAAATCCCCTCATCCAAACACAAGATTTAACTGTGGCCAAAATATTTGGTCTTGAATAAAAAGGGTCTGACTATTTGCACCTTCATTTCGAATGGATGCACTCCCCCGATTGATGCACCCCTCAATTGTCTTAAATGCCCTTGTCTCCATAAACCTAATTTCATCTTCACCCATCTCCATTTCCCCCACCAGTCGGCTGCCGCCCCATTCCCCATCCACCTGACGCCGTGCCCGCCGACCACCGGTCGCGGCCAAAAAAAGGGGAAAAAAATTCTTCATCCCCCACCACCGGCCGTCCGTAGCCCCAGCCATCGCGGTCATCGCCCCTCCCCCCATTTTCTTCTTTTCTTTGATTTTCCCCCTCCCCCGCCACAGACGTCGCGGCCCCTCCCTTTCCCCCACTTTTTTTTTCTTTATTTTTGCTCCCCCTCTCCCCTGTTCTGGATTTCGACCGCTCCCCACACTCCGATCAGTGGATGGCGTCGCCTCCCACACACTCGCCGCCGTCGACCGCCCCCACCCTGATCCCAATTCAAGACGGCGGCCAGGTTTGGAAGTGTGATTTTTTTGGGTTAATTAGGGCTTTCTATAGAAAAGCTGCAGAAAACCTTTTTTTTTTTAATATTTTCGACTATATAATGTCGACCAAATACACCTCGTCGATAAATTATTGTCGACGAGGTGTATTTGGTTGACATTATATGGTTGAAAATATTTTTAAAAAATTATTTTTTTCGACCAATCAATGTCGACCAAATACACCCTCGTCGACAAATCGTTATCGACGGGAGTATATATGGTCGACACTGGTTGGTCGAAATTTATAAAAAAAATTGTGATTTTTCTAAGTATTTTTTTTTAATTTCTGGAATTATTTGATTTTGTGGTCATCGAAAACTGTGCCGTCGGTAGCCGGAAGTAGTGGTTTAGGGGAAAGGAATGACAACAGGGGTGCATTCAGTAGGGAGAGTGCATCTAGTATGTTGCATTTTAGTAAAGGGTATTTTTTATGTTTTGTATAATTATTATATTAATTAAATAAAAGGGGGAGTTGACGAAGTTGGATAGCTCAAGTGGTTAGAGCACCACTACCTAGGCTTTAGATCCTGGGTTTGGATGGGTATTTAATGTAATTCAAAAAAATAAAAAAATAAAAGGGGGAGTGCATCTGAAATGGAGTTGCATATATTCAGACCCGAATAAAAATGATGCGTGGGCTATTTTGGTTGGGCCGAAATTAATGGTTATATTTCTTTGCTGGCCCAAATTTATCATTATAATTAATTTCAATTGGATTTGAATATATGATTTTTTTTTCTACTTTTTATTGTATAGGAATTTCTTGATTAATCTATTAAAAAATCTTAATTAAATTATTGTTTGTAAAATGCTTATATATAATTTTTTTTTGAAGCAAATATATAATTAATATATATTAAATTATACATATATTGCATAATTATTTCGTGTTTGAAACCTGGTCTTTGAATAAACTCAATGATGTTTTTAAAATATATAATTGATAAATAATTTTAAGAAATTGAATTTAAATTGTGTGATAACTATTTTTTCATAAAATGGGTTTCTTTATATATAAATTTCTACTAGATAATAAAATTAATTGTAGCAAATGGCCTAATTTATTTGTGACCAAGATTAATGATGTGGTTCCATGAAAAAACCGTGTAATATACTATGTAAATTTTATTAACATTGATATTTATTCTCTACTTTATAAAAATTAAAAAAATAAGAATGTTGTTATAGTTGTTCTTACAATAACATCTTGGTTTATAGTTGAATCTAATTAGCTGTTACGTTACATTATTTAATCAAACATGATTAAAATGAATAATGTGCAATTGAACTTTCGAATCCTAAAAAGAAAGTTGATAATTTGTTCTAAGCTTCCATAAATGTATCGGGAATATTTACGGATATTTTTTTTTTGAAATATACATTAATGAGGTAATAATTTTTACTAATTATCAAAGTTGTGTATAAATCTCAGAAGTCCACATCTCAATCCTTCATTTTCATCGTCCCTAAAACCGCCATCAACCGACTGTTAATTCTTCCATAATAATTCACCTGAAAATTGAAGGAAAATTGCAGCACCTATCGCCTTTGTTAGTCCATCACTATCACTCTCCAAACCACAAGCTTTTTCGCCTAATTCACCTCATTCCAGATGTGAAGAAACGCAGAGATCTTTCATCGAACACATAGAGTGCACGAAATGATTGGGGCCCTTCACTTAGGTCTCTTTGCGGCGTGCATAGTTCTCTTCGTGCCGATGGGTATGGCTGGTTGGCACTTGAGCCGCAACAAGGTGCTCTTCTTCAGCTGCGCCCTCTTCATTACCCTTGCTGTTGGTGTCCATTTGATGCCCTATTTCCCTTCAATTTCTGCTTTCATTTCCACATCCGAGGTAATTTCATTGCCTACTTCTCTGTATCGTGATTCTTGTCTTCTTTTCCTTCATAGTGTTATGTATAGGGAGGATAGTGAATGTGATGATCTTGTTGGTGGAATTTCTGATAATAATAATAATGAGAGTGGTTGTAAGAAGTCGTGGGAGTGGATCAACACGGGTGAGGTTGAAGAATGTGAGTTTCAGAAGTTGAAAAGATCCGATGCGTCTGATTTGTTGAATGGGTCATGGGTGGTTGTGGCTGGTGACTCTCAATCGAGGTTAATGGCTGTTTCTATGTTAGAGTTAGTTATGGGAGCTGAGGGTGTAGAGAGAATAAGAGAGGATTTGTTCAAGAGGCACAGTGATTATTCCATAGTGGTGGAAGAGATCGGGATGAAGTTGGATTTTGTTTGGGCTCCTTATGCTGCAAATTTGACTGAATTGATGATAAGGTTGAGGCAAAGTAAGACTTTACCAGATGTGTTGGTGATGGGGGCAGGGCTGTGGGATATGCTGCACGTCAACAATGCCACTGAGTTTGGTGTTTCTTTGCGTATTTTACGGGATAATGTATTGGCTCTTTTACCGGTATCTTCTAATTTGGATGTTCATGGTGGAAGGGTGTTTGAGTCTAAATCTAGCCACTTTTTGCATATATTTTGGGTTGGAATGCCAACATTGATAACATCAATGTTAAACACTAATGAGAAGAGGGAGAAGATGACCACCACGGTGTATAATTCTTATGTTACTGAGCTTAATGGAAGCAAGCTCTTGCGTCAATCTGGTGGACCGCTTTTAAAACTTGATATGCGTTTGTTGAGTGATTTATGTGGCACTCATTGTACAGCTGATGGAATGCATTATAATGGAGCTGTGTATGACTCTGCCATTCAAATAATGTTGAATGCGTTGCTCATAGAATCTAATCAGAAACCTTAGTGATTAAATCTTGTTTTTTGGTTGGAAAATTGGTTGTCAGGATCTTAGGTTCCTTTAGGGATTGCGATTATTTGCTATTTTGTGGAGGTTGGCTAGATCTTGCATATGTCAGGTTTGTTTCGTTCCAAGGGCTTCCTTATCGACCTTTATGACATTAATCGAGTCCTGACGTCAACTCAGCTGTTGAAAGTTTATCATCGTAGTTTAGGTGGTGGTTTTCGTTTTTGCTTTTTTATTTGCTAGACTGATACCCAAACAAGTGGAACTTTCATCTTACATCCAATTTTGATGTGAAGAGATACAAAATGTTGTAATAATTCCAAAGTGCATGTTATCAATCCTGAAAAGGTTAGTCAAGATTTCCATTCCAATTTATTTGATCTTTCGTCGTTGAATATTCATTTTGAATATTTTCCCTTTCCTGTGATATGATCTGATCCGACCATTCTTACTTGTTTCTCTGCTACTCCTTTTGCACTGTTCTATCTTGCTGATTTTCTGTGAATATTTTATTATTCTGATATTGTGATTTTTTTAGCATATATGGATTTGATTACTGAGTGACGATATCTTATATTTAGGACATTTATTGGAAATTTTTTTACTTTGTTTGGACTTTAGATGTTCAAATGTATCTTGTATCTACTATCTATGTACTTGAGCAAGCTTATCTGTTTGGTTAAATTTACCCTGTCAAGTTTGAAGGACGTAATATTCGAAAATGTGAAGATGCTTATGTCATTCAGGGTGGGCTTCAAGCCATGCTCTTGCCAAGCTTTGAAAGATCACTTCAATACAGTATATATATTGGTGATTGTGATGTTTCACAAAAGGATTGTGCTACTTGTATAATGCTACCCTTAGGGCTTAAAATGCCTTTTAGCTGGGAGGGGTTGGGACTGTTTTTTGCAACATAGAGTTTGACACTCACTGCCTTTCTTTATAATGTGTATGAGTAGCTATAATTATGTATTTTTGTGCTGTTGATGGATAGGATATATACTAGTTATGTATAAAATAAAATGCACATGGTCACATTGTTCTGTACATCAAAGATATTCATTCATCTCTTTCTTTCAGTATATCACGTGTTACCAAATATTTAAATCATGATTTAGAACCTTTTATTGTTTAATTTTGCGATTTTCAGTTAATGAGCACCTGGAAAATAGTAACACACTGCTTAAGTGCTGTGAAAAAACAGAACAGGATTGTGCTTCGTACTATAGTTGGAGGCTGTGTTTTGGGTTCTTGTTCATATCTGGTATACTTTGTAGTGAGAGGTAGATGACTAGATTCTCGAAGTTATGGTCAGTTTGATTATAGCTTTTAGGAATAATTAGAAGTGGGTTAAACGTGTTATAGTTTACAGTAGACGGGACTCTAAAGAAAACGATCCCCCTCACATGATGTTTTGATGAACACAGTTTGGTAGTTGGGCGTTTATTCAGTCTGATGATTATGTCTTTTATCTATGTACGTAGGTTCGGATGTTGCAAATTGTAGATTATGGAACGACACGTTTTAGTAGCATTCTTTTCTGAACAATGTCTCTTCTGTGTATTGCTGTGCAGCATGAGCATGAAACTTGAGTTTTGGATATTTGTTGATGATTCTTTTTACCCTAATGAATTCCTCCACTTTATATTTGTATGTACTAGTATCACTTATCAGCTTCCTCTCTTCTGCTAGTTTTGGATGAATGAATGCATTTTTGTTACTAGACTAGGCCTCTGGTTTTAAATTACCAGTTTCCTGCATCAAAACTCTCCTTTCCAGGGATTTTGGAATGCCACAGAAAGGACGTGCACAAAAACCCGCAAAAGTATCACATGTATGCTTTATCATGGACCTCCCATTGATAGGAATAACAGTATTGACCCGACCCGAGAGATTTGCGTCAAGCCAGACCTGCCCCGTGTATTGAGAACGAACCGGACCTGCCGCGTATGTAAACAGATTGGGTCTGAGTTTCATGTCTCATTGATATATGCATTATATATATATATATACACATGTGTGCAATACTTCCTCTAATTCTAAATGTATTCCATTTTAGCTATTCACAATGTTTGCAATTTAAATGTCGTTTTGCACCCTTTAATGTTAATTAATTAAGTTTTTTTCAAATTTCCCTCGAACTCATTAAAAATAACTTAGATATTAATTTTAAGAAATCTAAACATAAAAAAGTATTGATGCACTCAATTGTGGATTGGATGTTTTGAATGTTGAACTAAATTTAATTGGATGTTGGTTTAAATTACTGTGGATTTTAAATATTCATATACATGAAAACTATTAGGCTCTATTTGGTGAAAGGAATTTAATATATCGATTTTAAATTCACCATCCAAATTCACTTTAATGGATTATAAATGGATTTCAAATACTTAAATTTTTATTCACGCGCTATTTAGTTAAAATTAAGAGATTTTAAATCATCTATTTTTAAATTCTTTCATTTGAAATACCTCTTCAAATCAAATCCCCTGATCAATCAAACACAACCTTACCGTGGTGAAAAATATGCTAAAAAAATTCTGCATAAAGCAGAAAAATGAAACGGGTCTTCCCCATCCTGCACGGGGTGGAGCACGGGGCAACTATTCCGAACCCGTTAGGCGTACAAGACGTGGGACTGATCCAACGCATTGTATACCAGAATGGGACAAGCCCGGATAATAAAACAATAATTGCAGAAATAAAAGGGTCAATGTTGAGGGGAATTTCGACAATTACCAACGTTATGTCGTTTAATATCCAATCCAAACATGTCAAAAATAACATATAGGCAAGGATGAAAATATCGGTATCGGTGGAAATATCGAGACCTTAAATTTATGGAAATATCGACGGATATATCGATATCGAATATGGATATCGGTAATTTTTAAAAATTGTAAAAATTTAATAACAAGCCTTTAGTACATAAAATCAACAAAATAATTTGAATACATTTTATACCAATGATAAATTTATATAAAATATAATATACAATGTTATTTCATATGACATTTATCGATATTTTTCGATATTTATCGACATTTTCTCGATATTTTCCGATATTTTCTCGATATTTTACCGATATTAGGCTCGATATTGTTATTGTCTACCGATATTTATCAATATTTTCCATTTTTTTACAAATATCGTGGAAATATCGGTTCTTTTCAATATCGATATCGGTGACCCCGAAAAATGAATATATCGAGGATATATCGGGGATATTTTCGGATATTTTCATCCTTGCATATAGGTACAATATTAAAAATTTAATTCTCAAAGGTAAGTTAGTGGTATTTATTTACATTGTTTGGCTTATTTAATATTAAACTTAAGTCTTAAGGTTGGGTCGTAGTCTCGTACAGCTGACTTCACTCAAAAGATTTGAAATTTTGCAATTTGTTTTTTTTAATTTTGGCTTGTTAAATATGTTAGATATATCTAGGTCAACCATAAATATCTCAATTAATTTAAATTAAATTTTAAATAATATATTTTTCAATCATTTGATAGTATACTATCATTCGCCTATAAATGTTTTCGTTATTTTTTTATTGGATTAAAAAAAAATTAAATAAAAGAAAAAAAATTAGAATATAAAGTGAAGTGTAAGAATAAAAAATTAAAAAATATATGAAAAATTTATATGCGGAAGTATCAAAATGGTAAAATGACTAAAATTATATTTTTAATAAGACGAAATACACGGATCATAACAAACTGAGCATTAATGCGGTGTGGGGCGAAGGTGAAGTCGAGTGGTTAGCAAAAGACGCAGTAGGTAGGTCAGGAGGAATATTGAGTGTATGGAACAAGGAGAAATTCGTTGCGGAAAATAACTGGAAGGTGGAAGGAGCCATAGGAATTGAAGGAATATGGGTCGAAACAGGAGTTAGGCAGGCTGTAGTTAATGTGTACAGCCCGTGCGATTACAGAGGTAAACGTAATCTTTGGGAAGCCCTCAGTCTAAAAATGTCGAGTAGCAATATTATGAGTTGGTGTTTGATCGGAGACTTCAACGAAGTTCGGCATGCTAATGAGAGAAAGGGGAGAGCCATTCAATTGGCAAATTCCAGCAGTACAAAATTTGAGGAATTCATAACAGATGCAGGCCTGGTGGAAATCCAACTTTCAGGAAGGAGGTTCACCTGGTCCAGGTTAGACGGCAAAGTATGCAGCAGGATCGACAGAGCTCTAGTTACGGACGAGTGGGTCTCAAGTTGGGGCGAATACAAACTCAGGGGTCTCGATAAAAACAATTCTGATCACTGCCCTATTTTCCTCCACGGCTGTATCCAAAATTGGGGGCCAAAACCGTTTCGGTTTTTTAATTCGTGGCTAGACCAGGAGGAACTGCTCCCATTGGTACAAGAGAGATGGTCATCATACGCTCTGGAAGGAACAGAGAGCTTCATCTTCAAAGAGAAAATTAAGTTCTTAAAAAACGACATTAAGAAATGGTGGGAGGAGATCAAAAGGAATTCTGATAGAGTATTAGAAGAGGCAAAGAAGACAGCAAATGCACTAGATAGAACCCAGGAAGAAAGAGACCTGAATGGTGAAGAATGTATGGCCCTCAAACAAGCTAGAAGTCAGGTGTGGAGATCAAAGAAAATCAAAGACAGGGATGCCTTCCAAAAATCTAGAATCCAATGGTTAAAAAAAGGTGACACAAACTCAGCCTACTATCACAAGTGTATTAAAGACAAGAGGAAAGGCAACCAAATTGAAGGGCTCCTGATCAATAATGTTTGGAACGAAGAGGTCTCAACGATCAAGAGCGAAATATTCGAACACTTCAAAGCCCAATTCTCAAAAACCCAAAGTGAAAGAGTCCATATTAAACACTTGGTGTCAAAGAAAATTGGGAGACATGAAAACGATCTACTCACTGCCCCATTCCTCGAAGAGGAAATAAAAAATGTTGTTTGGGGTTGTGGGGGCAACAAGAGCCCCGGCCCGGACGGCTTTACTTTCAAGTTCATAAAAAAGTCATGGCTTATTATTAAGGCAGACATCGTGAAAGTGCTAGAGGAGTTCCACCGAACGGGCAGAATCGTGAAAGGAGGAAATCCAAGCTTTGTAACTCTAATTCCAAAGAAGAGAGGGTCAAGCCTCATAAAAGATTTCCGCCCCATCTCCCTTATCAGCTGCCTTTACAAGATTATTGCTAAAGTACTTGCGAATAGGCTATCTAAGGTCATAGACATAGTTATCTCCGAAAACCAGAGCGCCTTCGTGGGTAAGAAGCAAATAGGGGACAGCATACTTGTCCTGAATGAATCACTGGACTTTATCAAGAGGGAAAGAAGAGATGGAATCATCCTCAAAGTGGACTTCGAGAAGGCATATGACTTGGTATATTGGGAGTACATAGATTAAATGATGGAAGGGATGAACTTCAACTGGAAATGGCGACAATGGATCAGAGGATGCCTATCATCGGCGACAATGTCAATCTTAGTCAACGGTAGCCCAACGAGTGAATTCCAGTTACAAAGAGGAATGAGACAAGGTGACCCTTTATCACCGTTTCTTTTTCTCATTGCCGCGGAAGGCTTCAGTTGCCTCATGCATAAAATTATAGAGATGGAGAGATTTCAGAGTCTACATATCGGCAATAGTAACGTTCAGGTGAGCCACCTTCAATTCGCGGACGACACAGTCATTCTGGGAAAAGCGACTGTCGAGAACGCCAAGGCGATGAAAGGGGTGCTAAGGCTGTTCGAATTAGCGTCAGGATTGAAAGTGAATTTCTCTAAGAGCTCAATTCACGGGATCAGGATCAGTGCGGAAAATCTCGCGACTCTCGCTGGCATTATCGGATGTATCCCAGGTTCTACTCCATTCACTTATCTCGGCCTTCCAATCGGATCAAACTTCAGGAGAAAAGAGATCTGGAAACCAATGATCGAGAGGCTTCGGAATAGACTTTCAGGCTGGGCCAGGAGACACTTATCTTTGGGAGGGAGGATCATACTCCTTAATTCAGTCCTCACAGCCATGCCGTTGTATTACTTATCTTTCTTTAGAGCCCCGTCGAGTGTTATTCAAATCATCAAACGCCTACAAAGGAATTTTCTGTGGGGTGGAAATGACAACAACAGAAAGATTGCTTGGGTTAGATGGGAGAGAGTGTGCAAGAGTAAACCAAAAGGAGGTTTGGGGGTGAGAGATATTGATGCATTTAATAAAGCCCTATTGTGCAAATGGATATGGAGGTGGTCCAAAGAGGAAAATTCTTTATGGTCACGTATCCTCAAGTCTAGATATAATCCCGTCGGTTATGTCGGAAGTAGGAGGGCAGACATGTCGAAAGCCTCGCTGTGGTGGAGAGATTTAAGCAAGATTATCGAGGGCCCCGAGGGTGCTCTGTTTTATAACAATCTGAGTTTCAATTTAGGGAATGGGGCTAGTGTTAGCTTCTGGAAGGACCCATAGGTAGATGGCAGAACTGTACTAAAAGATAAATTTAAAATGCTATTTAATATCTCAACTAATAAGGATGGAAGGGTCAAGGAATTTCTTTTAGATGATGGAATCACGTGGGTGTTTAGCTGGTCTAAGTTGTTCAATGCTACTGATTTCATGTCTTTTGCTTCTTTATGGTTGAGTATTTGCAGGTTTAAGATCAATAAGGCAAAGAAGGATACATTGAATTGGAAGGGCTCAAAGTCAGGGGTGTTTAACACTAAAAGTATGTACGATATACTAACCGTCAACGCGGATCCAGGAGCCGAGCAGAATGGGCGATGGCCAAAGATCTGGTGGAAAAGCATCCCAACAAAAGTCTCGGCGCTGGTATGGAAGGTGATGCACGGTAGAGTGGCAACAACGGATAACTTATTGAAGAGGGGCATTAACCCGGAATCGCTCAGCGGCGTATGCTCACGGTGCAACGTGGGGGCGGAGACGGTAAACCACACTTTCATTACTTGTCCTACGACCTTGTCGGTCTGGGTTTTGATTCACAGATAGCTAGACAACAGCCTAAATTACTCAAACACAGTGAGAGAGCATATGACGGAGTTTTGCAGCAAAGGGTCAAGCGCTCTCAAGAGGAAAATCTTAGGCATCATTTGGCAATGCACGATATGGAAAATCTGGAAAGTTCGGAACGATGTAATTTTTAACGAGAAGAGACTGACCTCAGAAGAAATTATGGAAAGTATCAAGTTTAGTACATGGAAATAGGTGAAAACCCATAAGATTATAGAAGCCTCATTTTACGAGTGGGATATAGCCCCTTGGGTGTGCTGTTCTAAATAAACTATGTTAGAAATTGAAAGAGTAAGTGTAACAACAATGTAAACGGGTTTTGAGTAACCCTTATACCCAGTAGTGAAATAAAGTCCCACCTTTACTTTAAAAAAAAAAAAAAAGAATGTAATGTAGAATAATAAAATAATGATAAATGTAGCACATTATTTATTACTCCTATTATAAAATATAGGTGGCGGCTTTGTGAAAATAAATGTGGGGCGGCGAGCGGTGGAAAAGTGCAAAAAGGTTTGCCCACCTCCACCATTAATTCTAGAAACATTTAATCTTTGCTAATAATTTAAATAAATTACATTAGCGCGCAGTATTAAAAAAAAAAACTATCTTAATGGGAAAATAAACATTTTTGAGTTCATTTTGAAAAGTTATTCTGAGAGAAAAATGAATCTGCTTACAACTAGTACTTTCTTTTATTAGACGAGTACAATTTTTAGTTATCTTCTATATTTTTAAATTAACAAAAAAAAAAAAGTTCAAATATTACTCCATCTTCTTTGAATTTAAACGTACGTCAAAATTAGGGATATTAATGAGCCAAGTTTAAAATTCAACTCAAATTCGATTGAGTTTTTTTTACGAGTATTTTTTTTTTAATTGAAGCTTGACTTGGTATATAACGTGACATTAAAAAAATATTCTCATTTTATATTACCTTTGTCTCTTTTAAAAATTTACACAAACTTTTGATATAAAGATTAAAAAAAATATAATATTAAATATGTAATTAATAGTTGGAGTAGAAATCATACAAGAAGAAGAAAAACAAAATAAAAATAAAAATAGAGAGATAAAAATAAATAAAAGTAAAGAGATAGTTAATTTTACGGAATAAAAAAATGTAAACTTTAAATTAAAATAGACAAAAATAGACGAAAAAGAGCAATATATAATTCTGTTAAATAGACAAAAATAGAAACTATATACTTCTTAAATAAACAAAAATAGAAACTAAAATAGTAAATCTTAAGAAGACAAAAGCAATACAGTTAAACTTCTATAAATTAATAACATTGGGAACATGGAAATTTATTAATTTAAAGAGGTATTAATTTATCAATAAATTAATATTTATTAATTAAAAAAAAAAATCTTTAAAATTTAGCAAATTTAGTGCATATGTATTGAAAATAAATGAATTCATATATGTTTACTTGCTTATATTAATGCATCAACCAATTTTTTGTAACTAATTAAATATATTCATTGTATACATGTTTACATTAATTTGTTGCACTTAAATATATTCATGGTGAATGAAACATATACTCCACTATATAAATCTCAACATGGAAATAAAATAATTAATAACAATGTCTTCTCATCTAAAAGGCATTCCAAAATCATCCATGAATGATCAAATGCTTAAAACATTATGTGAGTATAAGAGAGACCATCTCATATGCACTAAAAAAGATTTACAAGAGTGAATTGATGAAAAATATTATTTGAAAGTTAGTCAAAGTACCATATATTTATATTTTAGCAAATTATCATAATATTTATAATTGTAATTTATGAATTATTAATTTAGAGTTTTAATATGATCTAATATTTATAAAGGAATTTTTTGAAAAATTATTATTTTATTATCTTATCGAATTTGATGATTTTTTACAAAAATCAAATTGAAACAGAAATATTTTATTATTTTAAAAAGTTTATTAATTTATAGAGTATTAATTTAAAGAGACTAATCCATCTCAAAAACTACACAAATAGTTTAATTAAATTAAATTATTTAGAATCAACTGGTCAACTTTTGTTTGTAAAATACTACTAGTACAACTGTATAGGTTGCAGTAAAAAGCAGAGAGAGGACCAATAAAAATCTTACAATTGGAGCCGACATAGTAGCGAGTTCTTACACGCGCGATAAAACTGTTGAAAAAGAGCGAAAAAGAGCAGTGGTGGGCCCTCAACCGCCACGTGTCTTTGAATTTCAGCCACAACTTTCAAGCTTTTTCCCGATACTTCTGTTCATTTACATTTCATAACTCTTCTCTCTCTCTCTCGTTTTTATTTTTATTTTTATTTTTTTAGCTGAATAATATTTGGGTCTTGCACTTCCGTCGATTATTACAGCCTTTTTTGGCTTCTTTTTGTTGTGTTTTTCTCTGTATTGACATAAAGATCGAGCCTTTGATGTATTTCTGCGGAAAATCTGTAATTTTTTGTGTAATTGGACAGTCCCTTTTCTTGATTTGCGCCGCTTGTGTTGAGTGCCTGTAAACTGTTTGATTTTATGCTAAAATGAGGAGAGAATATGATTTTGGTCGCAATATTTGATTTATTTTTCCCGATTAGAAATTAGTTCCATTCAGCTAACAAGATTCGGAAAAACTATGGATTATGTTGCTATGTTAGTAGAGGTAAGGCCATGATTAGATTTTGCCTTGATTATTTAATTCAGAGAGTGTGATTTTATATTTCGTAATTTGTTTCTATGTGTATTGATCTCTCTAGTGTATTATATATGGAGCTTTAGTTCATTCAGACTATGAAGTTTGTCCTCTTTAAGGTTGCTGCATAGATTAAGAAATACGGTAGAATAAGTAGACGTATTAGTGTTATGTGATTGAGAGAGAATAATATGATGAATTGTGTGAAAGAGTACTAATAGAAAAGGAAAGTTGGGATGGAGGGAGTAGTTAATATGTAGCATAAATAGTTTGGAAAGAAACAATTAATGGAGATATGTTATATAATTATGTAGGAGTATAAATGAGAAGATATGTCTTGATGACTTAACCGGACATAATTGGAAAGAAACACATTATGCAGGATTGTGCTGAACATGGGATGTTCGTTATACTTTGTTTCGTAAAAAGTCAATGTGCAACGACACGTGCATTTATAATTTACTAGTACCGTACATGATGATGCAAGTAAAAGAATTGGAATGTTTGTATGAGCAAATTTGCTTTGTTTTGAACTATATTTTCAACTGCAGGAAAAGCATGGAGGTCGTACGAATGATGAAATCTTGTTTAAGAGTAAAACTAGTGATAAGGATGTTCAGTCTACTTTAAAGGTTAATATTGTCTCTATCGTTAAGTATGAATATGTTCGTTCAGACATCCATCTTACGTTGGCTATGGTGCTGTGTATTGTATTTTGTTTGGGATAGGTGAGGAAGCCGTATACGATTACTAAACAAAGGGAAAGGTGGGCAGACGAAGAGCATACAAAATTTCTTGATGCCTTGAAACTTCATGGACGAGCATGGAAGAAAATCGAAGGTGACTTATTGATTGGCATACGTGTTTTACGAGTCTATAAATCTTCTAGTAAATGATGAGATTATGTTATTTCTTTTTCCAGAGCATGTTGGGACAAAAACGGCAGTTCAAATCCGAAGCCACGCACAGAAGTTCTTCTCCAAGGTACTGTCTGTTGTTTAGTAATATATGAGCTTTTTGTGTAGGCAAATTTTTTATATACCAGTTGCACACGAAGTGCATTTTCTAAAAGTATTAGTTGTTTCATACCAAGATGAGTTTTACACAGACAGAATACAATTCTGGATTATTTCTCTCTCCCATTACACTAATGACTTCATTTAAAATAATAAACATGTGTAATCCCAATATACATATTTTAAAGCATTTACACACTTCTAATATAGAAATGACTGTAATTTGGGACAAACCGAAAGGAAAATCTGACTATCTTTGTGGGATGGAGAGAGTAGTTTGTTAGTATTAGTTAGTATTTCACTAGTTGTTTCATTAAAAAGTATTAATTGTGGATTTTAGATTGCTCGGGAATCTGAAGATGGAGACACGACTGATGCAAAACCAATCGAGATTCCACCTCCTAGACCTAAGAGGAAACCAATGCACCCTTATCCTCGGAAGCTTCTGGCTAAAACTGGAATATCGATGCCTGAGAAATTAACAAGATCGGTCTCTCAGAACTCATCTATTTGTGAACAGGAGAACCAATCTCCTGTATCCGTCTTATCTGCAAATAGTTTAGACACATTTGTTCAAGCTGATTCGTGTCCACCCAACGATAGCCTATCTCCTGTCTCGTCCGCTCTTGCTCCCAATGATGGTTCAGAAGCACCTAAGACGTCGATACCAGATGACTCGATATCTCAACTTGGCAACGGAGATGAAAATCCTAATCCCGTTCCTCTGGTATTAATTAACCTGATTGTTTAGCTATTATTATGATACGATTAAGATGAGACTAACTTGTGATCCTTTTTACTAAACAGAAACTGCAGCTTTTTTGTCGAAATGATGATCTTGTTCAAGAAGATCAATCATCTGTGCAATGCCTGAAGCTTTTCGGTAAGACATTATTAGTCAAAGATTGTTTTCAAACATCTGAGGAGACGTGCAAGCACGACTGTTTGGATAAAACCGAGGAAAATTGTTTATTTCCTCGGAGAGTCGTAAAGGGTCCAGTTCTTTTGTCATGGTTGACACTTTCATCTCACCAAGTGCATAATCCTGAGACGTACGAGAAGAAAGAAAATGTGGATAAAAACGAAGAAAATGAGGCCTCTTCTAGCGGATCAACATCAAACGAAGAAAAACCATGTTCGTTGTTGAAATTAAGTAAAAAAAGTTCAGCAAGCTCGGAAGATTGTAGAAAGGGGTTTGCGCCGTACAAAAGACGCATTTCTGAGCGACGAGATTGCTCGTATGTAGAGGATACAGATTTTTCTAAGGTGTGAGTTAACTTAACAGGATAGCTTGAAGCAAATGGGAGCACAGTCTATCATCCTCTCTCTTATTAATCTTTTTGTAATCTTTCATCTTGTCATTTGCATAATCATCTGCATTTTTTTGACAATTGTTTAAGGTTCAGAAAATCTTTAATGTATTGGTTTGGAAAATTTGATATCATAAATAGAAAAATTACGATTATATTCTTGTTAGTTATTTCACCTTTTCTTTAACAAATAGTAATCATTTTAAATATTATCTTAATCTGTGACTTAAACAGAGATGCACATGTAAGAAGAGACTCCGGAGAGAGGGATAGGAAAGTGAAAAAGTAGAGATGGATTGTTGTCGAAAAAGAAAATGAGTTACTAAACAAGAAAATATTGAAATATAAAATTTGTTACAATTTTATTTAGTTCAAAAAAAAAAGAGAGAGAAACAAACCAGAAAATAAAGATTCACTGTCTTAATTTGTTTACTTCGAATCAAATCCATAAATAATTAAATACCTCGTGAATATGACAAGAATTCTCTGTGTGATGTCCAAATCAAACATTTTCTGTTTCAATTATATTGCCCCTTCCCTTTTGGTAGAGGGGGATTCAATATCATGTTTATCTTCTATCATGGGGTTGCTTCATGTTAGGAAATGTAACAAATTAGAATACTCAACACACGTGGACAACAGCTCGATTAGACTCGCTCCTTTTAATAAATAAGTCGAATTTAGACCTAGTCTAAAGTCCATTTATTTATAGATGTGTGACACTTGAATTTTTTTCAAAAATCTTTTAAGTTCACGTATATTTTTATTATTTAATATAAAATATTTTATATTCAATAACTATATTTTAATTAATAAAATTATACTACAAGTAATTATATATTTAAACAAAATATTAAATAAAGCAAATCAATCATAATAAATTCAAAATTGCATTAAAAATAGAACAAAACAAATAAATTTAAATTTCAAAATGGTATAAAAGACCCTAAATGGGTTCTTAAAAAAGTTAGACTAGACCCTATTAGAAAATTTGTACTAGGTAATAGACCAGACTTAGTATGACAACTATATAGACTCTAGAGTTTTTATTTGAGCTGAGCCGAATATTTAAAGTTCGAACTCAACTCCACTCGAACTCTTGTTAAGTTGAGATTACATTAATGAGTAGGAGAGCGAGTTCAATTGAACTTGTAAACTAGTCTAATGAAGTTCAAAAAAAAAAAATAGATATCGAGTCTAACAAGTCAAATTTACTCGTTAGTAAATCAAGTATCTAACGAACTTAACTCGTTTGTCAATATAAACAAACAAAGTTCAAGCTTTAACGAGTCGAGCTCTCGTTTCTTTTAACAGCTCTACCAAGCTCAGACTTTTGAACATGAAGCCCTGCTAGGCTTGGCCTATTTCTACCGGAGATTGATATGTGCAAACCAAAGTCATGTATTGTATTTTGGCCACCAAACAAAGAAATGACACGTTCATGTGGTATACAGCCATCACATTCACATGTATTGAACAAGATACAAAATAATATGATGATGAGAAAACGAAAGCTGCAAAGAGGGGCAAGTGAATGAATCATAAAAGTTGAGAAAATAAATTCCAAACACAAAAAATAGTAACACACAAGTCTAATTTCTAACATCACAATCCTTGGAAGCACCAAACTGAGAGCAATCTCTTCTCTTCTCTTCACCATCCCACCAAAAATAATCGGTTATCGAATCGCCATTCCACCAACTCCACCTTCAAATTCCCTGATATATTGACAGAAAACAACACTTGAACATGCTTCTCACTCTAGGTTTACAACATTAACTTGCTTTCCCCGAGATTCTCAGTCTGGATCCGGGTTCCACCCGAATAGAAACGGGTCGCCCCTTTCTCAAATGAAAAGCACGATGAATTGTTCCATGAGTTTCACAACTTAAAATTGTTATCAATTCCTTGTGCCAGTCATGTACTATATATATTACATACATCCTTAACTAGTCAATATATCAAAATCTAATCAAAATATCCAAAAATTTACCCCAAAGAAAACTCAAAACATGTGGGAGAGCGCGAGCTCGTCATCTGTTTCTAGATCACTTGCGCTTAATCTGCAGGTTGGTAATTCCAGCATTCACCTTTTGAACACTAGACTCACTCTTCACCTCGTCATTCGTCTGATTCCCAATATTAAGCCATGGGTGCTGTAGACACTGCTGGGCAGTTGGTCGCTTTTCTGGCTCAAAATCGAGCATGGGACAAAGAAAATCCGCAAATTCACGAGCATCAGCATCGGAGAATTTGTACTTATCAATAAGCAATCGATCAAGAGATCCATATTTCAGCCTTCTGATCCTCTTCAAGTCCCCATATCTATCAAAGTAATCTTTGGAGCGAGCCCCACCTGTGGCAATCTTTTATTCAACCGCTGTTAGAAACCATTGTAGTTAGATCGAGTAATATAGAGACATGAGAAATACATGTTCACCTTCCGTGGAATCTTTCCGAGGAGCTCCATCATCAAAGCCAGGTGATCCTGAAAAAGAAATCCGTTAGAAACTCGCTATGTTCACTAGTTGATCATCAAAGGGTAAAATTAGTTATAAATCTTAATCCAACCACAATGTACACTTATATAAGTAATATACTTCAAAATTAATGCATTCCATCAAAGACAGAAGCGATGAAAAACCAAGAATGGCCAGCAGCACCTCAAGAAGACATCATTAAACGGGAGTACCCAACAAGATGATGTGAATTAAAAAGTTGCTCTTACAGATGAAGCATACTAAAGTTGTTATCGGTGAATCCTATAATGCATGAAAATGATAGTAAGTGTAGATTATAACCTCATCCTCACTGAAACCTTGTCCAGTCTTGGGAGTAAACATCATCTCTCCAGCTGCAAGCTCGAACGCAGTACAAGCAAATGACCATATATCAGCAGAAAAAGAATAACCGGATTGAAGTATAACTTCTGGAGCTCTATACTGCCTTGTTTGAATTTCTTCAGCAATTGGCCGTTCAGCCCAACATGCATTTCCAAAATCCACAACCTTGCATCTCAAGTCTATACCATCCAAGCACCTAGCAGGTTTTGCAGGAATTATGCTTACCCCTCCCATAGATGTTCGTCTTTCTGATATTCTTGCAACTGCTCTTCTTGCCCTTTGTTTCAGTTTTTTCTCAATACTATTTATGGGAACTCCACCATTTGGGATACCCTCAGGCTTTTCAAGGATGGGTGTCATTCCTGAACGAATTGGATCCTTTGAAGGATTAATAGTAGAACATAGAAGAATGTTCTCCGGCTTTAGGTCAGTATGAATAATTCCTAATTCGCGATGCAAGTAATCCAGAGCAGTCAAAATGCATTTGCATATCTCCCTAACTCTGTTAAATTCAAGACCTTTATACCGGTTGTACTTGATTAAGCCGAGCAAACTATCACCAAGAAATTCCAGGACCATGCATAAATGCTGTCCATTTGGGCCCGTGTGTTTAAAGTGGTCTACTAAGCGCACAACAGATTTTTTGTTTGTGGGATCACCAGTGGCAATGGCAGAAAGTACTTCAATTTCATGAAGTGCTGCTTGCGCAAATTGTGGTGCACTTTTTTGAATCTTCATGGCAACATATTTCTATGAAACCAAGCAAATTATAAACAAGAAAAATGTTAGTTCTAACATTAATAAAAATCATCTGGGAGAGCTCTCCAAAACGAAATGGAGTCAAAATACTGGAGTATTAAATATTTGCAAGTGTACGACAGAGACAACCCCCTGTACTTGAAAAGCATACTTTCCTAGTAACATAGCTTGGGATAACAAACAAACTTTCATATTAATTGGTAAGACAGGACCATAATATGACATTAATAACATCGCCCGGTTGTATACAAAGATGGCTACAATAATGTATCCCTTTCATGAGTCGTCTGAATTTAAGTTAACGCACTAAATGTCAGCTATTACAGTTGAGTGTTGTGTATAAAAATTGAATGCAGTTCCTTTCCTGAAGTATCTATATTTCAAAGTTTTCATCTACTCATCATTATCAGCGAATTCAGAGTTCTACAAGAAGTTTTGAAGATGCAGGTAGCTACTAAAATAAAAACCAAATTCTGATTCTACTCATTAAAAACAAGAATTAATAAATGAAATTTAGAAACTCTAAACATTTGATCCAGTCACGATCTTCGAATCAATACAATACAATACAATACAATACAATACAATACAATACAGGTAGCAAAACTTAAAACAAAAAATGAAATCGAAAACAAGTGAAAAGGAGGAGAAATTTCTTACGGATGATTGAGTATCATAAGCGAGCCAAACGGTGGAGAACTGACCCCAGCCTAGTTTCTTCTGAGCGATGTATCGACCTCCGGCGAATGAATCGCCGATTCTAACGGCGTGGTAGCCTCCTTTCCTGTAGGAATCGTATCCTTCATCCTCGTCTTCGGATCCTGAGGAGGACGATGGGTTCTCGGACATGATTAGCACAATAATCTGCAAAAAAAAAGGTCAGAAATCGGCGATCCGTACAGAAATGACGATCGGCGATCGGGTGATTTAGTTTTTGAATTATAATTTATTGGGCGTGGTGGAGAAGGTTGGGTGGAAAAGCTGCAATGGTGGAGGAGATTGATCAATTTATTGAAAATGTAAATTACTATTTTTAATTAACGAGTGCGATGATATGTGTCTTTCAACACACAAAACTCTCTCCACTTTTTGCTCTTCCTTCTTCCTTTCTTTTCTGTTTTACCCATATAAATTTCATCAATTATTATCACAAACATTTTTTCATACTTAAATATTCAATTATCCAATATATTTTTAAACAAAATATAGTACTAGTATTTGGCATGGTAGTAAACTAACGGTTTAATTCAACTTTTGTAATATTTCGTTATCTAAAATTTTAACACGTGTCCTCATAATTATTATTGAACATTAATTATTACGGAGTATTTTTTTCTATTTTACATGTGTCAATAATTTAAACAGTGAAATGTAAAGTGGAATATAAAAAATGATAAAGATGATTTCATTTCGTACTCTCTGCAAAGAATATTGAATGCAGATTTTAAGAAAAAAAATGTAATGATTTTTTTCATTTTATAGTTTATACTCTTTCCTCCCAAAATAATGGTCCTCTTTTATTTTTAGACAAATTAATAAAATATCATTTATTATATCTAAAATTCTAATTTTTACCTAAAAACATCTAAATATACCCAAAACAATAATCTTTTTTTTTTTTGGAGGGGAAAACAATAATCTTTTAAATATGAGCATTTTACACCTTTAAAAAAAAGAAAGGGGGGCTATAATTTAGGACAAATAAAAAAGAATAAAAGATACTATCGTTTTGGGAGGAATGAAGTATATATCGTAAAAAAAAATGGTCGAATTGAGTGTATGATATATTTCAAAAGTAATGACATGAATGATAAATATGTGTATTGTGAGGGTGAAAAGATGGTAAAAAATATTTTTATTAAATTTTTTTTTTTTTTTTTTTTTGTAGAACAGATAAAAAAAGAAACTATACAAAATTTTGTGGAATTACAAATTTGAAATGATGGGACGTTAAATTATAGAAAATTTTCAAATGATTATAAACTCCTACATATGATTATAAAGTATAAACTCCTGCATATGATTATACTTAAGCATGCACCCAATTCAAATGATGGCACGTTAAATTATAGAAAATTTTCATTTGTAGCAATTCGATTTATTTGGCGTGAAAACATTTCAAAGTTTTTTCCAAGTTTGATGACTAATTTCCATAGCTTGAATTTCGTATTAACACAATTGGTAATACAATTTATTGATTTTAGTTTTGGTATGAAGAAAAATTAATTAAATAAGTATATTTTATATATAGAATTCAATAATGATTGCTTGAATTTGGATGTTTTTATCATGGAAAAATTACTTGCATACATTTTATTATACTCCCTCTATCCATTAAAAGTGTGCTCACTTTTTTTTATACATGTTTTAAATTTTATTTATAAAGAATATATTTGGAATAACGAGTAAAGAATATATATATATTTTTTTGAATTACATTAAATACCCATCCCTTTTTCCCTCCCCATGACTCTAAAGTCTAGGTAGTTAGTGATCTAACCACTTGAGCTATCCAACTTCGTCAGTATATTTGATAGATACTCAATCTTGTTATTAAAGTAAAAAAATAAATATTCAAAAGTGAACTATTTAAATAGAATAAACGTATTTTTTGTGGACCTAAAAAAATAAGTGAGCACACTTTTGGTGGACGGAGGGAGTATTGTTTACTAACACTAAACATTTATTAGGGTATGTTTGATCTAGAATTTTGAAATTTAAAGTAGGTAGATAGTAAAGATATACGTTAGTTTTTTAATTAAATAGGATAGGTTTAAACTGCAAATGAGAATAAAATATGTAAATAGTGATAAATAAAATAAGAGTGATATATATATTTTTTTAATTTATGGATATTTGTAAGGGTAGATGCAAATGCAGCCTTAAGATAATGCAGGTGGTGGTGCTGCACAAGGTCCCTTTCTGGCAATGGCCCCATTCGTTTATTTCATATAGACTGTTTTTTTTTTTTTCATTCTTGCTATTTTAAAAGGGTTGGGGTACATACCCCTCCAGCTTTGTTTAATACACTCCCTTCCATCATTTATTAATTAAATATACATGTAAAATACCCAACTTGGCCTTTTTAATAAATATAGTAAGATATATACACCTCCTACACCCTAACCCTAATTCCTAACCCTAACTCCACAAACTCCAAGGGAAGCAGCCCGTCCCCGCCGCTGATGACACCGCCCCACCTCCGTCGCCGGCACCAGCATCCAACACTCTACCTCCGGCGACCACCGCCCCACCACCAGCCGACTCAGTTCAAAAAAAATTAAAAAAACTTTTAAAAAATATACATTTTTTTCGGCAAACCAGTGTCGATCGACACTGGTTTGTTGACCACAGAGTGTGTAGTCGACTATGATTTTTTTTTTGGTCAGTAAAATAAGTTTTATTCACAAAATGTACAGTGTACAAGTATGATGATATTTGGTGGCAGTGGAGCACCAATTATCAGCATGAATAAAACAGAGTTAAGGCAGCAGCCTTCAATATTTTAGTAAAACACTTCCTAATTAATCTCCTATCAGCAGGTTTGGGGTATATCTCCAGGTCTTGAAATCTAGGCTTCTGAGTTTCATATCCTTGGCAATGATCCAGCTCCAGAGTCTCGATATGACATCTTCCACGATTATATCTGGCTTCATCTCCTCATCTCTGAAGATTTTAGCATTTCTGCCTTTCCATATAGACCACACCACACATTCCCAAAGGCTTATGAGGATCATATTAGCTCTTTTTCCTTTGTACAGTTGACTGAAATAGAGGAAACATTCTGTGGGATTTGCAGGCACTACAAATTGGAATCTCAGCCAGTTGGACACCTTCATCCATATGAGGTACGATATAGGGCACTCGATAATAATATGACGTACCGTTTCCGAGTCTGCTCCACAGAGGCTGCATCTGACGTCGCTGTTTGGGCCCAACGCCCCTCTCCTTTGTAACTCAGTTTTGGTTGGTATCCTACCCAAGATCACCCTCCAGGAATGGATCGAAACTTTAGCAGGTGTGATTTTATTCCAAATCATTTTAAAGGCTTTTTTATTCTCTTCGTGTGGCATACTTCCACTCCCGTTCGCAAGCAGCCTCTCGTATGTTTCTTTAGTGTTGAATCTTCCCTTTGATGATAAGCTCCATATCCAGAAGTCCTCCATGTCTTTCGTCGGCCTGTACCTGTTAATCACATCAAGTAATTCGTTAAGCATAATATTATCTCTATCTCTAAGAGGTCTTCTCCATTCCCATCTCCATTCCCACTCATTTTCGTTCCATGTTCCCATCTCACTCAGCCGTTTCCCCTTATCCAAAGTAAGGTAGTATAGTCTAGGGAAGCTATTTTTGAGAATTGAATTCCCAGCCCATCTATTCTCCCAGAAGAGGATGTTGCTTCCATCTCCCACCCCTCTTTTTAAATTCTCCCAAATCCAGTCCTTATTTGCTCCTTCCGCTTCTTTCCCAACTTTGATAATATCCCCCCACCATCCACGGGCTCGTCTAGAGTCTGTTGGGATCGATGGGATCATCTCTTCTCCCCATTTCACCCCCCATCTCGACTCTATCACTCTAGCCCATAGGCTGTCTCTCTCAGTGAGGAACCTCCATACCCATTTCCCAAGAAGTACTTCATTAAATAGCTTCAGGTTTCTGACCCCTAGTCCTCCTTCTTTTTTAGGCTTGCATATAGTTTTCCAGTCGATCCAAGAAATCTTCTTTTTGTCATTTGCACTATCTCCTCCCCAAAAGAAATTTCTCTGCAGGCTTGTGATTTCCTTTAGTGTGGCTCTCGGTGCTCGGAATGTAGAGAGGTAATAGACCGGAATGGATGATAGTACGGCCTTGAGTAATGTAAGTCTGCCCCCTATGGAGATTTTGAGACCTTCCCATTTCTTCAAACGACTTTTTATCTTCTGTGATACTTGTTTCCATTCCAAAATTGACCTGGTAGGTGCCCCGACTTTCATTCCAAGATATATAAATGGTATTTTGCCGACATGGCAGCCCACAATTTCCGCCATTGTTGCAGATTCTTCCTCTGATATGTTGATTCCATAAACACAACACTTGTTAGTATTTACCTTCAGACCGGAGACTCTCTCTAGGATTTTTAGGAATCTCTTAATGAAATTAATGTTCTCTAATGTTGCTTCCCCTGTGAAGATTGTGTCATCCGCGAATTGGAGATGAGAAATCTGCACCCTATTCCTCCCTACCTCGATTGGTTTATAAGCTCCTTGGGAGGTAGCCTTCGTTAGCATGATGCTAAGCCCTTCCCCCCTAATCAACAACATTTCAACGAACGACAATTTCTTGTCGACCACAAACATTATGATCGACAACAATTTGTGGACCATAAGGTATATGGTCGACAAGAAATTGTCGATCGAAAATGAAAAAAAAAAACCCAGAAACCTTACCTGTTTCGCGAAAATAGAGAAAGAAGCCGTTGGGGGAGAAGATGGGGGCAAGGCGGTGGGGGAAGGACGAGGCGGCGACGCTGGAAGAGGGAGGCGGCGCCGCCGCTTCCAGTTGTAGAAATTAAAAAAAAAAAAACAGAAAAGGAGAGAGGGGGGAGGGAGCAGTCGTCGGTGGGAAAGGAGGAAGGGTCGTCGGGGGAGAAGGTTAGGGCAGGGCGACGGTAAAAGCAGGGGGCGGCGCCGCCACTGCCTGTGCAGAAAATAAAAAAAGAGGAAGGATGGTGGGCGGCTCAAGCGCGGGCACTGCGGTGGGCGGCTGGCAGTGGAGTGGGCGGTGGGCGTCTAGCGGTGGGCGGCTGACGGCCGGAGCTGGCCGGCGGCTGTGTGGGGAAGAAGAGGTGAAGAAGAAAGTGTGGAGAAGAAATGATGAAAAGTTGGGTTTTATGGGGGGCGTACATTTATCAAGCAAATTTTAAGGTATAAGGGTATAATAGGTAATTTAGGGAGAGTGCATCTATCTTAGATGTATTTTGAGGGGAGTGTATTAAACAAAGGTAGAGGGGTATATACCCCAACCCATTTTAAAATTGTACTCCTACAAAATCACAGTTACATAATATCAACTTCCAGGACACAAAAAGTAATGGAAATGAAAGACAAAAATAATAATAAAGTGTAAATTAATCCAAACTTATTGACCAAATACCCTCTTTATTTACATACTCCACTACGGAGTATAAAGTATTAAGTACAAGCTAATTCATACATGAAAATGGTTTATTGGCCACCCCTTTCTTTTCTCCGGTTGTATTTTTTAGTTTCAACAAATTTCTATTCAACCAGTAACATGGGCTATTGTGCCAATCTTACACTTACTACAAAGCGGGAGTTTTGCTGCAGAATATTTAACTTTTTTTATTGAATAAAAACAAAATTGAGAAACTATCATCATAATTCTATTCTAAGACTACCAACACATGCAAAACCAACCTAGAATTGCTACCTCATTTTTACTCTACTAGACACGATTTACATGGCTCATCCCTATAATCCCAATTTCTCAAAAAATCGACAAATTTCAAAAAAACAAAAAACAAAAACCCTAAGCTGCAACATAACATTCTCAATATTTACCTACCTTTCGCATGTAAACTGCAAGAATTGCTTTCGTGGTCACCTCACCATACCATAGCAACTTATCTCCATCTCGTTCGAGATGCAGTCTAGGATCGTCCTCAGACGACTCCATAGGGCTCGATGTTCATCCTCAAAATGTCAAAAATACCCTCCTGTTTTCTCAAGCATTACTCAACACACCCTTTAAAAGGTCTAACCCTTCGGCTGATATGCTCCTCCTCTTGTGTGACCTCGGGATTTCAATCTGAGGAGGCGGGTCCCGCGAGAAACAGATGACAACAACCGTTAGATTATCACACGTGTTGCGCTTGAGAGCCTCCTTCACAAGCACACCCGAGCATCTCTCAGGATCGTTGTGTGCCATAAGCTCCTTCCTCACAATTGTTACAGCATATTGGCTGCTCATGACATCCCATAGGCCATCACACCCAATTACCAAGAACTCATCTTCATCTGTTAGGACCAACTCTTCTAACTCGGGTTCTGAACTTAAAGGGCATTGGGAACCTTTGGGACCCTTCATATGCCAGTCCCCAAGAGCACGTGCAACCGAGAGTTGGCCATTGAGATAGCCATCGTAGATAACCCCGCCGAGTTTTTCTATTCTAAGTCGTTCGGACGTGCAATTGGGCTTGTGATCTTTGGACAATTCTATTGCTCTTCCTCGTTTTCCAAGTACTGCTCGAGAGTCACCGGCATTAGCAATTATCATTGTCCTGTTATACAATGTCACAGAAGAAAAGGAAATGTATGAATGTAACAGAACATGCATTATAAAGCGGAGGTTAATATGATGTAAGAAGTATAGATGCATCAAATAAAATGACACTTGAAACAACAATTTTCCGAGAATTAAGGCAGGGAAATCGAAATATCTCATTATAAGTACCAAAAATCTAAGGGGGGCTTGGTTCAAATTCTTCAATGGGATTAGTAATGAGAATCATTGAATAGTGAATTACAATGAATGGTGGATACATTGTTAATATTCTGATCCAATTTCTGAATAAGTGGGGACAAAAAATTATGTTGGTTAATGAATAGTGAAATGATTGTGGAGAAATGATTATAGGAGGGGAGATAGTTAATCAAAACGGGTAATGATTAACTTATTATGAGTCTCATTACCCCTTATGAAGTATGATGATGGTGAATTGACCATCATTTATTCTCATTAACCATTCCAATTTAATCGTTTAAACCAAGCGCCACCTAAATACATATATCACCAAATTCAACATCTAAATAGTAGTGCAGAAATCCAAATACACACACCGCCCAGTTTAGTATTCCATCTCCTGATTATCATTTTATATTCTTTTTGAGAAAATATTTGACGCACTATTAAGTCGTAATAAACTAAAAGTTTAGTCATAACTCAATTATTACCTTCCCAAAATTAGAGCAATGATAGCAGTGGTGCCGGATGAACGGTCAAGATTCTTGTGATCTGCCAATGCATGATCCGTTCTTACAAAAGCATTCTTCAGAGCTCGCTTCACCCCATCAGGAAAATGGGAATCCTCGGTGATAAACTTAAGAATATTTTCTCTAGTGAAAGATGCAGCATCTTTACCACCATGACCATCAAACACCTGAAAAAAATGAAAACACCTGAAAAAAATAACCACTCGATAAAGCAGTCTAATGAAATTTACAACATAACTTGGGCGAATTCTTCTTGCTTTTCAAGTATGCTATAATTAACAAAGCCATTTCTTTGTGCAGTTGGCACCTTTATTTGGCTCATAACGAGCAGAAAACTCATATGCCTTTTCTTTGATGTATTCAAGTCATGTACAAGATAAATTGCTTGAGAATCAAACACATATTCAAAGGATTAAGCTGAAAACAAGTTACACACCCCATAAAATGCTCCAGGAGTAGATGTACCAAGATGTTCGGAAAGATCATCGAGACAAAGGTACTCATCCTCCATATACTGCTTGGGACCTATCTCAGAGCAGCATCCTGAACGAAATGTAGGTTGAAATCCAGAATCCTCGCTTGACGACTTTACACCAATTTCGTTAGGACATTTCTAGGCATTCAAATAAAGAAATCAAAATGGTTGACCGTATGAAGCCTCACTGGCAATCAACCATATTTGAAGCAACAAGGAAATAGAGATCCTTATTGTCGTTATCATACAAGATCATAAGAGACTTGAAAGGCAATTGATGTTATGAAAGTATGGTCATTATTGGACAACTGATATTGCCATTATAATATTGCACTCATATTTAGCAAGACTATAAAAAAAATCCATCATATTGTCCTCACCGAGCTCCTAAGGTATCAGATAAATGATGTATCATGTACGTTAGTAGCAAAACTCATAGGGCCGCTTGGTACAAATTCTTTAATAAGAAGCAATGAATAGTGAATCACAATTAAAATGGTGATTACATTGTTAGTGTTTTGGTATAATCTTGGAATAATTGGGGACAAACAATAATTGTAGGTGGAGGAGTAGTGAATGATAGACTAGAAGTGTAATGATTAACTTATTTTATGATGAATGTGAATTTAACATCTTTTATTCTCATTACCATTTTCATTGAAGTTTTTGTATCAAGATGCATCTAGTACTCATATGTTCTCTCCTAAACTTGCAGACTAATTGGAAAATCTTATCTCATAAGAACATACCAAATTCAGAAAAAGAATCAATACGATAAAACAACCCAAATCAAATTCTCCTCTCAAATCTCAAGGGATCGAAGACTAAAATACACAAAGAAGGATGATCTCACCATTGAAAATGGATCAGCCAAATTAGCTTGGCTGCTGCAATGCCGCATCAATGGAGGTCGAGCTGCTTTTGCTTGGGCGGAATCATCGCAATCCTCGTGCGTTTTATTTTCGTGCTCTCTGCAAAACCCATTTTGTAAATTACCTTGACAGGGTATTGCGTCTGTGCCTGAACCCATGTAAAATTTTGTGCAACTACTCTCAACTGATACAGTGTTCTTCTCGATCTGCATTCAACAACACATTTCCTAATTTCGACGCATAAACAATCAATCCACCAAACCAAACTTTGATTTTACACATAGGTGCTGTGGGAAACTTGATTGAAAAGGAAGAATTATCTATATATGTGTGTGGAATTGAGCTTTCATTGCCACATTTTTAGGGAGAGAGAGTCTCTCGCACCATCAAATCGCAGAGAAACGATGCAACCGTTTCTCCTCACTAAAATACCATAAATACTTTTCTCACCCCTCAACTTTCATATTTTATCCACATGAATCCTCCTGCTTTTTAATGAGTTGTTGAAAGTTTATTTGTGTTAGTATTAAACGAAATATTGCATACATGTAGACACGCGCAAAACCGAACCGCCAAACCGGCCAACCGGCCAAACCGGCGGTTTTTAACCGCCGGTTACGGTTTACAAACCGAACCGTAACCGAAAAATGGCGGTTCGGTTACGGTTCGGCATTTTGACAAACCGCAAACCGGCGGTTTGGCCGGTTTTGGCGGTTGAACCGGCGGTTAACCGGCGGTTTTTTATTAAAATAATAATAATAATAATTTTTTTAATACACAATTCTTCTATTTTTTATGTATAAATTTAAGTTATATAATTTTTATTCAATTCTAGTAATGTAATTTTTAAAAAATGAGTTAAAACGAATAAAAAATGAATGAAAACGGAGTGAAAACGAGCGAAAACGGAGATAATATTTAAAAAAAAAAAAAAAAACCCTAAACCGCCAAACCGGCGGTTTTCAAACCGAACCGCCGGTTTGAAAACCGTAACCGTAACCGGCGGTTCGCGGTTCGGTTACGGTTCGCCGAAACCCCAAACCGTAACCGCCGGTTTCTAACCGAAACCGGCGGTTTGTAACCGTTGCCCATGTCTACATACATGCAATATTGACTAATTAAGTCAAAATTTCGTTGTGGGTTAATCTTAATTATAATATTTATTTTTCCTCTAAAATATTATTTTAGAGGGTGACCAAAGTTATGTTACTACTTGATGTAAATTTTGTCACTACAATACCAAAGGGGAATTATTGCAAGTCCAAAAATATTTTGGACACTTATTTTTTCTGAGCAAAATTACTAAAATAATTCTAACTTATTCGGCTACTACATGATTAAAACAATGTTACTACAAGACCAAAATTTTATCACTACAAGGTCAAAAGTGTATTACTACATGTCCAAAAATATTCTGGACAATTAATTTTTTGGGTGAATTTACAGAATGCTTTGACATGTAGTATTAAATTTTTGGCCTTGTAGTGATAATTTTTTGACCTTGTAGTAACAATATTTTGGTCATGTAGTAAACCACCTGTTTGCGATCCGCGAATTTTCTGGGCAATCCGGATCCGGGCTCATAACTCGCGAATTTTTTAAAATTATTTTAATTTGACTTTTGGACTAAATGGGCTTAAAGTTTTAACTTGATCAAATTAGTATGAAATGCATATATGAAATATTTCACATAAGACTAGCCCGTTATTAAAATGATTTTCAAAAGCACCTTATTTCTATTAAATTGCCCCTTAATTTAGCAAATTTTACTTTAGCATGAAATTTAATCTAAAAATAGTTTTTTTTTTTTTGTTAAAGGTGTATTAATCGATTGAGAAGACCTCAAAATCTATTTAATGGTGCTCTAACTATTTAAGTTATTCAATTTCATCAACCTTTGTATCATCATTATCATTCACATGTATAAATTAATTTTGATTTATTGAACCTTTTCATCATTTTTTGATTGAGATTGATCTACAACATGCCTTACAGGATCAGATCATGTATTAGTGAGTTGACCATTGCTCGTTTGCTTCAGTTTTCGATGAGAGACTTCCTGAGTTCTTTACACACTGTCATATTGTTGGTCATGCTCTGGCCCTATGCAAAAGCTCTATAGGTTGTCAGGACCTAGTGAGGCAAGAGGGTTGTCATGTCTCGAGGAGACAAGATCATCAGGGCCTGGGAGGACAGGGTTGTTAGAGACACAAGGGTCATCAAGTCCCCGAGACCCAAGATCAGACTACAGGCCCAAACGACGAAAATAACACCGGGCTCGACGTTGTCGTTAGGACAAGCTTGACCTTAGAGACCTACCTCCTGATACACCCCCGTGATCAACCCCAAATCAACCATCGTTGTGGCCTCTTCTTCAGCCCACCTTGACTTTGTAGGAATGCAGGACTCTGATTTGGGGGATATAGATGAGGATGTTATTGATGATCCCAAGTTAGTGTTGGTTATTGACACATTTGTTCCATTGAGGAACACTTTTGGGGCATTGGTTGAGGACATAGCGGATCATATCGCTGAGCATTATTCTCCCCTTCGATCTCCCATTAGAGGAAGATGTAAATAGGATTATGGATCACTTAGAGAACAACCAATGAACCATTTGTCGTTGGTTCAAGCAGTTCTAGTTCAGTCGGCTCTGGCTCTTCAGAGATCATGAGTGTGGTACTTCATAAACGTTGGTCGGATATGTTAGATGACACCGAACGATGGTGTTATCTTGGAAAATTTGTAGTTTGCTTACACCTTGTTTTTTATTGTTTACTTTAAATATTGATGTTTAGAATAGTTAACTTTTTTTCCTTGACCTCGAGTTTTGTCCCTAAGGAGGGTTTTTTCAGGTAAGATTTTAATGACACTTTGGCCTCTGACTCGCTCTGTGAACTTATAATTTTTTATATTTTTTTTCTTTAATATATCATAAATTTTATTGTCATTTTCTTTGAAACAAATATGATTTTAAAACATGGGTTAAATACACACTTAAATATACTAAATCTAAATAAATATTAAATATACTCCTAAATAAAAGTGTAAATAAAAATAGTTCCATGAATATGTTATTGAATTTTAATATACCCATAAAATTTTAGTCGTTAAAGATACTGAAGCCTTTTTAATTTATAGTCAAAAGTGTATTTTTCAAGTTCATTTTTGAAATATTTCGATATAATTTTGATATATTTAATTCTCATGATTATCGATATTAATATTAAAAAAAAATCACAATATTTATAAAAAAATAAAATAAATATTGATATGCAATAATAATAATATCTAGTCTAATATTGAAAAAATGTCGATACATTTATAAATTATCGAATATATCAATATTTACATAAATTTAAAATATAGATATTTACTTGTCGGTTAAATGAGCGTTATATAGACGATACATAGCAGAAAATACATCATGCAATGTACAACATAGCATTGATTCAGGTGGAATTTACACATTTTAGAGACACATGTGGAGCATGTTTTTTATGAGATTTCATTGATTATGATGATTTGAGCCAAATGAGGGAAAGGTTGTGTTTTGTCGATTTTGTAGGAAATACGATGGAATTTGGAGCAAAACACCAACCATACTTTAATGGATCAGGAAGAGGAGTGCACCGTTGGGTTCGTCTCGAAAAACGGAGTGGAATAGCCAAAAGAATCAAGTCGATTAGAGGTCGGAAGCAAAAGTTATGCACGAAAGAAGTTCAGAGTGCAACTCGGCCGAGTTACCCAACTCGGCCGAGTCAGACCGAGGACCAGAATCTGGAATGATTTTGCCACTCGGCCGAGCTCCCTGACTCGGCCGAGCTGCTGGGCGAACTTGGGCACTGGAACAATTGCAACTCGGCCGAGTCCTGAAGAAGGCTTTTTCCCCAATTCTAACACCCCAACTCGGCCGAGTTGTCCCACTCGGCCGAGTCTCCCCTGCTCTCGGTGGTTTTTGCAAATCTGTCCAATTTCCAAGGACTTAAGTGCAATTTTCATCCTTAAGCCCTACCCCAACACTATATAAGACCTCATTCTTAAAACCCAAGACATTCTCCCCCAATTCCTCAAATTCCACACATAGTAACACATATTTGGAGGTATTTTGGCCATTTCTTCTTCAATTCTCCATCAAATCAAGCAAGGAAGGATGCAATAGCTTGGGATTTTCATTCTCTACCACATTTTAGACTAAGCTTTCTCTTTCTCTCTCTTTTTATTTAGCTATTTCATTTGGATTTTGTAATTTGATTATGTGGTTGATTGGCTAGAACACTTTTGGTTCTATGGCTTTGTAAATATTTGGATTGAAGTTTATGAATTAATTTCTTGCTTTAAATGGTGGTTGTCTCTTATTTGTATGCTTAATTCTCATTTGGAAGCATGTTGTTATTGGCCATGATGATTTGCTTAATTCATTGTTAATTGGGATAATATTGAAAGATTTATTCCATTAATCGTATGCAAGCATGCAACCCGATATTATTATGATCTCGAGAGAGGATTAGTTATCGGAGAGGGAATTGAATGATCTTTGGGACTATTTTAGGTGGTGTGATGTTTGTAAGGTAGAAATACAAACTTATGTTGCATGCTCCTTTGGATTAGTTGTATCGAGAGATTGATTAATCCTTCTTTAGTGATCAACCCTATAAGAGAACAACCTTAATTGTCATTTGAATGAGTTACAAATCATAAATGGATTTCCAAATGTTGCAAATGCCTTGGAACATACCTTCTCACACTTGAGTTTTCATTCGTTTTACCTTTCGTTTCTTGATTTGCATGATATTTGATCGATTATATTACTCTTTTAATTGTCTATTTGTGACACTTGGTAGATAATTAGGGGTAATCAAACCATTCTCTTTAATCGATCATCGTCTATTTAGAATTCCGTCAACAAACTACACTTTTATACTATACCTCCTCGTGGGATCGACCTCGTACTTACTTCGCTACGATAGACACCGTATACTTGCGGTCGTTTATTTTAGTGTTGTAGAATACGTGAATCAAGCATAAACCGCCGGCGGGATTTGTGAAGTTGAACATGGATGCGGGGTTTTTTTAATGATCCATTGTCGACGAGATACGGAATGGTGGTCACGATGAGAATGGGAGCTTCGTGTGTGGGCGAACGCTGCTGGTCCCAGGAAGATATGAGGTGGATGAGGGGGAGGCGATGAGCCTTTACGAGGCGCTTGCTTGGATAAAGGAGATGGGGTTTATCAGAGTCAAGATTGAGGTGGATGCTTTGTTGGTGCACAATGCCATTAAGGACATAAGGAGTGGTGATACAGTTTTTGGAAATTTCATACAACTTTATTGTGGATGGTCTTCCGAATGATGTCTTTATTTCTATTGAAAATTTCTTAGATGAGATGCCTTCAAATAGAAAATTTCTTAGATGAGATGCCTTTATTTTCTATTGATCATGTTAGTCGTAGAGCTAATTTGGTAGCTCACCGTCTTGCCAGAGCGGCTAGGACCTTCCCTAGCCCTTCCAGTTGGGTCGAACCTCCAAGTATTGTGGATGGTCTTTCGAATGATGTTTGCTCTTGCCAATAAATTAAACACCTTTTTATTTAAAAAAAAAAAAGATATTTTCATCAATACAAATTTTTTTTTCCATTTACAATTTATATATACAACACATTCTTCAGGGATAAATGTTTGTATTAGTTTGGATTTTTCCTATTTAATAATATCTCTTCATATAATTATTACATCATGATAAATTATAAACAAGTACATATTTTTTATTTGATTAAAAGTTAGTCCATTTAGGATTTCAGTTTTGTCGATGTTGAATGTTTGTTGCCAAAATATTAAACGAATGATGTTTTTAAACACGAGTATAAATGAGGGAGGAATCGGGTTGCAAGACATTATGGCTTTTAATAAGACCATGTTGGCGAAGTGGGATGACGTATACTTCAGAATCCAAATGGATTAGTGGCTCGAACTCTCAAAGCTCGTTACTATAAACACGACTCTTTTTTAGCAGCGGGGGTGCGCTTTAACCCGAGCTACATATGGAAAAGCATTTTAGAGGGGAGAAATGTCCTTGAGACAGGGCTGGGGTGGAGAGTGGGAATGGTCAGTCAATAAAGGTGTGTAATGATCCTTGAATTGATGATTGAGGGCATCCGTGGATTACACAGTCGGGGGTAATCTTGATCAGGTGCTTCGATGTGTGACTTGATGAATTGAGAGTACACGGACTGGGATACGCCAACTGTTGCAGGTTTAGTTGATGTGGCCACGACAAATAGAATCATATCAATTCCACTACGAAGGCCCGTAACATAAACCAAGTTGGAGATGGGTAAAGCTGGACTTGGATATGGATATTAGAAACTATGTCGAAAATTCAAGTATTTATCTGGAGATGCTTTTAGGGAATTCTACCGGTTAGTACGAATCTTATTGGACTTTTTGTGGATGTGGAGCTGATATGTCGGAGGTGTGGCAATGAAGTTGAGACGATTGAACATGCGCTCCAAGATTTCGAGTGGACGGACAAGGTTGTGGCAGCCTCCAGATTACACTTATCTAAATGGGACGAGATTGCTGGGCCTCAACCGATTCATGACTGGATTACCGAAATGATGGAAGCGATAGAGGAACACGTTATGTTCCTCTCTTTTTAACACTGATATGGTTGGCATGGTTTGCACGAAACCAATTCTATTTTGAAAGCGAGATTTTGGAACCCTCTTTCTTGTGTGAAAAAACTCAAAGTATGGTACAAGAATATGAAAGGGTGAGAAGACATAGAAAGGCTGATAGGTCTGACGTCTTGGGGGTAGAACAAAATGGAAACCACCAGGGGAAGGTATGGTGAAAAAATCAATTCGGATAGTACATTCTCGGAGGGGAGGGAGGTGGGTTTAGGGGGCCTTGCAAGAGATGAGAATGGGAGCATTCTCTTGTATTTTTCAAAAAAATCAAGGTATGTTTTGTTGACAGAAGAGGCAGAGGCTTTGGCTATTTTAAGTGGAGCACATGTGGCAGTGCAAATGGGCCTTACGAATATAATTTTGGAAACAGACTCCCAGATTTGTTTTAATGCGTTAAAGACCTAGAAACAGAATTTGTCTCGATTTGAAAACATTATTGCTGATATTAGACGAATCGCTGGTGGTATGGAGAGAGTAGCTTTCAGTTGGTGCAAGAGGGAAAGAAATGGGGTGACCCATTCTTTGGCTGGACATGGTTTAGTGATTTTAGATTCTTTTTGTAAGTCCCTAGTTGAGTCATATCCCAACACTTTTGTTTCCATGATTTTACCTATGAGTTTTACTCATTCTTTGACAACTGATTTTCAACATGAATAAATATAATGCTATGTTTGATCCTTAAAAAAATACGAATATAAAGTAAGAGTACTGATTTGAAAAGAAAAAAAATATAAGTAAAATGAACACTATAAATGATACAAATCACATTTGGAATTCCCAATTATGATCATATGTATGTAGGACTATTTAATACGACTTCTTGCTATTACCATGATATATAGTTCTAATAAATGAAAAAAAATGATCCAATTATGGTCTTGATGTTAGATCAAAATCAACATGAAAACAGTTGACCAACCCGTGAGTGCAATGGCTGCAGCCAGGTAAGTCCAAAGGAACAAAACTGCACATTCTTCTTGCGCCACGTCGAACAATTGTGTCATTGTACCTAAAGGGATGGAACGACAATGTTTTTGTTGAAAAACTAATAAAATATCAAAGTCAACATTATTACTAATAATAAATTAAGTACCTAAACTCATAGCAGGTGGGAGAGTGAACTGAGTCATGAGAATGAAATGGTAAAGGGGATCGGGAGGAAGAAAGCCCAAGTATAAAGCTGTTTGGACAACTCCAATTCCAATTGCAGGAAGTAATATGTATCTCACACAAATCACTGCAATTATGATGTTTGGTCTCAATGTTGGCTTGCGTAGACCTGCATTTATCATCTAACTAAATATTAATTTTTATTCCAAGATAATTTGACCAGACAAGATTTAGGATAGTCAAATCGACCTAAGAAAAGTGCTAACCACTAGTTGGACTAGCCTAACCCAACTCTATTCACTAAACATGAGTTAGAGTTAAGTTGGGCTAGACCAATATAATGTTAGTTATGTTCAATCCAATTCTACTTATTTGTCACAACTACGTAAGTACATATATACTTGCATTTTATATCCTCAAATAATGAAAGACATTAGGATATACTACCTTCAATTAAGTTGCCTCCTAGTATGAGGGTGATGTAAGGAATGGTGCCCTCCCTATAGGATTGCAAATGTTTTTCTCAAAGTGAGTATCAAATAGTTTGGTAAAAATAGAGGATGCATGTTTATTTTAACGGACTTACCCAAGTAATTGAATAGTGTCACTAATCACTTTAAGAGGAGCGTCTTCACCGATTATGAGGTGTCGAAGCCACGTAACCACTCCAAATGTGAGTCCGAGAAACTGAAATTGATACAATTGGTTAGTGTCAATCTCTATATCATTGCATAAGTAGAGACAATAAGAGTTTGTTTGTAAACTCTATTAATAGCTTTTAGAACCACTTATTTTTAAAAGTTATCCCCTAAATATTTCAATAACAAATAAATACAACTCACAGCAGCAACGACGGGAGGGGCCATTATCTCCTCTCCTAATCGATGCAGAACCACCACCGCATGATCCCATGTTGTCGCACTTTGCTTCAACTCAATTTTATGCATGTAATCAGATTTCAAGATTTATAAGAGCTTGTCTTTATAATATTATATAAGACAAAGTTATTGACTCACTATTTGTTCTTGTTTAGTGTCCTTAATAAGGGGAGGTACTTGGGAATGTTCTGCTTCGCTAAGAAGAAGAGACTTCTCATTTGACTCTAAATCCTTATTTGATTCCTTCTTCGACTCCTTGGCTGCAAGAAATGCTCTGTATTTTATACCAGCAATTTGTATTTTGTGAAAGGAATAAGTCCATGTGTAGAAGGCACCAAGCTGTTAATTCCATCAAAATTTCATAAGTTGTTGACAAATTAGGACTTTCGTACTATATACCAACATTTCCTTTGGTATTTTAGTAAAGTTTCGATAAAATTACATACCGCCATCGAGAAAGAAACATATGAAAGTCCCATTGTGGAGCAAATATACTTGTCTCCAAACGGGCTCCCATTCTCCTTGCAGATTGCAGGGATGATTATCAGCAGAATGTTCCCCAAATTTCCTAACAAAGTGATCAACTTACTTACTACCAAACTGATCATATATATAACACAATTTGTATCACGTGTTGTACATAAGCAATAGAATCACACTGTTCTATTGTACAGTTTTTTTAACTACACGACTCAATGTTGTGTTATATTGAATCCAAATACATGATGCTCATATACAACACACGATCAAATGTTGTGTTGTGTAGTAAAAAAATGTACAATAGAACTGTACGTTGATATTACACGTGATGCTCCTGTACAAGACAAGACCCAAATCCTTAAAATGCACATATGAATGTAAATATTATAAGCACCTGCTGAACAGATGGCAATGACGAGATCTTGAATATATGGTTCTGGTTTTAGTATTTTAACTGCAACCCATCCAAATGTTGCTCCAACTATGAAAGTTAACCCAATGTTAACAGGCATGAACCACCTATATCCATATATAAGGTCTCTGTTTTAGGACACTATCTATCTATATAGGACAGATGTAGAATTTTATTTCAAGGGATACAAGGTTTTTTTTTATTATAATATTATGTATATTTTCAATCGGAACCATACCATGAGATGATGTCTTGGAGTGTGACAGTCCTTGACAGACTCGAAAACACTAGCGATGGAGTGAAGGCCACAAACACTATCTGAATTTAAAACACACAACTATCTATAACATTTGTAGAAACACACAACTATCTATAACATTTGTAAAAACACACAATTAACCATCTAATTAAGTAACTTACTTTGTTCATATATCTTCTAGCTTCAGGAGGAAGAAGATTGAGATAATCAGTGGCCATGAAAGCTCCCAACATGCTTATCAAAAGCACTTGCAATATTGGCATCGATGCCACTTTCAACAGCTCTAACAACCCCATTTTTTATCTCCTCACAACTTTTTCTGAGAAAAAATTAAACAAGATTAACATGTTGAGAGAGAAACACAACTACCTATATATATTATCATAACATGCAAGTTAGTCATGTACTCTCCGTACCACAATTGTTTACACAACTTATCTCATTTGTCTATCAACAACTGTTTGCACACCCTAAAAAAGAAAAATCTTTCATAAACTTTATCCTCACAATATTCACAAATTTACTTAGAATGTCATTACTTTTACACTCAATTTCTTTACTTAATTTTATAAAAAATTATAAAATTATCTTCAACACTCCACTCATTACACATTTTTCTTAAAATATATGTCCAATTTATGATGCAAACACTACTGGGACGGAAGGAGTATTACACACAAGAAATTGAATTAAATAAATAAATTCAAGATTTAAGTCAAATAGGAGGTGTTTAATTTTTCAAATTATTGATTTTATTAACTAATTAAGAAATAAGTCAAAGATTTTACAATTCCACCATTTTATATTTTCAAAATTATTGTCATTCATATATGTACTAAAATTATACAGTATAATATAAAACATGAATTAGAAGAATACTACTATAACCATACAAACCTAGTACATGCATCATTCCGTTTACGTAAACATGTATATATGTTTGTATTTTTGTCCAATATAACTCAGTTTTTCTTTTCTTTTCAATTTTTAAATGATCGGTTTCGTTTTGTGGGGAAACTGGTGGACAAATAAGAAATAGAAATTTTTAAAAGTAACGTGTGATGAGTAGTGTATTGAGTTTAATTATGTGTGAATTCAAAAGTAATTATCATTTTTGTATAAGAGTTAGTTTTTTTATATATATGTTATATATTATGTGACTTGTATTTCACTCAATAAACGATTCATATCCGTGATCCAATTAGACATATGGACTCATAGTCTCATACTAATAATGATTAATGAGTCTCATATATTTAAATGGGCTCAATTACATAATATATACAATAATATTTAACTTATATTAACTTTGTATAAACATGTGAATATTGTGAGAATGAGGTATGCAATTTTTTGTGAAACAAATTAAAATAGAAAAATATGCAAATTTTATAAGATGGAGTAATTCTTTCATATTAATAAAAAATATAACTAATAAAAAAACAACCCAATCATAATAAATTCTAAATTTCAAAAAAAAATCTTAAAATAAAAAAATCAATATAATCACTTTTAAATTTGAGGTTTAAGATGAAATTGTTTTAAAAAAGACTTTAAATACTCTTTCGGTTCGACTCATTAATTAAATTGGTCAAACTTAAAAAGTTAAAAGCCTACTAAAAAATCTATTATACGGAGTAGTAAACAAAGTTGAGTTTTTAACAATTATATCTCTCTGTTTTAGAATTGTTTGTATCCCTTCAAAAACATTTTTTTTTTCTTAAATTCTATTCTTACGGTATTTACATATTTATATAAAATTTTACTTCCTTCGTCCAATTTTATAATTCTCATTTGAATTGAATAAAATTGATTATTTATGTTAAAAATGAAAGATGGGGTGGAAAGAAGTAGAAATAAGATAGTGGGTGAAAGCAATATTTTCTTTTTAAAAAATGAGAATTATAAATTTAGAAATGGAGAGTATTAATTTTATATTTAATTTTATTTTATTCATAAAAAATTTAGGAAAATACATATTAACACTTTACTATTTACTCATTTTATTGATTTATGTTTGAAAAATATTTTTACAAATAATTGTGAAATAGGCGTATCCCCACCCACCGCTAGTTGGAAAAGACTAGAGTAGTATGCTTACCTCAATATAGAGTGGGGGGATTATACGTCTCTATTATTGGCAAATGCCAGCCAGATCCCTGTTTGGTCCGTCTATAACCTTTTATATCTTTTTTTATAAATATTTTTTATTCTTACACTTTACTTTATGTCTTATTTTGTTTTCTCCCTATCTCTTTCATTTTATCAATCACAACATTTGTACTATATATATTATTTAATCACATTTTTTAATCCTTGTACCAAAAAGTAACAGAGAATTTACATATGGACGGTGGGAGTGATAACTTAATCGCCAGCTGTTAATATTAGGGCACTATTTTTTCAATGACATGATGAGAAATTTTAACCATGACCAGGCATATCACAATCCCCTAAAATCAAAGCCATAGAGATGTAATAAAAATTAAGAAACATGAATATGTTTTACTAATTTGTAGAGGGAGAGAGAGATACCTACACAATCATGTGTGTTGTCCGTGGGTGAATTTAATCATGTAATCAAAGTAGAAGCAACAGCATTGTTCATAAAAATTGTTTTACAAAGAAAGAGAGATAAATTTAGAAAAATATAGTAGTAGTATTTGTAATTCAGAAAATATTTTAGAGGGGGAGGCGGAGTTATATTCGGATCTATCAATTCACCTATTCTACTCTCCCTATATATGCATTTTAATTTGATATACCTATGATGAGAATTCGTTTTATTAATTTATATATAAAGTAGAAATTGCGAGAAGTTTGATGAGATATTGTAAGTCAATTTATAAATAAAGTGATGACAATTTAAGTAAATAGACAATGAATGGGAAGGAGATAAGATAGTGTAAATAATAGTATTATTAAAAGAAAAAAAAGAGAATATGAAATAATGAAATGGGCAACCACTTTTTTTTATTTATTTTTTTTGTAAAATGGGAATAATTAAATTGAATAGAGGAAATATATTAAATCTTCTTTATTTATTAGACGAGTAACAATTCATCACGAGTATTGAAACAATAATACAAGTAAAAAAATATTGATTAGAATTGATAATAACATTATGCCCTCCAGGCTTCTTGGAGGACATCACTGTAAATTAAATTGCATTTGATGATTATTATGATGAAATGAACACTAAAAATTACACAAACCACACTTGAATTTCCAAATATGATCATCTATAATACTACTTGCTATTACCATGGATATAAATAGATGTAAAAATAAATAAAATCATACAAGCTATGCCTTGATTTAGGTCAAAATCCACATAAAAATAGTTGACCAACCCGTTAGGGCAATGGTGGCAACCAGGTAAGTCCAAAAGAATAAAACCGAACACTCTTCTTGTGCCACGTTGAACAGTTGTGTCATAGTACCTAAAGAGACGACGACATTTCATTGAAATACGAATAAATTAAATATGACATAATTTGTGTAATTATTATAGGTTAATTTTCTTTTAGTGATATAATTAATAATAAATTAAGAAGGTAGCATACCTAAATTCATAGCAGGAGGAAGAGTGAACTGAATCATGAGGATGAAATGGTAAAGGGGATCAGGAGGAAGGAAGCCTAAGTATGCAGCTGTTCGGACAACTCCAATTCCAATTATAGGAAGTAATATGTATCTCACACAAATCACTGCAATTATCACCTTTGGTCTCAATGTTACCTTCCGTAAACCTGCATTCATCATCTAACTTAATATCATTTTTTGTTCCAAGTTAATTAGACCAGACCAGATTTGTGATAGACAAATTGGGTCAACTAAATGTGAACCGAAAGCAATGCCAACCATTAGTAACTCTATTCACTAAATATGTGTGGCTAAATATTTTACTCTAATTCTACTTGTTATCTCAACTTAATTCAATTTACCACCATCACCTATGCACAAATATACTTACACTTTATACACTCAAATAATGAAAGAAATTAAGATGTATTGCCTTCTATTAAGTTGCCTCCTAGTATGAGGGTGATGCAAGGGATGGTGCCCTCCCTACAAAATCGAAAACATTTTCTCAAAATCAGTATCAAATGATTTGGTAAGAAGAGAGGGTGATTATTTTATAAGGACTTACCCAAGTAATTGAATAGTATCAGTGATCACTCTAAGCGGAGCGCTTTCACCGATTATAAGGTGTCGAAGCCACGTAACCGCTCCAAATATGAGCCCGAGAATCTAAAATTGATACAATTTGGTTAGTGTCAATCCTTGTAGCATTGCACAAATATAGGACCATGATAATATTTCAATAATGAATAAACATAATTTACAGCAGCAACGACGGGAGGGGCCAATATCTCCTCTCCTAGTTGATGTAGAACCACCATCGTCTGATCCCAAAATGTCGTACTTTGCTTCAACTCAATTTTCTACATGTAATCAAATTTCAATATTTATTTAGATTTTTAATTTATAAGAGTCCGTCCTCATAATATTATATAATATAGATAAAATTTTAAATTTATCCTTAATTAAGACAAACTAGACTGACTCACAGTTTGTTCTTGTTTAGTGTCTTCAATGAGGTGAGGTACTTGGGAGTGCTCTGCTTTGCTAAGAAGAAGAGAATTCTCATTTGATTCTAAATCTTTGTTTGGCTCATTCTTCAACTCCTCGAGTGCAAGAAATGCTCTATATTTCACACCAGCACTTCGTATTTTGTGGAAGGCATAGGTCCAAATGTAGAAGGCACCAAGCTGTAATTAATTCCATCACAATTTTTTAAGTTGTTGACAAATCACAACTTTAGTGGAGTACTATATATGAATATTTCATCACATGTTATGTTTGCGTATCTCAACTTAAGTAAAGTTTCAAATAATTAATTACGTACCGCCATCGAAAAAGAAACATATGAAAGTCCCATTGTGGAGCAAATATTCTTGTCTCCAAATGGGCTCCCATTCTCTTTGCACATTGCAGGGATGATTATGAGCAAAATATTCCCCAAGTTTCCTAATCAATTATATATCAACTTACTTTTTACCAATTGATCATATATATATATAACGAATTTGAATTTTGTGCTATATAATAGCATCACGCGCCATAGAAAATACACTATTCTATTGTGTATTGGAATTCAGTACTACACAATAGGATTGTATGTTATACTGCACATGATGCTTCTATACTGGACAAAATTCAAATGTGAACGTAAAGACTATAAGCACCTGCTGAACACATGGCAATGACGAGATCTTGAATATGTGGTTGTGGTTTGAGTATTTTAGCTACAACCCATCCAAACGTTGCTCCAAATATAAAAGTTAACCCAATGTTAACAGGCATGAACCACCTATATATATAAATCAAGAATTGTTAACATGATCATCAAACACTCAAATTTTATTTCAAAAGAACAACATTAAATTAAACATATATACCATGAGATGATGTCTTGGAGTGTGACGGTCTTTGCCAGACTCGCAAACACCAACGATGGAGTGAAGGCCACAAACACTATCTGCATCCATTAAAACGTTACACAAAAGATCTATATATGACTTTTGTAGAAACACACAATTAATATTAATGGAGATTAAATAAATAAATCATCTAAGTAATTAACTTACTTTGTTCATATATCCTCTAGCTTGAGGAGGAAAAAGCTTGAGATAATCAGTAGCCATGAAAGCTCCCAACATGCTTATCAAAAGCACTTGTAAGATTGGCATCGATGCCACTTCCAACAGAGATAAAAATCCCATTTCTTTTTTTTTTTTTTTGTCTCCTTACAATTTTCTGAGACAGGTGAATCAAACAAGATGATATATATACACACAATGAATTGAATTAAAGATTTATTTTTTTGCACCTACTCAAATTTTCAGGCCAATCAAGGGTGTGGGCACACTTAATTATATATAGTAGTTACTCGACACGCGATTATGCATGTGACCAGCTGTTTTGTTACTAAAACATTATACTCCCAATAATGAATTACTTGACAAAATTCACTCTTGATTTTTCCAATACACACTATTTGATTACTGTACAAAGCTATTAGTAATGATGAAATTAGTCAAAGAAATGTTAACTTTTTTTTTTAAAAAGCAGAAATTTATGTATGTATATCCCTCTCAAGTGACTAGGCATTTGACCTGAACACAGTTATTATTTAGTACTCACTTCGTTCACATATAGTGTGCTTTTTTTTTTTTTTTGTTGAATATTGTTTGTTTATCAATACAGTAGATAAAATAGAAAATAGAATAGATAAAAAGAAAGAGGAGATAAAGTAGGTGTAGTATGATATATTTTCTAAAAAAGTAAACATGTACTTTATGTGAAAAAAAAAAACACTTTGTAAATGAAGGTAGTAGTATTTAAATTATAAAATAAATAATGTATTTAATAATATTTATAGTGATAATTTTTTTAAAAAATTAAGTAATCTAGTAAATAATGAATAAAAAGAAAAATAAATAATCAAAGTAAAAAAATTTCGGGAGGTAGTAATATAAAATACTACTAATAATTTGGGTTACTTAATTTGCTTTTAAATTTAGAGGACAATCATGTCATAGTGCATGTGGGATTCAATAATGCATGTCCTAAAAACAAGAAGTTTCGTAAACATGTGTCTATGCTACTATTTTGTCATCTGACTATGTATATCTAAGATTTCTTTTCAAATAATACTCCCTTCTTCACAAAAAGATTGTTACTTTAGTATTAAATCTGAGTATTTAAAAAAGTTTGTCCTTTTATGGATCTTTTTAAATTACTACTGTACTATTTTTTCTTTACTTTATTTATTTTATCCCTCTTTCTTTATAATTGAAACAATTTTTCCTTTATTTTTTTCTCCATTTTTTATAATAATAGAGGGTTAATTTCTAAAGAGTTGTGTTATTTAATTTTATTCTACAAAACAACAAAACGTCTTTTTAAAACGAGGGAGTATATATGAGTTGGAAAAGAAGTAGGCTTTACCTGAGGAAAATTATACCTTCGTTATTATTGGCAAAATATCAGTTCCCTTTGGGCCCACCAATAAATTAGAATATGTACCCTCAAAAAAAAAAAAAAAATTAGAATATGAAAAAATGACTCACCCCAAGAATTGAAAGTTTATTATTTAACTACTAATTTCTCATCTATCAAAAGTTTCATACATTTTTTTTTGTTCTGAGTTTGATATATTTATTTCTTACATCATTACTTTTAGGATTTATTATACATTTAATTCAATCACTTTCTTTGATCCTGTTTAATAATCAAGAATTATTAAGATGATATACCCTTAATCTTAGCTACCAAACGAACTAAAAGATTGAGATAAAGTTAATCTACGTACTATTAATTTTAACTATCAAATATGACCTTACTTTATATATATAAATTACAAAATTATCTCTCAACACTGTAATCATTACATTTTTTTTTTTTTTCATATGTTATATACCTAAAATTCTCTACAAATTTTTATGGGAGAGATGGAGTATTTTGCAAAATAAGTCAATCAATATGAAATAATTCAATTTCATCTAAACATTTGAAAATTATTTTCAACTAAATTTAAACCCAAAATAATTATATTGCATCTAAAAGTTCGAACTTGTAAAAATTATTAATTTCGTTCATTTTATATCAATTCCTCAATAGTGTTACTTGTTAATTGGTTCAACAAAAATATTACTCCAGTTAGTATGACATTATTATCTCAAAAGTTTGAAAACACACTAAAAATGTCACAGATTTAATCTAATACTCCTTCTACTCTTCAAAAGTTATTAATTTTATTATTTTAAACGTCCACATAAAGTTATTCAAATTCTCTACATTTATTTCGCTATATTTTTTACTCTATTTCATTCTAACTCTATCTTATTCTAGCTAAATCAACAATGTACATATCATACAATATTTCTTGATCATTAATACGTAAAAGAGTGAATGGAATGAAAGTGTACCAAAAATCAAAGATTGAAAGGTGTCACTTTGTATTGTAATGATGCGATTTTAACCACCACGACCACAATCATAATCGCATCCCCTAAAATCAATCATTGAGGAAGCACGCGAAAACCCATAAAGATCTAATTATATAATGAAAATTACTAACAAACATTAATTTCATATATATATATATATAAAATATATTTTCATGTGGTTGAAAATATATATACTCCGTATTTGAGAGAGAGAGAGAGAGAGGCGGTGTGAGATTCGGATCTATCTAACCATGTGTCAATTACTATAATTCTCATGTGCCTAAATAATATATACATATATATATATGTATATATATCAAAAGATATCACAAAAATAAACTGATTTTTTTTTAATTTTATTTTTGTATATACGTACAAAGTTATAGTACTTTTTTATTTCTAGTAAAAAAAATTTACTCAATATATTTTTTAATTCACCTTTTTTAAACATATAAATGATATGTTCATAATTATATCCAAAACTACCCTAACGTGTTGTCAATTATTTTTCCTTTATTTATCTAATTTATTATCTAAATGTTTATTTTAAACAAAAAAAATCTTTTTGCGATGTATCTGTAAAATCAAGATTACAATATTTATTTTGATAATAATATTTTCATCCAGCCGGACAAAAGATACAAGAGATATAGATTACATTGTAGAGATAAAGAGATAGGGTAGCCGCCTATGGGGTGGTGACTCATATTCTTTATTTAGGATTTGCCTTCATTTTACTAATTTATAATAATATTTTGATAGAAAATTATAATTTCATTTCACGAATTATGATACGATAGCGATTTTATTTTATGCATGTGATTCCCATACAAGTACGGTGTAACAATTAGTGAATTTTTCAATGCAATTTTGTTTGACCGTTCTTTATGTTTTTTGCAAAAACAATTTTTAATATTGATCATTTTAATTCATCTGGTCAAATCAAACGCCTTCGTTCATAGTATGATCATTGTTCATTTTAATATATGTGTTTTTTTATGGATAAATTACAAAATTCGGAGTAATATTGTTAATGCCTATTATTACTCTAACCAACAAAGTTCTCTCTCATCTCAGGAGTGTAACCAAAAATGTCGGCCACTTCCACTAATTCTATTTAAATTTTTTTTTTTGAGCAAATATTTAAATTTATTTAATTCCACTGTATGCATTTGATGGTATAACTTTTTTTTTTCTATTTCCAAATCTTCAAATATGCTGTATAATATTGCTTTTTCATTATATATATATATATATATATATATATATATATGTGTGTGTGTGTGTAACAAAACTTTCATTTAAAGTATATAGTCTCAAATTAAAAATTGAATGAAATAATATTGATTAATAAATTTTAAATGATTTTATATTTTAGATTAATGTTGTATTTCTAACGTCCAATTTTTACTTAAAAATTTACCGTTTACTCTGATTTAATTTAATGTATGAATTATTTATTAATATTAAAAGTGAAAATTTTACTTTTTTTTAGAGGGACAATATGAATATTTTTACTTTATTGAAAATATGATATTTTGTTAGTATGTAAAAAGTAATGAAATGTATTGTAAATAAAAAATATTTGACGGAGATTTTTAAAAAGGTAAGTAGTTAATTTCTATTTTCCAAATAAGAAAATGTTCTATTATAAGTGAAGTAAATGCTAAATGAAGTAAATGCTAATTACCGAGATGTTTTAGAGCCGTCAAAACGGGCTGGGCCCGTTGGGCCAGACCGCCCCGCCACTAAAGATAGTGGGTTGGGCCAGGATTTTCCAAGCCCGCCAGGAGGCGGGCCCAGACGGGCCGGCCCGTTTGGGCTGCGGTTTTTGGCGGGTTGGTGCGGTCTTTGGCGGGCTGGCCCGCCATTTTTTGATTTTTTAAAAAAATATTATGTTTAATTAAAAAATAATGCCCTTTCTAGAAATCGAACTCAAGACCTTACTGTTTGACTAATAGTGCTCTAACCACTTAAGCTATCCAACTTTATTTAATAACAATATATAATAAACCTAACTAATATTAAAAACTCTAGCGCATAACAGATTATATAAGCAGTTTCATTTTTTTTCTTCTTTCTTCATGTACTCATAATAGGGTATATAAAATATAAGTATATTACTTTAATATATAGGTATATTATTACTGTATTTATAATATATTATACAAATAAATATATATAAGATAAATATAATAAATATTTTGTAAAAAAAAAAAGTTGGCCCGCCAAAACCCGCGGCCCGCCTATTTTTGGGTTGGGTTGGGGTTTTGGTAGCCCGCCTTGCAAACGGGTTGGCCCGCCCCGCCCCGCCAAATGGCGGGCTTTTGCGGTTTTGGCCCGCCCCGCCCCGCCGGCCCGTTTTGACAGGTCTAGTTTTCATCATTTACAAAACAATAATATTGAGTTCACCCTAAAACAAAAATTCATGTGAAACAAGTTTATAGAAAATTTTGTAAAAAATGAAAACCCATTTGAACTCCATGCAATATCTTATTTAATTAAATTTTATGCACCTTAAAATATAATACAATTATTAAGTATCATGAATACTTTTTACTTATCTATTTCCGCACCCCATATTTAAAATCTTGGGTCCACCACTATTTTCGTTTCGTCATAAATCTCTTTTTTTCTCTTACATGAAAATTAATAATTATAGTATAAAATATGTAGATTGTAGTGGATACTTGAGGTAGATAGAAGTGAAAGAATAAAATATAAAGAAATGTAGAAAAAAATATATATATAGATAGAAAAAATCTGGAAAGATAGTAAATTCTTCAATTTATAGAATGATAAATTTACGACTTAATATCCAAAATAAGTAAGTTGAAAATTTGTGAAGAGGCAAGTAGAGTATTAATTTGTAAGTTGAATATTATTAATCATTTTTATATACAATTAATACTTTCATTATATGGGTTCATAACTTTTAATTATATGAACAAGTAACTTTCAATGGTTGGATGGGGTTCACTCAGGAAAATATTTAAATCAAATTGGTTGAGTATGTTGATCATATGATTTGATGTGATAAATAATTAAATTCAAGTTAGATCTAAAAAATATTTCTACCCAACATGAAAAACACATTCAAATTATATACATCCTCTTATATACCAAATTGATGATGTGTAATTTTGTGATTAATTTTATTTATGTGTCATAATTTAATAAAATTGTTAATTTTAAAAAGTTACAAAGTTATTGATTAAGATATGATTCATAAACTATATCAAAATATTGTATTCTTATTAAGTTGAATTTTCTTCCTAACTATTTATTTATTTATGTAAGGTGTATTCATTTTATTCTTTAGTTTGATTTATTTTTAAACGATTTAATGTACTTTTTAGTAAAATACAATCTAAAATGTATTTTTATTGGTGTGTACAATTCTTTATTTAATTAGTCATTAAATTTTATTTTATAATTATTTAATTTTTTCTGCAATTATCCCCTTATATACTAATAGAGAGTTTAAATTAATTTGACTTATCACTACAAAAAAGGGGGTTTTTTCGACGGAAGCCTACCGACGTATCTCCGACGGAATATTGGAATCGACTGACTTCCGACGGATTTTAACATCCGTCGGGACCTTCCGACAGAATTACCGACGGAATTTAGTTTCACAGGCAAACAGTGCCGTTTTAGGCCTGCTTCCCGACGGATCTTTCCGTCGGTAGTTCAAATTGCGCCTACCGACAGAATATTCCGTCGGTAGACGACCCGCTTTGACCCACCACCTCGGATACCAATGGAAAGACGCGTGTGAATTAAATATTCGCTCACTACCGACGGAAATATCCGTCGGTAGCAATTTTTTTTTTTTTATAAGAACTGCCTTAGGCAGAATCTTCTTGAAGAAGAATTTTTTTTTTTTTCACTTTCTCTCCTCTTCTGTTCGTGGTGGTTTCGTGCGTGGATTGGATTTCGTTGTGCGTGGATTGAACGACAAAGAGCATAACGATCATCTACCCCCAGTTTTCTTCAATTTAAACGGTACGTTTTATAAATTCTTAATTAATTTTAATTAAGTTATTGTATTATTGCATGTTAATTATTATAAAACTGTTATTGAATTATTTAAAATTGCATGTTAATTATTATAAATTTGCATGCACGTAATTGATAAATATGTATAATTAATTCAAATATATGTTAGTACGTGGATTATATGTTTTTTATTGGTTAATTGTAATTAATTAATGTATGTTAGTTCAAATATATAGTGTAGTTCTTGTTAGTTCGTGTTATATATAGTGTAGTTTTTGATAAATAAATTTATTATTTTTTACGTTAATTAGTTTATTATATATTTTGTTTATTTAATTAATATATAATTGATTCTTGTTAGCTAGTTAGTTTTGATAATTAAATTAGTAATTATTGTTATAAGTAGGGGTGTTGTTTGATTAATATAGTAATTATTGTTATTGTTTAAATTAAATCATTATTAATTAGTTTGGTAAATTATTGATTTCATTAGTAACGTAATTTGTTATTGATTAAATTACTAAAAAATAATGTTATTAATTAAATTAGGAAATTATTGATTTCGTTAATTACTATATTAATTATTGATTAATTTATTATACTGTTAAATTTTATTTATTAAAATAAATGAGTCAAGATGCTAGTGGGGCCTCAGGATCTCGACGTAGGCGGTCGAAGGGCTCACTTAGGCCTCAGCCTACTTTGATGTCGGCTCATACGACGTCGCCATCCGTTCCACAGTAGTCGTCGTCGTCATCTCAGTCGTCGACAACTCGTCAACATCCCATACAAGCATCCCGAGAAACCAGACTGAACGTATGGATTGAACGAGGACAATAAGTAATTAATTAAATAATTTTAAGATTTAACAATATTTAATAGCATTAATTTTTATAAATTTTTTAATTTATAATGTGTTTGTTTCTTAATATATAATGTCACAGATTATTGTCTGGTAACGAGGTGTCGAAAATTTGCACTGATTCGATTGTTAAGTGCAAGATTGCTGCGAATGCCTACTCTTGGTTGAAGGTGCCGCCTACGAAAAAGGATGAATACTGGAAGGAATTTCAGGTATTTGAGCGCATTCAATTAAATATTAATAAATAATTTATTATATATATTATTTGATAAATATGTTGATCGAATATTTACAGAAACATGCTTTTTTGCATACGGAGTACTTCTCGGACGACAATATTCACTCATACTGGATCGAGAAATGTCAATCTAGGTATAATGAGATAATGTACAACTGGAGGAAGACTTGACGTCGTCGTGGCACGGTGAGGACGTTGGGTTTGGACGAAAATGGAGTCGACGTGTGGAACACGTTGACCACGTATTGGAGTAGCCCGGAGTACGTGGAGAAGTGTAATACTGCTCGAGCCAACCGTACAACTGATGTGGGAGGTGGGATGGCAAGACATCGGGGGGGGGGGGGGGTCCCGATCCGGGTATGAGCACTCAATTGCTCTAGTAAGTGTTCACTAAATTTATTTCAATTATTTATATTATATTATATAAAATAATTTTTATATGCTCATTTGGTACGAATTAAATTAATAGGAGCGGAATCTTGGGCGTGAACCCACACACGTGGATCGGTTGAACATTTTTCATCCGTTCGATCCAAATACGCAGACGTCCACATATGGGCGCACTACAGAGCTTCACGTAAGTTTAATTAAATTTTGATGTTTTTTTAATATTTAATTAATTAAATGTATTAAACTATGTGTTAATTTAATTTTTTTAATTATGTAGTTGAATGTGAACCGGAGGATTGAAGAGGTCACGACACAGGCTTCCGTTCAAGCTGGGCCCAGCGCTCCCCCTCCGCCGATTGACCTTAACCAGATTTACCTAGACGTTGCCCCGGCTAATCGAGGACGGATCCTTGGCCTTGGCCGGATGAGCCGCTCTGCGAGAGCTGCGTCGTCCAGTTCGTCCCAGCGTGCATCGCAGGCCTCTGTATCCTCCACTGCTGTTTCGGACCCGAACCTAGTAAACTGGATGAACCACTACTTCCGACAGCTAACTGACACTATGGGTCGATCGTTGGGGATGTCTGCTGATCAAATAGAAACATGCTTTGCACAGGCGATGAGCGTTCCCCCTCCGCCTTTTAATGTTCCGGTCGGTCCAGTTCCCCCTCCGCCTTTTAATGCTCCGGTCGGTCCAGTTCTCCCTCCGCCTTTTAATGCTCCGGTCGGTCCAGTTCCCCCTCCGCCTTTTAATGCTCCAACTGCAGATGCAGCCGACGACGACGACGACGTTAACTTGAATTACAATGGCGGTGATGATTTTTTTAACTTTGCTAATGGTGATGGTTGATGTTTGAACACTTTATTTTTCTGTCAAACTATTTATTTTTCTGTCGAACTATTTCATTTTTTGTCGAACTATTTAATTTTCTATCGAACTATTTATTATTTTGTTGGAAATATTTGTTTCAGTTGATGTTTTTTTGTCAATGGATTGTTTATTTACGTTATTGTTTTTAATTTATACATAATTTTCGATAGATTTGGTATAAAGTAAAGTATTTTTTGAATTTTTTTTTGATTTTTTTTTATTCCGCCATGTTACCGACCGAAATAAATAATCCGTCGGAAATCAAGTCTGCCGACGGAATACCTGTCGGGAATTGATTCTATCGATGGAAATTTGGGCGCCAATCTACCGACGGAATTTCAAATTCAAAGTGTCCTCTACCGATGGAATTTCAGATTCCGTCGGTAGCATGCAGTACTTCACAGAAGCTTTCCCCCCCCCCTTTCTTACTCAGTAAAAGCTTTCTCACTCAGTCGAAAAAAATTGTGGAAATTGTATGAAAACTTCAAATTACGGTACGTTTTTCTTTTTACCTTGTTAAATTTTGTAGTTTAGTTGTGCACTTTATATGGTTGTAGTTTAATTAGTTGTGCATATTATATATTTGTAGTTTATTTGTGTATTTTAATTATATTTTTTGTAGTTTAATTAGTTGTGCATTTTATATGTTTGTAAGAATTATATTTTAAATGTTTAACAGATGGTATTGCCGGATCGTCGATGGATTTATTGTACTCCTAGGTTCATTTTAGGAAATGTGAATGGTGAATTTTACAATGAACTTGTGAAATTTGTTGAATTTGCAAAGTTCCACCCACATTGCATGTATGAGGATTGTATCAAGTGTCCGTGTAGTGCCAAAATATATCAGAATAAAATATATATAAGTCGATTGATGAGGTTTTGGTAAATGTTGTGAAGAATGGTTTCGTTGTTAATTATTATAACTGGACATTTCATGGCGAAGGACATTGGCCTTATAAATTTGATCAAGTGTTATACTATTACACTACTGGAATTTATGAAAGACAAATAAATGCTAATCAAGGCGGCACCAGTAATGAACAACAATTTGGTGGGGAACAACAGTTTGGGAAGGAACAACAGTTTGGGGAGGAAGAACCCAATATGTATCAAACAATGATAATGGAAGCCGGTTTTTCAAATGTAGAAGAGGAGCTGACGGATGAAACATTTCGATTTTATGAAATGCTCAAATTTATCGATCAAGATTTGTATCCGGGTTGTGATTCTCACTCTCAACTGTCATTTAATGCCCGACTTATGGCTATCAAGACCGAGAACAAGCTTTCTAACAGGGCATATGAGCAAATGACACAATTATGCAGTGAGATCTGCCCTCCAGAGAATAAGGTGCCTACAACGTATCATCAAAGCAAGCAAATGATGAAAAATATGGGATTGCCGGTCGAGAAGATTGATTGTTGTGTAAACGGTTGCATGTTATATTGGGGTGATGAAGATAAAAATATGAACATGTGTAGGGTGTGTGGTCATCCTCGGTACAAAGAGCCACGTCGAAAGGGGCCCGCTGGTCAATCGAAGTCGTCGAAGAAGAAAGTGGCACACAAGAAGATGTATTATCTTCCAATCATTCCCCGTTTAATGAGATTGTATCAATCTACTGCCACAGCACAACACATGACGTGACATGCAACAGATTCTTCCTCGACCGAGTCTAGGGAGATGCGACATCCGGCGGACTCGGAGGCTTGGAAGCACCTTGATAACGTGTATCCCGATTTTTCGTCTGAACCGAGGAATGTGAGGCTAGGTTTGTGTACTGATGGTTTTGCACCGTTTGGGAGCTTTGGAAAGCAGTATTCGTTGTGGGCGGTGATTCTGACTCCGTATAATCTCCTCCATGGATGTGCTTGAAACCTTAAACAATGTTTCTGACTGTATTGGTGCCAGGACCGTCGAACCCAAAGGATAAACTTGATGTTTATCTCCAGCCTCTTATAAAAGACTTGATCTTTTTATGGGAAAGTGGTGTCCAAACGTATGATGTGTTCAGAAAACAGAATTTCACGATGCGTGCAGCTATATTGTGGACCATTAGCGACTTTCCTGCATATTATATGTTGTCTGGGTGGAAAACGGCTGGATTTCAAGCATGTCCGTATTATATGGAGCATTCTGAAGCTTTTAGTCTTCAGAAGAGTAGGAAAGTTACATGGTTTGATAATCACCGAAAGTTCTTACCTCGAGATCATCCATTTAGAAGGAATAAGAACAACTTCTTGAAGAATAGAACAGTTACAAACAATCGACCGCCCCTTCGAGACGGTATTTTAATTATACAATTATTTGATCTAATGTTATACGTATATAAATTATACATTTATTTGATCTAATGTTTCCGTACAGGACAAAGGTTGTTACATGAGATTCAGTGGACGGGTTTGAAAAAGTCTACAGAGGAAAATGCAGCTGAACACAACGGTCGAATCCCAGGTGGATGGAATAAAAGGAGTATTTTTTGGGATTTGCCATACTGGAGTTCACTGTTTATCTTTTTATACTACATGCATGTTCACGTACTTAATATATATATATTTTTTATTATAAATCAGATATCTCCACAACTTGAAACGCAATGCTAAACAAAAGGCAAATGTGGAAGCATCGATTGTTAATGCATATTTGAATGAAGAGGTTGGCATGTTTTGTTCTTATTATTTTGAAGACCATGTCAACACTCGGTTGAGAAGTGAACCACGTAACTACGGTGGTAGAGGTACAGACAATATCGGTGATGAGGTTGATGGAATGTTGTCTATATTCAAGTCTAAGGGACGACCTATAGGAAAATTTACTGAACGAGAGTGGGAGACGAACAAAGAGGCAGAAATAGCACAAACGTATGTGTTATTGAATTGTGATGAAGTTTAGCCTTACATTGAGTAAGTATTTCATATTTTTATCATCTAATAAAATTATTAATAACTACTTCATTTATGTAATTTAATATTAATTGTGATTGGATGTTGTGAATGTTATGAATTAGGATGTATACTCAAGAACTACAACGAACAGAACAAAACATCTCAGATACAGATGTTGATGCTCGTATTGAACGTGATTTTGCCCGATGGTTCCAACGTTATGTGAGTACCATTTCCTTAAATTTTACGTAAATAAATATGATTCATAATTAACTTGATAATTATTTGAACTATATAGGGTCGGTCAAACGATTTTGGGAATCGATTCTTAAAGGATCTCAGCAAAGGACCACTACGTCGTGTAAAGACTTACAATGACTATATTGTGAAGGGCTACAGATTTCATACATCCGAGTATGCATCAAGAAAAGCGACTACCAACAATGGTGTTTGCGTTAGCAGTGCAAACTACAATGCAGATGCAAGTGACTACTATGGGGTGTTGCACGAAGTCGTTGTAGTAGAATATCCGGGATATCCATAAAAGACTGTAGTGTTGTTCAAGTGTCATTGGTTTGATTCAGGCCCTTCAGGAACAAGGATTCATCCGGAGTACAAACTCGTGGATGTTAATTCGAAAAGGAGCTATAGCGGGGATGATCCATTTGTATTTGCCCATCAAGTATCTCAAGTATATTACGTCAAGTATCCAGTGCGATCACGTAGTAAAATTGAATGGCACGCTGTTTGCAAAGTAAAGGCAAGATCAATGGTAGAAGTCCCTACAAAAGAAAAGAGTGATGAAGATGATTCTCCGTTTCAAACGGAACAAATATAGGCTCGAACTGAAGTCTTTACGGGAGATTTGAATATCCACGTAGACTTGACGGCTGGAAATTCACAATTGAAAATGATAGTGGAAATGAGGAAGATGATAAAAATGAAGAGGATGATGAAGAGTAAGAGGACGAAGAGGAGGAGGAGGATGATGAAGAGGAGGAAGATGAGACAAATAATGAAAATGTAGATGAAGAGGAAGAGGAGGAGGATGATGAATAGTAAATTATATGATGTAAACTAATTATTTTATGAGATGTACAATTTAAAAATATTTATTTATCATTAAGTTTTTTTAGAATTTTAAAAAATTAATTTTTTGGAATTTTAAATTTTTTTTAATGTATATTAAAATATATAAATTATAAAAATTTAATTTACAATAAAGATAGATTATAAATTTAATTATTAATGTATGTGAAAGAAATTAATTTGTTGGAATTATAAATTTTTTTTAGTAAAAATATGAATATTTTATTAAAAAATATGAATATTTAAGTTAAAATATGAATATTTTAGTATTTTAAAATATATAAATTATAAAAATTTAATTTAAAATAAAGATAGATTATAAATTTAATTATTAATGTATGTGAAAGAAATTAATTTTTTGGAATTTTAAAAAAAGTTTTAGTAAAAATCTGAATATTTAAGTTAAAATATGAATATTTTAGTATTTTAAAATATATAAATTATAAAAATTTAATTTACAATAAAGATAGATTATAAATTTAATTATTAATGTATGTGGAAGAAATTAATTTTGTGATTTTTTTTTTTAAAAAAATGGAGCGAAAATGAGTATATATACAATTAATATTACAATTACGAACAAGTAACACATTTGTTCGAGTGGTAGGCGCCCTTGACTAGGCGCCCACACACCCGGGTTCGATTCCCAGCAAGGCCATAATAAAATGTTGGCATATAATAATAGTACGCGGGTCGGGTGCGGGTGCGGCCCCACAATTTTTTTTTCTGGGTTACATTACCGACGGAATCATCTGTCGGTCATGACCGACAGAATTACCAACGGAATATAATTTATCATTTAAAAAAAATTAAATTATATTCCGTCGGTAGTACCGACCCGACAGACCCCTACGGATATTTTTTTTATAAAAAAAATGTAAAAATAAATTTCCGTCGGTAACGTCGTCGGTACTATCGACGGACCACCGACGGAATTTATTTCTTTTTTAATTATTTTTATTCGCCTCAGCGACGGAATTGCCGACTGAATATAGACCCGATTTGAAAACGGGTCATCAGTGTTACCGACAGAATGATATCCGTCGGTAGTCTCGACTGTTTTGATCCGTCGGGACTACCGACGGAATAAAATTTTTCGTCGGTAAGCCTTAACGACGAGGCTAACACCGACTGAAAAATTTCGTCGGTATTTCTGTCGGTACCCACGACTACCGACGCCATTCCGTCGGTAAAACGCGTGTTTTTTGTAGTGTATGTGTCATTTTGTGGTTAATTTTACTTATGTGTTATAATTTATTGAAGTTGTTAATTTTAAAAAGTATGGTGTGTAATTAAGTTATTGGTTGAGCAAGATATAATCCATAAACTATATCAAAATATTATATTTTTATTAACTGTTGAATTTTCTTTCTAATTATTTATTTATTTAAGGGGTATTCATTTTATTTTTTAGTTTGATTTATTTTTAAACAATTAAATGTACTTTTGAGTAAAATACAATTTAAAATGTATTTTTATTGATTTGTACAATTCTTAATTTAATTAGTCATTAAATTTTATTTTATAATTACTTTTATCTTATATCTCAAATAATTTTTTTTGCAATTATTTTAAATTTATACGTTTAATGTATTTAAAAAATAGAGGTCGAAAATATATATGTAAAACTTATTATATAATGTTATACATATTTATTATATAAATAATTATATTATTTTACAGAATTAACAAATTTGTTGATGTGTCATTTTGTGATTAATTTTGTTTATGTGTCATAATTTAATGAAGTTGTTAATTTTAAAAATGGTTAATTGCAAATTAAATTACGACCTTTCGCTCATTTGTAATCTAATCAAGTGTCAAATGATCATCTTGGACACTATGATCTAGAACACCAATATTACACATGTGTGCAGAACACAAATAAGTTTCAAAACTGAATCGAGATGGACACAAGCTAACAACATCACCATAACCTTCCAATTTAAATAAACTATTTCACATCCAATACAGGCAAATGTGTCATATAAACACCAGATGTATTGTCTTTCATTCTATGTATCCAATTTCACATTAATCACATTTCACATAAATTTTGTCTAAACCTTATTGTAATTGAACCATACACTCCATAAATTCAAAATAAAAAACCAGAACATAACACACAAAGTCATACTGATTATATCATAATTGCATCTAAAGAAAAGTACACCAACTTTAAATATTACTGCAAATTAGACTTCTTAGAAGTTTACTTTGTTCCTAAATCATAACTTTTGATATTTGGTTTGATTAAAAAATAACATTGTTTTATTAAAGTGTTGTAATGTCAGTAAGAAGATTAAATTATGTTAGATTCGAACATAATTGAAATTGTCTAAAAGACTAAATTGTAAAAATATTTAAAGTTTGTAATTTATTTGTAATTATCTTAAAATTTAGATTAAATTGTAAATGAGGAAAAAATTGTGATTTAATTTAAAATTAATTAAAATATTTATTTTTATTAACTTTCGTGTAATGATCTAATTCTAAATAATAGAAAGACCGCACCTTACAATTCAATGAAAATCAATATTAAAATATCGAGTTTAATTATAAATATCTCAACCCTAAATCAATTTACAATTCTAATGATAGAAACTTATAACCATACATATCAAATCTGATACGGTCAATATTTTATTATGAACAAAACACCTTTTCATAATGGAAGGATGGGGCCCACTCTGGAAAATATTTAAACCAAATTGGATGAATATGTCGGTCATATGAATTGAATTCAATTTTTTATTCGAATGATGACCACTTATAACCCTACCTACATACCAAATTTAATGCTATAATGATAATGTTAAATAACAAAGTGCATATAAGCAATCAATTCGTGCTATCGTTACGACACTGACACAAACACGATACGATAAGAATATGTATCAATAAGAATAAAATAATTTTCATGTTGACACGATACGATAACAACACGATAATTTTCGTATCAACGTAACACGATACGATAAATAAATAAATTAAAAATTGCATTTAAATATATATATAAAAATTAATATATTTATATAAATTTTAAAAATTATCGTGGTATTATCAGATACGTAGAGCCGGCAATTTGGGCCCGACCCGATGGCCCGGCCCGGCCAACCCGAAGCCTAGTATGGACTGGGCTCTAAAATTATAGGCCCATAAAAAACTGGGCCTATTTGGCCCGACCCGATAGGCCCGATGGGCCTAATGGACTAGGCTGATTTTGGCCCGACGGCCCATGGACAACCCATTTGACCTGATCAATTTTTTTAAGGTAAATAAACAATTAAAATTATTACAATACTATATATACTTAAATATTAGTATTATGTTTTTAATTTTATTTTGATTTTAAAATTTGAACTTATGAATTATTTATAATTCTATTTGAACTTGATAGATAGTGTAATGTTATACTCCGTACTAATTATGTCCTTATAAATTATGTATAATTAATATATTAGTAATGTATATTTTTAATTATAATTATTTGTATAAATAAAAAATATATATGAGAATGTGACCATTACCTAATAAGTTTATACTCCCTCCCTCCATCTCAGCTTAACTTTCACACTTACTGTTCACCCTCTTTTTTAAAAATATTATAATAAATAGAATTTTAAGATATAATTTTATAAAAAAATAAATAAGTGAGTTGACTTGTGTGTATGTATGTACCATAAAAATAATAACATTAAATATAATTTTTTAGATATTGTGTGGGTAGAGTTTCTAAAGGACCGAAAAAGTAGGTATAAAAGTTAAGTTGGGATGGAGGTAGTATATATACAGAGTATACTTTTTGCTAGAAATATTTTTTTTATCTCATGGGGTGGGACTTGCAATGTACATTAATGCAATAATGGTTATGGTCGTTTATAAATTATGTGTACTAGTTAATATATAATTTTTGCAAAAAATATTTTTTTTAAAAAAAATTATGTAATGGGCTGGGCTGGCCCGCTAGCCCAGTAGCCCAGATGGGCTAGTCTGGGCTCCAATTTTATAGGCCCGACCAGTTCATGGGCCGGCCCGGCCTAGCCCACGAACATCACTTGGCCCGATGGACTGGGTTGGGCTGGGCCGAGCGGCCCGATTTGTCAGCTCTACAGATACGTGTCATTAACATATCGTATCATATTAGATAAATAATAGATTAACGGGTTGTTAACAGGTTAATGGATTACCTGTTAATTTTATCGTGCTTATCGGGTCGACACGAGTGACATAAACACAACACTAAATTTTCGTATCATTATAGGGTCGACCCGATAACGACACGAACCCAATAAGATCAAATACTAACCCGCAATTTTCGTGTCGTGTTATCATGTCATTGTAAAAAATTGACACAATGTAGTGGTTGTGGGTTAATAACTACTCATTTGTACAATAAAATTTTAGTATGTTTATATCTTTGAGCATATTTTTAATGTAGGGAATATAGAGAAACAATGAATAGGGAAATTATAATTTCATTGAGTGAATGTAAAGAGTACATGAATAAAGTATTTATAGATACAAAACGTATCTATCCTAAATCTCTAATTAAGGAAAATAAAGATATATAAAATATACTATACAAGATATATATAATATCTCTTAATATATTTGTATATGTCTAATACGCCCCCTCAAGATGGAGCACCGTAGGAGAGTCCAATCTTGATCATAAGTGGTTGTAGACGAGAACGAGAAAATGACTTGGTAAGAGCATCAACAAGTTGATCCACACACGAAACATGTGAAACTCGAAGTTGAGGGTCGAGTACAAAAAATGGGGCAGTAGGGGGTGTATTTAGTAAGTTGAGAGTGAGTTGATCGGGATAGTGGGTGGATTTAAGGGGCGGGGTGTATTTAATGGATTAGGGGGTGTATTTACCAGAGTTGAGGGTGTATGCAGCAGTGGAGTAGGGGATCTGGCCCATCTGGGCAGCAAGCGTTTATGTGTTGGAGGGAGTGTGTAGATTCGAGGGGGTGTATTTACCAGAGTGTGTAGAAGAGTGTGCATGGATTCTTGAAGGGGGGTGTTTTTACTAGAACTACGGGTGTGGTTAATTGGGGAGTTTGCATGGGCTTCAATGGATGGAGATTTTGGAGAAGAAAGCTTCTCGTGAGTGCACGGTTGTTTTAACTAAAATTGGTTATCGTGAGAGGGTTGCAGTCGTGAGTTTTGATTGGTGTTGGGTGCCGAGCAACGGTTAAGGGTGGTAGTTGGGAGTTTGGACGGCGCTGGACGTCGAGCAACGACTACAGGGGAGGGTTTCGGATCGAGGCGTTAGTCGTACGACTCGTTGATGTTGGGGTAATTGTGGGTTTTGTACGACAAAAATATTGAACCACGATTACGGGGAAGAAGAAGAAACATGTCTTCTTGATGTTGGGGTAATCATGAGTTTTGTACGATAAGAACGTCGAACAATGATTACAGTAAAGAAGAAACTTGTCTTCTTGAGGTTGGGTTAATCTTGAGTTTTGTACGACAAGAACGTCGAACAACGATTACGGGGAAGAAGAAACTTGTCTTCTTGAGGTTGGGATAATCGTGACTTTTGTACGACAAGAACGTCGAACAACGATTACAGGGAAGAAGAAACTTGTCTTCATGAGGTTGGGGGATTTACCGAATTAGGATTAGGGGGTGTAGTAGTGCAGGTATGACGGTGGAGAGGTGGCAGAGTGCAGGTATGATGGTGGAAAAAAAAAGTTTGGAAAGATCACGACAATGGGTTATATTGGAAATGGGGAAATTGATGGAAGAAGGCAGGTGGGTGATCAAGGATGATGATCAAAGAAGTGCTCGGTTGGTTTAACCGTGTGATGGTTACCGAGGTGGAGGGTATTGGAAAATAGGAACCGTTCCTAAATCTCGAAGATGAAGGCATGATCGTGAGGATCGAAAAAAGGCTTTAACCTGTAAAAAATCTCTTGATACCATATAGAGAAATAATGAATAGGTAAATTATAATTTCAATGAGTAAATGTAAGGAGTACATGAAGAAAATATTTATAGATACAAAACATATCTATCATAAATCTCTAAATAAAAAAAAAATATATATAAGATATATATAATATCTCTTAATATATTTGTATATATCTAATAGGGGAAGTGTGGTACTATTAAGGCACATGGCATGGAAATTGAAAAAAAAAATAGCGACACACCATTCTATTGATTAACGGAGTCTATCAGTAAGTTTGATTTATTTTTATTTACAAACATTAACTTATTTAATTTGATTTTTAAAAAATACTCTATTGATTTGTTTGGAGAGTAGCGAATGCGTAAAAAAATTACTAGATCACAAACAAGAATCCAATCGTTAAAAAAAAAAAAGTGATTAAATGCATGGCAATAACAATTAGGTAAACAACTCACAAAACAGAGGAAAGGACAAATGAGATCCTCCTCTATTCCATCGTATATACATGGCGTATCAGTATAGTATACTAAAAGCATTCAAAAGAAGAAGAACAAAGTACACTGTTCCATCTGCGACAAAAGAATTGCGTCGCAAATAAACTCGAGCATCTTCAAGCAGTCTTCGACGGATTACGAGATCAGCAGTAGTAAAAAGTCCAAAATCAACTTATCAGCTGAAGCAGCTAAAAAGGTTTTCAATTCGTAAAACAAATACTATACCACAAGTCGAGAAACACGGATGCAATTATCCCTCCATGTTGTAGTCGTCCTGCTGCATGTACGGATTATAGTTCCCGGGAACTTCTATCTTTCCTATGAACTGCTCCATCCCTGCATTTCATGCAGTCAATGTGTGTGTTCGCTAAAGTATATGAACCAGGTTCATGTGAACTATTTTCTTCAAAATATTGCTGTCCAGTATTCCAAGTAATACCACTTAGCATACAAAAGCATCATGTTTTTTAAAATAAAAATAAACGCTTGATATTATGCGTTCAAACTCACTAAACCATGATACTTCTTATGAGTTCACCATAAATCTTCTGTAAACCAAGTTTATAGAAGTTTTTGTCCTGGAAAAAAGCTGCAAGTATTATGGATTCATCAATATTTCTTATAGTATTTTGAACATGGTTCAAAGGAGTATTGATTTTCTGCAATTTACTCCATAAATTTATTCGATTTAGCATCTAATGCCATATCACAAAGTGATGGCTCATCAATTTCAGCCTACGATGATTGACTCGATTGAATCCAAACCAAACATATGCGAGGGAAACACGCTTAAAAGGTATACTTAATGATTCGTGCATGTATACGTTGCCATTATGCAATAAATAACAAATCTATTTGTAAGTATACCATATTTGTTTATCAAAAACCAGATAAAAATGCATCAAGATTCAAGTGGATGACGACAAACATGTAATTATAGGAGATCAAGGAACAGTATACGTACTTGGGTTCGATAACATGCTCCCGTAGAAGGGCATCTGGCTGTAATTAGGGGCGAACTTTGAGCTGCCTTCGGGAGGCAACATGGGTTCAGGTTTACTGGCGTGAGGGTCCACCGAATGAACGGCGGAACTTGCCTGAGGGTTCTGGAAACAGAGATCTTCGGGCCTGATTTGTTGAGGTTGAAATTCTTCAGGCTTAGTTTTCCTGTCATTGGGCGATTCTACCTCAGTCTCAACTTCTGATTCACCGTTGTTGTTTGTCGGTGTAGCCTGTTGCTTCCTCTTTGATCGAGCGCGTCTATTCTGAAACCAATTATAGACATTTGTTTCGGAAATCTGGCCATGCTGAGACAACTCAGAGGTTATTTCCTTGATCTTCTGTTTGCTTGGAGTTCCGATCCCCTGATCAAATATACGTTCCAGAATCTGCAGCTGCATTGGGGTCGGGGTCCACCGCTGTCGCCCCGTGATTTTGTGGGCCCCTGATGTTAACAACGGGTCACAGTATAGATTCCCCAACCTCACACCTAGGTATTAAATCAGAAACATAAAATATCAGGACAACATCTTTTAAGCCTGCATTTTGTTGTTCGATTAAGCCCAAGCCGTCTTGTGATTTGGGCTCTCGATTCAATGCAAGTGTCGACAGTTTTGTCTAAATTTGAAGCATGAGACTCGTATATAAGCATAACTATTCCTTAATCCCATGGAGATTGTGATAAACATAATTTGAACAATGTACTAAAAATGACTTGTTAACTGATTTTTAATTTTTTAAAAATAGAAATAAAAAAATCTGTCAGTGAGAGTTGAGTAATCAATGCAAATGTAAAACCAATATCGAAATTAGGTAAGGTCGGTCGAAGAGCCTATTTAATACTGGGATGCGACATCACAAATTTATACATATAAACTTTTTTCTTTAAACAAGAATTTTTTTATTGCAAAAACTACAACTAGTACTAACAAAAATTACAATAAACAAGTAAGTTCTCACAGTTTAATCAGAGAAACAATGGCTGTAGCATGTAGGTTTAGGGGTTGTTCCAACTCATGAGTAACTCGATTCAGAAAAAAAGAACGAAATCGACTTGAATTTAATCAAGTTGAACTACTCGAGTAGTCAATAATTATATTAGGAAAAATATGTTTTACATTTAATTTTGAAGATTATATGAGTAATCAAGCCAACAAGTCAAGCTTGAGTTTAAAAAATCGACCGAGTTGGAGCATAACAATCGGGTCGAATTTCGAGTTAGACTCTGGCTCATAAACCCCTACAACCATAAATGAGACTTAAATCTTCAAAGTCGTCTGAAATTGGAAGGTATAAATGATGGGGGAATAAATTCAATAACTCTTTGATCAATTATTGCATCAACATCTCTCTAACAGCAGGGATTATTGATTATAACCAAACAATCTCTGAAAATCCTAAATTAAAACCCCCACCCACATTTTCTTCCCCAAACAAATTTAAAACCCATAAACTAAATTGATTAATTGGAAGAATATATGAGATTAATTAATTACCAGCAAGATCGTGTTGGGAAGTGAGAGATTTGTGCAACTGAACGAGCTGTTCACAAATGGTGGCATAAACAGCAATCTGCTTCCGAAGAACTTCCATCTGCTCATCTGTCATCACCTTCACAAACATCCCACCACCGCCGCCGCCGATGGGCTCCTCCGGCGATCGCTTTTCCCACTCCATTTTTGTCTAAAATAAAATTAGTTGGTAAACAAAAGAAATGACAAAGGAAAAAGGTAACGACAAAGGAAAGCAAAAAGTAGAATAATTTGTATCCCGAGCGAGATTAGCGGTGAGTGTGTTTTTGGAATCAAGATTTCGGTGTCAAAGGTTAGTACTACCAGTTTTAACAAAATCTATTCCCTGTTTTCACCATATATATATTCCTTAATTTGGGGATCTTAAATTCTATTTTTATAATATTATTCCATCCTAGTATTTAATACAGTATATATACTGGAGTACTCCATACTATATTTTGGATCAAAATACATATATTAAAAAATACTCCGTATAATTAAATTTTCATTTGACATGTTTGTATTTCCTACCAAAAAGAATAGCACAATTATTATTTAAGTATTTATTACTAATATTATAAGGATAAAATGTTGTAAATATTCTGTTTAATTAATGTTTATTATGTTAAAGTTCAATAAATAAGAGTATATTTACAAGCTTATAAAAAAAATTCATAATTTGAGTCTCAATGTAAAAAATAAAAGAGAACCATAATTTTAGTCTTAATGTTAAACAAGGTGGCGACTGCCGACATTCATTTTGTCGTATTTTGGTGTGTTTAAGCACAAAAATAACTTACTCAAAAAGTGGATGGATGAGGTATAGCATATAAGTATATGGTCTAGTAATATCGAACCTATAACCTAAAAGAGTGTAGAGCTCCAAAACTACGCATTGTCGTTGTATTGTAGATACTATTCGAGTTTATTTTTTATTTAAAAAAAATTAAACTATTAAACAACTACCCTAAGTCTAACATGTGTCCCTGAGTCAAAACCAACCTTTGTAAAAAAACAAATTGAGCGCTCGAGTCGAGCAATGGTGCTAGAGTGGAATCTGGTCAAGTAGTCGGGTGAAGTCCTCCAATTCCTTGACCTTTTGTGCAGTTCTCGATCAAAAATTTCGAGAAGTTGGGTGCTCGAGCCGAGCACAGAATAGTAGTGGCCAATTTTCTAAAAACAGGTTTCTAGTGCTTGAGTTGAGCAGTTCTGCTCGACCGGCGCACCTAGTTCTCACAGATTCCCTGCATACTTCGTTGAGCTCGACCAACAACCTACTTGAGCAATTCCACATTTTCATCATATCCCCCTTATTTCTTGAAAAAGAAATTGAGCTCCCGAATTTCAATTGATTCAATTTATTTTATTATTCACTCCGTCCCACAATAATTTTCACACTTTCTTTTTTACAATAACTTTCACACTCTTAAAATAGAAAACAATTTATAAATTTCATCTCACAAATCACAATAACCTCAATTTTACACAAATGTTATTACTTTTTCTACACACATACACAAAAGTCAACTTATTTATTTACTTTATACATAAAAGTTTATTAAATTACCTTTCAAAATTCCACTCATTATTATACATTTTTAATATATGTATTCATCCACCGAAAATTATTAATATATTATGGAGGGAGTATTTTTATTACGACTTTATTTTCGATGTGCTTAATGTGATGCAATCATTAGATTGACTTCAATAAATCACAGCCTTGTATTTTGCTCAAAAAATACTTATTATTTCTATAATTCAATGCAAATACGATCATTTCTTCTTAGAAGGTTAGGATTTAGTGTGATAATGTGTAATAACAAACTTTAATTTTGTTTAGTTGAGAAAATATGGACCCTAATATTTATTTGGAGTAAGATTTAAATGAAAAAAAAAAAACTATATTAAAGATTACCTTCCAAAAATTTATTGATCACTTTACTCATTTTTTTTTTCTACATAAAATTTGTGGATGATTTTGTTCTCTATGAATCAAGTGTCGACAAATTTGTCACTAAAAGTATTGACCTTACAAGATAAATCGTAAAAAACAAAGGCTTCCAACGCAAAAGAAAAAACAAATGCTCTTAATTTAGGAGAGAGATTCAGAGATTCTCAATTTGGAGAGTAAATTAGAGCCTGCGTGTTTGTTTTGGGATTATGTAGGACGGAGAAAATTTGAATGAGAAAATTTGAATGAGAAAATTTTGGATGAGAAAATTTTGGATGGAGAAATTAGGATGAATATTGATTATGTGTGTTTGAAATTCAATGAATTTAAAATTTACAAAGAGATATGTAAATTGATAGTAAATGAAAAATAATGAGGAAAACGAAAATAGGAATCAAAATTTCTATAAAACAAAATATTAAAAATAAAAGATTAGAGATTTACCATATATAAATAATTTTTTTAAACTTTTCCACATAGAGATTTACAATATATAAATAATTTTTTTAAAATTTTCAGCATATATATAGATATTCTGTTTAAGATTAATAAAAAATAAATCTGAAATTTAGAATGAATTAAGAACAAGTTGTTACAAATGTCACCTACAATAATATATGATAATTAAGATTTAATAAAAATATAAAGTTTTAGGAGCCCAAAATTTTCAATATCTTACGGATATAAAATGTCTAATAGTTTTTTTTTCTTTTTATGTCTTGATATCCTATTCAAGAATCAACAAATCAATTCATGAGACTCAATTTATTTTTGAAGTCTCGATATCCAACCCAAGAATCAACTAATTCAGGAGACTAATCCCACTGTCCACGAGACTCCGTTTATTAATCAATAACCTCTGTTACCACCCACAATACAAGCAACCACAAACCTTTGTATGAACCTCAACAAATATAATTACACACATTTAATTTCATCCGTCGTTAAGACGAAGTCGCTAAATCTACCAACAAGATAACAGCCATGGAAGAAAACCATGCATCAAGATCATTAGTCAACCACCTATTAAGTGCATATCTTTGATAATTTCTTCAATCAGAATAGACGTAATGTGGCTTTCGAGCTCTTTACCCAAAACATCAATCTCATCATCCATCCATCTGGACCCTGAATCGCACTTCAAATCTTGCACGAGCATCCTATCAAGACCATAATAGGATCTATCATCTGCAGGGTGCACGTAAACTTTGACAATATCCCAAATACGGAACAGTAATTCCCGTCCTTGAAGAGGCTTATGTAGAGTTAGAAGTGCTTCGTTTAACAAATCAAGTATTAATATTCTATGATTTATTCTTGCAGCTTCCTCATCTATTTTACTGTTTTCGTGATCCTTGGAGCTCTGTCTGTAAGACTCTTCTACTTCTTCAAACACCTGGTTGCTGATAGGTTTATCACATTTGCATGAGCCATTGTAGTAACCAGAAGCAACGAGCAAATCCCTAACGTAGGCTTTGGTGGGGTCGTCTATGTCCTCTTCGATTTTAGGTTCCTCCACACCAGTGCATTCCAGTTGGTCTAGCTGTCTCCCAAGATCTATTCAGACAGAGAAAGGAAGGATCGAAACATAAGGCCACTACTATACGAGGTTTAAGTTCAGAAAACAAGAGGAATAGGAAAAATTAATTTATGATCTAATATTTGAATCTAAATGCATAGGTATATATATGTTGCCATGAAACACTTATCACATTCTATGTCATATACGGTTAATTAATACGGTTGTGTCTCAGAAAAAAAAAAAAATCAACTGGAATAGCATTTAAGAGGAAAAGAAATGGAAAGCCGGTTATGAAACTAAAATGACGCAAAAACAGCTGGTCGTCGAATTTTATTCAGTGATAATCGGATGAAAAAGTTTCAACATGAATAAGTTATACGGAGTACTATATATTACATACTAATCAGTAGAGCTGATTGGCCCCTCTACAGTATTAATGCTTTTGAAATAAAGCATTCAACAAGTTCTTTATGGAAATTTTGCTAATGTTCAGGTCCAAAGCCTATATTATATAAGTTGACATAAAAATGTGAGTTTACTTACCATTCAAGTTCGAGTTTATTTCGCTGAAAACATCAGGAATTTCACTGTCCTCCTGCTGGTTCACACCAGATGATGTCGGGCTTGTAAAAGCTGCCGCCTTCCAGAGTTCATCACAAACACTACTGCATACAGATGCAGGGCTTGGTGGCACTTCTGTGAAATTTTCCTACAACAAATAAAATAAGACGAGATGCGTGCGGAATTGATTATCATCTCATCGGCAATAAATATCTTCTTTGAGAAAGTAAAAAAATCGAAAATCCTCACATGTGGTTCGTAAGAACTCATCATTATCGTTGGCCCACTTGCAATATCTTTGAAGAAGTCATCTCTATCAAAATGCAGTTCACCAACTGACTGAACTCTCCTTCGAAACAGCCTTCCTCTAAGGGTTAAACTGTATCCAAAGCTCGAAACCTTTTCCCTTATGTTGAACTTATCCTTCTTCTGTCTTTTGATAACATTCTCAACACATTCATGCTTCATCCTTATCTGGGCCCCAGTCAATATATGAGGATCCTCCAGAAGGAGCTTCCCAAAGGTCGTTCCTGATACCGGAGCAGACAAAGATCTAACAAGCTCCCCACGAGACGGTTCCTTGTACCGTATTCTGCCATCATCAAGATCATGCCTGAAAGACCTACTTTGGCTTTCTAAAACTTTGCTCTTCTCATGATCTAAGTCAAATGATCGTAGCCTTTGGTGAGAAACTGTCTGAACTTTCTTTTCGCCTTTTAGAACATTCCTCGACCTCTCTGTCAGTAATCTCCTAGTATCTTTGTTAATATACTCTGGAGAACATGTCCCATTATCACTTCTGTAGGACCTTGTAGACTCTGAACGAAGTAAATTCATCCCAAAGTCCCTTGTGACGCTGTCTCTCACTTGCTGTGCAATACGTTGAGCAATTTGTTTTGGTTCTGATGGCTTTTCTCGATAAGGAGTCTCGATTCCTCCTCCTCGAAATGTTGTACTTATTTTGGAACTTGTACCTTGCATTTCAGAGTTCAACCTTTCCTTCACCTCTTCAAGAAAATCTAAAATACTACCCCTCTCGTTAGAAGTGCTAGGACTAGAGGTCCACGAATCTTCACTGACACCCAACTGGTCCGGACCAGGCCTTAAAATGACTATCTTGGTCGGAGAAGCAATAACTCCCGATTTCTGATCAGCACTCGTCAATTTAGATGGTTGAATATCTGTACTTGACCTTCTATTTGAATAGAGAGAGTCCTTCACCCCATCTAGCAAATAATCTTTTTCCTTTCTGTGAGGTTTCATCAGATTCTCTCCGGTTTTCATTCTTCTAGAATTAGCATAAAGAAAATTTGTTTCTTTGAGTTCATCTTGTGCTATTATATCTACCACCTTAGAACATTCATTAAATCGTGCAGCTTGCCACGCCTCAAATTCTTTCTTGAACTTCTGCAGTTCCTCTTCTTGAGGATGCTCTCGGGGTTTAGGCTTCATCAATTTTGTGTGGCTACTGCAATAGCTATCGGAATCGTCAAAGGAACCTACATCCCATTGTGGTGATGAATTTTCCATGTAGAGATCATGGCCAACAGACCCCTTTTTCGGCCATTCCTTGTCTGAGAGTTTTCCCACAGATGTTTCATTCTTTTTCCTAGCCATTAATGGCGCTTGTCCCAAATCAACAGGTAGCATATCAACGCCCATTAAACGAGCCACTATGCTGGGTACATTGGTTCTGGTGTTTGATCTCTTAGAAATCTCTTCACTAATCAACTTCTTCATTGGAGCTTCAATGGAGTAACAGTTCTGCTTAGATGACTCTTTGACCGAATGGCAAGAATACTGAAATCAAGCAGCAAAATGCACACAAAATAAGAAACGTCCAAACATTATTTTGAATATAGTCACTTGTAGAATTAAGTTTTATCAGTTGGGAACTAGAATAAAATATCAGCAAACTAAAATGACTCGCTGCAACAAGGCAAAGAGAGAGAGAACAGTTGGATCATCAAAGACTGAGAATGGAATGAACCATAAAAAGATTGATGACCTCTTAGACAGATAGTCCATAGAAGGAACTGTTGTATTGACAACTCAGAGAAAGTCTAGATTCTTTAGTCTTTTTAGTGTGTAATATACTATCAACACGGACTCCACAACCAAAACTGATGGAAAATTCATAAAATCAATAAACAAAACAATGTTTTACCAGTTTACTATCTCTCCCCGTGTATAAGCTGTAGGATGTCTCCACTGGTAGCTCAAAACTGTTTCTAGGAGTCTCGAGGGCTGAAAAATAACCAAGGAGCATTAGTTCTAGTTAATTTTAAGATGAGAAGAACAATGGAAAGACAAGCAACTTTCATCTTATTATTTGAACGGAAAATGACAAAGGCGTATTTGCTGATTACTAGGACACTTACCACCATGTTTTTTACTGGTAAAAACTTTCTTGCCCATGAAGTCTACGTTAATGTCAATGAGTTGGAAAAATCCAACAAGATCTATATCGTTATGAATAAAAAATGTGTTCAAAAGATCAAGTTCATATTATTCCATTAATACAATGCTCCGTCTTGACTTGTAAAAGGAAGAATAGCTAGCGAGTTCAATCCTGCAAAATCAAGATCATATACAACAATAGTCAATAAAGCAGATCAAAATGCATAGAACTCAAAGATGTTTGGCCCTTGCAAGAATATGGAGGAATATAGAAGCCAACCAGAACCATGTAATTTTGCATTTTATTTTGGAATTTTGAATATGAAGGAGCAATGAATGAATTACGAAAATAACTTTGCACATGCAAATTCAGGAACAAAATAACTGTATTTTTCAGGATATTACATACATACATTGACTAAGAAAAAGGTAATTTAATAATTTCCCCTCCTTTTGAGCATGATTCATGAAGGAAGCCTAATTTTGAAGGCAATCAAAGAATGAATCTCCCATGAAGTGCAACCAAATCAAAATTTAAATCGTGCAAGCAAACTGGAAATATTTCTATCATGAAAACAGAACATGATGAATACAGAACTCACGATCAACAAACATGATAATGGATGAAACAGTATAAAATGAGCCAAACAAACTCCAATCTATCTCAAAATTCACCAGAAATTTAATCATCTGTGACCCAAACTCAGAAAAATCGAAACTCACATTTGACGATCAGCAAAAACAAGCCGATGCTACGGTTATATCGATTGAGAGGTCGCGCGCGCGCTTGGCAAGTTAACCAGGAGGTTTTAGAAAATGAAATTGGATAGAAGGAGAGGAGAAAGCAGCGCAGGGAAGCAGGATTAGAATTAGAAATGGTGTGGAGTGGAAAGGAGAAATAACAGTTTGTGTGGGAATGAAGTACAAATAATAATGGAGGTTGAAAAGTATTGCTTTTGGCATGACAATCCATTGCTGGAAATCACACCACCAGCAACCCCAAAAGTCTCTCTCTCTCTCTCTCTCTCTCTCTCTCTCTCTCTACACTCTTTTTCTCACTCTCTCTCTTCCACCTTCATGTTGTGTTGACTGGACAGTTATTACTTGCAGTCCAAAATAATCACATGCTGGGTGAACCACCATATTTACGGTGGGTTGTCTATTATTAAAAAAAATACGAGTATTTGTCTAAAAATAATTTAACATTACGGCCTTGTGGGCCAAGTGTTATTTATCTCGGCTCGCTCGTAAAGATAAACGACTCGATTTTGAACATACCTAATTTAGTAATAAATTGACTCGAGCTTAACTCATTAAATTTGATATTTAATTTTTTTTTTAATTTCATTTGACTCGTTAAATTCGATTGTGCCGCACTTATGTGCAATATTTCACGTGAAATATTAGTATATTTAAAGAATGATCAAAATTCGCGAATCTGTAACGGGTTTGACCGGTCAAACGAATATTTCCTTAAAAATCGCGGAAAAGTCGTGCGCAGGAGACTAACAGGATAACGGGTTTCAGGTCTGTGATACTATAAAAGTAATTATATGTTACTACAAGATCAAATATGTGTTACTGTAAGTACAAATAACACATAAATTGACTTTTCACATGAAATATTAATACAAATTAATTTAAGGAAATATAAAATAGAAAAATTTGCTCTTAATCTGTGTTACTATAAATACAATTATATGTTACTGTACGGACAAATACGTGTTACTGTAAGGACAAGTAACACACAATTGACTTTTGAGTAACACATATTTGACCTTAAAGTAACACAGAAAAATGTGTTACTATATAAACACAAGTGTATTACTGTATTAAGAAAGATGTGTTACTATATAACTAAAACGTCATTACTGTATACCCACATTAAAAAAGACGAAGAACAATAATTGAAAACACGAAAAACACAACTATATTGAATAGTTTATCGATCGCTACAATTACAAAAACAACAATTAATTGGAATAGATTTATTGTTGATTTTTTTCTCATTAATTCATTCAAAAAATAATAATTTCTCTGCTTGTTTCGTGATTAGCAGATCAGAAATCTGAACAGTTTCTGATTTTTTTTTATTGAATCTGCAGATTTCTCGCAGCGCGCAAAAGATAAGGCATCGCAAAGAAGGAGAAATATGTCCCGCCCAAAAGATAAGGCACCGCGAAGAAGGAGATCGGCGCAGAAAAGAAGGCAGCGCAGAGAAAGAAGAGGAGTGACCGGCGGCGGCGCAGAAACAGAGGAGAGAAGAAGATGGATACCGGATAAAAACATAAGAATATGTCATATTGCACCATAAGACTATGGTGAAATATTGTATATAAGTTTTTGACAATTCGATTTGATTCAACCCGATAGACTCGTAATACTTATTTACAAGTCAAGTTGAACTCAAATTTTTACTTGTCAATATAATTGAACTGATCTCAGTTTGAAAAGAGCTCAAGACAAGCTTAAATTTCAAGCAGTCGACTTGACTCGACTCGAATAAAAATTATGAAAGGCCAACATTTTGTACTCCCTCCGTTTTTAAATAAGTGTCGCTTTGCATTTTTTAATATTTTCAAAATAAGTGTCATTCTACACTTTTTTCTTTAATTTTGACAATTTTACCCTTATACATTATACTCCCTCCATTTTCTTTACCTTGATTTAAGTCTTTTCCCTTTTGAATATAGTACTATAGCATAAATCATGGGTAAACCTTAATTATTGTATACATGAATATCGCCTACAATATTGGTCACATTCATTACTAAACATAAGTTTAATATTAAAATTAATTATCATTAATGAAGGGTAAAATGGTCCATGATTATATATCTTAATTTGTTAAAAATTGTTAAAATGACACTTAATTAAAAGTGGAGGGAGTATATAATTGGTATGATGAAATAGTCTATAAATGGAATCAACATTCATAAATCCATTCCAAATTTTATGATTGATATAATTTTTGTAATGAAATCATCTCCTGATTTCTAAAAGTATGAAATTATCATTCTTCCATAGGTTTAGCTAAGAATCAATTTTTTAATAAATAATTAATAAAAATAATATTACTCTTATTTAATAATAATAAAAAATTATATAATTAAAATATTAATATAGAAGTATATAATATAATAAATTTTAAAGATAATAATATTTCTCAATAATATTAAATTATAAAATAAAATAAAATAAAAAATAATTTAAAATTCTCAAAAATATATATCCAATATATTATTTTTAATAATTTAAAATAAATTTAAAGAGTATTACATTTCATTTCCACATTCATTTTTTAATAATTTAAAATAAATTTCTTATGTCATTCAATTCAACTCTAAATTCATTTCATCTATTTACTTTTCCACCATAAGTGCAATTGGGTTGATGAGGGGAGGTGCAGGATGGTGCGGAGCACGTGATTGTGGCCCTGGCTGGCTTATTCCAAATACGGTACGGGTGACGTAGTACAGCGAGGACTCTTCATCTGTCCTCACGTGCCCTTCCTCCAAATTAAAGGTTTTTTTTAATTATTATTTAAATTGAACATTCACCTTGTCCACCAATTTTTTTTTTTTTATAAAGATGTAAAAATATTGTAAGATTTATTATTTATTTGTGAGTAAAATTGAATGATAATTTAAGTAATTAATTATGATTAGAATGTATCAATAAAATAAGAGTATTGTAAAATCTATTATGAATAAAATGATGTTACTGTACATGAAAAAAATGAATAAAAATTTAAGTAATTAAGTGATGATTAAAGAGTGAAAATAAAGTGATAGTTTTCAATTTTTCATAAAAGTCATGAAAACAAATTTTGTGAGCTCTTTTTTTTTTTTCCCTAATTTTTGTGATAGATAGGATACAAGTTTTAAACGATTCATTAATTACATGTAAGAGAATATATTATTCATTTTATATAAATAATTATTAGTATTGAATTAATTTCTTAATATGTGTAACTAAAGACATAATTTTTTTTTTTTTAAATTACATTATATACCCTCCCTTTTCTCCTCTCACTCGAACCCAGGATCTAATGCTAGAATTTAGGTTGTAATTGTAAGGGATATGATTAAACTAAGTCACCCTAAAAAAATATTTATTTAAATTTGTTTAATAAGATTCATTAATATAAATTAATAAACACAAGTTTAATAATATTAGTTTGTATGTTTAATAATTTTAGCACTTTTCAGTATACATAATACTAATATTTTTCATCACTAAACAAAAAAATTATCACATGAACTAATACTTTTTATTATATAAACTACCATTTATATATCCATATAAAGTATGTTTATTTTTTTGGTTGTCCACACATAAAGTGTGAATGTTTTTTTTGTTAAATATACATCACCATCACACAGTATTTATCTCATATTTTTTATATTTATTTTATTTTTTACTTTATATACTTTTAAAGCTATTGTAAAAAAATATACATTGTATATAGAGGAAGAGAGTATTTTTCACCCACCCCTTATATCTGACATGCAGTATTTTTTAAACAGACATCAAGCAAGCGTATACAAACGGTACTCAATAGTTTATTATACTTGATGAATCCACTTTATTCTTCTTAGAATTAATATATAAATGATATTGCATGTGAGTTCAACAGAAAAACAAATCAGGTTTGTGAATTGGAAATTCCGTTTGCTTTCTGTTGGAATTGGAATATTTAAATCATTGGAAAAAAAAAAAAAGGTAATCCAACGGTGCTAGTAAAGTTCAACCAATCTCATCTAAGGATTGATACAAAAATGAACCCTAGGAAAAAAAAAACTTTGGTGAGGATTTTAGTAATAGAGTTTAATATACAAAATCAAACTTAATTCATTTGGAAATGCTAAATTATAAACAAATGGTGTTCTTTCGTTTCGTTTGGAAAAGCTAAATAATTATATTTTGTCAATCAGTTCATGGTCATGGAAGAACCAAGAGTAAGAGCAAAAATAAATTTGTGTGATCAATTTTGAGGGTGAGTGAAACAATTAATAAAGTTACATTAATATAAATGTGAAAAGAAAAGGAAAAAAGAGAGACAAATATCCGAAAGTACGTATATGAAAAATAACAAGCCATGGACAATCTTTGAAGACAAAAATTTTGATAATTTCCCAACCCAATTTAATCAAGTGAAATTTTAATTATTCACTGATTTATTACTAAATGAATGTTGTGGGACGCTCCAATGAAAATAATACTTTTCTGAATAATTGATAAGGGTTTAATTTTTTTTTTAGTTGTGGTCATGAATCATGAAATTGGTCTCTAGATGTTTTTAACTTTTTAATTTTGATCCAATAAATTTACACAAATTTTAATTTTAGTCCATATAACCTGGAGTAGCAGGTCACCCGCAGGTCATTATCCAAATGTATTTGAGTACTTTTTTTTATATTTTATGTATTATGTCATTATGTGGCGTTAATTTTATTTTTTTAACATTGTAACAATAAATAATTAAAATCTTGTAAAATAATTATAAAATCAGAATAAAGTAATTAAAAGTGTAATTAATTTATTTAAATAAAAATTAGATTTTAAAAATGATAATAATTGTATGATCAAATAATTCATAAATTGTATGATCAAATAATTGTATGATCAAATAATTATAAAATCAGAATAAAGTAATTAAAAGTGTAATTAATTTATTTAAATTAGATTTTAAATAAAAAAAATTCATAAAATAATTAATGGCATAAATTTCATAAATAAAATAATTATAAAATTAATGAAATAATATAAAATTTTGAATACACGATAAAAATTCATAATTCTTTTAAAAGCTTTTTAAAATAATAAAATATAATTTCTAAGATTATCAAAAAACCTGAGAAAATGGTGGGAAGGGGGGATTATTTATTATTAATAAAACAAATTGAGTTTTTTTAGTTTTCATGTGTTTATTTTATGATTTGTAAGATTTAAATTATTTTTATTATTAAATTTTTTGTAATATTTTATTATTTTAAATTATATAAAAAATGGTTTAATTTTCTTATACAAGATTTCAATTTTTATTACAATTTATTAATTTCTTAATATTAAAATATTTTGCATATTTTATTTATTTATTAGTTTTATGTTATACGTATAACAATTGAATAATTTTATAAAAATTAAAATTAAATATAATTTAAATTTATTCTAATGTTTGATAATTAATTATTTACTTAGTTTTATTTATATAAAACAATTTATTCTAAAAGTGTAATTAATTTTTAATTTTATAATTATTTGGCATTCTTAAAATTTAATATTTTTTTATTTAAATAAAATTTAATTACACTCTTAATTATTTTAAAATTTTATATTCTGATTTTATAATTATTTTACAAGATTTATTTTTTTACTAATACAATTATAAAAAAATAAAATCACATAATACATAAAAGGAAATAAAATAAAAATATATATGTACAATGACCTGTACTCCAGGTCATAGAACAAAAATCAAAATTTGTGTAAATTATTGGATCAAAATTAAAAAGTTGAAAACGTCCGGATCAATTTAAAAAATATGGCAACATGATGGACGACTAAAAGGACTAAAATTTAATCCCTAATTCATATCGTTAATTGGAAGAAGAAAAATCATTACATCATGAACTTGAAAAAGGAACAACGAGTTTACCAAAAATCATTTTTTTAATTTTAATTTCAATTTCAATATCAGCTATATTCTTTGACATCTAAAATTGGGTGGGGACGATAGATTGTAAAATAGATGATGAACATAACACAACTTTTTTTTTTTTCATTTTTATTATATATAAACTAAATATAATGAGAAATGAAATGCTACATAATTTGAGTTTATAATGATTGTGAAATAAGAATAAAATTTGAGGCGGCGGTGAAAGGCTTTTCAAGAATAAAACCAACGTGGGGTGATCATGAAAAAAGCCAGCCACTTTTATTCATGGCCAAAATCAACAAAAAAGAGACTGTCATTTAAAAAACAATGAATTAATGTGTACTTCTGTAATAAAAAAAAAAAAATTGGATAAAAAAAATGTACTTACAAGGCACAAGGGACGCATCATAGGGCGTGGCGGGGGTGATCCAATTTAAAGTAATTTCTTTATTATTGTAATAATACATAATACTTCGTATCTTTTAAAATATATAACAAAAAAACTAAGATTTTAATTTAAAAATAAATGATATTAAAAACACTGTGAATTTATTTTCACATTTTAAAAATGTTGATATCAGTATAATTTTTTTGTTACAATATTCAATAATAATGAAATTGAACGTTATTGTTATTTATGCATGCAGTTATGCTATATTATTTCTGAATTTTCTCTATTATTACGCGGCTTCTCAGTTTTTTTCCTTTCCAATTTTTTAAGTTTCTCAGTTTTCTTCCTTTTTAATTTTTTAATTTTCTTAAAATTTACAGTTTATGTTTTCATTATCTCTCATCTCTCTCCCTTTTTTCTCGGTTGTTTTCTTTTACAATTTGTTAAATTATTTTTTAGTTCTCCCTTTTTACTCGGTTGTTTTCTTTTACAATTTTTTTTAATTATTTTTTAGTTCTTTCTTTTTTCTTCTTTTTTCTTTTTTACAGTTTTCTATGGATTCTTTTATATTTTTCTTAAATTATTATTTTTTTTGTTCTATCTCCTCTCTCTCTCTCTCCCTTTTTTTTCGGTTTTTTACAGTTTTCATTTTACAACTTCCTTCTTTCAAATTTTGTACGTCCGTCTTATCTGTATTTCTCGCGCTGCTTCTTCTTCGACGTAGTCCATCATCACATTTATGGTTGAAATCGTCTTCTTAATTTTCTGTCAATGTCTGATTTTCTATTTTAGTGTCCTCTATTGCTAATTGAGATTTCTCGCCTTTCTTATCCGTACTCATTATTGCTTCAATTGATTTTATGGTCGATCTATCTTACTCATCTTCATGGTACTCATTTTCTATTCTTCATTTTTTGTATACAGGTGTCTTCCGTATCGGTGCTTGCGGGAGGGCAAAGAGGTAGAAACCCCACAAGAATCTGTTTCTTTTTTTCTTTTTTTTGAGAGGAGAATCCTTTTCTGTTAGTTGTCACTAAAATTGCTAATTTATGTTTCGTATGTACGTTGGTCTGTACAGTGATTTTGGTTTAAAAAAATAGTGAGACATTAATTTATTTCTAAATGAAAGATGAGGAAAATGAAAAATTGAATTAGCCCAAAGAATTAGATTATAGTACATTTTTTGATATGCCAAGTTTAAATTCTAAATTTTGTTTTGCATAATTTACATATTGATGGGGAGAGAGAGAATATCAGAGTTTTAATTCCTTATGATGATAAATGTAGCTTTTACTCATCTTCCATGGATGATGCTATCTATAGAGATTATAAAAATGTGGGAAATATAATTTCTTGATTAGTTGTGAAGATGATTTACAATGGGTATTTATACAAGTGATATTTAGGTCTAACCTAACCCTAATGGGCTTTATAAGAGAGCTCATAGGAAACTAAGATGGGCCTATACAATAAATAAGAATAAGAGTGTATTTACTAATATAGGTCCAATACGCCCCCTCAAGATGGAGCACCATCGGTGAGTCCAATCTTGGACATGAGAAGTTGTAGGCGAGTGCTGGAGAGAGGTTTCGTGAGAGCATCCGCAAGTTGATCGGCAGAGGAGACATGAGACACACGTAGTTGTTTTGTCTTGATGAGATCACGAACAAAGTGAAAGTCAATGGCAATGTGCTTCATTCGTGAGTGAAAGACAGGGTTCGAGCACAGATATGTGGCACCAATGTTGTCGCAGTAAAGGGCTGGTGTTGGTGAAGTGGGGAAGTGGAGTTCCTGAAATAGGGATTTGAGCCATTGAACTTCAGAGACAGCAGCAGCAAGTGCTCGATATTCAGCTTCAGTCGAAGAGCGAGCAACAGACTTTTGTTTCTTAGACGACCATGAGATAGGGCTAGACCCTAGAAATATAATGTAGGCACTGGTGGAAGTTCGGTCGTCTGTGTTTCCGGCCCAATCGGCATCAGTGAAGCGGTGAAGTGATGAGGATGGACTAGAGGTGAGGGTGACCCCAACGTTCCTTGTACCATTCAAGTACCTCAGTAGACGTTTGATAGCACCCCAGTGAGTGGTAGTGGGTGCATGCATAAATTGCGACAATTTGTGCACGACAAAAGCAATGTCTGGCCTGGTGAGTTGTAGATATTGAAGGGAACCAAGGACCTGACGATATTGGGTGGCATCTGCAGGCGAGGACCCATCCGAGATAGACAGGCGAGCAGAGGTTGGTAAAGGGGTGCGAACAGGTTTTGAAGTAAGCATGTTGTACCGGGCGAGCAGGTCAGTAACATACTTGCGTTGAGAGAGGAAGCAAGAGTTTTTAGATCTGAGAACTTCCACTCCCAAGAAATAAGATAGAGGACCAAGGTCCTTGACTGAGAACTTGGCACGGAGGTCGGCAGCCACACGGGCGAGCATGGGTGTGTTGTTGCCCGTCAGAATGAGGTCGTCGACATAGACGAGGAAGTAGGCGACCACCCCAGTGTTGTTGTAGACGAACAGAGATTCGTCCGAGTGAGTGGGAGTGAACCCAATTTCTTCGAGGAAGGAGCGAAGAGCATAGTACCACGTGCGAGGAGCCTGTTTCAAGCCATAAATGGATTTGTGTAATTTGCAAACATAAGATGGAAAGGTCTTATCTGCAAAGCCAGGGGGTTGTGCCATGAAGACTGTGTCTGAGAGTGTGCCATGGAGAAAGGCGTTGTTGACGTCAAACTGTTGGAGGGGAACTGCTCGCACAGTGGCCGGCTTGACGACCGGACTGAAGGTCTCAGTGAAGTCAACACCTGGTCGTTGGTGAAAGCCTTTGGCAACTAGGCGAGCTTTGTATTTGTCAAGAGATCCATCAGGTTTTCGTTTGATACGAAAGACCTACTTGGAGCCGACCACGTTCTGAGATGTATTGGGAGGAACTAAGTCCCAGGTGCCGTTCTGAAGAAGGGCATCAAACTCAGCCGACATGGCTGCTCGCCAGTTTTTGTCCTTGAGTGCCTGCGACACACAACTCGGTTCAATGTCAGAAGTGATGACAGAAGTAAGCCCATACCTCGGATTTGACTTGAACACGTTGTTCTGAGCTCGAGTTACCATGCGAGGTGCAGGAGGTCGTAAGGGAGCATTGGTCGGCACAGGGATGTCGGATGTGGTGGCAGGCAGCGGGGAGGTAGGTGTGGGTATGGTCGGCGGGGGTATGTTCAATTGGTCGACCAGTGTGGGACGTTGGGGAATGGTAGTGGTCGGCACTGGGTTGTGGTCGAGGACGGTTGTGGCAGAGTGAGGAAGCGAAGGTGTTATAAGAATGGGCGAGGAGCTGGGATCAGAGGAAGTAGGCGGCGAGGGGGTGGAGGTCAGCAAGGGAGATGGTTGATTAATGGGAGAAGGGATGGAAAAGGGAAACGTATGTTCAACAAACGTAACATGACGCGAGGTGTATATTCGGTTTGTGGAGCGATCAAGACAGAGATAAGCGCTCTGTGTGGGCGAGTACCCAATAAAGACACATGGAGTAGAGCGAGGATCAAGTTTGTGAGTGGTGTCGGGGCGAAGTAAAGGATAGCAGAGGCAACCAAATATACGGAGTTTGGTTAGGTTAGAGGGGCGAGTAGTGAGTTTTTCATAGGAGGATGCCATATTGAGGTTAACTTTGGGAATTCGATTTATGATATAGGCTGCCAAGCAGACAGCATAGGGCCAATAAGTGAGAGGCATGGAAGCATGGTGAAGAAGGGTTAGGGCTGTGTCAACCACATGGCGATGGCGACGTTCAGACATGCCATTATGTTCGGGAGTGTGAGGTGGGGTGGTGAGGTGTGCAATGCCATGGGTTTGAAGAAAGGGGCGAAGAGCAATGAACTCTCCCCCATTATCTGAGTAGAAGGATTTGATTGTGTTTTGATAGTTGTTCTCAACAAGAGTTTTGAATGTGATAAATGTGGGGAGAACATCTGATTTTCGTTTTAGAGGGTAAACCCATATGTACTTGCTGAAGTGGTCAACGAATAGCACGTAGTATTTGAAATTATTAGGGGACAAGACAGGTGACGACCAAACATCAGAAAAGATAACATCAAGTGGTTTAGTAGACATAATGCTTGAATCATAAAAAGGTAGTTTGTGACTTTTGATACATGAGCAAGAATTACAGTTGAAGTGTTTGGAGGGTGCACTGGATAAGCTAAGCTTAGAGAGGGTGTGAGTAAGGATTTTTGTCGATGGGTGACCAAGGCGAGCATGCCAGGTGGTCGTTGTGAGGTGTTGAGTGGTGAAGGCTTGCGGGGAGGTGTTGGACATGTGTGCCGGCCAGACATACAAGTTATTGATACGACTCCCAACGAGGAGAATGCTCCCCGAGTGACCATCCCGCACCTGAAAGGAAGATCGATCAAAGACAATGTTAACATTATTATCACGACAGAGGCTAGAGACCGAAATCAAGTTTTTCGAGATGTGTGGGACAACCAAGACATTCGAAAAATTGAGAGACTCAAGTTGAGGAAAGCGCATAGAGCCAGTGTGAGATATGTGTAAACCTTTACCATCACCAATTTCTACATTGTCAGACCCATCGAAGGGCGAGTGGAGAGAGAGGTTGGCGAGGTCGTTGGTGATGTGATGCGAAGCACCTGAATCAAGAATCCAGTGTTCGGCAGGATGTGCCGAGGAGGCCGAGTAGGCCGGGCGAGCATTTGGTCGATTGAGGCGAGAAGGTGGTGTGTACTGTCCATGTGGTCGGCGAGGACCTGTGGATGGAGCAGAGGGCGAGGGTGATGAAGGGATCTCAGGGCAGGTGCGAGCAGTGTGGCCTGGTGCTCGGCAATATTGGCAGGTGCCAAGGTAGGGCCTTTGTGAGGGTTGGCGAGGACGAGTGTCAAGGGATTTAGACCTTGAGTCTGGTCGCGAGGAGCGATGATGAGCTTTACCAGCAGTTAGCGCGGATGCAGGTATTAAGACCGAGGATGGTCGTGAGGCAATTTGGACCTCGGCACTCAGGAGTTTGTCGCAGAGTTCAGCAAAGGAGATGGGGTGTTCGCGAGCTTGGATGGCATTGGCAATGTCATTGTAGGACTCGTCAAGGCCTGTAAGGACTTGGAGAGTGACGTTCTCGGCGTCCGAGGTGACGCCGAGGAGGGCAAGTTCGTCGACCACGGAGCGAACTTCCATGAGGAAGTCGGAAATCGGGCGAGCACCTTTGGACATGGAACGAAACTTGGTTTTCAGGGCAAGAATGCGGCCTCTGGAGGGTTTTCCATACATGCTCTCAAGCATCGACCAGGCTTCGCAAGAGGTTTTAGTCGATGCAACAAATGGAATAAGTTCCGGAGACATGGATCCAACCATGGCTGAGAAAATGAGGTTGTCCTCACACACCCACAGGTCGTGCGCATGATTGGAGATGGTGGTGGTGGTGGTGGTGCCGTCGGCAGCTGGGATTGTGGGAGGTGGGCATGGATGCGTGCCCAAAACGTAGCCGAAGAGGTTGTGTCCAGTGAGGAGGAGGCGAAGCTGAAAGGACCAAGCACCATAGTTGGTGGAGGTAAGCTTCAAGGACATATTTTCAAGTCCTTTAAAGGTGATGGGTGAGGGCGACTGAGGTGGAGTGTCCATTGTAGTGAGCAGGGCAGCAAGAGCTGGGCGTCTATGGCGGGCGGCAGCGGCGCTTCAGAGAAAGAGGCGGCGGCGGCAGCTAGGGCTTAGTAGCGGTGGCGGCGGCTAGGGTTTGGAGCGGCAGCGGCGGCTAGGACGGAGTAGCGGCGGCGGCGGCTAGGGTTTGGATCAGGCGTGAGCCAAATGACTCGATGATACCATATAGAGATTATAAAAATGTGGGAAATATAATTTCTTGATTAGTTGTGAAGATGATTTACAATGGGTATTTATACAAGTGATATTTAGGTCTAACCTAACCCTAATGGGCTTTATAAGAGAGCCCATAGGAAACTAAGATGGGCCTATACAATAAATAAGAATAAGAGTGCATTTACTAATATAGGTCCAATACTATCTTCATCTATTGGATCAATTTTCGATCAGCTGCAAATTATTATTGCAGAAGATGAAGAGACGAGTCTCAACGTCATTTCTATGTAGAACAACTATTGAAAATGACCAATCTCTTCTTCTTGCTCCATGGATTATGTGGAATTAACTACATCCATAATGTTACAGGCCTACTAAGTCTATTTTTTTAGTTGATGAAGGAAATAGATTTGGACTTAGCCAATAAGAATTCAAACAATCAGTCATTGTCCATAATATACATGGGTGATGTTCTTAATGAAATGAAACATTAGATATTTACATGTACGTACTTTTAATTAGTAGTTGCCAAAATAAATTAAAATTGAAATGATCAATACATCAGTATAACAAAATAGTCTGCTTGCACTGAAATACTGATTTGTTATTGCTATACAAATGTCTTACTCTACACTATCAAAGTGTGCTCTAAATTCATTGATGATTAACATAATTTTGTTGTTTCTACTCGACTTTCAGGTGCTCTAAATTCATTGATGATTTCAGACTTTCAGCCCGTTTAAGTGACAAGACTATTGTGAGAAGCATTTTTCAATTGAAGGGAAGATATTTCAGTAATGACATAATTTAATCCAGTTTGCCTCATTGAAATGTCATATTTTTGATCAATCTGCCACTGTCAGTTTAAGTCAAGTTTAAATTCATGAGAGTTATGCATATTCACGTAATCATGTATTCCAGAACTATCATAATTCTCACTGCATTTGTGAAGTACAAAAGCTTTCATGCGCGATCCCCGAATTTCCATTCAGTGGATTCTATTCGCCATTATCTGGCCAATTTTGAGGTTCAATCATCAAATCTTTTTTTCCTTGAAAAAAATTCAGATTTTTACTTTATTTATGTGTCTATATGTTAGTGAATGAGTATTTTGTATTTCGACAACACTTTCGCGGCACGACTATTTACAATAGAATTTGAAATTTAATTTTCATTTTCGAATTATTTAACTTGATTGAACCTAATATTAATCTTAAACGCGTTCTTTTTATTATGTTTTTTTCATAATCTTTGCATTAATGTTCTTCGTCTCTTATTTAATAGGTTCATTAGGGAAGAAGTCAAATCTTCAATAGTTTAGCAGAACAGAATAAAAGAAATGGGTCTTATTTAATAGGTTCATTAGGAAGAAGTCAAATCTTCAACAGGTTTAGCAGAGCAGAAGGAAAGAAATGGGTGAAGACGTACAGTACATTTTGAAATAGGTTCACTCCTTTTAAATTTTTAGGAGAAAGTATTCAAACATATTAACCCATACAGTTTGTATGTTTAATAATTATTTGACTAAATTGGCTAATAAGATCAATTCATACCAATTTTTTTTTAAAGCCTTTTAGTTTAAGTCTTATGTTCAATGTATGAATGTAGTCTATTTTTATACTACATATCTCTAAATTCTCTATTTTAAAATTTTGCATTATAATCTTACATAAATCCTACGAAGTATTAAATTGTTTTATATAAATCCTATGCATTTTGAATGACTCACTTATAATATTTACTAATTCAATAATTTTAAACAAAACATTTCAATCAACTTGCCGACCAATGTCTTTATGTACTATGAATATGATTTTAATTAAACTGCCAAATGTTCTCTATATTATTGTACAAATTTTTAGGACTACAAATTTCATCTCTAATGTTCATAATGGTTCTCTAAATAAAAAATAATTTTGTATACTTAATGATATTTCATCACTTCGTGTAATCTCAATTTCATTGTTTTATCTTCATTTCAAGTGCCGTTAATTTTCTATGTCGTGCTCCAATTTTCTTATGTTTACTTTTTATAATTAAAATACAAGCTACTATATCTTATATCTTCATACATGTACAAGTACAAAAATATTATTAGACATGAATTATCAAATACATTAATTATCATCAAATATATTTAAAATAATAAATTATATAAAATCTTATTAAATAATAGTAATATAATTTTTTCCAATCCCGTGAAATTTGCGGGTCTTATACTAGTACAATAATAATTATAAAAATATATAGTTTTATATTATATTTTTACATATCTTTATGTTAGATATAATATATATGAAAGCCTTAATAATTTCTTGAAATAATTATTGTTTAATAAATTTCTCGAATCTGATAATTTGTTATGGCTATACGTTCGCTATAGTTTTTTTTTTTTCATTCTTATTTAAAAGAAAAAAAAAAGTTGTATAGTGGATGCATGAGCGTTCAAATTGTTAATAATTTTATTTTAAGATTTTCTTGGAAAAAGGAAATGGGCCAGGCCTAGGTAGACTCTACAAAAAAAAGTTTGGGCTGTTAAATATTTTTTAGGCCCGAGCTTGGCCCATGGCCTGTCATAGATTTTTTTTTAAGGTTTGGCCTGACCTTTTTAATAAATAGGCATGAATAGGCCTAGCCTCAAATTATATTGCTTAATGCTTACTGGTTAGAAATTATATATATATATATAATTTCTATATATATATATATATATATTAGATATTCTTATTTAAGATGTTTTCTATATTTAAGTATAATACCATATACGGAGTATATTAGGTATTTATTACATTTTTATATTATATATATATATATATTAAATTAAATAGACCGGCCTTTTTGGATTTGAAAGGCCAACGAAAAAGCTCAAATCCGGCCTATTTAATTAAATAGGCTTTTAAAAAAGCTTGAGCCTGACTTGTTTATTAAACGAGTCAAGCCGAGCCGAGCTTTAATAGGCCGAGCCGTAGACCCCTGTCGGGTATCTTGACCCATTTCCACCCCTAATGACGGATAGTAAATTATCAATTTAACATCTAAAAGAATTTTTCTATCAATTTTTTCATCACTATTTTTTCTCACGAAATTAATATATCTTATAGTATTTATTTTTTAATTGTGATTTATAAAAATATTTTTGAATAACTAAGAATTATAAAATGTCAAATATGGTCTTAAAATGTGTAAGTCTTAAATTGATAATTTTATCATTTAGATCCCGAATTGATAGTTTTCTATCTTTTAAATTCAAAATCGATAGAAAAAAATATTTGAACCCCTAATTCCCTAAATTAATAGTTTTACTATATTTCAAGATACAAAGTACTCCTTAATTTTTATTTATTTTTTAAGTGTCAAAATGCACCAAAACCAAAGAGATTAAAAAGGGGGATATTGAGAGTGATAATCATCAAAGATCGGAGACATGTAGGCTCAAAGAGGAGGGACCCAATGGAATATAAACCAAAGAAGTGTGTTGGAAATAGATAAAAAGAAAGTTGGAAAGGCTAAAGTGTAGTTTTGGTGGGGCTTAAAATAAATAAATTAGGTTGTAAAAGCATGGAGTGAAATGATGAAAAAGAACGTGCATGTGCCCCCTTGGCCTTGGTGCAAATGTGCATGCAACTTAATATCCAATTTCTCTTTGGAAAAACAAAACAAAAGACAACCCTTAAAGCTAATTTATATTTTTTATGGGCTTAATGAGTGCACACCATTCATATTTTGTTGGATAATTTGGACCACCATGTGTAGGAGATAATGAACCATTATCCATGAATTATATCAGTCAAAATCTACCTAGTTAGGTTAAATTTAATTTGTAAATAATTTTATTTTTTAAATTCACTCGTAACTAGTGCTGTTATTCGAACCGAGCCTTAACAAGACTCGGCTCGGCTCGACTCGTTAAGGCTCGATAAGGCTCGACTCGTTTAGCTTAACGAGCCGAGCTCGAGCTCGTTAAATACTCGATTTACTAACGAGCCGGCTCGAGCTCGACTTGTTAGGCTCGATAATTAAATTTTTGTAAAAAATTCCATTAGGCTCGTTAGGCTCGCCTCGATTCGATAGGCTCGTTAAGCTCGTTAGACTCGTTAACGAGTCGAGCCGAGCTCAATTTTTAACTCGGTAATGTTATCGAGCCGAGCTCGGCTCGGCTCGATAAGAGCTCGAATCGAGCTCGAACCTCAAATACTCGGCTCGACTCGGCTCGAATAACAGCCCTACTCGTAACATTGAATCGCATTAAAATGATAGATACATACGGTCCAGAGTCAAACTAAAATACTGGTGTGTTTTTGAAGCAAAATTATGGCCATGGTCACACCCACATGATCAGGCGAGTGCGTACACGCGTGTGAGTTTCATATTAATTGATCTCAATTCACATTTTCATACTATTAAATAATTTTTCCATGCCCTCAATTTGTGGGTCAATTCAACTAATATATATACCAACATTTCTAAATTTGTGTATCAAATTTTCATTTTTCCACTTATCAGTTTTGATTAGTTATTTTCTATCAACCATGTGAAGTTAAATTACTTTTGAGCTATGTACTATTTATATAAATCAATTTTATTAATACTAACACAAAACTATAGTATTAAAAAATGGAAGCAGTAGAGTCAATTGGACTAGTGATTGGAGGCCCAAATAATCAGATATCAGTTTGAGGCCCAATACAGTTACGGATCAACCATATGAACAATGGTTTAGTTTTTGGTTAGAAATTTTCAAAATTAAAACCGAGGATTAACTAATAAATTGATTGATGGTTAAACGTTTTTAAGAGTTCATTCTAAATAAATACACCGCATTTAAATATCAATTTAATCACGATCTTTACGATTATTGTAGAAAATCTCAATCTTTCATCGTGTTGCAATTAGATACACATTTGTTTTCTCCAACCAACAATTAATTGATGACGTGGCTTGCGTCAGATTACAAATATTCTTTTTTCTATTTTCCACATCAAATTACACTTTATAGAAATAACAATAAATCATAAGGGATAGAATCCTAACACTAAAAATCGTAAAAAAAGATTTTTTTTTGTATATATTGGCAACATGTGGAAAGTTTGACATTGGTAATTTACTGTACCAAGGGAATCCTTAGACCTAAACATTGCATAGATGATATAAAGTGTAATCTGGTGTGAAAAATAAAAAAGAATATCTGTAATCTGACGTGGCAAGCTCCGGCAAGCCACATCATCAATTGTTGACCGGAGAAAAAAAATGTGTATCTAATTGCAACACGATGAAAGATTTGAGTTTTTTTTATAATAATCGTAAAAATCGTGATTAAATTGATACGGATACTAAAGGGATACTAAATGTGATGTATTTATTTAGAATTAACTCCATTTTTTAATAATAATAAATAAAAATCAATTTAAACCGGCGAAAACCGTAATCGAAATTGGTGGAACTCCAATTTGATTTCGCTTCCAACTTTCCAAAGTTGTAATCGTCGGTTCCAAACTATTTGTACGTGCCTATTCTCTCTTTTCCTTTTTTCAAGGTTGAATGGTAGATGTATTTGTTTTGGGTTGGTCTGCTATGGACTCGAGTGCATGCTGTGCACCCTAGTCCATGTGCACTTTTCAGTTTACTGACTTACACTTTTTGGCAATGGTGTTGCACTTTTCAATTATTACTCATTTATCAAAAAGTGTAAGTCAGTAAATTGAAAAGTGCACATAGACTAGGGTGCACAGCATGCACTCGAGTGCATACTAGACTTTACCATTTGTTTTTGCTTTTTTTTTTTTTTTAACATCAAATTTCTTGTTCAAATTTTGATAAATTCCTAGGTTACTTGAAGTTCATTCTATTGAAATTTTAACATGGATCGTTTATCTGAGACATTGATTATTTTTTCACATGATACACGCTTTAAGTAAAAAAAAAAAAGGTCAAAAAATGATCTCATACTATTTAAAAGCAGTCTACTACCATGTCTCTGTTAATAGCTTTCGGACAATGAAATAACCCAAAAATTATGTCATCAAATTCTTGAATCTCTTACGTGGTCAAAAACTTAACCCACAAGTTTACGAAATTAGTATAACTGTAACGAAAGCTTTATATCATCTTTTGATTTTTCCACTCAAAGAATAAAAATTTATAAAATTGATTGGATAACACATTAATATTTAATATAACCTACCCTTTTTTCTTTTCTTTTCATAATTTAGCTTTAGTTGGTCACTTTTATAACAACTCATAACCAATCATTATCCTTCATTGAAATACTATATAACTGTAACGAAAACATCATAACATCTCTTCATTTAAATACCTTATTCATATGAATACATGAACGGATCCTCAAAATTTCTGACTAAAATATAACAAATAATCATATTCAAAATCAAAACATGTTTGGTAATTGCAAATTCACTCGATTGCTATCAATGACAATCAATTGTATATTAACAATAATTTATTGACATTTATGTTGTTTTTATTTACATGATCATAATATATAATTATACTATTAAGATACGGGATCAAAAATAAAATACTCGATATATAATACTTATAAACAAGAAAAAATGATTTTTTTTTACTTTTTACTCACCCTCTCACAATTATTTGTATTAAATTTTGTGTACACAAACTAAGAAAAAAAATATAATAAAGATAATTATGTAAATTTTATGAATAAAATAAGAAATTAATTAAATTTAAGGATTACTAGCTACTTTTCCAGGTACATGTGCATCAAACTTCCAAATTCTAAACATCATTACACGTTAAAAAAACAAGAAAAACTAATTCTCCCTTGTCTAAAAAGGTTGTGTTTGAATGGGGAAATTTAATTTGAGGAGTGATTTTAAATGAATGTGTATTTAGTTCTATTTTTGAGTTCGCGAAAATATATTTATTTTATTTAAATAGTTAATTTTTTAGTATTTTTTTTACTTTATTAATAAGATTGAATATCTATCGATAATATTCTTTACTAGTTATCTCAAATATTATTTTATAATTAAAATAAATTTTTAAATTTTTTTTTAAATCTCAAATATCCGATTAAAAGACTAATTAATCCCAGAAACCAGTCCCACCGCCCACATGCGAGAGAGTACATAAAATCATTGAATAAGCCAATTCTCAATAGAGACGTCGTGTAGCATAAAATGACCTAAATATCCCTGAAATATTTACGTGTCATATTTGTTAGGGACAGTTGGTAGTTACGTGTCATATTTGTTAGGGACAGTTGGTAGTGGACAAAATAAGGTTTTGGGGTGTAACTATTGTGCAATCAATGAATTCAGGTTGAATTTTATATATATATATATAAATTGTCATATTATTACACATACTTTTTTTTATAATGTAGTGGTACTTGCTAATAATATATTTTATAATTTTATCACTTATATTTCTTATATTTTTTTATAATTTTAAAATCTATATTTCTAAATTGTAAAAGTTCAAGTACTAATTAACAAAAATGTAAGATTAATAATAATAAAAGTGTAAGTAGTAAGTAATAAAAATGAGTAACATTAATAATTTTTTTTTTATAATTTTAACACCTATATTCCTAAATTGTAAAAGTAGAAATACTAATTAACAAATATGTAAAATTTATAATAATGAGAGTGAACTTTCTTCTAATAAAAATGTGTAACATTAGTAAAAAAAAAACTAACTAACACTCTTCTAATATTATCTTGCTATAAGAATTTATACTTTTTAGTAATACTTATAATGTTACACTTTTAAATTAAAGTGAATTATGTTATATAGTAGTAATACTTATAATGTTACACTATAACTGAAAAATGTAAGTTGCATAATTTAGTAATAAAAATGTGTTGCATTTTTTTAGTTATAAACACTTATACTTTTCAGTTATAGTGACTTATACTTTTTACTTATATTGACTTACACTTTTCAGTAATATTGTGTTGCACTTTTCAATTATATTGACCTACACTTTTTAGTAATATTGTGTTGCACTTTTTTATACTCCATTGTATTGCACTTTTCAGTAATATATATTGACTTACACTTTTTAGTAATATTGTGTTGCACTTTTTTATAATATTGTGTTACACTTTTCAATTATATTGACTTACATTTTTTAGTAATATTGTATTGAATTTATATGATTAAGTATATAATTAAAAAAAATGAAAATAAAATTGGTCTAACACCCGAATGTATATGATACAAAACCAAGGTTTTGATTTAGTCTCGCAATCTTCGGATCAACGCTGTCAGCTTCCACGTGTCCCCATCAACCAATCTCTCTCTCTCTCTCTGAATTTGGTGAGTTTAAAGCACCAAATCAACCGTTTTGTTGTAATATTAAATTCAAAATTTGGTCTTGTTTTTCTCTCCCAACACTTGTTCTCCTCACTCTACTCAAATTCAATTCATTACAAGATTATTATTTCATCTTAATTTCTGTACATATGTCATGTCTCTTTTTGTGAAGAAACTTGTTGAGAAGGCTTCTTTCAAGAAGGTACACTCTTCTCTTCTCTTTTGTTCTCTTCTGTTCAACTCAATCTTTTTTTTTTTTTTTTTTTGATGTTGTATTTAATTTGTGTTGTAAAGGGGTATTGGGTTTGGATTTTTGTTGGGCATTCATTCATTTGATTATATAGGTTCAATTCTGTAGAGCCCCGTTTAGCAGATGTGTTTTGATCATTTGGGAGTTGTCAAGTAAAAAAACCAACTTCTGAATTTCTTACCAGTGCTAGTAAGAATCTTCATAATTTGTTAAAAAAAGACTCAATTTTTATGACAATTGGGGAGAATTAAGTGAGTTGGAGGATATAGTTCAATTGACTTGTCTTGAGAGTTTTTGTTGAAAATAATTTATGCTTCAAGTCAAACACCTACTTAGTAGTACTGTAATATTGTAATCTGGGGAATAATAGATAGATTTATGGAATTTTATTACTCAAATCTTGCACATTTCTATATATAGACTAAGCTACTTAGAACACACAAGTCTGAGGAGATTTACATGAGTAGGTAGAGTTTGAAGGTGTAAAAATTGTGTAATTGGTTAAATTGTGTTGCAGCCGCATCCGGGGTATTCAGATAGCTTGAAAGTTGAGGACGTAAACCCTCGTTTGGTTTTTCATTATGGATTTCCATCAGGATCCATGCTTCTTGCATATGATACTATTCAACAAATTCTTGCTATTTCAACTACGTAAGTAGTAGTAGTAGTGTCTTGTTCAAATTATCCATCTTATTATGTATGCAATAGTTTTCACTTAATTTGCTCTTCTGCTCTCAGAGACGGCCAAATCAAATTGTTCGGTAAAGATGGCTCACAAGCTCTATTCCAATCTTCAGAGCCAAGCAAGTTTTTGCTGGTAATTGTCTCCTACTTTTGGTCCTCAATTTACGACATTAGTCCTCAATTTACAACATTAATTACTCCTACTTTTTGTTGTCAGTTTATTGAGAATCAAGGCATTCTTCTGAATCTAAATGCTAACAACTATATTGAGGTAACTTACTTCACAACTATAGTAGTATTTTTATTTCTCGACTAGCTCATCTTTTATAAAAAAATTAACTTTTTGAACGAGTTGTTTGTAGGTCTGGGATTTAGACAAGAAATGTGTATCTGCTACACATCAATCCGACAAGGAAATTGTCTCATTTGCAGCCATGTGCAACGGAGCATATCTGTATTTCTCCCACTTCTTTTTTTGTGTTGTTGTTGGAAATTGATTCACATGTATATAAAGTTTTACTGGTTGAATCCATTTTGGCAGATACGTCGGAGATTCTTCTGGAGACGTATCCATCTTGAGGCTACATCAAGATCCATGCCACATTGAACAAATGAAATACCACATTCCTCCTTCAGCATCTCATGGTAAGACTAAATTTTAATCTTACATACGAGCTAATACATAATCGATTTGATTTGATTTTTCACATATAGGCAAGATAAATGAAGTTGGAAGTGATATTTCAGCAAAATATATACTGCCTCAACCGACAGCTGAAGCTAAAAGGTAGTCAATCTGCCTGTATAATCACAGAATTAACTATTTTAGTTGTATTAACAACCATATTTTTGTCCTTCAGGGTCCTTATAATCTATTCCGATGGAGTTATTGCATTGTGGGGAATCTGGGAAAGTAAAGTCATATTTACGAGTTCTGGAGGGACCACTTTGCAATCTACGCCTCAAGAATCGAAGAAAGTGACAGCAGCGTGCTGGGCATGCTCGACTGGAACTAAAGTTGCCGTTGGATACAGCAATGGAGATATAATCCTCTGGAATGTTCCATCTCCTTCAAATTCCGAATCTCAAATTACTCCTATTTGTAAGCTGAATCTTGGATATAAAGCAGAGAAAATCCCGATTCAAAAGCTGAAATGGGCTTACGCTGATGGAAAATCGAGCAGATTGTACGTTTTAGGCAGCTCTGACTCTAATTCCACAAACTTGTTACAGGTATATAATAAATCGATATATATTTTTTTTTATGAAGGATGTTAAAATTGAGGATTATATGGAATTTTGCAGGTAGTTCTACTGAACGAACATACTGAAGCTCGAACGATTAAATTAGGCCTCCATCCCCGTGAGTCACTACTCGACATGGAAATTACTACAAGCAGCATCTCGTTCGAACAAAACAAGCACAGACGTGATTATCTTCTTTTGCTCGGGAAGTCGAGTCATGTCTACACGTGTGATGATTCTTTAATCGAAAGGTACCTAGTACAGAGCCTAAGTAAATCGTCGCCTTCACTTCCAAAGGAGGTAAAGATAAAGTTACCATACGGGGACTCACCCATCACTGTAACTAAATTCATAACAAGCAATCCACGCATGCTGTCTTTTTCTGAAGATGTGGTGAAAAACAGTTTGCCACTTTTTCCATTTGAAACAAGTGTAAAAGATGGAGGCAACTCGAATTCGAACACATGTACTCCATTTTCGAAGGCTAAGAACCTGTTTATAACGGGACATAGTTGTGGTGAAATAAATTTCTGGGATGCATCTTGCCCACTTTTGCTTCCAGTAGCATCTATAACTCAACAGGTTAAAATTTATGAATGCCTTTTCTTTTCCAATTTATTCTTTGTGTTGTCCTATTTTATTTTGATTTGTTTGTGCAGAGCGATAATGATTCTTCTTTAAGCAACATACCATTGACAGCATTGCACTTCAGCTATGACTCGCACACTGTCGTGTCTGGGGATCAAAGTGGAATGGTAAAAAAAAAAAGAATCTTGATGCATGTTTGTGGGATTCTTCAGATGCTGACTTATAGCTTTTATGCAGGTGCGTATTTACACGTTCAAATCAGAGATATTTTCCCCGTTGTTCCAAGGTTGTAAGAAGGGAAGCAATCATATGATTCGTAGAACCAAAGTCGTGAAGGTTAATGGTGCAGTTCTATCTATAAGCACGACTGAAAATCTAAAACATCTTGCTGTTGGCTCTGAACAAGGATATGTAAGTTTTACTTTCGCGATTTGGTTAATAATTCGATCTTTTACATTTAATGTGTATCAAGTCTTTACATATTGTACCTTAGGTTGTGCTAATTGATCCAGAGGGTCCCAGTATCTTGTATCAAACACATATTGCCAGCGAATTCTCCACGGGGATCATTTCAATGCATTTCGAAACGTGCAGTTTCCATGGCTTTGAGAAAAATGTAATGATCGTTACAACAAAAGATTCGTCGGTTTTTGCTTTAGAGAAAGATACCGGAAATACACTAAGCTCTGGTGTCGTCCATCCCACTAAACCAAAGAGAGCTTTATTTACACAGATTTTGGGTGAGGATATATCTCTTATTATTTGGGACAAAAACTTGCATAAACCAAATGCACCGTTCAACTCAAGTGCATTTTGACTAAAACGTATTAGTTGTTTCACTGAAAAATATTAGTTGTGTACAGAAACACCATTCAACTAGTGTACAAGTTTGTTACTCATTATCCTTCTTATTGGTTTCACTCATGTAATAACAGATGGACATAACGTCCCAAATGGTACGGACATGAACAAGGTCAGTTCTGACAACTCGACACCAAGGCAATTGTTTCTGTTGCTATGCACTGAGAAGTCCGTTTATGCGTTTTCCTTATCGCATTTAGTGCAGGTACCGTTGATACTATAGTGTATTCACCTTAACTAACACCTGCAGACGGGCTACCTCATTTCTCGTATTCTGTTATAATGTCTTTTAGGGGGTCAAGAAAGTGGCATACAAAAAGAAATTCAGTTCATCTTGTTTCTGGGCTTCGACTTTTGGCTCCCCTGACGTTGGCCTTATACTTCTTTTTACCACTGGGAAAATCGAGATCAGGTGATTATCAACCTAACTCCATCCATTTATACCTTGAATGGAAACTGTTTTTAATATGTTGAATTAAACTTCAGGTCTTTGCCAGAATTGTCCCTTGTGAAGGAAAGTTCAATAAGAGCTCTCACATTTTCAACTTTCAGACCATTCTCTGTATCTGACATTATAGTATCGACGTCCCATGATGGTGAACTTATCATCGTAAGTCAACATTACTACAAGTTGCCAATCTACGTAGACATTCTGTTAACTGATACACAATATAAATCATAATCAGGTGAATCGCGACCAGGAATTATTCTTCGTCTCGACTTTGCTCCACAAGGAGTCTTACAGGTAGGTAAAATCAAGAAAAGATTAATTATTTTCATTATCATGTTTATTATTATAAGAGAAAATTTCAATGCAGGTTTCTGGATTCTGTTTCCCAAGTTTTTGACAAGGACCTCGTTAATGCTCAACGGCTCGTCTCTTCACCTTCTGTCAAAGAAAAGAAAAAAGGTATATTTAGCTCTGTGATCAAAGACAATAAGGGTATAAAGTCGAAGAACGGGCTCGAAGTGGAAACTGAAGATAGTAGACTGAGAATCGAAGAACTGTCCACAATATTTTCGACAGTCAATTTTCCGACTGATACTGAAATTGAGGAAAAGAATGTTAGTAATGATGAGGATGTGGAGTTGGATATAGGTACTTCTTTTTTCTCTTTAATTTCATCTTCTTAATGATTTAAAAAGTACATGAGTATAATTCTTGTTTGTTGTTACTTACGCCTCGTAGATGACATTGAGATCGAAGAACCTAAAGAGAAACCGAGAGGATATCAGATAGCAGGCTTGAACAGACACAACATTACGAATAAATTTCAATTTATTAAAGGTAATTTAGAATCCATAGCTTATATATTGGAGTAGTATGTAAAAACCATGACATTATGCTTATTTCAATATTTGTCAGGAAAATTGAAAAATTCAAAGGTGAAGACGGATAAAGTTGCGGTTGATGAAGAGCCACAGGACGAGAAAACTGGCGCAGTTGATCAAATAAAGAAAAAATACGGCTATGCTTCGTCTGGCGTAAGTCATGATAGTTAATTGGATGAATATATATAAAAGAATTGACCCGATTTTGGGAAATGAATGCAGGAGGCGGGTGCTGCAAACGTGGCGAAGAGCAAGCTGAGTGAAAATCTGAAGAAGTTGCAGGTATAATATGATAGTATTTTTTTGTTTAGTTTAATGTATAAACAAACTCAAACAAGCTAGTACATTTGTTGAATGGGGCAGGGGATTAGCCTGAAAACGACGGAGATGCAAGATACAGCACGCTCGTTTTCTTCAATGGCGAAAGAGGTGTTGCGATATGCTGAAAACGAGAAGAAGCCGGGATCCTCCTCGTCTTGACATGCATATAGTGAGTGTTGCTGCAAGTTTATAGTTTTGATTGTGCAGAAGCAACTATATATATTTTGGAGGATCATAAGACTTGGTTTCAAACATATGGATGATCTAATCTCATGTAAATATGTTGTGATAGTTCATCAACATAATTTATTTGATTATATTTATTGATTGAAATATCTGTCACCTTCATTTTTACAATTTTCTTTTCAAATTTCGTAGGTGAGATCTGTCTATAATTTAGAAATTTTTGTAGTGATATAATTTTAGGATTAGAATTTAGAGTACAATTCTTTTCAAATTTCGTAGGTGCAAAAGTTGAATGGTTTTGGACTGTCTAGCCTATCTAGACGGGCCTATTTTTTTTTAACTAATAAAAAACATAATAATCCCTCATAATGAATTGAAAGTATGAAATCACAACAAAATTTCACAACAAAGTTAATTTTCAAAAGATTAATTCTTTTTTTTTTTTTTGGTATGCAATTGGGTATATAATATATACAATATATATAACATAAACTAATGCAAGACCTGCTTATTAAACGAGATTGTAAAAATATATATTTTAATATAATTTTTTTAAATGTGTGTAATTTTATAATGATCCGGAGAAGAAATATTAAGAATAAATGAAAGGGAAAAGAAAATTAGATTTAGAAAATGTAAATGGCGGAAGACAATTATAAATCTATTAATTTTTACTTTATTTTTTAAAAAGTTCCAAGCTTACATAACTAAAGGAATTTTAAAATGGAAGGTTTGGAGAAGTCACCCAGTCAAAAACGATTTAGAATTACTGAATTAGTATATAGGGAAGATTGTCCAATTAAATTATTTACCCACCACGTTAAGATTAAGTGAAAGTTATTGCTCAATTGAACCATGCAATTGAATGTATACAAATGTGACTCGATCAAAAAATTATCAATATGCATAAAGAAAATGTAGTAACCCCTTTAATAAAAGAAGAAAATACAAAAGATAATACATGTGCCCGTTATAAATTTATGTGAACATTTGAAATAATCTCTAAATAGATATGGACGATGCAGTTCTCTACCATTCAAACTTTAAATTTTTTATTAATAAACTTTATAAAAAGACGATTGGCTAGAATCAACTCGACCACCTAGCCCGTCTAGGCGGTGTCTACTTCCATTTCCGCCTAAGCATGTCAATTTAATAAGTGAAGTTTTCGTGAAATTTGTTGGAATTAAGAAATGGTACGTATTGATAAGTATACTCTTAATTAATAAAAAATGTCTATAATCGCAATAATTAAATGGAGGGTATAATTAAAACAAACGGTGTAATTTTTTTTAGGGATGACAGTGTAAAAAATGTTAAAACATTATTCAATTGTGCATACGAAAAAAAAGAAGCTAAAACTTTACTTATTAAAAAAGGTACTCCTATGAAAGTATTTAATAAACAGTGTGAACGGGAAATGAATTTTAGAAATGGGAACGTATAAGACCTGAGAAAGTAAACAAACCATTTTTTTTATTTTTTGAAGAAAAGTATACAAACAAATTAGCAGCATCTGTGTCCACATTATGAGTTGTCATTTAACGAGGAAAATGACTAATTGAAAAGGTCTTATTTCCATTGAATTTATTAGTAATTTAGAAGAAATTTCACGAAATTCCATTTTCGAATAATGACAACTAATTCAAGAATTAAATTAAATGTTACATACATATTATATGTGTGTCTACATCACCATTTCAATTTAAACCCAACTTTGTGCCAGTCTCATGACTTTTTCTCTGACCCAATTTGTGCCTCATAAGAAATTGATTATTGATGAAAATATTAATTTCAAATTTGTAATTCATTTCACATACTTTAAAAATTAATTTACTAAATAACACGATAAATTTACTTTATGATATCCAATATCTTAAAATTAAATTTTAGAATTAAAATAAAAAATTTGAAAAAAAATATAATTACACTGCTAAGGCGTCGCCAATTAATTAATGACGTACGGATCAGTAATTCATCACTAATTTTGTCGTATGTTGCAAATTGTAACGAAATACAAATTATTGCAAATATCCATCCTTAATTCTTTTAAGTAGTGGTTATTACTGAAAAAAGTACACAATAGTTGAGTTGTAAAAGTTGAATGTGCTATGATAAAAGTTATAGTAGAAATTAAGTCGATGGGTGCTTCTAGATTAAGCTTTTATTTAAGTATTAATTGTTTTTAGTTTATATAAATTGACAATTTGTGAATTATTTAGTGGGTGTTTGCAATCACTAAAAGGTGCTTAAAAACACTTTTTTTTCAAATAGAATTACTTTTGGAGTGTTTGCAAACACAACCAAATGATTAAGTTAATTTGTTAAAAGTGATTTTGGTGAAGCACCCCTTCACCTACTTCTGATAGCTTCTATGTGCTTCTCATCATTATAATAATCAATTTTACAATTTTGCCCTCCCAATTTAAATAATATTTCATCTTTACACATTACTTATCCAAATGTTAAGGGTGTTTTTTGTAAATTTATAAAAAAAAGTGGTTTGTTTTGTAAACACCACAACATATGCACAATAGATTTAAAGTACTTAATTTTAAAACACCATCAACTTTCAATTTTATTGCAAAAATCAATTTTAATCACTTTAAATTAATCATTATGATTTGCAAACATACCCTTATTTCCAAAGGGGATCAAGTATAATAGATTAACGTTTTCTATCAAGTAATTAATTAGTTAGAATACAATTAACTTGAGAAGCTTCTTTGATGAAATAAACAAATTACTAATAGCTTTTTGAGGTGCAATGGTACCAACACCAACGACCGAGCTACATTAGGCCACCCCCACTACTTTTTTTTTTAAATATATATTTTATATTTTAGGTTTTTCATTTTGTTTCAATATCAAGTTTTTATTATTTTAAATAATATATATATATATATATATATTTTTTTTTTTTCCTTCCCTCGATTAGGTTACGGACACGGTGAATGCACACTTTCATAAATTAATTTTTTTTTCATAAAATTTGAATATTTAGTAGTAAACATTTTTTCAATTTAATTTTGAAGCTCTCAAGATTTTACAAATTTATAAATAAAAATACATCTACTGAAATAAATTATTAATATTAATGAATTGAGGTGTTTGAACTATACTATAATAAAAAAGAACGATAACTTGTAATATTACTTTATTCTTTTACTTCACCCGTTTCAAGATTATTTATACGTATACAATGACACACAAATTATGAAAAATGAATTTAGTTAGGTGTGGAGTTAAATAAAATGATAGTACATAATTTGAGTGATTTAATGAAGTGTAGAGGGAATTTAGTGAAATGTGAGGTAAAACGTGAAACTAAAAAATGATTGACAATTTTAAAAGTGTGCAACTAATTCTAATTACGGACTGAAAAAAATGCAAATAATTATGAAATGGAGGTATAATGTTAATTGGACCCTATCCAATATTTATAGCTCCGTCCAACACCACCACATCCTTAGTCCCCTAAAGAAGGTTTACACTTTTTTTTTTTTTTTGTTCATTCCAACACAAAATTTACATTTTCTTATTTTTTAAATTTTACTATCCCTCAACTTTTTTTTTAATTCATATAACTTTCTACATATTTTTTTTTCTTACCTCTGTATACATTTATTTCTTTCTACATTTTTCTACTTCGACTACCTCTTACATATTTAATACTCCCTCTATCCGTCTATAAATTTTATGTTACTTTTTGACACATAAATTAAGAAAAATGATTAAATATAGTACAAGTAAAATATAACGTGAAGTGTAAGAATAAAAAATTTAAAATATTTACCAAAAATGTATGAGAAGCTTATAAATGAACATACCAAAATAATAAAATGAAAAACTTATAGACGGATAGAGGGAGTATTATATTATATTTACTAATCTCTATACCAAAAATAAGTGTAAACTTTTCTAAGAAACGTATGAAATGTACTATTTTCGTTCAATTTTATAATTTCTATTTGAGTTGGACATGAATTTTAATAAAAAATAATTATTTATGAAAATTTGAAGGTCAAGATAAAATAAAAATAAAATAGTGTGTGAGAGTAGTATTTCTTTTTTAGAAAATAAAAATTATAAAATTAGACAAATAAAAAAAAAAGTAAGAATTATAAAATTGAATAGTGAAGTATATTATATGACATGCCTCAATCTATCTATATATATATATATATATATATATATATATATATATATATATATATATTCTTGTGAGACATAAGCATAAGCGCAGGATTTAAGAAAAAACACACACTTTTACGGCAAAAACTTATATGTAATATTGATCAATTAAGTTAAAATTTGTGGGTCAAATACGGGTCAACCTTAATTATAATAGTATTTGTTTTCGCTCTAAAATATTATCTTACTACATGATCAATATTATTTTACTACATGACATATATTTTGTCACTACAAGACCAAAAGTGTATTACTGCAAGTCCAAAAATATTTTGGACACTTATTTTTTTTAGCAAAATTACTAAAATAATTCTGACTTATTCGGCTACTACATGATTAAAACAATGTTACTATAAGACCAAAATTTTATCACTACAAGGTTAAAAGTGTATTACTACATGTCCAAAAAGATTCTGGATAGTTAATTTTTTGGGTGAATTTGCAGAATGTTTTGACATGTAGTATTAAATTTTTAGCCTTGTAGTGGTAATTATGTTAATTTTTTGGGTGAATTTGCATAATGTTTTGACATGTAGTATTAAATTTTTAGCCTTGTAGTGGTAATTTTTTGACCTTATAGTAACAATATTTTAGTCATGTAGTAAACTACCTGTTTACGAACCGCAAATTTTTTGGACAACCCGAATCCAAGCTTATGACCCGTGATTTTTTAAAATTATCTTAATTTAACTTTTGAGCTAAATGAATTTAAAATTTTGACTTAATTAAATTAAATATAAAATGCATAAAATATTTCACATAAAACTAGCCCTACTTTTACCTCTATTCTTTCATTTTTTGACAATATATATAAAATATACCCTATGACCTTGCACTTTTAATTAGTTGTTTGGTGTAGTATTCTTTTTGACTTGTACACCTCTCTTCACTCTTAGACTTTCCTTTTACCTTAATTTTTTTTTTTTACAAATATTCGTGGGTAGCTGGACCGAATACTTTGTATTCCAGTTTATATTAAACGGATAATTTAGATTAAATATAAGTTACCCATATATATATAACTTCAACTCTTAATTTTTATTTTTTTTATCTTGTTTAACGCATTTCATTAGTAGATTTTAACGGGACTAATTTTTAATCTTTGTTGGGTTGTAGTCCTCTCTTATTTTATCTCCTTTCGAGCTCCACTAGTTAATGGTGTAATTGGTCTTTTAAGTTAGTCGATTCTTGAATCGAATACTAATTAAGTTATAAATATAAAATAAAAATTAAAGCAAAGAAAAAGATATTTTTTGGGCTTTTGTACTTAAAGAGTTTTGACTTTCAAAAATTAAATAAGAGAGTCGCTATTGAAATAATTGGTCGCTCTAATTTATTACAGCCAAGAATGAGGAATTTATATTTAAAAGGTGACTCAATTTTCAAATAAAAGTCACGTGTATTGACTTCACAATATTAATGTGAACTGTGATCCCATTATTAGTTGTTTGTCTTTTGGTGTAGTAATACTTAACATGGACACATGTTTTAAGTAAAATGTAAATAAAGTAAGAGTATTGTGAAATTTATGGTTAATAAAGTGATTAATAGTAAATAAAATAGATGACAATTTAAGTATTTAAATGAGAGTTTTCGTAAAATGTATGATTTATTTAAATAAGAGATGTAAAAAGAAAAAAAAGTAGATAAAAATATGAATAAAAAAATATAGAGAAAAGATCAATTTAACCCTTTAAAGAAATGAGAAATTTATAGCTGGGGTGGAGGGAGTATAAAATTAGGGTATAAAACATAGGGATTAAAGTTTTTTCATTACTTTTTTAAGTTGGACTAATTTTGAATTTGTTCGTGATGAAATATACATTTTGATTTTAGTCCCATAAGTTGCTCATTTTGAATTCAGCCTAATTATCTACCAATTGCAAGTAAAGGAGCCGATCAAATACTTAGCTCGTGTGCAATTCAAATCAACCGTGAATAACCATTAATTTGCTCATCTGTAGAAAAATGCAGAAAAAATGAATTTGAACAACTTATGTGACTAAAATCAAAATGTATATTTCATCAGGATTAAATTCAACATCAGGATCAAATTCAAAGATTGCTAAAACTTTAATTCCAAAAAAAAAAGTTGCGATTTATGGTGCAGTTTAGAAGCTGGCCAGAGGTTCATCAACTCAATCAACATAAAATGAGGAAATATTTGTTTTAGTCCTTTAAGTTTGAGTGATTTCAAAATAAAACTTTTAAGTTTTTAACTTTACAAAATACATCCTATATCTTACAAACTATTAATTTTAGTCATTTTTAAAATCTATTTTAGTCCTTTAAGTTTAAACTCCAATTTTAATAAAATTTAAGGTATAATTTATTCCTTCTAAACAGAAAATATTTTATTTAAATCTATTTTCTGTTTTTCTGTTTTATTGAATACAGATTTAAAATCTGTATTCCAATTTTAATAAAATTTTATTTACAGAAAATTTTATTCCAATTTAAATTCGTAGTTAAACTCCAATATAAACAGAAAATATTTTATTTAAAATTTAAAAAAAAATACATCATTAAAATATTTTTAAAAAAAATACTGATTTAATGTATTTTTTTTAAAACATCATTTAAAATATTTTTTAAATTAAATAAAAATATCATTAAAATCTAATTATGGTCAAATTCTATCTAGACATTTTCCCTAATTAATTAAAAATATAAAAATTCAAAAATAAAAATATATACTAAAATCTAGAAAATTGAAAGAAAATTATAAATATGTTTAAAAAAAAGGGACAACTCTAACTACCCCTGTCATATTCCACAAATATAAATTATAGTATGATTTATATAATAAATTGAACGAGATTATATGAGATTTTATGTATTTGTAGACCTCTCATCCAAGAAATTATTTCCCGAACTAAATTGAACACAAGTATAATTAAATCTAAACTCTATAAGTAATTACTGTGATAAACATAATATTAAATCATATAAAAACGCATTCAAATTAATTTAATGCACATTTATTAAGTTTTGAAATTCTTATTTAAGCTTGTTTGATAATTGAGTCGAACTAAAATGAGCTTTAATCGAGTCGAGATTAATTTAAACCCTAAACCCCTGTCATATTCCCCAAATGTAAATTATAAATTATTATATAAATCATATAATTTACATTTGGAGAATATGACCGGGGTAGTTGGAGTTGTCCCTTTTTTTTTAAACATATTTATAATTTTCTTTCAATTTTCTAGATTTTAGTATATATTTTTATTTTCGAATTTTTATATTTTTAATTAATTAGGAAAATGGCTAGGTAGAATTTGAGCATCAGATTTTAATGATATTTTTATTTAATTTAAAAAATATTTTAAATGATGTTTTAAAAAAAATACATTAAAATCAGTATTTTTTAAAAATATAATGATGTATTTTTTTTAAACTTTAAATAAAATATTTTCTCTTTATATTGGAGTTTAACTACGGATTTAAATTGGAATAAAATTTTCTGTAAATAAAATTTTATTAAAATTGGAATACAGATTTAAATAAAATCAGTATTCAATAAAATAGAAAAATAGAAAATAGATTTAAATAAAATATTTTATGTTTGGAAGGAATAAATTATACCTTAAATTTTATTAAAATTGGAGTTTAAACTTAAAGGACTAAAATAGATTTTAAAAAGGACTAAAATTAATAGCTTGTAAGATATAGGATGTATTTTGTAAAGTTAAAAACTTAAAGCATTTATTTTGGAATCACTCAAACTTAAAGGACTAAAATAAATATTTCCTCACATAAAAGAGTTGAAAAGTTAAAAACAAGTATGGCAATGGTGCGTAAAAATAAAATAAAATAGAAGTACTTCCTCCCTCCCTGAAAAGCTTTCATTTGATGTAACGAAGTTTAAAAAAAAGTATAATAATTAGAGCTTTAAAAGTAATTTTGTAAACTTTTATATATAAAGTAAATAAAGTAGTTTGATTGAGTGTATGATGAACCCAAAAATATTGTATGAAGGATAAATACGTGTGTATACGTGTATATTGTGAGAGTAACTATGAAAACTTTTCAGGGACGGAACAGGAGTAAAGTAAAAACAAAAGATGCTTGACATAAAACAACATGGACTCTTCCGAGTAATTGATTTCGATCCACAGCCTTCTCCATCGTAATTTCCTTCTTCTTTCTTACTCTATTTATAAATAGGAACAATCTCATATTTCTCTCTCTCTCTCTCTCTTCCAAATTTTGATTGTTTTAATCAATTACTATTATAGAAAGGAGAGAGGATCAATTGAATTCTATAATGGGAAATTGCTTTGGTCTCTTTTATACTTCTACTGATCGAAACCCCAATTCTAGTAACATCAATTCCTCCACGATAGGTAACTCTCTCACTCCATTTTCAGCTTTAATTTTTCTCCAATTTTATGGAATCTTGATTTTGTTTGTATGATTTCATCCGTCTATAAGCTTCTTGTTACTTTTGATTTTTGATATATAGTACAAATGATATTATTCAAAGTAAGATTTCAAAGCAAAATTGAGTGACATTATTATAGATAAATAACTTGTGAAGAAGGTTGTTTGAGAAGTTTATAGGCGGATGGATTAAAATGGAAAGCTTATAGATAGATAGATGGAGGGGGATATATTGTGTTTGTTCTGTTTGTGTTAAGGTACATCGTACAGCAATGGTGGAGGTAATTCTGCAACGAGCAGTAGTGCAGGGCTGAGCCAAGTTTCAAGAGCATTAAGTGATGATGCTCATATGAGTAATAATGGAGAAATATTGGCCACTCCTGATATTAAAGTGTATAGTTTTGCTGATTTGAAGATTGCCACAAAGAATTTCAAGAGTGATATGGTGTTGGGAGTGGGAGGTTTTGGGACTGTGTATAAGGGATGGGTGGACGAGACGACGCTCCTTCCGTCGAAATATGGTACTGGGATGTTGGTTGCTATCAAGAAGTTGAGCTCCGAAAGCACGCAAGGGTTCGACGAATGGCAGGTAACAAGTGAAGATCTAATCATTTTTGTTCCTCAATAAATGCACACATGAGATGTGGGGTTATGTTTATTGGTTATTTACTGGATATGGCCATGCATATATTATGTAGATTAGGAGCATCATTGAACTTTAATGGGTCATTAAGAGTACATTTTATATGGACTATGTTTACTATAAGCTTACCATGAATCATTGGGCCAAGACCCACATTATTGAAAAGCATCAGTGACCCGTTTACACGACTTCATGATAAGTCTTAGTATGAAATCAGTTTATATAATAGTTTGTTGATATGTGTCCATTTACTGCATATCGTGCAATCTATGAAAATTCAGGCAGAAGTGGACTTTTTGGGAAAACTATCACATCCTAACTTGGTAAAGCTGTTGGGATACTGTTGGGAAGATAAAGAGCTGTTACTCGTGTACGAGTTTATGCAGAAGGGAAGCTTGGAAAACCATCTATTTAGAAGTAAGAAAGTGTTTTAGAAGAAGGTGAATGGAACGATCAGAGAAAACGATTTCATTATTAACAAATCTGGGTTTATTTGCAGGAAATGCAGCCGCTGAACCTTTACCATGGGATGTACGACTTAAAATATTGATAGGAGCAGCAAGGGGACTGGCATTTTTGCACACTTCTGAGAGAGAAGTCATTTACAGAGACTTTAAGTCGTCCAATATTCTTCTCGATGAGGTACGATATTTTGCAGTTGTGTGCTCCTACTAGCTGAGACTTATTTTCCTGCCCTGGTTGAACATATTTTGTATACTCAGTTGTGTGCAGTTGTGTGCTCCTACTAAGTGAACATATTTTGTATACTGAGTTGTAAGTGTCTAAATGAATGCCATTTTCTTTGCTTTGTAGAATTTCAATGCAAAAATATCCGATTTTGGCTTGGCGAAACTAGGGCCCTCAGGGGGGGATTCTCATGTAACGACTCGAGTTATGGGAACTCATGGTTATGCTGCTCCCGAGTACATTGCAACAGGTGAGTGAGTATGCTGCTCCCTACTACATTTCATGTGATGTATGTTGTGTCGATTCTTTGGAAATCAAGTATCACATGATAATCTAGTATATTTATTTTGAACAACAGGGCATCTATATGTGAAGAGTGATGTGTATGGGTTCGGAGTGGTGCTGCTGGAGATGCTGAAGGGATCAAGAGCAAATGAGAAGCCCAATGGGGAGCAAAACTTGGTTGAATGGGCGAAACCCTTGATGTCGAGTAAACGGAATATGAAAACAATCATGGATGCTCGATTGGAAGGACAGTATTCGTCCAAGGCGGCACAGCAAGCAGCTCAGCTTACTCTGAGATGCTTGGAAGAGGAGCCCAGAAAGAGGCCATCCATGCAAGAAGTGGTCGAGGTCTTGGAACAGATTGCAGCAATCGCCAAACCAAAGACGACTAAGTCTTCTTCATCGTCCCATCAGCATGGACGCCATGCTAGAGCAGGAGCAGGAGCAGGAAGATGACGAACCCGAGCAACAGTAGCTGTAACAATATGTATGCTGTCAAGTTAGTAGTTTTTGTATTCTTTTTTAATTGCTATTGTATGATTTTTAGTATGGCGATTGATTCATGCTCAATTCTTGTCTGTAATACTAGTCCTATATGTTTGCAATTGCAGCAATGTATCTGGATTTGTTTGTTAAAAAATATTGATTAAAATGTTTTATACTGTATCTCTTTCAAGTTAAGTAAAACTCAACGTATTATTATAAGCAAAATGTTAGCACTACGTATAATTTAAAGGCATGGACTCTTCCCTACCCAACCCTTTTCATTCATATAAAAATTCGAGAAAGTAAAAAAGAAAAGAAAAAAGAACTGAGGCTTAACGCCTGGGCTGGTGTAGACGAGGACGATCACAGAAAGCACGACCGTTGGCCTTCACAAATTTCAAGATCATCAAACTCACGCTCCCCCACATTATTGAAGATAATACGTTCCAAGGATCATGTCGAACTAAAAAACAAAACAAAAAAACCAACATTCAACTATAAGAACAACATTTACAGCATCAATTGATCTCAATGCACGGGTATGCATACAAAGTATTACCTCGTCTTAGTGCTAATGTTGCGTAGAAGAGACCAGTCATAATCAGCGAAAAAGCCAGTGGGAAGGACTGCACAGATTGTTGCACAATCAATCAAACTACATTAACTGAATAAATGCCAGTTAGTGTTAGATTACTCACAGCTAAGGCCTCAATACCATCGTTCTTCTGCGTATGAGTTGTTTTCCCAGAACCACACAAAATGGTGTGCCCTTGTAATAAGTCAATTGCATCCTTCAGGAAACCCAGTAATGGGAAATTATCAGGTTTCACCTCAAACTTACATAATTAACTGTTGCATATCAGAGATGTTTCGTAGGAAAAATGAAATTCAAATCCAGTATGAACGAATGCAGCATTATAAATCTCAAAGTCATCCTCTAAATCCTTCAATCTAAATGGATACACGAAATGATCAGAAATTTGTATGCAAACCTGCTTTGTACCATCACTGAAGTTGTTTAAGTAATATCGTACAAGACCAGTCCAACCATCTTCCAGAACTCCTTCAACTGTTCTCCGCCCGAATCTGATATTATAAAAAGGAGTAAAATGGTTTTCAAGAGCTTGGTCTAAGAGACATGAATTTGGCCAGTCAAAAAGTCTTTCGGCAAGTCTGTAAAGATTATACACATAATGTACTAGTAAAATAATAGTGTGTCTGTCATTCTATAAGTTCACTTTGAAAGTCTAAAGAGAAAAAAAGAGCTTTAGAGCCTGCTTTACATAAAAACGATTCGCCAAATGGTACCTGACAAAATCTCTTTTCATAGCAAGAGTACCAGTATACTGGAAGCTAATATCATCCCCATGGTTAGCCCACACTGAAGTTGATTTTGAAATAATGGAAAAAGTATAGAAAAATAAGCATATGAATAAATAATGAAGTTAGAATAACTAAATAAGTACACTACGAACTCTGTCTTCAATTAAATCAACATCAATTATATTGTTTATCTGGGTAAAAAAGAATACTAACAACTTTTAAAGCATTCATCCAACCCAGGATGTCTACTAATAGTTTCGTCAGCATCAAATACACCAAACCTTCGAAGTTGAGATTCCAACATCTTTCGAGCAATCATGCTCTGCAAAAATAATGGAAAAATGATATAATGCTTTCCCTGAATGATTGAAGTGTGGTGGAATACAAATCACACAACATCATGATACATTTCATCTAGCTCACGAAAACTTACCAAATGGCCAAACTTAAATCAAAATTAATTCAATCAAAACATAAAAAACCACCTGAGTGACATTAGTACGGTCCAAGCAGTCAACACAGTTGGTCCTTACGACTCCAACTTGTCTCAGAACTTTCTCCCCCTTCTCATTTAATAAGAAGTACCTATGAATCTCAATATTAATTGGAATATTTTGACTATGTACACAATACTGCTGTTATGGATAATATTAGATTACCAACATATAATGTATACTGATCCTAGTTGATTGCCATATTTATCATTAGCATGCATGACAAAGTTCTTTTACATAGACTAACATACAGATTCAATGATATTCACTACCTGTTTGTGTGGACAAACGCCGAAATCCGATGATAAAGAATGGAAAGCCACCCAATATATAAATCTCCGCATATTTTATGAAAATCAAAGTGCAAATACCTGTGCAATGTTGTTCAGTTAAAATTGAGTCAAATTGCAACGTAGAAATCATTGGTTAAATAAATCATCTAAGTCGGGAGGAGTTAGAGAGCACCAAAGCTCAAAACTTTAGAGCGGATACATCTTATCATGTCAATAAAAGATAAACAAAAACTTATATAAGTATATATATAATGAGGGATGTTACCCTGCAAACCCTCCCCCTGTGGGCATCACTGCCACGCCTGTCGGTACGCATGCAGGTGTGGAAGGTACAATGCATTCTTTTTTCTGATATTACTGCTATTTCTTTAACATATATCATAATATCCCCTTGTTTTAACTTCAAATTATGGGAACAAAAAATTCATGATTTAAGCAAAAAATTCATGATTTAAGCAATTTAGGCATGCACTTAACGAAACTTGAGTAGAGCACAAATCAGTGCTAGAGGAGTGATGATCGTACTAAATTATGGAGTATGAGTTTGGGTAAAATTGAGTAGAGCACAAATCAGTGCTAGAGGAGTGATGATCGTACTAAATTATGGAGTATGAGTTTGGGTAAAATGTTGAGATTCTAGAGAATGTACCTCACTTTATCACCAGCAACATGCTTCATTGCAGCGTCAAACTTTTCACATAGGCGTCCCTCATCTCCATGCTGTTGAATATTACAAGAACATAAAGATTAGGAGGAGTTATGTAGTACAAACATGAAAGATGCTAACAACCAGTAGAGCTATAATAGTTTAAAGTCTCAAAATGACGGGAGTACTTGAAAACTTATCTCTCGACCAGACAATGCTTAGTAAAGTAGAAAGCAACTGTAAGAGCGTAGCTGTGATTTTTTTTTAAAATAATTTCTGATGATGGTCGAATAAATTCAGGCTAATTCTACAAGAATATCTACTACATTCTGCAAAGTTGTAACATGATGGGAGATATATGTACCTTATTAACTAGATTAACAACTAAAACATTTCCATATTTCTTTTGTAGATCCGCGAAGTGTCTCTCTACTACTTGAGGCTGCAGAAACGTGTACGAGTCAGCAGAAAAAAATTATGCAACTCATATGCTGTAATTGAACATAGTTAGAGGATCAGAAGCGACCCACCACTTCTTGAGATATCGAGATTTCAAACTTAGGCTTATACTTCAAATCAACAGGCTGATCCCAAAGTAATGGAATTGATCCTCGAACCTACAAGAGGAAATCACAACGAAAAATATAATGTTAAATTTTTTAAAACAATCTGAATAGGCTGAGAAATAAAAATCAATTCATATAACTTAAGGCACACAAATTGACATGGTACTTCTTGTATGATCATTGCAGCTTATTCTTGACAACAATAAAGCAAGATGCATAAATTTGATTTCACAAGAGGCCCACATAAATTGTCATGGAACTTGTTGTACTCATCGATTCCATGTAAAACAGCCACTCTCGGTAATCATACTAACTAAAACCTCTTCTATTCATGCTACTAACAAGAACAAATGAAAACTAAGAAAATATTTGTGCGTTAATTAGACATGCTTCACTTCAAGATTAATGATATCAATATCTAAAATATGTTGCAACAGTTATTATTCCTAATGAATGTACCACATCAGTCTAAAACTTTCATAATTTCATTGAACAGATGATGAAAGATGAAATTATTTTGGTGCTGCTAATAGAACAACATGACTGCTGATTGTAATCAACCTATCTAGTCCAACAAGGATGCTTCCAAGAAGCTACTGTGGGCAGTGGATACTATAAATGAATAATAAAAAATTATACTCCGTAATAACTTTACCTCAACAAATGATGCAGTGCATCCGTTCCACTGTAAAATTTGTTCAGTTTCCACAAAGTTTGCCACAAAACCATCAGAATCAGCCCCTCTTCTCCACATCCGAGTGCCTTCAGAAAGATTCAAAATAAGAATCCACTGGAATAGCAAGATAGATAAAGTTAAAGACAGACTCCACTTTAAAAGGTTGACTGCAAATGTGCGATTTCTGGTAATTATATTTTAGTTCAAAGTCTCATCACACCTTCACAAAAGGCGTGATAACCAGTAACAGAAGGCAGATCCAGAACCATTAATGAATGAAGATTTCAAAGAAATCAAAACAAGAAAATACTACACCACTTCAGAGAATCGCATCTCAGACCATCAGATTCTTGAAAAAATCAATTGAAATGAAAATTCATTGAAAGCTAAATATTCATAGTGGCTCAATGCAGAAAATGATCATTTCAGTAATTAGTAGAAATGGATATTCAAATATGAAGCCAAATTCTGTACCATTGGTGAATGAAGATTCAAAAGATATATATATATATAAAAAAAACTATATCACTTGGAGAATCCCAAGCCTATTCAAGTATTTAAAACAGAGCAGCATATCAAATTTGGGAATTAATTCAATTCAAAAAACGAATACATATCAAAAGCTAAAAAAATAAAGCTGCAAATAAGAGATAAGTAGCATGGAAATATGTATTTTAGTAATTTGCTAAATGGTTATACAAATACGTGCATCATATAGAAAACAATTAATTCCATTACGGGTTTCATTGTAACAGAAGGGTAGTGAGGAAATTGTACTTTAAAGCAGAACTAGGTGTTCACTTATTTTTTATTAGAAAAGAGACTGGGAAGGGTAGAGAGGTGAGAGGAGGGAGTTGAGGCTTACCGGTTCTTCTATTGCATCTTCGAGCAACTAGCGTGACATCAAGAATGTCTTTTCCAATAGCAAATTGAAAACTCTTGTAACCTGATGACTAGTTAAGGCTTTAACTTCACATGGTAAAAACATATGTGACGATAATCATGTTTTGACAGTAAGTTCACAAAGGATACTCCCTTGCATAACAGGAAGTAGGAACAGATCAAGCTGCACAACTACGATAGCATATCAGTCATTACAAACATAATTTTTTCAGAAAAGACGCGATTCATTATAAGTCTCAACTAGAAAACTGACCTTGTTATCTATTAGCATTTCCAACATATACCTATTCCAAAGAAATCGAGGATCTGCCTGCGGAAAAGTTCACAGATTATAATAAAGCAGCGGAAACCTATATTGCAATACTAGGATAGTGAAACAAAGCCATTTTTCACCACTTTTCTAATATAAAGTTACTCTAGGACAAAAAACACTACGCGTTTGTGATAAGCTCATAGCAATAGTATGATGAAATGCAAAAGGGTGTCAAGAAAACTCACTTGTTGCCAAAGAGGAAGCAACTTCGATTCATCACCCAAATCATGCAGTCTTTGAGCACTGCAAAAGACAAGCCATAACTTTCAGTCTTAAACAGATCAGTAAAAGTATTACAGCATGTTCTAAACAAAAAAAAATAAAAAATTCAGCTACTTTACCTCAATGTTATATTCACATCATAAGAGAAATAAAGACCTGGAGTCTTCTCTGCAACTTTCAGCAAATGAGAATACTCACTCTCGATCTTTTTCTGCCCAAAAGGATGTCCGTTATAGAGCAGCGGGACAAAAAACTTTTAAATGTGCTTCATATATAAATTAAAACACTGGGGGTAAATGGTATACATTTTCTTCTGGAGCATTATTGAGAGACTGATCACAAGGAAAAATCTTCATTGAAATGATTTTGAAGATGGGGTGACCGCGATAGAATCCAACATATGCACGCTCAGTTATCACTATTAAATATGACCCTAGAAAACAAGTGACATATGGTAAAAATGAAGCTAAATGTCAATATGAACTAAATAAATTGATAACAAAAAGTTTCAGCAATCCTATAAACAATTCCTCTGTTCAATTAATAATAAGTCGGAGTGAGTATCAATTAACAAGAAGAAGCTATAAACATGCCTACGAGTAGCTTAAGAATCCCAACCAAACCAAAGATGGTCCAAATTTTTGGAGCTGCATGAGGAGTCAACTGTGGTACATCATCTGCGCAAACAGTGGGGGAAATTAAGAATAAGAATCGCTGAGCATAGAGTAATTAAGACGTAATTAAGGCGACATGAGTGAAATTTAGAAAAATAGGGAATTACCAATAAGATTTAGGGCTCCATTGAAGCGACTGATAGCCAAACAGGGAGCGAAGGAGCCGCCAGTAGGCTCAACGATATATTGATCGGGGAATTCCCAGAGCCGCATTCTGTTGTAGAGCTTTTGTGTAGGATGAGATATCGACATCATTCTCAGTTTTACCACTGAGATTTGGAAGGGGAGTGATTGAAAGTTGAAGAAGGATTCTGCAGATTGAACAACAGTGGAGTGAAGGGGGGTAAATTCGAATGGAGCATATTTGTTTGCGCGAAATTCACAGAAAATGCCGCACTATTCGGGAATTCCCAATCCGCCATTGAACGGTTATTTCTCTTTGCTAATCTCAGAAGAGATGGGATAATCAACCGCCGATGACTAAGGGAAAAGTTGGACCATCGTACCAATTCAAATAATAGTGTTTTTTTTTTTTAAATGTACATTTATCTTGAATTAAAATGTTTGGTTTGGGACTCAAACACCCTTTTTGTTTTAGTTCGGATTAACATCAAAATTTTACGGTTCAATTACATGCACCCCTAATTATTTTTATATATTCTACTACAATAATACAATATCACTTACAATTACACAATTAATTTAACATAAAGTTACATTAGTATAATATAGGGTTAATTGCATAAAAATTCACGACCTTTGGAGTATTTATCAATTACAGCATATCCTTTTAAAATTTGCAATTTGATGCACGAATTAATTAATTGTTGCAATTTAATACACCGATAAATATTCCGGCGATACTAATGTTGACGTGGCAGTCGGAGATGCCACATGGATGCCACGTCGACGCCAAGTCAATAGATTGTTTTGTTTTTAAATTTATTTCTAAACCTTTTAAAATTAAAAAAACAAAAATTAAAACAATTTGGAAAACCTTTTTATTCCAAATCACAAAAACAAGATCAAACCAAACTATATTTTATCTTTTGTTTGTATCCATGAGCACTTTTATTAGTGGATTTTTGTTTCTGGGAATGGGAGTGCCAGAGACGGTGGGAAATTTGATTTTGTTATTCAATATCACCATTGATTACGACACCAGAGGAAGCAAAGTAGGTGGTGAAATTAAACTCATCTAAAAATTGGATTTCAATTGCAAATAATTTTACAAATTGAAACTCAATTGTAATTGCTAATGCGCGTCCTCTTCGTCACTAATTCCATATCCCGATATCCATTGCATTCGCGAAAACCTTCACACCTCGTCACTGATTCCATATCAGCCATTGCATTTGTGAAAATCTTCACACCATTGAGAGTGATGGATGGATATTGGTTAAAAACTATTGGGCAGATTTGATTTGAGAGAGACAAATTCAAATCTGAGATTTGGGGAATATTTGATTTTTATGTTTTCCAAAAGAACATGTTTGATGATTTGGAAATACTATTTAGTTTTTAAAAAAACGTTTGTAAGATTAAAAAAAAAAGGATTTTCAGAAGGTTGACATAGCATCACATGTGTCAACTCCGGCTGCCACATCTGCTTAAGTTTGCCGGAATTTAGCTTGGTGACTCGAATTGTAAAATTAAAATCACTATTCATCGAGATTTCTCTATTTGAATTTTCTCATCCTACCTAATCTCAAAACAAAGTTACACTAGTATAATTAGTACAACATCTCACTTTTACACTATTGATTTGATATACATTTACATATATCATACTCGATCAAAAATTCAAAACTAACACAGCTTGGCGGCCTGGTAGATGGTTTGACAATTGACAACCACGTAGAGGAGGAAAAGAAGGCTTAACAATTGTTTCACTTTTTGTGTTTCACATGCTGCTGAATATATATTTTAACACATGTAGGACTTTCACTATTATGAAACTTGATTATTTTTTTAACATAAAATATGTTAATAAACCAAATATTGGAACACAATTTGAAACACTATAAACTTCGTGCGGTACATATGATATCATACCTCATCGTTGTGTCTAGTTTTAACTATCCGAACATGTAAACTTTTCCACTATCAGTACTTCTTTCTCTGAGAGAAACGGATATTCAACTTTTTTTTTTTAAACTTATAAATATTGTCTAATTATGATGACAGTATAATTATATATATTTTTATTGCAGTGTCAATTCTTATTCGTTTTTCAGGACCCATATTATGTTGTAAGAAATCTTAGTCGTCGACATGAGTACCTCTGAGTAATAAATTCCATCAAAATAAAATAATAAACTTATATGAAGACATTACAAAACATTACAAGTTTACTAAAATAAAAATAAAAATTTCGGCACAGTGCATGCAACAACCTTTCTTTTTCTTCATCTTAGTTTTCTGCGTCGGGCGGTGGAGGGTTGTTCAAATCTGGCACCTTATAGGTGCCCTGCTCTTCGTCTTCATCAGCTCCTCCTCCTCCTCCTCCTCCTTCAGGCGGTGCTGCATTCTGGACACGAAGGTCCGCGAACTCCTCTTCAGCGCGAAAAGCGGGCGGAGGATGCGCACCCTTCCACCCTCTTTCGGGATGCGAGCGCATGTGCCCGAACAGTGCCTTTGGAGTCAAAAACTCTCTTCTACATACGCTGCACTGAACTGGATTCGGTGCGCCCACCACCTGAGGAGGAGGAGGATTAATTCCACTTTCTCGACTCCTCTTCCTCGCAGACGCAGGACTACTTCCATCTAGCTGTAGTCCTGCAGCAGCAGGAGCAGATGAACTGCTCCCTCCAACGTGCACAACCGCTTGTGGTTGTGCACGCGGCATAAATCCACTTCCACTAGAGGAAGGGGAAGTATACCGCGAAAAGGCGGATTGCCCGGGTACGCCCATTGCGGACGGAGACACAACACCACTAGGCCGGCTTTGAGGCCCCAAAGGGCTTCCCCGGCCTCTAGGGCTAGAATGTGGGCTTCCCCGACCCCTGGGGCTAGCATTACCGCGGCTGCTGCTTCTTCCCCCAGTTGGTGGGCTTCCCCGGCCTATCGGGCTAGAAAACCCGCCTCGTCTGGGACTTTCTTCCTCAGTTTGTGGGGTCACCACTGGAGTTTTTCCTTCGTTGTTGCTCATGATGTTTAAGAGAATTGGGTTGCGAGAGGATTTGTGTTCGGAAGAAGAAGGCGAAAAGGCTGAGTGAGTGAGGTGAAGAATGTCGGAAAAAATGGTGGAAATTTATACATGGTGAAGGGTGGCGTTGATTCATTACAGCCATTTTAGGACAGATGCCAATTAAAGCGTATGGTTTTTGGATGGTTCTTTTTCGTATAAAGGCGGGAAATATATATGTTCAACAAGTTTTTACAGCGGTTTTTGCATATTAATTATTTTCTCTATTTTAGTTTTTTTTAATATTTTTTTAATCCAGTTTTACATTAACCGTCTATTTTCTCTCTCTCCGTCAACCATTTTATCTATTTTAATTTTATAACAATTCTATTTCTTTTTAATTATGTTTTTTTTATCTTCGAAAACATAGATAAATTTTATTAAATACGGAGTAATATTTTTTTCACAATCCCGCGTAAACACTAGTTTGAATATATTATTAAATATATACATTGAATCTTCCCTTATTACTATTTCTGAATCTTCAACGGTCTGTATTGTTAAATTCTTTGACATCTGTAATTTTGAACTTTAAAAAGATATTTATTTTTTCTCTTCTCTCTTATTTTTTATTGGTTTTTTTTTAATAACTAATAAATTCTTCATTTTCTATTTTTTTTTAATTATTTTCTATTTCTTTTTCAACCATTCTTTCAATTTCTTCATCAATAATTTATATATCTACATTTTAGAAAAAAAATCATATTAATTTTTTTAATATATTCAGTAAGATTTTTTCACAATTCCAACTAATACGCGCACTATGTTATAATTTAAAGTGGAAAGCTTATTTGAATAAATGTAAAGTCTAGTATGCACTCGAGTGCATGTTGTGCACCCTAGTCTAAAGAAAAGTGTAAATTATTAAATTGAAAAGTACAACACAATATTACTAAAAAGTGTAAGTCACTATAACTAAAAATATTATTATACCATACACTCGAGTCCATAGCAGACCAACCCTTGAATAAATAATTATTTTCATTTTTTTTAATAAATGAGTAAAGTGTATGCATTATGCACGCACAAAATATTAAAGATGTGTTAATAACATAATTACGTATTACGCATGATATTTTTTTTTAGATTATAGTTTTTTAAAATAAAATGTTCGGTTGAGGAATTCATGAGCATAAATTTTGTTTTACATTTAATTAGTAAAAAAGGTCAATAGATGAAATGCTGATCTTTGTTTTGAAATTATTAGCAAACTAGTGTGAGTCCCACCTATTGACTGAATTTTTTTACATATTATTACTTGAAAGTAATATTAAAAAAAATTGGAAAATTAAAATTTAATATAATTTATATATTTTTAAAATGTGTATAAATTTATCGTAAAAATTGATAATTTATAAAGAAAATCCATAGAAAAAGAGAAGAACTAGGAGAAAAAAGAATTTAAAATTAGATAAAAAAGAGAAAGAATTAATGAGATAAAAGATAGAATAAACAAAATATATAATTCTTATAAAATGATCACAAAAGTTGAATAGAAGAAAATAGACGTTGGAGCACCACATAAGAAAGAGAATGATTTAAAAATAAATGTAACGAAGATGTAATGTAACTGAATTTTAAAATTTAAAAGATGGAAGTTAGAAATCAAAACTGAGTCGTTTAATTAAAAAAATCAGAATTTTAAGAAAAATAGAAAATAAAAAAATGAGAGATTAGATAAATAGAATCAAAACTGAGGTCGGGCCGCGCGCCAACAAAACTTTACTCTGGAAAATACCTCTTTAGGGACAAAACCCTTGTTAATAGAAAAATGCATGTATACTCTTCTTGGCCAACAAAAGAAGGACATATATAAGAAATTAAACGTAAACAGTTAAAAAATGATAACCGCACAAAAATCACGGCGGATCAAAGGCATCACCCAACCATCAGTATAAAATTATGGGGATTCATTAGGTGTAAAAATAATGTAGATATTAGGTAGTGCCAACTGCCACATAAAATTGTGATGCATAATTCCTCTTTTTTATTTATTCCCAATTAAACTAATAGATAGATCTCCTTTATATGATAATTTTACATTAATTTATTAATTGAGTACTTACGTCACATTTAAAAAAATAATTTAAGTACACATATCATCATTTTATTAGATTAATACGTGCATTCTCTTAAAAATGACAATATATTATTAGTATATACAATGAGTATTTGTCGAAAACAAGTATATACAATGAGTAATAGTTAAAATTGGTAAGTTTAACTAATTTTTTATACATTTCCATTAAAATATACCTTTTATATTGGATGCATTTTTTATTATAGATATAACTTAATGTATTTGGAAAATAAATGCTTTAAAATATACTTACTCCGTTCCACAAGAATTTATACACTTTCTATAAATGGATGTTCCATACCAATTTGCACACTCCATAAAAGAAAATATCTTTATAACCCACCCTCTCAAAATTAAATATATTCTTATTTACACATATGTCATTACTTTTCCACACTCAATCCACTTTTTATTTTACTTTATTCATAAAACTTTACAAAATTATCCCTCAAAACATTACTCATTACACCTTTATACACATTTTTTAAATTGTGTGTCATCCCAATGTGCAAGTTACTATGGGACGGAAGGAGTATATATTAGAAAATTTATTTTATAATTTTAAAAACTTAGATTTATTTTTAATATAATTATATTATTTTACATGATGAAAAAATTAATTTTTAAAGATACAATGCACTATGTTGAAGTCGTACATATTTTACAGTATCATGATAACCTATTAAAGATAAAATATTTTTGTAATAACATAATTAAACATAAAAAGAAAGAAAAATGTTTTAGATGATAAAGGTTCCAAAAGAATAAAACATTTCAAGAAATAAAAGTTTAAGAAAAATGAAAGAATCATCCAATCATTAATCAATTGATCAACTTTACAATGATTTAATTCTGCGTAAATGAATAATCCAATAAGATGTTAATTATATGACCAGCAGTCGTACATTCCCCGTCTTTACAGGGTTACTAGTAGACTAGTAGACTAGTACAAAAGGCTGAAAGAAAATTTTTAGATTAAAAAATAATGGAGTATTTGTTTTTTTATTTTAATTAATTAATTGAATAAGTATAGAAGAATGTTGAAAGATTTAGGTAGAGGGAACATGGGTTGAATGAGAATTAATTTTGAAAGAAGTTATCAAGAAAATAAATTAATTAATTAAAAGTAAAAAGTGTATAAATGGTAAGAAAATTATGATACATGAATATTTATATTGAGACATGTAGGAGGAAGAAGATTCAGAATTACTCTTTTTTAATTATTACCTATTGTAATAATAGATAGATCTTCTTGATATGTCAATTTTACATTAATTAATTTCAGTACTTATGACTCATTTTAAAAATAATTTGAATACACATGTCATTAGCTCACTCTTAAAAAGTTTAATGAATATATTCTTTACTACAATTTCATTAATTAATACAAAATTGCCTTTTATATTGGATGCATTTTCTATTATATGACTTAATGTATTTGGAGAATAAATGCTTTAAAATATACATATTAAAAAATTTATTTAAAATTTTTAAACACATATATATTTATTTTGTAATATAAATATATTATTTTACACTATGAAAAAAATATTTTGGGTATGCTTGAGGTGGCCATGAAACCCCTCAATTTTATTTTACTATTTTTATAGGTATTAGTTATTAAATTAATTTATAGATTAATTAGTTTTGTTATTAAATTAGCTCATAAATAGATCTATTTCCTAATTATTAGTTGGGCTATTGATTAGTAAATTGGTTTGCACTTTTTAAGTGATAGACCTTTAGTCCAAATATTAATATTAAAATACATTTCAGTTTATTAATTATAATTTTAGGGTACAAAATAATAATTTTTAAAAGGGAAACACCAACTATTAATATATATTTTGATTGACAAATTCTTGTATGCAATTGGGAGTATACTACGTAATTAGATTTTGAGTGATTTTGATATATTCATAACTGTGCAATTGAATTTTTGATCCGTCACATTAGAATCATGTCAAAATTGTGGTCCAATTGCACCATACAATTGTGCGTAAATATGACTCATTTCAATTTCTTATATTTTAATGATGGATTGGTCTTATATAGAACCAATTTCTTAAATAAATTGAGTTGACTTGGTCAAAACTAAACCCTAAATATTCAAGAATATTGTGAATAAATATTTGACTTAGTCAATTTTTTTTTTTTTGTAATTTTTTTTTTGTATTGGTAATTTTTTTTTCGAAAATGTGTGTTTTGAAAAGTGTAAGTCAATATTACTAAAAAATGTAACACATTTTTTTATTAAAAAGTGTAAGTCACTATCACTACAAAAAACACGCCTTTTACCGACGGAAATACCGACGAAATTTTTCAGTCGGTGTTAGCCTCGTCGGTTCCGTCTGTAGTCCTGACGGATTTCCGACGGTAGTCCCGACGGACCAAAACAGTCGAGTTTACCGACGGATATCGTTCCGTCGGTAACACGGATGACCCATTTTCAAACCGGGTCTTTATTCCGTCGGTAAGGCGAATAAAAATAATTAAAAAATAAATAAATTTCGTCGGTAGTACCGACGACATTACCGACAGAAATTTATTTTAACATTTTTTTTATAAAAAAAATGTCCGTCGATTTTTGTCGGTACTACCGACGGAATTCAATTTTATTTTTTTTAAATGCGAAATTATATTCCGTCGGTATCCGTCGGGGATTCCGTCGGTAACGTAACCCAGAAAAAAATTATCGGGGCTGGATCGGACCCGACCCGCGAACTTTGATTATAGGCCAACATTTAATTTTGGCCTTGCTGGGAATCAAACCCGGGTGTGTGGGCGCCTAGTCAGGGGCGCCTACCACTCGGACAAATGTGTTACTTGTTCGTAATTGTAATATTAATTGTATATGTACTCATTTTCGGCCCATTTTTTTAAAAAAAAATTCACAAAATCAATTTCTTTCACATACATTAATAATTAAATTTATAATCTATCTTTATTGTAAATTTAATTTTTATAATTTATATATTTTAAAATACTAAAATATTCATATTTTAACTTAAATATTCATATTTTTTAATAAAATATTCATATTTTTACTAATTTTTTTTTTTTAAAATTCCAAAAAATTAAGTTATTTTCAGTTTTAGTTGTAACTTTTAGTTGTAACTTAATGATAAATAAATATTTTTAAATTGTACATCTCATAAAATAATTAGCTTACATTATATAATTTAATATTCATCTTCTTCCTCTTCATCTTCTTCATCTACATTTTCATTATTTGCCTCATCTTCCTCCTCTTTATCATCCTCCCCCTCTTCGTCCTCTTCATCACCATCTTCATTTTCATCATCTTTCTCATTTCCACTATCGTTTTCAATTTCGATCAATTGTGAATTTCCAGCCGTCAAGTCTACGTGGATATTCAAATCTCCCGTAAAGACTTCAGTTCGAGCCTCTATTAGTTCCGTTTGAAACGGAGAATCATCTTCATCACTCTTTTCCTTTGTAGGGACTTCTACCATTGATCTTGCCTTTACTTTGCAAACAGCGTGCCATTCAATTTTACTACGTGATCGTACTGGATACTTGCAGTAGTATACTTGAGATACTTGATGGGTAAATACAAATGGATCATCCCTGCTATAGCTCCTTTTCGGATTAACATCCACGAGTTTGTACTCCGGATGAATCCTTGTTCCTGAAGGGCCTGAATCAAACCAATGACACTTGAACAACACTACAGTCTTTTCTAGATATCCCGGATATTCTACTTCAACGACTTCGTGCAACACCCCATAGTAGTCACTTGCATCTGCATTGTAGTTTGCACTGCTAACGCAAACACCACTGTTGGTAGTCGCTTTTCTTGATGCATACTCGGATGTATGAAATCTGTAGCCCTTCACAATATAGCCGTTGTAAGTCTTTACACGACGTAGTGGTCCTTTGCTGAGATCCCTTAAGAATCGATTCTCAAAATCGTTTGACCGTCCCTATACAGTTCAAATAATTAACATTAATTATGAATCATATTTATTTACGTAAAATTTAAGGAAATGGTACTCACATAACGTTGGAACCATCGGGCAAAATCACGTTGAATACGAGCATCTACATCTATATCTGAGATGTTTTGTTCTGTTCGTTGTAGTTCTTGAGTATACATCCTAATTCACAACATCCAATCACAATTAATATCAAATTACATAAATGAAGTAGTTATTAATAATTTTATTAGATGATAAAAATATGAAATACTTGCTCAATGTAAGACTGAACTTCATCACAATTCAATAACACATACGTTTGTGCTATTTCTGCTTCTTTGTTCGTCTCCCACTCTCGTTCAGTGAATTTTCCTATAAGCCGTCCCTTAGACTTGAATATAGACAACATTCCATCGACCTCTTCACTGATATTGTCTGTACCTCTACCACCGTAGTTACGTGGTTCACTTCTCAACCGAGTGTTGACATGGTCTTCAAAATAATAAGAACAAAACATGCCAACCTCTTCATTCAAATATGCATTAACAATCGATGCTTCCACATTTGCCTTTTGTTAAGCATTGCGTTTCAAGTTGTGGAGAAATCTGATTTATAATAAAAAAAAAAATATTAATTACGTGAACATGCATGTAGTATAAAAAATGAAGCATGTAAGAGTTTACCTTTCAAATGGGTACATCCACCTGTACTGCACTGGACCACCAATTCTGGCTTCATACGCTAAATGAACGGGTAAGTGTTACATGGAGTTGAAGAAGCTAGGTGGAAAAATTTGTTCCAACTTACACAAAATCACTGGAATGTCTTGCTCCAAACGAATCATATCATCGATCTTGATCGTTGAAGATGTTAAATCTAAAAAAAAAAAAAAACTTAATTCAGTGATAGCCCTCCACACATTGAGAGGAACAACGTCTCGGAACGCAATCGGTATCAAGCGCTGCATAAAAATATGACAATCGTGACTCTTCATCCCTGAAACCTTACCCTTGTTTATGTCTGCACATCGACTCAAGTTTGACACGTAGTTGTCCGGAAAATTCAACTCGTGAATCCAACAACACAATTGTTGTTTTTGTGGCTTATCCAGTGTGTAGCAAGCCTTTGGATATTTACATGTACTGGGATCCATTTTCAACTCTTCACGACGACAATAAATTTTAACTCTTCCCGTGACTTTGGAGTATCTTTCGTCTTGCCTTCTGTGTTCATCATTGTATGGAACACATTATCAAACACATTCTTCTCAATGTGCATCACGTCCAAATTGTGTCGGATCAACAGTGAACTCCAGTATGACAAATCCCAAAAAATACTCATTTTATTCAATCCACCTGGGATTCGACCGTTGTGTTCAACTGCATTTTCCTCTGTAGACTTTTTCAAACCCGTCCACTGAATCTCATATAACAACCTTTGTCCTGTAAGGAAACATAACAAAATGAATAACATTAGAAGAAAATAATAAAAAATATACGTATAACATTAGATCAAATAATTGTATAATTAAAATACCGTTTCGAAGGGGCGGTCGATTGTTTGTAACTGTTCTGTTCTTCAAGAAGTTGTTCTCATTCCTTCTAAATGGATGATCTCGAGGTAAGAACTTTCGGTGATTATCGAACCATGTAACTTTCTTACTCTTCTGAAGACTGAAAGCTTCAGAATGCTCCATACAATACGGACATGCTTGAAACCCAGCCGTTTTCCACCCAGACAACATATAATATGCACGGAAGTCGCTAATGGTCCACAATACAGCTGCACGCATCGTGAAATTCTGTTTTCTGAACACATCATACGTTTGGACACCACTTTCCCATAAAAAGATCAAGTCTTTTATAAGAGGCTGGAGATAAACATCAAGTTTATCCTTTGGATTCGACAGACCTGGCACCAATACAGTCAGAAACATTGTTTGAGGTTTCATGCACATCCATGGAGGAAGATTATACGGAGTCAGAATCACCGGCCACAACGAATACTGCTTTCCAAAGCTCCCAAACGGTGCAAAACCATCAGTACACAAACCTAGCCTCACATTCCTCGGTTTAGAAGAAAAATCGGGATACACGTTGTCAAGGTATTTCCAGGCCTCCGAGTCCGCCGGATGTCGCATCTCCCTAGACTCGGTCGAGGAAGAATCTGTTGCATGCCACGTCATGTGTTGTGCTGTGGCAGTAGATTGATACAATCTCATTAAACGAGGAATGATTGGAAGATAATACATCTTCTTGTGTGCCACTTTCTTCTTCGACGACTTCGATTGACCAGCGGGCCCCTTCCGACGTGGCTCTTTGTACCGAGGATGACCACACACCCTACACATGTTCAGATTTTTATCTTCATCACCCCAATATAACATGCAACCGTTTACACAACAATCAATCTTCTCGACCGGCAATCCCATATTTTTCATCATTTGCTTGCTTTGATGATACGTTGTAGGCACCTTATTCTCTGGAGGGCATATCTGTAGGTCCCTAAGTTGAGTTAATATCGAGGGAAGCTAAAGAAAATGTCTAGAGGGGGGTGAATAGACTTTTCTAAAATCTTTCGATATATCAGAATTACACTGTGCGGAATACGAAATTAACAATGATCCCAATTAAAGTTTATACTCAACTTAATTCGAGAACTCTGTTTTATGTATACTCAACTAGTCTAGATCAGTTATGTTATTCAATCAACTAAACAATTAACCAATTAAACAACAAACAAAACAGTAAAGTAAATCGAACACGAGATTTATAGTGGTTCGACAACTTGTCTACATCCACTCTCACAAACCCAGTTGTGAAATTCTTATTAACTCGTCCAATGGAGTAATATGTTCTTGTAGCTTTAAGTCCCAAGAAATAAGACTTAGATCTTCTCGATAACACTTCCAAGTGCCTCTTCGATCTTACTAGCGATTTACAAGTATCTAGCAACTTGAAACAACAAAAGAAAATAAAACTTCTCTTCGTTCAGTAGTAGCCTTCTGATCTTCACTTGTCTTGTGTAGCTTTACTTTCTGAACTTCAATCTCTGAGAGAAAACTTCTCTTGAATCTTCAACAATGCTTGCAGTATCAATATCTCAGTAATCAGTATCTCGATTATCAGTAATCTGTTTTCAGTCGTCAGTAGTCTTCAAGTGATAAACTCCTTCAAGTATTTATAGACTTCGAACTTCAAGAATTCAGGTAGTTGTAACCAACCTTTCTTGATAACTGATTTTAACTGAATCTTCTTATCCATAAACGCGTTTCTTGTTACGAATTAGTTATTCCATAACTAACTTCTCCATCCTTATCTTTCACGCGTATTTGTAACTAACTTCATGTTAACTTGTCTTGTGTAGTCTAGTAGATGCACTTGTCTTGTAGTCCACCTGTCTTGAGTAGTAGTCTGGTCTTCTCTTCTTGTGCAGTAGACTTCTAATAGAACTAATCTAGTCCTATCATCTAACCTATCAAGACTATTACATTACATTAAGCTTTTATAACAAAGCTTAGTCAACTTATAACTATATAATGAATCTATCTATTACATATAGAAACATGAGCTCTATACAATAATTATAGCTCAATAACAATCTAACATATACAATAAAATATGAATATATGAAGTACTTATAAATCGTACTTATCTTTTAATAATACTTGTATTATAAAACTGTACTTGTCTTGTGAATTCTACTGATCTGTACAAGATGACTTCAACTCAACTAGACTAGATCAATCAATACTTAGAAAATATTCAAGTCTTCTTTTGGCTTATCAAAACTTCATCTTTTATCTTTTATTCATCATTTAGGACTTGTTCTAGGATTCATATCCCAACAATTTCCCCCTTTTTGATGAAGCCAAAACTACTTGAATCTTTTCTCATTAGTAGACTAGTTAAGTAGTTACCTTGTCTTTTATCATCAAATAGTACTTATCTTTCATTCATTCAAAATAGATCAGTAGATTACACATACTTTGAATAACAAAATATCAGAGAAAAAACAAACAAACAACTAACCTTCAAACAAAAAAAACTAATCTGAAAGAGTACCTCCTTCTGGGTTTGGAACACAGAAAGCATCAAGGAGTCTCTTGTGAATTAGACTGAGATGATCTTCATCTTCAATCTTCTCTTTATCTAGCAGCTCTTCTTCGAATTTCTTGATTTGATTAACATCAACCCTTTTTCCTGAGCTTGTCATGGGACATTTCCATTTAGGAAATTCAGGAACAAGAATGTTGAAATTAGCACTAGCAGAAATCCTTAGGATTAAATGCCATAACTTCCTATGCTGTCCTTCCATGAACCTGTCAAATAAAGAGTATAATTCATCTTGGCTTTCAGCATTACCATATTTCCTGATGATCCAATGATCAAGTTCCCATTGACTCTTTACTTCAATCCATTCAGCTCTATGCTCATTATCTATGAAGTAATCAATGAACTTGTCTTCCATCTTGTCTTCATCAGCTTTCAACTTCTGTAGTCTTTCAATATGTTTCGTAATTTTCTTCTTGCTTGCATAATGAATCTCATCATCTGCAATTCTTTGTTTCTTCTCAACTACAGCAGTAGCAGTAGGTTCTTCAATACTCAGCTTCCTCTTAACTCGTCTGGTCTGAATCTCTGCTTCAGGAGACGATGCAACAGCTTTACCTTTCTCTAATCTTTTCTGCTTTTCAGTTTCAGCATGCTCTAGTTCTGCCTTCTTCACTAATCTGCCTCTTTTAGGCCTTCTTAGTTCTTCAATTGCAATAGCAGCAGCTTTCATCTCCGGTTCAGTACTAGCAGATTTTACAATTATATCTTCAATTCTACTTGTCTCTTCCCCCTTTTTGGCTTCATCACTTGCCTTAAGAGTGAAAAGAGAAGTAAAGCGAGTCATTTCTTCCTTCAAAACTTCCTTCATTGCTTCAGCAGCTGACTCAATGTGCTTCTGATGTGATTCCGCATTACTCATCTTGTCTAAGCGTTCAGTAACCAGTTCCAACTTCTGTGTACAGGAAACTAGTTCATCTTTCAATTGAGTAGCCGTCTGTCTAAGAAGAGTATTCTGTTCAGTCAACTCATGTAGAACAGCCCGAGAACGCACCAACTGATCTTGTGCTTCCCTTCTCTGTTCATCAGCAATGGCAACTTTAACACTGTAGAGTCTTTCCATTTTGCTTGACTCTTCTGCTAGCGATCGAGCAAAAGATATTGATCTCTTTTCTGAAACATCAACTTGTTTCCGCAGAAAATCTTCAACTTGAGCAAACAGCTCTTCTCGGAAAGTCGAGTCCATCTTGTTGATTTCACCAACAAATAAGTCTCTGGATTGGTCAACAAGCGACTGATTCTGTGCTATTAGCACATCCTTCATTTTCAAGTTCAAGAACTCATCTATGGCAGTATGAACAACACTTCTCAGATCAGTCTTTAAATCATCCAGAAATCTGTCTGGCACAACTTGAGTAGTACTGGAAGTTCCAACAACATTATCAACTGCGTTGAGTTCTTCTTCATCAAACATCTCAGCATCCAAAAACTCATCATCTTCTTTTCCAAGCATGAGTGAGTCGACTTCATCTTCATCACTATCAACAATTTCTTCCAATTGTTCTGAAGTCTGGACTGCTATCTCAGCTACTTCCGGCTTGATCTCGTCTTCCACCAGATCAGTCTGGGTTCCGACGTCAAAAGCAAATACATCCTCAATAACACCATCTGGAATATGTAGAAGCTTTTTGACTAGATCAACCAGGGCTTTGCGAGGGAATAGCTCGGAGTGATCCTTAACTCCACTATTTTCTTTCTGTTCCATCTCCCAATCCATAAAATTGGAGATTCCGCCCATGCCTTGAATGACTTCAAAAAGATCATCCGTAGAAGACTTCTTCAAAGCGAACCATGTGCAAACCCTGACTAGCTTTTCAAACTGTTCAGAAGCTGTGTCGATGTCAAGCGTTGAGAGCGTCTTCTGAAGATTTCTTGAAACTCGAGCACGAATCCTCTTCTCTCGTAGACACATTGGATAATACACTAAGGATTCAAATCTAACAACAGACGGGTCCTGAGTAGATGGGGTCTCTAACTCAGCTGTTGCAGTGGCAACTGGCGTCTTGTCTGAAGTAGATGGGTTAGAGGGTTCACCATATTCTGGTGAGGGAGAGGGAGTAAAGGCTGTGGTTTCTGTGGGCTTTGATGTGGCTTGGTCAGGTATGACAACTGTAGAAGTATCAGTTGTATCATGTTTGGGAGTGATTTGGGGATGACTGGCTCTAAGCGGTAATGCCGCCAGTACATGTGAGGTTGAGGTTAAAGGACGAGGCCTAGATCGATGTGATCTAGCCTTGGTTCGAACAGTAGAGAGAGAGAGAGAGGGTATTGACAAAGCTTGTGAAGAGGTACCAACCTGGTGACTCGACTCTTCTGGTGGAGGTGGGGTTCCAACTCTCACAAGAGTATACATCTCAGGTACTTGGTCACTCGACTCCTCCTCTTGATTTGACTCGGCATCCGATTGAGTCTTCTCCGAGTCGTCTGCACTGGACTCAGCTTCCTTAGACCCGGCTTGTGAAGAACTGTCCGAATCCGCATATGGCAGCACTTCAGATTCATCAAATTGAACCTGTCTAGGAGCAGCTGGCCTTCCAGCAACCTGCTTCTTCAGAGCCTCTTTCTTTAGATAGAACTTAAGAGGATGAAACGGCTTTCCCTTGCTCCAAGTGGTCTTGTTGGGCATCAACAGTGGGAGTAATATGCTCAGCTTGTTTCCATATCCAACTGCTTGAGAGACCACCCAGTTCCGAGTATCAATATCCACCCTAACACTTCTTTCGAAGTGCATCATCCTGTCAGCTATTAACTTAAACCAATTACCCTCAGTAATTCCATCATAGATAGCTGCCATAATCCTAGTTTTGACTTGGGTGACTGAGTCAAAAGATCCAGTGGCACATAGAAGCATCTTGCTAGCTATGTCCAGTAGAGTGCGATATTTTTCTAGGAGCTCACCCTTCTTGGCTGTAATAGCTTTACCATCTGGTTTCAGCTTCATCTTCCTTCCACAGAAAATGCTTAAATATCTCATCTCTTGCCCTTCCGCATACTTCTCCACATCAATAGTTCCGATGGGCAACCTCAATCTTTCAAAAAGAGCTTCACGAGTGATTTCCACTCGATTTGTACCGATAAAAGATTCGATGACATCTCCTCTTCTGCTGGCATTAGCATAGAATTCCAGAACCTCTTCTTCCAGAACAACCTTAGGAAATGCCTCCAAGTAGGGTTTTAGCCCACATCTTGTGCACTTGGTCAGAATTTCTTCATTTCCGACTGTGTGATTTCCACCAAAAAACAGGGACGGTTCAACATGCACCTTGTTGTCATTAATGTATCTGCCTAGATCAAACGGTGCCTGTATGTTGGTACTAACATCGAAGATAGATCGAATCGACATGTTAAAAGATTTGTAATGAACACAAACAATGGATTATGCAGGAAATCACTGTTAGGCGAGTAGAGGAGTTATGAATAATGTGAAGCAAGACGTGTGCAAATGTTGGGTTTTGTTTAAACTGAATTTTTTGATCCAACGGTCAAGATTGAAAAATTAGATCCAACGGTTGAGACCTTTGGCATTCGGTTACGGAACCTAGATAAAAATGTGAATTGATTTTGTACAAATTGAAATCTGCCTCTCTTATGTGCAAAATTAAAGAGTGTACTCATCTGACCTATCTAGGTCATGTTTTGGCATGAATTAAATGTGTACACCTCATTAACTAGTGGTGTATAAATCCAATTCTAGGATTTCCAAATTTTAACACAATCACATTACTTTGACATCGTTAATTTGTTTCGAGTAAACACCTTATCACATATTCTATTTAAATCAAAGAAAACTTAGCTTGTCTGTTCGAGTCCATCCAGAACAGATGAGTGGGACTAAGCTTCATAAGGCGAGTAGGCTTAATGGCACAAGACGAGTAGTCTTATGTCCACCTGATGAGTTCCCCCTTCGACTGTGCGTATCTGTCTGAATATCGAACAGTTTTATGTACCTGTCTTATTAGTACGACAGATAGTCGAGTAGAATATATAGAATGAATATCAATTCAAATCAATGATCAAGGTTCAAACAAGATGACTGTTACCAAACTAAAGAGTCAACACAAGGATTTTTAAGAAATCAAAGATTCCCCCTTAAAAGTTTATTCCCTTAGTATTACCCTCAGCTTTACCAGCTTCCTCATCGGGTTGTTTGGTCAACTTGTCTGACCTTGTATACCTGTCTGTTGAGTGAGTAGATGAGTGCTCTGTGCCTTTTGTGGTAACTTGTCTATTTCTCCTTTCTTCTTAGGACTGTACCTGTCTGGTTAGTACATTGCTATATACTAGTAGGATCAAGATCAATTAGTCCTAGACTAATGCATAATTCATGAAATCGGGCCTCAGCTAATGGTTTTGTGAAAATATCAGCTCTTTGAAAATCAGTATGAATCTTTTCCATGCGAATATCCTTCTTTTCTACATGATCACGTATGAAATGGTGTTTCACATCAACATGCTTACATCGTGTGTGTAGAACAGGATTTTGTGTAATGGCAATAGCACTATTACTATCACAGAATATAGGAACATTTGATTCACAAATATTATAATCTCTAAGCTGTTGAATAAGCCATAATAATTGACTACAACAACTACCAGCAGCCATGTACTCGGCTTCAGTAGTAGAGGTAGCAACACTTGTCTGCTTTTTCGAAAACCATGAAATGAGTTTTGTGCCTAAGAATTGACAAGAACCAGATGTAGATTTCCTATCTATTCTACAACCACCAAAATCAGAATCAGAGTAGCCACTTAGAGATAAATCATCATTTGAAGGATACCATATACCACGATTGATGGTTCCTTTCAAATATTTCAAAATCCTTTTAGTGGTTTCCATATGACTCTCTTTTGGATTAGATTGAAAACGAGCACATACACCAACAGAAAATGCAATATCAGGTCTACTAGCAGTCAAGTAGAGTAATGAACCAATAAGACCACGGTAATGAGTTTGATCAGTACATTTACCATTCTCGTCTGGATCCATCCTGTAAGTAGGTTGCATAGGTACTCCAGAAGATTTACATGTTTTAATACCATACTTGTCTAGTAGATTACGAGTATATTTTGCTTGATTTATGAAAATCCCTTCTGGGGTCTGTTTTACTTGAAGTCCAAGAAAGTAGTTCATTTCACCCATCATAAACATCTCAAATTTACTTTGCATGAGTGTTGAGAAACTTTCACTCAGCTTTTTGTTAGGTGAACCAAAAATGATGTCATCTACGTAAATTTGGACGAGTAAAATGTCTTTCCCTTCTTGTCTTCTAAACAAGGTTCTATCTACCTTGCCTTTAGTAAAACCATTTTCTAATAGAAATTGAGAAAGAGTATCGTACCAGGCTCTTGGAGCTTGCTTTAGTCCATATAAGGCCTTCTTTAATCTGTATACCTGGTTACCTTTGACTTCGAAACCTGGGGGTTGTTCAACATACACTTCTTCCGCAAGAATACCGTTAAGAAATGCACTTTTAACATCCATTTGATATACAGTAAATTTCATGTAAGCAGCATATGCAAGGAACAATCGAATGGCTTCTAGTCTAGCAACAGGAGCATATGTTTCATCATAGTCTATGCCTTCAGCTTGTGAATAGCCTTGGGCTACTAGTCTAGCCTTATTACGAACAACTACATCATTCTCATCTTTCTTATTCTTGAAAATCCATCGAGTGCCAACTACATTATGATGTTTCGGTCTATCGACAAGTTCCCAGACGTCGTTTCGAACAAACTGATTCAACTCGTCTTGCATAGCAATGATCCAATTACTATCAGCCAATGCCTCATTAATGGTTTTTGGCTCGATAGATGAGAGGAAACAACACCAGCAAAACAGAGATGGACTAGATTGTTCTTGCGACTCAAAGAGTTGTCGTCTAGTCTTAACACCAACAGTAGAGTCACCAATAATATTTTCAGTATTATGCGCTGATTTCCATGTATTTCTATTCTTAACAATAGTACTATCATCTATATCATGTACAGCATCATGAATGTCAACATCATTATCATCAGAAGATTTAATGGGAGTAGACGAGTCGACTAGTTTAGGCATGTCAACTGGTCTAGTAGAGTTACCTTGAACACTTACCTTCTTCTGGTCATCTGACTCAAGAGCTTTCATGAATGGATTGTATGCTTGAACGGATTCATATACCTCTGAGTCTTTGTCAGATTCGACAGATAGCTCAGTAACTTTCTCACTGATCTTGTTGGTAGACGAGTCCTGTTGAGATTCTTCGAAAACCACATGAGGTGTTTCTTCCACACAAAGGGTTGAGTAGTTGAATACTCTAAATGCTTTGCTAGTCGAGGAGTATCCTAAGAATATCCCCTCGTCTGCTTTAGCATCAAATGCATTCAACTTGTTTTTCCCATTGTTATGGATGAAACACTTGCATCCAAATATATGAAAATATGACACTCTGGGTTTTCTACCTTTCCATACCTCATAGGGCGTCTTACCTAGTGCTTTATTGATAGCACTTCTATTTTGTGAGTGGCATGCAGTATTGATGGCTTCTGCCCAAAATTTCTGAGGCGTATTATACTCTGTCAACATGGTCCTGCAGGCCTCCTTAAGAGTTCTGTTCCTTCGTTCTGCTACTCCATTTTGCTGTGGTGTCCTAGCTGCACTAGTAAGGTGCTGGATGCCACGCTTAGAACAAAATTCTTTAATATAGCAGTTAATGAATTCAGTACCCTTGTCACTACGGATCTTGACAATTGACTGATTCTTCTCAACCTGTAACTTCTTCAACAGATCAGGCAAAAGTGTTTGTGTATCACTCTTCTTGTGTAAGAAGACTACCCAAGTGAACTTAGAATAGTCATCTACCACAACAAGTGTGTACCTTCTACCGTTCAAAGTTGGAGGAGTTATTGGGCCATGTAAGTCCATATGTAGAAGTTCAAGAACTCTACTGGTTGAGAGGGATGGAATAGATTTAAAAGAACCCTTTACCCGTTTACCTTTTTGACAGGACATGCATACATGTGACTTATAGTAGACTTCATTGGGAATACCTTCCACAAGGTAGTCTCTGGCTATCTTATTAAGAACCTTAAAGTTTAGATGACAAAGGCGTCTATGCCAGAGCCAGCCAAGTTCTTTAGGATTCTTAGTAAGTAGACAGGTGTCCCTCGGACAACTGTTCCAGTTCACTATGTACACACTTCCTTGTCTAATGCCGACCAGTAAGACTGTGTGTGTCTTTTTGTCAATGATTTCACATTTCTGACTCTTGAACTGCACCTTGTATCCACGATCACAAAATTGTGAAACAGAGAGTAAATTGTATTTCAAGCCTTCAACATAAGAAACATCTTGAATCTCTATGTCTCCATTTCGAATGTAACCAAATCCTTTGGTAACAGCAGTGGAGCTATCACCAAATATCACTTTTGGTCCTTCTTGCTCATGGTAGCTTGATAAGAGAGTCTTGGTACCAGTCATGTGGTGCGAACAACCACTGTCTATGTACCAAGTTTCTCCTGTTGAACCACCTTTCTTGTATAGATCGAGTCGACCCTGCATCGGATGACAATACATAATTTAGGTACCCTCCTTGTTTATTGGGGTCCTTGGGGGTTAGTCGAGTTCAGTGGAATCCAAATGTACATTGGAGTCCTGAACAAGTTTGACCTTTTGAGCTTTCGACTATATTTGTTGCAAAATAAGACCTTGTTGTCCTTATCTGGCCTATCAGTTGAGTTCGGGTCTACTCTTTGGAGATAGCCTTTTGACTTAATCTCTACTTGAGCAGGCACTTGTCTATGATAGTCAGAGTAAGGTTTGTATGCATTAGGTCCATACGGTTTATAGACATGTTTAGGTCTTTCTTCTCCTTTGATATCATATGACAAAGGTGGAGGATATAGAACAGCTTGTGTACGATATTTTGGACCTTCCTGTCTAGGTCTAGACGAGTAGAGTTGAGACTGCCTTATGAAAGGAGGTCTAGACTCTTGTCGTCTAGTCTGTACTAGTTTAGTACTCGTCTCCTCAGGATACCAGTCCTCGTATCTGACCTGATTTGGTCGTCCACGATTCCTAGTCCTTTGTTGACTTGTCTTAAACGGAACAGGCTTGTTGTTAACTTTCTTTTTACCTCCTTTGGTAATTGGAATGTTAACTCGAGCTTGTTTTGGTACAGTACCTTTAGATGGAGTGTCAATATCGTATATCATTGGTTCTTTTCCTTTATCATTAGTCAAAGAACTTGAGATGAAAATAGTAGGGTTCTTAGGAACTTGAGTAGACGAGCTGGGTGTCTCAGCACCTATGCCTGTCTTGTCAGCAGGAGCCCTATACCTATCTGACAATTCAAGGTTAACCTTAGATGAGTTAACCAGGTCAGTAAGTTTAAGGTCTAAAGTGACAACCTCGGTTTCTAAGAACTTATTACGTTCTTCAAGCTTTTTGAACTTATTCTGTAAAACATTGAATTCATGTTTCTCAGTAGCATGTGTCTTAAGTAGGTCTTGATACAACTTGTCTGTTAATGCACACTTGTCTTTGAGTTGTCTCAACTCTTCTTGCAAGCGTTCATTTAGGATTGTTATATTAGGATCTACTTTAGACTGAGCTTCCTTAAGGTCAATGATTTCTTGTCTTAAGATGATGTTTTCGTCACTGACTTCAATGAATGCCTTGTTGGCAAGTAGGAGGTCGTCTTCAACTGCACTAGTAGAGTGCTGAAGACTGCTCCCTACTTGGCTACTGGCCGTATCACTTTCATCAGTTTCTGATTCATCACAAGATTGAAAGGATGTAACAGATGATACCTCTTGGTCGATTTTAGCCATGAAGCATAGACCATCATCTACTATGAAAGCTTCATCGTGATCTGGTTCAGACGGGTAGCTAGATGAGGATGATGTCAACTCGTCTGAGTCAGAGTCAGAGTCATCATTGGCCATCATTGCCTTTTTACCACGGTTGTATCTTCTTTCCCTTCGTGCTTTGCGTTCTTCTCGATCATCAGTACTCAGGTCTGGACATTCATATATGTAGTGACCTGGTTTCTCACAGTTATAGCACACGAGATCATTAGTAGCCTTTTTAATAGGAGAGTTGTTCCTTCGTTTATCGCGTCTATCAGAACGAGTAATCTTCCTACCATCAGACTCTCTATCTTGTCTGTTACCTTTCGAGACTTCGTCTCTCCTTTCGGACGAGTTTCGGTCTCGTCTGGTCTCAAACGAGTTCTTAGAAGCAAACCCTCTATGCTCTCTATAGAACTTCTTATATCTTCCGAAACGTTTATTCAGCCTATCAAACTTTCTAACCATGAGGCTTACCTGATCCTTCAGACTAAGATCAGTATCTAACTCGTCTTTCACAGAAGTAGACCTAGTCTTAGTCTTAGACCTGTCTATCTTAGACGAACTAGCCTTAAAAGCAACGTTCTTAGATACAACATGTTCTCTGTCACTACTTACTATGGGTTCATCTTCGTCTAGATCAAACTCATGAGCCTTTAGAGTTTGAAACATAGTCTCTACTGTCCATACGTCTATATCTTGGGTATTCTTAACAAGCATTTTTACCATCTTCCATCGACTATCAAGGCTTTTGAGAATCCTAAGATTGATTTCACGAGGAGTATAAGATTTACCAAGGACTTCCAAGTCATTCATGATTTTAGTAAAACGAGTATCCAACTGGTCTATTGTTTCACCAGCTTTCATATGAAATGATTCGAATCTTTGGACTGCAGTAGAAAGCTTGCTTTCTTTGATTAGGGATGTCCCTTCACAAATGATAGCTAAGCGATCCCACATTTCTTTGGCAGTTTTACATTTTAACACTTTTCCTAGATACTCGTTAGGAAGAGTGTGTAAGATGTAATTCTTGGCCAAGCTATCCAAATTATTCTGTCTCATTTCTTCAGAGGTTAGTTCTGACCTTGGTTTCTTGACGAGTGTACCCACTGGTTGATTTGGGTCAAGGGCAGCAGTATTGGGGATCATGGTCACAATTGGACCTTCAGTGACTACGGAGATCATTAAGTCGTGAGTGGAGCTGAAGATGGCTTCCATCCTTAGCTTCCAATAGTCGTAGTCTTGTACCTGGAACTTAGGTAGCTTGTTAGCGCTGATCTCAAGAGACACGATTTCAAGAAATAAGTGCTAAGTAGAGTTATGATCAAGAATAACAGATAAGTCACGAGCCGGGAGCACGAAAACAGATGTTACAAGAATATGATCAAGAACACGTATACAAGAACAATCAAGGACCAAGACTTCACCCTAAGTCTTAAGTCGGTTATCAAGAAACAGCAGTTCGTAAACTACTGCTCTGATACCACTTGTAGGTCCCTAAGTTGAGTTAATATCGAGGGAAGCTAAAGAAAATGTCTAGAGGGGGGTGAATAGACTTTTCTAAAATCTTTCGATATATCAGAATTACACTGTGCGGAATACGAAATTAACAATGAGCCCAATTAAAGTTTATACTCAACTTAATTCGAGAACTCTGTTTTATGTATACTCAACTAGTCTAGATCAGTTATGTTATTCAATCAACTAAACAATTAACCAATTAAACAACAAACAAAACAGTAAAGTAAATCGAACACGAGATTTATAGTGGTTCGACAACTTGTCTACATCCACTCTCACAAACCCAGTTGTGAAATTCTTATTAACTCGTCCAATGGAGTAATATGTTCTTGTAGCTTTAAGTCCCAAGAAATAAGACTTAGATCTTCTCGATAACACTTCCAAGTGCCTCTTCGATCTTACTAGCGATTTACAAGTATCTAGCAACTTGAAACAACAAAAGAAAATAAAACTTCTCTTCGTTCAGTAGTAGCCTTCTGATCTTCACTTGTCTTGTGTAGCTTTACTTTCTGAACTTCAATCTCTGAGAGAAAACTTCTCTTGAATCTTCAACAATGCTTGCAGTATCAATATCTCAGTAATCAGTATCTCGATTATCAGTAATCTGTTTTCAGTCGTCAGTAGTCTTCAAGTGATAAACTCCTTCAAGTATTTATAGACTTCGAACTTCAAGAATTCAGGTAGTTGTAACCAACCTTTCTTGATAACTGATTTTAACTGAATCTTCTTATCCATAAACGCGTTTCTTGTTACGAATTAGTTATTCCATAACTAACTTCTCCATCCTTATCTTTCACGCGTATTTGTAACTAACTTCATGTTAACTTGTCTTGTGTAGTCTAGTAGATGCACTTGTCTTGTAGTCCACCTGTCTTGAGTAGTAGACTGGTCTTCTCTTCTTGTGCAGTAGACTTCTAATAGAACTAATCTAGTCCTATCATCTAACCTATCAAGACTATTACATTACATTAAGCTTTTATAACAAAGCTTAGTCAACTTATAACTATATAATGAATCTATCTATTACATATAGAAACATGAGCTCTATACAATAATTATAGCTCAATAACAATCTAACATATACAATAAAATATGAATATATGAAGTACTTGTTGATGTTGAAGACTTGGTGATGTTATCGAAGATGTTATCACACGAGGCTGCAACATCATAATTCGACCTTTCTTATTTTTCCTAAGTCTAAATTCTGTTTTCTGGCTAATGCTGCTTTGGATGTTGTAACATCGCAGGTTGAAGATCTAGAACATTCTACACAGTTCCAGACTGGAAGGATCTGGAAGCTTGCAGAAGTGTGTAGATCATGCGGTTGCCCTTGAGAAACGTCCAGAACTGGCTGGAAGATCCTAGAAGGCAGTTGGGAAAGAAGAAAGGATAAGATCCTAAAATTTAGGAGATCATGGATGAAGGTTCTAGAATGCTTATTCACGCCTATAAATACAGCAGAGCCGTGGTCATCATCCATCAATCGAAGTGCCATTCTTTAATTACTAAACTAGTGTTCATCCTGTTAGGAATTAATTGTCATTGGCATGTTCTTGTCGTTGTGCCGAAGTGTTCCAACTTCCTGTACAACATAGACTTTTCTATACTTCTTTGATAGATTGATCATAGAGTTAGATTAGTTTTTGGTAGTGTAAGTTTTACACTTAAGCCATCTTTAGACTCGATAGGTTATCAAGTCTTATTTCCGTTGTGAATATTTGTTCACACACCATTTGTATTCACATAATTATTAGTGAAAGTTTCGCCATAAGGCTCGCATAGATTTTAAATTAAAATCTATGTTAAAAAGTTAATTCTGTGTCTTTGTGTTTTCATACTTTCAAGTCTTCCGCTATTCGTATTCTGATATTCTGTAATCGAGTCAGTGTTACATTGAGTGTTCTAACATTGAGTGTAGCATCAGTCTTGTTTTACTTAACACGCACACTTTCAGTTGGTATCAGAGCCGATACCTGACGACACTAGGTTTAGATCCTTGTTTTTAATTAGTGTGTTTTAGTATTTATTGTGTCTTTGCAAAAATGGAAACACATCACATCTCTACAACACTTAGGCCACCAGTTTTAGATGGTACAAACTATGCATATTGGAAACCTAAGATGCGCATGTATATCAAGTCTATTGATGAACGTGCATGGAGGACAGTACTTACAGGTTGGGATGCACCAAAAACTCCAGTAGATGAAGACAATGAAGTTCAACTCAAGAAGGAAGTTGATTGGACGGCTGACGAGATAACAACAGCAGGGTTTAATTCTAAAGCTTTAAATGCTATTTTTACTTCTGTTGATGTTTCTATGTTCAAAATTGTTTCTAATTGTTTAACTTCTAAAGAAGCTTGGGATAGATTACAAGAGCATTGTGAAGGTTCGGATAGTGTTCGAAGGACAAAACTTCGAATGCTAGGGACTAAATTTGAAAATCTCCGAATGAGGGAAGATGAGACCATATCATCTTATAATGAACGTTTAAGTGAGATTGTCAATGAATCACATTCTCTTGGTGATCCTATTTCGAATGTGAGAGTAGTTCATAAAATTTTGCGTTCAGTTCCTAAAAAATTTGATGCAAAAATATGTGCTATAGAAGAGGCTAAAGATACTGATAAATTGAGTCAAAATGAGCTAGTAAGTATTCTTAAAACTTAGGAGATGAACACTACTCAATTTGATGAAAATAAAGATGATAAAAAGGTGGTTGTTTTTAAAGGAGAGACATCTCAAATTGCTGAAATACAGCCTATTATCACTGAAGTCGATTCAGATGATGATGTGATGGATCTATGTTATGACAATCCAGACCACATGGCCTTTCTCACTAAGCATTTTAACAAGTTTTTGAAGAAAACAATGAACAGGTCCAAAGGGAATATTCAGCCAAAGATCCAGATCAACACATCAACACCACAACCAGAGAAGAGAAGGAGTCAATTTCCACCAAGAATATCACAAAGTGAAGGTAAACCAAGGTATGATCCTGAATATAGAAAATTAGTTCAATGCAATGCATGTTCTGGTTATGGCCATTATGCAAATGAATGTGCCAATACTAGACTCAAGCAAAAACTGAATTTTAGTGCTACCTTAAGTGATGATTCAGATGATGAAAAAGTTAAATCAAAAGAAATTGAATTTGCTTTTCATACTCAGGTTGATTATGATGACTCTTTAGATGATGATCTAGATGAAACAGACTTAGATGTTGAATTGGATGTTATAACATCAGAAACAACATCAAGTCAAAATCACCCAGATTTGAACTGTTTTAATGGTTTTGTTGATGATACAGGAATAAGGACAGAAGATTCGAAATACCAGAAGTTATTGGAGGATTTGAACTCTCAGAAACTCACTCTTGATTCTTTGAATAAAGAGAATGAGGATCTGAAAGGAACAATCACCAAACTAGAAGTTATTCTTACTAGAAGAGATTTAGAACTCTGCAAATTAAAGGAAGAATTAAAAAGTTCTACCTTGAGTTTCAGAAAATATGAAAAGAGTGCTTCTGATATGAATGATGTTTTGGTATTTGGTAAATCTAACAATCATGGTTTAGGTTATGATGGTGAAACTGCATCTATTTCTAAAAGTTTTGCAAATCCAGTGAAGTTTGTGAAGGCTAATGCTAAAACATATGTTGAAGCATCAGCACAAACAAAACCTCACAAGGTTAAAACTTTTAAAAAGTTATTTGTTTGCCACTATTGCTCTAAATTAGGTCATATTCGTCCTTACTGTTTGAAAATGAAGAAAGACTTTGCTGATGAGAAATTGTTACCTAAAAAGTTGTCACATTCGAAGAAACATTTCTCAAAATCTACTTGGAAAAAGAAATCTGATGTTACCTGTAATGCAGTCCACACTTCTTTGAAAGCATGTTTACCTGGTCTATGGTATTTTGATAGTGGTTGTTCTAGACATATGACAGGACAAATTGACTACTTATCTGATTATGCTACTGTAAATGGTGGATATGTTACATATGGTGGAGGTTCAAAAGGAAAAATCATTGGAAAAGGAACTTTAAATGTTAAAGGTTTTCCTAAGCTTAAGAATGTCTTGCATGTTGATGGCTTGCTTGCTAATTTGATTAGTATAAGTCAATTGTGTGATGATAATTTGCATGTAAAATTTGACAAAGATTCATGTTATGTTCTTGATAAAGATGATGAATGTTTAATGACTGGTACTAGGTCAGCAGATAATTGTTATCTTATTGGAACAAACAATGTATGTAATTTGTCAAAACATAATGAAAATGTCTTATGGCATCAAAAATTGGGTCATGCGAATTATAGATCATTAAAGAAGCTGGTCAATGCTGAAGCTGTTAATGGATTACCAAACTTGAAGTTTGACAAAATCACTATATGTGAACCATGCCAGAAAGGTAAGCAGGTAAGAGTGTCGCACAAAATGCTGTCACATTGTTTGACACATCGTTGTTTTGAGTTGCTGCACATGGATTTGATGGGTCCTATGGAAACTGAAAGCATTGGAGGAAAAAGGTATTCACTTGTTGTGGTAGATGATTACTCTAGATTTACTTGGATAGAATTCTTAAGAGACAAATCTGAAACATTTAATGCTTTTAAAGTTCTTTACAAAAGGTTCAAAAATGTGTTTAACTTGAAAGTTAGCAAGATTAGAACTGATCATAGTAGAGAATTTGAAAATAGCATGTTTACAGATTTTTGTGAAAAGAAAGGTATAATGCAAGAATTTTCATCTCCTAAAACTCCACAACAAAATGGGATTGCCGAAAGAAAGAATAGAACTCTACAGGAAATGGCAAGAGTCATGCTGACTTCCAAAAGTCTTGCTAAAAGATTTTGGGCTGAAGCATTGAATACAGCATGTCATATCACTAATAGGGTTTATATTCGATCTGGTTTTAAGCAAACACCTTATGAGATTTTGAACAACAGAAAACCAAATTTGAAGTACTTTCATGTATTTGGTTGTGTGTGTTATATTCTGAATGATAGAGATCAACTCCATAAGTTTGATTATAAAAGTGATAAAGGTTTCTTCTTAGGCTATTCTAGAAATAGTAAAGCATATAGAATCTATAACCTTAGGACTAACACTGTTCAAGAATCTGTTAATGTTGTGTTTGATGATGATAAAGGTCTTACAGATGGAAATGAAGAAGAAGATGTTTCAGAGGTTACTGAAAAATCTGGAGATTCACTGAAAACTGAAAATGTTGCTCCGAATGTTACAACATCTGGAACAACATCGACAGAAAGTTCAACAGAACCTACACAGAATAATCAGTATGTTCCCAAAAGGAATATTTCTTCGAGGATTGATAAAAGTCATCCATCGAACCAGATCATAGGTGATGCTACAGTTGGAGTGCAGACAAGAGGCAAAGTAAGAGCCAATAAGGTAGATGTGGTAAGAACATTATGCATGTCTTCTATATGTAATGTAGTGAATGCAGAGTGCTATTATTCTGAATTTGAACCTAAAAATGTTAATGAAGCTTTAACTGATGAAAATTGGATTAATGCTATGCATGAAGAACTTAATCAGTTTGAAAGAAATGAAGTCTGGACACTAGTTCCAAGACCTGACAACACTAATGTCATTGGAACTAAGTGGATTTATAAGAATAAAACTGATGAGTCTGGTAACATTGTTAGGAACAAAGCAAGATTAGTTGCACAAGGTTACACACAAGTTGAAGGTATTGATTATGATGAAACTTTTGCACCAGTTGCTAGGATTGAGTCTATTAGATTATTGCTAGCAATTGCAAGTTTTATTGATATTAAACTTCATCAAATGGATGTAAAAGCTGCATTTCTTAATGGAATATTGAATGAAGAAGCATATGTTGAACAACCTAAAGGATTTGAAAATCCACAATACCCTGATCATGTATATAACCTTAAGAAAGCTTTGTATGGTCTTAAACAAGCTCCTAGAGCATGGTATGGTAGGCTTACTGACTTTCTTTTGGAATTTGGTTTTATTAGAGGAGAAGCCGATAGAACCTTGTTCATTAAGCAATCTGGAGAAGATATATTAATTGCACAAATTTATGTTGATGACATTGTTTTTGGTTCAACTTGTGATAATATGTTAAACCAATTTGTTAAAGCAATGACTGCAACATTTGAAATGAGTATGGTTGGAGACTTGAATTATTTTCTAGGTCTTCAAATCAAGCAGTGCAAGGATGGAATATTCTTCTCACAAGGTAAGTACGCTAAGAACTTGGTTAAAAGGTTTGGTCTTGAAAATTCAAAAAGCATGAAAACTCCTATGGGATCTACTTTAAAACTATGTAAAGACAATGCTGGAAAAGATGTTGATCCAACATTGTACAGATCTATGATAGGAAGTTTGCTTTACTTAACCTCTAGTCTACCAGATATTATGTACAGTGTTTGTGTTTGTGCAAGGTACCAATCGAACCCTAAGGAATCTCACCTAAATGCAGTGAAGAGAATCATAAGATATATTGCAGGTACAAGTGAACTTGGGATTTGGTACACAAAGGATACAAGTAGTACACTAGTTGGATATAGTGATGCAGACTGGGCAGGAGATATAGATGATAGGAAAAGCACGAGTGGAGGATGTTTCTACATGGGAAACAATCTTGTGTCATGGCATAGCAAGAAGCAAAATTGTGTCTCACAATCTACGGCCGAATCCGAATACATTGCTGCAGGCAGTTGTTGTACACAACTCCTATGGTTGAGTAAGATGTTTAATGATTATAGCTTAGAAAGTGACACATTAACTGTTTTTTGTGACAACACAAGTGCAATCAACATTTCTAAAAATCCAGTACAACACTCTTTGACTAAACACATAAGCATTAGGCATCATTTCATAAGAGATTTAGTAGAGAAAAGTATTGTGAAGTTAGAATATGTTCCCACTGAAAATCAATTTGCAGATATATTCACTAAGGCTCTTGACCATGAGAGATTCTCATTTTTGAGGAAATCTCTTGGTATGTGCACAACCTGAAAATCCAAGATGGATGTTGTTACAAATGCGGTAGCATTTGGAACAACATCAAGGGTAAGTGTAATCCTGATTGATTTAATTCATTCCATGATTCGTTAAATAATTCCTTTGTAAAATATCTTTGAATCTGAAATTTGTGGTACAAAAATAGACATGGTTTACACCTCTCAAATGCATATAAAAAGAATGTTGTTAGCATACTAAAAGATGTAGTTTATCACTGAGTAACTATGGAGCACGGAGTTCACTACTACGATGCCTTCTTTTCAAAAGGTGATTAAACAAATACATCAATATGTTCATAATCCATTGAGTAATTATGGGGCACGGAGTTCGCTACTACGATGCACTCTTCTAGAAAAATGGATCAATATGAACTAGGTGCTACAACACGAAAAGAAAAGAAAAATTAGGTGCAACACAAATGAAGCAAATTCATGTAAAAACCGTGTTGAGGTGTATTTAAAAATGTCTTGAGTACAACATTAAAAGATTTGAATTTATTTTTATTAGTTGTAATTATTTAATTAATTTTCTGGAATTTATTTTATTAAATGGAGGATACTAACCCACGTTTTGTTTTGCCAGGTCTTGCAAAGGTATTTTATTTTTGAGCCAATTTATTAATTATCTAATTAATCTGCAATTTTTAGCCACTAACACCATGATCCAATATGGGATACCCATTTTGCTCTTCTTGACCGAAAATCAAGGTATCACAATTTGGTCATGCGATTTCATTCCAGAAGTTTCTAAAAGTGGTGGGACATTTTTTTATAACTTCCATTCTATACTCTATAAAATCCTCTCGTGTGTGTGCTTAATTCATAAGTGTAAACTAAAGTGTGTAAGCTGAAATTTTTCCAGAAATATAAATTGCAATTGTGTGTTTCGAATTGCGTGTCTACTTTCTTGAGCATTAAGTCTTTGAAGGGATTTAAGTATGAAAAAGATGGGACTCACTTCATCTTCTCCAGCTGATAAGAATCCATCGCCCTCATCCTCAACTCCACTGCACCTTCTCGCAACAATGGCTTCCAACCAATCCGCCGGAAACACAGCTCCGATCACTACTGCCCCACCACTACCATCGCAACTCACTTCTCCGACCACCATTACCATTCCCCAGAACGCAACAATCGAGGAGTTTACCCGGGTAATTCAAAATATTTCTGCCAACCTCTTAAATTCGGTTCCTATGCCTCAAATTTATGTTGGAGACGTTCCATTGAATATCCCTACTCAAACTCCTAATCCGATTCAAACCACTACTTCTACTCTGCAAAATCCCCAAACTAAAAACCCTACTGAGCCCGAAACCACTGAAATCACCATCCCCACTAAAATTGCTCCTATTGCTGCTCCTGTTGTTGAAACAACCGAAGCAACCGAGGGAAATGACACTCCCATGGCTGAAGCCGAGCTTGAGAAAGAAGAGGACTCTGCCCACACCAGTTCCTCTCTTTCGGAATCAACTGAGTCAGAGCCTATGCCTCTGAAATCATCCTTGATCAAAGGAAAACGAAAGAGGAGCCCTAAGAAACCAAAGAGGAGGTCCAACAGAATATTTTCAAGGGTGAACTATTCTGAGAGTTCACGAAAGAAGAAGCCCATGGCAGGTGATGTAGCTACTGCTCCAATTCAGGACTTTACAGATTCTGAAAAGGATAGCTCCGATGGTGAAATTACTCGTACTGAAGTTGCTGAGAAAGAAAGCTCTGACGAAGAGAATGTTCCTCTTATGTTATTGTGCAAGAAGATAGGAAAGAAATCAAAGAAAAGGAAGGATGCTACTCTTGTTGCTCCTGCACCGGTTGCAACCTCTGTTCCTGATGAAAGCCCTGATGATAACAGCTCTACTGAATCCGATCAACCTAACTCAGAATCTGAAAACACCTCAAACGGTGATAAAGGTACACCCACTTCCGAAACTGATGTAGAAATGGAAACCTCTGAGGATAGGTTAGCCAATCTATCAAGGAGAAAACTGTTAATTGAACGTAGGATATGTGTACCTGACTTTAATTCTAAGGGTTTGATTAGATTTCTTGAGGATAGAAATTTGCTGCATGCTGTTACGTTTGGTGAATCATTTGTTGCAACATGGGTCTATGAATTTTACTCCTGTTTAAGAAAGAGCATTGGTAGAAGAACTTCTCAATGGTATGGAATTGTAAGATTTAGAGATAGAGATCTTCCCTTTACCCCCGAATTGATTAACGACTTTTTACACCTTGAATCTGTTGAGGAAGTTGAAGAACCTTCAATGGATATAATTGCTCAGGCAATTACAGGTGGTAGGGTGATGAGGTGGAAGAAAGTTATGCTTGCATGTAATCTTACCTCTCTATATTCAATTTTGCATAAGTTGATTGTATATAATTGGATTCCATCCACGAACTCCACAAAGGTCACTATGAGTCAAGGAATACTTCTTTACAGAATTGTGGTAATGAGGAATTTCAATCTTGGGTTGACTATTTTCAATCACATGATGAAATTTTCTGGGACAGTAACTGATAAAGGCAATCTGCCTTATCCGGCTCTCATCTATGGTTATTTGAGACATAACAACTATGAACGGGATAGACATGATATGTTGAGGGGGAGAGTTCCTCAAATTACAGTGTCTCGTAAGCTGATGATTGGAGATAGAGTTATTGATCTTCCTATCCAAGGTGCTGAAAGAGCTGAACCTGAAATTCCAAATGCTGCTCCCAATATCCCAAACACCACAAGTCACATTCCAATTTCCAGAGACTTCATACTTCTTCAGTTAACTCACTTGCAGGATACTATCAATGAACTACAGTTCATGAAGGATTATTGGATGAAGAAACTTTCTGCTACACCAGGGGGAGTACCTGCTGCTGCTGCTGCTGCACCAGTCCCTGATGTTAGAGTCACTGAGTATGGGGGAGTTCGAATTGAAGAACTTGATGCTGATGTTGATCCAAATGTTGTTGCACACCTTGCAACAATGGTGATTGAACCTGATGATGATGAACAGGTTTTTGCTGATCTTCCAGACATTGCTGCTGGAAATGCTTGAAGACAGGGGGAGACTGAATGTTAAAGGATGCAATGTGCAGATTTCTGTTGCTGCAGCTGTTGTTACAGCAAATGATGCATCTTATTCAGTTTCTATCTTACTGTTTTATTTTAACTTATGATCCTACTGGCTGATACACTGATTTAACTGTTTTGTGTTAAGTTTTACAAACTTAGTAGTTGATAGAACTTAGAACTCTATTTGTTTTGAGCTCTGTTATTATTGTTTTGAGCTCTGATATTATATTAGTTGATAGGACTTCGTTTTATTCTCTCTTCACAGATTATGACTTGTTTCAGTTTTTCCCATTTAGTTCTGTTTGAAACAGGTTGTGTTAAATGAGTATATTACTTACTCATTTTATTGTTGGAAGATATTACTAAGACAAGTGTTCTACTCAGTATTCAGAGTACTAACACCACTTAGTCTTGTATATTTTCTTGTTTCTTTCACTATTTGATCATATGCTACAACAGGTGTTGACTTGACGAGTACATGGATATGATGGTAATACTCTAGCATGTACATAAAACTGGTTTATATGTGTTTACATATGTACATCAGGTGTGCTGTAGCAGAAAGGTCAAATTGGGGGAGATTGTTGATGTTGAAGACTTGGTGATGTTATCGAAGATGTTATCACACGAGGCTGCAACATCATAATTCGACCTTTCTTATTTTTCCTAAGTCTAAATTCTGTTTTCTGGCTAATGCTGCTTTGGATGTTGTAACATCGCAGGTTGAAGATCTAGAACATTCTACACAGTTCCAGACTGGAAGGATCTGGAAGCTTGCAGAAGTGTGTAGATCATGCGGTTGCCCTTGAGAAACGTCCAGAACTGGCTGGAAGATCCTAGAAGGCAGTTGGGAAAGAAGAAAGGATAAGATCCTAAAATTTAGGAGATCATGGATGAAGGTTCTAGAATGCTTATTCACGCCTATAAATACAGCAGAGCCGTGGTCATCATCCATCAATCGAAGTGCCATTCTTTAATTACTAAACTAGTGTTCATCCTGTTAGGAATTAATTGTCATTGGCATGTTCTTGTCGTTGTGCCGAAGTGTTCCAACTTCCTGTACAACATAGACTTTTCTATACTTCTTTGATAGATTGATCATAGAGTTAGATTAGTTTTTGGTAGTGTAAGTTTTACACTTAAGCCATCTTTAGACTCGATAGGTTATCAAGTCTTATTTCCGTTGTGAATATTTGTTCACACACCATTTGTATTCACATAATTATTAGTGAAAGTTTCGCCATAAGGCTCGCATAGATTTTAAATTAAAATCTATGTTAAAAAGTTAATTCTGTGTCTTTGTGTTTTCATACTTTCAAGTCTTCCGCTATTCGTATTCTGATATTCTGTAATCGAGTCAGTGTTACATTGAGTGTAGCATCAGTCTTGTTTTACTTAACACGCACACTTTCAGTACTTATAAATCGTACTTATCTTTTAATAATACTTGTATTATAAAACTGTACTTGTCTTGTGAATTCTACTGATCTGTACAAGATGACTTCAACTCAACTAGACTAGATCAATCAATACTTAGAAAATATTCAAGTCTTCTTTTGGATTATCAAAACTTCATCTTTTATCTTTTATTCATCATTTAGGACTTGTTCTAGGATTCATATCCCAACAATATCTCACTGCATAATTGTGTCATTTTCTCATATGCCCTGTTAGAAAGCTTGTTCTCGGTCTTGATAGCCATAAGTCGGGCATTAAATGACAGTTGAGAGTGAGAATCACAACCCGGATACAAATCTTGATCGATAAATTTGAGCATTTCATAAAACCGAAATGCTTCATCCGTCGGCTCCTCTTCTACATTTGTAAAACCGGCTTCCAATATGTGGAACTTTGATATGTGGAACTTATGGTTATCAAGACGGAGAACAAGCTATCTAACAGAGCATATGAGCAAATGACACAATTATGCAGTGAGATTTGTCCTGTCGATAATAAAGTACCTACGACGTTTCATCAGAGCAAACAACTGATGAAGAATATGGGTTTGCCAGTTGAGAAAATTGATTGTTGTGTGAATGGTTGCATGTTATACTGGGGTGATGACGATAACGATCTTCTTATGTGTAGAATGTGTGGCCATCCCCGGTACAAAGAGCCACGACGGAAGGGACCCGGTGGTCAATCAAGCAAGACAAAAAAGAAAGTGCCACATAAGAGGATGTATTATATTCCTATCATTCCTCGTTTAATGAGATTGTTTCAATCTAGTGCCACAACACAACACATGACGCGACATGCAACAAATTCAGAAGCTACTGAGGCTGGGGATATGAGACATCCGTCCGACTCTGAAGCCTGGAAACACCTTGATAACGTGTTTCTAGAATTTGCTTATGAACCGAGGAATGTGAGATTATGCTTGAGTACTGATGGTTTTGCACCGTTTGGGAGTTATGGAAAGAAGTATTCTTTGTGGCCGGTGATACTGACTCCGTATAATCTACCTCCATGGATGTGCATGAAACCTCAAACAATGTTTCTGACTGTATTGGTGCTTGGTCCGTCGAATCCAAAGCATAAACTTGATGTTTATCTCCAGCCTCTTATAAAAGACTTGATCTTCCTATGGGATAACGGAGTCCAAACGTATGATGTTTCTAGGAAGCAGAACTTCACGATGCGTGCTGCTTTATTGTGGACCATTAGCGACTTTCCTGCATATGCTATGTTGTCCGGGTGGAGTACAGCTGGAAAGCAAGCTTGTCCGTATTGTATGGAAAATTCTGAAGCTTTCAGTCTCCCGACGAGTAGAAAAGTTTCATGGTTCGATAATCACCGAAGGTTTTTACCTCGAGATCATCCATTTCGAAGGAATAAGGTGGACTTCATGAAGAATAGAACAGTCACAAACAATCGACCGCGAATTCGAAATGGTATTTTATACATTTATTTTAACATGTTTTTTTGGGCTAAAACGTTGTTTCTTTTAAACACGTATATTAATCGTACAAGACAAATGCTGTTACATGAGATTGAGTGGACGGGTTTGAAAAAATCTATGGAGGAAAATGCAGAAGAACACAACAAACGAATCCAAGGTAACTGGAAGAAAAAGAGTATTTTTTGGGACTTGCCATATTGGAGTTCACTATTGATCAGACACAATTTGGATGTCATGCACATTGAGAAGAATGTGTTTGACAATGTGTTTCACACAATCATGAACACAGAAGGCAAGACGAAAGATACTCTAAAGTCCAGGGATGAGTTGAACACTATCTGTCGCCGTGATGAGTTGGAAAAGGATACCCGTACAGGTAAATATCCGAAGGCTTGCTACACACTAGATAAGCCACAAAAACAGGAATTGTGTAGGTGGATTAAAGAGTTGAACTTTCCAGACGGCTACGTGTCAAACCTGAGTCAATGTGTAGACACAACAAAAGGCAAAGTTGCAGGGATGAAGAGTCATGATTGTCATGTTTTTATGCAGCGCTTGATACCTATTGCGTTTCGAGAACTTCTTCCTCTGAATGTGTGGAGAGCTATCACTGAATTAAGTCTCTTTTTTAGAGATTTAACGTCTACAACAATCAAGGTCGATGATATGAATCGTTTGGAACGAGACATTCCAGTTATTTTGTGTAAGTTGGAACGAATTTTCCCACCTAGCTTCTTTGACTCGATGGAACACTTACCTGTTCACTTAGCGTATGAAGCTAGGATTGGTGTTCCAGTGCAATACAGGTGGATGTACCCATTTGAAAGGTGAACAATTCTATTTCTCTCATTTAATTAGTTTTTAGTATAAAAAACCTTATTTTAATTTGTTAACTATTATAATTTTAGGTATCTCCACAACTTGAAGCGCAATGCTAAACAAAAGGCAAACGTCGAAGCATCGATTGTTAATGCATATTTGAATGAAGAGGTTGGCATGTTTTGTTCATATTATTTTGAAGACCATGTCAACATGAGGATCAGGAATGAACCACGTAACTTCGATGGTAGAGGTACGCAACAAGAGGTCGATGGCATGCTCTCTATATTCAAGTCTAAGGGGCGACCTATAGGAAAAGCCACTGAACGATATTGATCAACCAACACAGAGGCTGAAATAACACATACGTACGTGTTATTGAATTGTGATGAAGTTCAGCCTTACATTGAGTAAGTATTTCATATATTTATCATCTAATTAAATACCGTACCACTTCATTTTTGTTTGTTAATTAATATTAAATATGGCTGGGTGTTGTGAATTATTAGGATGTATACACAAGAACTACGACATGCAGATCAAAACATCTCAGATAGAGACATAGATACTAGTCTTCAACATCAATTTGCCCGATGGTTCCAACGTTATGTGTGTATCATTAATTGAATTTTACGTAAACAAATAATTATTTTGATTAATGTTAATTTGAACTGTATAAGGACAATCGCACGATTTTCAGAGCCGGTTCTTACAGGATCTCAGCAAAGGACCACTACGTCGTGTAAGGACTTACAAAGGCTATATTGTGAAAGGCTACAGGTTTCATACATCAGAGTATGCATCTACAAAAACGACTACCAACAGTGATGTTTGTGTTAGCAGTGCGAATTACAATGCAAATGCAAGTGATTACTTTGGGGTGTTGCACGAAGTCGTTGAAGTTGAATATCCGGGATATCCAACGAAAACCGTAATGTTGTTCAAGTGCCATTGGTTTGACACATCCCCTTTAGGAACAAAAATTCATCCGGAGTACAAGCTTGTGGATGTTAATTCGAAAAGGAAGTATAGCGGGGATGATCTGTTTGTATTTGCATCTCAGGTATCTCAAGTCTACTACTGCACGTATCCAGGAGCTGGAAAACGTAATAGAGAATGGCACGCTGTTTGCAAAGTGAAGGCAAGGTCAATGGTGGAGGTCCCCAACAACGAAAACAACGATGAAGATGAATCTCCGTTTCAAACGGAACAAATGGAGAATCAAACTGAAGTGTTTGCGGGAGATTTTAATCTTTCCATAGACTTGACAGATGCAAATCCACAATTGATTGAAATTGAAAACGATAGTGGAGATGAGGAGGAGGAAGAACACGACGAGAGGGAGGATGAAGAAGATGAGGAGGTAGAGGAAGATGGGGCAAATAATGAAAACGAAGACGAAGATGAATATTAAATAAATGTAACCTATTTTATTTTGCACAATTTATAAGAGATAATTATTTATCATTTGGTTATAACTTATAATTTAATCACCACTAATATATGTGAGAATGAGAAAATTAATAATTTCGAATTTATTTTAAAAAAATGACGAAAATATCCAGTGGCGACGGACGAAATCCGTCGGTATATCCGTCGCCAACGGAATCTGACCGATTTGACATAAATTTGAACTGGGTGTTGCCGACGGAAATTATCCGTCGGTATTGACAATACCGACGGAAATTAGGCGCGTGATTTACCGACAGAATGGCATTTCCGTCGGCATGTAGGAGACAATACCGACCGAAAATCCGTCGGCATTTCCGTCGGTAATCAATGAATAAATCCCAGCATTCTCTCATTTCACGCGTTATTTGCCTCTCCCCTACCCTCAAACCCTTCTAATTTCTCTCTCTCCCTTCTGCAAATTAATGACCGCCGCCTCATAGCCCCGCCGCCCCTCGTCGTCGCCCCAACCCATATGAAATATCCAGTTGCTCGCCGTCGCTCGCGTGAGCCTGCGTGGTGGTTTCGCTATGGCCGCCGCGGCACAAAACGAAGGGAGAGCGCCGCCCGCCTGCACAATCACCCATCACCGACGAGATCTGAAGCCATGAGTGAAAGATCTTCGGTGATTTCCACCTCCCCCGTCCCAAATAAGTCCGTCGCTGCCCTCGTCGCCCCGAACAGGTAACAACCATTCTTGTCATTTATTTTTCCCCTCAAATTACCTACACATTGCACTTTTTTTTTTCACAAAATTTTAATTTTTTTCATTTATTTTATGCAGGATGAACTGTTTTGTTTCAATGGGTGGAACTGGTTGGGCTGCCAAAGAATTTTTTTGGGACAACAAGTATGCTCCGAGCAATTTTGTGATTTGTTGTTTTTTCTCTCTTGAGTTTACTGCAATTTTGTTAATTGTTGATTTTACTACAATTTTGTTAAATTTTCTCTCTTGATTTTACTGCAATTTTGTGATTTCTTGTACCTAATTTTAAAAAATCTAATTAGGCCTTCTGTTTGGATGTGAAATTGATTTAGGAATGAAGTTTGTTATTAGTTTTGAATTACTGCAATTTTGCAATTTTGCGCGGGTCGGTCGGGTCGGATCCCGATCACACCTAATTTTTTTTTAAATTTAGGGTACTTACCGACGGAATTTTCCGTCGGTATGGCGTCGGTACTACCGACGGACATTAACACGGGCCGACGGAAAATTTTGTGGTTTTTTAAAACAAAAAATATTGTGTCCAACATATACCGACGGTGTATACCGACGGAATCTTGACCCGGTCCGAAAACGGGTTGGTTTGAGTGACGACAGAACTGAATCCGTCGATACTGGCGACTGACAAAAACCGTCGGTAATTCGTCGGTATGTACCGACGGAAACATATTTTCGATCGGTAAACCATGCCGACCGATCCTGTGGCGACGGACGAAATCCGTCGGTATATCCGTCGCCAAGAGCCAATACCGACTGAAAATCCGTCGGCATTTCCCTCGGTAATCAAGCCTTTTTTTGTAGTGATAACTGAAATTATTATTGCAAACATTGCAAAATAACACGCTAAAAAATTGTAAAATGCATGTTACACTTTTCCTTATTTTTTGTTAGATGTGAGAGTTGAACACTAGACCTCAACGTAAAATAGAATACGCCTAATCGTTTGAGCTACATCAATTAATATAAATATTTTTCGCGTATTTTATTTGTACTGTTGATTCTACCCATTACAGGAGACCTACCCTTTAATGATTGAAATTAGGAATTATAATTTCACTAATTAAGTTTCATTTTTTAATCTTAACAAGTTCAATTCACCACACAAGTAGAAACACATACACAAATTTTCAAGATTTCAGTTTTCGCTCAAAATTTTAAGTTTTTGTTTATTGTTATAATTTTTAATTTTCAATTCAGATGATTATAAATTATAGAATTTAAGAAATTTTTGTATTTTAATATATTTAACTGTAAATATTGATATAAATATAAAATATTTTAATATTATAAACGAAAATATAATAATATTAAAATATTAAACAATACTCCGTACTATATTTAAGAAAGAAAAGTTAAGTAAAACGAAAGAGTCACCCATTTAATCAATCAACCAACCAACTTGACAATAATTTAATTTTGCGTAAATGAAATAATCCAATAAGATGTTATATATGACCGGCCCCTTCTAAACAAGTCTCGGTGAGGTGATCAGGTGCGGTTTTACGTTTTTTTTGACAAATTAAATTCAAATTGCCTTGCGAAATGTGGTTCGGTTTAATATACAATTTTAAATCGCGGTTTTGAATATGCGATTTTGAACGGTTTCAGTCGATTTTTGCGGTTTGGGCGGTTTTTTAAAATTACAAACCGAAAATCGAAATCATAGAAATCTAATATTAATGTCAAATGTCATCAAAATTCTCAAGTCTTAACTAAAAATAAAAAGTGTCCAATGCATTACATAAATGCTACTAAAAATTATTAATGATCATTTAAGTCTTACTGACCACCAAAAGCAATGACTCAACATTCTTCCATCACAGCAGACAGTACTTACACGCTTATATCTCTTCACCAGGTCAGTAAAGATGAGCATAGCAACTAAAAGTTAAAAACCCTATATCCCTAATATATATTTATATTTTAAAAAAGATATACTCCATTATATAATATTATGTCCCTGTGTACAGTGAGTTACTGAGTGTAGTAATTAATTATTTACTCCTACTATTTAGTATAATGGAACAAATTAGGGTGATTAATTAAATTATATATATAAAAATATATAGTTATTAATATTAATTTCTAATATATATAATATTAAATTTTTATATAAAATTATATATTAATTTAACGGTGTGGTCGGTGAGGTTAAATACCTAAAATTTAAATTGCACCGTTAGAGCGGTACGATTTAATCTATTTTTTTAACCGCGGTTTAAAGCGATTTTCTAAAATAACGGTATCCATTCCTCAATTTTAACAATTATACCTCAAATATAAAAAATAAAAAAAACATTCTCCAAAAAAAATAAAAAAATCACGAAAATTATTCTCCTCTAACGGAATAGAAGAAACAGGGTGTAATACATACGGAGTATTTGATATTCAGAGTTTTCTATCGAACATAATGTGTAAATTTGGTACGCTTAATCTCCACATATTTACGCAATTTCATTAGTTTTTATATTTTCAAAATCTAGAGTTTTTAATTTTTAGGGTTCTATTTTGTGATTTTTTAAAGTATTTTGAACTCGATTTTTTATTTATTTTTGTTTTATAGCGTTTCTTCCGTTCCGTTAGGGGATAATAAATTTTTGTATCTTTTTAGAATTTGAGTATAATTGTTTAAAATTGGGGTGTGTATAGTAATAAGATGTGTAAATTAAAATCGGAGGTTTACATTCCGTCTTTATAGAGTTACTAGTATAAAACCTGTGTAGTGTCGGAGTAATTAAAGAAAATTTTAGATTAAAAATTAATGAAATAAGTATAATATATATATATATATATATATATATATATATTTTTTTTTTTTTTTTTTTTTTTTGGGACAGAAAGTCATGTATTGTCGGATTACTAGGTACTCAAAAGGAGTGTTCGATCAGGGGAAGATTACGGGTAGGGGTTGAAATAGGCCAGGTTAGACTTTGTATAAAAAGTCAGGCCTATTTAAAAAAAATTAGTCTAAGCCTGACCTATTATCTATAATAGGCTTTTTATTATGGGTTTGGCCCGACCTTTTTAGTAAACAGGTCAGGCCTACGAGCCTGTTAGAAGCCTATTTAAAATTTATTCATACGAAAATTAAAAAATGCAATTTAATATTTAAAATCACAAATAAATTTACGATCAAAATAAGTGCAATACAATAATAAATTCAAATAAAAACAAAAAAATAGCTTCTCAAGTACAAAAATAGATTTAATTTGCATTAATTTAGTTAGCATTATATAAGAATTATTTTATTATAAAATATATAAAAACATTTATCTACAATTAATTTTTTATATATATAACACATAATTTTAAATAGGCCAGCCTGATAGGCTTATAAGGCCTTATATAAGGTCTAAGTTCGGCCTACTTAAGTAAATAGACTTTTTAAAAAGTCTTAACCCGGCTCATATTATAAATAGATTAGGCCAGACCAGACCCTTAATAGGCCAGACCGTAGACCCTGTTGGGTGGCCCGACCTATTTCCACCCCTAATTACAGGGTAGGCTACAATTAATGTTGAAAGATTTAGGCAGACAAAATAGAGAAAAGGTGAGTTGAGGGAGAATCGATTTTGAAAGAAGCTAGCTATCGGGGAAAATAAAATTCTAAATTAAAACTAAAATGTCTTGAATTGTAAGAAAATTAGTTGAAATAGAGAAAATTTAGTGACACCTAAAATTATTTTTATACCCTTTAACTAAATTAAAAAAAAATTAATTCTAATCTTAAAACAAAATAAGAGAATTGAAGATAAGTATAACATTTAACCCAAAAATTTATATAAAATATTTTATATATGAAATATAGATTAGTTAGGTAAATTAAGATAAAAATTACTATCAGGTAAAACAATGAATTTTTAAAAGCTACCTTAATTAGGGGTGTATTCAATTGAGTTTCTATTGAATTTTTTTAGATTTTAAAAAGTCACTAGATTTAGAAAATTCATAGAGTTCATGCAGGGTTTGATTGACTTTTTTTTATTAATTTATATGAATTTTCATAAACTTGACAAGATTGTAAAATATAATTTTTTTTATTGATTTACATAGATTTTCATAAACTTCGGCGTTGGAACTATTGATACAAATGTATATGGAACACACTTGTATATGCCCCGGACCCGTTCTAATGTATTATGCCCCGAACCCGTCCCGCACCCCGTACGGGTCCTAGATAGTCGTCCCGTGCCCCGTCCCGTTAGGATCGGGACGGACCCGCTCCATTTTTTCATATCATGTTGAATTTATTTAAGCTGTTTCTCACAATTGAAAACAATATTTTTCATGCATATATACATCCAAACAATTCACAATAATATAAATATTTTTCATGTTATATATATATATATATATATATATATATATTATATAAAGAGTATTTTACTAATAAAAAAAAATATATACACTATATAAAGTTTATATAATAATTCGGGTCAGATCGAATACTCTTGGGTCGGACATAAGACCCAAACCTAGTCCGTTCACATATGGGGTGGGGCAGATCCGACCCGTTCTCAATATGGGGCGGATCCGACCTGATCTAAAGCTCCGCCCCGCGGGTTGGGTCAATATTGTCATCCATACTTCTGACCCTTTGTCTTCAGAGTTCTCTGAGAGAATCTGTTGAAATTTCTAGTTTTTAGAAGAGATTTTTGATAGTGTAATTTATTTATATTTTTGGAGGAGAATCCAACAAAATCCATAGAGTATTAAAATCTATAGATTGCACCCAAATTTTTTTAAAACTTTTTAAAATCCGTATTGAATACCTCAGAATTTTTAAAGACTTTTGAAAATCCGAATTGAATAACCCCAACTTTGAAAATCTAAAAAAATCCTATAGAATCCACAACCAATACACAACCTAAGTATATTCATATGTAAAATATTTTATAGAAGTGTTGCTCCATAATATAAATTGCATAATTAAAATACAAAAACATAAAAATTCTAAAATAAAACACCAAAATATAAAAAATTGTTACAAATCCCAAAAGTAATACAATGCCAAGAAATGATAAAACACCAGAACAGACTACTATCTAAATAGTGACCACTTATGTGCAGGCTGCTCTCGGGCCAGCACACCAGTCGTGAAAAGAAGTCGAACTAGAGCATTCATTATGTAGATAGAAAATACTCCAGGCCTTTGCTCTAATTTCGTCAAACAGTTTTTCGGGTTTCAGCGCCTCATTTGAGAAGATCTTCTTATTTCTAGCGTTCCATACAAACCATATATACCGTCAAGCACTAGATGCATTCCAAGATGAACTTTTTACGCTTGAAACCGGCAATACCACAAAATTAATGAAAGTGTGAGATTATGTTGTTCTGCATCGACGACCTATTGTTGAACCATGATAAAATCAGCCTCCAGACTTTATTCACCATGTAGCAGCCAACGAACAGGTGTTGGGAAGTTTCCTTGCTGGCTCCACATAGTGCGCATCCGAAGTCGACTCCATTGCCCAAAATTTTTCGCTTGCTAAGTTCACTCCGAGTGGCGATCCATCCTCGTAGCACCTTCCAAGCCAACCCCGAATATTTTGGAGGTATCATTTTATTCCAGATTATCTTAATTGCAGTTTGGGCCTCTACACTAAGTACCTGTGTTTGCGCTGCCAACTCGAATCCGCCGTATGCTGACTTGGGACTATATTTACTGTCAAGTCGTCAACAGAGGCTTTCCAATGCCAAGTATCTAATGCCTGCAGATTTAAATCCTCTAGCGATCTGCCGAGCTGTCCTACGAGTTGCTCTTCCCAGGAGAAGTGGGGTCTTCTCCATTGGATATCCCACTTCCATCTGCCGTTAACCCAATCTCCTGATTCACTGATTCATGCCTCCTTGTTGGCGCATAATGAGAAAAGCCTTGGGTATTGATCTTTTAAGGCAGGTTCATCCGACCACCTATCACGCTAAAGAAATGTATCGCTGCCGCTCCCAAGAATCCTGACTATGTTGTTGCTGAACTATGAATTTTGTGCATTTTCAATAAACAGATTTCTAAGCATGTTCCACCAACTTGAATACTGATTTCTGTTCGCCTGAATTTCTGGGGTACCTGCCAAATAAATATTACACTTAGAGTCAAGGATTTCGACCCATAGTGCTTTGGGTTCCGTATGTAGCCTCCACGCCCACCTGCTAAGAAGAGAGATGTTAAATAAATCAAGATTTCGAACACCAAGTCCCCCGACTGGCTTAGGTCTACAAATATCATTCCATGAGACCCATGAAATTTTTATAGAGCACACCCCCCCCACAAAAAAAGTTACGTTGCAATCTAACTAGCTCACTCAAAGTCTGTTTAGGGATGCAATATAAAGATAGATAAGAGATAGGCAGCGATACGAGAACCGCATTGAGTAGTGTGATCCTTCCACCGAAAGAGACTTGTCGATCCTCACACATCTTAATTATGTTTTTCACCTTCTTCACCACCCCTTTCCAAGCATCTGTCTTTTGATGATTAATTCCCACCTGAATCCCGAGGAAATTCATAGGGAGTGACCTCACACGACATCCTAAGTACGCTGCCATTCCATGTTGGACCTATGAATCCACATTAAGGCCGAGAAGGCTGCACTTAGAAAAATTGATTTTCAGTCTGTATAATCTTTCAAAATTAATCAGCAAACACTTCAGAGCCCAGATATTTTTCGTGGTCGCCTCCCCCACCAAAATAGTGTCGTCGGCATATTGGAGGTGAGTAATCGATATCTCATTTCTCCCTACTTTTATAGCGTCGTAGATGCCTGCTGAAGTGGCTTTGCGAATGAGGGCACTTAATCCTTTAGCCGCGATGATAAAGAGTAGCGGAGATAGAGGGTCTCCTTGCTGAAGCCCACGCTCGAGGTGGAATTCGGTTGATGGACTGCCATTAATAAGGACGGAAGCGGAAGCCGACAAAACACACTCTCGAATCCACTTGTGCCATTTAGGAGAAAAATCCATACTCCTCATCATATTATCCAAAACATTACAGTCCACTGAATCAAAGGCTTTTGCAAAATCTATCTTGAAAAATAACCTTTCTAACTTCCTCTTCTTTGCTTCGTCAATAAGTTTGTTGAGAACGAGCACTCCGTCTAATATCTGCCTCCCATGTACGAACCCAAATTGTGTCTCCGAAATCACCGACCCAATAACCTTTGATAGCCTTCTTGCCAACGCCTTCGCTATGATTTTGTAGTAACAATTTATCATCGAGATGGGCCGATAATCATTAATGCAATCCGCATTCTGCTTTTTCGGGATAAGGGTTATGAAGGATGGATTGAAGCCCTTTACGAATTTCCCGTTTAATTGGAATTCGTCAAATAAATTCTGGAAATCACCCTTCAACACCTCCCAGATTGCTTTGATGAATGCAATTGTGAATCCGTTCGGCCTAGCTGACTTCGAGGGCTCACAACACCAAACTGCCTCTCTAATTTCCGCGTCTGTGAAGGCTGATGTGAGAGTAAGATTATCCGCTGCACAAATTTTATGCAAGGCCAAGTCGCGAGGGATCGCCGGTCTAGATATCTTGGGCGCTTGATAGTGGTTTTGGAAATGCTCCGTGACTGCTGCTTTAATTTCCGCTGGTGAGGACAGCCATACGCCATCAAAACGTAAGTTGGAGAGATCATTAATTTTTCTCCTGACGTTTATGCACTTGTGAAAGAACTTGGAATTTACATCGCCCTCCTTTATCCATTGCGTTTTCGCCTTTTGGCTAAGGATACTTTATCTCGTCTCATAATCTATGAGAATTTCATTCATCGTCCTTCTTCTTTGTTCAATATCCTCCACATCCAGCCCCAATGCATCATCAATAAGATCCAATTCCAAAAGTTTATGTTTGTTATCCTCAATGCGAGAATTCAATTTTCCAAAATTTTCTTTACTCCAGTAACGAAAGAATGCCTTAGCCTGTTTGAATTTTTCTTTTATGATGAAGCTACTTCTGCCTTCAACTTGCAATTTCCCCCAAAATTCAGCCATAGAGTCTTTGAAGGAGGGGTGCCTAAGCCAAGCATTGAAGAAGCGGAAGGGATTGGGGCCCCAATTAAGAATCTGGTCTTCTAAGATAAGAGGGTAGTGATCCGATATGGATCGTGGGAGTCCCTTGAGTCGGGTGGGACATGGGGCTTGGGCCCCCAATTCTCTTTAAATACATTGATTCTGATTTTATTATTGATGAATTTTACTTCCAGTCCATCCTAAAAAAAAATCCTGGCTCTGCCCTTCCGTACATACTACTGAAAAAACTAAAATAGGCCTAGTAATTTTTATAAAAAGGAAGTAATACATTTCCACTATCTTCTTTCTCTGAGAGAAACAGATTGATAATCGACATTTTTCTTTGATTATGATCATTCTTATAAGAGTTGGTATCCTGTGCATAGTGTGCACATGTAGACCCTCTATGTCTTAATAAAGATAGAAATATTCAACAGAGTAGCTATTCTCCAAGTGGTCACAGATGCCTTGATTAAGTACAAGGTCCCGTGTTCGAGTCCAATAATTTTTTACCTTTTTTTCAATACCACTTTTCAATAACAAAATTCCCACTTTTTATAATAATAGTTTCCACTTTTTTTCTTTCATTAGTAATAGTTACCACTTTTTAGTAAACAAATTACCACTTTTCAATATTACAAATTACCATTTTTCACTAATAATAGTTGCAACTTTTCAATATTAAAGATTACCACTTTTTAATAAACAAAATTACCACTTTACAATAATAAAATTACCACTTTATAGTAATAAAATTACCACTTTTCAATTAATTGAAATCTTAATTAACTCTAAAATTAAAAATAAAACTAAAATTGCTGTTATAATTTCCGATGTCTAGAATATCACTTATTTTCATGGTAGAAATCAATAAGCAACTTTTCTCAAGTTGTAGTACAACAAAGCAACAATACATACAAAATCTCAACAATGACAGAACAAATAAACCCACCCCTAAACAACGTTGATACCTGTTGGGCTTAGGCCCAAGTGTTTTGGCCCAAAGCCTTAACACGAATGGCTTGTAGCTAGGGGTGGAAATAGGCCAGGCCACCCGACAGGGGCCTACGGCCTGGCCTATTAAGGGCCTGGCCTATTTATGAAATGAGCCGGGCTTAGGCTTTTTAAAAAGCCTATTTATATAAGTAGGCTGGGCTTAGGCTTTGAAAAAGGCCTTATAAGCCTAACAGGCCAGCCTGTTTAAATTATATATTATATTATATTATATATATATATATAATTATAAATAAATATATTTTAAGATATTTGAGAAACGCTCAAAGTCTTTCTAGTCGTAGTCGCAGCCTTTCAAACCCTAGAATTATATCTTGACCTTTTGATCATATTCTTGGTGTCGCTTGAATCATATTATCGTCTCGTGATCGTGAATTCGTGATCTCTTCCATTGGTCGCCGCAAGCCATCACCACTCACCAAGACCACCAGGTCCACCCCACACAATACGACATCAGGTATATTTTCTCTATCACTTTAACTTGTAGACTATAGTAGTGGCAGTAGTGCATACAACAAGAGAAAAATATAGTGAATATATATTATGCGGTAGTTTTAAGGTTTTAAAATATATATATATATATATATATATATATATATATGTTTGCTGTTTGCTAATAGTGATAATGACAGTGGAATATGATTATATGTTTGCTGTTTTTCTCGAACCTTTCTACGCCTATATATATATATATATATGTATATATATATATATATATATATATACTTTCCACGCCTATGTTTGCTGTATGTACTTTCCACGCCTATATATATATATATATATATGTTGGGATATGAATTTTATAAACAATGTTCTAGTTGATGATTGTATGTTTTGATGGCAAAAAATAACTTGAAGTTAATGATATATGTGATTATATGTTGATATAATTGTTTTATATGAAATCTGAGTTTACTGATCTTATATATGTTTACTGAGCTTATACATGTTTACTGATCTTATGTATACTGATCTTAGTATGTTTACTGATCTGATATAAGAACTGTTTAGGAACTAAGCTGATGTTTGTATTGTATAGACAACTTATAGCATATGACTTAGATATACTCATCTGTATATAGTTCAGTTGATGTATAGATAGGTTTTATATATGTAAAATTGTATTCTATTGTATTCAGCATTGTAAAAGTTCAGAACAATAGTTTAGAACACTAGTTTGGAAGAAGATCAGAAGTTTATTGAAGACTCAGAAGACTACTTCAGAATAAGAAGACTTTGAAGAATTGAAGAGAAGTTTGAGAAGCATTCTGGAGAAGTGCAGAACAGTTTTGGAGAACTGTGCTGACTGGCTCAGAACAGTAAAAGTCAGAATAGTAAGTTACTGTGCTGAGTTAGTATGATTGAAGAATAAATTTGGAAAACTTATTTAAGGCGTAACTGAATTTATATTGAAGATATGCTGACTTGGATAAAGTTGAAGGAAGTTACAAAGTTGGTTACAAAAAGAAGTTACAACAAAAACAGTTTTAGAGTTAGTTGAGAGTTAGTTCACAAACTGCTAACTGTCATACTAAGTTCTATAAATACTGTGTGATCTCATACTGCTAAGACTACTGAACATTTACTGATCATAAAGCATTCAAGAGCAAGTCTACAAAGCATTGAAGAACTCACAGAGTCGAAGAGATCAAGAAATCTGAGAAGAGCCACAAATTTGAAGAGAAGAAATCAGAGGCTATTCAAGAGAAGTTTTACTTTTCATTTAAAGTTTGTATTGTTGTAAACAAGTGTGCTAGTTACTTGTGAAATTACTAGTCGATCGAAGATACACTTGGGAGTGTAATCGAAAAGATCACAGTCTTAGTCTTGGGACTTTAAGCCACAAGAAACTCAAGAAGGAAGAGTTAATAAAACATCACAACTGGGATTGTGAGAGTGGATGTAGACTTTTTGGTCGAACCACTAAAAATTCTGTGTTTTTTACTTTTCTGTTTGATATTTGTTTAACCAAAAACAGTAGAATTTACTAAGTAAAGATCTGAATAAAAGTTGAGTATAAAACTGAAACTGGAAGTACTGATCTGATCCAGTAAGAACAGTACTGTTCAGAACACATTTCCGCATTAAAACTCTGATATTTTGAAAGATTTTTAAAAGTCTATTCACCCCTCCCCTATAGACTTTTACTAGCTTAATCAATCTTAACTCAACTTGGGACCAACAATATATACTTTAATTTTAGTTGTAATTAATTTTTTTCTACAAATGTGACTACTGCCTAGCTTAGAACATTGATAGAAAAGGTAATGCAATAACTTTAAGTTACTGGAAGTATAAATCTTCTACTTCTATATAGTTAAAACTTGTTGTAAGTATTAAAATTTTTATATATCATTAAAACTTTTATGTAAGTATTAAAACTGTGTGTACTTAAATTTTTTAATATGACTCATATTTGCAGGTGTAACAATGTCTTCTCAATTAGAAAATGGTGAAAGGGAAAACAATGAAGACGTAAATGAGAGTGATTGTGTTATCAAGAAAAAGAGAAAGAAAACATCAATTGTTTGGAACGATTTTGATGAAATTGAAATCCCAAAAATTGGTTTGAAAGCTGTTTGCAAGTATTGCAAAGATAAATTCGCAACGGGTGGAAAAGGGGCTAGCACAAGTCTTCGGCAGCCTCCCACTCAAGATATATTGGAGTCGTTCTTTCTTCTTTCTCTTTGTGAAGTATAACCGAGAGTTAAGTGTGAAAGTCTCAAGGTGGAGTGCTACCGTATGAACTTGGTCTTTCTCTCTATCTATCCCAATCCCAGGTGCCTGAGCCCGTGTCTGTCTCATCTCAACGGAGACGACGAATAGACCCAATAGTGGTATCAAAGCCACGGGTAGTCGTTTGCCGCCGTCTTTGTGACGCCGCCTCTTCTGTGGCGGAACCCTAGCTGCCACCGTCGAAGCTTCTCGCCGTCGCCGCTCGCCCCTGTAGCAGCGCCGTCGCCGCCTGGACATAACCGTCACTGCCCCCTGCGCGCGTCCTGAAAATCGCCGCCTGCTGATGTCCAGAAGCCACCGCCTATCCAGTCACACCACCATTGCCGTAGGTAAAAAGATTGGTAAGAGAGGTAAGTTTTTATTAATTTATTTCCTCTTTCCTGTTTTCTGCCTCCCGCCGTCACTGCTGGTAAGGTAAGGTTTTGATTTATAACTTTTGGTTTGCTGTAGTAGGTTACATTTGGATATTAATTTATATTTATTTATTTAGGTAGTGCTTTTACACCTAATAGATTAATATATAATTATTGTGTTATCCTGTAGATTTGTTTGAATATTTTGTGTTCATCTAACTTTGTGATTTTCAAGCATTTTGGTTTAGACAGATTATTGCGATTTAGAAAAATCTTCGGAATAGTCTGTGGATTATTTATAGTCTCGGTGAAATAGTAATTTCTACGGCACTCGTGGGATCTGCCCCCGTCAATGACGGGAATGAGGCAACACTTTTTCTTGGTTCCGGGATTGCCTTGAAGTTTTCGCTTGGTGTTTTGAGACTCTTACCTAGGGCCTCGCTCTGGTAAATTGGCTGAAACCTCTCGTTTACTGTTTTCGTAGCGTAGCTCCTGGCCGGGGATTATTTGCTTGGGACTTTGGTGCTGTAGATTTAAGTCTTTGTGATTGACTTATATGTTTGTTATCTCTGTTTTGTGGTCTTGATTTTGGTGACCTGTGTGTGCCTGCTTCCGCTTGCCATTTACAGTTTTTTTCCTTTCATTTTTTTGTGGTTTTTTCATTGGGCTCAAAGTTGTGTAAACAAATGGCCAACCCTACTTCTACGTATGTGTTAGCCCCCTTTACTGGAAAAGGTGATTTCAGTATCTGGCAACAGAAAATGCAATGCATCCTAATCCAGCAGAATGTTTACGCAACCGTTGACCATTGTTATAAGGATGATGAAACTGATAAACAGAAAAAAGTAATGAATAGACATGCTTTGTCTTCCATAATTTTGCATTTGTCTGATTGTTTGCTTAGAAATGTTGGTGTGATGAAAGATGCTAAAAAGTTATGGGAAAGGTTAGAAAAGTTGTATACTGAAAAATCCTTGCCTAACAGAACTATCTTGCTTGAAAAATTCTTCCATTTTAAACTTGACTTGAATAAAGATGTTGATGAAAATCTGGATGATTTTACTAAGCTAATTCAAGATATCAAGCTTACTGGTGATAAGGGCATTGATGAATACACCCCTGTTGTGCTATTGAATGTTATTCCTGATACTTATAGTGATATGAAGTCTGCAATCAAGTATGGTTTAGATAATATTATTCTTGACGTACATTGTGGTTAATGGCTTAAAAAGCAAAGAGCATGAATTAAAATACCATGGGAAGAGTAGTAAAAATTCTGGTGAAGTCATGCATGTTAGGGGTAGATCTTCTACTAGATTTCATAACAAAAAAAAAAAAACATGATAATCATGAATTTGTTGCTAAAAAGAAGTCCCATGATAGCAATCGGTCTAAGTCTAGGAATCGAAAGTGCTATAACTGTGGTGAAACTGGTCCTTATTATAAGGAATGTAGTAAGCCTAAGAGGAAACAACATAGAGAGCATGCTAACATGGTTTCTAGTTCTAATCATGATGGTGATGTTTATATGGTGACTGAAATATATGATGAACAATGTGTGAACTCTGTGCATTCTACTTCTATATGTGAAAATGAATGGCTTGTTGATTCTGGTTGCACATTTCATATGTCCCCATTTAAAAATGTGTTTACATCGTATGAAGAAGTGCATGGTTATGTGTCTATGGCTAATGAGAAAAAGTGTCATATTGCTGGAATTGGTGATGTATGCTTAAAACTTGACTCTGGTGTTTCATTTACTCTGAAAAATGTGAGGCATGTTCCTGACTTGTGCAATCATTTGATTTCTTGTGCTGCATTAGAAGATGATGGTTATGAGGGAAAATGGGGGAAAGGTTGCATGAAAATTTTGAGGGGTTCTTTGGTGCTTTTCAAAACTGTTAAAAAAACCATTTGTATGTTTGCTTTACCAAATCTGATTCTTATGTGAATTCTTTGAATGTTGTCAAAACTGATAAAACTGAATTGTGGCATAAGAGATTAGGACATATGAGTAACAAAGGGCTTGAAATTCTGTATAAATCTGGTGCATTTGGTGATAAAAATTTGTCTTGCATGCCATTTTGTGATTCATGTGTGTTAGGAAAGTAGCATAAAGTGAAATTTCCTGTAAACCCCTACCCTAATACCTCTTCTTGCACTGATATTTTTGAGTACTTGCATGCTGATGTTTGGGGTCCTGCTAGTGTGCCCACCCATGGTGGAAATGTGTACTTACTATCTGTGATTGATGATTTTTCTAGGAAAGTTTGGGATTTCTTGTTGAAAAACAAATCTGGTGTGTTTGCAAAGTTCAAGGATTGGAAAATTCTAATTGAAAATCAAACTGGTAAAAAGATTAAAACCTTAGAACTGATAATGGTTTAGAATTTTGCAACAATTTGATGGATACTTTCTGTGCTAATTCTGGTATTAAGAGGCATAAATCTGTTCCTTACACACCTCAACAGAATGGGGTTGTTGAAACGATGAATATGACTTTAATGGACAAAGTTCGATGCATGTTGGCTGCCTCCGGGCTTGCTAAGAAATTTTGGGGCGAAGCAGTTCACACTGTTGTATACCTAATCAATAGGTCTCCTTTCGTTCCCCTAAAAGGTAAATGTCCTGAAAATGTGTTTTTTGGTAAAAGCATTGATTATTCTAACTTGCGCGTATTTGGTTGTGCTGCGTTTGTGCATCAAAAAGCTGATAAACTTGAACCTAGGTCTAGGAAATGTGTTTTCTTGGGTTACCCTGATGGTGTTAAAGGTTATAGACTGTGGTGTAAAGATGAACATGGATTTAAGTTTGTAATCAGTAGAGATGTTGTCTTTAATGAATCTGATTTTCCGTGTTTACATGCTTCTATGTCTTTACCTGAAAATGAGACTGCTCCAAGTGAGGTGGAGCTGCTGCCATGTTTATCTAGACCTAATAACGTGCAAACTGATGCTGATCACGCTGATATTAATGCTGAAAACGATGTTTTACATGCTGAAAATGATGTTTTACCTTTGGAAAACACTAATTTACCTGCTGAAATGCATGAAAATGGTGCTGAATATGTGGAAAATGTGCTTGAAAATGTTGATTTGACTGATTATCAACTTGCTAGGGATAGACCTAGGAGAAATATTAGGCAACCTGCTAGATTTGATAATTTCCACATTGATATGCATGCTTTCAATGCTTTTGAGTCTTGCCACGATGAGCCTAAATCGTATGATCAAGCTTTAAAATCTAAAAATTCAGTTCAATGGTTAAATACTATGAAAGAAGAAATGAAATCCTTGCATGTTAACCAAACATGGAATCTTGTACCTAAACATATGCATTGTTCTGTTGTGGATTGTAAGTGGTTATTCAAGGTTAAATATGAAACTGAACATGTTAGCTTTAAGGCTAGAGTAGTGGCTAACAGTTTTACTCAAAAAGAGGGGATAAATTACACTGAAATCTTTGCTCCTGTTGTCAAATTTACCACTGTTCGCATAATACTTGCTTTTGTTGCTCACTTTAATTGGGAACTTAAACAAATGGATGTGAAAACAATATTCTTGCATGGTGATTTGGATAAAAAGATTTACATGAGACAACCTGAAGGATTTGTTGATCCTAAAAATCCTGAGCATGTGTGTCTTCTTCGTAAGTCTTTGTATGGATTGAAACAATCACCTAGGCAGTGGAATAAGAAATTTGATGAGTGCATGATGTCTTTGAAACTTAAGAAAAGCTCTTTTAATCCTTGTCTGTACTTTAAGGAAAGTGCTTTTGTGCCTTTTTTCTTGCTCATTTATGTGGATGACATGTTTCTTGTTAGTCCTTGTGTTAAAACTGTTGAGCATGTTCAAAAGCGCCTTTGTGATAAATTTGACATGAAAGACCTTGGTGATGCTAAGAAGATATTAGGCATGCATATAGAAAGAGATAGTAAAAAACATATTCTTTTGCTTGGTCAGATTTCATATGTTGATTAGGTTTTGAGTAAATTCTCTATGTCATCTGCTAAATTTGTTAATGTACCTCTTGCTGCCCATTTTATGTTAAGTAAGACTCAGTCTCCCATGACGAATTCTGAAAGTGATGAGATGAAAAGTGTGCCTTATTCCAACACCATTGGATTTGTGATGTATCTCATGGTAAGCACTAAACCTGATATTGCATATTCTGTTTGTTGCTTGAGTAGATATATGTCTAATCCAGGCATGCCTCATTAGGAGGCTTTGAAGTGGCTACTTAAATACTTTAAGGGTACGATGGAGGTATGTCTTAAATTTTCTAAATGTGCAAATAGTGTGAGACTTGTTGGGTATGTGGATTCTAACTATGCTAATGACAGAGATAATAGGAAATCTACCACTTCTTATGTGTTCACCTTATGTGGTTCTTGTATTAGCTGGAAATCTCAGTTACAACTTGTTGTTGCTTTATCTACAACTGAATCTGAATATATTGCTATAACTGAGGTTGTCAAGGAAGCCATTTGGTTGAAAGGTCTTATTTCTGAAATTGGCCTACTTGAAGGTGAAGTGGTTGTATTTTCTGATAGTCAATCTGCTATTCAATTGTGTAAGAATCATGTATACCATGAAAGAACTAAACACGTTGATGTTAAATACCATTTTGTGCGTGATATAATTGAAAAAGACATTATTGAGCTTGAAAAAATTGCTTCTGAGTTTAATCCTACTGATATGGGCACCAAGTGCCTTTCTGTTGAAAAACATAAGTCTTGCATGAGAACTTTGAATTTTGATTCTATTGATTAAGATTGTTTTTGCAACCTCTATGTTTATTCTGTTTTATGTCTTTGTTTGTGACTTGTGTGTCTAAACTGTTATTGTTTGTGTACTTTGTGTCCAACGTGTTTGTTTGTGTTTCCCTGAATAACTTACTTTGCATTTGCTATTAATGCCTTGTATAAACTTTGTGTTTTTTGCTTTTGAAGGTGCAATATGCGTGCAATAGGTGTTATGCGTGCTATGTGTGGGTGTGTGTGTTAAGGCGATGATGATGACCTGCGGATATTTGGATTGTAGAGGGGATAGCCATAAAGGTGGAGAATTTGTTGGGCTTAGGCCTAAGGCCTTAACACAAATGGCCTGTAGCCAACATGTTGCCCTAGTTGTTTATATATTTGGCAGCCTCCCACTCAAGACGTATTTGAGTCGTTCTTTCTTCTTTCTCTTTGTGAAGTATAACCGAGAGTTAAGTGTGAAAGTCTTGAGTGTGGAGTGCTACCGTATGAACTTGGTCTTCCTCTCTATCTATCCCAATCCTAGGTGCCTGAGCCTGTGTCTGTCTCATCTCAACAGAGACGACGAATAGACCCAACAATACCTTCTGCATTTTTTCCGACCAATTCACGCTGAATTGGAAGCTTTACCTAGCCGATCTGTAACCACCACCGCTGTGGAGAAGCCCTAGCCGTGCCGCCCCTGCCAGCGGGGCGATCCGTCGAAGTCTGCGCGTATGCCATGGACGCGGTCGTGTGAAGACGTCGTTCGCCGCCGTGATAATATAATGCGATTCCACCGTCGCCGCCGCTCTGCAAACGAGTCGTCGCCGTCAGTAGAAAGGCCGAGGTCGCCGTTTGTCGCTGGTTAAGTCTCCGACAGATTTGTGGAGCAGGTGATAGGTAGTCTTTCACCATAGCACAACCGCCGATCCGATGTACGAATGATTCTGATTTTCATACCATTTGAACGTTAGTGAAGAACATAACAAAACCCCTAAAGTAATTTGATGTTCAGACCAACCGAAGACCGTCGATGGGGAGGATCCGAGCCTGGTATTATTAACGAGCCTTGAAAAATTGGAAAGGGGGTTTTTTATATGACATGGTAAAAAATCGTGTGCACCAAATAGGTTTGGTGCACACGGTGCATTTGAGAATTTTCCTTCTTATAAATGTTTATAACAATATAACTGTATATGAAGACATTACAAGTTTACTAAAAAAAAATAAAAAAATTCCGCAGTGCATGTAACCACTATCAATCAATCTTATTCTTCTCAGTTTTCAGAGTCCGGCGGTGGCGGATGTTTAAGATCCGACACCTTGTAGTTGCGCCCCTCCTCGTCTTCAGCTCTTCCTTCAGATGCTCCTGCTCATCTTTAGCTCGTCCATCAGGTGCTTCATCCTCGACACGAAGGTCCACAAACTCCTCCTTCACGCGGAAGGTGAGCGGAGGATGAGTGCTAGCTCTCCCACCCTCTTTCGGGATGCGCACCCTCCACCGAAGGATCGATGGCCACCTTCACGATTCCTCTTCCTCGCTGTAGGACTATAATTCCCACCTTCACGATTCCCGTTGTTTGATGCCAATGTGTGTTGCACATTTCGTGCATGATCCGTGCATAATTAAAGCACAAGCTATTCTCTTTTGATTTTTTAAATTGATATAAAGTGTCATCTAATTCATTTTTATATTACATATTATATAGCAATTCAACTACAATAATGTAGTGAATACATAATAAGAACGAAAAATAAAATAAAATTATAGTAACATAATATACGAAGACGACATCACAAGTTTACTAAAATAAAAATATAAATTTCCGCGGTGCATTCAACCATCAATCAATGAATCTTTCTTCTTTTTCTTTCATCTTCTTCTCAATTTTCAGATCCGGCACCTTGTAGTCGCGTTCCTCCTCATCTTCAGCTCCTCCTCCTTCTTTGGGAACTGCGCGCATTCTGACACGAAGGTCGGTGAACGCACGCGTCCAAACAGTGCATGCAACCATATATCAATCAATCTTTCTTTTTCTTTATCTTTCTTTCTTGTTCTTCTCTGTTTTCAGTGTCGGGCGGTGGAGGGTTGTTCAGATCTGGAACCTTGTAGTTGCATTCTTCCTCGTCTTCAGCTCCTCCTCCTTCTTCAGGCGGCGCTGCATTCTGGACACGAAGGTCGGCGAACTCCTCCTCAGCGCGAAAAGTGGGCGGAGGATGCGCACCCTTCCACCCTCGTTCGGGATGCGAACGCATGTGCCCAAACAGTGCCTTTGGCATCAAGAACTCTCTCCCACATACACTGCACTGCACTGGATTCGGTGTGCCCTGCACTAGAGGAGGAGGATTAATTCCACCTTCGTGATTCCTCTTCCTCGTTGCTGCATGACTATTTCCGCAGAGTTGTAGCCCTGAAGGAGTAGACAAACTGCTCCCTCCAACGTGCATAACAACTTGTGCACGCTGCAGAAATCCGCTTCCACTAGAGGACGGGGAAGAATACCGCGTAAAGGCGGACAACCCCGGTACGCCCATTGCTGATGGAGACACAACACCTCTAGCCCAGCTTTGAGGCGCCAAAGGGCTTCCCCGGCCTCCAGGGCTAGAATTACCGCTATTATCAGCGTTTTTTTCTAAGAGAAACGAATATTCGACATTTTTTATTTTATTATGATGTTAGACAAAATTGTATTTTACGGTCCCATATTAATTATGTTGTAAGAAACCTTGAGTGACAGCCAAATTAACTCTCGCTTTCATGAGTATGTACCTTTAAGTAATAAATTTCGTCAAAATAAAATAAAATTATAGTAATATAGTATATTAAGACGACATTACAAGTTTACTTAAATAAAAAAAAAAAATTATAGCAATTCAACACATTGTCGTCGGGTTGTTAAGATCCGACACATTGTAGTTGCGCCCCTCCTCGTCTTTAGCACCTCCTTCAGATGCTCCTCCTCGTCTTCAGCTCGTCCATTAGTGCTGCATCCTCGACACGAAGGTCCACAAACTCCTCCTTCACGTAGAAGGTGGGCGGAGGATGAGCGCTAGCTCTTCCGATGTGCACTGCCTCCACCGGAGGATCGATTGACACCTTAACGATTCCTCTTCCTCACAGTACGTAGGACTATTCCCACTGTTTGATGCCAATGTGCATTACACATTTCATGCATTATCCGTGCATAATTCAGGCACAAGCTAGCTATTCTCTTTTGATTTTTTAAATTGATATAAAGTGTCATCCAATTCATTTTTATATTACATAATATAGTAATTCAACTACAATAATGTAGGGAATACATAATAAGAACGAAAAATAAAATAAAATTATAGTAATATAGTATATGAAGACGACATTACAAGTTTATTAGAATAAAAAAAAAATATAAATTTCCGCGGTGCATGCAACCATCAATCAATCAATCTTTCTTCTTCTTTTTCTTTCATCCTCTTCTCAGTTTTCAGATCCGGCACCTTGTAGTTGCGTTCCTCCTCGTCTGCAGCTCCTCCTCCTCCTTCGAGCACTACGCGCATTCTGACACGAAGGTCGGCGAACTCCTCCTCAGCGCGAAAAGTGGGCGTAGGATGCGCACCCTTCCACCCTCTTTCGGGATGCGAACGCATGTGTCCAAACAGTGCATGCAACCACATATCAATCAATCTTTCTTTTTCTTTATCTTTCTTTCTTGTTCTTCTCAGTTTTCAGTGTCTGGCGGTGAAGGGTTGTTCAGATCTGGCAACTTGTAGTTGCATTCTTCCTCGTCTTCAGCTCCTCCTCCTTCTTCAGGCGGTGCTGCATTCTGGACACGAAGGTCGGCGAACTCCTCCTCAGCGCGAAAAGTGGGCGGAGGATGCGCACCCTTCCACCCTCGTTCGGGATGCGAACGCATGTGCCCAAACAGTGCCTTTGGCGTCAAGAACTCTCTCCTACATACACTGCACTGCACTGGATTCGGTGCGCCCTGCACTGGAGGAGGAGGATTAATTCCACCTTCGCGATTCCTCTTCCTCGTCACAGCAGGACTATTTCCGCAAAGATGTAGCCCTGTAGGAGCAGACAAACTGCTCCCTCCAATGTGCACAACAGCTTATGCACGCTGCACAAATCTGCTTCCACTAGAGGATGAGGAAGTATACCGCGTAAAGGCGGACAGCCCCGGCCTCCAGGGCTAGAATTACCGCTATTATTAGCGCTTTTTTTTCTGAGAGAAACGAATATTCAAACTTTTTTATTTTATTATGATGTTAGACGAAGTTGTATTTTATGGTCCCATATTAATTATGTTGTAAGAAACCTTGAGTGACAACCAAATTAACTCTCGCTTTCATGAGTATGTACCTCTAAGTAATAAATTTCGTCAAAATAAAATAAAATTATAGTAATATAGTATATGAAGACGACATTACAAGTTTACTAAAATAAAATAAAAATAAAAATTATAGTAATTCAATTTTCAGAGTCTGGGGGTGGCGGGTTGTTAAGATCGGACACCTTGTAGTTGCGCCCCTCCTCGTCTTCAGCTCCTCCTTCAGATGCTCCTCCTCGTCTTCAGCTCATCCAATAGTGTTGCATCCTCGACACGAAGGTCCACAAACTCCTCGTTCACCCGGAAGGTGGACGGAGGATGAGCGCTAGCTCTTCCACCCTCTTTTGGGATGTGCACTACCTCCACCGGAGGATCGATTGCCACCTTCATGTTTCCTCTTCCTCGCCGTAGGATTATTCCCACCTTCACAATTCCCACTATTTGATGCCAATGTGCATTGCACATTTCGTGCATTATCCGTGCATAATTCAGGCACAAGCTAGCTATTCTTTTTTGATTTTTTAAATTGATATAAAGTGTCATCTAATTCATTTTTATATTACATATTATATATGAATTCAACTACAATAATGTAGGGAATACATAATAAGAACGAAAAATAAAATAAAATTATAGTAACATAGTATATGAAGACGACATTACAAGTTTACTAAAAAAATATATATATATATAAATTTCCGCCAATCAATCAATCTTTCTTCTTATTTTTCTTTCATCTTCTTCTCAGTTTTTAGATCCGGCAGCTTGTAGTTGCGTTCCACCTCGTCCTCAGCTTCTCCTCCTCCTTCTTCTTCGGGCACTACGCGTATTCTGACACGATGGTCGGCGAACTCCTCCTCAGCGCGAAAAGTGGGCGGAGGATGCGCACCCTTCCACCCACTTTTGGGATGCGAACGCATGCGTCCAAACAGTGCATGTAACCACATATCAATCAATCTTTCTTTTTCTTTATCTTTCTTTCTTGTTCTTTAGAGTTTTCAGTGTCTGGCGGTGGAGGGTTGTTCAGATCTGGAACCTTGTAGTTGCATTCTTCCTCGTCTTCAGCTCCTCCTCCTTCTTCAGGCGGCGCTGCATTCTGGACACGAAGGTCGGCGAACTCCTCCTCAGCGCGAAAAGTGGGCGGAGGATGCGCACCCTTCCACCCTCGTTCGGGATGCGAACGCATGTGCCCAAACAGTGGCTTTGGCATCAAGAACTCTCTCCCACATACACTGCACTGCACTGGATTCGGTGTGCCCTGCACTGGAGGAGGAGGATTAATTCCACCTTCGTGATTCCTATTCCTCGTTGCTGCATGACTATTTCCGCAGAGTTGTAGCCCTGAAGGAGTAGACAAACTGCTCCCTCCAACGTGCATAACAACTTGTGCACGCTGCAGAAATCCGCTTCCACTAGAGGACGAGGAAGAATACCGCGTAAAGGCGGACAACCCCGGTACGCCCATTGCTGATGGAGACACAACACCTCTAGCCCAGCTTTGAGGCGCCAAAGGGGTTCCCCGGCCTCCAGGGCTAGAATTACCGCTATTATCAGCGTTTTTTTTCTAAGAGAAACGAATATTCGACATTTTTTTATTTTATTATGATGTTAGACGAAATTGTATTTTACGGTCCCATATTAATTATGTTGTAAGAAACCTTGAGTGACAGCCAAATTAACTCTCGCTTTCATGAGTATGTACCTTTAAGTAATAAATTTCGTCAAAATAAAATAAAATTATAGTAATATAGTATATTAAGACGACATTACAAGTTTACTTAAATAAAAAAAAAATTATAGCAATTCAACACATTGTCGTCGGGTTGTTAAGATCCGACACATTGTAGTTGCGCCCCTCCTCGTCTTTAGCACCTCCTTCAGATGCTCCTCCTCGTCTTCAGCTCGTCCATTAGTGCTGCATCCTCGACACGAAGGTCCACAAACTCCTCCTTCACGTAGAAGGTGGGCGGAGGATGAGTGCTAGCTCTTCCGATGTGCACTGCCTCCACCGGAGGATCGATTGCCACCTTAACGATTCCTCTTCCTCACCGTAGGACTATTCCCACTGTTTGATGCCAATGTGCATTACACATTTCGTGCATTATCCGTGCATAATTCAGGCACAAGCTAGCTATTCTCTTTTGATTTTTTAAATTGATATAAAGTGTCATCCAATTCATTTTTATATTACATAATATAGTAATTCAACTACAATAATGTAGGGAATACATAATAAGAACGAAAAATAAAATAAAATTATAGTAATATAGTATATGAAGACGACATTACAAGTTTATTAGAATAAAAAAATATATAAATTTCCGCGGTGCATGCAACCATCAATCAATCAATCTTTCTTCTTCTTTTTCTTTCATCCTCTTCTCAGTTTTCAGATCCGGCACCTTGTAGTTGCGTTCCTCCTCGTCTTCAGCTCCTCCTCCTCCTTCGAGCACTACGCGCATTCTGACACGAAGGTCGGCGAACTCCTCCTCAGCGCGAAAAGTGGGCGTAGGATGCGCACCCTTCCACCCTCTTTCGGGATGCGAACGCATGTGTCCAAACAGTGCATGCAACCACATATCAATCAATCTTTCTTTTTCTTTATCTTTCTTTCTTGTTCTTCTCAGTTTTCAGTGTCTGGCGGTGAAGGGTTGTTCAGATCTGGCAACTTGTAGTTGCATTCTTCCTCGTCTTCAGCTCCTCCTCCTACTTCAGGCGGTGCTGCATTTTGGACACGAAGGTCGGCGAACTCCTCCTCAGCGCGAAAAGTGGGCGGAGGTTGCGCACTGATGTAGATAAATATGTCGCTCTCTGAGAAGTCGACACGTGGAAACGGGATAAATTATGATACTTGTGATTAGGTCAATATATTGAAGAAACAGGATTAATATACCCCTGGGCTTAAGCAGGGAAATCAGAGAAATCAGGGTGATTGGGCCTTTGGCCCATATTTGGAGAGATTAAGACCCCTTGGGCCTGAAAAGATCCAGCCCAAATATGGAATGAATAGTCCATCTTTCTTAGTCAAGTCAAATAAGTGGATTAACGCACGAAGATAGGGGGCGGATATATAAAAGAACCAAGTCTCCAGGGAGAGTGAGACCGATTCTTTAGGGATTTGAGGCCTGATTTACAGGAATGGGCCGAGAATGTAGGGAGAATGAGTCTTTCCCTCTCCGAAGAGAGGGGCCAGGTATATAAGCAGGTTCTTTCCACATTCTTAATTACGTTCTTTAACACCATACATACGTTTTTTTACATAATACATGCATTCTTACGAAATATACACTGATTTGAGAAGAAACACCACTATATTCGCCGGAATTTCCCTAGAGCTACAGGGGAATTCCTCTTTGATTTCTCCTACGATTGATTCTGACTTGAGCGTCGGAGCTTCTACGCCGGAGCCCTCCTCCGGTGTACTTTTGCAGGTTATTTTCGGATTTCCAAGGAGATTTACTTGAAGATTGCCAAGGATAAAATGAGAGATTGGGCTCGTGATTAATAGTGCTCGCAAGGGAACGATCGACATCCGAAGGCGTTCTTTTTCGACGCATCAACTGGCGCCGTCTGTGGGAAACTAGATCTAAGACGTGAGATTTATTTCCTAACTATTGGAGGTGAACATGAGCTTGTTAGACGAACTACTAAAGAGGGAAAGAATATATTTTCCTCCCCTATACGACCTGAATTTGGAATTCCAGTGGGAGGAAAAACTCCACTACCTATTTTCCTTCCTCCCCCTCCGAAGAATTTGGTTGAAACTTCGGGAAAATGACTTGCATTCGTTCCTTCAGGGGAAAATCCGCCCCTTACACCAATAGAAGTCCAGAATCTGAGGGAAGAGACTCTAGACACTCCTATCCCTACTGAGGGTGACATGTCTGGAGCCCTCGGGAGTGGACCTAGCAGGGAGATACCTCCAGCAGCTACAGGTTCAGAATTGCTGGTATTGACTACTGAACAACTGAATGTTATAATAACACGATCCAGGGAGAAGGTGATGGTTGTCCAGGGCGCTCCAGCCCCTATAGCCTTCCCGAGGGCGACTGAGGCTGTAGGTCAGAAATGACCTGAACATATACCTGGAATCTCACAAGTCTTTTCGAGGGTTTGACGAACATATACCTGGAATCTCACAAGTCTTTTCGAGTATTTGATAACTTAAGGGAGGTATCTTTGCACTCTTTATGTAAATTGAAATTGAAATATCACTTGAAAGACGTTTTTGTTGATGATCTAGTGTTAAGTACTTCTGAAAAATTAGTTTGTATAAGAAATATAAGTCTATAATGAGAACATGTGTGTAGTCTGATAAAAAGTGATTGTGATAATATTTGCATCAATAGTCATTTTCTGACTATTATGTTGAAAAATGTGATATATGAGATAGCATGCATTGTCTTGGCTAATTGATTGATACTAATCTGATACTTGAATGAGACTCGTCGATGCGATGAATTTGAGTGAGAAGAATAATTTACCTGTGATAGATAGAACCATAATAAACTATTATATGTTGTGATTTGCATAAATGACTACTCCTTAACTAAGATGTTGTGGAGAATGATTTAAATCTATTTAGTTTAGCGTGGATGTTAATCGTTTCAATCAATATGTTGCAAAAATATGAGACGTATTGTATATGTGGAAAGATTTGCACGAGAATACACCTTTTATTGAATGAGCATTAGAATATTGACAGAACACGTACTAAATCTTGGTACAAATTGTTATTTAACATTTTTGTTTCGAGAAATTTTGAGGAGGTCCAGCCCAGAAATCCTTAAGAACTCTGGGAGTGCTGAAAACGCAAGAGGTTCTGGAGGGATATTTAGGTCCCCGAGTGCTGGCAGAGATATAGAGTATTCCAGTCCCCGAGGGCTGGCAGCGATATGGAGTATTCCAGTCCCCCAGGGCTGGCAGAGATATGAAGTATTCCAGTCCATGAGGGTTACCAGAGATATGAACATGAATTGGCCAGGACCTAAGAGCCCAGGTCCGTGAGGGCTAGCAGAGATATGCTGAGTACATTAGTACTACTGGTTAGTACAAGTGTTAATTCTTGTAGATATTATTATGAGCATGTCTTTAAGAGATTGACATATATGATACGAGGCTACTCTTTTCCGTTGAATTAAGAAGGGTCCCCTTAAGCTTACACGATTGATTTATGTAGATGTTTTATAAATGATATTGGAATTGAGGATTACTTGAAATTTTAGAAGCATGAGTAGGTGATTCATATGTTGAGTTCTATGACTACTTTATGTGGGAGAATTGATGATGACTATGGTTCTGGAAACGAAAACTAGCATAACTATTTTCAAATTGTGTATGATTGACATGTTTCTATACTTTAGATATGATTTCAAATTATAGATTAAGCTTATTCAGGTCCTTGAGATCAAAAAATGAAAAGTGCTACTTCTTACCTTTTTATCTTTAAACAAGGATATGTCTTGAGTTATGTCCTCGTTTAGGACCTTGAAGCTTGCATGTACTGGAAATACTCATTTATGATGAAACATGGAGAATTGAATATTCATTGATTTTCATTTGAAGAGATTATTTGAGTGAGCATGATCCACTTTATTTATGATTTTTAGAGTGGAAGTTGATTTGATTTGTTTGTTCGATGCTATGAAGTTTTATTTTTGAAAAGATAATGAATTTTTAATATTGCATGAGATGATCCTTTTAAAGTGATGAAACGTGGTTTGAGCATTTTGAAGTACTTAAGGGCCAATAGCCCTAAGTAACCGAAATAATAAGTCCGAAAACTAGAGTTGATGGAAGGATGGAGATGATTGGAGGAGACTGGAGAGAAATCATCACAGAGCTGAACAAAGACCCAGGGGCTCCACTGTCCCGAGAGGCCCGAGCCTTAAGGCTGAAATACTGCACCCTGCAAGGTCAGTTATACAAGGATCACCTAGAGTTCCACAAATAAGAGGTTAACAAGTTGATCCCCTTCTGAGATTGGAGATTAGAGAAATTAATCGTCTTGCCATGATAGGAGGTCCTAGAGGGGGTCCAGGTCTCAGGTTTGAGATCAAAGGAGACTTTATTTACATTATTTGGTTATTTCATGTTTGAACTATATAATTGATGCTTATGACGCTTATCCGAGCACTGGAGAGCCTATGTAGGAAGCCCTTTTTGATGTATTTTTACAGGATTGATTTGAGACTGATATACGAGTAAGCCTGGAGATTTACATGTCACTCTTAAGCTGAACCAGAACATAATGAAGGAGTTCCCTTTAGGAGCTCCCTAAACTTGAGTTGAGTATCCAAGACCTTGAGGTATATCAGAGATAAGAGAACACGAGTGAACAGTTGAGGGACGCCGAGTCCCTGAGAAATTCGATGGGTAATTTTACCCTCTCGGTAGAGGGGGTAGGGCGGTTGGCATGAGTCAGGTATGACTTGCATTTACTGTTTGTGAATTTAATAAGATATGATGTTTTGAGATATTCCTGAGATTCTTTGCATGAGATAACTGTTAGGGGTCTGCATAATGAGTGCCGAAATAACGAATATGTTTTGGGAAACTGAAATATAGCATGATAGGGACATTGCAAGATAGAGAAATTTACACCAATTCATACATGTCCGAATAGAGAATACCTAGGAAAAATTCCTAAAGTTCCTATTCACGACAGCCTCTAAAGCTAGGGGGAGTAGGGGGTACAGTGGTACAGTAGCGGAAGACATGATTAACTCGTCGATGAACCCTATCCCTAGCGACTCTCGCGACTCTCAAAACTCTTACGAGTATAAACAAACTCTTACGAGTATAAACAAACTCTCACGAGTATAAACAAACTCTTACGAGTATAAACAAACTCTTACGAGTATAAACTAACTCTTACGAGTATAAACAAACTCTTACGCGTATAAACTAACTCTTACGAGTATAAACTAACTCTTACGAGTATAAACCAACTCTTACGAGTATAAACAAACTCTTACGAGTATAAATAAACTCTTACGAGTATAAACTAACTCTTACGAGTATAAACAAACTCTTACGAGTATAAACTAACTCTTACGAGTATAAACCAACTCTTACGAGTATAAACCAACTCTTACGAGTATAAACCAACTCTTACGAGTATAAACTAACTCTTACGAGTATAAACAACTTAAGGGAGAGTATAATCCCTACGAATTCTAACTTTTGGGAGAGTATAATCCCTAGGAACTCTTACGAGTATAAACAAACTCTTACGAGTATAAACTAACTCTTACGAGTATAAACAAACTCTTACGAGTATAAACAACTCTCACGAGTATAAACAACTCTTACGAGTATAAACAACTCTCACGAGTATAAACAACTCTTACGAGTATAAACAACTCTCACGAGTATAAACAACTCTTACGAGTATAAACAACCTAAGGGAGAGTATAATCCCTAATATTCTAACCTTTGGAGAATATGATCCCTAAAAACTCTAGCGTTAAGAGACAGACTAGAAGCATTATCAAATCACCCAGTAAGTACAGGGATATAAGCCCTATCTTCTCATTAAGGTTCTTCTAGGAGCTTTAGAGCCTTTACGTGTCAAGAAAATGCTGAAAACATGCTAAATTCATAAGAAAAGAAAGAGCAGGGGAGGAACCACATTATGTGTCTAAACAGCAGAAATATAGATATATATGTATACGCATGCCAGGGAATAATATGCAGGTACGATGCTGAGCAAAAGTAAAGCAGGAATATTCAAGACTTAGGGCACCATGCCTAAGCCCTCCACAGAAAAACCCCGGAGTGTGGAGTCTCCGGAAAATACCAAAAAGGGCCTTAAAGGCCTTAACAAAATAAAAAGTGTTTTAAAAGTACCAAATTGTTATCAGGGAAATAAAGTTATGAAGAGAGGGGAACATCATTCTTCCCCTCGGAACCTTCTCCTGCCTCCTCAGCTCGCCCACTGGAATCGCCTCCCTCTGCCCTCTCCGTCAGAGCACCTGCTGCCACGGTAGCCACTTGTAATACTCAGAAATTTTATAATTATAATAATAATATAAATTAATCTAGTAAATACTTAATTTATATATTATGTCAAAAGTAATTATAATATATTCGTATGTATATTTAATACAAATAATTGTATCAACTATTTTTCATATAAAATATAAGTATTAATAACCTTATACGTTACATGCATTTTTTTATTGCTTTGAACCCCCTGTTTCCATGCATGCGTTTTTATGATTAAGAGAATTAAAGTTAATGTATTTAAATGATTAATTTCCCATGCATGCGTTTCTTATGATTAAAAGAATTAAAAATGGTTTTGAATGATTGTAACAGTAATCTTTTCATATTTATAAAAGGCTTCTCTTATCTCCCCATATGTTAAATATATATATATATATATATATATGTGTGCGCATACTCAATACATAGTATTAGAAATCTAAACGTTCCCATTTATTTCCACTATTTAACTCTTAAGTTTCCCCATGCGTTTTCACTTATGAGAATAATTAAAGTAATTAAATTGATGTAACTTATGATTTTAATGGTGCACATGTATGCTTCCCTCACACCAAATACCAATGCTATATATATATGAAAAATTGAGTTTAGTTTAGTACTCTCGAAAGAAAACTATATTCTTTGTTATTTTATGTATCGCACGGCAAGGCGACAATATAACTATGATAAATATTTCATGCGAGGCTATCACGTATACATTCATCTATCGAGGCAACGGTAATCGCAAGAAGGACTAAAGCCAGAATTCGTCCATTGTATATTTTCACTCGATTTCAAGGTGGGGATTTCTATTTAATTGTTTGTCACTATTAAATGCGATTTGTAATTTTATTGTTACTAATGTGAATTATGTATGAGAAGTTGAGAAGTACAGAAATACAGGTCTTATGACCTTTATAAACGAGAAGTTGAGACAAACAGGTCATTTGACCTTTATAAACGAGAAGTTGAGAAGTAGGTCTTCTGACCTTTATAAACGAGAAGTTGAGACAAACAGGTCATTTGACCTTTATAAACGAGAAGTTGAGAAGTAGGTCTTCTGACCTTTATAAACGAGAAGTTGAGAAGTACTGGCAATACATTAAATGCATGTTTATGTTTGTGATAATTTAATTGCCTGTTGTATTTAGTTTTGACAAGCTTGTCCCCACTGAGCTGTGGTTTGCTCACCCCTTCATTTTAACATTTTCAGATTTACGAGCTGGTGGCGAGGAGGAGCGGTGGATGGCAATCATTTAATAAAATAATTGAGACGTTGTAGTTCCCTTTATATTCTAAAATTAGTTTGAGTTGATATTTAATTTTGTAAGCTTCCGTTGATTGCTAATTATTTTTATTGTAAAATCAACTTGTAAGCTTTATCTCTTAAGTGCAAATTTTGGTTCATGCCCTTAAAATTTTAAATCGTTAATTATATTTTGTAAAATACTATTTTTAAAATTGGGGCGTGACAGAGTGGTATCAGAGCGGGTCTACGTTCTTGTAGACTTGCAAAATTATATCTTTTGAGTTGAGTAAGTTAAAATTATATTTATGAATGAGTAAATTTTAGAAAAAGTTATGTCGTCCATCACCGCCTCACCGCTCCAGCTCAAGCTCCTTAAGGTACATATTATTATAATTTCTTATATCGATTTGCTATGCGAAATTTACATGTTATTATATTACTATACTACTGCTAATGTTATCAATATGATGTGTTTCTATATTATGTCACGATTATAATACTGTATTTCGAGGACGAAATTTTATTAAGTGGGGTAGAATGTAATACTCAGAAATTTTATAATTATAATAATAATATAAATGAATCTAGTAAATACTTAATTTATATATTATGTCAAAAGTAATTATAATATATTCGTATGTATATTTAATACAAATAATTGTATCAACTATTTTTCATATAAAATATAAGTATTAATAACCTTATACGTTACATGCATTTTTTTATTGCTTTGAACCCCCTGTTTCCATGCATGCGTTTTTATGATTAAGAGAATTAAAGTTAATGTATTTAAATGATTAATTTCCCATGCATGCGTTTCTTATGATTAAAAGAATTAAAAATGGTTTTGAATGATTGTAACAGTAATCTTTTCATATTTATAAAAGGCTTCTCTTATCTCCCCATATGTTAAATATATATATATATATATATGTGTGTGCATACTCAATACATAGTATTAGAAATCTAAACGTTCCCATTTATTTTCACTATTTAACTCTTAAGTTTCCCATGCGTTTTCACTTATGAGAATAATTAAAGTAATTAAATTGATGTAACTTATGATTTTAATGGTGCACATGTATGCTTCCCTCACACCAAATACCAATGCTATATATATATGAAAAATTGAGTTTAGTTTAGTACTCTCGAAAGAAAACTATATTCTTTGTTATTTTATGTATCGCACGGCAAGGCGACAATATAACTATGATAAATATTTCATGCGAGGCTATCACGTATACATTCATCTATCGAGGCAACGGTAATCGCAAGAAGGACTAAAGCCATAATTCGTCCATTGTATATTTTCACTCGATTTCAAGGTGGGGATTTCTATTGAATTGTTTGTCACTATTAAATGCGATTTGTAATTTTATTGTTACTAATGTGAATTATGTATGAGAAGTTGAGAAGTACAGAAATACAGGTCTTATGACCTTTATAAACGAGAAGTTGAGACAAACAGGTCATTTGACCTTTATAAACGAGAAGTTGAGAAGTAGGTCTTCTGACCTTTATAAACGAGAAGTTGAGACAAACAGGTCATTTGACCTTTATAAACGAGAAGTTGAGAAGTAGGTCTTCTGACCTTTATAAACGAGAAGTTGAGAAGTACTGGCAATACATTAAATGCATGTTTATGTTTGTGATAATTTAATTGCCTGTTGTATTTAGTTTTGACAAGCTTGTCCCCACTGAGCTGTGGTTTGCTCACCCCTTCATTTTAACATTTTCAGATTTACGAGCTGGTGGCGAGGAGGAGCGGTGGATGGCAATCATTTAATAAAATAATTGAGACGTTGTAGTTCCCTTTATATTCTAAAATTAGTTTGAGTTGATATTTAATTTTGTAAGCTTCCGTTGATTGCTAATTATTTTTATTGTAAAATCAACTTGTAAGCTTTATCTCTTAAGTGCAAATTTTGGTTCATGCCCTTAAAATTTTAAATCGTTAATTATATTTTGTAAAATACTATTTTTAAAATTGGGGCGTGACACCACTGGAGTTGTGTTTTCCACATGAATAGGGAAAGCCATATCCTTCGCCGGTGTAAGATCATCCAATTTCAGGGCTGCATCCTTCAATTCCAAGACCGCCTTCCTCATCCCAGGTAACCACCAAGGGGTATTGATGTCTTCCTTAGCATCTCCAGGGAACTTAGGGGGAGTGTCCAGTTCTTCTAACCGGAGGGCACGAGTATACTGACCATTAAATCCTGGAGCAGAATGTTCAGCCACGGCGTTGGAAAATCCATGATCAATGAAATGGGGGATATATGCACCCATCGCCCCCAAAAAGCTGCTACTCTGAAGAAAGGCCTCCAATCACTCCCGATGCAAGGTACCTAGAAATTTTTGACCTATGGCAGAGGTAAACAAGGACTCTATACATGATTTCATACCAGCCAGAGGAAGAGTAACCTCCAGCTGTTCAACCCGTTTACCAAACTCTTTCTTCAGCGAAGAAATCTCCCCCGAAAGAGTCGTTTGGAGTACTTTACACCTCTGATTAGCGTCCTGTAACTCTGCTTCGAGAATATCCTTCTTCACCTTCTCCAACTCTACTTGGCTGTGGAGATCATCCACTAGTTGAAGGGACTGGAGAGCTCGTTCAGACACATTGGAGAATAGGAGACCAAACTACACAATGTATTATCTAAAGAAGTAAGACAAGTATACTTTTTCTTATTAAAATTACCTAGAAATGTACCTACACGAAGAGACTACCTGGGTAAAGCTGTGAGCGGCATGCACAACCCGCTCTCCGAAGGACAGAGCATTAAGGGCCTCAGTGGCAGGGGTCGGAGTATAACGCTCTATAAAAGCCAGGAGATGGTCGACATTAATCTCATCCGGAGCATCGGAAGCGACATTAGGCAGAGAGGATTTGGTCTTAGACTTCTTCTTCTTGGAAGCATCAGAGACAGGAGGCAACGTGGAAACCAGGGCTTTCTCAGTAGAGGACCTGGTACGCTTAGCGACTGACCCGGTGGCAGGTTTCACTGGGGAAAGAGGAATTTGAGCCTTTGAGGAACTTTCGGACGCCGGAGACTTAGTAACCATTGAGAGAGGAGCGGCATCACGCGAAATCTGAGTTAACCAACTCATCGCTGCACAAAGAAATATGAAATGACATTAATAAACATAGCAGGTTAAAGTCTTGAGGACAACACCAAGAGAGGAAAAATGGTATTACCATCATCGGGACCTAAAGGATAATCGGGGCGACCAAAACCGAAATGAGAGAGAGCTCTAGGATTCTTACAGATACTCATCACATCAAAAAAGGCATGGAGCTTTCTGAAGGTAATTATTAAGAAAGTAATTGAGTCTGCAGCATTTCGAGGAGTATTTTAAGGAATGGATTATCTCTTTAATATTTATCTCAGTGTTATTGTTTTCCTACTCTCCTAAAAATTATTCCTTTTATGAGAGTAGGGGGGAGTGGTTGATGTAGATAAATATGTCGCTCTCTGAGAAGTCGACACGTGGAAACGGGATAAATTATGATAGTTGTGATTAGGTCAATATATTGAAGAAACATGATTAATACACCCATGGGCTTAAGCAGGGAAATCAGAGAAATCAGGGTGATTGGGCCTTTGGCCCATATTTGGAGAGATTAAGACCCCTTGGGCCTGAAAAGATCCAGCCCAAATATGGAATGAATAGTCCATCTTTCTTAGTCAAGTCAAATAAGTGGATTAACCCACGAAGATAGGGGGCGGATATTTAAAAGAACCAAGTCTCCAGGGAGAGTGAGACCGATTCTTTAGGGATTTGAGGCCTGATTTACAGGAATGGGCCGAGAATGTAGGGAGAATGAGTCTTTCCCTCTCCGAAGAGAGGGGCCAGGTATATAAGCAGGTTCTTTCCACATTCTTAATTACGTTCTTTAACACCATACATACGTTTTTTACATAATACATGCATTCTTACGAAATATACACTGATTTGAGAAGAAACACCACTATATTCGCCGGAATTTCCCTAGAGCTATAGGGGAATTCCTCTTTGATTTCTCCTACGATTGATTCTGACTTGAGCGTCGGAGCTTCTACGCCGGAGCCCCCTCCGGTGTACTTTTGCAGGTTATTTTCGGATTTCCAAGGAGATTTACTTGAAGATTGCCAAGGATAAAACGAGAGATTGGGCTCGTGATTAATAGTGCTCGCAAGGGAACGATCGACATCCGAAGGCGTTTTTTTTCGACGCATCACGCACCCTTCCACCCTCATTCGGGATGCGAACGCATGTGCCCAAACAGTGCCTTTGGCGTCAAGAACTCTCTCCTACATACACTGCACTGCACTGGATTCGGTGCGCCCTGCACTGGAGGAGGAGGATTAATTCCACCTTCGCGATTCCTCTTCCTCGTCACAGCAGGACTATTTCCGCAAAGCTGTAGCCCTGTAGGAGCAGACAAACTGCTCCCTCCAATGTGCACAACAGCTTGTGCACGCTGCACAAATCTGCTTCCACTAGAGGATGAGGAAGTATACCGCGTAAAGGCGGACAGCCCCGACCTCCAGGGCTAGAATTACCGCTATTATTAGCGCTTTTTTCTGAGAGAAACGAATATTCAAACTTTTTTATTTTATTATGATGTTAGACGAAGTTGTATTTTATGGTCCCATATTAATTATGTTGTAAGAAACCTTGAGTGACAACCAAATTAACTCTCGCTTTCATGAGTATGTACCTCTAAGTAATAAATTTCGTCAAAATAAAATAAAATTATAGTAATATAGTATATGAAGACGACATTACAAGTTTACTAAAATAAAATAAAAATAAAAATTATAGTAATTCAATTTTCAGAGTCTGGGGGTGGCGGGTTGTTAAGATCGGACACCTTGTAGTTGCGCCCCTCCTCGTCTTCAGCTCCTCCTTCAGATGCTCCTCCTCGTCTTCGGCTCATTCAATAGTGTTGCATCCTCGACACGAAGGTCCACAAACTCCTCGTTCACGCGGAAGGTGGACGGAGGATGAGCGCTAGCTCTTCCACCCTCTTTTGGGATGTGCACTACCTCCACCGGAGGATCGATTGCCACCTTCATGTTTCCTCTTCCTCGCCGTAGGACTATTCCCACCTTCACAATTCCCACTATTTGATGCCAATGTGCATTGCACATTTCGTGCATTGCACATTTCGTGCATTATCCGTGCATAATTTAGGCACAAGCTAGCTATTCTTTTTTGATTTTTTAAATTGATATAAAGTGTCATCTAATTCATTTTTATATTACATATTATATATGAATTCAACTACAATAATGTAGGGAATACATAATAAGAACGAAAAATAAAATAAAATTATAGTAACATAGTATATGAAGACGACATTACAAGTTTACTAAAAAAAAATATATATATATAAATTTCCGCCAATCAGTCAATCTTTCTTCTTATTTTTCTTTCATCTTCTTCTCAGTTTTTAGATCCGGCAGCTTGTAGTTGCGTTCCACCTCGTCCTCAGCTTCTCCTCCTCCTTCTTCTTCGGGCACTGCGCGTATTCTGACACGATGGTCGACGAACTCCTCCTCAGCGCGAAAAGTGGGCGGAGGATGCGCACCCTTCCACCCACTTTTGGGATGCGAACGCATGCGTCCAAACAGTGCATGTAACCACATATCAATCAATCTTTCTTTTTCTTTATCTTTCTTTCTTGTTCTTTAGAGTTTTCAGTGTCTGGTGGTGGAGGGTTGTTCAGATCTGGCACCTTGTATTTGCGTTCTTCCTCGTCTTTAGGTCCTCCTCCTTCTTCAGGCGACCCTGCATTCTGTGCACGAAGGTTTGCAAACTCCTCCTCAGCGCGAAAAGTGGGCGGAGGATGCACACCCTTCCACCCTCGTTCGGGATGCGAACATATGTGCAACAGTGCCTTTGGCGTCAAGAACTCTCTCCTACATACATTGCCCTGCACTGGATTCGGTGCGCCCTGCACTGGAGGAGGTAGGATTAGGGCACTAGATTCGGTGCGCCCTGCACTGGAGGAGGAGGATTAATCCCACCTTCGCGATTCCTCTTCATCATCGTAGCAGAACTATTTCCGCAGAGTTGTAGCCCTGCAGGAGCAGACAAATTGCTCCCTCCAACGTGCACAACAACTTGTGCACGCTGTAGTAATCCACTTCCACTAGAGGACGGGGAAGTATCCTGCGTAAAGGCGGACAACCCCGGTACGCCCATTGCTGATGGAGACACAACACCTCTAGCCCAGCTTTGAGGTGCCAAAGGGCTTCCCCGGCCTCTAGGGCTAGAATTACCGCTATTATCAATGCTTTTTTTTTTTCTAAGAGAAACGAATATTCAACATTTTTTATTTTATTATGATGTTAGACGAAGTTGTATTTTACATTCCCATATTAATTATGTTGTAAGAAACCTTGAGTGACAACCAAATTAACTCTCACTTTCATGAGTATGTACCTCTAAGTAATAAATTTCGTCAAAATAAAATAAAATTATAGTAATATAGTATATGAAGATGACATTACAAGTTTACTAAAATAAAAAAAAACTATAGTAATTCAATATTTTCAGAGTCTGGGGGTGGCGGGTTGTTAAGATCCGGCACCTTGTAGTTGCGCCCCTCCTCGTCTTCAGCTCCTCCTTCAGATGCTCCTCCTCGTCTTCAGCTCATCCATTAGTGCTGCATCCTCGAAACGAAGGTCCATAAACTCCTCCTTCACGCGGAAGGTGGGCGGAAGATGAGCACTAACTCTTTCGATGTGCACTGCCTCCACCGGAGGATCGATTGTCACCTTCACGATTCCTCTTCCTCGCCGTAGGACTATTCCCACCTTCCCAATTCCCAGTGTTTGATGCCAATGTGCATTGCACATTTCGTGCATTATCCGTGCATAATTCAGGCACAAGCTAGCTATTCTCATTTGATTTTTTAAATTGATATAAAGTGTCATCTAATTCATTTTTATATTACATATTATATAGGAATTCAACTACAATAATGCTGGTAATCTATAATAAGAACGAAAAATAAAAAAAAAATGCAAATTTGTTGACCATGTTCGTCAAGATTAATGACTGCGTCTGGGGTACTATCAAGTCAAGAGATCGACGTACTATATATTTCGTGTGATTACAATGAATAAGAGAGCTATTTATAGAGAAAAAAATATTTTACATTCTGTAACTTAGGCCTAATTCAATTTATATCCTTTAAGTTTTCATATTTTCAATTGGGATTCCGGCCAAATAGTCAAATTTACGTCCTTTAAGTTTAAAAATTAAAATTTAATAATTAATTAGTATTTTTTAAATGAGACTTGAGTGGAAGTTCCACGCCTTATTCGACTATAGAACCGTCCCAACTTCATTAAAAATCAGACTTGAGCGAAAGTTTCGCGCTTTAATCGACTGTATAACCGTCCCAAATTCATTAAAAATTGGACTTGAGTGGAAGTTCCGTGCCTTAATCCAATGTATAACTGTCCCAAATTCATTTTAATGAGATTTTTTAATTTTTATTTTAATCATTTTTGAAATTTTAATTTATAGACTTTTATTTTTAGAATTTTATAATTTTATGAGATTTTCAATTTTTAATAAGATTTTTAGAAAAAAATTACTATTAATTTACACATTTTTCAGGTTTTAAGAATTGTAGAATTTTTATTTTAAACAATTTATAAGATTTAATGAGATTTTGTAATTTGATTTTCAGAATGTTAACTATTAATTTCAAATTTAAAAGTAAATTGAAGGGTTAATTGCATAAAAATTCACGACCTTTAGTGTGTTTATCAATTACAACATGTCTTTTTAAAATTTGCAATTCGATATACGAACTAATTAATTGTTGCAATTTGATGCATCGGTCAATATTCCGACAATACTAACGTTGATGTGGCTGCCGGAGATGCCATGTGGATGCCAAGTCGACACCAACTTATTAAAATAAAAAATTCTGAACCTTTTTATTAAATTATAAAACAAATTTTAAAATTCTATTTCTCTATACATCTCACAGCAATAAATCTTCATTATTCAAGAATGTATTATACTTCTCACCATTCAATCATGTCGGCAATGTCTTTTTTTAACAAAAAAAAAGGCGATTTCTTGCCTCGTCTATCAGTCTTATTTTTATATTTTTCTTCTCTTTTGTTTTTTAAATAAGGGTTTCAACATTCCCTGGAGAAAAACAGGGGTTTCAACATCATTTTTTTATACGAACTACATTTGTTTTTGCAACTCGAAAAGAAAAACTTCGAACTACTACTTGCAGGGCTCTTCACTATTAGAGGAATACAGAGAACAATACGCTGAATTGACGAAAGATTTGTGAGCAATTTGGAAATGCGATTCGGGGGCGAGGGGCTACGCGTAGATCTTTGAATTTAGGGTTCTATTCTTTTTTTTTTTTTTTTTTCAGAAAGAAGGGTTTTATTCTAAGTGGTTAAAATTGATTTGCAGAAAATATGTTGGAATAAGATTTGGTTTCTAAGTTAAAAACATTTTTTTAAAAAAATTTTTATTTGCAGAGATAAATTTGTAGCGTTTTAATTTTTTTCTAATTAAAAAAGGTTATTTAAAATGTTTACAAATAAATTGTTAAAAAAAAATTATTGAGTTGGTGTCCACTTGGAATCCACGTGCCATCTCCGACGTCCACATCAACGTTAGTATTGCCAGGAAATTGATTGATGTATCGAATTGCAACAATTAATTAGTTCGTGTATCAAATTGTAAATTTTAAAAGGACATGTTATAATTGATAAACACACTAAAGGTCGTGAATTTTTATGCAATTAACCCTAAATTGAACGTAAATATCATGGATATTTTTCACCTATGATTCAGGCACAAGCCATACTCATTTAATTTTTAAAAAGGGTAAAATGTGTTATCATGTAATTCATTTTTATTTAACATATATTTATACACACGCGGGGTTAGGAATTGAAGTAGAGGAATTTTGAGATAAAATAAAAAATGATAATGTAACTCTGGCCATGTCCACAAATAGTTGGGAAAGTTGTTACTTTATCAATTTTGATTATTTTCTCAATATTGGTCCTTTTTGCTGGAAAATAATTTTTTTGATAGGAAATTACTTTAATTTTATATTATGGTCATGTTAATAGTCTCCACCACTCTCATAGAAGCGTCTCTTATTAAGGAAGCAAAATTGTCAATCAATTTCATCTTTCGATTACACCTCCTTGTGAATCGAAAATTCCAAGTGATTTAGGATGATTCTATTCTGCTTGCTGAGCGAGTCATTTTAATACCTTTTTTGTGCCATTGTGTATGCTACAAAAGATTCTCGGCCATTTTTTGGCCAAAACTCAAAATTTTCACCAGAATGGACCATAATTGAGACAAAGATGACAAAAATTGATAAAACAAAAACTTACATGACTATTTGCGGTCACGATAAAGTTACAGGAGCATTTGTAATTTTATATCGAGAATATATAATAAGAATAATAAAAAAACATACAAATTTGATGAACTAGTTCATCAAGATTGACGACTACGTCTGGGGAACTACTATCTCTAAGACGGAGACGACATTAGCTGTGGTCTATGTGGGCTGTCCGAGGAAAGTGTTCGCCATCTCTTCTTCGCCATCAAATTTGGTCCTTGTGTTACTCCTGGCTCGATTGCCCAATGCCTTGCAGCCCCAAACCCGCGACGCATCTGCTGCAATGTCTCGACATTCTAGGTGGCAAATAGAGAAAACATGTTTTAGAGTGCATTTTGGTCGGGAAATAATTATTTACGTCCCATAACTTTACAACTTTTTCAAAAATGTCCCAAAAAAGTACGTTAAGTTTTCCAATTACGTCCCAAATTTTAACTAACTTTTCCAATTACATCCCAAAGTCACCGGAAACATCAAAACGACGTCGTATTACGTCATGGTTACGACGTCGTTTTGATATTCCGGCGACTTTGGGACGTAATTGGAAAACTTAACTTTTTTGGGACGTTTTTTAAAAAATTAAAAAAATATGAAACTAATAAAATTTTAACACTAATAAACATGACAATATTATATACTCCGTATAATATTTCATAGAATTATTATATACATATAATATATTAAAATGTACACAAATATTAAAATTTTGAATTATATAAGATAAATTAATATTAAAATTATAATTATAAACATCTACTTTAAACATCTAATTTTAAAATTTCATACACTCCTTATTAATTAAAAATTATGAATCGATTTAACTTTAAAAAATTAAATATAAAAATTAATAATTACCATAAGGAATTATGCTAATATTAATATTAATGACCATAAATATAATATTTAACAAAATATCATGTAATTCTGTTCAGTATAATTTTATATTCTAAAATTGAACAAAATAAAGGCTAATTTTTTTTTAATTGTATAAAATAAATTAATATTAAAATTATTTACTTTAAAAATAATGAGTAATAATAAATAAATAAATAATAAAATTTCATATATACATATTAATTAAGAATTGTGAATTGATTTAACTTTAAAAAATAAAAATATTAATAATTAATAATTACGAATTATGCTAATATTAATGACCATAAATATAATATGTTAACAAAATATCATGTAATTCTATTCAGTATAATTTCATGTTCTAAAATTGAATGAAATAAAGGCTAAAATTATTATAAAATAAATAAATGTTATAACGTACTATTTAATATTATCCAAAAACTGTAGTTACTAATTTATTTATATAAATAATATATATATATATATATATATATATATATCGATTATATACATTTATCTAATTTTTATATACTTCAACATTTAATCTTTTATCTATTTTTTTCTCACTTTCATATTTGCACCTTCTCCTTCTTTTCTTTTTCCTTTTTCCAAATTCTCTGTTATCAAATTCAACCTTTCAATTAAACAAAACGTTGCCTCTATTGCAAATTGTCGTACATCATTTGTCGTGGCGAGCACTATGCCAACAAATGCCCTTGGAAAATACGCAAATTTGTTGATCATGTTCGTCAAGATAAATGACTACGTACGTCTGGGTTACTATAGAGTCAAGAGATCTATACGTACTATATATCTCGTGTGATTAATTACAATGAATAAAGAAAATTTCATTTTACATCCTGTAATTTAGGTCTAATTCAATTTATATCTTTTAAGTTTTCAGTTTTTCAATTTACATCCTTTTTGTCGTAAAATTTTAAAACTCGCTGGAATGTGACGAATAAATTGGGATTCCGGCTAAATAGTCTAATTTATGTCCTTTAAATTTATTGATAGTGTATTTTTTTTAAAATGTACATTTATTTATCTTATAGTAAAAAAGAAAATGAATGAATCTATATAATTAAAAAATAATGTGGAATTAATATAAAATTAGGTGAATAGATATACTCCCTCGATCCGTCCCAGTGAAAGCTATGAACTTTGAGTACGGAGGTTAAGAAATATATTAGAATAAGTAAATGTAATTGAGATAGGAAAAAAGGGAAAATTGGGTCACTAGTTCCATGATCAGTTTTTAAAACTCAACCTGCAGCAGGAAGCTGTGCCAAAAGGTTATAGTGCATGTCTGATATTTTCATATTCTGCTCTTTAGAGTTTTTAATGTGCTAGAACTTGAGCATCTTTTTAATTGTGATTACGGATTACACCACATATTTTTCCTTGCTGACTTTAATATCAAGTTTTTTTCATTATCCATAGGTAATCCGTCGGTATCTTTTACCAACAAACACTTATTTCGTTAGTAATCTGTCAATAAATGATTTTTTTTTTATGATTAATGCCAGGCATGTTTGGTTTGGGACTCACACACCCTTTTTGTTTTAGTTAGGATTAAAATCAGAATTTCACCGTCAAGCTACATGCGCCCCTAGTTTTATTTATATATTCTAATATTACAATAATACAACATCACTTTCTCTTACACAATTGATTTGACATAAAGTTACATTATATAATACAACGCCGTCTTTTGGGATGTGCACCCTCCACCGGAGGATCGATGGCCACCTTCACGATTCCCCTTCCTCGCTGTAGGACTATAATTCCCACCTTCACGATTCCCGTTGTTTGATGCCAATGTGTGTTGCACATTTATGCATGATCCGTGCATAATTCAAGCACAAACTATTCTCTTTTGATTTTTTAAATTGATATAAACTGTCATCTAATTCATTTTTTTATTACATATTATATAGCAATTCAACTACAATAATGTAGGGAATACATAATGTTGGTCCCAAAAGGAGTGTGACACGTGTATGGGGGGGGGGGATACACGTGTATGTGTTTTTCAAAATCTTTTGCAATTAAAACAACACAAATAATCAGAGTAAAATAAGTTACACAGTATGTCAAGTTCTATGAAAATACCAAATAGAATATTCTAACAGAAATTAACAGTAGGCAACTTGTATGCGGAATAAATGACAGGCCCTATTATACTCCTTGAATAAAATGCACTTAAGTACTAAGTTACCAAATAGCAATAAGATATTATAACAGTGTACTTGTCTTCATGAGTCCTTGCCACTTTCTCGTAACACTTCAGCTTCTTGTCTTCAATGCTACTTGTCTTCATGTGTTTTGTGCTTTCAGGTCATTTGTCATAGATTCAAAGAATAATCTATCTAATAAAAATTAAAGCTCCCTAACATACATGAGCTTTTCTAACCTGAAAATCTAGACTTGGCAAATCATCGTACTTGGGGTTTTACTTAGGGTTTTGGTATCTAATCAAAATCAAATTTTCTTTTATTAATATAAACCATATCCCAACAATGATGATGCAAAAACCTACTATTTCAAAAGATCCATAAGGATTTCTTTTTCAGTAGATTTGACAAAAATAGGACAACTAGCATGTATTTTCTATACTTAGAGAATTTCACATAATAAATTCAGATTATTAACCAAATAGGCTAAGTTCACTGAGTTCTATAAAACTTGATCTAAGCAAGAATCATTTAAAAAAAATGCTAGAGCCTATTTTTCGACAAAAAAAATAGCACAAATAAGAAGACTCAAAATTGTTGTCCAGTGCGTAAGATAGATAACCATTATCCGAAAAAAACAGCACATAGTAAGAGCAGAAAGTTGTAAGTTCTAGCTCTTAAGAAGCAACAATTGTTCAGAATTAAAAATTAAACATAGATAGAAAGTTCATGATAATTTGAATCTTGATTCTACCTTTAGTAGCTTCATTACTTGCCTGCATCTGACTTCTTCTTCAGAAAGGTAGGAAGTTCCTTGAACAGTGGAGTCAGCCCATATGATGCAAAGTGCCTGTTCTTCAAGGCCATGACTTCTTCATTCTTCCCAATCAAGTCTTCATCCTTGACACAAGTTGCACAAACTCATCAGTAATAGCCTTCCTATCAATTCCATTTCCATCAGTCTTCATTGGTGGAGACCAGAAAATCTGTTCAGGAGATTTGACAACTACTTTCTCCTTCTGGGCAGTTCCTAAGATCTTTGTGTACAGTTATGGGTAGTTCTCCATCATAAAACCTTCATACAGACCGTCAATGTCTTCAAAATCTCCCCATCTCTTAACAACATAGAAGAGATGATTCCATACTCTATTTGCTTCTTCCCAAGCACCATTGAGTTCAGCAGGAACCCAACTGTCAGTATGAGGGAGTCTTTTCAAGGTTTCAATCTTCCTCTTAGCTCTGTTCTCCATCATCAGAGCATAAGAAATTTTGTAGGATTTAGAGTTTCCTGGATTAAAATCTTTATGCCTCTTCAACCTGCACTCTTCAACATCTTTGAACATTTTTGTTCTTTCTTCAATAACAAGCTTTCTTACTCTTTTTCTGGTCTATGCATCATGACCAGCTCCTTCAGCAAATATGTTTGCAACTTCTTCAAAACCAGGAGTTTTGTCTTTAGCAGGCTCAACAACAACTTCAGGAATAACTCTCCTAACAGGCAATTTATCTTCCCTTCTTATTAAGGTCAAAGTTTCCATTTCTTCTATGTCCTCATCATCATCAGGTTCACTGGACTTGTATTTCTTGCTTTTCTCATAATCAGAAATCTCAGCAAGCTTCTTTCTCTTTTGAGTGGGTTTCCTTAACTTTCCACTTCTGGTCTTGGGGCAATCCTCCTCCTCTGTAACATCAGTAATTTTCAGTGCTTTGGCTTTCCCCTTGCCAGTGCCTTTGCTTCCTTCCCCCTTACTTTTCTCTTTCCTCTTCTTCTTATCTTCCCCCTTTTTGGCATCATCATATGCCTCAAGGTCAATGTGGTCAGCAGGTTTGGCATCAATATTAGCCACAATAAGTGAAAGTTCTTGTTGATAGGTGTCCATTCTCTTCATCTGAGGAGAGATGGGGTCAATATGACTTAGCAAAAAGGCAGAGATAGTGGAACTTACAGATTCTTCCACTTGCTTCTTCACAGCTTGATCAACTTGGTTTCTCATCACCTTTATTATACCCTCCAAGTTGTCTTTGAATAGGTCAGAAGCAGCATCAAGTGAACTCTTGATGGTTTCTCTAATCAGTTGATCTCTTTGACTCCCCATAGACTGAGTCAATTTTTCAATGTCCTTTGACAGCATCTGAGAAATTTCCTCCTTCTCCTTAGTAACTTCATCCTTTATCTTCAGAATCTCCTCTCTTTCCTTCTTAATCAATTCTTTTTCAGTGTGGAAGTATGTGGTAACAGCATCTGACATGATCTTTGATGACTCACCAATCTTGAGGGTGGAGTCCTTCACTTCTTTTCCAACACTATCAATCTTTTTATCAATCTTATTTCCTAACTATTGGAGGTGAACATGAGCTTGTTAGACGAACTACTAAAGAGGGAAAGAATATATTTTCCTCCCCTATACGACCTGAATTTGGAATTCCAGTGGGAGGAAAAACTCCACTACCTATTTTCCTTCCTCCCCCTCCGAAGAATTTGGTTGAAACTTCGGGAAAATGACTTGCATTCGTTCCTTCAGGGGAAAATCCGCCCCTTACACCAATAGAAGTCCAGAATCTGAGGGAAGAGACTCTAGACACTCCTATCCCTACTGAGGGTGACATGTCTGGAGCCCTCGGGAGTGGACCTAGCAGGGAGATACCTCCAGCAGCTACAGGTTCAGAATTGCTGGTATTGACTACTGAACAACTGAATGTTATAATAACACGATCCAGGGAGAAGGTGATGGTTGTCCAGGGCGCTCCAGCCCCTATAGCCTTCCCGAGGGCGACTGAGGCTGTAGGTCAGAAATGACCTGAACATATACCTGGAATCTCACAAGTCTTTTCGAGGGTTTGACGAACATATACCTGGAATCTCACAAGTCTTTTCGAGTATTTGATAACTTAAGGGAGGTATCTTTGCACTCTTTATGTAAATTGAAATTGAAATATCACTTGAAAGACGTTTTTGTTGATGATCTAGTGTTAAGTACTTCTGAAAAATTAGTTTGTATAAGAAATATAAGTCTATAATGAGAACATGTGTGTAGTCTGATAAAAAGTGATTGTGATAATATTTGCATCAACAGTCATTTTCTGACTATTATGTTGAAAAATGTGATATATGAGATAGCATGCATTGTCTTGGCTAATTGATTGATACTAATCTGATACTTGAATGAGACTCGTCGATGCGATGAATTTGAGTGAGAAGAATAATTTACCTGTGATAGATAGAACCATAATAAACTATTATATGTTGTGATTTGCATAAATGACTACTCCTTAACTAAGATGTTGTGGAGAATGATTTAAATCTATTTAGTTTAGCGTGGATGTTAATCGTTTCAATCAATATGTTGCAAAAATATGAGACGTATTGTATATGTGGAAAGATTTGCACGAGAATACACCTTTTATTGAATGAGCATTAGAATATTGACAGAACACGTACTAAATCTTGGTACAAATTGTTATTTAACATTTTTGTTTCGAGAAATTTTGAGGAGGTCCAGCCCAGAAATCCTTAAGAACTCTGGGAGTGCTGAAAACGCAAGAGGTTCTGGAGGGATATTTAGGTCCCCGAGTGCTGGCAGAGATATAGAGTATTCCAGTCCCCGAGGGCTGGCAGCGATATGGAGTATTCCAGTCCCCCAGGGCTGGCAGAGATATGAAGTATTCCAGTCCATGAGGGTTACCAGAGATATGAACATGAATTGGCCAGGACCTAAGAGCCCAGGTCCGTGAGGGCTAGCAGAGATATGCTGAGTACATTAGTACTACTGGTTAGTACAAGTGTTAATTCTTGTAGATATTATTATGAGCATGTCTTTAAGAGATTGACATATATGATACGAGGCTACTCTTTTCCGTTGAATTAAGAAGGGTCCCCTTAAGCTTACACGATTGATTTATGTAGATGTTTTATAAATGATATTGGAATTGAGGATTACTTGAAATTTTAGAAGCATGAGTAGGTGATTCATATGTTGAGTTCTATGACTACTTTATGTGGGAGAATTGATGATGACTATGGTTCTGGAAACGAAAACTAGCATAACTATTTTCAAATTGTGTATGATTGACATGTTTCTATACTTTAGATATGATTTCAAATTATAGATTAAGCTTATTCAGGTCCTTGAGATCAAAAAATGAAAAGTGCTACTTCTTACCTTTTTATCTTTAAACAAGGATATGTCTTGAGTTATGTCCTCGTTTAGGACCTTGAAGCTTGCATGTACTGGAAATACTCATTTATGATGAAACATGGAGAATTGAATATTCATTGATTTTCATTTGAAGAGATTATTTGAGTGAGCATGATCCACTTTATTTATGATTTTTAGAGTGGAAGTTGATTTGATTTGTTTGTTCGATGCTATGAAGTTTTATTTTTGAAAAGATAATGAATTTTTAATATTGCATGAGATGATCCTTTTAAAGTGATGAAACGTGGTTTGAGCATTTTGAAGTACTTAAGGGCCAATAGCCCTAAGTAACCGAAATAATAAGTCCGAAAACTAGAGTTGATGGAAGGATGGAGATGATTGGAGGAGACTGGAGAGAAATCATCACAGAGCTGAACAAAGACCCAGGGGCTCCACTGTCCCGAGAGGCCCGAGCCTTAAGGCTGAAATACTGCACCCTGCAAGGTCAGTTATACAAGGATCACCTAGAGTTCCACAAATAAGAGGTTAACAAGTTGATCCCCTTCTGAGATTGGAGATTAGAGAAATTAATCGTCTTGCCATGATAGGAGGTCCTAGAGGGGGTCCAGGTCTCAGGTTTGAGATCAAAGGAGACTTTATTTACATTATTTGGTTATTTCATGTTTGAACTATATAATTGATGCTTATGACGCTTATCCGAGCACTGGAGAGCCTATGTAGGAAGCCCTTTTTGATGTATTTTTACAGGATTGATTTGAGACTGATATACGAGTAAGCCTGGAGATTTACATGTCACTCTTAAGCTGAACCAGAACATAATGAAGGAGTTCCCTTTAAGAGCTCCCTAAACTTGAGTTGAGTATCCAAGACCTTGAGGTATATCAGAGATAAGAGAACACGAGTGAACAGTTGAGGGACGCCGAGTCCCTGAGAAATTCGATGGGTAATTTTACCCTCTCGGTAGAGGGGGTAGGGCGGTTGGCATGAGTCAGGTATGACTTGCATTTACTGTTTGTGAATTTAATAAGATATGATGTTTTGAGATATTCCTGAGATTCTTTGCATGAGATAACTGTTAGGGGTCTGCATAATGAGTGCCGAAATAACGAATATGTTTTGGGAAACTGAAATATAGCATGATAGGGACATTGCAAGATAGAGAAATTTACACCAATTCATACATGTCCGAATAGAGAATACCTAGGAAAAATTCCTAAAGTTCCTATTCACGACAGCCTCTAAAGCTAGGGGGAGTAGGGGGTACAGTGGTACAGTAGCGGAAGACATGATTAACTCGTCGATGAACCCTATCCCTAGCGACTCTCGCGACTCTCAAAACTCTTACGAGTATAAACAAACTCTTACGAGTATAAACAAACTCTCACGAGTATAAACAAACTCTTACGAGTATAAACAAACTCTTACGAGTATAAACTAACTCTTACGAGTATAAACAAACTCTTACGCGTATAAACTAACTCTTACGAGTATAAACTAACTCTTACGAGTATAAACCAACTCTTACGAGTATAAACAAACTCTTACGAGTATAAACAAACTCTTACGAGTATAAACTAACTCTTACGAGTATAAACAAACTCTTACGAGTATAAACTAACTCTTACGAGTATAAACCAACTCTTACGAGTATAAACTAACTCTTACGAGTATAAACCAACTCTTACGAGTATAAACTAACTCTTACGAGTATAAACAACTTAAGGGAGAGTATAATCCCTACGAATTCTAACTTTTGGGAGAGTATAATCCCTAGGAACTCTTACGAGTATAAACAAACTCTTACGAGTATAAACTAACTCTTACAAGTATAAACTAACTCTTACGAGTATAAACAAACTCTTACGAGTATAAACAACTCTCACGAGTATAAACAACTCTTACGAGTATAAACAACTCTCACGAGTATAAACAACTCTTACGAGTATAAACAACTCTCACGAGTATAAACAACTCTTACGAGTATAAACAACCTAAGGGAGAGTATAATCCCTAATATTCTAACCTTTGGAGAATATGATCCCTAAAAACTCTAGCGTTAAGAGACAGACTAGAAGCATTATCAAATCACCCAGTAAGTACAGGGATATAAGCCCTATCTTCTCATTAAGGTTCTTCTAGGAGCTTTAGAGCCTTTACGTGTCAAGAAAATGCTGAAAACATGCTAAATTCATAAGAAAAGAAAGAGCAGGGCAGGAACCACATTATGTGTCTAAACAGCAGAAATATAGATATATATGTATACGCATGCCAGGGAATAATATGCAGGTACGATGCTGAGCAAAAGTAAAGCAGGAATATTCAAGACATAGGGCACCATGCCTAAGCCCTCCACAGAAAAACCCCGGAGTGTGGAGTCTCCGGAAAATACCAAAAAGGGCCTTAAAGGCCTTAACAAAATAAAAAGTGTTTTAAAAGTACCAAATTGTTATCAGGGAAATAAAGTTATGAAGAGAGGGGAACATCATTCTTCCCCTCGGAACCTTCTCCTGCCTCCTCAGCTCGCCCACTGGAATCGCCTCCCTCTGCCCTCTCCGTCAGAGCACCTGCTGCCACGGTAGCCACTTGTAATACTCAGAAATTTTATAATTATAATAATAATATAAATTAATCTAGTAAATACTTAATTTATATATTATGTCAAAAGTAATTATAATATATTCGTATGTATATTTAATACAAATAATTGTATCAACTATTTTTCATATAAAATATAAGTATTAATAACCTTATACGTTACATGCATTTTTTTATTGCTTTGAACCCCCTGTTTCCATGCATGCGTTTTTATGATTAAGAGAATTAAAGTTAATGTATTTAAATGATTAATTTCCCATGCATGCGTTTCTTATGATTAAAAGAATTAAAAATGGTTTTGAATGATTGTAACAGTAATCTTTTCATATTTATAAAAGGCTTCTCTTATCTCCGTTAAATATATATATATATATATATATATATATATGTGTGTGCATACTCAATACATAGTATTAGAAATCTAAACGTTCCCATTTATTTCCACTATTTAACTCTTAAGTTTCCCCATGCGTTTTCACTTATGAGAATAATTAAAGTAATTAAATTGATGTAACTTATGATTTTAATGGTGCACATGTATGCTTCCCTCACACCAAATACCAATGCTATATATATATGAAAAATTGAGTTTAGTTTAGTACTCTCGAAAGAAAACTATATTCTTTGTTATTTTATGTATCGCACGGCAAGGCGACAATATAACTATGATAAATATTTCATGCGAGGCTATCACGTATACATTCATCTATCGAGGCAACGGTAATCGCAAGAAGGACTAAAGCCAGAATTCGTCCATTGTATATTTTCACTCGATTTCAAGGTGGGGATTTCTATTTAATTGTTTGTCACTATTAAATGCGATTTGTAATTTTATTGTTACTAATGTGAATTATGTATGAGAAGTTGAGAAGTACAGAAATACAGGTCTTATGACCTTTATAAACGAGAAGTTGAGACAAACAGGTCATTTGACCTTTATAAACGAGAAGTTGAGAAGTAGGTCTTCTGACCTTTATAAACGAGAAGTTGAGACAAACAGGTCATTTGACCTTTATAAACGAGAAGTTGAGAAGTAGGTCTTCTGACCTTTATAAACGAGAAGTTGAGAAGTACTGGCAATACATTAAATGCATGTTTATGTTTGTGATAATTTAATTGTCTGTTGTATTTAGTTTTGACAAGCTTGTCCCCACTGAGCTGTGGTTTGCTCACCCCTTCATTTTAACATTTTCAGATTTACGAGCTGGTGGCGAGGAGGAGCGGTGGATGGCAATCATTTAATAAAATAATTGAGACGTTGTAGTTCCCTTTATATTCTAAAATTATTTTGAGTTGATATTTAATTTTGTAAGCTTCCGTTGATTGCTAATTATTTTTATTGTAAAATCAACTTGTAAGCTTTATCTCTTAAGTGCAAATTTTGGTTCATGCCCTTAAAATTTTAAATCGTTAATTATATTTTGTAAAATACTATTTTTAAAATTGGGGCGTGACAGAGTGGTATCAGAGCGGATCTACGTTCTTGTAGACTTGCAAAATTATATCTTTTGAGTTGAGTAAGTTAAAATTATATTTATGAATGAGTAAATTTTAGAAAAAGTTATGTCGTCCATCACCGCCTCACCGCTCCAGCTCAAGCTCCTTAAGGTACATGTTATTATAATTTCTTATATCGATTTGCTATGCGAAATTTACATGCTATTATATTACTATACTACTGCTAATGTTATCAATATGATGTGTTTCTATATTATGTCACGATTATAATACTGAATTTCGAGGACGAAATTTTATTAAGTGGGGTAGAATGTAATACTCAGAAATTTTATAATTATAATAATAATATAAATGAATCTAGTAAATACTTAATTTATATATTATGTCAAAAGTAATTATAATATATTCGTATGTATATTTAATACAAATAATTGTATCAACTATTTTTCATATAAAATATAAGTATTAATAACCTTATACGTTACATGCATTTTTTTATTGCTTTGAACCCCCTGTTTCCATGCATGCGTTTTTATGATTAAGAGAATTAAAGTTAATGTATTTAAATGATTAATTTCCCATGCATGCGTTTCTTATGATTAAAAGAATTAAAAATGGTTTTGAATGATTGTAACAGTAATCTTCTTCTCTTATCTCCCCATATGTTAAATATATATATATATATATATATATATATATATATATATATATGTGTGCATACTCAATACATAGTATTAGAAATCTAAACGGTTCCCATTTATTTCCACTATTTAACTCTTAAGTTTCCCCATGCGTTTTCACTTATGAGAATAATTAAAGTAATTAAATTGATGTAACTTATGATTTTAATGGTGCACATGTATGCTTCCCTCACACCAAATACCAATGCTATATATATATGAAAAATTGAGTTTAGTTTAGTACTCTCGAAAGAAAACTATATTCTTTGTTATTTTATGTATAGCACGGCAAGGCGACAATATAACTATGATAAATATTTCATGCGAGGCTATCACGTATACATTCATCTATCGAGGCAACGGTAATCGCAAGAAGGACTAAAGCCAGAATTCGTCCATTGTATATTTTCACTCGATTTCAAGGTGGGGATTTCTATTTAATTGTTTGTCACTATTAAATGCGATTTGTAATTTTATTGTTACTAATGTGAATTATGTATGAGAAGTTGAGAAGTACAGAAATACAGGTCTTATGACCTTTATAAACGAGAAGTTGAGACAAACAGGTCATTTGACCTTTATAAACGAGAAGTTGAGAAGTAGGTCTTCTGACCTTTATAAACGAGAAGTTGAGACAAACAGGTCATTTGACCTTTATAAACGAGAAGTTGAGAAGTAGGTCTTCTGACCTTTATAAACGAGAAGTTGAGAAGTACTGGCAATACATTAAATGCATGTTTATGTTTGTGATAATTTAATTGCCTGTTGTATTTAGTTTTGACAAACTTGTCCCCACTGAGCTGTGGTTTGCTCACCCCTTCATTTTAACATTTTCAGATTTACGAGCTGGTGGCGAGGAGGAGCGGTGGATGGCAATCATTTAATAAAATAATTGAGACGTTGTAGTTCCCTTTATATTCTAAAATTAGTTTGAGTTGATATTTAATTTTGTAAGCTTCCGTTGATTGCTAATTATTTTTATTGTAAAATCAACTTGTAAGCTTTATCTCTTAAGTGCAAATTTTGGTTCATGCCCTTAAAATTTTAAATCGTTAATTATATTTTGTAAAATACTATTTTTAAAATTGGGGCGTGACACCACTGGAGTTGTGTTTTCCACATGAATAGGGAAAGCCATATCCTTCGCCGGTGTAAGATCATCCAATTTCAGGGCTGCATCCTTCAATTCCAAGACCGCCTTCCTCATCCCAGGTAACCACCAAGGGGTATTGATGTCTTCCTTAGCATCTCCAGGGAACTTAGGGGGAGTGTCCAGTTCTTCTAACCGGAGGGCACGAGTATACTGACCATTAAATCCTGGAGCAGAATGTTCAGCCACGGCGTTGGAAAATCCATGATCAATGAAATGGGGGATATATGCACCCATCGCCCCCAAAAAGCTGCTACTCTGAAGAAAGGCCTCCAATCACTCCCGATGCAAGGTACCTAGAAATTTTTGACCTATGGCAGAGGTAAACAAGGACTCTATACATGATTTCATACCAGCCAGAGGAAGAGTAACCTCCAGCTGTTCAACCCGTTTACCAAACTCTTTCTTCAGCGAAGAAATCTCCCCCGAAAGAGTCGTTTGGAGTACTTTACACCTCTGATTAGCGTCCTGTAACTCTGCTTCGAGAATATCCTTCTTCACCTTCTCCAACTCTACTTGGCTGTGGAGATCATCCACTAGTTGAAGGGACTGGAGAGCTCGTTCAGACACATTGGAGAATAGGAGACCAAACTACACAATGTATTATCTAAAGAAGTAAGACAAGTATACTTTTTCTTATTAAAATTACCTAGAAATGTACCTACACGAAGAGACTACCTGGGTAAAGCTGTGAGCGGCATGCACAACCCGCTCTCCGAAGGACAGAGCATTAAGGGCCTCAGTGGCAGGGGTCGGAGTATAACGCTCTATAAAAGCCAGGAGATGGTCGACATTAATCTCATCCGGAGCATCGGAAGCGACATTAGGCAGAGAGGATTTGGTCTTAGACTTCTTCTTCTTGGAAGCATCAGAGACAGGAGGCAACGTGGAAACCAGGGCTTTCTCAGTAGAGGACCTGGTACGCTTAGCGACTGACCCGGTGGCAGGTTTCACTGGGGAAAGAGGAATTTGAGCCTTTGAGGAACTTTCGGACGCCGGAGACTTAGTAACCATTGAGAGAGGAGCGGCATCACGCGAAATCTGAGTTAACCAACTCATCGCTGCACAAAGAAATATGAAATGACATTAATAAACATAGCAGGTTAAAGTCTTGAGGACAACACCAAGAGAGGAAAAATGGTATTACCATCATCGGGACCTAAAGGATAATCGGGGCGACCAAAACCGAAATGAGAGAGAGCTCTAGGATTCTTACAGATACTCATCACATCAAAAAAGGCATGGAGCTTTCTGAAGGTAATTATTAAGAAAGTAATTGAGTCTGCAGCATTTCGAGGAGTATTTTAAGGAATGGATTATCTCTTTAATATTTATCTCAGTGTTATTGTTTTCCTACTCTCCTAAAAATTATTCCTTTTATGAGAGTAGGGGGGAGTGGTTGATGTAGATAAATATGTCGCTCTCTGAGAAGTCGACACGTGGAAACGGGATAAATTATGATAATTGTGATTAGGTCAATATATTGAAGAAACATGATTAATACACCCCTGGGCTTAAGCAGGGAAATCAGAGAAATCAGGGTGATTGGGCCTTTGGCCCATATTTGGAGAGATTAAGACCCCTTGGGCCTGAAAAGATCCAGCCCAAATATGGAATGAATAGTCCATCTTTCTTAGTCAAGTCAAATAAGTGGATTAACCCACGAAGATAGGGGGCGGATATTTAAAAGAACCAAGTCTCCAGGGAGAGTGAGACCGATTCTTTAGGGATTTGAGGCCTGATTTACAGGAATGGGCCGAGAATGTAGGGAGAATGAGTCTTTCCCTCTCCGAAGAGAGGGGCCAGGTATATAAGCAGGTTCTTTCCACATTCTTAATTACGTTCTTTAACACCATACATACGTTTTTTACATAATACATGCATTCTTACGAAATATACACTGATTTGAGAAGAAACACCACTATATTCGCCGGAATTTCCCTAGAGCTATAGGGGAATTCCTCTTTGATTTCTCCTACGATTGATTCTGACTTGAGCGTCGGAGCTTCTACGCCGGAGCCCCCCTCCGGTGTACTTTTGCAGGTTATTTTCGGATTTCCAAGGAGATTTACTTGAAGATTGCCAAGGATAAAACGAGAGATTGGGCTCGTGATTAATAGTGCTCGCAAGGGAACGATCGACATCCGAAGGCGTTTTTTTTCGACGCATCACGCACCCTTCCACCCTCGTTCGGGATGCGAACGCATGTGCCCAAACAGTGCCTTTGGCGTCAAGAACTCTCTCCTACATACACTGCACTGCACTGGATTCGGTGCGCCCTGCACTGGAGGAGGAGGATTAATTCCACCTTCGCGATTCCTCTTCCTCGTCACAGCAGGACTATTTCCGCAAAGCTGTAGCCCTGTAGGAGCAGACAAACTGCTCCCTCCAATGTGCACAACAGCTTGTGCACGCTGCACAAATCTGCTTCCACTAGAGGATGAGGAAGTATACCGCGTAAAGGCGGACAGCCCCGACCTCCAGGGCTAGAATTACCGCTATTATTAGCGCTTTTTTTCTGAGAGAAACGAATATTCAAACTTTTTTATTTTATTATGATGTTAGACGAAGTTGTATTTTATGGTCCCATATTAATTATGTTGTAAGAAACCTTGAGTGACAACCAAATTAACTCTCGCTTTCATGAGTATGTACCTCTAAGTAATAAATTTCGTCAAAATAAAATAAAATTATAGTAATATAGTATATGAAGACGACATTACAAGTTTACTAAAATAAAATAAAAATAAAAATTATAGTAATTCAATTTTCAGAGTCTGGGGGTGGCGGGTTGTTAAGATCGGACACCTTGTAGTTGCGCCCCTCCTCGTCTTCAGCTCCTCCTTCAGATGCTCCTTCTCGTCTTCGGCTCATTCAATAGTGTTGCATCCTCGACACGAAGGTCCACAAACTCCTCGTTCACGCGGAAGGTGGACGGAGGATGAGCGCTAGCTCTTCCACCCTCTTTTGGGATGTGCACTACCTCCACCGGAGGATCGATTGCCACCTTCATGTTTCCTCTTCCTCGCCGTAGGACTATTCCCACCTTCACAATTCCCACTATTTGATGCCAATGTGCATTGCACATTTCGTGCATTGCACATTTCGTGCATTATCCGTGCATAATTCAGGCACAAGCTAGCTATTCTTTTTTGATTTTTTAAATTGATATAAAGTGTCATCTAATTCATTTTTATATTACATATTATATATGAATTCAACTACAATAATGTAGGGAATACATAATAAGAACGAAAAATAAAATAAAATTATAGTAACATAGTATATGAAGACGACATTACAAGTTTACTAAAAAAAATATATATATATAAATTTCCGCCAATCAGTCAATCTTTCTTCTTATTTTTCTTTCATCTTCTTCTCAGTTTTTAGATCCGGCAGCTTGTAGTTGCGTTCCACCTCGTCCTCAGCTTCTCCTCCTCCTTCTTCTTCGGGCACTGCGCGTATTCTGACACGATGGTCGACGAACTCCTCCTCAGCGCGAAAAGTGGGCGGAGGATGCGCACCCTTCCACCCACTTTTGGGATGCGAACGCATGCGTCCAAACAGTGCATGTAACCACATATCAATCAATCTTTCTTTTTCTTTATCTTTCTTTCCTGTTCTTTAGAGTTTTCAGTGTCTGGTGGTGGAGGGTTGTTCAGATCTGGCACCTTGTATTTGCGTTCTTCCTCGTCTTTAGGTCCTCCTCCTTCTTCAGGCGACCCTGCATTCTGTGCACGAAGGTTTGCAAACTCCTCCTCAGCGCGAAAAGTGGGCGGAGGATGCACACCCTTCCACCCTCGTTCGGGATGCGAACATATGTGCAACAGTGCCTTTGGCGTCAAGAACTCTCTCCTACATACATTGCCCTGCACTGGATTCGGTGTGCCCTGCACTGGAGGAGGTAGGATTAGGGCACTAGATTCGGTGCGCCCTGCACTGGAGGAGGAGGATTAATCCCACCTTCGCGATTCCTCTTCATCATCGTAGCAGGACTATTTCCGCAGAGTTGTAGCCCTGCAGGAGCAGACAAATTGCTCCCTCCAACGTGCACAACAACTTGTGCACGCTGTAGTAATCCACTTCCACTAGAGGACGGGGAAGTATCCTGCGTAAAGGCGGACAACCCCGGTACGCCCATTGCTGATGGAGACACAACACCTCTAGCCCAGCTTTGAGGTGCCAAAGGGCTTCCCCGGCCTCTAGGGCTAGAATTACCGCTATTATCAATGCTTTTTTTTCTAAGAGAAACGAATATTCAACATTTTTTATTTTATTATGATGTTAGACGAAGTTGTATTTTACATTCCCATATTAATTATGTTGTAAGAAACCTTGAGTGACAACCAAATTAACTCTCACTTTCATGAGTATGTACCTCTAAGTAATAAATTTCGTCAAAATAAAATTAAATTATAGTAATATAGTATATGAAGATGACATTACAAGTTTACTAAAATAAAAAAAAAACTATAGTAATTCAATATTTTCAGAGTCTGGGGGTGGCGGGTTGTTAAGATCCGGCACCTTGTAGTTGCGCCCCTCCTCGTCTTCAGCTCCTCCTTCAGATGCTCCTCCTCGTCTTCAGCTCATCCATTAGTGCTGCATCCTCGAAACGAAGGTCCATAAACTCCTCCTTCACGCGGAAGGTGGGCGGAAGATGAGCACTAACTCTTTCGATGTGCACTGCCTCCACCGGAGGATCGATTGTCACCTTCACGATTCCTCTTCCTCGCCGTAGGACTATTCCCACCTTCCCAATTCCCAGTGTTTGATGCCAATGTGCATTGCACATTTCGTGCATTATCCGTGCATAATTCAGGCACAAGCTAGCTATTCTCATTTGATTTTTTAAATTGATATAAAGTGTCATCTAATTCATTTTTATATTACATATTATATAGGAATTCAACTACAATTATGCTGGTAATCTATAATAAGAACGAAAAATAAAAAAAAAATGCAAATTTGTTGACCATGTTCGTCAAGATTAATGACTGCGTCTGGGGTACTATCAAGTCAAGAGATCGACGTACTATATATTTCGTGTGATTACAATGAATAAGAGAGCTATTTATAGAGAAAAAAATATTTTACATTCTGTAACTTAGGCCTAATTCAATTTATATCCTTTAAGTTTTCATATTTTCAATTGGGATTCCGGCCAAATAGTCAAATTTACGTCCTTTAAGTTTAAAAATTAAAATTTAATAATTAATTAGTATTTTTTAAATGAGACTTGAGTGGAAGTTCCACGCCTTATTCGACTATAGAACCGTCCCAACTTCATTAAAAATCAGACTTGAGCGGAAGTTTCGCGCTTTAATCGACTGTATAACCGTCCCAAATTCATTAAAAATTGGACTTGAGTGGAAGTTCCGTGCCTTAATCCAATGTATAACTGTCCCAAATTCATTTTAATGAGATTTTTTAATTTTTATTTTAATCATTTTTGAAATTTTAATTTATAGACTTTTATTTTTAGAATTTTATAATTTTATGAGATTTTCAATTTTTAATAAGATTTTTAGAAAAAAATTACTATTAATTTACACATTTTTCAGGTTTTAAGAATTGTAGAATTTTTATTTTAAACAATTTATAAGATTTAATGAGATTTTGTAATTTGATTTTCAGAATGTTAACTATTAATTTCAAATTTAAAAGTAAATTGAAGGGTTAATTGCATAAAAATTCACGACCTTTAGTGTGTTTATCAATTACAACATGTCTTTTTAAAATTTGCAATTCGATATACGAACTAATTAATTGTTGCAATTTGATGCATCGGTCAATATTCCGACAATACTAACGTTGATGTGGCTGCCGGAGATGCCATGTGGATGCCAAGTCGACACCAACTTATTAAAATAAAAAATTCTGAACCTTTTTATTAAATTATAAAACAAATTTTAAAATTCTATTTCTCTATACATCTCACAGCAATAAATCTTCATTATTCAAGAATGTATTATACTTCTCACCATTCAATCATGTCGGCAATGTCTTTTTTTAACAAAAAAAAAGGCGATTTCTTGCCTCGTCTATCAGTCTTATTTTTATATTTTTCTTCTCTTTTGTTTTTTAAATAAGGGTTTCAACATTCCCTGGAGAAAAACAGGGGTTTCAACATCATTTTTTTATACGAACTACATTTGTTTTTGCAACTCGAAAAGAAAAACTTCGAACTACTACTTGCAGGGCTCTTCACTATTAGAGGAATACAGAGAACAATACGCTGAATTGACGAAAGATTTGTGAGCAATTTGGAAATGCGATTCGGGGGCGAGGGGCTACGCGTAGATCTTTGAATTTAGGGTTCTATTCTTTTTTTTTTTTTTTCAGAAAGAAGGGTTTTATTCTAAGTGGTTAAAATTGATTTGCAGAAAATATGTTGGAATAAGATTTGGTTTCTAAGTTAAAAACATTTTTTTAAAAAAATTTTTATTTGCAGAGATAAATTTGTAGCGTTTTAATTTTTTTCTAATTAAAAAAGGTTATTTAAAATGTTTACAAATAAATTGTTAAAAAAAAATTATTGAGTTGGTGTCCACTTGGAATCCACGTGCCATCTCCGACGTCCACATCAACGTTAGTATTGCCAGGAAATTGATTGATGTATCGAATTGCAACAATTAATTAGTTCGTGTATCAAATTGTAAATTTTAAAAGGACATGTTATAATTGATAAACACACTAAAGGTCGTGAATTTTTATGCAATTAACCCTAAATTGAACGTAAATATCATGGATATTTTTCACCTATGATTCAGGCACAAGCCATACTCATTTAATTTTTAAAAAGGGTAAAATGTGTTATCATGTAATTCATTTTTATTTAACATATATTTATACACACGCGGGGTTAGGAATTGAAGTAGAGGAATTTTGAGATAAAATAAAAAATGATAATGTAACTCTGGCCATGTCCACAAATAGTTGGGAAAGTTGTTACTTTATCAATTTTGATTATTTTCTCAATATTGGTCCTTTTTGCTGGAAAATAATTTTTTTGATAGGAAATTACTTTAATTTTATATTATGGTCATGTTAATAGTCTCCACCACTCTCAATAGAAGCGTCTCTTATTAAGGAAGCAAAATTGTCAATCAATTTCATCTTTCGATTACACCTCCTTGTGAATCGAAAATTCCAAGTGATTTAGGATGATTCTATTCTGCTTGCTGAGCGAGTCATTTTAATACCTTTTTTGTGCCATTGTGTATGCTACAAAAGATTCTCGGCCATTTTTAGGCCAAAACTCAAAATTTTCACCAGAATGGACCATAATTGAGACAAAGATGACAAAAATTGATAAAACAAAAACTTACATGACTATTTGCGGTCACGATAAAGTTACAGGAGCATTTGTAATTTTATATCGAGAATATATAATAAGAATAATAAAAAAACATACAAATTTGATGAACTAGTTCATCAAGATTGACGACTACGTCTGGGGAACTACTATCTCTAAGACGGAGACGACATTAGCTGTGGTCTATGTGGGCTGTCCGAGGAAAGTGTTCGCCATCTCTTCTTCGCCATCAAATTTGGTCCTTGTGTTACTCCTGGCTCGATTGCCCAATGCCTTGCAGCCCCAAACCCGCGACGCATCTGCTGCAATGTCTCGACATTCTAGGTGGCAAATAGAGAAAACATGTTTTAGAGTGCATTTTGGTCGGGAAATAATTATTTACGTCCCATAACTTTACAACTTTTTCAAAAATGTCCCAAAAAAGTACGTTAAGTTTTCCAATTACGTCCCAAATTTTAACTCACTTTTCCAATTACGTCCCAAAGTCACCGGAAACATCAAAACGACGTCGTATTACGTCATGGTTACGACGTCGTTTTGATATTCCGGCGACTTTGGGACGTAATTGGAAAACTTAACTTTTTTGGGACGTTTTTTAAAAAATTAAAAAAATATGAAACTAATAAAATTTTAACACTAATAAACATGACAATATTATATACTCCGTATAATATTTCATAGAATTATTATATACATATAATATATTAAAATGTACACAAATATTAAAATTTTGAATTATATAAGATAAATTAATATTAAAATTATAATTATAAACATCTACTTTAAACATCTAATTTTAAAATTTCATACACTCCTTATTAATTAAAAATTATGAATCGATTTAACTTTAAAAAATTAAATATAAAAATTAATAATTACCATAAGAAATTATGCTAATATTAATATTAATGACCATAAATATAATATTTAACAAAATATCATGTAATTCTGTTCAGTATAATTTTATATTCTAAAATTGAACAAAATAAAGGCTAATTTTTTTTTAATTGTATAAAATAAATTAATATTAAAATTATTTACTTTAAAAATAATGAGTAATAATAAATAAATAAATAATAAAATTTCATATATACATATTAATTAAGAATTGTGAATTGATTTAACTTTAAAAAAAAAATATTAATAATTAATAATTACGAATTATGCTAATATTAATGACCATAAATATAATATGTTAACAAAATATCATGTAATTTTATTCAGTATAATTTCATGTTCTAAAATTGAATGAAATAAAGGCTAAAATTATTATAAAATAAATAAATGTGATAACGTACTATTTAATATTATCCAAAAATGTAGTTACTAATTTATTTATATAAATAATATATATATATATATATCGATTATATACATTTATCTAATTTTTATATACTTCAACATTTAATCTTTTATCTATTTTTTTCTCACTTTCATATTTGCACCTTCTCCTTCTTTTCTTTTTCCTTTTTCCAAATTCTCTGTTATCAAATTCAACCTTTCAATTAAACAAAACGTTGCCTCTATTGCAAATTGTCGTACATCATTTGTCGTGGCGAGCACTATGCCAACAAATGCCCTTGGAAAATACGCAAATTTGTTGATCATGTTCGTCAAGATAAATGACTACGTACGTCTGGGTTACTATAGAGTCAAGAGATCTATACGTACTATATATCTCGTGTGATTAATTACAATGAATAAAGAAAATTTCATTTTACATCCTGTAATTTAGGTCTAATTCAATTTATATCTTTTAAGTTTTCAGTTTTTCAATTTACATCCTTTTTGTCGTAAAATTTTAAAACTCGCTGGAATGTGACGAATAAATTGGGATTCCGGCTAAATAGTCTAATTTATGTCCTTTAAATTTATTGATAGTGTATTTTTTTTAAATGTACATTTATTTATCTTATAGTAAAAAAGAAAATGAATGAATCTATATAATTAAAAAATAATGTGGAATTAATATAAAATTAGGTGAATAGATATACTCCCTCGATCCGTCCCAGTGAAAGCTATGAACTTTGAGTACGGAGGTTAAGAAATATATTAGAATAAGTAAATGTAATTGAGATAGGAAAAAAGGGAAAATTGGGTCACTAGTTCCATGATCAGTTTTTAAAACTCAACCTGCAGCAGGAAGCTGTGCCAAAAGGTTATAGTGCATGTCTGATATTTTCATATTCTGCTCTTTAGAGTTTTTAATGTGCTAGAACTTGAGCATCTTTTTAATTGTGATTACGGATTACACCACATATTTTTCCTTGCTGACTTTAATATCAAGTTTTTTTCATTATCCATAGGTAATCCGTCGGTATCTTTTACCAACAAACACTTATTTCGTTAGTAATCTGTCAATAAATGATTTTTTTTTTATGATTAATGCCAGGCATGTTTGGTTTGGGACTCACACACCCTTTTTGTTTTAGTTAGGATTAAAATCAGAATTTCACCGTCAAGCTACATGCGCCCCTAGTTTTATTTATATATTCTAATATTACAATAATACAACATCACTTTCTCTTACACAATTGATTTGACATAAAGTTACATTATATAATACAACGCCGTCTTTTGGGATGTGCACCCTCCACCGGAGGATCGATGGCCACCTTCACGATTCCCCTTCCTCGCTGTAGGACTATAATTCCCACCTTCACGATTCCCGTTGTTTGATGCCAATGTGTGTTGCACATTTATGCATGATCCGTGCATAATTCAAGCACAAACTATTCTCTTTTGATTTTTTAAATTGATATAAACTGTCATCTAATTCATTTTTTTATTACATATTATATAGCAATTCAACTACAATAATGTAGGGAATACATAATGTTGGTCCCAAAAGGAGTGTGACACGTGTATGGGGGGGGATACACGTGTATGTGTTTTTCAAAATCTTTTGCAATTAAAACAACACAAATAATCAGAGTAAAATAAGTTACACAGTATGTCAAGTTCTATGAAAATACCAAATAGAATATTCTAACAGAAATTAACAGTAGGCAACTTGTATGCGGAATAAATGACAGGCCCTATTATACTCCTTGAATAAAATGCACTTAAGTACTAAGTTACCAAATAGCAATAAGATATTATAACAGTGTACTTGTCTTCATGAGTCCTTGCCACTTTCTCGTAACACTTCAGCTTCTTGTCTTCAATGCTACTTGTCTTCATGTGTTTTGTGCTTTCAGGTCATTTGTCATAGATTCAAAGAATAATCTATCTAATAAAAATTAAAGCTCCCTAACATACATGAGCTTTTCTAACCTGAAAATCTAGACTTGGCAAATCATCGTACTTGGGGTTTTACTTAGGGTTTTGGTATCTAATCAAAATCAAATTTTCTTTTATTAATATAAACCATATCCCAACAATGATGATGCAAAAACCTACTATTTCAAAAGATCCATAAGGATTTCTTTTTCAGTAGATTTGACAAAAATAGGACAACTAGCATGTATTTTCTATACTTAGAGAATTTCACATAATAAATTCAGATTATTAACCAAATAGGCTAAGTTCACTGAGTTCTATAAAACTTGATCTAAGCAAGAATCATTTAAAAAAAATGCTAGAGCCTATTTTTCGACAAAAAAAATAGCACAAATAAGAAGACTCAAAATTGTTGTCCAGTGCGTAAGATAGATAACCATTATCCGAAAAAAACAGCACATAGTAAGAGCAGAAAGTTGTAAGTTCTAGCTCTTAAGAAGCAACAATTGTTCAGAATTAAAAATTAAACATAGATAGAAAGTTCATGATAATTTGAATCTTGATTCTACCTTTAGTAGCTTCATTACTTGCCTGCATCTGACTTCTTCTTCAGAAAGGTAGGAAGTTCCTTGAACAGTGGAGTCAGCCCATATGATGCAAAGTGCCTGTTCTTCAAGGCCATGACTTCTTCATTCTTCCCAATCAAGTCTTCATCCTTGACACAAGTTGCACAAACTCATCAGTAATAGCCTTCCTATCAATTCCATTTCCATCAGTCTTCATTGGTGGAGACCAGAAAATCTGTTCAGGAGCTTTGACAACTACTTTCTCCTTCTGGGCAGTTCCTAAGATCTTTGTGTACAGTTATGGGTAGTTCTCCATCATAAAACCTTCATACAGACCGTCAATGTCTTCAAAATCTCCCCATCTCTTAACAACATAGAAGAGATGATTCCATACTCTATTTGCTTCTTCCCAAGCACCATTGAGTTCAGCAGGAACCCAACTGTCAGTATGAGGGAGTCTTTTCAAGGTTTCAATCTTCCTCTTAGCTCTGTTCTCCATCATCAGAGCATAAGAAATTTTGTAGGATTTAGAGTTTCCTGGATTAAAATCTTTATGCCTCTTCAACCTGCACTCTTCAACATCTTTGAACATTTTTGTTCTTTCTTCAATAACAAGCTTTCTTACTCTTTTTCTGGTCTATGCATCATGACCAGCTCCTTCAGCAAATATGTTTGCAACTTCTTCAAAACCAGGAGTTTTGTCTTTAGCAGGCTCAACAACAACTTCAGGAATAACTCTCCTAACAGGCAATTTATCTTCCCTTCTTATTAAGGTCAAAGTTTCCATTTCTTCCATGTCCTCATCATCATCAGGTTCACTGGACTTGTATTTCTTGCTTTTCTCATAATCAGAAATCTCAGCAAGCTTCTTTCTCTTTTGAGTGGGTTTCCTTAACTTTCCACTTCTGGTCTTGGGGCAATCCTCCTCCTCTGTAACATCAGTAATTTTCAGTGCTTTGGCTTTCCCCTTGCCAGTGCCTTTGCTTCCTTCCCCCTTACTTTTCTCTTTCCTCTTCTTCTTATCTTCCCCCTTTTTGGCATCATCATATGCCTCAAGGTCAATGTGGTCAGCAGGTTTGGCATCAATATTAGCCACAATAAGTGAAAGTTCTTGTTGATAGGTGTCCATTCTCTTCATCTGAGCAGAGATGGGGTCAATATGACTTAGCAAAAAGGCAGAGATAGTGGAACTTACAGATTCTTCCACTTGCTTCTTCACAGCTTGATCAACTTGGTTTCTCATCACCTTTATTATACCCTCCAAGTTGTCTTTGAATAGGTCAGAAGCAGCATCAAGTGAACTCTTGATGGTTTCTCTAATCAGTTGATCTCTTTGACTCCCCATAGACTGAGTCAATTTTTCAATGTCCTTTGACAGCATCTGAGAAATTTCCTCCTTCTCCTTAGTAACTTCATCCTTTATCTTCAGAATCTCCTCTCTTTCCTTCTTAATCAATTCTTTTTCAGTGTGGAAGTATGTGGTAACAGCATCTGACATGATCTTTGATGACTCACCAATCTTGAGGGTGGAGTCCTTCACTTCTTTTCCAACACTATCAATCTTTTTATCAAAGGATTCAAAACCCTTTTCAACAGCCTCCAGCTTGATGGTTGTGGAGTTCACGTTTTCTTCCAAACTTTCAACTTTGATACATAATTCCAATGAATTATTATCAATAGTCTCCTCCAAGTCCTCCATCCTTCTTGTCATTCTCCTTGCCTTAAAATTTAAGTTGAGCAATGACCTTTGCTGGGCTTCATTTGTGGGTATGATTGTCTCATCCAGGCTATCTCTTACATACTTTCCCATGTTTAGACAAAGACCTACAACATTCTCCAATCGTTTTCTTTCAACTTCATCAATTTGTTCAATCTGGGAATTGAACTCCTCCTACACAGCTTTCAATCTTTTAACCTCCTCATCAATGATGCACACTTCAGTCAGTGGAAGAGCATCTAGGTGAATTGGGAACTCCATCGAAGTTGATGGTGCTGCAGCTATTGCCTCATTTTCCAAGGGCTTCTCCATAGCAGCTGGTTCCTCAGGTTTCACAACTACTTCTTTAGCAGTATTGGCCTCCACTTCATCTTTCTTGGCCTCAACTTCTGTGACTTCAGCAGGAATTGACTTAACCAACTCAGCATCATGAATGATAGGTTCTTCAGTAGTCTTCTCAGTTTGAGTGTCATGTACCATGACAATCTCCATTCATTCAGTAGTTTCAACAGCTGGCTGTGCTTCTTCTTCAACATTTACAATCAATTGACTCTGGTCAATTTCATCAATTTTCTTTCCTCCACTAGACTCTCCATTCTTTATTTCCTCAATGGCAGTATCAACTCCATCAAAGAAATCTTTTTCATCAGGCTTTTCACCAACATTTTCTCCTTCATTTGTATCTTCCTCCATGGCATCATCCTTTTCCTCTTCTTTGTCCTTAACTGTCTTGGACATCTCCTCTGACTTGTCGTCAGTTCTTTTGGACATTTCCTCCGTTTTACCCTCAGCTTGTTTGGACATTTCATCATCCTCCTACATCTTGTCTTCAAGATTCAGATCAATCCCAGCAATAATGGATTGGATAGCTTCTTTATGAATCTTAATATTGACCAAGTTGGCAAATAATCTTTCATCAGTCAATTCAAATGTGGATTCCACCTCAGCAAACTCTGTCAGCCTTGATTCCTCATTTTTCCACCAGTCCAGTCCTTTGGACTCAATAACTTTCCCAATATCATACATAAATATTTTCCCTATGTCACCAATTAATCTAAGATCATAGAAGGTGGATCTTAAATCAGGATATTTGGCAAGTTGGGGGTAAAGTTGGTCTAGGAAAAATTTGGATTCATCTCTCAGTGACAATTCATAGGTGTACTCCGGGGCTTTATCTGACTTGGGTGAGGATTGGGTTTCTCCAAAAAGAATGGGTATGGGGGTATTAGACTTGTAAGAAATTTTAAGAACTGTTGGGTCATTCAAGTGAGGGGTGGTTTGAATAGCTTTTGAGCTGTGGTAGGTGGTTCTGGATTATTCAAATCCAAGTTTCCAAGTGATACTATTTCTTCTTCATCACCTTCATCATCATCCTCTGAACCTTCTAGTTCAGCTTGTTCATCCACATCCACTTCTTCATCAAAAGTATCATCATACTCTTCTGCAGTTTCTTCTCCACTTGAACTAGGGCTTGACATGGCCCTCTTTTTCTTGGATTTTGAGGCTTTCTCAACCTCCTTTCCCTTTCCTTCCTTCTTGTCTTTTTCAAGAATGTTGATCACCATCTGTGTTGCTTCTTCACTCTTTTGTTTGGCAGATTTTGCTTGCTTTCTTGTTGAGGCTTTTGGTGACTTGATCTCCAAGCCCAATCTTTTATGGGTTCTCACAGATAGTTGTCAGAACAGAATTTTAGTGGGGTTGAATTTTACTCCATCTTCAACAATGTCATCAGGTCCTTTCTTGTATAAGAATGCAACAACCTTTGTACAGAAGGCAAGTTTCTTCTCAATGAATACCTTCCTTACATCTACAATCTTGAACTTAGCTTTCTCCTCTGCAAGTTTCTTCAGAAAGTAACCCTTCCAGTTCATTGGCTTCTTTCCTCCATCAATGACTGCTTTCATCAATCTTACTTTGGATCTGCTGATCTGGTCATAGCTTCTTGTGGTGCACATAACAGTCTTTGCAACCACATCTCGCAGAAGTTGATAGTCCTCTTTTAGAACTCTCTTGTGTAGACCAGATTTGAGAGGTACTGGTTTGTCCATCCATTGGTTGGCAACTTCTTGTTCACTGTGCCTCATGTATTCTTCAGGATCCTCTCCAGTTGCATTCAATCCAAAGAAATCATCAAAATCCTCTTTAGTAAACTCAAACTTTTGAGCTGTCTTCTTGGTTGTATCTGGCTCATGAGTCATTATGTAACCAGATCCTGAGCTTTTCTGAGTGAATGTGCCTAAGAACTGAGTGGTGGAAAGCTCCACGCATGTTTTGGGGATGGCCTCGAGCCATTTTCTCAGACCAGCTTGCTCCGACCAAGTGACTATCCTCCTTGTGTGTTTGTTTGACAGATTGTCAAAACACATAGTTTGCTCAAAATGGAGCATGGTTGACTCGCTTAAGTAGTCCCAGTTGATGTCCAAATCAGGGTGATTGAAGTCAACTAAAAATATAGCCAATATGTAATATTAGTATGGATAAATATCAAAATCACTCCATATAAATATTGAACCATATGATTAGACTATATTTAGACAATATCTTGCATTTATTTCTAAGATTTATTGTGGTTAGATTTACAGAGTATGTTCATAACACCATATCCAACAATATATTTTAAGCTCGTAAACATGATATTTAGATGCAATATATGTTTGATTCTAAGACATTATCAAGACTTTAAGCATATCAGCATGTATTTAACAACATATCATTCAATAAATGAAGAATCCACACATATCGCATATTTAAATTTCAAACATATATGTTTTGAAATAAAAACAGAGCACGTGGTTTGTTCTTTTCAATCTTGATATATATGCATGTTTTCAAAAGATGAATATGAGAAATACTAACCCATTTCCAAAGACATTTTTGTTAAGGTAGTAGAGCTTTGAGCAAAAACTTGAAGATGAGCTTGAGGATTCTTGAGAAAATTTAGCTTAGGGATTTTTTTTTTCAGAAATTTTGAAAACGTAAATGATGAAAAATTCTAAGTCTCGCTTTTATATCTCCTCAGTTGTACGTTTTTGAAAAATGTTAGGTGTAGGGCTGAGATTAAATTGATTGAAATCAACGGTTTAGATCAATTCTGTTATGCCAAAGGACGCAAATGTCGTGTCCAGTGCACAGTACGTTGCTTTTTCTCAGAAAATCGTGCAATTGATCATGTTTTAGCAAAAATTTCTTGTTTGTCTATTATGAGCATTAAATGCGTACTATAATGATGAACATAGTTTAACTTATATGAAAGAGAAAACTTATCTACAGTCAAGTGATAACTTGACTGAATAACCCTTGACAACTTCTATTGAAGTTTCTCATGTACTTTGTCATCCTCTACGTTGTCCTACGTAGTTTTCCTTGTACTTGTCGAGTATCTTTCCTTGATTTTACTCAAGAATGCCATGTACTTTGTCCAAGTTTCCTGCATGAAAATTCTTGAAAATAATATCAGTATGTGAAGAATAAATTAATGAACCTTGAGCTTGTCTTATCTATCTTATCCTTCATCTGGATTGTCCTATAATATCACTCTAAGTTCCCCCTAGAATTAATATTAGTATATCTGGCATGTTTTAAACATTCTCTCCAGGATCTAATAAACCAAGTTCCATTGATAGTTCCTTGAACCTTGTTTCAGCTAAAGGTTTTGTGAGAATATCAGCCTTTTCCTTATCAGTATGAATCTTTTCCATTCTGATATCCTTTTTCTCAACATGATCTCTTATGAAGTAATGTCTGATATCCACATGTTTACCCCTTGTGTGTAACACAGGATTTTGAGTAATAACAATGACACTATTATTATCACAATAGATGGGTACATCCTTTGTGACAACTTTGTCATCCCATAACTGTTGTTTGAGCCATAGGATTTGTGCACAACAGCTTCCAGCAGCCATGTATTCAGCCTCTGTGGTTGAAGTAGCTACAGAAGTTTGCTTCTTAGAAAACCATGAAATCAATTTGCTTCCTAAGAATTGACAAGTGCTAGTAGTTGATTTTCTGTCTATCCTACATCCTCCATAGTCAGCATCAGAATAACCAGTCAACTCAATGTTGTCTTCAGATGGATACCACAATCCTAAGTTCAGTGTGCCTTTTAAATACCTAAGTATTCTTTTGGCAGCCTCTAAGTGACTTTTCTTTGGATTGGACTAAAATCTAACACATACTCCAACTGCAAAAGTAATATCAGGTCTGCTTGCAGTTAGATATAATAAGGAACCTATTATTTCTCTATATTCAGTGGGGTTGGTATCTATTCCATCAATTTGAGGATCCATTTTCCAATTTGTATTCATGGGAATCCTAACTAGTTTGCTATTTTCACAACCAAACTTCTTGATCATTTCCCTAGTATACTTAGCTTGATTGATGAAGATTCCTTTCTCTGATTGTTTGACTTGTAGACCTAAGAAAAAGTTCATCAATCCCATCATTGACATTTCAAACTTCCCTTGCATGAGAGTTGAAAATTTCTTGCACATATCCTCATTAGGTGAACCGAAAATGATATCATCAACGTATATCTGTACTAATAGAATATCATTCCCTTCACTTATCCTAAATAAGGTCCTATCAACTGTGCCTTTCACAAATCCATTGTCCAATAGGAATTGTGATAAAGTCTCATACCAAGATCTTGGTGTTTGCTTGAGACCATAAAGTGCTTTCTTCAATATATACACTTTGTTTCCTTCTTTAAAACCAGGTGGCTGCTCCACATATACATCTTCCTTAAGTACACCATTCAGAAATGCACTCTTCACATCCATTTGGTATACTTTGAATTTCATATGTGCTGCATATGCTAAGAACAGCCTAATTGCTTCTAATCTAGCTACTGGGGCAAAGGTCTCATCATAGTCTATTCCTTCATGTTGACTATAACCTTTGGCAACTAGTCTGGCTTTGTTTCTAACTATAACATCATTTTCATTCTTCTCGTTCTTGTAAACCCATTTAGCTTCTACAACATCCTGATGTGTTGGTCTGTCTACCAGCTCCCAAACATCATTTCTTTTGAACTGATTTAGTTCTTCTTGCATAGCTGTAATCCAGTTGGAGTCTTCCATTGCTTCTTCAATGGTTGTGGGTTCTGTTTCAGAAAGAAAACAACAAAATAAGGCACTCTCTCCATGTTGTCTCCTAGTGATTACACCACTAGTAGGGTCACCAAAGATTTGGTCTGAAGGATGAGCATCTAGCCATGTCCTTCTAGACTGATCATTTATAGATGAGTTAATCTCATCTGGTTCAACATTTATTTCAACATAGAATTTAGGAAAATTAAAGGCTGGATCAGTTTCATATTCAGGGGTGTTGTCCATGTCATTGACATTGGTATTCTCAGGTTGAGTTCCCCCTAAATCATCTGATCCTTGTACTCCCTCAGCATTACCGGCTTCTTAATTCGGAGAACTTACCTCAGGTTGAGTGGGTTCATTCAACTCAACATTGCAGTTTTCCTTAGAGATGTTGGCTTCAAGTAAGTTGTCTTTATCTTGATTGGCTTCAGATATGTTGGATATCTTGAGGTTGTCCAAGTCAGGATAATTTACATCAAAAAATACAGATTCTTTTCTTTCACCATCTCTTAGCCTTGTCACCCTTGTGTTGATTTCACCATGGGATTTTTCTTCTTTGTTTGAGGTCCTGTGCTTGAAAGAAAACTCATCAAATATAACATGAGGTCTTTCTTCAACAATAAGAGTTCTACAATTATAAACTCTGAAAGCTTTGCTGGATGAAGAATATCCTAGAAAGATTCCTTCATCTGCTTTGCTATCAAATGTTTTCAATTGTTGCTTCCCATTATTGTGAATGAAACATGTACATCCAAAAATATGAAAGTATGAAATTCTTGGTTTTCTCCCTTTGAAAAGTTCACAAGGGGTTTTTCCTTGTTCCTTTGTTAGCATGGATCTGTTTTGGGTGTGACAAGCAGTGTTAATTGCTTCTGCCCAAAACCTCTTTGGAATCTTTGCTTCTGCTATCATGGTTCTTCTAGCTTCCTTGAGTGTTCTGACTCTCCTTTCTGCTACACCATTTTGTTGAGGTGTTCAAGCTGATGAAGTCTCAAGAGTGATTCCATTTGCTTGACAGTACTCTTTTATGTATGAGTTGATGAATTTTGTTCCTTTGTCTGATCTGATCTTCACAATGCTCAAGCCTTTCTCATTTGTAATTTTCTTCATAAGTTCTGGCAGCTTCTGTTGAGTCTCCTTCTTCTTTAGCAGAAATATTACCCAAGTGTATCTTGAGAAGTCATCCACTACTACTAGTGTATACTTCTTTCCACTGATGCTCACAAGGGTAATGGGTCCAAATAAATCCATATGTAGTAATTGTAGTACTCTTGCAGTTGAGATGACAGCCTTTGTTTTGAAGGATGCTTTGACTTGCTTTCCTTCTTGACATGCTTGACAGACATGTTCTTTTGTGAATACTTCATTTGGTAGGCCATCAGCTAAAGATAATCTTGCAAGCTTGTTCAAAGTCTTAAAGTTCAGATGGTTTAGCCTTTTGTGCCATAGCCAACTGAGATCTTTAGAGCTTTTTGCAATCAAGCAGATATCTTCAGGGGATTTGTTCCAATCTGCAAGATAAACATTACCTTTCCTTGACCCAGTTAGTAGTAACTATTGATTTAATTTGTTCTTAATATAACATAAGTTACTAGAAAACTCAATATTAAAACCTTTATCACAAAATTGACTTATTGAGGATAGATTGTGTTTCAGACCATAAACATATGAAACATTTGAAATACTTACAGTACCAATTTTGAGAGTTCTATAACCTTTGATTGTTCCTTGTGAGTTGTCACCAAAATTTACTTGTGGTCCATCTTGTTCAAAAAAATCAGTTAGAAGCTCCTTATTTCCAGTCATATGTCTTGAACATCCACTGTCCAAGTACCATGTAAGTTCTTTAGGACTTCTTTTCTTTGTAGATGGAACCACTGAAACTGTTATAAATCAAAACTTAGGTACCCTTTGGAAGTTGGGTCCTAGAGGGTTAGATATACCTTTTGTAACCCAAACTTGCCTTATTTTCATTGCTTGAAAATGGCTAATTTGTTTTCCTTAAACATCTAAATACACAATCTTCCTTTTAAATGCCTTAGGTTGAGATTGAGTATTAGTGTGAATCTTGGATGATTTAGAAGAGTTGTATTTATTATTGTGAATATATCTGCTAAATCTAACTTTTGATTCATGTGCAGCATGCTTGAATCTTTGTGGATAGGCATTCATATTACTTGATGTCCTTGGCATGTAGGATTCAAGTCTTCTGTACTCATTGTACTTAGGCTGGAAATCCCTTTGATAATTAATTGTAGGCCTTCTCATTTGAGTTTGTCTTCTTTGAATACCTTGTGGTTTTCTTGCCTGAGTCTGAGAGTTATTCAGCTGAGTTGTCTTCCATTGACTTTTACTCATCTGAATTGTCTCAGACTTCTGAATTCTTATCTTAGGTCTTGCAGCCTTTGACTTGTGATTCAGGATTGTTGGTACAATAGGTTGTTTACCTTTGTCCATTTTCTGTAGCAGCTTTGGTTCAACAATTTCAGTCTGAGCCACAGATTTTACAAAGACTCTCTTTGTAATACTTGTTGAAGTATCACTGAGGCATGGTGAAGATGCTTTATCTGGATTGTAACCAAGTCAATATTTTTGAGTCATAGGCCTTTGCATTCCTTGTAGTTCATCTATTGAATTAGATGATTTATACAGGGCAACCAGTTTGAGTTTCAGACTCTCTTCACTTGATTTAAGACATTCATGTTCCTTGAAAAGATGTTCAAACTTAGCCATCAAAGCTTGGTAGTTTGAGTCCTTATTCTCATGAAGCTTAACTTGTTCTTCCAACTTATTAAGTTGTTCAGATGACTTGTCCTTCAGAGTATTCAACTCCTTAGTTAAGTTATTGCACAACTCATTAGTTCTTAGATCATGTTCAACTTCAACCTGAGTAATTCTTTCAATCTCAGCATTCAAGGCTTTGTTTTCTTTTAAGGTTTGATCATGAATCTCTTGAAGTCTTATGAAGTCTTCCATCAACATACCAAAGGTAAGTCTCAGGTTGTCTTCATTTGACATCATTGTGTTGCTAGAATTGACAGAAATAGAATTAGATTGTACCTCATCATTGTCTTCAATAGCCATTAGACACTCTTCATCACTGCTGTCAGTAAACATCTCAGATGATGAAGATGGAAGTTGATCATCTTTAGAGGTTTTTTCTTCAGCTTTCAACGCTTTCCTTTTTCCATACTTCTTGTCCCTCTTAGCTTATCTTTCCTTTCTTTCCTTGGAAGTCAACTCTGGACAATCATATTGGAAATGTCTTGTCTTCTTGCAGTTGTAGCATGCATCCTCATCTTCATCTTTCTTCTTTTCAGCATCTCTCTTCTTAGTTGATGAAGATGGATCTTCTTTGGAGTTGTCCCTTCTGGTTCTCCTTTCATCATTCTTCTTTTCAGGTGAGTTGTATCTTCTTCTTCTATCTTGGTAATATTTCTTGTATTTACCAAACCTAGAATTTAACTTTTCAAATCTTCTAGCCATCATTGCTAACTCATCTGAAATGTCAGCTTTGGAAGCTGCTTTTCCACTTTTGCTTGATCTGCTGGCTTTCTTGGAATCAGGTTCATTGGATTTAACCTTCAGTACAATTCCTCTGCTTTCAGGTTCCTCAGTGTTGTTCTTTCTGTTCAAGTAATATTCATATGCCTTGAGTTCTAAGAACACGTGTTGCATTGGAATGGTTGACAGATCATTCGTATTTTGCATCATGACAGCATACACATTCCATTTGGATGTCAAGCTCCTAAGAATCTTCAAGACCACTCCTCTCTTGGAGTATTCCTTTCCAAGTGAGTTGATCTCATTCATGATGTCTGTGAACCTTCCATCCAGTTGATCAATATTTTCATTAAACTTCATTGTAAATTGCTCATACTTTTGAACATCAACTTGAAGTTTGTTTTCCTTGATCTTGTTAGTTCCTTCACACATTAGATTCTAGCTAATGTGTCCCAAATCTCCTTTGCAGTTGTGCAGTGAAACACTCTACCCATTATAGCATCTGGATTGGTCTGATATAGGGTGTTCATTGCCACATAGTTGAGATTCTGCTTCTTTCTTTCTTCAGGAGTGAGCTCATCATCATCTTTTGGAATCTCTTGTGCTTCAGTTGCTCTTTAGGCTTCTGTAACATTTGTGTTAGGCTTCATGAACACAAATGGGCCTTTAGTGATTACCCTTAGCATTTTATCATGGAGACAAGCCAAGTGAGCTCTCATCCTTATCTTCCAGAAGTCATAATTCTCAATAGAGAACATAGGCAGTTTCTGGTAAGATATCCTGTTGATGGGGTTGGTTCCCATAGCAGTAGGTGGTGGAACAGCTACACCAGAATTCTCAGAAGAAGATGTGTTAGGCATAATGATTAATAAAGATAATAAATATCACAGAAAGTGCACAAGTAGATCAGTTTAGGTAACCAAAGTTGATCCTCAAAGTAGTGGTCTTTAAAACCCCTGCTCTGATACCACTTGTTGGTCCCAAAAGGAGTGTGACACGTGTATGGGGGGGGGGGGGGGAATACACGTGTATGTGTTTTTCAAAATCTTTTGCAATTAAAACAACACAAATAATCAGAGTCAAATAAGTTACACAATATGTCAAGTTCTATGAGAATACCAAATAGAATATTCTAACAGAAATTAACAGTAGTCAACTTGTATGCGGAATAAATGATAGGCCTTATTATACTCCTTGAATAAAATGCACTTAAGTACTAAGTTACCAAATAGCAATAAGCAATTATAACAGTGTAAAAGCTTAAGCAAGAAGATAAATACAATAAATAAGAACACAAGATGTATAGTGGTTCGGAGGTTAAACTGCTACTACGTCCACTGGAGGATCGATTGCCACCTTCACGATTCCTCTTCCTCGCCGTAGGACTATTCACACCTTCACAATTCCCACTGTTTGATGCCAATGTGCATTGCACATTTCGTGCATTATCCGTGCATAATTCAGGCACAAGCTAGCTATTCTCTTTTGATTTTTTAAAGTGATATAAAGTGTCATCTAATTCATTTTTATATTACATAATATAGTAATTCAACTACAATAATGTAGGGAATACATAATAAGAACGAAAAATAAAATAAAATTATAATAACATAGTATATGAAGACGACATTACAAGTGTACTTAAAAAAAATATATAAATTTCCGCGGTGCATGCAACCATCAATCAATCAATCAATCTTTCTTCTTCTTCTCAGTTTTCAGATCCGGCACCTTGTAGTTGCGTTCCTCCTCGTCTTCAGCTCCTCCTCCTTCTTCGGGCACTGCGAGCATTCTGACACTAAGGTCGGCGAACTCCTCCTCAGCGCGAAAAGTGGGCGAAGGATGCGCACCTTTCCACCCTCTTTCGGGATGCGAACGCATGTGTCCAAACAGTGCATGGAACCACATATCAATCAATCTTTCTTTTTCTTTATCTTTCTTTTTTGTTCTTCTCAGTTTTTAGTGTCTGGCGGTGGAGGGTTGTTCAGATTTGGCACTTTGTAGTTGCGTTCTTCCTCATCTTCAGCTCCTCCTCCTTCTTCAGGCGGTGCTGCCTTCTGGACACGAAGGTCGGCGAACTCCTCCACAGCGCGAAAAGTTGGCGGAGGATGCGCACCCTTCCACCCTCGTTCGGGATGCGAACGCATGTGCCCAAACAGTGCCTTTGGCGTCAAGAACTCTCTCCTACATACACTGCACTGCACTGGATTCGGTGCGCCATACACTAGAGGAGGAGGAGTAATTCCACCTTCGCGATTCCTCTTCCTCGTCGCAGCAGGACTATTTCCACAGAGCTGTAGCCCTGCAAGAGCAGGCAAACTGCTCCCTCCAACGTGCACAACAGCTTATGCACGCTGCAGAAATCCGCTTCCACTAGGGGACGGGGAAGTATACCGCGTAAACACGGACATCCCCGGCTTTGAGGCGCCAAAGGGCTTCCCCGGCCACCAGGGCTAGAATTACCGCTATTATCATCGTTTTTTTTCTGAGAGAAACAAATATTCGACATTTTTTATTTTATTACGATTTTAGACGAAATTGTATTTTAGGGTCCCATATTAATTATGTTGTAAGAGACCTTGAGTGACAGCCAAATTAACTCTCGCTTTCATGAGTATGTACCTCTAAAGTAATAAATTTCGTCAAAATAAATTAAAATTATAGTAATATAGTATATGAAGACGACATTACAAGTTTACTAAAATAAAATAAAAATAATAGTAATTCAATTTTCAGAGTCTGTGGGTGGCGGGTTGTTTTGATCTGGCACAGTGTAGTTGCGCCCCTCCTCGTCTTCAGCCCTTCCTTCAGATGCTCCTCCTCATCTTTAGCTCGTCCATTAGTGCTGCATCCTCGACACGAAGGTCCACAAACTCCTCCTTCACGCGGAAGGTGGGCGGAAGGTGGGCGGAGGATGAGCGCTAGCTCTTCCACCAACTTTTGGGATGTGCACTGCCTCTACCGGAGGATCGATTGCCTCCTTCACGATTCCTCTTCCTCGCCGTAGGACTATTCCCACCTTCACAATTCCCATTGTTTGATGCCAATGTGCATTGCACATTTCATGCATTATCCGTGCGTAATTCAGGCACAAGCTAGGTATTCTCTTTTGATTTTTTAAATTGATATAAAGTGTCATCTAATTAATTTTTATATTACATATTAAATAGGAATTCAACTACAATAATGTAGGGAATACATAATAAGAACGAAAAATAAAATAAAATTATAGTAACATAATATATGAAGACGACATTACAAGTTTACTAAAAAAAAATAAAAATATAAATTTTCATGGTGTATGCAACCATCAATCAATCAATCTTTCTTCTTCTTCTCAGTTTTCAGATCCGGCACCTTGTAGTTGCGTTCCTCCTCGTCTTCAGCTCCTCCTCCTTCTTCGGGCACTGCAAGCATTTTAACACTAAGGTCGGCGAACTCCTCCTCAGCGCGAAAAGTGGGCGGAGGATGCGCACCCTTCCACCCTCTTTCGGGATGCGAACGCGTGAGTCCAAATAGTGCACGCAACCACATATCAATCAATCTTTATTTTTCTTTCTTGTTTTTCTCTGTTTTCAGTGTCTGGCGGTGGAGGGTTGTTCAAATCTGGCACCTTTTAGTTGCATTCTTCCTCGTCTTCAGCTCCTCCTCCTTCTTTAGGTGGCGCTGCATTCTGGACACGAAGGTCGGCGAACTTCTCCTCAGCGCGAAAAGTGGGCGGAGGATGCACACCCTTCCACCCTCGTTCGCGATGCGAATGCATGTGCCCAAACAGTGCCTTTGGTGTCAAGAACTCTATCCTACGTACACTGCACTGCACTGGATTCGGTGCGCCTTGCACTGGAGGAGGAGGATTAATTCCACCTTCGCGATTCCTCTTCGCAGCAGGACTATTTCCGCAGAGCTGTAGCCCTGTAGGAGCAGACAAACTGCTCCCTCCAACATGCACAACAACTTGTGCACGCTGCAGAAATCCGCTTCAACTAGAGGACGAGGAAGTATACCGCGTAAAGGCGGACATCCCCGGCTTTGAGGCGCCAAAGGGCTTCCCCGGCCTCCAGGGCTAGAATTACCGCTATTATCAACATTTTTTTTCTGAGAGAAACGAATATTCGACATTTTTTATTTTATTATGATGTTAGACGAAGTTGTATTTCACGGTCCCATACTAATTATGTTGTAAGAAACCTTGAGTGAGAGCCAAATTAACTCTCGCTTTCATGAGTATGCACCTCTAAGTAATAAATTTCGTCAAAATAAAATAAAATTATAGCAATATAGTATATGAAGACGACATTACAAGTTTACTAAAATAAAAAAAAAAATTTATAGTAATTCAATTTTCAGAGTCTAGGGGTGGCGGGTTGTTAAGATCCGGCACCTTGTAGTTGCGAACCTCCTCGTCTTCAGCTCCTCCTTTGATGCTCCTCCTCGTCTTCTGCTCGTCCATTAGTGCTGCACCCTTGACATGAAGGTCCACAAACTCCTCCTTCACGCGGAAGGTGGATGGAGGATGAGCGCTAGCTCTTCCACCCTCTTTTGTGATGTGCACTGCCTTCACCGGAGGATCGATTGCCACCTTCACGATTCCTCTTCCTCGCCGTAGGACTATTCCCACCTTCACAATTCCCACTGTTTGATGCCAATGTGCATTGCACATTTCGTGCATTATCCGTGCATAATTCAGGCACAAGCTAGCTATTCTCTTTTGATTTTTTAAATTGATATAAAGTGTATCTAATTCATTTTTATATTACATATTATATAGGAATTCAACTACAATAATGTAGGGAATACATAATAAGAACGAAAAATAAAATAAAATTATAGTAACATAGTATATGAAGACGACATTACAAGTTTACTAAAATAAAAAAAAAAATATAAATTTCCGAGGTGTATGCAACCATCAATCAATCAATCTTTCTTCTTCATCTCAGTTTTTAGATCCGGCACCTTGTAGTTGCGTTCCTCCTCGTCTTCAGCTTCTCCGCCTCCTTCTTCTTCGGGCATTGCGCGCATTCTGACACGAAGGTCGACGAACTCCTCCTCAGCGCGAAAAGTGGGCGGAGGATGCGCACCCTTCCACCCTCTTTTGGGATGCGAACGCATGTATCCAAACAGTGCATGCGAAAAGTGGGCGGAGGATGCACACCCTTCCACCCTCTTTTTCTTTATCTTTCTTTCTTGTTCTTCTCAGTTTTCAGGGTCTGGTGGTGGAGGGTTGTTCAGATCTGGCACCTTGTAGTTGCGTTCTTCCTCGTCTTCAGCTCCTCCTCCTTCTTAAGGCGGCGTTGCATTCTGGACACGAAGGTCGGCGAACTCCTCCTCAACGCGAAAAGTGGGCGGAGGATGCTCACCTCTCCACCCTCGTTTGGGATGCGAACACATGTGCCCAAACAGTGCCTTTGGCGTCAAGAACTTTGTCCTACATACATTGCCCTGCACTGGATTCGGTGCGCCTTACACTAGAGGAGGAGGATTAATCCCACCTTCGCGATTTGTCTTCCTCATCGCGGTAGGACTATTTCCACAGAGTTGTAGCCCTGTAGGAGCAGACAAACTGCTTCCACTAGAGGATGAGGAAGTATACCGCGTAAAGGCGGACAGCCCCGGCCTCCAGGGCTAGAATTACCGCTATTATTAGCGCTTTTTTTCTAAGAGAAACGAATATTCAAACTTTTTTATTTTATTATGATGTTAGACGAAGTTGTATTTTACGGTCCCATATTAATTATGTTGTAAGAAACCTTGAGTGACAACCAAATGAACTCTCGCTTTCATGAGTATGTACCTCTAAGTAATAAATTTCGTTAAAATAAAATAAAATTATAGTAATATTACATATGAAGACGACATTACAAGTTTACTAAAATAAAATAAAAATAAAAATTATAGTAATTCAATTTTCAAAGTCTGGGGTGGCGGGTTGTTAAGATCGATCTGACACCTTGTAGTTGCGCCCCTCCTCGTCTTCAGCTCCTCCTTCAGATGCTCCTCCTCGTCTTCAGCTCATCCAATAGTGTTGCATCCTCAACACGAAGGTCCACAAACTCCTCCTTCACGCGGAAGGTGGACGGAGGATGAGCGCTAGCTCTTCCACCCTCTTTTGGGATGTGCACTACCTCCACCGGAGGATCGATTGCCACCTTCATCTTTCCTCTTCCTCACCGTAGGACTATTCCCGCCTTCACAATTCCCACTATTTGATGCCAATGTGCATTGCACATTTCGTGCATTATCCATGCATAATTCAGGCACAAGCTAGCTATTCTTTTTTGATTTTTTAAATTGATATAAAGTGTCATCTAATTCATTTTTATATTACATATTATATCTGAATTCAACTACAATAATGTAGGGAATACATAATAAGAACGAAAAATAAAATAAAATTATAGTAACATAGTATATGAAGACGACATTACAAGTTTACTAAAAAAATATATATATATATAAATTTCCGCCAATCAATCAATCTTTCGTCTTATTTTTCTTTCATCTTTTTCTCAATTTTCAGATCCGGCATCTTGTAGTTGCGTTCCTCCTCGTCTTCAGCATCTCCTCCTCCTTCTTCTTCGAGCTCTGCACGTATTCTGACACGATGGTCGGCGAACTCCTCCTCAGCGTGAAAAGTGGGCGGAGGATGTGCACCCTTCCACCCACTTTTGGGATGCGAACGCATGCGTCCAAACAGTGCATGCAACCACATATCAATCTATCTTTCTTTTTTCTTTATCTTTCTTTCTTGTTCTTCTCAGTTTTCAGTGTCTGGCGGTGGAGGGTTGTTCAGATCTGGCACCTTGTAGTTGCGTTCTTTCTCGTCTTTAGCTCCTCCTCCTTCTTTAGGCGGCGCTGCATTCTGTGCACGAAGGTCGACAAAATCCTCCTCAGCGTGAAAAGTGGGCGAAGGATGCACACCCTTCCACCCTCATTCGGGATGCGAACATATGTGCAACAGTGCCTTTGGCGTCAAGAACTCTCTCCTACATACATTACCCTGCACTGGAGGTGGTAGGATTAGGGCACTAGATTCAGTGCGCCCTGCACTGGAGGAGGAGGATTAATCCCACCTTCGCGATTCCTCTTCCTCATCGCAGCATGACTATTTCCGCAGAGTTGTAGCCCTGCAGGAGCAGACAAACTACTCCCTCCAACGTGCACAACAACTTGTGCACGCTGCAGTAATCCGCTTCCACTAGAGGACGGGGATGTATACCGCGTAAAGTCGGACAACCCCGGTATGCCCATTGCTGATGGAGACACAACACCTCTAGCCCAGCTTTGAGGCGCCAAAGGGCTTCCCCGGCCTCTAGGGCTAGAATTACCGCTATTATCAGTGCTTTTTTTCTAAGAGATCGAAACGAATATTCAACATTTTTTATTTTATTATGATGTTAGACGAAGTTGTATTTTACGTTCCCATATTAATTATGTTGTATAAAACCTTGAGTGACAGCCAAATTAACTCTCACTTTCATGAGTATGTACCTCTAAGTAATAAATTTCGTCAAAATAAAATAAAATTATAGTATTATAGTATATGAAGACGACATTACAAGTTTACTTAAAAAATAAAATAAAATTATAGTAATTCAATTTTCCGAGTCTGGGGGGGGGGTTGTTAAGATCCGGCACCTTGTAGTTGCGCCCCTCCTCGTCTTCAACTCCTCCTTCAGATGCTCCTCCTCGTCTTCAGCTCGTCCATTAGTGCTGCATCCTCGAAACGAAGGTCCATAAACTCCTCCTTCACGCGGAAGGTGGGCGGAGGATGAGCGCTAGCTCTTCCGATGTGCACTGCCTCCATCTGAGGATCGATTGTCACCTTCACGATTCCTCTTCCTCGTCGTAGGACTATTCCCACCTTCACGATGTGCATATCACATTTCGTGCATTATCCGTGCATAATTCAGGCACAAGCTAGCTATTCTCATTTGATTTTTTAAATTGATATAAAGTGTCATCTAATTCATTTTTATATTACATATTATATAGGAATTCAACTACAATAATGCTGGTAATCTATAATAAGAACGAAAAATAAAAAAAATGCAAATTTGTTGACCATGTTCGTCAAGATTAATGATTGCGTCTGGGGTACTATCAAGTCAAGAGATCGACGTACTATATATTTCGTGCTATTACAATGAATAAGAGAGCTATTTATAGAGAAAAAAATATTTTACATTCTGTAACTTAGGCCTAATCCAATTTATATCCTTTAAGTTTTCATATTTTCAATTGGGATTCCGGCCAAATAGTCAAATTTACGTCCTTTAAGTTTAAAAATTAAAATTTAATAATTAATTATTATTTTTTAAATGAGACTTGAGTGGAAGTTCCACGCCTTATTCGACAGTAGAACCGTCCCAACTTCATTAAAAATCAGACTTCAGCGGAAGTTTCGCGCTTTAATCGACTGTATAACCGTCCCAAATTCATTAAAAATTGGACTTGAGTGGAAGTTTCGTGCCTTAATCGATTGTATAACTGTCCCAAATTCATTTTAATGAGATTTTTTAATTTTTATTTTAATCATTTTTGAAATTTTAATTTATAGACTTTTATTTTTAGAATTTTATAATTTTATGAGATTTTCAATTTTTAATAAGATTTTTAGAAAAAAATTACTATTAATTTGCACATTTTTCAGGTTTTAAGAATTGTAGAATTTTTATTTTACCCAATTTATAAGATTTAATGAGATTTTGTAATGTGATTTTCAGAATGTTAACTATTAATTTCAAATTTTCTAATTTAAAAGACGTAAATTGAACGTAAATATCATGGATATTTTTCACCTATGATTCAGGCACAAACCATACTCATTTAAATTTTAAAAAGGGTAAAATGTGTTATCATGTAATTCATTTTTATTTAACATATATTTATACACACGCGGGGTTAGGAATTGAAGTAGAGGAATTTTGAGATAAAATAAAAAATGATAATGTAACTCTGGCCATGTCCACAAATAGTTGGGAAAGTTGTTACTTTATCAATTTTGATTATTTTTCTCAATATTGGTCCTTTTTGCCGGAAAATAATTTTTTTGATAGGAAATTACTTTAATTTTATATTATGGTCATGTTAATAGTCTCCACCACTCTCAATTGAAGCGTCTCTTATTAAGGAAGCAAAATTCTCAATCAATTTCATCTTTCGATTACACCTCCTTGTGAATCGCAAATTCCAAGTGATTTAGGATGATTCTATTCTCTGCTTGCTGAGCGAGTCATTTTAATACCTTTTTTGTGCCATTTTGTATGCTACAAAAGATTCTCGGCCATTTTTAGGCCAAAACTCAAAATTTTCACCAAAATGGACCATAATTGAGACAAAGATGACAAAAATTGATAAAACAAAAACTTACATGACTATTTGTGGTCACGATAAAGTTACAGGAGCTTTTGTAATTTTATCTCGAGAATATATAATAAGAATAATAAAAAAACATACAAATTTGATGAAATAGTTCATCAAGATTGACGACTACGTCTGGGGAACTACTATCTCTAAGACGGAGACGACATTAGATGTGGTCTATGTGGGCTGTCCGAGGAAAGTGTTCGCCATCTCTTCTTCGCCATCAGATTTGGTCCTTGTGTTACTCCTGGCTCGATTGCCCAATGCCTTGCAGCCCTAAACCCGCGACGCATCTGCTGCAATGTCTCGACATTCTAGGTGGCAAAAAGAGAAAATATGTTTTAGAGTGCATTTTGGTCCTCTAGTACTCGATAGTTTGTAATCCGATGTAACTCTTGATTTGAGTAGCTCTGGTACCTAATAGTAACTTTAAAAAAAATCTTCATTTAAATTCTTTTATCTAATTTTTATATACTTCAACATTTAATCTTTTATCTAATTTTTTCTCACTTTCATATTTGCACCTTCTCCTTCTTTTCTTTTTCCTTTTTCCAAATTCTCTGTTATCAAATTCAACCTTTCAATTAAACAAAACGCTGCCTCTATTGCAAATTGTCATACATCATTGTCTCCATTGTACATTCTGGCCACTACTCTTTACAGAAATCTCTCCAACCTCAATTTTCCAACCATACTCTATACTCCCGCCCCATTCCCTAAATTTTTAGCACGTAATCATGTCTCACCTCACAGAGGCAATCATTTCTATTTCTTAAGAATTTATATTGTATTATGAATGATTTGAAAATTTTTATTTCACCGGTCTCTATGGACACAACCGGTTAGTCAAACATTCCTTGTATATAGGACATAATTGTTGTATTTACCTTTTGTATTTATCTTTTCCTAAAATCATGTAATTAGGTTATAATGTAATTACTCCTATAAATACAAATCATTCCCCACTCAACAATTCAACGGTGATCATATCTCATTGTTCACATTGTATCAGCCTAAACACGATCCTAAAACCACTACAAAAAACGCGCGCTACAGGGACGGACAAATGCCGACGGATTATAATCCGTCAGCATTTCCGACGGAAATGCTGACGGAATGCTGACGGATTGAAAAGTCAACGTCAATGCTGACGGATTTCTGATCCGTCAGCATTTACCGAGGGAAATCCTGACGGATATCCGTTCCGTCAGCATTTACCGAGGGAAAATGCTGACGGAATTTTGAAATATGTTTGCCGACGGAAATGCCGACGGATTATCCGTCGGCATCTGACCCGTTGAATTCGCACCGCCTCGTTTTCCAAAAAGGTAACGGTTCCCATTAATAGTGGGCGGTTACCGAGGGAAATGCCGACGGAAAATCCGTCGGCATTTTTTTTTTTTAATATATAAGGGCCTCAAATCAATCAGTTCGTTTTAGAAAAAAAAAAAGGGGGCGTGCGTGAGTGAGGATTCGGTGGGGAAGACGAAGACGAGGAAGAGGCTATTGAAGCAAATTTCTTCGATTACATTGATACGGTACGTTTTCTTAATTAGTTTTATTACTTAATTTTAATACTTATATATGTTTATGCATGGATATATGTAAATATGAATAATTTAATGTTGATTTGCATGTTATATTGATTTAGTTAGTTGTTAAAATATTATGATCATGTTAGTATGTACGTTAGTTAATTTAATTTGTTGATTAAGAATAATTTTGATAGATCGAGTAGGTTTTTAAGGTTAATTAATTAATTAATTGTTATATGTATACATTAATTAATTGTTATATAGTTAATTACTAGTTTAATTTAATGGTGTAATTTTGATATAGAATATTTTTAATGTAGGTAGTGCATGTTTCAATCAATTGTTTAAATTAGAAAATTATTATTTTAATTAGTTTTAGGTTTGTTAATTTAGGAATATATATGTTCAATTTTTTATTATTGATTAAGTTAGGTAGAAAAATAATAATTAAATTAGGTTATTGTTGATTAAATTAGGAATATGTTGATTAATTAAATTAGGAATATGCTATATTAGTAAAAAAATTAAATTATGAATATGTTCATTAAATTGATAATTAGAAAACTCCAATTAGAAAAGTATTATTTTAATTATGTTTAGATTTGTTAATTTAGGAATATGTTAATTTAGAAATATTTTTAATGTAGGTGATGCATGTTTCAATCAATTGTTTAAATTATTAGTTAATTAGATGGTTCGACGGTGGTATCACGTTGTAATTAGGTTATATATATATTGTTTTGATTTAAATTAGGAATATGTTGATTAAATTAGGAATATGATATATTAGTAAAAATTTTAAATTAGCAATATGTTCATTAAATTGATAATTAGTAAAATTATGTATTTTTTATTGATTGAAACAGATGAGTGAACAAGTACCGAATCAGGGTTCGGGTTCACGTCGTAGGTCGTCACTTTGGTCACGTGCAAGGAGGTCTCGGGATGAATCAGTTCCTGTGACGGCTCCTCCTCCTCCTCCTGTGGCAGTGTCGCCGCCGCCGCCGACTACGATGTCGGTTGGTTCGTCATCCTCTTCTCGTCAGCATCTTGTTCGAGACAAAAGGAAAGTCATTGACATCGTTTCAGGAGCGTAAGTCAATAATTCTAATGTTTGATGAGATTCAATAACGATTAACTTTATTTATTTATTTATAATGTGTTAGTTTATAAATTTGTTAATAATTTTACAGGTTGATGCCCGGTAATGAGGTGTCCAGGATGTGCACAAAATCCTTTAAGGATTGCAAGATTTCTAAGGGTGCTATCACTTGGTCGAAGGTGCCACAATCTAAAAAGGATGATTATTTCGAGGAGTTCCAGGTATATAATTACAATATTTAAAGTTTATTAAATAACTAATTATTCATATTATTTGATAAATATGTTGAATATTTATTTGTATAGAAAAAGGCCCGTTGGGATACGACGATCTACTCGGACGCCGCTATTTACGAGAAGTGGTACAATCTTTGTTCTACTCGGTACACGAACATGATGTACGACTGGAGAAAGGCCTGGCGTGATGAAGACAAAAATCTTGTTCTGGGGAAAGACGAGGATGGTGTTGACCTGTGGGAGTCGTTGGTTGAGAAGTGGATGGACCAGGATTACCAAGACAAGTGTGACAAAGCTCGGGCCAACCGCAGAACCGACGTTGGAGGCGGGATGGCAGTGCATCGGGGGGGAGCTCGGTCCGTCCTCGAGCAATCACTTGCTCTCGTAAGTTTTATTTAATTATTTAAAAATTAAATAATTATAGTTAATTATTTTATATTAGTTATCTAAATGAATTTGTATATATTTATTTGATACGTAATAGGAGCGGGAGACTGGACGTCCCCACACCCACTTGGATCGGCTGAGCCTTCTTCATCCGTTTAATGCCGATACACAGACGTCCACCTACGGGCGCACTACTGACCTCCACGTAAGTTTAATTAAATTTATGTATTAATTACATTATATATATATATATAGATAATTAAATTAATTTTAATTTTTTAATTATGTAGTTGAGCGTCCGACAGAGGATTGAAGAGGCTGAGACGCAAGCCACCGCCACGACTACTGCTGAATCCGGAAGCAGCGGTACCCCTCCGGTTGTTGACGTGGACCAGTGTTACCTTGACGTTGCCCCGACCTCCAAGGGAAGGGTCCTTGGCCTTGGTGGGATGAGCAGCGCCGTGAGGACACCAAGTGGTCGGTCGGCCCGTCCGTATCCTCCACTGCCGTCCCGGATCCGAACGTCATGGCAACGTTCGAGAACTACTTCCGCCTCTGGAGTACCAATGCGGGTCGGACGTTGGGGATGTCTGCTGAGCAGATCGAGGCCATCTATCAACAGACGATGGGGCAACCACCGCCGGCTCCAGCTCCAGCTCCAGATCAAGCTGCAGGTCAAGATGCAGGTCAGGCCGACGGTGGCAACGTCAACTTGAATGATGATATGGATCAATATTTTAACTTTCCCGGCACTGGCAACTATCCTGGCAACTATCCTGGTTGAACAATTTGAACAATTTAATTTTGTGTTGAACTAATTTATTTTTTTGTTGAACTTATTTAATTTTCTGTTGAACTTATTTAATTTTCTGTTGAACTTATTTATCTTTATGTATATATTTATGCTTATGTTGAAAAATATGTTGAACTATATATTGCAGTTTATTTGTGTAGTTTATTGGTGTATAGATGAAAATAGGGTGCATTCATTTGTTTCATTGAGTACAAAATAATCTCATTTAGAGTGCATTCTAGATATAGATTTAAACCACTTGAAGAGTGCATTTTAGTACAAATTAAAATAGCCTCATATAGAGTGCATTATACATATATTTAACCAAACCACTTGAAGGTGGTAGATGCAACCATGACAACTAGCACAATCAAAATGATTTTGTTCACTTTGATTAAATCCTTGATTTCTTCAGCCAAATTCTTGATCTCTGTAACCAATTTCTTCATCTCTTGAGTCATTTTCTTCATGTCTTCAGTTTCTTGGTCACTTTGATTAGATTCTTGATTCTTGTCAACAACACACTTTTCTAGAGTGTCAGCCCATACAAAGAAACCACATCCACCGCCATCACTTTGGGAGTCAGGACAATTATGAAATATCCTCCCTTTACTTCTAGGTTGTTTAGAAGCATATGTACGACATGCCTTTCCACAATAACAAACAAGGCCTTGCTGAAATCGAATAGAAGATGAAGAAGACATGATATTTCTTTGCAAAATAGAAAAAATCGAATATGGTGTGTGTGAGCTTTGTGTTGTTGCTATATATACAAAAAATTGAATTAATTAATAAAAAAAAATAATAATAACACGCCAAATGCCGACGGAATTAAGTTTCCGTCGGAATTCACCATTTGATAAATGCCGACGGATTATCCGTCGGCATTTATCTTGACTGACGGAAATTTTGGGCGGTGAAATGCCGACGGAATTAAGTTTCCGTCGGAATTCACCATTTGATAAATGCCGACGGATAATCCATCGGCATTTATCTTGACTGACGGAAATTTTGGGCGGTGACATGCCGACGGAAAGATAAGTCCGTCGGCATTTCCGTCGGGAAATTCCTAAAACTTTCTTTTTTTCCACTTCACTTTCGTATTGCAAATTTACACCAAAACTTTCTACTGCCTAATTTTTTTATGCTCATGCTCGGGTATTCAGAAACATCAAATTACGGTACATTTTCTACCATTTTTAATTTACTCTATATATAAAATTCAATATAATGTAATTACATGTTTTATATATATCATAAGTTTTGTTTGAATTTATTATAAGTTTAGTTTAGTAATGTGTTGCTCCACTTAAATGTTTAGCAGATGGATTTGCCTGACCGTCGTTGGATGTATTGTACTCCTAGAATGATTAGAGGAAATGTGAATGTGGAATTTTATAATGAACTCGTGTTATTTGTTGAATTTGCAAAAAGCCAGCCACATTACATGAGTGGAAATTGCATTAGGTGTCCATGTAATGCTAAGAAATGTCAGAATAAGCAATATAAAGAGATTGATGAGGTCCTAGTGCATATTGTGAAGAATGGTTTCGTTGATAATTATTATAATTGGACTAGTCATGGCGAAACACGTTGGCCTTATAGATTTGATGAAGTGTTTTACTATTACACTGCTGGAATCTATCAAGAAGAAGCAAATTTCGATCATGTTGGCACTAGTAACGAGGTAGAACAACGGTTTGGGGACGAAGAACAACAGTTTGGGGACGAAGAACAACAGTTTGGGGACGAAGAACAACAGTTTGGGGACGATGAACCAAATATGTATCAAACAATGATCAGGGAAGCTGGTTTTTCAAACATGGAAGAGGAGCCGACGAATGAGGCATTTCGGTTTTATGAGATGCTCAAATTAGTCGAAGAAGATTTATATCCGGGTTGTGAATCTCACTCACAGTTGTCATTTAATGCACGACTCATGAACATTAAGACCGAGAACAAGCTTTCTAACAGGGCATATGAGCAAGTGACACAGTTATGCAGTGAAATTTGTCCTCAAAATAATAAGGTGCCTACGACGTTTCATCAAAGCAAACAAATGTTGAAGAATGTTGGTTTGCCGGTTGAGAAGATTGATTGTTGTGTGAATGGTTGCATGTTATATTGGGGTGACGAAGATAGCAGTCTGAATATGTGTAGATTGTGTGGCCATCCCCGGTACAAAGAGGCACATCGAAAGGGACCTGGTGGTCAATCGAAGAAGACAAAGAAGAAAGTGCCATATAAGAAGATGTACTACCTTCCTATCATTCCCCGTTTGATGAGATTATATCAATCAAGTGCCACTGCACAACACATGACGTGGCATGCTACAGATTCCTCTTCGGCTGAGTCGAGGGAGATGCGACATCCGGCAGACTCAGAGGCCTGGAAACATCTTGACAACGTGTTTCCAAATTTTGGTTGTGAACCGAGGAATGTGAGATTAGGTTTGTGTACTGATGGTTTTGCACCGTTTGGGATGCATGGGAAGCAGTATTCTTTGTGGCCGGTGATACTGACTCCATATAATCTTCCTCCGTGGATATGCATGAAACCTCAAACAATGTTTCTGACTGTATTGGTGCCTGGACCAACGAATCCAAAGGACAAACTGGATGTTTATCTCCAACCTCTTATAAAAGACTTGATCTTCTTATGGGAGAATGGAGTCCAAACATACGATGTTTTTAGAAAGCAGAACTTCACGATGCGTGCTGCTCTTTTATGGACCATTAGCGACTTTCCTGCATATGGTATGTTGTCCGGGTGGAGTACGGCCGGAAAGAAAGCATGTCCGTATTGTATGGAGAATTCTGAAGCTTTCAGTCTCCCGGTGAGTAGAAAAGTTTCATGGTTCGATAATCACCGTAGGTTCTTACCTCAAGGTCACCCGTTTCGAAGAAATAAGAAGAACTTCGTAAAAAACAGAGCAGTCACAAACAATCGACCTCCACTACGAGATGGTATTTTATACATTTATTTAATAATCGAGTACTAAACGTATATTTATCTATTGCTTTTAGTGTCACTTATAATTTACTCTCCGTACAGGACGTAGGTTGTTATATGAGGTTCAAGTGACGGGGTTGAAAAAAAGTACTGAGGAAAATGCAGCGGAACACAACAGAGGAATTGAGGGTGGTTGGAACAAAAGGAGTATTTTTTGGGACTTACCATACTGGAGTTCACTATTGATACGACACAATTTGGATGTGATGCACATTGAAAAGAATGTGTTTGACAATGTGTTCCACACAATCATGAACACGGAAGGCAAGACGAAAGACACTCCAAAGTCTCGGGAGGATTTGGACACTCTTTGTCGCCGTCCAGAGTTGAAAAAGGATGAGCGTACAGGTAAATTTCCAAAGGCTAGCTACACACTGGATAAGCCACAAAAACAAAGATTGTGTAGGTGGATAAAGGAGTTGAACTTTCCGGACGGCTACGTGTCGAACTTGAGTCGATGCGTAGACACAACAACGGGTAAGGTTGCAAGGATGAAGAGTCATGATTGTCATGTATTTATGCAACGCTTGATACCGATTGCGTTCCGAGAACTTCTTCCTCTCAATGTGTGGAGGGCTATCACTGAATTAAGTCTATATATTTTTTAGAGATTTAACGGCTACAACGATCACGATCGATGATATGATTCGTTTAGATGAAGACATTCCAGTGATTTTGTGTAAGTTGGAACAAATTTTTCCACCTAGCTTCTTTAACTCGATGGAACACTTACCCGTTCACTTAGCGTATGAAGCGAGAATTTGTGGTCCGGTGCAATACAGGTGGATGTACCCATTTGAAAGGTAAAATCTTACTTTTTTTATTTCATTACAATTACACATGCATTCATATAAGTTTTATATATATATATATATATGTGTGTGTGTGTGTATATCAGGTATCTCCACAACTTGAAACGCAATGCTAAACAAAAGGCAAACGTTGAAGCATCGATTGTGAATGCTTATTTGAATAAAGAGGTTGGCATGTTTTGTTCTTATTACTTTGAAGACCACGTCAACACAAAGTTAAGAAGTGCTCCACGTAACTTCAGTGGTACATCCGCTGACGATATCAGTGAAGAGGTCGATGGAATGCTCTCCATATTCAAGTCTAAGGGACGGCCAATAGGAAAACCCACTGAACGATATTGGGAGACGAACTCGGAGGCGGAAATAGCACAAACGTATGTGTTGTTGAATTGTGATGAAGTTCAGCCATACATTGAGTAAGTATTTCATATATAAATCGTCTATTTAAATACAACTTCATTTATGTCATTTAATATTAACCAAGTTTTTGAATGTTGTGAATTAGGATGTACACTTAAGAACTACGACGAGCAGAACCAAACATCTCAGATGCATATATAGATGCTCGTATTCAACGTGAATTTTCCCGATGGTTCGAACGTTATGTGAGTACCATTTAATTAATTATGTTTTACGTAAATAAATTAATATTTATTTTAATTAATTTTAAATTGAGCCGTATAGGGACGGGATAACGCTCTAGACAGTCGATTCTTACGAGATCTCAGCAAGGGACCACTACGTCGTGTAAAGACTTACAACGGTTATATTGTGAAGGGCTACAGATTTCATACGTCTGGGTATGCATCGACAAAGGCAACTACCAACAGTGGCGTCTGCGTTAGCAGTGCGAATTACAATGCAGATGCAAGTGATTACTTTGGGGTGTTACGGGAAGTCGTCGAAGTAGAATATCCAGGATATCCAACAAAGACTGTAGTGTTGTTCAAGTGTCATTGGTTTGATTCAGGCCATCTAGGAACAAGAATTCACCCGGAGTACAAGCTCGTTGATGTTAGTTCGAAAAGGGCGTATGTTGGGGATGATCCATTTGTATTTGCCCATCAAGTATCTCAAGTATACTACTCCACATATCCGGGAGCTCCACGTGGTTATGAATGGCACGCTGTTTGCAAAGTAAAGGCAAGGTCAATGGTAGAAGTCCCTAAAAAGGACAAAAATACTGAAGATGAATCTCCATTTCAAGCAGAACAAATAGAGACTCCAACTGAAGTCTTTACGGGAGATTTCAATCTTTCTGTATCCTTGACGGTTGCAAATCCCCAATTAATCGAAATTGAAGGTGAAGAGGAGGGGGATGAAGAAGAGGATGAAGATGAGGATGAAGAGGAGAATGAAGAAGATGAGGATGAGGATGAGGAGGAGGATGAGGATGAGGAAGATGATGATGAGGAGGGGGAGGAGGATAGGGACGAAGAGGAGGATGAAGACGATGAAAATTAATTCAATTAATGTAATGTATTTATTTCTTATTTTATAAAAGTTATTTAATTATTTATCATTTAGGTACAAATTATAAAAATTAAATTTACTATAAATATAAGTCACAACCAATATATATATTAATATATGTGGAAGAAATGAATTTTGTGATTTTTTTAAAAAATATTTTGGTAATTTAGTAGGTCTAGTATATAGAAAAAATTGAATTATTTAAAAAAAAAAATAAAAAAAATCGCCAAAATGCTGACGGAATTCACTTTCCGTCGGTATTTACTTTTTGAAAAATACCGACGGATTATCCGTCGGTATTTACCCTTATATAAAACCTAGGGTTTTCTTTCAGAAATCTCCTCTCTCCCACGTACCTCGCCTCCCTCCACCTCCTCGCCTCCCTCGCCCAGCAACGCCGCCGCCTCCTCCCCCACCCAAACCTCTGTATCCACCTTCTCCCCCCACTCCTCCTCCCTCCTTCCTCCCCACGCCTCCTCCCTCTTTCACAAGTAGGATTTTTTTTTCGGCAAATGGCCGTCGCCTCTCTCGCACAGTGGCGGCACCTCCTCCTCCTCCCCTCCGCCGTCCTCTCTCCGCGTCGTAAACCGCCGTCCTCCCCTTTTCTCTGCCGTGGTACGCTTTCATTTTAACGGTTTATCCAAGTCAATTTACCGGTTTCATACCGGGTACGCAATTCTTCTTACCACCAAGAAATTGATTCCAATGATTGTACGATTTGATGATGATGAAGGCTATTTTATTATATTACTATTTGTATTCGAATTTCAACTATGATTTTCTGCATTTCTTAACTTAAATATTTAATATATATATTTAATAAGGTTGTTGGTGTTCTCGAAAATTAGGCTTTTAGTAATTTTGTTTTGAGATTTAATATTGTGCGACATGTATATGGATGTGTGTGCTCTGCATGTTTTATGTTTTCACTTGGATTTTCTACTTTGCGTTTTCTTTTCCTTGTTTTCTTGCTGGATTATAGACGCTACAAAAATACTTAATAATTAAGCGTTGATGCATGTGAATGTGAATGCTCTCCATATTCAAAAATGTCTTTGTTTGGATTGCCCCCTCTATTTGTTATAGATTCTAGTGTAGTATATGTAATTTATTGGTTTGTGTTAGTGGTAATTTTGACAAACCAATGCCAATTAATTGTCCCCTCTATTGTATCCATGCATTATATTTCGACAAACCAATGCCAATTAATTGTGGTCAAAAAATGAAATTCTGGTCGGGGCCTCCCCGGCCACCCATATTTTTTTTATTAATATTTTGTTTTACTGACGGATAATCCGTCGGTAAAATGCCAACGGATAATCCGTCGGTCCAATGCCGACGGATATTCCGTCGGTATGTGAATTTCGAAATCATATTTTTTTTATTCATTTTTTTGTTTTACTGACGGATATTCCCTCGGTAAATTGCCGACGGATATTCCGTCGGCATATGACCGACGGAAATTCCGTCGGCATGTGAATTTCGAAATCAATATTTATTCAAAAATTAATTTCTTTTATAATTATTTTAATTCATTCTAATTTATTTTATAATTATTTTAATCCATTCTTTCCGACGGAATTACCGACGGAATGTTGACCCGGTTTGTTAAACGGGTTGTCCGAAATACCGACGGAATATCCCTCGGTAAATCCGTCGGCAATTCCGACGGAAAATCCGTCAGCAAATCCGTCGGAAATCCCGACGGAATGCAAAAATCCGTCGGTAAAAAATACTGACGACGAAAAAGGGGACGGCCGACTTTCCGTCGGCAAATCCGTCGGTAACATCGGCGGCCGACGGAAATTCCGTCGGTAAATCCGTCTCTAAAACGCCCTTTTTTTGTAGTGAACCCTAACCCTAATTTTCTTTCTCCCTCTCCGCCGCCGCCGCCGCTTCACTTATCGTCGAGCTTGTCCCCCTCGACCATCTCCCTTCAATGGCAGACTCTTCTATCCCTATGAATGTCCTTATTCATATGGTTACGGTGAAACTCTCTTCTTCCAATTATCTCCTATGGAAGAAGTAGGTTGTCCCGATGCTCACATGTGCCGATATCTATGGCCTTGTGGATGGCACATCCGCCCCCCTGCTGCTACTCACACGACCTTGGCTGCCTGGAAAACGAAGGATCAGAAAGTGTTGGTCCCAAGTTGAGTTTATAATATTGAGTAAGCTAGTAAAAGTCTAGAGTGGGGTGAATAGACTTTTCAAAATCTTTCAATATATCAAAGTACACAATGCGGAATATCAGATTTATCAAATGAGCCCAACTAGTTTATACTCAACTATTACGAACTTCTGTATGAACACTCTACTTGTCTTGTTCAGATATGCAATTCAATCAATTAAACAAATAACCAATCAAACACAAATAAAACAGTAAGTAAACAACACAAGATTTATAGTGGTTCGACAACTTGTCTACATCCACTCTCACAAACCCAGTTGTGAAATTCTTATTACTCTTCCAATCGAGTAGTGTGTTCTTGTGGCTTTAAGTCCCAAGAAATAAAACTTTGATCTTCTCGATTATATCTCCAGATATATCTTCGATCTACTAGTGATTTAATAAGCAACTAGCAAGCTTAAAACAATAAATAAAACTTATATATATCTTCAATAAGCCTTCTTGAGTAGTCTCTTCTTGTCTGGGCTTCTTCTTGAACTTCAAACTTTTGCTTTGAACTCTGCGAGCTTCCTTGCTTTGAACTTCTTCATTATACGCACAGTAGTTTGATTTTCAGTAATCTCTCAGTAGTCTTTAATCGTTGAATGCCTTCAAGTATTTATAGACTTCAGTTTATCAAGATAAGTTAGTTATCCAACAAACTTTCGCCTTCAAGTATTGTAGGTCCCAAAGGTTGAGTTAATATCGAGGGAAGCTAAAGAAAATGTCTAGAGGGGGGTGAATAGACTTTTCTAAAATCTTTCGATATATCAGAATTACAATGTGCGGAATACGAAATTAACAATGAGCCCAATTAAAGTTTATACTCAATCCTTTAAAATCCAAGAACTCTGTTCTATACTCAACTAATCTAGTTTAGACGTGTATTTAGGTAATTAAACAATTAAGCAATTAAAACCAACAAAACAGTAAAGTAAACAACACAAACGATTTATAGTGGTTCGACAACTCGTCTACATCCACTCTCACAACCCAGTTGTGATATTCTTATTAACTCGTCCAATGGAGTAATATGTTCTTGTAGCTTTAAGTCCCAAGAAATAAGACTTAGATCTTCTCGATAACACTACCAAGTGCCTCTTCGATCTAACTAGCTATTTTACAAGTAACTAGCAACTTGAAACAGTAAAACAAAAATAAAACTTCTCTTTGTTCAGTAGTAGCCTTCTTCGATCTTCACTTGACTTGTGTAGCTTCACTTTCTGAACTTCAATCTCTGGGAGTATTTCCTTCAATAATGCTTTTGTATGCAGTAGTATCAGTAGTCTCTAATGAATCAATACCATGAGGTATTTATAGACTTTCAATTCCAAGAACTTTCAGTTGTGTAACAACCTTTTCTTGAAAACTAACTTGTAATTGATTCTTTTTATCCTTTCACGCGTTTCTTCAGTTAATTAGTTATTCCTCAACTAACTCTTCAATCTTTATCTTCACCACGCTTTTGTAACTAACTTCAAGTTGACCTGTCTTGTTGAGTCGTGCACCTGTCTTGTCCTTAAGTAGTAGACTGCGTCTTCTACTTCTCTTGTGCAGTAGACTTCTCCAGATTACAACATAGAACTAATCTAGTCCTATTATTTAATCCTAACAAGACTATTACATTACATTAAGCTCTTGTTATAAAGCTTAGTCAACTTAGAAAACTATACAAAGAATCTATCTATTCAAAATCATGAGCTCTATACAACAATTATTCATAGCTCAATAACAATCTAAACAGTTAATATAAACACATATGAAATAATAATATGATATCAATTATAAGTACTTGTCTTTTCATATGTTAACTCATGTGAACTCTACTGATCTTGTTCAAGATGACTTCAACTTAACTAGACTAGATTAGTCAACACTTAGAAAAATTCAACCTTCTTTTGGCTTATCAAAACTTTATCTTTTATCATTCAATCATCATTTAGGACTTGTTTTAGGATTCATATCCCAACAAGTATTTATAGACTTCACTTTATCAAGATAAGTTAGTTATCCAACAAACTTTCTTGACAGCTTCCTTCAACAAACTCTTCAACCGTTTCTGAATAAGTATCTCTTAATACGACGGTTAATTCTGTTAATTAAGTTGTAACCCACTTCTTATCTTCAGAAATACGAACCTTCAATTCTGTTAAACTGTCTTGACTCGTCTTGTCTTCAGCACTTAGAATATTTCAGCTTCCTTCAGCACTTGTCTTGTCTTCTAGTCATATTCCATACTTAGAATATTTTTGACTTCTTCATGACTCGTCTTGTCTGGTCGTCAAGTCTTCTTGTCTTCTGTCTTCAGTAGAACTCTGCTAGTTCTATCTATCTAAGCTATCTAGTCTATTACATTACTTTAAGCTTTGTAGATTAGCTTAGTCATCTTAAAGACTATTACAATAATACACGAATATAAACATAAGCTTTTATACAACATTTCAAGCTTATCATAAAATCCTATAAAAAGTAATCTGTCTTTTTATACTTAGTCATATTTCATATTACTTTTTAACTCATCTGATCTTGTCTCATACAAGACGACTTCTCCAACAGATCACTCAATACTTAGAATATTTTCAGGTCTTCTTTTGTCAACTGATCTTGTCTTATACAAAACGACTTCAATAACAGATCAGTCAATACTTAGAATATATTCAAGTCTTCTTTTTGGCTTTATCAAAACTCATCTCATCATCAAATATAACTTGTATTAGGATTCATATCCCAACAGAAAGTACATGCCCTTCTTCTCTCATCTCTCACTGATGAAACCCTGGCCGAGGTCGTTCAATGTGACACGGCCCGTGAAACTTGGCTTGCTCTGGAGGATGCCTTCAGTCACTCCTCCCAGTCACGAATCACCCATCTTCGTGAGGAGCTTCTTCTCCTCAAGCGTGACTCTCTCCCTGTTGCCGACTACGGTCGGCGTTTTAAGGCATTGTGCGACCAACTTGCCGCCATCGGTAAACCAGTGGACAAATCTGACATGTCACACTGGTTTCTACGGGGTCTTGGCCCCAAATTACGCGGGTTTGCCGACACCAGAATGGCCCTCTCGCATGTGTCTGCTTTCCGTGACTTACTGCATCAGGCAATTGCCTTTGAGATCATGAACAAGCCTGATCTCGCTAAACCTGCTCTAATTGCCTTTTATGCTCGTGATCAACCCTCTGCTCGCTCGAACACTCGCGACCATACTATGGTCGCCCTTCTGGGTTCCCTCGTGGTGGTCACACCGACTTCTCTGGTGATCGCGTAGGGCGGAAATCCTACGTCCCTCGTTGCCAAATTTGTCGTGGCGAGCACTATGCCAAAAATGCCCTCGGAAAATACACAAATTTTTTGATCATGTTCGTCAAGATAAATGACTACGTACGTCTGGGTTACTATAGAGTCAAGAGATCTATATGTACTATATATCTCTTGTGATTAATTACAATGAATAAAGAAAATTTCATTTTACATCCTGTCATTTAGGTCTAATTCAATTTATATCTTTTAAGTTTTCAGTTTTTCAATTACATCCTTTTTGTCGTAAAATTTTAAAACTCGCTGGAATGTGAGGAATAAATTGGGATTCCGGCCAAATAGTATAATTTATGTCCTTTAAATTTATTGATAGTGTATTTTTTTTTAAATGTACATTTATTTATCTTATAGTAAAAAAGAAAATGAATGAATCTATATAATTAAAAAATAATGTGGAATTAATATAAAATTAGGTGAATAGATATACTCCCTCGATCCGTCCCAGTGAAAGCTATGAACTTTGAGTACGGAGGTTAAGAAATATATTAGAATAAGTAAATGTAATTGAGATAGGAAAAAAGGGAAAATTGGGTCACTAGTTCCATGATCAGTTTTTAAAACTCAACCTGCAGCAGGAAGCTGTGCCAAAAGGTTATAGTGTCTGATATTTTCATATTCTGCTCTTTTGAGTTTTTAATGTGCTAGAACTTGAGCATCTTTTTAATTGTGATTACGGATTACACCACATATTTTTCCTTGCTGACTTTAATATCAAGTTTTTTTCATTATCCATAGGTAATCCGTCGGTATGTTTTACCAACAAACACTTATTTCGTTAGTAATCTGTCAATAAATGATTTTTTTTTTTTATGATTAATGCCAGGCACGTTTGGTTTGGGACTCACACACCCTTTTTGTTTTAGTTAGGATTAACATCAGAATTTCACCGTCAAGCTACATGCGCCCCTAATTTTATTTATATATTCTAATATTACAATAATACAACATCACTTTCTCTTACACAATTGATTTGACATAAAGTTACATTATATAATACAACGTCGTCTTTCGGGATGTGCACCCTCCACCGGAGGATCGATGGCCACCTTCACGATTCCTCTTCCTCGCTGTAGGACTATAATTCCCACCTTCACGATTCCCGTTGTTTGATGCCAATGTGTGTTGCACATTTCATGCATGATCCGTGCATAATTCAAGCACAAGCTATTCTCTTTTGATTTTTTAAATTGATATAAACTGTCATCTAATTCCTTTTTTTATTACATATTATATAGCAATTCAACTACAATAATGTAGGGAATACATAATGTTGATCCCAAAAAGAGTGTGACACGTGTATGGGGGGGGGATACACGTGTATGTGTTTTTCAAAATCTTTTGCAATTAAAACAACACAAATAATCAGAGCCAAATAAGTTACACAGTATGTCAAGTTCTATGAGAATACCAAATAGAATATTAATTCTAACAGAAATTAACAGTAGGCAACTTGTATGCGGAATAAATGATATACCCTATTATACTCCTAGCCTTGAATAAAATGCACTTAAGTACTAAGTTACCAAATAGCAATAAGATATTATAACAGTGTACTTTTGTCTTCATGAGTCCTTGCCACTTTTTCATAACACTTTAGCTTCCGATCTTGTCTTCAATGCTACTTGTCTTCATGTGCTTTGTGCTTTCAGGCCATTTGTCATAGATTCAAAGAATAATCTATCTAAGAAAAATTAAAGCTCCCTAACATACATGAGCTTTTCTAACCTGAAAATATAGACTTGGCAAATCATCGTACTTGGGGTTTTAGTATCTAATCAAAATCAAATTTTCTTTTATTAATATAAACCATATCCCAACAATGATGATGCCAAAACCTACTTACTTCAAAAGATCCATAGGGAATTCTTTTTTAGTAGATTTGACAAAAACAGGACAACTATCATGTATTTTCTATACTTAGAGAATTTCACAGAATAAATTCAGATTATTAACCAAATAGGCTAAGTTCATTGAGTTCTATAAAACATGATTTAAGCAAGAATCATTTAAAAAAAAATGCTAGAGCCTATTTTTAGATAAAAAAATAGCACAAATAAGAAGACTCAAAATTGTTGTCCAGTGCATAAGATAGATAACCATTATCCGAAAAAAAACAGCACATAGTAAGAGCAGAAAGTTGTAAGTTCTAGCTCTTAAGGAGCAACAATTGTTCAGAATTAAAAATTAAACATAGATAGAAAGTTCATGATAATTTGAATCTTGACTCTACCTTTAGCAGCTTCATTACTTACCTGCATCTGACTTCTTCTTCAGAAAGGTAGGAAGTTCCTTGAACAGTGGAGTCAACCTATATGATGCAAAGTTCCTGTTCTTCAAGGCCATGACTTCTTCATTCTTCCCAATCAAGTCGTCATCCTTGACAAGTTGCACAAACTCATCCGTAATAGCTTTCCTATCAATTCCATTTCCATCAGTCTTCATTGGTGGAGACCAGAAAATCTGTTCAGGAGCTTTGACAACTACTTTCTCCTTCTGGGCAGTTCCTAAGATCTTTGTGTACAGTTCTGGGTAGTTCTCCATCATAAAACCTTCATACAGACCGTCAATGTCTTCAAAATCTCCCCATCTCTTAACAACATAGAAGAGATTATCCCATACTCTATTTGCTTCTTCCCAAGCACCATTGAGTTCAGCAGGAACCCAACTGTCAGTATGAGGGAGTCTTTACAAGGTTTCAATCTTCCTCTTAGCTCTGTTCTCCATCATCAGAGCATAAGAACTTTTGTAGGATTTAGAGTTTCCTGGATTAAAATCTTTACGCCTCTTCAACCTGCACTCTTCAGCATCTTTGAACATTTTTGTTCTTTCTTCAATAACAAGCCTTCTTACTCCTCTTCTGGTCTATGCATCTTGACCAGCTCCTTCAGCAAATATGTTTGCAACTTCTTCAAAACCAGGAGTTTTGTCTTTAGCAGGCTCAACAACAACTTCAGGAATAACTCTCCTAACACGCATTTTATCTTCCCTTCTTATTAAGGTCAAAGTTTCCATTTCTTCCATGTCCTCATCATCATCAGGTTCACTGGACTTGTATTTCTTGCTTTTCTCATAATCAGAAATCTCAGCAAGCTTCTTTCTCTTTTGAGTCGGTTTCCTTAACCCTCCACTTCTGGTCTTGGGGCAATCCTCCTCCTCTATAACAACAGTAATTTTCAGTGCTTTGGCTTTCCCCTTGCCAGTGCCTTTGCTTCCTTCCCCCTTACTCTTCTCTTCCCCCTTCTTCTTATCTTCCCCCCTTTTGGCATCATCATATGCCTCAAGGTCAATGGGGTCAGCAGGGTTGGCATCAATCTTAGCCACAATAAGTGAAAGTTCTTGTTGATAGGTGTCCATTCTCTTCATCTGAGCAGAGATGGGGTCAACATGACTTAGCAAAAAGGTAGAGATAGTGGAACTTACAGATTCTTCCACTCGCTTCTTCACAGCTTGATCAACTTGGTTTCTCATCACCTTTATTATACCCTCCAAGTTGTCTTTGAATAGGTAAGAAGCAGCATCAAGTGAACTCTTGATGGTTTCTCTAATCAGTTGATCTCTTTGTCTCCCCATAGACTGAGTCAATTTTTCAATGTCCTTTGACAGCATCTGAGAAATTTCCTCCTTTTCCTTAGTAACTTCATCCTTTATCTTCAGAATCTCCTCTCTTTCAATTCCTTCTTAATCAATTCTTTTTCAGTGTGGAAGTATGTGGTAACAACATCTGACATAATCTTTGATGACTCACCAATCTTGAGGGTGGAGTCCTTCACTTCTTTTCCAACACTATCAATCTTTTTATCAAAGGATTCAAAACCCTTTTCAACAGCCTCCAGCTTGATGGTCGTGGAGTTCACCTTTTCTTCCAAACTTTCAACTTTGATACATAATTCCAAAGAATTATTATCAACAGTCTCCTCCAAGTCCTCCATCCTTCTTGTCATTCTCCTTGCCCTAAAATTTAAGTTGAGCAATGACCTTTGCTAGCTGGGCTTCATTTGTGGGTATGATTGTCTCATCCAGGCTGTCTCTTACATACTTTCCCATGTTTAGACAAAGACCTACAACATTCTCCAATCGTTTTCTTTCAACTTCATCAATTTGTTCAATCTGGGAATTGAACTCCTCCTACACAGCTTTCAATCTTTTAACCTCCTCATCAATGATGCACACTTCAGTCAGTGGAAGAGCATCTAGGTGAATTGGGAACTCCATCGAAGTTGATGGTGCTGCAGCTATTGCCTCATTTTCCAAGGGCTTCTCCATAGCAGCTGGTTCCTCAGGTTTCACAACTACTTCTTCAGCAGTATTGGCCTCCACTTCATCTTTCTTGGCCTCAGCTTCTGTGACTTCAGCAGGAGTTGACTTAACCAACTCAGCATCATGAATGATAGGTTCTTCAGTAGTCTTCTCAGTTTGAGTGTCATCTACCATGACAATCTCCATTCATTCAGTAGTTTCAACAGCTGGCTGTGCTTCTTCTTCAACATTTACAATCAATTGACTCTGGTCAATTTCATCAATTTTCTTTCCTTCACTAGACTCTCCATTCTTTATTTCCTCAATGGCAGTATCAACTCCATCAAAGAAATCTTTTTCATCAAGCTTTTCACCAACATTTTCTCCTTCATTTGTATCTTCCTCCATGGCATCATCCTTTTCCTCTTCTTTGTCCTTAACTGTCTTGGACATCTCCTCTGACTTGTCGTCAGTTCTTTTGGACATTTCCTCCGTTTTGTCCTCAGCTTGTTTGGACATTTCATCATCCTCCTCCATCTTGTCTTCAAGATTCAGATCAATCCCAACAATAATGGATTGGATAGCTTCTTTCTGAATCTTAATATTCACCTAGTTGGCAAATAATCTTTCATCAGTCAATTCAAATGTGGATTCCACCTCAGCAAACTCTGTCAGCCTTGATTCCTCATTTTTCCACCAGTCCAGTCCTTTAGACTCAATAACTTTCCCAATATCATACATAAATATTTTCCCCATGTCACCAATTAATCTAAGATCATATAAGGTGGATCTTAAATCGGGATATTTGGCAAGTTGGGGGTAAAGTTGGTCTAGGAAAAATTTGGATTCATCTCTCAGTGACAGTTCATAGGTGTACTCTGGGGCTTTATCTGACTTGGGTGAGGATTGGGTTTCTCCAAAAAGAATGGGTATGGGGGTATCAGACTTGTAAGAAATTTTAAGAACGGTTGGGTCATTCAAGTGAGGGGTGGTTTGAATAGCTTTTGAGCTGTGGTAGGTGGTTCTAGATCATTCAAATCCAAGTTTCCAGGTGATACTCTTTCTTCTTCATCACCTTCATCATCATCCTCTAAACCTTCTAGTTCAGCTTGTTCATCCACATCCACTTCTTCATCAGAAGTATCATCATACTCTTCTGCAGTTTCTTCTCCACTTGAACTAGGGCTTGACATGTCCCTCTTTTTCTTGGATTTTGAGGCTTTCTCAACCTCCTTTCCCTTTCCTTCCTTCTTGGCTTTTTCAAGAATGTTGATCACCATCTGTGTTGCTTCTTCACTCTTTTGTTTGGCAGATTTTGCTTGCTTTCTTGTTGAGGCTTTTGGTGACTTGATCTCCAAGCCCAATCTTTTATGGGTTCTCACAGATAGTTGTCAGAACAGAATTTTAGTGGGGTTGAATTTTACTCCATCTTCAACAATGTCATCAGGTCCTTTCTTGTATAAGAATGCAACAACCTTTGTACAGAAGGCAAGTTTCTTCTCAATGAATACCTTCCTTACATCTACAATCTTGAACTTAGCTTTCTCCTCTGCAAGTTTCTTCAGAAAGTAACCCTTCCAGTTCATTGGCTTCTTTCCTCCATCAATGACTGCTTTCATCAATCTTACTTTGGATCTGCTGATCTGGTCATAGCTTCTTGTGGTGCACATAACAGTCTTTGCAACCACATCTCGCAGACGTTGATAGTCCTCTTTTAGAACTCTCTTGTGTAGACCAGATTTGAGAGGTACTGGTTTGTCCATCCATTGGTTGGCAACTTCTTGTTCACTGTGCCTCATGTATTCTTCAGGATCCTCTCCAGTTGCATTCAATCCAAAGAAATCATCAAACTCCTCTTTAGTAAACTCAAACTTTTGAGCTGTCTTCTTGGTTGTATCTGGCTCATGAGTCATTATGTAACCAGATCCTGAGCTTTTCTGAGTGAATGTGCCTAAGAACTGAGTGGTGGAAAGCTCCAGGCATGTTTTGGGGATGGCCTCGAGCCATTTTCTCAGACCAGCTTGCTCCGACCAAGTGACTATCCTCCTTGTGTGTTTGTTTGACAGATTGTCAAAACACACAGTTTGCTCAAAATGGAGCATGGTTGACTCGCTTAAGTAGTCCCAGTTGATGTCCAAATCAGGGTGATTGAAGTCAACTAAAAATATAGCCAATATGTAATATTAGTATGGATAAATATCAAAATCACTCCATATAAATACTGAACCATATGATTAGACTATATTTAGACAATATCTTGCATTTATTTCTAAGATTTACTGTGGTTAGATTTACAGAGTATGTTCATAACACCATATCCAACAATATATTTTAAGCTCGTAAACATGATATTTAGATGCAATATATGTTTGATTCTAAGACATTATCAAGACTTTAAGCATATCAGCATGTATTTAACAACATATCATTCAATAAATGAAGAATCTGCACATATCGCATATTTAAATTTCAAACATAAATGTTTTGAAATAAAAACAGAGCATGTTGTTTGTTCTTTTCAATCTTGATGTATATGCATGTTTTGAAAAGATGAATATGAGAAATTCTAACCCATTTCCAAAGACATTTTTGTTAAGGTAGTAGAGCTTTGAGCAAAAACTTGAAGATGGGCTTGAGGATTCTTGAGAAAATTTAGCTTAGGGATTTTTTTTTTCAGAAATTTTGAAAACGTAAATGATGAAAAATTCTAAGTCTCGCTTTTATATCTCCTCAATTGTACGTTTTTGAAAAATGTTAGGTGTAGGGCTGAGATTAAATTGATTGAAATCAACGGTTTAGATCGATTCTGTTATGCCAAAGGACGCAAATGTCGTGTCCAGTGCACAGTACGTTGCTTTTTCTCAGAAAATCGTGCAATTGATCATCTTTTAGCAAAAATTTCTTATTTGTCGATTATGAGCATTAAATGCGTACTATAATGATGAAAAAAGTTTAACTTATATGAAAGAGAAAAATTATCTACAGTCAAGTGACAACTTGACAAAATAACCCTTGACAACTTCTATTGAAGTTTCTCATGTACTTTGTCATCCTCTACGTTGTCCTGCGTAGTTTTCCTCGTACTTGTCGAGTATCTTTCCTTGATTTTACTCAAGAATGCCATGTACTTTGTCCAAGTTTCCTGCATGAAAATTCTTGAAAATAATATCAGTATGTGAAGAATAAATTAATGAACTTTGAGTTTGTCTTATCTATCTTATCCTTCATCTGGATTATCCTATAATATCACTCTAAGTTCCCCCTAGGATTAATATTAGTATCTCTGGCATGTTTTAAACATTCTCTCCAGGATCTAATAAACCAAGTTCCATTGATAGTTCCTTGAACCTTGTTTCAGCTAGAGGTTTTGTGAGAATACCAGCCTTTTACTTATGAGTATGAATCTTTTCCATTCTGATATCCTTTTTCTCAACATGATCCCTTATGAAGTAATGTCTGATATCCACATGTTTACCCCTTGTGTGTAACACATGATTTTGAGTAATAGCAATGACACTATTATTATCACAATAGATGGGTACATCCTTTGTGACAACTTTGTAATCCCTTAGCTGTTGTTTAAGCCATAGGATTTGTGCACAACAGCTTCCAGCAGCCATGTATTCAGCCTATGTGGTTGAAGTAGCTACAGAAGTTCGCTTCTTAGAAAACCATGAAATCAATTTGCTTCCTAAGAATTGACAAGTGCTAGTAGTTGATTTTCTGTCTATCCTACATCCTCCATAGTCAGCATCAGAATAACCAGTCAACTCAATGTTGTCTTCAGATGGATACCACAATCCTAAGTTCAGTGTGCCTTTTAAATACCTAAGTATTCTTTTGGCAGCCTCTAAGTGTCTTTTCTTTGGATTGGACTGAAATCTATCACATACTCCAAGTGCAAAAGTAATATCAGGTGTGCTTGTAGTTAGATATAATAAGGAACCTATTATTTCTCTATATTCAGTGGGGTTGGTATCTATTCCATCAATGTCAGGATCCATTTTCCAATTTGTTTTCATAGAAATCCTAACTGGTTTGCTATTTTCACAACCAAACTTCTTGATAATTTCCCTAGTATACTTAGCTTGATTGATGAAGATTCCTTTCTCTGATTGTTTGACTTGTAGACCTAAGAAAAAGTTCATCAATCCCATCATTGACATTTCAAACTTTCCTTGCATGAGAGTTGAAAATTTCTTGCACATATCCTCATTAGGTGAACCGAAAATGATATCATCAACATATATCTGTACTAATAGAATATCATTCCCTTCACTTATCCTAAATAAGGTCCTATCAACTGTGCCTTTCACAAATCCATTGTCCAATAGGAATTGTGATAAAGTCTCATACCAAGCTCTTGGTGTTTGCTTGAGACCATAAAGTGCTTTCTTCAATCTATACACTTTGTTTCCTTCTTTAAAACCAGGTGGCTGCTCCACATATACATCTTCCTTAAGTACACCATTCAGAAATGCACTCTTCACATCTATTTGGTATACTTTGAATTTCATATGTGCTGCATATGCTAAGAACAGCCTAATTGCTTCTAATCTAGCTACTGGGGCAAAGGTCTCATCATAGTCTATTCCTTCATGTTAACTATAACCTTTGACAACTAGTCTGGCTTTGTTTCTAACTATAACATCATTTTCATTCTTCTCGTTCTTGTAAACCCATTTAGCTTCTACAACATCCTGATGTGTTGGTCTGTCTACCAGCTCCCAAACATCATTTCTTTTGAACTGATTTAGTTCTTCTTGCATAGTTGTAATCCAGTTGGAGTCTTCCATTGCTTCTTCAATGGTTGTGGGTTCTGTTTCAGAAAGAAAACAACAAAATAAGGCACTCTCTCCATGTTGTCTCCTAGTGATTACACCACTAGTAGGATCACCAATGATTTGGTCTGAAGGATGAGCATCTGGCCATGTCCTTCTAGACTGATCATTTACAGATGAGTTAGTCTCATCTGGTTCAACATTTATTTCAACATAGAATTCAGGAAAATTAAAGGCTGGATCAGTTTCATATTCAGGGGAGTTGTCCATATCATTGACATTGGTATTCTCAGGTTCAATTCCCCCTAAATCATTTGATCCTTGTACTCCCTCAGCATTACCGACTTCTTCATTGGGAGAACTTACCTCAGGTTGAGTGGGTTCATTCAACTCAACATTGCAGGTTTCCTTAGAGATGTTAGCTTCAGGTAAGTTGTCTTTATCTTGATTGGCTTCAGATATGTTGGATATCTTGAGGTTGTCCAAGTCAGGATAATTTACATCAATAAATACAGATTCTTTTCTTTCACCATCTCTTAGCCTTGTCACCCTTGTGTTTATTTCACCATGGGATTTGTCTTCTTTGTTTGAGGTCCTGTGCTTGAAAGAAAACTCATCAAAGATAACATGAGGTGTTTCTTCAACAATAAGAGTTCTACAATTATAAACTCTGAAAGCTTTGCTGGATGAAGAATATCCTAGAAAGATTCCTTCATCTGCTTTGCTATCAAATGTTTTCAATTGTTGCTTCCCATTATTGTGAATGAAACATGTACATCCAAAAATATGAAAGTAAGAAATTCTTGGTTTTCTCCCTTTGAAAAGTTCACAAGGGGTTTTTCCTTGTTTCTTTGTTAGCATGGATCTGTTTTGGGTGTGACAAGCAGTGTTAATTGCTTCTGCCCAAAACCTCTTTGGAATCTTTGCTTCTGCTATCATGGTTCTTCTAGCTTCCTTGAGTGTTCTGACTCTCCTTTCTGCTACACCATTTTGTTAAGGTGTTCTAGCTGATGAAGTCTCAAGAGTGATTCCATTTGCTTGACAATACTCTTTTATGTATGAGTTGATGAATTGTGTTCCTTTGTCTGATCTGATCTTCACAATGCTCAAGCCTTTCTCATTTTTAATTTTCTTCATAAGTTCTAGCAGCTTCTGTTGAGTCTTCTTCTTCTTTAGCAAGAATATTACCCAAGTGTAACTTGAGAAGTCATCCACTACTACTAGTGTATACTTCTTTCCACTGATGCTCACAGGGGTAATGGGTCCAAATAAATCCATATGTAGTAATTGTAGTACTCTTGCAGTTGAGATGACAGCCTTTGTTTTGAAGGATGCTTTGACTTGCTTTCCTTCTTGACATGCTTGACAGACATGTTCTTTTGTGAATACTTCATTTGGTAGGCCATCAGCTAAAGATAATCTTGCAAGCTTGTTCAAAGTCTTAAAGTTCAGATGGTTTAGCCTTTTGTGCCATAGCCAACTGAGATCTTTAGAGCTTTTTGCAATCAAGCAGATATCTTCAGGGGATTTGTTCCAATCTGCAAGATAAACATTACATTTCCTTGACCCAGTTAGTAGTAACTGTTGATTTGATTTGTTCTTAATATAACATAAGTTACTAAAAAACTCAATATTAAAACCTTTATCACAAAATTGACTTATTGAGAATAAATTGTGTTTCAGACCATAAACATATGAAACATTTGAAATACTTACAGTACCAATTTTGAGAGTTCTATAAACTTTAATTGTTCCTTGTGAGTTGTCATCAAAATTTACTTGTGGTCCATTTTGTTCAACAAAATCAGTTAGAAGCTCCTTATTTCCAGTCATATGTCTTGAGCATCCACTGTCCAAGTACCATGTAAGTTCTTTAGGACTTCTTTTCTTTGTAGATGGAACCACTGGAACCTGTTATAAATCAAAACTTAGGTACCCTTTGGAAGTTGGGTCCTAAAGGGTTAGATATACCTTTTGGAACCCAATCTTGCCTTATTTTCATTGCTTGAAAATGGCTAATTTGTTTTCCATAAACATCTAAATACACAATCTTCCTTTTAAATGCCTTAGGTTGAGATTGAGTATTAGTGTGAATCTTGGATGATTTAGAAGAGTTGTATTTATTCTTGTGAATATATCTGCTAAATCTATCTTTTGATTCACGTGCAACATGCTTGAATCTTTGTGGATAGACATTCATATTACTTGATGTCCTTGGCATGTAGGATTCAAGTCTTCTGGACTCATTGTACTTAGGCTGGAAATCCCTTTGATAATTCATTGTAGGCCTTCTCATTTGAGTTTGTCTTCTTTGAATACCTTGTGGTTTTCTTGCCCTAGTCTGAGAGTTATTCAGCTGAGTTGTCTTCCATTGACTTTTACTCATCTGAATTGTCTCAGACTTCTGAATTCTTGTCTTAGGTCTTGCAGCCTTTGACTTGTGATTCAGGATTGTTGGTACAATGAGTTGTTTACCTTTGTCCATTTTCTGTAGCAGCTTTGGTTCAACAATTTCAGTCTGAGCCACATATTTTACAAAGACTCTCTTAGTAATACTTGTTGAAGTATCACTGAGGCATGGTGAAGATGCTTTATCTGGATTGTAACCAAGTCCAGATTTTTGAGTCATAGGCCTTTGCATTCCTTGTAGTTCATCTATTGAATTAGATGATTTATACAGGGCAACCAGTTTGAGTTTCAGACTCTCTTCACTTGATTTAAGACATTCATGTTCCTTGAAAAGATGTTCAAACTTAGCCATCAATGCTTGGTAGTCTGAGTCCTTACTCTCATGAAGCTTAACTTGTTCTTCCAACTTATTAAGTTGTTCAGATGACTTGTCCTTCAGAGTATTCAACTCCTTAGTTAAGTTATTGCACAACTCATTAGTTCTTAGATCATGTTCAACTTCAACCTGGGTAATTATTTCAATCTCAGCATTCAAGGCTTTGTTTTCTTTTAAGGTTTGATCATGAATCTCTTGAAGTCTTATGAAGTCTTCCATCAACATACCAAAGGTAAGTCTCAGGTTGTCTTCATTTGACATCATTGTGTTGCTAGAATTGACAGAACTAGAATTGGATTGTACCTCATCATTGTCTTCAATAGCCATTAGACACTCTTCATCATTGCTGTCAGTAAACATCTCAGATGATGAAGATGGAAGTTGATCATCTTCAGAGGTTTCTTCTTCAGCTTTCAACGCTTTCCTTTTTCCATACTTCTTGTCCCTCTTAGCTTGTCTTTCCTTTCTTTCCTTGGAAGTCAGCTCTGGATAATCATATTGGAAATGTCCTGTCTTCTTGCAGTTGTAGCATGTATCCTCATCTTCATCTTTCTTCTTTTCAGTATCTCTCTTCTTAGTTGATAAAGATGGATCTTCTTTGGAGTTGTCCCTTCTGGTTCTCCTTTCACCATTCTTCTTTTCAGGTGAGTTGTATCTTCTTCTTCTATCTTGGTAATATTTCTTGTATTTACCAAACCTAGAATTTAGCTTTTCAAATCTTCTAGCCATCATTGCTAACTCATCTGAAATATCAGCTTTGGAAGCTGCTTTTCCACTTTTTCTTGATCTGCTGGCTTTCTTGGAATTAGGTTCATTGGATTTGGCCTTCGGTACAATTCCTCTACTTTCAGGTTCCTCAATGTTGTTCTTTCTGTTCAAGTCATATTCATATTCCTCAACCTCCTTTCCCTTTCCTTCCTTCTTGGCTTTTTCAAGAATGTTGATCACCATCTGTGTTGCTTCTTCACTCTTTTGTTTGGTAGATTTTGCTTGCTTTCTTGTTGAGGCTTTTGGTGACTTTATCTCCAAGCCCAATCTTTCTTGTTGAGGCTTTTTGTCGAACGCATGTGCCCAAACAGTGCCTTTGGCGTCAAGAACTCTCTCCTACATACACTGCACTGCACTGGATTCGGTGCGCCCGACACTGGAGGAGGAGGATTAATTCCACCTTCGCGATTCCTCTTCCTCGTCGCAGCAGGACTATTTCCGCAGAGCTGTAGCCCAGCAGGAGCAGGAAAACTGCTCCCTCCAACGTGCACAACAGCTTGTGCACGCTGCAGAAATCCGCTTCCACTAGAGGACGAGGAAGTATACCGCCTAAAGGCGGATATCCCCGGCTTTGAGGCGCCAAAGGGTTTCCCCGGCCACCAGGGCTAGATTTATCGCTATTATCAGCGTTTTTTTTTTAGAGAAACGAATATTCGACATTTTTTATTTTATTATGATGTTAGACGAAATTGTAATTTAGGGTCCCATATTAATTATGTTGTAAGAAACCTTGAGTGACAGCCAAAATTAACTCTCGCTTTCATGAGTATGTACCTCTAAAGTTATACATTTCGTCAAAATAAAATAAAATTATAGTAATATAGTATATGAAGACGAAATTACAAGTTTACTAAAATAAAATAAAATTTAGAGTAATTCAATTTTCAGAGTCTGTGGGTGGCGGGTTGTTTAGATCCGGCACAGTGTAGTTGCGTCCCTCCTCGTCTTCAGCTCGTCCATTAGTGCTGCATCCTCGACACAAAGGTCCATAAACTCCTCCTTCACGTGGAAGGTGGGCGGAGGATGATCGCTAGCTCTTCCACCAACTTTTGGGATGTGCATTGCCTCCACCGGAGGATCGATTGCCTACTTCACGATTCCTCTTCCTCGCCGTAGGACTATTCCCACCTTCACAATTCCCATTGTTTGATGGCAATGTGCATTGCACATTTCGTGCATTATCCGTGCATAATTCAGGCACAAGCTAACTATTCTATTTTGATTTTTTAAATTGATATAAAATGTCATCTAATTCATTTTTATATTACATATTATATAGGAATTCAACTACAATAATGTAGGGAATACATAATAAGAACGAAAAATAAAATAAAATTATAGTAACATAGTATATGAAGACGACATTACAAGTTTACTAAAATAAAAATAAAAATTTACGCGGTGTATGCAATCATCAATCAATCAATCTTTCTTCTTCTTCTCAGTTTTCAGATCCGGCACCTTGTAGTTGCGTTCCTCCTCGTCTTCAGCTCCTCCTCCTTCTTCGGGCACTGCGAGCATTCTGACACTAAGGTCGGCGAACTCCTCCTCAGCGCGAAAAGTGGGCGGAGGATGCGCACCTTTCCACCCTATTTCGGAATGCGAACGCATGTGTCCAAACAGTGCATGCAACCACATATCAATCAATATTTCTTTTTCTCTATCTTTCTTTCTTGTTCTTCTCTGTTTTCAGTGTCTGGCGGTGGAGGGTTATTCAAATCTAGCACATTGTAGTTGCATTCTTCCTCGTCTTCAGCTCCTTCTCCTTCTTCAGGCGGCGCTGCATTCTGGACACGAAGGTCGGCGAACTCCTCCTCAGCGCGAAAAAGTGGGCGGAGGATGCACACCCTTCCACCCTCGTCCAGGATGCGAACGCATGTGCCCAAACAGTGTCTTTGGCATCAAGAACTCTCTCCTACACACACTGCACTGCACTGGATTCGGTGCGCCCTGCACTGGAGGAGGAGGATTAATTCCACCTTCGCGATTCCTCTTCCTTGTCGCAGTAGGACTATTGCCGCAGAACTGTAGCCCTGCAGGAGCAGACAAACTGCTCCCTCCAACGTGCACAAAAACTTGTGCACATTGTAGAAATTCGTTTCCACTAGAGGACGGGGAAGTATACCGCGTAAAGGCGGACAACCCCAGTACACCCATTGCTGATGGAGACACAACACCTCTAGCCCAACTTTGAGGCGCCAAAGGGCTTCCCCGGCCTCTAGGGCTAGAATATCCGCTATTATAAGCGTTTTTTTCTAAGAGAAATATTCAACATTCTTTATTTTATTATGATGTTAGACGAAGTTGTATTTTACGGTCCCATATTAAATATGTTGTAAGAAACCTTGAGTGACAGCCAAATTAACTCTCGCTTTCATGAGTATGTACCTCTAAGTAATAAATTTTGTCAAAATAAAATAAAATTATAGCAATATAGAATATGAAGACGACCTTACAATTTTACTAAAATAAAATAAAAAAAATTATAGTAATTCAATTTTCAGAGTCTTGGGGTGGCGGTTTGTTAAGATCTGGCACATTGTAGTTGTGCCCCTCCTCGTCTTCAGCTCCTCCTTCAGATGCTCCTCCTCGTCTTCAGCTTGTCCATTAGTGATGCATCCTCGACACGAAGGTCCACAAACCCCTCCTTCACGCGGAAGGTAGGCGGAGGATGAGCGCTAGCTCTTCCACCCACTTTTGGGATGTGCACTACCTCCCTTGGAGGATCGATTGCCTCCTTCACGATTCCTCTTCCTCGCCGTAGGACTATTCCCACCTTCACAATTCCCACTGTTTGATGCCAATGTGCATTGCACATTTCGTGCATTATCCGTGCATAATTCAGGCACAAGCTAGCTATTCTCTTTTGATTTTTTTAATTGATATAAAGTGTCATCTAATTCATTTTTATATTACATATTATATAGGAATTCAACTACAATAATGTAGGGAATACATAATAAGAACGAAAAATAAAATAAAATAATAGTAACATAGTATATGAAGACGACATTACTAGTTTACTAAAATAAAAATATAAATTTACGCGGTGCATGCAACCATTAATAGATCAATCTTTCTTCTTCTTTTGCTTTCATATTCTTCTCAGTTTTCAGATCTAACACCTTGTAGTTGCGTTCCTCCTCGTCTTCAGCTCCTCCTCCTTCTTCGGGCACTGCGCGCATTCTTACACGAAGGTCGGCGAACTCCTCCTCAGCGCGAAAAGTGGGCGGCGGATACGCACCCTCCCACCCTCTTTCGGGATGCGAACGCTTGAGTCCAAACAGTGCATGCAACAAAATATCAATCAATCATTCTTTTTCTTTATCTTTCTTTCTTGTTCTTCTCTGTTTTCAGGGTCTGGCGGTGGAGGGTTATTCAGATCTGGCACCTTGTAGTTGCATTCTTCCTCGTCTTCAGCTCCTCCTCCTTCTTCAGGCGGCGCTGCATTCTGGACACGAAGGTCGGCGAACTCCTGCCCAGCGCAAAAAAGTGGGCGGAGGATGCACACCCTTCCACGCTCGTTCGGGATGCGAATGCATGTGCCCAAACCGTGCCTTTGGCGTAAAAAACTCTCTCCTACATACACTGCACTGCACTGGATTCGGTGCGCCCTGCACTGGAGGAGGAGGATTAATTCCACCTTCACGATTCCTATTCCTCGTCGCAGTAGGACTATTACCGCAGAACTGTAGCCCTGCAGGAGCAGACAAACTGCTCCCTCCAACATGCACAACAACTTGTGCACACTGTAGAAATCTGTTTCCACTAGAGGACGGGGAAGTATACCGCGTAAAGGCGGACAGCCCCGGTACGCCCATTGTTGATGGAGACACAACACCTCTAGCCCAGCTTTGAGGCGCCAAAGGGCTTCCCCGGACTCCAGGGCTAGAATAACCGCTATTATCAGCGTTTTTTTTTTTTTCTGAGAGAAACGAATATTCGATATTTTTTATTTTATTATGATGTTAGGCAAAGTTGTATTTTAGGGTCCCATATTAATTATGTTGTAAGAAACCTTGAGTGACAACCAAATTAACTCTCGCTTTCATGAGTATGTACCTCTAAGTAATACATTTCGTCAAAATAAAATAAAATTATAGTAATATAGAATATGAAGACGACATTACAAGTTTACTAAAATAAAATAAAATAAAAATTATAGTAATTCAATTTTCAGAGTCTGGGGGTGGCGGGTTGTTAAGATCTGGCACATTGTAGTTGCGCCCCTCCTCGTCTTCAGCTCCTCCTTCAGATGCTCCTCCTCGTCTTCAGCTCGTCCATTAGTGTTGCATCCTCGACACGAAGGTCCACAAACCCCTCCTTCACGCGGAAGGTGGGCGGAGGATGAGCGCTAGCTCTTCCACCCACTTTTGGGATGTGCACTGCCTCCACCGGAGGATCGATTGCCTCCTTCACGATTCCTCTTCCTCGCCGTAGGACTATTCCCACCTTCACAATTCCCACTGTTTGATGCCAATGTGCATTGCACATTTCGTGCATTATCCGTGCATAATTCAGGCACAAGCTAGCTATTCTCTTTTGATTTTTTAAATTGATATAAAGTGTCATCTAATTCATTTTTATATTACATATTATATAGGAATTCAACTACAATACTGTAGGGAATACATAATAAGAACGAAAAATAAAATAAAATAATAGTAACATAGTATATGAAGACGACATTACTAGTTTACTAAAATAAAATAAAAAATATAAATTTTCGCGGTGCATGCAACCATTAATAGATCAATCTTTCTTCTTCTTTTGCTTTCATCTTCTTCTCAGTTTTCAGATCTAACACCTTGTAGTTGCGTTCCTCCTCGTCTTCAGCTCCTCCTCCTCATCCTTCTTCGGGCATTGCGCGCATTCTTACACGAAGGTCGTCGAACTCCTCCTCAGCGCGAAAAGTGAGCGGCGGATGCGCACCCTTCCACCCTTTTTCGGGATGCGAACGCTTGAGTCCAAACAGTGCATGCAACCAAATATCAATCAATCATTCTTTTTCTTTATCTTTCTTTCTTGTTCTTCTCTGTTTTCAATGTCTGGCGGTGGAGGGTTATTCAGATCTGGCACCTTGGTGTTGCATTCTTCCTCGTCTTCAGCTCCTCCTACTTCTTCAGGCGGCGCTGCATTCTGGACACGAAGGTCGGCGAACTCCTGCCCAGCGCAAAAAAGTGGGCGGAGGATGCACACCCTTCCACCCTCGTTCGGGATGCGAATGCATGTGCCCAAACCGTGCCTTTGGCGTAAAAAACTCTCTCCTACATACACCGCACTGCACTGGATTCGGTGCGCCCTGCACTGGAGGAGGAGGATTAATTCCACCTTCACGATTCCTATTCCTCGTCGCAGTAGGACTATTGCCGCAGAACTGTAGCCCAGCAGGAGCAGACAAACTGCTCCCTTCAACGTGCACAATAGCTTGTGCACACTGCAGAAATCTGTTTCCACTAGAGGACGGGGAAGTATACCGCGTAAAGGCGGACAGCCCCGGTACGCCCATTGTTGATGGAGACACAACACCTCTAGCCCAGCTTTGAGGCGCCAAAGGGCTTCCCCGGAGTCCAGGGCTAGAATAACCGCTATTATCAGCGTTTTTTTTTTCTGAGAGAAACGAATATTCGATATTTTTTATTTTATTATGATGTTAGACGAAGTTGTATTTTACGGTCCCATATTAATTATGTTGTAAGAAACCTTGAGTGACAACCAAATTAACTCTCGCTTTCATGAGTATGTACCTCTAAGTAATAAATTTCGTCAAAATAAAATAAAGTTATAGTAATATAGAATATGAAGACGACATTACAAGTTTACTAAAATAAAATAAAAATTATAGTAAATCAATTTTCAGAGTCTGTGGATGGCGGGTTGTTAAGATCTGGCACATTGTAGTTGCGCCTCTCCTCGTCTTCAGCTCCTCCTTCAGATGCTCCTCATCGTCTTCAGCTCGTCCATTAGTGCTGCATCCTCGACACGAAGGTCCACAAACCCCTCCTTCACGCGGAAGGTGGGCGGAGGATGAGCGCTAGCTCTTCCACCCACTTTTGGGATGTGCACTGCCTCCACCGGAGGATCGATTGCCTCCTTCACGATTCCTCTTCCTCGCCGTAGGACTATTCCCACCTTCACAATTCCCACTGTTTGATGCCAATGTGCATTGCACATTTCGTGCATTATTCGTGCATTATTCGTGCATTATTCAGTCACAAGCTAACACCTTGTAGTTGCATTCCTCCTCGTCTTCAGCTCCTCCTCCTCCTTCTTCGGGCACTGCGCACATTCTTACACGAAGGTCAGCGAACTCCTCCTTAGCGCGAAAGGTGGGCGGCGGATGCGCACCCTTCCACCCTCTTTCGGGATGCGAACGCTTGAGTCCAAACAGTGCATGCAACAAAATATCAATCAATCATTCTTTTTCTTTATCTTTCTTTCTTGTTCTTCTCTGTTTTCAGTATCTGGCGGTGGAGGGTTATTCATATCTAGCACCTTGTAGTTGTATTCTTCCTCGTCTTCAGCTCCTCCTCCTTCTTCAGGCGGCGCTGCATTCTGGAAACGAAGGTCGGCGAACTACTCCTTAGCGAAAAAAGTGGGCGGAGGATGCACACCCTTCCACCCTCGTTCGGGATGCGAACGCATGTGCCCAAACAGTGCCTTTGGCGTCAAGAACTCTCTCCTACATACACTGCACTGCACTGGATTCGGTGCGCCCTGCACTGGAGGAGGAGGATTAATTCCACCTTCGCGATTCCTCTTCCTCGTCGTAGTAGGACTATTGCCGCAGAACTGTAGCCCTGCAGGAGCAGACAAACTGCTCCCTCCAACGTGCACAATAGCTTGTGCACACTGCAGAAATCTGTTTCCACTAGAGGATGGAGAAGTATACCGCGTAAAGGCGGACAACCCCGGTACGCCCATTGCTGATGGAGACACAACACCTCTAGCCCAGTTTTGAGGCGCCAAAGGGCTTCCCCGGCCTCTAGGGCTAGAATAACCGCTATTATCAGCGCTTTTTTTTCTGAGAGAAACGAATATTCGATATTTTTTATTTTATTATGATGTTAGACGAAGTTGTATTTTACGGTCCCATATTAATTATGTTGTAAGAAACCTTGAGTGACAACCAAATTAATTCTCGCTTTCATGAGTATGTACCTCTAAGTAATAAATTTCGTCAAAATAAAATAAAATTATAGTAATATAGAATATGAAGACGACATTACAAGTTTACTAAAATAAAATAAAAATTATAGTAAATCAATTTTTAGAGTCTAGGGGTGGCGGGTTGTTAAGATCTGGCACATTGTAGTTGCGCCTCTCCTCGTCTTCAGCTTCTCCTTCAGATGCTCCTCACCGTCTTCAGCTCGTCCATTAGTGCTGCATCCTCGACACGAAGGTCCACAAACCCCTCCTTCACGCGGAAGGTGGGCGGAGGATGAGCGCTAGCTCTTCCACCCACTTTTGGGATGTGCACTACCTCCACCGGAGGATCGATTGCCTCCTTCACGATTCCTCTTCCTCGCCGTAGGACTATTCCCACCTTCACAATTCCCACTGTTTGATGCCAATGTGCATTGCACATTTCGTGCATTATTCGTGCATAATTCAGGCACAAGCTAGCTATTCTCTTTTGATTTTTTAAATTGATATAAAGTGTCATCTAATTCATTTTTATATTACATATTATATAGGAATTCAACTACAATAATGTAGGGAATACATAATAAGAACGAAAAATAAAATAAAATAATAGTAACATATTATATGAAGACGACATTACTAGTTTACTAAAATAAAAATAAAAATATAAATTTCCGCGGTGCATGCAACCATTAATAGATCAATCTTTCTTCTTCTTTTGCTTTCATCTTCTTCTCAGTTTTTAGATCTAACACCTTGTAGTTGCGTTCCTCCTCGTCTTCAGCTCCTCCTCCTCCTCCTCCTTCTTCGGGCACTGCGCACATTCTTACACGAAGGTCGGCGAACTCCTCCTCAGCGCGAAAGCTGGGGCGGCGGATGCGCACCCTTCCACCCTCTTTCGGGATGCGAACGCTTGAATCCAAACAGTGCATGCAACAAAATATCAATCAATCATTATTTTTCTTTATCTTTCTTTCTTGTTCTTCTCTGTTTTCAGTATCTGGCGGTGGAGGTTTATTCAGATCTAGCACCTTGTAGTTGTATTCTTCCTCGTCTTCAGCTCCTCCTCCTTCTTTAGGCGGCGCTGCATTCTGGACACGAAGGTCGGCGAACTACTCCTTAGCGAAAAAAGTGGGCGGAGGATGCACACCCTTCCACCCTCGTTCGGGATGCGAACGCATGTGCCCAAACAGTGCCTTTGGCGTCAAGAACTCTCTCCTACATACACTACACTGCACTGGATTCGGTGCGCCCTGCACTGGAGGAGGAGGTTTAATTCCACCTTCGCGATTCCTCTTCCTCGTCGTAGTAGGACTATTGCCGCAGAACTGTAGCCCTGCAGGAGCAGACAAACTGCTCCCTCCAACGTGCACAACAGCTTGTGCACACTGCAGAAATCCGTTTCCACTAGAGGACGGGGAAGTATACCGCGTAAAGGCGGACAACCCCGGTACGCCCATTGCTGATGGAGACACAACACCTCTAGCCCAGTTATGAGGCGCCAAAGGGCTTCCCCGGCCTCTAGGGCTAGAATAACCGCTATTATCAGCGCTTTTTTTTCTGAGAGAAACGAATATTCGATATTTTTTATTTTATTATGATGTTAGACGAAGTTGTATTTTACGGTCCCATATTAATTATGTTGTAAGAAACCTTGAGTGACAACCAAATTAACTCTCGCTTTCATGAGTATGTACCTCTAAGTAATAAATTTCGTCAAAATAAAATAAAATTATAGTAATATAGAATATGAAGACGACATTACAAGTTTACTAAAATAAAATAAAATAAAATAAAAATTATAGTAATTCAATTTTCAGAGTCTGGGGGTGGCGGGTTGTTAAGATCTGGCACATTGTAGTTGCGCCCCTCTTCGTCTTCACCTCCTCCTTCAGACGCTCCTCCTCGTCTTCAGCTCGTCCATTAGTGATGCATCCTCGACACGAAGGTCCATAAACCCCTCCTTCACGCGGAAGGTGGGCGGAGGATGAGCGCTAGCTCTTCCACCCACTTTTGGGATGTGCACTGCCTCCACCGGAGGATCGATTGCCTCCTTCACGATTCCTCTTCCTCGTCGTAGGACTATTCCCACCTTCACAATTCCCACTATTTGATGCCAATGTGCATTGCACATTTCGTGCATTATCCGTGCATAATTCAGGCACAAGCTAGCTATTCTCTTTTGATTTTTTAAATTGATATAAAGTGTCATCTAATTCATTTTTATATTACATATTATATAGGAATTCAACTACAATAATGTAGGGAATACATAATAAGAACGAAAAATAAAATAAAATAATAGTAACATAGTATATGAAGACGACATTACTAGTTTACTAAAATAAAAATAAAAATATAAATTTCCGCGGTGCATGCAACCATTAATAGATCAATCTTTCGTCTTCTTTTGCTTTCATCTTCTTCTCAGTTTTCAGATCTAACACCTTGTAGTTGCGTTCTTCCTCGTCTTCATCTCCTCCTCCTCCTCCTTCTTCGGGCACTGCGCGCATTCTTACACGAAGGTCGTCGAACTCCTCCTCAGCGCGAAAAGTGAGCGGCGGATGCGCACCCTTCCACCCTCTTTCGGGATGCGAACGCTTGAGTCCAAACAGTGCATGCAACCAAATATCAATCAATCATTCTTTTTCTTTATCTTTCTTTCTTGTTCTTCTCTGTTTTCAGTGTCTGGCGGTGGAGGGTTATTCAGATCTGGCACCTTGGTCTTGCATTTTTCCTCGTCTTCAACTCCTCCTACTTCTTCAGGCGGCGCTACATTCTGGACACGAAGGTCGGCGAACTCCTCCCCAGCGCAAAAAAATGGGCGGAGGATGCACACCCTTCCACCCTCGTTCGGGATGCGAATGCATGTGCTCAAACCATGCCTTTGGCGTAAAAAACTCTCTCCTACATACACTGCACTGCACTGGATTCGGTGCGCCCTGCACTGGAGGAGGAGGATTAATTCCACCTTCACGATTCCTATTCCTCGTCGCAGTAGGACTATTACCGCAGAACTGTAGCCCTGCAGGAGCAGACAAACTGCTCCCTCCAACGTGCACAACAGCTTGTGCACACTGCAGAAATTTTTTTCCACTAAAGGACGAGGAAGTATACCGCATAAAGGCGGACAACCCCGGTACGCCCATTGTTGATGGAGACACAACACCTCTAGCCCAGCTTTGAGGCGCCAAAGGGCTTCCCCGGCCTCCAGGGCTAGAATAACCGCTATTATCAGCGCTTTTTTTTTCTGAGAGAAACGAATATTCGATATTTTTTATTTTATTATGATGTTAGACGAAGTTGTATTTTACGGTCCCATATTAATTATGTTGTAAGAAACCTTGAGTGACAACCAAATTAACTCTCGCTTTCATGAGTATGTACTTCTAAGTAATAAATTTCGTCAAAATAAAATAAAATTATAGTAATATAGAATATGAAGACGACATTACAAGTTTACTAAAATAAAATAAAAATTATAGTAAATCAATTTTCAGAGTCTGTGGGTGGCGGGTTGTTAAGATCTGGCACATTGTAGTTGCGCCTCTCCTCGTCTTCAGCTCCTCCTTCAGATGCTCCTCATCGTCTTCAGCTCGTCCATTAGTGCTGCATCCTCGACACGAAGGTCCACAAACCCCTCCTTCACGCGGAAGGTGGGCGGAGGATGAGCGCTAGCTCTTCCACCCACTTTTGGGATGTGCACTGCCTCCACCGGAGGATCGATTGCCTCCTTCACGATTCCTCTTCCTCGCCGTAGGACTATTCCCACCTTCACAATTCCCACTGTTTGATGCCAATGTGCATTGCACATTTCGTGCATTATTCGTGCATTATTCAGGCACAAGCTAGCTATTCTCTTTTGATTTTTTAAATTGATATAAAGTTTCATCTAATTCATTTTTATATTACATATTATATAGGAATTCAACTACAATAATGTAGGGAATACATAATAAGAACGAAAAATAAAATAAAATAATAGTAACATAGTATATGAAGACGACATTACTAGTTTACTAAAATAAAAATAAAAATATAAATTTCCGCGGTGCATGCAACCAATAATAGATCAATCTTTCTTCTTCTTTTGCTTTCATCTACTTCTCAGTTTTTAGATCTAACACCTTGTAGTTGCATTCCTCCTCGTCTTCAGCTCCTCCTCCTCCTCCTCCTCCTTCTTCGGGCACTGCGCACATTCTTACACGAAGGTCGGCGAACTCCTCCTTAGCGCGAAAGGTGGGCGGCGGATGCGCACCCTTCCACCCTCTTTCGGGATGCGAACGCTTGAGTCCAAACAGTGCATGCAACAAAATATCAATCAATCATTCTTTTTCTTTATCTTTCTTTCTTGTTCTTCTCTGTTTTCAGTATCTGGCGGTGGAGGGTTATTCAGATCTAGCACCTTGTAGTTGTATTCTTCCTCGTCTTCAGCTCCTCCTCCTTCTTCAGGCGGCGCTGCATTCTGGAAACGAAGGTCGGCGAACTACTCCTTAGCGAAAAAAGTGGGCGGAGGATGCACACCCTTCCACCCTCGTTCGGGATGCGAACGCATGTGCCCAAACAGTGCCTTTGGCGTCAAGAACTCTCTCCTACATACACTGCACTGCACTGGATTCGGTGCGCCCTGCACTGGAGGAGGAGGATTAATTCCACCTTCGCGATTCCTCTTCCTCGTCGTAGTAGGACTATTGCCGCAGAACTATAGCCCTGCAGGAGCAGACAAACTGCTCCCTCCAACGTGCACAACAGCTTGTGCACACTGCAGAAATATGTTTCCACTAGAGGATGGAGAAGTATACCGCGTAAAGGCGGACAACCCCGGTACGCCCATTGCTGATGGAGACACAACACCTCTAGCCCAGTTTTGAGGCGCCAAAGGGCTTCCCCGGTCTCTAGGGCTAGAATAACCGCTATTATCAGCGCTTTTTTTTCTGAGAGAAACGAATATTCGATATTTTTTATTTTATTATGATGTTAGACGAAGTTGTATTTTACGGTCCCATATTAATTATGTTGTAAGAAACCTTGAGTGACAACCAAATTAATTCTCGCTTTCATGAGTATGTACCTCTAAGTAATAAATTTCGTCAAAATAAAATAAAATTATAGTAATATAGAATATGAAGACGACATTACAAGTTTACTAAAATAAAATAAAAATTATAGTAAATCAATTTTCAGAGTCTGGGCGTGGCGGGTTGTTAAGATCTGGCACATTGTAGTTGCGCCTCTCCTCGTCTTCAGCTTCTCCTTCAGATGCTCCTCACCGTCTTCAGCTCGTCCATTAGTGCTGCATCCTCGACACGAAGGTCCACAAACCCCTCCTTCACGCGGAAGGTGGGCGGAGGATGAGCGCTAGCTCTTCCACCCACTTTTGGGATGTGCACTACCTCCACCGGAGGATCGATTGCCTCCTTCACGATTCCTCTTCCTCGCCGTAGGACTATTCCCACCTTCACAATTCCCACTGTTTGATGCCAATGTGCATTGCACATTTCGTGCATTATTCGTGCATAATTCAGGCACAAGCTAGCTATTCTCTTTTGATTTTTTAAATTGATATAAAGTGTCATCTAATTCATTTTTATATTACATATTATATAGGAATTCAACTACAATAATGTAGGGAATACATAATAAGAACGAAAAATAAAATAAAATAATAGTAACATATTATATGAAGACGACATTACTAGTTTACTAAAATAAAAATAAAAATATAAATTTCCGCGGTGCATGCAACCATTAATAGATCAATCTTTCTTCTTCTTTTGCTTTCATCTTCTTCTCAGTTTTTAGATCTAACACCTTGTAGTTGCGTTCCTCCTCGTCTTCAGCTCCTCCTCCTCCTCCTCCTCCTCCTTCTTCGGGCACTGCGCACATTCTTACACGAAGGTCGGCGAACTCCTCCTCAGCGCGAAAGCTGGGGCGGCGGATGCGCACCCTTCCACCCTCTTTCGGGATGCGAACGCTTGAATCCAAACAGTGCATGCAACAAAATATCAATCAATCATTATTTTTCTTTATCTTTCTTTCTTGTTCTTCTCTGTTTTCAGTATCTGGCGGTGGAGGTTTATTCAGATCTAGCACCTTGTAGTTGTATTCTTCCTCGTCTTCAGCTCCTCCTCCTTCTTTAGGCGGCGCTGCATTCTGGACACGAAGGTCGGCGAACTACTCCTTAGCGAAAAAAGTGGGCGGAGGATGCACACCCTTCCACCCTCGTTCGGGATGCGAACGCATGTGCCCAAACAGTGCCTTTGGCGTCAAGAACTCTCTCCTACATACACTGCACTGCACTGGATTCGGTGCGCCCTGCACTGGAGGAGGAGGTTTAATTCCACCTTCGCGATTCCTCTTCCTCGTCGTAGTAGGACTATTGCCGCAGAACTGTAGCCCTGCAGGAGCAGACAAACTGCTCCCTCCAACGTGCACAACAGCTTGTGCACACTGCAGAAATCCGTTTCCACTAGAGGACGGGGAAGTATACCGCGTAAAGGCGGACAACCCCGGTACGCCCATTGCTGATGGAGACACAACACCTCTAGCCCAGTTTTGAGGCGCCAAAGGGCTTCCCCGGCCTCTAGGGCTAGAATAACCGCTATTATCAGCGCTTTTTTTTCTGAGAGAAACGAATATTCGATATTTTTTATTTTATTATGATGTTAGACGAAGTTGTATTTTACGGTCCCATATTAATTATGTTGTAAGAAACCTTGAGTGACAACCAAATTAACTCTCGCTTTCATGAGTATGTACCTCTAAGTAATAAATTTCGTCAAAATAAAATAAAATTATAGTAATATAGAATATGAAGACGACATTACAAGTTTACTAAAATAAAATAAAATAAAAATTATAGTAATTCAATTTTCAGAGTCTGGGGGTGGCGGGTTGTTAAGATCTGGCACATTGTAGTTGCGCCCCTCTTCGTCTTCACCTCCTCCTTCAGACGCTCCTCCTCGTCTTCAGCTCGTCCATTAGTGATGCATCCTCGACACGAAGGTCCATAAACCCCTCCTTCACGCGGAAGGTGGGCGGAGGATGAGCGCTAGCTCTTCCACCCACTTTTGGGATGTGCACTGCCTCCACCGGAGGATCGATTGCCTCCTTCACGATTCCTCTTCCTCGTCGTAGGACTATTCCCACCTTCACAATTCCCACTATTTGATGCCAATGTGCATTGCACATTTCGTGCATTATCCGTGCATAATTCAGGCACAAGCTAACTATTCTTTTTTTGATTTTTTAAATTGATATAAAGTGTCATCTAATTCATTTTTATATTACATATTGATGTGCCAAAATTTGCACGAGAGGATTGAGTGTCCTCTGAATTGGATATCCTGCTCTTCGAACACGTATAAACACTCCAAATAAGCTGTCTTCAATGAAATCTCCAAGAACCTGCAAAGAACACGCCGGAGGGGAGTCCGGCGCGGACACTCCGATGCCTAAGTCAGTATAGGGCTTATCAATATCTCATAAGGATCTCGAGATCCTCAATTTATCAAGAACAGGCTCTTTAAGAATATCAGAAATGTGTGTTATACTCAGTATATTAAGTTGTGGCAAGTCAGAATATCTAACCTGGAAATCGCCTTGGATTTACCTATTTATAGAGATCCCTCCTCGAGAGGAAGTCAAGCCTTCCTTTTCTTTCGGAGCTGCCCATTAGACTTGGCCCTGTTGAGTGGACGAAGTCTTCCCTTCTCTCCACTCCCTGAAGATTCGGCAATACTCCTTCTTAGTGGACTTTGTTCCCTAAGATAAAGGAGGATAAGGTCTTCCTTTTATCTAATTTGAACCGGAAATGGCGGAATCCCCCTACATTTAAGGCTCACGACCTTATGTCAAAACTGATTCTTCCTGAAGCTTCTTTCCAGATGGAGCTCCCTCCAGAGGGATCTCCAGAGGGGATTCTTTATCAGAGAGTATTATATAACCTGATCCTTCCACTTTTATCCTATCCTCCATACACGTGTCGACTCCTTATTAGGTAACATTTTTAGGCCGCATCATCTACTCCCCCATACTCTCGTAAAAGGGAGATTTCTTTTGTGAGAGTAGAAAATTCCAATGATCCTGGTACGGAAGTCCTTCTGGAGAGACGTGTATTGTTCTTGCTTCGGAGAGGAGATTTCAAAAAATGTCCTTCTCCAAAGACTTTTCCCGCCCTTAATATTGAGGACGTTTCGGCTTCCGCGCTTGGACCCCACGCGATCACTTTTCTCTCTTTTTTGTTATTCTCCCGAGGAAAACCCTCGATTCTCCTCCACCTTCTTTCATTTGCTCCTACGCAACCGCCTCATTTCCTCCTCTTCTTTTTGAATTTCATTTCTTCCAAAAGTCTCTCGTTGTCTCCATCAGTTTTTCAGGCGTTCTTCATCCCGGGTTTCGCCGTCGCCGGTCGCTCCGACTGATTCCATAGTCCTCTTAACCAAGGTAACCTAGCTATCCCTCTTTTCTTCTTTTATTAGCATTTGTTAGTCAATGTCAAACCCTCTTTCTTCGCCGGAAGCCATTAGTGAGAACTCCTCTGAATTGACTCCCTCTCTGATGGGGAGTCCAGAGAATAAGATTTCCCCTTCGTCCCAAATCGACCATACTCATCTAGTTAGCCTTACTCATGCCTATGGCTTTCCATCGGAGTATACCTTTCGCGTTCCTCGCTCAAATGAACGCCCAGACCTCTCCCAACCCCGAACTCTTGCTTTTTTCGAAGCTCAACTTAGGGCAGGACTACGATTTCCGATTCATCCCTATTTGGCTGCCATATCGACCCGCATGCAGATCCCTCTTAACCAGTTTACTCCGAATGCTATCCGTACTATGCTAGGCTTTTTCATCCTGGTGAAAGGGAATGGGGGTGACCCGTCTGCCGAACTGTTTCTGAGCCAACATTCTTGTAAAGTGAACGATGACTTATTTTATGTTAGTGGGCGAAGGTCTCGTGTCTGTAAGTTTCTGAAAAAACTCCATGAAGAAGACTCATCCTGGCGAGATTATTATTTTTTTGTTACAAGCCCCACTGATTGGTCATTTCCTCATGGGGATTGGATATTCCACAATCCAGGAGTACTTCCTCCTCCTTTGAAAGCTTATTCTGTTTCCAATCATACTGTTATGACTGATCTCAATACTCACATCCGTCTGTACGATTATTTCGATATTCCTGGTATTTGTAAAAATCCTCGCATCCTCTCCCACTTTGGCTTTTGCCCTCAAGACTTCCCTTTAGATTCTCGAGATGGTAAAAAATATTTTATTCTTGTTTCTTACTTCTCGTATGTGGCTATTTTTCTACATTCTGAGCATCTTCTTGGTTATCTGCAGCAATGAGTTGGCTAACCCACATCTCACGGGATGCCCCTGCTCTCAGCATAGTGAAGACCTCTGTATTATCCGCTCCAGAAGATCCTCCAAAAGCTCCTCCGTCTCCTACTCTCGAGAGCTCAGTAAAGACCCCGGCTCCAGGGAGCCCTTCAAAGGTTCCTCCTCTCCCCGGTTCATCCACTCAAGTCCCTGGTTCAGTTGCCAGGAGAACCCGATCAGCTGCCAACGCCTTCTTCTCTGACTGCGGCACCTCTAAGAAGAAGAAGGGAAAAGCTACCCGTGCTGAGAAGGAAGCTCCCCCTCCTACTGTGTACGAGCCTCTCCATCGCCTTATCGACCGATGCCCTGCTCCTCCCAACGCTGAGTTATCCGACACGCCTCTTCCTGAGGATCTACTGCTCCGGGGGGCTCATCTTTTTTCCGAGGTACTTTCTATTATTTTCAGATCTCTGCCTTCTTCACATCCTAAACATTGCTTCTTTTTCTTTTGTAGTTTGGTCTTATCTATACTAAGATACTCGACCAAGGCGTTGAGATGGTGGCTGAGCTCAAACTTCTCCGGGCTGAAGCATCTTCTCTCCAGTCGACCCTCAAGGGGATCACTACGGAGAAAGACAAAGCTCATAAACGAGCTCGAGCTCTGGCCGAGGAGTTATCTCTTCTACGGACTCAAAGCAAGCAGGATGCAGCCAGGATTAAATATCTGGTGCAGGAGGTGGGACGGATGGAACGCGAGCTACCAGACGTCGGAGTGCAGGCTTGCATTAAGTCTCTATTCACTTCCTCCTTGGGTCAAGAGTTCTTGGGGACTCTCCATACTCAGTGGCTGTCCAGCTTCCTAAAGAGCTCGAGCTTCTTATGCGCCATGGGGCCCCATATCCCTCACTTCATCGACCATGGCTTCAGCAATGCCGTGGCCGAACACTCAGCCCCGGGGTTCGATGGGACCTACTCCCGTGAGTTCCGCCTGGATCAACTCGATACTCCTCCAAAATTCTTGGGGGATCCTAAGGAGAGCCCCGACAGTCCTTGGTGGTTACCCGGCATGAATCAAGCCATCACCAAGTTGCAGGCTGCTAAGGTGAGCATGGCTGAGCTAAAGCCTCTGGAGCATCTAGTTTATCCTTATGTCTCTGCTCCGGAGGTGGCAACAAAGGTAGATGGAGGGACAGGCGTTGAAGATACCGTGAAAGGTACAGAGGGTCCAGAGGAGGGCGGAGGATCTAGCAACCATGTTGCTGAAGAGGAGGGCGCTGCTAGAGGAATTGAAGGAGTTGAGGTTGAGGGGGCTGTTGCCGAGGAAGCTGCTGCTAAAAAAGCAGTTTAGATTTCATATTTCCGTGGTCACAATGAACAATTTACTTTTCTTTCATTTTGCTGCACTCTTTTTATTTTCTGCTCATAATACTTGTTCTCATACTTCGTAGGGGACCCCACACTCCTGGATATGTGGGGGCTTTTGTAGTGATCGTATTGGCTTGATATTGCTTGTTTGTTGGCGTGCTTTTTCTTTTCTGTTTGCATGAGTAACTTACAAGACCAGCAAAGAATATGTTGGAGGTGTGCTCTCTTCCCCCCCCCTTTTTGTTGGTCTTGTAGGCTACGTTGGGATCATCTCTTGGTTGTACAGTCTTTTGATTTCAGGTGACTTGGTTATGGGGGGACATCCTCCCTCTTCTCTTGACTCCTGGATCATAAAACCTGTCCTTTTCATTATCTAGTCTTTGTAATTCTCAAGCATGGTGAGGGCTTTCTGGAGGGCCTCGGTCTCTAAGCCTCTAAGCATTTCACCTTCTTTTCACTTTCTTGTACTTAAAAGACTTCTATTCGCAAAAAATCTTCTCCTTTCAGTAACCCACTTGGGTCTCAAGTAAGATGAGGGCTCTCTGGAGCACCTCGGCCTCTAGGCCTCTGAGTGTTTCTCACTCGTATTCTTAAAAGATTTTAATTCATAAAATCTTCCCATTTCAGTAACCCACTTGGGTCTCAAGTAAGATGAGGGCTCCCTGGAGCACCTTGGCCTCTAGGCCTCTGAGTGTTTCTCACTCGTATTCTTAAAAGATTTTAATTCATAAAATCTTCTCATTTCAGTAACCCACTTGGGTCTCAAGTAAGATGAGGGCTCTCTGGAGCACCTCGGCCTCTAGGCCTCTGAGTGTTTCTCACTCGTATTCTCAAAAGATTTTAATTCATAAAATCTTCTCATTTCAGTAACCCACTTGGGTCTTAAGTAAGATGAGGGCTCTCTGGAGCACCTTGGCCTCTTGGCCTCTGAGTGTTTCTCACCCGTATTCTTAAAAGATTTTAATTCATAAAATCTTCTCATTTCAGTAACCCACTTGGGTCTCAAGTAAGATGAGGGCTCTCTGGAGCACCTCGGCCTCTAGGCCTCTGAGTGTTTCTCACTCTTATTTTTAAAAGATTTTAATCCATAAAATCTTCTCATTTCAGTAACCCACTTGGGTCTCAAGTAAGATGAGGGCACTCTGGAGCACCTCGGCCTCTAGGCCTCTGAGTGTTTCTCACTCTTATTTTTAAAAGATTTTAATCCATAAAATCTTCTCATTTCAGTAACCCACTTGGGCCTTAAGTAAGATGAGGGCTCTCTGGAGCACCACGGCCTCTAAGCCTCTGAGTGTCTCTTACACTCGTCATTTTTTATACTCATACATCGCATATTCAAATATGAGAAAGATAATCAAGACACAATAATTCTGAATAATTCTTTCTTCAAAAAGGGATAAAACTTCATTGATTTATTGTCAGTTTTCAACATAGGCCACAGATAACCTACGCCGGTCTCATTAAAAACCTCTTTACGGAAAAACCCCAAAGGCGAAACCCGTAGAGAGGGAAAAAGAGCTCCGGTGAAGCCACAAAATACATTAAGCAAAATATGAATCAATGCAAAAAATCACAAAACAAGAGTCATAAATGGTCTCAAGACCTTACACTTTCTTCAAATAAAGAATCTCTTCAAATGGCAAACGTTCCAAGGTCTAGCTATGTCGACCCCTTCCATGCTCTGCAATCTATAGGCTCCTCCCTTCAGTACCTGTGTGATTTTATAAGGCCCCTCCCAGTTGGGCTCTAACTTTCCCGTATTCTTTAGGGCATCAGCTCTTCTTAGCACCAGGTCCCCCGCTCTGAAGGACCTCGGGATCACCCTTCGGTCATATGCGGCTTTAATTCTGCTCTTATACCTTTCAGCACGTACTCTAACCATCTCTCTTTCTTCTTCCATTAAATCTAGGGCCTCTCTCATCAATATTTCATTCTGATGTTCTTCAAATTGGGCAATTCGATGCGACTGCAACACGGCCTCTGGAGGTATTACCGCCGCGGCTCTATAGACCAGCTGAAATGGGGACTCTCCAGTTGCTGTCTTTGGACTAGTTCTATATGACCACAATACATTGTCTAACTCGTTCACCCATCCTCCTCCTATCTTCGTCAGCCTTGTTCGAATACCATCAACTATCGTTCTATTAGTAACCTCCACTTGTCCATTAGCTTGAGGATGAGCTACAGAGGTGAATCTCTGTATTATGTTTAGTCTTGCACACCATCCTCGTACATTTTCTCCGTTAAACTGTGTTCCATTATCAGAGACCAATATTCTGGGTACTCCGAATCTGCAACAAATCTGTTTTCTTAAGAATTTAATCACATTTTCTTCATCTATCGTAGCCAGAGGAGCAGCTTCCACCCATTTGCTAAAATAGTCCACTGCTACTATCAGAAATTTCCTCCCTCCGGAGGCTGGAGGGAAGGGTCCTACCAAATCGATTCCCCACTTAGCAAAGGGACAGGGAGAGTGCATAACTCCAATCTCTTCCGCAGGGGTCCTTATCAATGGACCGTTTTTCTGACACTTGACACATTTTTTCACAAATTCCCTAGCGTCTTTTTTCATGGAGGGCCAATATAATCCAGCCCTTAAAACTTTCTTCACCACTGCTTTGTATCCTTCATGACTAGCTGCATCACCTTCATGAATCTCTTTGAGTGTGTACATCGCTTCTCGGGTTGATATACACCTCAAATATGGTTGTGTGAACTATTTCTTGTATAAGTGCCCTCCGATAATACAATATTTGATCCGAAGGGCTCGGGTCTCTCTGGTGGTGGGGGCGTCTGCTCCCTTGGTGAGTTCCACCCAGATGGCTCTTCTCCAATCATCTTCCTCCTCAATGGAACCAATGGGGTTCTCCAGGGTCTCTCTTTCTGCCACTACCAAGGTCACTGTTCCTTGTCCATCAAACTCTGTGGAGCTAGCGAGTTTGGAGAGGCTATCCGCCTGCATATTTTTCTCTCGAGGTATCTGGACTACCTCGCACTCTTGGAATTTGCCCATCACTTCTTTGGCTCGTTCCAGATAGGCAACCATCCTGCTATCTTTGGCTACATACTCCCCATTCACCTGTTGAACAACTAATTGGGAGTCTGAGTATAGGGTTACCTTTGGAGCTCCCAATTCTAATGCCATCTCCATTCCTCTGATCAAAGCTTCGTACTCCGCTCCATTATTTGAGGTCATGAATTGAAACCTCACTGCAAATTGTAGGTCCTCTCCTTGAGGGCCCGCTAGCACAATCCCTGCTCCGCATCCGCTCAGAGTCACTGAGCCATCTACATATACCTTCCATCCCTCAGCTTCCTCTGGTTTGGTCGACTCTTGGATGAAGTCGGACAAAGCTTGGGCTTTTATGGCTTTCCGTGGCTCGAAATCCACATCATATTCTTGGAGCTCTATCGCCTATTTCACCATCCTTCCAGAGAGGTCTGCTCGCCCTATAACCTTCTCTATGAGTTCAGGTCCCAGTTGGGTACCTATCTTAGTGACAAAGCCAAGTTTCCCTGGGAAGAGCTCCACGCTCATCAGTTCCTCGTCTGTTTTAACATTTACTTGCTCAGGTGTTGCTCCTTCTACTTTCTTTCTCTTGACCTCAGGTGTCCGCTCCAGGCCCTTGGTCAGGGCTCTATCCGCCATCTTTACAGACTCTGCATAGCAATTCCGTGCTTGATACTGGTCTCCTCTTACTTCTCCCACCCCTGTGGCTGTAGGGAATTTCATTTTCATATGAAATGTGGAGATGATTGCCTGAAAGAGGTTCAGGCTAGGTCGTCCCATTACTACATTGTATAATGAGGGGATATATACAATGAGGAATTCCACCAAGTGAACCTTTCGAGCTGGAGCGTCCCCCAATCCTACCTGTAACATTACTGATCCCAAAGGTTGGATGGCACCTCCGGAGAAACCATACAGAGAGGTATCTACTGGTCGCAGCTTCACACTTAACTCCATTCTCTTGAAACACTCAAAAAACATAATGTCAGCTGAGCTCCCTGTATCTACAAAGATTCAAGCAACATCGAATCCAGCTGTGTCGGTAGTGATCACCAGAGCATCGTTGTGATCTTCCTTAACTCCCTTCACATCCTCCGGCCCAAATCGGATATTGGGCGTCTCCGTCATACGTCCTACTTCTCTTAACTGACCCCCTTGCTCTGCTTTTAGAGCTCGGACACTCTGTTTTCTCTTCCAAAAGGAATCTCCATCGGCTGGTCCTCCCACAATCATGTGAATCACTCCGCTCTTCGGCGGTGGAGGGGGCATATCTTCGGCCGCCTCTCTGGTTTCCTTCTCTTCCGGTTTTCTTTCATGTTATTTTCGCTTCTGCCCCCGAGGGCCCTGTCTGTCTCTAAATATAAATTCTTTTAGATGGCCCGCTTGGATCATCCTCTCAATCTTGTCTTTCAGGTGGTAACACTGATTTGTGTCATGTCCGTATTCATTGTGAAATCGGTAAAATCGATCAGATTTGGGCTTCTGAGGTCCTCGACCTCTGGAATATGGGAATTTCAAGTCTGGATGATCTCCTGCTACCTCCAGTACTTCAGCAGGCTCAATCCTCAAGGGCGTATATTTCTCAAACCTCCCGCGAGGCCCAGACCGGGGACCTCCGGAGGGATTGCTGTCTCTTGTTGATCCGGAGGTCCGAGGGACCTCTGGACTGAGTCGTTTGGAGGGGCCCTCCCTTCTCCTCGCTCGATCTTGTGGCCTAATCTCCAGTCTATTTGCTTTTCGAACCTCCTCCAGAGTGAGGTACTTCTCTGCTCTATGCAGCAATTCATCAAAGTTCTTAACCGGCTTCTTAGCTAAAGAGGAGAAAAAGTCTCCATCACGCAATCCAATAGTGAGAGCGTTGATCTTCACCTCCGGAGAGGCTGTAGGGACCTCCAGAGCTGCTTGATTAAACCTCCGGAGAAAGGCTCCTAAGCTCTCGCCTTCCCCCTGTCTCAGATTGAAGAGGGTCAAAGTGGCCCTCGGCTGTCTCCGGTCACTTGCAAATTGATGAAGGAATAACTCACTGAATTCCTCCCAGGATCGGATTGTATTGGGTTCCAATTGAGTGAACCATTGTTGTGCGGCTTTCGCTAGAGTTGTTAGGAATACCCTACATTTGATTCCTTCTCCATAACGGTGTAATAATGCAGCATTCTCGAACCTTACTAGGTGCTCGTACGGGTCTGCCGTACCATAGTATTCAAAATTAAGGGGTTTGAAATTAAATGATAGTTCGTCCTGTAATATGTTAGGGGAGAACTGACATCCAGAGACATGAGCGGATCTACTGTTTCGGTTGCTCAGTTGTTTCCTCATATCCCTCATCTCCTTCTGTAGGGCCTGTAGTTGGTCGCTGACTGGCCCTCCATAGGTATCATCGGTGCTTTCTTCTGTTTCAGGGAGTTCTGTCTCTCGGGGTGCCAGATCTGCATTCCTTCTCGTATTCCGAAGGGGAATGCTTCTTTCCGCTCGGGAGGGCATCTTATCGTCTTCTTCCGCCCGCATCCCCATTTCCTTGGACAACACTTGGAAGGCTACAGGTGCCTCATCTTGGGGCCTCGGGGCAGGTACCTCCAAGTTCCCTGGTGCAGCTTTGGGAACCCGATCTCTTTGATCCGCGGAGGCTCTCTCTACAGCTTGCTTGATGAGGGCATTCAATTGGTCGGGAGAGATCAGGAGTGGCCCCGAGTCTGGAATATCTTCTCGCTGAGGATCCGCTGTCTGGGACTCTGGGGCTTCAAGGTTCCCTGTTATTCCATCTCCGACCGGTAGGGGATGACTTTCGTCGCCCAAGCCTGGGGTAGGTGCCAATGGCTGATTTGATCCAGAAGGAGTATGGACTGGATCTTTCCCCCGGCCTCCCCTTAGTGGGGGATCCGTTGGCAAAGGGGAATTTTCCCCTGGAAGATTCTACTTTCCCGAAGTGGATGTTTTGTTTCCGCCACCCATTTGCTCGAACAGGTAAAAATTCGTGAGAAAATCTTTCAACTCTTTCCCATAGACGGCGCCAGTTGATGTGCCAAAATTTGCACGAGAGGATTGAGTGTCCTCTGAATTGGATATCCTGCTCTTCGAACACGTATAAACACTCCAAATAAGCTGTCTTCAATGAAATCTCCAAGAACCTGCAAAGAACACGCCGGAGGGGAGTCCGGCGCGGACACTCCGATGCCTAAGTCAGTATAGGGCTTATCAATATCTCATAAGGATCTCGAGATCCTCAATTTATCAAGAACAGGCTCTTTAAGAATATCATAAATGTGTGTTATACTCAGTATATTAAGTTGTGGCAAGTCAGAATATCTAACCTGGAAATCGCCTTGGATTTACCTATTTATAGAGATCCCTCCTCGAGAGGAAGTCAAGCCTTCCTTGTCTTTCGGAGCTGCCCATAAGACTCGGCCCTGTTGAGTGGACGAAGTCTTCCCTTCTCTCCACTCCCTGAAGATTCGGCAATACTCCTTCTTAGTGGACTTTGTTCCCTAAGATAAAGGAGGATAAGGTCTTCCTTTTATCTAATTTGAACCGGAAATGGCGGAATCCCCCTACATTTAAGGCTCACGACCTTATGTCAAAACTGATTCTTCCTGAAGCTTCTTTCCAGATGGAGCTCCCTCCAGAGGGATCTCCAGAGGGGATTCTTTATCAGAGAGTATTATATAACCTGATCCTTCCACTTTTATCCTATCCTCCATACACGTGTCGACTCCTTATTAGGTAACATTTTTAGGCCGCATCACATATTATATAGGAATTCAACTAAAATAATGTAGGGAATACATAATAAGAACAAAAAATAAAATAAAATAAAATAATAGTAACATAGTATATGTAGACGACATTACTAGTTTACTAAAATAAAAATAAAAATACAAATTTTTGCGGTGCATGCAACCATTAATAGATCAATCTTTCTTCTTCTTTTGCTTTCATCTTCTTCTCAGTTTTCAGATCTAACACCTTGTAGTTGCGTTCCTCCTCGTCTTCAGCTCCTCCTCCTCCTCCTTCTTCGGGCACTGCGCGCATTCTTACACGAAGGTCGGCGAACTCCTCCTTAGCGCGAAAAGTGGGCGGAGGATGCGCACCCTTCCACCTTCTTTCGGGATGCTAACGCGTGAGTCCATATAGTGCATGCAACCAAATATCAATCAATCTCTCCTTTTCTTTATCTTTCTTTCTTTTTCTTTTCTCTGTTTTCAGTGTCTGGGGGTGGAGGGTAGTTCAGATTTGGCACCTTGTAGTTGCATTCTTCCTCGTCTTCAGCTCCTCGTCCTTCTTCAGGCGGCGCTGCATTCTGGACACGAAGGTCGGCAAACTCCTCCTAAGCGCGAAAAGTGGGCGGAGGATGCACACCCTTCCACCCTCGTTTGGGATGCGAACGCATGTGCCCAAACTGTGCCTTTGGCGTCAAGAACTCTCTCCTACATACACTGCACTGCACAGAATTCGGTGCGCCCTGCACTGGAGGAGGAGGATTAATTCTACCTTCGCGATTCCTCTTCCTCGTCGGAGTAGGATTATTACCGCAGAGTTGTAGCCCTGCAAGAGCAGACAAACTGCTCCCTACAACGTGCACAATAGCTTGTGCACGCTGCCGAAATCCGCTTCCACTAGAGGACGGGGAAGTATACGACATAAAGGCGGACAACCCCGGTACGCCCATTGCTGATGGAGACACAACACCTCTAGCCCAGCTTTGAGGCGCTAGAGGGCTTCCCCGGCCTCCAGGGCTAGAATAACCGCTATTATCATCTCTTTTTTTTTTTTAAAAGAAATGAATATTCGGCATTATTTATTTTATTATGATGTTAGACGAAGTTGTATTTTACGGTCCCATATTAATTATGTTGTAAGAAACCTTGAGTGACAGCCAAATTAACTCTCGCTTTCATGAGTATGTACCTCTAAGTAATAAAGTTCATCAAAATAAAATAAAACTATAGTAATATAGTATATGAAGACGACATTACAAGTTTACTAAAAAAAAAATATAGTAATTCAATTTTCAGAGTCTAGGGTGGCGGGTTGTTAAGATTTGGCACATTGTAGTTGCGCCCCTCCTCGTCTTCAGCTCCTCATTCAGATGCTCCTCCTCGTCTTCAGCTCGTCCATTAGTGCTGCATCCTCGACATGAAGGTCCACAAACTCCTCCTTCACGCGGAAGGTGCACTACAAGAAAAAAAGTTTTTCTAGACATTTAAAATTGTAATCATAGAACACTTTTTATTACATTTCATTTATCATGACATTTCCATAAAATGTCCTCTAATCTAATGTAATAATAGATATCAATCTATTAAGACATTCTTAAATGTGATAAAAGAATAGTTTAGGCTACATTAATTAATCATATTAATTTCTCAATATTAATTAATAATTCAATATTAAATGTCATGATAGATTTATTATTAAAATTATTTTTAATTATCAATATTTCAATTTTAGCTAATTATAATACGTCCTGATATTTTATTTTATATATATTATTTTTAATTTTCTTTTTTCAATTAGATTAATAACAACAATAAGAACTTATAATAATATTAAATAATAAACACAACAATAGTAAATTAAAAAATATTTGTATGTGAAGAGTAATGGAGTATTGAAGATGTCTTCTTATTCACACGCAATACTTGATTTTTTTTTTTTTTATGGAAAGTTAAATAACCCATCCCTTTTTTCCCCTCCCCATGACTCGAACCCAAGACCTAAGGCTAGGTAGTGGTGCTCTAACCACTTGAGCTATTCCACTTTGTCACACGCAATACTTAATAACATCAATCAAGTACATTTCATAAGTTCTATACAAACATCCAGTAATCTCCATATAAGACATTCTGAGAAAAGAAATTCTAATTCGGCTCTTTAACCCTCCAAACTTCAGCAATATCAAATCGATTTGTCTCCATCCTTTTAGATTCAGATATTCTGCTCCTCCCCTACAAAAACCACATAACATTTTTCATAAATTACTTCAGCAATATCAAATCGATTTGTCTCCATCCTTTTAGATTCAGATATTCTGCTCCTCCCCTACAAAAAAACCACATAACATTTTTCATAAATTTAAGATATCGTACGTAGAAACATGATTTGAGGACATAAAATTAATTATACCGAACATGCTATAAAAAAATCTCTCATCTTCCTCAAGGCCTTAATTCAAAACAGCTCTTCAAAACATTATTTAGGCCTCAAGAAAAATGATGGCAATAGTTTCCACGTTCCTTAGTTTATAGATATAATAAGTAAATCACATATTTAGCACAACTACAATCGATAAAATACGAGCAACTCAGAGAGAATTATTCACTACTACAAATTCAAAGAGAAAAAACCAGCAAGTTAAATATCATGAAACTCTATATGAGCATGTAGCTTCGCAAATATTAATCAATGTGAGCATGTATACTTTCATTCTACAAACCTAAAGGTTTATGATTCTGATTCCAACAAACAGAGAACTAACTATTAATCAACTAAATAAATATTCATACAACTAGTAACCCATACCTCATCTGCTATTGGAGTTTGTAAAAATCCACATGATTGAAACTTTTAATCAACTAAATAGGTGACATCGAAATTGAAGGCAAGCAAAATGAAATACGTCATGAACTATTTGTAGTTCTACAACCAGTAAATCCAAAACTTGCTTCTGAAATAAAAGGATAAAAAATCAATTAACTCAGAGAAATCAATTAACTTGCTTATGAGCTTATCAAGATCACTTACTTCAGTACAATAACAACGGATAGACTAAGAAAATGTTATAAGATTATGCCCGAATAATGAGGAATCAAGCAATGTAAATCTAACTTTTTAATGTCTCTTTTTAACTCTACAATCATGATATGCAAAATTGCAACCTTTCCGTATTGAGCAGAAAACAGTTGAACTTCTAGATGTTAACTCCGATGAACAAAATTAAATAGGTTTTTGAATAAGATCTCAGTTCTTCATTCTTTATACTGGGAGAAAATGTGAATACCCTAACCTGGAAAATATGGGGGAACCAGGAACTTAAGCCTGAACTTAATTGAACAAAGCCTAGCCTGACCTCTTCATCATTGTGAACCTGAAAAGTACAACGAGCAATCCGTACGTGTTGTTTAATCACCAAGAAAAACTTAGATATGTGGTAAGCACCATATTTGTTAAAATTGGAAATCAACTTTACTATTGTTACCACTGATCTAAAAATATGTTTACAGTTCAATTAGGAATAAAAGTTCAACACATAAAGCCCAAAGAAAAAAATTTACATTAGAAGCATCGTGAGAATTAAACATTTCTCATGCCTTTGCCACCTCCACCCCAAGAAGCCTTGACCATCCCCATACTGAAACTATTGCACCCTTTCATGACACAATCATCCTCTTAACACTACATTCTTTCCCATAGTGAAACTTGCAGACCCTATCTACAAATATTTATGACAGTAATCCTCTTAGCACTGCAACACACTTGAAACTCAGAAAAGCCTGCCCATGGATGGGGTTTGATACACTAAACAAATTATTATTAACAACAGAAGTAAAACCAAGATATTAATGAAGAGCTAAAATCAGTTGCTTTTCCAGGCACTTGAAAAGCACATTATCTATTTCATTTCATTTTTGTTTTTCTCGAAATTCTTAACAATCACCTCTAATGAGTAATGAATACAGCTATGCATTTTATCATCACTACTACTTATCCTAATCATATTTGATCACCTTTCTCAGCACTTATATAATCACAAACAAACAACCATCCATGATCATATTTTAGTGCACATCTAATGCCTCACTAATTCACTACAAACATAAGTAAACATTCAATTGTATTCCTGATCAATGTTAAAGATTACTCCCTATCAATGATTGTTTTCCCCACAATTACTAAGCAAATTTAATGTACTAACTAATGACATTTCTCATATTGCAGAAATCGTCATCAAAAATTTAAATTGCAAGAACATTGCATAAATTGCAGAGAAAAGAACGAGAATTTCAACAGTAATCTGAAGAATTCCATGAACAATTGCACAAAATTTCATCTGATAGGAACCCTAAGTGCAAAAATTAATTAACAAAATTGTTGGAAACCATGAAATACCTAGGACACAGGAGACTACGCTTTGGCGTGAGGATTTATCTTGGGCAAATCGTGAAATCGAAGGAGAGGGCGACAATGGTTCGTGGCAGATGGAGGCGTGAATTGCCGATTTCGTTGTTTCGATTGAAGGGGAAATCGGCGTGAGGTTCATGGTGGGGCGAGATTCATGACAAATGAAGGAGATTGTACTTCAAATCGGCGCGGCGCGGCGTGGTGGAGGGGCAAAGACATTGATGGAGATGGGAATAAATTTCTTTGGAGAAGACGAGTGGATGTTTTGAAAACCACCGTCCAAATTTTAAAAAATTGAACTGTTAATCAAAATTTTCCAAATTAACATGATTGAATTTTAAACATTTGAATATAATTATATTAATAATATCTTTCACCCATATTAATAATAAAATTTTAAATTAATCACCTTCTCAATGGATCGATAAATTAATTAAAATAGCTAACAAGACACTAGCCATAGTGTAACAATTATATTGCATTATGACATTTAGTTTATAGTGGGGTGATGATAGATAATATATTAGTGTAGTTTTAGCACTACAAATCGCCGTTGCCTTTTAGCAACGGGCCCACATGCCGTCGCCTTTTAGCAACGGGCCCACTGTCGTTGCCTTTTTGTCGTCGCCTTTTTAGGAACATTTAAAAAATGCGAACCTGGGTTTCGAACCCAGGTATCGAGGCCACCAACACCCACCCCCACCGCTGGGCCACCCATTTTTCGGGTTTTTCTCGCGAATTTCGCTGTTTGCGGGGTTCGAACTCGGGACCTCTCGGTCTCGAAGGCTTTTGGGCGCCCCCTGTGTGCCGTTTAGGCTAGGAGCTTTAGTCGACATGTTGTGAATGCAATTAATATATATTCAATTTAATTTTAGTTTTTAATTCTTTAATTCAATATCCATTCTAGCTTTAATTGTTGCTTATTAAATTATCAAATCATATCATATTTATTTCTAAATGAGAATTAACTAAATTATATGTTTCAAATTAAATAATTTAATTACGGAATCAATTCACACTATTTAAATTTATTTTAATCTTCAATTTACAACATTTAAATTCATTCTAATTTTCAATTCACATCATTATAATTACATACAACATTGAGTATAATTATTTTCACTTATACATTTAAATTTATTTTAATCACATCATTTAAATTCATTCTAATTTTTAATTCACAACATTATAATTACATACAACATTGAGTATAATTATTTTCGCTTATACATGTAAATTTATTCTAATCACATCATTTAGATTCATTCTAATTTTCAATTCACAACATTATAATTACATACAACATTGAGTATAATTATTTTCGCTTATACATGTAAATTTATTCTAATCACATCATTTAAATTCATTCTAATTTTCAATTCACAACATTATAATTACATACAACATTGAGTATAATTATTTTCGCTTATACATGTAAATTTATTCTAATCACATCATTTAAATTCATTCTAATTTTCAATTCACAACATTAAATATAATTATTTTCACTTATCCATTTAAAATTATCAATTCACTTATCCATTTAATTAAAATAACATCACACACAACATTAAAATAAAAATTAATCCTAAATTAAGGCGACGGGGAAGGCAATGAGCCCACTGTCGTTGCCATTTAGCGAGGGGGGCCCGTTGCCAAATGGCAACGGGGCCCACTGCCGTCGCCTTTTTGCAACGGCCATTATAAGCCGTCACCTTTTTGCAACGGGGCCCACTCCCGTTGCCTTATTCGTTGCCTTAAGGCAACGACACCCGCCCTCGTCGCCTTTTTTCTGCCCGTTACCAATGTCGTTGCCAATTGGCAACGGTAGCCTGCCGTTGCCTTTTGGCCAATATTTTGTAGTGTAGATCCTAAGAATGAACTGAACTAATAGATTAGTTTTTAATACATTCTTTTTGTAGTGTATTAAAATTAGTGGTGGGTGGAGGATGAGCGCTAGCTCTTCCACCAACTTTTGGGATGTGCACTGCCTCCACCGGAGGATCGATTGCCTCCTTCACGATTCCTCTTCCTCGCCGTAGGACTATTTCCACCTTCACAAATCCCATTGTTTGATGCCAATGTGCATTGCACATTTCATGCATTATCCGTGCATAATTCAGGCAAAGCTAGTAGCTATTCTCTTTTGATTTTTTAAATTGATATAAAGTGTCATCTAATTCATTTTTATATTAAATATTATATAGGAAATCAACTACAATAATGTAGGAAGTACATAATAAGAACGAAAAATAAAATAAAATTATAGTAACATAGTATATGAAGACGACATTACAAGTTACCAAAATAAAAATATAAATATAAATATCCGCGGTGCATGCAACCATCAATCAATTAATCTTTCTTCTTCTTTTGCTTTCATCTTCTTCTAAGTTTTCAGATTCGACACCTTGTAGTTGCGTTCCTCCTCGACTTCAGCTGCTGCACCTCCTCCTTCTTCGGGCGCTACGCGCATTCTGACACGAAGGTCGGCGAACTCCTCCTCAGCGCGAAAAGTGGGCGGAGGATGCGCACCCTTCCACCCTCTTTCAAGATGCGAACGCGTGAGTCCAAACAGTGCATGCAACCACATCTCAATCAATCATTCTTTTTCTTTATCTTTCTTTCTTGCTTCTCTGTTTTCAGTGTCTGGCGGTGGAGGGTTGTTCAGATCTGGCACCTTGTAGTTGCATTCTTCCTCGTCTTCAGCTCCTCCTTCTTCTTCAGGCGGCGCTGCATTCTGGACACGAAGGTCGGCGAACTCCTCCTCAGCGTGAAAAGTGGGTGGAGGATGCCCACCCTTCCACCCTCGTTCGGGATGCGAACGCATGTGCCCAAACAGTGCCTTTGGCGTCAAGAACTCTCTCCTACATACGCTACACTGCATAGAATTCGGTGCGCCCTGCACTAGAGGAGGAGGATTAATTCCACCTTCACGATTCCTCTTCCTCGTCGCAGTAGGACTATTACCGCATAACTGTAGCCCTGCAGGAGCAGACAAACTGCTCCCTACAACGTGCACAATATCTTGTGCACGCTGCTGAAATCCGCTTCCACTAGAGGACGGGGAAGTATACCGCATAAACGCGGACAGCCCCGGTACGCCCATTGCTGATGAAGACACAACACCTCTAGCCCAGCTTTGAGGCGCCAAAGGGCTTCCCCGGCCTCCAGGGCTAGAATAACCGCTATTATCAGCTCTTTTTTTTTTTTTAAAGAAACGAATATTCCACATTATTTATTTTATTATGATGTTAGACGAAGATGTATTTTACGGTCCCATATTAATTATGTTGTAAGAAACCTTGAATGACAGCCAAATTAACTCTCTATTTCATGAGTATGTACCTCTAAGTAATAAATTTCGTCAAAATAAAATTAAATTATAGTACTATAGTATATGAAGACGACATTACAAGTTTACTAAAAAAAAAATAAAAATATATTATAGTAATTCCATTTTCAGAGTCTGGGGTGGCGGGTTATTTAGATCTGGCACATCGTAGTTGCGCTCCTCCTCGTCTTCATCTCTTCCTTCACATGCTCCTCCTCGTCTTCAGCTCGTCCATTAGTGCTTCATCCTCGACACGAAGGTCCACAAACCCATCCTTCACGCGGAAGGTGGGCGGAGGATGAGCGCTAGCTCTTCCACAAACTTTTGGGATGTGCACTGCCTCCACCGGAGGATCGATTGCCTCCTTCACGATTCCTCTTCCTCGCCGTAGGACTATTCCCACCTTCACAAATCCCACTGTGTGATGGCAATGTGCATTGCACATTTCATGCATTATCCGTGCATAATTCAGGCAAAGCTAGTAGCTATTCTCTTTTGATTTTTTAAATTGATATAAAGTGTCATCTAAATCATTTTTATATTAAATATTATATAGGAATTCAACTACAATAATGTAGGAAATACATAATAAGAACGAAAAATAAAATAAAATTATAGTAACATAGTATATGAAGACGACATTATAAGTTACCAAAATAAAAATAAAAATATAAATATTCGCGGTGCAATGAACCATCAATCAATTAATCTTTCTTCTTCTTTTGCTTTCATCTTCTTCTAAGTTTTCAGATTCGACACCTTGTAGTTGCGTTCCACCTCGACTTCAGCTGCTCCTCCTCCTCTTTCTACGAGCGCTGCGCACATTCTGACACGAAGGTCGGCGAACTCCTCCTCAGCGCGAAAAGTGGGCGGAGGATGCTCACCCTTCCCCCTCTTTCGGGATGCGAACTCGTGAGTTCAAACAGTGCATGCAACCACATATCAATCAATCTTTCTTTTTCTTTATCTTTGTTTCTTGTTCTTCTCTGTTTTCAGTGTCTGGCGGTGGATGGTTGTTCTGATCTGGCACCTTGTAGTTGCATTCTTCCTCGTCTTCAGATCCCCCTTCTTCTTCAGGCGGCGCTGCATTCTGGACACGAAGGTCGGCGAACTCCTCCTCAGCGTGAAAAGTGGGCGGAGGATGCCCACCCTTCCACCCTCGTTCGGGATGCGAAAGCATGTGCCCAAACAGTGCATGTAACCACATACTCCCTCCGTCCGCCTATAAGCTTCTTGTTACTTTTTGACACATAGATTAAGAAAAGTGATTAAATAATAGATATAGTACAAGTGATGTGATTGAGAGAGGAGAGAGATAGAGAGAAAAAGTAAGATATAAAGTGATGTGTAAGAAAAAGTACTTACCAAAAAGGGTATGGGAAGCTTATAGACGGACGGACCAAAATGGTAAAATGGGAAGCTTATAGGCGGACGGAGGGAGTATTAATCAATCTTTCTTTTTCTTTATCTTTCTTTCTTGTTCTTCTTTGTTTTCAATGTCTAGCGGTGGAGGGTTGTTCAGATCTGGCACCTTGTAGTTGCGTTCTTCCTCGTCTTCAGCTCCTCCTCATTCTTCAGGCAGCACTACATTCTAGACACGAAGGTCAGCGAACTCCTCCTCAACGCGAAAAGTGGGCGGAGGATGGGCACCCTTCCACCCTCGTTTCGGATGCGAAAGCATGTGCCCAAAAAGTGCCTTTGGCGTCAAGAACTCTCTCCTACATACACTGCACTGCATTCGGTGCGCCCTGTACTGGAGGAGGAGGATTAGTTCCACCTTCGCGATTCCTCTTCCTCGTCGCAGCAGGACGAACTATTACCGCAGAGTTGTAGCCCTGCAGGAGCAGCCAAACTGCTCCCTATAACGTGCACAATAGCTTGTGCACGCTGCAGAAATCCGTTTCCACTAGAGGACGGGGAAGTATACCGCATAAAGGCGGACAGCCCCGGTACGCCCATTGTTGATGGAGACACAACACCTCTAGCCCAGCTTTGAGGCGCCAGAGGGCTTCCCCGGCCTCTAGGGCTAGAATAACCGCTATTATCAGCTTTTTTTTTTTTAAAGAAACGAATATTCGACATTATTTATTTTATTATGATGTTAGACGAAGTTGTATTTTACGGTCCCATATTAATTATGTTGTAAGAAACCTTTAGTGACAACCTAATTAACTCTCACTTTCATGAGTATGTACCTCTAAGTAATAAATTTCGTCAAAATAAAATAAAATTATAGTACTATAGTATATGAAGACGACATTACAAGTTTACTAAAAAAATATTATAGTAATTCCATTTTCAGAGTCTGGGGTCGTGGGTTGTTAAGATCTGGCACATTTTAGTTGCGCCCCTCTTCGTCTTCAGCTCTTCCTTCAGATGCTCCTCCTCGTCTTCAGCTCGTCCATTAGTGCTGCATCCTCGACACGAAGGTCCACAAACCCATCCTTCACGCGGAAGGTGGGCGTAGGATGAGCGCTAACTCTTCCAACCACTTTTGGGATGTGCACTGCCTCCACCGGAGGATGAATTGCCTCCTTCACGATTCCTCTTCCTCGCCGTAGGACTATTCCCACCTTCACAATTCCCACTGTTTGATGCCAATGTGAATTGCACATTCCGTGCATTATCCGTGCATAATTCAGGCACAAGCTAGCTATTCTCTTTTGATTTTTTAAATTGGTATAAAGTGTCATCTAATTCATTTTTATATTACATATTATATAGGAATTCAACTACAATAATGTAGGGAATACATAATAAGAACAAAAAATAAAATTATAGTAACATAGTATATGAAGACGACATTACAAGTTTACTAAAATAAAAATAAAACAAAAAATATAAATTTTCGCGGTGCATGCAACCATTAATCAATCAATCTTTCTTCTTCTTTTGCTTTCATCTTCTTCTCAGTTTTAAGATCCGACACCTTGTAGTTGTGTTCCTCCTCGTCTTTAGCTCCTCCTCCTCCTTCATCGGGCACTACGCGCATTCTGACACGAAGGTCGGTGAACTCCTCCTCAGCGCGAAAAGTAGGCGGAGGATGCGCACCCTTCCACCCTCTTTCGAGATGCGAACGCATGTGTCCAAACAGTGCATGCAACCACATATTAATCAATCCTTCTTTTTCTTTATCTTTCATTCTTCTTCTTCTCTGTTTTCAGTGTCTAGCGGTGGAGGGTTGTTCAGATCTGGCACCTTGTAGTTACGTTCTTCCTCGTCTTCAGCTCCTCCTCCTTCTTCAGGCGACGCTGCATTCTGGACACGAAGGTCCGCGAACTCCTCCTCAGCGCGAAAAGTGGGCGGAGGATGCACACCCTTCCACCCTCGTTCGGCATGCGAACGCATGTGCCCAAACAGTGCCTTTGGCGTTAAGAACTCTCTCCTACATACACTGCACTGGATTCGGTGCGCCCTGCACTGGAGGAGGAGGAGGATTAATTCCACCTTCGCGATTCCTCTTCCTCGTCGCAGCAGGACTATTTCCGCAGAGTTGTAGCCCTGTAGGAGCAGACAAACTGCTCCCTCCAACGTGCACACCAGCTTGTGCACGCTGCAGAAATCCGCTTCGACTAGAGGACGGGGAAGTATACCGCGTATAGGCGGACAGCCCCGGAACGCCCATTGCTGATGGAGACACAACACCTCTAGCCCAGCTTTGAGGCGCCAAAGGGCTTCCCCGGCCTCCAGGGCTAGAATCATCGCTATTATCAGCTCTTTTTTCTTTTTGAGAGAAACAAATATTCAACATTTTTTATTTTATTATGATGTTACACGAAGTTGTATTTTACGGTCCCATATTAATTATGTTGTAAGAAACCTTGAGTGACAGCCAAATGAACTCTCGCTTTCATGAGTATGTACCTCTAAGTAATAAATTTCGTCAAAATAAAATAAAATTATAGTAATATAGTATATAAAGACGACATTACAAGTTTACTAAAAAAAAAATTATAGTAATTCAATTTTTCAGAGTGTGGGGGTGGCGGGTTGTTAAGATCTGGCACATTGTAGTTGCGCCCCTCCTCGTCTTCAGCTCCTCCTTCAGATGCTCCTCCTCGTCTTCAGCTCGTCCATTAGTGCTGCATCCTCGACACGAAGGTCCACAAACCCCTCCTTCACGCGGAAGGTGGGCGGAGGATGAGCGCTAGCTCTTCCACCCACTATTGGGATGTGCACTACCTCCACCGGAGGATCGATTGCCTCCTTCACGATTCCTCTTCCTCGCCGTAGGACTATTCCTTCACGATTGCACCCTTCTACCCTCTTTTGGGATGCGAACGCATGTGTCCAAATAGTGCATGCAACCACATATCAATCAATCTTTCTTTTTCTTTATCTTTCTTTCTTGTTCTTCTCAGTTTTCGGTGTCTAGCGGTAGAGGGTTATTCAGATTTAGCACCTTGTAGTTGCGTTCTTCCTCGTCTTCAGCTCCTCCTCCTTCTTCACGCGGCGCTGCATTCTGGACACGAAGGTCGGCGAACTCCTCCTCAGCGCGAAAAGTGGGCGGAGGATGCGCACCCTTCCACCCTCGTTCGGGATGCGAACGCATGTGCCCAAACAGTGCCTTTGGCGTCAAGAACTCTCTACTACATACACTACACTACACTGGATTCGGTGCGCCCTGCACTAGAGGAGGAGAATTAATTCCACCTTCACGATTCCTCTTTCTCGTCGCAGCCGGACTATTTCCACAGAGATGTACCCTTGTAGGAGCAAACAAACTGCTCCCTCCAACGTGCACAGCAACTTGTGCATACTACAGAAATCTGCTTCCACTAGAGGACGAGGAAGTATACCGTGTAAAGGCGGACAGACCCGGCTTTAAGGCACCAAAGGGCTTCCCCGGCCTCCAGGGCTAGAATTACCGCTATTATTAGCGCTTTTTTTTCTGATAGAAATGAATATTCGATATTCTTTATTATATTACGATGTTAGACGAAGTTGTTTTTTACAATCCCATATTAATTATGTTGTAAGAAACCTTGAGTGACAGTTAAATTAACTCTCGCTGTCATGAGTATGTACCTCTAAGTAATAAATTTCGTTAAAATAAAATAAAATTATAGTAATATAGTATATGAAGACGACATTACAAGTTTACTAAAAAAAAATTATAGTAATTCAATTTTCAGAGTCTGGGGGTGGCGGGTTGTTAAGATCCGACACCTTGTAGTTGCGCCCCACCTCGTCTTCAGCTTGTCCATTGGTGCTGCTTCCTCGACACAAAGGTCCACAAACTCCCCCTTCACGCGGAAGGTGGGCGGAGGATGAGCGCTAGCTCTTCCACCCTCTTTTGGGATGTGAACTGCCTCCATCGGAGGATCGATTGCCACCTTCACGATTCATCTTCCTCGCCGTAGGACTATTCCCACCTTCACAATTCCCACTGATTTATGCCAATGTGCATTCAACATTTCGTGCATTATCCGTGCATTATCCGTGCATAATTCAGGCACATGCTAGCTATTCACTTTTGATTTTTTAAATTTATATAAAGTGTCATCTAATTCATTTTTATATTACATATTATATAGCAAATCAACTACAATAATGTAGGGAATAAATAATAAGAACGAAAAATAAAATAAAATTATAGTAACATAGTATGTGAAAAGAACATTACAAGTTTACTAAAATAAAAATAAAAATATAAATTTCCGCGGTGCATGCAACCATTAATCAATCAGTCTTTCTTCTTCTTTTTCTTTCATCTTCTTCTCAGTTTTCAGATTCGACACCTTGTAGTTGCGCTCCTCCTCGTCTTCAGCTTCTCCTCCTGCTTCTTCTTCGGGCACTGTGCGCATTCTGACACGAAGCTCGGCGAACTCTTCCTCAGCGCGAAAATTGGGCGGAGGATGCGCACCCTTCTACCCTCTTTTTGGATGCGAACGCATGTGTCCAAACAGTGCATGCAACCACATATCAATCAATCTTTCTTTTTCTTTATCTTTCTTTCTTGTTCTTCTGAGTTTTCGGTGTCTAGCGGTAGAGGGTTATTCAGATCTGGCACCTTGTAGTTGCATTCTTCCTCGTCTTCAGCTCCTCCTCCTTCTTCAGGCGGCGCTGCATTCTGGACACGAAGGTCGGCGAACTCCTCCTCAGCGCGAAAAGTGGGCGGAGGATGCGCACCCTTCCACCCTCGTTCGGGATGCGAACGCATGTGCCCAAACAGTGCCTTTGGCGTCAAGAACTCTCTCCTACATACAATACACTACACTGGATTCGGTGCGCCCTGCACTAGAGGAGGAGAATTAATTCCACCTTCACGATTCCTCTTTCTCGTCGCAGCCGGACTATTTCCACAGAGATGTAGCCTTGTAGGAGCAGACAAACTGCTCCATCCAACGTGCACAGCAACTTGTGCATACTGCAGAAATCTGCTTCCACTAGAGGACGGGGAAGTATACCGTGTAAAGGCGGACAGCCCCGGCTTTGAGGCACCAAAGGGCTTCCCCGGCCTCCAGGGCTAGAATTACCGCTATTATTAGCGCTTTTTTTTCTGATAGAAATGAATATTCGATATTCTTTATTATATTACGATGTTAGACGAAGTTGTTTTTTACAGTCCCATATTAATTATGTTGTAAGAAACCTTGAGTGACAGTTAAATTAACTCTCGCTGTCATGAGTATGTACCTCTAAGTAATAAATTTCGTTAAAATAAAATAAAATTATAGTAATATAGTATATGAAGACGACATTACAAGTTTACTAAAAAAAATTATAGTAATTCAATTTTCAGAGTCTGGGGGTGGCGGGTTGTTAAGATCCGACACCTTGTAGTTGCGCCCCACCTCGTCTTCAGCTTGTCCATTGGTGCTGCATCCTCGACACGAAGGTCCACAAACTCCCCCTTCACGCGGAAGGTGGGCGGAGGATGAGCGCTAGCTCTTCCACCCTCTTTTGGGATGTGAACTGCCTCCATCGGAGGATCGATTGCCACCTTCACGATTCATCTTCCTCGCCGTAGGACTATTCCCACCTTCACAATTCCCACTGATTTATGCCAATGTGCATTCAACATTTCGTGCATTATCCGTGCATTATCCGTGCATAATTCAGGCACATGCTAGCTATTCACTTTTGATTTTTTAAATTTATATAAAGTGTCATCTAATTCATTTTTATATTACATATTATATAGCAAATCAACTACAATAATGTAGGGAATAAATAATAAGAACGAAAAATAAAATAAAATTATAGTAACATAGTATGTGAAAAGAACATTACAAGTTTACTAAAATAAAAATAAAAATATAAATTTCCGCGGTGCATGCAACCATTAATCAATCAGTCTTTCTTCTTCTTTTTCTTTCATCTTCTTCTCAGTTTTCAGATTCGGCACCTTGTAGTTGCGCTCCTCCTCGTCTTCAGCTTCTCCTCCTGCTTCTTCTTCGGGCACTGTGCGCATTCTGACACGAAGCTCGGCGAACTCTTCCTCAGCGCGAAAATTGGGCGGAGGATGCGCACCCTTCTACCCTCTTTTTGGATGCGAACGCATGTGTCCAAACAGTGCATGCAACCACATATCAATCAATCTTTCTTTTTCTTTATCTTTCTTTCTTGTTCTTCTCAGTTTTCGGTGTCTAGCGGTAGAGGGTTATTCAGATCTGGCACCTTGTAGTTGCGTTCTTCCTCGTCTTCAGCTCCTCCTCCTTCTTCAGGCGGCGCTGCATTCTGGACACGAAGGTCGGCGAACTCCTCCTCAGCGCGAAAAGTGGGCGGAGGATGCGCACCCTTCCACCCTCGTTCGGGATGCGAACGCATGTGCCCAAACAGTGCCTTTGGCGTCAAGAACTCTCTCCTACATACACTACACTACACTGGATTCGGTGCGCCCTGCACTAGAGGAGGAGAATTAATTCCACCTTCACGATTCCTCTTTCTCGTCGCAGCCGGACTATTTCCACAGAGATGTAGCCTTGTAGGAGCAGACAAACTGCTCCCTCCAACGTGCACAGCAACTTGTGCATACTGCAGAAATCTGCTTCCACTAGAGGACGGGGAAGTATACCGTGTAAAGGCGGACAGCCCCGGCTTTGAGGCACCAAAGGGCTTCCCCGGCCTCCAGGGCTAGAATTACCGCTATTATTAGCGCTTTTTTTTCTGATAGAAATGAATATTCGATATTCTTTATTATATTACGATGTTAGACGAAGTTGTTTTTTACAGTCCCATATTAATTATGTTGTAAGAAACCTTGAGTGACAGTTAAATTAACTCTCGCTGTCATGAGTATGTACCTCTAAGTAATAAATTTCGTTAAAATAAAATAAAATTATAGTAATATAGTATATGAAGACGACATTACAAGTTTACTAAAAAAAAATTATAGTAATTCAATTTTCAGAGTCTGGGGGTGGCGGGTTGTTAAGATCCGACACCTTGTAGTTGCGCCCCACCTCGTCTTCAGCTTGTCCATTGGTGCTGCATCCTCGACACGAAGGTCCACAAACTCCCCCTTCACGCGGAAGGTGGGCGGAGGATGAGCGCTAGCTCTTCCACCCTCTTTTGGGATGTGAACTGCCTCCATCGGAGGATCGATTGCCACCTTCACGATTCATCTTCCTCGCCGTAGGACTATTCCCACCTTCACAATTCCCACTGATTTATGCCAATGTGCATTCAACATTTCGTGCATTATCCGTGCATAATTCAGGCACATGCTAGCTATTCTCTTTTGATTTTTTAAATTTATATAAAGTGTCATCTAATTCATTTTTATATTACATATTATATAGCAAATCAACTACAATAATGTAGGGAATAAATAATAAGAACGAAAAATAAAATAAAATTATAGTAACATAGTATGTGAAAAGAACATTACAAGTTTACTAAAATAAATATAAAAATATAAATTTCCGCGGTGCATGCAACCATTAATCAATCAGTCTTTCTTCTTCTTTTTCTTTCATCTTCTTCTCAGTTTTCAGATTCGGCACCTTGTAGTTGCGCTCCTCCTCGTCTTCAGCTTCTCCTCCTGCTTCTTCTTCGGGCACTGTGCGCATTCTGACACGAAGCTCGGCGAACTCTTCCTCAGCGCGAAAATTGGGCGGAGGATGCGCACCCTTCTACCCTCTTTTTGGATGCGAACGCATGTGTCCAAACAGTGCATGCAACCACATATCAATCAATCTTTCTTTTTCTTTATCTTTCTTTCTTGTTCTTCTCAGTTTTCGGTGTCTAGCGGTAGAGGGTTATTCAGATCTGGCACCTTGTAGTTGCGTTCTTCCTCGTCTTCAGCTCCTCCTCCTTCTTCAGGCGGCGCTGCATTCTGGACACGAAGGTCGGCGAACTCCTCCTCAGCGCGAAAAGTGGGCGGAGGATGCGCACCCTTCCACCCTCGTTCGGGATGCGAACGCATGTGCCCAAACAGTGCCTTTGGCGTCAAGAACTCTCTCCTACATACACTACACTACACTGGATTCGGTGCGCCCTGCACTAGAGGAGGAGAATTAATTCCACCTTCACGATTCCTCTTTCTCGTCGCAGCCGGACTATTTCCACAGAGATGTAGCCTTGTAGGAGCAGACAAACTGCTCCCTCCAACGTGCACAGCAACTTGTGCATACTGCAGAAATCTGCTTCCACTAGAGGACGGGGAAGTATACCGTGTAAAGGCGGACAACCCCGGCTTTGAGGCACCAAAGGGCTTCCCCGGCCTCCAGGGCTAGAATTACCGCTATTATTAGCGCTTTTTTTTCTGATAGAAATGAATATTCGATATTCTTTATTATATTACGATGTTAGACGAAGTTGTTTTTTACAGTCCCATATTAATTATGTTGTAAGAAACCTTGAGTGACAGTTAAATTAACTCTCGCTGTCATGAGTATGTACCTCTAAGTAATAAATTTCGTTAAAATAAAATAAAATTATAGTAATATAGTATATGAAGACGACATTACAAGTTTACTAAAAAAAATTATAGTAATTCAATTTTCAGAGTCTGGGGGTGGCGGGTTGTTAAGATCCGACACCTTGTAGTTGCGCCCCACCTCGTCTTCAGCTTGTCCATTGGTGCTGCATCCTCGACACGAAGGTCCACAAACTCCCCCTTCACGCGGAAGGTGGGCGGAGGATGAGCGCTAGCTCTTCCACCCTCTTTTGGGATGTGCACTGCCTCCATCGGAGGATCGATTGCCACCTTCACGATTCATCTTCCTCGCCGTAGGACTATTCCCACCTACACAATTCCCATTGATTTATGCCAATGTGCATTCAACATTTCGTGCATTATCCGTGCATAATTCAGGCACATGCTAGCTATTCTCTTTTGATTTTTTAAATTTATATAAAGTGTCATCTAATTCATTTTTATATTACATATTATATAGCAAATCAACTACAATAATGTAGGGAATAAATAATAAGAACTAAAAATAAAATAAAATTATAGTAACATAGTATGTGAAAAGAACATTACAAGTTTACTAAAATAAATATAAAAATATAAATTTCCGCGGTGCATGCAACCATTAATCAATCAGTCTTTCTTCTTCTTTTTCTTTCATCTTCTTCTCAGTTTTCAGATTCGGCACCTTGTAGTTGCGCTCCTCCTCGTCTTCAGCTTCTCCTCCTGCTTCTTCTTCGGGCACTGTGCGCATTCTGACACGAAGCTCGGCGAACTCTTCCTCAGCGCGAAAATTGGGCGGAGGATGCGCACCCTTCTACCCTCTTTTTGGATGCGAACGCATGTGTCCAAACAGTGCATGCAACCACATATCAATCAATCTTTCTTTTTCTTTATCTTTCTTTCTTGTTCTTCTCAGTTTTCGGTGTCTAGCGGTAGAGGGTTATTCAGATCTGGCACCTTGTAGTTGCGTTCTTCCTCGTCTTCAGCTCCTCCTCCTTCTTCAGGCGGCGCTGCATTCTGGACACGAAGGTCGGCGAACTCCTCCTCAGCGCGAAAAGTGGGCGGAGGATGCGCACCCTTCCACCCTCGTTTGGGATGCGAACGCATGTGCCCAAACAGTGCCTATGGCGTCAAGAACTCTCTCCTACATACACTACACTACACTGGATTCGTTGCGCCCTGCACTAGAGGAGGAGAATTAATTCCACCTTCACGATTCCTCTTTCTCGTCGCAGCCGGACTATTTCCACAGAGATGTACCCTTGTAGGAGCAGACAAACTGCTCCCTCCAACGTGCACAGCAACTTGTGCATACTGCAGAAATCTGCTTCCACTAGAGGACGGGGAAGTATACCGTGTAAAGGCGGACAGCCCCGGCTTTGAGACACCAAAGGGCTTCCCCGGCCTCCAGGGCTAGAATTACCGCTATTATTAGCGCTTTTTTTTCTGATAGAAATGAATATTCGATATTCTTTATTATATTACGATGTTAGACGAAGTTGTTTTTTACAGTCCCATATTAATTATGTTGTAAGAAACCTTGAGTTACAGTTAAATTAACTCTCGCTGTCATGAGTATGTACCTCTAAGTAATAAATTTCGTTAAAATAAAATAAAATTATAGTAATATAGTATATGAAGACGACATTACAAGTTTACTAAAAAAAATTATAGTAATTCAATTTTCAGAGTCTGGGGGTGGCGGGTTGTTAAGATTCGACACCTTGTAGTTGCGCCCCACCTCGTCTTCAGCTTGTCCATTGGTGCTGCATCCTCGACACGAAGGTCCACAAACTCCCCCTTCACGCGGAAGGTGGGCGGAGGATGAGCGCTAGCTCTTCCACCCTCTTTTGGGATGTGCACTGCCTCCATCGGAGGATCGATTGCCACCTTCACGATTCATCTTCCTCGCCGTAGGACTATTCCCACCTTCACAATTCCCACTGATTTATGCCAATGTGCATTCAACATTTCGTGCATTATCCGTGCATAATTCAGGCACATGCTAGCTATTCTCTTTTGATTTTTTAAATTTATATAAAGTGTCATCTAATTCATTTTTATATCACATATTATATAGCAATTCAACTACAATAATGTAGGGAATACATAATAAGAACGAAAAATAAAATAAAATTATAGTAACATAGTATGTGAAAAGAACATTACAAGTTTACTAAAATAAAAATAAAAATATAAATTTCCGCGGTGCATGCAACCATTAATCAATCAGTCTTTCTTCTTCTTTTTCTTTCATCTTCTTCTCAGTTTTCAGATTCGGCACCTTGTAGTTGAACTTCTCCTCGTCTTCAGCTTCTCCTGCTTCTTCTTCGGGCACTGTGCGCATTCTGACACGAAGCTCGGCGAACTCTTCCTCAGCGCGAAAATTGGGCGGAGGATGCGCACCCTTCTAACCTCTTTTGGGATGCGAACGCATGTGTCCAAACAGTGCATGCAACCACATATCAATCAATCTTTCTTTTTCTTTATCCTTCTTTCTATTTCTTCTCAGTTTTCGGTGTCTAACGGTAGAGGGTTATTCAGATCTGGCACCTTGTAGTTGCGTTCTTCCTCGTCTTCAGCTCCTCCTCCTTCTTCAGGCGGCGCTGCATTCTGGACACGAAGGTCGGCGAACTCCTCCTCAGCGCGAAAAGTGGGCGGAGGATGCGCACCCTTCCACCCTCGTTCGCGATGCGAACGCATGTGCCCAAATAGTGCCTTTGGCGTTAAGAACTGTCTCCTGCATACATTGCACTGCACTGGATTCGGTGCACCCTGCACTAGAGGAGGAGGATTAATTCCACCTTCGCGATTCCTCCTCCTCGTCGCAGCAGGACTATTTCCGCAGAGCTGTAGCCCTGCAGGAGCAAACAAACTGCTCCCTACAACGTGCACAACAACTTGTGCACGCTGCAGAAATCCGCTTCCACTAGAGGACGGGGAAGTATACCGCGTAAAGGCGGATAGCCCCGACTTTGAGGCGCCAAAGGGCTTCACCGGCCTCCAGGGCTAGAATTACCGCTATTATCAGTGCTTTTTTTTTTCTCAGAGAAACAAATATTTGATATTTTTTATTTCATTATGATGTTAGACGAAGTTGTATTTTGCGGTCCCATATTAATTATGTTGTAAGAAACCTTGAGTGACAGTTAAATTATCTCTCGCTTTCATGAGTATGTACCTCTAAGTAATAAATTTCTATAAAATAAAATAAAAGTATAGCAATATAGTATATGAAGACGACATTACATGTTTACTAAAATAAAATAAAAATAAAATTATAGTAATATAGTATATGAAGACGACATTACAAGTTTACTAAAATAAAATAAAAATAAAAATTATAGTAATTCAATTTTCAGAGTCTGGGGGTGGCGGGTTGTTAAGATTTGGCACATTGTAGTTGCGCCCCTCCTCGTCTTCAACTCCTCCTTCAGATGCTCCTCCTTCAGATGCTCCTCCTCATCTTCAGCTCGTCCATTAGTGCTGCATCCTCGACACGAAGGTCCACAAACCCCTCCTTCACGCGGAAGGTGGGCGGAGGATGAGCGCTAGCTCTTCCACCCACTTTTGGGATGTGCACTGCCTCCACCGGAGGATCGATATCCTCCTTCACGATTCCTCTTCCTCGCCGTAGGACTATTCCCACCTTCACAATTCCCACTGTTTGATGCCAATGTGCATTGCACATTTCGTGCATTATCCGTGCATAATTCAGGCACAAGCTAACTATTCTCTTTTGATTTTTTAAATTAATATAAAGTGTCATCTAATTCATTTTTATATTAAATATTATATAGGAATTCAACTACAATAATGTAGGAAATACATAATAAGAACAAAAAATTAAATAAAATTATAGTAACATAGTATATGAAGACGACATTACAAGGTTACAAAAATAAAAATATAAATTTTCGCGGTGCATGCAACCATCAATCAATCAATCTTTCTTCTTCTTTTGCTTTCATCTTCTTCTCAGTTTTCAAATCCGGCACCTTGTAGTTGCGTTCCTCCTCGTCTTCAGCTCCTCCTCCTTCTTCAAACGGCGCTGCATTCTGGACACGAAGGTCGGCGAACTCCTCCTCCGCGCGAAAAAGTGTGCGGAGGATGTGCACCCTTCCACCCTCGTTCGGGATGCGAACGCATGTGCCCAAACAGTGCCTTTGGCGTCAAGAATTCTCTCCTACATACACTGCACTGCACTGGATTCGGTGCGCCCTGCACTGGATTCGGTGTGCCCTGCACTGGAGGAGGAGGATTAATTCCACCTTCGCGATTCCTCTTCCTCGTCGCATCAGGACTATATCTGCAGAGTTGTAGCCTTGCAGGAGCAGATAAACTGCTCCCTCCAACGTGCACAACAGCTTGTGCACGCTGCATAAATCTGCTTCCACTAGAGGACGGGGAAGTATACCGCGTAAAGGCATAAATCTGCTTCCATAGTATATGAAGACGACATTACAAGTTTACTAAAATAAAAATAAAAATATAAATTTCCGCGGTGCATGCATGCATCAATCAATCAATCAATCTTCTTCTTTTTCTTTCATCTTCTTCTCCATTTTCAGATCCGGCACCTTGTAGTTGTGTTCCTCCTCGTCTTCAGCTCCTCCTCCTCCTTCTTCGGGCACTACGCACATTCTGACACGAAGGTCGGTGAACTCCTCCTCAGCGCGAAAAGTGGGCGGCGGATGCGCACCCTTCCACCCTCTTTCGGGATGCGAACGCATGTGTCCAAACAGTGCATGCAACCACATATTAATCAATCCTTCTTTTTCTATATCTTTCTTTCTTGTTCTTCTCTGTTTTCAGTGTCTGGCAGTGGAGGGTTGTTCAGATCTGGCACCTTGTAGTTGCGTTCTACCTCGTCTTCAGCTCCTCATCCTTCTTTTGGCGGCGCTGCATTCTGGACACGAAGGTCGGCGAACTCCTCCTCAGCGCGAAAAGTGTGCGGAGGATGCACACCCTTCCATCCTCGTTCGGGATGCGAACGCATGTGCCCAATCAGTGCCTTTGGCGTCAAGAACTCTCTCCTACATACAGTGCACTGCACTGCATTCGGTGCGCCCTGCACTGGAGGAGGAGGATTAATTCCACCTTCGCGATTCCTCTTCCTCGTCGCAGCAGGACTATTTCCGCAGAGTTGTAGCCCTGTAGGAGCAGACAAACTTCTCCCTCCAACGTGCACAACAGCTTGTGCACGCTGCAGAAATCCGCTTCCACTAGAGGACGGGGAAGTATACCGCGTAATGGCGGACAGCCCTGGTACGCCCATTAATGATGGAGACACAACACCTCTAGCCCAACTTTGAGGCGCCAAAGGGCTTCCCCGCCCTCCAGGGCTAGAATCATCGCTATTATCAGCTCTTTTTTCTTTTTGAGAGAAACGAATATTCGACATTTTTTATTTTATTATGATGTTAGACGAAGTTGTATTTTACGGTCCCATATTAATTATGTTGTAAGAAACCTTGAGTGACAGCCAAATTACCTCTCGCTTTCATGAGTATGTACCTCTAAGTAATAAATTTTGTCAAAATAAAATAAAATTATAGTAATATAGTATATAAAGACGACATTACAAGTTTACTAAAAAAAAAATTATAGTAATTCAGTTTTCAGAGTCTGCGGGGTGGGGGTTGTTAAGATCTGGTACATTGTAGTTGCGCCCCTCCTCGTCTTCAGCTCCTCCTTCAGATGCTCCTCCTCATCTTCAGCTCGTCCATTAGTGCTGCATCCTCGACACGAAGGTCCAAAAACCCCTCCTTCACGCGGAAGGTGGGCGGAGGATGAGTGCTAGCTCTTCCACCCACTTTTGGGATGTGCACTCCCTCCACTGGAGGATCGATTGCCCCCTTCACGATTCCTCTTCCTCGCCGTAGGAATATTCCCACCTTTACAATACCCACTTTTTGATGCCAATGTGCATTGCACATTTCGTGCATTATCCGTGCATAATTCAAGCACAAGCTAGCTATTCTCTTTTGATTTTTTAAATTGATATAAAGTGTCATCTAATTCATTTTTATATTACATATTATATAGGAATTCAACTACAATAATGTAGGGAATACATAATAAGAACGAAAAATAAAATAATAGTAACATAGTATATGAAGACGACATTACAAGTTTACTAAAATAAAAATAAAAATATAAATTTCTGCGGTGCATGCAACCATTAATAAATCAATCTTTCTTCTTCTTTTGCTTTCATCTTCTTATCAGTTTTCAGATCCGGCAACTTGTAGTTGCATTCCTCCTCGTCTTCAGCTCCTCCTCCTTCTTCGGGCACTGCGCGCATTCTTACACGAAGGTCGGCGAACTCCTCCTCAGCGCGAAAAGTGGGCGGAGGATGCGCACCCTTCCACCTTCTTTCGGGATCTGAACGCGTGAGTCCAAACAGTACATGCAACCAAATATCAATCAATCTTTCTTTTACTTTATCTTTATTTCTTGTTCTTCTCTGTTTTTAGTGTCTAGTGGTGGAGGGTTGTTCAGATCTGGCACATTGTAGTTGCATTCTTCCTCGTCTTCAGCTCCTCCTCCTTCACGCGGCGCTGCATTCTGGACACGAAGGTCGGCGAACTCATCCTCAGCGCGATAAAGTGGGCGGAGGATGCACACCCTTCCACCCTCGTTCGGGATGCAAACGCATGTGCCTAAACAGTGCATTTGGCGTCAAGAACTCTCTCCTACATACACTGCACTGGGTTTGGTGCGCCCTGCACTGGAGGAAGAGGATTAATTCCACCTTCGCGATTCCTCTTCTTCGTCGTATAGTAGGACTATTGCCGTAGAAGTGTAGTCCTGCAGGAGCAAACAAACTGCTCCCTCTAACGTGCACAACAGCTTGTGCACACTGCAGAAATCCATTTCAACTAGAGGACAGGGAAGTATACCGCGTAAAGGCGGATATCCCCAGTACGCCCATTGTTGATGGAGACACAACACCTCTAGCCCAGCTTTGAGGCGCCAAAGGGCTTCCCCGGCCTCCAGGGCTAGAATAACCGCTATTATCAGCGCATTTTTTTCTGAGAGAAACGAATATTCAACATTTTTTATTTTATTATGATGTTAGACGAAGTTGTATTTTACGGTCCCATATTAATTATGTTGTAAGAAACCTTGAGCGACAACCAAATTAACTTTCGCTTTCATGAGTATGTACCTCTTAGTTATAAATTTCCTCAAAATAAAATAAAATTATAGTAATATAGAATATGAAGACGACATTATAAGTTTACTAAAATAAAATAAAAATAAAAATTATAGTAATTCAATTTTCAGAGTCTGGGGGTGGCGGGTTGTTAAGATCTGGCACATTGTAGTTGCGCCCCTCCTCGTCTTCAGCTCCTCCTCGTCTTCAACTCGTCCATTAGTGCTGCATCCTCGACACGAAGGTCCACAAACCCCTCCTTCACGCAGAAGGTGGGCGGAGGATGAGTGCTAGCTCTTCCACCCACTTTTGGGATGTGCACTGCCTCCACTGGAGGATCGATTACCCCTTCACGATTCCTCTTCCTCGTCGTAGGAATATTCCCACCTTTACAATACCCACTGTTTGATGCCAATGTGCATTACACATTTCGTGCATTATCCGTGCATAATTCAGGCACAAGCTAGCTATTCTCTTTTGATTTTTTAAATTAATATAAAGTGTCATCTAATTAATTTTTATATTACATAATATAGACATTCAACTACAATAATATAGGGAATAGATAATAAGAACGAAAAATAAAACAAAATTATAGTAACATAGTATATGAAGACGACATTACAAGTTTACTAAAATAAAAATAAAAATATAAATTTCCGCGGTGCATGCATCCATCAATCAATCAATCTTTCTCTTCTTTTTCTTTCATCTTCTTCTCAGTTTTCAGATACGGTACCTTGTAGTTGTGTTCCTCTTCGTCTTCAGCTCCTCCTCCTCCTCCTTCTTCGGGCACTACGCGCATTCTGACACGAAGGTCGGTGAACTCCTCCTCAGCGCGAAAAGTGGGCGGAGGATGCGCACCCTTCCACCCTCTTTCGGGATGCGAACGCATGTGTCCAAATAGTGCATGCAACCACATATTAATCAATCCTTCTTTTTCTTTAACTTTCTTTCTTGTTCTTCTCAGTTTTCAATGTCTGGCGGTGGAGGGTTGTTCAGATCTGGCACCTTGTAGTTGCGTTCTTCCTCGTCTTCAGCTCCTCCTCCTTCTTCAGGCGGCGCTGTATTTTGGAAATGAAGGTCGGCGAACTCCTCCTCACCGCGAAAAGTGGGCGGAGGATGCACACCCTTCCACTCTCGTTCGGGATGCGAACACATGTGCCCAAACAGTGCCTTTGGCGTCAAGAACTCTCTCCTAATATAGTAATTGAACTACAATAATGTAGGGAATACATAATAAGAACGAACAATAAAACAAAATTATAGTAACATAGTATATGAAGACAACATTACAAGTTTACTAAAATAAAAATATAAATATAAATTTCCGCGGTGCATGCAACCATCAATCAATCAATCTTTCTTCTTCTTTTTCTTTCGTCTTCTTCACAGTTTTCAGATTCGGCACCTTGTAGTTGCGCTCCTCCTCGTCTTCAGCTTCTCCTCCTCCTTCTTCTTCGAGCACTGTGCGCATTCTGACACGATGGTCGGTGAACTCCTCCTCAGCGCGAAAAGTTGGCGGAGGATGCGCACCCTTCCACCCTCTTTTGGGATGCGAACGCATGTGTCCAAACAGTGCATGCTACCACATATCAATCAATCTTTTTTTTTCTTTATCTTTCTTACTTGTTCTTCTCAGTTTTCAGTGTCTGGCGGTAGAGGGTTGTTCAGATATAGCACCATGTAGTTGTGTTCTTACTCGTCTTCAGCTCCTCTGTCTTCAGGCGGCGCTGCATTCTGGACACGAAGGTCGGCGAACTCCTCCTCAGCGCGAAAAGTGGGCGGAGGATGCGCACCCTTCCACCCTCGTTCGGGATGCGAATGCATGTGCCCAAACAGTGCCTTTGGCGTCAAGAACTCTCTCCTACATACACTACACTACACTGGATTCGGTGCGCCCTGCACTAGAGGAGGAGAATTAATTCCACCTTCACGATTCCTCTTCCTCGTCGCAGCCGGACTATTTCCACAGAGATGTATCCTTGTAGGAGCAGACAAACTGCTCCCTCCAACGTGCACAGCAACTTGTGCATACTGCAGAAATCTGCTTCCACTAGAGGACGGGGAAGTATACCGTGTAAAGGCGGACAGCCCCGGCTTTGAGGCACCAAAGGGCTTCCCCGGCCTCCAGGGCTAGAATTACCGCTATTATTAGTGCTTTTTTTTCTGATAGAAATGAATATTCGATATTCTTTATTATATTACGATGTTAGACGAAGTTGTTTTTTACAGTCCCATATTAATTATGTTGTAAGAAACCCTGAGTGACAGTTAAATTAACTCTCGCTGTCATGAGTATGTACCTCTAAGTAATAAATTTCGTTAAAATAAAATAAAATTATAGTAATATAGTATATGAAGACGACATTACAAGTTTACTAAAAAAAAATTATAGTAATTCAATTTTCAGAGTCTGGGGGTGGCGGGTTGTTAAGATCCGACACCTTGTAGTTGCGCCCCACCTCGTCTTCAGCTTGTCCATTGGTGCTGTATCCTCGACATGAAGGTCCACAAACTCCCCCTTCACGCGGAAGGTGGGCGGAGGATGAGCGCTAGCTCTTCCACCCTCTTTTGGGATGTGCACTGCCTCCATCGGAGGATCGATTGCCACCTTCACGATTCATCTTCCTCGCCGTAGGACTATTCCCACCTTCACAATTCCCACTGATTTATGCCAACGTGCATTCAACATTTCGTGCATTATCCGTGCATAATTCAGGCACATGCTAGCTATTCTCTTTTGATTTTTTAAATTTATATAAAGTGTCATCTAATTCATTTTTATATTACATATTATATAGCAATTCAACTACAATAATGTAGGGAATACATAATAAGAACGAAAAATAAAATAAAATTATAGTAACATAGTATGTGAAAAGAACATTACAAGTTTACTAAAATAAAAATAAAAATATAAATTTCTGCGGTGCATGCAACCATTAATCAATCAGTCTTTCTTCTTCTTTTTCTTTCATCTTCTTCTTAGTTTTCAGATCCGGCACCTTGTAGTTGCGCTCCTCCTCGTCTTCAGCTTCTCCTCCTCCTTCTTCTTCGAGCACTGTGCGCATTCTGACACGAAGCTCGGCGAACTCTTCCTCAGCGCGAAAATTGGGCGGAGGATGCGCACCCTTCTACCCTCTTTTTGGATGCGAACGCATGTGCCCAAACAGTGCCTTTGGCGTCAAGAACTCTCTCCTACATACACTACACTACACTGGATTCGGTGCGCCCTGCACTAGAGGAGGAGTATTAATTCCACCTTCACGATTCCTTTTTCTCGTCGCAGCCGGACTATTTCCACAGAGATGTAGCCTTGTAGGAGCAGACAAACTGCTCCCTCCAACGTGCACAGCAACTTGTGCATACTGCAGAAATCTGCTTCCACTAGAGGACGGGGAAGTATACCGTGTAAAGGCGGACAGCCCCGGCTTTGAGGCACCAAAGGGCTTCCCCGGCCTCCAGGGCTAGAATTACCGCTATTATTATCGCTTTTTTTTCTGATAGAAATGAATATTCGATATTCTTTATTATATTACGATGTTAGACGAAGTTGTTTTTTACAGTCCCATATTAATTATGTTGTAAGAAACCTTGAGTGACAGTTAAATTAACTCTCGCTGTCATGAGTATGTACCTCTAAGTAATAAATTTCGTTAAAATAAAATAAAATTATAGTAATATAGTATATGAAGACGACATTACAAGTTTACTAAAAAAAAATTATAGTAATTCAATTTTCAGAGTCTGGGGGTGGCGGGTTGTTAAGATCCGACACCTTGTAGTTGCGCCCCACCTCGTCTTCAGCTTGTCCATTGGTGCAGCATCCTCGACACGAAGGTCCACAAACTCCCCCTTCACGCGGAAGGTGGGCGGAGGATGAGCGCTAGCTCTTCCACCCTCTTTTGGGATGTGCACTGCCTCCATCGGAGGATCGATTGCCACCTTCACGATTCATCTTCCTCGCCGTAGGACTATTCCCACCTTCACAATTCCCACTGATTTATGCCAATGTGCATTCAACATTTCGTGCATTATCCGTGCATAATTCAGGCACATGCTAGCTATTCTCTTTTGATTTTTTAAATTTATATAAAGTGTCATCTAATTCATTTTTATATTACATATTATATAGCAATTCAACTACAATAATGTAGGGAATACATAATAAGAACGAAAAATAAAATAAAATTATAGTAACATAGTATGTGAAAAGAACATTACAAGTTTACTAAAATATAAATTTCCGCGGTGCATGCAACCATTAATCAATCAGTCTTTCTTCTTCTTTTTCTTTCATCTTCTTCTCAGTTTTCAGATTCGGCACCTTGTAGTTGCGCTTCTCCTCGTCTTCAGCTTCTCCTGCTTCTTCTTCGGGCACTGTGCGCATTCTGACACGAAGCTCGGCGAACTCTTCCTCAGCGCGAAAATTGGGCGGAGGATGCGCACCCTTCTACCCTCTTTTGGGATGCGAACGCATGTGTCCAAACAGTGCATGCAACCATATATCTATCAATCTTTCTTTTTTTTATCTTTCTTTCTATTTCTTCTCAGTTTTCGGTGTCTAGCGGTAAAGGGTTATTCAGATCTGGCACCTTGTAGTTGCGTTCTTCCTCGTCTTCAGCTGCTCCTCCTTCTTCAAGCGGCGCTGCATTCTGGACACGAAGGTCGGCGAACTCCTTCTCAGCGCGAAAAGTGGGCGGAGGATGCGCACCCTTCCACCCTCGTTCGGGATGCGAACGCATGTGCCCAAATAGTGCCTTTGGCGTTAAGAACTGTCTCCTGCATACATTGCACTGCACTGGATTCGGTGCACCCTGCACTAGAGGAGGAGGATTAATTCCACCTTCGCGATTCCTCCTCCTCGTCGCAGCAGGACTATTTACGCAAAGTTGTAGCCCTGCAGGAGCAAACAAACTGCTCCCTACAACGTGCACAACAACTTGTGCACGCTGCAGAAATCCGCTTCCACTAGAGGACGGGGAAGTATACCGCGTAAAGGCGGACAGCCCCGACTTTGAGGCGCCAAAGGGCTTCACCGGCCTCCAAGGCTAGAATTACCGCTATTATCAGTGCTTTTTTTTTTTTTTTTTCTGAGAGAAACAAATATTTGATATTTTTTATTTCATTATGATGTTAGACGAAGTTGTATTTTGCGGTCCCATATTAATTATGTTGTAAGAAACCTTGAGTGACAGTTAAATTATCTCTCGCTTTCATGAGTATGTACCTCTAAGTAATAAATTTCTATAAAATAAAATAAAAGTATAGCAATATAGTATATGAAGACGACATTACATGTTTACTAAAATAAAATAAAAATAATTAATATTATAGTAATTCAATTTTCAGAGTCTAGGGGTGGCGGGTTGTTAAGATCCGACACCTTGTACTTGCGCCTCTCCTCGTCTTCAGCTCGTCCATTAGTGCTGCATCCTCGACACGAAGGTCCACAAACTCCTCCTTCATGCGGAAGGTGGGCGGAGGATGAGCGCTGGCTCTTCCACCCACTTTTGGGATGTGCACTGCCCCCACCGGAGGATCGATTGCCACCTTCACGATTCTTCTTCCTCGCCGTAGGACTATTCCCACCTTTACAATTCCCACTGTTTGATGCCAATGTGCATTGCACATTTCGTGCATTATCCGTGGATAATTCAGGCACAGGTTAGCTATTCTCTTTTGATTTTTTAAGTTGATATAAAGTGTCATCTAATTCATTTTTATATTACATATTATATAGGAATTCAACTACAATAATGTAGGGAATAAATAATAAGAACGAAAAATAAAATAAAATTATAGTAAGATAGTATATGAAGACGACATTACAAGTTTACTAAAATAAAAATATAAATTTACGCGGTGCATGCAACCATCAATAAATTAATCTTTCTTCATCTTTTTCTTTCATCTTCTTCTCAGTTTTCAGATCCGGCACCTTGTAGTTGTGTTCCTCCTCGTCTTCAGCTTCTCTTCCTCCTTCTTCTTCGGGCATTATGCTCATTCTGACACGAAGGTCGGCGAACTCCTCCTCAGCGCGAAAATTGGGCGGAGGATGCGCACCCTTCCACCATCTTTTGGGATGTGAACGCATGTGTCCAAACAGTGAATGCAACCATATATCAATCAATCATTCTTTTTCTTTATCTTTCTTTCTTATTCTTCTTAGTTTTCAGTGTCTGGCGGTGGAGGGTAGTTTAGATCTGGCACCTTGTAGTTGCGTTCTTCTTCATCTTAAACTCCTCCTCCTTCTTCAAACGGCGCTGCATTCTGCACACGAAGGTCGGCGAACTCCTCCTCCGCGCGAAAAAGTGTGCGGAGGATGTGCACCCTTCCACCCTCGTTCGGGATGCGAACGCATGTGCCAAACAGTGCCTTTGGCGTCAAGAACTCTCTCCTACATACACTGCACTGAACTGGGTTTGGTGCGCCCTGCATAGGAGAAGGAGGATTAATTCCACCTTTGCGATTCCTCTTCCTCGTCGCAGCACGACTATTTCTGCAGAGCTGTAGTCCTGCAGGAGCAGACAAACTGCTCCCTCCAACGTGCACAACAGCTTGTGCATGCTGCATAAATCCGCTTCCACTAGAGGACGGGGAAGTATACCACGTAAAGGCGGACAACCCCGACTTTGAGGCGCCAAAGCGCTTCCCCGGCCTCTAGGGCTAGAATTACCGCTATTATCAGTGCCTTTTTTTCTAAGAGAAATGTATATTCGATATTTTTTATTTCATTATGATGTTAGACGAAGTTGTATTTTATGGTCCCATATTAATTTTGTTGTAAGAAACCTTGAGTGACAGTTAAATTAACTCTCGCTTTCATGAGTATGTACCTCTAAGTAATAAATTTTGTTAAAATAAAATAAAATTATAGTAATATAGTATATGAAGACGACATTACAAGTTTACTAAAATAAAATAAAATTAATTAATATTATAGTAATTCAATTTTCAGAGTTTGGGGTGGCGGTTTGTTAAGATGCGACACCTTATAGTTGCACCCCTCCTCGTCTTCAACTCGTTCATTAGTGCTGCATCCTCGACACGAAGGTCCACAATTGCCTCCTTCATGCGGAAGGTGGGCGAAGGATGAGCGCTAGCTCTTCCACCCTCTTTTGGGATGTGCATTGCCTCCATCGAAGGATCGATTGCAACGTTCACGATTCCTCTACCTCGCCGTAGGACTATTCCCACCTTCACAATTCCCACTGTTTGATGCCAATGTGCATTGCACATTTCGTGCATTATCCGTGGATAATTCAGGCACAAGCTAGTTATTCTCTTTTGATTTTTTAAGTTGATATAAAGTGTCATATAATTCATTTTTATATTACATATTATATAGGAATTCAACTACAATAATGTAGGGAATACATAATAAGAACGAACAATAAAATAAAATTATAGTAACATAGTATATGAAGACGACATTACAAGTTTACTAAAATAAAAATATAAATTTACGCGGTGCATGCAACCATCAATAAATCAATCTTTCTTCATCTTTTTCTTTCATCTTCTTCTCAGTTTTCAGATCCGGCACCTTGTAGTTGCGTTGCTCCTCGTCTTCAGCTTCTCCTCCTCCTTCTTCTTCGGGCACAATGCGCATTCTGACACGAAGGTCAGCGAACTCCTCCTCAACGTGAAAAGTGGGCGGAGGATGCGCACCCTTCCACCCTCTTTTAGGATGCGAACGCATGTGTCCAAATAGTGCATGCAACCACATATCAATCAATCTTTATTTTTCTTTATATTTCTTTCTTGTTCTTCTTAGTTTTCAGTGTCTGGCGGTGGAGGGTTGTTTAGATCTGGCACCTTGTAGTTGCGTTCTTCTTCGTCTTGAAATCCTCCCCTCCTTCTTCAGGCGGCGCTGCATTCCGGACACGAAGGTCGACGAACTCTTCCTCCGCGCGAAAAGTGTGCGGAGGATGTGCACCCTTCCACCCTCGTTCGGGATGCGAATGCATGTACCCAAACAGTGCCTTTGGCGTCAAGAACTCTCTCCTACATACACTACACTGCACTGGAGGAGGAGGATTAATTCCACCTTCGCGATTCCTCTTCCTCGTCGCAGCAGGACTATTTCTGCAGAGTTGTAGCCTTGTAGGAGCAGACAAACTGCTCCCTCCAACGTGCACAACAACTTGTGCACGCTGCATAAATCCGCTTCCACTAGAGGATGGGGAAGTATACCGCGTAAAGGCGGAGAGCCCCGACTTTGAGGCGCCAAAGGGCTTCCCCGACCTCTAGGGGTATAATTACCGCTATTATTAGCGCTTTTTTTTTCTGAGTGAAATGAATATTCGATATTTTTTATTTCATTATGATGTTAGACGAAGTTGTATTTTACGGTCCAATATTAATTATGTTGTAGGAAACCTTGAGTGACTGTTAAATTAACTCTCGCTTTCATGAGTATGTACCTCCAAGTAATAGATTTCGTTAAAATAAAATAAAATTATAGTACTATAGTATATGAAGACGACATTACAAGTTTACTAAAAAAAAATTATAGTAATTCAATTTTCAGAGTCTGGGGGTGGCGGGTTGTTAAGATCTGGCACATTGTAGTTGCGCCCCTCATTGTCTTCAGCTCCTCCTTCAGATGCTTCTTCTCGTCTTCAGCTCGTCCATTAGTGCTGCATCCTCGACACGAAGGTCCACAAACCCCTCCTTTACGCGGAAGGTAGGCGGAGGATGAGCGCTAGCTCTTCCACCCTCTTTTGGGATGTGCACTGCCTCCACCGGAGGATCGATTGCCACCTTCACGATTCCTCTTCCTCACCGTAGGACTATTCCCATCTTCACAATTCCCACTGTTTGATGCCAATGTGCATTGCACATTTCGTGCATTATCCGTGCATAATTCAGGCACAAGCTAGCTATTCTCTTTTGATTTTTTAAATTGATATAAAGTGTCATCTAATTCATTTTTATATTACATATTATATAGGAATTCGACTACAATAATGTAGGGAATACATAATAAGAACGAAAAATAAAATAAAATTATAGTAACATAGTATATGAAGACGACATTACAAGTTTATTAAAATAAAAATAAAAATAAAAATATAAATTTCCGCGGTGCATGCAACCATCAATCAATCAATCTTTCTTCTTCCTTTTCTTTCATCTTCTTCTCAGTTTTCAGATCCGGCACCTTGTAGTTATGTTCCACCTCGTCTTCAACTCCTCCTCCTCCTCCTTCTTCGGGCACTACGCGCATTCTGACACGAAGGTCGGCGAACTCCTCCTCAGCGCGAAAAGCTGGCGGAGGATGCGCACCTTTCCACCCTCTTTCGGGATGCGAGCATGTGTCTAAACAGTGCGTGCGACCACATATTAATCAATCTTTTTTTTCTTTATCTTTCTTTCTTGTTCTTCTCTATTTTCAGTGTCTGGCGGTGGAGGGTTGTTCAGATTTGGCACCTTGTAGTTGCGTTCTTCCTCGTCTTCAGCTCCTTCTCCTTCTTCTGGCGGCGCTGCATTCTGGACACGAAGGTCGGCGAACTCCTCCTCAGCCCGAAAAGTGGGCGGAGGATGCGTACCCTTCCACCCTCGTTCGGGATGTGAACACATGTGCCCAAACAATGCCTTTGGCGTCAAGAAATCTCTCCTACATACACTACACTACACTGGATTCGGTGCGCCCTGCACTGGAGGAGGAGGATTAATTCCACCTTCGCGATTCCTCTTCCTCGTCGCAGCAGGACTATTTCCGTAGAGTTGTAGCCCTGTAGGAGCAGACAAACTGCTCCCTCCAACGTGCACAACAACTTGTGCATGCTGCAGAAATCCGCTTCAACAAGAGTACGGGGAAATATACCGCGTAAAGGCGGACAGCCCCGGCTTTGAGGCACCAAAGGGCTTCCCCGGCCTCCAGGGTTAGAATTACCGCTATTATCAGCGCTTTTTTTTCTGATAGAAACAAATATTTGTTATTTTTTATTTTATTATGATGTTAGACGAAGTTGTAATTTACGGTCCCATATTAATTATGTTGTAAGAAACGTTGAGTGACAACCAAATTAACTCTCGCTTTCATGAGTATGTACCTCTAAGTAATAAATTTCGTTAAAATAAAATAAAATTATAGTAATATAGTATATGAAGACGACATTACAAGTTTACTAAAATAAAATAGAAAATAATTAATATTGTAGTAATTCAATTTTCAAAGTCTGGGGGTGGCGGGTTGTTAAGATCCGACACCTTGTAGTTGCGCCTCTCCTCGTCTTCAGCTCGTCCATTAGTGCTGCATCCTCGACACGAAGGTCGACAAACTCCTCCTTCATGCGGAAGGTGGGCGGAGGATGAGCGCTAGCTCATCCACCCTCTTTTGGGATGTGCACTGCCTCCATTGGAGGATCGATTGCCACCTTCACGATTCCTCTTCCTCGCCGTACGACTATTCCCACTGTTTGATGCCAATTAATGTGAATTGCACATTTCGTGCATTATCCGTGGATAATTCAGGCACAGGTTAGCTATTCTCTTTTGATTTTTTAAGTTGATATAAAGTGTCATCTAATTCATTTTTATATTACATATTATATAGGAATTCAACTACAATAATGTAGGGAATAAATAATAAGAACGAAAAATAAAATAAAATTATAGTAACATAGTATATGAAGACGACATTACAAGTTTACTAAAATAAAAATATAAATTTCTGCGGTGCATGCAACCATCAATCAATCTTTCTTCATCTTTTTCTTTCATCTTCTTCTCAGTTTTCAGATCTGGCACCTTGTAGTTGTGTTCCTCCTCGTCTTCAGCTTCTCCTCCTCCTTCTTCTTCGGGCACTATGCGCATTCTGACACGAAGGTCGGCGAACTCCTCCTCAGCGCGAAAAGTGGGCGGAGGATGCGCACCCTTCCACCATATTTTGGGATGCGAACGCATGTGTCCAAACAGTGAATGCAACCATATATCAATCAATCATTCTTTTTCTTTATCTTTCTTTCTTATTCTTATTAGTTTTCAGTGTCTGGCGATAGAGGGTTGTTTAGATCTGGCACCTTGTAGTTGCGTTTTCTTCATCTTCAACTCCTCCTCCTTCTTCGAACGGCGCTGCATTCGGGACACGAAGGTCGGCGAACTCCTCCTCCGCGCGAAAATGTGTGCGGAGGATGTGCACCCTTCCACCCTCGTTCGGGATGCGAACGCATGTGCCCAAACAGTGCCTTTGGCGTCAAGAATTCTCTCCTACATACACTGCACTACACTGGATTCGGTGCGCCCTGCACTGGAGGAGGAGGATTAATTCCACCTTCGCGATTCCTCTTCCTCGTCGCAGCAGGACTATATCTACAAAGTTGTAGCCTTGCAGGAGCAGACAAACTGCTCCCTCCAATGTGCACAACAGCTTGTGCACGCTGCATAAATCCGCTTCCACTAGAGGACGGGGAAGTATACCGCGTAAAGGCGGACAGCCCTGACTTTGAGGCGCCAAAGGGCTTCCCCGGCCTCTAGGGCTAGAATTTCCGCTATTTTCAGTGCTTTTTTTTTCGGAGAGAAACGAATATTCGATATTTTTTATTTCATTATGATGTTAGACGAAGTTGTATTTTACGGTCCCATATTATTTATGTTGTAAGAAACCTTGAGTGACAGTTAAATTAACTCTCGCTTCATGACTATGTACCTCTAAGTAATAAATTTCGTTAAAATAAAATAAAATTATAGTAATATAGTATATGAAGACGACATTACAATTTTACTAAAATAAAAATAAAATTATAGTAATATAGTATATGAAGACGACATTACAAGTTTACTAAAATAAAATAAAAATAAAAATTATAGTAATTCAATTTTCAAAGTCTGGGGGGTGGCGGGTTGTTAAGATCTGGCACATTATAGTTGCGCCCCTCCTCGTCTTCAGCTCCTCCTTCAGATGCTCCTCCTCGTCTTCAGCTTGTCCATTAGTGCTGCATCCTCGACACGAAGGTCCACAAACCCCTCCTTCACGCGGAAGGTGGGCGGAGGATGCGCGCTGACTCTTCCACCCAATTTTGGGATGTGCACTGCCCCCACCGGAGGATCGATTGCCACCTTCACGATTCCTCTTCCTCGCCGTAGGACTATTCCTACCTTCACAATTCCCACTGTTTGATGCCAATGTGCATTGCACATTTCGTGCATTATTCGTGCATAATTCAGGCACAAGCTAGCTATTCTCTTTTGATTTTTTAAATTGATATAAAGTGTCATCTAATTCATTTTTATATTATATATTATATAGGAATTCAACTACAATAATGTATGGAATACATAATAAGAACGAAAAATAAAATAAAATTATAGTAACATAGTATATGAAGACGACATTACAAGTTTACTAAAATAAAAATAAAAATATAAATATTCGCGGTGCATGCAACCATCAATCAATCAATCTTTCTTCTTCGTTTTCTTTCATCTTCTTCTCAGTTTTCAGATCCGACACCTTGTAGTTGCGTTCCTCCTCGTCTTCAGCTTCTCCTCCCCCTTCTTCTTCGGGCACTATGCGCATATTGACACGAAGGTCGGCGAACTCCTCCTCAGCGCGAAAAGTGGGCGGAGGATGCGCACCCTTCCACCATCTTTTGGGATGCGAACGCATGTGTCCAAACAGTACATGCAACCACATATCAATCAATCTTTCTTTTTCTTTATCTTTCTTTCTTGTTCTTCTTAGTTTTCAGTGTCTGTCGGTGGTGGGTTGTTTAGATCTAGCACCTTGTAGTTGCGTTCTTCTTCGTCTTCAACTCCTCCTCCTTCATCAGGCGGCGCTGCATTCTGGACACGAAGGTCGGCGAACTCCTCCTCCACGCGAAAAGTGTGCGGAGGATGTGCACCCTTCCACCCTCGTTCGGGATACGAACGCATGTGCCCAAATAGTGCCTTTGGCGTCAAGAACTCTCTCCTACATACACTGCACTGCACTGCACTGGATTCGGTGCGCCCTGCATTGGAGGAGGAGGATTAATTCCACCTTCGCGATTCCTCTTCCTCGTCGCAGCAGGACTATTTCTATAGAGTTGTAGCCCTGCAGGAGCAGACAAACTACTTCCTCCAACGTGCACAACAACTTGTGCGCTCTGCATAAATCCGCTTCCACTAGAGGACGGTGAAGTATACCGCGTAAAGGCGTACAACCCCGACTTTGAGGCGCCAAAGGGCTTCCCCGGCCTCTAGGGCTAGAATTACCGCTATTATCAGCGCTTTTTTTTCTAAGAGAAACTAATAATCAATATTTTTTATTTCATTATGATGTTAGACGAAGTTGTATTTTACGGTCCCATATTAATTATGTTGTAAGAAACGTTGAGTGACAACCAAATTAACACTCGCTTTCATGAGTATGTACCTCTAAGTAATAAATTTCGTTAAAATAAAATAAAATTATGGTAATATAGTATATGAAGACGACATTACAAGTTTACTAAAATAAAATAAAAATAATTAATATTATAGTAATTCAATTTTCAGAGTCTGGGGGTGGCGGGTTGTTAAGATCCGACACCTTGTAGTTGCGCCTCTCCTCGTCTTCAGCTCGTCCATTAGTGCTGCATCCTCGACACGAAGGTCCACAAACTCCTCCTTCATGCGGAAGGTGGGCGGAGGATGAGCGCTAGCTCATCCACCCTCTTTTGGGATGTGCACAGCCTCCATTGGAGGATCGATTGCCACCTTCACGATTCCTCTTCCTCGCCGTAGGACTATTCCCACCTTCTCAATTCCCACTGTTTGATGCCAATGTGCATTGCACATTTCGTGCATTATCCGTGGATAATTCAGGCACAGGTTAGCTATTCTCTTTTGATTTTTTAAGTTGATATAAAGTGTCATCTAATTCATTTTTATATTACATATTGTATAGGAATTCAACTACAATAATGTAGGGAATAAATAATAAGAACGAAAAATAAAATAAAATTATAGTAACATAGTATATGAAGACAACATTACAAGTTTACTAAAATAAAAATATAAATTTACGCGGTGCATGCAACCATCAATAAATCAATCTTTCTTCATCTTTTTCTTTCATCTTCTTCCCAGTTTTCAGATCCGGCACCTTGTAGTTGTGTTCCTCCCCGTCTTCAGCTTCGCTTCCTCCTTCTTCTTCGGGCACTATGCGCATTCTGACACGAAGGTCGGCGAACTCCTCCTCAGCGCGAAAAGTGGGCGGAGGATGCGCACCCTTCCACCATATTTTGGGGTGCGAACGCATGTGTCCAAACAGTGAATGCAACCATATATCAATCAATCATTCTTTTTCTTTATCTTTCTTTCTTATTCTTCTTAGTTTTCAGTGTATGGCGGTAGAGGGTTGTTTAGATCTGGCACCTTGTAGTTGTTGTAATATCCCGAAATTTTATAATAATAATAATAAATTAATTCAATTTTTAATTTATTATGTCAAAGAAAATTATATTATATATATATACATATAGATATATGCGTACGTGTATGTATTTAAATACAATGTTATTCATAATTAACTCTCGCCACATGTATAATTAATTGCTTGACCCTTAATTCCCCTGCCATGCGTTTCTAATTAAGAGATTTTAGGAAATTAATGGACAATTGTAACAGTAAGTCAGTTTCGCTTCTCTCATTCCCCACATGCTATGTATATATATATGTATGTTACTTTGATGAGCCAAAATCATAAGGATCAAATCATGCATGCAAGTCTCTTAATTGTTATATTAGTATTGCTTTAGAGTTTAGTATAGTTTAAAAGAAAATACAATCCTATTGTTATTCTATGTATTGCACGGCTAGACGATAACAATTACAAGAGCTAATTTGTACGAGGCTATTACATATTGTTTCCACGTTCATCTATCGAGGTGGGTTTTAATTGCTTTAATCTCTACGGTGGTTTGTAGAGCTCTATTGCAATGTTATTCTCTATTTAATGTTTTAGATAAATGTTTGAGTTAATTGTTTATTTTGTGAATCCATTTCTATTGTTATTCGATTAACAAGGTATATTATATATTGGCAAAGTTTGTATATTGGCAAAGTATATATTGGCAAAGTTTGTGGCAAAGTTTATTATCTATTTGCAGGGTTACAATGGCAAAGTTGGAAAGGTATCAATGGCAAAGTATATGTGGCAATGTGAATGCTATTTACTAAGTTGCAATTACTTTATTATTTATTTTTAGCATTAACTATTGAATGACTTAAATCTCACTGAGTGTGCTTGCATGCTCATCCCCAACATTTACAATTTCAGGTTGAAGAGTTGGATGGCGAGGAGTGGTGATGGGTGACGATCGATATATATATATATAAAGAATAAAAGAATGTTTTATGTTTATTTTATTGGATTATGACTTTCTTTATGATTTCACATCTAATTAATTAAATTAGAATTTTCACTTGAATTATAGTATAACTGTTTCCGCTGCAATAAATAACGTGATTTTAATATTATATTTGTCGTTAAGTCCATTTATGTTATTGTTATAATTTTAAGATTTCAATTTTTGACACGGTAAAATTAGTTATTTTAACTACTTTTTAAAAGGTCAATATTTTTAAATTTGGGGCGTGACAGTTGCGTTCTTCTTCATCTTCAACTCCTCCTACTTCTTCAAACGGCGCTGCATTCTGGACACGAAGGTCGGCGAACTCCTCCTCCGCGCGAAAAAGTGTGCGGAGGATGTGCACCCTTCCACCCTCGTTCTGGCACATTGTAGTTGCGCCCCTCATTGTCTTCAGCTCCTCCTTCAGATGCTTCTTCTCGTCTTCAGCTCGTCCATTAGTGCTGCATCCTCGACACGAAGGTCCACAAACCCCTCCTTCACGCGGAAGGTAGGCGGAGGATGAGCGCTAGCTCTTCCACCCTCTTTTGGGATGTGCACTGCCTCCACCGGAGGATCGATTGCCACCTTCACGATTCCTCTTCCTCACCGTAGGACTATTCCCATCTTCACAATTCCCACTGTTTGATGCCAATGTGCATTGCACATTTCGTGCATTATCCGTGCATAATTCAGGCACAAGCTAGCTATTCTCTTTTGATTTTTTAAATTGATATAAAGTGTCATCTAATTCATTTTTATATTACATATTATATAGGAATTCGACTACAATAATGTAGGGAATACATAATAAGAACGAAAAATAAAATAAAATTATAGTAACATAGTATATGAAGACGACATTACAAGTTTATTAAAATAAAAATAAAAATAAAAATATAAATTTCCGCGGTGCATGCAACCATCAATCAATCAATCTTTCTTCTTCCTTTTCTTTCATCTTCTTCTCAGTTTTCAGATCCGGCACCTTGTAGTTATGTTCCTCCTCGTCTTCAACTCCTCCTCCTCCTCCTTCTTCGGGCACTACGCGCATTCTGACACGAAGGTCGGCGAACTCCTCCTCAGCGCGAAAAGCTGGCGGAGGATGCGCACCTTTCCACCCTCTTTCGGGATGCGAGCATGTGTCTAAACAGTGCGTGCGACCACATATTAATCAATCTTTTTTTTCTTTATCTTTCTTTCTTGTTCTTCTCTATTTTCAGTGTCTGGCGGTGGAGGGTTGTTCAGATTTGGCACCTTGTAGTTGCGTTCTTCCTCGTCTTCAGCTCCTTCTCCTTCTTCTGGCGGCGCTGCATTCTGGACACGAAGGTCGGCGAACTCCTCCTCAGCCCGAAAAGTGGGCGGAGGATGCGTACCCTTCCACCCTCGTTCGGGATGTGAACACATGTGCCCAAACAATGCCTTTGGCGTCAAGAAATCTCTCCTACATACACTACACTACACTGGATTCGGTGCGCCCTGCACTGGAGGAGGAGGATTAATTCCACCTTCGCGATTCCTCTTCCTCGTCGCAGCAGGACTATTTCCGTAGAGTTGTAGCCCTGTAGGAGCAGACAAACTGCTCCCTCCAACGTGCACAACAACTTGTGCATGCTGCAGAAATCCGCTTCAACAAGAGTACGGGGAAATATACCGCGTAAAGGCGGACAGCCCCGGCTTTGAGGCACCAAAGGGCTTCCCCGGCCTCCAGGGTTAGAATTACCGCTATTATCAGCGCTTTTTTTTCTGATAGAAACAAATATTTGTTATTTTTTATTTTATTATGATGTTAGACGAAGTTGTATTTTACGGTCCCATATTAATTATGTTGTAAGAAACGTTGAGTGACAACCAAATTAACTCTCGCTTTCATGAGTATGTACCTCTAAGTAATAAATTTCGTTAAAATAAAATAAAATTATAGTAATATAGTATATGAAGACGACATTACAAGTTTACTAAAATAAAATAGAAAATAATTAATATTGTAGTAATTCAATTTTCAAAGTCTGGGGGTGGCGGGTTGTTAAGATCCGACACCTTGTAGTTGCGCCTCTCCTCGTCTTCAGCTCGTCCATTAGTGCTGCATCCTCGACACGAAGGTCGACAAACTCCTCCTTCATGCGGAAGGTGGGCGGAGGATGAGCGCTAGCTCATCCACCCTCTTTTGGGATGTGCACTGCCTCCATTGGAGGATCGATTGCCACCTTCACGATTCCTCTTCCTCGCCGTACGACTATTCCCACTGTTTGATGCCAATTAATGTGAATTGCACATTTCGTGCATTATCCGTGGATAATTCAGGCACAGGTTAGCTATTCTCTTTTGATTTTTTAAGTTGATATAAAGTGTCATCTAATTCATTTTTATATTACATATTATATAGGAATTCAACTACAATAATGTAGGGAATAAATAATAAGAACGAAAAATAAAATAAAATTATAGTAACATAGTATATGAAGACGACATTACAAGTTTACTAAAATAAAAATATAAATTTCTGCGGTGCATGCAACCATCAATCAATCTTTCTTCATCTTTTTCTTTCATCTTCTTCTCAGTTTTCAGATCTGGCACCTTGTAGTTGTGTTCCTCCTCGTCTTCAGCTTCTCCTCCTCCTTCTTCTTCGGGCACTATGCGCATTCTGACACGAAGGTCGGCGAACTCCTCCTCAGCGCGAAAAGTGGGCGGAGGATGCGCACCCTTCCACCATATTTTGGGATGCGAACGCATGTGTCCAAACAGTGAATGCAACCATATATCAATCAATCATTCTTTTTCTTTATCTTTCTTTCTTATTCTTATTAGTTTTCAGTGTCTGGCGATAGAGGGTTGTTTAGATCTGGCACCTTGTAGTTGCGTTCTTCTTCATCTTCAACTCCTCCTCCTTCTTCGAACGGCGCTGCATTCGGGACACGAAGGTCGGCGAACTCCTCCTCCGCGCGAAAATGTGTGCGGAGGATGTGCACCCTTCCACCCTCGTTCGGGATGCGAACGCATGTGCCCAAACAGTGCCTTTGGCGTCAAGAATTCTCTCCTACATACACTGCACTACACTGGATTCGGTGCGCCCTGCACTGGAGGAGGAGGATTAATTCCACCTTCGCGATTCCTCTTCCTCGTCGCAGCAGGACTATATCTACAAAGTTGTAGCCTTGCAGGAGCAGACAAACTGCTCCCTCCAATGTGCACAACAGCTTGTGCACGCTGCATAAATCCGCTTCCACTAGAGGACGGGGAAGTATACCGCGTAAAGGCGGACAGCCCTGACTTTGAGGCGCCAAAGGGCTTCCCCGGCCTCTAGGGCTAGAATTTCCGCTATTTTCAGTGCTTTTTTTTTTCGGAGAGAAACGAATATTCGATATTTTTTATTTCATTATGATGTTAGACGAAGTTGTATTTTACGGTCCCATATTATTTATGTTGTAAGAAACCTTGAGTGACAGTTAAATTAACTCTCGCTTCATGACTATGTACCTCTAAGTAATAAATTTCGTTAAAATAAAATAAAATTATAGTAATATAGTATATGAAGACGACATTACAATTTTACTAAAATAAAAATAAAATTATAGTAATATAGTATATGAAGACGACATTACAAGTTTACTAAAATAAAATAAAAATAAAAATTATAGTAATTCAATTTTCAAAGTCTGGGGGGTGGCGGGTTGTTAAGATCTGGCACATTATAGTTGCGCCCCTCCTCGTCTTCAGCTCCTCCTTCAGATGCTCCTCCTCGTCTTCAGCTTGTCCATTAGTGCTGCATCCTCGACACGAAGGTCCACAAACCCCTCCTTCACGCGGAAGGTGGGCGGAGGATGCGCGCTGACTCTTCCACCCAATTTTGGGATGTGCACTGCCCCCACCGGAGGATCGATTGCCACCTTCACGATTCCTCATCCTCGCCGTAGGACTATTCCTACCTTCACAATTCCCACTGTTTGATGCCAATGTGCATTGCACATTTCGTGCATTATTCGTGCATAATTCAGGCACAAGCTAGCTATTCTCTTTTGATTTTTTAAATTGATATAAAGTGTCATCTAATTCATTTTTATATTATATATTATATAGGAATTCAACTACAATAATGTATGGAATACATAATAAGAACGAAAAATAAAATAAAATTATAGTAACATAGTATATGAAGACGACATTACAAGTTTACTAAAATAAAAATAAAAATATAAATATTCGCGGTGCATGCAACCATCAATCAATCAATCTTTCTTCTTCGTTTTCTTTCATCTTCTTCTCAGTTTTCAGATCCGACACCTTGTAGTTGTGTTCCTCCTCGTCTTCAGCTTCTCCTCCCCCTTCTTCTTCGGGCACTATGCGCATATTGACACGAAGGTCGGCGAACTCCTCCTCAGCGCGAAAAGTGGGCGGAGGATGCGCACCCTTCCACCATCTTTTGGGATGCGAACGCATGTGTCCAAACAGTACATGCAACCACATATCAATCAATCTTTCTTTTTCTTTATCTTTCTTTCTTGTTCTTCTTAGTTTTCAGTGTCTGTCGGTGGTGGGTTGTTTAGATCTAGCACCTTGTAGTTGCGTTCTTCTTCGTCTTCAACTCCTCCTCCTTCATCAGGCGGCGCTGCATTCTGGACACGAAGGTCGGCGAACTCCTCCTCCACGCGAAAAGTGTGCGGAGGATGTGCACCCTTCCACCCTCGTTCGGGATACGAACGCATGTGCCCAAATAGTGCCTTTGGCGTCAAGAACTCTCTCCTACATACACTGCACTGCACTGCACTGGATTCGGTGCGCCCTGCATTGGAGGAGGAGGATTAATTCCACCTTCGCGATTCCTCTTCCTCGTCGCAGCAGGACTATTTCTATAGAGTTGTAGCCCTGCAGGAGCAGACAAACTACTTCCTCCAACGTGCACAACAACTTGTGCGCTCTGCATAAATCCGCTTCCACTAGAGGACGGTGAAGTATACCGCGTAAAGGCGTACAACCCCGACTTTGAGGCGCCAAAGGGCTTCCCCGGCCTCTAGGGCTAGAATTACCGCTATTATCAGCGCTTTTTTTTCTAAGAGAAACTAATAATCAATATTTTTTATTTCATTATGATGTTAGACGAAGTTGTATTTTACGGTCCCATATTAATTATGTTGTAAGAAACGTTGAGTGACAACCAAATTAACACTCGCTTTCATGAGTATGTACCTCTAAGTAATAAATTTCGTTAAAATAAAATAAAATTATGGTAATATAGTATATGAAGACGACATTACAAGTTTACTAAAATAAAATAAAAATAATTAATATTATAGTAATTCAATTTTCAGAGTCTGGGGGTGGCGGGTTGTTAAGATCCGACACCTTGTAGTTGCGCCTCTCCTCGTCTTCAGCTCGTCCATTAGTGCTGCATCCTCGACACGAAGGTCCACAAACTCCTCCTTCATGCGGAAGGTGGGCGGAGGATGAGCGCTAGCTCATCCACCCTCTTTTGGGATGTGCACAGCCTCCATTGGAGGATCGATTGCCACCTTCACGATTCCTCTTCCTCGCCGTAGGACTATTCCCACCTTCTCAATTCCCACTGTTTGATGCCAATGTGCATTGCACATTTCGTGCATTATCCGTGGATAATTCAGGCACAGGTTAGCTATTCTCTTTTGATTTTTTAAGTTGATATAAAGTGTCATCTAATTCATTTTTATATTACATATTGTATAGGAATTCAACTACAATAATGTAGGGAATAAATAATAAGAACGAAAAATAAAATAAAATTATAGTAACATAGTATATGAAGACAACATTACAAGTTTACTAAAATAAAAATATAAATTTACGCGGTGCATGCAACCATCAATAAATCAATCTTTCTTCATCTTTTTCTTTCATCTTCTTCCCAGTTTTCAGATCCGGCACCTTGTAGTTGTGTTCCTCCTCGTCTTCAGCTTCGCTTCCTCCTTCTTCTTCGGGCACTATGCGCATTCTGACACGAAGGTCGGCGAACTCCTCCTCAGCGCGAAAAGTGGGCGGAGGATGCGCACCCTTCCACCATATTTTGGGGTGCGAACGCATGTGTCCAAACAGTGAATGCAACCATATATCAATCAATCATTCTTTTTCTTTATCTTTCTTTCTTATTCTTCTTAGTTTTCAGTGTATGGCGGTAGAGGGTTGTTTAGATCTGGCACCTTGTAGTTGTTGTAATATCCCGAAATTTTATAATAATAATAATAAATTAATTCAATTTTTAATTTATTATGTCAAAGAAAATTATATTATATATATATACATATAGATATATGCGTACGTGTATGTATTTAAATACAATGTTATTCATAATTAACTCTCGCCACATGTATAATTAATTGCTTGACCCTTAATTCCCCTGCCATGCGTTTCTAATTAAGAGATTTTAGGAAATTAATGGACAATTGTAACAGTAAGTCAGTTTCGCTTCTCTCATTCCCCACATGCTATGTATATATATATGTATGTTACTTTGATGAGCCAAAATCATAAGGATCAAATCATGCATGCAAGTCTCTTAATTGTTATATTAGTATTGCTTTAGAGTTTAGTATAGTTTAAAAGAAAATACAATCCTATTGTTATTCTATGTATTGCACGGCTAGACGATAACAATTACAAGAGCTAATTTGTACGAGGCTATTACATATTGTTTCCACGTTCATCTATCGAGGTGGGTTTTAATTGCTTTAATCTCTACGGTGGTTTGTAGAGCTCTATTGCAATGTTATTCTCTATTTAATGTTTTAGATAAATGTTTGAGTTAATTGTTTATTTTGTGAATCCATTTCTATTGTTATTCGATTAACAAGGTATATTATATATTGGCAAAGTTTGTATATTGGCAAAGTATATATTGGCAAAGTTTGTGGCAAAGTTTATTATCTATTTGCAGGGTTACAATGGCAAAGTTGGAAAGGTATCAATGGCAAAGTATATGTGGCAATGTGAATGCTATTTACTAAGTTGCAATTACTTTATTATTTATTTTTAGCATTAACTATTGAATGACTTAAATCTCACTGAGTGTGCTTGCATGCTCATCCCCAACATTTACAATTTCAGGTTGAAGAGTTGGATGGCGAGGAGTGGTGATGGGTGACGATCGATATATATATATATAAAGAATAAAAGAATGTTTTATGTTTATTTTATTGGATTATGACTTTCTTTATGATTTCACATCTAATTAATTAAATTAGAATTTTCACTTGAATTATAGTATAACTGTTTCCGCTGCAATAAATAACGTGATTTTAATATTATATTTGTCGTTAAGTCCATTTATGTTATTGTTATAATTTTAAGATTTCAATTTTTGACACGGTAAAATTAGTTATTTTAACTACTTTTTAAAAGGTCAATATTTTTAAATTTGGGGCGTGACAGTTGCGTTCTTCTTCATCTTCAACTCCTCCTACTTCTTCAAACGGCGCTGCATTCTGGACACGAAGGTCGGCGAACTCCTCCTCCGCGCGAAAAAGTGTGCGGAGGATGTGCACCCTTCCACCCTCGTTCTGGCACATTGTAGTTGCGCCCCTCATTGTCTTCAGCTCCTCCTTCAGATGCTTCTTCTCGTCTTCAGCTCGTCCATTAGTGCTGCATCCTCGACACGAAGGTCCACAAACCCCTCCTTCACGCGGAAGGTAGGCGGAGGATGAGCGCTAGCTCTTCCACCCTCTTTTGGGATGTGCACTGCCTCCACCGGAGGATCGATTGCCACCTTCACGATTCCTCTTCCTCACCGTAGGACTATTCCCATCTTCACAATTCCCACTGTTTGATGCCAATGTGCATTGCACATTTCGTGCATTATCCGTGCATAATTCAGGCACAAGCTAGCTATTCTCTTTTGATTTTTTAAATTGATATAAAGTGTCATCTAATTCATTTTTATATTACATATTATATAGGAATTCGACTACAATAATGTAGGGAATACATAATAAGAACGAAAAATAAAATAAAATTATAGTAACATAGTATATGAAGACGACATTACAAGTTTATTAAAATAAAAATAAAAATAAAAATATAAATTTCCGCGGTGCATGCAACCATCAATCAATCAATCTTTCTTCTTCCTTTTCTTTCATCTTCTTCTCAGTTTTCAGATCCGGCACCTTGTAGTTATGTTCCTCCTCGTCTTCAACTCCTCCTCCTCCTCCTTCTTCGGGCACTACGCGCATTCTGACACGAAGGTCGGCGAACTCCTCCTCAGCGCGAAAAGCTGGCGGAGGATGCGCACCTTTCCACCCTCTTTCGGGATGCGAGCATGTGTCTAAACAGTGCGTGCGACCACATATTAATCAATCTTTTTTTTCTTTATCTTTCTTTCTTGTTCTTCTCTATTTTCAGTGTCTGGCGGTGGAGGGTTGTTCAGATTTGGCACCTTGTAGTTGCGTTCTTCCTCGTCTTCAGCTCCTTCTCCTTCTTCTGGCGGCGCTGCATTCTGGACACGAAGGTCGGCGAACTCCTCCTCAGCCCGAAAAGTGGGCGGAGGATGCGTACCCTTCCACCCTCGTTCGGGATGTGAACACATGTGCCCAAACAATGCCTTTGGCGTCAAGAAATCTCTCCTACATACACTACACTACACTGGATTCGGTGCGCCCTGCACTGGAGGAGGAGGATTAATTCCACCTTCGCGATTCCTCTTCCTCGTCGCAGCAGGACTATTTCCGTAGAGTTGTAGCCCTGTAGGAGCAGACAAACTGCTCCCTCCAACGTGCACAACAACTTGTGCATGCTGCAGAAATCCGCTTCAACAAGAGTACGGGGAAATATACCGCGTAAAGGCGGACAGCCCCGGCTTTGAGGCACCAAAGGGCTTCCCCGGCCTCCAGGGTTAGAATTACCGCTATTATCAGCGCTTTTTTTTCTGATAGAAACAAATATTTGTTATTTTTTATTTTATTATGATGTTAGACGAAGTTGTATTTTACGGTCCCATATTAATTATGTTGTAAGAAACGTTGAGTGACAACCAAATTAACTCTCGCTTTCATGAGTATGTACCTCTAAGTAATAAATTTCGTTAAAATAAAATAAAATTATAGTAATATAGTATATGAAGACGACATTACAAGTTTACTAAAATAAAATAGAAAATAATTAATATTGTAGTAATTAAATTTTCAAAGTCTGGGGGTGGCGGGTTGTTAAGATCCGACACCTTGTAGTTGCGCCTCTCCTCGTCTTCAGCTCGTCCATTAGTGCTGCATCCTCGACACGAAGGTCGACAAACTCCTCCTTCATGCGGAAGGTGGGCGGAGGATGAGCGCTAGCTCATCCACCCTCTTTTGGGATGTGCACTGCCTCCATTGGAGGATCGATTGCCACCTTCACGATTCCTCTTCCTCGCCGTACGACTATTCCCACTGTTTGATGCCAATTAATGTGAATTGCACATTTCGTGCATTATCCGTGGATAATTCAGGCACAGGTTAGCTATTCTCTTTTGATTTTTTAAGTTGATATAAAGTGTCATCTAATTCATTTTTATATTACATATTATATAGGAATTCAACTACAATAATGTAGGGAATAAATAATAAGAACGAAAAATAAAATAAAATTATAGTAACATAGTATATGAAGACGACATTACAAGTTTACTAAAATAAAAATATAAATTTCTGCGGTGCATGCAACCATCAATCAATCTTTCTTCATCTTTTTCTTTCATCTTCTTCTCAGTTTTCAGATCTGGCACCTTGTAGTTGTGTTCCTCCTCGTCTTCAGCTTCTCCTCCTCCTTCTTCTTCGGGCACTATGCGCATTCTGACACGAAGGTCGGCGAACTCCTCCTCAGCGCGAAAAGTGGGCGGAGGATGCGCACCCTTCCACCATATTTTGGGATGCGAACGCATGTGTCCAAACAGTGAATGCAACCATATATCAATCAATCATTCTTTTTCTTTATCTTTCTTTCTTATTCTTATTAGTTTTCAGTGTCTGGCGATAGAGGGTTGTTTAGATCTGGCACCTTGTAGTTGCGTTCTTCTTCATCTTCAACTCCTCCTCCTTCTTCGAACGGCGCTGCATTCGGGACACGAAGGTCGGCGAACTCCTCCTCCGCGCGAAAATGTGTGCGGAGGATGTGCACCCTTCCACCCTCGTTCGGGATGCGAACGCATGTGCCCAAACAGTGCCTTTGGCGTCAAGAATTCTCTCCTACATACACTGCACTACACTGGATTCGGTGCGCCCTGCACTGGAGGAGGAGGATTAATTCCACCTTCGCGATTCCTCTTCCTCGTCGCAGCAGGACTATATCTACAAAGTTGTAGCCTTGCAGGAGCAGACAAACTGCTCCCTCCAATGTGCACAACAGCTTGTGCACGCTGCATAAATCCGCTTCCACTAGAGGACGGGGAAGTATACCGCGTAAAGGCGGACAGCCCTGACTTTGAGGCGCCAAAGGGCTTCCCCGGCCTCTAGGGCTAGAATTTCCGCTATTTTCAGTGCTTTTTTTTTCGGAGAGAAACGAATATTCGATATTTTTTATTTCATTATGATGTTAGACGAAGTTGTATTTTACGGTCCCATATTATTTATGTTGTAAGAAACCTTGAGTGACAGTTAAATTAACTCTCGCTTCATGACTATGTACCTCTAAGTAATAAATTTCGTTAAAATAAAATAAAATTATAGTAATATAGTATATGAAGACGACATTACAATTTTACTAAAATAAAAATAAAATTATAGTAATATAGTATATGAAGACGACATTACAAGTTTACTAAAATAAAATAAAAATAAAAATTATAGTAATTCAATTTTCAAAGTCTGGGGGGTGGCGGGTTGTTAAGATCTGGCACATTATAGTTGCGCCCCTCCTCGTCTTCAGCTCCTCCTTCAGATGCTCCTCCTCGTCTTCAGCTTGTCCATTAGTGCTGCATCCTCGACACGAAGGTCCACAAACCCCTCCTTCACGCGGAAGGTGGGCGGAGGATGCGCGCTGACTCTTCCACCCAATTTTGGGATGTGCACTGCCCCCACCGGAGGATCGATTGCCACCTTCACGATTCCTCATCCTCGCCGTAGGACTATTCCTACCTTCACAATTCCCACTGTTTGATGCCAATGTGCATTGCACATTTCGTGCATTATTCGTGCATAATTCAGGCACAAGCTAGCTATTCTCTTTTGATTTTTTAAATTGATATAAAGTGTCATCTAATTCATTTTTATATTATATATTATATAGGAATTCAACTACAATAATGTATGGAATACATAATAAGAACGAAAAATAAAATAAAATTATAGTAACATAGTATATGAAGACGACATTACAAGTTTACTAAAATAAAAATAAAAATATAAATATTCGCGGTGCATGCAACCATCAATCAATCAATCTTTCTTCTTCGTTTTCTTTCATCTTCTTCTCAGTTTTCAGATCCGACACCTTGTAGTTGCGTTCCTCCTCGTCTTCAGCTTCTCCTCCCCCTTCTTCTTCGGGCACTATGCGCATATTGACACGAAGGTCGGCGAACTCCTCCTCAGCGCGAAAAGTGGGCGGAGGATGCGCACCCTTCCACCATCTTTTGGGATGCGAACGCATGTGTCCAAACAGTACATGCAACCACATATCAATCAATCTTTCTTTTTCTTTATCTTTCTTTCTTGTTCTTCTTAGTTTTCAGTGTCTGTCGGTGGTGGGTTGTTTAGATCTAGCACCTTGTAGTTGCGTTCTTCTTCGTCTTCAACTCCTCCTCCTTCATCAGGCGGCGCTGCATTCTGGACACGAAGGTCGGCGAACTCCTCCTCCACGCGAAAAGTGTGCGGAGGATGTGCACCCTTCCACCCTCGTTCGGGATACGAACGCATGTGCCCAAATAGTGCCTTTGGCGTCAAGAACTCTCTCCTACATACACTGCACTGCACTGCACTGGATTCGGTGCGCCCTGCATTGGAGGAGGAGGATTAATTCCACCTTCGCGATTCCTCTTCCTCGTCGCAGCAGGACTATTTCTATAGAGTTGTAGCCCTGCAGGAGCAGACAAACTACTTCCTCCAACGTGCACAACAACTTGTGCGCTCTGCATAAATCCGCTTCCACTAGAGGACGGTGAAGTATACCGCGTAAAGGCGTACAACCCCGACTTTGAGGCGCCAAAGGGCTTCCCCGGCCTCTAGGGCTAGAATTACCGCTATTATCAGCGCTTTTTTTTCTAAGAGAAACTAATAATCAATATTTTTTATTTCATTATGATGTTAGACGAAGTTGTATTTTACGGTCCCATATTAATTATGTTGTAAGAAACGTTGAGTGACAACCAAATTAACACTCGCTTTCATGAGTATGTACCTCTAAGTAATAAATTTCGTTAAAATAAAATAAAATTATGGTAATATAGTATATGAAGACGACATTACAAGTTTACTAAAATAAAATAAAAATAATTAATATTATAGTAATTCAATTTTCAGAGTCTGGGGGTGGCGGGTTGTTAAGATCCGACACCTTGTAGTTGCGCCTCTCCTCGTCTTCAGCTCGTCCATTAGTGCTGCATCCTCGACACGAAGGTCCACAAACTCCTCCTTCATGCGGAAGGTGGGCGGAGGATGAGCGCTAGCTCATCCACCCTCTTTTGGGATGTGCACAGCCTCCATTGGAGGATCGATTGCCACCTTCACGATTCCTCTTCCTCGCCGTAGGACTATTCCCACCTTCTCAATTCCCACTGTTTGATGCCAATGTGCATTGCACATTTCGTGCATTATCCGTGGATAATTCAGGCACAGGTTAGCTATTCTCTTTTGATTTTTTAAGTTGATATAAAGTGTCATCTAATTCATTTTTATATTACATATTGTATAGGAATTCAACTACAATAATGTAGGGAATAAATAATAAGAACGAAAAATAAAATAAAATTATAGTAACATAGTATATGAAGACAACATTACAAGTTTACTAAAATAAAAATATAAATTTACGCGGTGCATGCAACCATCAATAAATCAATCTTTCTTCATCTTTTTCTTTCATCTTCTTCCCAGTTTTCAGATCCGGCACCTTGTAGTTGTGTTCCTCCTCGTCTTCAGCTTCGCTTCCTCCTTCTTCTTCGGGCACTATGCGCATTCTGACACGAAGGTCGGCGAACTCCTCCTCAGCGCGAAAAGTGGGCGGAGGATGCGCACCCTTCCACCATATGTTGGGGTGCGAACGCATGTGTCCAAACAGTGAATGCAACCATATATCAATCAATCATTCTTTTTCTTTATCTTTCTTTCTTATTCTTCTTAGTTTTCAGTGTATGGCGGTAGAGGGTTGTTTAGATCTGGCACCTTGTAGTTGTTGTAATATCCCGAAATTTTATAATAATAATAATAAATTAATTCAATTTTTAATTTATTATGTCAAAGAAAATTATATTATATATATATACATATAGATATATGCGTACGTGTATGTATTTAAATACAATGTTATTCATAATTAACTCTCGCCACATGTATAATTAATTGCTTGACCCTTAATTCCCCTGCCATGCGTTTCTAATTAAGAGATTTTAGTAAATTAATGGACAATTGTAACAGTAAGTCAGTTTCGCTTCTCTCATTCCCCACATGCTATGTATATATATATGTATGTTACTTTGATGAGCCAAAATCATAAGGATCAAATCATGCATGCAAGTCTCTTAATTGTTATATTAGTATTGCTTTAGAGTTTAGTATAGTTTAAAAGAAAATACAATCCTATTGTTATTCTATGTATTGCACGGCTAGACGATAACAATTACAAGAGCTAATTTGTACGAGGCTATTACATATTGTTTCCACGTTCATCTATCGAGGTGGGTTTTAATTGCTTTAATCTCTACGGTGGTTTGTAGAGCTCTATTGCAATGTTATTCTCTATTTAATGTTTTAGATAAATGTTTGAGTTAATTGTTTATTTTGTGAATCCATTTCTATTGTTATTCGATTAACAAGGTATATTATATATTGGCAAAGTTTGTATATTGGCAAAGTATATATTGGCAAAGTTTGTGGCAAAGTTTATTATCTATTTGCAGGGTTACAATGGCAAAGTTGGAAAGGTATCAATGGCAAAGTATATGTGGCAATGTGAATGCTATTTACTAAGTTGCAATTACTTTATTATTTATTTTTAGCATTAACTATTGAATGACTTAAATCTCACTGAGTGTGCTTGCATGCTCATCCCCAACATTTACAATTTCAGGTTGAAGAGTTGGATGGCGAGGAGTGGTGATGGGTGACGATCGATATATATATATATAAAGAATAAAAGAATGTTTTATGTTTATTTTATTGGATTATGACTTTCTTTATGATTTCACATCTAATTAATTAAATTAGAATTTTCACTTGAATTATAGTATAACTGTTTCCGCTGCAATAAATAACGTGATTTTAATATTATATTTGTCGTTAAGTCCATTTATGTTATTGTTATAATTTTAAGATTTCAATTTTTGACACGGTAAAATTAGTTATTTTAACTACTTTTTAAAAGGTCAATATTTTTAAATTTGGGGCGTGACAGTTGCGTTCTTCTTCATCTTCAACTCCTCCTACTTCTTCAAACGGCGCTGCATTCTGGACACGAAGGTCGGCGAACTCCTCCTCCGCGCGAAAAAGTGTGCGGAGGATGTGCACCCTTCCACCCTCGTTCGGGATACAAACGCATGTGCCCAAACAGTGCCTTTGGCGTCAAGAACTCTCTCCTACATACACTGCACTGCACTGGATTCGGTGCGCCCTGCATTGGAGGAGGAGGATTAATTCCACCTTCGCGATTCCTCTTCCTCGTCGCAGCAGGACTATTTCTGTAGAGCTGTAGCTCTGCAGGAGCAGATAAACTGCTCCCTCCAACGTGCACAACAGCTTGTGCACGCTGCATAAATCTGCTTCCACTAGAGGACGGGGAAGTATACCGCGTAAAGGCATACAACCCCGACTTTGAGGCGCCAAAGGGCTTACACGGCCTCTAGGGCTAGAATTACCGCTATTATCAGCGCTTTTTTTTCTGAGAGAAACGAATATTCGATATTTTTTATTTCATTATGATGTTAGACGAAGTTGTATTTTACGGTCTCATCTTAATTATGTTGTTTGAAACCTTGAGTGACAACCAAATTAACTCTCTCTTTCATGAGTATGTACCTCTAAGTAATAAATTTCGTTAAAATAAAATTATAGTAATATAGTATATGAAGACGACATTACAAGTTTACTAAAATAAAAATTATTAATATTATAGTAATTCAATTTTCAGAGTCTGGGGTGGCGGGTTGTTAAGATCCGACACCTTGTAGTTGCGCCCCTCCTCGTCTTCAGCTCGTCCATTAGTGCTGCATCCTCGACACAAAGGTCCACAAACCCCTTCTTCACGCGGAAGGTGGGCGGAGGATGAGCGCTAGCTCTTCCACCCACTTTTGGGATGTGCACTGCCTCCACCGGAGGATCGATTGCCACCTTCACGATTCCTCTTCCTCGCCATAGGACTATTCCCACCTTCACAATTCCCATTGTTTGATGCCAATGTGCATTGCACATTTCGTGCATTATCCGTGCATAATTCAGGCATAAGCTAGCTATTCTCTTTTGATTTTTTAAATTGATATAAAGTGTAATCTAATTCATTTTTATATTACATATTATATAAGAATTCAACTACAATAATGTAGAGAATACATAATAAGAACGAAAAATAAAATAAAATTATACTAACATAGTATATGAAGACGACATTACAAGTTTACTAAAATAAAAATAAAAATATAAATTTCTGCGGTGCATGCAACCATCAATCAATCAATCTTTTTTTCTTCTTTTTCTTTCATTTTCTTCTCAGTTTTCAGATCTGGCACCTTGTAGTTGCGTTCCTCCTCGCCTTCAGCTTCTCCTCCTCCTTCTTCTTCGGGCACTGTGCGCATTCTGACACGAAGGTCGGCGAACTCCTCCTCAGCGCGAAGAGTGGGTGGAGGATGCGCACCCTTCCACCCTCTTTTGGGATGCGAACGCATGTGTCCAAACAGTGCATGCAACCACATATCAATCAATCTTTCTTTTTCTTTATCTTTCTTTCTTGTTCTTCTTAGTTTTCAGTGTCTAGCGGTGGAGGGTTGTTTAGATCTGGAACCTTGTAGTTGCGTTCTTCTTCGTCTTCAACTCCTCCGCCTTCTTCAGGCGGCGCTGCATTCTGGACACGAAGGTCGGCGAACTCCTCCTCCGCGCGAAAAGTGTGCGGAGGATGTGCACCCATCCACCCTCGTTCGAGATGCGAACACGTGTGTCCAAACAGTGTCGTTGGCGTTAAGAACTCTCTCCTACACACACTGCACTGCACTGGATTCGGTGCGCCCTGCACTGGAGGAGGAGGATTAATTCCACCTTCGCGATTCCTCTTCCTCGTCGCAGCAGGACTATTTCTGTAGAGTTGTAGCCCTGCAGTAGCTGACAAACTGCTCCCTCCAACGTGCACAACAGCTTGTGCACGCTGCATAAATCCGCTTCCACTAGAGGACGGGGAAGTATACCGCGTAAAGGTGGACAACCCAGACTTTCAGGCGCCAAAGGGCTTCCCCGGCCTCTAGGGCTAGAATTACCGCTATTATCAGCGCTTTTTTTTCTGAGAGAAACAAATATTCGATATTTTTTATTTCATAATGATGTTAGAAGAAGTTGTATTTTACGGTCCCATATTAATTATGTTGTAAGAAACCTTGAGTGACAGTTAAATTAACTCTCACTTTCATGAGAATGTACCTCTAAGTAATAAATTTCGTTAAAATAAAATAAAATTATAGTAATATAGTATATGAACACGACATTAAAAGTTTACTAAAATAAAATAAAAATAATTAATATTATAGTAATTCAATTTTCAGAGTCTGGGGTGGCGGGTTGTTAAGATCCGACACCTTGTAGTTGCGCCCCTCCTCGTCTTCAGCTCGTCCATTAGTGTTGCATCCTCGACACGAAGGTCCACAAACTCCTCCTTCATGCGGAAGGTGGGCGGAGGATGAGCGCTAGCTCTTCCCACCTCTTTTGGGATGTGCACTGCCTCCATCGGAGGATCGATTGCCACCTTCACGATTCCTCTTCCTCGCCGTAGGACTATTACCACCTTCACAATTCCCACTGTTTAATGCCAATGTGCATTGCACATTTCGTGCATTATCCGTGCATAATTCAGGCACAAGCTAGCTAATCTCTTTTGATTTTTTAAATTTATATAAAGTGTCATCTAATTCATTTTTATATTACATATTATATAGGAATTCAACTACAATAATGTAGGGAATACATAATAAGAACGAAAAATAAAATAAAATTATAGTAACATAGTATATGAAGACGACATTACATGTTTACTAAATTAAAATTTGCGCGGTGCATGCAACCATTAATCAATCAATCTTTCTTCTACTTTTTCTTTCATCTTCTTCTCAGTTTTCAGATCCGGCACCTTGTAGTTGCGTTCCTCCTCGTCTTCAGCTTCTCCTCCTCCTTCTTCTTCGGGCACTGTACGCATTCTGACACGAAGGTCGGTGAACTCCTCCTCAGCGCGAAAAGTGGGTGGAGGATGCGCACCCTTCCACCCTCTTTTGGGATGGGAACGCATGTATCCAAACAGTGCATGCAACCACATATCAAGAAATCTTTCTTTTTCTTTATCTTTCTTTCTTGTTCTTCTTAGTTTTCAGTGTCTGGCAGTGGAGGGTTGTTTAGATCTGGAACCTTGTAGTTGCGTTCTTCTCCGCCTTCAACTCCTCCGCCTTCTTTAGGCGGCGCTGCATTCTGGACACGATGGTCGGCGAATTCCTCCTCCGCGCGAAAAGTGTGCGGAGGATGTGCACCCTTCCACCCTCGTTCGAGATGCGAACGTATGTGCCCAAACAGTGCCTTTGGCGTCAAGAACTCTCTCCTACATACACTACATTGCTCTGGATTCGGTGCGCCCTGCACTGGAGGAGGAGGATTAATTCCACCTTCGCGATTCCTCTTCCTCGTCGCACCAGGACTATTTCTGTAGAGTCGTAGCCCTGCAGGACCAGACAAACTGCTCCCTCCAACGTGCACAACAGCTTGTGCACGCTGCATAAATCCGCTTCCACTAGAGGACGGGGAAGTATACCGCGTAAAGGCGGACAATCCCGACTTTGAGGCGCCAAAGGGCTTTCCCGTCCTCTAGGGCTAGAATTACCGCTATTATCAGCGCTTTTTTTTCTGAGAGAAACGAATATTCGATATTTTTTATTTCATTATGATGTTAGACAAAGTTGTATTTTACGGTCCCATATTAATTATGTTGTACGAAACCTTGACTGACAGTTAAATTAACTCTCGCTTTCATGAGTATGTACCTCTAAGTAATAAATTTCGTTAAAATAAAATAAAATTATAGTAATATAGTATATGAAGACGACATTACAAGTTTACTAAAATAAAATAAAAATAAAATTATAGTAATATAGTATATGAAGACGACATTACAAGTTTACTAAAATAAAGTAAAAATAAAAATTATAGTAATTCAATTTTCAAAGTCTGGGGGTAGCAGGTTGTTAAGATCTAGCACATTATAGTTGCGCCCCTCCTCGTCTTCACCTCCTCCTTCAGATGCTCCTCCTCATCTTCAGCTCGTCCATTAGTGCTACATCCTCGACGCGAAGGTCCAGAAACCCCTCCTTCACGCGGAAGGTGGGCGGAGGATGAGCGCTAGCTCTTCCACCCACTTTTGGGATGTGCACTGCCTCCACCGGAGGATCGATTGCCACCTTCACGATTCCTCTTTCTCACCGTAGGACTATTTCCACCTTCACAATTCCCACTGTTTGATGCCAATGTGCATTTCACATTTCGTGCATTATCCGTGCATAATTCAGGCACACGCTAGCTATTCTCTTTTGATTTTTTAAATTGATATAAAGTGTCATCTAATTCATTTTTATATTACATATTATATAGGAATTCAACTACAATAATGTAGGGAATACATAATAAGAACGAAAAATAAAATAAAATTATAGTAACATAGTATATGAAGACGACATTACAAGTTTACTAAAATAAAAATAAAAATAAAAATTTCCGCGGTGCATGCAACCATCAATCAATCAATCTTTCTTCTTCTTTTTCTTTCATTTTCTTCTCAGTTTTCAGATCCGGCACCTTGTAGTTGCGTTCCTCCTCGTCTTCAGCTTCCCCTCCTCCTTCTTCTTCGGGAACTATGCGCATTAATCTGACACGAAGGTCGGCGAACTCCTCCTCAGCACGAAAAGTGGGTGGAGGATGCGCACCCTTCCACCCTCTTTTGGGATGCGAACGCATGTGTATAAACAGTGCATGCAACCACATATCAATCAATCTTTCTTTTTCTTTATCTTTCTTTCTTGTTCTTCTTAGTTTTCAGTGTCTGGCGGTGAAGGGTTGGTTAGATCTGGCAACTTGTAGTTGCGTTCTTCTTCGTCTTCAACTCCTCCGACTTCTTCAGGCGGCGCTGCATTCTGGACACGAAGGTCGGCGAACTCCTCCTCCGCGCGAAAAGTGTGCGGAGGATGTGCACCCTTCCACCCTCGTTTGGGATGCGAATGCATGTGCCCAAACAGTGCCTTTGGCGTCAAGAACTCTCTCCTACATACACTGCACTGCACTAGATTCGGTGCGCCATGCATTGGAGGAGGAGGATTAATTCCACCTTCGCGATTCCTCTTCCTCGTCGCAGCAGGACTATTTCTGCAGAGTTGTAACCCTGCAGGAGCAGACAAACTGCTCCCTCCAACGTGCACAACAGCTTGTGCACGCTGCATAAATCCGCTTCCACTAGAGGACGGGGAAGTATACCGCGTAAAGGTGGACAACCCAGACTTTCAGGCGCCAAAGGGCTTCCCCGGCCTCTAGGGCTAGAATTACCGCTATTATCAGCGCTTTTTTTTCTGAGAGAAACAAATATTCGATATTTTTTATTTCATAATGATGTTAGAAGAAGTTGTATTTTACGGTCCCATATTAATTATGTTGTAAGAAACCTTGAGTGACAGTTAAATTAACTCTCACTTTCATGAGAATGTACCTCTAAGTAATAAATTTCGTTAAAATAAAATAAAATTATAGTAATATAGTATATGAACACGACATTAAAAGTTTACTAAAATAAAATAAAAATAATTAATATTATAGTAATTCAATTTTCAGAGTCTGGGGTGGCGGGTTGTTAAGATCCGACACCTTGTAGTTGCGCCCCTCCTCGTCTTCAGCTCGTCCATTAGTGTTGCATCCTCGACACGAAGGTCCACAAACTCCTCCTTCATGCGGAAGGTGGGCGGAGGATGAGCGCTAGCTCTTCCCACCTCTTTTGGGATGTGCACTGCCTCCATCGGAGGATCGATTGCCACCTTCACGATTCCTCTTCCTCGCCGTAGGACTATTACCACCTTCACAATTCCCACTGTTTGATGCCAATGTGCATTGCACATTTCGTGCATTATCCGTGCATAATTCAGGCACAAGCTAGCTAATCTCTTTTGATTTTTTAAATTTATATAAAGTGTCATCTAATTCATTTTTATATTACATATTATATAGGAATTCAACTACAATAATGTAGGGAATACATAATAAGAACGAAAAATAAAATAAAATTATAGTAACATAGTATATGAAGACGACATTACATGTTTACTAAATTAAAATTTGCGCGGTGCATGCAACCATTAATCAATCAATCTTTCTTCTACTTTTTCTTTCATCTTCTTCTCAGTTTTCAGATCCGGCACCTTGTAGTTGCGTTCCTCCTCGTCTTCAGCTTCTCCTCCTCCTTCTTCTTCGGGCACTGTACGCATTCTGACACGAAGGTCGGTGAACTCCTCCTCAGCGCGAAAAGTGGGTGGAGGATGCGCACCCTTCCACCCTCTTTTGGGATGGGAACGCATGTGTCCAAACAGTGCATGCAACCACATATCAAGAAATCTTTCTTTTTCTTTATCTTTCTTTCTTGTTCTTCTTAGTTTTCAGTGTCTGGCAGTGGAGGGTTGTTTAGATCTGGAACCTTGTAGTTGCGTTCTTCTCCGCCTTCAACTCCTCCGCCTTCTTTAGGTGGCGCTGCATTCTGGACACGATGGTCGACGAATTCCTCCTCCGCGCGAAAAGTGTGCGGAGGATGTGCACCCTTCCACCCTCGTTCGAGATGCGAACGTATGTGCCCAAACAGTGCCTTTGGCGTCAAGAACTCTCTCCTACATACACTGCATTGCTCTGGATTCGGTGCGCCCTGCACTGGAGGAGGAGGATTAATTCCACCTTCGCGATTCCTCTTCCTCGTCGCAGCAGGACTATTTCTGTAGAGTCGTAGCCCTGTAGGACCAGACAAACTGCTCCCTCCAACGTGCACAACAGCTTGTGCACGCTGCATAAATCCGCTTCCACTAGAGGACGGGGAAGTATACCGCGTAAAGGCGGACAATCCCGACTTTGAGGCGCCAAAGGGCTTTCCCGTCCTCTAGGGCTAGAATTACCGCTATTATCAGCGCTTTTTTTTCTGAGAGAAACAAATATTCTATATTTTTTATTTCATAATGATGTTAGAAGAAGTTGTATTTTACGGTCCCATATTAATTATGTTGTAAGAAACCTTGAGTGACAGTTAAATTAACTCTCACTTTCATGAGAATGTACCTCTAAGTAATAAATTTCGTTAAAATAAAATAAAATTATAGTAATATAGTATATGAACACGACATTAAAAGTTTACTAAAATAAAATAAAAATAATTAATATTATAGTAATTCAATTTTCAGAGTCTGGGGTGGCGGGTTGTTAAGATCCGACACCTTGTAGTTGCGCCCCTCCTCGTCTTCAGCTCGTCCATTAGTGTTGCATCCTCGACACGAAGGTCCACAAACTCCTCCTTCATGCGGAAGGTGGGCGGAGGATGAGCGCTAGCTCTTCCCACCTCTTTTGGGATGTGCACTGCCTCCATCGGAGGATCGATTGCCACCTTCACGATTCCTCTTCCTCGCCGTAGGACTATTACCACCTTCACAATTCCCACTGTTTGATGCCAATGTGCATTGCACATTTCGTGCATTATCCGTGCATAATTCAGGCACAAGCTAGCTAATCTCTTTTGATTTTTTAATTTTATATAAAGTGTCATCTAATTCATTTTTATATTACATATTATATAGGAATTCAACTACAATAATGTAGGGAATACATAATAAGAACGAAAAATAAAATAAAATTATAGTAACATAGTATATGAAGACGACATTACATGTTTACTAAATTAAAATTTGCGCGGTGCATGCAACCATTAATCAATCAATCTTTCTTCTACTTTTTCTTTCATCTTCTTCTCAGTTTTCAGATCCGGCACCTTGTAGTTGCGTTCCTCCTCGTCTTCAGCTTCTCCTCCTCCTTCTTCTTCGGGCACTGTACGCATTCTGACACGAAGGTCGGTGAACTCCTCCTCAGCGCGAAAAGTGGGTGGAGGATGCGCACCCTTCCACCCTCTTTTGGGATGGGAACGCATGTGTCCAAACAGTGCATGCAACCACATATCAAGAAATCTTTCTTTTTCTTTATCTTTCTTTCTTGTTCTTCTTAGTTTTCAGTGTCTGGCAGTGGAGGGTTGTTTAGATCTGGAACCTTGTAGTTGCGTTCTTCTCCGCCTTCAACTCCTCCGCCTTCTTTAGGCGGCGCTGCATTCTGGACACGATGGTCGACGAATTCCTCCTCCGCGCGAAAAGTGTGCGGAGGATGTGCACCCTTCCACCCTCGTTCGAGATGCGAACGTATGTGCCCAAACAGTGCCTTTGGCGTCAAGAACTCTCTCCTACATACACTGCATTGCTCTGGATTCGGTGCGCCCTGCACTGGAGGAGGAGGATTAATTCCACCTTCGCGATTCCTCTTCCTCGTCGCAGCAGGACTATTTCTGTAGAGTCGTAGCCCTGCAGGACCAGACAAACTGCTCCCTCCAACGTGCACAACAGCTTGTGCACGCTGCATAAATCCGCTTCCACTAGAGGACGGGGAAGTATACCGCGTAAAGGCGGACAATCCCGACTTTGAGGCGCCAAAGGGCTTTCCCGTCCTCTAGGGCTAGAATTACCGCTATTATCAGTGCTTTTTTTTCTGAGAGAAACGAATATTCGATATTTTTTATTTCATTATGATGTTAGACAAAGTTGTATTTTACGGTCCCATATTAATTATGTTGTACGAAACCTTGACTGACAGTTAAATTAACTCTCGCTTTCATGAGTATGTACCTCTAAGTAATAAATTTCGTTAAAATAAAATAAAATTATAGTAATATAGTATATGAAGACGACATTACAAGTTTACTAAAATAAAATAAAAATAAAATTATAGTAATATAGTATATGAAGACGACATTACAAGTTTACTAAAATAAAGTAAAAATAAAAATTATAGTAATTCAATTTTCAAAGTCTGGGGGTAGCAAGTTGTTAAGATCTAGCACATTATAGTTGCGCCCCTCCTCGTCTTCACCTCCTCCTTCAGATGCTCCTCCTCATCTTCAGATCGTCCATTAGTGCTACATCCTCGACGCGAAGGTCCAGAAACCCCTCCTTCACGCGGAAGGTGGGCGGAGGATGAGCGCTAGCTCTTCCACCCACTTTTGGGATGTGCACTGCCTCCACCGGAGGATCGATTGCCACCTTCACGATTCCTCTTTCTCGCCGTAGGACTATTTCCACCTTCACAATTCCCACTGTTTGATGCCAATGTGCATTTCACATTTCGTGCATTATCCGTGCATAATTCAGGCACACGCTAGCTATTCTCTTTTGATTTTTTAAATTTATATAAAGTGTCATCTAATTCATTTTTATATTACATATTATATAGGAATTCAACTACAATAATGTAGGGAATACATAATAAGAACGAAAAATAAAATAAAATTATAGTAACATAGTATATGAAGACGACATTACAAGTTTACTAAAATAAAAATAAAAATAAAAATTTCCGCGGTGCATGCAACCATCAATCAATCAATCTTTCTTCTTCTTTTTCTTTCATTTTCTTCTCAGTTTTCAGATCCGGCACCTTGTAGTTGCGTTCCTCCTCGTCTTCAGCTTCCCCTCCTCCTTCTTCTTCGGGCACTATGCGCATTAATCTGACACGAAGGTCGGCGAACTCCTCCTCAGCGCGAAAAGTGGGTGGAGGATGCGCACCCTTCCACCCTCTTTTGGGATGCGAACGCATGTGTATAAACAGTGCATGCAACCACATATCAATCAATCTTTCTTTTTCTTTATCTTTCTTTCTTGTTCTTCTTAGTTTTCAGTGTCTGGCGGTGAAGGGTTGGTTAGATCTGGCAACTTGTAGTTGCGTTCTTCTTCGTCTTCAACTCCTCCGACTTCTTCAGGCGGCGCTGCATTCTGGACACGAAGGTCGGCGAACTCCTCCTCCGCGCGAAAAGTGTGCGGAGGATGTGCACCCTTCCACCCTCGTTTGGGATGCGAATGCATGTGCCCAAACAGTGCCTTTGGCGTCAAGAACTCTCTCCTACATACACTGCACTGCACTAGATTCGGTGCGCCATGCATTGGAGGAGGAGGATTAATTCCACCTTCGCGATTCCTCTTCCTCGTCGCAGCAGGACTATTTCTGCAGAGTTGTAACCCTGCAGGAGCAGACAAACTGCTCCCTCCAACGTGCACAATAGCTTGTGCACGCTGCATAAATCCGCTTCCACTAGAGGACGGGGAAGTATACCGCGTAAAGGTGGACATCCCCGACTTTGAGGCGCCAAAGGACTTCCCCGGCCTCTAGGGCTAGAATTACCGCTATTATCAACGCTTTTTTTTCTGAGAGAAACGAATATTCTATATTTTTTATTTCATTATGATGTTAGATGAAGTTGTATTTTACGGTCCCATATTAATTATGTTGTAAGAAACCTTGAGTGACAGTTAAATTAACTCTCGCTTTCATGAGTATGTACCTCTAAGTAATAAATTTCGTTAAAATAAAATAAAATTATAGTAATATAGTATATGAAGACGACATTACAAGTTTACTAAAATAAAATAAAAATAAAATTATAGTAATATAGTATATGAAGACGACATTACAAGTTTACTAAAATAAAATTAAAATTAAAATTAAAGTAATTCAATTTTCAAAGTCTGGGGGTGGCGGGTTGTTAAGATCTAGCACATTATGGTTGCGCCCCTCCTCGTCTTCAGCTCCTCCTTCAGATGCTCCTCCTCGTCTTCAGCTCGTCTATTAGTGTTGCATCCTCGACACGAAGGTCCACAAACCCCTCCTTCAGGTGGAAGGTGGGCGGAGGATGAGCGCTAGCTCTTCCACCCACTTTTGGGATGTGCACTACCTCCACCGAAGGACTATTCCCACCTTCACAATTCCCACTGTTTGATGCCAATGTGCATTGCACATTTCGTGCATTATCCGTGCATTATCCGTGCATAATTCAGGCACAAGCTAGCTATTCTCTTTTGATTTTTTAAATTGATATAAAGTGTCATCTAATTCATTTTTATATTACATATTATATATGAATTCAACTACAATAATGTAGGGAATACATAATAAGAACGAAAAATAAAATAAAATTATAGTAACATAGTATATGAAGACGACATTAATAGTTTACTAAAATAAAAATATAAATTTCCGCGGTGCATGCAACCATCAATCAATCAATCTTTCTTCTTCTTTTTCTTTCATCTTCTTCTCAGTTTTCAGATTCGGCACCTTGTAGTTGCGTTCCTCCTCGTCTTCAGCTTCTCCTCCTACTTCTTCTTCGGGCACTGTGCGCATTCTGACACGAAGGTCGGCGAACTCCTCCTCAACGCGAAAAGTGGGCGGAGGATGCGCATCCTTCCACCCTCTTTTGGGATGCGAACGCATGTGTCCAAACAGTGCATGTAACCACATATCAATCAATCTTTCTTTTTCTTTATCTTTCTTTCTTGTTCTTCTTAGTTTTCAGTGTCTGGCGGTGGAGGGTTGTTTAGATCTGGCACCTTGTAGTTGCGTTCTTCTTCGTCTTGAACTCCTCCTCCTTCTTCAGGCGGCGCTGCATTCCGGACACGAAGGTCGGCGAACTCCTCCTCCGCGCGAAAAGTGTGCGGAGGATGTGCACCCTTCCACCCTCGTTTGGGATGCGAATGCATGTGCCCAAACAGTGTCTTTGGCGTCAAGAACTCTCTCCTACATACACTGCACTGCACTAGATTCGGTGCGCCATGCATTGGAGGAGGAGGATTAATTCCACCTTCGCGATTCCTCTTCCTCGTCGCAGCAGGACTATTTCTGCAGAGTTGTAACCCTGCAGGAGCAGACAAACTGCTCCCTCCAACGTGCACAATAGCTTGTGCACGCTGCATAAATCCGCTTCCACTAGAGGACGGGGAAGTATACCGCGTAAAGGTGGACATCCCCGACTTTGAGGCGCCAAAGGACTTCCCCGGCCTCTAGGGCTAGAATTACCGCTATTATCAACGCTTTTTTTTCTGAGAGAAACGAATATTCTATATTTTTTATTTCATTATGATGTTAGATGAAGTTGTATTTTACGGTCCCATATTAATTATGTTGTAAGAAACCTTGAGTGACAGTTAAATTAACTCTCGCTTTCATGAGTATGTACCTCTAAGTAATAAATTTCGTTAAAATAAAATAAAATTATAGTAATATAGTATATGAAGACGACATTACAAGTTTACTAAAATAAAATAAAAATAAAATTATAGTAATATAGTATATGAAGACGACATTACAAGTTTACTAAAATAAAATTAAAATTAAAATTAAAGTAATTCAATTTTCAAAGTCTGGGGGTGGCGGGTTGTTAAGATCTAGCACATTATGGTTGCGCCCCTCCTCGTCTTCAGCTCCTCCTTCAGATGCTCCTCCTCGTCTTCAGCTCGTCTATTAGTGTTGCATCCTCGACACGAAGGTCCACAAACCCCTCCTTCAGGTGGAAGGTGGGCGGAGGATGAGCGCTAGCTCTTCCACCCACTTTTGGGATGTGCACTACCTCCACCGAAGGACTATTCCCACCTTCACAATTCCCACTGTTTGATGCCAATGTGCATTGCACATTTCGTGCATTATCCGTGCATTATCCGTGCATAATTCAGGCACAAGCTAGCTATTCTCTTTTGATTTTTTAAATTGATATAAAGTGTCATCTAATTCATTTTTATATTACATATTATATATGAATTCAACTACAATAATGTAGGGAATACATAATAAGAACGAAAAATAAAATAAAATTATAGTAACATAGTATATGAAGACGACATTAATAGTTTACTAAAATAAAAATATAAATTTCCGCGGTGCATGCAACCATCAATCAATCAATCTTTCTTCTTCTTTTTCTTTCATCTTCTTCTCAGTTTTCAGATTCGGCACCTTGTAGTTGCGTTCCTCCTCGTCTTCAGCTTCTCCTCCTACTTCTTCTTCGGGCACTGTGCGCATTCTGACACGAAGGTCGGCGAACTCCTCCTCAACGCGAAAAGTGGGCGGAGGATGCGCATCCTTCCACCCTCTTTTGGGATGCGAACGCATGTGTCCAAACAGTGCATGTAACCACATATCAATCAATCTTTCTTTTTCTTTATCTTTCTTTCTTGTTCTTCTTAGTTTTCAGTGTCTGGCGGTGGAGGGTTGTTTAGATCTGGCACCTTGTAGTTGCGTTCTTCTTCGTCTTGAACTCCTCCTCCTTCTTCAGGCGGCGCTGCATTCCGGACACGAAGGTCGGCGAACTCCTCCTCCGCGCGAAAAGTGTGCGGAGGATGTGCACCCTTCCACCCTCGTTTGGGATGCGAATGCATGTGCCCAAACAGTGCCTTTGGCGTCAAGAACTCTCTCCTACATACACTGCACTGCACTAGATTCGGTGCGCCATCCATTGGAGGAGGAGGATTAATTCCACCTTCGCGATTCCTCTTCCTCGTCGCAGCAGGACTATTTCTGCAGAGCTGTAGCCCTGCAGGAGCAGACAAACTGCTCCCTCCAATGTGAACAACAACTTGTGCACGCTGCATAAATCCGCTTCCACTAGAGGACGGGGAAGTATACTGCGTAAAGGCGGACAGCCCCGACTTTGAGGCGCCAAAGGGCTTCCCCGGCCTCTAGGGATATAATTACCGCTATTATCAGCACTTTTTTTTTCAGAGAGAAACGAATATTCGATATTTTTTATTTCATTATGATGTTAGACGAAGTTGTATTTTACGGTCCCATATTAATTATGTTGTAGGAAACTTGAGTGACAGTTAAATTAACTCTCGCTTTCATGAGTATGTACCTCTAAGTAATTAATTTTGTTAAAATAAAATAAAATTATAGTACTATAGTATATGAAGACGACATTACAAGTTTACTAAAAAAAAATAAAAAAAAATATTATAATAATTCCATTTTCAGAGTCTGGGGGTGGCGGGTTGTTAAGATCTGGAACATTGTAGCTGCGCCCGTCATCGTCTTCAGCTCCTCCTCGTCTTCAGCTCGTCCATTAGTGCTCACTACAGGAAATCACACATTTCGTGACGAAAATTTTCTCGACGACACAAAAATCGTCACAATTTGTTACTAAAGGCGACAAATTGTAATTTTGTCATTAAAATACTAAAAATTGTGACAAAATTTTATTTCGTCACCATTGATTATTATTTTCGTCATACATTTGTAAATTTCATGACAACATTAATAAATATGTCACGATAATAATAGATGACGATTTTAATAATAATTGGCGACAAAATTCAATGTCATAAAAAGTATATTTTCATAACGACTCAATTTTTCGTCATTAATTATTTAAAATAATCAATGACAAAAATTATTTCGTCACAATACTAATTTGTAACGATTTTAATAATAATTGGTGACGATATTCGATGTCATAAAAAATAAATGTTCGTGACGATGTAATTTTTCATCATTAATTAATCAAAATAATTAGTGACACAAAAAATATTGTCACAAAATAATTGGTGACGATATTTGGTGTCATAAAAAATATATTTTCACGACAACGTAATTTTTCGTCATTAAAAATAATTTAGTGACAAAATTATTTCGTCACAATAATAATAGGTAACAATTTTAATAAAATAATTGATGACAATATTCAACATCATAAAACTATTTAGAGTATTTTTCACGACGATACTATTTTTCGTCATTAATTATTTAAAACAATTAATGACAAAATCATATTGTCACAATAACGATGACGATATTTGACTTAATAAAACATATTTTAAGAACAGTTGTATTTTTCATCATTAGTCATTTGAACTACTCACTAACTAATTTTTTTAGTGTCAATAATAATTGTTACTATGGGATTTAATTAGTATATTAATGATTAATATAATAATAAAATATATTATCAGTATATTTATGATGAAATAATTTACACCTTCATTGTTATTTTATTTAATATTAAATTTATTCCCGCAAGATAAGGTAAAAAATAATATACACCACAAGAGTACGAGATCTTCCATTTTATTCTCAATTTCCTTATCATTTTTTTCAAGGTCATCATCATAATTCATTTCTTATCATCGTTCTGAAGTGTATTATTATACACCAATAGATACTTCAATTATATATGATTTAAGTATTAAACAATATCATAAAACAATAAGATACAATAAAGCAAAAGAGACAAGCGGATAAATAAGAAAATAATTCATTAAACAAGATACATTTATTCAAGGAGGACACATTCTCTATTTTTCTTTGTATGAACAAAATTAAGCAGATACATTTTTCACACATAAGAAGTGTCAGATAAGGGTGTTGACTGCTGACAATGAACACCACTCCCTATAAGTGAAAACAACCATCCATTAAATCCATTTTATAACAATAAATCCACAATAGGAATAGAGGCGAAAAAGTATAACTCAAGTTTTGGCTCTGTTTTGCAAAACATCTCAATTGCACAAGGCAAAATTTTAGTGTAAACACAAAACACAAGGAAAAAGAAGTGATAAAGCTCATTGAAGAAGCAGAAAATGAACTAGTCTATTTATCTCTGAATACTAATCGCTCCAATATCAAAGTCCTCCAATTAAAAAGGGGGAAATCACTTTCTAGTACATATGGGGATTCCTTACTACAATGTAGTACAATCACTTTTTAGTACATTTCACATTTACAAACAAACATTTCACATTTACACCAAATATTTCACATTTCACATTTACAAACAAACATTTCACATTTAAAAGTGGTTGTATTAAATTGTGGGGAGAAGTTGGATTTTGTATCAAAGAGTGAATAATCACATTAAAAAACATCCGCAAATTCAAAAACTGGCCAAAGATTATACTTTGTAATTCATCATTTCATCTTAAATCCTCCAGAAGTTCAATCAATATTAAATGCTACCAAAAAGGGCAATAGAAAATAAAGAAGGTTTAAATTTGAAAATTACCATTAAATGTTCTTCAATGACTAAAAGTTAACGGTAAGAGCAACTAAAGCAATCCAGCTCTCATACAAGCAATCAAAGTTCAAAGCCTGATGCAACATCAGTACTCTATAACTTTACACTGCTCTGCAAATCAATATAATGAAATAAATCTATAAACCAATATACCTTAAGGACTTAATAACCTGAAAACAATGAAAGAATTCTTAGAGAACTCTGGTATATCTGATAAAGTTTCATCAATGTTATCGTTCTTAATCAGAGCCACAATTAACTAAAACCCCAAAAATATTCTCACTAAACTAAGAAAATCATCAATATATGATGATATAACACTAGATCTCTATAAAATACCCAATTCAGTATCTAAAATCCTAGACTAACTTCGACTGAGAATTCACAAAAATGTGTGAGGTAGAGCTTATAAGAATATAGTAGCATACCAGCGAATTCAAGGAATTGTTTGGTATCAGTTTCCTTGGGAGCTGATATGATAAGTTGTCTGATTAGCTCTTCACCTGCTATGGGAAGCCAAAACCTTTGGATCCTAGTTTGACAAACACTTGCTTAAAACCCTGCAACAACTGGAAGCATCAGTCATCTGACGAATTAAAGTCACACAAAAATATGTCTTAACTGGGATATCTAATGTATAATTATATGCATCTAGCAACCTAGATTTAGTCCACAAATCTTTTGACTTTAGCCAAAAAAAAAAATGAAATTGTGATGATATTTGTAGTAAAATACTGAATTAAGTCAACAGGTGCATGCCAGATGTTTCTAACAATTACTCGTGCCTAATTTCAAAGGTTAACCAACTCATTTCAACTAATAGAAAATGATCCAGTCTGCATGAGAACTGATAGAAACAAGCAGCCACCATTAACTACTTGCATGTAGGTACATGGAAATAAAAGAAAAACAATCTAGCCTAAGCACGTCACACTACCACACTATTATTTCAAAGCATCAGTAAAAAAAATGTTCTAAGTTTTGGAACAACTATTATCAAATTATGCAAAATGGTATAACTACATCAACTCTGGTTCTGCACATATCAATGTGAACCCCTCTCCACACCAATTAAAATGAAAAATGAAAATTGATTGTAGTTGTTAGATACGTGAAAAAGTGGTGCCTAACATACCATAAAGGTCTTCAATTGTTCAGACATGAGATAGCTAGAATATGTTGACTGTATTACATCATTTCACCACAAGGTCATAACCAGAGAAATTACTTTTCAGAAGTGTTGAAGGAATAATCATCTTGCTTCCAAATTTGTTGGGGCCAAAGGAAAAATGTAAGAAATATTATTATGTGAATAAAAGAGAGAAAGGGCAACCTGTATTAAGTGCTGCAACTGAGTGCCATCTCAATATATCAGTTGAGATCATTCTTCCTTGAACTAGGAAAAGAATAAGAATGGGCAGCACCACAATACTCCATGCCAAAATTTAAGTTAGTGGTAGGACTAGGAATTCCTGCATTTGGCATGGCCACAATAATCATAGCTTGATTTGAATGTGGTGTTGATCCTTCATTCCGGGAACCATGGGAAGCAGTACTATTTTAAGATTGGCCAATTGTATCAAGATATCAGAACAAGTTCCATAAACAAAATGTACAAACCAGATTGAGATATATCTAATCCTTGATTCACGAACCTAACTTGAATCTTGCTGGCCACAAGGCTTCCTTGATTACTGCTGTGAAAGATCAACGAAATAAGGTTCAAAAGCAGCAGAAAAAAATAACATCCCATTAGTCTTGCAGAAGTAACAAGATAACTTTCTGATAGAATGAAAAGACAACCAATAAACAGAGCATTTTTCAGGACAATACACCTTTCCTGATGTATAAACAGAAAATAAGCATCCTAATGTAGAAACGGAAAATAGAACCCAAAACAACAATTTTCTTATATTTAGTTGAAAATCTTTTATATCAAAACATAGTTGAGATGACAGTTTTGGAAAGGGATGGCTCCATAAGAATATCACAAACTAAAATAATATATAGCTAATACAATTACTCAGGATATGACTATTCAAGTTACATGCTTATAGCTATAAATATGTAGAAAGTGATAGAGAATTGTTTGAAGGGAATATAGAGTGCCATTGTACACAACCAATCCATGCAATAGGCTACCGGGAAAGTGTTATAAATAAAAAGGAATTGCCGCCAATAAACTAAGACAATAACTGAAGCTTATACACATAAATTCATAAGAATACCTAACCACATATAATTATCCCTAAATTTCCCAAATTTCTTTTCCAACTGGGGTTTGAAAACCAAGGTTTAAAATTTCGATTTCAACAAATCAATTTGTGCAAACACATCCAGAATTGAGTTTAAAGGACGTTAACATAACCTTTATTTTGGAAATCGCAGGAGGCAGCAAACGTCGGGCTGAAACAATAGTGCCTGAAAAATTGGGAGAAGGCATAGACGAAGAAGGCGACATGCTCAAAGAAAATGATTTCGGCATAACTTCGAAAATCTCTAATCAAATTGAGGAGAGGTGGAGAGGTTTTGATATCCCGTAGCTGAGAGATTGGAGCATTTTGATAGGTACTAGTGTTTCACGGTTTATAAATATACAATTAATATTATTTTAGATATATTATACTAATATCTATATATATATATATAGATATAAAAATTATATTATTCAATTGTTTATTTTAATATTATAATTATAAGAATATTTACTACTCCAATTTTTATGTTTCATATCACCACAAAAAACAGCCAATTTAAAGAGGGCAAAGGCGAGGGAATTGCCCTCTTTAAGCGTTTTGGCGACAGCATAGGCGAGGGACAGTTGCCGTCGCCGAAGTGTTCCTCGCTAATTTACAGAGGGCGGAATCGCACTCGCGTATTGGCGAGGGCCAAACACACTCGCGTATGGGCGAGGGCGCGTGCCGTCGCCTTTTCCCGAGAGCGAGGCCCCTCGCCAATTTCCACTTTTCTTACCCCTCACCACCAGGCCACCATTAATTCCTTTTATTTGACCTGGGCGCGCGCATGGGGGGTCGAACTCGCAACCTCCCGGATGTGAAGAGTTTATGCGCCCCCCGTGTGCCAATTAGGCTAGGAGCTTTAGTCGTAATATTTTAAATGCATTATATATTTATCCCTTTTAATTTCTGTTTTTATTCTTTAACTCAATTAATTTAATAAATTACCAACTATATGTTATTAACTCAATTAATTATATTAGCTCAATACTTAATTAATTTAACAAAGCCCCTCATTACTAAATTTAATAACTTATATATATATTAATTAACTCAATTTATTTAACAAATCCCGTCATTAATACTAAATTTAATAATTTATACTTATGTATGTATTAACTCAATTTTATTCTTTTATTATTAATTAAGTCAATTAATTGAATAAATTACTAACTCAATTAATTTATATATTAGCTCAATACTTAATTAATTTAATAAAAGCCCTTCATTACTAAATTTAATAACTTATTAACTCAATTACCAACTATAATTAACTCAATTTATTTAATAAATTACCAAATATATGCTATTAACTCAATTCATTTATATATTAGATCAATACTTAATTAATCACACACAAGCAATATGAATTAAAACCATTAAAATAAAACATTGTCTCGTACGTTCACTTCAATTCAAGTACACAACATAAAAAAAAATCTCATACAACTTCATCAATTTTTTAAAATCCAACAAGACAACATAACTTAAAATGTATCAATCATCGACCATCAGCAGCGTCATCATCACCACCACCATCATCATCATTCCTAGCACCCTTCCCGTTACCCGACCCCCCTCTGAACTGGCTCATCATTGATGTCATCTGTGATGCCATCTCACGCGCAAACTCTTGACGTAAGCACTCCTCCGTCTGAGTGACTGATTTTGCTGCAGTTCTTCACGTAAGAGACGCTCTCTCTCTTGAATAGCCCTCTGCTCTTCCAAAAGAGCATTGTCGATGTCGGCCTGGCTAAATCGTCCAAACGACGTACCGGAAGATGTCTCACCAGGACCAGAAGTGACACGTCTGTTCTTTCCTAGTTGCCCAAGACCCTTCACGCGACCGTGAGATCTTCCAACTTTCTTCACGAACAACTCAGACATTTCCGGCAAGGGTGGGGTCTGGCTGCTGGAACCATCATCTGAAGGATCATGATCAGATGACGGCTGGGTGAGATGTGACAATTCCTCTTGCACCTGATCCTATATGTGCATATGTAAAATTTGGTTAATATACATGTCAATACAATTAAATATTATATTTAATATAATATATGTATACACTTACCAGAATATCACCCATATGGGAGTATGTGTACGTTCCGTTAGTGTAACGGTGGTAATATTCGATAATCTCCCAATCGTAAGCTGGTCGTCCCGTCCTCTCCTCTTATATTTTGAAGAACATAAAATTAAATTAATTAAAATGAACTCAAATTACTTATAATTGAACATAAATACTTACAATCCGTCTGGCCACCTCGGCTGCCCCACGAGATCCCCCTTTATGTCTAGCAAAACCGGTACCCGGGCCTCCAGGCTCTGATAGTCGGTTCTTCCGACACTGCTCGCTCTTCTTCTTTGTGTCCGGATGATTCCAGTGGCGAACCAAGTGCTCCCAGACATCGTTGTCCCAATTCAGCTTCTTCTTCTCCATCTCCCACAATCCCTTGTAGTGGTTCAACATGTCACTGTATCGATTTGCTGCTCTCTCAAGAAAGAGCCTGTACACTAATGCAGTGTCAACAGTCTCTGGATCCCACGTAACCTCATTCTGCCAAAAAAAATTGATTAATTATAACAAAATGTGAATGAATAGATATGTTACACATCATTAAATTATACCTGGAATGTATCCCACCACTGTTGAAGTACACCTGGGGATACCAAGCCGAATGTGTGTGCGCCAACCTCCATATTCCGGTACATGATATGTCTGATGGTGGTCGAGATTAGACCCGAAGGCATCATCCTGTTGTTACACATAATTAATTTGAAAATGAATAATTATGTAATTCATTATAATGAAAATTATAAGATATGTAATACTTACGCTCCACGATAGATCGTAAGACGAATACGACTCTCGTGTGCGTCTGTCGCCTGGCTGGCCGCTGTCTCGATAGACGCACGTCCGACTGGGTCCGGTATCGGTGAATCCTCCTGCGCTGGATACATGTGGGGCACCTGGGGAACCTGTGTGTAGTACGGATAGGGGGTCGATCCCTGCATCTGGGGCATCTGCATGATCCCAGTCATATCTGGCAAATAGAAACCCGGATGATTTGGTATAGGTACAGGCGGCGTCTCACCTCTACCTCTACCTCTACGTCTACCTCTACCACCTGAATCCTGCCCAGTACCAGAACCCTGACCACCAGAACCCTGACTACCAGAACCATGTCCACCAGAACGCTGTCCATGACCCCCATATCCACTCATCTGTAAAAATAAATATTAAAATATAACAATTAATAAATTAATATTCTTGATATAATAACATCTATGAACACTCAAACTGAATCATAAACATGCATTAAGAACACTGAAACCGATCGAGTCATAATCAACATTCTTTATATAATATAACATATACATGAACACTCTAGTAATATTCTTCTTCATCATCTTCTTCATCTTCATCCTCATCTTCTTGTTCTTCTTCTTCTTCTGGTTCTTCGTCTCCGGCTACGTCCATCAATGTACCGGTGGTATCAGTTAATATAACAGGATCATCATCTACTTGCACAATCATTTGATGTTCTATGCTTTCCTCTTGGAACGCGGGAACATCTGCTTCATCGTCAGTAGTGGATGACTGTTGTGCGTCCAAGAAGGATCTCGGCTTGATTTTGCATACAGTTATCCAATAGTAGACTTGCGTGGCTTGACTTGCTAGTACGAATGGATCGTACCGACCGTATCGTCGCCTCTGATGAATATCCACAAGCTTGTAGTTAGGATCAATTTTTGTACCACTGGCTGAGTTATCAAACCACTGACACTTGAACAAAACCACTTTCTTCTCGTGGTACCCCTGGTAGTCCAATTCGACTACTTCCTCGATATTCCCGTAGAAATCCTCTTCATCTGCATCATAGTTTTTTTCCCTTGATACAAACCCCACTGTTTGATGTTGCTCTAGATGCACCATAAGCCATAGTGTGAAATTTGTACCCGTTCACGTAATACCCTGAGTACGTAAGAACGTGACCAGACGGACCTGTAGAAAGATCGCAAATAAACTTGTTCTCCACGAGATTTATCTTCACCTATATAAGTCGACTCTATGTGAGATTTACGTTATTGCTATTAAATATATATATTTGTATAAAATATGACTTACAATTTCTTCAAACCACGAAGTAAATTCATTTTGTAGTCTATTGTCCGATGCAGCAGCCGAGAGATTTGGTTCAACAACTTGAAGTTGATGCATGAATAGCCTACATACGTATTTTGATTACTAAGACATCTCAAAACTAACCAATATATATTTATACTCTGGCCAGATTCACTTACTGAACATACGGCTGCACCTCATCACAATTCAACAACACGTACGTATGAGCAACTTTTTTCTCCTCATCCAAAATCCATCTCTTCTTTGGTTTCCCAAATCGCTTGCCAGGTGCCTTAAATATGGAAAATGTACCATCCACATACTGTTGTACATCTCCACTACCATCGTAATTACGAGGTAAATTGTGTATCCTCATCATAACATGATCCTCAAAGTAATGAGAACAAAAATTTGACGCCTCTCTAGTTAAATATGCATTTGCAATCGAAGCTTCAACACGTGCTTTGTTACCCACACTCAGTTTCAAGGTGCGAAGATACCTATAATTAGAATTCAAGGATCGTGATTAAGATAATAAAAACATTGAATATGATCATTATATCTTAAAATTCCTTAAAATGCCTCTCGAATGGATACATCCATCTGTATTGAACTGGACCAGTAACTTTTGCTTCATATGCAAGGTGCACAGGTGTTGGTCCCTGAACGAGTAGTGAATGGGATTAAAGTCTAGAGGGGAGGGGTGAATAAACTTTAAAACTTTTTCAAGAGAGTTGGGAACCTCTTCTGATCTCTATGTCAGCTGGACTACAAGTCTGCTGGTCTAGATGACTATAGTGATCTGATAGAAGAGATTATATGCGGAATTATGGTAGGCCTTGTTTAGACTCGTTCTTTTTGTTTCTTTTGAAAATGCCAAGTTGTTTTACTTAAGGAAAATACTCAGCTGATGCTGGTTTGAAAGTTATGGCCTTGATTTGAAGATAGTTTAAATCACAGTATGCACTATATAAGATGTATAGAAATGACAATAATGTAAAGTGCAGAAAGATAAATAACACCAGGTTTATAGTGGTTCGGATATACGATCCTACGTCCACTCTCACGTCCTAACGTGATGTTTAATCCCTTTAATTTACCAAAAATTACGAGGGCTTGTCCTTTATAGTCCCAAGGGTAGGACTTTGAGATCTGAGCAGTCCTAACTGCTACGGTCTCCACAAGTGATTGTAAGCACTTGCACTTTGCAGGGGTTCAAAAACATTAACCTTTCGGTGGGGGTTTGGGGTTTTTGAATGTTTCCAACTAATGGTTCAAGCTTATAATATGCTTAACAACTATGCCTAAATCAATGGATTTACAATATGAATACGATTCAGGTTCTTGGGTTGGATAGAAATCACTTAAGAGCTAAGGATGTTCTTATGGATTCTGGCTCTTGGAGAACTCTTAAATAGTATGACTTTTTGCTTGATTGCTTGCTTAGCTTGTTGAATTCTCTCGTTGTGACTTCGTACTTGTGATTTCTCATCCTCTTGTATTTATAGTGGTGATTGCTTGCAACTAGCCGTTGGAGTTGACTAGCCGTTGGGGCAATCTTTCCATGTTGGCTTGATTCCTTGATTCCAGCCGCTTGATTTCTTCAATCCTGGGATCATGTCAATCTTCTAAGTAAGGTAAGTCTTCATTCAAATTACAAGATGACTTTGGGAATCAGCCGAGTCCTGGACGAGCACTTAGTCTTCTGATCTTCACTACTAGTCTTCTGACTACTCGTCTGGCCTTGTGCTTCTGTCTTCTGATATCAGTCGAGTAGAACTCTTCTGATCTGTTAAATACTTGTGTTGTATTAGGGCCATCTTCAGCTTGGACTCCATCAGATAAGTAGGTATACAAGCACCTTAACTTATCTGGCCTTCATGGATCTTCTAGTCTTCATGTCTTCTACTCTTCTCATCTTGAGGGAGCGCATGTAAGCCGGGATTGTGCTAATCAGCTGATATACATACAGTTGATCACACAAGACTAGTCTAAGCTGTTCTATACAAAGTCAGCTGATCCTATTACATTTATAAACTCTAAGTGTTTTGCCCATCAAAACTATTCTAACATCAAGTGGGGCTTAGGGTGAATTTTCATCCCAACAATTTCCCCCTTTTTGATGAAGCCAAAACTATACTTGATAAATGCTCTTAATGAGATAAGAGTTTATAAATTTCTTAAACACTGAAGTATCTGATGAAGACAATGAGAGTTTGTCTTGTGAGCAGAAAGAACTGAAACTTGAATATATATGGAGCTTTTACAGATTACAAGTGATAGTTTCTTTAAACTTCTAAAGGGTCTTCATCAGGTCTTCTGATCTTCAGATGCGGAAAGCAAGATACAGACGAGCTCGAACTTCTTCCATGTGCTGCAGGTCTGTAACATTCTCCTCTTCGTAGATCTTCTCCAGAATCCTTTTGACTTCAATCCAGTCTGTCCTTCCGGAGCCCAGAGTGGGAGGATCCCATTTAGGTTCTTCAGGAGTTAAGATTCTGCAGTTGTCAAGTTCTTTGGCTGTCTTGACTACTTCTTTCCAGAACTCTTGATCTTCAATGTTCATGAACTGATTGAACTGGAAGAATTCATCTTCATATGTTGGGAGAGGGCCAAATTTTCTTACTATGTAGTGTTGAATTTGCCACTTCTTCTTAAGGGGATACCACTTTGGTAGCTCATCTTGAAGGGCTAAATAATCCACATAATTGCTATCAAACACCAGGACATTATCTTTCAATGCCAGGGCATTTTCTTTCAATGCTTTGTCCTTGAGAGCTTTCCTGAGTTTGGCTATTTTTCTTTCAAATTTGGCTTTGACTGCCTTCGCATCTTTTAGCTTCTTCTGCTTAAGCTCTTGAGCTTCAAGCTCTTTTCTTTTCTTCAGCTCTAAAGCCTCTTTCTCTTCTGCAGTAGGCTCTGCTGGAGCTGACTTCTTGCTTGACTAAGCTTGCTCATCTGCCTTTCTTTTCCTTGTCATCCTCTTCTCAGGAACTTGTTCTACAGAGGCAGTGATCTGTAGACTCTTGACAGTAGGAGCTTGAGTGGGAGCTTGGGTGTCTTCTTGAGCAATTTCTTTGCCTTTGCCTTTGCCTTGCCTGCTCTTGATTTTGCTTTTTAAGCCACCCAAGGTTTCATTCAGCTCATCTTGAGATACTATCATTACAGCTTGCTGTGCAGTAGTCTTCTCTAGAGCTTTTATCAATACATCTTCCCCCTTTTTGGCTTCAGCAAGTGCAGCCGCAAAAGGCTTCATGGCATTCAGTATTTCCACTTTCAAAGTTTGCTGCAGGGCCATAGCATTGACTCTGCCAACATGGGTCAGATGAGTGATGCTGTGTTCTAGGACCTGAGCATGAGATTTGGAGGAGGAGGTAGCTTCGAGTTTAGCTGTAAGTGCTTCCAATTTGGCTGCTGTCTCCTTCAGCTGCGTCTGCAGTTTCTCATTGTCTTCTGCAGCTGACTTAAGAAGGGCTTGACCTTCAGTAGCTCTTGCTTCAGCATCATCGAGTTTGGTTTTGTAGGAGCTTTCCAAGCGATTAATCTCATTCGCATAGAGATCAGTAAACTTCTTGGTCCTATCTGCTGATTTCTTCATTTCGAAGTTGAGATACTCCTCTAGCTGATTATGAAGTGCCTCACCAAACTTGTCGTCTATGTCAAGAATTTGTTCGGTGAGACGAGTCTTCTGCTCATGAATGGCCTTTTCTACAAATCTGGCCAGCTGCATGCCTAGCCCTTTGTTGAAGTGTGTGTCGATTGCTTCTTTGACTTGAGCACACACATCTGCTCGAATATCAATAGATGAAGTAGAGGGTGAGGCAGTACCTTGAGCTTCTTGGGGAAGTATAGGAATGACAGGCGGATTGTAGACAGCTAGGGCCATTCCCTTTTCTTCTGCAGTGAGATAACCTTCTTGAAGAAAGTCTGTTGTAACATCAACCAGACGAGAAAATAATTGACCGTTCCTTTGATGAGGTTGATAGATGAAGTGATCAAGCTCATGCTTAGGAAAGAAGTGAGAGGGAACAGACACCACTTCTCTTTCCTTTGCTTCATTCTCATCTGTGAGGATTCCTAGAATCCTTTGGCATACCTTGGTCAGAGAGTCTGTGGGCAACAGCTCAGTGAATGAACTGACTTGAGCAACCTCTTTTTACTCCATTTCCCAGTCGAGGAAGTTAGCCTTTCCTCCCATTCCCTCCATGACTTCAATGAGGTCATCCACATCATCTCTTCGGAGCTCAATCCAGGTACAGACTCTTAGTACTTGTTCAAACTGAACTGATTCCTCATCAATACTAGGAATAGTAGACTTGAGCAGGTTGGCTGTCTTCACCCTCGTTATCTTCTCTCTTGTGCACATAGGATAGTGCACCATGCTGTACTGAGGTTGAGAAGGGCCTGTTTGATCCAGGTCTGCTGGTGCCAAGGCTTCTGGTGTAGATGGGGTAGTGAGAATAGAGGATTGAGTGGGAAGTGCATTTTCCTTTGCTGTGTGAGTATCAGCAGGGATTTGGGAAGTGATATGTTCAGGGTGAGAGAGATATTGACCTTCAGTAGGTTGAGTATCAGCAGGGGTAGGCAAGTGTGACTCAAGTGTTGTTTGAGGTTGTGCTTGTTCCTCTGCTGTGTGAGTATCAGCAGGGATTTGAGTATCAGTGTTTGAAGGTTCAGATGGGTTGGAATCGTCAGAAGGGTTAAATGATGCAATAGGGGCTATACTCATGGGAGTAGGAAGCCTGGATTTTTTTGTCTTTTTGGTGAAAGGGGAATTGTTCTTCTTTCTCTTCTGACCCTTTGACAATTTAGAAGGCGAGATAGTGAGAGAGGGATTAGAAGTACCTGCCTTTTTTAGAGGAGAGGCAGTGGGAGTGGCATCTGAATCAGATGGGGAGATGAGCCCAAATCTGATCAGGATTCTGCGTTGTGCTAAGGTCTGATTATCATCATCATCGTCCTCAGTAGCTTTCTTTTGAGCCTTTTCTTTGGAGGGCTCCTCTTCTTCTTCAGCAGAGTCATGAACAGACTCTTCTGCTTTCTCAGCAACATCCTTAGAGGATGTTTCAGCCATTTTCTTCTTCTTTTCCTCCTTCAGCCTTGCTGCCTCAGCAAGGGCCTCCTTTCTCAAATAATACTTGGAGGTGTGGAATGTCTTATGAGGACCCATCTTGTACTTCTTTGGTAGTACTTCGGGAAGAATAACACTCAGCTTGTTGACAAAGCTGACAGTTGATGTCACCTTCCATTCTCTTGATTGGAGGTCCAATGTAACCTTCTTGGCCTCAAGAGCAATCCTATTCAAGAATAGCCCTTGTCAATCTCCATCAATCTAATCCCAGATTGCAGCCATAACTCTAACCTTCAAAGTAGTAACAGCATCATGGCTAAAAGTGTTACCAAGCAACATTTTGACTGCAATGTCCATGAAGGTTTGGAATTTGGGGTCGAGTTGTGATTTCTTCAGTCCAGAGGCATCCTCAGCCTTGACCCTTCCACCAGTAAACATCTCCATATACTCCTTTTCTCTTCCCATAATGTAGGTAGAAATGTCTATCTCTCCCCTTGATAAGCCGAACAATTCTTGAAGGATCTCTCTTGAGATCTCAACTCTGTGTCCACCCATGACACTTTCAACATGAGAATCCATCATCACTGCGTTTGCGTAGAAGGTCAGCACATCTTGTTCATAAACATTTGTTGGTGCTGCTTCTAGAAAATCACGAAGGTTGAGATTGATGCAGCGAAGAAGGATCTCCTTGTTCGCAGGTGTATGTTAGCCCTTGAAAAACGGAGCATTCTCAGTGAAAACTTTTCCTTCCTTAGACCACTTTTGTGTATCTAGAGTGCCAGTACTCTTGGTCATCTCGTCGTAGATCTTGATGATCCCCATTCTCGATGTTGAGTCTTAGAGTAGGAATATTTAGAAAATATATTCAGGACGAGAGTGATTTGAGAGTAATTGAGTATTGTGAGCGGAAGGGGTTTGGAAGAGGTTTAAGGGTTTGTATATATACTCCAGCAAAATCTTGAGAGATGAACAATCTAACGGTCAGATTCGATTCAAGTTTGGAGTAGAGCCCAAGAATTCCTTCTTTGATTCCGCCTCGTTCCTTTAATTTTGCCGGCTGAATTTGCCATCTGTCACTCGATGATTTGTTGGCAAAATAGTAATTGAGTACTAATGACATCATTACGACAAAGTGGGATAGCTCAAGTGGTTAGAGCACCACTACCTAGGCCTTAGGTCCTGGGTTCGAGTCATGGGGAGGGGAAAAAAAAGGGATGGGTATTTAACTTCCATCAAAAAAAAAAAAAAACTAATGACATCATTACCAAAAATAGTCGTTGTGACTAAATTTTAGCAAGAATTGATCATCAAGCCCGTGTTCTATAAGTGAATTTCATTCCTTATATAGGCCAATTTCCTTAATTACATTCAGGAATAAATCTAGAATGAATTACATGATCAAAGATAGTCATTATGTTCTGTTGGGATATGAATCCTAGAACAAATCCTAAATGATGAATAAAAGATAAAGAAGATAAAGTTTTGATAAGCCAAAAGAAGACTTGAATATTTTCTAAGTGTTGACTGATCTAGTCTAGTTAAGTTGAAGTCATCTTGTACAGATCAGTAGAATTCAAAAGACAAGTACTAGTTGTTTTAAGAAGCAAGTATTATTAAAAGATAAGTACGATTTATAAGTACTTCATATCTGTTCATATATGGTTACATTGATTAGGTTGGTACTGAGCTATTTGTGTGTTGTATAGAGCTCATGTTTTTATATGTAATAGATAGATTCATTGTATAGCTTATAAGTTGACTAAGCTTGTATTATAAAAGCTTAATGTAATGTAATAGTCTTGTTAGGTTAGATGATAGGACTAGATTAGTTCTATTGGAAGCATACTGCACAAGTCAAGTAGAAGACGCAGACTACTACTACTGGACAAGACAGGTGCGCAACTTACACAAAGACAGGTCAACTTAAAGTTAGTTAAAGAAACGCGTATTGAAGATGAAATTGAAGAATTAGTTATGGAATAACTAATTAACTGAAGAAACGCGTGGAAGGATAAAAGAATCAGTTACAAGTTAGTTTTCAAGAAAGGTTGTTACACAACTGAAAGTTCTTGGATTTGAAGTCTATAAATACCCCAAGGTATTCGTTGGTTAAAGACTACTGATTACTGAAGATATTGAGAATTACTACTTACAAACGTTATTGAAGATTCAATTGAAGTTTACTCTCAGAGTTGATTGAAGTTCAGAAAGATAGCCAGAAGACAAGTGAAGAATCAAGAAGGCTACTGCTGAAAATCAGAGAAGTTTTTAGTTTTTGTTTTATTATTTTCAAGGTGCTAGATACTTGTAAAATTTCTAGTAAGATCGTAGACATATCTGGAGGTATAGTCTGTTGAAGATCTAAGTCTTCTTCTTGGGACTTTAAAGACAGGAACATACACTTGTACTCGATTGGAAGAGTTTTAGTGGAAACATCACAACTGGGTTTGTGAGAGTGGATGTAGACAAGTTGTCGAACCACTATAAATCTTGTGTTTGATTTACTTTACAGTTTTGATTGTTTAAATTGATTAATTGGTTTAACTACTTAACTGATCTAGACTAGTTGAGTATAGAACAGAGTTCTCGAATCTAAGTTGAGTATAATCTTGAATTGGGCTCATTATTAATTTCGTATTCCGCATATTGTACTTTGATATTTCGAAAGAATTTTGAAAAGTCTATTCACCCCCCTCTAGACATTTTCACTAGCTTACTCGTTATTAACTCAACTTTGGGACCTACAAGTGGTATCAGAGCAGTAGTTTACGAACTGCTGTTTCTTGATAACCGACTCAAGACTTAGGGTGAAGTCTTGGTCCTTGACTGTTCTTGTATACGTGTTCTTGATCATATTCTTGTATCATCTGTGTTTCGTGCTCCCTGTTCTTGACTTATCTGTTGTTCTTGATCATAACTCTACTTAGCACTTATTTCTTGAAATCATGTCTCTTGAGATAAGCGCCAACAAACTACCTAAGTTCCAGGTACAGGATTACGACTATTGGAAGCTAAGGATGGAAGCCATCTTCAGCTCCACTCACGACTTAATGATCTCCGTCGTCACTGAAGGTCCAATTGTGACCATGATCCCCAATACTGCTGCCCTTGATCCAAATCAACCAGTGGGTACTCTCGTCAAGAAACCAAGGTCAGAACTAACCTCTGAAGAAATGAGACAGAATAATTTGGATAGCTTGGCCAAGAATTACATCTTACACACTCTTCCTAACGAGTATCTGGGAAAAGTGTTAAAATGTAAAACTGCCAAAGAAATGTGGGATCGCTTAGCTATCATTTGTGAAGGGACATCCCTAATCAAAGAAAGCAAGCTTTCCACTGCAGTCCAAAGATTCGAATCATTTCATATGAAAGCTGGTGAAACAATAGACCAGTTGGATACTCGTTTTACTAAAATCATGAATGACTTGGAAGTCCTTGGTAAATCTTATACTCCACGTGAAATCAATCTTAGGATTCTCAAAAGCCTTGATAGTCGATGGAAGATGGTAAAAATGCTTGTTAAGAATACCCAAGATATAGACGTATGGACAGCAGAGACTATGTTTCAAACTCTAAAGGCTCATGAGTTTGATCTAGACGAAGATGAACCCATAGTAAGTAGTGACAGAGAACATGCTGTATCTAAGAACGTTGCTTTTAAGGCTAGTTCGTCTAAGATAGACAGGTCTAAGACTAAGACTAGGTCTGCTTCTGTGAAAGACGAGTTAGAAACTGATCTTAGTCTGAAGGATCAGGTAAGCCTCATGGTTAGAAAGTTTGATAGGCTGAATAAACGTTTCGGAAGATATAAGAAGTTCTATAGAGAGCATAGAGGGTCTGCTTCTAAGAACTCGTCTGAGACCAGACAAGACCGAAACTCGTCCGAAAGGAGAGACGAAGTCTCGAAAGGTAACAGACAAGATAGAGAGTCTGATAGTAGGAAGATTACTCGTTCTGATAGACGTGATAAACGAAGGAACAACTCTCCTATTAAAAAGGCTACTAATGATCTTGTGTGCTATAACTGTGAGAAACCAGGTCACTACATATATGAATGTCCGGACCTGAGTACTGATGATCGAGAAGAACGCAAAGCACGAAGAGAAAGAAGATACAACCGTGGCAAAAAGGCAATGATGGCCAATGATGACTCTGACTCTGACTCAGACGAGTTGCCATCATCCTCATCTAGCTACCCGTCTGAACCAGATCACGATGAAGCATTCATAGTTGATGATGGTCTATGCTTCATGGCTAAAATCGACCAAGAGGTATCATCTGTTACTTCCTTTCAATCATGTGATGAATCAGATTCTGATGAAAGTGACACTGCCAGTAGCCAAGTAGGGAGTAGTCTTCAGCACTCTACTAGTGCAGTTGAAGACGACCTCCTACTTGCCAACAAGGCATTCATTGAAGTCAGTGACGAAAACATCATCTTAAGACAAGAAATCATTGATCTTAAGGAAGCTCAGTCTAAAGTAGATCCTAATATAACAGTCCTAAATGAACGCTTGCAAGAAGAGTTGAGACAACTCAGAGAGAAGTGTTCATTGACAGACAAGTTGTATCAAGACCTACTTAAGACACACGCTACTGAGAAACATGAATTCAATGTGTTACAAAGTAAGCTCAAAAAGCTTGAAGAACGTAATAAGTTCTTAGAAACCGAGGTTGTCACATTAGACCTTAAACTTACTGACCTGGTTAACTCATCTAAGGTTAACCTTGAATTGTCAGATAGGTATAGGGCTCCTGCTGACAAGACAGGCATAGGTGCTGAGACACCCAGCTCGTCTACTCAAGTTCCTAAGAACCCTACTATTTTCATCTCAAGCTCTTTGACTAATGATAAAGGAAAAGAACCATTGATATACGATATTGACACTCCATCAAAAGGTACTGTACCAAAACAAGCTCAAGTTAACATTCCAATTACCAAAGGTGGTAAAAAGAAAGTTAACAACAAGCCTGTTCCGTTTAAGACAAGTCAACAAAGGACTAGGAATCGTGGACGACCAAATCAGGTCAGATACGAGGACTGGTATCCTGAGGAGACTAGTACTAGACAAGTACAGACTAGACGACAAGAGTCAAGACCTCCTTTCATAAGGCAGTCTCAACTCTACTCGTCTAGACCTAGATAGGAAGGTCCAAAATATCGTACACAAGCTGTTCTATATCCTCCACCTTTGTCATATGATATCAAAGGAGAAGAAAGACCTAAACATGTCTATAAACCGTATGGACCTAATGCATACAAACCTTACTCTGACTATCATAGACAAGTGCCTGCTCAAGTAGAGATTAAGTCAAAAGGCTATCTCCAAAGAGTAGACCCGAACTCGACTGATAGGCCAGATAAGGACAACAAGGTCTTATTTTGCAACAAATATGGTCGAAAGCTTAAAAGGTCAAACTTGTTCAGGACTCCAATGTACATTTGGATACCATTGAACTCGACTAACCCCCAAGGACCCCACTAAACAAGGAGGGTACCTAAATTATGTAATATCATCTATTGCAGGGTCGACTCGATCTATACAAGAAAGGTGGCTCAACAGGAGAAACTTGGTACATAGACAGTGGCTGTTCGCACCACATGACTGGTACCAAGACTCTCTTATCAAGCTACCATGAGCAAGAAGGACCAAAAGTGATTTTTGGTGATAGCTCCATTGCTGTTACTAAAGGATTTGGTTACATTCGGAATGGTGACATAGAAATTCAAGATGTCTCGTATGTTGAAGGCTTGAAATACAATTTACTCTCTGTTTCACAATTTTGTGATCGTGGATACAAGGTGCAGTTCAAGAGTCAGAAATGTGAAATCATTGACAAAAGAACTCACACAGTCTTACTGGTCGGTATTAGACAAGGAAGTGTGTACATAGTAAACTGGAACAGTTGTCCGAGGGACACCTGTCTACTTACTAAGAATCCTAAAGAACTTGGCTGGCTCTGGCATAGACGCCTTTGTCATCTAAACTTTAAGGTTCTTAATAAGATAGCCAGAGACTACCTTGTGGAAGGTATTCCCAATGAAGTCTACTATAAGTCACATGTATGCACGTCCTGTCAAAAAGGTAAACAGGTAAAGGGTTCTTTTAAATCTATTCCATCCCTCTCAACCAATAGAGTTCTTGAACTTCTACATATGGACTTACATGGCCCAATAACTCCTCCAACTTTGAACGGTAGAAGGTACACACTTGTTGTGGTAGACGACTATTCTAAATTCACTTGGGTAGTCTTCTTACACAAGAAGAGTGATACACAAACACTTTTGCCTGAGCTGTTGAAGAAGTTACAGGTTGAGAAGAATCAGTCAATTGTCAAGATCCGTAGTGACAAGGGTACTGAATTCATTAACTGCTATATTAAAGAATTTTGTTCTAAGCGTGGCATCCAGCACCTTACTAGTGCAGCTAGGACACCACAACAAAATGGAGTAGCAGAACGAAGGAACAGAACTCTTAAGGAGGCCTGCAGGACCATGCTGACAGAGTATAATACGCCTCAGAAATTTTGGGCAGAAGCTATCAACACTGCATGCCACTCACAAAATAGAAGTGCTATCAATAAAGCACTAGGTAAGACGCCCTATGAGGTATGGAAAGGTAGAAAACCCAGAGTTTCATATTTTCATATATTTGGATGCAAGTGTTTCATCCATAACAATGGGAAAAGCAAGTTGAATGCATTCGATGCTAAAGCAGACGAGGGGATATTCTTAGGATACTCCTCGACTAGCAAAGCATTTAGAGTATTCAACTACTCAACCCTTTGTGTGGAAGAAACACCACATGTGGTTTTCGAAGAATCTCAACAGGACGCGTCTACCAACAAGATCAGTGAGAAAGCTACTGAGCTAATTGTCGAATCAGACAAAGACTCAGAGGTATATGAATCCGTTCAAGCATACAATCCATTCATAAAAGCTCTCGAGTCAGATGACCAGAAGAAGGTGAGTGCTCAAGGTAACTCTACTAGACCAGTTGACATACCTAAACTAGTCGACTCGTCTACTCCCATTAAATCTTCTGATGATAATGATGTTGACATGCATGATGCTGTACATGATATAGATGATAGTATCATTGTTAAGAATAGAAATAGATGGAAATCAGCGCATAATACTGAAAATATTATTGGTGACTCTACTGTTGGTGTTAAGACTAGACGACAACTCTTTGAGTCGCAAGAACAATCTAGTCCATCTCTGTTTTGCTGGTGTTGTTTCCTCTCATCTATCGAGCCTAAAACCATTAATGAGGCATTGGCTGATAGTAATTGGATCATTGCTATGCAAGACGAGTTGAATCAGTTTGTTCGAAACGACGTCTGGGAACTTGTCGATAGACCAAAACATCATAATGTAGTTGGCACTCGATGGATTTTCAAGAATAAGAAAGATGAGAATGATGTAGTTGTTCGTAATAAGGCTAGACTAGTCGCCCAAGGCTATTCACAAGCTGAAGGCATAGATTATGATGAAACATATGCTCCTGTTGCTAGACTAGAAGCCATTCGATTGTTTCTTGCATATGCTGCTTACATGAAATTTACTGTATATCAAATGGATGTTAAAAGTGCATTTCTTAACGGTATTCTTGTGGAAGAAGTATATGTTGAACAACCCCCAGGTTTCGAAGTCAAAGGTAATCAGGTATACAAATTAAAGAAGGCCTTATATGGACTAAAGCAAGCTCCAAGAGCCTGGTACGATACTCTTTCTCAATTTCTATTAGAAAATGGTTTTACTAAAGGCAAGGTAGACAGAACCTTGTTTAGAAGACAAGAAGGGAAAGACATTTTACTCGTCCAAATTTACGTAGATGACATCATTTTTGGTTCACCTAACAAAGAGCTGAGTGAAAGTTTCTCAACACTCATGCAAAGTAAATTTGAGATGTCTATGATGGGTGAAATGAATTACTTTCTTGGACTTCAAGTAAAACAGACCCCTGAAGGGATTTTCATAAATCAAGCAAAGTATACTAGAAATCTTCTAGACAAGTATGGTATTAAGACATGCAAGTCTGCTGGCGTTCCTATGCTACCTACATACAGAATGGACCCAGACGAACAAGGTAAGTGTACTGATCAAACTCATTACCGTGGTCTAATTGGTTCATTACTCTACTTAACTGCTAGTAGACCTGATATTGCATTTTCTGTTGGAGTATGTGCTCGTTTTCAAGCTAACCCAAAAGAGAGTCATATGGAAACCACTAAAAGGATATTGAAATATTTGAAAGGAACCATCAATCGTGGTATATGGTATCCTTCGAATGATGATTTATCTTTAAGTGGCTACTCTGATTCTGATTTTGGTGGTTGTAGAATAGATAGGAAATCTACATCTGGTTCTTGTCAATTCTTAGGCACAAAACTCATTTCATGGTTTTCGAAAAAGCAGACAAGTGTTGCTACCTCTACTACTGAAGCCGAGTATATGGCTGCTGGTAGTTGCTGTAGTCAATTATTATGGCTTATTCAACAGCTTAGAGATTATAATATTTGTGAATCAAATGTTCCTATATTCTGTGATAGTAATAGTGCCATTGCCATTACACAAAATCCTGTTCTGCACACACGTTGTAAGCATGTTGATGTGAAACACCATTTCATACGTGATCATGTAGAAAAGAAGGATATTCGCATGGAAAAGATTCATACTGATTTTCAAAGAGCTGATATTTTCACAAAACCATTAGCTGAGGCTCGATTTCATGAATTATGCATCAGTTTAGGACTTATTGATCTTGATCCTACTAGTATATAGCAATGCACTAACCAGACAGGTACAATCCTAAGAAGAAAGGAGAAATAGACAAGTTACCACAAAAGAGCAGAGCACTCGTCTACTCACTCAACAGACAGGTATACAAGGTCAGACAAGTTGACCATCCAACCCGATGAGGAAGCTGGTAAAGCTGAGGGTAATACTAAGGGAATAAACATTTAAGGGGGAATCCTTGATTTCTTAAAGATCCTTATGTTGACTCTTTAGTTTGGTAACAGTCATCTTGTTTGAACCTTGATCATTGACTTAGATTGATATTCATTATTATTTATCCTACTCGACTACCTGTAATACATCTAATCTGTAGTGCAAGAACAAGACAGGTACATATAATCGTTTGATGATCCAAAGTAGACAAGCACAATCGAAGGGGGAACTCGTCTTGTGCATACCAGTCTACTCGTCTGTTCTGGATAGACACGAACAGACAAGATAAGTGTTCCTCTGATATAAATATTCTAAGTGTTTACACAAAACGAATTAAGTATATATATGTCATTTGAATATTGAAAGTTTGAAAAACCTAGAATTGGATGTATACACTCCATTTAATGAGGTGTATATAACTAGTTCGCGCCAAAAACTCTACTTTGCTAGGTTAGAGGAATACACTCCTCTATTCTACCAATAGATGAGGCGGATTTCAAATTTCCCAATACTAAATCACATAATTTTCTCGATTCCGCCAAACTGAATTTCTAAAGCCTTTCATATCTAACCATTGGATTAATACTTCAAATCTCAACCATTGAACTCAAATGTTTAAAACCCACTTTACTTGTTCTCAACTGCTCACGATTTCAGTTTCTCTTGATCTCATAACTTCTCAAGCACTCAAACCTCTTCGAAATTTCTTGATTTTCATAACCCATTATACTATGTCTATCGTTTCTATGTTCGACGCTCGAACTAACATGCAAGCTAGGTTTGATCTCGGTAAGTACATTACCGAAGGAAGAGTGCATACAGAAGGATCGGTATTTTTCAAAGGGAATCACACTGAAGACAACAAGGAAATATTGATGAAATGCTTCAGATGCGGTTTGAGACCATATTTGGAGGCATTTCCTGAGGTTGTTCTTGAAGAAGAAGTGTTGGAGTTTTATGCTACTGCAACTAGACAGGGCGACTCAATTGAAGCTTTTATTGGAAGAAGGCGAGTGGAGATTACTAGAGAATTTCTAACCGAATCGCTGAAACTACCATCTGGATCGATAGATATCGAGAGATATGCTGAAGGTCGAGAGTTGAGGTACCTAAGTATTTTCTGCGGAAGAAGGCTGCAGTTGAAAAGCGATGGAAAGGTTCCTGTGGTGAAGAAGAAGGAGCTTCTGGAAAAATACAAAACTCTTCTTGATATTGCATCTAAAATGTTGCTAGGAGTTACTGGGAGTTTTGACTCTGTGACGCCCCAGAAAGCAAGGATTATGGCTGTGATTTATGATGGAATCACGGAAGGAAACTGGACTAAACTCTTCTTGGATAGATTGATGTACTACAAGAAGTTTGTGCAAGTTGATACCAGTTCAGCCAACTGGGTTGTTTCTGCAAATGTTAGTTTTGGAAACAAGTTAAGTATCATCCTACCCATTCTATTGCCAAACAAGACAAGTTGGAGTAAAGGCAAGCCGTTTCATCCTCTAAAGCATTACTTGAAGAAGGAAGCTCTGGCTAAGCAAGCTGCTGCTAGGCCATCTGCTCCTAGGCTAGTTGAGGTAAATCCTATGGATGTGATGCCGTATGGTGGGTCATCTAGTTCTTCAGAAGACGAGTCTCATGATGAAGAATCGGAAGAGGTTGGAAAAGGAGAGTCCGGTGCAGATGACTCAGAAAAGACTCAGTCAGATGGAGAGTTGCTACAAGAGAAAGAGTCGAGTGAACAAATTCCTGAAATGTACACTCTTGTAAGAGTCGGATCGCCTACTCGTCCAGACGAGTTGAGTACACAGGTTGGTACTTCTACTCAATCTGTTTCATTTCCTCTCTCTCTCCCGTCTACTTCTGTTCGAACCAAGGCTAGATCACACCGATCTAGGCCTAGACCTATTCCCTCAACCTCGCAAGTGCTGACAGCATATCCGCTGAGGGCCAGCCTACCCGAAAACACTCCTAAATTAGATACAACTGATACTCCTACAGTTGTCATACCAAACCAAGCCACATCAAAGCCCGTTGAAACCAGTGCTTTCACACCCTCTCCCTCACCAGAATATGGTGAATCCCTCAACCCATCTACTGCAGACAAGACGCCAGTTGCCACTGCAACAACTGAGTTAGAGACCCCATCTACTCAGGACCCATCTGCTGTTAGATTTAATTCCCTGGTTTACTATCCTATGTGTTTGAGAGAGAAGCGTATTCGATCTCGAATGACCAGAAATCTGAAGAGGACGCTCTCAACTATCGAAGTAGACTATGAGTCCGAACAGTTTGAAATTCTTGTAAGGATATGCACCTGGTTTGCCCTTAAGAAGTCCTCCACTGATGATCTTTTCGAAGTTATTCAAGGAATGGGAGGAATCTCCAATTTTTTGGATTGGGAGATGGAACAAAAGGAGCACAGTGGTGTAAAGGATCATTCCGAATTATTTCCGCCAAGAGCCTTGGTTGATCTTGTAAAAAGGCTATTAAAAATTCCTGATGGAATCTTGGTTGAAGAGTTCTCGTCTGATATTGGAACTCAGACTGATCTACTGGAAGAGGAGTTGAGAGCTGTAACAGTTGAAGCTGGAATTCAAACTTCAGATCAGTCAGAAGATGAGTCTGAAAACTCTGATGATGATTCTTTCAATTTTGGAGTAGAAGATGATGAGTTCATGGACGCCGAAATGTTTACAGAAGATGAACTTGTTGAGAAGGCTCAAGAAAAGGGTGTTACTGAAGCTCAGTCATCTACTCAAGGTTTTTCTGAAGGATATCTTGTTGAGTTGAAGTCGGACTTGAAAGATGTTGTTCATTCCGCAATAGACGAGTTTTTGCAATCAAAAATGAAGGCTGTGTTGATAGAACAGAATAAAACACTCGTTGACAGTTCCAGAGAGTTATTTATTGGAGAAGTCAACAAGTTGGACTCAACTTTCAGAGCGGAGTTGACTGCTGAAGTTGAAAGATTTTTACAGAAACAAGTTGAAGTTTCTGAGAAGAGGTCTATCTCATTTGCTAGATCGTTGGCTGAAGAATCTGGCAAAATGGAACGTCTTTACCGAGTTAAGATTGAGATAGCGGATGAGCAGAGGAGAGAAGCACAAGCTCAGTTGGTGAAGTCTCAAGCTATTCTCTCTGAGTTAACACAGCAAAACACTCTACTACGTCAGTCAGCTACTTATTTCAAAGATGAGTTGGTCATTAACTCACAGAAGTTAGAATCTACTGCTGATCGCCTGGACAAGATGAGTCGGGATAAAACACATCAAAGGCAGATAGAGCTAGCTACTGAAGCTATGAAGGAAGCACTTAAGGAAGAAATGACTCGATTTACTAGTCTATTCACTCTTAAGGCAAGTGATGAAGCCAAAAAGGGGGAAGAGAAGACAAGTAGAGTTGAAGTAAAGTCAAGTGCTGAACCAGAAGAAAAGGATGCTGCTACTGCTATACAAGAGCTAAGGAGGCCAAAAAGGAGGCTAGTTAAAACGGCAGAGCTAGAGCAAGCTGAAGCTGATGAACTTAAAAGACTGGAGAAAGGAAAGAATGTTGCGTCTCCAGAAACTGAAATTCAGACTAGACGAGTTAAGAGGAAGCTGAGTATTGAAGAACCTACTGCTGCTGCTACAGTTGAAAAGAAGCAAAAGATTGTTGATCCTAATGATGAAAGTCGTTATGCAAGCAAGAAGAAAATAGAAAAACATATTGAAAGACTGCAAAAGCTGAAGATAAATGAAGAAGAGATGGAAGATCAGTTCATTGACTACTTCATTGACAAAGAGCATAGACAAGAATGGCTCAAAGTGAAGAGGCAGTGGGAACTTGATCATTGGATTGTTCGAAAATATGGTGAGTCTGAAAGTCCAGATGAGTTGTATGTCATGTTTGACAAATTCATGGAGGGACAGAATAAATTGCTTTGGAATTTGGTCATGAGGATATCAGCTGCTGCAAATTTCAACATTCTGATACCGACCTTTCCAAGATGGAAGACTCCTATGACAAGCTCAGGAAAAAGAGTTGATCTGAATCAAATTAAGAAGTTTGAAGAAGAACTGCTAGATAAAGAGAAGATTGAAGATGAAGATCAGATCAGTCTAATTCACAAGAGACTCCTAGATGCATTCTGTGTTCCAAATCCAGAAGGAGGTAATCTTTCAGATTAGTTTTTTTTGTTTGTTTAAAGGTTAGTTGTTTTTTTTGCTCTGATATTTTGTTATTTCAAAGTATGTGTAATCTACTGATCTTATTTTGAATGAATGAAAGATAAGCACTATTTTGATGTTTAAGACAAGATAACTACTTAACTAGTCTACTTATGAGAAAAGATTCAAGTAGTTTTGGCTTCATCAAAAAGGGGGAAATTGTTGGGATATGAATCCTAGAACAAATCCTAAATGATGAATAAAAGATAAAGAAGATAAAGTTTTGATAAGCCAAAAGAAGACTTGAATATTTTCTAAGTGTTGACTGATCTAGTCTAGTTAAGTTGAAGTCATCTTGTACAGATCAGTAGAATTCAAAAGACAAGTACTAGTTGTTTTAAGAAGCAAGTATTATTAAAAGATAAGTACGATTTATAAGTACTTCATATCTGTTCATATATGGTTACATTGATTAGGTTGTTACTGAGCTATTTGTGTGTTGTATAGAGCTCATGTTTTTATATGTAATAGATAGATTCATTGTATAGCTTATAAGTTGACTAAGCTTGTATTATAAAAGCTTAATGTAATGTAATAGTCTTGTTAGGTTAGATGATAGGACTAGATTAGTTCTATTGGAAGCATACTGCACAAGTCAAGTAGAAGACGCAGACTACTACTACTGGACAAGACAGGTGCGCAACTTACACAAAGACAGGTCAACTTAAAGTTAGTTAAAGAAACGCGTATTGAAGATGAAATTGAAGAATTAGTTATGGAATAACTAATTAACTGAAGAAACGCGTGGAAGGATAAAAGAATCAGTTACAAGTTAGTTTTCAAGAAAGGTTGTTACACAACTGAAAGTTCTTGGATTTGAAGTCTATAAATACCCCAAGGTATTCGTTGGTTAAAGACTACTGATTACTGAAGATATTGAGAATTACTACTTACAAACGTTATTGAAGATTCAATTGAAGTTTACTCTCAGAGTTGATTGAAGTTCAGAAAGATAGCCAGAAGACAAGTGAAGAATCAAGAAGGCTACTGCTGAAAATCAGAGAAGTTTTTAGTTTTTGTTTTGTTATTTTCAAGGTGCTAGATACTTGTAAAATTTCTAGTAAGATCGTAGACATATCTGGAGGTATAGTCTGTTGAAGATCTAAGTCTTCTTCTTGGGACTTTAAAGACAGGAACATACACTTGTACTCGATTGGAAGAGTTTTAGTGGAAACATCACAACTGGGTTTGTGAGAGTGGATGTAGACAAGTTGTCGAACCACTATAAATCTTGTGTTTGATTTACTTTACAGTTTTGATTGTTTAAATTGATTAATTGGTTTAACTACTTAACTGATCTAGACTAGTTGAGTATAGAACAGAGTTCTCGAATCTAAGTTGAGTATAATCTTGAATTGGGCTCATTATTAATTTCGTATTCCGCATATTGTACTTTGATATTTCGAAAGAATTTTGAAAAGTCTATTCACCCCCCTCTAGACATTTTCACTAGCTTACTCGTTATTAACTCAACTTTGGGACCTACATGTTCTAAAATAAAGTGATCTGATCAGCAGAGTGAAGTCTTCTGATTCCTTCGAAAGGTCTGCTGATTTTCTTGAAAGTCTTCTGGTCAGCTGAGTTGATCTTCTGATCAGCTGAGTAGAGGATTGAAGTATGCTGAGTAAATTTTTTGGGTGTAATGATCCAACCTGGATGGATTTCTCTGCTGTGATGATCCAACCTGGTTTGATGGATCTTTTAGCTCCTTCTTTTAACCATGTGGGATTGGTCTAGATGATATCCCACTGGTTTAGGTGCTCCTCACCATCGGATGTTCCTCATCATCAGATGGGATGTAGCATCTAATGTGTCCTTGTTGAATTTCTTCGCTCCTCTTGTAGGAGGGAGAAGATTGAAAGGTGCTTCAATGGAGTGTGAAGAGAGAGACATGAACTTGGTCTTTCTGATATGATTTGACAAAGTGACCTTAGGTAACAAGCTCTCCATGTAGAACTTTCCCTGGAGAAGAAGCTCTACTTGTTCGCTACTTTGTCATCTGCATCTCTTCTTTCTTTAGTTTTCAACAAGAACTTCTCTTCTTTCTTTAGTTTTCATAGGCATACTTATGTGGGGTAAGCCAAGTATGCAGATCTGCATTATCTCCATCTTCAGGACAGATCTTCATCTCCTTCACTCATGACCTTGGTTAAGGGATGATGTTCATGCCATCTCTTCTTTCGATGCTCTCCATACCTGAAACAAGAATAATAGTGAGTAGTTTGTGTTCTTAGGTATTCTCATGTCTTCCTCCTTTTATAAAGGTAGAAATGAAGTAGTGGAGTGAAAGATGACAAAACTATAGAGTTGATAGGTCTGAATTTCTGAAAAGTTACTTCTTAAGATCAACAATGAGATTCTTGATCTAAGGGTTCACATTTAAAGAGATTTAGATTCTATCTTATGGAATGCAGAATTTATAAATTCTGAGCAAGAGTTATTTGGAATCCGTACAGTGCATGCATACTGTTGAGTCGGTGAAGATAATCCAGCCAAGTATAACTCAATAGTATACTGTATGTATGTATAATGATAAAGTATTTTATGAAGAACAGTTTATTATTATACATAGGCATACATTGCTTAAGTATGGATACCAATTAACTTTGTTCATGTCTTCTGTTATGTATATAAATATTTTATGCAATGCAGAAGATTGAGTATTTTATCAAGGATTCTTAAGGTATCATGGATTCCCCCTTGATTAAATGACTCTATGTTTTCCCTCAGCTTTATTTGTCTTCATCGGGAAAAACTTACCTGAAGATGAGGGTGTCTATTCACCTCATCTGATCCTCCTAGTTTGCTGCAATTGTATCAGCTGAGGTCTTCAGCTGATCTTTGCTCTTCATGTGCTTGGATCCAGGAGTCCTAAACTATAGCATAGGGTCTTGAATCTTTCTTCAGCTAGGGGCTTAGTCAAGATGTCTGCTCTTTGGATATCTGTGTGAATTTTCTCCATCTTGATGTCCTTCTTTTCAAGGTGGTATCTTATAAAATGGTGTCGAATGTCGACATGCTTACACCTTGTATGGAGGACTGGGTTTTGAGTGATGGCAATGGCACTGCTGCTATCACAGTAGATAGGGACTTCTCTTACCTCTACATTGTAATCCTTGAGTTGTTGAACTAGCCAGAGCAGCTGACTACAACAACTTCCAGCTGCCATATATTCTGCCTCAGTGGTGGAGGTTGCAACTGATGTTTGCTTCTTTGAGAACCATGAAATTAATTTGTTGTCTAGGAATTGACAGGTTCCAGATGTGGACTTCCTATCTATTCTGCATCCACCATAATCTGAGTCAGAGTAACCACTCAAAACTAGATTGTCATCAGCAGGGTACCATAGTCCTAGGTTGACTGTTCCTTTTAGGTACTTGAGAATCTTCCTTGCTACTTCTAGATGACTTTACTTTGTGTTTGCTTGAAACCTAGCACATACTCCTACAGCAAATGTTATGTCTGGTCTGCTTGAAAGATGTCATCATTGGAATTCTAGCAGTCTTGCTTTGTAGAGCTTTGAATCTTTCTAATAGGCTTTTGGTATACTTGGACTGATTGATGAAGATCCCTTTGGACTTTGTTTGACTTGGAGTCCTAGAAAGTAATTCATCTCACCCATCATGCTCATTTCGAATTTGCCTTGCATAAGTTCAGAGAACTTCTTGCACATATCTTGATTGGGTGATCCAAATATAATATCATCTACGTATATTTGCACCATGAGAATGTCTTCTCCTTCTTGTATTCTGAAAAGAGTTCAATCCACTTTGCCTTTTGTGTAGCCATTGTCAAGTAGGAATTGTGACAATGTGTCATACCAAGCTCTAGGTGCTTGCTTTAGACCATAGAGAGCCTTCTTCAGCCGATATACTTGATCTCCTTTTTCGAATCCTGGAGGCTGCTCTACATACACTTCTTCTACCAGAATACCATTCAGGAAGGCACTCTTGACATCCATTTGATATACTTTGAAACCCATATATGATGCATAAGCTAGAAACAGTCGAATGGCTTCTAATCTGGCTACTTGAGCAAAGGTTTCATCATAGTCAATTCTTTCAGATTGTGAGTATCCTTTTGCAACTAGCCTTGCTTTATTTGTAGTTATTACATCATTTTCGTCCTTCTTATTCTTGAATACCCACTTTGTTCCTACTACATTGTGGTTTTCAGGGCGATCTACCAATTCCCATACTTCATTTCTTTCGAATTGGTTTAGTTCTTCTTGCATAGCAGTGATCCAATTGCTATCTGTCATTGCTTCGTCTATGTCAGCTGGTTCAATGTTGGACAGGAAAGCACACCAGCAGAACATAGATGATTGGGGGTTCTGATTCAATTGTCTTCTGGTCTTGACACCTGAGTCTGCTCCTCCTAAGATGAGGTTTGATGGATGATTGTTTCTCCATGTATGCCTCACAGGTGTGTCTGCATTAGATGAGCTTGGATTCTCATCTGTTCTAGTGCCATCAGGAGGGTTGACTTGATTAGGTCGATTATCATCTGTATCTTGTGTGTCAAAGAGATCATTCCCCCTTGCATTTGGGATTGTTGCATCTTGATTTTGGTCAGCTTGCTCAGCTTGAGTTTGAGATCTAGTAACTGGTCTGTGTGGTTTATCCTCCTCTGGTTCTTCAGGAAATGGTTCATTGACTTCAATGAACTCATCTGGTCTGGACTTGATCACTAGTTTCTTCATCTGATCTACAGCTGAGTCTGTTTGTACTGCACTCTTTTCACAAGATTCATCAAAAACAACATGAGGTGTTTCTTCCACAAGAAGAGTTTGTTTGTTGAGTACTCTAAATGCTTTGCTAGTTGAGGAGTATCCCAAGAATATCCCCTCATCTGCTTTGGCATCAAAAGCATTCAACTTACTTTTCCCATTGTTGTGAATGAAACACTTACAACCAAATACATGAAAGTAAGATACTCTAGGTTTTCTTCCTTTCCACAGTTCATATGGGGTTTTCTCATAATTTTTGTGAATACCTGGCCTATTTTGAGTGTGGCAAGCTGTGTTGATGGCTTCTGCCCATAGCTTCTTAGGTGTTGAGAATTCAGCAAGGAGTGTTCTTGCAGCTTCTTTGAGTGTTCTGACTCTTCTTTCAGCTACACCATTCTGTTGTGGTGTTCTTGCTGCACTTATCTCATGTTGAATACCATTAGACGTATAATAGGCAATATTATAAGAGTTAATAAATTCAGTGCCTTTGTCACTTCTAATTTTAACAATTGGTTCTCCTTTCTCTACTTGGATCCTCTTTAATAGTTCAGGAAGTCTCTGCTGAGTTTCACTCTTCTTGTATAAGAAGACAACCCAAGTAAACTTGGAGTAGTCATCTACAACAATGAGAGTGTACTTCCTCCCTGTAAGTGTAGTTGGAGTGATTGGTCCAAAAAGATCCATGTGAAGTAATTCAAGAATTCTGCTGGTTGATGCTGTCTTCTTGGTCTTGAAGGAGACCTTTGTTTGCTTTCCTTGTTGACATGCATCACAAACCTGATCTTTACAGTAGAGTTCATTAGGCAGACCATCAACTAAGGATTCCCTTGCTAACTTGTTCATAGTCTTAAAGTTCAGATGACTAAGACGTTTATGCCATAGCCAGCTGACATCTTTAGGGCTCTTCACAAGCAGACATGTATCCTTAGGACAGCTGTTCCAATTTGCAAGATACATACTTCATTTTCTAGATCCTGTTAGAAGGTTTTGTTTTGTTCTTTTGTCACTTATGAGACACTTATCTTTAGAGAATTTTACTGAGTAACCAGTGTCACAGAAATGAGAAACAGATAATAAATTAAACTTTAAACCTTCTACATATGATACATCATGTACCTCAATGTCACCATTTGTAAGGGTGCCATATCCTCTTGTGTTACCGTGCGCGTTATCACCAAAGAAGACTTTTGGACCTTTCTTTTCTGTGTAGTTGGTCAACAGGGCTTTGGTTCCGGTCATATGAGTTGAGCATCCACTATCTATGTACCATGTTTCTCCTGCTAGACCTCCTTTTCTGTATAGGTCCCTCCTTTCCTCATTTTCACCTATGGCCATCATAGCTAGATCATCTGAATCATCTGAGAAGATTTGACAGTGTGGTGATGTAGGAAGTTCATCACTTTGATATTCAGATTCCTCAGTCACCATTGCTTGCTTATCTGAATTTCTTCTGTCTCTTCTTGGTCTTCTTTCTTCTTTGTCATCTAAATTCAGCTCAGGACATTCATAGACATAATGTCCTGGTTTGTGACAGTTGAAGCATGCTCTAGGTTTTTGATTTGAACTGCCTTTCCTTGGAGGAGTGGCATCTCTTCTTCTGGAGCCTCGGCTGTCAGATGACTCCATATCCTTTCTAGGATACCTTTCTGGTGTTCTTTCTCTAGATTCTCTAGAGGATGAACCACCTCTCTTATAATTCTTGTAGAATTTTCTATATTTGTTGTTGAGAGTGTTCACCCTTTTGAATCTCTTGATCATAAGAGCCATTTGCTCTTTCAGACTCATATCTGATCCTTCAAAGTCTTCGGTTTTCAGTGAGGTCTTGCCAGATGAGGTGCTTGCAGCTTTTGAATTTGCTGCCTTGAAAGCTACAGTCTTGGAGGTAGATGGGGTTGCAGTAGACTCATCATTTTCTGAGTTTTCTTCTCTTTCAAGATCATACTCATGAGCTTTGAGATTCTGAAATAAAGTTTGGGTAGACCATATCTTGATATCTTGAGTATCTTTGATGATGGTCTTTTTGAGTCTCCATTTCTTGGTTAGAGAGTCTAAAATCTTCAAGTTTTTCTCTCTATTTGTGTATTTCTTGCCTAGGGATTCAATCTCATTTATGATCTTGGTAAATCTATTGTCTAACTGATCAATAGACTCTTCTGGCTGCATCTTGAAGTGTTCAAATTTTTTTACTGCTGTTGATAGCTTAGTTTCCTTGATCAGCTCAATTCCTTCACAGAGAAGCGCTAGAGCATCCCACATATCCTTAGTTGTCTCACAATTGATTACTTTTGCAATGTACTCATTTGGAAGAGTTTGCATGATATAATCTTGAGCAATGCTGTCAAGATTTGATTGTTTCATCTCTTCTGGTGTGAGGTCCTTCATCGGCTTGGGGGCAAGTTCTCCAACTAGAACTTCTAGATCACCATTTGCAGTGTTGACTGCCATGATGGTGATTGGGCCTTCGGTGATTACTGACCACATCTTGTAGTGGACTGATGTGAGATTCTTCCTCATCCCGATCTTCTAGTAATCATAGTCCTCCACTGAAAACTTGGGCAACTTACGCATATTAGCACTCATGCTGTATGAGTTTTCAAAAACAAGTTTTTCAAAAGAAAAATATCTGTTCAAGAGGACTACAGAAAGACTCCCTCAAGTCTTCAGATAATCTAGAGACAGTAGTCCGTTAGAACCACTGCTCTGATACCACTTGTTGGTCCCTGAACGAGTAGTGAATGGGATTAAAGTCTAGAGGGGAGGGGTGAATAGACTTTAAAACTTTTTTAAGAGAGTTGGGAACCTCTTCTGATCTCTATGTCAGCTGGACTACAAGTCTGCTGGTCCAGATGACTATAGTGATCTAATAGAAGAGATTATATGCGGAATTATGGTAGGCCTTGTTTAGACTCGTTCTTTTTGTTTCTTTTGAAAATGCCAAGTTGTTTTACTTAAGGAAAATACTCAGCTGGTGCTGGTTTGAAAGTTATGGCCTTGATTTGAAGATAGTTTAAATCACAGTATGCACTATACAAGATGTATAGAAATGACAATAATGTAAAGTGTAGAAAGATAAATAACACCAGGTTTATAGTGGTTCGGATATACGATCCTACGTCCACTCTCACGTCCTAACGTGATGTTTAATCCCTTTAATTTACCAAAAATTACAAGGGTTTGTCCTTTATAGCCCCAAGGGTAGGACTTTGAGATCTGAGCAGTCCTAACTGCTACGGTCTCCACAAGTGATTGTAAGCACTTGCACTTTGCAGGGGTTCAAAAACTTTAACCTTTCGGTGGGGGTTTGGGGTTTTTGAATGTTTCCAACTAATGGTTCAAGCTTATAATATGCTTAACCACTATGCCTAAATCAATGGATTTACAATATGAATACGATTCAGGTTCTTGGGTTGGATAGAAATCACTTAAGAGCTAAGGATGTTCTTATGGATTCTGGCTCTTGGAGAACTCTTAAATAATATGACTTTTTGCTTGATTGCTTGCTTAGCTTGTTGAATTCTCTCGTTGTGACTTCGTACTTGTGATTTCTCATCCTCTTGTATTTATAGTGGTGATTGCTTGCAACTAGCCGTTGGAGTTGACTAGCCGTTGGGGCAATCTTTCCATGTTGGCTTGATTCATTGATTCCAGCCGCTTGATTGCTTCAATCCTGGGATCATGTCAATCTTCTAAGTAAGGTAAGTCTTCATTCAAATTGCAAGATGACTTTGGGAATCAGCCGAGTCCTGGACGAGCACTTAGTCTTCTGATCTTCACTAATAGTCTTCTGACTACTCGTCTGGCCTTGTGCTTCTGTCTTCTGATATCAGTCGAGTAGAACTCTTCTGATCTGTTAAATATTTGTGTTGTATTAGGGCCATCTTCAGCTTGGACTCCATCAGATAAGTAGGTATACAAGCACCTTAACTTATCTGGCCTTCAAGGATCTTCTAGTCTTCATGTCTTCTACTCTTCTCATCTTGAGGGAGCGCATGTAAGCCGGGACTGTGCTAATCAGCTGATATACATACAGTTGATCACACAAGACTAGTCTAAGATGTTCTATACAAAGTCAGTTGATCCTATTACATTTATAAACTCTAAGTGTTTTGGCCATCAAAACTATTCTAACATCAAGTGGGGATTAGGGTGAATTTTCAACCCAACAACAGGTAGATGTTCCATGGAGTTGAAGAAGCTGGGTGGAAAGATACGTTCCAACTTGCACAATATTACTGGGATATCCGTTTCCAACCGAGTCATGTTGTCAACTGTTATGGTCGTAGAAGTTAAGTCCTTAAAAAAAAGACTAAGCTCAGTGATTGCTTTCCACACATCAGTCTGCAAAATATTACGAAAAGAAATCGGTAGTAGTCTCTGCATAAACAAGTGACAATCATGACTCTTCATTCCATACAATTTCAACTTCGTCCAGTCAATACATCGAGACATGTTAGACACATAATCATCGGGAAACTTCAACCCACTTATCCACTTACAGATAACATCTTTTTCTTTCTTATCAAGCGCATAACAAGTCGTGGGATACTTATTTGTACGTGGGCATTTCTTGAGAGAGGGACGACGACAATATTCATTCAACTCATCTCTTGATTTTGATGTGTCCTTTGTTTTCCTCTCCACATTCATCACTGTGTTGAACACGTTATCGAACACATTTTTCTCAATGTGCATCACGTCCAAATTGTGTCGAACTAACAAAGTACTCCAATAAGGCAAATCCCAAAAAATACTTTTTTTCTTCCACCCTCCGTCAATTTTTTTGTTGTGTGCCTCAGCACCTTCCTCTGTAACCTTTCTAAGTCGCAAATGATCAATTTCGTATAGGAGACTCGCACTTGTTCGGATAGGCGACGGATCATCTGTGATTGCTACTCCAGTCCTGAATGCTGTCTTATTCTTTCGCCATGTATGATTAGGTGGTAAGAACTTTCGGTGGTTATCGAACCACGATTGCTTTCGACTGAGCCTCAAAGTGAATGCATCGGTGTACTCCCCACAATACGGACAAGCAAGATTTCCAGCTGTACTCCAACCAGACAACATTGAGTACGCTGGAAAGTCGCTAATGGTCCAAATCAGTGCATCTCTCATCAAAAAGTTTTGCTTCCTAGAGACGTCGTACGTTTGCACCCCATTTTCCCATAAAAATTTCAAATCAGCTATCAGAGGTTGTAAAAACACATCAAGCTTGTCCTTCGGACTTTTTGGCCCGTGCACAAGAATCGAAAGAAACATAAATTGATCTTTCATGCATAACCACGGGGGTAGATTGTACGGAGTAAGAATAACTGGCCATGACGAATATTGCTTCCCCGTCATTCCAAACGGTGCAAAACCGTCTGTGCTCAAGCCCAACCTAACATTCCTAATTTCAGCTGCAAAATCAGGATACGAACGGTCCAAATGCTTCCAAGCCAACGAGTCTGCAGGGTGACGCATAACACCAGAGTCATCAAAACTGCACGAGGCATGCCATGTCATATCCTTCGCAGTGGCCTTGGACATGTACAATCTTTGTAAACGAGGAATTATGGGAAAGTAGAACATCTTCTTAACCGGGCGTTTCTTTTTCAACCGACCATCTGCATCAACCCTACTCGGCTTATACCGTGATCCACCACAAATCTTACAGAACTCTAGTTCGCTGTCTGCACCCCAAAATAACATGCAGTTCTGTGCACAACAATGAATCCTTTCTACCGGAAGACCCATTCCACTCATCAAGTGTTTGGTGTCGTTAAATTTCTTGGGAACCTTATTTTCTAAAGGACAAATCTCACGAATCAACTCAACGACTTGATTGTATCCCCTTTCAGACAATCTGTTTTCGATTTTAATATTCAACAATCTGGAATTGAACGACAACTGCGAATGAGATTCACAACCGGGATACAAGTCTTGGTCCGCTGCACGAAGCATGTCGTAGAACTGTGACGCATTCTCGTTAGGGGGTTCTTCATTATGTGCCTCCTCTTCCGCGTTGATTCCAAAATCAATGTTTGGGTCACCCATTAATTCTTCTACCATAGTGTGGTACGACCTAGGTCCCATAGGGTCAACTTCATTTGAAGTTGACGCAAATTCACTAGTGTTTTGAAATGGACGTGGACCCCAACTCTCTTCACCGTGATAAATCCAATTATAATAATTTCGTGTAAACCCATTTCGATATAAATGAGACTTCACTTCATTAGGATCTCTATAAGTCTCATTTCGACATCTAGCTTTCGAGCAAGGACACCTAATTTTTCCTTCCCAAATCGAATTCGGATTACAAGTGGAAGCTTCAATAAATCCATTTACACCACTAATAAATTCGGGGCTCATAATCCCATTGACCAATCTTGGGCTATACATCCAACTACGACTTGAATAATTCCTGTTAATCGATCTGTTTCAAATGTATTTTGGAAATTAAACATTGATTACTAGCTATATTGTTCTAATTAATATAAATATATATAATTTATATATATATTTTTAAAAATTTCGGCAGAGTTTCATCTAAATCTATCGTATCACCAAATATTTAGGTTCCTAGTGCATCCATTTCCGACTCGAGTAAAATTACTCAAGTCGGAACGCACAATGTACAACAAACAAACAACTCATCCCGGCCTCCAACATCGATTTAATTTCACTTATTTCCAACAATTAATTATAACATTAATTCTCCCAATTAACACATTCATGCATAACAATTAACACACCAATTTATAATTAACACATATATATACATGCATATATAAAACATAACAATAATTATATTAACACATTCATAACAATTAACAATCTTAATTATAATACCCCTCGCCAATTCCCCTCGTTATTTGAGCAATTTTTTGTAGTGTATGGTGTACTAATTTTAAAAAATTATAATTGATATTTATTAATATAAATAATTAAGTGATAAAATACTTCCTATTTTAATCATTAATTTTAAATTGAAGTAATTTAGGAGAAAATTCAAAAAACTAAAAACATGTAGACGTGAGACCTTTTTTTTTTTGTGATCAGGTCAGGTCATATTGGAAAGTTTTGTTATTGAATTAGTAGAATTTTATTTAAAAAGATGGTGTTAGTTTAGAATATAACATTTTTATACTTTTAGTATATGGAGTTAGTGATATTAAGTATCAGCAGCATTGCTGCCTGTCAAAAAATAAAATAAAAAAAATATCAGCATTGCGGAATTAGTAGGTTTAAGTCTCTTTTAGCCCTACACAAAATTAAACTATATTCCTTTCTTCTCGTAATTATTTGCACACTTTTTTTATTGAGACGTTCCAAAATTTTTACACATTTTAATATGAAAATACCCCCATAAAATCAATATACTTACAACATTATTTTATTTTTAAAATTGTAACTCTTTTACATTTTACTTTACACCCCACTTAAATTACCTAAATATTCATATTTTATCTAATCTCACCAATCACTAAATTCAATTTTTTTTTAAAAATGTATTAGTTAAACCGTGCAAATATGTTATAAGGCCTTATAACAAATCTAATATTGAAGGACACAATCAAATGCACCAAAAAATGAAGCCACAGTAACAAATATATTAAATTACTAACCATTCTTATACATGAGCATAAACATATACTCCGTATTTCTCTTTCACCGTCTTCCTCCACTAACTAAATTTCAAGAACCATTCTCAATGAAATAAAATGAAGATGACCTTCAATACATTTCGAAGGGTGGCACCACTTCATTCAAAAGTCTAATTGTTGTTGACACTTTAATATTCAGATGTGCGTATTTTTTTGTCGCTTGTACTAATTTTCTCTGGATCATGCTTTCATTTTACACTATCAGTACTCTGCAAATTAGGGAAGATAATACTCAAGGATTAAAGCAAAATAATAGTAATAATAGTAATAATAGTAATAATAATAATAATAATAAAAAGGGACCATAAAAAAGCCTAATTAAAAGTTTAAAACCAATGCGAAAAAATATTAAAACTAAAGTGATAAAGTAGAATGAAAGAGTTGTCAATCCAGTCCATCTTGTCAAAAAATATAGACATAAGAAGGTAGAACCATCATGATACTAAACCACCGGAAGAGTATCGTCGCCCGAATCCAATAATTTCTTAATGGAACATGTTGAGATAGTACAACAAATCAGCAAGGATGGACTGAATGAAAACTTAAAAATAACAAACAACAAAGCCTAAGTAGAAAAATACTTAACCCTCATGCAAGAAAATCACCAAAATATAGAAATCCACAAAATCCTAAATTAGGAAACACCAATGATGCCATTCGAAAAAAATCGTTAAAAGTCCGATTGAAACGCAAACATTCTTTGGTTTTTCAGACGAAATAAAACAGAGAAATCCTAGCAAAAAAATTGATAAACAAAACCGAAGAAAACGAAATTGTTCGACTGTAAACAAAAATTGTTGAATATGAACATAAGTGATTCAGATTATGAAACAGATCCTGAAACTGAATTTGCCTTCTAAAACCGGAACTGTAAAAATCGTCGGAAATTAAACAAAGACTGCCCAATTCCGACAAGACAAAATACAAATGACTCTGAACATCGTTAAACTCAAAAGATTTAAAATAGAACTGCAAAGCCAAAACATAAATAAAAATAAAAATATAAATTTCCGCGGTACATGCAACCATCAATCAATCAATCTTTCTTCTTCTTTTTCTTTCATCTTCTTCTCAGTTTTCAGATCCGGCACCTTGTAGTTGCGTTCCTCCTCGTCTTCAACTTCTCCTCCTCCTTCTTCTTCTGGCACTATGCGCATTCTGACACGAAGGTCGGCGAACTACTCCTCAGCGCGAAAAGTGGGCGGAAGATGCGCACCCTTCCACCCTCTTTTGGGATGCGAACGCATGTGTCCAAACAGTGCATGCAACCAAATATCAATTATCTTTCTTTTTTCTTTATCTTTCTTTCTTGTTCTTCTTAGTTTTCAGTGTCTGGCGGTGGAGGGTTGTTTAGATCTAGTACCTTGTAGTTCCTTTCTTCTTCGTCTTCAACTCCTCCTCCTTCTTCAGGCGGCGTTGCATTCTGGACACGAAGGTCGGCGAACTCCTCCTCCGCGCGAAAAGTGTGCGGAGGATGTGCAACCTTCCACCCTCATTCGGGATGCGAACGCATGTGCCCAAACAGTGCCTTTGGCGTCAAGATCTCTCTCCTACATACACTGCACTGCACTGGATTCGGTGCGCCCTGCACTGGAGGAGGAGGATTAATTCCACCTTCGCGATTCCTCTTCCTCGTCGCAGCAGGACTATTTCTGCAGAGTTGTAGCCCTGCAGGAGCAGACAAACTGCTACCTCCAACGTGCACAACAGCTTGTGCACGCTGCATAAATCCGCTTCCACTAGAGGACGGGGAAGTATACCGCGTAAAGGCGGACAACCCCGACTTTGAGGCGCCAAAGGGCTTCCCTGGCCTCTAGGGCTAGAATTACCGCTATTATCAGCACTTTTTTTCTGAGAGAAACGAATATTCGATATTTTTTATTTCATTATGATGTTAGACGAAGTTGTATTTTACGGTCCCATATTAATTATGTTGTAAGAAACCTTGAGTGACAGTTAAATTAACTCTCGCTTTCATGAGTATGTACCTCTAAGTAATAAATTTCGTTAAAATAAAATTATAGTAATATAGTATATATGAAGACGACATTACAAGTTTACTAAAATAAAATAAAATTAATTAATATTATAGTAATTCAATTTTTAGAGTCTAGGGGTGGCGGGTTGTTAAGATCCTACACCTTGTAGTTGCGCCCCTCCTCGTCTTTAGCTCGTCCATTAGTGCTGCATCCTCGACACGAAGGTCCACAAACTCCTCCTTCCTGCGGAAGGTGGGCGGAGGATGAACGCTAACTCTTCCCACCTCTTTTGGGATGTGCACTGCCTCCATCGGAGGATCGATTGCCACCTTCACGATTCCTCTTCCTCGCCGTAGGACTATTCCCACCTTCACAATTCCCACTGTTTGATGCCAATGTGCGTTGCACATTTCGTGCATTATCCGTGGATAATTCAGGCACAGGTTAGCTATTCTCTTTTGATTTTTTAAGTTGATATAAAGTGTCATCTAATTCATTTTTATATTACATATTATATAGGAATTCAACTACAATAATGTAGGGAATAAATAATAAGAACGAAAAATAAAATAAAATTATAGTAACATAGTATATGAAGACGACATTACAAGTTTACTAAAATAAAAATTTCCGCGGTGCATGCAACCATCAATCAATCTTTCTTCAACTTTTTCTTTCATTTTCTTCTCAATTAATTCCACCTTCGCGATTCCTCTTCCTCGTCGCAGCAGGACTATTTCTGCAAAGCTGTAGCCCTGCAGGAGCAGACAAACTGCTCCCTCCAACGTGCACAACAGCTTGTGCACGCTGCATAAATCCGCTTCCACTAGAGGACGGGGAAGTATACCGGGTAAAGGCGGACAACCCCGACTTTGAGGCGCCAAAGGACTTCCCCGGCCTCTAGGGCTAGAATTCCCGTTATTATCAGCGCTTTTTTTTTCTAAGAGAAATGAATATTCGATATTTTTTATTTCATTATGATGTTAGACGAAGTTGTATTTTACGGTCCCATATTAATTATGTTGTAAGGAACCTTGAGTGACAGTTAAATTAACTCTCGCTTTCATGAGTATGTACCTTCAAGTAATAAATTTCGTTAAAATAAAATTATAGTACTATAGTATATGAAGACGACATTACAGGTTTACAAAAAAAAAAATTATAGTAATTCAATTTTCAGAGTCTAGGGGTGGCGGGTTGTTAAGATCTGGCACATTGTAGTTGTGCCCCTCATCGTCTTCAGCTCCTCCTTCAGATGCTCCTCCTCGTCTTCAGCTCGTCCATTAGTGCTGCTTCCTCGACACGAAGGTCCACAAACCCCTCCTTCACGCGGAATGTGGGCGGAGGATGAGCGCTAGCTCTTCCACCCTCTTTTAGGATGTGCACTGCCTCCATCGGAGGATCGATTGCCACCTTCACGATTCCTCTTCCTCACCGTAGGACTATTCCCATCTTCACAATTCTCACTTTTTGATGCCAATGTGCATTGCACATTTCGTGCATTATCCGTGCATAATTCAGGCACAAGCTAGCTATTCTCTTTTGATTTTTTAAATTGATATAAAGTGTCATCTAATTCATTTTTATATTACATATTATATAAGAATTCGACAACAATAATGTAGGGAATACATAATAAGAACGAAAAATAAAATAAAATTATAGTAACATAGTATATGAAGACGACATTACAAGTTTATTAAAATAAAAATAAAAATATAAATTTCTGCGGTGCATGCAACCATCAATCAATCAATCTTTCTTCTTCCTTTTCTTTCATCTTCTTCTAAGTTTTCAGATCCGGCACCTTGTAGTTATGTTCCTCCTCGTCTTCAACTCCTCCTCCTCCTCCTTCTTCGGGCACTATGCGCATTCTGACAAGAAGGTCGGCGAACTCCTCCTCAGCGCGAAAAGCTGGCGGAGGATGCACACCCTTCCACCCTCTTTCGGGATGTGAACGCATGTGTCCAAACAGTGCATGCAACCACATATTAATCAATCTTTTTTTCTTTATCTTTCTTTCTTGTTCTTCTCCATTTTCAGTGTCTGGCGGTGGAGGGTTGTTCAGATCTAGCACCTTGTAGTTGCGTTCTTCCTCGTCTTCAGCTCCTTCTCCTTCTTCAGGCGGCGCTGCATTCTGGACACGAAGGTCGGCGAACTCCTCCTCAGCCCGAAAATTGGGCGGAGGATGCGTACCCTTCAACCCTCGTTTGGGATGCGAACGCATGTGCCCAGACAATTCCTTTGGCGTCAAGAACTCTCTCCTACATACACTGCACTAGAGGAGGAGGAGGATTAATTCCACCTTCGCGATTCCTCTTCCTCGTCGCAGCAGGACTATTTCCGCAGAGCTGTACCCTGTAGGAGCAGACAAACTGCTCCCTCCAACGTGCACAACAACTTGTGTATGCTGCAGAAATCCGCTTCAACAAGAGTACGGGGAAATATACCGCGTAAAGGCGGACAGCCCCGACTTTGAGGCACCAAAGGGCTTCCCCGGCCTCCAGGGTTAGAATTACCGCTATTATCAGCGCTTTTTTTTTTCTGATAGAAACAAATATTTGATATTTTTTATTTTATTATGATGTTAGACGAAGTTGTATTTTACGGTCCCATATTAATTATGTTGTAAGAAATGTTGAGTGACAACCAAATTAACTCTCGCTTTCATGAGTATGTACCTCTAAGTAATAAATTTCGTTAAAATAAAATAAAATTATAGTAATATAGTATATGAAGACGACATTACAAGTTTACTAAAATAAAATAAAAATAATTAATATTATAGTAATTCAATTTTCAGAGTCTGGGGTGGCGGGTTGTTAAGATCCGACACCTTGTAGTTGCGCCCCTCCACGTCTTTAGCTCGTCCATTAGTGTTGCATCCTCGACACGAAGGTCCACAAACCCCTCCTTCACGCGGATGGTGGGCGGAGGATGAGCGCTAGCTCTTCCACCCACTTTTGGGATGTGCACTGCCTCCACCGGAGGATCGATTGTCACCTTCATGATTCCTCTTCCTCGCCGTAGGACTATTCCCACCTTCACAAAATTCCCATTGTTTGATGCCAATGTGCATTGCACATTTCGTGCATTATCCGTGCATAATTCAGGCACAAGCTAGCTATTCTCTTTTGATTTTTTAAATTGATATAAAGTGTAATCTAATTCATTTTTATATTACATATTATATAGGAATTCAACTACAATAATGTAGAGAATACATAATAAGAATGAAAAATAAAATAAAATTATAGTAACATAGTATATGAAAACGACATTACAAGTTTACTAAAATAAAAATAAAAATATAAATTTCCGCGGTGCATGCAACCATCAATCAATCAATATTTCTTCTTCTTTTTCTTTCGTTTTCTTCTCAGTTTTCAGATCCGGCACCTTGTAGTTGCGTTCCACCTCGTCTTCAGCTTCTCCTCCTCCTTCTTCTTCGGGCACTGTGCGCATTCTAACACGAAGGTCGGCGAACTCCTCCTCAGCGCGAAAACTGGGTGGAGGATGCGCACCCTTCCACCCTCTTTTGGGATGCGAACGCATGTGTCCAAACAGTGCATGCAACCACATATCAATCAATCTTTCTTTTTCTTTATCTTTCTTTCTTGTTCTTCTTAGTTTTCAGTGTCTAGCGATGGAGGGTTGTTTAGATCTGGAACCTTGTAGTTGCGTTCTTCTTCGTCTTCAACTCCTCCGCCTTCTTCAGGCGGCGCTACATTCCGGATACGAAGGTCGGAGAACTCCTCCTCCGCGCGAAAAGTGTGCGGAGGATGTGCACCCTTCCACCCTCGTTCGAGATGCGAACGCATGTGTCCAAACAGTGCCTTTGGCGTCAAGAACTCTCTCCTACATACACTGCACTGGATTCGGTGCGCCCTGCATTGGAGGAGGAGGATTAATTCCACCTTCGCGATTCCTCTTCCTCGTCGCAGCAGGACTATTTCTGTAGAGTTATAGCCCTGCAGGAACAGACAAAATGCTCCCTCCAACGTGCACAACAGCTTGTGCACGCTGCATAAATCCACTTCCACTAGAGGACGGGGAAGTATACCGCGTAAAGGCGGACAACCCCGACTTTCAGGCGCCAAAGGGCTTCCCCGGCCTCTAGGGCTAGAATTACCGCTATTATCAGGGCTTTTTTTTCTAAGAGAAATGAATATTCGATATTTTTTATTTCATAATGATGTTAGAAGAAGTTGTATTTTACGGTCCCATATTAATTATGTTGTAAGAAACCTTGAGTGACAGTTAAATTAACTCTCGCTAATAAATTTCGTTAAAATAAAATAAAATTATAGTAATATAGTATATGAAGACGACATTACAAGTTTACTAAAATAAAATAAAAATAATTAATATTATAGTAATTCAATTTTCTGAGTCTGGGGTGGCGGGTTGTTAAGATCCGACACCTTGTAGTTGTGCCTCTCCTCGTCTTCAGCTCGTCCATTAGTGCTGCATCCTCGACACGAAGGTCCACAAACTCCTCCTTCATGCGGAAGGTGGGCGGAGGATGAGCGCTAGCTCTTCCCACCTCTTTTGGGATGTGCAATGCCTCCATCGGAGGATCGATTGCCACCTTCACGATTCCTCTTCCTCACCGTAGGACTATTCCCACCTTCACAATTCCCAATGTTTGATGCCAATGTGCATTGCACATTTTGTGCATTATCCGTGCATAATTCAGGCACAAGCTAGCTAATCTCTTTTGATTTTTTAAATTGATATAAAGTGTCATCTAATTCATTTTTATATTACATATTATATAGGAATTCAACTACAATAATGTAGGGAATACATATTAAGAACGAAAAATAAAATAATATTATAGTAACATAGTATATGAAGACGACATTACAAGTTTACTAAAATAAAAATAAAAATAAAATTTTCCACGGTGCATGCAACCATCAATCAATCAATCTTTCTTCTTCTTTTTCTTTCATCTTCTTCTCAGTTTTTAGATCCGGCACCTTGTAGTTGCGTTCCTCCTCGTCTTCAGCTTCTCCTCCTCCTTCTTCTTCGGGCACTGTGCGCATTCTGACACGAAGGTTGGCAAACTCCTCCTCAGCGCGAAAAGTGGGTGGAGGATGCGCACCCTTCCACCCTCTTTTGGGATGCGAACGCATGTGTCCAAACAGTGCATGCAACCACATATCAATCAATCTTTCTTTTTCTTTATCTTTCTTTCTTATTCTTCTTAGTTTTCAGTGTCTGGCGGTGGAGGGTTGTTTAGATCTGGAACCTTGTAGTTGCGTTCTTCTTCGTCTTCAACTCCTCCGCCTTCTTCAGGTGGCGTTGCATTCTGGACACGAAGTTCGGCGAACTCCTCCTCCGCGCGAAAAGTGTGCGGAGCATGTGCACCCTTCCACCCTCGTTCGAGATGCGAACGCATGTGTCCAAACAGTGTCTTTGGCGTCAAGAACTCTCTCCTACATACACTACACTGCACTGGATTCGGTGCGCCCTGCACTGGAGGAGGAGGATTAATTCCACCTTCGCGATTCTTCTTCCTCGTCGCAACAGGACTATTTCTGTAGAGTTGAAGCCCTGCAGGAGCAGACAAACTGCTCCCTTCAACGTGCACAACAGCTTGTGCACGCTGCATAAATCCACTTCCACTAGAGGACGGGGAAGTATACCGCGTAAAGGCGGACAACCCCGACTTTCAGGCGCCAAAGGGCTTCCCCGGCCTCTAGGGCTAGAATTACCGCTATTATCAACGCTTTTTTTTCTAAGAGAAACGAATATTCGATATTTTTTATTTCATAATGATGTTAGAAGAAGTTGTATTTTACGGTCCCATATTAATTATGTTGTAAGAAACCTTGAGTGACAGTTAAATTAACTCTCGCTTTCATGAGTATGTACCTCTAAGTAATAAATTTCGTTAAAATAAAATAAAATTATAGTAATATAGTATATGAAGACGACATTACAAGTTTACTAAAATAAAATAAAAATAATTAATATTATAGTAATTTAATTTTCAGAGTCTGGGGTAGCGGGTTGTTAAGATCCGACACCTTGTAGTTGCGCCCCTCCTCGTCTTCAGCTCGTCCATTAGTGCTGCATGCATCCTCGACACGAAGGTCCACAAACTCCTCCTTCATGCGGAAGGTGGGCGGAGGATGAGCGCTAGCTCTTCCCACTTCTTTTGGGATGTGCACTGCCTCCATCGGAGGATCGATTGCCACCTTCATGATTCCTCTTCCTCGCCGTAGGACTATTCCCACCTTCACAATTCCCACTGTTTGATGCCAATGTGCATTGCACATTTCGTGCATTATCCGTGCATAATTCAGGCACAAGCTAGCTAATCTCTTTTGATTTTTTAAATTGATATAAAGTGTCATCTAATTCATTTTTATATTACATATTATATAGGAATTCAACTACAATAATGTAGGGAATACATAATAAGAACGAAAAATAAAATAAAATTATAGTAACATAGTATATGAAAACGACATTACAAGTTTACTAAAATAAAAATAAAAATATAAATTTCCGCGGTGCATGCAACCATCAATCAATCAATATTTCTTCTTCTTTTTCTTTCGTTTTCTTCTCAGTTTTCAGATCCGGCACCTTGTAGTTGCGTTCCACCTCGTCTTCAGCTTCTCCTCCTCCTTCTTCTTCGGGCACTGTGCGCATTCTGACACAAAGGTCGGTGAACTCCTCCTCAGCGCGAAAACTGGGTGGAGGATGCGCACCCTTCCACCCTCTTTTGGGATGCGAACGCATGTGTCCAAACAGTGCATGCAACCACATATCAATCAATCTTTCTTTTTCTTTATCTTTCTTTCTTGTTCTTCTTAGTTTTCAGTGTCTGGCGATGGAGGGTTGTTTAGATCTGGAACCTTGTAGTTGCGTTCTTCTTCGTCTTCAACTCCTCCGCCTTCTTCAGGCGGCACTGCATTCCGGACACGAAGGTCGGCGAACTCCTCCTCCGCGCGAAAAGTGTGCGGAGGATGTGCACCCTTCCACCCTCGTTCGAGATGCGAACGCATGTGTCCAAACAGTGCCTTTGGCGTCAAAAACTCTCTCCTACATACACTGCACTACACTGGATTCGGTGCGCCCTGCATTGGAGGAGGAGGATTAATTCCACCTTCGCGATTCCTCTTCCTCGTCGCAGCAGGACTATTTCTGTAGAGTTATAGCCCTGCAGGAGCAGACAAAATGCTCCCTCCAACGTGCACAACAGCTTGTGCACGCTGCATAAATCCGCTTCCACTAGAGGACGGGGAAGTATACCGCGTAAAGGCGGACAACCCCGACTTTCAGGCGCCAAAGGGCTTCCCCGGCCTCTAGGGCTAGAATTACCGCTATTATCAGGGCTTTTTTTTCTGAGAGAAATGAATATTCGATATTTTTTATTTCATAATGATGTTAGAAGAAGTTGTATTTTACGGTCCCATATTAATTATGTTGTAAGAAACCTTGAGTGACAGTTAAATTAACTCTCGCTTTCATGAGTATGTACCTCTAAGTAATAAATTTCGTTAAAATAAAATAAAATTATAGTAATATAGTATATGTAGACGACATTACAAGTTTACTAAAATAAAATAAAAATAATTAATATTATAGTAATTCAATTTTCTGAGTCTAGGGTGGCAGGTTGTTAAGATCCGACACCTTGTAGTTGCGCCTCTCCTCGTCTTCAGCTCGTCCATTAGTGCTGCATCCTCGACACGAAGGTCCACAAACTCCTCCTTCATGCGGAAGGTGGGCGGAGGATGAGCGCTAGCTCTTCCACCCTCTTTTGGGATGTGCAATGCCTCCATCGGAGGATCGATTGCCACCTTCACGATTCCTCTTCCTCACCGTAGGACTATTCCCACCTTCACAATTCCCAATGTTTGATGCCAATGTGCATTGCACATTTTGTGCATTATCCGTGCATAATTCAGGCACAAGCTAGCTAATCTCTTTTGATTTTTTAAATTGATATAAAGTGTCATCTAATTCATTTTTATATTACATATTATATAGGAATTCAACTACAATAATGTAGGGAATTCATATTAAGAACGAAAAATAAAATAATATTATAGTAACATAGTATATGAAGACGACATTACAAGTTTACTAAAATAAAAATAAAAATTTCCACGGTGCATGCAACCATCAATCAATCAATCTTTCTTCTTCTTTTTCTTTCATCTTCTTCTCAGTTTTTAGATCCGGCACCTTGTAGTTGCGTTCCTCCTCGTCTTCAGCTTCTCCTCCTCCTTCTTCTTCGGGCACTGTGCGCATCCTGACACGAAGGTTGGCAAACTCCTCCTCAGCGCGAAAAGTGGGTGGAGGATGCGCACCCTTCCACCCTCTTTTGGGATGCGAACGCATGTGTCCAAACAGTGCATGCAACCACATATCAATCAATCTTTCTTTTTCTTTATCTTTCTTTCTTATTCTTCTTAGTTTTCAGTGTCTGGCGGTGGAGGGTTGTTTAGATCTGGAACATTGTAGTTGCGTTCTTCTTCGTCTTCAACTCCTCCGCCTTCTTCAGGCGGCGTTGCATTCTGGACACGAAGGTCGGCGAACTCCTCCTCCGCGCGAAAAGTGTGCGGAGGATGTGCACCCTTCCACCCTCGTTCAAGATGCGAACGCATGTGTCCAAACAGTGTCTTTGGCGTCAAGAACTCTCTCCTACATACACTACACTGCACTGGATTCGGTGCGCCCTGCACTGGAGGAGGAGGATTAATTCCACCTTCGCGATTCTTCTTCCTCGTCGCAACAGGACTATTTCTGTAGAGTTGAAGCCCTGCAGGAGCAGACAAACTGCTCCCTCCAACGTGCACAACAGCTTGTGCACGCTGCATAAATCCGCTTCCACTAGAGGACGGGGAAGTATACCGCGTAAAGGCGGACAACCCCGACTTTCAGGCGCCAAAGGGCTTCCCCGGCCTCTAGGGCTAGAATTACCGCTATTATCAGGGCTTTTTTTTCTGAGAGAAATGAATATTCGATATTTTTTATTTCATAATGATGTTAGAAGAAGTTGTATTTTACGGTCCCATATTAATTATGTTGTAAGAAACCTTGAGTGACAGTTAAATTAACTCTCGCTTTCATGAGTATGTACCTCTAAGTAATAAATTTCGTTAAAATAAAATAAAATTATAGTAATATAGTATATGAAGACGACATTACAAGTTTACTAAAATAAAATAAAAATAATTAATATTATAGTAATTTAATTTTCAGAGTCTGGGGTAGCGGGTTGTTAAGATCCGACACCTTGTAGTTGCGCCCCTCCTCGTCTTCAGCTCGTCCATTAGTGCTGCATGCATCCTCGACACGAAGGTCCACAAACTCCTCCTTCATGCGGAAGGTGGGCGGAGGATGAGCGCTAGCTCTTCCCACCTCTTTTGGGATGTGCAGTGCCTCCATCGGAGGATCGATTGCCACCTTCATGATTCCTCTTCCTCGCCGTAGGACTATTCCCACCTTCACAATTCCCACTGTTTGATGCCAATGTGCATTGCACATTTCGTGCATTATCCATGCATAATTCAGGCACAAGCTAGCTAATCTCTTTTGATTTTTTAAATTGATATAAAGTGTCATCTAATTCATTTTTATATTACATATTATATAGGAATTCAACTACAATAATGTAGGGAATACATATTAAGAACGAAAAATAAAATTATAGTAACATAGTATATGAAGACGATATTACAAGTTTACTAAAATAAAAATTTCCGAGGTGCATGCAACCATCAATCAATCAATCTTTCTTCTTCTTTTTCTTTCATCTTCTTCTCAGTTTTTAGATCTGGCACCTTGTAGTTGCGTTCCTTCTTGTCTTCAGCTTCTCCTCCTTCTTCTTCTTCGGGCACTGTGCGCATTCTGACACGAAGGTCGGCGAAATCCTCCTCAGCGCGAAAAGTGGGTGGAGGATGCGCACCCTTCCACCCTCTTTTGGGATGCGAACGCATGTGTCCAAACAGTGCATGCAACCACATATCAATCAATCTTTCTTTTTCTTTATCTTTCTTTCTTGTTCTTCTTAGTTTTCAGTGTCTGGCGGTGGAGGGTTGTTTAGATCTGGAACCTTGTAGTTGCGTTCTTCTTCGTCTTCAACTCCTCCGCCTTCTTCAGGCGGCGTTGCATTCTGGACACGAAGGTCGGCGAACTCCTCCTCCGCGCGAAAAGTGTGCGGAGGATCTGCACCCTTCCACCCTCGTTCGAGATGCGAACGCATGTGTCCAAACAGTGCCTTTGGCGTCAAGAACTCTTTCCTACATACACTGCACTGCACTGGATTCGGTGCGCCCTGCACTGTAGGAGGAGGATTAATTCCACCTTCGCGATTCCTCTTCCTCGTCGCAGCAGGACTATTTCTATAGAGTTGTAGCCCTGTAGGAGCTGACAAACTGCTCCCTCCAACGTGCACAACAGCTTGTGCACGCTGCATAAATCCTCTTCCACTAGAGGACGGGGAAGTATACCGCGTAAAGGCGGACAACCCCGACTTTCAGGCGCCAAAGGGCTTCCCCGGCCTCTAGGGCTAGAATTACCGCTATTATCAGCGCTTTTTTTTCTGAGAGAAACGAATATTCGATATTTTTTATTTCATAATGATGTTAGACGAAGTTGTATTTTACGGTCCCATATTAATTATGTTGTAAGAAACCTTGAGTGACAGTTAAATTAACTCTCGCTTTCATGAGTATGTACCTCTAAGTAATAAATATCGTTAAAATAAAATAAAATTAAAGTAATATAGTATATGAAGACGACATTACAAGTTTACTAAAATAAAATAAAAATAAAATTATAGTAATATAGTATATGAAGACAACATTACAAGTTTACTAAAATAAAATAAAAATAAAAATTATAGTAATTCAATTTTCAAAGTCTAGGGGTGGCGGGTTGTTAAGATCTAGCACATTATAGTTGCGCCCCTCCTTGTCTTCAGCTCCTCCTTCAGATGCTCCTCCTCGTCTTCAGCTCGTCCATTAGTGTTGCATCCTCGACACGAAGGTCCACAAACCCCTCCTTCACGCGGAAGGTGGGCGGAGGATGAGCGCTAGCTCTTCCACCCACTTTTGGGATGTGCACTGCCTCCACCGAAGGATTGATTGCCACCTTCACGGTTCCTCTTCCTCGCCGTAGGACTATTCCCACCTTCACAATTCCCACAGTTTGATGCCAATGTGCATTGCACATTTCGTGCATTATCCGTGCATAATTCAGGCACAAGCTAGCTATTCTCTTTTGATTTTTTAAATTGATGTAAAGTGTTATCTAATTCATTTTTATATTACATATTATATAGGAATTCAACTACAATAATGTAGGGAATACATAATAAGAATGAAAAATAAAATAAAATTATAGTAACATAGTATATGAAGACGACATTAAAAGTTTACTAAAATAAAAATAAAAATAAAAAATTCCGCGGTGCATGCAACCATCAATCAATCAATCTTTCTTCTTCTTTTTCTTTCATCTTCTTCTCAGTTTTCAGATCCGGCACCTTGTAGTTGCGTTCCTCCTCATCTTCAGCTTCTCCTCCTCCTTCTTTCTAGAGCACTGTGCGCATTCTGACACGAAGGTCGGCGAACACCTCCTCAGCGCGAAAAGTGGGCAGAGGATGCGCACCCTTCCCCCCTCTTTTGGGATGCGAACGCAGGTGTCCAAACAGTGCATGCAACCACATATCAATCAATCTTTCTTTTTCTTTATCTTTCTTTCTTGTTCTTCTTAGTTTTCAGTGTCTGGCGGTGGAGGGTTGTTCAGATCTGGCACCTTGTAGTTGCGTTCTTCTTCGTCTTCAACTCCTCCTCCTTCTTCAGGCGGCGTTGCATTCTGGACACGAAGGTCGGCGAACTACTCCTCCGCGCGAAAAGTGTGTGGAGGATGTGCACCCTTCCACCCTCGTTCGAGATGCGAACGCATGTGCCCAAACAGTGCCTTTGGCGTCAAGAACTCTCTCCTACATACACTGCACTGGATTCGGTGCGCCCTGCACTGAAGGAGGAGGATTAATTCCACATTCGCGATTCCTCTTCCTCGTCGCAGTAGGACTATTTCTGCAGAGCTGTAGCCCTGCAGGAGCAGACAAACTGCTCCCTCCAACGTGCACAACAGCTTGTACACGCTGCATAAATCGGCTTCCACTAGAGGACGGGGAAGTATACCGCGTAAAGGCGGACAGCCCCGACTTTGAGGCACCAAATGGCTTCCCCGGTCTCTAAGGCTAGAATTACCGCTATTATCAGCTCTTTTTTTTCTAAGAGAAACGAATATTCGATATTTTTTATTTCATTATGATATTAGACGAAGTTGTATTTTACGGTCCCATATTAATTATGTTGTAAGAAACCTTGAGTGATAGTTAAATTAACTCTCTCTTTCATGAATATGTACCTCTAAGTAATAAATTTCGTTAAAATAAAATAAAATTATAGTAATATAGTATATGAAGACGACATTACAAGTTTACTAAAATAAAATAAAAATAATTAATATTATAGTAATTCAATTTTCAGAGTATGGGGGTGGCGGGTTGTTAAGATCCGACACCTTGTAGGTGCGCCCCTCCTCGTCTTCAGCTCGTCCATTAGTGCTGCATCCTCGACACGAAGGTCCACAAACTCCTCCTTCATGCGGAAGGTGGGCGGAGGATGAGCGCTAGCTCTTCCCACCTCTTTTGGGATGTGCACTGCCTCAATCGGAGGATCGATTGCCACCTTCACGATTCCTCTTCCTCGTCGTAGGACTATTCCCACCTTCACAATTCCCACTATTTGATGCCAATGTGCATTGCACATTTCGTGCATTATCCGTGCATAATTCAGGCACAAGCAAGCTAATCTCTTTTGATTTTTTAAATTGATATAAAGTGTCATCTAATTCATTTTTATATTACATATTATATAGTAATTCAACTACAATAATGTAGGGAATACATAATAAGAACGAAAAATAAAATAAAAGTATAGTAACATAGTATATGAAGACGATATTACAAGTTTACTAAAATAAAAATAAAAATATAAATTTCTGCGGTGCATGCAACCATAAATCAATCAATATTTCTTCTTCATTTTCTTTCATCTTCTTTTCAGTTTTCAGATCCGGTACCTTGTAGTTGCGTTCCTCCTCATCTTCAGCTTCTTCTCCTCTTTCTTCTTCGGGCACTGTGCGCATTCTGACACGAAGGTCGGCGAACTCCTCCTCAGCGCGAAAAGTGGGTGGAGGATGCGCACCTTTCCACCCTCTTTTGGGATGCGAACGCATGTGTCCAAATAGTGCATGCAACCACATAGCAATCAATCTTTCTTTTTCTTTATCTTTCTTTCATGTTCTTCTTAGTTTTTAGTGTCTGGCGGTGGAGGGTTGTTTAGATCTGGCACCTTGTAGTTGCGTTCTTCTTCATCTTCAACTCCTCCACCTTCTTCAGGCAACGCTGCATTCTGAACACGAAGGTCGGCGAACTCCTCCTCCGCGCGAAAAGTGTGCGGAGGATGTGCACCCTTCCACCCTCGTTCGGGATGCGAACGCATGTGCCCAAACAGTGACTTTGGCGTCAAGAACTCTCTCCTACATACACTGCACTGCACTGGATTCGGTGCGCCCTGCACTGGAGGAGGAGGATTAATTCCACCTTCGCGATTCCTCTTCCTCGTCGCAGCAGGACTATTTCTGCAGAGTTGTAGCCCTGCAGGATCAGACAAACTACTCCCTCCAACGTGCACAACAGCTTGTGCACGCTGCATAAATCTGCTTCCACTAGAGGACGGGGAAGTATACCGCGTAAAGGCGGACAACCCCGACTTTGAGGCGCCAAAGGGCTTCCCCGCCCTCTAGGGCTAGAATTACCGCTATTATCAGCGCTTTTTTTTTTAGAGAAACGAATATTCGATATTTTTTATTTCATTATGATGTTAGACGAAGTTGTATTTTACGGTACCATATTAATTATGTTGTAAGAAACCTTGAGTGACAGTTAAATTAACTCTCGCTTTCATGATTATGTACCTCTAAGTAATAAATTTTGTTAAAATAAAATTATAGTAATATAGTATATGAAGACGACATTACAAGTTTACTAAAATAAAATAAAAATAATTAATATTATAGTAATTCAATTTTCAGAGTCTGGGGGTGGCGGGTTGTTAAGATCCGACACCTTGTAGGTGCGCCCCTCCTCGTCTTCAGCTCGCCCATTAGTGCTGCATCCTCGACACGAAGGTCCACAAACTCCTCCTTCATGCGGAAGGTGGGCGGAGGATCAGCGCTAGCTCTTCCACCCTCTTTTGGGATGTGCACTGCCTCCATCGGAGGATCGATTGCCACCTTCACGATTCCTCTTCCTCGTCGTAGGACTATTCCCACCTGCACAATTCCCACTGTTTGATACCAATGTGCATTGCACATTTCGTGCATTGCACATTTCGTGCATTATCCGTGGATAATTTAGGCACAAGCTAGCTATTCTCTTTTGATTTTTTAAATTGATATAAAGTGTCATCTAATTCATTTTTATATTACATATTATATAGGAATTCAACTACAATAATGTAGGGAATACATAATAAGAACGAAAAATAAAATAAAATTTTAGTAACATAGTATATGAAGACGACATTACAAGTTTACTAAAATAAAAATATAAATATAAATTTCCGCGGTGCATGCAACCATCAATCAATCTTTCTTCTTCTTTTTCTTTCATATTCTTCTCAGTGTTTAGATCCCACACCTTGTAGTTGTGTTCCTCCTCGTCTTCAGCTCCTCCTCCTCCTTCTTCTTTCTAGAGCACTGTGCGCATTCTGACACGAAGGTTGGCGAACTCCTCCTCAGCGCGAAAAGTGGGCGGAGGATGCGCACCCTTCAACCCTCTTTTGGGATGCGAACGCATGTGTCCAAACAGTGCATGCAACCACATATCAATCAATCTTTCTTTTTCTTTATCTTTCTTTCTTGTTCTTCTTAGTTTTCAGTGTCTGGCGGTGGAGGGTTGTTTAGACCTGGCACCTTGTAGTTGCGTTCTTCTTCGTCTTCAACTCCTCCTCCTTCTTCAGGCGGCGCTGCATTCTGGACACGAAGGTCGGCGAACTCCTCCACCGCCCGAAAAGTGTGCGGAGGATGTGCACCCTTCCACCCTCGTTCGGGATGCGAACGCATGTGCCCAAACAGTGCCTTTGGCATCAAGAACTCTCTCCTACATACACTGCACTGGATTCGGTGAGCCCTGCACTGGAGGAGGAGGATTAATTCCACCTTCGCTATTCCTCTTCCTCGTCGCAGCAGGACTATTTCTGCAGAGCTGTAGCCCTGCAGGAGCAGACAAACTGCTCCCTCCAACATGCACAACTATTGGGAATAAAATGACATATGTTTTGATTGAATACCAAAACCCCCTGAGACATGCCTAAGTCAAGATGATTATGTTCTAAGAATGATAGAACATACAGAATAAGGCTAGATGAGAAGCTGATATGTTAGGCAGCTCTTAGATGATTAGATGCACAATTTGAGGGAGAACATATGCTTTGAAGACCATCAAAATCAAGTCCCCTCAAGGCTCAAATTCTGAAACAATCACTAAGTCTATTAAAGGCCAAGTATACTCTAATGCACTGATCAGGAGAGTTGTCCAGAGAAGTTGTCTCTACACAATTAAAGTAAGAACAAAGGTTCTGAAACTCAAAAGGCCAAGTATATTCAAAATACTCTGATCAGGAGAGTTGTCCAGAGAAGTTGTCTCAGCACAATTAAACCAGAACAAAATGTTCTGAAGCTTGAAAGTCAACTATGCTGAAGATATAAAGACAACTACACCCTAAAAGACTTCATTGAATCATGATGAGATCACATCTACATGAAGCAAAAGGGAAAGAGTCAAGTCATCTGAAGAAGAGCAAGCCAACTATGCTGATAAGCATGTATGCTGATAGTGATAATTAAGCAGAGTTGTCCAGTTGATAAGGAATGTTGTCCTATCATTGGATCAAACTTCAGAAGTCATGTCCAAGTCCTAACAAGTGAATCTTAAAGTCCGACATTGGGAAGAGTGCTGCAGGATGAAGACAAAGTCTTACAAGCCGTTTATTACCCAAATGAGGACATGTCACTATCAAGAAACTGTCTTCCAGTTTGAAGAACTCAAGGAAGACATTTATAGCAATTTGGGACTGCCTCTCCAACGGGCAAATCCTCAAAATTGTCTATAAATACAGAAGTGTGAAGGCCATTTTGAAGCATCCATTCTACATCCAACTGAACAATTATTCTGAAGCTTCAAAGTCCTCAAAAGACATTCTTAGTCTTGAAACACTTCTTCTAAGCTGAACCTAATTGTATTTCCATACAAAGCTTAGAGAGATATCCTATCCTTATACACTTATCTTCATTGTAAAGGATATCTCATTAGTTGGAACCTTACTTCAACCCTTACCCCTTTCAAGTGAGAAAGTGAGAAGGTTGTAGTAGTAGAAGTGGTAGGAGCTGACTGTTGAGAGAAGAACAGTTCAGTTCTGAGTTGATAGAGGGTACTAGGACTCTAGACATCCTAGGGATCAATTCACCAAGGAGTGGTGTTCTTGATCAAGTGCACCTTGGCACTATAAAACAAGTTAATTCCAATAGTGAAGGAATTATCCTGTTAAATCAGGGAAAGTGGATGTATGAGCTTGAGTCTCTGAACCACTATAAACTCTTGTGTTGATTTACTTTAAAGAACTTTCATACATTCAACACTGCACACAAAACTGATCTTCAAAAGAACATATATTCAAAAACTGTACAAAACTGTATTGGACAAGTTCCCTGAAAACTGGACTATATTGCTTAAGTGATTTCAGAACTTAAAGGAGTTTAAACTAAAGGGCCAACCACTAATTCCGCACTTATAACCAACTTAGATAGTCATTCAACTAAGTACTCAGTAGTACTTAGTAGCTTGGTTATCTTAGAAAAGGTTATACATCTTCAATAGAGTTGTCCAAGACAAACTTGCTGAACTCTGGTTTGATCAAAGTTTAAATTAATTTACATACAAGTGTATTCCCCCCCCCCCTATACACTTGTTATACACTCCTTTCAGGACCAACAAGTGGTATCAGAGCAGGGGTTCAAGGACCACTGCTTCTGAAAATCCATCTTTATTTTCAAAATCACATATTTGGTGTGGTCACTGAACTGATCTATCTGAAATCTTATCATTTGACTGACATCTTATTCTTAAGCTATGGCCAACAACAATGTTGTCCCTCATGATGTTGTTCAAGGATTGGACAACATGGCCACAAATCCAGTCAACCACATCTCACATCACAAACTGCCCATGTTCTCTATAGACAATTATGATTTCTGGAAAATCAGAATGAGAGCTCATCTTGCATCTCTTCATACTGACACACTGAGAGTAATCACAAGAGGTCCTTTTGTGTTTACTCAAACTAACCCCAGGTTGACAGATGAGCAAAGAGCAGATATAAGGGAACTGATTCCCAAAGATGAAGATGACTTCACTGCTGATGAAAAGAGGAAAGATAATCTGAATTATCTTGCCATGAACACCCTCTACCAAACAATTACAGATGCAATCATGGGTAGAGTCTACCACTGCACAACTGCCAAAGAAATTTGGGATACTCTTGCTGAAATGTGTGAGGGTACAAAAAAGATCAAGGAGAACAAGCTCCAAGTTGTTGTGCAGAAGTTTGAACAATTCACAATGGAGTCTGAAGAATCCATTGACAAGTTTGCTGGTAGATTCACTGATGTGATGAATGAAATCAACTCATTGGGCAAGGTGTACTCCAAGAGAGAAGTTGGTTTGAAAACCCTGAGAAGTCTCACTCAAAAGTGGGATGTCTATGTTGTTATGATGCAAAACACCAAGGATCTCTCTACCATGCCCATGCAACAAATCTTCTCAGAACTCAAAGCCTATGAGTTTGACCTCAATAGAAGAAAGCGAGCAGAAGAGACTTCCTTACCAGTCAAAGGAGTGGCATTTAAAGCCAAAGCTGCTGAACCTGAAATGCAACCCACTCCAAGATCATCAAAGTCAGTCTCTAAGACTGAAATGAAGGAAGAAATGGTTCTTATGGCAAGGAGGTTTGACAAGCTCAACTCGAGGTTTGGTAGATACAAGAAATTCTACCAAGACAACAAATTCAGGAGAAGGTACAACTCTCCTGAAGAACAGGCTGAAGACAAAAAGCCTGAAGAGAAAAGATCAGAGGACAAGTACTCTGATAGGAGAAGGTCCAGTAGAGCTGAACCTTCATCATCCAAAAGAAGAGATGAATCCAAGAAAGATGATGATGAGGATCTGTGCTACAATTGCAAGAAGAAAGGGCACTTCCAGTATGATTGCCCTGAACTCAGCTCTAAAGAAAGAAGAGAGAGGCAAGCCAAAAGAGACAGGAAATTCACCAACAGAAAAGCTATGATGGCTGGTGATGAATCTGATAGTGTTGAAAGCCTCAACTCTTCTGATGGACTATTCTCTAACAGTGATGATGATGATGATGTGTGCAACATGGCTATTGAGGATCATGAGGTATCCTCCACTTCTAGCTCACCATCATTCTTATCACAGAACACTAGTGAAGTCAACTTAAAACTTTCCTTTGGGAAGTTGATGGAAGATTTCACTAGATTACAAGAATTTCATGATAATTGTGTGAGAGAAAGTGAAAGACTCTCAATTGAGCTCTCAAAACCTGCTGAGATAGTAGTTGATATTAAATCTACTAAGTTGTATCAACAAGTCTTGAGAGAGCTTGAGGAAGCAAATCTCAGGATAGTTGACCAACAAGGACAGATTGATGCTCAACTACTTACTCAGAAGAGAAAAGATTTTGAACTGAGAATTCTTCAAGCTAAGTTTGAAAATCTCTCACATGAGTATGACATTCTCAAATCAAGTGAAGAGAGCCTGAAATTAAAGATGTATGCTTTGAACAAATCCTCTAGAGCAATAGAGGAAATTCAGAGTTATCAAAGACCTATGGCTCAAAGAAGTGGATTAGGTTTTGATCCATTTGAATCTTCACCTTGTCTTAGTGTTGCTTCAACAAGTAACACTAATAAAATCTTTGTCAAATCAGTGGCACAACAAGCTAAAAATGAAATGATTCAGCCACTGAACAAAGGAAAGGGAAAAATGAATGAAATGCCTACTCAAGTGCTTCAGTAGACTAGGCCCAAACCTAAGGAAATGGCCAAAGTCCCTGAACACAAGAGGAATGTTGATCAGCAGAGTAGACCCATTGGAAGGGCAACTCTCCTGAACAGTGTTCAAAGGAGTTATCCAAGGTATAATCAGCCAAGACCAACTCTTCTGAGAAAGCCTCAGCTGAATAGACCTAAGGACAACTATCCTCAAGGGCAGAATAAAGTGAGACAACCAAAACCCTTCATGCCAAAGGGTAATGGTCATAAAAAGACCTTTCCTCAAAGATTTCATCAAGCTGCACAAAGAACTCATAAGTTCAGGAGATTTGACAACCCTCCTGAAACTTACAGAGTTAACACTTTCACACACACCTTCCCAAAGGCATTTAAGGGAAAGGCAGTGTCTGTTGATGCACAAGGAAAACAACTTAGCCACCTTGAATCAATCAGGGTAATTAGGCAAGTTTTGGTTCCAAAAGGTACAGCTAACCTCTCAGGACCCAAAACTCAAAGGGTACCTAAACCTATCTAATTGCAGGTACCATTGGGCCACAAGAGGAGGAGTATAAGCAAAAAGACAGCATGGTACCTTGACAGTGGATGCTCAAGGCACATGACTGGAAACAAGGAACTCCTCACTGACTTTATTGAAAAAGAAGGCCCAAATGTCACATTTGGAGACAGCTCACAAGCAACAACAAAAGGTTATGGTACTTTGATGATTGGTAACATCAAAGTGACCAATGTATCTTATGTAGCTGGTCTCAAATATAATATCCTAAGTATCAGTCAATTCTGTGATAAAGATTTCAATGTTGAGTTCTCAAGTGGAAAATGCTTAATTAAAGATAAAACTCAACAAACTCTATTGACTGGAACTAGGAAAGGAAATGTGTATTTTGCAGACTGGGACAAGTCTACTGATGCTCCATGTTTCATTGCTAAGAGCTCTAGTGAACAAAGTTGGTTATGGCATAAAAGGCTAAACCACCTGAACTTTAAATCAATGAACAAACTTGCCAGAAATGCATTGGTTAAAGGACTTCCTAATGAGGTTTTCATTAAATAACATGTGTGTAAACCATGTCAAGAAGGAAAACAGATTAAAGCCTCATTCAAAGGAAAACCAGTCACTTCTACTGAAAGGGTACTTGAACTCTTACATATGGACTTATTTGGACCAATCACCCCTTCAAGCATAAATGGAAGGAAATACACATTGGTAGTAGTAGATGATTTCTCTAAGTTCACATGGGTAGTATTTCTCCTTAATAAGAAGGAAACACAAGTCAAACTGCCTGAACTTTTAAAGAGACTGTCAAATGAGAAAAGCCTTAAAATTATCAAGATAAGATCTGATAAAGACACTGAGTTCATAAATTCATACATCAATGAGTTTTGCACCTCAAATGGAATAGCTCATGAAACCTCAGCAGCTAGAACTCCTCAACAAAATGGAGTTGCAGAAAGAAGGAATAGAACTCTAAAAGAAGCTGCTAGAACTTTAATTGCTGATTCTAATCTACCTAAAAGGTTTTGGGCTGAAGCTATAAATACTGCATGTTATACTCAGAATAGATGTTTGATTACTAAGGGGCAAGGCAAAACCCCCTATGAACTCTGGAAAGGAAGATTGCGTAAAGTGTCATACTTTCACATATTTGGTTGTAAGTGTTTCATTCACAATAATGGGAAAGAGCAGTTGAAAGCCTTTGACAGCAAAGCTGATGAGGGAGTATTTCTTGGATACTCTCAAATCAGTAGAGCTTTCAGAGTCTACAACAAGAAAACCCTTGTTGTGGAAGAAACACCTCATTTTGTGTTTGATGAATCTATCTTTGAGATCAGGAACAAAAACCTGGACCCTGAAGAAATCACACAAAGAACAACCAGATTGAGCCTAAAAGACAAGGACACTGAATTCATAGATGTTGTCCAAACCAATCTCCCTGAAAACACAACACTGGACAACAATCCTGAAGGCAATATTCCTGAAGCAAACCCCACTGAAGGAAATGGTGAACTGAATGATCCAATCCCAGTTCACACTCAGGTAACAACTACCAATGAAGAAGCAGGCTCTGCTGAGGTAGTTAATGGATCCAATATTCAAGGGGGAACCATAAATGTTGAAAATACCAATGTCCCAAACATTGAGGACAACATCCCTGAATATGATCCTGAATTAGATCCTGCATTCAATTATCCTGAATTCTATAACACTGGTGACTCAACCTTAGTAGAGGACAACTCTACTGAAGGGATCAGAAAAAGAAGGACTTGGTTGTCTGACCATCCTACTGATCTGATACTTGGTGATCCAAGTATAGGAGTCAAAACCAGAAGTTTTCATGGTGAAAGTGCTATGTTTTGTTGTTTCTTATCAGAACAGGAACCAAAGGACATTGATGAAGCACTTCAGGATGCAAACTGGATCACAGCAATGCAAGAAGAGCTCAACCAATTCACCAGGAATGATGTTTGGGAGCTGGTGGATAGACCTTCACATCAAGATGTTATTGGAACCAAGTGGGTGTTCAAGAACAAGAAGAATGAAAATGATGTGATTGTCAAAAACAAGGCCAAATTAGTGGCAAAAGGCTATTGTCAATCAGAAGGCATTGACTATGATGAGACCTTTGCACCTGTGGCAAGACTAGAAGCAATAAGGCTGTTCTTAGCCTATGCAGCCCACAAGAGGTTCAAAGTGTACCAAATGGATGTCAAAAGTGCCTTTTCTGAATGGATTCTTGAAAGAAGAAGTCTATGTGGAGCAACCACCTGGTTTTGAAGTTGGAAACCAAGTTTACAGACTGAAGAAAGCTCTATATGGACTCAAGCAAGCTCCAAGAGCCTGGTATGACACACTGTCACAGTTCCTCTTGGATCATGGTTTCATCAAAGGAACTGTGGACAGAACCCTCTTCAGAATCACTGAAGGAGAGGACATCTTGCTTGTCCAGATATATGTGGATGACATCATATTTGGATCCCCCAATGAGAAGCTGTGTGAGAAGTTCTCCAAGCTCATGCAAAGCAAGTTTGAGATGTCCATGATGGGTCTGATGAATTTCTTTTTGGGACTTCAAGTCAAACAATCTAAAGAAGGAATCTTCATCAACCAAGCCAAGTACACCAGAGAAATGATCAAAAAGTTTGGGTGTACAACTAGCAAGCCAGTAAGGATCCCAATGAACACAAATTGGAAGATGGATCCTGATGAGAGTGGTATTTCAACCAACTCTACTGAGTATAGAGGAATCATTGGCTCACTCCTCTATCTCACTACCAGCAGACCTGACATCACCTTTGCAGTAGGTGTTTGTGCAAGGTTTCAAGCAAATCCTAAGAAAAGCCATCTTGAGGCTGCAAAAAGGATCTTGAGGTATCTCAAAGGCACTGAAAATCTAGGCCTTTGGTACCCTGCTGATGACAACATTGAGTTAACTGGCTACTCAGATGCTGATTATGGAGGATGTAGAATTGACAGAAAGTCCACCTCAGGGACATGTCAATTCCTAGGGAACAAGCTTATTTCTTGGTTCTCTAAGAAGCAGAACACAGTGGCGACCTCTACCACTGAAGCTGAATATGTTGAGCTTATTTCTTGGTTCTCTAAGAAGCAGAACACAGTGGCGACCTCTACCACTGAAGCTGAATATGTTGCTGCTGGAAGCTGTTGTGCTCAAATTCTTTGGTTGAGACAACAATTAAGAGACTACAATGTCAACTCTACTGAAGTGCCTATCTTCTATGACAACAACAGTGCTATTGCAATATCACAGAATCCTGTATTGCACACAAGATGCAAGCATGTGGACATCAAGCACCACTTCATTAGAGACCATATGGAGAAGAAGGATATCAAGTTGGTAAAAATCCACACAGATCATCAAAAAGCTGATATATTAACAAAGCCACTTGCAGAGGCAAGGTTTCTGGAACTATCAGCAGAGTTGGGTCTTCTTGATCCAGGAAAGTTGGACAAATGAGTCCTAAGGAGGCTACTAATTAAGGAGGAACTGATATTAAAGATCAGCAGACTTGGTCAAGTCTATTGAAACTCAGAAGAGATGACCTAAATCATTCAGGACACTTGTCCATTGAATTTCAGGTCACTTGTCCACATCTTTTCAGGACACTTGTCCTAGTGGGGTCAGATAAGTTGTCCTAGCTATCAAACCAAATCTTGGTCTGATAAGCACCTATTTTGGGTAATCATTGCCTATTTCGAAATCTGTCCCATTCCATATACAGATATCATCTTTTTGGGATTTAATTTGTCTCCCACCCAAAAGGTCACTTTCCATGCATTAAATGCCAAGATTTAACTCTTGTTTGCATTACACCTTTTCAAGCCATGATCTACCTTGAAAACTCCCCAACCATTAACTAATATTAAATAACCTCCACGTTTTGAATAAAACCAATTACTCTCTGTTACATTGGTTTTTGACCATTGGATCAAAATTGGACAACTCCCCTGAAGTCAATCCTGGCCGTCCATTTTGGATTTCCATTTTTGTTAACCGTTGAATTGCCTCAAGACTTCACCAACTCATTGACAAACATTCTTTTTAGAATATGCACAAGTCTTATGATCCCCCACAAACACTTCTTCCCCAAGTATTCGAAACCCTAGCTCTCATCTACTTCAAACACTCTCAAACTCTCTCAAATTTTTCTCTCTGTAACCTTCAATGGCTCCCAAAGCAAAACCAGAGATGGTTGTTGATTTCTCCAACAAGGAACTTGACCTTGATTTTGGCTATCTAAGCCACAAAAACAACCTCACATTCGAGCCAATCCTTTCTTTTGAGAGTGAGGATCCTAATGTTACTCCAACCTTGAGATGGTTGAGAAGGGCAGGTCTCCAAAAGTTCATGCAAGAAAGGCCAGATTCTTGTCTAGAATCATACATGGCTGAGTTCTTTGCATTTCTTAAATGGAGAGGGAAACCTGAAGATGGTGAGGTTATCACAAGACTGTCCTATGTTGCAGATGGTGAAGAAGAGGAAAGATTTCACAGAGTAAAATTCTCTGAGGAAGATGTTGATGCTGCCTTTGGTCTGCCTTCAGAAGGAAGAAATCCAGAACTTTATGGTAATGGGCTTGAAGAAGAGATTGCTCAAGAATGGCTTATTACTCCAGGGCCACTATCCTCTACTCAACATAAGAGGACCCTCAAGCCAAAGTTCTTGACCTTGTTTGAAGTAGTTGCCAAAAGCTTGCTAAGCAACACTGGCAGTTTGGAGCAGGTCAGTCATCCAAGGATAAGGATTATGGCAGCTGTTATTGATGCCAGTGATAAAGGCATCAAGTTTGATTGGAGGACTTTCATCTTGTCTGAGATGATGAAAGAAAAGGCAAAATTCAAAGTAAGAGCTCACAACAAGGTTGTGATGGAAGGAAAACTGAGATACTGCACCAGGGCAAGTTTGCTAATTGAGAAGTTTGCTCACTACTCTGAGATGCAGACCTTTGCCAAACCCCTCCCAGCCCAGAAAATCGTGTTCAGAAAACTCAGCAAAAAGACTGAGCAAAGGAGGTTGATAATGGCCAATCCTGCTGAAAGGATTGAAGAAAAGCCCAAATTAAAGAAGAGAACTAAGGCCAGGGCTATCAAAACCAAGAAAATGTCTCAGATATCTTCAGGAGAAGCCTCAGGAACATCAGCTGAAGTTGATGAAGTGGCAGAAGAGGGAGTGAATGTGCCTTCTGACCACTCAGAAGAGTTGAGGCTGAAGTATAATGAGACAAGACAAAAGAAGAAAGGTGATAAGAGGCCCAGGGAAGTTGTCCCTGAGAAAGAAGTGGAAGGTAGTGGGAGCAGTGGGGCTAGCAAGAGAAGGGCCAAGCCCACTGAGAAGGTGCTGGAATTTCAGGAAGAAAGATCTCTTCAAATTTCTCTAAGATCTCTATTATCTCATTTACCTTTATTTTCGTAATCAATTATGACCTAGGTCTATTGGTGTCCTTCCTTATTAATAAAGTCCCACTTGGGAACTTAGCTTGATTATTGGATCGGATATATTACATTAACCCACTGTGTAGGGTCGTGTTACACATATTATTTCTGAATATTAAATAAAACTCAAGAGATCATCTCTTCATGCAATTGACGGTATAATTTAAGTTATCAACGTCTTTGCTTTGTTCTTTCACTACACTTGTGTTTACGTTGTGCATCACTCCTCTCTTCAGCTCCTCCTCCTCCTTCAGGCACTACGCGCATTCAAGACACGAAGGTCCGCGAACTTCTCCTCATCATGAAAAGTGGGTGGAGGATGCGCACCCTTCCACCCTCTTTCGGGATGCGAACGCATGTGTGCAAACAGTGCCTTTGGCGTCAAGAACTCTCTCCTACATACACTGCACTGGATTCGATGCGCCCACCACTGGAGGATTAATTCCACCTTCGCGATTCCTCTTCCTCGTCGCAGAAGGACTATTTCCCCTGAGTTGTAGCCCTGCAGGAGCTAACGAACTGCTCCCTCCAACTTGCAAAACAGCTTGTGCACGATGCGGAAATCTGCTTCCAGTAGAGGACGGGGAAGTATACCGCGTAAAGGCGGACAGCCCCGGTACGCCCATTGCTGATGGAGACACAACACCTCTAGCTCGGCTTTGAGGCGCCAAAGGGCTTCCCCGGCCTCCAAGGCTAGAATTGCCGCTATTATCAGCGCTTTTTTTTCTGAGAGAAACAAATATTCGACATTTTTTTATTTTATTATGATGTCAGAAGTTGTATTTTACGGTCCCATAATAATTATGTTGTAAGAAACCTTGAGTGACAGCCAAATTAACTCTCGCTTTCACGAGTATATACCTCTAAGTAATAAATTTCGTCAAAATAAAATTATAGTAATATAGTATATGAAGACGACATTTCATGTTTACTAAAATAAAATAAAAATTATAGTAATTCAATTTTCAGAGTCTGGGGTGGCGGGTTGTTAAGATCTGGAACCTTGTAGTTGCACCCCTCCTCGTCTTCATCTCCTCCTTCAGATGCTCCTCCTCGTCTTCAGCTCGTCCATTTGCTGCATCCTCACACGAAGGTCCACAAACTCCTCCATCACACGGAAGGTGGGCGGAGGATGAGCGCTAGCTCTTCCACCCTCTTTTGGGATGTGCACTGCCTCCACCCTCTTTTGGGATGTGCATTGCCACCTTCACGATTTCTCTTCCTCGTCGTAGGACTATTCCCACCTTCACAATTCCCACTGTTTCATGCCAATGTGCATTGCACATTTCGCGCATTATCCGTGCATAATTCAGGCACGAGCTAGCTGTTCTCATTTGATTTTTTAAATTGATATAAAGTGTCATCTAATTCATTTTTATATTACATATTATATAGGAATTCAACTACAATAATGCTGGGAATCTATAATAAGAAGGAAAAAATTTTAAAAATGCAAATTTGTTGACCATGTTCGTCAAGATTAATGACTACGTCTGGGGTACTATCAAGTCAAGAGATCTACGTACTATATATTTTGTGTGATTACAATGAATAAGAGATCTATTTTTAGAGAAAAGATTATTTTATATTCTGTAACTTGTGCCTAATCCAATTTATATCCTTTAAGTTTTCATTTTTTCAATTGGGATTCCGGCCAAATAGTCTAATTTACGTCCTTTAAGTTTAAAAATTAAAATTTAATAATTAATTAATTTTTTTAAATGAGACTTGAGTGGAAGTTCCGCGCTTTAATCGAATGTATAACCGTCCCAAATTTATTAAAAATCGGACTTGAGTGGAAGTTCCGCGCCTTAATCGACTGTATAATTGTCCCAAATTCATTTTAATGAGATTTTTTAATTTTTATTTTAATCATTTTTAAAAAATTTATTTTAATCATTTTTTAAATTTTTATTTATAGATTTTTATTTTTATAATTTTATGAGATTTTCAATTTTTTATAAGATTTTTAGAAAAAAATTACTTTTAATTTACACATTTTTCAGGTTTTAAGAATTGTAGAATTTTTAATTTTTAATTTTTATTTTACACAATTTATAAGATTTAATGAGATTTTGTAATGTGATTTTCAGAATGTTTCAACTATTAATTTCAAATTTTCAAATTTAAAAGAGGTAAATTGAACGTAAATATCATGGATATTTTTCACCCATGATTCAGGCACAAGCCATACTCATTTAATTTTTAAAAGGATAAAGTGTGTTATCATGTAATTCATTTTTATTTAACATATATTTATACACACGCGGGGTTAGGAATTGAAGTAAAGGAATTTTGAGATAAAATAAAAAATGATAATGTAACTCTGGCCATGTCCACAAATAGTTGGGAAAGTTGTTACTTTTTGATTATTTTTCTCAATATTGGTCCTTTTTGCCGGAAAATAAATTTTTTGATAGGAAAGTTACTTTAATTTTATATTATGGTCATGTCAATGGTCTCCACCACTCTCAATCGAACCGTCTCTTATTAAGGAAGCAAAATTCTCAATCAATTTCATCTTTCGATTACACCTCCCCGTGAATCGCAAATTCCAAGTGATTTAAGATGATTCTATTCCGCTTGCTGAGCGAGTCATTTTAATACCTTTTTTGTGCCATTGTGTATATATGCTACAAAAGATTCTCGGCCATTTTTAGGCCAAAACTCAAAATTTTCACCAGAATGGACCATAATTGAGACAAGGATGACAAAAATTGATAAAATAAAAACTTACATGACTATTTGTGGTCACGACAAAGTTACAGGAGCATTTGTAATTTTATCTGGAGAAAATATATAATAAGAATAATAAAAAAACATACATATTTGATGAGCTAGTTCATCAAGATGGGGAATTAACTACTATCTCTAAGAAGGAGACGACATTAGCTGTGGCCTATGTGGGCTGTCCGAGGAAAGTGTTTGCCGTCTCTTCTTCGAGTGCGTCTTTTCACATCAGATTTGGTCCTTGTGTTACTCCTGGCTCGACTGCCCAATGCCTTGCAGCCCCAAACCTGCTACGCATCTGCTGCAATGTCTCGGCATTCTAGGTGGCAAACAGAGAAAACATGTTTTAGAGTGCATTGGTCCAGTACCGTTTGGTTACTATGGATAGCAGGAAACTGTTGAATCTTCAGAGGTGAGGAAATTAATCCGGTGAAGACGTTTGAGTAGATCAGAGCAAGAACGTGCAGTCTGTTTTCCTTAGGAAAGACATATCAAACTAAACTAAAACAAAAGGGGGAAAAAATTGTAGCAATGCATGCAACCATAATCACTACATCCATCAAAATAACATATTCCTGTCCACACTAATGGAGGTCCGCAAACTCCGAATGAGACCATCTATTCTTTATTTGGCGTTCCACATTGTGTTCCAAAGTATGAATGAATGACATATATGTGGAGGGTGAAAAAAATAATCAATGAAATTGTATAGCAGGTGAATGCCATTGTGTTCCATACTACACCGACATGTGTCCAGCAGGTGAAATGCCAAGTGAAATACGTAAAGTGGAACAAAATAATCGAACTGGTGAACGCATGTATCCAAAATAACGCTTTTGACGTTGAAACACTCATGCTTGTACGTAATGGTGAACTTTTTCATTTTGAAATTACCCCTGTAATGATCGGAACATTCAGAGTTTTCTTCTGTCGAAAATAAAATACTGCAGTGCACTGGATCAGAACGTTCTGCACATGCACATTTCGTGCATGATACATGCACGAGCTATATATATAAAAGATATTTAATTTTTACTTATTTTATTTAACATATACACAGAATAACTTTTAACAGTTTTTTTATTTTTTGAACAGCAAAAAGGACATTACATTGACTGAGTACAGAGTTACAACAACAATCCTGGAACGAATAGAGATTAACACCACTAAATTGTAAGAAATTAAAAGACGCTTCGTACTTTAGCTCGAACATAATCTCTTTGAAAATCTTATCCGGGTAACATTTAATTTTCGCCTTCACCCAATTTATTAAATTAATCAATTTTTTGCAATATTCATGCGTGCAAATTTGGTGTGTTATAAGAAATGTGTATCTGTTGTAAAGAACTTCTGGTAAATGTTTATTATAAGTATAAAGAGTACATTACTACTACCACCGAAACCCTAATTAACCAAATAAAAAAAGAGCAGTGTCTTTAAAAATAACATAATTTTCTCAATTATCAGAGTCCTCCGGCGGCGGGTTGTTAAGGTCCGGCACCCTGTAGTTCTGTCCTTCCGCAGGCTCTTCGGGTGCGGGTGCAGGTGCAGGTACAGGTACAGGTGCAGGTGCTGCACCCCTGTTGACACGAAGGTCCGCAAACTCCTCCTCCGCACGGAATGCGGGCGGAGGATGCGCGCCCTTCCACCCTCTTCCTGGATGTGAGCGCATATGCCCAAATAATGCCTTGGGCGTCAAAAACTCTCTGCCACATACACTGCACCGCACCGGATGCGGCTGCGGTGCACCTTCCACCGGAGGATCACGAATCCTCTTCCGATTTCCCCCAATTTGTAACCCTGGAGCAGCCACCCCTCCCGAACTGCTACCCCCAACGCGCACCGCTTGAGCGCCCTGGAATGCGAACCCTCGGCCTCCGCCGCCGCCACTTCCACTTGGCCTCCCAGAAACCCAATGTGCTGGTGGGGGTGGCGGCGGAGGCGGCCTGGTGTAGCTAGTGAAGGCCGATCGGCCAGGAACGCCCATTACTAGTCGTGTCGAAGGGCTTCCACGACCTCTAGGGCTTCCACGGCCTCTAGGGCTTCCCCGTCTAGCCGGCGAAGTTGGCGACGTTCCTTCATTAGCACCAGTGCTCATGATGTTTGTAATTACGTACAATTTGCAAATTGATTTGAGTGAAGAAGAATGGAGAAAATGGTGGAAATTTATACATGGTGAAGGGTGGTGTCGATTCATTACAGCCATTTTCGAAGAGATGACAAATTGTGATTCTTGAAGCGTTGTGATTTTTGGATGCTTTTTTATTGTATTAAGGCGGGAAATAGGCTATGTGTTCGAAGTGCATAATCAGTTTGGTCGGTTTTTACAGCGGTTTTTTTTTTTTTTCCCTTTTACAGACCTGTTTTTGCGAATTAATTAAATCCAAAAACAAAACTGAATAAAATATGGCATTAATATATATATTATGACAAAAAAAAATTTAAGGTGAAGTTCTCAAAAATGAAATACTCCTTTACATTTTAGAAGGAAAAAAACCAATTTATTTCTGTAACTTTTTACCTTTTCTGAAATGGTTCCAAAAAAGTTAAAAGTATCAATTTAGTGTAAAATTTTTTAAATTTATTTTGTTTTGATCACATTTTCGCCGGAAAGATGACTGGACAGTTGTGTATAAATAAAAAATAATTTTAAATTATTTTAAAGTCCAATACAATAAAATAAAATTCATGTCATTATTTTATAAAAATAAAATTATTATATTATTAAACTAAAATTAATATATCATTGTTTCATGGATTTTATTTTATTGTATTGGAATTTAAAATAATTCAAAATCATTTTTTATTTATACACTCACCACTTTCCGGCGAAATACAACTGTCCAATCATTTTTCCGGCGAAAATGGGATCAAAACAAAACAAATTTCGAAAAATTGGAATTAAATTTGTACATTTAACATTTTGGGACCATTTCAGAAAAGGTAAAATGTTACGGGACTAAATTGACTTTTTTTCCCATTTTAAAAGATGGAATTAACATGAAGAATCGTACTTATCAAGAGATAAATCCTTAGATTTTCTATAAATTTGCAGTACTTAAATCATTGAACTGTTTTTCTTTGCACCAAACTATACAAACTCTTTCTTCCCCGCACTTCGTGATTTTTTTGGTTTAAAGAAAGGCAAAAAATTCAATTATACAATTTGGCCCGTGAAATAATTACAAAGTAGATGGAGGAGAAAGAGTTGTTCTTTGTATACAATATTAATGAAAATGTCCCTTTAAAAAGAGATGTAGCATGAGCGGCATTGCAATTTTTAAAGAAATGAGAGCACCCGAAGATATTTTTAAGTTTTGAGAGTTGGAACCCGATTTTGACAAGCGAGCACACTTTTTCGGGTGGAAATGAAGCTACGAGTCAAACTCAATGCTTAGCTGTGATGTTTGACGTTTTTTGGCCAAATTACATCGTTTGAGGGGTCAAAATCGTGTTTTATTGTTTTTTTTGGGGTTATTTTTGTAATTTTTAATTGTTTAGGAGTTTTTTTGTAATTTCCTAATTCAGCAAACTAGGGTTTTTCGTTTTTAATCTTTTTCCAAACATTTTGGAGGGAGTTCGAAGATTGGAATATTATTGAAGATGTGTTCTTCATTTTATCAAGATTCGAATATTCTTTGAATTAATGATTCTTGTTCTTTTCATTCACGCACGCTGCATCAAATTAAAACTCACATACGACTCACACAGAGGCGGACCTATGGAGTGACATGGGGGTACAGTTGTACCCCCAAATTTTATTTTATTTTTACTATATACATATATAAACTGAGGTGCGTTTGCTAACAGAATCCCCCTCAAAAAAAAAACTTGCTAACAAAATTGCTCGCATAAATCGATATAAAGTTAAAAGGCCCATCCGAATATATTATAAGCCCATACCACTCAATTAAATTAAAAAAGGAACCCTTTTTATAATTTTCAAACCCTGGTCCCCTCTTCCACATCAAATCAACGATACTCTATTACTTTGTTCTCCTTCTCGCGCTCCTGCCGCCATTTGGATATAGTGCCATAGTAGATTTACTAAGGTAAAAAAAAAAATACTTGTTTATTTTATCAATTTTTAATAGTAATATTATTTTGTTAAATTTCTAAGTTATTTAAGTGAACTTGATGCTAAAAAAATTAGGGTTTGATATATTTTACAATTGTGTATTTGAATTGTGTGTTCTTTTGTATAAATTTTATAGAAATTTATGTGTAATATGTGATTGTATTCTCATTTTATATAATTTAATTAGGAAATGAGAGATGAAACATCAAAATCAAAGGCCATGAGAAAATAAAAACAACCCGATCTTCGCAAATTTATGCTCAAGAAATTGAAATCTCAAGGAACTTCTTGCTCTTCACCGATAGATAATGATGATCATTCTAATGTTACTGAGTTTCCTTCATCTCAATCACTTGCTTTCACTCAAGAAAATAATATGGAATTTGATAATTCAAGTTCTTTTAGTGAACCATCACTAGAGGAAAAATGGTTATATGATGTTGAACTTCTTCCACATGATCCGGGAAAAAGATTAAACATAATGGATTATGCTCCAAATGAACGAAATGCGGTAAGAAGAGGATACATTCTTAAGAAACCTTGTCAACCAAAAACTCATGATTTTCCTCAAAGGGATGTTGGAGGCATTCGTCGGTTTAGTGTTTGTTGGTTTAAAAAATATGATTGGCTTGAATATAGTATTGAGAAAGATGCGGCATTTTGTTTTGTTTGTTTCTTGTTCAAGAATGATGTGGAAATTAGTGTTGGAGGAGATGCCTTTGTTAATGGAGGATTTAGATCATGGAATAAACCGGGTAGATTTGAGAAGCATGTTGGTGGAGTTAAAACTGCTCATAATCTTGCTTATGAAAAATATGTGAATTTAAGAGACTCAAAAGAGAAATCTATTGTACATGTTTTTGATAAAGCAAGTAAAATGGTTCGAAGTGAATATGTAACACGTTTGAAAGCTTCACTTACTTGTTTGAGATTTCTTTTGCGTCAAGGGTTGGCATGTCGTGGGCACGATGAAAGTGAAGAGTCAAATAATAGGGGAAATTTTCTTAAGCTTTTGAAGTGGCTAGCCAAACATAATGAGGATGTCAAAAATGTAATTTTTTAAAATGCCACAAAAAATAATCAAATGACGTCTCCCAAAATTCAAAAAGATCTTATCAATAGTTGTGCTAAAGAGACAACTAAGCGCATTATACAAGATCTTGGTGATGACTACTTTGGTATTTTAGCTGATGAGTCAAGTGATGTGGCTCAAAGCAACTAGCTCTTTGTTTGCGTTATGTTGATGGTAAAACAGGAATGATAGTTGAACGCTTTCTTGGACTCGTACATGTTGGTGATACCACTACTTTGACACTTAAAGCTGCAATTACATCTTTGCTCATGGAGCATTCTTTGAGTCCATCTAAGATTCGAGGTCAAGGGTATGATGGAGCTAGCAACATGAAAGGTGAGATAAATGGTCTTAAGACTTTATTTATGAAGGATACGACATGTGTTTACTATGTTCATTATTTTGCTCATCAACTTCAATTAACACTAGTAGCTGTTGCTAAAAAAATAAGGATTGTACTTGGCTATTTGAAACGCTTACAAACTTATATATTGAATGTGGTTGGAGTTTCTTGTAAGCGGAGAGAAATGATTCGAGTAAGTCAAGCTCAAAAAGTTGCTCAAGCATTGGAATTAGGTGAACTTGAGAGTGGATCAGGTTTGAATCAAGAGCTAGGTTTGAAAAGATCAGGTGATACTCGTTGGGGATCACATCATAAAACTCTTTTGAATGTTATCCACATATTTCCAACATTAGTTGAGGTTCTTGTGATGATTGGAGAGAACCCTTCGTGTCCGGAAGATCAGGTAAAAGCTGAAGCCATTTTGTACTCATTAGAGTCATTTGATTTTATTTTCATGGCACACTTGATGTTGACTATTTTTGGGTACGCTAATGATTTGTGTCTTGCTTTGCAAAAAAGAGATCAAATATTGTTAATGCCATGACCCTCGTTGCATTAACGAAACACATGTTGCAAAAATCAAGGGATTGCGGATGGGAAACTCTCTTGAACGATGTCACTTCATTCTGCACTAAATATGGCATTGTTGTTCCCGATATGGATGCTTCTTATATTTTACGGGGAAGATCAAGACGTTTTGTTCAACAAGAGACGAACCTACAACATTTTCAGGTTAACGTTTTCTTAGGGGTAATTGATTTACAACTCCATGAGCTCAATAATAGATTTGATGAGGTTAATATGGAGTTGCTCACCTGCATGGCTTGCTTGAGTCCTCAAGATGGTTTTTCTTCTTATGATAAGGAGAAAATACTTAAACTTGCCACATTTTATCCATCTGGGTTTTCAGGTATTGATTTGATGACTCTTGCATTCCAACTTGATATATTCATTGAAGATATGCAAAGAGATGATAGGTTTAAAGATTTGCTTGATCTTGGTGCCCTTTCAATGAAGCTGGTAGAAACAAAGAAGCATGTCACTTATCCGACCATTTATTTGCTAATCAAGTTGGTGTTGATTCTTCCAGTTGCTACTGCAGGTGTGGAAAGAGTTTTTTCAAGAATGACTTGTGTTAAAAATAGGTTGCGAAATAGCATGGGTGATCAATTATTAAATGATTGTTTGATCACTTTTATTGAGAAAGACTTGTTTCTACAAATATCCGATGAAGATGTCATAGATCGCTTTCAAAAAATGAAAACTCGTCGGACTCAGTTGTAACTGTAGTTGTAATTTTATTTGTACTTTATGAAATTATCTATTGATCGTACCCCCGATTTTAAAATTCTGGGTCCGCCACTGGACTCACATGTCAAAAATTGAGAGAAATTTGGCCTGAAAAATTAGTTTAGTAGCCTGAATTTCACTTGCTCCCTTAGGTGGGGTTCATCTCCAGCTGGCTTACAAAGAAAGTAACACGTTACCCATTTTTAAATGGCTACGATGCTCAAATCACCAAGAAAATGATTTTAAAAAAATCCTAGAAGCAAAGAGTTGGGTCAAGTTGAAATCAACTATCAAAATAAAAGGGGTCTCGTGCGCCTCGCGTGCTGATCCTGGGGAAATTTTAAAAATTTTGACAAAAAAAAAAAAGGACTAGAATTGAAATGGAACAGTGTTACAGGACTAAAAGTGGAACCAACATAAGTTGCAGGACTAGATTTGATATTTTCTCAATCATTTACTATTGTGTAATATACTTGTTGTGTTGTTTTACATCGAGTATCCCATCATCTTTGAAGAAAAAAAATTACAAACATTTCTTCCACGAAGAATGCATGCCACAAAAATTGCCAGTTCAGATCTTGTGGTTTTGGAGTTTCATGTTGTGCATTCGATCTCATGGGAATGTCAGATGTTGTATTCAACGACATACATACGTGACCTCCTCTGCGATAAACAAGGAAGCAGAACAAAAGGAAACTTTGCGAAATCAGTTAACATCTAGAGAGGTTATCTATCTGATCATCCAAGAGGGCGGTCTCAGACTAAATACATATATACAGGATACGTTTTTTTCGGATCTGAACCCGATTTTATTATATGCATGGGTGCGGGTCACATATTGCACGAATCTTAGATATTCGTGCAATATTTCATATCAGTTCTTGTGAAATGAATTAGGAGACAAGTAGACAACACTTTGTCCAAATTAAAAGGATAAAATGTTGAGTATAACTCTTACATGCATGAATCATGTAAAGACCGTGCACGAAATCTGCATGTTCAAATCGTGCATTGAATGTGCACAAATAATTTATTCAAATCATGCACTGAATGTGCACAAATAATTTATTTCCAACTATAAATTTATACATAATTAAATTGCAATGCGATATAGTAAAATATCAAAGTTAATTAAACAAATGGACGAGGTTAATTTGTTGGCGGTAGGGGTGTGCAAAGTATGGTTCAAACAGATCGAACCGACCGAATCAAACCAAACCGTTAAATATGGTTCGGTTTTTTATTTACGGTTCGATTTACAGTTTTGAGAATTTATTTTTTTAGTATGATTTAATTTACGATTTTCACTAATAAAAAACCGAAAAACCAAACCAAACCGAACTAATATTATATAAAATTATAAATATATATATATAATATTATATAAAATTAATTATAAATAAATATTATATATTATATAAATTCTAAACCCAAACGGCCAAACCCAATTCCAAGTCCAAAGGTTAGACCAGAAACCTTGTGTCCCTTCCTATTTTTCTTCTATATTTTGTGCCTTGGGTGCTCAATGCTCTCACTCGGTCACTCTTCTCTCACTACTCAATTTTTCTTATATATGTGTTTTCTGTTGAGATTGCGTTTTACATATTTATTGATTATTGTATAGAAAAAAATTAAATGAGCAAAATTTCGGTTCGGTGAAAACTGACCGAACCGTCCGAAATATTATGGTTTTAAACCGAATGGTTTTTATAAATACGGTTTGGTTTACGGTTTAAAAAAAAATAATTTATACTTTGATTTTCGATTTATGGGCGGTTTAGTTAACAGAACCGCCCATGCACACCCCTAGTTGGCGGGATATAAATTATGTGTTTTGCTTACAAGTACAAATTTACATCAGATATGAACGTACACTACAGTAAATAAAAAAATTTAGTGCTAATATTATGGTGGAGAAAGTTGCAATTGTGGTCCCACCCACCACAGTCACTCACCGAATTGGTCCAATTAAAAACATATTTTTCATGCAGAAATGATTCCAAAAGTGTCCAAAAATGCCAATAAAATTACTGTCAAATTTATTGATTCAATTATTAAATTGGATGAAGTTCATCATTTTTCTTAAAATTTATCATCTGAAATATTTTTCTTTCTTTTGGTGTTTATGTTATTACAAAAATGATTAAATTTAAATATGTTATGATGATTTTGAAACCTGTACATACGGATACGGCTACTGAGAGTAAAATGAATATGCAAATTTTTTCTCTCATATGTGGGCGGGTTGTGTTTTATTTATTAAATCCAATTCAAATGGATGGGTAAAAGTGGAACCGGCTTAAGTTATAAGACTAAACTTACACGTGAAATTTTGAATTTTCCAGCAAAAAATGGCTGAAATTAAAATTGAAAAGGAGCAAAGTTATAGGACTAAACTTGCAGGGCTGGTGTATAAGTAAATATTTAATTTTATTTAATTAGATAGATAGATAGATAAAAAGGACAAATTTATTAATATATTGTAGTTTTGAAATGAAATATTGCAAATGTAAGTAAAAATGGGGTTAATTTCGAAACTACGCATAAGCACTGCAATCAATCAGCTATTATTAAAAAGTCACTAGTACAGAACGCGCTTTGAAAGGACTCTGTTAAAGAAAAGAAAAAAAATATATATATATATATACATAGGCGCCTGTACTGCCTGTGTTCAGAGATTTGTCGTCAAGTGCTATGTCAGAGATTTGTCTTGACTTGACGACCCAATTTTTGACCGTTCCACTTCCCCATCTCCGCTATATATACTCCATCTGATAATTAACCATAAAATACATTTTGTTTTATCCTCTCTTTCTCCACATTAAGAAAAAAAAAAAATACATATATACATAGGCAGACGCGCCTATGTCAGTTGTCGCATAGTTGGCAGTAGCGCGTGTGTCAGAGATTTGTCTCGACTTGACGACCTGACCGCCTATGTCAGAGAGATTGTCGCATAGTTGGCAGTAGCGCCCTGTGTCAGAGATTTGTCTCGACTTGACGACCTGGACGACCCAACTTTTGACCGTTCCACTATCCCATCTCACCTATATATACTCCATCTCATAATTAACTCACAAAATACATTTTGTTTTTTATAACACACTAAATAAAATTTCAGTCTCATTCTCTTAATATTTTCTACAACTTTCTAAAAATTTAGTCTCCTTATAATATTTTACTTCTTCTGAGTTATATAAATGCAAAAGCTTTCTCGCAATTTTTTTTTTATAATTCTAATAAATTTTTTTATTTAAAAAATGAATTATTAGTTACTGAGAAGAATAAAATTATATACACGAGACTTTTTGTGTCAGATTTCACGCTTTAAATCTTTAAGCAAATTAAATAACTTGAGAGGAATAAAAAAAAATTAAACAAATATGACAAATATGATAAACTATAACAACATAATACAAAATAAAAACAAAACCTGGGTGATTTTTTTTCCAAAATTTTCGGTAGAGTAAGGAGAGGAGTTTTATCAAAAAAAATATTTTTTTAGGTAGAGTGATAAATAATGGTATAAAGAAAAATAAGAGAGTGAATAAATGAGTGCAGATGAATTTGAGAGAGTAGATGAATGAGTAATGAAGGGGGAGGAAGGGGTTTTATTATTGGAGCATGGAACGGTCGGTCAAAACTAGACATGTGCGACGGTTCAAAACCGCCGGTTTCGGTTAGAAACCGGCGGTTACGGTTTTGGGTTTAGACGAACCATAACCGAACCGCGAACCGCCGGTTACGGTTACGGTTTTCAAACCGGCGGTTTGGTTCGAAAACCGCCGGTTTGACGATTTTTTCCTTTTTTTTTTTAATATTATCTCCGTTTTCGCTCGTTTTCACTTCGTTTTCGTTCGTTTTTTATTTGCTTTAACTCATATTTTTTAGAAAATACATTACTAGAATTGAATAAAAATTATATAACTTTAATTTATACATTAAAAATAGAAGAATTGTGTATTAAAAAATTTAATTTTTTTTTACGGTTTTGCGGTTTGTCAAAATGTCAAACCGTAACCGAACCGCCATTTTCCGATTACGGTTCGGTTTTTAAACCGTAACCGGCGGTTTGCCAAACCGGCGGTTAAAAACTGGCTGTTTGGCCGGTTTGGCGGTTCGATTTTGCGCGTGTCTAGTCAAAACATTGGGAAGGAGCGCTGACATGGACTACACGGACTGACATAGACAGGCGCGCTTATGCAAGAAGACAAATTTACCAGGTCTTGTCAATGCTCTGGTCGCGCCTATGTATATACGTATATTCTTTTTTCTTTTCTTTAATAAAACCCTTTTTCAAAGGCACGTTCTGCAACGGTGACTTTTTAATAATCGCCATTGCAGGCGCGCCTATGCTTAATTTCGAAATTAACCCCATTTTTACCTACATTTGTAATATTCCATTTCAAAACTACAATATATTACTCCCTCCGTTCTAATTAGATGGGCTTGTTTTTCTTTTATGGATGTCCCATTTAAATAGACTTGTTTCCATTTAAAGTAACATTTTCTAGTTTTTTTTTTTTTATCAGTAAAAGACTTATATTAAAATTGGCTATAAGGTGTAGCCTTAGTGTACATGCTTGAGCAAAATACAGAGGCTTACCAAAACTTATCAGAAAGGTTCTGAAGAAACTAATTGGATTTGAACTCCATTCCATTCCTCAAATTAAGGGTCTATTTTGAAAACTTGCCTCTCTAATTGCTAACCATCCCCACATTCAGCCCTTTATTTCGTCGATTGTCTAGCTTCTCTACCCCGATTCTCTCATCCCGAAACATCAACGCGTTCCTCCCCTTCCATATAGACCAAACGGTGCACACCCAAACGCAGATATTAAAATGATAGAAACGTTATGCATGTATAACATTCATTAAATATGATTATAATAGAAATTTTACTTGTCTAGTGTGCCTTCCCAAATACAATTTCTTAATTTTTGTGAAAAGTCAAACAAGATATCTAAATGGGACGGAGGGAGTAATAAATTTGGCGATCAAAAGCAGTACACAAACATATATCTCGTGGAATTCTCATCTTTATTTAAAATATAATTAATACTGATTGTAATTATTAAGGAGAATCCGCTGGTGGCTTCTTCCCCTCCCCTTCTTCCGCCGCTGCCTCGACTCCACTGCTCTCTTCGCCATCCCCAACTTCTACTGGGTGGTCTTCCTCCTCTTCATCTTCAGGAAATGTAGGCGCAGGACGTGTACGTTTCCAGTGTGGGTGCAAGACGTTCATGTGCACGAACACCTCCTTCATCGTCGAGAACATTACACCACACGCTGGGCAGCGCACGGGGGGATTAGGTTCATCATCCACGTCTTCACGAACTCTCTTCCCAGTGCCTCCACCACGGTACGTCGGTGGTGGGCGCGAGGGCAGTGGCGGTCTAGATGCAAATCCGCCCCTCATCGTGATGCGTGGCACAGCTCGCACACGACGGTGGACTCTAGGTGGGGACGAATCAGCTTCATTGCCACTCGGGGTACTGTTGTTGTTCATCATGATTAATAATTGGAGAGAGAATACGGAGGAAAAAATGGTGGAAATTTATAGACGCCCAAGAGTACTGGCGTCGATTCATTATACCCATTTTCCAAGAGATGCCAAATTGATTTTTCGATGCTTTTAATAGGGTCTGTTTTTACAGCGCGCAGTTAATGTTTTACTTTCTTTTTTTCTTTTTTTTCGAGGGGTAATGTTATTACATTTTAATCCTACTCATAATAATATTACTTGTATAATTAAATAAAAAATCAAAATAATATATATAGAGGGGAAATAATTTTTTTTATCACTGGATCTCTTTTCGAATTTGATCACCCACGTATGATTAATGCTCGTGTCGACGTTGACCAATTATTAACTAACAGATGAAGAAAATGTCTCAATTCATTTATATGTATAATATATACAAGGTAGAGCAAAAAAAAAAAAAGGATATATACAAGGTTAAAAAAATAAATAAAAATATCAAAACATTAAATTTGTGTCCACCCTCATACTCCTTCTTCACAATATCAATCAATGACCAAAAAAATTAGATATATCAGAGAATATTTTTGAATATTTTTCATATATATTTATACATATAGACATATGTATATATATATGTCTATACAATAATGAAAAATACTTTTAAACAATAAAGATCCCAAAATACAAAATATTCAAGAAATGTGAATTGAAGAACTTCACCCAATTTAATTAATAAAACAATCAATGTGTCGATATTTTAATTTTGCGAGAAATAATGAACTGAAAAGGTGTTAAATTACCAGAATGTTAACATTTTTATTTTCTACAGAGCTACATATTATATGCAAATTTTATATGCAGAAAACATAATCTGAATTCAGAAAAATATTACAAAAAAAAAAAAAAAATACCCAACATGGCGTTGCACGCTTTATGTCAATATTTTAATAGTTAAAATATACTAGTGTAGCACAGACCGTATCGTCATACGTATGGAAGACGGAGGAATACATTGTACTTCACACTGTACATACAACGACATACGGTTCGGGTTCCTTTCTCGAGGCGGAAATTGAACGTGTTTCAACAACCCATAATACAATACGAGTTACGACTGATATTTGTACCTTGTATCCTGTTGTTCGAATTCCATCTCCGGAGTTTTATATTTCCAAAAGATATCGATATCCCTCTATTGACTGGGATTTCCAAGAAGGCGTTCGATTGCAGCATGAACATTCCCTGTAGTGGCTATCAGTGCTCGGATGTTTTCCGCAGTATCAAAGAAGCCCATTTCCTGTAGCTGAGAGAGTTGAGTGGCATATAGTTCTTCAGGGGGGCCTGCAGTAAAACATGAAATCTTTACTTACATATAAAACACAATCTAAGACTGTTATACGTGGCAAAATCTTTTCTGTATTTCGAAATTCTGCTTTCTCATAATAAGTTTAGAGCAGTTATTTATTTATGAAGTTATTGGCAGTTTCTCATCAGGTGTTCTTCTTTGTCATATATCTTCTTTGTGTTCTTCTTTCTCATATATCTATTTTACAATCTCGCATAATACGTGGATCTTCGGAGTACAGTTTGATAGAAACAAACGAGAGAGATGGTAACCTTGAGGTCTGTTTGGAGCAATGACACCACCACCAGTCCCAAGTCCACCCAATAAGTTCATCAACTGATTCAATCCCATGTTGCCAACTGCTCCAGCTATAAATATAATCAATTTGTTATGTGAATGGTAAAATATATAACATATATGCAATTATTATTCCGTTTGGCCCAAGTACGTGGGCACTTTTTGCTGATATACACCCTAAAAAAAATGAAATGAGCACTATCTGCAGATTTTCTTTTTCCTAAACCATATAAATCAATACCCAATTTTACATGAATAAGAAAATGCACTTGGTGCAATCTAGCTCCTATGAACTCTTTTGTGAAATAAAGAATGCAATCATGTGGTTGAAGAAAGGCTGTATCAAGGCATGTCGTCGAGAACGGGGTGATGTGAACACCTTGATATTATTAATAGGCTTAATTGCAAATTAAATCACCACCTTAAGGCTTAATTGCAATCTAATCTTAAAACTTTGGATAATTGCAAAAACCACCAACTTTAAATGTTTTTGCAAATTAGTCTTCCGGACAGCCCCTTTTCTACCAGTGTGTGACATGGCTTGCAGACATGGCACCTCTCCTAGTCAAACGATGTGGGGCTGCCCAAAAGACTAATTTGCAACAATATAAAGTAGGTGGTTTATTTGCAATTATCCAAACTTCTAGATTAGATTGCAATTAAGCCTTAATAGGCTTAAATGAATAATCAATATATTGTTTTTTTTCATGAGCATTTTTATTGAGACTGAATTCTCCAAACCAATAGAATTTAAGAATGTCTGCATAAAATTAATAATTTCAATACATAAGATCAAACTCTAGCATATTATCTACAAAAAAAGAAAATAGAAAAAAAAAAAAGCTTGCAATGTCATGTTAAGTAAATTAAACACCCCATTTGGAACAAAGATCTGAACGTCAAATTAACAGATCATATAGTGAGGTTGGAATCCAGAATAGAGTAAGCAGGATGTACAATTAAGACAAATGTAAGTTTCGATAAGCAAAAAACTTACCAGTTTCTCCACCATTTTGGCCTGGTTCTCTGCAATACACAGCTTACCAGTTAATTAACCAAGTAACAAAATATCAAAAAGGCAATATGCATATTGTTACAATGGAATGTGGATCCATCTTGCACAGAATCCAGACATTCTACACAAATATTTAAAACTAGTGCCATCTATAAAAATGCTACAGCAACATATACTGAAGTAGAGAAGCTCAACCACAAGGTTTAAAAATGATTCTTTCTTTCTTTTTTCTTTTTTGAGTAATCAAGATAATTCTTTCAGAAAAACACAAGGACATATAAAAAGGTCCAAACTTACCCAGATGGCTGACGACCAACTAGAGATGGCAGACCTCCTTGAAAATTCATAAGTTGCTGAGACAGAAGCATGGTAGAATTAGGCAATGGTCTAAATTAGGTAAGATATCTGATATCTGGGTTTCCACATGAAATTACATTCGACTGTGAAATATTCATTATGTTCCTAGTATTGTAAATAGTACACCCTTGACAGTATTTTTTCCCAACATGTATACCATCTCTAAAATATATTTAATCATTGAAATAGCATCAGGATCAGAAATTCCAACTACAATGCAACACACATGCCTCATGTAACTTGAATTCAGAGCATCAAATGCATTACAAAGTAATCAAAAACAATTTTGCAAATATTATCTTGAGTGATATTGAGGGGGGAGAGTATCTAATACTTTACCTGGATTGTCTCAGGGGAAGTTAATTGGCGAATTAATTCAGGATTTTGCATCATATCTCTAAGCTGAGGATTTAAATCAAGCATATTCCCTAGCTGTGGACTGCTGCCAAGAATCTAGGGTTCATACAGAAGAATTAAGTCAATAAGATTCTGAAGAAAAATGTAGCAAAAGAAAAATAGAAAAGAGAGGATAGTCCTGAATTCAATAATCAAGGAAATTTTAGCAATACATGATTCATGAGCTGAGGAGAGGAAGAGAGATTGCGCATCATCTGAGAAATGAGTGGATTTTGCATTATTTGATTAAAAGATGAATTATCTGGCATAAGCCCTAGCATGCGCTCAAGATCTGGGAGACCTTGTCCACCTAATCCATTAGGTGAGTCAGGTCTAACATTGCCCGTAGGATTGACCTGAGAACGCAAGTTTGTCTGCATTCCTCCAGCTGCAAATTTCAATTTAAGAACATGATAAAGCTGTAAGTGCAACAATAATAAGAAGGTTACAAATGGGAAACTGGTTTCTTGAATTGAACTAACACAAGCCTGACAAGACATGCACTTTTGAGAATTCCAAGATAGATTTCTCCAAGAGTATTAGAGTAACCATTAACACTTAAGAATTAAGAAGATAAACACTTTGGCAGCTTCCTGAAGGACCTGAACTATCGTTGACACTTGCTTGTCCCTGTTTAATTATTGATAATCCCTTACTGGTACATGCTAATCACAAGATACTTCAACTAATGGTGGGTAAAAGGGAGGGAAAAGAAAAGGCAGTAAAATATGTCAACTTTGTGGAGAAAATTAGAGAGAACATATGAAGACCAGATCTAGAGCACTAGCAGTTTCAAACTGCTCGGTGTAGATATAAATTCTATTTTTTTTAATTATTATCCCATGTCTTTAAAGAGAAAATACCCTACCAGATTTTAGACCGTGGATATCAAAGGGTAAAACCAGCCAATTTACAATGAGACTTACCACCAGGAGAGGCCCAAGGATTGGGAAGTGGATTTGTATTTGGAGCATGGGAATTATTTGAGTTCCCAGTCAATAGGGGCGGAAATTCATCTGATCGTATATCGAATTCGTTGTCCCCTGTCATCGCCGTTGCATTAAGCAAGGGTTCCTGCACATTCTCATACATCCGTCTGAGCATGTTAAAACCCTCAGGGGAAGATTCAATATTGTTCATTGCCCTATCGGTGTTACGCATCATCTCACGCATTATCTCAGGGTTACGTGCAGCCTCCATTGTCTGACGGAGTGTTGAAGGATCGTTAAGTATGTGGGAAAGCTCTGGGTTACGATCCATAACCTCACGCATTTGAGGATTGTTCATCATCAGATTGCGTATGGTTTCGGGATTACTCATTAAATTCTCAACACCAGGCAAACTTATAATATCTCTAATCATGTCGGGGTTTTGAGTTAACATTTGCTGCATTTGTTCCATCTCTGGAAACGCAACTCCAAATATACCACTATCATCTCCTAACCCATTGATTCCAAGTCCAGGAAACAATGGAGATCCAGAATCAGATACTCCAAATGGCACAGCTTGATTAGAACCAGCATCCGTTGTTGGAATTGGATTAGTATTTCGAACTCCATTGTCCGCAGGTCCAGCCGTTGCAAAACCTCGAACCAAGTGGATAGTGTGATCTGCTTCAATACCTATCCGGAAAAAAAAGAGATTGTCTGATTACATTAACATATAAGAAAGAGAAATAATGATGTGTGGATATTGGAGGAGTACCGAGGACTAAGAGAAGTAGAACTTTGAACACTCATGATGTTTGAGAAAACATGTTATACCAGCACTCTACTACATCTTGCTACCCAATTTTAGCATTTAATAAACAGCCAAATGAATAAAGACAAAAACTTGTGTGACAATGTTCCAGATTTTTAGGTTGGGCAACCCATTTTTTTTCCAGATTTTATGTTTAAGTAAAATGTGGTAGTGTGTTTAACAAAAGCGACTATCACTTTTTACATCGGGTCAAGGAAGACCCGTCTCACAGATCTCACCCAAGACCAGCTCATGAATAAATCATCAACAAGCTTAATCAAATCTAAAACAACCGACTGCCCTTCAGATATCTGTGTGAATTATCCACCAATGATACTAATCACATAATTGCCTACACCATCCAAACAAAATATAATAGTCCATGTTAGCATTAATGTCAATCTGTTGCAAGCATGTTAATCATATCAGATGGTAAAACTTCTAAGGCCCAGTTCGGTAGGTTAGACTAGCCCAAGATAGATGTTTGCTTAATCAAGTCCAAGATAGATGTTTGCTTAATCAGGTCTAAATAAAATCCATAACCCTCAAAAATACAAAAACACACTTGATTGTGTGATCGAAAGACAACAACGATATCCGGACCTGACCATACATAACTCAATATATATACCAAATGGGGCCTAATTGGATTTACAGACAAGCTACTAGTTATAGTGAAGAAACCATTATGCTTCATCGAATCCCAATAGCATTCAAATTAAACAAAAAGTTCTGAAAACAAACAGAAAAAAAAGAATAATTCAGTAGGTATACCGAAGCTCTCAAGAGTCTTATCGTCCTTCAATATGCGGCCTTTGTAGATTAAACGCTGCTGGTGAGACGGAATTTCGCATCTCTGAGCAAGGATTGACTTGAAAGCTTCAAGAGTTAAATTCAACTTCACTGGAACAACTAATTGCGACCCATTCGTGCAACGGATGTTCAGCGTCACCTCTTTTCCGCCGTCGTTGCTTGAATCGCCTCCGTCACCCGCCACATCGCCGCCGCCCATTCTATTCAGAAATTCAAAAAACCAGATATCGATCGATCGCCCAACAAATCAAGAACTCTGAGCCGTTCGATTCTTCTCTATTACAATTCCTTTCAGCTAATTTTTTCTTGCTGCGAGTATTATTAGTCGAGAGAAAAGAGAAGGGTTTGATGAAAAAAGAGGAATTTTTAGGGTGTGAAAAAGAAATCAATAATTGATGAAGGACTGCTCCACAATAAAAAATAATTGACTTTGTTTTGCGTGAGGTTTGGGCCGTTTGGACAATTTTCGGTTGAAAATAAAATCATGTCCCGATCCAAAAAAATCGGTTATCAAAAAAATAATTTATGTCATTATTTTCTCTTATCCAAATTTTTTTAAAATATCACTTTAATAAAATTGAAAAGCCATTAATAATTTTATTTTTTATCACTTTTTCTAGTCTTCGTACTCAAATCAGTATAAAAGGTGATTTAGAACGTAGGGAGTATAATATAATACAGTATATATTAAATAAAAAATATTATAAGATTAACATAGTGCCGAAATTGATGAGAAAACGACATGTATCACAGTACGTATCTGATGCGACCAAAATATGTCGTCTCCTGAAATAACGACACGTGGACGTAAGATGAATTAAACCCGTTTCGCTAAGAGTGATGATTTTGTAAAGGGGATTAATACACCCCTGAATATAGAGAAGGAGATGGGCCCAAACTTGATCTTCAGAAAACATTTCTAGTGGAGGCCTGAAAGGGGATTATCCCTGATCCAGTTATTCTCGGTCCAAATACCCTGGCCCAAGTATCCTTGGGGTAAATATTTCTAGCCCAAGAAGGGGATTACTAGGATTGGGCCTTAGTGGAGGCCTGAAAGGAATGGGGATAGAGGAAATGGGAGAGTGGTAACTGGTATCAAATATCTCGGAAAAAGAGGCCAGAGGGAGGACCGAGTCTTGGGGAGCACTTGAGAGATAAGGGGGAGAAATATTCTCCTTTTCTCCTAAGAAAACTGTCAAGTATTTAAGTAGGTTTGATTTATTATTTTGACTACGTTTTTTACATACGGAAGGAGCACAAGTATCTTTTACACGAAATATACAGAAAACATTGTGGAACCCTACAATTCTTGCGAGAACTATTCCTCGATTCTGGGGAAAGTTCCTCTTTGATTCTCCCGAGAAAACTTCTAACTTGAGCGTCGGAGATTTCACGCCGGAATCCCCTCCGGCGTGTTTATGCAGGTCTTTTGGGAGCTTAGAAGAGGATCACTCGTGAGAAAGCTTGCAGGAAAGTGACGATTCAAGCCCGAAGCCGCCTTAATCCGAATAGGGAGACTCGGTATCCTTCATCGTTACTTTTTTACGCAACAACTGGCGTCGTTTGTGGGAAATTTTCGAGCTAAGAAGTGAGAAAGTTTCATATAGAGATGGGCGGAGAACAAGATCTTATGAAGCAGACCAAGGAAAATGGAGATACTACTCCCTCTCATTTCCCTCCGCCTCCCCTGGGTTTTCCCTCAAACAGGAATCTAGGGAAACAACCCTCAACCACTGTACCGGACGATAACCCTCTTGCACCCGAGGGAAATACGACGGGTACCTCTGGAGCCTCTGGAAGTGGGATCAATAAGGATACACCTCCTTCCAATACCCAGCCTGAGCTCCTTACTATTTCTCAGGATCAGCTAAATGTTATGATCGCCCAGGCCGTGGAGAAGATAATTACTTCTCAAGGAGTCCATACCTCTAGCGCCGTTCCACCAGGGAACGAAAATACAAAGCAGAAGAATCCAGAACACATGATTGACTCCTCTCTGCCTCCTTCCAGAAACGAGGGGGTCCCTCGAGATCAAGAAGATAAAATACCCTCTCAAGTCGAGAGGAGCGTCCTTAACAGAATCCCTAGGAGGAACACAGAAGTAGCCCAAGAAAGAACTTTGGATCTAGAGACGGGAGAAAGTACGGACGACACCTACCAAGGTGCGGCCAACGATCAGATACAAGCCCTCCAGAGAGAAATGAAGGACATGAGGAAACAAATGGTTGATAATGTAAGTAAATCTCCTTATGTTACAGGTTGTTAGTTTACTTCGAACATCTTGTAAGACGAATTACCTCCTAACTTCAAATCTTTGAACTTTGAATATGATGGTACGGCTGACCCCTATAAACACCTGGTGAGATTTGAGAATACCGCCCTATTGCACCGCTACAAAGAGGGTGTCAAGTGCAGGGTCTTTTTAACCACCTTATCCAAGGCTACACAACAATAGTTCACGCAATTGGGACCTGGCACCATTCATTCTTGGCTAGAATTTAGCGAATTATTCCTGCACCAATTCGCCAGCGCTAGGAGGCAGCCCAGAGCTACCCTCACCTTGTTCAACATGAGACAAGGAGATAATGAAAGCCTTCGAGCTTTCCTGAAAAGATTCAATCAAGCTGCCCTTGAGGTACCCACTGCCTCTTCTGAAGTTAAGATTAACGCCCTTACCAACGGATTGAAAGACGGAGACCTTTTCACCTCCCTGGCCAAGAAATCTGTGCAGACATTTGATGAATTATTAAGAAGAGTCGAAAAATATCTCACCTTGGAAGAAGTACGAAAAGCCAAAAGATCTGAAACTAAACCAGCAGGAGGAAATGGAGAGAGAATGAGAGAAATCATACCCAGGAGATCCAGCCCAGAGAGGTATAGAAGTTCGAGAAGGACTGGAAACACGAGGGCGGAAGAAACAACACGCTCAGGTCCTAGGGGGAGGTTCGAGAAGTATACCCCTCTGAAAATAGAGCCAGCTGGAGTCTTAGAGGTAGTAGGAGATCACCCTAACATGAAGTTCCCTTACTCCAGAAACAGAGGTCCCCAGAACCCTAAGTCTGACAAGTTCTGTCGATTTCACAACGACTATGGCCACGATACAAATCAGTGTTGGCACTTAAAAGATGAGATAGAAAGGATGATCCAAGCAGGTCACCTTAAAGAATTCACATTCAGGGACAGGCAAGGCCCCCGAGGGTAAAAAAGAAAGAACCGGGAAGGAAAGTCAAACGAGAACAAGAGAGATCAGAGGAAAGATACAGAGGATCAACCCCCTCCCCTAAAAAAAAGGGGGACAATCCACATGATCATGGGAGGCCCTGCAGATGGAGATTCCTTCAGGCAGAGGAAACAAAGTGCTAGATCGTTGAAGATCGAGCGGAATGTGGAGCACCGAGAGATAGGGAAGACGACAATGGTCCCTGACATTCATTTTGGACCGGAAGATGTTGGAGAACCTAGGGAAACTCACAATGACGCTCTAGTCATTACCAAAGATGAAAAGATGATTGCCTACTTGGAGCAAGTGAGAAACTTGAAGAATAAATTCCATGTTTTTGAGGTACTACAAATACCGAGAGAGGAGAATATGAAGGCAGATGGATTGTCCAAATTGGCTAGCTCTACTGAGTTCGAGGTACAGGGAAAGATAACCCTATTGGTGGCGGATCAACTAGCTACAGAGGCCTTGATCGGAGAGATAACAGAAGGAGATGACTGGAGGAAGGAGATATGGGAAGAATTGAACAAAGACCCCACGGCTTCAACGTCTAGAGAAGCTAAAACCCTGAGGTTGAAATACTGTATCATGGGGGATCAACTATATAGGAGATCTTTCACTCAACCATACCTGAAGTGCCTCTCAAAGCAAGAAGCATAATTTTTTATCAAAGACATTCATGAAGGTTGTGCAGCCAACCATGAGGGTTACAAAACTGTTGTGAAAAAGGTGTTCAGGGCAGGTTTTTACTGGCCCAGCGTGATGAGAGATGCTCGAGAATTTGTGAAGAAATGTGAGATATGCCAAAAGAATGGACAGCTGATACAGGTACCAGCAGAAGAAATGGGAGCCATGCATTCACCCTGCCCGTTCGCAAAGTGAGGAATAGATTTGGTAGGACCTTTCCCTATGGCACCTGGTGGAAGCAAATTCTTGATTGTGGCGGTAGACTACTTCAGCAAGTGGGTGGAGGCCGCACCATTAGCCAAAATAGAGGAGGACAATGTGATTAATTTCCTAGCAAGACACATTTGTTGCAGGTTTGGAGTACCAAGAATCTTAGTCTCGGAAAATGGTACGCAGTTCAATGGAGAGAGAGTTAGAAAGTGGTGTTGGAGATGGAATATCCTTCAGAGATTTACTTCATTAGCTCATCCACAAGCTAATGGTCAAGTGGAGGTCACAAACAGGATCATAGTGGATGGTATCCGAACCCGCCTACAAAAAATAGGAGGGGGATGGGTGAAAGAATTAGACAATGTCCTCTGGTCCTATAGAACTAGCCCCAAATCAGCTACAGGGGAATCCCCTTTTCAATTGGTGTACGGGGCAACGACAGTAATACCACCAGAGGCCCGATTGGGGTCGCATCGAATCACACATTTTGATGAAAGAAAAAATGAAGAGTTAATTAGAGAGGCCTTGGATTTGGTAGAAGAAGGGAGAGAGATAGCAAAGCTAAAAGCAGAGAGATATAAAAGCAGGATTAAAGCAGCGTAAGATCGTAGAGTGATCCCCAGATCCTTTGAAATGGGAGATCTAGTCCTCCGAAGAGCGGATGCCCTGAAGAATACTGGAAAGTTGGAGCCCAACTGGGAGCGGCCCTACAAAGTCACACAGGTGCTGAAAGGAGGAGCCTATAAGCTCCAAGACATGGAAGGAAAGGAGATATTGCGCCCCTAGAACGTGTGTCACCTTAAGAGGTTTTATGTTTGAAAGCATGTTTACTTGAACAGAGTTGTTCCCTTTTTTCTTTTTGTACACTTTCGACATTCATTTCCATTCGAATAATTGTACATATCGCTTCACCGGTGCTCTTTTTCCCTCTCTGTGGGTTTCTCTTTGGGTTTTACCATAGAGAGGTTTTTAATGAGGCCATCGTAGGTCATCTATTGCCTATGTTGATAAACACTTTTAATCAATGAAGCTTTACTTTTGAGAAATTGCGGTGACTCCTCTTGATTTTCTGAGAATTATCGTATGAGATGGATATTTGGAAATGTGATGAGATGATTGTTATACACAGGTGTTACAGAGGACGAAAAATTATATCCCTTAAAATGAGGGATAAGATAAATTTATAGGAACCTTAATTCAAAAGGTCACCCTGAGAAATCGAGTAGGTTCCGATGAACCTTACTCTGAGAAATTGCGAAGGTTCCTAATAAACCTCACCCTGAGAAATTGCGAAGGTTCTGATGAACCTTACTCTGAGAAATTGAGAAGGTTTTGATGAATCTTACTCTGAGAAATTGCGAAGGTTCCAATGAACCTCACCTTAAGAAATTGAGTAGGTTCTGATGAACCTTACTCTGAGAAATTGCGAAGGTTCTAATGAACCTCACCCTGAGAAATTGAGTGGGTTCTGATGAACCTTACTCTTAGAAATTGCGAAGGTTCCAATGAACCTCACCCTGAGAAATTGAGCAGGTTCTGATGAACCTTACTCTGAGAAATTGCGAAGGTTTCAATGAACCTCACCCTGAGAAATTGAGTAGGTTCTGATGAACCTTACTCTGAGAAATTGCGAAGGTTCCAATGAACCTCACCCTGAGAAATTGAGCAGGTTCTGATGAACCTTACTCTGAGAAATTGCGAAGGTTCCAATGAACCTCGCCCTGAGAAATTGAGTAGGTTCTGATGAACCTTACTCTGAGAAATTGTGAAGGTTCCAATGAACCTCATCCTGAGAAATTGAGCAGGTTCTGATGAACCTTACTCTGAGAACTAACGCGAGTTCAGGATAAACTTCGTCCTAAGGAAAACGTTTAAAGACGATATTTGAAGCTCTATGATCCAGCATATTTCTAGAGTTATTGGAAGGAAGAAATCTTCACCCACTATAGCCTCCGAGGCTAGGGGGAGTAGGAGCCATGTAGGAACTATATGAGACTATCAAGACCCAAATCAAGTAAGTACAAGAACCTGAATTCTCTATTTTTTGTAATAATTGAAAGCTTAAAGCCTATATGTGCTAGAAGAAGGCTAGAAATATGCATTGCATGAACGGGCTCAAGAGCATAGAAACCTAGTTAAGAGATGCTAGGATCAAAACATGTTTATCTCCCTGAACATAACATATGGCATGCTTATGAAAAAAGAATATATATATATATATATATATATATATATATGCGCATGCAGAGAGACAATGTGTAGGTACTATAGGAGAAATGAAATAAAGCACGAAAAATAGGTAGCATTCAAAACCAGGAGCATCACGCCCTAGCCCTCCGAAAAAAAAAACGCAGGAGTGTTGAGTCTCCTGAAAATACCAAAAATGGCACAAAGGCCTTAGAAAATGTTTTAAAAGTATCAGAGTTATATTGTTGCAACATAAATTAAAGGGTAGGGCTGCTGTGTACTCAAGTACACGGTGTACTTGAGTCCAGCTATATAGAGAATATATATTATATATAGGATAAATAATAAAATATTTAACAAAACCCATTGTAGCCTAGTGGTTGTCCTTGGATTGCCTAACATACACTTTTCATTAAATAGATCATACACTTTGCAGTTATAATAACATACACTTTTCATTAATATATAACTTACACTTTTCAATTATAATATCATAAACTTTTCAGTTATAATAACATACACTTTTCAATTATAATATCATAAACTTTTCAGTTATAATAACATACATTTTTCATTAAAAACAATGTTGCACTTTTCAATATAATAACATACATTTTTCATTAAAAAAACAAATATACACTTTTTAGTCATAATAACATACACTTTTTCAAAAAAAAAAAAATCGAAAAAAAAAGTCAAAGTTTGTCAACGGTGGTCAACGGTCAACATTTGACTAGTAAAAATCTACTCAAGTACATGGTGTACTTGAGTACATACAAGACTTTGGCTAAATTAAAAGGAAGGTTATCAAGATTCAGGAGCCTCAATCCTCTCATCACCCCCAGCCGCTTCATCGACCTGCCCACTGGAACCGCCTCCCTCCTCCTTCTCTTCAGAAGTATTGGCAATTATGGTAGACAAAGGATCCAGATTTGCCAGGTGAATGGGGAATTCTATACTATCCAGGGGCGCTAAGTCCTCCACTCCAAGGGATGTACATTTCAGCTCCGAAACAACCTTTCTCATGCCAGGTAGCCACCAAGGGGTGTTGAACTCTTCCAGACGGAGGACGCGGGTGTAATGGCCATCAAATCCTGCAGCGGAATGCTCTGCTACAGCATTCGAGAAGTCATGGTCAATGAAGTGAGGAATATATGCCCCCATGGCACCCAGAAAGCTGGCACTCTTGAGGAAAGCTCCCAACCATTCCTTCTGTAGAGTACCCAGAAAGGTCTGCCCTGCCGCAGAAGTGAAAAGAGATTCGACGCACAGCTTTACCCCAGAGGAAGGCAATTCGGTTTTCAAGCGCTGGATCTCCGCCTCTTGATCAGCAATTTGGGCACGGAGCGGAGAGAGGTCCCCAGACAAAACGTGGTTCTGCTTCAGGACTTGAAACTTTTCAGCCATTACCGCCTTCCTCTCTAGGACGTAGCTGCATGAAGCTCCGCCTCAATTAGTTCTTTCTTCACCTTCTCTTGTTCTACCTGGCTGCGGAGATCGTCATGAAGTCGAAGAGATTGGAGGGCTTGGTAGAACACATCGGAGTAGAGAAGGCCGAACTTCACAAGGTCACGAGATGGTAAAAAAGAGTCAGAACACTCATCTTACTCTTTTGCAAGTTATATAATGGAGCATAAGGTAAAGACTTACTTGGGAAAAGCTGTGAGTCGTGTACACTATCCTTTCCTCCAGGGTTAAGGTACTAAAAGCCTTGACAGCAGGCACAGGGACATAGCGCTCCACAAAGGCGGTAAATCGCTCGATGTTGATGTCATCCGTAGCTTCCAGATCGATGGTCTCTGATGGGACGGCGGAGGATTTACCCTTGGTCTTTTTCTTCTTAGAGGCCCCTGAAGTGGGGAGTCCCGAAGAAAAAGTAGCCTTCCCTGTAGACGATCTTGTCCGTTTGGCAACAGACCCCACCGAGGGTTTCACCGGAGAAGGGGGAATGGGAGCTTTCGAAGAACTTTCAGGAGCAGGAGGTCTATTCACCATAGAGAGGGGAGTAGCGTCTCTGGAGATCTGGGATAAACAACTCATAGCTACAGCAGAAAAAAAATAAAAATATCAGAAATAACGAAGACGTAAGCGGAAAAGGTAGTGACACGGAAAGGAAATGATATTACCATCATCTGGGCATAAGGGATAATCGGTGCGACCGAAACCAAAATGGGATAAAGCCCTAGGATTTTTACATATACCCATCACATCGAAGTATCCGTGAAGGGTTACATGTTTATTCAAATTTTCCATTACGGCCAGGTTAAGAGGGGAACAAACGGTGAGGGAAGGACAAGGTACCCCTGGATTCTCATAGATCCACTTTTCATGAGGAAAATCTCAGGGAGATGGACTAGTAACGAAGAAATAATAATCTCTCCATTCCTGAACCCCTTCATGGAGTTTTTCCATGAATTTCCCAGTCCTAGAAGTGCGACCACACACATAAAAAAATCCCATCTACAAACTTGCATGTGTACTGAGTCACAAAGAGTTGGGCAGAAGGCTCTCTCCCATTCCCCTTTACCAAAATATAAAACCCTATCATCGCCCGAATAGCATTGGGGGTAAATTGATTAATAGGTATGCGGAGGTAAGCAACAATTTCAGCAAGGTAAGGGTTAATGGGGAAGCGAAGTCCGGCTTTTAATTGAGCTTCCCAAAAAGCTAGGCTCAGGGGACCGGCAAAATTAGGGCGTTCTCTCGGATGGGCGGCTCTAACTACGTAATCCGTTGGAAACATTCCCGAATGAACGAAGGCGGCTACTCGCTCCTTCGCGAGAGAAGAGGAAGCGGATATCCTATTTTTTAAGGCTGGTATGGTTATGGGGAATAGGGAGATTGAACTAGAAGAGGAGCCTAAATCCTCCTGGGGAGTCCCTTCCGATGAAGAGTGAGAAGAAGATGAAATGACGATAAAGTAAAAGGAGAAAAGGAAGCGAAGATGGATACCTGAAACTGAAAGCACTACTCGTACGTAAATGACTCGCCGATGAACGTATTGGAGAAGGGACCTGAGGAAAAATGAGAAACTGTAAAGAGGAAGTTTTCACAGATGAGAGAAGTTTTTTTTTTTTTTTTTTGAATTGGGGAAGTTATGATGTTAATTCAGAGAACAGGTAGAAAGCCGAGGAAAGTGGCACTGAAATCCAATAAGAGGGCGCGTGACTGTGACAACGGCGGCAGGCTGTCCCTCTGTTGCAGGCGCGTGGGAGGAAGGTAGATGTAGAATTCGAAGCGATGCGAGAATCAAAATTTGGAAAAGTTATCGATTGGCGGCAAATGGATGAATTTAAGAGTGAATTAAATTCCTTTATTCAGAAACCAAGGATATATTTCCTAGGGATGTATAACATATTCTTTGAAATTAAAGGGGAAAGATGGTAGCAGCTTGCGTGAGAAGATCCTCAAGGTTAATTCATCTTATCCTTTTCTTTTCCTTTTTTTCTACTCTCATAAATTGGACGCATTTTACGAGAGTATGGGGGAGTAGTTGATGCGGCCAAAATATGTCGTCTCCTGAAATAACGACACGTGGACGTAAGATGAATTAAACCCGTTTTGCTAAGAGTGATGGTTTTATAAAGGGGATTAATACATCCCTGAATATAGAGAAGGAGATGGGCCCAAACTTGATCTTTAGCCCGTATCCCTGATCCAGTTATTCTCGGTCCAAATACCCCTGGCCCAAGTATCCTTGGGGTAAATATTTCTAGCCCAAGAAGGGGATTACTAGGATTGAGCCTTGGTCAAGGAGGCCCGAAAGGAATGGGGATAGAGGAAATGGGAGAGTGGTAACTGGTACCAAATATCTCGGAGAAAGAGGCCAGAGGGAGGACCGAGTCTTGGGGAGCAGTTGAGAGATAAGGGGGAGAAATATTCTCCTTTTCTCCCAAGAAAACTGTCAAGTATTTAAGCAAGTTTGATTTATTATTTTGACTACGTTTTTTACATACAGAAGGAGCACAAGTATCTTTTACACGAAATATACAGAAAACATTGTGGAACCCTACGATTCTTGCGAGAACTATGCCTTGATTCTTGGGGAAGTTCCTCTTTGATTCTCCCGAGAAAACTTCTTCTGACTTGAGCATCGGAGATTCTACGCCGGAATCCCCTCCGGCGTGTTTTTGCAGGTCTTTTGGGAGCTTAGAAGAGGATCACTCGTAAAAAAGCTTGCAGGAAAGTGACGATTCAAGCCCGAAGCTGCCTTAATCCAAAAATAGGGAGACTCGGTATCCTTCATCGTTACTTTTTAACACAACAGTATCAGAATTAGCTTTACAAATGCATAATTGCAAACTTTGTGTAAATTTGCACAGATTTTAAGTCCGACCAAATTAATACGGAGTACAAGTCAATCCGACTCTATGGTGTTAGCGGCGAGCACAACAAAGTGGTGTAGAATTTTTTAAAAAAAAATCAAAAGTTACACCTCAAATGTTACTGGAAGTTGTTGGGGAAATATTTTATTATAGTTTAAAATTTAAATTTGAATTTTAAAATTCAGCTGCACACCTCTAAATATACTTATTTACTCTTATATATTTGATTTGCCATAAATTTCTCAACAATAATATCATCATATACTCTACTTGATTTGATATAAAATTTTCAAACAATAATTTAATATAATTTATTCTTATACACTTAATTTAATATAAAATTACATTCAACCCTTGTCCAAAAATTTTAAACTAACTCATACCATATCGAAATTTTGAAATCATAGATCTCACCGATCATCTTAATTTCTATTCTCCACTATAATTTCAAATAAAAAATACCCTAAAGAATATCTGCAAACTCGACTAGGGAGTGATTAAAAACTCGATTTAAACAATGTCAAATCATTTTTTTTTTTAAGTTGAAAGACTCGAACTTTCTCGAAAAAAAAAAAAGGGGATCACGGGTTTGCAATCTCGTTTGCAAACATCACCTTATTAGAGTTTATAATTCAATTAAAAATAAGTTGTCCCATGAATTCTTTGTTTGTTGTTGTGTAATTTACACAAGACTTACTCATTTGTATCAATATAGATAAAAAATAAAAACAATAAATACAAAACAAAACATTTTTTTTTTAAATTGAGTTTGCAAATAAGCTGTTGATAGGTCTAGGTCTAGAAAGGGAGAACCTCAAAAAAACAAGAGAATAGAATTAACTAAAACACCAGGTGGGAGCTAGAAAATGTAATTGATTGGGTAAGACTTTTTTTTAACACATTCTCCGTATTACTCCGTAATTTCATTTTCATTATTCTTACTTTCCTTTTTTTTGGTTGTCCAATTTTATTATGTCAATTTCCTATTTAGAAATAATACTATTCACATTACTTTATCTTCACCCTTCAACCATCACTTATTTACTCAATTGCCATTAACTTTATTCATAAACAACCATTTTACCTATAAATAAACCTCACAACATCCCATCATACTCAGGGCGGACCCAAGTGAACCCTGGAAGGGGCATTGCCCCCCTCACTCCCTCTCCATTTTCTATTATGGTATGCATACGCAGCATACCTGCAACCATTTCAAAAAATATTAGTAGTTCAATACACATCTTTTAATAAAATTTTAGTTACTTTAAAGTTGTTCTGAGACGCATGCAATTTTTAAAATTTTAGTTTTACTTATTGTATTATTTTCAATATAAAGAATATGTTTTCTAAATGTTATCCTTTATTAATTTTTTGCTAGCATCTACCGAAAGAATGCGTATATATGTTTGCAAGAGAGCCCTTCCGAGATTAATTAACTATAATGAATAGGGTCACACTTGCGTGTCCTTACATGTACCATGCATACATCACCAAAATAAAATATGGGCCAGGAGATTATCTGCACCCGTTATTTTTTTAAGTTCACCCCAATTTTTTTACCCAATTCTTTTTACCACAGTTATCTGCACCCACTCATTTTATAAATTCACCTCCAAATCATTGTTTTACAACTACACCCGCTCATTTTATGAGTTCACCCCCAAATTATTTTTTTACCACAATTATCTACACCCGCTCATTTTATGAGTTCACCCCCAAATTATATTTATACTACAGTTATCTGCACCCACTCACTTTATGAGTTCACCCCCAAATTATCTCCACCCGCTCATTTTATGAGTTTACCCCCAAATATTTTTTTTTAAATAATTATATTTAAAAAATTATATTATCTTTTTATTGATTTACACAAAATATAATAAAATCAACCTTAATTTATACATTTACAATTTGCAGCTAAGTTATCGTCGATTCATCACTAAATCACCCATATTTTTAAAAATAAAATCGTAAAAACATAATTAAAAAAAACAATTGAAATTAGTCACAAATCTCAATTTTTTTTCTTTTAAATTTTTTTTTTCAATTTTCAGTTTTTATTTCAAACTTTTTATTTCTTCATTTTTTTCCTGCTTTTTTTTTCTTTTTTTTTGTTTAGTATTTTTAAAATTTTTAATATAAAATAATATTATATATATAATTTTATTATAGTTGCTGGTACAATAAGTAATAACCAGTAATACCATAAATCATAATCAGTAATATCATTAATAATAATCAGTAATATCTTATACAAAAACAAATAATTTCACACATCTAATTATATTCAATAATACCAAGAACAATTATTAGTAATACCACGGACAGTAATCTGTAATACCATTAATATTAATTAGTAAAATTTTATACAATAACAAATAATTTCACACATCTAATTATATAAAGTAATACCAAAAAATAATTATCAGAAATACCATGAAGGAATGAACAGTAATTAGTAATACCATAAACATTGATCATTAATATCTTATACAATAACAAATAATTTCACAAATCAAATTATATTTAGTAATACCAAGAACAATTATCAGTGATACCATAAACAATAATATATAATAACATAAACAATAATAATAAGCAGTAATGCCTTAATTAATAATAAATAATTTCACAATACCACAAACAATAACCAGTAATACCACAATTAATAATCAATAATACTGTAATCAATAATCATTAATGTTAATTCAATAGTGTATTAATAGTAATACCACAATCAATAACTAGTAATATCAATACCACTAACAATAATACCATAAAAAAAGTGGAGGGAGTGCAGACCAGGGTGTACTGAAGAAAATATGGGGTGCACATTACCAAGCCCAATTGAAGAGAACCCTAGCCAAATAGAAGGGCACCCTAGGTCAGCAGTCGTCGCCTGAGATTTCATCGACAAGCTCACCGGCTCCGAGTGCCGACTGATCAGAGATCCATCGACAACATACTCACAGTCCTCCGTCGGACCGTTGTCAACCGGAGGAAGAGGCTGCGCAGGAGCATGGTGAAGAAGACGAAGCAATGTAGCTTCGATTTGGACAAATACGAACAACGAGAGTGAAGTGAGTGTTGCAGGCGAGTGCCATTGATGCCGGAGAAGCTCCTGAATTGCGAACACAAAGGAGATTGATCGAAGTAGTCGCGTCGGTGGTCGAAATGAGCAGAGGTTTTTGACCGCCATGGATCATGGCCGAGATGGAAGATGATGTCGATTGTCATGGAATTGAAGAATCATGATTGCGATTTGAGGAGGGGGCCGGGACGGAAGCGTCGTTGTCGCCGTCGAAGGGGTGGTCGGATATGGTGGTGGCTGGGTCACCCACCGACCGACATGGATTTTCGACAGGTCCTTTACTCATCAAATTAAAATTGAAATTCAGGTGCACCGCCGATAGAATATAATAAAATCATACCTATAATATTATTTTGTATTAAGATTAAAAAAATACACATGAAAAAAATGAAAAAGAAAGGCCGAAAAAAAAGTAAAAGAAAAAAAAACGAAGAATTAAAAAATTTGGAAAAAAAAATTGAAAATGGGAAGAAAAAAGGAAAAGAGGAGGGGAAAAAAATTAAAAAGAAAAAAATCGAGATTTGTGGCTAATTTCGATAGTTTTTTATTAATTATATTTTTACAATTTTTTTAAAAAAGTATGGGTTACTTGGTGATGAATCGACGGTAACTCGATAATAACTCGTTTGTATATTGTAAATATATAAATTAGAGTTTATTTTATTATATTTTTTGTAAATTAATAAAAAGATAATATAATTTTTTTAAATGTGATTATTTTTTTAAAAATTATTTTGGGGTGAACTCATAAAATGAGTGGGTACAGATAATCGTGATAAAATAATAATTTGGGAGTGAACTCATAAAATGAGTGGGTGCAGATAACCGTGGTAAAAAAATGATTTGGGGGTGAACTCATAAAATGAGTGAGTACATATAACCGTGGTAAAAAAAGATTTGGGGGTGAACTCATAAAATGAGCGGGTACAAATAACTGTGGTAAAAAAATTATTTGGGGGTGAACTCATAAAATGAGCGAGTACATATAACTGTGGTAAAAAATGATTTGAGGTGAACTCATTAAATGTGTAAGTGCTAAAAAATAATTTGGAAGGTGAACTAATTATATGAATGAGTGTAGATAATTTGAATTAAAAAAAATAAAATTGAGTAGGTATGCACCATGCACTTGCATGCATACGAGTATTTGGCTAATGAATATAATGATTGATATTGTACGTAATACTCATTATAAATTTTAATACTATTATTAATTGAAATAATTATTTTTTATAATTATATATTTCCTTTGTTCCAAAAATGTTTATACATCAAAATAGATACACAAACTACAGTAGAAACTCTATAAATTAATAATCTTGGGACCATCAAAATTTATTAATTAAAAGAGTTATTAATTTATATATTAATTAATATTTTATTAGTTTATAGAAATACTCTTTCAAACTCTCACTTGTAATTAATTATTGTATATCAAATGAATGACTAATTTAGGGCGTGTTTTGAAACTCTACAGACGGCTTCCAGAATCACTTTTTTTCAAAAGCTTGTGAGAGGGAGCTTTAAGGGCATGTTTTGAAACTCTACAAACTGCTTCTAGAATCACTTATTTTTAAAGCTCCCTCTCACAAGCTTTTGAAAAAAAATGATTCTGGAAGCAGTTTGTAGAGTTTCAAAACACGCCCTTAAAAATAAGTAATTCTAGAAGCAGTTTGTAGAGTTTCAAAACATGCCCTTAAAAGAATCCTTAAATCTTCCACATTATTATACTTCGTGTGTTCATTGTATCACTTTATTAACATTAAAAAATATTTTCAATATAAATATATAAGATCAAAATATGCTAAAACAAACCAATCATACACACAACATGACTTCTCATCTTGCAGGTGTAAAAAAAATAACAATGACCACGAGATTCAAAAAACATTATGCAAGCCCAACAAGGATAATCCAAGTCTCACTAAAAAACAATTGCAATAATGGGTTCTTAGTAACTATTGTTGAGCTATGAGAAAATGACACCAGAAGTTCTTACAATGATAAGGAAAATTAGAGACGAGATTCAAGGTGAAATTGATTTCAACGAAAAACAAAAGACAATTGAGTCATTTTTTAAGAAACATTCATAAATCATTCATGTAATAGGTAGTATATAAGGAATTATTAATTTATATTTTATTTGGGGTCTATAGAAATTACAAAAAATGTATTATTTTATAATTTTAGCGAGTTTATTAATTTAGCACGCTATCCCCGAGTCGGGACCGGCCAAAAATATTATCTTAGAGAGTTTATTAATTTATAGAGTATTAATTTAAAGAGTTTCTCCTGTATAAAAAATGATGTAATAAGTGAAGTGTTGAGTAATAATTTTATAAATAAAATAAATTAGTTGAATTGAGTGTGAATATGTGAATATTATAAGAGTGAAATTTATGTGAACATACCACCAAAAAAAAAAAGAAATTTATGTGAACATTTTTTAGGGTATGCAAATTGTGGAACGGACGACTATGACAAGTTTACAAATAATTGTGGAACGAGAGGAGTACTAAATATAAAATTAGCTTTTATTTGATTTTTGGCCCCCTCCCTATCCGATCCTGGGTCCGCCCCTGATCATACCCCCAACTTATCTATTTTATATATAAATTTTTCCAAGATTAATTAATTTATTTGAAAATCACATATTATATAAGTATATACTTATAATATATACTACATATATATGTGTGTGTGAAGTTATATAGGCCGGCCTGTTGGGCTTAAAAGGCTTACAAAAAAGTTTGAGCCCGGCCTATTTAGCTAAATAGGCTTCTAAAAAAGCTTGAGCCCGACTTGTTTATTAAACGAGCCGAGCCGAGCCAAGCTTTAATAGGCCGAGTCGTATGTGTGTGAAGTTATATAGGCCGGCCTGTTGGGCTTAAAAGGCTTACAAAAAAGTTTGAGCCCGGCCTATTTAGCTAAATAGGTTTCTAAAAAAGTTTGAGCCCGACTTGTTTATTAAACGAGCCGAGCCGAGCCAATCTTTAATAGGCCGAGTCGTAGGCCCCTGTCGGGTAGCTTGGCCCATTCTCACCCATCCCTTTTCATGACTCGAACCCAGGACCTAAGGCCTAGGTAGTGGTGCTCTAACCACTTGAGCTATCCCACTTTATCGGATAAACTCATACAAATGGAGTAATAAACACTATAAAAATAAAAGGTGCACCTTTTACAAAAAAAATATTGTACTAATACTTATATGGGATGTTGACTTTTTCTTTGTATAAATAATTAAAATTAATGAAATTATGTACGTAATTAATAGCAATAATCTCCTTTTATTATGGATTGCTAATTTGTAATAAATTAGAATTCAAACAAAAGTCAGGCATTATATAACATGTCATAAAAGAAATTAAAAAATATTTCAAAGATTTACCTAATTAGTCTTAAGTCCACATGTATATAGAATAAAGAAAAAAAAAACTTCATGACCTATATTATTATTATTAAGTACTATTAACCCCGTGTATGTTCAATGGCCCCATAAATTAGTACTTTTATGTGAATAAGTCTTATATTGGGTATACTAATTAACTGTAACATTAATTTTAATTAAAATATGTAATTTAAGGAGTATAATTGAACGGTAAAACAATCACATGTAAATAAAATATGACACTAACTTTAATTGAAACGTGATAAATGCATGAAACTATAATATATTCACCGTGTGCATATGGGATATGATGTTTTTTAGTTTTTGTATTCATGCATATATTCAAGGAAAACAACTCATTTTAATCATATATATTTTAGCTTTTAACAAATTAAAACAAAAAATTACAACTTAATGAGGGTTCCATTAATGATTTGAGTTCATAATTAAGTTATATTTTTAATTGGGTGGTATTTATGTGAACAGTGAACTCATTAGTTTTATTTTTAACCAAGTATTAAATCAACATGATAATGATTAGTATGGTTTATATAATAGTTTGTCTTTATTGAAAGGTTTATAATAGTTCAAGTTTAATTGGTTTCTTTTAACTTGTACTTGCACACAATAATGGAAAACCGCAAAATATATCCCTCAAATAAGTAGGATCAAGTCATATACAGTATATATATATCAAATTGTGTTGGTTGATATTTGATTTGATCTCCAATTCACTGAAAAATAATTGAATTTTGATTCGTAAGAAGGCAGTCGAAAATTAACGTTACGTAAACAAATCAATCAAATTTAAATTTGTGAGTTGTAGAATATGGAACGAACAATTGGAATTATTAAATTGACGAGTTTAGAAACTCAAACAATTTAATAGCTCATGTGTCCTTCGATTTGCTAGAAAATGGTGGCTACAATGAAATGAGAGTGGTGATTTTTTATTTTTTATGTTCTAAATCCAACTTCTCCATTCCAGTCGTATAAAATTATAGAGTGTAATGTTCGTTACTTCAAGTGATGTATCCTCTCATTTTTTGCTCGTGGTATATACGTGAATTTGTACACTACGTACAAATTCTTATACTAGTCGATCAATAGTTTCTACGATACCACTTTGTGGTCCAACTCCCTTTTTTTTCCGTGTACATCATACTGATGGCCTATTTTGAATTTTTCTTGACCACTATTTCTGTATACCGATGTTCCTGTTGGGGCATATTTTGGGTGGGCATGATGGTCTGGGTCTTGATATTTGGTGGACTTTTGTCTCTCTCTTTTTTCTCTTATTTTTTTATATGAGAATACTTTAGTTTGTGGTTGTCTCGTATTGAAAGTGGAGATCCGAAAGTCATTGTGGAATAAAAGAGTACACTTGTTTTTCTCTTTTTTACGATTGAAGGGGATAGCAATACCATAGAGATCCATCTTTATTTGAAGATCATGAGTTTGAGCTTGAATTTGTATTGATCTTGTAAATTCTAAAAAAAAGTGATATTGATTGAAAACTAACATCAAAACATGCATGAAATAAGTTACTCCTTTAAGGTAAAATTTTGGAAAAGTCGCACAATAAATATAATGGAATGTTTGTTGAGTATTAGGTAATGTTTATTTTTTGTTTTAAAAACCAGGTTTTGAGTTTTAAAATTTTACATCAGTTTTATTTCGGATAGAGTCGGCAATTTGGGTCCGACCTGATGGGCCGGCCCGACCAACTCGAAACCTAGTATGGACTGAACTCTAAAATTAGAGGTCCATATATAACTGGGCTAGGGGTGGGTAAATATACCGAAATTTCGGTATATCGAGCTTTTCATACCGAAAAATATCGAAATTTTCGGTATACCGAAATTTTCGGTACGGTATGATATCGTACCGAAATTTTCGGTACGATAACGGTATGGAAAATGATCATACCGCGGTATTTCGGTATACCGAAATTTTTTCGGTATTCGGTATGAAACGGTATATCGATATACCGAAATATCGAAACCTTAATAAAATAATAATTTTATATTATTTTTAAATTAAAATAACTTTAATTATTAAAACATAATTAAAATAAACATTAAATAATTAATTTTGGTATAAAATAGTGCTTCAATATTTTCGACATGAATCAATATATCGATATGGTACGGTATACCGATATACCGTACCGAAAATTCGGTATACCGAAACTACGGTACGGTATCGGTATGAATTTTTACATACCGAAAATTTCGGTATACTGAGATTACGGTATACCGAAATTTCGGTACGGTAACGATATGGATTTTTTCAATATCGAAATTTTCGGTATGATAACGGTATGATTTGGTATGGTCGGTATACCGTACCGAACCACCCCTAAACTGGGCCTATTTGGCCCGAACCAATGGGCCCGACGGGTCTAATGGGCTAGACTGAATTTGACCCGCCGGCCCATGGATAGCTCATTTGGCCCGATCAATTTTTTTTCTTTAGACAAATAAATAATTAAAATAAGTAAAGTATATTATTTTTAAATATTATTGTGTTTTTTATTTTATTTTGACTTTGAAATTTGAACTTATGAATTATTTATATAGTGTAATGTTATACTCCGTACTAGTTATGAATTATGTATAATTAATACATTAATAATTTATATTTTTAATTATAATTATTTGTATAAATAAAAATTATATGTAATTATATATACTTTTTGTTATCAATATTTAAAAAAAAATAAAAAAATAAATGGGCTGGGTTCAAATTTTATAGGCCTGACTAATTCATGGGCCGGTCTGATCCAGCCCAAGTACATCGCTTGGCCCGATAGGTTAGGTTGGGCTGGACCGGGCGGTCCAATTTACGAGCTCTAACTTCGAAATTTAAAAATCGATTTTCAAAACTTACTCAAAATCATTCATATCAAACATATTAATTTGACATAAAGTTAAATTTATATAATATCACTTCAATTATTATAATTTTTTTAATAATAATATAATATTAATATAATACATTTAATCAATACACAATCAATTAATCATGATAATCTCATTTAATAATAATATTACAATTTAATTCAATTTTACACATTAACGCTTGACAAGACAAATGATTCAAAAACATTTTTGTTTTTTTATGACTTTTGCCAGTGTACACTTTTTTCCATTTATGATTTTTATAATAAAATTTAATATGAAATTAAGAGTTTTAATAGGGTAAATATTTTAGCAACTACCTATGAATTGTCTCTTTCCGTTACTTTTATTTTCTTTATCTTAAACGGGATATAAACATCGATCAAACGATCGTTTCTTAGCTTTTGAGTATTGCCTCTTTTCGCTACTTTTATTTTCTTTATCTTAAACGAAACTTAAACACCGATCAAATGAACTAAATAGTGAATTGTTAGGGTTCAAATTTGATCCATAGAAAAACTAAACATTCTCAAATTAAAACTTCAAACTTCGAACAACACGACAATACACTCCACTAGCTAGGGAGACAAGAACAACAAAAATAAACACCCTGAACAAAGACACAAGATTCACCAAGAGAACTTGAGAGATAAATTGTTGCACTTAGCAACTTATGATATACATCAGATCCAATCATGGCTCTCTCAGAACATTGAAAAAAATCTAAAATGAGAAAAATACATAAAAAGGAAAACTAACAAGTCTACTAAAACTTTAACCTATTTACCTAGAATCCGCCACACCATCACGATAAACTGCTCTAAAAAAGAAAGCAGGCGCAAGATGTCCGCCCACAAAACAACATCCACAAAAATGGAAGCAAATCAGAGCACTCACAAGGAGCGAAGAAAAATGAGGGTGAGGCTCAAGGACACACAAAAGAATGATGAAGATGTTTCGTCGACGATCATGGTGTTATCAGGGAGTGATAGTTTAGGGGAGCTACGTTGAGATAAAGGAAGAGAGAGATGAACTTCTAAAAATAGAATTTTGATACTACGATCTATAAAGTCAATTTTATTGATTCGATGTAGATTACGATTTTGTCCCATTCCATTTATTACAAGATAAATTTTGTAAATCTTGTATCGCGGTATTTACTAATCAAAAAAGGCATTTTTATCGGTTATTTCAGACAAAATCTTATACGGACTCACCCGATATACTAAACTGTTAAAATTATGCGAAAATAATGGATTTTAGTATTTTGTAATAAAAATACTCCTTTCGTCCATTTCTTTTATTTCCTCTCAAACTTCCATTTTTTTTTTAGATACAAAATTATTTTTTCTTAAAATTGATGTCCATCCAAATAATAATTATAAAAATGGATAAAGGGAGGAATATTTATATAAATTTGCCATTTAATTATTGATAAGACATTTCAAATTTATATTTCAACCTCATTATACATGTCTACATCACATAATTGTAACGATGTAATAAAGGAACTTTTTTAAAATCCAAACTATATTATTTAATAAAAGGTAAAATATCCAAAGTATCCAGTCATTATTGGTCAAAGTGGGGAAGAGCGCTTCTCACTCAGAGATTTATCATTATTACTGATTTTATTAATAATTAATATTACCCCAAAGTGCAAACTCAAATGTAATAATAAAAATAATAATAATAATAATAATTGTAATAATCAATACAAAATCTAGAATCAGACAGCGATGCCTATGTTTTTTAAACACATTTTGAAAGTAACGTTCTAATTTTCCACGTGGCGCGTGACCACATAGGTGACCGTTGTGCCTTCCCTAATTCACACACACAGCCTTTTTTTCCTTGTGCGGTCAGCGGGCAGACACTAGCCGTTGGATTTGAAAAAAAACAGGAATAAAAACAGCTCACTGTACGATTCTCTCTCACTGCACAAATACCCTTCTCTCTCTCTCTCTCTCTATACATTCCGCCATTGCCGCTCCTCCTTTTTCTTCATGCTGGTGGAGCTGATTCTTTAGGGCAGGAACAAACCCATTTTCTCAATTTGATTTTTTCTTCATATAAATCGAGAAATCTAAAGAAAAAATGGCTTTTTCTGATGAGAACAATTCTGCTCAGATTAGACCCACAAATGTGCAAGGTAACTGTTTGACAGAATGCCTCTTAATTAGAACCATTTTCAGATTTTTGTAAATTGATTTTTTGGTTTTTTGGAAAATTAAAGGGAGGAAGTTTGGAGTTGAAATCAGGCCAAACAGAAGAGCCCTTGGTGTAATTAACCACAATTACCAGGGTGTTGTTAACAAGAGAAGCTGCCCAGAGTACAAATCTTAGCTAACAAGTTCAATTTTCTTTAATTTTTTGTTATTTTTTATTTATAAATTTGAATTTTTGAATTTTAGATCAAATGGGATTTGTGACAAGAATGCTCCAATTCCAGCTCATAGGCCAATCACAAGGTTAGATTCATAGCCCTCCATTCTTTAAACTTGTAAAGATTGAATTTTTCTATGATCTTATTGTGTCAATTTTTTCGATTTCTTTAAGGAAATATGCTGCTCAATTGGCGGTCTCACAGCCTCCATGTCCTGAGGTAATAGATCTCTTGAAGAATGTACTCAGATTTGAACTGATGTGTGTTGAATTAGATACAAATCTTGATATTTTTTAATTTGAATTTCATAGGAAGCAAAGAAGGCAAAGACATCATCAAGCAGTGATTTCACAGTATGGGAGGATGAGGGGCATGGTGGAAAAGACCATCCTGTCCCCATGTCTTTGGAGCAATCAGAATTGGAAAGTCCAGAGGCCTTGCAGAAAGAAGTCGAAATGGAAGACATTTTCGAAGAGACGATTGTCGACATAGACGGGGTTGACGCCAAGGATCCGCTAGCTGTCGTCGACTACATCGAAGATCTGTACACTTTCTACAAGAAAATGGAGGTGAGTAAAGGAGCATTTGAATATCTAAATCTAGATTTTGTGATTTGAATTCAAAAGGCAGCTTCCATAATTCAACATTCACTCTAATTTGAATTTGAACTCATATATCCTGATTCTCTGAACCAAGTGCAATTAAATTAGGAGTATTCCTTATTTATAAAGCATTTATGATCCAATTGAGCTGGATTTGACTGCCATTCATTTAATTCTAACCCTAATTATTAATTGAATGTTATAAATTAATTCTTCTTCTTTTATTACAGAGTTGCAACTGTGTTTCACCAGGATATATGTCACAGCAGTTTGACATCAATGAAAGAATGAGGGCCATTCTCATTGACTGGCTTGTAGAGGTAAAAAATAAAATTTTCAAAAATTAAAAGTTTTATGATCAAAATTCATCTTAAAAATGATTGTTCCATTTTTTAAATATGTATTGACCAAAATTAATCAACAGGTGCATCACAAATTCGAGCTTAGGGAGGAGACGTTGTTTCTAACCGTGAATCTAATAGACCGATTCTTGGAAAAACATTCTGTTGTACGAAAAAAGCTGCAGCTTGTGGGCTTGGTTGCAATGCTTTTGGCTTGCAAATATGAGGAAGTTTCGGTGCCAGTTGTCGATGACTTAGTTTTCATTTCCGATAAAGCTTATTCGAGGAAAGAAGTACTTGAAATGGTATATATCTATCGATTTTCAATCTTGTATTTCATTGTCTTTTAATACATACCGGTGTAATTATTTGTTGATCAATTATTTTAACAGGAAAAATTGATGCTGAACACATTGCAATTCAATATGTCTGTTCCAACTCCTTATGTTTTCATGAAAAGATTCCTCAAGGCTGCTCAATCTGATAGAAAGGTGTTCATTCAAGTTCAATTTAGCCATTTGTTTATTGCTATACTATTGTAATATATACTAAAAGAACATGGATTGTTCTAACAGGTTGAGTTACTCTCGTTTTTCTTGATCGAGCTCTGTCTCGTGGAATACGAGATGCTCAAATACCCACCGTCGTTTCTTGCGGCTGCTGCAGTTTACACTGCTCAATCGACTCTATACGGAATAGGGCAGTGGAGCAAGACTTGTGAGTGGCACACGGGCTACTCTGAAGATCAGCTCTCGTAAGCTTTTTTTTTTGTTTTTCGATTTTTTCTATGCTACCCTGCAGGACAGTGACAGAGCCAGAAACTCAGCTCAATTGGTCCAATTAAAAATAATATTTTTTGAAACATATAATATATTAATATAAGTCTTGATCATTGTATAATATACTACCTTTAAAAAAGAAAAGAAAAAAGAAAGGCACCCGTCCCACCGTCTCATGTGCTCTGCATGGTAACATAGAATAAACTCGTTTTTCCATCATCAACCGTGATGGGGCTAATGCGATGATTCGTTGATTCTGTCTCAGGGAATGCGCGGGACTGATCGTCGGGTTTCATGACAAGGCGGAAACTGGAAAACTTACTGGGGTCCACAGAAAGTACAACACATTCAAGTTTGGGTACGCTGCAAGATGTGAAGCTGCACATTTTCTTGTACAAACAGCGGCGGCACCACATGAATGAATAAAAGCAGGAACATGCACAGTTATTATACTGACTTTATACATGTTTTCTGAAATACTAAAATTGGGATGGGGGAAATGCAAGTTGTTCTTAATTCGAGGACTTATTAGCAATTACCAAACAAATGAGGAGTAGTGTTAGCAACATTGTGTTGCCCCCGGGGGAATTTAATTCATTGATTGTTGAAAGTGATTTCAAGAAAGGCAAACAAGCAGAATTCATTGCTGTTTAAATTCTGCACTTTCTGGATTAAATTTGATTTACTAATAATAAATCAAGATTCTTGTTTCTGAATAATTACAGTATGCTTTATTTTTTGTTTTGTGTGAATTTATTTTTTAAATTATTTCAGTAAGCCTTTCTCTCTCTACCTCACTTCTACTAATTTTGAATTTGAACCTTGCGTAAAAATGAATAGAAAGAAAAAATAAATAATTTTTTGACGTTGACTACTGGTTCTGGTTCGAATTTACTTTATGTTGGAATTAATGGGAATTAATTGGGTTTTGACACCCTGATCTAATTTAATTAATTAGATGGACTAAACGTTAATTAAGAAATAATTGAACGTGACATAGTCGATCTACTCGCGGAGTAGATAAACGTGGTATATTTAATATCTCAAAATCGAGTTAAGGTGAGTGAGAAATTAATTGTTGAACTTGGTCTTCAAGACTTATCCACGTAAGAGATAATTTCGTGATATTCCCACGATTTTCTCAATATTCCCACGTTGTGCCTATAAATACAGACTCTTCCCTCATTCCAAACTTACCTGAAATTCGCCCCTCTACCCTTCTACTCTCCTCTCGTCCCTACGCAGTGTGTTGAGCTACCGAAAGCCTTACACTGTTCTTTCTTGTGCCGGATTTATATCCGAGAGTGTTCAGTTCGTACTAAGTACGTTCGCCGAGGCCTCTTATACAGTGGTGCTACTGTGTAAGAGGTAAAAGTCGTTTTACCTTTGGAAACGGAACGCCGTAACAGTCGAGCACTATCCTGGGCGTATTCTGTTCTGCGGGAAAAGGGTTTCCCTTGACTCGACTTATTTGTGTTATCATATTTGTTATCTGAAATCTTCAATATTGCAGGTTGCAGTTTACACGGCGTAAGCGCAGAACAGAATATATATTAATTAATTTAATTTATTGGATAATGAATTAATTAATTAAAGCTTTGGATCATAACTGCAAATATTGAAATTTAATCGTTAATTAATTATTTGACTTAATTAATTACTGCAATATTAGAAGAAGAGAGAAAACAGATTAAATTGGAATTGGTTCTGATTTTGTGAATTATGATTATGAAAATACGCTCTATCCATAGTTTCTCGCGGGATGAGATTTGGTGATTGAAAACAATTTGTTAACTACTGGATAGATATCAATTCATCAATTTATTTATCTTACGGATAATTAATTAATGTTTTTCGAAACTACTGCATATTTCGAAATTTTATCAGGTACTCTCTCTAAGCAGAATAGTATTTAATACGGAGTGATGGAGGCGGTATCACCAGCGTTCAAGCCAGCGCTGATTCTTCACCCGAGGACGGTTCGCTCCGATCATGATTGATTTGTGGTTATTACATTAATTAATTTATTTATTTTAGATAACTAATTAATTGGGTTTTGGATAATTTACTCCATATGAAAGTCTCCATCCATTGGTTTTGAGCTGCAGGCTTTGAGAACAGAATTGATTTCTGTTAAACATATCGGAATCACTCACAGATCTGGAGACGAGACTCCAGTTGAGAATTTTTGTGATGGTACAGATCTGGAGACGAGACTCCAGTTGAGAATTTTTGTGATGGTAACACTAAATTCGTCGGCGCCGCTGCCGCTCTCGACTTCTCCTGTATGGGCGCGGCTTACGGAAAAGCAAAAAGTGGAGTTGGAGAGGCATCGATGGGGTGATGAGACCCGAGCTTGTGAAGAAATCAATTGTGTCTGTTGTCAAGGCAGAGGTTAACAATCGGAATTCGTCACGGCGTGACCCGAATCGGTTGCAGAGGAATGCGCCGGCTTCCTTGCGAATCAATCCAGTTCTGAAAAAAAAAAAAAAAAAAAAAAGCAAGATGCAAAAATTGGCGCCGGCTTCCTTGGGAATCAATCCAGTTCTGAGCAAGATGCTCAAATTGGCGAAAGGGGCTGTTTTGAAAGCATTCAAATTAGACTTAATCACATCATTTGATCATTAAATTGGAATTGATTCAAAATTTTGTGAATCGTGAATTTGGAACTTTCTGTTTAAGAGAAAAATAGAAATATGCTCTATATCCATTGAGCTGCATGTGCTTACTCGCGGGGCGTGCATGGAAATCCAATTAAATTAAATTGGAATTGCACATCAATTAATCTATATGATTAAATTAGAGGATGTGCTGATGAATTGATTAATTACGTAATTAATTAATCAAAGAGGATTAAATTGGATTTAATTAAATCAATTAATCGAGAGGATTAAATTGATTAATTACATCAATTAATCAGGAGTATCAAAGTATATTTGTATATTTGATATGTCAAAGTATATTTGTATATTTGATATGAAGCATGGCTTCCTAGATATGGAGCATGACTTCGTTGGAGCATGACTTCCTTGATATGGAGCATGGCTTCCTTGATTTGATATGGAGCATGGCTTTGTGGGGAGCATCTCCGGCTTGAGCAGAATTGATGTATTCTGAGAATAGAATTGACTTTGTCAATTAATTATAGAATAAAATAAATTAATAATTAATTAAACTTTGGATAACTATTGAGGAATATCCAAATTTAATTATTAATTATTCTTGGGAATTAAACATTTGTGCTCGAGAGCATAAATTTGTTTTGAATTTAGTTCAAAAGATTTTGACTAGTATAATTTAATCGAAAATTATGCTCGAGTCACGAGTGACAATAAAAGTCACATTTGAAATTGAATATAATTTTGGTATGTTGACCAAAGATTAAATTAATTTTGAAGTTGGAAATAATTCCAATAAAAGAAAAATCAAGATCGATTTTTCAATGTATCGAGGCTGTGTCCAAATTTGGTGAATAAGAGAAATTCACAAATAAAGTGGCAAGTAACTCGAATGTGGGGATATGCATCTCCTCACATGGAAACATTCAAATGTGAGGGAGAGAGGTCTCCGTCGACATGTTTGAATGAAAAGGGTAGCTAAGGTGTGACCTTAAAGCTAAATATGGAAAAACCTAAAATGGTTGAATTCAGTGGAATGTTTTCCACAAGTAATGTGGATTTGTTCATCATGAAAAATCACATTCGAGTAAAAGCTCCACACGAGGAGGGAAAAAGTACTTTATTAATTTCATTGATGATTGTACACGATTCTGCTACGTTTATCCTTTAAAAAGTAAAGACGAAGCTATAGAAGCTTTAAAACGTTACAAAAATGAAGTAGAGAATCAATTGGACACTCGAATTAAATCAATTCGTAGTGATAGAGGTGGAGAGTACGTAGCTCCGTTTGGACAATTATGTATTGAATCAGGGATTATACATTAAACGACAACCTCTTACTCACCTCAGTCCAATGGTGTTGCGGAAAGGAAAAACCGAACACTAAAAGAGATGATGAACGCAATCAGCTCTGGTCTACCTCAGAACTTGTGGGGGGAAGCCATTCTGTCGGCTAACCACATTCTGAATAAGATTCCTCACAAAGTTAAGGATCAAACTCCTTATGAAATATGGAGGAAACGAAAACCTTCATACCAATACCTCAAAGTGTGGGGGTGTTTGGCTAAGGTTGAAGTACCGCTTCCTAAACAAGTTAAAATCGGCCCTAAAACCGTCGATTGTATCTTCATAGGATATGCTTCAAACAGTAGCGCCTATCGATTTCTGAGTCACAAAACCGAAGTACCGGATGTGACAGAAGGCACTACAATAGAGTCAAGGAACGCAGTGTTCTTTGAAAGTATCTTTCCTCTTAAGGAGAAAGAGGAAGTGAGTTCAAGTAAGAGAACTCTCGAAGCAACAGACGACACTGTTAGTCCTTCCACTCAAGAGAGTGAAGAACCAAGACGCAGTAAGAGAGCTAGAATTGATAAAGATTTTGGTCCAGACTTCATTACTTATGTTTTGGAGGAAGAAGAACCTAAAACTATCAAAGAAGCAATGGCAAGACCAGATGCACATCTCTGGAAAGAAGCCATAAAAAGTGAATACGAGTCTATTCTCTTAAACCACACGTGGGAGTTGGTTGACCTCCCTAAAGGTTGTAAGCCCTTAGGATGCAAGTGGATCCTTAGAAGAAAGTACAAAGCAGATGGATCTGTTGATAAGTACAAAGCTCATCTTGTTGAAAAGGGGTTTAAACAAAAGGAAGGGTATGATTTCTTCGATACATACTCACCAGTGACAAGGATCACCTCCATTCGGGTATTAGTCGCCATTGCTGCGTTGCACAATCTCGAAGTACACCAAATGGACGTTAAGACGGCGTTTCTTAATGGTGAGATGGATGCTGAAATATACATGGAGCAACCTGAAGGATATGTTGCTCTTGGAAACGAGAAAAAGGTATGCAAACTCGTTAGATCACTGTATGGACTCAAGCAAGTTCCAAAATAGTGGCACTTGAAATTTGACAGTACAATGCTGTCAAATGGGTTTCGAATTAACGAATGCAATAAGTGTGTGTATGTGAAGGATACACCAACCGGATATGTTATTGCGTGCTTATATGTCGACGACATGTTAATCATGAGTAACAATCACGTTATCATAGTTAACACGAAGAACATGCTAAGTAGAAACTTTGACATGAAAGACATGGGATTAGCAGATGTGATTCTTGGAATCAAGATAGAGAAAACGTCTAATGGAATTTCCTTGACACAATCTCACTATGTGGAGAAGGTACTAAAGCAATTTAAAGCCTTTGACGATCCACCTGCTAAGACACCTTTGGAACTCAATGTTCACTTGAAAAAGAATAGAGAATAACCAGTGGCTCAACTGGAATACGCAAGGATCATTGGAAGTGTGTTGTACATCACGAACTGTACACGCCCTGATCTTGCATGTTCGGTAAACAAGTTGAGTCAATACACGAACAATCCAAGTCATGAGCACTGAAAAGCGTTGAAAAGGGTATTACGATACTTGAAGTACACCATTGATTATGGGCTTCACTACACAAGACATCCAGCTGTAGTCGAAGGATACAGTGATGCAAATTGGATATCAGACACGAAAGACTCGCTGTCCACCAGTGGATATGTATTCACTATTGGAGGAGCAGCAGTGTCGTGGAGGTCCAAGAAACAAACGTGTATTGCTCGTTCCACAATGGAATCAGAATTTATAGCGTTAGACCTAGCCGCTGCAGAGGCTGAATGGTTGCGTAATTTTCTGGAAGACATTCCATGTTGGAAAAAGTCGGTACCTGCGGTGACGGTACACTGTGACAGTCAAGCTGCCATTGGGAGTGCTACAAATGTCATGTACAACGGAAAGTCGAGACACATACGTCGTTGACACAACTCCGTTAGAGAATTGATCTCCACTGGAGTAATGTCCATTGATTATGTCAATACGAAGGACAATATAGCGGATCCGCTCACGAAGAGCATAAACCGAGATCAATTGAACAAGCTGGTAGAAGGAATGGGTCTAAAACCCACAATAAAAACCAAAGCAGTGGTAACCCAACCATGATGACTGGAGATCCCAAGAACTTGGTTCAATGGGAAAACGAAGCTGTGGAGGTTAGTGATAAAACACTTGAAAATTACGACTATTCCGGACAGCACTATCTCAAGTGTTAACGACCCGTAAGATGTGGTAAAGGCTGAGTCTTCGACTCTTAATGATTCCTAGAGTATGACGGGATACTCAAAAGGAAGTCACCTATATAAATGAGAAGTGAGGGCCGCTTCGACCAAACATTTATGAACACAAAGGACGTCCATGGCCAAAATGGACAAAAACGTGAGAACGTTACAAAGACGAGATTGAGGTGTGCTGACACTGTTGTCTAGGTATACACTATGGAGGAGTAGTTCAAGGCATCGCGTCCACTAAGCCGCCGGTATATCCGATAGTGTTTGGCTACGGAAAGTTCAAGGCCAAAAACCACTTATCCGGAAGCACGGAGATCTCACTCGAACTGAACATTGAGTCTGATGTTGTATAGATACGATTTTCACTCATGTGGGGGATTGTTGGAATTAATGGGAATTAATTGGGTTTTGACACCCTGATCTAATTTAATTAATTAGATGGACTAAACGTTAATTAAGAAATAATTGAACGTGACATAGTCGATCTACTCGCGGAGTAGATGAACGTGGTATATTTAATATCTCAAAATCGAGTTAAGGTGAGTGAGAAATTAATTGTTGAACTTGGTCTTCAAGACTTATCCACGTAAGAGATAATTTCGTGATATTCCCACGATTTTCTCAATATTCCCACGATTTTCTCAACAACCTCCTAGGGTTTCTTGTGCCTATAAATACAGACTCTTCCCTCATTCCAAACTTACCTGAAATTCGCCCCTCTACCCTTCTACTCTCCTCTCGTCCCTACGCAGTGTGTTGAGCTACCGAAAGCCTTACACTGTTCTTTCTTGTGCCGGATTTATATCCGAGAGTGTTCAGTTCGTACTAAGTACGTTCGCCGAGGCCTCTTATACAGTGGTGCTACTGTGTAAGAGGTAAAAGTCGTTTTACCTTTGGGAACGGAACGCCGTAACAGTCGAGCACTATCCTGGGCGTATTCTGTTCTGCGGGAAAAGGGTTTCCCTTGACTCGACTTATTTGTGTTATCATATTTGTTATCTGAAATCTTCAATATTGCAGGTTGCAGTTTACACGGCGTAAGCAGTTTCCAACACTTTATTCATTTAAAACCTATTTTGGTAGATGTTATAAAATACTCCGTATCTATTATCATATTCAGATTAGATACACTAAGTTAATGTCACTAACCGATCCAAATTACATAGTAAATAATGTGTTTTTCGATAATTTTTTAATATACACACAACCTCATGATGTATATATTTGGGTGTTGAATAAATAATTATTTAACATCTACTTTTAACCCAATTATCTTGATTAAATTCATCTAGGACCTAAAAATATAGTACTAATCGTTTGCACTTTGCGTAACTTTTGTGAAGATAAAGAAAATTCAAAGAATATTTTTTGATACATACACATGCAGGTTTTACTGAATTTCTGTTTGAATACAGGATTTTAGTGTGAGGCACATGGATGGGGATGAAACAAAGGTGAATGACTGACTGACCGTGGGTGGGTGTTTTTTAATCACATTTTTTTTAAATGTTCCCTCCCAATTTTTAAATTTCAAAAGTGATTAGTGATGGGATGATATTTTATGTAAAATTAAAAGAGATAGTGTAGTACTATTATTTTTAGTCAGTGAAGTTGTGATTCGATGATTATAGCCGTAGGAGTATTATTTTAATATTGTTAGTTAGTGTGGTAATTGATTGATAATATTTAATTATTATTTTTTACTTGATGCTATTTGTATTAAATTTAATAGTTATTGTTTTTCTATTTAATATTTATACATATATTCTGTGATGTATATTTATATAGAAAAGTCAATTTTTTGTACATTTGAATTTTCTTTAACTAATGTAATTTCTTAGAACTTTTAATTATATATTCTTTATCGACTAATATCACAATGCGTATAAACTAATACCACAACATTTTTCACACACTAACATATTTGTAAATGTAAAATAATGTGTGGTATTAGTCTACAAGTGTAAAGATATTAGTTGATAAATTGTGTAATATTAAAACTTGCATCAATTTTAATGTGCAACTGATGTGTGCAGGTATGACTCTATAAATTAAAAATACAAGAGAGAATAACGAGTGTGACGAAGGTAGGACAAAGTGAGTGAAAGAGAGAAAAATAGTGACGTGAATATAATTGTAATGTATATTATAAGGGTAAATTAATATTAATAGTTTCTCTCTCTAAATTTCCTCTCGCTTCTCTCTAACCTTTCTCTCCCAACCTTTCTTCCCCAATTAAAATCATCGCCGGAGTCGCTTGAAATCACACAAAATCACACAAAATTGCCTATTTTCTGTACAGAAGGTAAGTTGCGCCGCCGTGCCGCTTGAAATTCCGGCAGCCGCGCTGCTTGCAACACCGCCGCGAGCCGCCGCGTCGCTTGTAAAACCACCGTTCAACGCACCGCCTGTAGAGTCGCCGCCTATAGCGCCGCTGCACCGATTTTCTATTGGGCGAAGGGGTTTTTTTAGGAATTTAGTTGGGATCAATGGGTGAATCTCCCCGTCGGAGCCACGGTGACCGATCGGGTGAGTCATCCGTCTGATCCCATTTTATTTCGTTTTTACCTTTCTACATGTTAATTTAGTCTGATTTTTAGTTTAGATCTGGTGTTTCTAGGATCGTTTTTTCTTCCGATGCCGTTATTTTCTGCTTTCGGTATTTTCCCTATACCGCTGTCAGTATTTTCCCTTTCCCCGCTGGTTTGTCTTCTTCCCTGTTATGATGGGTTTTCTTCCCGTTTTCGTGTTTTCCCATGGTGGCACTTTGTTGTGTCTGTTGGAGCTGGTAGGCCTTGGGTCCGTTCTTATGTGGTTTGGGAGGTTTGTAGCACGGTCGTTGCTATCTTCTTAGATCGCGGAGTTTCGAGGTTTGCTGGTGGTTTGTTGATCCTTCCACCCTCTCACGATTGAGTCTGGAATTTGTGGTCTATTGGTAGAATTTGCTGTTTGGATAGGTGAGGGCAGGTGATATGTAATTTAACCCCTATCTGTAATTCTACTACCTTCAAAAAAAAAAAAAAAAGATAAATTAATATTTCAATAGAGAATTAAATGTTCCCATAAAAAAATCGGATAAGATTGAAATATAATCGTCTTTCATTCGGATAGGATCATTCAAAAAAAAAAACTTTGTATGAAACTGTTTAATGTATGAGACGAGTTTTCAAGACATACAATAATATCTTATTCAGGAACTCATGATCCTGCTCGACTCATGTTTTAAAGTAGAGTATGTTTTGTGTAGACTCAAGTCTATATAAGAACTTGAATTGACTAAGTCAATTTTTTTTATTATTGTATTGCATTTTTTAATTATATTGACTACACTTTTTAATAATATTTTCAGTGTTGACTTTTCAATTATATAAGAATTTGAGTTGATCAGGTCTTGTGTAGATTTGATGTTGCACTTTTCAGTTGTAGTGTCTTACACTTTTCATTAAAACTGTGTTGCACTTTTCAATAATAATGACTTACACTTTTCATTAAAATTTGTGTTACACTTTTCAGTAATATTATGTTGCACTTTTCAGTTATAATAACTTACACTTTTCGTTAAATATTGTTTTGCACTTTTAAGTTATACTGACTTGCACTTTTTAATAATATTGTTTTGCACTTTTCAGTTATAATGACTTACACTTTTCACTAATATTGTGTTACATTTTTCAGTTATACTCACTTGCACTTTTTAATAAAAATTATGTTGCACTTTTCAGTTATAACACTTACACTTTTCGGTTATAGTGACTTACACTTTTTAGTAATATTGGATTGCATTTTTCAGTTATATATGACTTACATTTTTTATTAATATTGTGTTGCATTTTTCAGTTATACCAACTTGCACTTTTTATAATATTGTGTTAACACTTTTCAGTAATATTATTTTACACTTTTTTTAATTACTTCAGATGGGTTAAAATAAAAAATATAAAATAAAAAATGAAAATTTCAAATGTGTCAATAAAAAAAGAATACAGTTTTTTTTTAATTATTTAAAAGGGTAAAAAAAAAAAGAAAAAAAAAAGAAAAGAAGAATACCCATGTGGAGTCGAGTTCTTATTAACACTCGACTCTATATTATGAGACTAAACCTTTAAAGTAAAGTGAAGATTTTGTTTCATACAAAACTTTCTCTAAATTATACTCTTTTCGTTCACATAAAATGTTCTTATTTTCCTTTTTTGAGTGTTATAAGTGTTTCTATTTCATTTTTATAGAAGTATATTTCACCCACACTTTATTTTATCTCTACTTTATTTTTCATTTTATCTATTTTATTCAATTTTATCTATTTTATTCTTTACTTTATCAACTTTATAAAAAATAAATAATATTTTTTAAAATTTATGCAAAAAAATGATTATTTTATGGAGACGGGGAGATTCACGGTCCAACCAGTTGGATCGGTTGAACCGGCGGTTCAACCGTTAAAATGATTTTTAATTATTTATTTATGTTATTCTAATTTTTATTTGATTGTGCCCATTTATTTTATTAATATAATAGGTTGACCCATTAATTAATCATTTTATTAATCTAATAATTGAGCCCACTAATATAATAACTGGGCTTAACAGCCCTAACTTGTACTATATAGCCATTTAGATTTTTTTTATGCTGGAAATTCTTCTCAGCCGCAGTTTTTGCTTAGTAATCAGTTTTTATGGAGCAAATGAGCAATAGAAGCGGCGTCGACTCAGAGAAGTAAGAACTCAGAAATTATGTCGAAAAGACCATGGATGTTCGCGATTTCCGCGATTGCTAGTGCGACGCCGTACTGTGGTCGCCGCCGACACCTCCTTGGTCGTGGTTGCGCCGCCTTTGTCTGATTGTTTCTGAGCAACCAAAATATAAGGTAGGTTCACACGACTGAGAATTGGGGTGGAAGGAGACGTGCCTAATTGTGTATAAAAAACGGTCAAACCGGGATTTGCCAATTTTCCCGGTTATTTGCCGGTTTTCCGGTTCTAAGCCGGTTTGATCTGGTCGAACCATCAAAACGAGTTTATCATCGTTTTCGGACCGGAGCCAGGTCCGGTTCACGTTTGAACCGGTCGAACCGGCCGGTCCGGTTTTAAAAACACTAGTTCCATCAACTAACTTTATGGGGGTGTATTCAATTGAGATTATGTTAGATTTTTTTGGACTTTAAAAAGTCAGTGGATTTAGAAAATCCATAGACTCTATGCAGAGTTTGACTGATTTTTTTATTGATTTATATGGATTTTCATAGATTTGACAGGATTTTGAAATACACATTTTTTTATTGATTTACATGGATTTCCATAAACTACACCCCTAAAACTATTGATGCAAACGTGTATATCGAACACACTTGTATATAAAAAAAATTATCTAAATTATTTAGAAAAAATACCAAAAATATATTAGTTCAATTTTTTTTTATTATTCTCATCTTCATTTCCACGGTTTTACCTCGACCTCATTTCCACATAGCATTAGCAATACTAGTTCTTCATGCATTAGCCTTCCTAAGAAAGTTATGTAATCCAGCACAACTCTGCTTGTGTTTGAAATGGGAACGGAGGTGGGTTTTGAAAATTGTGAATCGCGATTTGAAAATACAAAAAAAAATCTCTCAATCACATTTCTTAATGATGCATGACGAAGATTGAATAACTCACTTGCATTTCTGGGATGACTTGACCACCAAAATCTTTTAGAACACAGTTCTTGAGATCTTAAAGTTGGCATTAATGTGTCGATATACTATAATTTTTAAAGGGAGAACATTATTTTAAAATACAGAGATGTAATCTTTTTCACGATAATAATGGTGGTGAAGAATTTGTGATGCTTATCGAAGAACATAGTTACGTTTCTTGATGTCTATTTGTGCTTTCGAAGGAGACTAATGCAGTAGGTTAGTAGTTAAAATTTTGTTAGAAGAACAACAAAATTTTATTTTTTCTTCTCTTCAGAGTCTTTTGAGAGAATCCGTTGAAATCTCTGGTTTTTAGAAGAGATTTTGAATAGTGAAATTTATTTATATTTTTTTAAGGAGAATCCAACGAAATCCATAGAGTATTAAAATCCATAGATTGTTGAATACCTAAAGATTTCTAAAGATTTTTTAAAATCGTATTGAATACCTCAAAATTTTGAAAGACTTTTAAAAATCCGGATTGAATACCCCCAGATTTTAAAAGTCCAAAAAAATTCAATAGAATCTCAATTGAATACACCCCCTTAATTTGAATCTATGTGAGATGATCAATATATCAGTTAATTGCATTAGAAAAAAGTTTTGTGTGAAATAATCTGAAATAATTCTTAAAAAAACGTATTTGGTTTGAGATTGATCAATTTGGATTTAGATTGGTCATTCTCAATCCAATCTCTCTAAATCCCTCACAATTCAAATACAAATTCAAATATCAATACACCCTGTGATACAGATACACACCTATTTTTATATAATCACATCACTTTTTTTTCTTTTTAATTACTCATTATTTCTTACTTTTCTTTTACTTACTAATAAAATATTACAACATTACTTTTAATTTGACATAAAGTTACATCCACCACCAACTTCTCAATCTCTATCCAAATACAATTACTTTTCTCAATCTCTATCCAAACACAATTACTAGTACTATTTATGGATTAACCCAATCCAATCCACTGTGTGTGAAATAGGCTGGAATAATTGTTAATACAACTTGTTAAAAAAACTCAAAACTTTTAAAAGAGACACTTAAAGAGTGGAACTATCAACACCTCAAATTATGTTATACACACCCCCAAATCTTTTTTGACAAAAATAGATATAAAGGCATTTACTAAAATATCCTTTTAACCCCTATAAAAATGTTAAACACACCCCATATATTATAAACACCCCATATGTTATATACACCCATTGTTAAACCCTACATGACTTCATCATTTTAACAATTTTTACTTTTACTTAAAAAATTCACTCTTATCTTAAAAATCTTTCATGCATAAACCCTCCACATGATGATACAATCACAACCAACATAGTCATGGAAGATGAAAATGTGATGTTGAACACTAATGTAAATATATTTAATGTTTTTTACATTTTTTTAACAGTATATACAATTTATGAACTGCAACAGTCGCCTATACGCTCAACAAGCATCGTGGCTGAACACATCAACATATGTACGATTGAAAATGGCCAAACACATCTATGTGTGTACGGCCGGAATGGCTGAACACATCATTGGGTGTACGACCAATTCTGGCCTAACATAATTTTCCCATGCAACTTCGTATGTGTTCGGTCATTATGGCTAGGGGTGTGCACCGGTCCAAAACCGGATCGGAACCGATTTAGATCGAGACCGGAATCCACCCAAATGGGTGGATCGGAGACCGGATCGGTAAATTCTGGTCCGGGTTTGGACCATTTCAAACCAAATGTGTGTGTTTTTTTTTTGTATTTTTTAGTTCATCCGTACATAACAAATTAATACAAAATATTCAAAATCAATACACGTTTCATACAAGTCTAAAGAAAAATACTTTAGGTACTCCTTATAAAAAAATATATATATCTATGTTATGTAGATTCATTTAAAGGTCTTAAAATTTATCATTATTTTAATAAAAAATATATAATTTTTTTGAGAAAGTCTAATAATAATAAAAAAAAAATCGGATTTCCTGTCCAAACCGATAAATTCTGATTTTAGATCGGATCGGAACCCGAAATTCTAAATTTTGGTAGATCGGGGATTAGATCGGAAACTAACTGGTCAGTCCGGTTCCGGTCTTTTTTCTGGTCCGATCTTTTTTTGCACAATCCTAATTATGGTCGTTCTCTTTCTTGGTTGTGCGTCTGTTTCGACAGTGCACAATAAAGAGTGTGCGGCCAAGAATCTGGCCGAACACCTTCAACACAACAATAAATTTGGCAGCAAAAATACGCAAAAAACGAGAGTAAAAACAACATTTTACTATATCAAACTCATTTTTTATGCAATCATTAGACAATCTATTCAACAACTAGATGTATACAATATTATCACTCCAAATTATCTAAACAAATAAAAAATATAAATATACTTATAAATTCTAAATGTTAAATGAGGTGTATTGGTAAATGAGAGAGTGAGATGAGAAAAAGTAAAATGATGTACGTTTAATAAGAAGAGGATTTTGAATGGAGAAGAGTACTGTCCTAACACGACTGACATCAATAAAATGACAGTCCAAAAGTCTCTGAATATTCGCCTCTCACAAGGTCATCAGATTTACCTTGGACTCCCTACCCTTTCGGCTAGAGCAAAGCACCCGCATTGACAACTGGAAAAACAAGGAGTTCTCCGAGGAAGGCAGAAAAGTCTTGTTAACAGTAGTGCTACAAGCCATCCCCACCTATGCAATGATGTGCTTTAAAATCCCTGTACAAATTAATTTAAGAATGAATGGAGAACCTTATGGCTAACTTTTGGTGGGGCAAAAGAGATGGGGGGAACAAGATGCACTGGAAGAAATGGGAAGATTTATGCAAATCCAAGGACGGGGGATGGGATTTAGACGTATGCACCTTTTTAATGAGGCTCTTTTGGCAAAACAGGCATGGAGAATCATTGTCTCACCAAAATCACTCATCGGTCGAGCTTTTAAGGCTCAATACTTCAAGCATGGTGACGTTATGGAGACGGAAATTGGAAATAATTCATCCTTCACATGGAGATCTTTATGCAGAAGTAGACATGTATTAGACCACGGGTTGCGATGGATGATTCGCAATGGTAACACAATCAAAATGCGAAAACATGTGTGGGTGCTTGGACTCACAAGCCGAATCCAATCAAAAATTACAGCAGCACAAAATTTATCCATCTTCCTCGATGAGACACGAAATTGGAATGAAGAAATGGTCAGACAAGCCTTTCACCCACACAAAGCTGAAGGTGTTCTTCGTACCATGGTGGGAGCTAGGGAGGAGGAAGACAAGAGGTTTTGGGTGGATGACAAATTTGGAAGATATACGGTGAAATCAGGGTACAAACTTCTAATCGCAACCGAATTACAAAGGAAGGAGAAGGCATCATCATCAAGTGACGAGTGGAAATACAAATGGTGGGATCAGGCGTGGAGCCTGAAGATTCCACCAAAAGTTAAAATATGTTTTTTGGAAAGTTTGCAACGATATTTTACCAACTGAAGAGAATCTGGCACGAAGGCATATCCTAGTATGGCCAATGTGCGGACTTTGTGGAAGTTCAATGTTGACAACTACACATTCCCTCTTTCACTGTAGTGGTGTTAAGAGGGTGTGGAACATGGAGGGATTGAGCCAACTGGTCAAGGGGTGTAAGGGTGAAAAAAAAATGGAGTACCTTGAATGCTTACGGAGTCAAGTAGATATCTCAACTTTTGAGAGGATCATTATAATAGCTTGGGGAGTTTGGAGAGAAAGATGCTCCTTGTTGCACTCAAATCTGACCTACAATCTTAAAGTTGATGCACGAACGGGAGAGAGAGTTCTACTGTATCTTGAATCATTCCAGCAACAAGGAAGGACGGCGGCATATGCTATGAGTGGTACACACATAAACGGGGCAGAGATAATAGAGGAAGATCATGAAATCCATATATTGCAGGTAGACGGGGCTTTTAATGCAGATGCAAGACGATACAGGGTAGGAGGAATAATTAAGGCGGGGCTGGGCTCAAAGCAATTGAAGAAGGCATTCGAGAAGCACTTAGGCGAAACATCATTAAGGTGGAGGTAAGATCGGATTCCCAACAAGCGATTGTCCTTGCTTCAAAGCAGAAGGATACATACGGACCGGAAGGATGCATTATGAAAGGGATAACTTCACTTTCTAAAGAATTTGTAGTGTGCAAGTTCAAATTTTATCCCAAGTCCGATTAAAATAAAAAAGAAAGGTGTATTTAGTATTTTAAATTAATTTTCAAGGCGATGTATAATCATTGGGTGTGTATAACATACTAGAAATAATTTCCCTACCATGTCCATTGCACTCACCAACCACACCTGAACTATATTAAAGAGAGAGAGAGAGACACTCAGATCCTGCGCCCGCTCTCTCTTTGTAACCAAAAACAGCCAGAAAATGTCGATGTCCGCCGCCGCTGCCGTCGCCACTCCTCCACACCTCAAATCCGCCATGTCCGCCAGCGCTCAAATCGCCGCCTTCCCCGTCACCCTCTCACGGCTAACCACCTCCGTTACAAAACCGATTTCCATTACCTGCTCCTCCACCACCACCACACTCCAATCCCCACCATCCGCCACCGCCTCCACCGATCGCGTCTTCAACTTCGCCGCCGGACCCGCTACCCTCCCGGAGAACGTCCTCCTGAAGGCCCAATCTGAGCTCTACAACTGGCGCGGCTCCGGCATGTCGGTCATGGAGATGAGCCACCGCGGCAAGGAATTCCTCTCCATCATCCAAAAAGCCGAATCAGATCTCCGAACCCTCCTCAACATCCCGCCGGAATACACCGTCCTCTTCCTCCAAGGCGGCGCCACCACCCAGTTCGCCTCTATTCCTCTCAATCTCTGTAACCCTAACGACGCCGTCGATTACGTCGTCACCGGATCTTGGGGCGACAAGGCCTTCAAAGAAGCCACCAAATACTGTAAACCTAAAACGATTTGGAGCGGAAAATCTGAGAAATACACCAAGATTCCGAGCTTCGATTCGCTGCAGCAAACGCCGCACGCCAAGTATTTGCATATATGCGCCAATGAAACTATTCACGGCGTTGAGTTCAAAGATTACCCGAAACCCTCAAGTGAAAACACGTTACTCGTAGCTGATATGTCGTCGAATTTCTGCTCAAAGCCAGTGGATGTTACCAAATTCGGTTTGATCTACGCCGGAGCTCAGAAAAACGTGGGCCCGTCCGGCGTCACCATCGTGATCGTAAGGTCGGATTTGCTCGGAAATGCTCAGCCAAATACTCCCGTAATGCTCGATTACAAGATCCACGCCGATAACAATTCGCTCTACAATACTCCTCCGTGCTTCGGGATTTACACGTGTGGGCTCGTGTTCGAGGACCTCATCGCGCAGGGTGGATTAGTCGAGGTGGAGAAGAAGAACGAGAAGAAAGCAGGCATTCTGTTTGATGCCATTGATGGGAGCAATGGCTTTTACAGGTGCCCTGTGGAGAAGAGCGTGAGGTCATTGATGAACGTACCGTTTACACTGGCGAAGGCAGAGTTGGAGGCGGAGTTCGTGAAGGAGGCGGCGAAGGAGAAGATGGTGCAGCTCAAGGGGCATAGATCAGTTGGAGGAATGAGAGCTTCCATCTACAATGCCATGCCTTTAAGTGGTGTTGAGAAGTTGGTGGCTTTCATGAAGGATTTTCAGGCTAAGCATGATCATTGAGAATTTGTGGTGTTTGTTGTTGTTGTTGATTCTTTTCAAGTATTGATTATGCAGAAATGTTTTGACTTACTTAGGTTAGTGAAGTGTTTTTGTTATGGTAATGAAGCAGGGTTTGGTTTGGCTGAAGATTAGGGGAAATAGTATTGTTGTTGTTGGATGGTGAAATAAAAATTGAATAAATCATTGATATTGCCAAGCACTTGTTATTTTGAGAGGGTCTGGTGTGAGACGGTTAATTTCAATTTTTTTTTGTGTACGTAGAAATATGAAAAACCGTCTTTGTATTCCTCACACAACCTTCTCGTCATTTTCAAATGTTAACAGAAATATACTTTGTTCGAGCCTGTCCACAGGCTCGAACACACCTATCACCCTCCGTCGTAGTCAGTATCCTTCAATTTTTTGGAGCAAATTGACCTAACAACACTGAAAAAGTATGAACACAATGAACTAAAGAGAGAAGAATGACAAAAATCACAAAAAAAAAAATTCTACAAGCGCACCCTCCCTGATTATACAGCACCAGGCAACCTCAAAATGGACAGAACAATATTTTGACTGCATAGCAGTTTGAAATACATTCTCTTGCAAATAAGAGTTCATGAAATGCCCGATTAAAAATACAAAGGTCAAGACCATCAGCAGCAACGGCATGAGAGGACATCGGAGCATGTATAAGGTCTCGACCTCTCCTCCAGTTCTTCTGCTGTTGGAAGTGCCTCCATCCTGTACATTTTTGTTCTTGCGCAGCAGAACACGTATAAATTTCGGCAAATTCCTTGATTGAATGGATACACTCGCTCAGGAATCCCTCTGTAAAATCGATAAGATGTCTACTGAGAATGGGGACTAGATGAAGGGTATCCAAGTTCATCACAGAATTATAGACAAAATGCAGAACTCAATGAACGTTAATCACGAACGAGTCATTTCCATCAACCAAGCCCCAAAAAGAGAGGGTTAATCACATAATCAGCTACTAAATCAAGTTTAGTTTTTTTCACTTTGATTAATGTTTATGATAATTCGATAAACAAATGCAATTAACCGCAAAAAGTGCAAATGTAATATGCAACCTAAGAAAAGACTTCATAATAAGACTTCATGAGCACAATTACCCGTCTCAGATGTTAAAGCAATATAAAGTACAAGCTGATTAAAGTAAAAGAGCAGCAATACAATCCTTGAAACTAAAATGTCAAACGTGAGAAAAGAGGGCAGAAGACCACTAAAACAAGATAACAAATCAGGAAAGACAAGCATAAGAACGAACCTTAAATACACAATTCGCCGCCGTCTTACAAGCTCGTAAGTGGTTTGGTTAGTCATAATAAGGTAGCTGTTCCATAAGAAATTAATGATTATGTTGGGACAGCATTTCTTAAATAATTGCATTCAACAGATAGAAAGACACAAGAGCATGCCTACACGATTATACTAAAAGTACCTGTGAAAAAGGAGCAGCAGCAGCAGAAAAGTTAGAGAAATTGACAAAGCAGCCAAGAGCAAGATCAATATTACATCTGCCCACCTGAAGGAAATCCAACAAGTTTTTCTTTAGCATTCAAATAATATTGGAAGCTCAATCACGACTAGCTAAAAACTTAAAACAGAACACTATGTCAGAAGACTAATTAAATTTAGAATACAAAGATTGTGTTCATATGCCCAATACTCACTGCACGTATTTGGGCCCCAATAAAGAAAAAAGAAGAAAAAAAAGGAGGTGATTTTTGGACATAACAAGTTGCCACGTCACATACCATGCCTTCAATATATAAGACTTGAGGTATCCAATGTACAATATGCTAGTCCAAATGCACAAGGCAGTTTCCTCACATAGGTACCACCTGGTGTACCATAAATACAAATTTAATCAATATAAACATATTTTAATACTCAAATAACAATAAAAGGTTATAAAAATATAAACATGTTTAAAATACATTGTCAGGATATGTTTCAACTTTCAAGGTTTCAAGCATGCCAATATATAAAACATTAAAGAATGGAATATTAACTAACTAAATACATGGATTTCATCACGCATAGTTAACAATGAAATGCTAATCCATCTACACGAGGATTGACAGGCAGAAAAGGCAAGATCTAGTAGGTTGGGCTTCACAACTTCTTCTAAAAAATAATGATTAAGATCAGGAAATTCTGACCTTCAACTCTTATAATGTATCCTCACACAGTATTTATGAGAAAAGGTCAGCCTAATCTGCTTTGAATTTCATATTTGAAACACTTTTGACCAGATAAACCAAAGACTTTGAAACAGAAAGAATAAAACTTAAGTTACTTATAAAGTTAGCATCGAATGCATGAATTAAGTACTAAGACCCTAACTGGAAACATAATCAGGAAAGCAAACACAAACATGAAATCAATCACCATATATTTTCTCATCATTTAAAGCTCATTTATATAACAAAATATATGATTTAAATCCGGAAATGTGTAAAATCTATGCAAACTTGCATGCGTTTGTTCAAAATTCAACTCAGAATAGCAATATTAACAGAGGCCTCGCCCAAAACAACCTTTCTGCTTTGAATTAGAAATCTTCATACGATAAATATACTACTCCTTCTCCCCACCCCCACCAAAAACAATGACAGGAAAAGAAACATAAGAAATTCTTCATTCCTCACTCCAATGGACATCACTCAAACAACAATCATTAGCTGTGAAAAGAATAATGGAAACTCTTTCTGATACCAGTATCTAACACTTGCTCACACCTATCATCGGTGAGTAAATCAAATATACTTTTTTATGAAAATGTCTCGAATCAGACAAACGAGAAGCAACAGTTCAGAACAATTAGTCAATCCAATTAAAAAAATACGGATAATGACACTAACCAAAAACGACAATGGTTTCCCTGGCCTATGCATGTCCCAAGCCAAGCACAATGATGATCAAACTGAAGAATGCACTTGTCACAGTCATGGCAATGCTTTGCTCGTGGAGGCTACAAAAGAAATACAATAATACCAAGATCAGAAATTGAGAAGATTTGGACCATAATTGTCAACAATTTGTCTAATTGACTACATATGAAATCAGCATTCTCTACTTGGATCCATCTATTGTAAGCCGTCCGCAAGAACCAAAATTTCCAGCATCCAGCCATTTTCATTTAGTGAATGTTTGTTCTTAAGTAAAATTCTAATTACACAACCACAAATTTAGCCTCAGCAAATAATACTACATCCAAACTCTGAGAAAAAGGAAGAGAAAAGTTACTACCTGAATGACATTGCAGTATGGGCAGGTCAAATTTCTGGAAACAATCAATAGATGAGAAAACAGTCAGATAGTGTTTGGTGGATTCTTAAGATAAACAAATAATATGCATGGTTTTCTCAGATTTATGAAATAGGAAAAGAAAAAGAAATAGAGGCAAATCTAATCCTTCCTAGTCCATAAATTGAACAAACACAAAATCTTGTTCCAATTCCAAAGTCTGGACATGGTTCCTTCAGAAGGTTAATTTCTTCAAGATCATTTAGAAGTTAAGCCAACATTATATTTTGGTGTCCCAACTCTAAAAGGGGTAGGTCATTGTTAAGTCTTTTCAAATTCCAACAAGCCATTTGGTCAACGCTGATAAGCTTAAAATTATCCATTTGACCCGCGAACTAATTCTAAGCAGCAAAAGCAACACTTCTGCATCTCAGTAAGGTGGAACTTTAATTAACTTCATCCACAAGACAATATTTTACATTAACTTAAACAGTGTAAAGTACTAATAACATACACTTACCTAGCAGATGCCACTGGAGGATACAAATCCATTACTAGCTTTGTCCAAGCAGTTGTGTTTCCTCTTTGATGGTTCCTTCCATCAATAGTGACCACTACATTGCCATTTTTGCTTGATGCTGGCTGTCTTTGCTTGAACATTATAACAAGACATACACAAAGACATGACAATTGGTTAACTCCATACTCGGGTAAACTAGTACCATGTGTACATTCTTCTAAGAATACATACATATTAGTTCTTGACTTCGGTGATAAATGTTTAATTTCAGAAAAGAATCAGAAAGAACCTGCTTACTTTGAGGCCAATAATGCCCTTCTAGCTGAAGTATCTCTTTCATCAACAGCTTTTTGTGCATCAAATACATACCTAGATTTTCAAAGGAAGGAAGGTAGAAATAGGCCTAACTCAGACAGCAAAGGAATAAAAGATTTATTTGCAAAATAAGTTCTAATAGAATTATTTGGAGCTGGGCATAGCTTGTGATTATAATTACCCAGGAGATGTTCCAGCAGTAACAAAATATTGAACCAGTGTAGCAACAAACAACGATACATATATAGCAGTGTACCTGTTGAGATGGAAAAGCAATTATGTCACAAGTATCATTATAGATATATATGAAAGGGATAAAAGCACCGACAAAAAATCATTATGAATAGAGCTAAATGAACAAAGTCACGCAATTAATCAATTTCCCAATTGGCACTTCAATTTTCAACAGCTTTAATTTTTTCTCAAATGACCCTCATGCAACACAAAGATCCAAAGCGTTAAATAGAGCCTTTCTTTTTATAATAGAGTTATAAATATACTTCCACAAAGTTAGTCCATAAAACATTACATATATCAACCAGAAAGTAAGCAACAGGTCATCAACACAAGAATGATTGCATCATTTATAGCTCTCTTCGAGTCTTCTCTTAATTCTTGCTAGTTGAATGTCCCAGGTCTGGTCCAGTTTAACTAACTCAAAGAAACCATAATTTTCCAAATCCATTATAATGGAAGATGATTAAGAGGAAAATCAGTCATGCTCTGCACAGTTAAGGCGTAACTGCAACAAAACCCTCTGATGGAGGCTCAGATAGGCTTTTGATCTTAATATCCTAATTATGAACAATAGTTTCACTTTAACAAAATACTTGTGAAGTTCATCAAGGTAATAATGCAATAAATTTGAGTATCTTAAAGAATTATACAACAACAGACTAATAAATGTTGCATACGATCTATGCCATAACACTCGGGAAACCAGCATTTCCATTTTGCGAATCACCATATGCAAATTACATCTGTAACTTCACAATTAACCCAACCGATTATACTTTCCCAACATTGACCTAAAATATTCAGCGCAAGTAAAACACAGTATGTACACGTTACCATGGTTCCCTTCTGGTCTTCTCAATCAAATCATGGTCAAACAGAAATAGAACACCGGCAAAAACAAGATGTAGTATCACCAAGGCTACTTTGAGAGAAAACGCAGATCTTCGGGCTGAAATCAGATTTAAAAGCGAGAGAACCATAATTTTGTGGATGTTGTACAAATCAATTAACAAAAAAAGAAGTGGAAATCATAATAACCTGGATCAGAAAGGCAGTGGAAGAAGCGTGAAAAACGGTCGGCGGCGCGGTCCCATGTGTGCCGGAGGTAGCTGCCGCATGATACGCCCATTGTTTTCTTATACGCTCATAACCTCAGCAAGGTAGTACTGTGTGCTCCTTTAGTTGTACTTCGGGCTGTGGAGATAGATAGAGAGATAGAAACGGCGGCGTATGAATTTTTTGTCCCAGAGACATCTGACATGGCCCGCCCCACAGCACAAACTCACATGTTTTTAATTTATTAGTATCTTAATTAATCACACTTACGGAGTCATTTATAAATATCACCTGATTTTCAAAAATAAAATTTAATAATAATCTGATTTTGTAAATGCAACTTTTTCATATGTATTTAATTATCTTGGTAGTGATGAAATACAAATTAGCTTTTTTTTTCAATTAAATGTTGGAAACTGGTTTCGCCGTGTAAACTGCAACCTGCAATATCGAAGATTTCAGATAACAAATATGATAACACAAATAAGTCGAGTCAAGGGAAACCCTTTTCCCGCAGAACAGAATACGCCCAGGATAGTGCTCGACTGTTACGGCGTTCCCAAAGGTAAAACGACTTTTACCTCTTACGCAGTAGCACCACTGTATAAGAGGCCTCGGCGAACGTACTTAGTACGAACTGAACACTCTCGGATATAGATCCGGCACAAGAAAGAACAGTGTAAGGCTTTCGGGAGCTCAACACACTGCGTAGGGACGAGAGGAGAGTAGAAGGGTTAGAGGGGCGAATTTCAGCGTAAGTTTGGAATGAGGGAAGAGTCTGTATTTATAGGCACAAGAAACCCTAGGAGGTTGTTGAGAAAATCGTGGGAATATCACGAAAATATCTCTTACGTGGATAAGTCTTGAAGACTAAATCTTGAAGACCAAGTTCAACAATTAATTTCTCACTCACCTTAACTCGGTTTTGAGATATTAAATATACCACGTTCATCTACTCCGCGAGTAGATCGACTATGTCACGTTCAATTATTTTATAATTAACGTTTTAGTCCATCTAATTAATTATTTAGATAAGGGTGTCAAAACCCAATTAATTCCCATTAATTCCAACAATCCCCCACATGAGTGAAAATCGTATCTATACAACATCAGACTCAGTGTTCAGTTCGAGTGAGATCTCCGTGCGTCCGGATAAGTGGTTTTTGTCCTTGAACTTTCCGTAGCCAAACACTATCGGATATACCGGCGGCTTAGTGGACGCGATGCCTTGAACTACTCCTCCATAGTGTATACCTAGACAACAGTGTCAGCACACATCAATCTCGTCTTCGTAACGTTCTCACGTTTTTGTCCGTTTTGGCCATGGACGTCCTTTGTGTTCATAAATGTTTGGTCGAAGCGGCCCTCACTTCTCATTTATATAGGTGACTTCCTTTCGAGTATCCCTTTATACTCTAGGAATCATTAAGAGTCGAAGACTCAGCCTTTACCACATCTTACGGGTCGTTAACACTTGAGATAGTGTTATCCGGAATAGTCGTAATTTTCAAGTGTTTTATCACTAACCTCCACAACTTCGTTTTCCCATTGAACCAAGTTCTTGGGATCTCCAGTCATCATGGTTGGGTTACCACTGCTTTGGTTTTTATTGTGGGTTTTAGACCCATTCCTTCTACCAGCTTGTTCAATTGATCTCGGTTTATGCTCTTCGTGAGCGGATCCGCTATATTGTCCTTAGTATTGACATAATCAATGGACATTACTCCAGTGGCAGCTTGACTGTCACAGTGTACCGTCACCGCAGGTACCGACTTTTTTCAACATGGAATGTCTTCCAGAAAGTTACGCAACCATTCATCCTCTACAACGGCTAGGTCTAGCGCTATAAATTCTGATTCCATTGTGGAACGAGCAATACATGTTTGTTTCTTGGACCTCCACGACACTGCTGCTCCTCCAATAGTGAATACATATCCACTAGTGGACAACGAGTCTTTGGTGTCTAATATCCAATTTGCATCACTGTATCCTTCGACTACAACTGGATGTCTTGTGTAGTGAAGCCCATAATCAAGGGTGTACTTTAAGTATCTTAATACCCTTTTCAACGCTTTCCAGTGCTCATGACTTGGATTGTTCGTGTATTGACTCAACTTGTTTACCGAACATGCAAGATCAGGGCGTGTACAGTTCGTGATGTACATCACACTTCCAATGATCCTTGCGTATTCCAGTTGATCCACTGGTTCTCCTCTGTTCTTTTTCAAGTGAACATTGAGCTCCAAAGGTGTCTTAGCAGGTGGATCGTCAAAGGCCTTAAATTGCTTTAGTACCTTCTCCACATAGTGAGATTGTGTCAAGGAAATTCCATTGGACGTTTTCTCTATCTTGATTCCAAGAATCACATCTGCTAATCCCATGTCTTTCATGTCGAAGTTTCTACTTAACATGTTCTTCGTATTAACTATGATATCGTGGTTGTTACTCATGATTAACATGTCATCGACATATAAGCACACAATAACATATCCATTTGGTGTGTCCTTCACGTATACACACTTATCACATTCGTTAATTCGAAACCCATTTGACAACATCGTATTGTCAAATTTCAAGTGCCACTGTTTAGGTGCTTGCTTAAGTCCATACAGTGATCGAACGAGTTTGCACACCTTTTTCTCGTTCCCAGGAGCAACATATCCTTCAGGTTGATCACCATTAAGAAATGTCGTCTTAACGTCCATTTGGTGTATTTCGAGATTGTGCAAGGCAGCAATAGCGACCAACACCCGAATGGAGGTGATCCTTGTCACTAGTGAGTATGTATCGAAGAAATCATACCCTTCCTTTTGTTTAAAACCCTTTGCAACTAGACGAGCTTTGTACTTATCAACAGATCCATCTGCTTTGTACTTATCAACAGATCCATCTGCTTTGTACTTTCTTTTAAGGATCCACTTGCATCCTAAGGGCTTACGACCTTTAGGGAGGTCAACCAACTCCCATGTGTGGTTTAAGAGAATAGACTCATATTCACTTTTTATGGCTTCTTTCCAGAGGTGTGCATCTGGTCTTGCCATTGCTTCCTTGATAGTTTTAGGTTCTTCTTCCTCCAAAACATAAGTAATGAACTCTGAATCAAAATCTTTATCAGTTCTAGCTCTCTTACTACGTCTCGGTTCTTCACTCTCTTGAGTAGAAGGACTAACAGTGTCGTCTGTTGCTTCGAGAGTTCTTTTACTCGAGCTATCTTCCTCTTTTTCCTTAAGAGGAAACACGTTTTCAAAGAATACTGCGTTCCTTGACTCAATTGTAGTGCCTTCTGTCATATCCGGTACTTCGGATTTGTGAATCAGAAATCGATAGGCACTACTGTTTGAAGCATATCCTATAAAGATACAATCGACGGTTTTAGGGCCGATTTTAACTTGTTTAGGAAGCGGTACTTCAACCTTAGCCAAACACCCCCACACTTTGAGGTATTTATATGAAGATTTTCGTTTCCTCCATATTTCATAAGGAGTTTGATCCTTAATTTTATGAGGAATCTTATTCAGAATGTGGTTAGCCGACAGAATAGCTTCCCCCCACAAGTTCTGAGGTAGACCGGAGCTGATTAACATTGCGTTCATCATCTCCTTTAGTGTTCGGTTTTTCCTTTCCGCAACACCATTAGACTGAGGTGAGTAAGGGGCTGTCGTTTGATGTATAATCCCTGATTCAATACATAATTGTTCAAACGGAGCTACGTACTCTCCACCTCTATCACTACAAATTAATTTAATTCGAGTGTCCAATTGATTCTCTACTTCATTTTTGTAACGTTTGAAAGCTTCTATAGCTTCGTCCTAACTTCTTAAAGGATAAACGTAGCAAAATCGTGTACAATCATCAATAAAATTAATAAAGTACTTTTTCACTCCTCGAGTGGAGCTTTTACTCGAATGTGATTTTTCAAAATGAACAAATCCACATTACTTGTGGAAAACATTCCACTGAATTCAACCATCTTAGGGTTTTCCATATTTAGCTTTAAGGTCATACCTTAGCTACCCTTTTCATTCAAACATGTCGACGGAGACCTTTCTTCCTCACATTTGAATGTATCCATGTGAGGAGATGCATATCCCCACATTCGAGTTGCTTGTCACTTTATTTGTGAATTTCTCTTATTCACCAAATTTGGACACAGCCTCGATACATTAAAAAATCGATCTTTGATTTTTCTTTTATTGGAATTATTTCCAACTTAAAAATCAATTTAATCTTTGGTCAACATACCAAAATTAAATTCAATTTCAAATGTGACTTTTATTGTCACCTGTGACTCGAGCATAATTTTCGATCAAATTATACTAGTTAAAATCTTTTGAACTAAATTCAAAACAAATTTATGCTCTCGAGCACAAATATTTAATTCCCAGAGATAATTAATAATTAAATTTGGATATTCCTCAATAATTATCCAAAATTTAATTAATTATTAATTTATTTTATTCTGTAATTAATTGACAAAGTCAATTCTGTTCTCAGAATACATCAATTCTGCCCAAGCTGGAGATGCTCCCTACAAAACCATTACAACGAAGCCATGCTCCAACGAGGCCATGCACAACGAAGCCATGCTCCAAATCAAGGAAGCCCTGCTCAAACAACGAAACCATGCTCCAACGAAGCCATGCTCCAACGAGGCCATGCTCCAAATCAAGGAAGCCCTGCTCGAACAACGAAGCCATGCTCCAACGAAGCCATGCTCCATATCAAAGAAACCATGCTCCAACGAAGCCATGATCCAACGAAGCCATGCTCCAACGAAGCCATGCTCCATATCAAGGAAGCCATGCTCCAACGAAGCAGCTCATATCAAATATACTTTGATACTCCTGATTAATTGATGTAATTAATCAATTTAATCCTCTTGATTAGTTGATTTAATTAAATCCAATTTAATCTTCTTTGATTAATTACAGTAATTAATCAATTTATCATCCTCTAATTTAATCATATAGATTAATTGATGTGCAATTCCAATTTAATTTAATTGGGTAATTATCCAAAGCTTAATAAATAAATTAATTAATCAATTAATATCTTTATTCTGTAATTAGAGGGTGTTTGGCTCAACTTATTTTAAATTGCTTATAAGCTATAACATCTTATAAGCTCTTAAAACAACTTATAAGATGTAATTTTTAAGTAGCTTATAAGTTATAAAAGTGTTTGGCTAATGGAACTTATAAGTTCTTATACAATCTTATAAGATGATGATGTGTTTGGCATTATAAGCTATTTTTAGTATTGTAATTACCAAAAAGGACATGTTTACTCCATGTTTTTGTTAATGCAATTTTTTTTAAACATAATCTGTTGTTAATGCAATAATTTTAGATAGTCTTTTCATTTTTTCTTTTCTCGAAAAATGCAAATAGTCTTTTTTTTTAAAACAAAATTTGTTAACCCAACTTTTTTTGAATTTATTATCATTCTTGTTTTTTTTTAATAAATACTACTAAACAATTTAAAATCTAATCTTTTAATTTTTTAAATTTGGATTTTTTTTGTTACTACTTAACAAAATCTTAAAATATAAATTCAATAAATTCAAATTTGATTTTTTTTATTTTATCTAAACCAAAATAATAATTAAAAAAAAAGCAAAAACTATTTACTTTGATTAAAATAGTGCTAAAAATATATTAAATTCAACATAAAAATCTTTACAACGCACAAGCACATAAACTTTGTTAAACAAAATTCTTCAAATACTAAATAATAATTACCATCACCTATTAATCGAATTCAAGATTATCAACTTTGCTTAGCAATTTCCACAGCAATTGAATCTCGCACTGCCATCCAGTAGGTGTTCTGATGACCAATTACGTCTTCTACATTAGAAGCTCCCACAGATGTTCCAACATGCTCGACATTTGGCTCATAATTTTCGTTCTCTGCTATCTCAAAGGCCTTGTCTAGAATATTTTTTTTTCCTTATGTAATTGTGGATCGCCATAGTTGCTAACACAATTTCTCTTTGAGTGTCAATATGGAAATAAGGCATATTAGCCAAAATATTCCATCTAGCTTTCCATATAATCCTTCAGAAAAGTAATCTTGTAGACCATCATTTAAACAAGACACCAATTCATCATTTTGACTTAAATCCAACTCCTCTGAAGGCATTACATCGACCCCAACTAAATTATTTTCCGTTCTGCACCCAAATCCACCAGCATTTTATAACTATATACCCGAGTCATATCAAATTAGCACAAGATATATAATGGCTAGATAACATAAGAAGTTGCAATAACATGGTAAAAGTACTAATTAAGCCTACCCTGAAACACAGCGATTAGCTGAACAGGATTTCTTCTTGCTAGCTTCAAGGTTTTCTATAGCCAATCTCAGAAACTCAGAGAGATGCATAATGGGATGATGATAAAACTGCAGTCAAAATTATTGTATCAAATGGTAAGTAATCAAGATTTACAACTGTTTGTATTAAAAACATTCATCTACACTATTTATGACATTTATCAGTGAAATACTTGAGGCATATGCAACATAAATAGTAAAGGACACAACAAAATATATAAAAACATAATAGCTTCATTCGTTATGTCTCAATCAGTAAAGTTAGATTGAAACCTATAATATTTCCAACATAAACCCACTATTTAATACTCGAAGATTGCAGTTCATAAAAAACCCACCAACTAAAATCTTTGAACTCAATCAAGTTAAATCGCAAGTAATCTGCAAATGAGCAGCAGATTTTTTACACAAAACAGCCGGAATTAGTACCAAAAAGGCAGCAGAATTTTAGTGTCGCTAAGAGCCTAATCTTATGCAAATTATAGCAGCAAACAGCGCAAATGGCAGCAGGAATTGGCCTAAATAAATAGCAGGATAAATCATCTCAATTCTAAGGCAAATACCAACAAAAATCAGCAACCAGTTCAGAATTTCAGCAGGCATTACGTCTAAATATTAGCAGAAATTTGCCAATAATCAGTGCACAAACTGAAGTGAAAAACCAACAGAGGTTTGACAAATGAATAGCAGGTTAAAATGCAAATTAAGCAGCAGGATATGTGTACAATAAGTGAAAACAAAAATCAATTCAACCTCTACCGTTCAGCCTGGGTAGGATTGCGCACATTCAGCCTCTTGCGAACATAAATCACTCCCAAAACTTGAGAGCAAACGTTCTGAGGCAGGACAAAATCACGACTCAAATGCGAACAGACACCACACCTACATATTGGGAATAGCAGCGCCGGAGAGAGATAATCGCGATTTGAAATCGTCTAAAAAATGCCAAGAAGAAACGAAACCCAAATCGCGCAAAGGAAGTGAGCAATGAGGGCACCAACGTCACAAATTAACGATTCAGAGGTGACGCGACCAGCAGCGGCCACCGGCACCGGCGCCGGAGGGAAAACCCCTCAACCCAAACCTAGGGCGAAATTAGGGCATGCAGGTTCTGGCTTCAACTGATGCAAAAATTCCAGCAACCCAAGGAACATATACGATATGAAAAATTTGGAAATCCTCACACCTTAGCTCGAAATTTGGAATGATTCTCTGAAGCGATTGGGGATTAGGGTTTTGAGAGAAGCATCGCGACAAAGAAGGGAGAAAAGGGGGAGAGAGATCGTGAGGAGAGAGAGAGGAGAGAGAAAATAAAAAAATTATGATTAATGAAATTGTTATTTTTTGTATTAATATTCATGTAAATAATTAAAAGTATTAGGGATATTTTTGTAATTTACATATATCTTATAAGTTTCTAAAAAATAAGTTGGGGTTGTCCTACTTTTTATTTTGGAGTTTATAAGCTTCAAGTAGCTTATTTATACAACTTATAAGATGTTTAAAAAAAAAATTTGCCAAACACATTTACACAGCTTATAAGCTCTTAAACAACTTATAAGCTGTTTTAAGTAGCTTATAAGCTGAGCCAAACACCCTCTTAATCTCCAATCCCGTCGCCTCCAGTATGACCACGATTTCAACTCGCCGGACTCAAAAGTTTCGAATCGGTAGAAAAGCACGGCAGCTAGTACTCCTAAAATAAAATTTACAGAAGGCGGTTCCATGGTTTTCTCGATTTCGATTTGCAGTGGATTCTTAAGTCCAAGAGATAATAAAGATAATTAATTAATATTATATGCAAGAGAGTACAACTTTTGTATAATCACCTCTCGGGGCAGCCCCATGATTTTTTTTTTGTTTTACAAATTAAATTAATAATTATATCGATATTGCGTAGTGGTTATCCAAACATTAATTATAAAAGAATACATTAATTAATATATATTATGTTTTGCGATTGTTGGAAACTGCTTACGCCGTGTAAACTGCAACCTGCAATATCGAAGATTTCAGATAACAAATATGATAACACAAATAAGTCGAGTCAAGGGAAACCCTTTTCCCGCAGAACAGAATACGCCCAGGATAGTGCTCGACTGTTACGGCGTTCCGTTCCCAAAGGTAAAACGACTTTTACCTCTTACACAGTAGCACCACTGTATAAGAGGCCTCGGCGAACGTACTTAGTACGAACTGAACACTCTCGGATATAGATCCGGCACAAGAAAGAACAGTGTAAGGCTTTCGGGAGTTCAACACACTGCGTAGGGACGAGAGGAGAGTAGAAGGGTTAGAGGGGCGAATTTCAGCGTAAGTTTGGAATGAGGGAAGAGTCTGTATTTATAGGCACAAGAAACCCTAGGAGGTTGTTGAGAAAATCGTGGGAATATCACGAAAATATCTCTTATGTGGATAAGTCTTGAAGACTAAATCTTGAAGACCAAGTTCAACAATTAATTTCTCACTCACCTTAACTCGGTTTTGAGATATTAAATATACCACGTTCATCTACTCCGCGAGTAGATCGACTATGTCACGTTCAATTATTTTATAATTAACGTTTTAGTCCATCTAATTAATTAATTAGATAAGGGTGTTAAAACCCAATTAATTCCCATTAATTCCAACATTAATATATTTATAGGTAATGATTAAACTACCGAAGAAAAAAAATTATGTGCAATATTGCTAGTGCAATATTCTTTTATTTAAGGAAATGACAAAAAACGGATAGATTAAAAGGGGATCAAATGGATTTTTTCAATAAAATAGTGTAAAGGATAAATAGAAAAACTCACTCATTTATAGTTTGTGTTACTGTATAAAAAAAAATATGTGTTAGTATAAGAACAAATATGTATTCCTCCAAATATTCGTCTAATCCATTTTTGACCTTATTTCAACTCACTAATTTTTCCTCGGCACTGCTGGAGAAATGAAACTCACATGTTTTCAAATTTATTATTTGAAAACATCACACGTTCTACATTAGTTAACCGACTTATGGTAAATTGCATTTTGATTAACTACATGTACATGGGCTTGCACTATCAAAATTACTTTAGGTTGTGTTTGGATTGAATGATTTATGTATGAATTTTAAATTTACAATCTAAATTCTCTCCATTTGTTTGAATTAAAAAGTAAATGAATGGATTTCAACTATTTAACATCTTTTTAGTAGTTAAAATTAGTAGGATTTTAAATTCTCACTAAAACTATGTTAAAATCATGTCATTTGGAATCCATCTATTTTTAAATCATTTTATTTAAAATACCTGCTCAAATCAAATTCACACATCCAAACACAACCTTAAAGTCCTGTTGACCCGTCAAATCATGGGCTATAAAATTCGGCCCAACACAATTGAATATGGGTCAAGCTATATACCCCTCCATACTTGTTAAATATACTCTCTCCACTCATTTATTAATTTAATATTCACGTAAATTATCCAATTTATCCTTTTAATAAAATATCACAGGTTAGATACACTTCCCCAACTTTTAAAACATAACTCTAATGACAAAATTGTCGTCACCGCCGGCCTACACCACCACCCAAACAATGCCCAAAAAAAATTCAGGTCGACCATATACTTTGAAATTTAAAAAAAAATGTCAAAAATTCAGAAAAAACTCAAATTTATAATTTTCGACACACCAGGGTCGACCATATACACTCTCGTCGACAACAATTTATCGACGAGAGGGTATATATTCGACTCTAGTGTGCAAAAATTAAAAAAAAAAATCAACATACATGTGTTTATGCTCCGAACGTGTGTAGAGAGAGAGAGGAGGCTTGGGGGTTGGGTTGTCGAAAAAAGAGAGGAAGAAATTGCGGGAGAGGGAGAGAAGAGGGGAAAAAGGGAGGGGCGTCGCCGACAACCGTGGGAGTGAGGGGGGAGGGGCGTCGACTGTAGTCGTGAGAGGGAGGAGGAGGTGGCGACGTCGCTGGGCGAGGGAGGGTGGCGGCGCCGTCGCGTGTGTGCGTTTGTTGCAGAAAAAAAAACCCTACCTCTTTGATCAAAAACGATCTTGACGGCAGCTGGGGGAGGATTAGTTTAGGCAGGACGACGGGCTTGGGGGCGGGCGACGCTGGGCGTTTGGAGACGGCCGACGATTGGGCGGAAGCTTGGAGGAAGAAGGGTTGTGGGGAGGAAGAAATGAATAGTAAGGCACAAGACTGTACCAGGTTCACCTCAGTAGAATAGAGTAGCTGAGAGAATGAACCAGACCTTGCTTGAGAGAGTCAGGTGTATGTTGAGCAACTTTGGATTGCTTAAGATATTTTGGGGAGAAGCTGTGTCAACAACAACCTATTTGATAAACATAAGCCCTTCCTCAGCTGTGTAGTTTAAAACCCCAGAAGAGTTATGGTCTAACCATGTAGCTGATTACAAGAATTTGAAGGTTTATGGTTGCTTAGCATATGCCCATGTCAAAACCTCGAGCCTTGAGATGTGTGTGCAGAGGTGTATTATCAGCAGAGATGTTACTTTTGATGGAAACAGAATGCCACTTAAAGAATAGGCAAATTCAAGTGCAGCTGACAACAGACCAGACGAGACACAGGTTGAGGTGGAACATGTTGACACCAGAAGACCAATTGAAGATCATATTGATCTAGATGAGGAGGAAACTACTCACAGTGAGAATAAGCTTCATGACTATCAGCTGACTAGGGACAGAACCAGAAAATAAGTCCACCCACCTCAGAGGTATGGTCAAACTGACATTGTTTCATTTACATTATGTGCATCTCTTCAGATGGAGTTTCTGGGAGCCTAAAACTTACATAGAAGCCATCAGCTGCCATGACAAAGAGAAGTGGTTAGTTGCAATGGAGGAAGAATTGTTATCTCTTAACAAGAACCAGACTTGGGACATTGTTGAGAAACCAAAGAACAAGAAACTTGTTGGGTGTAAGTGGATCTACAAGAAAAAGGTGGAGGCTCAGAGAGGTGGCAAGATTAGGTACAAGGTAAGGCTTGTAGCTAAAGGATTTACACAGAAAGAAGGTATTGATTTCAATGAAATCTTCTCACCTGTTGTGAAGCATTGTAGCATCAGAATCTTGTTGGCTATGGTTGCTCAGTACGAACTGGAGCTGCATCAGATGAATGTGAGCACAAATTTTCTTCATGGGACTCTCGAGGAGAAGATCTACATGAAGCTACCAGAAGGATTGGATATATAAAATGGGGAAGAAAAGGCGTGTCTACTTAGAAAGTCCCTCCATGGCCTTAAACAAAGCCACCAGACAGTGATACTTAAGATTTGATGAGTACATTTGCTCAGCCGATTTTACAAGAAGCTTGTATGACAGTTGTGTCTACTTTAGACGAGTTGGAAGTTCAATTACCCATCTTCTGTTGTATGTTGATGATATGTTAGCAGGGGAGTCTATTAATAGTATCAATCAAGTAAAGGAGATTCTCAAAAGTGAGTTAGAGATGAAAGATCTTGGTGAAGCTAAAATGATTCTTGGGATGGAGATCAGAAGAGTTGAGGGAGCAATTCAGCCGAGTCAGCTGACTTATCTGAAGAAGGTGTTAGAGAGATTTAGGATGAATCAAGCTAAGTCATTTTCTACACCAATTGGCCAGCATCAGAAGATGTCTAATCAGATGTGTCCCAAGAACAACCAAGAAAGGACTCAGATGAGTAAGGTACCTTATGCTAGTGCTCTAGGCAGCTTAATGTATGTTATGGTGTGTTGTAGACCAGATTTGACTCATGCGATAAGTGTAATCAGCATATACATGAGTGATCAAGCTTAAGTCATTGGGAGACAGTTAAGTGGGTCATGAGATATGTTCTGGAATTATCTGACAAGTGTTTGAAGTTTCAGAAGGTATCAGATGAGGCATAAGCACTTGTAGGATATGTGGATGCCGACTATGCAGCCAATGTTGATACAAAAAAATCTTTAACACGGTATGTATTCACCTTATTTAGTACAACTATATCGTGGAGGTCTATACATCAGTCTGTAGTTGCATTATCTACTAGCGAATCAAAATATGTGGCCTTGATTGAGGCATTTAAGAAGAGCATGCGGCTTAAGGGAATCTTGAAGGAGTTTGGTTTATCACAAAGAAGTGTTATTGTCTTTTGTGATAATCAAAGTGTAATACATCTTGCAAATCATCAAGGATATCATGAGAGAACCAAGCACATAAATGTGAAGATTTATTTTGTAAGAGATATTGTAGAGAAAATGGTGGTCCAAGTGGTTAAGATAGTTACTGAGAAGAACCTTGCTGATGCATTCACTAAGGCATTGCCAAAAGAGAAGTTTGACTTGTGTCTTAGCCTTATTGAATTGCATTAAGTCCTCTGAGGCGAAGGCTGCTGATCCTGTGGCAGATGAGCAGTGTTGGAGGCTATTCTTTGAGGAAAATAGTGTTGTTATTGATTTAGTTTTGGTTATGAATTAAAGGTGGAGAATTGTGAGTGTTAACTCATAATCTCATAGTTAGCTGATATGGGTCATGCAAGATGACTTAGATCAAATCAGATGAGTTGAATGTGTTTAGTCAGTTGAATAGGAGTTGCTTAGAGGTCCGCCAAGTTGGTCAAATTAGAAAGGTAGGATCAGTAGAGTCAGTCTTTTGACCAGAACAAAAGAGTTGGGTATCAAATGAGTATAAGTCATCTGATCTTTTCTAGACAAGTCTTTTGATATGAACAATTAATTAATTTACTAACTGAATTACAGTTTCAACTACTTGAGGGGATAACTACCATTTCGGTTGGGCTTAACAGAGCACATGGGTTGTTACAAACGGTTGCAAACGGATGCTAACTACTCAATGGTTCCTAACTGCTGCAATCACCTTGGTCTTTATAAACTCTTGTAATTGTTCATTGTAATTTGATGCAAATACGATTGCTGTCTTTGAGTTGTGTGAGTTCATGAGTGAAGAGAGTAAATATCTTATTTCGAGTGAATGAGTGTGTAAACATTCTTTATCAATCAAAGAAGTAGTCGTTTGATCTAGTTGATGTAGATCACATTGATCGAACCACTTAAATCCTTTGTGTGATGTTTGTCTTATTGATTACTTTTCAAATTACTATCTTAGCTGGATTATTTGTTATATCATCTGATTTATATTTGGTTGGAGACGTCTAATCGACTAAATTTTTTAACATTAACCTTTTTTTTATACTTTGAAATTAATCTTTTTAATTTACAAAACTCGGTTTTTAGTTCATTTATCGACAAACCTAGATTATTATTATTAGCTTGAAATGGAGACTTGACAATTATGATCCTTGTTGTTGCAATTTCAGTTTTTAGCACTATCAAAATTATAACACTGTCCAACGTATCATTATGAGCCGATATACTCAAATTCGATTATTTTAAATAAATATAAGTTATATAATTATGGCAAGATAGTAAATATCTCGATTAAGTTTGTGAACCTTTCAAGGAGAGTACTCATGAACTCAAATTCGGTAGTTACTTGAGTTCGAAACTTGACCAGAAATTCAATATGATTTCAATTTTTTTTTTTCGCTAGTTGGCTTCATTCACTCCTCCCGTATCCCATAATGAATATGTTATCTATATTTTCCTGTAAACGGACTAAAAAAAATGAGTTTTGAATGAAAAAAAATGGAGGTCAATACTTCAAAATTGATGACAAAGTGGGATAGCTCAAGTGATTAGAGCACCACTACCTAGGTCTTAGGTCCTGAGTTCGAGTCATGGAGGGATATATATATTTACATGCCATTAATACTTCAAAATTGATTAAAAAAAATGGCATTCATTCAAATTTCCCCTCTACTCCAAAGAAAAAGACACAAATTGAGGCAACGAGCAAAGAAGCTGCAGCTGACTTAAGAACATAGATGATAAATAAAAGGAAGTTGCAGAATTAGGATTTACAAGGATCATTGGAAATTGTTATCACCGTTCGCAACATTTAGCAAATTATATACTGAAGGAGTGCAATCGATGTCGAAGACTTCGAGCTTCTTCACTCCATCGTCTTCTCTTCAATGCCGTAGAAGCCATTTCCTCTCTGCTCCTTCTCCATTAACTGTATCTTTGTTCAACGTTCGTGCTTCACAGTCTCTCAATTTATGCGTATTGATATGGTGTTTTTGCTACTTATAGATCTGTTATTGTCTTTCAATCTGTTGCAATTGTAGAAAGGAGTCCGTGGACGAAGATTTGTGATGCTTAAAGTGAACTGCGAATTGGAGGGGAGCAAAGGAACCGTCCGATCCAACTTTTCTTCCTCCGACATTGCTGGAGATGGTAGGAGCATTTCAACATACAAATGGTGTGCGGCTCTTGGAAGCATTGGGTTTCTGGAGACAGCGTATTTGACTTACCTGAAACTCACCGATTCAGACGTCTTCTGCCCCATGGGAGAAGGATCTTGCAACACCAGTGACTTCTCCTCCATTTTCGGTATTCTCTCTTAACAAAACTTTGCTGAAGGAGAAAATTGCTTAATGGTTTTATCTTATTTGTGGTTTGGATGCTTTTCCTTTGATTCAATGTGACTAAATTTAGTGGAATTTGTTTGGTTGGTAGGAGGCTTTTGGTTTTGGAATTATGAAACATGATTGTAAGAAACATTCTAATTAGATTAATATTGGCAGATCGTTATCAATCATTCATTGAATGATATATAACTACAAGTGGAACTAGTGGAAGTCAGGGATCCGAAAGAACTCTCCTTTTTTTTTTTTTTAGTTCACCTACCCTCTAAATAACCCAAAAGGCAAAAGTTTTGTGATGGATCGTTAATTAGAGGATCAGACGCACCCACTCTCTATTTGTGCTTGAAATGATGGTGCTTACTGCTTAGGGTGCTGTTGAGTAAAAAAATTTGCTTACGTTCAACACAGAGTTTTGTTTTTAATTGGACTGCATTTCAAATTCATTGAGTTAAGATATTAATTTGGCTTAAACGTACTGTTCACATGGAACAAAAGTAGAATTTACTAGTAGACCAAGTTAAACATGTGCTGTATACTGGATAAGGAAATAGAGATGTTCTGACAAAATGGTTTCCAGTACAAGTTTTGTTATTAAGCTCCTTAAGTAGAGTTTGGCTTAGTCCTGTGGTATAATGATAAAAATAGTCCCTTTTTGTTGTTGTTAAGGTCCTTGACTTGTTGAACTACTTGTGCTGAAAGAATATGCCACATTCATTCTCGTACCTTGTCATTATGTTACTCGTTTGATAGGACTGAATTCGTTGGTGAATCATGTTTATCTTGTTTGTCATCTGCAGCATTAACCTCCAGCTTGTCCTTCATCACCATAAAGGTATTCCCAGTAAGCTTTTTTATTTTTATTTTAGTGCTTCATCTTGTAACAATGAGAGATGATTTTGGATTCATTTGCAGGATTTTGGATTTGAGAAGATTAAAAAAATGTTGGGTTCCCAGTTATGCATAAGCTTGGTCATTATTGCCTTGTGTACATCATCAAATGCTTTTCTACCTGTCCCATCAAGGTAACCTGGTAATTTTGTGTTACAAATGACCTCAATTTGCTTGATAAACTGATTTTTAACTAAAATACTCACATTGGGTTTGGATAGGCTCTCAAAGTTGAAATACTGTGTGAGGCAAGATTAAAATTGTCGTTTACTGGGATAATTTTTCTTTTCTTTTTCCAAATTACTGTGTAAATAGTCAATCAGCTCTTGAAATAGGAATCAAGCAATAAATAGGATCAGAATTATATTAAATGTCAGTTGAAGAGCTAATAAAGGGTCTTCAGGATTGTGGTATAAATAATTTGGTACTTCTTGCCCAGATTACCCTGTGCTGACTCTTATACTTGTGGTACAAATTGTAACTTGACCAGTTTAAGTTGCAGTTTATGTTCAGTAATTTTATCTGTGAGGTACTAGTTAATGTACACGCTTAACTTGTGATAGTTAGGCACAGGAGATTTAGCCCATCATGCTGACTCATAAGTAATTTATGTACCAAGTTTTTTCTCATATATTCTACAGCCTGGCTGCAACAGAAAAGCCATATGTTGAAACCGAGGTGACAGGAGAGTCCAGTCCATTGGCCCTTTCTCTTGCTAGGCATTTACACTCTATTGGAGCAAAACTATATGGAGCTTTCTGGTGTTCACACTGTGTGCATCAGAAACAGGTATTTTCGTTTATGCTTAACTGAGACTCTGCTTTTTTGATATTTTGATAATTTCAACTGCTAAAAGTCTTAATATAAAATATAAAATGAGGGAGACCAGACATTGATCAAAGAACATTCTGAAATTTGTTGGTTAACTTGGGCGATAAATTGCTTATATAATTTTTTATCAGTCAATCATATATTCTTCTCATTTAGATAATCAATATAATAGGAGTACTCCTTTTGTCCTCAATTTTCATATTCAAATGGTGGGGTTTCCATTGAATTTTTCTTCTGAGCAATATCTAGGAAGAGTATAGAGTGTTTATGGAACTCTGCCTTCTGTAATTTTTTCAGTTTATACTTTCAAAAGCCTCTCTACATGTGTTTGGGGTATTAGATGATAAGATTTTAATTGGGCACTATGATTTAGTTATATGATTGAAATTTGTTTGTTCATTGAATAAGGCATATTATACACTAGGTTATTCAGTTTCCTAAATGCCAATATCGTGTGCTGATTATTTCTGGGTATGTGCGTGTGTGCAAAATAAGTTCATGGTCGCGATATTATGCTTGTATATGATATGTCATTCGTCTTCATAAGTAAACTGGATTATATATTCCAAACACCCCCTCCCCCCTGCCAATGCCATTTGATTTTAGGGTAAATTACGAAACCCCTCGAGGTTTGTCAAAATTACCAAGAGCTCCATGGTTTTGAATAATTACCTAGTACCCCCCCCCCCCAAAAAAAGACCTTTTTTTTTTTTGGTTTGATTGAACTAGAATGCAAAATCATTTCATTTATTGTGATTTTCTCATATTTGCATTGATAAATTGCTTCCATGATTTTGCATTATTCATCAGTCAAACAATTTTGGTAATTTTCAAACCACAAGATTTTTTTGGTAGTTTGAACAAACCTCGAGTGGGATTTTCGTAATTTACCCTTGATTTTATGATAAATGTTCTACTTGGTTATAATACTCATCCTGATATTCAATTTAACCTGAAGATACTGTCAATTGTGTCGAGAAAAATATTTGGTGTATGGATTTCTGTTTCCTTGCTGGGCATGTATCCTTTGGATTTGGTTCTATATATTCAACTATAAGCTATTTAACATCTGATACCAAAATTATTATTGTTATCTATTGCTGTTGAAAAACAGATGTTTGGGAGTGAAGCAGCAAAATTGTTGGATTATGTAGAGTGCTACCCTGATGGTATTAAGGCAGGAACTAAAATGGCTGAAGCTTGTTATGACATCGAGCTTCAAGCTTTTCCATCCTGGTTAATAAATGGACAGGTACACAATACGATACTCCTCAATTTCACAATTTAAGATAATCGAGTACCGTGCAACTGATTTGGATTTTGTCTGTATTTTAAAACAATATTAGTTGTTTAATTAAAACATATCCGTCCCACAAAAACACAAAGACATATAGTTATTTTCCCACAGATTAAGAAATGTAAGTTATTACAGTTAGAACATTAATTTTTTGTTTAGGTTTCCCCCTTTGCCCTTGTATTTACTCGTTTTCCACAACAATTACTAATACCAAGATATTGATATGGAAAAAACAAGGTACAAATATGGAAATGAAAAAAATAATGATACATTAAATTAGTGACTAGCCTATCTGTTTGGGACGAAGGGAGCAGTTAGTTTACTATAAAGTGATAGTTGCGTTCTACTGCAGGTTGTGAGTGGAGAGAAGCAGTTCCCTGAACTTGCTCAGTTATCTGGAATCAAGCTCGAAGATTTGAGTCAATAAATTTCGTTAGGAACAAATTTAAGGGGGGCAGTCGGGTGTGGTTGCCTCCCTTAAATTAATTTTTAAGACTTTCCACTATATATGTAGATCTTTTTTATTTAGACATTTCACTCTCTTGAAATAAAATTCTAGATCCGTTCCTGAAACCCCCAGCCCTATAAGCATTGTACGATCTTTGTGGCTCGTTTAATCAGTAATTGCTAGTTGCAGTGCAGACTACTCTGACTAGATCCAATTTTGCTGCAGCAATATTTTCATATATGTACGAGATCTCGTATTATCTACTATGTTTCAATTTTTTTATTTTTTATTTTATCATTTTAATTGCTATCATTAACATAGCGTAGAAAGATATTACGTGAATTTTGTCACCATACACTATTAATACTATTGTTTTGTAAGAATTTAATATCGTATCAGTATTAGTTCTTACAAAACAATAGTATTAGTTAATGGTGTATGATAAACAAGGTTAGTGAGGCAATAGCGAATGTGAAATTGGAGAGGAAACAAGTTCTACAAATACATGAATCTAATGGTAAAAAAAAATATATTATATATTACTCAAACCATATATGTATGTTACACACTTACAAAACACGTAATACCAACTTACACACCATAACAAATAATTTAAAAGTTCGAATTCGCTTGGTATACTTCACTTAATACATACATACATGCATATTATATATATGAATATAATACATACATGTGGAGAAGATCTAGTAGGCCATGCAAGGAACGTCAATTAAGGTGACATATATAGATCAAGTTAGTTAATTAGAGGGTGGTGGAGCAAAGAAACTAGGAATATTGAAAGGGAAGTTAGGGAGGCCTGTTGGAAATGAAGGAAATGGCGGGATCGTCACTTTGGGTATCGTCGGAAAAGCTGGCTGAGTCGGGATGGTTGGCAGCCCTGGCACAGACTGCAACAGATGACGGCCGGTAGCATCACTTTTTTCACTAGTGCTAATTACGATCACTAGTGCAACAATCAAAATGCAACTAATGCTTCTAGCCATTTTTGCTTATATAATGTATTTTTTTTTGATGGTGAAGAATTAGGGTTTGTATTAGGGTACTTATAGAGCTATTCATGAATGTATAGGTGACCAAACTTGTTATAACGAGTTTGGTGAAAATAAGGTGAGTTGGTCTTGACATTGTATGTATAGATTAGCTAGGGTTTTGATATATTTATATCACGCAATGTCTGAGAATTAATTAATCTCGTGTCGTATGATGAGGGTGCACGTAGATCGAGGGCGTGTAGAGTAATTACAAATATTAATCTTGATTTACGTAACTTATTCTAAGAAATATATTTAATATTTACGGTCAATTTAATTCATTTATGCCAGAGAGATTACTCTTCTTGATAAATTTGTCTGGTATCGGGTTGACAAACCAGCCCCACTAAAAAAAATAAAATAAATAAATCTCAAAATTAAATATAATAATTAAACATCGTAAAATTAAACATTCCAAATAAATATTGCAGAATTAAATTTAAATAAAAAATTGTTATAATTAAAATAAAAAAAACACTTTGCATAAATGACAAAAAAAAAAAAAAAAAAAAAAAGAAAGGCAAAATAGAAAATAAGGGAGGATACTACATTACTACCAATGGACTCAGATCAACCTAGCTCTCGTAGCTATCAGACGATGTATTAGCTGGAGCTAGAGTAACCTCATTTTTCCAAAAATCCGTCTACCTCATTTTTCCAAAAATCCAAAAATCCGTCTATAATTTCGTTCTTAATTAGAAACGATGTTTTGTCGTCTCTAAATCTGTATCACAAGGTAAAATTCCATCTTCAAGAGTTAACACAACCCAATTCCCCATTCCAAACCTTTAATCCCCATTCCAAGCCCGAACCCGACCCGACACCCATCCCACCCTACCCTGCAACCACCCCCTCTCCAATTATTTAATCCCCATTCCAAGCCTTAATCCCAATCCCACCAAGCCCGAACCCGACCCACACCGTCCCAACCCGACACCAATCCCACCCCGCAACCACCCCCCTCTCCAAATTTTTAATTGACCTTTTTTTTGGTCTATATGGGAATTGAACCCGACCCGACACCCATCCCACCCTACCCTGCAACCACCCCCCTCTCCAATTATTTAATCCCCATTCCAAGCCTTAATCCCAATCCCACCAAGCCCGAACCCGACCCACACCGCCCCCTCTCCAATTATTTAATCCCCATTCCAAGCCTTAATCCCAATCCCACCAAGCCCGAACCCGACCCACACCGTCCCAACCCGACACCCATCCCACCCCACCCCGCAACCACCCCCCTCTCCAAATTTTTAATTGACCTTTTTTTGGTCTATATGGGAATTGAACCTAGGTGGGCAAGTGTCTATTATTGAGCATCCACTAGGACATATAACTCTTTTGTTTTATCTTTTAATATTAATTGTATATGTATATTAATTTATTTCTTTTACATGTATTCAAATTGTAACTTTTAAATTTGTAAATGTAATTTTTTTTTTATTAATTTCTAAAAATTGTAATTACTCACCTCCGTCAATAAGCTGTAAAATATTAAGAACTATGCATAGTTTAGACACTTTATTTTATTATAATAGTTTAACATATATAATTAATTGATTAATTTGTAACTTTAAAAATATATTAAAAAAAAATTGTTATTGAATAATTTCAATTGTAAAAGTCGATCTTACTTTATAAATTAAAATTAATTAATTAAATTACGTTTAATCTTCATCTTCTTCTTCTTTTTCCAACAATCTATTTTTTCTGTTTGAAATAGAGCTTCAATTTTGTCATGTTTTTTCTTTGTACACCTTTAATTTGCAAACAACGATCCATTCATTGTTACGTGGTCCTCCTAGATAGGCCAAATACTCATGTGCACTCAAGTACACCGTGTACTTGAGTGGACCTTGACCGGTCAACTGTTGACCGTTGATCAGTCAATGGTCAAACTTTGAAAAAAAAATTCGATTTTTTTTCGATTAGTTTTTTTGAAAATGTGTATGTTAGTATATTGAAAAGTGCATCATCGTTTTTTAATGAAAATTGTATGTTACTATATTTCAAAAATTGGGTTTTGAACTTGTGTAAGGCAATTCAAGGACAACCACTAGACTGTGATACCGTGTAGGGGTGGCAAATTTCGACACGACACGATAGCACGATACGAATCCGACACGAAAATTGTGGGTTAGTGTTTGGTCTTATCGGGTTCGTGTCGTTATCGGGTCGACCTGATAACGACACGAAAATTTCGTGTCGGGTTCGTGTCGGGTTCGTGTCAACCCGTTAAGCACGATAAAATTAACAGGTAACCCATTAACCTGTTAACAACCCGTTAACTTGTTATTTACCTGATATGACACGACACGATAATGACACGTATCTAATAATAACACGATAATGACACGATAATTTTTTATATTTATATAAATATATTATTTTTTATATATTTAATACAATTTTAAATTGATTTATTTTCTTATCGTGTCGTTATCGTGTTGTTATCGTGTTACGTGTCGTTACCGTGTCGTGTTCGTGTTTGGCCTTATCGTGTCGTGTCACTATCGTGTCGACACGAAACACAACACGATAGCACGAATTGCTAGCCCTAATATCGTGTACATGTGTACTTTAGTACACAGTCCTACCCCTGGATAGGTGCTAGGTGCAGTAGTATACTTGACACACTTGAATGGCAAAATTTATATATTTGTTCATATACCATTTATATATTTGTTCCTAAAGGGATCAATCACATTTGAACAACACTAGAATATCCCGGATATTCTAAAATTAAATTAAATATAGAAAAACTGGGGTAGTAGTTAATATAGAAAAACTGGTACTAGGTGCTAAAATTAAATTAAATTTCAAAAATTGAGTTTTGAATTTGAACAACACTAAGATATCCCGGACTTTAATGACTACAGTCTTTCTTTTATTGACAGTCGATCTTCTTGATGCAAACTCGGATGTATGAAATTTGTATCCAACAAGTCCTGAATGAATTCTGAATTGAGTCAATATTATCTTGAGATTTACTCAATGTGACATTGATTCAAGGTGTTTGCCTACTTGAATTTAGTTATGTGTATGTGTGTTCTAGATGCATGCTAATTTAGTTATGTGTATATGTATGTATGAGCATGATAAATCTCATTTTTATACAATAATAATTAAATGCTAATTGTAATTTATAGTAGGTGAATTGATAAGTAAATTGATATATTATAATAAAGACTTGAGATGCACAATCTACCTCGTCAATCTTGATGGTAGAGACAATATTATTATTGCCGTGACTCACCTTCGATTGACCTACGTTCTTGAGTCAACGAAATTGAAAGAAAATTCATGAATTATTGTCATTAATCATGTATTATATATATTGTCATATAATATATATTTCCATATAAAAGATATGGAATATATAACATAATATTATTATAATATCTATATTTATTATATAAACTTATTTTTCAAGAATGGAAAAAATCGAAATTGACATATTATTAGACAAGAATTAGGTTTAATTTCCTTTAAAATATATTTTTCACAAATTTAGTAAAATTAATTAAAATTAATTTCTATAAAAAGATTTTCAATTTTTATTTCAAGTTCATTTTGACACAAAATGATTTTTGATTTTTATCTCAATTGATCTTATCCCTTTTACTATACTATTTAGACTATTTTACCATTAGCAATGCTTCAAGTATTTATACTTTTTCTAAGTGGATGATAGTATTATTTTTAATTTAAAACTTTTTATAAAATACTATACAAGTTTCTTTATAAGTCTTAATAGTAGTTTTATAAAAATTTAGAAACTTTTAAAAATTATTGAATGACAATTTTTTTTTTTTAATCTAACGTTCATACGAAATTGATATACATACGTTGATTAGAGAATCAATTCTTGGAATATTTTCATTAGTTTATACTTTTTCTAAATTGATGATATAATTATTTTTTAATCTAAATCTTTTTAAAAAATACTATACAAATTTAAAAAATTATTAAATGACACCTCTTTTTTTTTAATCTATACGAGAATCAATTCTTGGAATATTTTCATTAGAAAATCAATTGATATATATATTGGCATATGGAATTGAAGATATAATAGAGTATTATTATTATTATAATATCTATATTTATCCTAAAATATATCTGTATTATTCTAACATTTATATTTATCTGATACATAGAAGATATATTAATTATTTTTTTTATTTTTTTTACTATTTATTAATTAAATAAAAGAGTAAATGAATTAATATAACTTCGTCCATATTCTCTCATTCTCAATTCTCTATATATATAAGGCTTTTGATTTATTTTTTAATTTAATTTTATCATTTGACTAATTAGATACATATTAGAGATGGTTAGATTCCGTATCGCAAATTTCGTGTACCACCTTATCTCGTTTTATATTGGGGAGAAAAAATTGATTGTTTAGAGACGGTGGTATATGTATCTAATCCGTATCTAAAACTCTCGAAATTGAAAGTCGCGTATCTAGTCCGTATCTAAAACTTTTGAAACTAAAAGTCGTATCTAATCTGTTTATAATGAGAGACGGTTTTATTTTCGATTTCAAATCTTGATTTTTTAATAAATCCGTATTTAATCTGTATCTATTAGAGACGGATTAGGTGTCCGTCTCAAAAATTCGGTATCAAAATCAGGTTTTTTTTTGTAGTGTCAAAGGTCTCTCACCCCAAAACCCACCCTTGATTACACTCTCAACCCTGTATAATCGAACGCACATATTGGAATTATAGGAAAAGTATATGTAAATATGTGGGCCAAAACTAATTGGGCTCTTCAAAGAGCTATGCATTCTCGATAGGCCACTGTTATACACACAGACTTATTGAGGACACCCATTGACAAAAAAATAAATAAAATAAAAGGGTACGTGAAATGTTCAATATACCCTTTGATAAATTTTATTTAAAAAAAAACGGCAGATGAGTACATCCACCCATTCATTTAACGGAAGAATCGTCCCCACCATCACCATAATATAAAAAAAAAAAAAAAAAAAAAACCACCAACAATCAAAACAAAAAATACAAAAAATCTTGGATTCGTAAAAAACTTTCGAACAAACACAAAAATTTCAAAAAAAGTAATTGGTTTCGGCAAAAAACTTTTGGACAAATATAAAAATTAGAAAAAAATAATTGGATTCGGCAAAAAATTTCGAACAAACACAAAAAATTTGAAAAAACATTTTTTTTTAATCCGTAAAAACCCTAAATAATAATCCTATTTTTTCTAAACCCTAAACTTATCGGAAGGCGGCGTGCGCGGCTTAGGAGGGGGAGGGGCGGATGCGGGGCGGCGAGGAGATATAGTGGCGGATGCGAGACACAAGGGGGAGGGACGGACGCGGGGTGGCGAGGGGATATAGTGGCGGACGCGAGACATAAGGGGGAGGGACGATGGTGGCGTGCGGCCTTGGGAGGGGGAGGGAGGAGATCGATGGGCGACGACGGAGGCGACCTTAGGAGGGGGTGCGAACGACCGACAACGTTCACGCGGCTGGCGACGTGAACGACCACCTTCTTCAATACTAGCCGCGTCGACTTTCTTCTTAAACATGGGATGAGGGCGAGCGACGTTGGCGGAGTGGGCAAAGGTGTGCGTGCGCGGCGGAGCTGTTGCAGGTGTGCAACAGCGTGGCGGGGCGGCACAGCCGTGAATGGGCCGTCTGAGTGAGTGGGTGTACGCAAAATAAAAGGAAAATTAGGATTAAAAAGAAGGGTATATTGGGGTTTTTCACGTGGGTATCCTCATCCCACAATGGGGTGTGTTTAGCCAGTGAATATCCTTAATAACCCCATGTGTGTATAACTGTGGCCTTCTTGATAATTTTAGGCATATTAGCCCTTTTTACAAGAATTAACCCTCATCTGCAAATGGAAATTCGGTTTAATTTCAAACCAAACAGGTCGATATGGGAACTTTTTAGATTAATTGTTACTCATTTTAGCATCATATGCTTATACTGTTGTACATAATTAAATGACATACACTTTAAACATTTTTTTGCACCATTTTTAAAATTTACCCTTCTTTTTAACTTTAGAAATTTCTCATAGCTTCCATTGCCAATTAATCATCTCTCACTAATTAATTAAATATATATTTTTTTATAAAAAGATAAAATCATAAAATGTGATAGGAAGACTATTCATTAATTAAAAATAAACTTTGTCAATACATAGTGTGAGAATAGGTATGAGATCACCGTTAATCATGAGGTGATTGGGAAGATCCAATATATATAGTCAAGGTACAAGAGATTTACAAGGAAATAATAACAAACAAATAAAAAGAAATATTTATAAGATATGGTAAATAATAATTTGAATATTTATTTCCTATTATCCCCCCTCAAGCGATGCAGTGGGTGAATGGACACGCAAATCTTGGAACGAAGCAACTCAAAACTGGAACGAGGAAGACTCTTCGTGAAGATGTCAGCAATCTAGAGCTCAGAGGGAACAAACTGAGTGGCGAGGTGACCAGATGAGACAAGTTTCCGAACAAAGTGACAATCAATATCAATGTGTTTTGCTCTCTTATGCACAACAAGATTCTGAGAGAGAAAGAGAGCACTCTTGTTGTCACAGAGAAGAAGAGGGCAACCAGGGGGCAAGACACCCAATTCGCGAAGAAGCTGGGTGACCCAAATGATTTCCTGAGCAGTGTTGGCCATGGAACGATATTCAGATTCACAGCTGGAACGAGAGACGGTGGACTGCTTTTTGGCACTCAAAGAAACCAAATTACCACCCAAGAAAATGGAATACCCATACGTCGAGCGGCGTGTCTCAACACACCGAGCCCAATCAGCATCCGAGTAGCCGATAAGAGAGGGATCAGAACCAAGAGTGAAAGTGAGACTGAAATTGATGGTACCTTGAACATAGCGAAGAATACGCTTGACAGCGACAAAGTGATCCACCGTGGGAGAGTGAAGAAACTGACTGACGTGATTGACAACATAGGAAATGTCCGAACGAGTGATGGTGAGATACTGCAGGGCGCCGACCAGGGACCGATATAAGGTGGGGTCATGGAAGGGTGCACCTGTGCTGACAAGCGAGGAACCAACGACCAGAGGGGTAGAGACTGGCTTGGACTCCAGGAGGTCGGCCCAAGCGAGGATGTCATGAGCGTACTTGGCTTGACCAAGAAACAAAGTGTCCGAGTAGCGAGACACCTCAAGGCCGAGGAAGTAATTGAGCTCGCCCAAATCTTTGATCCGAAACTCCGTATGGACGCGAGCAATGAAACATTTAAGGAAGATAGGGTCATTGCTCGTCACAATGATGTCATCGACATAAATAAGGAGATATAGAGTGACCCCCTTGCGAGTGAAGTAGAAGAGGGATGTATCAGCTCGGCTGCAGTGAAAACCAAAAGAGGCGAGGAAGGAACTGAATTGAACAAACCATGCCCGAGGTGCGTGACGGAGTCCATAGAGAGCCTTTGTTAGGAATAAAATGAGATATGTTTTGATCTAATACCAAAACCCTCTGAGACATGCCTAAGTCAAGTTGATAGTGTTCTAAAAATGTTAGAACACATAGTATAAGGCTAGATGAGAAGCTGAAATGTTAGGTAGCTCTTAGACAATTAGATGCACAATTTGAGGGGGAACCTATGCTTTGAAGATGATCAAGTTCAAGTCCCCTCAAGGCTCAAATTCTGGAACAATCACTTAAGAGTAAGGACACTCTATGAAATCTAAGATGCTCTTATCAGGAGAGTTGTCTAGAGAAGATGATCCTATGCAAGAACAAGATTGTAAAGCTCAAAAGGACAAGTCCAATGAAGATGCTCTTATCAGGAGAGTTGTCCAGAGAAAGTACTCATAAAACTCTGATCAGGAGAGTTGTCCAAAGAAGCTAGCCATATGCAAGAACAAGTTTACATAGCTCAAAAGGACAAGACTACTCAAAGGTTTTCATCAGGAGAGTTGTCCAGAGAAGTCAACTCTAGGCATAAAGTGCTCTGATGCAAAAAGATTAAATATACTGATCAGGAGAGTTGTCCAGAGGAGTTGTCTCAGCTAAATTGACCAAGATCAAGTGCACTGAAAGCTTGAGATCAACTGTGCTGAAGAGTTTGAGACAACCAATCCCTAAAGGTCCTCAAAGAAATAAGCTAAGACCATACTCAAGAGAAATAAAGGGAAAGAGCCAAGTCATCTGAGGAAGAGCAAGCCAACCATGCTGAAAAGCAAAACTGCTGATAGTGATAAGGAGAGTTGTCCAGATGATAAGGAATGTTGTCCTATCATTGGATCAACCTTCAGAAGCCATGTCCAAGTCCTAACAAGAAGTCAAACATTGGGAAAAGTGCTGCAGAATGAAGACAAAACTGTTACAGCCGTTTATTACCCAAATGAGGACATGTCACTATCAAGAATCTGTCTTCCAGTTTGAAGAACTCTAGGAAGACATTTATAGCAATTTGGGGCTGCCTCTACAACGGGCAAATCCTCCATTTTGTCTATAAATACAGAAGTGTGAAGACCATTTGAAAGTACCTCAACATAATCCAACTAAGCTCAAAGTTCTTACAAGCTAGAGTGCTTTCAAAGCTTTCAAAGACTACCTTAATCTTCAAACACTTCATCTAAGCTGAACCCAATTGTATATCTGTACACAAGCTTAGAGAGATATCCTATCCTTATACACTGATCTTCACTGTAAAGGATATCTCATTAGTTGGAACCTTACTTCAACCCTTACACCTTTCAAGAGTGAAAGTGAGAAGGTTGTAGTAGTAGAAGTGGTAGGAGCTGACTGTTGAGAGAAGAACAGTTCAGTTCTGAGTTGAGAAGAGGGTACTAGGACTCTAGACATCCTAGGGATCAATTCACCAAGGAGTGGTGTTCTTGATCAAGTGCACCTTGGCACTATAAAACAAGTTAATTCCAAGAGTGAAGGAATTATCCTGTTAAATCAGGGAAAGTGGATGTAGGAGCTTGAGTCTCTGAACCACTATAAACTCTTGTGTTGATTTGCTTTACAAAGTACTTACATTCATTCAACACTGCACACAAAACTGATCTTTCAAAGATACATACTCAAAGACTGTGCAAAACTGATTTGGACAAATTCCCTGAAGCTAAACTGAACTGTGTTGCATTGACTAAGTGATTTCAGAAATTAAGGAGTCTAAACTTAAAGGGCCAACCATTATTCCGCACATATAACTCCCCTAGATAGTCAATCAACTAAGTACTCAATAGTACTTAGTAGTCTGATTATCTTAGAAGAGTTAATCTTCTTCAGCAGAGTTGTCCAAGACAACTTTACTGAACTCTGGTTTGATCAATTAGCAAAAGAATTGCATACAAGTGTATTCCCCCCCCCCCATACACTTGTTATATACTCCTTTCAGGACCAACAAGTGGTATCAGAGCAAGGGTTCAAAGACCACTGCTTCTAAAAATCCATCTTGATTTTCAAAATTCTCATATTTGTGTGGTCACTGAACTGATCTCTATCTGAAATCCATCATTTGTTGACTAACTGATTATTTGTGAGAAATGGCCAACAACAATGCTGTTCCTCCACCTGCTGTTCAAGGATTAGACAACATGGCCACAAATCCAGTCAATCACATTTCTCATCACAAACTGCCCATGTTTTCTATAGACAATTATGATTTCTGGAAAATTAGAATGAGGGCTCATCTTGCATCTCTTCATACTGATATGCTTAGAGTAATCACAAGAGGACCTTTTGTGTTTACTCAAACTAACCCCAGAGTAACAGCTGAGCAAAAAGCAGATGTTAGGGAACTGATTCCCAAGGATGAGGATGACTTCACTACTGATGAGAAGAGGAAAGATAATTTGAATTATCTTGCCATGAACACCCTCTATCAAACAATCCCAGATGCAGTTATGGGAAGAGTCTACCACTGCACAACAGCTAAAGAAATTTGGGATACTCTTGCTGAAATGTGTGAGGGCACTGAAAAGATCAAGGAGAACAAGCTCCAAGTTGCTGTGCAGAAGTTTGAACAATTCTCAATGGAGTCTGATGAGTCCATTGACAAATTTGCTGGTAGATTCACTGATGTGATGAATGAGATTAACTCATTGGGCAAGGTCTACACCAAGAGAGAGGTTGGACTGAAAATCCTAAGGAGTCTCACTCAAAAGTGGGATGTCTATGCTGTAATGATGAAGAATACCAAAGATCTCTCCACCATGCCCATGCAACAAATATTCTCAGAACTTAAAGCATATGAGTTTGACCTCAATAGAAGAAAGCCTGTTGAGGAACCTTCAAATCCTACTAAGGGAGTGGCATTCAAAGCCAAAGTTGCTGAACTAGAAATGCAACCCACTCCCAGATCATCAAAGACAGTCTCTAAGACTGAAATGAAGGAAGAACTAGCCTTGATGGCTAGAAGGTTTGACAAGCTCAACACAAGGTTTGGTAGATACAAGAAATTCTACCAAGACAACAAATTCAGGAGAAGATACAATTCCCCTGAAGATCAGGCTGAGGACAAAAAGCCTGAAGAGAAAAGATCAGAGGACAAGTCCTCTGATAGGAGAAGATCCAGTAGAGCTGATCCTTCTTCATCTAAGAGAAGAGAAGAATCCAAGAAGGATGATGATGAAGATCTGTGTTATAACTGTAAAAAGAAAGGGCACTTCCAATATGACTGCCCTGAATTGAGCTCTAAAGAAAGAAGAGAGAGACAAGCTAAAAGAGACAGAAAGTTCACCCATAGAAAGGCCATGATGGCTGGTGAAGAATCTGATAGTGATGAAAGCTTCAACTCCTCTGATGGTTTATTCTCCAACAGTGATGATGATGATGATGTCTGCAATATGGCTCTTGAGGATGATGAGGTATCCTCTACTTCTAGTTCACCATCATTCACCTCACAAAACACTAGTGAGGTTAACCTGAAACTTTCCTTGGGAAAGTTGATGGAAGATTTCACTAGATTACAAGAATTTCATGATAATTGTGTGAAAGAAAATGAAAGATTGGCTATTGAACTTTCCAAAAACTCTGAGGTAGCTGTTGATGTCAAGTCTACTGAATTGTATCAACAAGTCTTGAGAAAGCTTGAAGAAGCAAATCTCAGGGTAGTTGACCAACAAAAGGAGATTGATGATCAACTTCTCTCTCAGAAGAGAAAAGATTTTGAACTTAAAATTCTGAATGCCAAATTTGAAAATCTCTCACATGAGTATGATATTCTTAAATTAAGTGAAGAGAGCCTGAAACTAAAGATGTCTGCTTTGAACAAATCCTCTAGAGCAATAGAGGAAATTCAAAGTTATCAAAGACCTATGGCTCAAAGAAGTGGATTGGGTTTTGATCCATTTGAATCTTCACCTTGCCTTAGTGTTGCATCCACAAGTAACACTAAGAGAATCTTTGTTAAGTCAGTGGCACAACAAGCTGAAAATGAAGTAATTCAGCCACTGAACAAAGGAAAGGGCAAATTGAATGAAATGCCTACTCAAGTGATTCAGGAGAAAAGGCCAAAACCTAAGGAAATGGCCAAAGCTCCTGAGCACAAGAGGAATATTGGTCAGCAGAGTAGACCCAATGGAAGGGCAACTCTCCTGAACAATGTTCAGAGGAATTATCCAAGGTATAATCAGCCTAGGCCAACTCATCTGAGAAAGCCTCAGCTGAATAGACCTAAGAACAACCACCCTCACAGGCAGAATAAAATGAGACAACCAAAACCCTTCATGCCAAAGGGTAATGGTCATAAAAAGGACTTTCCTCAAAGATTTCATCAAGCTGCACAAAGAACTCATAAGTTCAGAAGAGTGAACAACTCCTCTGAAACTTACAGAGTTAACACATTCACACATACCTTCCCAAAGGCATTTAAGGGAAAGACAGTGTATGTTGATGCACTAGGAAATCAACTTAGCCACCTTGAATCAATCAGGGTTATTAGGCAAGTTTGGGTTCCCAAAGGTACAGCTAACCTCTCAGGACCCAAAACTCAAAGGGTACCTAAACCTATCTAAATGCAGGTACCATTGGGCCACAAGAAGAGGAGCATGAACAAAAAGACAGCATGGTACCTTGACAGTGGATGCTCAAGGCACATGACTGGAAACAAGGAACTCCTCTCTGATTTTATTGAAAAAGAAGGCCCAAATGTCACCTTTGGAGACAGCTCACAAGCAACAACAAAAGGTTATGGTACTTTGATGATTGGCAACATCAAAGTAACCAATGTATCTTATGTAGCTGGTCTCAAATATAACCTCCTGAGTATCAGTCAATTCTGTGATAAAGATTTTAATGTTGAGTTCTCAAGTGGAAAGTGTCTAATTAAAGATAAAACTCAACAAACCCTATTGACTGGAACTAGGAAGGGAAATGTGTATTTTGCAGACTGGGACAAGTCTACTGATGCTGCATGTTTTATTGCTAAAAGTTCTAGTGAACAAAGTTGGCTATGGCACAAAAGGTTAAATCACCTGAACTTCAAATCCATGAATAAACTTGCTAGAAATGCATTAGTTAAGGGACTACCTAATGAGGTTTTCATTAAAGAACATGTGTGTAAGCCATGTCAAGAAGGAAAACAGATTAAAGCCTCATTTAAGGGGAAACCAGTCATCTCCACTGAAAGGGTACTTGAACTTCTACATATGGATCTGTTTGGACCAATTACCCCTTCAAGTATAAATGGTAGAAAATACACATTAGTGGTAGTAGATGACTTCTCTAGGTTCACATGGGTAGTATTTCTCCTTAATAAGAAGGAAACACAAGTCAAACTACCTGAACTTCTCAAGAGATTGTCAAATGAGAAAAGCCTTAGCATTATCAAGATAAGATCTGATAAAGGCACTGAGTTCATTAATTCATACATCAATGAGTACTGCACATCAAATGGAATAGCTCATGAAACCTCAGCAGCTAGAACTCCCCAACAAAATGGAGTTGCAGAAAGAAGGAATAGAACTTTAAAAGAAGCTGCTAGAACTCTAATTGCTGACTCAAATTTACCTAAGAGGTTTTGGGCTGAAGCTATAAACACTGCATGCCATACTCAAAATAAATGTTTGATCACTAAGGGGCAAGGCAAAACCCCCTATGAACTCTGGAAAGGAAGAATGCCTAAAGTGTCATACTTTCATATATTTGGTTGTAAATGTTTCATTCACAACAATGGGAAAGAACAGTTGAAAGCCTTTGACAGCAAAGCTGATGAGGGAGTATTTCTTGGATACTCTCAAATCAGTAGAGCTTTCAGAGTCTACAACAAGAAAACCCTTATAGTGGAAGAAACACCTCATGTTGTGTTTGATGAGTCTATCTTTGAGATCAGGAATGATCATTTGGAACCTGAAGAAATCACACAGAGGACAACCAGATTGAGCCTAAAAGACAAAGACACTGAATTCATAGATGTTGTTCAAGCCAATCTGCCTGAAAAACCCACATTGGACAACAATCCTGAAGGCAACCTTCCTGAGACAAATCCTACAGATGGAAATGGTGAACTGAATGAACCAATCCCAGTTCACATCCAGGTAACAACTACCAATGAAGAAGCAGTACCTGCTGAGGTAGATTATGGGTCAAATAATCAAGGGGGAACTCAAAATGTTGAAAATGCCAATGTCCCTGACATTGAGGACAACACCCCTGATTATGATCCTGAATTAGATCCTGCATTAAATTATCCTGAATTCTATGATCAAAATGACTCACCTTCAGTAGAGGACAACTCTACTGAAGAGATCAGGAAAAGAAGGACCTGGTTATCTGACCATCCTACTGATCTGATACTTGGTGATCCAAGTATAGGAGTCAGAACCAGAAAATTTCATGGTGAAAGTGCTATGTTCTGTTGTTTCTTATCAGAACAAGAACCAAGTGATATTGAGGAAGCACTTCAAGATGCCAATTGGATCACAGCCATGCAGGAAGAACTGAACCAATTCACCAGAAATGAAGTATGGGAGCTGGTGGACAGGCCTTCACATCAAGATGTTATTGGAACAAAGTGGGTGTTCAAGAACAAGAAAAATGAAAATGATGTGATTGTCAGAAACAAAGCAAGACTTGTGGCAAAAGGGTATTGCCAACATGAAGGCATTGACTATGATGAGACATTTGCACCTGTGGCAAGGCTAGAAGCAATAAGGCTCTTTCTAGCCTATGCAGCCCACAAGAGGTTCAAAGTATACCAAATGGATGTCAAGAGTGCCTTTCTGAATGGAATCTTGAAAGAAGAAGTCTATGTGGAGCAACCACCAGGTTTTGAAATTGGAAACCAAGTTTACAGACTCAAGAAAGCTCTATATGGACTCAAACAAGCCCATAGGGCTTGGTATGATACCCTGTCACAATTCCTCTTGGATCATGGATTCACCAAGGGAACTGTGGACAGAACTCTCTTCAGAATCTCTGAAGGAGAGGACATCTTGCTGGTCCAAATTTATGTGGATGACATAATTTTTGGATCCCCTAATGAGAAGCTGTGTGAGAAATTCTCCAAGCTCATGCAAAGCAAGTTTGAGATGTCAATGATGGGGTTGATGAACTTCTTTTTGGGTCTACAAGTCAAGCAATCTAAAAAAGGAATCTTCATCAACCAAGCTAAGTACACCAGAGAAATGATCAAAAAGTTTGGGTGTACAACTAGCAAGCCAGTAAGGATCCCAATGAACACAAATTGGAAGATGGATCCTGATGAGAGTGGTATTCCAACCAACCCTACTGAGTATAGAGGAATAATTGGTTCACTCCTCTATCTCACTGCCAGCAGACCTGATATCACCTTTGCAGTAGGTGTTTGTGCAAGATTCCAAGCAAATCCTAAGAAAAGCCACCTTAAGGCTGCAAAGAGGATTTTGAGGTACCTCAAAGGCACTGAGAATCTAGGCCTTTGGTACCCTGCTGATGACAATATTGAGCTAACTGGCTACTCAGATGCTGATTATGGAGGATGTAGGATTGACAGAAAGTCCACTTCAGGAACTTGTCAATTCTTGGGCAACAAGCTTATTTCATGGTTCTCCAAGAAGCAGAACACAGTGGCCACCTCCACCACTGAAGCTGAATATGTTGCTGCTGGAAGTTGTTGTGCTCAAATTCTTTGGCTAAGACAACAACTCAGAGACTACAAAGTCAACTCTACTGAAGTGCCAATTTTCTGTGATAACAATAGTGCCATTGCTATATCACAAAATCCTGTCTTGCACACAAGATGCAAGCATGTGGACATCAAGCACCACTTCATTAGAGATCATGTGGAGAAGAAGGATATCAAGCTAGTGAAAATTCACACAGACCATCAAAAAGCTGATATATTAACCAAGCCACTTGCAGAGGCAAGATTTCTGGAGCTATCAGCAGAGTTGGGATTACTTGATCCAGGGAAGTTGGACAAATAAGTCCAAAGAAGCTCATTAATTAAGGGGGAAACAAACTCAAACTTCAGCAGACTTGGTCAAGTCTACTGAAATTTAGAAACATGACCTTACTTCTTCAGGACACTTGTCCACAGTTCTTCAGGACACTTGTCCATGTAGGGTCAGATAAGTTGTCCTAGCTATCAAACCAAATCTTGGTATGATAAGCACCTATTTTTGGTGATCAATACCTATCTCGAAATCTGTCCCTTGAAATACAGTTTTCACCTTTCTGGGATTTAATTTGTCTCCCACCCAAAAGGTCACTTTCCATGCATTAAATGCCAAGATTTAACTCTTGTTTGCATTAAACTTTTTGGGACATGATCTATCTCGAAAAATCCCCAGCCTTAAACAAACATTAAAAACCACCCACGTTTTGAATAAAACAGTTATTTCACTGTTACATTGGTTTTTGACCATTGGATCAAAAATGGACAACCCCCCTGAAATCAATCCTAGCCGTCCATTTTGGATTTCCATTTTTGTTCACCTTTGAATTGTCTCAAGACCTTACCAACTCATTGACAAACATTCTTTTTAGAATATTCACAAGTCTTAAGATACCCACAAACACTTCTTCCCCAAGTATTCGAAACCCTAACTCAAAAGTTCTTCAAACTCTCTCATTTTTCATCAAACTTTTCTCTGCAACCTTCAATGGCCCCCAAGGTTAGACCTGAGATGCTTGTTGATTTCTCCAACAAGGATCTAGACCTAGATTTTGTCTATCTTAGCAACAAAAACAATCTTCACTTTGAACCCATAATTTCATTTGAAAGTGAAGATCCTGAGATAACTCCAACCCTAAGGTGGTTGAGAAGGGCTGGTCTCCAAAAGTTCTTGGAAGAAAGACCAAGCTCTTGCTTGGAGAGTTACATGGCAGAATTCTTTGCCTTCCTAAAGTGGAGAGGCAAACCTGAAGATGGAGAAGTTTCGACCAGGTTAGCTTACACTGCAGAAGGAGAGGAGGAGGAGAGATTCCACAGAGTGAAATTCTCCTCAGAGGATCTGGAAGGAGCCTTTGGATTGCCTTATGAGGGAAGGAATCCAGAAGTATATGGCACTGGACATGAAGAGGAAATAGCCCAAGAGTGGTTATTAGTTCCAGGCCCTCTCTCCTCAACTCAAAACAAGAAAACTCTCAAGCCAGAGTTTCTAAATCTTTTTGAGGTAGTTGCAAAGAGCCTCCTAAGCAACACTGGAAGCCTAGAGCAGGTCAGCCAGCCAAGGATCAGAATCATGGCTGCCATTATTGATGCCAGTGATAAGGGCATCAAGTTTGATTGGAGGACCTTCATCATGTCTGAAATGATGAAGGAGAAGGCTAAATTTAAGGTGAAAGCCCACAATAAGGTGGTGCTAGAAGGGAAAATCAAGTATTGTACCAGGGCAAGCTTGTTGATTGAAAGATTTTCCCACTATTCCCAGATGCAGACCTTTGCAAAGCCCCTCCCAGCCCAAAAGATCCTATTCAGAAAACTCAGTAAGAAAACTGAGAAAAGAAGGATGTTACTGGCCAAGCCTGCTGAAGTACAGGAGGAAGAGAAGCCCAAAATGAAAAAGAGAACAAAGGCAAGGGCTGTCAAAACAAGAAAGATGTCTCAATTGTCTTCAAAAGAAGCCTCAGGAGCATCAGCTGAAGTTGATGAAGTGGCAGAAGAGGGAGTGAGTGTGCCTTCTGACCACTCAGAAGAATTGAGGAGGAAGTACAATGTGACCAGGCAAAAGAAGAAGGGTGATAAGAGAATCAGGGAAGTTGTCCCCGAGAAGGAAGGAAGTGGAAGTAGCAGGGCCAGCAAGAGAAGGGCCAAACCTACTGAGAAGGTGTTGGACTTTCAAGAAGAAAGGTCTCTTCAATTGGCTCTAAGGGAGAGCAGAGCTGAAAGCAGGGCCAAATCCATGTCAAGGACAAATTCATCTGGTTCTGGAACTCCAGAATCCAATATCCCTGAAGGAAAACTCATAGAGGCCAACCTCCCTGAAATTCAGTATCTTGAGCCCAACTCCCCTGAAACCCATGTCACCCCTTCCAACCAACCCATTACCCCTGTAGATCTCACTAAGAGATACTCTCCTGAAGGGAATGAACAAAGAAGTGGCATAGATGTGCTTGCTGATTTAGAAGTAGATGAGACAAGACTCCTATCTCCCCTTGACTCATCCATGCTCAACTATTCAAAGCTCTTAGAGCATGCACTTCATGAGCCAACCCCCTGAGTAAAGCCCCTTCAGATTCATTGCTCTCTAAAGCAACTGAAGATCCTTCTACTGTACCCAACCCATCTGAAGCCAAGATCCCTGAACTTAATCTACCTAAAGCCACATTAGGAGAACCCAGACCCATCTCCCCTATAACCCAAAGTCCCCATTCAAGTGGAGATGAGGAGGAGTATACCTTTGAAAGTATGCTCAGAGGAGGAGCCAAGGCTACTGTGGACAGTTTGTATCCACAACTTGCTGAATTTCCAAGAATTCAGAAGGCCTTTCATGATCTGAGGATGCTTGTTGATGTAAAAGATAAATCTATGATGGAGATATCACAAGTCATCCATGATAAAGGTGCAAACTGGTGGCAAATAGAGGAAAACAGATTGCTACACTTTGCTGGAGTTTCAAAGACAAGATTCCTCATTGATGAGGAGGTTTTTGCAAAGTTGGTAGCCAATAAGATTGAAGAGGAGAAAGAAAGAAAAGCCAAGGGAATCAAACACCCTGACAATGGCTCTAATGATGATGATTCCCCTGATGATCCCTCAAACCCTTCAAATCCCAACCCTCCTGAAACCCCTCAAGCCAACCTCCCTGAACCCCTTCAACCCAAGTCTTCTGTAGCAGATAGACTTTCCAATCCTCCTAAAACCTATCATAGGAAAGGCTCTGTAACTTCAGAGGTGTTGACCAAGGGTGGTAACACAACCAAAGACACATCTGCCAATGAAGGTTCTTCTGAACCCAAGGCACAGCCTAAAGATGTTGAGGTTCCTGTACTAGAGGCTAGTTTGATTAAGGCCTATTCAGTGTCAGAGGTGTTGGACATTGATCAGCCCTTAATCATTCAGGATGACTCAGTGGCTGCTGATATAAGCACTGTGATCTCCCCACAACTGCCATCTTTGAACCTTGTTGAAGGTGGAGATGCTGCAGGATTAGGAGAAGGAGTTGAAAAGGAGAGTTTAATTAAAAAATCAGAGGGAGTTGTGGATGAAAGAGAGGTAGTCATCACTAAGATAGTGAGTGTACCACCAAATGAGGGTGGAATAAGTGAGGAAGGACAGGTTATTCTTGAAGTCAAATCTGAACTTCAAGAATCCCTTGATGAGAGGAGGCCTGATTCCTTGAGTGAGAACATCAATTATGAAGGGAGAAAAGAACAAGTTGAAAATGAGAAGAAGACTGCTGATGTATCAGAGTCTTATGCAAAAGATATTGAGGGTGATGAGTGCTTATTTCCTAACTTGTTTGATTTATCTGATGTTGCAGGTATTTCTCTTGACCAAATTTTTGCAGATGAGTTCCTCACAGATGCCCCTATCCAAGTTGATACAGGCTCAACTCAAGCCTTACTTGGAATGCAATCAGAGAAGTTGGACTCTTTGGCTCATCAAGTTCAATCTGCTCATGCTGAAACTTCAGGAGCATTGAATGAGCAAGGAAGGACTCTAGCATCTGTAGAAATGAGGCTCACTGGCTCTGAAGATGTTGTGCTACCAACTCTTGAGGCAAGAATCAGTGGTGTGGAATCTGGTCTCCAAACCATATCCACTGAAGTTCAGAGTGCCAAATCAACCATGGAAGCCATCTCAGAGGAGGTCAAGAAAGAACAAAAGCTGTTGAGAGACAATCACAATGCTAATGTCAAAGCTCTCAGGCTAACTGTCAAACAAGCTATTGGAAAGAAGACTGCACTGCAGAAGAGAAGAGCTGAAGAGCAAAGGCTAGCTATGGTCAAAGCTGCCTCAGAAAAATTTTCCCAAGAAGTGTTGGCCAACATTGCTGAAGGTGCAGTGGCCAACCTCACTGAGCTCTTAAAAACCCAACTGGATGCATCTCTGAAAACAGCCATGGAAGAGGTTGTCCAACAAAAGATGAAGCCTGTTCTAGCTTTCCTTAGCTTGAGCAGTGATAGAATGCAGAATATACATGATGAGAATGTATATTTGTTGGAGGAGATGAAGTCCCTAAACCAGGCCCAATCCCTGATGGCCTCAACAATGAGTGACCTCAAGCCCCAGTGTTTTGATGCTGCCAAAAAGGGGGAAAGGGAAAGAGCAAGGGCAAAAGGTGCCTTAGTAATTGGGAGTCCAGTGAAAGGGAAGGACAAAGTCCCTGAAGGAAAGGGAAAAGAGCCAGAAATGCTGAATTTGGAAGAATTGAATGAAGAGGAGCAGTTAGCATTGGCATTGAAAAACTCAATGGCCTCAGCTCAAGAGGAAAGAGTAAGGCTACAACAAAGACCAGGTGGTGAAGTGTCAGGTTTGGACAAAGATGCTGAAGGTGTCCAAACCAGAGGAAAGATCAAGAAGGCCCAAGGAAAGAAGAGACAAATTCAGAAATTCACTGACTTTCCTAGCAGCCTTGATCTTCCACCTGAATTCAGAATTGATGAAGATGAGCCTACATCAAAGAAAGCCAAAACTGCTGAAGAACCCAAATCTACTGAAGAGGACAAATCTTCTGAATCTGAAAAAATTGCTGAAGGTACCAAGTCCTCTGAAGACATTGAAGAGTTATTTGCTGAAGGATTTGGACCTGAACCTAAGAAGAAGACAACAGTCCTAGCTCTTGATCCATCAAAACTGTTTCATGAAGGGTATGGCAAAGACCCTGAAACACAACAGAAACTGGCCATGATGAGGGCCCAAGAGAAAATGGACTTGATGGAAGAAGCCAACAGAGCAAGAGATGAAAGAAGAGCAAACTTTCAGAAACCAAGAAGGAGAAGAGCAACCTACAGCAAGATGAAGCCTCAGCTTCTAATCCCAATGGACACCAAATATCCACACTTGGATAAATGGGTACCAATTCAACTGAATGACACATGGGAAGAAGCCAAAAGGGAGTTTGTCTATGACTATTATGTCATTGACAGATGGAATGGAGGAGATGCAAACGCTGCCTTCACTGAGTTCATGCTAGAATACTACAGAGAGTTGTATCAACAACTACTTGCAGCTGCTGACATTGCAAGATTTGAACTCACAGCTCCCAAGCCAATCATATACATGCCTCCAAAGCTTGAAGGATGGATTGACCAAGCAAGAATTCTGAGGGAATTCACTGAGATCCTTAAGCTGAACAAGATGGTTCTTGGACCTAAGGGAACCAACCAAGAAGCCATGGCACTGAAAAGAAGAGTGTGGGCACAGTATGGAATGCTGCCACCTCCTGAGGATGATCTTTGAAATGGCTAAGTCCTCTGACCTTACTTGAATGATCAACTATGCTGAAATATGGTCAAGATTGCTGATGTGTTAATCTGTTTGCTCTGGTTTGCTATGAATTGCTCTGATACAAGTTCTATGCTCTGATGCTGAAAATATTATTTTGAATTATTGTAATGAACTGCTCTGATGTATTGATTCATGCTCTGATATGTTAATTTCAACTATCAACATGCCTGTAATGATTTTTTTTAATGAATGATAGTTGAACTTATTTTGAATCAAGAAACACAAATCTCTCTATGCCTATCTTGAACCTACTTGCAACAGAAACAGTGAATACACTAACACATTACTTTTTCAGGAATATTGACCTAAGTCAAGTCTTCTGAAGATACATGTAATAGGTGTAGACAAGTCACTTTTGCTTAAATAGTATAGGTTTTGGCATCATCAAAAAGGGGGAAATTGTTGGGAATAAAATGAGATATGTTTTGATCTAATACCAAAACCCTCTGAGACATGCCTAAGTCAAGTTGATAGTGTTCTAAAAATGTTAGAACACATAGTATAAGGCTAGATGAGAAGCTGAAATTATTAGGTAGCTCTTAGACAATTAGATGCACAATTTGAGGGGGAACCTATGCTTTGAAGATGATCAAGTTCAAGTCCCCTCAAGGCTCAAATTCTGGAACAATCACTTAAGAGTAAGGACACTCTATGAAATCTAAGATGCTCTTATCAGGAGAGTTGTCCAGAGAAGATGATCATATGCAAGAACAAGATTGTAAAGCTCAAAAGGACAAGTCCAATGAAGATGCTCTTATCAGGAGAGTTGTCCAGAGAAAGTACTCATAAAACTCTGATCAGGAGAGTTGTCCAAAGAAGCTAGCCATATGCAAGAACAAGTTTACATAGCTCAAAAGGACAAGACTACTCAAAGGTTTTCATCAAGAGAGTTGTCCAGAGAAGTCAACTCTAGGCATAAAGTGCTCTGATGCAAAAAGATTAAATATACTGATCAGGAGAGTTGTCCAGAGGAGTTGTCTCAGCTAAATTGACCAAGATCAAGTGCACTGAAAGCTTGAGATCAACTGTGCTGAAGAGTTTGAGACAACCAATCCCTAAAGGTCCTCAAAGAAATAAGCTAAGACCATACTCAAGAGAAATAAAGGGAAAGAGCCAAGTCATCTGAGGAAGAGCAAGCCAACCATGCTGAAAAGCAAAACTGCTGATAGTGATAAGGAGAGTTGTCCAGATGATAAGGAATGTTGTCCTATCATTGGATCAACCTTCAGAAGCCATGTCCAAGTCCTAACAAGAAGTCAAACATTGGGAAAAGTGCTGCAGAATGAAGACAAAACTGTTACAGCCGTTTATTACCCAAATGAGGACATGTCACTATCAAGAATCTGTCTTCCAGTTTGAAGAACTCTAGGAAGACATTTATAGCAATTTGGGGCTGCCTCTACAACGGGCAAATCCTCCATTTTGTCTATAAATACAGAAGTGTGAAGACCATTTGAAAGTACCTCAACATAATCCAACTAAGCTCAAAGTTCTTACAAGCTAGAGTGCTTTCAAAGCTTTCAAAGACTACCTTAGTCTTCAAACACTTCATCTAAGCTGAACCCAATTGTATATCTGTACACAAGCTTAGAGAGATATCCTATCCTTATACACTGATCTTCACTGTAAAGGATATCTCATTAGTTGGAACCTTACTTCAACCCTTACACCTTTCAAGAGTGAAAGTGAGAAGGTTGTAGTAGTAGAAGTGGTAGGAGCTGACTGTTGAGAGAAGAACAGTTCAGTTCTGAGTTGAGAAGAGGGTACTAGGACTCTAGACATCCTAGGGATCAATTCACCAAGGAGTGGTGTTCTTGATCAAGTGCACCTTGGCACTATAAAACAAGTTAATTCCAAGAGTGAAGGAATTATCCTGTTAAATCAGGGAAAGTGGATGTAGGAGCTTGAGTCTCTGAACCACTATAAACTCTTGTGTTGATTTGCTTTAAAAAGTACTTACATTCATTCAACACTGCACACAAAACTGATCTTTCAAAGATACATACTCAAAGACTGTGCAAAACTGATTTGGACAAATTCCCTGAAGCTAAACTGAACTGTGTTGCATTGACTAAGTGATTTCAGAAATTAAGGAGTCTAAACTTAAAGGGCCAACCATTATTCCTCACATATAACTCCCCTAGATAGTCAATCAACTAAGTACTCAATAGTACTTAGTAGTCTGATTATCTTAGAAGAGTTAATCTTCTTCAGCAGAGTTGTCCAAGACAACTTTACTGAACTCTAGTTTGATCAATTAGCAAAAGAATTGCATACAAGTGTATTCCCCCCCATACACTTGTTATATACTCCTTTCAGGACCAACAGCCTTCTTGAGTCGACAGACATGATCCGGAAAACGAGGATCAATAAAACCCGGAGGTTGAGACATGAAAACGGGTTTGGTTAGAACACCGTGCAAGAAGGCATTGTTGACATCCAACTGATGTAGGGGCCATCCATTTCGAACAACGAGAGAGAGAGCACAATGCGAACAGTGGCGGCCTTGACGACCGGGCTGAAAGTGTGGGAAAAGTCGAAGCCAGGAATCTGAGAGAAACCCTGGGCGACCAGGCGAGCCTTGTAGCGATCAACAGAACCATCACTGTGAATCTATGTCCGAAAAACCCATTTGGAACCAACTATGTTTGTGCTCGGCGGGCGAGGAACCAGATCCCAAGTTTGGTTCGCGTGGAGAGCGTCAAGCTCCGAGCGCATAGCCGCCGTCCAATGAGGAAGCTTTAGAGTGGACTTGAACCCCTTTGGTTCATCAGAGACAGCGAGAGCAGATAACAAGCCTGTAGTCGCAATGTCAGCCACATAACGAGGTTTGAAGATGCCAGACCGAGCCCGAGTAACCATCAGATGGGTGGATCGAGGAGAGGAGGGAAGGTCGACACGCTGGTGCTCGGCCGGAGGCAAAGTGGGACGAGCAGGAGGTTGCTCGATAGGCGGGACCTCAAGTGGGCGAGGAGGCATATGTCGAGGAGCCAGATCTGAAACAGCCTCCGAGGGGTGTGGGCAGAGCGAGCAAGGCTCGGTGCGAGCAATAGGTGTAGTGTAAGGAACTGGACCGGGAGCAGGAGACTCCGGAACCAGAAACGAGCTGTAATCAAGAGACCGAGAATCTGCCGAGGAGCCCTTGTCGGAGAAAGGGAACGATGACTCATCAAACTGAGCATGTCTAGTAGTATAGAAGCGGGAAGCGACCGGATCGTAACACCGAAACCCTTTATGAGAAGAACTGTAACCCAAGAAGATGCAAGGAACACTGCGAGGAGCCAACTTGTGAGGAGAGTAATCCCAAAGGTACGGAAAAACACGACAACCAAAGGTTTTGAAATTGCCATAAATAGGAGGTGTATGAAAGAGCAATTCATACGGAGACTTGTCATCAAGTACAGGCGTAGGCAAACAGTTTATAATGTAAGCTGCAGTGGCAAATGCATCAACCCAAAAATGAGTGGGAACACTGGAGTGAAGCATGAGAGACAATCCAGTTTCAGTGATATGTCTATGTTTACGCTCCGCACGACCATTCTGTTGAGGAGTGTAGGGACATGACAATTTATGGTGAATATCTTTGACGGAAAAGAAATCCCGAACTCTGCTGTTAACAAACTCCGTGCCACCATCCCTCTGAAATGCTTTCATGGAGACAGAGAACTGATTACACACAAAGGTATGGAAGGCGACCAAAACACCAAAAAATCGAACTTAGCACGCAAAGGGTACAACCACGTGAAGCGAGAAAAGTCATCAATAAAGATAGCATAATAACGATAACCATCATTAGAACACACCGGGGCAGGCCCCCATAAATCACAATGAATAAGATCCAAAACACGGGATGCTCGCTTTTTATTCAAAGAAAAAGACAAATGTTTGCTCTTTGCCAGCTGACAAGGAGTACATAGAGAAGGTTTAGGCAAAACAGAAGTAACATCCAAGTGACCCAAACGTTTCAACAAATTAACAACCGAAATAGAAGTATGTCCTAATCTATGGTGCCAAAGCTCAAACGAAGCTCACCGAGCAGCAGTGTGCAACGCGGCGACCAGGGCTGGGCGACCATGCTCTAGAATAAAAAGACCGCGACTACGCCTGCCGCTAGCCAGAGGTTCCTTGGTTACTCGGTGTTGAACCACAAACGAACGATCAGAGAAAATAACGTCGATAGGATAATCTGAAGTCAGTTTGCTTATGGATAATTTTTTTTTAGTGAGATGGGGAACAACCAGAACATCCAATAAGTGAAATTTATCACGAGCACGATAAGAACCAGTGTGAGTAATGGGAATAGAAGTACCGTTCGCGACAATAACGTAATCATTACCATTATAAGGTGCGAGATCATCCATAGAAGTGGAATCCGGAGTCATGTGGGATGAGGCACCGGTGTCAAGAAACCAATCTGAACTAGGGGATGGAGCAACCGAGCACTGTGACTCGAAGGCCTGAGCAAGGTTGACAGGGGGCTGAGACGAGCGAGCATATCTCTCGGGACAACGACTAGCATAGTGGCCCGGTTGGCAACAAATCTGGCAAGTAGGAGTGAAAGACCGTTTGCCCCGAGCACCTTGCTGGGCAGGGGAAGGGCGACCACCAGAGGTAGACGGTGGGTGACCACCATGACCAGAGAGGCGAGCGTGAGAGAAAGATCGGGGCTGCGAGGAGTCAGAGCGCCGATCAGTGGCAAAAGCAGGAACATGAGCGGTTGGGGCGTCCATGGAACGCTGCATCAAATCTAAACTAATAGCCTGATGAACCAGATCACCAAAAGGAGGCATCGGGGTTATAGACATACGGGTGTCAGAGAAACCAAGAAACTGAGGGCCGAGACCGTTTAAGAACCCATGGCTCTTATCAATGACATCAACAGGGCGACCAATAGAGGCCAACTGGTCACAGAGAAGTCGAAACTTCTTGCTATATTCATCAACCGAGGAGGTGCCACGGCAGAGGTTGAACAATTCACCACGTAACTGGTTGAGGCGAGAGGCAAAGGAATGACTAAAGGCCTCCTCGATGGCTGTCCAGACAGATCGAGATGAGGAGAGGCCGATGACTTCGGCCATGGTGTCTTCAGAGAGAGAAGAGAGAATAAGGCTCAGAATCTTCTGATCCAACACAAACCAGGCAGTATAATCCAGGTTTGGGACATCCTGGCCATCGGACTTGACGGTTTTGGGTGGTTCCGGGCAAGAACCATCAACGTGGGAGAATAGATCGTGGCTGGTGAGAACAAGAACAATCTGATTACGCCAAACAAGGTAGTTTGATGCAGAAAGCTTCACGGTAAGCATGTGCACGAGAGTGTTAAAGGGAAGAGAGGAGGAGGAGTCCGCCATGGCACCGGAAGAGGAGGAACGGGCGACAGCGGTGGAAGGAGAGAGAGAGGAAGAATTTTGCGTGAGGCTATGAGTGACAGCTAGGGTTTAGGTGAGTTTGACTAATACCATGTGAGAATAGGTATGAGATCACCGTTAATGAGGTGATTGGAAAGATCCAATATATATCGTCAAGGTACAAGAGATTTACAAGGAAATAATAACAAACAAATAAAAGGAAATACTTACGAGATATAGTAAATAATAATTTGAATATTTATTTCCTATTAATTTCATAAGAGTCATTTATTTGTGGAGGGAGCATTTCATTATATGTATGTATGTATAGGTGCGTGTGTATGGATGTTTTGGGTAAGAAATAAATAAAAAGAGAACTAATTAAATTAAACTACAATTTTTTATTAACGGGTCAATTAAAACATGAGAAAACTTATTTAAGAAAGGGTAAAAAACTTGCGAATCTTTTGCTGCTGGTCATACAAGATCAAACGAATCTTTAAAAAAATATCATGCAAAAGGCAAACAGAACTTGTTCCAGATATGTGTTACTATAAAGACAATTATATGTTACTGTAAGAACATATATGTGTTACTTTAAAGACAAGTAACAATAATTGTAATACATTTAATTTAAGGAGCAAAACTTGCAGACCTTTTGCGGGTGATATCAAGTCAATCCGATCTTAAAAACAAATCACCCAAAAAATCAAACGAAAAACTTGTTCCAAATTTGTGCTACTATGAAGACAATTATATGTTACTATACTGACAAATACTATGTGTTACTATAAGGATAAATAACTCATAATTGGTTTTTGACTAATATATATTTATCCCTTAAAGTAACACATGCATGTAAAATATTGAAAATTGTGTTATTATATACTTTATAGAGAAAGATATGTTATTGCATGAATAAAATATCATTATTGATGGTACGTGACAAATTAAAAAGACGAAGAACAATAATTGAAAACACTCAAAAAAAAAAATAAAAAAAATTATATTGTTCATCTCCAAAGCAATATTGTTCAATAGTTCATCCCAAAACAAAAAATTGAATTAGATCCACACATGTTGAATAGTTTATCAATTTCTACAATTACAAATATATAACCATCAACCATTAATTGGAATCGATTGTTGGCCGCCTTTTCTCATTCAATATTCATCCAAAAGACAATAATAATTTCTCCGCCTTCATTTCGTGACTAGCCGATCGAATTTTATTAAAAATCTTAACAGAATTGGCTGACAGTATTGATCGGATTCTCTGACTAAAAAAACGTTAATTTTTAATCATTTAGTTCTGATATACGCGATAGATTTAGGGTATTGGACAAAAGTCCGAGCATGAACTGGGTAGAGTGCATGGATCAAATTGTAAAGATCTATTTTCCTTTGCAATATTGTATACAAAGTATGAGTTTTTGTCTTAAAACATTAAGAAAAAAATATATTCTAATTCGAATTAATTTTTATTTGATCAACATATATATATATTTATTGTATACGAAGGAGAAAAATCATAGTGCTCCCCTTTATTATGACAGAAAAAGACATCCTGCCCATTAAGGACCGATGGGTCTCTCTTTTATTATGACATAGCTGCTAGCATACATATATAACTAGGCCAGGATTAAGGTGCAGGTGACGGTGACAAAAGTGACGTTGGGGATGGTGCGGGAGCAACGGGCGGCGAATATGGGAGCGGAAGAAAGGGGAAGACAAATTGATCATGAGTGGTGAGTGATGAGTTGTCTAAGGGATGGTGAGAAGCAGCATCACACGTGCAAGCCATGATCATAAGAATCATAACCCATGAACTCCAAATTCTTATACGTACCGCCCATGATATATATCTCTAATATGATATGTAACGCTTCAAGAAATTATAATTACTATAACTTTGGAAAGGAATTGGGGTATTTTATAGCATGTAACAGGACCAATATTTTCAAAGATTTTAATGATAATAGGACCAATTTTAATGATCTTAATTAATTTGTGGTCGAGGGAGAAATTAACTTATTTTTCTCTCATATAGTACCATTTTCCGTTAATTAATTAATGATTTATTCCTCTCTCGATCGATTTTAATTTTGAAACTATTAAGATGTAAATTTTTTTTTTTTAGGTGGATTAGTTTACATAGAGTTTTAATTTGACTTCAATTGATCCAGCTAGTTTCTGAAATCTTTCAAACTTTGGGATCTAAATTGGAGATTTGATAAGTTAGGGGGCCAACAAAAATATTTATCTCTGAAATTAATCTAGAGATGACTAATTACAGGATGGCTTGGGTATTGCCTCATTAATGTGATTTAAATACTTTTTATTGAATTATTTCGTATGTGATTATTAGACATGCACGCCTCGCAACCCACCCTTGATTTATTTTTATTTTATTATGTGATTATTTTGTACAATATATATTTATTAGTTGGCGTTTTAATCATTTTACATGTAATTATTTTTGTTCAATAAAAATACTCAAATTTTATTGGATGACGTGTACGTGGCAACCAAGCGTCTTGGCGGTGTTAGTAATGTCAAGCATGGATGAAAATATCCGGAAATATCCCCGATATATCCTCGATATATCCATTTTTCGGGGTCACCTATATCGATATTAGGAAGAACCGTTATTTTCACGATATTTGTAAAAAAAATTAAAATATCGGTAAATAATAACAATATCGAGCCTAATATCGGTAAAATATCGAGAAAATATCGAGAAAATATCGATAAATTTCGAAAAATATCGATAAATGTCATACGAAATAACATTGTATATTATATTTTATATAAATTTATCACTGATATAAAATGTATTCAAATTATTTTGTTGATTTTATGTACTAAAGGCTTGTTATTAAATTTTTACAATTTTTAAAATTTACCGATATCGATATTCGATATCCATAAATTTAAGGTCTCGATATTTCCACCGATACCAATATTTTCATCCTTGATGTCAAGCAATGTTTTTATAACTGTACGAACAATCAAATCGGACTACACATCGATTTACGATCCAACTAATTGGATTGCCAGTTCAACCGTTAAAATTATTTATATATATATTATTTTTAATAATATCTATGTTACATTAAAAATATATATATGCATGCACTTATAAGATTCATACTAAAATAAACACAATAGAGTCATAAATTAGTTATACAAAAGTTAAAAGACTTATAACATTAACTCAAGTATAAAATTGTAGAAGAAAAAATAAAGGAAGAAAAAAAAAGAAAGAAAGGAAAATAAAGGAAAAATCGATTCTGATCGATTTGACTGATACAACCATAAAAACAATTATTTTAGTGGTATCATTCTGATTTCGGGACCAATTACGATTGAACCGACTGATCCGATCCGATTATGAAAATAGTAGTGATGTCAAGTTTCAAACCCTAGGCCCATCCCCGGCTATCTTCTCTCATCTTTCACTCCCCTTATTTCTTTGTGGGCAATTTAAAAAGTGGGCTACGTAGCTTACATTAATTAAATCTGTACAATTTAATAATATACATTTATTTGTATGTGGGCCTATTACTAAACAAACTAGTGTACAATTTAACTATACATCTCCCTACGTTCCATGACAACTTACATACCATACTTTGATCGACTCATTTTTTCAAAAAAAAAAATTGAATTTAATGGAGTGTGGGATTAAATAAATTAAAGATATTTTGGTATTTAGTGAAATGTAAAGAGAATTTAGTCAGATATTAGGAAAAATTATGGGTTCAAAATTAGTGACAATTTTACAAATAAAATGATATTATGAAGGTATTAATTTTATAAGTTATTTTTATACAGGAAGTGTGAAAATAATATTAATACGTCTCAATAAAAAATGTGCAAGTAATCACATTACGGAAAGGTGTATATTTTTTAAATTAAGGAAAAACAAACCTCATATCTAGGAAAAATTGAAATGAATTCACAAGTCATTAACATTTTTGCTATCCAAAACGCAGCTTATGCAATTAAAAGAAAATTTACTTTTACGTCATAATTCTAATTTATATTAGTTAAGTTTTTACTTTTTAAATTTACATTTTTTTAATTCAATTTATATCTTTTTTGCTGGAAAATTTTAAATTCATTGAAATGTGTGGAATAGATTGAGATTCCGACAAAATAGTTAAATTTACATCTTTTAAATTTTAAAATTTAAAATTAATAATTAATATTTTCTAAAAATTCCATTAAAATTCTAAAAATCATTAAAAATCGAAAATCTCATTAAAAAAAAAATCAAAGTTAAAGGATGTAAATTGAAATATTTGACCGGAATCTCAATTTTCTGGTAAAAAAGATGTAAATTGGACTGAAAATGACGTAAATTGGACACCTAAAACGTAAATTGCAAAAGTTAAAACTTAGAGGATATATACTGGATTAAGCTTAAGTTAAATGATGTAAAATGAAATTTCCTCTTCAATCAATTGTTTTGGTGTTCTATCTTGTGTCACATATAACTCTTTTTTATGAGAATACTTTTGGTAATTCCGCAATAATATTTCTCTTTTTCAATTATTTTTTAAGCTTTTTGCTATCACTTTCAACCAATGTTTTCAGAATCGGATCGAATCGATAAGTTGAACTGATCTGAGAACCGGTCACTGATCCGGTTCAGTTACACCTTTAAAACCGTTTTTGAGGTTAAATCGAAAAAATCCAGTCAGAACCGAAAAAAACCCGGCCAAAACCATTTAACTGAATTTCTTTTTTATTATTTATTAATTCATTTATAATTTAAGTTCAATTTTACTTTCATGTTTTTCTTTACCATTTTTACTCGAAAAGTTTCAATTTTTTTTTTTGTTTTATAATTCTACCTTAATATAGTTTATAACTTTGTTGTGCTTATTTTAATGTGTGTCTCTTAATTTTATAAGTGTATGTATATATTGTAAATGCATGCAATATCACTACAAAAAACGCGCGACATAGAAACGGACAAATGCCGACGGATTATATTCCGTCGGCATTTCCGACGGAATGCCGACGGATTATTGTTGTTTGAAAAGTCAACATATGTTTGCCGACGGATTTCCGTTCCGTCGGCATTTACCGACGAAAAATGCCGACGGATCTTTTAAAACGTGCATGCCGACGGAATATCCGTCGGCATGTGACCTGTTAATTTTGCACCGCCTCGATTTCCAAAAAGATAACGGTTGCATTAAAGTGGGCGGTTACCGACGGATTTGCCGACGGAAATTCCGTCGGTAATTTTTTTTTTTTATATATAAGGGCCTGAAATCACAGAATTCGTTTTAGAAAAAAAAAAGGCGTGCGTGAGTGAGTCGATTCGGGGGGGGGGGGGGGGGGAAGACGAAGACGAGGACGAGGCTATTGAAGTAAATTTCTCCGATTACATTGATACGGTACGTTTTCTTAATTAGTTCTATTACTTAGTTTTAATACTTATATATGTTTATGCATGGATATATGTAAATATGAATAATTTAATGTTAATTTGCATGTTATTGATTTAGTTAGTTGTTAAAATATTATGATCATGTTAGTATGTTATTTAATTTGTTGATTAAGCTAGAATAATTTTGATAGAGTAGTTTTTTAAGGTTAATTAATTAATTAATTGTTATATGCATGTATAATTAATTACTAGTTTAATTTAATGGTGTAATTTTGATACATAATATTTTTAATGTAGGTGATGCATGTTTCAATCAATTGTTTAAATTATTAGTTAATTAGATGGTTCGACGGGTGTTATCACATTGTAATTAGGTTATATATTGTTTTGATTTAAATTAGGAATATGTTGATTAAATTAGGAATTGATTAAATTAGGAATATGCTATATTAGTAAAAATTTTAAATTAGAAATATGTTCATTAAATTGATAATTAGAAAACCCCAGTTAGAAAACTATTATTTTAATTAGGTTTATGTTTGTTAATTTAGGAATATGTTCAATTTTTTATTATTGATTAAGTTAACTAGAAAAATAATAATTAAATTAAGTTCTTGTTGATTAAATTAGGAATATGTTGATTAAATTGTTAATTATTGATTAGATTAGAAAATTTAAGGATCAAATTAGATTATTATTGATTAAATTAGGAATATGTTGATTACATTTTATATTATTGATTAGACTAGAAAATTAGTAATGAAATTAAATTATTGTTGATTAAATTAGGAAAATGTTGATTAAATTGGTAAATTGTTGATTAAATTAGGAATATGCTATAATTAAACTAGTAATTATTGATTAAATTAGGTTATTGTAAATAAAATTGTGTATTTTTTATTGATTGAAACAGATGAGTGGAGTACCGAATAAGGGTTCTGGTTCACGTAGGCCATCTGGGTCACGTGCAAGGAGGCCTCGGGGTCAATCAGTACCTGTGATAGCTCATCCTCCTGTGGTAGACGGTATGCAAGAGGTTTATATCCATTTAGGAACGTAAGTCAATAATTCTAATGTTTAACAATATTCAATAATGATTAACTTTATTTATTTATAATGTGTTAGTTTATAAATTTGTTAATTATTTTACAGGTTGTTGCCCGGTAATGAGTTGTCCAGGATCTGTACAACATCCTTTCTGAAGTGCAAGATTGCTAAGGGTGCTATCACTTGGTCGTTGGTGCCGCAATCTAAAAAGGATGAATACTTCGAGGAGTTCCAGGTATATAATTACAATAATTAAAGTTTATTAAATAATTAATTAATAGATAATTTATTATACATATTATTTGATAAATATGTTGAATATTTGTATAGAAAAAGGCTCGTTGGAATACGGCGATCTACTCGGACGACACTATTTACGATAAGTGGTACGGTGTTTGTTCTACTCGGTACACGAACATGATGTACGACTGGAGATTCGCCTGGCGCGAAAGTAACAAGGAGCGTGGTCTGGGGAAAGACGAGGATGGTGTTGACCTATGGGAGTCGTTGGTTGAGAAGTGGATGGACCCGGCTTACCAAGAGAAGTGTGAGAAAGCTCGGGCCAACCGCAGAACCGACGTTGGAGGCGGGATGTCAAGGCATCGGAGGGGAGCCCGGTCCGTCCTCGAGCAATCAATGGCTCTCGTAAGTTTTCATTAATTTTAAAAATTAAATAATTATATTTAATTTATTTATATTAGTTATCTAAATTAATTTGTATATGTTTATTTGATACGTAATAGGAGCGGGAGACGGGACGTGCACCCACCCACTTGGATCGGATGAGCCTTATTCATCCGTTTGATGCCGAGACACAGACGTCCACCTACGGGCGCACTACTGACCTCCACGTAAGTTTAATTAAATTTATGTATTAAACTATATATATAGATAATTAAATTAATTTTTATTTTTTAATTATGTAGCTGAACGTCCGGCAGAGGATTGAAGAGGTCGAGACGCAAGCCGCAACTACTGCTGAATCCGGAAGCAGCGGTCCCCCTCCGGCTGTTGACGTGGACCGGGCTTACCTTGACGTTGCCCCGACCTCCAAGGGAAGGATCCTTGGCCTTGGTCGGATGAGCAACGTCGTGAGGTCATCAAGTGGTCGGTCCCGGAGTGCATCGCAGGCGTCCGTATCCTCCACTGCCGTCCCGGATCCGAACGTCATGGCAACGTTCGAGAACTACTTCCGCCTCTGGAGTGCCAACGCGGGTCGGACGTTGGGGATGTCTGCTGAGCAGATCGAGGCCGTCTATCAACAGACGATGACGCAAGCCCCGTCAGCTGCAGCTCCGGATCAAGCTCCAGGTCTAAGTGCAGTGCAGGCCGCCGACGACGACGACATCAACGTCAACATCAATTTGGATGGCGACGATATTGATCAGTTTTTTAACTACCGTTGAACAATTTAATTATGTGTTAAACTTATTTACTTTTTTGTTGAACTTATTTACCTTTTTGTGTTGAACTTATTTATATTTCTGTTGAACTATTATATTTATGTAGGTTTTTAGTTTTTATACCACGTAACAATTATATATGTTAGTGTTTTTAGTTTTTATACAACGTAACAACTGTTAAACAACTTTTATTTTTCTGTGCGAACTTTTATTGGTGGATTGCAGTTTATTTGTGTAGTTTATTGGTGGAATAATGCATTTGGTGTATAGATGAAAATATGGTGCATTCATTTGTTTCATTGAGTACAAATAACAATGCATTTAGTACAAAATAGTCTCATTTAGAGTGCATTCTAGATAGATTTAAACCACTTGAAGGTGGAAGTGAATTATAGTACAAAATAGCCTCATATAGAGTGCATTATACATATATTTAACCAAACAACTTGAAGGTTGTAGATGCAACCATGATAACTAGCACAATCAAAATGATTTTGTTCACTTTGATTAAATCCTTGATTTCTTCAGCTAAATTCTTGATCTCTATAACCAATTTCTTCATCTCTTGAGTCATTTTCTTCATGTCTTCAGTTTCTTGGTCATTTTGATTAGATCCTTGATTCTTGTCAACACCACAGTTTTCTAGAGTATCAGCCCATACAAAGAAACCACATCCACCATCACTTAGGGATTCAGGACAATTATGAAATATCCTCCCTTTACTTCTAGGTTGTTTAGAAGCATATGTACGACATGCCTTTCAACAATAACAAACAAGGCCTTGCTTGAATCGAATAGAAGATGAAAAAGACATGATATTTTTGTTGTTTTCTTTGCAAAATAGATATGGTGTGAGCTTTGTGTGTGTTATATATAGAAAAAATTGAATTAATTTAAAAAAATAAAAAAAAACCGCCACATTACTGATGTCCACCTACGGGCGCAGTACTGACCTCCAAAGGACAAACTGGATGTTTATCTCCAACCTCTTATAAAAGACTTGATCTTCTTATGGGAGAATGGAGTCCAAACGTACGATGTTTTTAGAAAGCAGAACTTCACAATGCGTGCTGCTCTTTTATGGACCATTAGCGACTTTCCTGCATATGGTATGTTGTCCGGGTGGAGTACGACCGGAAAGAAAGCATGTCCGTATTGTATGGAGAATTCTGAAGCTTTCAGTCTCCCGGTGAGTAGAAAAGTTTCATGGTTCGATAATCACCGTAGATTCTTACCTCAAGGTTACCCATTTCGAAGAAATAAGAAGAACTTCGTAAAGAACAGAGCAGTCACAAACAATCGACCTCCACTTCGAGATGGTATTTTATACATTTATTTAATGAGTATTAAACGTATATTTATCTATTGCTTTTAGTGTCATTTATAATTTACTCTCCGTACAGGACGTAGGTTGTTATATGAGATTGAGTGGACGGGGTTGAAAAAAAGTACTGAGAAAAATGCAGCGGAACACAACAGACGAATTGAGGGTGGTTGGAACAAAATGAGTATTTTTTGGGACTTACCATACTGGATTTCACTATTGATTCGACAGAATTTGGATGTGATGCACATTGAAAAGAATGTGTTTGACAATGTGTTCCACACAATCATGAACACGGAAGGCAAGACGAAAGACACTCCAAAGTCTCAGGAGGATTTGAACACTCTTTGTCGCCGTGAAGAGTTGAAAAAGGATGAGCGTACAGGTAAATTTCCAAAGGCTAGCTACACACTGGATAAGCCATAAAAACAAAGATTGTGTAGGTGGATAAAGGAGTTGAACTTTCCGGACGGCTACGTGTCGAACTTGAGTCGATGCGTAGACACAACAACAGGTAAGGTTGCAAGGATGAAGAGTCATGATTGTCATGTATTTATGCAACGCTTGATACCGATTGCGTTCCGAGAACTTCTTCCTCTCAATGTGTGGAGGGCTATCACTGAATTAAGTCTCTTTTTTAGAGATTTAACGGCTACAACGATCAAGATCGATGATATGATTCGTTTAGAGGAAGACATTCCAGTGATTTTGTGTAAGTTGGAACAAATTTTTCCACCTAGCTTCTTTAACTCGATGGAACACTTACCCGTTCACTTAGCGTATGAAGCGAGAATTTGTGGTCCGGTGCAATACAGGTGGATGTACCCATTTGAAAGGTAAAATCTTACTTATTTTATTTCATTACAATTACACATGCATTCTTAATTATAAGTTTTATATATATATGTGTGTGTGTGTGTGTATATCAGGTATCTCCACAACTTGAAACGCAATGCTAAACAAAAGGCAAACGTTGAAGCATCGATTGTGAATGCATATTTGAATGAAGAGGTTGGCATGTTTTGTTCTTATTACTTTGAAGACCACGTCAACACAAAGTTAAGAAGTGCTCCACGTAACTTCGGTGGTACATCCGCTGACGATATCAGTGAAGAGGTCGATGGAATGCTCTCCATATTCAAGTCTAAGGGACGGCCAATAGGAAAACCCACTGAACGATATTGGGAGACGGACTCTGAGGCGAAAATAGCACAAACGTATGTGTTATTGAATTGTGATGAAGTTCAGCCATACATTGAGTAAGTATTTCATATATAAATCGTCTATTTAACTACCGCTTCATTTATGTCATTTAATATTAACCAAGTTTTTGAATGTTGTGAATTAGGATGTACACTCAAGAACTACGACGAGCAGAACCAAACATCTCAGATACATATATAGATGCTCGTATTCAACGTGAATTTTCCCGATGGTTCCAACGTTATGTGAGTACCATTTAATTATGTTTTACGTAAATAAATTAATATTTATTTTAATTAATTTTAAATTGAGCCGTATAGGGACGGGATAACACTCTTGACAGTCGATTCTTACGAGATCTCAGCAAGGGAACACTACGTCGTGTAAAGACTTACAACGGTTATATTGTGAAGGGCTACAGATTTCATACGTCTGGGTATGCATCGACAAAGGCAACTACCAACAGTGGCGTCTGCGTTAGCAGTGCGAATTACAATGCAGATGCAAGTGATTACTTTAGGGTGTTACGGGAAGTCGTCGAAGTAGAATATCCAGGATATCCAGCAAAGACTGTAGTGTTGTTCAAGTGTCATTGGTTTGATTCAGGCCATCTAGGAACAAGAATTCACTCGGAGTACAAGCTCGTTGATGTTAGTTCGAAAAGGACGTATGTTGGGGATGATCCATTTGTATTTGCCCATCAAGTATCTCAAGTATACTACTGCACATATCCGGGAGCTCCACGTGGTTATGAGTGGCACGCTGTTTGCAAAGTAAAGGCAAGGTCAATGGTAGAAGTCCCTAAAAAGGATAAAAATACTGAAGATGAATCTCCATTTCAAACAGAACAAATAGAGACTCCAACTGAAGTCTTTACGGGAGATTTCAATCTTTCTGTACCCTTGACGGCTGCAAATCCCCAATTAATCGAAATTGAAGGTGAAGAGGAGGGGGATGAAGAAGAGGATGAAGAGGAGAATGAAGATGAGGATGAAGAGGAGAATGAAGAAGATGAGGATGAGGATGAGGAGGAGGAGGAGGAGGATGATGATGAGGAGGATGAGGAGGAGGATGAGGAAGATGATGAGGAGGAGGAGGAGGATAAGGATGAAGAGGAGGATGAAGACGATGAAGATGAAAATTAATTCAATTAATGTAATGTATTTATTTTTATTTTATAAAAGTTAATTAATTATTTATCATTTAGGTACAAATTATAAAAATTAAATTTACTAATATAAGCCACAACCAATATATTTATTAATATATGTGGAAGAAATGAATTTTGTGATTTTTTTTTAAAAATATTTTGGTAATTTAGTAGGTCTAGTATATAGAAAAAATTGAATTAATAAAAAAAAAAAAAAATGCCGACGGGAATTCCGTCGGTAAATGGGGTGGGTAATATGCCGACGGAATTAACTTTCCGTCGGAATTCACAATTTGATAAATACCGACGGATTATCCGTCGGTATTTATATATGCCGCCGTCGGATTTCACAATTTGATAAATACCGACGGATATTCCGTCGGTATTTATATATGCCGACGGAATATTGGGCCTTATATAAAGCCTCAACCTAGGGTTTCTTTCACTCGGCTCTCTCGCTCCATCTTCCCATCTTATCCGTTCCATTTTTTTGCTCTTTCAATTTGAATTTCAAAACCATCCTCATTTGTGTATCAAATTCCTCATTACAATCCATTTCTCTTAAAATCTCTTCCATACCTCCCAAACCCTAATCACCACCATGGCCGCCGAGATGGAGCTTCGAAGCAGCCTGCCCCCATCGCCTTGAACGTTGGCGGCGAACCTTCGCCATGGCCATCTAGGCTCCATAGCCGCCGCCGCTATAAAGCTTTTCTCCGACGAAGATGGTGGCCTTCGCCATGGCCGCCGAGCTTCCATCGCCTTGAACGAAGATGCCGTGAAGACGAAGAGGTTTTTGGCCGCGTGTTTCTTCTTCCCGGCGCAAGATCGAGAAACGATCTTGTTCTCGTTGATGAGTTTGTTGCAAGTGAAAGTAATTGGTAAAGTTTGTAGTTTTTAATTAAATTTGATGCATCTTATAAGTAGGTTGAAGATATTATGCAAACTATTGATTAGTAGGTTGATTAATTTGTTCTTCCGCATTTTTAATGTTGATTTTGTTGAAGATTGAGTGTGGGAAACTATGTTATATGTCTTACTTTTGATGGATATTTCGTGTTATTTCACTTTCGATAAATTTAAAATATGACTTTTTCGTAGATTTAGCATTTGATGAAGTTGCTATTACTGGTTTTTGTATGTATTTGACTGTCTTTGTTCTTTTGGATTCGTCATGATCGACCGTGTGATTCAATTTTTCTTGATATATTTTTCAAACTTAGTAGTAATAAGAATTGTGTATATTAATGCACAACACAATTACGAGTTTGATGTGTTTTGTTTAATAGAAGTAGTAATATTACTTATATTACTTGGAAAGTAAAATTTTAATTGACCAATTTATTACAAAATGCTACAGTGCGGGTCGGGTTTAGGTCGGGTCGGGGCAGTGTCGGGTCGGGTCGGGGTCTCCCCGGTCCCACCCATATTTTTTTTATTAATATTTTGTTTTAGTGACGGATATTCCGTCGGTAATATTCCATCGGTATTCCATCAATATATGAATTTGCGAAATTAATTTATTGAAAATTAATTCAATCGGGATTCCGTCGGTATTATTACCGACGGAAATTCTGATGGGAAATCCGACGGTAGTGCCGACGGAAATGGTGACCGATTATCCGACGGCATTGCCGACGGCAGTGACGACGGAATATCCGTCGGAAATACCGACGGAATTTAATTTCTTTTATAATTATTTTAATTAATTAATTAATTTCCGACGGAATTCCGTCGGAATTACCGACGGAATGTTGACCCGGGTTGTTAAACGGGTTATCCGGATTACCGACGGACATTCCGTCGGAAATAGTGACTGAAATATTCCGTCGTTATTACCGACGGAATTCAAAAATCCGTCGGCAAAAAATGCCGACGCCGACAAAGGAGACGGACAACTTTCCGTCGGTAACCTCGGCGGGCGACGGATATTCCGTCGGTAAATCCGTCTCTAAAACGCGTTTTTTTTGTACTGTATATGAAACATTGAAATATATATATAATAAAAAGGATGGGGATCATTCAATCGATTGAACCGAAATCGGTGTCCCGTCCAGTTTGGTTGTCGATCCAATTATGAAAACACTGATTGAAATGCAAGTAATGTTTCTAGCCATGATTTCATGTTAATTGATATGAAACTTATGCTAATTAAATACAATTTGTTAAGGGAAAAAATTGTGTATGAACCTAGTTCATGAATTTGAACTCGCCTGATTGACCCGAACTGATCAAATTCGGATCCTTTATATGCTATTTTTTAAATTCAATTTTCTAGTGTGTAAATTTCCAATTCTTTCCTCAAAGCCAAGTAAATAACAGGAAAAGTAATTAAATTAAACCACCATATTTTAATGAGTCAATATCATGAATCGTTATGTAACTTAGACCATGTCCAGTTTTATCATGTAGGAGTATGATTTTAATTTTACAAATTTTGATATTTTGGTATCAGTTTTGGTCCTTTTAAACCAAAATTTTGGGGAAAAAACAGACATGACTAAAATTGGACACAAAATTGGCAAAAATATTACACCAAAATGATCAGTTGAAAAAACGTATGACATACAGGACCAAAATTGACACAAAAATTATCACAATTAATGAAAAGTACTAAAACATGTACACATCTATAATTAAATACAGTCTAAGTTATGGGATGATTCTTTATGTTAATTAACTCTATTTAAATTAATGGGATTAAACATTAGAAATGTATATTATAATATTCTCTTTCGTTTTTTTTTTATCAACATATATACATCATCTGTATCGTTGTTTGTTACTATAATATACTCCCTCCGTCCATGAAAAGTAGTTCATTAGCCTTATATTCTTTGTCCACCAAATGTAGTCTCATACACTTTATGAAAACTATCACCCTTCAATCATCACTTAATTACTCAATTTGCCATCAACTTTATTCACAAACAATATATCACTTTATTCACAATGGACCCCACAATACTCTTACTTTATCTACTTTACCTACCTTTTTCTTAAAACCTGTGCCCACTCTCCATGGGACTACTTTTGGTGGATGGAGGGAGTATATAAATAAATATATTGTATAATTATAAGAAGAAAAAAATTGTACGCAATATATAGATCTATCGAATATTGTATATTTAACATTTATTATCGGATTACACAAACGTAATATTGGAAAATATTACATGCTGTTTACATATATATGAAAGAAACATGTATTCTCTTTTATTATGGCATAGCATGCATAAATAAGTTAACTCCAATATTATTATTCCAAGTATATATCCACGCATGCACCAAATTACCCCGGGGAATAAATTAAGGTGTAGGTGCGGCGGTGGGAGGCAATTGTGGTAGCGGCGGCGAAAGTGTCGGGGAAGACGAGGGAGTAATGGCTGGTGGCGGAAAAAGTGTCGGGGAAGACGAGGGAGTAATGGCTGGTGGTGGAAAAAATGTAGGGGAAGAAGAGGGAGTAATGGCTGGCGGCGGAAAAAGTGTCGGGGATGGCGAGTGAGGCGGCTGCGGAATAATGACAGGCGAAAATGGGAAGGGGAAAAAGGGAAACCCAAATTGATCAGTGTGTAAGAGATGGCGAGAAGCAGCATCGCATGTGCATGTCATCATGATAATGGCCATCATAAGAATCATTATCCATGAACTGGAAATTCTTACCCCCATGATATATCTTATACTATATGTAATACTTCGAGATATATGATATTGGTAATGGATAAAGGATTAATTGGGGTATTTATAGATCGAGGAGTATATATCAATGGATTCAAAGATTTTAATGAGAATAGGACCAATTTGATATAATATCACAAATGGTCCTGTAACTTCCTTCTTGCATCCCTTATAACAGTTCATGCTCCTTAAGAGTTATCGACTACTACTTGCGACACCAAACCTTAAGGAATCAATTTACTCGTTTCGCTCCATATATGGAATCGTAAGAGTATTGATAAAGATAGCGTTTCCACAAGCCTGTAACTACCACCAAAAAGACTAAAAGTGACGGACGCACATAGGGGCTAGGAGGGCCACTGGACCCCCACTTATTTTGTAATTTTTTCGAGGGTATTTTAGTAATTTTACACACATATATATATATATATATATTTAAATATAATATTATACTCCATCAATCCAATTTTATAATTTTCACTTTTTTTTTTGGTTGTTCAATTTTAAAATTAGTACTTCTCTGTCCACCAAAAGTACCTCAAATAGGGTTGTTGTGAGGTAAAATTAAAGTGATTATTTTCATAAAAAAAAATGTAAATACTTTTGGTGGACTGACAAATAAGGAAAGTGAGTATATTGATGGACGGAGAGAGAGTATATAAGATCATGATCATGAAAGTACTTATATTGTTTCCTTTTTATACCTTTTAATTTTTTTAAAAAAAATAGAATAACCCCTTGCAAAACGAAAAATAAAATAAAAAATTGATTATTAATTATTTCTTAGTTTTTGATATTACTTCTTTAACAATTTTAAAATTGTTTCATCAAGCCGAAACAATCGAATCTTCCTCTGAAACCTAACAAAAGTGTGTTTGTTTCTTTTTACACAAGTTTTAAGAAATATTGTTTGTTTATGAATAAAGTTGATTATGTGGACGAATGAAATTTTGTTACGTCGAGTTACATTTATTTTTATCAATTACATTTTTATAGTAATGTTAATCGGGCCCCCCAATACGCAAAGTCTGGCTCCGTCACGTCTAAAACCAATTAAAATACCACAATAGAGAATCGTAGAGAAAAGAGAAATAAAAGACTTGGCGTCAATGAGATTTTGGTTTGGACCAAGCGCCGCGAAAGCGTACGTACTAGCTAGGTGTAAGTGTAACAATTATTAATTATTGATTAAGAAGGGCATATTAATTTTCTATATTTCCCCACAACTCATGAATAGGGGACACACCTCCTTTTTCAACTCAAGAAAAAACATACATACGCAATTAAACACTATAATAACAATATTGATATATAAATGTAAGACGAAATTAATGGGAGCGGGTTATTATTTCCTGTTTACTCGAGATTTAAAACTGCATGCATTAAAATTTAATACTCCTCATGAATTTCATTGTTGGGTCCATACATAATCAATTCTTATTAAAATCAATAAATATATTTTAGTTAGGAGAAAAAAATTATTTACGTCCCGTAACTTTTATCTTTTTTGAAAAAGGTCCCAAAAAAGTTAAAATTTTAATTTACGTCCCATAACTTTTTCAATTGCTTAATTTACATCCAATTTTTGTTAAAAATCCCCAAATTTATGTAATGGGACGTAAATTGAGCAATTGAAGAAGTTATGGGACGTAAATTAAATTTTTAATTAAAATGGGACGTTATGCGAAAAAGATAATTATATTCAACAAATGTGTACAATTCACTATAAAATTAATGTAGTTTATGTTATACAATCAAATAAAAAAATAATTCATTTATTCATAAATTAATTATTCATAAATTAACTTATTTTAATATAAAAAATAATTTATTTATTCATAAAGTAATTAATTATTATAAAAATCAATTAACTTACCTAATTTATTATTAGAAAAATTATTAACTTACCTAATTAGAAAAAAATTATAATTACAATATAAGTATTATAAAATTATTTATTTTAAAGTAATCAAATAAATATAAGAAATAATCTAAGTATTACACAAACTAGGTGAGAAAATTTCATTTTACGTCCTGTAATTTAGGCCTAATCCAATTTATATCCTTTAAGTTTTTACTTTTTCGATTTACGTCCTTTTTGGTCCAATTAACGTCCTTTCCGCCGAAATTTTTTAAAACTCACCGGAATGTGAGGAATAAATTGGGATTTCGGCCAAATAGTCCAATTTACGTCCTTTAAGTTTGAAAATTAAAATTTAATAATTAATTTTTTCTAAAAATCCCATTAAAGATTTAAAAATATCATTAAAAAACCAAAAACCTCCTAAAAATTAAAAAATATAAAATGTGTAAAATAAAATTCAAAATATATCACTAAAATTCGAAAAATATCATTACAAATTATAAAATGTATAAAATAAAATAAAAAATCTAAAATTTTGAAAGTATGAAAAATAAAAAATTCTACAAATCAAAGAATGGAAAATGTGTAATTTAAAAATTCAGAAATTCAAATCTCATTAAAAAATTTAAAAACTCTAAATATCTCATTAATTTATTAAAAATGTGTAGATTAAAAATTACCAATTCAAAAAATCTAATAAGACTAATAAAAAATATTAACATTTCATTAAAAATCAGACTTGATTCATACTCGTCTGCCATTAAAGTTTTGCTCGAACTCCTAAAATATTTGGGTCTCACGAGATTTTCTAACTCACCGTCGAGGTTGAGTGGAAATTCCACACCTTAATCGATTTTGAAATCGTCCCAAATTCATTTTCACGATATTTTTTAAATTGTGGAATTTTTTTTAAACATTTTTAAAATTTTAATTTATAGATTTTTTTATTTTTATGAGTTTTTAGAAAAGAAAAAATTAAATTTACACATTTTCAGATTTTTTAAGTTGTAGAATTTATAATTTTTTTAGATTTTTATATTTATTTTACACAATTTATAAGTTTTTAATGAGATTTTTTAATTTTAATGATATTTTCTAAATTTTTTAATTATTAATTTATAATTTTCAAACATAAAGGATGTAAATTGAACTATTTGACAGGATTTCCAATTTTCCGGTGGAAAGGACGTAAATTGGACCGAAAAGGATGTAAATTGGACACCCTAGGACGTAAATTGAAAATGTGAAAACTTAAAGGATATATTCTGGATTAGACATAAGTTACAGGATGTAAAATGAAATTTTCTCCAAACTAGGTCCTCATATTTTTGTACGAACTAATATCAAATTAAAATTTATATAATAAAAATGAAAAACAAAAAAAAATTAACAAATTGTTAAAAAATATATTGTTCATCATCATCTTTCAATTACCGTGGGTAAGGGGTGAGAATTTTGGATATATTTGAATATTTTTTTATTTATTTGGGAATTTTAAATATTTATGGATTTTTGTATTTATTTAAAATATTAAAATAATTGTTAAGTTTTAATAAGAGTCTTTGACCATTTTAATAAAAAAAATTATTTGGGATTTTTATTATTTTAAAGATAAAAATTATATTTATTTGAGTATGTTAATTGATTTTTTAATTTTTTTTTTGATAATATGTTTTTTTTTGATATTATGAAAAATTATTTACTTATTTAAATATTATTCTAAATTTATTTTCATATATTTTAAAATATTATTTAGTATTTTATTTAATATTCATAATTTATTTTATAATACTTATATTGTAATTATAATTTTTTTCTAATTATGTAAGTTAATAATTTTCCTAATAATGAATTAGGTAAATTAATTGATTTTTATAATAATTAATTAATTTGTGAATTTATAAATTATTTTTTATTTGATTGTATAACATAAACTACATTAATTTTATAGTGAATTGTACACATTTGTTGAATATTTTTATCTTTTTCGTATAACGTCCCATTTTAATTAAAAATTTAATTTACATCCCATAACTTTTTCAATTGCTCAATTTACGTCCCATTTATATAAATTTGGGGATTTCTAGTGAAAATTGGACGCAAATTAAGCAATTGAAAAAGTTATGGGACGTAAATTAAAATTTTAACTATTTTGGGACGTTTTTCAAAAAAGGTAAAAGTGACGGGACGTAAATAGATTTTTTCTCTTTTAGTTAGTATTAAGCACTATCGAATACAAGAAGATTTCGCTTGTACATTTGCTCTATAATTTAGTTCATTTTATTTGTAAATTCCGTCAAGTTTTTTTTTTTTCAGAGGCATCGAGTTGAGTTTTGGGGGTGTATTTTGAAAGATTTGCTATAAACATAATCTGATATTTATATTTATAAGAGGGGGATGGGGACGTGACCATATTTGTAATTACATGTGGCGTCCAGTCACCAAATTTGCAGAAAGCCCCAATTTTAAACACACGTTCGGGCCGCGCGTGTCAATTGACCTTAGAACGTAAATTGGACACCTTAAAACGTATTTTGAAAAAGTGAAAAAAACTTAAAAGGATTTAAAATGGAATTGATCTAAGTTACAGAACGTATTTTAAAATTTTTTAAAATGTAAATTGGAAATTTTAGGATGTATTTTGAAAAAGTGAAAACTTAAAGGATTAAAATGGAATCGGCCTAAGTTAGATGACGTATTTTAAAATTTCCCCCCAAAAAGACAAACCAATGAAAATATATATCACAATAAGCATGGTGAATTGAATGTCACGTCTAGAGAACCGTAGAGAAGAGAGAAATAATTAAAAGACTTGGCATCAATGAGATTTTGGTGTGGACCAAGCGCCGCAAATTAAACCGTACTAGCTAGGTGTAATTAGTGTAACTCTTATTATTGATTAAATTAGAGCTAGGGCTTTAATTAATTAATTTTCTATATTTCCCCACAACTCTCATGTATAGGGGACACCCCTCCTTTTGCAACTCAAGAAATTAAAACACATACATACGCAATTAAACACTACAAGGGTACGTAGTTGCAACCCCAGATAATAACAATGATATATAAATGTAAGACGAAATTAATGTGAGCGGGTTATTATTTCCCATTCACTCGATATTTAAAACTGCATGCATGCATTAAGATGAGTTATAATAACAATATTGTTGGGTCCATATATATATAATCAAAATCAATAAACATATTTTATTTATTATTCAGCAATACCAACATTCAAAATTTTCAAACAATTATTAATTTTTTGAAGCTAAAATATAATAGGTACAAGAAAATGTATACATGCATGCATTATATTCGATTCATTAATCCTCCAGGCTCCAACTCTCCTCGTATAAATATCCTGAATCCGATCCATTGAATTACATAAGAAAGAAAAAAAATAGATTTTTTTTCAATCTTCATCCCTCAATTACAACAATATTAATCAAATTTAAACAAGCATTATATTGTTGAGAATGGATAGAAGCATTTTCATGAAATCATGGTTTGTGGTGATGGCCATCATCGTCATCACAACCAACAATGCAAAATGTGCAGATGCTGCACGTAATCTCTTAGACGATCCTCGAGGCTCCAAAATTTTCTTCTTTTCGCCACTTCCTTCTTTGCCCTTCCCTAGTTTTCCCCCTTTCCCCAATTTGCCCACCTTACCTAACTTCCCCCCCTTACCAAACTTGCCCGCCTTCCCTCCACTTCCAAGCTTGCCCCACTTACCTAACTTGATCCCCAAGGCGCCTGTTGGCGCGCCCCCCTCCTCCGGCTTCCATTTACCCTCTTTCCCTAATATTTTCGCACCCCCATCACCACCAAGTTCATCTTTTGTTGACGTTTCAAAAACTATTTCTATTTCTCCCTCCGCTGCACCATCGTCCATCTAAGTTCGATCCATAATAATGAGGAATATGTTGTGTCACTACGCAGAGAATAAATATACAAGTTTGTTACTGGAATGGATCTTTCCCTAATTTCCTTTATCATATGTAAAGAATAATGATGCTCAAATAATGCATGTGCGCTTTCTTCCATATATTTGCATATTTTCTCAAGTACTTGAATTAATATATCGATTTGCATATTTACTCTTTTTCAGTAAGTCTTTTAATTATCATCTACTTACTTTATTTTAATGTTACATTGGGATATATATAAACTAATGACATAATATCCAAGCCATCCTGTAATTTTGGCCGTGCCAATTTTAGTTATTTATATTTTTTACTTTTCAATTTTAATCTTTTGGTGTCGAATTTGGTCTAGAAGGACCACAATTGTAAAACGTAAAATCATACACGACTAAAATTTGACACCGAAAAACACCAAAAATGATAAGTTAATGAAATAAAACACTAAAATTGGACACGATCCAAGTTACATAACGATTCTTAATATTAAGATTAAGCTCGACGCGTGCATACATACGAGCACAATAGGGATTCAAATACTTGAAAATTTTAAGTAGATAATCGAGTGTTTCTTGCTTTAAATGCTTCATTGCTTGAAAGCTTGTGTTCATTGGAATTTCAACTGGTTAAACTTTTTTTGTAAATTGGTATGGGGTGCAACCGTGCAAGGTCTTTCTATTCATTGATGGAGATTTGAATATATCCTATTGAGCGATAATTTAAATTAATCATCCTAATCTATTTTAGGTAGGTACCGGCTCTATAATCTTGGGTGTCAAATATTTTTTTGCTCCCCTAACTTATCTACTCGATCATCATTTTTTTATCCCAAAATTTGAAAGATTTCATAAATATATACTCCTAAATTTATAAATATATATTAGAAAATTTTAATTTTTTTAAATAATTTAAAATTTTCTAAAAGAAAATTATTTCAGTAAAAGTAACTTGAATTTTTTTTTTCCAAATTATATGAATTTCAGCCAAAACTCGTTATCTTTCTTCGTTGTGGGCAAGTTAATTACAAGGATAAATGAGTCTTTTTATTGAAGATTGTGGTAGAAATAAATGAAATTAGGGTGGACAGTTAATGTCATTTAGAGAAAATAAAGAGGGCATTTTTTTTTCTAAATTTACTTTACTCTTTATAGGGGCCACACTTCGTTTTGCAAATCAAGAGAAAACACGCATAAGTAATTAAATTGTCATAAATCGTTGCAATTAAACCTTTCAAAGTCAAGGCTATTTAATTATTTCTAGAGAAAAAGCCATTTAAAATATATACATAAAAAAACGTTTTTATTGTATTTAAAATAACAATATAATATCTTTAAAATATTTAACTAATAGTTCACTACAAGAATTCATGTAACTAAAAATATTACTTATTTTGTACCATTATTAATTAAACATTATCACTACAAAAAACGCGGAGTTTGCCGACGGAAGACTACCGACGGAATCCATTCCGTCGGCCGCCCCGACGGATCGCCGATGAAATATTCGAATCGACTGACTCCCGACGGAATCCAAGATCCGTCGGGACCGTCCGACGGACTTCCCGACGGAATTCAGTTCCGCGGCCAAACGGTGTCGTTTAGCCTTGCTTCCCGACGGATTTTTTCCGTCGGTCGTTTCAAATTTCGACTGCCGACGGAAAATATCCGTCGGTAGCCGACCCGCTTTGACTGGCATTAATATTCGCGTGCTACCGACGGAAATATCCGTCGGTAGCCACAATTTTTTTTTATAAGAACTGCCGAAGGGGAGGCGGTTCTTCTTCCCCATAAGGAAAAAAAAAATTTAGCTTTCGTTCCCCTCTCCCTGTTCGTCTCCTGTTCTCTCCTCGTGGATTGGATTTTCTTGTGCGTGGTGCGTGGATTGATCGACAAAGGGCATAACGATTATCTACTCCAATTTTCTTCAATTTAAACGGTACGTTTTATAAATTCTTAATTAATTTTAATTAAGTTATATTGTATTATAAATTGCATGTTAATTATTATAAAATTTCATGTACGTAGTTGAGGAATATATATGTATAATTAGTTCAAATATATGTTAGTATGTGGATTATATATTTTTTATTGGTTAATTGTAATTAATTAATGTATGTTAGTTCAAATATATAATGTAGTTCTTGTTAGTTCGTTTTGATAATTAAACTAGGTTATTATTGTTGATTAAATTAGTAATTATTCTTATAATTAAACTAGGTTATTATTGTTGATTAAATTAGTAATTATTCTTATAATTAAACTAGGTTATTATTGTTGATTAAATTAGTAATTATTCTTATAAGTAGGGGTGTTGTACGGTTTGATTAATATAGTAATTATTGTTATTGTTTAAATTAAGTCATTATTAATTAATTTGGTAAATTATTGATTTCATTAGTAACGTGATTTTGTTATTGATTAAATTAGGAAATTATTGACTTAAATTACTAAAATATTATTAATTAAAATAGAAAATTATTGATTTCATTACTATATTAATTATTGATTAATTTATTATACTTTTAAATTTTATTAAAATAGATGAGTCAAGATGCTAGTGGGGCCTCAGGATCTCGACGTAGGAGAGGCTCACTTAGGTCTGTTGAGCCTGCTACGTTGACGTCGTCGTCATCCGTTCCACAGCATTCGCCGCCGTCATCTCAGTCGTCGGCAGCTCGTCGACATCCCACGCGGGCCCGAGAAACTAGACTGAGAATATGGATTGATGTTGTACAGTAAGTAATTAATTAAATAATTTTAAGGTTTAACAATATTTAATAGCATCAATTTTTGTATGTTTTTTAATTTATAATGTGTTTGTTTCTTAATATATAATGTCACAGCTTACTTCCTGGTAATGAGATATCGAAGATTTGCACTGATGTGATTACTAAGTGCAAGGTTGTTGCGAATGCCTACTCTTGGCTGAAGGTGCCGCAGACGAAAAAGGATGAATACTGGGAGGAATTCCAGGTATTTGAGTGCATTCAATTAAATATTAATAAACAATTTATTATATATATTATTTGATAAATATGCTAATCGAATATGTGCAGAAACATGTTTATTGGCATAGGGAGTTTTTTTCGGACAACGATATCCACAGGCACTGGCAATCTTCATGTCAGTCTAGGTATAATGAGATAATGTACACCTGGAGGAATGCTTGGCGTAGTCGTGGTGCAGACGTTGGGGGAGGACAAAAATGGAGTCGACGTGTGGAACACGTTGACCACGTATTGGAGTAGCCCGGAGTACATGCGGAAGTGTGCAACTGCTCGAGCCAACCGTAGAAGTGATGGGGGAGATGGGATGTCAAGGCATCGGGGGGGGGGGGGCGATCCGCGTATGAACATTCAATTGCTCTAGTAAGTGTTCACTAAATTTATTTCAATTATTTATATTATATTATATAAAATAATTTGTATATGCTCATTTGGTACGAAATAGGAGCGGGAACTTGGGCGTGAACCCACACACGTGGATCGGTTGAACGTTCTTCATCCGTTTGATACTGATTCGCAGACGTCCACATATGGACGCACTACCCAACTTCACGTAAGTTTAATTAAATTGTGATGTTTTTTTAATATTTAATTAATTAAATGTATTGAACTATGTATTAATTTAATTTTTTTGTAATTATGTAGTTGGATGTGAACCGGAGGATTGAAGAGGAGACGACACAGGCTTCTGCTGAAGCCGGGCCCAGCGCTCCCTCTCCGCCTGATCTTAACCGGATTTACCTGGACGTTGCCCCGGCTGATCGAGGACGGGTCCTTGGCCTTGGCCGGATGAGCCGCTCAGTGAGAGCTGCGTCGTCCAGTTCGTCCCAGCGTGCATCGCAGGCCTCTGTATCCTCCACTGCTGTTCCGGACCCGAACGTAGTACACATGATGAACCACTACTTCCGACAGCTAACTGACACTATGGGTCGATCGTTGGGGATGTCTTCTGAACAAATAAATACATGCTTTGAACAGGCGATGAGCGTTCCCCCTCCGCCTTTCGATGCTCCAGTTGGTCCATTTCCCCCTCCGCATTTCGATGCTCCGGTTGGTTCAGTTCCCCCTTTCAATGCTCCAGATCCAAATCCAGATGCACCCGTAGACGACGACTTGGATTTCATTGGTGGTGATGAGTTTTTTGATTAGTATAATGGTTGATGTTTGAACTATTTATTTTTCTGTCGAACTATTTAATTTTATGTCGAACTATTTAATTTTCTGTCGAACTATTTATTTTTTCTGTCAAACTATTTAATTTTCTGTTGGACATATTTATTTCGGTTGATGCTTGTTTGTCAATGGATTGTTTATTTATGTTATTGTTTTTAATTTATACATAATACATAATTTTTCGTTAGATTTTGGTATAAAGTAAAGAATTTTTTATTTTTTTTCGATTTTGATTTTATCCCGCCAATATTACCGACGGAAATAAACATTCTGTCGGAAATTAAGTCTACCGATGAAATTTTGGGCGGCACCCTACCGACGGAATTTCAGAATCCGTCGGTAGATTCAAAATGTACGCACCGACGGAATTTCAAAATCCGTCGGTAGCGCGTAATATTTACAGAAACCTTTTTCCCCTTTCTCACTCAGTCGAAAAAAATTGTGGAAATTGTATGAGAGCAAGCAAATTTCGGTACGTTTTTCTTTTTTACTTGGTTAAATTTTATAGTTTAGTTGTGTATTTTATATGGTTATAGTTTAATTAGTTGTGCATTTTATATATTTGTAGTTTAGTTGTGTATTTTAATTATATTGTTTGTAGTTTAATTAGTTGTGCATTTTTTTATATGTTTGTAAGAATTTTATGTTAAATGTTTAACAGATGGAATTGCCGGATCGTCGATGGATGTATGAAACTCCTAGGTTCATTTTAGGAAATGTGAATAGTGAATTTTACAATGAACTTGTGTCATTTGTTGAATTTGCAAAGCTCCACCCACATTACATGCATGGGGATTGTATCAAGTGTCCGTGTAATGCCAAAAAATGTCAGAATAAAATATTTAAGTCGATTGATGAGGTTTTGGTACATGTTCTGAAGAATGGTTTCACTGTTAATTATTATAATTGGACATTTCACGGCGAAGTACGTTGGCCTTATAACTTTGATCAAGTTTTATACTATTACACTACTGGTATCTATGAAAGACAAATATATGGTAATCAAGCCGGCACGAGTAATGAACAACAATTTGGTGGGGAACAACAGTTTGGTGGGGAACAACGGTTTGGTGGGGAAGAACAACTTGGGGAGGGAGAACCCAATATGTATCAAACAATGATAATGGAAGCCGGTTTTTCAAATGTAGAAGAGGAGCCGACGGATGAAGCATTTCAGTTTTATGAAATGCTCAAATTTCTCGATCAAGATTTGTATCCGGGTTGTGATTCACACTCTCAACTGTCATTTAATGCCCGACTTATGGCTATCAAGACCGAGAACAAGCTTTCTAACAGGGCATATGAGCAAATTACACAATTATGGAGTGAGATCTGCCCTCCTGAGAATAAGGTGCCTACAACGTATCATCAAAGCAAGCAAATGCTGAAAAATATGGGATTGCCGGTTGAGAAGATTGATTGTTGTATAAACGGTTGCATGTTATATTGGGGTGATGAAGATAGCAATCTGAAAATGTGTAGGATGTGTGGTCATCCTCGTTACAAAGAGCCACGTCGGAAGGGGCCCGCTGGTCAATCGAAGTCGTCGAAGAAGAAAGTGGCACACAAGAAGATGTATTATCTTCCAATCATTCCTCGTTTAATGAGATTGTATCAATCTACTGCCACAGCACAACACATGACGTGGCATGCAACAGATTCGTCTTCGACCGAGTCTAGGGAGATGTGACATCCGGCGGACTCGGAGGCCTGGAAACATCTTGACAACGTGTATCCCAATTTTTCTTCTGAACCGAGGAATGTGAGGCTAGGTTTGTGTACTGATGGTTTTGCACCGTTTGGGAGCTTTGGAAAGCAGTATTCGTTGTGGCCGGTGATTCTGACTCCGTATAATCTTCCTCCATGGATGTGCTTGAAACCTCAAACAATGTTTCTAACTGTATTGGTGCCAGGTCCGTCGAATCCAAAGGATAAACTTGACGTTTATCTCCAGCCTCTTATAAAAGACTTGATCTTTTTATGGAAAAGTGGTGTCCAAACGTATGATGTGTTCAGAAAACAGAATTTCACGATGCGTGCTGCTGTATTGTGGACCATTAGCGACTTTCCTGCATATTCTATGTTGTCTGGGTGGAAAACGGTTGGGTTTCAAGCATGTCCGTATTGTATGGATTTTTCTAAAGCTTTCAGTCTTGAGAAGAGTAGGAAAGTTACATGGTTCGATAATCACCGAAAGTTCTTACCTCGAGATCATCCATTTAGAAGGAATAAGAACAACTTCTTGAAGAACAGAACAGTTACACACAATCGACCGCCCCTTCGAAACGGTATTTTAATTATACAATTATTTGATCTAGTATAATGTTATACGTATATGTTTTATTAATTTCTTCTAGTATAATGTTACCGTACAGGACAAACGTTGTTACATGAGATTCAGTGGACGGGTTTGAAAAAATCTACTGAGGAAAATGCAGCTGAACACAACGGTCGAATCCCATGTGGATGGAATAGAAAGAGTATTTTTTGGGATTTGCCATACTGGAGTTCACTATTGATCCGACACAATTTGGACGTGATGCACATTGAGAAGAATGTGTTTGATAATGTGTTCCACACAATGATGAACACAAAAGGCAAGACGAAAGATACTCCAAAGTCCCGGGAAGAGTTGAACATTTATTGTCGTCGTGAAGAGTTGAAAATGGATCCCAGTACAGGTAAATATCTGAAGGCTTGCTACATACTGGATAAGCCACAGAAACAACAACTGTGTTGTTGGATTCACGAGTTGAATTTTCTAGACAACTACGTGTCAAACTTGAGTCGATGCGCAGACATAAACAGGGGTAAGGTTTCAGGGATGAAGAGACACGATTGTCATGTTTTTATGCAGCGCTTGATACCGATTGCGTTCCGAGACGTTGTTCCTCTCAATGTGTGGAGGGCTATCACTGAATTAAGTCTTTTTTTTTTAGAGATTTAACATCTTCAACGATCAAGATCGATGATATGATTCGTTTGGAGCAAGACATTCCAGTGATTTTGTATAAGTTGGAACAAATTTTTCCACCTAGCTTCTTCAACTCCATGGAACACTTACCCGTTCATTTAGCGTATGAAGCCAGAATTTGTGGTCCAGTGCAGTACAGGTGGATGTACCCATTTGAAAGGTAAACTCTTACATTTTTCATTTTTTTATATATACTACATGCATGTTCACTGAATTAAAATATATGTTTTTTATTATAAATCAGATATCTCCACAACTTGAAACGCAATGCTAAACAAAAGGCAAATGTGGAAGCATCGATTGTTAATGCATATTTGAATGAAGAGGTTGGCATGTTTTGTTCTTATTATTTTGAAGACCATGTCAACACTCGGTTGAGAAGTGAACCACGTAACTACGGTGGTAGAGATACATACAATATCGGTGAAGAGGTCGATGGAATGCTGTCTATATTCAAGTCTAAGGGACGACCAATAGGAAAATTCACAGAACGAGAGTGGGAGTCGAACAGAGAGGCAGAAATAGCACAAACGTATGTGTTATTGAATTGTGATGAAGTTCAGCCTTACATTGAGTAAGTATTTCATATTTTTATCATTACTTCATTTATGTAATTAATTTAATATTAATTGTGATTGGATGTTGTGAATTAGGATGTATACTCAAGAACTAAGACGAACAGAACAAAACATCTCAGATACAGATATAGATGCTCGTCTTCAACGTGATTTTGCCCGATGGTTCCAACGTTGTGTGAGTACCATTTCCTTAAATTTTACGAAAATAAATATGATTCATAATTAATGTTAATTATTTGAACTGTATAGGGACGGTCAAACGATTTTGAGAATCGATTCTTAAAGGATCTCAGCAAAGGACCACTACGTCGTGTAAAGACTTACAACGGTTATATTGTGAAGGGCTACACATTTCATACATCCGAGTATGCATCAAGAAAAGCGACTACCAACAGTGGTGTTTGCATTAGCAGTGCAAACTACAATGCAGATGCAAGTGACTACTATGGGGTGTTGCACGAAGTCGTTGAAGTAGAATATCTGGGATATCCAGCAAAGACTGTAGTGTTGTTCAAGTGTCATTGGTTTGATTCAGGCCCTTCAGGAACAAGGATTCATCCGGAGTACAAACTCGTCGATGTTAATCCGAAAAGGAGCTATATCGGGAATGATCCATTTGTATTTTCCCATCAAGTATCTCAAGTATACTACTGCAAGTATCCAGTACGATCACGTAGTAAAATTGAATGGCACGCTGTTTGCAAAGTAAAGGCAAGATCAATGGTAGAAGTCCCTTCAAAGGACAGGAGTGATGAAGATGATTCTCCGTTTCAAACGGAACAAATAGAGGCTAGAATTGAAGTCTTTACGGGAGATTTGAATATCCACGTAGACTTGACGGGTGAAAATTCACAATTGATCGAAATTGAAAACGATAATGGAAATGAGGAAGATGATGAAAATGAAGAGGAAGAGGAGGAGGAGGAGGAGGATGATGATGAAGAGGAGGAAGATGAGACAAATAATCAAAATGTAGATGAAGAGGAAGAAGATGAATAATAAATTATATAATGTAAGCTAATTATTTTATTAGATGTACAATTTAAAAATATTTATTTATCATTAAGTTACAACTAAAAATTGTGAAAAGAAATTAATTTTTTGAAATTTCTTAAAATATAATTAGCAAAAAAATGAATATTTTAGTATTTAAAAATATATAAATTATAGATTACAAATTTAATTATTTAATTTATGTGAATGAAATTAATTTTTTGAAATTTTTTAAAAAATAATTAGCAAAAAAATGATTTTTTTACTAAAAAAATATTAGTATTTTAGTTAAAATATGAATATTTTAGTATTTTAAAATATATAAATTATAAAAATATAAATTATAGGTTTCAAATTTAATTATTTGATATATATGAAAGAAATTAATTTTGTGAATTTAAAAAAAAAATGGGCCGAAAATGAGTACATATACAATTAATATTACAATTACGAACAAGTAACACACCTGTCCGAGTGGTAGGCGCCCCTCACTAGGCGCCCACACACCCGGGTTCGATTCCTAGCAAGGCCAGAATAAATGGTGGCCTTAAATAAAATCGAGTGGTAGGCGCCCCTCACTAGGCGCCCACACACTCGGGGTAGGGCCGGGTCCGATCCACGCCAGTTATTTTTTTTTGGGTTGACTTACCGACGGAATTTTCCGTCGGTACTACCGACGGAACCCCCGACGGGCACCGACTGAATATAATTCCGAATTTAAAAAATATAAAATCGAGTTCCGTCGGCAGATCCGTCGGAAGGTACCGACGGAATTCCCGACATAAGCCGACGTATATATTTTTGTTAAAAAAAATTCTAAAATAAATTTTCGTCGGTAAGTCTGTCGGTACTACCGACAGAAATCAGACCCGGTTTCAAAACGGGTCATTCGGTCTACCGACGGAATGAGATCCGTTGGCAGACTCGACTGATTTATTCCGTCGGGACTACCGACGAAAAAAAAAATTCCGTCGGTAAACCGGGCCGACGAGACTAGAGCCGACTGAATTATTCCGTCGGTAGTTCCGTCGGAAACCACGCCTACCGACCACAATTCCGTTGGTAAATCCGTCGGCAAACCGCGCGTTTTTTTGTAGTGTATTGTTTGCACGAGTTTTAATGTAAAAGTTATTTATTAGTATTAAAGGTGACAACGTTACTTTAGGAGGAATAATATGGATAGTTCAACTTTATTGGAGAGTAGTTACTTTTTAGGAGGAATAATATGGATAGTTCAACTTTATTGGAGAGTAGTTACTTTTTAGGAGGAATAATATGGATAGTTCAACTTTATTGGAGAGTAATTTTTTGTTTGTGTGTAAAAAATAATATTTGAGGGAGATTTTTAAAGGTGTAAGGAGTACGTGATAAATGTTGAAATAATAATGAGACAAAAGTTATTGACAAATATTTAAATAATAATGGGACGGAGAAAGTATCATTCATTCGTTATGTTTTTGCAGCGAATTAAGGTGTTAATATTGCCACAAATTGTTGCAGCAAAAATATGAATATAATTTCTTCCCATTATTCTGGGACGAAGTAATTTTTTGATGAAATTATTACATAATCAATTGATTCGAGTACATACAATTTACGGAGTACATGATAATATATACTCCTAAAAAGTTTAATTAAATTATAAATTTATCCCTCTATCCCTAAAAAGTTTGTGTTACTTTTTGGACACGAAGTTTAAAAAAAATATAATGATCAGAGAGTTGAAAGGTAATTTTATATTTTTATTTATAAAATAAATAAAGTAGTTGAATTGAGCGTATATTTGATGGGCCTCAAAAGTAACAACATGAAGGGTAATCATATGTATAAGGTAAATGTGTGGATTGTGATGATTGTTTTATTTAGGGGTATACAAACTTTTGAGAGATAAACTAAAAATAAAAGTGTGAAAACTTTTGAGGAGGAACGGAGTGAGCAATAAATATATTATAATTATTAATATTCAGGAATACCAATTTTCAAACATTAAGTATGTTTGATAGAAGCCAATTTAGTCTCATAACTTTCTACATTTTTTTAAATGATCCTAAAAAAGTTAAACGTACCAATTTAGTCCCATTTTTTTATAATTTGTTATGTTTTGGTCCCAAAAAATTAAATGTACCAGTTTAGTTCCATGTTTTTGCAATTTTTTGGTTTTGTTCCCAAAAATGTTAAGTGTATAGAATTGTGAAAAAAATTGAACTAAATTGATAGATTTAACCTTTTTGGAACCATTTCAAAAAAAGTTGAAAGTTATGTAACTAAATTGAGTTATATCCATATGTTTGCAGGTAAAATAGGTACAAGAAAATGTATACATGCATTTGATTCAACTCTCCAGGCTCCAACTATATTAATATCCGATCCATATATTGAATATTGAATTACACAAGAAAAAAAAATATTGTTTTCAATACATGTTCAACAAAAATATAATCGATCAAATGGATATATAGTCGAAGCATTTTCATGATCAAATCAAGCTTTGTGGTGATGGCCATCATCATATATATTCATCGTCACAACCAACACTGCAAAATGTGCAGACGCTGCACGTAATCTATTAGACGACGACGACGACTCATCCGATCCTGATGATCAAGACTACCGGCCAGTCATTTTAAAAAGGCTCCGGCCATTGTATCCTGCTTATCCCTTCAATTCAATCATTATTTTTTAGTACCCAATTTCCCCAACTTCCTCTCCGCCAAGGCGGCCCCATCACCACGTTCGACCTCTTTTGTCGATGTTTCGAAAACTATTTCTGAATCTCCCTCCTCCGCTGCACCATCGTCCCTCTAAGTTCGATCCATTGTCCACTGAATAATGAGGAATATTCAAGTTCGTTACTGAAATGGATATTTCCGTACGTAATTTCCTTTATGTTTATGATCCTATATATGTAATAAGAATAATTAATGGCGCTCAAATATGCTTGGTCTCCCTATTCCATACATTTGGAATACTTATATTTCAACTACCTGAGTTAATATATCGATCGATTTGCATATTTTCTCTTTTTACTTTAATTTATCATCTACTTAATTAGCTTATGTTAATGTTACATTGGGATATATTTTACGTCCTGTAACTTAGGCCTAATCCAATTTAAATTTTTTAAGTTTTCACTTTTTCGATTTACGTCCTTTCTGGTCCAATTTACGTCCTTTTCGCCGGAAAATTTTCAAACTCACCGGAATGTGAGAAATAAATTGGGATTCCGGCCAAATAGTCCAATTTACGTCCTTTAAGTTTGAAATTTTTAAAATTTTAATAAATAATTTTTCTAAAAATATCTTTAAAATTTTTAAAATATTATTAAAAATCCGAAAACATCATTAAAATTAAAAAATATAAAATGTGTAAAATAAAAATAAAAAATTTTACAATTGAAAAAATAAAAAATGTTTAACTTAAAATTAAAAATTCAGAATCTTATTAAAAATTCTAAAAATTTCATTATAAATTCTAAAAATCTCTTTAATTTTTAAAAAATGTGTAGATTAAATATTAAAAATTCTAAAAACCCAATAATAATAATAAAAATCAGACTTGATTCGAACTCATACGCCATTAAAGTTTTTCTCGAACTCCTAATTTTTTTTGGATTCCACGCCTTGATTTATTGTAGAACCGTGTCAAATTCATTTTAATGAGGTTTTTAGAATTGTATAATTTTTAATTTTATTTTAAAAATTTTAATTTATAGATTTTTTTATTTAGAATTTTATGTTTTTATGAGATTTTTAGAAATTTTTTATTTTTAGTTTACAAATTTTTAAATTTTTTAGAATTGTAGATTTTTTAATTTTTTTAAAAAAATTTTATTTTTATTTTACACAGTTTATAGATTTTAATGATATTTTTAATTTTTTTCAGAATTTTTTAATTATTAATTTCTAATTTTCAAACTTAAAGGACATAAATTGGACTATTTGACCGGAATTCCAATTTTCCGGCGAAAAGGACATAAATTGGACACCCTAGGACGTAAATTGAAAAAGTGAAAACTTAAAGGATATAAACTGGATTAGGCTTAAGTTATAGGACGTAAAATGAAATTTTCTCGGATATATATAAATGGTTAATTTTTTTTAGTTTTACCACGTTTTTTAATTTAGTCAACATGATTATCACTTTTTGAATTTAGTCCATTATATTTCAATTTTTTTTTTTTGTCCAATTACCTGCTACCCAGCCCTCCCCAAGGCTGTTTGTTCATTTTCTTCTTAATAAACATTCAAGGTTCTAAGGTTTACCAATTCTATGCAATGCTTGAACTTATTGCTTGGTAAAGCTTTAGTCAACATATCAGCAAGTTTACAGGTCACTTTTTATTTTATTTTTCTTTTTAATATTTCTTTTATTACACACATGGGATTACTAACCCTCTATAAATTGTTATACACACCAGTGTTGTCATAATCGGATCGGAGACTAAACCGGATTAGGCACCGGTTCACGGTTCAACCGGTTGGATCAGCGGTCCAACCGGTAAAATCAAAGTATATGTATTTTTATTTATATTAAAAAAATATGCATTTATAAAAATTATATTAAATTAAAATATTCCTCACAAAAGGGATCAACAATTCTTTTTAGGCATTTATAATTATATTTTTTTGTTTAGAACATTGTTGAAATAATATTTGAAATAATGGAATTCATTATTAATTCTCAATCAAAATGAAATAAGTTATACACATGTTAGAAAAAAGAATGACAAGCAAACATGAAATTTTTGTCCCACATCGAATAAAGAGTAAAGAATATGAGAGGAAAATAATATAAAAAAAAACAATGTAAGTAAGAAAACAAATATATGAGCTAGATTTATGTCTCAATAAAAGTAATAGAAATATAAGGAAGAAACAAATAAGCATATGAAATTTTCATCCCACATCGAATAAGGAGTAGATGAAATATGAGAGGAAATCATTATAAAAGCAATCTTGTTAGTAACAAACAAATATATGAATTTTATTATGTCCCACATCGAAAAAGTGGAAGAAGTATTGAGAAAAATACATTATAAAAGTAGTAGTGTTGTAGTAACTAACAAGTATAAAAATTTATGTCCCATATCGAATAAATAGTGGAAGAAACATGAGAGGAAAACATTATAAGAGGGGCCGAATGTCAAACCGATTTTGGCCGGTTCAACCGGTTTTTGACCGGTCAAACTAGTAAAACGGTTGTTAGCCCTTTTCCGGACCGGTTTCCGTGACCGGTTCACGGTTCAACTGGTCCAGTTTTAAAATCATTGATACATACCACACTAGAATTTAAAAAAAAAAAATTTACTACTATACACACCCAATTCTTTTCAATTTACCCTTCATCCATCAAAACAAAATAAAAATTGAAAAAATCTTATAAAAATCAACTAAATCTTAAAAAATATATAAATTTTAAAAATCAATTAACAAAAAAATTAAATAATACTCTTTTTTTTAATAAGAGTTTAAACATATTTTAAAAAATTAATTAAATATTAAAAAATACTTAAATAAAAAATCAATTAAAAATCTAAAATATTAACAAAATCAATTAAATTGAATAATAATTAAATTAAAAATCAGTTAAATCTACATTAAATCTGAAAAAAATTATTAAATAGATTAAATAAAATTTAAAAATAATTAAATTAAAAACATCAGAAATCAAAATTTTGAAATACTAAATAAAATAAAAGAAAAATCAACTCAATCTGAAAAAATCAAATAAAAATCTTTAAAAATAAATTAAAGCTAAATAAAATTTAAAAATATAAAAAAATTAACTAAATCTTCAAAACTAATTAAATTTATTAAATTTTTAGCTTTATTTAATTTTTGAAGATTTAGGTGATTTTTTTTATAATTTTTATTCATATTTTTCATATTAACTTGGATTCTTATCTTTTTTTGAATTTTAGTGTGGTGTGTAACATTTGGGGTGTTTATAAGATTTTATGGAGTGTTAGTAATTCTATGTGTGTAATAAAAGAAATATAAAATAAAAAGTGACATGTTAAACCTGTTGTAGCAGGTAATTGGACCAAAATAAAAAAAATTGAAATATAATGGACTAAATTCAAAAAGTGATTATCGTGTGGACTAAATTCACAAACATGACAACTTAATGGACTAAAAAAATTTAATATAAAACAATGAGATATATATTTCCAAGCCATCCTGTAATTATGGTTGTGCCAATTCTAGTAGGAATTGTATTATTGTCACATTTATCATCGTCGCCGTTTTCAGCGACGAGGGAGGATTCCGGCTGTGGAATCTTGCTGGTGTTCATCCGGTTTTCGTCTGCCATGATTGGAAATGGCAATTGAGGAATTTCTAATCTCTGAAAGAGCAATTCAACTCGAAATTTTGATAATTGATATTTGTAAAGAGCAATTCGATCAACTCGAAATTTTGAAAGAGCAATTCAACTCGAAATTTTGGTTTCGAATTTGGCAATTAGTGGTCTTTGTGGCCCACCTATCTTTTTGGAGAACCAAAAACTCCGAAAGCCCATTTGCTATTGGGTCGGTTTTGGGTCAGGCCTTACACTAATACTTCAAATATTATTCGGAACATATATTCCAGAAGCCAGAAGGTTCTAGAATTTTGAATTTGAATTTCAAACTCGGCTCATGTTCAGTGAATCTGGGCGTTCGTGTTCAGCAAGTTGCCTGACTACACGAGGTTATCCACTACCACAAATTTCGGCCACCCACGATTTTCTCAACCTCTAAGTGAGGTGTTTGGCTATAAATATTAGCACTCCTCCCTTAGAAACTATAGAGTTTTTGCCTAAGAAATTCCTACCCTCTCTTCAGATCATACGAACCCTAGTTCAATTCATATATAACTCCCTACGTTCGATGTTCTCTAACATGGTGGTGCTACTGTATCAGAGAAGATAAGTCGTTTTACCTTTGAAGTCAGAACACAATAACCTATGAGCACTATCCAGGGCGTAATCTCACTTGCGGGTAAGGGGTTTCCCTTGACTCGACTTTGTGGGTTTTTCGTTTATTCGAATTGCAGTGTTTCCCCTGACTAACTCCAACATAAATAACTTAACCGCCCAAATATTATTCCACGGGATTAAGTTGTACGTAGGTGCGGCGATTGTGGTAGCGACAGCAAAAATGTCGGGGATGACGAGGGAGTAATGGCTGGCAGAGGAGAATTAAAGCGTCGGGGATGGCTAGCTGCAGAATAATGATGGGCGAATATGGGAAGGGAAAAAAGGGGAACCCAAATTGATCAGTGGTGGGTGAGTCTTGTTGGAATTAATGTGGAATTAATTGGGTTTTGATACCCTTATCTAATTAAATTAATTAAAGGGACTAAACGTTAATTATTAAATGATTAAACGAGACATAGTCGATCTACTCTCGGAGTAGATGATTGTGGTATATTTAATATCTCAAAACCGATTTTAGGTGAGTGAGAAATTTATTAATGAAGTTGATGGATTTCAACTTTGAGTTTGAGAGAGGGAAGGTGAAGGGTCACCTATCCCACATTGGAAGTCCACAAAACTTTTAAGGACTTTATAAGCATTGAAGTGAACATGGAGTTCAACCATGTATTAGGGGTACACTCTCCAAAAGGCCACACGCGCGCGCACGCGCCTGCCCGTCGGCCGGCTCGGGCTTCGGATTTGGTCTTTGGTGGTCTAGGCCCGCCTATCTTTTTGCAGAGTATTTCTCTCTTCACAGAAAATACGGTTCTTGCTCCTTCAGAATTATTTCTGTGTTCAGTTCGTACATGTCGTACGTTCGCCGAAATTTCTTTTACAGTGGTGCTACTGTAGAAGAAGTATAAAGTCGTTTTACCTTTGGAAACAAAACACCGGACCTGTGAGCACTATCAATGACATCTTCTGTTTTGCGGGAAAAGAGATTTTCCCTTGACTCAACTTTGTTTTCGATATATTTCGATATTGTAGTGACCCTTACTGGCGTAATATTTCCTACAAATGCAAAACAGAAGACTAATTGAATTTTATTGGACTTAATAATATTACTGCAATGTCAAAATCGAATGATAACATGGATATTGATCCTACTGAGGTCGTTCACGTTGTTGGTGATAACACTGGTGAAAACGTTGGAAACGAGGCCAACACAGGTGTTAAGGATAACACTGCTGCTGCATCTGTTTCACACAAGTGTGAAGTTTGCAGATAAGGCTGATGACTTCGCTGAGAGAGTTAGAAACGAGGGCAACCTTTTCCAAGGAATTACCCCCTTCAGAGATCCCTTCGGGGATCAGTTTTTCACTTTCTCCCAACCTGTGCCGAGGCCTATAGTGGTGCAAGGAGAAACACCCGAAAAATTCACGGGGACTGACTTTAAAAGATGGCAGAATAAGATGCAAATTGCTTCTTCTTCTGCTTACATCGTTGAGTGTTCATCTTTACGACATTTTAGATTAGGACGTGTAAATTTAAAATCCATAAAATGTTTAGTAAATCTCGATTTACTTAAAATTGATAGTGTTGATACATCCAAATGATGTGAAATATGCACTGGAGCAAAAATGACCAAACTACCATTTAAATCTGTTGAAAGGAACACTGCCCCTTTAGACTTAATTCACACGGATCTATGTGATTTAAAATTCGTACAAACTAGAGGAGGGAAAAGTACTTTATTACTTTTATAGACGATTGTACAAGATTCTGCTACGTTTATCTTTTACGAAGTAAGGACGAAGTTATAGAAGATTTTAAACTTTATAAAAATGAAGTAGAGAATCAATTGGACACTCGAATTAAATCAATTCGCATTGATAGAGGTGGAGAGTACGTAGCTCCGTTTGAACAATTATGTGTTGAATCAGGAATAATACATCAAACGACAACCCCTTACTCACCCCAGTCTAATGGTATTTCGGAAAGGAAAAACCGAACACTAAAAGAGATGATGAAACGCTATGTTGATCAGCTCTGGTTTGCCTCAGAACTTGTGGGGGGAAGCTATTATGTCGGCTAACCGCATTCTGAACAAGATTCCACACAAAACAAAGGATTAAACTCCTTATGAAGTATGGAGGAAACGCAAACCATCATACAAATACCTCAAAGTGTGGGGGTGTTTGGCTAAGGTTGAAGTGTCACTTCATATACAAGGTACGATCGGCCCTAAAACAGTTGATTGTATCTTTATAGGATATGCTTTGAACAGTAGTGCCTATCGATTTTCTGATTCACAAATCTGAAATACCTGATATGACAGAAGGTACTACAATTGAGTCAATGAACGCCGTGTTCTTTGAAAACATCTTTCCATTTAGGAAAATAGAGGAAGTGAGTTCGAATAAGAGAACCCATGAAGCAACAGATGACACTGCAGATCCTTTCACTCAAGAGAGTGAAGAACCAAGACGCAATAAGAGAGCTAGAATTGATAAGAATTTTGGTTCAGACTTCATTACCTACGTACTGGAGGAGGATGAACTTAAAACTATCAAAGAAGCTATGGCAAGACCAGATGCACCCCTCTGGAAGGAAGCTCATAAAAAGTGAATATGATTCAATTTTGCAAAATCACACTTGGGAGTTAGTTGATCTCCCTAAAGGTTGCAAGTCCTTAGGATACAAGTGGATCCTTAGAAGAAAGTACAAAGCAGATGGATCTGTTGATAAATACAAAGCTTGTCTAGTTGCAAAGGGTTTTAAACAAAAAGAAAGGGTATGATTTCTTCGATACATATTCACCAGTGACAAGGATCACCTCCATTCGTGTACTAATCGCAATTGCTGCTCTGCACAATCTCGAAATACACCAAATGGATGTTAAGACTGTGTTTCTTAATGGAGAAATGGATGCTGAAATATACATGGATCAACCAGAAGGATATGTTGCTCCTGGAAACGAGAAAAAGGTGTGTAAACTCGTTCGATCACTGTATGGACTTAAACAAGCTCCAAAACAGTGGCACTTGAAATTTGGCAATACGATGTTATCAAATGGGTTTCGAATTAACGAATGTGAGAAGCGTATATATGTGAATGATACACCAAATGGATTCGTTATCGTGTTCTTATATGTCGATGACATGTTAATCATGGGTAACAATCACAATGTCATAGTTAATACGAAGAGCATGTTAAGCAGAAACTTTAACATGAAGGACATGGGGTTAGCAGATGTGATTCTTGGAATAAAGATTGAGAAAACGTCTAATGGAATTTCCTTGACACAATCTCACTATGTGGAGAAGGTACTAAAGAAATTTAATGCCTTTGACGATCCACCTGCTAAGACACCTTTGGAACTTACTTGAAAAGGAACAGAGGAGAACCAATAGCTCAACTGGAATACGCAAGAATCATTGGAAATGTGATGTACATTACGAATTGCACACGCCCTGATCTTGCAAATTCAGTAAATAAGTTGAGTCAATACACGAACAATCCAAGTCACGAGCACTGGAAAGCACTGAAAAGTGTCTTAAGATACTTAAAGTACACCCTTGAATATGGGCTTCACTACACGAGACATCCAACTGTACTCGAAGGATACAGTGATGCAAATTGGATATCTGACACTAAAGATTCGTTATCCACTAGTGGATATGTATTCACCAATATTGGAGGAGCAGCAGTGTCATGGAGATCCAAGAAACAAACGTGTATTGCCCGCTCCACAATGGAATCAGAATTTATCGCTTTAGAACTAGAAGGTGTAGAGGCTGAATGGTACGCAACTTTCTGGAAGACATTCTGTGTTGGAACAAACCAGTACCTTCTGTAATGGTACACCGTGACAGTCAAGTTGCTATTAGCAGAGCTATGAATGTCATGTATAACGGAAAGTCGAGACACATACGTCGTCGATACAACTCCGTTAGAGAATTGATCACAACTGGAGTAATGTCCATTGACTACGTGAAGTCAAAAGACAATATAGCGGATCCGCTCACGAAGAGCATAAACCGAGATCAAATGAACAAGTTGGTAGAAGGAATGGGCCTAAAACCCACAAGAAAAACCAAAACAGTGGAAACCCAACCATGATGATTGGAGATCCCAAGAACTTGGTTCAATGGGAAAACTAAACTGTGGAAGTTAGTGATACAACACTTGAAAAACGTGACTATTCCTGACAGCACTACCTCAAGTGTTGACAACCCGCAAGATGTGGTGGTAAAGGTTGAGTCTATGACTCTTAATGATTCCTAAAGTATAACGGGATAATTAAAAGGAAATCACCTATATAAATGAGAAGTGAGGGCCGCTTCGACCAAACATTTATTAATACAAAGGACGTCCATGGCCAAAACGGACAAAAACGTGAGAACTTTACGAAGTCGAGATTGAAGTGTCTTGGCACTATTGATTAGGTATACACTATGGAGGATTAGTTCAAGGCACTGCGTCCACTAAGCCGCCGGTGTACCCGATAGTGCTCGGCTACGAAAAGTTCAAAGCCAAAAACTACTTTTCCGGATGCACTAAAGTCTCAATCGAATTGAACACTGAGTCTGATGTTATATAGACACGATTTTCACTCATGTGGGGGATTGTTGGAATTAATGTGGAATTAATTGGGTTTTGATACCCTTATCTAATTAAATTAATTAGATGGACTAAACGTTAATTATTAAATGATTAAACGTGACATGGTCGATTTACTCTCGGAGTAGATGAACGTGGTATATTTAATATCTCAAAACCGATTTTAGGTGAGTGAGAAATTAATTAATTAAGTTGATGAGTTTCAACTTTGAGTTTGAGAGAGGGAAGGTGAAGGGTCACCTATCCCACATTGGAAGTCCACAAAACTTTTAGGGCATTTTTGTTTTGGGATTTTGAGGATTTTGAAATCCGGATTTCAAAATCTAGTGGATTTTAAAATCCTAATGTTTTTTATGTTTTGTGTTTATTTTGGAATTTATGTAGTGTAAGATTTAACTTTATAGAATAAGATTATAGGTATTATAGGTATTTATATAGGGTTTGTAGGTATTTATAGGGTTGACTTTTATAGGATTTATAGGTATTTATAGGGTGGGATTTTGAAATCCTGAATCAAAATCCCAAACTGTAACGGGGGTGGAGTTTCGAAATCCCAAATCCGGATTTTCCATCCCAAAACAAAATGCCCTTAAGGACTTTATAAGCATTGAAGTGAACATGGAGTTCAACAATGTATTAGGGGTACACTCCCCAAAAGGCCACACACCTATCTTTTTGCAGACCAAAAAACTCTGAAAGCCCACCTGCACTGGGCCGACCCATTCAGATGTAGTTATGGGCCAAGCCCAATCTGAAACACTTCAAAGTAGAACCTTCTAGAGTCTTCTGGAAACTCAAACTTGGTCTACAAGAACCATTCACACTGCTCTCCTCTTCTCTGCAGTATTTCTCTCTTCATAAAAAATACTGTTCTTGCTCCTTCAGAATTATTTATGTGTTCAGTTCGTACACATCGTACGTTCGCTGAAATTTCTTTTACAGTGATGCTACTGTAGAAGAAGTATAAAGTCGTTTTACCTTTGGAAACAGAACGTTGGACCTGTGAGCACTATCCAAAGCGTCTTCTGTTTTGCGGGCAAAGAGATTTTCCCTTGACTCGACTTTTTTCCGATATATTTTGATATTGCAGTGATCCTTACTGGCGTAATATTTCCTACAATTCTAATAGATGGCGAGAAGAGCATCATTCTGCATGTCATCATCATGATGGCCATCATAAGAATCATTACCCATGAACCGGAAATGCTTACGCGCGCCCATGATATATCTCAATATGTAACTCTTTGAGATATATGATCTTAATAGTGGATAAAGGATTAGATGGGTATTTATAATAGAGGAGTAGAGATGAATGGATTCAAAGATTTTGATGAGAATAGGACAAATTTGATAAAATATCACAAAATGGTCCTGAAACTTTTGTCGAGTCCACAAAAGGTTCGGTCACATTTCACTTTACTTTTTTTCTATTATAGTCCTTATGGTCTCAATTTAATTAGTTCTTGAAGTATCAATTTTAGTCATTTTTTACGAAAAATTGAATATTAACAGGGAAAAAGGCATGCGCTGCCAACGTGAATAGAAAAAGAAAAAAGAAAAGAATTCCGGCTAATATAAAATATGAAAAATAAAATCTTCAAACTGAAAAAACGTTAAAATCTTACAAAATATATCTGAATAGTTTTAAATAAAATCAGTTGAGATCGAAGGGGTGTCGATATTGGTAACGCTTTATGCTCTACTAGTGCACACCCTGCGTACTACGCGGGAATTAAAAATATTAGAGTAACTTGTGAATAATAAACACATAAAAATAAAGAAAAAATAGCTACATGATGGAAACACCTCCAGTTCACCGAGCATACGTAATTTACCTGTGAAGACAACATATGACATTGATGCATTAATTTTGACCATAAAATTTTATAATTGTTCATTTATTTTTTACCACATAATTAAAGTCTACATAAATACAAAATATTACACTTCTAAGAAAATTATAAAAGGCAAAAGGAACATAAAATTACCTTCCTTAATTATAAAAAAAATATAATATTGTTGTTAAATCCAATACGAAATCTGAAATTTCTCTAATATTCGACATTAGGGTTACCGTGCCTGCAAAATAGAGGTGGTATAAAGAGAAAGTAAAAATAGAAAAGAATAGTTTCTTAACAGAGAATAAGAAGAGTTCATAATTAAAAAAAAAATCATATTTGTTATATAAAAAAAGATTAATGATTTAAAGAGTTTGACAATTTTAAAACAATGAAAATAGAGCACGGTATATAATTGTGAAACATATGAATTAACCATATACAAAATTAGGATATGAATCTCAAAATCATTTAATTCTTAAATATCTCATCTAAGTTATTCTTTGATGCATAGTTAGTACGATTAAAATAGAAAAAATTAAAAGTGAATTCTAGTAAGATGAACGAATTAATAAGAATATAATAGTATGAAAATGATATACACAAATGCATAACACAATTGAAAAACATAAAAACAAACAAAACTAAAATTTGACACCGAAAAAGTCCAAAAATGATAAATTGGATATGGCCCAATTTACATGACGATTCTTAATATTAACTCATATGAAAGCTCGTGCACTTGGGATCAAAACAGGACAAACGTTTGAAATTTAGGAGTATTTCTATAATCTTTCAAATTTTGGGTTCAAAATTGGACATTGGATAAGTTAGGGGCCAAAAAAATATTTATCTCTGAAATCTAGGGAAGACTAATTAATTAGAGCAGTTTGTTAATTTTATACTCTATTAATTCGTCCTCCTTTTAAGCTACACATTTGGAGGATGACACCAATTTTAAGGAATATAATATTTTATGTAACGTTGTTGATTTAAGTATAAGAAAAGTAAAAATGTAAGAGAAAAGTGTAAAAAAAGTAAAATGGAGGAGAGAAAAAGAAAAATTGGGTGACAATTGGTGTAATTTTGTGTAAAAGTATGGATAGTTATTAATAAATTAATGTGGACCATAACTTGCCCAAAAAAAAAACTTAAAGCTTTAAAAAACACGCTCAAAATGACATAAGGGAAAAGGAGAAGTTCCAGAGAGAAATTGAAACTACAACCAAAGAAAACACCACAATAGGGAAGTAATTAATCACAATAAGCATGGTGAATTGAATGTCATGTCTAGGGGTGTAAATGAGCTGAGTCGACTCAATTGCTATACTCGAAACTTGAAACTCGACTCGAACTCAGTCGGGCACAAAAAATTTAAGTTAGAGCTTGACTCGACAAGAAACTCGAGCTCGGTCCAACTCATTTACTTGTATAGTTTTTAAAATAATAAATGGAGAGGGGGTATATTTAACAAAGCTGGTGGCCGGGGTATATAACCCACACCATTTGAAAATGCAAACAATTGAAAAAGGCAAGATGAGGTTTTTGGTCTAGTTGATTTATTTAGGCCACTGATTGGGCAGATTTTTTCCATCCAAATGGATATGCCCCCTTTTCTTCTCGGGCGCGGTTATACACACACACCAACCTATTGAGGACACCCACCGGATGAGTACACACACCGTAAAATGAAGACACCCACGTCGAAAACCCCAAAATACCCCTTCTTTAATAATTTTGAACACACACTCCCATTTCTTTCAAAACCCTAAATTTTATTCATTCTCTCCTCTTCCCCTCCTCCTCCCCCAGCCGCCTCCCTCCCCAGCCCCGCCGGCAGCGACGCCGGCGTCCCCTCCACACCCCGGCGTCGCTGGCTCCCTCCCCTCCCCTCCCCAGGCGAGTTAGAGCCACCTCTCCACGCGTCCCCTTCCGGTCGTCTCCTCCCTTAGGCCTCGCCGCTCGCTGTCCCTTACCCACGTTCGCAGCGGCGCCGCCCCTTGCCCACGTTCTCAGAGGTGCAGCACCGCCCCCTCCTCTGGCCGTTCATGCTTCTCCTTCTCGCTGTGGCCGTTCGCACACCCGCCTCCCTACCAGCAGTCGTCGCCCATCCTCTCTCCAAGAAATTCGTCGCCCACCACCTCTTCTGCCGTCGTCGTCGTCGTTTGAAGGTACGTTTTTACAGATCTAAAAAAAAATTATGGTTTTGGAATTTTTGGTATTTGTTCGAAAATTTTTGCCAACATCTGTTACTTTTTTCGAAAATTTTCTTATGTTCGATTTTTTTTTTCGAACATGTAATTTGTTTTTCATGTCTTTTTTCAAACATTTAATCTATGTTCAATGTTTTTTTTTCGAACATTAGTTTTTTTTTTTTTTTTTTTTTGTGTTTGTTAAGAGTTTTTTTAGATGGTGGTTGTTTTGATGTTATGGTGGTTGTTTTGAATCTTTTGATAGTGATGGTGGAGGTGAGATAATTCGGGCGTAAAATAGTATCAGTGAGTGTACTCATCTGCGTTTTTAAAAAAAATCAATATGAGACATTTCACATGTCCTTTATGATTAAAAAAATGTTCGGTGGGTGTCCTCAATAGGTTGGTTTGTGTATAACCGCGCCCTTTCTTCTCAACTTTGGGTAGTATTTATTGAGGGCCACGGTTATACACATACCATTATTGAGGACACCCACGCTTAGTACACCCATTCTAAAATAAGTACATATCTAGGGGTGAAAACGGATCGGATACGGACGGATAGTGCTTATACCATATCCTAAACCATATTTTTTTCTCGAATTCGGAGTCGGATACGGAAAAGACGGATTCGGATACGAATTCGGAATATTCGGTATACGGATACGGAATATTCGGTATACGGATACGGAATATTCGGTATACGGATACGGAACGGATATCGACGAATCCGGGCCGGATTCGAATAACTATAATCGGATAATATATTTCAAATGGAAATCATCAAAATGTGATTGAAACACATAAAAAATCAACAAACATGAAATCATCAAAATATATCCTTTGTAAACATCACCACTCCAGCACAACATAACGCCTAAGAAGACATATATAATATTGTACCCAAGCATGAATAAAGCAATCAACAAACTACTCCTAAGCCAAAGAATCATCCACTCATGAAAACATTAAAACCATACGCAACATACATACGTTTCTTTTAAGTTTTAACTAATGCTAATGATTAATGAAGAATAAAGCACACCATCAAACACAAGTCTAAAACATAATTCCTTAATAAAAAAACAAAGCAGGGAACATAAATTGGTTGAATGAAAACTTAAGAGGGACAGGGAAGAACATAGTTATTGAACATCAAATGGAGGCCTCAACTCTTGGATCCTCATCAATCCTCATCACTGTCCATTTCTTCTTCAACCTATATTTTTTTTGTATAAGCAGTTAGTATTTCAAGTTTGCAACTAATATGAAAACCAATTATAATTTAAGAAGTAATAATGATAAACCTAATTTCTTGGATGGATGTGCTAGGTTTGGGAAGGACATTCAGAGGCTGTGAATAGGCGGCGGCGGACATCTCACCGACGGCAAGGTTGATCGGCGACGGTGGATCTCCTTCCATTTGCCCAATCTGATTCACAGTTCGCCCAATTATCATTCAATTTATGATATGCGTGCAAATGTTCGAATGTACACAATACACATAAATACTTACTCTATTCATAGATTTTCATGTAGTTTAGTGGGTAATATAAGAAATTAAAGAAAAAGTAATGTACAACAAAATACAAGCACACTAAGAACCACCTCCTCAATTTTCCTCCATTTCATTTAATGGAGTTTCAACAATTTGTACCTTAAATTTTCTCTGAATCTAATCGGGGCTCGGGATGCAGGGTGGCAGCGACGTCAAGATGGGGGTTGGGACGGGCGGTCGACGACGGGGGTCGGGACTGGGGGTGCAGCCGTGCAGGGGCCAAAAAGGGAAGGGAAGGAGGAGTAGGCGGCGGACGCTGGGGGTGAGGGTTTAGGCTTTTTAGTTTTTAATAAGGCCCAATAATGTTATAAGTTATAATAGAGCTTTAATAAAATTAATATAAAATATAAAATAAAATATATTAAAAAATCCGGGTATCCGGATTTATTATCCGGATAATATCCGATAAAATATGGAAAAACTCCTATACGGTCGGATATTATGTATTCTGAATCTGAATTCGAAGTCAACTATCCGTATCTGAATCCGTATCTAAATTTTTATACCGAATTCGTATCCGACCGAATACGGTTCCGGATCGGTCGGGAAATATCCGATCCATTTTCACCCCTATACATATCACGAAAAACCTAAAATACTCATCCCTCTTCAAACCCTAATATTACCTCTTTTTGCCTCCCCTTCTCCCTCATTTTCAACGTTTCCACACCCACCCACCTATTTTCTGCGCTGGCGCGCTACCCCTCTAGCTTCAGGCGTCCCGCCGTCGCACCGCTTGTCCGCAGCACCGTCTCTTCCCCTCCCAAGCCACACACGTCTGCGGCGAATTCTCTCCCCCAGCCCCCCGCTTCTCTTCCCTTGCTTCCACGTCGCAACGCCGCCACCGTCTTGAAGAAGGACGCGTTTGCCCCTCCTCCAAGGGACGCGGCCACGTCTGTCGAAGAAGAAGCCAAGCGACGATCGGCCATTCGCATCCCTCCTTCCTCGTTCGCTCCTCCTTCCTCGCCACGTCGACAACCCTATTTCAAGAAGACGACGATCGACAACAGTTTGTAGAAGGAGGCGTCGTCCGTTTGCAACCCTTATCCCCAAGCCGACGTCGTTCGAAGGCTGTCACCGCCGCCCACTGCCACCCTACAAAGAAGGTCGTCGGATCTCAACTCTTCAGGTGTCATTTTGCTCTTTGTCCGAATTTTTTTCCGATTTTCGGTTACTTTTTCGATTGTTTATATGTCCAAAAAAATTTGCCAATTTTTTTACTTTCCTTCGATTTTTCCCGATTTTCTGTTACATTTTCGATTTTTTATCCATGTTCAAAATTTTTTGCCGAATTTTTTACTTTCCTTCAAAAAATTATTCCTAGATATTGGTCTCTTTTTTGTCAAAAAGTGTTTTTTTTTTTTTTCGTGGTGGGTGATCGAGTTTAAGACTTGATGTCTTCTATGGTGTATTTTGCTTGGGTATTTTTTTATGTTTGTTCTTTGAAAAAAAATCATTTTGAATTACATTGTTGAAAGATGAAATTGAGCTAGGAGAAATGGTGGAACGGTGGTGATGGTGGGGCGATTCAGACGTGAAATGGGAGGTGTGTGTACTAATCACGAGAAATTAATTTAATTTTAGCCTTAGGGTATAAATGACATTTTACATGTAATTAATTTACCAAAAATATCTCGGTGGGTGTCCTAAACAAAGACGTGAGTTCAATTCGTATAACCGTGGCCTTTATTGAGATGTCTTTTGCGCCTTTGTTTTGTTTTTTGTTTTTTTTTTGTTTTTTATCAGTACTAGTCCTTTTGGGCTCTTATAATATTTGGGGCCTTTTTCAAGGCATGGGTTATATGCCCCTCTAAGAATGTTACCAAGAATGTTAGATGCACTCCCCCTTCCATTTATTAATTAAATATGTATGTAATTTTTAATGTTAGATAGATACACTCCCTTAAACTCTAACCCTAATTTTAAATCCTAACCCTAATTTCAAGTGAAGTAGCCGTCGTAGCCGCCGTCCCACCTCCGCCGTTGGCAGCCAACCCTCCACCTCCGGCAGCCACCGCACCACCTTCGACAGTCGCCGCCATCAAAATAAATCTAGAAATTTGAAAAAAAAAACCCTTAGAAATCATTAAAAAAATATTTTTTTTTTCGACAAATCAGTGTTGATCGACACTGATTTATCGACCGTAGAGTATATTGTCGACTATAGTTTGTTGACGAAAATCACTTTTGTCAACAACATTTTATCGAATGAAAATTTTAAAAAAAAATCTTCAATTGTTTTTAGGGTTAATTCTAAATAAATACACCACCTTTAGTCTCAAAATCAATTTAATCACGACCTTTACGATTTTTTTTTAAAACCCCAACCTTTCATCGTGTTGCAATTAGATACACATTTTTTTTCTCCGGTCAACAATTGATGATGTGGCTTGCCGGAGCTCGCCACGTCATATTACACATATTTTTTTATTTTTCCTATAAAAATTACACTTTATAAAAATATAAAATTTTATAAAAATAAAAATAAAATTGCACACGCGTCTCCTCCGCTTTTTCTTCTACCATTCTTAAAAGTTATTCTCTCTTAACCATAAAATTTTATAAAAATAAAATTTCATGCGTCTCCTCTGCTTCTCAAACTAAATCAAGTTTTCTCTATCTCAAACTAAATCAAGTTATTCTCTTCTAACCATAAAAATCACACCAAAAAAAAACTCACGCATCTAATCCATGATCATTGGTGATTTGGTGGTTTATTTCTTCAGGAATTCTTAAATTATTTAATAATTTTGTTGTTTTGTTCAACTAGTTCGAGAACTATAATTTTTTTTCGGTGGACCTCAATTAATTATTGTATTTGGGTGTTGTTGAAGATAACCTGGTGGTTTTTTATTATTTCTAGAACTACAATTTATATGTTTATAAGAGAGGAAAATATTCTAGGAATTAATGTGTTTAAACACTAATGATTATTGCAACAAAAATGTTCTATCCCTTATGATTTTGATTTTTAGGATTTGAAGAGAAGAACTTGATTGATTGAGTTTGAGAAGTGAGAGAGACGCGCGTAACAAGAACTCTGTTGAGTTTGAGAAGTGAAGAAGACGCCGAAGATGCCGAGAGTTTTATTTTTATTTTTATTTAATTTTTATGGGTAGGAGAATAACTTGATTTAGTTTGAGAATGGTAGAAGAAAACTTGATTTAGTTTGAGAAGCGGAGGAGACACTTGCAATTTTATTTTTATTTTTATAAAAAATTATATTTTTATAAAGTGTAATCTTTATAGGGAAAATAAAGAAAATATGTGTAATATGACGTGGCGAGCTCCGGCAAGCCACATCATCAATTGTTGACCGAAGAAAAAAAATGTGTATCTAATTGCAACACGATGAAAGGTTGGGGTTTTAAAAAAAAATCGTAAAAATCCTGATTAAATTGATATTGAGATGAAAGGTGGTGTATTTATTTAGAATTAACCCTTGTTTTTATATTCTTTTACTTTGCACAGGATATATATGGCTCTTTTAAAATACAAAATAAATTTAGGATTGTTATTAGGCGCAGGCTATATACTCTCCAACTTTGTTAAGTATACAATTAAATGTAAAACAATTTTTTTCTATTATACTTAAAAGGCAAAATAAACTCAAGTTCGACTCGACTCAATTACCTGTATATATATAAAAATTATATAATTATTGATAAAATAATAAATACTGTCCAAACTCAATTAGGCTTGTGAGCCTTTCGAGTTGAGTATTTATGAACTCAAACTCAGTAGCTATATACTCGAGTAGCTCAAAATTAACTCAACTCGACTTGATTAAATTCGAGTTGATTTCGATTTTTATCTGAATCGAGCACGTACAAGTAATTTGCGAGTTGGCTCAACTCAGTTACACCTCTATTCATGCATGCCTAGAGAACCGTACGTAGAGAAGAGAGTAATAAAACATTTCGCGTGAATGAGATTTTGGTGTGGACCAAGCGCCGCGAAACCGTTAGATGTAAGTGTAACTTCTATTATTGATTAAAGTGGGTATGTTTCAATACATATTTCCCCAACTTATGTATAGGGGACGCACCTCCTTTTTTGCAACTCAAGAAAAACACATACATACGCAATTAAACACTACAAGGGTACGTAGTTGGAATTAAGTTGCAACCCCATATAATAAATTAATGATCATAAATGTAAGACGAGATGTATTATTTTCAATTTACTCTCCCGGTCTTTAAGCATGCATTGAAATTTATACATATATAATCAATTGTTGGGTCCATATATAATCAATTTTTTATCAAAATCAATAAATATATTTTAATTATTATTCAGCAATACCAACATTCAAAACTTTCAAACAATTATTTTTTGAAGCTAATTAAAATATGTACAAGAAAATGTATACATAATACATGCATTGGATTCATTAATCCTCCAGGCTCAACTCCTCTTATAAATATCCTCAATCCAATCCATTGAATTACATAGGAAGAAAAAAAAAATCTTCTTTTCAATCTTCATTGTCCCTCAATTACAACAATATTAATCAAATATAAACAAGCATTATTGTTGATAATGGGTAGAAGCATATTCATGAAATCATGGTTTGTGATGATGGCCATCATCGTCATCACAACCAACAATGCAAAATGTGCAGATGCTGCACGTAATCTCTTAGACGATCCTCGAGGCTCCAAAATTTTCTTCTTTTCGCCACTTCCTTCTTTGCCCTTCCCTAGTTTCCCCCCTTTCCCCAATTTGCCCACCTTACCTAACTTCCCCCCCTTACCAAACTTGCCCGCCTTCCCTCCACTTCCAAGCTTGCCCCACTTACCTACCTTGATCCCCAAGGCGCCTGTTGGCGCGCCCCCCTCCTCCGGCTTCCATTTACCCTCTTTGCCTAATATTTTCGCACCCCCATCACCACGTTCGTCTTTTGTTGACGTTTCAAAAACTATTTCTATTTCTCCCTCCGCTGCACCATCGTCCATCTAAGTTCGATCCATCCATTGTCGACGGAATAATGAGGAATATGTTGTGTCACTACGCAGAGAATAAATATACAAGTTCGTTACTGAAATGGATCTTTCCTTTATGTTTATCATATATATATATGTAAAGAATAATGATGCTCAAATAATGCTTTTGCGCTTTCTTCCATGTATTTGGAATAATTATCCTGTAATATATTTCAAGTACCTGAATTTATATATCAATTTGCATATTTTCTCTTTTTCACCAAGTCTTTTAATTATCATCTATTTACTTTATTTTAATGTGCCATTGGGATACATAATATCCAAGCCATCCTGTAATTTTTGCTGTGCCAATTTTAGTTAGGTATATTTTGTACTTTTCAATTTTGGTCCTTTGGTGTCGAATTTGGTCTAGAAGGATCACAATTGTAAAACGTAAAAACATACCGGACTATAAAATCAGACACAAAAATGACCAAAATTGACATCCAAAAGACCAAAGATTGACACAAAAAAAAAAAATGAAACCAAAATGATCAACGATGATAAAACAAAAACATACATGACTAAAAATTGGACACGACGGAAGATATAAAACGATCTAAGATATTATTATCTCTAAAATAACGGTAGTATTAATACACAACGACATGCATGTACATCATTGTTGTATGCACTTAAATCGGGTTGACTTGGATGTTGGCTGTTCTTAGTACAATACAAACATATAATTTATACGGGGGTTATTACGCGTTTATATGGACTAATATGATGATCTTGATGATCTTGATGAAGAACTAAACAAGAAAGATCAAGAACAAGAAATAGCTTCTTGGAGAAGCTAAAAGCTTGAGAGCTTTGGGAGTGTTTATTGCTTTGGGATGGGGTGATTGTATGAATTTCCCTCTTCTCTTACAAATGAGCCCAAATGGGCATTATATACTGCTTTTCAAGGGCTGCCCGCCCTTTACACGTGGAGCCTCCAGATTGGACCTTCATTCTGCCCGAAAAGGTGATTTGATGGCGCATTTAATGCTAAACCGCCTTAGGTGCTCGTCCTCGCCGAGATGCCGAGGAGCTGGGCCATGGTGGTCGCCGGAGGGCCTTCGAGGAGAGTGGTCGCCACGCTCCATGCTGTCTCCCAAGGCTTCAATACTTAAAACATCTTAACTAAGAATAAGCACGTGTTCGCCACACATTTGGGCGAGCAGCTAACTAAGACAGTGCTCGCCAACATCATTGGACGAGCACTTAAATATATTAAATACATTAAACCTATTACATTTTCTTGGTCTTGTTGACTAGTCGTCGCACGACTTTGTTGACTGGTCCTCGCCACGTAAGATGGTGACTAGGATTGACTTGTCAAAGATTGACCTCTTTGACTAGGCATAACATTTGCCCCCTGGTCGCCTTACTTCGTATTCGTAGAATGGTAAAGCGAGCAGTTCGATCGCTTTTTCCGACGGTGAAAATGGTTCTCGACAACACAATCAATTTCGAGATTTTGATGACGTGAGATGGAGGCGGTCGCCTCGTTTCCTACGCCGAGCTCGCCTTCCGAGGTACTTTTGATGACGTATGATGTGACTGGTGTCAGGCGCGTGGGCGGCGCTCGAAATTTGAAAAGCGCGCGTGGGGCGCGTGCCGACCTCAAAGGTCGCGCGTGAGGGTCACTCTCCGAATTCGAATTCGGAAATGGCCCCAAATTTTTGGGAAAATTACGGATTTTACCCCGTTTTTTGCAATTAGGTCCCTGCATATGATTTGCCTATAAATAGGACTTCCTTTCACACAAAAATACTTTCCTTCACTTTGCAAACTTTCGAATTTCTTGAGCCTCCTTCCAAGCAACTCCTTCAAGCTTTTCCGGCGACTTTTGGGTGGTTTCCGATCGTTAACAAGGTATTTAAACTCTCATTTTCTTCTTTAAAACTCTATTTTCCCCCATTTCTCAAGAAAAAATGGATTTTGGTGGTGGTTCTGGTGGTGGTTCGCCGTCGTTAGACGGTGGTGCCGCTAGTTCCGGCAAGGCTGATCGTCTAGCCATGGTTTTGTCGGAGAGGGCGTCCTCGTCGGACTCTAGGATCCTTTCTCCTGACCCCATAAATGCTAGTGTTCGTAACCTAGGAAAGGCAGTGGTTGTCGACGTCGATGAACTCGACGACTCTGATAGGGAAGATGCCGGCAATGATGCCGAGGAGGGCGATACCGAGGAGTGTGGCAGTGAGACGGACTCTGATTTGCACGATCAGGGTTTGGATCGGGAGGTGGGCAACCAGCTAGGAATCGCCCAAGTCGAGGAGACCTTGACGAGGAGCCTCCGCGAGGACTATGAAGAAGTTCGATATGCGGAGAGCATAAAGGACATCTTGAGTGGTCGGGAAAGTTTAGATGGCGATGAGGTCTCGAGGGAGGCCTATTATAAGTATTTCTGCGAATACCTTCCTCGAGATGTTCCTCGCCCGCATCGAGAAGCTTTCCAAACGATATATGAGGCGAGCAACTATGCAAGCAAAGTCTCCTCGGCGCAGTTAGAGAACTCTCGAAAAAAGTACCAACTGCCAGCCGATGTGTGCTTTTTCGTTCCTCGCGAGGATGAGAGGGCCGACCAGCCGCCAGAGGGCATGGTCGCCGTCAACATTGGTATGATGGAGGCAGGGCTTAGGTTTCCCCTGCACCCCAGTATCTCAAATTTTCTACATTTCCTGAATGTTGCCCCTTCACAAATTCTACCGAACGGTTGGTCGAACCTGATCGGCATTCTTACACTGTTCGGCCTGGTGGCGGCCGAGAATGGATGTCGGAATACGTGGCTTAGCCCGAAGGAGATTAACTATCTCCTTCAGGCGGCCGAGACCGGGGAGAAAGTAGGCCACGGGTATTACTATGTTAGAGGCCGAGATAATTTCAAGTTGGTCGAAGGGGTTCCCAACAAGATTAGGGATTGGAAAACCAACTGGTGGTGGGTAGCCGGGGACTGGATGAGTTCAGTGAGGCCGGATGGATCTTCTGATCGCATTCCCATTGACACTGAATACCAAAGAATTCGTGGTAAGTCTTTTAATTACTGCTCGTTCTTGTCTATACTGAATAACTCCTCGCTTTCTGTAGGTGAAACTGCTCGCAAGAGGACTGCCGACCACCGTCTTACTCCTCTCTTTCAGTATCACGTTTGCTGCGTTCTCAATCGTCGCTACCTGGAGAGGTCTTGCCGATTTCTGAACAGGGAGTGCATGCGTGAGCGAGCAGGTCTCAGAGTGCCTCCTCATCACTTCACTCGAGAGTTCCCTCCAGGTAAAATATTTCTTACTTCAAATTTCTTTTAAATTCACTCTTCGAAGATACTGACTTCTCGCTTCTTTTTCTAGTAGTGGTTCCTCAACGGGTTGTCGCCTATCTTCCTCCTACCGTCGAAGTCGAGCGCCTAAAAGCGACCAGTATGCTTCGACAGGCACAAATACTCCGCGAGCGCAAGATTGTTGATGGCGCCGGCAAGAAAAGGAAAGGGGCGGAGAGCTCGGGGGTTCCACCAAAGAAGGTCGCTAGACCGGCCAGAGGGGGGACTTCTCGCCCACCTACTGCTGAAAGGAGGATCTCGCCGAGGAGATCTCCTCCGCCGAGGACCTCGCCCCCCCCCCCCAAGCCTGTTGCTTCCCCTCCTCCCCGAAGCACTCGGTCGCGAGAGACTGCGACGAGCTCGTCGGCCGGGGAGAGGGCTCCGGGAGATAACACCCTTCTCGGCTGGGAAGCCGCAAGGGTTGCCAAGTAAGTTTTTTCAAAAAGTTTTTTTGAAATTTTTCAAGTATATTTTTTTTTCTAATTCTCTCTCTTTTTTTTTTTTTTTATATCAGAGTTGCCGACTATCCGGTCGCCCAACCCTTTAGCGAGAATCTTCTCGGCTTCTACCGGTCGCGAGACCCGGTCGATAAGGAGCCTCTAAACCTGTTCGCACAGAGGGCGATGAAGCACCTACCTCGTTCGTTGACGACCACACTGATCGAAGAGGTCGACAACCATAATGCCATGGAAAATGCGCGCCTGGTCGCCATTGACTTGAGTCGAGCCTCTTATACCATGGAGAAGCTCGCCAGCCAGATTGCTGAAGGTCGCAAACTCAGCGAGGACAGGGCTGCGAAAGTTGCTCAAATGGCTAAAGCAAAAACTGTTGCTGAGGGGAAACTGCTCGCCTCAGAGGAGAAAGTGGTCGACCTCGAGACCAAGCTGGCCAATGCTGAGGCAAACTTGGCCGATTCTGAGGCCCAACTGGAGATGGTTCGAAAGAAGGATCAAGAAGATCTTCAAGAGATCGAACGTCTCCGTGCTCGCCTCAAGACTGCCGAGGGCGAGGTAAAGACTCTTACAAGTAAGTCTGCAACTGATGAGGAAGAGTTGGCCACTCTTCGGCAACAGCTGGTCGATGCAATAGATGAGAGAGATGAGACAACTGAGCTCGCTGGGGGCGTGGCCATGTTATCGGTGGCGCTTACTGCCCACGGGCTCATTTATAGGCTATTGGACGTTCATCCGGAAGTGGATGTGATTCCGCTCAGCGAGCTTCTGGACGACCTCCTTATGAAGGAGAATCCTCAGCCGGGAACCGAGCTCCCCTTGCTTCCGTTGGTGCAAATGGGACTCCAGTTCCCTCGACTCTCGGGAGTTCCGGTGGAGTTCGTGAATCCTCCCGAAGACTCCCCAACCCAACAGGGCGAGCAGAGTGCTCCTGCTGAAGTGGAGGTTGTGGACGAGGAGGGGGTATCTGGCGAGCAAGTTGCTCCTGCCGAGGAGAATGTTTAGTTTGCTTGTATTGTTTTTTGTTTTTCTTAGGACTGTTCGGCCATTAAGGCCTTTTTTTTAATCTCAGTCTTCTAAGGCTTTTTAATGAATGGAAGTTTTTGCTTACGATGTGTTCGTTTTTCCAATTGTTTTAATGATAATTTTTTTTGCAAGTGCTTTTAATAAATACTTATCTTTCATTGGTTTGTTCGACGTTTGTTATTCTGCGAGTATTTTTAAGAAAGAGTGCTCGTCTTTTCTTTGCGAGCATCTTTTTAAGAAAGAGTGCTCGTCTTTCCTTTGCGAGCATCTTTAAGGAAGAGTGCTCGTCTTTCCTTTTGCGAGACTCTAAGAAAGAGTGCTCGTCTTTCCTTTGCGAGCATCTTTAAGGAAGAGTGCTCGTCTTTCCTTTTGCGAGACTCTAAGAAAGAGTGCTCGTCTTTCCTTTTGCGAGACTCTAAAAAAGAGTGCTCGTCTTTTAGAGTTAACCATTCGTCGGTTGAACTCTTTGTTTGATAGGTAGTGACCATCTTTGCCACTACCTTGCGAGCATCTTTAGAAAAGAGTGCTCGTCTTTTGTTTCCTAGATGGCTACGCAGAGCCTTGTTTAAACTTTCAAATTTATCTAACACTTGATGGAAATTTAAAACTTTGCTTGAATTGAAATGATGATTAAAAACAAACTATAAATATGAAATAATTTAAAAACTTATTGGTAATACTTCTTCAGCTTGACCGCGTTCCACGGGTACTTGCTTGGCTTGCCCTCGAGATCTTCAAGCTCGTATGATCCGTTTAGGAGTGTGTGCGTTATTCGGTACGGACCCTCCCAAGTCGGGCCAAGTATGCCAATGGACTGCTCTGTCGCCCTCCGAAGTACGAGCTGGCCGATAGTGAACTGGCGAGCACGTACTTTGGTGTTGTAGTAGCGTTCTGACCTTTGCTTGTAGACCACATTCTTCTCGTCCGCTGTTAGCCTTCGTTCTTCTAGGAAATCCAAATCGGAGAGCTGTGCATCGTTATTCAACTGCTCGTCATAATTTGCTACTCGAAAAGTTGGGACTTGCCCCTCTGCTGGTATGACAGCTTCGGTTCCGAACGCGAGCGCGAACGGAGTTTCACCAGTAGAATTTCTCGTGGTCGTCCGATATGCCCACAGAACCATGTGCAGCTCTTCGGCCCATTTGCCCTTCAATCCATCCAGCTTAGCTTTCAAGGTGTGCTTGATGATTTTGTTGATTGCCTCTACTTGACCGTTTGATTGTGGATGGTAGGGTGTTGAAAAAATTTTCTTGATGTTCCATCTTGAGCAGAAATCCAGCATGTCTTGACTTGTAAATTGACGTCCGTTGTCGGTCACTATCGCTCGTGGTAGGCCGAACCTGCAAATTATATTCTTCCAAATGAAGCTTGTCATTTGGCCCGTTGTGATGGTCTTCAATGCCTTTGCCTCTGTCCACTTGGTGAAGTAATCGACTGCTACGACGACGAAAGTTACCCCCCCAGCAGCTGGTGGGAAAGGTCCGATGATGTCGATCCCCTACTTCGCGAAAGGCCACGAACTATACACCGAGATGAGCTCGTCTGGTGGTGAGTGAATGGCGGGAGCGAAGGCTTGACATCTCTTGCACGACTGCGCGTAATGGATTGCATCTTTCTTCAGTGTTAGCCAAAAATAGCCTTGCCTTATGATCTTTAGAGCGAGCGCTTGCCCCCCTGTATGATTTCCACAAGCTCCATCGTGGATTTCGTGCATGACAATCTTCGCTTCGTCTTCTCCGAGGCATTTCAACAAAGGCATTGAAAAACCCCGTTTGTACAGCTGGTCGCCCACAATTGTGTACCTTGCGGACCTGAGTTGCAATCTGGTTGCTTTCACTTTGTCTGCCGGGAGCTCGCCGGTCTTGATGTACTTGATGATCGGCGTCCTCCAGTCCTCGTCGCTGGTCGCTTCAACCTGCAAAACTGGACCTCTGTTCACCGATGGGGAAGAAATTTTGGTGATGGTTGCTTCTGAAAATATTGCCTCCCCCTCTGAAGTGGCCAGCCGAGCTAACGCATCTGCTTGCGTATTTTCCTCCCTAGGGATTTGCTCGATGTGGAATTGATCAAATTGCTCGAGTAATCCTTTCACTAGATCTTGATATTTTATCATTTGATCGCCGCGAGCCTCGTATTCGCCCGTGATTTGACATACAACCAGCTGAGAGTCAGAAAAAAATTTCAGTTTTCTAGCGCCCACGGCCATAGCCATCTTGATTCCTGCAACCAGAGCCTCGTACTCTGCTTCGTTGTTGGTCGCCCGATACTCGAACTCGATCGCCGAAGCAAACGTCTGTCCGGTTGGGCTGATGAGGACAACTCCTGCCCCTGCTTTGGTGCTCGTCGACGAGCCATCGACGAACAGTGACCAAGGAAGCTCGATTCCCTCGGCCAATTTCTCTGGGAAAGTGAGCTCTACGATGAATTCTGCCAGCACTTGTCCCTTGATTGCCGTTCTGGGTGCGTAGGTGAGACCAAATTGTCCGATCTCTACTGACCATTTTAGAAGTCTTCCAGCGGTATCCGGACGATGCAGTGCTCGTCGGAGAGGAAAGGTGGTGAGGACGACCACCTCGTGGTCGAACAGGTATTGCCTTAATTTTCTAACACTCATCACTAGTGCGTACGCCAATTTTTCCATTGGAGTGTATCTCAACTCCGCATCTCGCAGTGTTTGACTTACGTAGTAGATAGGCAGATGTGTGCTCCCCTCAGCTCGGACGAGCACTGAACTGATCGCACAGTCAGTGGCCGCCAAGTACAGATATAAAATTTCACCGGGGACTGGCTTGGATAGGACCTTCGGATCCGATAAATACTCCTTTAATTTCTCGAAAGCTTTCTCGCACTCGTCGGTCCATTCGAACTTTCCTTTCTTCAGAGCGTCGAAAAAAGGTTTGCAACGGTCGCCCGTTCGTGCAATAAATCTATTCAGCGATGCAAGGCATCCTGTCAACCTCTGAACTTCTTTCACGTTCCTTGGGCTTTGCATATTGATTACTGCTTGAATTTTACTCGGATTCGCCTCGATGCCCCGCTGGCTAACCAAGTGCCCCAGAAATTTTCCTGAGCTAACTCCAAAACTGCATTTCTTTGGATTTAACTTCATGTTGTACTCTCTTAGGATATCGAATGTCATGGCAAGGTGGTGTAGGTGATCTTCTTTTCGTAAGCTTTTGACAACGATGTCGTCGATATAGACCTCTACCATCTCACCGATGTGTTTTTCAAACATCTTATTTACCAGTCTTTGGTACGTTGCCCCCGCGTTTTTCAAACCGAAAGGCATTCTTTTCCAGCTATACATATCACGCGCCGTCATGAAGGCCGTATGTCGCTGGTCGTCGGGATGCATTGCAATCTGATGGTACCCTGCGAAGGCATCCATGAAGGTTAAAATCTCGTGCCCCACTGTATTATCCACTAGGTGATCAATGTGGGGCATCGGAAAATGATCTTTTGGACAAGCGTCGTTTAAATCTGTGAAGTCTATGCACAATCTCCACGACTCGGTCGTTTTCTTGACGAGCACTGGATTTGCCAACCACTCAGGGTCAGTTCCAGTTTTCTCTATTAACTTGTTGTCGATCAATTTCTTGATTTCGACTGCCAAAGCCGCACTTTTATCAGGCCCAAATTTTCTTCGCTTTTGGGTGATGGGTCTTTTCGTTGGATCAATATTTAGTCTATGGCAGGCATGATTCGTGGGAATGCCCACCATATCTTCGTGCGACCAGGCGAATGCACCGATGTTTTCCTTTAAAAATGCGATCATGTCCGATCGCAGATGTTCTGGTAAATTCGAACCTATGAATACTTCGAGTTCGGGACGAGCTTCATTTAATTGGATGGTTTCAAGGTCCTCCGCTGAAGTCGCCCGTTCTTTAGGCTCCTTCCAACGAGGGTCCTCAATTCCGTATTTTGGCTCAAAACCTAACCTAACCTAACCTGGTCGCCCGGATCTGTCTGCTCGTCAATTTCCATCGGGGTGTGGTCGTCCACTTCCATAGAGGCGTGCTCGTTCGCCTCCACTTGGTGGTCGTCGGAACGATGACTGCACTCCCCAACTTCAATTTTTCTGTACTTGCTAGGAAGACCCTCCAAGTAGTTCATTTGTTCTGTTTGAGTTTGACACATAATATACTTTCCAACCATGGCACTTTCTTTAGAATGACGTTTTGCAAAGCGGACGAGACACTCCCTCGCCCGTGTCTGATCGCCCTTAACGGTTATAGCTCCCGCCGGGGTTGGAAATTTAATACTGTAATAATAAGTTGAAGCGGCCGCCTTGAACTCGCTGAAGAAAGGTCGGCCTAGGAACGCGTTGTAGGATGATGGCATGTCGATGATCAAGAAGTCGAGCTGCCTAGCATGGTGCATTTCAGGCTCTTTTGACGATGCCAAGTCCAAAGTCAGTCTGATTTTCCCTATGGGATGGTTGCGCGTGTCCCCGAACCCTACGATTATATCGTCGCAAGGCTCGATGTAATCTGCATATCCACCAAGAGCATCCAAAGTATGCTTGAAAAGGATGTTTGTGTATGACCCAGTGTCGACCATCATTCGATGGACGACGGTTCCCATTATCTTTCCCGTGATGACCAACGCATCATTGTTTGGCTGCACCACGTCGTTCAGGTCATCGTCCGTGAAACGGATTTGGTGAGAAGGAGGCTTCTCGGCAGTAGGAGCGACGCACACCTGGTGCACGTTGTTGAGTGCTCGTTGTTCGCCCTGAGCCCGGCGAACAGACAGAGCGACCCCGGATTGAGTCCCCCCCAAAGGGCCTTCTATCACATGGCATTCTCCTCCCACATTATCGATGTCGCCACCAGTATGTGTTGGCATGGGAGGAGTTAGCTTGGGACGGTTCAGTTGTTGGCGCAGGTCGCCGCCGCTGTCGTCGCGACGCTTCTTGCCCCTGTTGTCGCCGTTTCCACCTCCGGACTTGATGAATTGGGTGAGCTTACCCTCGTTGTAAATTTTGAAGAGATTTCTCACCAAGTCTCGGCACCCATTGGTGTGGTGGCCAACAGAGTTGTGGTAGTTGCAAAATTTACTACCATCAAGATTTGCATCGCTCGTATGCATGGGCTTTGCTTGGGGGAGCAGGTTTTTCCCCCTGATTGCGTCGTAGATGCCCCTAGGATCCACGGTGAGGGCCTCCCTGAATTGGATGATCTCAGGTGCCTCCTCGAACGGCCTGAAGTTCGCTGGGCGAGCACTGCCAGCTTGAGTGGTCGCCTTCTTGGGCTGGGAAGATTCCCCAGTGTTCGTGTTTTTCTTGGGCCACACTCTTTTGGACGCGTCAGGCTGCTCGTTAGCCTTGGCAGCGTCCATTATCTCCTCCATTTGAATGAAGTTCCCAGCCCTCGTGCGGAAATCCGCATAAGAACTGGGGAAAGTAAGATGGATAGATTCCCACAGCTTGGTACCTATCCTGAGATCGGAAACCGCTGAGATCAGCTTCGTCTCATCGTTCACGGCCTCCCCATCGATCACCAGCCTATCGAAGCGCTCGATGAAGTCTTTGCCTGATTCAGTCAGGGATTGGCGAACGTTCGCCAAACGTTGCTTTGAGGCTGGGCGAGCAGCAATAGACCCATAGTAGGTCAGAAAGTGGTGTCCCAGCTCAAGGAAAGAGGTGATAGATCCGGGACTCAAAGTTGTGTACCATCGATGAGCCCGGTCTCCCAATGTTAGGGAGAAGTTTCTGCATTGTGTTGCGTCCGTTGCCCCGATTGAGGCCATGTAGTTGGAGTACTTGGACAAGTGTACTCTGGGGTCGGACATCCCGTCATATGCCGTCATGGAAGGCATTTGGATCTTTCTCTGAATGGGGGCGGTGAGGATTGCAACACTTAGTGGAGGTGCGGGCAGACTGATCGGCGGTGTGGTCCCTTGCTTCGAGGCGACCACCTCTGCTCGCAGAGCATCCATCTCTAGTTTCATTAATTTTTGGGTTTCGAGGAACTGGGCGATTTGCCCCTCCTCGGCAGTTTGAGCTCGTGGGACGACGTTCTCGTCACGTCGACTCCCATGGGAAATGATCGGGCGATCATCATGATGTGATCGCCTGGGAGAGTGCCTGTCAGAATGGTGGCTGCGATAACTCTTGGCCGGAGTTCGCGAACCCTTCCCTGGTCCCACTCGATCTAGAGCTGAGACCCTGTCGCCCTGATCTCTTCTATCAGCGCGATGGTGGTGGTCGGCCTTATGTGGTCGGCCATCTACGTTGAAAGGTACTCGGCGAGGAGCCCTTCCGTCATTGTCTTTCATTCGGTTGAACACCGAATTTCTCTGTGAGTCTCCCGTATGGCTATTGTGGGAGTGCTCGCCGACTTTGTTCTTGCCCTTATCTTGGGGGTGAGCGGGGTGTGAGTGATAGGAATGGTTATCCTCGTTCCCCCTGTTTTTGCGAGCCTCGACGAAAGCCCTATCTTTGGCCTTCTCGAGTTCTTCCTTCTCGTTCTGATTCCTCCTCATCAGGAGGTAGTCCGATAGGTCTTTCAAGTGCTGGGGGTCATTAAGGATATCCCCCATGTTCAAGTTTGCAAAAGGATTTGCCGGAGCCGGAGGGTGCTCGTTCCCTCCGGATGGCGAGATCCTATCTTGTGGAGTATGCTGAGACATCGTTTAAAGAGTGTCTCTTCTTAGATTACAAGGGAATAATCTAAAAAACGAAAGATTAAAGTTCTTACGCAGAAGAACGTGCTATTACAACTACTAGTTTAGCAAAGTAACAACAATAGAAGCTTGAAAACACAAATACAAGGAGATCAAACTCCAAAATATGCTACGAAAAACTGAAAATGTTCAAGAACACGAAGAACAGTAAAGATCGTAGATGATGCTCTAAACGGTAGATATGCCGATTAAAGCTTGAAACAGGGAGTTTGCTAACCGATCGCTCATTGATCGGACGAAACTTTGATGATTAAAAACGTAAAAGGTCCCCTCCTTCTAGCGCCAAATGTTGTATGCACTTAAATCGGGTTGACTTGGATGTTGGCTGTTCTTAGTACAATACAAACATATAATTTATACGGGGGTTATTACGCGTTTATATGGACTAATATGATGATCTTGATGATCTTGATGAAGAACTAAACAAGAAAGATCAAGAACAAGAAATAGCTTCTTGGAGAAGCTAAAAGCTTGAGAGCTTTGGGAGTGTTTATTGCTTTGGGATGGGGTGATTGTATGAATTTCCCTCTTCTCTTACAAATGAGCCCAAATGGGCATTATATACTGCTTTTCAAGGGCTGCCCGCCCTTTACACGTGGAGCCTCCAGATTGGACCTTCATTCTGCCCGAAAAGGTGATTTGATGGCGCATTTAATGCTAAACCGCCTTAGGTGCTCGTCCTCGCCGAGATGCCGAGGAGCTGGGCCATGGTGGTCGCCGGAGGGCCTTCGAGGAGAGTGGTCGCCACGCTCCATGCTGTCTCCCAAGGCTTCAATACTTAAAACATCTTAACTAAGAATAAGCACGTGCTCGCCACACATTTGGGCGAGCAGCTAACTAAGACAGTGCTCGCCAACATCATTGGACGAGCACTTAAATATATTAAATACATTAAACCTATTACATTTTCTTGGTCTTGTTGACTAGTCATCGCACGACTTTGTTGACTGGTCCTCGCCACGTAAGATGGTGACTAGGATTGACTTGTCAAAGATTGACCTCTTTGACTAGGCATAACAATCATGATATATAAAAAAAACTATAATACACATTAATTCTTAATGTTTTTTCCGATAAATGCAAACTTATATGCTTAATTTAGTCAACTGTTTTTTTCCTTTGCTTTTGAAACACATGCATCTTCAAATAATCTTTTTAAGTTTATATTTTCACATTCTTGCTATATTCACTCATATTACTTCAACTTTTATATATCTTCAAATGAAGCGTTACAAATTTAATGTTACATAATACGGCCACATACAAGACTTGCTCGATACACATATAGAGAGAGAGGGATTTCTGCTACGTACCAACCACATTGGACGGAAAACTTTTGGCCATTGTCAAAATTGATGGATCTAAAATTTTAAATATTCAAGTGCGAAAGATAGATTTTTGTTAGTAGATTAATTTTGTAAAAAAATATATTACATGGGATATAAGATAATTCACGAGTTTACTTTTTTTTTGGATGAAAAAACTGTTATTTCAAGAGTACCAGAGGTATTCAAAAGAGTGAATTACTCGAGAAGAGTTAAAGGGGGTAATTTGGGTTGAAAACAGAGACACCATATATAATATATAGTAGGGGAGTTCAATTACACACATGTTATTTGAAGTATTGCACACCAATCATAAAAAGAGACAGAAGCTGGACATTCCTTATGTTGGGAAAAAATGCTCCAGGCCACGACTCTAATTGAGAGAAAAAAAAAACATTGAAGATCTTCTCTGGCTTGGGTTCCTGGTTCGCGAAGACTTACCCATTTCTTGCTTCACGAGTTTACTAACAAACTTGTTCACGGACTTTCTAATAAATTCAATATCATTAGGCCAGGTCTGAGTATGTTAGTTTATTTTGAAGAGTTTTATTAATTATTAAACGAGCTCAAGTAAATATTTCCAAATTAATCTGAGTCCTAAATATATAGTTCGTGAACAGCCCAGTCAAACTACATTCATATATACCTTAGACATCATGTGCTAGATCAATTAAGCCCAAAATAACATTTCTCACGGGTTCGGAAATTTGTTTTTTGAAGGAAAAAAATTACAAATGGTCTTATAACTTAGGCGCGTACAGTTTTCGTCCTAGTTTTTACTTTTTTTATTTTGATTCTTTCCTGTGGAAATTTTGAACGGAAAAATGCATTTGCGCGGCATTGACTTAAAAAATTGGGGAGTTTCGTATTTTCCTGACAAAGGATCCACATGGACTAAATTAGAATGGAAAACAGAAAAACACATTTGCGGGCCACCTCGCATCCTAGTCACAAGCTTGGACGGGAAATAGAAAAAAAATCTAAAACTGACACATGTAATCTATATCTCATTTTCTTTTTTGACAACACTCACAATCTTTCTCCACCTTTATTTTTCTTATCTCTTTCTACCTTTTTTATTTTCTACCTCTCTCTACCTTTTATTTTTTCTATCTCTAGCTCTCTACTTCAACAATCCACTGAACATATAATACTCATTTTGTCCCACAATAGCATTCACACTTTTTTTTTTTAAACGTCCCATAATAACTTTCACACCCTTAAAATTGAAAATATTTTATAAACTTCACTCTCATAATATTCACACTTTTACACAATATGTCATTACTTTTGGGCCCACACATACACACAAGTCGAGAAAATATCAATTTTAGTCTTGTATCTTAGGCCTTGTCCAACTTTAATCCTGTAACTTTAAACCTTTTCAATTGTAGTCCTGAAGGTATCAATTTTAGTCCTGACAGTATCAATTTCAGTCTTATAACTTAGGCAGAGCTCAATTTTAGTCATGTAACTTTGCAGTTTTTAAATTTTAGTCCTTTAACTTTGCACTAAAATTGGAGAAAATTTTATTTAGGACTCGTAACTTTCACTTTTAAAAAAAAAAAAACGTCCCAAAAAAAATATAAAAATTCATTTACGTCTCATAATTTCTTAAATTGGTTAATTTACGTAAAATCTTCGCCTTTTTACGTCCAATAATGAGAGGTAAAAAAATATTTTTGTACCGTAACTTTAACCTTTTTTTAAAAAACGTCCTGAAATTTTTTTTAAAAAAATTATTTACGTCCCATAATTTCGTAACTTGGTTAATTTACGCCAATTTTCTTTATTCTGCAAATTGTGAACAGTGACTTGTAATTATTATTTTTAATCCACATGGTTATTGTTTTTCCATGCTATACAGGTCAAACTCGGCCACATTCTAATTTTCGTCGATTATCCATAATTTTTATATGCGTACGTGACAAAAATGTGAGTGAAATGATATTGTTTTAGTGTCTCCAACAAAACTTGTACGCGAATTTGTTGATGTTGGAATAGGTGTTGTATTTTATAATCCAACATTTCAGTTACATATTGTGCTGAATGTGCCAACACCTACCACAACATCAGAATTTGCCCTTTCTCCCTTTACTAACTCTGACTTAACTTGTGTTGCTTAGTGATGTCCCAAATGCAGGTAGAAGACGTGGGCAACACCCAGGTCAAGCAGTTGCATGGGAGTGAGAAGTTTCTAAGCATCACTATGGAAGTTCCTACAATTGTGGAGTGTGAAGGGAAGTTACAAGAAACTACCTTTGATCCAATGGCCAAGATTGATCAAGGGAGTTGTAGGAGTTGCAAGGCAGTTCGAATTGAAGCCTATAAAAAGACCACACTGCCTTCATTCCAAAAGACAACAAGAGAGAAAGCTAAACTACATTACTATCTATGGAATGCGCGACGCTTCTAGTTAGAAAAACATTTTGTTCTTTCTTGTAGATTAGTGCACACTTATAAGCCCGAATATTTGTGTACTCAATCATAGTCGTTTATTAGGAAAATATGTTAGATCTATAAGGGAGATAGTTTCGTATTTTTCTAGTAACTTTTCGAACTCGATTATAGTTGTAATTGTTCAAAACCTTACAAGGTTGTTGATTTTGTTTCACTGATATTACGAGATAATATAAGTGATTCGTGTAGATTAATTATTTAATCTACACAATTTTTGAAAGACTCTTTGCAAAGTGTTTGTTTAAATTCCGCTGCTCATTGTTGTCTGGTCTGTGCCAACACTACAGACAACACTTTATTTATATCTCTGATTTCGCACACACGCACACTTTCAGTTGGTATCAGAGCCAACTACTTGATACACTAAGTAGAGATTCTGCTTAGAGTGTGTGTTTATTTGCAATGGAGTATCCACTTTCGCCCGCACTAAAACCTCCAATTCTGGACGGCACAAATTATGCCTTCTGGAAACCTAAAATGAGGATGTACATCAAATCTATTGATGAAAGAGCATGGAGGAGTGTTCTTGCTGGCTGGACTCAGCCAAGAACTGGTGCAAATGAGGACAATGAAGCCCAAATCAAGAGAGAGCTAGACTGGACAGCCGAAGAAATCACAACAGCTAGTTACAATTCAAAGGCGTTGAATGCAATCTTCACCTCAACTGATGCATCAATGTTCAAAATCATTTCAAGCTGTGTTACATCCAAGGATGCATGGGATCGATTACAAGAACATTGTGAAGGATCGGACAGTGTACGAAGGACCAGACTTCGTATGCTTGGAACAAAATTCGAAAATTTGAGGATGAAAGAAGATGAGACTATCTCATCTTACAATGAAAAGCTGACTGAGATTTCAAACGAGGCTCATTCTCTTGGTGATCCAATCTCTAATACAAGGTTAGTACATAAAATTCTTAGATCAGTTCCTAAACGTTTTGAGTCTAAGATATGTGCTATAGAGGAAGCTAAAGATACAGATGTGCTAAGTCAAAATGAATTAATTGGTATTTTGAAAACATATGAGATGAATATATCTGAAAAGGCTGATAATGAAAAGAAAGTACTTGTTTTCAAAGGTGATGCATCATTATCTGCAACATCCAGTTCTGGAAAATCCCCTTATGTTACTGAAATTGATTCTGATGAAGAAAACTTTGAGGAATACTATAATGATCCTGATTACATGGCTTTTATGACTAGACAGTTTAAAACCTTCATGAAGAATAAAAAGTTCAAAGACAATTTTCAACCTAAGGTTCAGATTACTAATAATCAACAATTGCCTATTAGGAAAAACACCTTTAATCCTTCTAGACAATTAGAAAGAGGAAATAGGTTTAAGTCTGACCAAAATTATAGGAAGAATGTTAAATGTGATGCATGTTCTGGATTTGGTCATTATGCTAATGAATGTGCTAACACTATTCTGAAAAAGAAACTAAATTTCAGTGCTACTTTAAGTGATGAATCTGATGTTGAGCATGATCCTGAAAAAGACATTGAACAAGCTTTTTCTGCAAGAATTATTTATGATGATACCTTTGATGATGATCTGGATGATTTTTATTATGATGTGAAGACAGATGAGCCATCATTTGAGAAATCACTAAGTAATAAAATTCCAGAATTTAATTGTTTCACAAGTTCTGTTACAGAGACAGGTACATCCAGAAAAGCTGCTGATATTCAAGACTTATCTAACACTGTGTTCAAACTGGAAAGTCTTTTAACAAAGAAAGATAAAGAAATTTCTAATCTAAAAGATAGACTAGAAGTATCTGTTCTTGATTTCAGAAAATATTCTTATGAAAATCCTTTGACAAATGAAGAACAACACATTTCATATTCTGAAACTGAAAAATTAAATCGTATTATCAAATCTTTAACATTTGAAAATGATGATTTAAGAAATTCTGTTTTAAAACTTGAGAGTGTTCTAACCAAGAAGGATTGTGAGATTGAAAAACTTGAAGAAAAGATGAAGGAAGTGTCTTTAAGCTTCAAGAAATTCTCTGAAGGACAAGCAAAATTGGATGAATCACTGCTGCTCAACAATACAAGGAAAGCAGGTATTGGTTATAAAGGTAAAACAGTTCTTAAACCTCAAAGTAATGGATCTACTGTTTTTGTCAAAGCTAATGATGCTACTGTTTCAAAGAAAAATCTTGTCAATATGAAAGAACTTGTGTGTAACTACTGTTTCAAAAAGGGACATAAAGCTTATTATTGTTTAAAAAGACAGAAGAATTTAAATGCTTCTGGATTACCTAAAATGACACCACACACAAAGCAACATTCACAGAAAATAGAATGGATTTCTAAAAATACTAAATGTAATGTTGTGCATATGTCTTTGAAAGCATGTGTTCCTGGTTTATGGTATTTTGACAGTGGCTGCTCAAAACATATGACAGGTCAAATTGATTATCTATCTGATTACAAAGCTTATAATGGTGGTAATGTTACTTATGGAGGTGGATCTAAAGGGAATATCATTGGCAAAGGAACCTTAAATGTTCCTGGATTTCCTAGATTACCAAATGTTTTACATGTTGATGGATTACTTGCCAACCTTATTAGTATAAGCCAATTATATGATGATGACTTGCATGTAAAGTTTGATAAAAATTCATGCTATGTGCTAGATGAAAATTCTGATTGCATTATGATGGGTAATAGATCTGCTGATAATTGCTATTTAATTGAATCCAAAGTGAGCTGCAATAATGTGAAAAATGATGAAAGTACACTGTGGCATCATAGACTTGGGCATGTTAATCATAGACAGATTGATAGATTAATTAGACTCAAAGCTGTTACAGGTTTACCAATGCTGAAATTTTCAGACAATCACATCTGTGGACCATGTCAAAAGGGCAAACAGGTAAGAGCTTCTCACAAACAATTAGGTCATTGTTCTACAAAACATTGTTTTTAATTACTTCATATGGATCTTATGGGTCCTATGGAAATTGATAGTATAGATGGAAAAAGGTATTCTTTTGTCATTGTTGATGATTATTCTAGATTCACGTGGATAGAATTCCTAAAAGAAAAATCAGAAACTTTTTCTGTCTTTAAAACTCTATGCAAAAGATTCAAGACTGTTTATAATTCTAAAGTTTGTAGAATTAGATCAGACCATGGAAGAGAGTTTGATAACAGTGCTTTTACTGAATTCTGTGAATCTAAAGGCATATTACAGGAGTTTTCATCACCTAAAACTCCTCAACATAATGGGATAGCAGAAAGGAAAAATAGAACTCTTCAAGAGATGGCTAGAGTTATGCTATGTTCTAAAAATTTAGCCAAAAGGTTTTGGGCTAAAGCTCTAAATACAGCTTGTCATATATCTAATAGAGTCTTGATTAGAACAGATTCTAATAGTACACCTTATGAAATATTGAATAATAGAAAGCCTAATCTTAAGTATTTTCATGTGTTTGGCTGTGTTTGCTACATTCTAAATGATAGAGAACAATTGCATAAATTTGATTCTAAAAGTGACAAAGGTTTTTTCCTTGGTTATTCAAGGAACAGTAAAGCATATAGGATCTATAATCTCAGAACAAATACTGTTCAAGAATCTGTAAATGTGGTCTTTGATGATAACATGAGTATTACAGGTAACAGTATTGAAGAGGATGTTTCAGACCTTGCATATAGTCCAATAATTACTGACAGAACAGATCAGATCAAAGATGATGAACAGAATGAGGGAACACTCACAGACACATCTGCTGAAGTTACAGAAAATCCAGAAAATCTGTACAATCTGCATAAAACTCCTTCAAGGAGAGTTCAAAAGAATCATCCACAGGAGCTGATTATAGGTGATCAATCTACTAGAATTCAGACCAGAAGAAGGTTGGGTATAAATCCAAAAGATGTGGTAAGATCTATTTGCATGACTTCTGTGTGTAACAAGGTAAATCATGAGTGTTATCATTCTGCTATTGAACCTAAAACAGTAAAAGAAGCCTTAAATGATGAACATTTGGTAGAAGCTATGCATGAAGAATTGAATCAATTTGTTAGAAATGATGTATGGACCTTAGTACCTAGACCAGATCATACAAATGTTATTGGTACTAAATGGATTTTCAAAAACAAAACTGATGAAATAGGCAACATTATCAGAAACAAAGCAAGACTTGTTGCTCAAGGATATACTCAAGTAGAGGGAGTAGATTTTGATGAAACATTTGCTCCAGTTGCTAGAATAGAATCCATTAGACTTTTACTTGCTATTGCATGCTTTATCAACATAAAACTATACCAAATGGATGTTAAAGAAGTCTTTCTAAATGGAATCTTAATGGAAGAAGTTTATGTTGAGCAACCAAAAGGCTTTGAAAATCCAGAATTTCCTGACCATGTGTTTAAGTTAAAAAAGGCTCTTTATGGCTTGAAACAAGCACCTAGAGCTTGGTATGAAAGAGACAAAGTGGGATAGCTCAAGTGGTTAGAGCACCACTACCTAGGCCTTAGGTCCTGGGTTCGAGTCATGGGGAGGGGAAAAAAGGGATGGGTATTTAACTTCCATAAAAAAAAAAGAGCTTGGTATGAAAGATTAACTGATTTTCTGATTGAATTTGGTTTCACTAGAGGAGAAGCTGATAGAACTCTATTCATTAAGCATGAAAGAAATGATATTATGGTAGCTCAAATTTATGTTGATGATATAGTGTTTGGTTCTACTTATGATGATATGCTAAAACTGTTTGTGAATGAAATGACATCAACCTTTGAAATGTCTATGGTTGGTGACTTAAATTATTTCCTTGGCTTGCAAATTAAACAGCAAAATGATGGTATCTTTATATCACAGAGTAAATATGCTAAAAATCTTGTGAAAAGGTTTGGTTTAGAGAATGCTAAACACATGAAAACTCCTATGGGATCAACTCAGAAACTGAGTAAAGACAGTGTTGGCCAAAATGTTGACCCAACATTGTACAAATCAATGATAGGTAGTCTTCTTCACTTGAGCTCTACTAGGCCTGATATTATGTTTAGTGTATGCTTATGTGCTAGATATCAGTCTGACCCAAAAGAATCTCATATGCATGCTGTAAAAAGGATAATTAGATATGTTGCAGGAACTTGTGACCTAGGCTTATGGTACAGCAAGGACACAAATTGTTCCTTAATTGGCTATAGTAATGCTGACTGGGCAGGAGATGCTGATGATAGAAAGAGCACCAGTGGTGGCTGCTTCTACATGGGAAATAATCTCATATCTTGGCATAGCAGGAAACAGAACTGTGTATCAAAATCCACAGCCGAATCTGAGTATATTGCAGCAGGGAGTTGTTGTACACAATTACTTTGGTTACAAAAAATGTTGTGTGATTATGGTTTACCCTGTGATACTCTAACTGTTTTTTGTGATAACACTAGTGCCATAAATATATCAAAGAATCAAGTGCAACATTCTTTGACTAAGCACATAAGTATAAGGCATCATTTCATAAGAGATCTAGTAGAAAAAGAGGTGGTCAAGTTGGAATATGTTTCTACAGAAAAACAACTTGCTGATATATTCACAAAAGCTTTAGATGATAAGAGATTTTCCTCTCTAAGGAAGTCTCTTGGATTATGCAATATCTGAACACTGTATCAAAGTGTTGTACCAAATGCGGCAGCATTTGGGACAACACCTGATTTGTTCATTTAATTATTTCTTTGTATAAATTTCGTAAGTGTCGGATTTAACATAATTCTTTATAATCTTAGTCTAAAAGTCTTAAATTGAGTCATGCGGAATATGAGAAAAGCTTGTACAATCTCTCAAATGCAAAGGAAATCACAAATTAGATGCTTTAAAAATCACTGAGTAACTAGGGACACGGAGCTCGCTACTACGATGTTCTCTTTTCTAAAGGTGATATATACTGCATCAAATTAAACACAAATCCATTGAGTAACTATGGGGCACGGAGTTCGCTGCTACGATGCACTCTTTTGAAAAGATGGATCAATGTGTAAATGTGATAAAAATTAAAGTGCAACACATATGAAGCAAATTCATGAAAAAACTGTGTTGAGATGTACAAAATGCCAACAATCTATTCAACGCCTGACTCAGACTTATGATTTTGATTATTTATAGAATTAATTAATTTCTGATAATTATTATTTTTATTATCTGCAAATATTTATTTGAATTTAATTATTTTATCTGTTCAGTTATTTATTAATCCGCTTTTCTTTATTTTTTAATTATCAGTAATTATTCTCCACAACAACACGAACTTTTATGGAGAGAAGTTAATTCTTCCACTCTCTCCATTTCTTCACATACAGAATCGTGCTTCAACCCCCGCCTGAAATCCTCTATAAATAGATCTCATATGAATGCTATTTTATACCATCGAGCTTATTTCTGTTTATGCAACACTCACTCCAGATTATAATTTTTTGGCATAAGTGTTTCTTCAAAAATTGGTATAATTGGTTGAATTTTTTATGATTATCCTCCCATTCCAGAATTCGAAGAGGTCTAATCAAATTAACTTCTACTTTTGCAGGTACTTATCACTTTGGTCGAACAGCACCTGGCTTTTCGCAATTCAAAATTCAAAATCAAACAAGCCATTCTCAACTACCCTGCAATTTCGTCTCTGAAACTCAAAATTAATCCGAAAATGGTGACTATCACTGAACTTCCAAGCTCTCTCGCACCTGGTTCGCCATCCTTTGTTGTTGGAACCATGATTGTTCCATTTGAACCAGAAACATCTGCTCTTCCACTCGTTGTTTACAATCCTCTTGATATCCGATCAGAAATGGCACATGCAAACATCCCTGAGTCAAAGCGTGCTGCTGCAGATAATCTCTCACCTCCTCCATCACCAATCGCACAAAAATCATTCCCTCTTAGAACCCCTTTCGAGAAACTGAAACGGGCATACGATGCCCTAGCTCGCAGAACAACCTCTCCAAAATTATTTTGGGTGGAGAAACTCTTGACAATGCAATGTTTAGAGAAGATGTGCACATGGAAGACGCCTCCTCGTCTGATGGGGAGATTTTAGCTGCAAAGATAGCAAGGTTACGGCAAAAGAGGAAATTCCCCACTAAAACGGCAAAAGCCCCTGCTCCCGTCACTCGCAGATGGCCTGGTGGCCGTCGTGTTTCGTACAGAACACTTGGGAGACGAGTCGACTACTTTGGGAGGAAAAAGCCCAGAACGGACGGCGGCATAGCTCAACCGATTATTGTATCCAACTCAGATTCTGAGGGGGAGCCTCAAAATATCGATGATATCATCGATAACTTTCCCGAAGCTGTGTCCGTTGAGCATACAGAAGAAGACAGCCCCATTCCTCAATCCGTACCCAAAAAGGCTCGAAAAACTCCACCAGTTGTCTCTTCAGTGGCTACATCCAACAGCTCTTCTTCAGACTCGAGCTCACACACCTCTGCTCCCGAAGAAGAGGTACCTTTTTCATCTGATTCCGATTTCAGTGATAATGAGGTTGAGTATAATGATCACAAGAGCACCCGTTATAAAACTATTCGTAATAGGACAATTATGAGCGAACGTATCCTGAAAATTTCTGATTTTGAAGCTGCAAATCTCATAGATTGGTTTAAAGAACGATCTATTTTGGATGCCTTACTGTTTGTTGTACCGTATATTGTTGATTGGATTCATGAATTTTATGCGAATGTAAGTTCCAAAACCGGTGATACAAACTCTAGAAGATATGGTTGTGTTCCTTTCCGGGGTCTTGAAATTATTGTTACTCCTAGGAAGATCAATATGCTGCTGAAAACGAAAATTATGGAAGATCCAGTGGTCACTGACTTTGATTTCATGATTAGTATACTTACAAGAGGTAAGATTACACACTGGGTACCAAAACTACTTGCATCTAGATTAACCAGCCTATACTCTGTTCTGCATAAAATTGTGTGTTGTAATTGGTTACCAACAACTAATAACACCACTTTAACCTTGGAACAAGCTGTCCTCATGTTTAAGATTGGACACCTTAAGCAATTTAATCTGGGCCATGTCATATTTCAAAATATGATGAATTTCACTTGCAATATGACTGATAAAGGTCTTCTCCCATATCCATGTTTGGTGTATAAGCTGCTGGCAGATAAGGAATTCAACAGATTGGACACTGAGGTCATTAGTGGCTATGTTCCTAGTTTCTCCATCTCACCACAACTCCTACTTCGTGGTAGTGATCGTATTGTTGACTTACCTATACCGAAGCCTAATGCCCACAGCAGTGCTGATCCGAATATGCCATCAACTTCCACATCACATCCTTCCTCAGGTTGTGTTGCCTCGGTTTATCTGTCCTCACACTTTATTCTAAGGCAAGTGGACATTCTTCAAGGCACAATCACCAATCTTCAAAGTACTGTTGAAGACTTACTCATTCAGAAACGCTTCTGGGAGGACCTACTTTCTACCTCAACAGGGGGAGTAAGCTCAAATGTTCACAATGCAGGTACTGTTCCTATTCCAGGTCAACAAGATGCAGGAGTTCAACAAGAGAGTGCTATTCAGATTCCAAACCAAGATGCAGATGCTGATGCTCAAGATGCTCAAGATATTGAGGATCTCTATGGAGATCTCAATGTAGCTTTTTGAAGGCTTAAAGAGTGAGGAAGTCTAGTGTATGGGGGAGTTCGTGCAGACACTTGAAGATGCAGCTGATTATATCAGCCCAATCCTCCCCTTTACTGCTGTCATTTATTTCCTCAATCTGTAAAAGCTTTACTTATGTTGCTTACATTTCTGTCCCACATACATTGCCCTACATTTACTGTTTTCATTGTTTTTTTAAATCTAAGTACTTTGTTTTTTGACTTAGATGTTGTGATTATGTTTGGTTAAATACTGATATTGGTTTATTTTGAATATCATGGGTATTGTTTTCTTTATCAAAATTATGAATGTGTGAACATTAGGAGTGTTGATGTATAAAGGCCAAATTGGGGGAGATTGTTGATGTTGGAATAGGTGTTGTATTTTATAATCCAACATTTCAGTTACATATTGTACTGAATGTGCCAACACCTACCACAACATCAGAATTTGCCCTTTCTCCCTTTACTAACTCTGACTTAACTTGTGTTGCTTAGTGATGTCCCAAATGCAGGTAGAAGACGTGGGCAACACCCAGGTCAAGCAGTTGCATGGGAGTGAGAAGTTTCTAAGCATCACTATGGAAGTTCCTACAATTGTGGAGTGTGAAGGGAAGTTACAAGAAACTACCTTTGATCCAATGGCCAAGATTGATCAAGGGAGTTGTAGGAGTTGCAAGGCAGTTCGAATTGAAGCCTATAAAAAGACCACACTGCCTTCATTCCAAAAGACAACAAGAGAGAAAGCTAAACTACATTACTATCTATGGAATGCGCGACGCTTCTAGTTAGAAAAACATTTTGTTCTTTCTTGTAGATTAGTGCACACTTATAAGCCCGAATATTTGTGTACTCAATCATAGTCGTTTATTAGGAAAATATGTTAGATCTATAAGGGAGATAGTTTCGTATTTTTCTAGTAACTTTTCGAACTCGATTATAGTTGTAATTGTTCAAAACCTTACAAGGTTGTTGATTTTGTTTCACTGATATTACGAGATAATATAAGTGATTCGTGTAGATTAATTATTTAATCTACACAATTTTTGAAATACTCTTTGCAAAGTGTTTGTTTAAATTCCGCTGCTCATTGTTGTCTGGTCTGTGCCAACACTACAGACAACACTTTGTTTATATCTCTGATTTCACACACACGCACACTTTCAGAATTAATCAAAAAGGTGAAAATTACGGGTCGTATATAATTTTGTTTTTCTCCTAAAATTGATACATGTAGGACTAAAATTGAGAAAGTGCAAGTTACAGGACTAAAATTGATACCTTCAGGACTACAATTGAGAAAAGTAAAGTTATCGGACTAAAGTTAGACTCGGCCTAAATTACAGGACTAAAATCAATATTTTTTCCACACAAGTCAAATTTTTTTCTTTACTTTATACATTAAGGTTTGCACAATTACCCCTCAAAACTCTACTCATTATTACACTTTTTTAATATGTGTATCTGCCTACATGCGAAAGTTATTGTGGAACGAAGGGAATACTTATGCCAAAAGAAAACAGGCAACTTTCAAGGGACGAAGGGAGTCTTACCGAAAACGCATTTGAAGTTTTTTAGACTAGATGAAGATAGTTGTCTAATTGATATAACAACCCGGCCCTGCGGCCCAGATGATACATGGACAGATTTTTGTGTGATATACACGCTATGAGATGAATTCAAATTATATGTATAATACGATCGATCACTTAACAAATTTGAAAAATTTCTTCTAATAAATTGATAGGTTTCAATTCTAACACAAGAGGTAAGATAAAATTTAACTGCATACTAACTTATTGCAGGGACCTCCTCTTACCAAAGGCCATAAATATTAGTAGTATTTAATATACATTAATAAATATAAATATTCAAATAATTAATTCTTGCAGCTGAAACGTGGAAAATGCATGCATGAATTAAATTCTACTTTTATATAGATATCCTCGAACCCCATTTCTTTTAAATTCCATTAAAAACTTTTTTTCAATCTTCAAATTTCTCAATAAAACCGAACATTAGGTGATTTAATATCAAGAATTATCCTATCACTTAGACCGTGCCCAATTTTAGTCTTTCTACTGTCAATTATGATCCTGCGTGTTTTTATTTTTTTCAATTTTGGTCCTCTTGATGTCATTTTTTGTCCTTTTTTTGTATCCGATCGATATACTCCTTCCGTCTCTTCGAAAGATGCCTATCTTGTCATTTTGGATTTTTCACCGAAAATTGCTCATTTTCTTTGTTGGCAACACCGACTATCTCTCTCTACCTATTTCTCTTTTCTATTTCCTCCTATCTCAGCAACCTATTACACATATAATACTATATTTCCTTAAACAGAGGGACGGACCGGGAGTACATTTTTTTTTTCAATTTGGTAAAAGATGACTAAAACTAACTCAAAAGGACTAAAATAAATAAATATATATATATAAACATGGTCGAGGGAACCTAACAAAATTACAAAGATACCGCTAAGTAGACAAGCCGAGTCACGACAACATTTTCAGGTCATGCCTATTTTAATTCGTAAACAAGAGGTAAGACAAAAAAATTACTACTATATAAATTAACTTCATAGTTGGGGACCTACTCTTACCTAAACTAATAAATATGATTTAATATACACTAATATCAATACTCAACATTTCTATATAATTAATTCTTGCAACTAAACCATGCTAGAAAATGTACATCGACATGTAGCCATACATGCATGCATTAAATCCCACTCCTATATAAATATCCCGGCCACACTTCTTTTAAATTCCATTAAAAATCTTTTTCTTTTTTTTTTCAATCTTCAACGGTATTAATAAAATTCCAAGTAAACATTTCATGATATCATATTTGATTATGGATAGGTCATGCAATACAATTCTTACCATGATGGCCATCATCACATGTATTACTGTCAAAACATGTGACGCTACCCTTAATCATTTAGACACATACAACCCTCGAAGTTCCCAATTTTTCTGGTTTTCCCCCAAACCATCACTCCCTTCTTTTCCTTTCTTTCCCCCATTCCCCAACTTGCCACATTTTCCTAAATATTCACCGCCGCCACCACCACCGTCGACAACGGCCCCAGTTAGGGTTCCCCCTTCTCCGAGTTTTAATTTTCCTAACTCGCCTCCCCTTTTACCTAATTTACCCCCGATTCCTAACTTGCCTCCACTCTTACCAAATTTACCCCCGCTCCCTAACTTGCCTCCACTCTTACCTAATTTACCCCCGCTCCCTAACTTACCTCCCCTCTTACCAAATTTACCCCCGCTCCCTAACTTGCCTCCACTTTTACCTAATTTGCCCCCGCTTCCTAACTTGCCTCCACTCTTACCTAATTTACCCCCGATCCCTAACTTGCCTCCACTCTTACCAAATTTACCCCCGCTCCCTAACTTACCTCCACTTTTACCTAATTTACCCCCGCTCCCTAACTTGCCTCCACTCTTGCCTAGCTTGCCCCCTCTCTTGCCTAACTTGCCTAAATATTCACCACCACCAATGCCAACGCCCGTTGGCGTGCCCCCCTCCCCCGGCTTCCACTTTCCTAATTTGTCCCCACTCTTACCAAACTTGCCCCCTCTTCCTAACTTGTCCCCATTTCCTAAATATTCACCGCCGCCAACATCCAATGTCGTGCCCCCTCCTTCCGGCTTCCACTTTCCTAATTTGTCCCCATTACCGTCCCCTTTCTTACCAAAACATTCACCGCCACCGCTGCCATCACCCATTGGTGTGCCCCCTCCTTCCAGCTTTCACTTTCCTAATTTGTCCCCATTATTACCTAACTTGTCCCCTTTCTTACCAAAACATTCGCCGCCGCCACCACCATCGCCATCACCCATTGGTGTGCCCCCTCCTTCCGGCTTTCACTTTCCTAATTTGTCCCCATTATTACCTAACTTGTCCCCTTTCTTACCAAAACATTCGCCGCCGCCACCACCATCGCCATCACCCATTGGTGTGCCCCCTCCTTCCGGCTTTCACTTTCCTAATTTGTCCCCATTATTACCTAACTTGTCCCCTGTCTTACCAAAACATTCGCCGCCGCCACCACCATCGCCATCACCCATTGGTGTGCCCCCTCCTTCCGGCTTTCACTTTCCTAATTTGTCCCCATTATTACCTAACTTGTCCCCTTTCTTACCAAAACATTCGCCGCCGCCACTGCCATCACCCATTGGTGTGCCCCCTCCTTCCGGCTTCCACTTTCCTAATTTATCCCCATTATTACCTAACTTATCCCCTTTCTTACCAAAACATTCGCCACCGCCGCCATCACCCGTTGGTGTGCCCCCTCCTTCGGGCTTTCACTTTCCTAATTTGTCCCCATTATTACCTAATTTGTCCCCCTTCTTACCAAAACGTTCGCCACCGACGCCGCCATCACCTATTGGCGTGCCCCCTCCTTCCGGCTTCCATTTTCCTAACTTGTCCCCATTATTACCTAACCTGCCCCCATTATTACCAAAACATTCGCCTCCGCCACCACCATCGCCCATTGGCGTGCCCCCTCCTTCTGGCTTCCACTTTCCTAACTTTTCCCCATTATTACCTAACTTGTCCCCCTTCTTACCAAAACATTCGCCTCCACCATCACTCATTGGCTTGCCCCCTCCTTAATTCCGGCTTCCACTTAATTTCCCAATTTGTCCCCTTTCTTACCAAAACGTTCACCACCATCGTTTGTTGGCGTGCTCCCCTCTCCCGGCTTACACTTTACAAACTTGTCCCCTGCTCATGCCTAACTTGTCCCCTTTGTTGGACCATCTTCCATCTAGGTTTTATGCATCGTACTTTGTTTACTCTGAATAATAAAGAATCTTGGTATATGTTGCACGAAACAAAATAATGAATTCAACGGAATCCCTAGATCCTATGCAAGCTTGTTAGTGAAATGAGTCTATTTGTAATTTCCTTCATATATTTATTGAAATGAAAACTCAATTAAATTTTTGGTTTGTTTATCCAAGTGGAGAGCCAATTGAAATCTGGTTTTGTAATAATCCAAAACTGAACTTCCAAATTTAGGATAACATGTTACATGTAATTCAATTCTTTTCAATATTAATTTTGTGTACCCCTTGTCATTACCAATAAATATATCGATTTGCATTTTACACGTTTTCAGTAAGGATCGATTGATTCTATTTTAACGTTATATTCGATATATAAAACAATTAATGGTATTAATTGAAAAATATTAATTTTGATGATAAATTAATTTGTTCACACATGTACAACGTTAGTTGTACAGATTCTGACGGATGACATAACCTATAAACACAACAGTTGAATGACAAGGTGAAAAAAATATTAATGGACTGTAAATACAACACCGACATGTGTTAATAATTCAGCAGAGTGGAAATTGGAACAAAGGAATCGAACTGTTGAAAGAGGCGTGCATGCATATATATGTGTGTATGTGTACACAGCTTTGATATAGAGCTCAAATGCTGAGTTTAGAGCTCGACTTAAGCAAAAATTAAAATGAAATCAAGACTTAATAAAAAAAAAAATTACAACATTTAACAATGTATTATTATTCAGTACATACGACAAACGTAAATGAAATTACAGAAACATCCATTTTTGTAACGAACTTGTACATCGATCGGCTGTAGGGCTTCCAATTTAATTATTCGTTATTCTCCGTGTCAACTAGATAACGAAATTCTTCATTATTTTATATATATTCCAATGTAACATTAAAATAAATAAATTGAACGACAAAAAAAATATACTCCCTCCGTCCAATTTTAAAATGCCCACTTCTTCGAGCATGGGTTTTAATAAATATTAATTAATTTATTCATAAAGTAGATAAGTTGAGGGTATGACCATTTATAAATAAAATGATTGTTTATAAATAAAAAGTGAATGGCAAGTTGGATAAATAAGTGATGGTAGGAGGTTGGAGATAAAGTAGTAGAATAGTATTGTTTCCAAAAATGATATAGGCATAATAAAATTGGACAACCAAAAAAGGATAGTGGAAATAATGAAATTGAACGGAGGAGGAAGTACTATATATTATTGGAGTACGTACCAGAGTTACTCAAATACGGTACAACTAGTACGTTACATATAGAATTTAAAAAAGAAGCAGACTATCAACAAAAACACACAATCTGGGATTGAAATGCCAATCTTGAAAGGAAGTGTTTCTAGTAAAGGAGACACCAAATTATTTACATTAAAATAAGTTAATTAGATGATAAAATAAATTAAAAGATTAAATATTTTAGACCAATATTAAGTTGAACTGTTTTTAAAATTGGTCCAAACGTTTTTAACGCCTTGATTGTGGTGCAGTAAGTTTGTCCAAATTTTAAAAATGGTTCATTTACCGGTAATAGCAGGTTACCTACCCGGTCAATGCTGGCGTGGCTTTTTTTTTTCATTTTTATGTTCTTTTTAGGGAAAATTAAACTTTTGTTCCTTAAAAATGAGGTTAAATCACTTTCGGTACTTTTATATACATTTTTAGTCCTATAAGAATTTTTCGTTATAACGGCTGAAAATTGTGTGAAACTCACGCGACCGTTAAATATTTACACTTTTGGTCCTGTAAGAAGGAGGTCATACCACTTTCGGTCCTTTTTCATACAATTTTAGTTCCATAGTAAATTTTCATCAATATTAATTAAAATTAAACTCAATTTTAAATACTCCTTCCGTCCCATACTTGAAGACACATTTTACCATTTTGAGCGTCCCATACTTGAAGACACATTACCTAAAATAGCAAAAACACTTTTAAACACTCCCCTTAAAACATCACAATATTACAACAAATGCCACTATTTTATTACACTAAAAAAGTAACTTTATTACTATTTATAAAGTTGAAAAGTATTTACTACCCTCACTTTATCTTACACAATATTAATAAACAATTTATATTTTATCTTACACAATATTAATAAACAATTTATTCATTAAAACTCGTGTCCAATTGATTTGAGCCTTCAAGTATGGGACGGGGGGAGTATATATTATTTATTTTTCAATTTGGATTTTTTTTTATTTTTATTTTTGTATATATTTTAGTTTTGATACAAAAAAAAGTTATTTAAATTTCAGAATTTACACTGCATTATTTTTCTATAATTTTTATTTATATTCAGATTTTTGGGTTAAAAAAAATATATTCAGATTCTTGAGTTAAAAAAAATATTCAGATTCTATTAAAAAAATTCTGATTGCCAAAGTCTTGTATACACTCAAGTACATGGTGTACTTGAGTGGACTTTGACTAGTCAACAGTTGACCGTTGATCGGTCAACGGTCAAACTTTGACTTTTTTTTTTTTTTTAAATTGAATTTTTTTAGAAATTTTTTTTCGATATTTTTTTTTCGATTTTTATTTTAAAAAAGTGTATGTTAGTATATTGAAAAGTGCATCTTTGTTTTTTAAATGAAAAGTGTATGTTACTATATTAAAAAGTGCAACATTGTTTTTAATGAAAAGTGTATGTTGTTATAACTGAAAAGTGTAGATTATTATAATTTAAAAATGTATATTATATTAATGAAAAATGTATGTTATTATAACTGAAAAGTGTATGTTATTATAACTGAAAAGTGTATGATCTATTAATGATTATAACTGAAAAGTGTATGTTCTATTAATGAAAAGTGTATGATATTATAATTGAAATAAAGTGTATGTTAATATAGGTGAAAATAACATTGAAAAATGTAAATTTTCTATAACAAAAAAAAAACTTGAAAAAAAAAGTCAAAGTTTGACCGATCAACAGTTGACCAGTCAAAGTCCACTCAAGTACACCATGTACTTGAGTGCACAAGAGACACACCCATTTGATTATATAAATTAGTGAAATTTTATAATATAGAGTAAAAAAATAATATACTAAACTATATTGATTTTAATTTTTTATTATATATAATTTATTATTAGCTTTAAAAATTATTTCGTATTTTTTTTAATTATAATTACTTTTTATTATATATATTTTTTTATTTTAAGAAAATAATAAAAAGGAAAGTTTTAAACATTAAATTTATGAAATACAAAACCAAAATAATATAAAATAAATAATTGAACAACCTAATAAATTTTATGTTTATTAAATTTGGTATGATAAAATCTTGCAAAAATATGATCCATAAGCCTAACTGACAAAGTGAAATATGCAAATCGATATATTAATTAGTCTGCAGGTACTTGAAATATGTTACAGGGTAATTATTTTTAATTTATGGAAGTGGGCGTACACGCATATTTGAGTATTTTTGCGTACGCGCGTATAGCCTTGACGTACATAGCAAATTTCAAAATGTTGATGAGTTTCTTATGAAACGTACTGACATCACCGAAAAAAAAAAAACCTCCAACATTTGACTTTGCATCATTATTCTTTACATAAAGGAAATTATTAATTAAGGAAAGATTCGTTTTAGTAACGAACTTGTATATCGGCTAGGGCTTCCGGACTCTTTTATTATTCTCTGCGTCGCCAATAACTATATTCCCCGATCATTATTCTGTGGACAATGGATCGAACTTAGATGGACGATGGTGCAGTGGAGGGAGAAATAGAAATAGTTTTTGAAACGTCAACAAAAGACGAACGTGGTGATGGGGGTGCAAAAATATTAGGGAAAGAGGGTAAATGGAAGCCGGAAGAGGGGGGCGCGCCAACGGGCGCCTTGGGGGTCAAGGTAGGTAAGCCGGGCAAGCTTGGAAGTGGAGGGAAGGCGGGCAAATTTGGTAAGGTGGGCAAATTGGGAAAGGGGGGGAAACTAGGGAAGGGCAAAGAAGGAAGTGGCGAAAAGAAGAAAATTTTGGAGCCTCGAGGATCGTCTAAGAGATTACGTGCAGCATCTGCACATTTTGCATTGTTGGTTGTGATGACGATGATGGCCATCACCACAAACCATGATTTCATGAATATGCTTCTATCCATTATATATCAACAATATAATGCTTGTTTAAATTTGATTAATATTGTTGTAATTAATTGAGGGATGAAGATTGAAAAAAAATCGATTTTTTTTCTTTCTTATGTAATTCAATGGATCGGATTGAGGATATTTATACGAGGGAGTTGGAGCCTGGAGGATTATTAATGAATCCAATGCATCTATACATTTTCTTGTACCTATTTTATTTTAGCTTCAATTGAAAATTTTGAATATTGTTGCTATTAATTGCTGAATAATAATTAAAATATAGGGTTAATTCTAAATAAATATACCACATTTAGTCTCAATATCAATTTATACATATTTTTTTCTCCGGTCAACCATTGATGATGTGTTTTACAAACTCTCACTTTTTGCGTCTTCTCAAACTAAACTCAATAGAGTTATAGAGTTCTTCTCTGTTTTTCTCACTTCTCAAACTCAATCAAGTTCTTCTTTTCTAACCCTAAAAATCAAAATCATACCTAACATTAGTACTAAAAATCGCAAAAAAAGAAATAATTTTTTTGTCAAAAATTCTAAAAAGTTGGGTCGTTTGAAAGTAGAGTGAAGTTTGTAAACTCTAAACCATACAAAAACTCCAAGTAAGTGAAATCTTCTAAACTTTGTGTATTTGAGTGTTTTGCGCTTGAAATACATAAACATTCTTTTTGTCCTTTTATATATATATATATATATATATATATTATTTATTTTTTTTTGTAGATGGAAGACTATTTTTCTATATATTGGCAAACCACAACATTTCTTTGTTTGAATTGAGAGATAGATAGATGACTAAGGAAGGGGAGGAGAAGATGAGAAGAAGCGGAATTTTATTTTTATTTTTATAAAATTTTATTTTTATTTCTATAAAGTGTAATCTGATGTGGAAAATAAAAAAGAATATTTGTAATATGAGTCATCAATGGTTGACAGGAGGGAAAAAAATGTGTATCTAATTGCAACACGATGAAAGGTTGAGATTTTTTTACAATAATCGTAAAGATCGTGATTAAATTGATACTGAAACTAAAGGTGGTGTATTTATTTAAAATTAACCCTAAAATATATTTATTGATTTTGATAAGAATTGATTATATATGGACCTGAAATTACTTCATTATTCTTTTTTTTTTTTTTTAGCATAGTAGTAGTAGCATCTAAAATATACTATATGTATGAAGAACATATTTTATAATTCCAATATATATTATCATGTAAATTGTGTGTATCCGCATACTCAAATCAATTGATCGATTATATTATATATAATTTCATCGCACAATTTTTAGTGATAAAAAAATTACTTAGGCCCAAAATTATGGGACGAAATTGTATTCATAATTTTGCTGCAACAATTTGTGGCAATATTAACAACACCTTTGCTGTAAAAACATAACGATGAATGAAACTAATATTTTTATCGCAAATGTAACAGTAATGGATAATAAAAAAATTCAAAATTTAATTTAACTATTAAATGGAATTTCACAATCACTACTACACATTTTCACTTGGAGAGCTTTGAAAAAGGGCCTTGGAGAGCTTTTAAAACCGCTCTCCAAGTGACAGCTCTCCAAGCTAAGAGAGCGGTTAAAAACCGCTCTCTAAGTAAAAGGACTTAGAAAGCGGTTTCCAACCGCTCTGTAGGTGTACATCTTAGACAGCGGTTATGAACCGCTCTCTAAGTAAAAGACCTTGGAGAGCGGTTCAAAACCGCTCTCTATGTTATTTTTTTTTTTATTAATTTCACTTGGAGAGCGGTGCAGAACCGCTCTCTAAGTAATATATTTTTTTTTCTTTTTTTTTATATTATTTTTTTAATAATTATTTTATATTTTAAAAATCCTATTTATATTATTTTTTTAATAATTATTTTATATTTTAAAAATCCAATTTATACAAAATCAAAACTTAATTATACCACTACAATATATATATACGTCAAATACGAAAAAAATCAAATAAATATACACAAACATATATACAATCATCACAAATATATAAGTTAATATATTACATTCTACCAAAAGTTATACTAATTTAATTATACGTTTACATATCGATTGTAAAGGTACCCTGTCCAATCTTTTTTCCATTTATCCATTCTTTTGTCGTTGTAAGTCTTGAGCGGACGGTTATAGATAAACTGCAAACAACGATCAATCAATATAGTTAGATATATAGTATATGATTTTTTATTCAATAAAAAATAATTTAAATAAATCGATAAATTGACTTACCCCGTTAGGAATCGTCGTTTGATAAGTCGTGATTATATTCTCAATATAACAACATACAAAATGTCCACAATGATAACTATCACGTTGGCTGGGGAGAAATGAGAAGTTACAAATTGTGGTTGCTCATAGTTTAAAAAGTTGTCTACATCAAATAAATGTCAGCTTCATTCCCTCATACTAATAATAGGTTTCAAAAGTTTTATTAGAATTGTGTGGGAGAATGTAGTTCTTTGCAAATCAACCCTTTTGACATATTTGTCACATCAAGAAAAAACGAGAATGCAAAGGGGTGAATGAGTACCGGATAAATAACATATTTGATGCTAGGAGTAATCTTCATTTCCTTCTCAAGTTCAAAAATGTGAAGCTTCCACTACAAAAATATCAGCATCATCAGTAAGGATTATATCCTCAATACAAAACAATTTACACGAGCAGTTTAGGGAATGACTTAAAGGGAAGGAGCATGCGTTGAAAAAGATGAAATAAAATCTCATTCTCTTAAGTTAAATCAAACCAACTTACAGGGACTGAACGGGGCAGAACAATGATTTCACCATTTGAGTCTACATTTTTTCTTGTTAAGAGACTATTCATGACACCTGACTACATTCTAATAAAAGTATAATAACAAATTAATTAATATGGGTGAATTACGCAGAATGACTACATTCTATAATTAATTAATTGTCTTAGCTTCTCATGCTTGTCTTCTTTAAAATATTGAACCACATATTTGAGAACTCTACTAAACTAAAACGTACAAACTCTTTCATTAATACTCCTATTTTATTCACTTTAATTTCAACATCTTAATTACATTTCAAAGTGTGTACTAATTAAATAGTTTTTGCCAAAAGCAACATCTCAATTACATTTCAGAGTGTGTACTAATTAAACAGCTTTAGCCTAAAGCACATCGTACATCAAGTTCACTATGCCTTATGTAAAATGTTTTCTTAACTTCTTTGCCCCTTATGGATTTCACTACTCCCCTGTGAGACCCACACAGAAAAGTCACCACCGCAAATACAGAGAAAACAATGAACATGGAAAAATAGAGGCCTTCCCATTATCAGGAAAATCAGAGATTATTCTTTGCATTGAACTTTTCATTCTTTTATTTGAAGTACTACAGAATTGTGAACAATAAAGGTAGAAGTTAAAAGGCAGCATACTAAATACTAGACATAGCCAATTTATGTGTTTATGTTCACTATAAGTAATTTGTCTCCCAAGCAGAGTAGAGTACTGGACTACAGAATCTTTTTATTCTCTCCCAACTCCAATAAAGTAATTTTTCAATGGTTGTATATAAAGATATTATTGCTCAATCTGTATCCTAATGCACATAATTTCTGATGGGAAATAAATCTCATCATTACAAGACAAGTTAAATTTGTAACTATTTATATCATGAAGCAAACAGTGTCAATATAGTACATTATACACATAAATGGGAAATAAATCCCATCATTACAAGACAAGTTCAATTTGTAACTATTTATATCATGAAACTAATAGTGTCAATATAGTACATAATACACATAAATGGAATTGGTCCCTCAGTTCCAATAATGAAACGATGGAAAAACGATAAACAATTCAAAAAAAAAAAATCCAAATTCAGATTCAGATTTTCAATGCAATCGTCAATTAGTAAAGTTTCTAGTTGCATGTCTTTCATACTCACTGATATCAGATACACCCATACAATGCACACTGTGCCAGGTTTGCTTCATAAGAAAAGGAACATACCCCAAATATCAAAATAAGAAAAACAGATGTCGATAGACTTCTTATAGGCATACATGAGGCAATTTTATGAAACAATATGGCAAAGAGAAATGACTAAGCATTGCTACATTAATACTCTGCTGAATAGATTTAGAAATGTATGCTTGTAGAGCTATCAAAAATAATTCTCACACTTTTAAATCAACAATTGAATAACAAAAATAATTTCACAACAAATTTTGTCTGCACTATCTTATGAACAATCTCACATCCAAGCTATCAAAAATGCTCAAACATCTTGAATATCAAAAACAGAAACAAAAATGCTCAAAGCATCTAAAATATCAAGAACAGAAACATTAAATTTGCAAAATAACGATGCCTAAAGAAATCAAAATCCTTCATATAATGCTTCATGTATATATATACAGTAGATACGTCCAGTTTATTTTTCTTCTATTTCTTCAAAACAGTAGTTCTATACACATATATATACATATACAAGCTTAGAGTACGTACGTACCTACAGTTGTGGGAGTGGGAGTGGGACGTCGACGGCGACGGCAACGGCGATGTCTGGAGAGGAAGTCGACGGCGACGGCTGTAGAGGAGGTCGACGGCGATGGCTGGAGAGGAGGTCGACGGCGCGAGGAGGGAGGCGACGGCGGCGGCGCGACGAGAGAGAGGGAGGTAGGCGACGGCGACGGCGCGACGAGAGAGAGGGAGGTAGGCGACGGCGCGAGGAAGGAGGCGACGGCGGATTTGAATTCTAGGTTAACGCGTTTGTGGGATTTTGGGGGGGGGGAGAACACCAAACTTCAATTAATTTGCGTGGTGAATTAATATTAAGTGGGGGATTGAATTAATTAATATTTGACCAGATCGAGAAACTCTCTTGTAGAGCGGTTAAGAACCGCTTTCCAAGTATTCTCTTGGAGAGCGGTTCAAAACCGCTGTCTAATTGTGGCTTGCAATGCAGTTGAGAACCGCTGTCTATCTTAATTTTTTTTTTTTTTATAAAACCGCTCTCCAAGTGCTATCTTGGAGAGCTTTTCGAAAAAACAGCTCTCCAAGTGGAGCTCTCTAAGCTTAAATGTGTAGTAGTGAATTATAGGACTTCATCAACTGCAAATACATATATATAGTCCATATACAGAAAAGAAAAATAAAAGTGTGTGTACAATTGCAATCAAAGGCCTAATGTCATTTTATATGTAAAAGTTAACAATATATTGTCCTCAATTTATATATATATAGGCAAATGCATAAGTATATATATCGATGATGTTTATATATGTTTTGACACAAATAACATAAATATTAATTATGAAGTTTAATGTTATCATTATCGATGAATTTATTCTTTTTGTTAATGATCATTACATTAATTACTCATTTTTTAAAATATTAGATTTGCAACGAAATATCATAGTTCGATCACCACGAAAACATAATATTCTGTGATGAAATCTTAATTATCTGTCCTTATAATAATTTCTCCGTTAAATACATAAATTCTTGTAGTGAGGCCTATTAATTACATATTTTAAGAAATATTATATTGTTATTTTTAATACAATAAAAACGTTTTAAATTTATGTATATATTTTAAATGGCTTTTTCTCTAGAAATAATTAAATGGCCTTGACTTTGAAAGGTTTAATGCAAAATGTACTAAAGCTACTTAATAAATTTTGGTGATGGGTAGTTAATTCAGATTTGTACTTGCAACGATTTATGATAATTTAATTACTTATGCATGTTTTCTCTTGAGTTGCAAAACGAGGTGTGCCCCCTATAAAGAGTTAGGTAAATTTAGAAAAAATGCCCTCGATCTTTATTTTTTTTCTTAATGACATTTGCTCTCCACCTAATTTCATTTATTTCCACCACAATCTTCAATAAAAAGACTCATTTATCCTCATAAATTGCCCACGACATCGGAGAAAGATAAAGAGTTTTGGCTCTTTCCGTAAATTCATGATGAAAACAACAGAACCGATCTTACTATATGAAAAAAGGCTTTCAATATCCATGCAAATTTTAAAATAATAGGATCCATAATGTAAATATATAATCTTATTCATAATTAAATAAATATAATGAAGTCATATATTAATAATGAAAATTGTTATATTCTAACGTAACTTATTTCGATCATACATCAAATCAAAGTGTACAAAAGATGGTTCAATATCTGGAAAAAAAAAAACAATAAACACTACAAAAAAAAGCATTGAGTTTTGCGACTGTCAAAACTCCATTACATAAAAGATTTGCAACGAAAAGTAAGACCGGCAAAGTCAACAGAATTTGTGAGTTTTGTAGGTCGTAGCAATTTGTGATAGAATTTACGACAATTTTACAATTCGTCTCAAATTTGCAACGGATTTGCAACTGATTTATTCGTCTCATATTTGTAATGGATTTTGCGACGATTTTTTTATAATTTTAATTTTGTTTTTGCTGAAAATTCAATGTGTCTTAAATTTACAATATGGAATTTGCAACGGCTTGATTAAAGTTTTTTTAGTCCATTAAGTTATCGAGTTTTTGAATTTAGTCCACAAGATTATCACTTTTTGAATTTAGTCCATTAAATTTCAATTTATTTTGATTTCAATCTTACTACAGCAGGTAACTAGAAGGTAACTCCACTTTTTATTACATACACCCCATAAAATACTATATACACCCCAAATGCTAAAATTCAAAAATCAATTAAAATTAAATTAAATCATAAAAATATTTAATAAATTACTAAAAATAATTAAATTAAAAAGGTAAGAATTCAAATTAATATGAAAAAAATTAACGGCACTCCGGCGCTCGACTTGTGAGCTTATGATTTTAGATTTTCTTTTTCATTTGTATACAGTACTTTTTATTGTCAAAATTAATATGAAAATTATAAATAACCTATAAAAATCACCTAAATCTTCAAAATTTTAATAAACCTTTAAAAAAAATTGATTTTTAATTAATTTTGTAGATTTAGTTAATTTTTTTAATATTTTTGAAGATTTTTATTTTTATTTAATTTTTTTAATTTAATTATTTTTTCGAGTTGATTTTTCTTTCATTTTTTTAATTTAGTTTTTTTTAATTTGAAATTCTTAATTCATCAATTAAGAATTCAAAATTTCGAAAAGAAAAAAAAACATTATACACACCCCATAAAATTTTAAAAAATCAATTCCTGAAAAAAATTATTAAATTAAATAAATTAAAAAATAAGCTAAATTTTCAAAACTTATTAGATTAATTAATTTTTTATATTTAGGTATTTTTTATAGATTTTATTTATATTTTCAATATTAATTTAAATTTTTACTTTTTGAATTTAATTATTTTTGATAATTTATTAAATATTTTTATGATTTTATTTAATTTAATTTTAATTGATTTTTAAATTTTACTCCCTCCATCCACCAAATGTAGTCCCATTGGGGTAGGCACAAATTTTAAGAAAAAAATAGATAAAGTAAGGGTATTATAGGGTATTGTGGTGTCCATTGTGAATAAAGTGATTATTTGTGAATAAAGTTGATGGCAAATTGAGTAATTAAGAGGGGTGTATTCAATTGAGATTCTATTGGATTTTTTTGGACTTTAAAAAGTACGTGAATTTATAAAATTTATAGAGTTCATGCAGAGTTTGACTGATTTTTTTTTATTGATTTATATGGATTTTGATAGATTTACAAGATTGTGAAATATTTTTTTTATTGATTTAATTAAATATATTTTCATAAAATTCAGTGCTGAAACTATTAATGAAATATATTTTTTTATTGATTTACATATATTTTCATAAATTTGATGCTGAAACTATTAATGTGAAGATTTTTTTTAATTAATATTATATATATATATAAAAAGTATTTTATCAATAATATATATTTATATATTCACATGATATTATTTTATCAGTAATATATATATTATTAATTTATATATATAAAGTTTATATATATATATATACATATATTAATTCGGGAATATTCGCGGATCTGATCCAATCCATTCTTAATATGGAGCGGATCCGACTTGATCCAAAATTCGTGGGATGGGGCGGGTACCCAGGGGTGGGGTCAATATTGTCATCCCTACTTCTGACCTTTCGTCTTCAGAGTTCTCTGGAAGAATCCGTTGAAATCTCTTGTTTTTATTTGTTTATATTTTTTAAAGAGATTCCAACAAAATTCATAAAGTATTAAAATTCATAAACTCTTGAATACTTAAAGATTTTAAAAAAAAAAATTAAATTCGTATTGAATGCCTCAAGATTTTTAAGGACTTTTGAAAATCCGAATTGAATACTCCTACACTTTGAAAGTCCAAAAAAAATCCTACAGAATCCACAACCAATACACCCCCTAAGTGATGGTTGAAGGGTGATAGTTTCCATAAAGTGTATGAGACTACATTTGGTGGACAAAGAATCCACAACCAATACACCCCCTAAGTGATGGTTGAAGGGTGATAGTTTACATAAAGTGTATGAGACTACATTTGGTGGACAAAGAATATAAGGCAAATGGGACTACATTTCATGAACGGAGGGAATAGTATTTAGGGTGTATATAGTATTTTATGAAGTGTATATAATAAAATCTAAATTTAATGGACTAAATTTAAAAAATGGTAATTTTGTGGACTAAATTCAAAATCGTGATAATTTAATGGAAAAAAAAAATTTTAATCCCATTTTTTATTTATTTACTTTCTACAGCGTTTTTTTTTTTTTTTTGCACTATTTCATCTCAAATTTGCAACAATTTTTTTAAAGAAATATTAATCATTTTAAATCAATGCACATATTTTAAAAAAATAATTAATTTCTCAATTTCTCATTTTACCCTTAATTAATACTAGCTTGCAGTACTTTTCATTAAAAGAATATATTTATGTAAATATTTATTGATTTTAAGGGTAAATTTGAAAGAAATACAATTAATTTGCATTGAAAAATGTAAAACGTCGTTCTAAAATGTAAAACGTCATACAAAGAGTCTAAGAGGGAGTTATTCATCATTTAAATGATTTTCTGATGGCTGATGCCAAAGCTCAAACCTAAAAATCAAATTTTCTAATTTAAAAAAAAAAAAAGAAAAAAAGAAGGGAGTATTCATCATTTAAATGATTTTCTGATGCCAAAGCTCACACCTAAAAATCAAATTTTCTACAAAAAATATATATGAAGCCAGCCTATGCTTCGAAGAACTGTTAAAATAGTAAGTTGAATCAAGTTTATTCATAGGATACTTTCATCACAAAAGTGATTTCCAACAATCAACTTCGAAAGTACACATCCAGCCACGGTTGAGCCTTCAGAAATTATGTTATACGATTCCTCGAAGCTTCGTTCATGTGTCGACTAGAATGCTCATTTCTGTCTGGGTTAGATACCTATATGGTATTGGTATCCCACCCCACCCCACCCACTGTTAATTGGAAAACCGTTGCACTTTATCCAAGTTGTTGGCATGTTATACACATTCAGGAGAAAAATCACATACCATCTTCTCAAACGGATGCACATTCAACTGAAAACTTTACATTGATCACATCAAAAGCACATGTTGAACCTGTAAAACCCAGTCACACTCATCAAGAGACATTTTTTCATGTGAATTTCGGTTTTATCAACTGAATGAATTGAATAGGAAATCTTCATAAAAGCACACTAGTTACATAATACTGGCTTTGAATACCACATTGATGAGTTCTGAAAACAATATCCTTTCTGACATCAATTTTCAGATCTAGTGTGCATGACCATTCAATACTTTTCTCATTCACAAATTAAATGACGGAAGTGCTGGAAGAAGACAGTCATATTTTAATCTTATGATAATTTTGTTTGAGAGGATTAGATTGTTTTACTTAAACTAGAAAATTATCTCAGAATATGATTGGATAAAAGATCTTGGCACATAATTCATATAAATATATATATATATATATATATATATATGGCATATCTAAAATATGGCAATGACAGTACTGAAGAGAGCAGAATTTTTTTTCTTTATGAATAGGAGTTTACATGCAATATAGCTTCAGTAAAATTAAGGCAAAAAATAGTTTCGTGTATATATTCATGGAAAGAGAACAGATCATCACTATGGGGCACAAGGATCAAAGTCCAGTAAAGTTAAACTTGTTCTTTAAACATATTTAACAGTCCAATTACTTGATGAGTCAAAAACATATGGAAACTAAAGAACATACCGCTATTACAGAGCATGTTTTTGCCCACTGCTTTCTCCCACCAATGTTTCTGCACCTAGATAAAATTCACAAGAAAAATTGATATAAACTTCGAAAAAGTGGCAATTAACCATGTGAAGAAGAAGTACAGTATCTAATGATGCCAAATTGATGTGCAACAATGAAAAATAATATTTAAATATAAATTAATAATAAAACCATACAAGCAACACTGTGGAGTTACTGAATAAGTTATTGATATAAAACAATTATCTCTTTTTATAAGAGAAAATTGACTTATGGCATGATAGTTAGCAACTTAGCATTGAGACATAACTTTCATTTCTCCATTATATGAAAGTAGTCGCTATTCTACTTTTTTCCCAACTACTCACCCTCTTTCAGCTCTTTTCCACAATATAACAAGGTCGGTATACCTTTCTATCACATTGTTGACACAAATGAGCTAAAATGAGTGATCAAATTACAAACTGTTAGTGACAAGTAAAATATATTTTAAATATAAAATTACAATTGTGCAGGCTTAGGATTTAGGAGTGTGCTCCTCTCTAAGTTTCGGGTTCAAAACCCTCAAGGTGCAAACAATTCCTAAGGGGTCAGTCCATACAGAACTTTGTTCTGACTTTAATTGGGACCCTGCTAGTGGACGGTGGGATTGGTCTCCCGGATTAGTCGGTGTTTGGGCCGGATACCAAGACTTCCAAAAAAAACCATACAAGCAACACAGTGAAGTTACTGAAGATGTTTTTGATATAAAACAATCTATATTTAAAAAGAAAAAAAAAAAAGACTTATGAGTCTTTGACTATGACATACTATCTACCATTAAGACATGTAACTATCAGTTCTCCATTATATGAAACTAGTCACTATTCAACTTTTTCCCAACTACCTATCCCTCTTTCAACCACTTCTCCACCAATATAATAAGGTCAGCATATTTTTCTATCAGGATATGGTCTAAGGACACAAATGGGCTAACATGAACAATCAAATCATAAAAATTAGGCAATATTGTAAATTGAAGACTTTTTGGTACACCAATTAGATGTACATCATATACATGAAGAAGCCAGACATAACACTATTCCCTCCACTCGAGCATGATGTATACCAAGAAAAGGGAGAAAATCTAGAACAAAGGGGAAATGAGTAGAAGATTATACCATGCACCACTCCAGCTGACAGCAAACGATCCATATTGTCAATTCTACGTTGTACAGACTTCAAAACAGTATTTAATGCTTTAACCCTTTTCCTAACACCAGAAATCCTTGCCGCGTGCTGCATAATGAAGGGTGATGGAGCATCCTCTAGCAACTTATCCAGTTCTGGAAACACAGAGAGGCTATATAATACCAAAAGACATAACTCAATATTGAGAAGGTGCACTTCCAGCATAACAAAAATATCAAATTAGTGCAATTGGCCAATAATCATAACAGCCTCATACTATTAAAATTTGCAATAAATCTGGAGTAATTTGAATGTGTCCTTTAAAGTTCAAATAGTAAAATAAAGAAGGGGTCTTGTGTGAGATGGTCTCGTACTCTCATACATGAGATGAAGTTTCACTTTGTTATTTGGGTCATGCTTTTATTTAAGATATGGTTGGGTTGGGGCCATAAACCCATGAGTCATACAATATGTAGTTGGGGTTCCTGAGACTGTCTCCATACAAGCTTTTGCCTAAAATAAGACATGCCAATAACCAACTTCAGTGACATAGTTGCCTCCTACAAGCATGTCCATTAATTCAATTTACAAGATTAATCCCATTGCACACGAACATGCATTGGGACCATATAAGCAGTAGCTTTAACATTGCATAGCTGAGTAACTGGAATATATCTGAAGGCTAACAACAAATTTCGCTTCACTTAGGATTTCCTATTTTGTTTCAAGCACGCCCTAAGAATCAATGGTATCCAAACATTGTGATCTCAAACATAAGGACATTTCATCTGACGATTTGAAGATAGCAAATGCAAACTCATTCAAAGGATCAAGTGTGGATGAGGAAAAAGAAACTCAAGTATAAGATTAAGAAAGTCATCACGCAATTAGATCAACAGAGACACTGAAAATTAGTGGAAACCAAACTGCTGTAATACAGTAATATATTAAATTAATGTAACCCTGCTTACATATTGTCTACACATAGCAATCAAAAATTATTAGTGTTTTAGTACATACAAACAATTCAGGAAACAGAAAAGGATAAGAGAAAGAAAATCATTGGGGGGAAAGTGGTTTGATTACCTCCAGTGAGACGGTCGAGGGCAGATGCAAGTTGGTCTTGGCTGTGGGTAGTGGCTTCGGCTCTAGATTCAAAAGTTGTCATTACAGAAGAAATCAAAGAAGATAAACCCTCCGCCACCGATGAATTTGAGCTACTTGCAGGAACTGTATTGTCACCATTGTCGCATTTATCTTCATCGCCGCCGTTTTCAGCGACGGGGAGGACTCCGGCGGTGGAATCTTGCTGGTGTTCATCCGGGTTTACGTCCGCCATGATTTGAAATCGCAATTGAGGATTTTCTAATTTCTGAAAGAGCAATTCAACTCGAAATTTTGATAGTCGTAATTTCTAAAGATGATTACAAATTCATTCAGCCCTAATCTTATTTTGACCATGGTCGTCGAGCCGTGTACTTTTAAAATATTATATATATATATATGTACCAATTTAAATTTATTTTGTTATCTTTAGATTTTTCAAAATCTCAAATTTCATTTTGCTATATTTAGCCCTAAGCTTTTCATTTGTTTTTTGGTAAGTTTTATTTGAAATATTACATACATGCATTTCATCTCAATTAGGCAAGTCAAAACTCTAAATCCAAAAGTCAAATTAAGTCAATTTTAAAAAATTAGCGGGTCATAAGCCTGGATCCGGGTTGCCCAGAAAATTCGCGGGTTGCAAAAGGTGGTTTACTACATAACCAAAATATTGTTACTACAAGGCCAAAATATTACCCAAAAATTTAATACTACTACATGTCAAAACATTCTGAAAAATTAACCAAAAAATAAAGTCTCCAGAATATTTTTGAACATGTATTAATACACTTTTGACCTTGTAGTGATAAAATTTTGGTCTCGTAGTAACATTGTTTTAGTTATGTAGTAGCCGAATAAGTCAAAATTATTTTAGTAATTTTGCCCCCAAAAAATAAGTGTCCAGAATATTTTTTGACTTGTAGTAATACACTTTTAACCTTGTAGTGACAAAATTTAGTTCTTGTAGTAACATAGTTTTGGTCCTGTAGTAAAATAATAGTATATTAGAGTGAAAATAAATATTTTAATTAAGGTTGACCCGTGTTGACCCGCGTTGACTCGTGAATTTTGACTTAATTTACCTTAATTAACCATATTGCATGTATGCAATAATTTTGACTTAATTTACCTTAATTAACCATATTGCATGTATGCAATATTGCATATAAGTTTTTGCCTTTGTTTTTTTACAAAAATTAAGAAATATAGCATAGAATTTGTAGTGGATAGTTGAAGTTGAAAAAGAGAGGTAGAAAGAAGAAACAATAGAGAACGGTAGTAAAGTGATAAATTAGAGAGAGATAGGAATGAGAAAATGTAGAGAAGTGACATAAGGAAATGGAAGCTTATGTCGAGACGTTTTAAATAAGTAAATGGAAAGTTTACGGTGGAACGGAAAGAGTATATTTTTATATTATATACTAAAATTCGTAATAGTTGAAGGTATTGATTTTGTTAAGAGTAGACATGCTCATAAAGTTCCGAATCGGAACCCGAAATCATGTATGTTAAGGTTAGGTTCGAGTCCTAATGTTTGAAAATCAGAATAACTGATTTTTTGATTCGAACCGATGGGTCCAACCTATTTTTTTAATTATAATCAAACTAGATTTCGAAGTCTTTAAGCATATTAGACAATTTAAGCTGCCCCTCAAGAGTAGTTGTCGCTTTTTTTGAAAGGATCTAGATGTTCAATATCCTCATGCGGGGTTTTAATTTCCCAAGTCTTCAACCGCTACCCATAGTAACAGTAGTAATACTCTTGGAGATCGGGTAAAGCTCCCTAAGTGGGCTAACTTAATAGATCTAATGTCCTTTTATTTCTTATTTTCTTTTTTGTTATTTCCCTTCTTAATACTATTAGCTTAACCCATTCTCCTTGATCAGTAGTTTTATTTAGCTCGACCTTCATCTCATTATGATTCTTGGAAAAAATCAAGACGATTGAAGAGCAAGTCTCTCTTTTTTCTCTGGAGAAACAAGAGTTGTCATTCAGTTAATCAATTATTCATCAACTAGATAAATTCACTTATTTCACACAATTCTTCTTATTATGCCTTTTTCTCTTTACTTTCTATATTGTCATATGCAATGATGGAGAAGGAGTACTGAGATCAGCAGAATTCAAAAACTATGGAATCAACTGGTTTCACACCGGGAGACCAACATCCGGAGCAACGACCCCAAGAGTTTGGAAAAGATCTTGAGAAAATGTTTTAGCATCGGTGTATCCTATATGTACTCCAGTTTATTCGAAGTATTCCAGTGGTGTAACGTCGTCGAATTTTGAAATAGTCTTTACAAAATTAAAGGACGAGATTTAGTGTTCGTTGGAACCACAACCGATTGTTCCATTACTTTTTATTTTTTAGAGTACAAAAAAAAAAAAAAAAAACTGCTATTTTAAAACTAAAATCGGCAAAATCAAAATCGACGGAACTGAAATTGACATACATTTGTAGCTAGTTCGGTTCTTGTTCCACATTATCGGAACAAAAAATCAACGATTAAAACCATATGGGCAGTTGGGCACCAATAGTTTTGAGAACTTAAAATCTTTCATTGGGTTGGATAATTATATTTTCAAGGGATTGGTCTGGTATAAAATCAATTCTATACAAGAAATTGAGTTGACTTAATCAATTTTTTTTTTCTTGGTAATATTTTTAATAAAACGTATGTGTTGAAAAGTGTAAGTCAATATTACTAAAAAGTGTAACACAATATTACTAAAAAGTGTAACACATTTTTTTATTAAAAAATGTAAGTCGTTATAATTGAAAAATGCAACACAACTTTTAATGAAAAGTGTAAGTCATTATAACTAGAAAGTGCAAGTTAGTATAACTGAAAGTACAACACAATAGTATTAAAACGTGCATGTCAGTATAACTGAAAAGTACAACACAATATTTTAATGAAAAGTGTAAGTTATTATAACTGAAAAGTGCAATAAAATTTTACCGAAAAATGCATGTCTATATAACTAAAAGGTGCAATATAACATTACTAAAAAATGTACGTCAATATAAGTGAAAATATTATTTTAAAAAGTGCAAGTCACTACAATTGAAAAGTATAACACTAAAAAATATTACCGAATATTTTTTTTACTGAAAAAAATTGACCGTTGACTTGGTCAACTCAATTTCATATATAGACCCAATTACATATAGGAGACCTACCAATTTTCAAGAGGATTGTTTTGTAATAAAACATACTCTCTTATTCAATTATCTTTTTCAAATATTTTAAAATTACACCAAATAATTTTACTTTTTTCAATTATCTCTTTCAAATATTTTAAAATTACACCAAATGTTTTCATCAAAAGTATTTTTTGTCTTATTCTTCCCAATTTACTAGTTAATACACGGAAATCTAGTAATCCGTACGAGACAAAGGGTGTAGAAATCAAATTATTGAAATATAAATAATACTCCCTTAGTTTCACGGTAAGTTTTCCACTTTCATTTTTTGATTGTCCCACGATAAATTTTTCATTCTATATATTTTTTTAAATTATTTTCTTTTTCCCAATCACATCAATTATACTTTATTTATTATTTTATTATACTCCATTTCACACTAATTTATTATTTTCCCCCTTACCACCATCAGTATTACATCTATTATTTTATTATATTTTTTAATCAAAACATTCCAAATAAAAGGGAAAATTTATAAAGGAGGGAGGAGTACTACTATAATAAATTCTAGAATGTTGTCAATTATTAAGGTGACCGACATAGAACAACCATCTGCCCACGTCCACAGCTGACTTCGTTGCATTCATTTCTCTTTCAAAATTCTAAGTTATTAATTAATGGTAAGCATTATCAAATGTATAATGTAGTTGTAATTATATAGTATGGTTTTTATCTATAATTTTGATTTTGATTATGTTTATTAAATTGTTATTTCAGTACATTTGTAATAAGATTGAATTTGATAAAATTATATTTTTAAAATACTTATATACTAAAATTATTATTTGTCGATGTAAATTACAATTCCAAACGAAATTAAGATAATGTGAAAACTAATTGTTTGACCCTAGACAAAGAATAGCAATACATTTTCAAATGATTAAGTAGATAAAATACTTATATATTGAAAATTCAAAAATTTTGAACATCACTTATTCTGTACATAATTTGTCTTCATCATCCATAAACTTTATTTTCAATCATCTTTTACATTTTTTTTTCACTTTTAGATGACTACATATAGTTGGTCACGAGTATAAAGAGGTTTGGAAGGAAAATATATTGTATCCTCGTCTAATAGATGGGATAATTTAAAGCAATTGATTATGATAAATAAGTATAGTTCATAGATACGAAATAGGGCAAGTAGAACGGTATTTGGTGAGAAAATAAATTAAGAAGAAAAAGTCTTACGTGCACTAAATGAAAACGTATATTAATTTTTAACATAATTAAGTGAAAGTGTAGTTGTGTTTAGGGGAAATAGTTAATTACAATCATGCTCACATTACATAATTTGAAGGAATTGAAATATTTGCAATGAGTCAATATGCAATAACTCCATAATGGATTACTAGATTAGAGAAAAAACATTATTTAAATTTATTACTATATTTTTGGAATGTGGGTATTGAAAGTTATCAATTTAAAATATGAAAATTTATTCGTTTCAAATATTTTACAGTCTATTTTTTTTATATATATTTATGGATTTTTTTTTTTTTATATTCAGAAATTTCAAAATTTTATTTTGCTAGAGGTTTATATTTTTATTAGGGTTAATTCTAAATAAATACATCACATTTCGTTTTAATATCAATTTAATCACGACCTTTACAATTATTGTAGAAAATTCCAACCTTTCATTGTGTTATAGATACACATTTTTTTCTCCTCCTAACAATTAATGACGTGGTTTGTCGGAGCTTGCCACGTCAGATTACACATATTTTTTTTATTTTCCACATCAGATTACATGGAAATAAAAATAAAATTTTATTAAAAAAAATAATAAATTTTTTTACAATATCAGAAGTGAGAATGACGCAGCGGGTGTTTTATTTTTATTTTTATAAAATTTTATTTTTATAAAATTTTATTTTTATTTCTATGTAATCAGATGTGGAAAAAAAAAGAAAAAAAGAATATGTGTAATTTGACGAGACCGTCAAGTTCATCATCAATTGTTGATCAAAGAACACAATGAAAGGTTGGAATTTTTTATGATCAAAGAACACAATGAAAGGTTGGAATTTTTTATGATAAAGATCGTGATTAAATTGATATGAAAATAAAAATGGTGTATTTATTTAGAATTAACCCTTTTTATTATAATAAAAATCTTAATACTTAATTTTATTAATGAGTAACTAATTAAGAGAACTTAAAATTTTCATTTTCCAGAGATTGTTTTGTAATAAAACACACACCTATGAATTAAATTATTAAAAGAGAAATACTAAAGTATAGTATCTATAATGATGACAATTATTAGGTGACAATGAACTTTACATAGGTCATAGCTTCCATCTGCCCACGTCCATAATAGCCCACATCGTCATGCCAGCGGGGATTTAACTATTTAAGAATAAAATATCTATATGTATTTTTTATTCTACTTACCTTAATTACACATGAAATGGGAAAATTAAGATTTCGCACTTAATAAGTTGATTGATTTTAAATTTGATTAAGACATATTATAATTTTGATTTTAATTCAATAAATTAGCTTAAATTTTAAAAATTGTTATTTTACTTCCTAACAAGTTAATTTTGTTTTTCTTTTTTATAACACGTGATATTTTTTTATAGTATAATTAAAGACTTATTAAATTTTTTTTTTATTAATTTAGAACAAAATATAAACATTAATTAAAATCCGTCAAAATATTAATATAAATATATAAAATTTATTTATTTATGACAAGAAATTATAGTATATACAAAATTAAAACCCTTAAAATGATTCAAATTTCAGAGGGAGTGAATAAGTGTATTTTTTTAATATTCTTATTTTATACGGAAAGTAAGAGCAAAACAGGAAACGTGGGACCGAAGGTGCAATGCACGTGACCCCATATCTACAGACTGTCACTCTTTGCCGGAACTCCGTTTTCCCTTTTCTGAATCATTACTCAACGGATAAATTCAATACAATAATTCTCCATTTCTTCACGTTAGGGTTATCTTCTTCCTCTCACCGCCGATCTACAGATTTCCGGTGAAAGTCATGGCGGAGGAGGCGCCATTGTTGTACTTGCATGGAGATTTGGACCTACAAGTCATCGAGGCGCGTAGCCTTCCCAACATGGACCTCTTTACTGAGCGCATCCGCCTCTGTTTCACTGGCTGCGACGTCTGCCGCCCCACGGCCGACGGCGACGCCGACGGAAACATAAGCGACGATACTGCAAGTAGAAGCAGCCGCAGTGATAGGAAGATCCACCACCACGGGAAGATCATCACTAGTGACCCTTATGTCACGATCTCCGTCCCTCAGGCAACTCTAGGACGCACGCGCGTGATTTCCAACTCCCCGAACCCCAAATGGAACGAGCGCTTCCATATCCCCTTAGCTCATCCCATGGCGTATTTAGACATCCGAGTTAAGGATAACGATGTTTTTGGTGCCGATACCATGGGGAAAGTTTTGATTCCTGCTGAAAAAATCGCCACCGGCGAAGAAATTTCCGATTGGTTCCCGCTACTTTCTAACTCCGGCAAACCCCCTAAACCCGATACGGCGCTGCGGCTTAAGCTGAAATTCATCCCCTGCGACAAAAACCCACTGTACAGACACGGCGTCGCCGGTGATCCGTTACAAAAAGGGGTTAGGAACACTTATTTCCCCCTGAGGAAAGGGAGCTCGATTACTCTGTACCAGGATGCGCATTGCGATGACAAAAGAATGCCTAAAATTGAGTTAGATGATGGCTTAATTCGTGAACATTCCAAGTGTTGGGAGGATATTTGCTATGCCATAGCAGAAGCGCACCATTTGATTTACATTGCGGGGTGGTCTGTTTTCCACAAGGTTAAATTGATTAGGGAACCGACGAAACCTTTGCCTCGAGGCGGGGACCTTACGCTTGGGGAATTGTTGAAGTATAAGTCTCAAGAAGGGGTTCGGGTTCTGCTGCTGGTTTGGGATGATAAAACTTCACATGATAAATTCTTCATCAACACGGTATGCTATCTAGTCTATCTCAATTTATTCTTGATTCCATCAATCTTGATTGTTACATATGTTGTTTTGTGGAGTTGGGAATATCGATTATGCATAGGAAGGGTGTTACTTTTGCAGACTGATGAGCTTAAGAACTCTATAGATCTTGCAACTTATGTTTAATATCCTTGGGGTCTGGAATAAAATACTTCAGTTTGTTTTACCTTTTTATTAATAAGTGAGCTTATTAATTGATCTTATATATCACATAATGTTCTTTATATTTAGGATTTTGTTGAAAGCATTTGATTTACACTACATTTCACAGTTTTCTTAATTGATTTATACTGTGTTTTTAATTAATGGAACACCATTAAGAATTTATACTCCAATGACATGCTATCTGGTTGCAAACAGTCCTTATATTTGGTGCATTTTTGGGATCTTGTTGAGTCAACCATCATTCATGTTAAAAAATTGACCCGTAGCAACTATGCAACCTTACTATATGATAACACAAAATGAAGATACTATCCCCGACAACCACTCCCATGGGAAGATCTGGGACTTGGTATTGATGGTTCACAAATTGGAAGTCTGTAAATTTCAATGTAGTAAGAAATTAAATAATCATATTACATCCAAATGTTTCTTACAAGTTGTACCACAGGTTACTCCTCTCCTTCTGAATATTACAATGGGATTGATTGTTAGTGCAACTTTTGGGCTTCCAGCTTCCACGCCTGGCCCTGTCACTACATACATTTGATTACCTGAATAGAAATTAGAGCTTTTTTTTAATTTTTAGAAATAGAGCATATTTGCTTTAACATCCCGTGTGTGTGTATACTACTGTGCTTTTTGGCCAAATATAGGACATTAATGTCAATTTTCACTGCTTTGAATTTGCTGGAGATTAATTCCATTAGACACAAGTGCTGATACTATGGCTGGCAACAGTATTCCCGGCATCATTTAAACAATAATATGCCTCTCTATCTTGTTGAGGACTTGTGTAATTCAGACTCTGCTGTAGTCTCTTTAAAAATAAAAATTATTTCAATCAATAATACATTTTTCTCTTATTTCTGTCAGTGCAAAGGTAGAAATTAAACACAAAGTGATTGCTGCTTTGCACTTTCTCTTATTTCCTTCAAATGCAAATGCCAGTGCGATGAGGCCATGAGCTCAAAGCCTTAAAATAGTATTGTAGTATTGCTCCTTTTTTAGTTAATAGGTGCCATGTTTCACTTAGAAATTCTTGCTGTGCAATATCAGACCTGCCAAAGAGATATTTTATGTACTTTGATTCTTTGAATACCATTCCATACATCTCTTCTGCTCGGAAGGGCTTCTACTACTGGCAGTCACAATTGAATTCTTGCAACATGATTCTAATGAAAAGTTTTGGTGGATCTGGATGCAGACAGGAGTGATGGCAACACATGATGAAGAGACGAAGAAGTTTTTCCGGCATTCATCTGTCATTTGTGTTCTGTCACCACGTTATGGGAGCAGCAAACTTAGCTTTTTGAAACAACAGGTAGAGTTTTATATACTTGTATATGTTCTATGTACTGATTGCGAGTACGATTAATCTTTCGTATGCAATCTCCTGAGGTTTTCTAGCTTCATCGTTGTGTGCTTTGAATCTTTGTTGATTTAATCCTGCAATCTTGTGCTTCCAGGTTGTTGGAAACCTTTTTACACACCATCAGAAATGTGTTCTTGTTGATACTCAAGCCCATGGCAATAATAGAAAAATTACTGCCTTCTTAGGAGGTCTTGATCTATGTGATGGTCGTTATGATACACCCGAACATCGACTATTTCGTGATCTTGAGACTGTTTTTAAGGATGATTTTCATCAGCCTACATTTCCGGTGAGTGAGTTGATTTATTTTGGCTCAACATGGTTTATCTGTCATTTCCACCTGTTTAAGGAAAGATTATGCTACAACTTTCTCCTCATTCATAAAGCTGATCTGAGCTCAACATCCTTGGTCATTTTGAAATGATTTGTACATTTTGAGTTGGCTATTGGAAGTTTTCTCCATAATTTGATTTAATTTGCATATTGATACTTCTGTTCCAGGAATCAAGTAGATTATATTTTAAAATGTTTGCAAAGCAATCTTTTGTGTTACCTGGCTTCTCAAGACACATCCAAGCAGCTGCAATCCATTCTCTTAGTTTTGATCTCCAAATTTGTATTTGTTGTGTATATTAACTCCATGGTAAGGTGTGTGGCTAGTTATCTGTCTTATGTTATTCAATTATATGTTTCTATCTGATGTCATCTTTGCAAATGGCTAATGTTCAGTGCAGAATCATGATATTACTGCTCATTTATTTAACTGGTTTTAAACTATTAAATATCCAACCAAAAACTGTCTATGATCTGCTTGGTATACCAGGGTGATGACAAGGGAACCAAGATGAATCAAGTATTCAAATGATTCACCTTTTTCACCTAGGGGGGATGGGTTTGACCTTCAAGTTATTGGTGTCAAGAAGAGAAGGAAAGAGACCCCTCCTTGTTTGGTATAATAGTGAAAACAAAGTGGAATTCTTCTTATCCCACATTATTAGAATCAAGGTTAAAGAAGCAAAGGTGATGGAAAGTTGCATTCAGTTAGACCTTGAAGGTAGCTAGCCTTCTAAAAGTGAATTATTTAATAGAAGCTTGTAACTGTGATGTCAATAATAATCATGTTGGTGAGGAAGCCAAGAAAAGAATGAGATGGCTGGATGGACCAAAAAATTGCTACCATACAAGTGAAGGGACCTCCAGCTTTCACTCAATCTTCAATTCAATCCACTCTGTTAGTTATAGCTGAACATTGAAAAGCCAACTTGGTATTTTGGTAGTAGACTAGCGGGTACATATCCGGAAACATGGAAAGGTTAATGTGGTAATATAGCACGGTACAAGTCCAAATCCAGGAAAGAAAGCTTATGGAAATATAATCTGAATAAATTGATCAAATGGAGCACAGATTGCATATGGTTATAAGGCTATTTAGTGTGTCTGTGCTGTAGGTATTTATTTGATGATATGTCAGTCTTATTGTGTTTTAACACTTCACTGGAAATATAGCACGGTACAAGTCCCGAATGCAGGAAAGAAAGCTTATGGAAAGATAATCTGAACAAATTGATCAAATGGAGCACAGATTGCATATGGTTATAAGGCTATTTAGCGTGTTTGTACTGTAGATATTAGTTTGATAATATGTCAGTCTTATTGTCTTTTAACACTTCAGTGGTTAGTCCTAACTTTAATTGTTTTGCTCTCAAGCATTTCTCATTAATTACCTATTTTAGGCCGGAACAAAAGCTCCAAGGGAGCCATGGCATGATTTGCACTGCAAAATTGAGGGACCCGCTGCTTATGACGTTCTTCTAAATTTTGCGCAACGCTGGCGCAAAACTACCAAGTGGAGGGAATTCAGTTTATTTAAGAAAAAGATTGCCAAATGGCATGATGATGCTATGATAAAAATTGAGCGAATTTCATGGATATTGAGCCCTGCTATTTCTTTAACCAAGGATGGAACTTACAAGTCTCTCCCAGAAGACGATCCTAAACTATATGTGTCTAGGGAAGAACAACCAGAAAATTGGCATGTGCAGGTTAGAAGTCCCTTTGCTTGGAAGAGTGCACTTCTTATTGGTAGATAATCTTGAAAATTGATTGTATTTAATCTTTGTTTGCTTCTTTAGATCTTCCGGTCCATTGATTCGGGCTCAGTCAGAGGTTTTCCCAAATTCTATGATGAAGCTCACACACAGGTTACAAATGAAACATAACTTTAATGCCTTTTCCTTTCCATATCTTGTTGTATGCTAAGCTACTAAAGATTCTCACACAATTCTTTGATTGCAGAACCTTATCTGCTCCAAGAATGTAGTGATAGACAGAAGCATTCAGACAGCATACATTCAGTCAATAAGATCTGCTCAGCATTTTATCTATATTGAAAATCAATACTTTCTCGGATCGTCATATGCTTGGCCATCATACAAAGATGCAGGTAGATCGAAGTTTCTCAATTGTCTTTACATTGTAAAATTATACCTGCAGTCAACTGTGTTGGTTTAGATGCTACTCAGTACTCTTAAATACATCTTATTGATATGCAAGATGGTTCTGATTACTTATTCTGGTAATTATATGATGCATAATATTTTCTTCTTCTTCCTGATGACTAGTATTTCTATGTGCTTGCTTACCATCATGTCAGTGATATTTTCCCTCCTGTGACAAAATTTAGGGGCTGATCATCTAATCCCTATGGAGTTGGCAATGAAAATTGCTAGTAAAATTAGAGCTAAGGAGAGATTTGCTGTGTATGTTGTTATACCCATGTGGCCGGAGGGAAATCCCATAGACAATGTTGTGCAAGAAATTCTGTTTTGGCAGGTAATGCATTGTATTCTCTTTATTAATTTGCAGTTTGTTTATAGTTGAGAAGTTGTGCGTTATTTCATTTATAAATGACAAAGAGCCTATGTTGATGTCAGATCCTACAATCTAAGAGAATAGCCTTGCTGTTGTTTATAATGATTGCAATCAAACCGTTTTACTCCTATTCTGCTTAATCTAGTAATTGGTAATGTTGTGAGATAGATGTCTGATAGTCAATAAATTGAACTACGAGTCTACGAGTCAATTCCATTGCTTATACTCTATCTCCTGTAGTCTCTCAGGTAGTGGCTTGATGATTTATAGCTGTTATGATGTAACTAAGTCATTATTTGAAATTCTCTGATCACTTAATGACGTTTCAAGCCTCCAGAAAAGTTTTCATTTTGGTCTTGCTTCCTGTCTTATTTCGTGAACATTAGATGTTTGATTGGTCCATGAGAACAAACTTTCTTATTTCATCATTTTCCTGCATTAACTGGATGCAAAGAACATAATTTTTTTTGGATGGCATATGAAGCAAAACTTGATAAGAATTATATCTCAAAGAATATGGAAAGATTACACTCATAACATATCTTTTTATGCAATAGGGCCAAACAATGCAGACGATGTATCAATTTATTGCAAATGAGATCAAATCAGCCAAACTTGTGGATGCGCATCCACTAGACTACTTGAATTTCTACTGTCTTGGTAACCGGGAACCAATTACAAGTACTGCTGAACAGGTCTCAGGGGATACTGTTAAGGTAGTTATCTTAAACAGTGGCTTATCATTTCTTGTGTTCAGAATACTGTGATATGTTCCATATAATTAGGAGATAAATGATTTCCCAGATAGGGATAAAATAAATGCAAATTATTGTCTGTGCCTGAGATGTGCGAATAATAAAATCAGCTATGATAAAAATAAAGAATTCCATGGGGCTGCAGTCATTTAACACCTTAGTTTATACTTATAAGCGATCACTCAATACCTTATTTCTCCTCTATCATTTACTATTGTTAATTCACTGTAAGCATTTTGTTCGTGCTTTGGGCTTGTTATTCATGTAATTTATCTGAGGCATATGCAGCCATATTTTATGGACTTGTGATTTTTTTATTAGGTTTTGCATTTTGTCTAATAAAACCTGATTGTGCGATGATACACAGATTTCAGACTCACAAAAGTTTCAGCGCTTCATGATTTATGTGCATGCCAAAGGAATGGTAGTAGATGATGAGTATGTAATTATAGGATCAGCTAATATAAATCAAAGATCGATGGCTGGCACAAAAGACACAGAGATAGCAATGGGTGCATATCAGCCTCACCATACTTGGGCAAAGAAACAGGCACACCCACACGGCCAGGTTTGTTTACATTGATAAGTTTTCTTGTTCCTATCAGCATATAAACATGACCTTCAGTGTAGTCATTGTCACGTACTCACGTGGAGTCCCATTAAAGTTTAGTCATCAGCATGCTCTTAAATGATATATGCAGCTTGATATCCTGCAGAAACTTTCTTCAACAACTTCTTGTTAATTTTGATTTTGATGAAGTGTTGTTGGAATTCATGTTGGGATCTTTAGCCTTACTGTTGCATCTGTATATTCTGATTTTTTGATGATTTATGTGCACCATGACATGAGTGCAATACGGAGAACTGTTGAACTTTGTTTTTGCTAATCATAACATAGAAGATAATGGCCTTGATGACCAGTGCCTCTACTTACTCTTGCATTACAGAATGTAGAGCAATGTTGACTTTAATAATAGCCTTCAGATGAATGATAGCAAGAGATTATATTTTCGAATTTAAGATGTTTGACTTGGATGATCTTAGATGTACAGAGCCATGTGTGAATCAGTTTTAGAATATGCGTAGACTGTAAATAAAATGAAAATTTGGGTTATAAAACCACCCATTAAAGTTGTACAAAACTTTCTATTTTCTGAAACCATGGGTTGTTATAAAACATGCCATTTTTCTTAGAAACTGCCTGTTTTAACCACATGAACAGCAATAAGGGTTGTAAAAGAGGTTCTATGGATAGGAGTGCTATTATAAAACAATAGACACCTGACAAAAACTACAAATAGGAAACTTTCGACCAAGTAAAAATTTGTGACAGCCTTGGAAGAAACTTGATCCAAAATCTTTAAAGAAAGAGATTCCAGTTAAGAAATATCAAATGGTTGTATTAGAAGTACATAATGAGTGGGATTTGCTCAAGTAAGCATATGCCGACACTCCATATGAACATGCCCTCTCCCTAATGAAGGGGGCGCTTGGCTCAAAATTCTTCAATAGGAATGAATGGTAATGAGAATGAGCTTGAGGTAATTTGGGTGGTTATAAAAGATGATGAATTCACCTTCATCATACTTTGTACGAGTTAATGAGACTCAAAACAAGTTATCATTACCCACGCTTGATTAGCAACCTCCTCCCCAATAATCATTTTTTGTCACCACTTATTCCAATATTAGAGCAAAGCACTAACAATATAACCATTATTCTCATTGTAATGCACTGTTCAATGATTTTCATTACCATTTTCATCGTAGAATTTGAACCAAGCACTCTCCTAAGAATGTAAAATCTTTCTTTGCCCTGCCATTTACATAGTATTGATAATTTTATGTGATTTAGTTGCGGGAACGGTATCTGTTATTCTTTGGTTCCTTTTTAGCTCCTAAATCGTTATATTCTAACATAATCTCCAGGTTTACGGATATAGAATGTCATTGTGGGCTGAACACCTTGGAATAGTGGAAAATTGTTTCAATGAGCCAGAGGCATTGGAGTGTGTAAAGAAAGTGAATGAGATTGCTGATGAGAATTGGAGGAGGTATACGAGCGATGATTTGGAAATATTGCAAGGGCATCTGCTCAAGTATCCAGTGGAAGTAGATGTTGATGGCAATGTGAATCCGTTGCCAGGACACGAGAACTTTCCGGATCTTGGGGGCAGAGTTCTTGGAGCTCATTCTCCTACTATACCCGATATTTTGACAACGTGATATCAACACATCATGCGAGTATTGTTGTACCTGGTATTCAAACACCTTCTATATATATGCTTGTGTACATTGATTATTGAATTTCGTATTTCTGATTCTTCATTTAAATCAGGGATTAAATATTGGTTGGCTTTCGGTAATTGAGTGTAAAAATGTGTTCATTTATATGAAAGTATTCATTTTTAAGTAGGGAGTGCAAAGTTACTAAATTTTGTACCACTTTTACTTTTAAAATTGTTATTTCGGGAAATATGTGTTGAGAATATCCAATTATTACTCCCTCCTTTCTCCGTAATTACTCAATGGCATAGGAATTTATACCAGATTTATTGATTTTAATATGGAATACTAATGGTAAAACAGGTACATTAACTAAATTTATTTTTCTTCATTTGTAAAGTTAATTGTAACTATTTTTTGTTTTTTGTGAGATGGTGGGAATATTAAAACTATTGTTCTTAGTAGTTGGTTGTACTCTGATTTATTCTTTTATAATAATACAACCAAACAAATAAGACAAACTCCTATGTTTAGCCTACAAGTTCTAAGACAAGATTAAAATGAAAACTTGAAAATAAACATTATGATTATATTATACCTTTCATCCGCAAACATGAACATGTCCAATTAATCTTCTTTCTTTCTTTTTTATCCCATTTTTAAGTGATTATTAAATCCAATAACTAATATCTTGATGTTGGTGCAATTAGAGCTATAACGGCCTAACCTCACTAATTCAATTACATCTAGATGCTTACTCATTTAATTTAAAATATGTACAATAATAAACTATAATTATTAAATAATTATATTAAAATTAAATTGTAAAATATTAAACGAGTTTGTGGGCTGGTCCTAACCCTTCATGTCTCAGCTCTACAGGACCTCAAACTAAACGGTCAAAGTCAAAACGGCCCAAATTTAAGTAGGTGGTTATAAAAAACTAGTTATATCCTTATTTTTTTAGTTTAAACGAGTTGATTCTATGGTCATTGTTAGGAGTGGGCACAAAACTGAATTTTCGAATCGAACCGACGATTTTTTGTTTATTTGGTTCCGTTTATTCGATTGAAATATTTTTTAAATTTTCAATTTTCGGTTCGATTCGGTTTATTAGGGGTGGTTCGATACGGTATACCGACCATACCGTTATCATACCGAAAATTTCAATATTGAAAAAATTCATACCGTTATCGTACCAAAATTTCGGTATGTAAAAATTCATGCCAATATCGTACCGTAATTTCGGTATATCGAATTTTCGGTACCGGTATATCAGTATACCGTACCATATCGCTATATCGATTCATATCGAAATACCGGTATTCCAATTCATACCGAAAATATTGAAGCATTGTTTTATACCGAAATTAATTATTTAAGGTTTATTTTATTTATGTTTTAATAATTAAAGTTATTTTAATTTAAAAATAATGGAGTATAAAATTATTATTTTATTAAGGTTTCGGTATATCAATATACCGTTTCATACCGAATACCGAAAAAATTTTGGTATACTGAAATACCGCGGTATGATCATTTTTCATACCGTTACCGTACCGAAAATTTCGATAATTTCTCGGTATACCGAAATTTCGGTATATTTACCCACCCCTACGGTTTATATTTTACAAAATCGAATAAACCGAATCGAATTTCTTTATATAAATTTAAAAAATATTTATTTAATTAATAAATTATATGGAACAATACATTAAAAAAATAAACTCTATTTAAAGTATGCTACTTTATTAATTTTTCAATTCGACATTTGTCATCTTCTTGCCCCACTAAAAAATAATTATCTCCCTTGAAGATGGATTTCATTGTGGGAAATGCAACAAAACCATTAATTTTTTGTGTGATATTTTTATAGTTTGTAATTTTAAACTTTGAGGAACATGTTAGTTTGGATTGTTAACTTTTGAACTTATACTTTAAATTTTATTTCTAGTATAAAAAAAATTTGAAAAATATTTAATTGTTGAAAAATAATACGGAGTAGTATTTTATATAAGAATTTCAATTTAAACCGAATCGAGCCAACCGAAATTTTATTCGGTTCGGTTCAATTCGGTTCTAACAAAATTTGGTTCGGTTTCGATTTCATTTTTTAAAATTTAGTTTATTTCGATTCGGTTCAAAAAATCGAACCAACCGAATGTCCACCCAACCCTAGTCATTGCCTTTTTTTTTTTTTTTAACATTTGTATTTTTGTTAACATCCTTCTAAGTTCTAACATTCCAACTTCCAACAATAATTATAGTCCATATTTTTTCGGTTACAAATCAATTCACAATTTATTAAAGTAAAGCTTTTATCCTAAATTTTTTATTTATTTTAATACTCATATTTTATCTGTTTTATTTATTTACGTGTCCAAATAGCTAGCAGTGATGAACAGAGGGTGTATATAGTAAAGAAAATGAAATAGTGAAAAATGAATTTAGGGTGCATGGGGTGGGGGAAGTAAGTACTAAAGGTGCACTGTAGTTAGACAGGGGGTGCAGACTGCGGAGGGTATTAATTTTTTGAGGTGGAAAAGACTAAAAAAAAAGGACGTGACAAGACGATGACATAAGAAGTATTCTCATCCTTTTTACGCTTCCTAATAAAAACAATTGGATGGTACTAGTCTTCATTCTCACATGTCCTATTCCCCAAATGTGGACATCTTCTTCTTCCTCCTCTCCTCTTCCCGTTTCCAGGCCACTCACTCCAAGTCTTTCCAAAACAATGGAACAAGTCTGGGAGGACATCGCTCTCACCGCCGACCTCCACCACCACCCTCCCTCCGCCGGTGTCATTCTTCAGGACTTTTTCTCCAACGAACCGCCGCCGCCAACCACAAATCTGACCCTGAGCACCGTGCAGATGCAGCCCGGGAAGAAGAGGGTTCCGGGACTTGACCGGAGCTCCGGCGAACACAGACATAAGCGTATGATCAAGAACCGTGAGTCTGCTGCTCGCTCCAGAGCTAGAAAGCAGGAAAGCTTCTCTCTTTATTTCCTACGGAGTACTACATTAATTTCAAGATATCATTTTTTTTGTTTAAAAACAAAAAAAAAAACTTATAGTTTCTTCATATACAGGCTTATACAATTGAATTGGAGTATGAGATAGCCCACTTGATTGAAGAGAATGATAAGCTCAAGAAACACCAAGAACAACAACAGGTGAATTCAGCCAACTCCCTGTTTTGATATTAGATTTAAATTTTTTTAACATAAAAAAACACACTTATTACTGTTGATGATACAAGCTCATTCTTTTGAAACCCTTTTACCAAAAACTGAAAAAGTAATACTCCTAATCTTTTTGTTCTAGGTAGCACAAGTCCTTTTCTTTTTTTTTGTCATAATCAAGAAAGATGACAAAAAAGTAGTCTAGTAGCTAGGAATTACTAGAATTTAGAAGCCGTTTAGTATCTCTAAATGGTAGTATGTTTAGTTACATAAAAAGGCTTCTTCTATTTTTGGCTACACATGTTTGCCATATATCCAACAACTCTCAAAATTTGCCAAATTTAAGCATTTTCATTTGTTTCTATATATATATAGAGAGAGAGAGAGGAGGGAAAAATATTAATTTGCAATGATAATTTAATTTATTGTCACAGTTACTTAGAGCTGCTGCAGCTGCTGAACGTCTCATGAAGATGAAGAAGAAGGAGAAGGCCCTTCAGCGAACTTTAACAGCTCCATTTTGAAATTAGCTACTAATGCTAATGGGATTTATTAGTATGTGTAATACTATTAATTAGTATCCTAATTAATCAAGAATAGATGTAGTAGTATGTTTTGTTTTGTAAAATGGAGTAGTAGTAGGATGTTTTGCAAGTGGGCTCTGCTTTTGAGCTGCAGGTGAAAGGATGGGGATGTAATAGTAGGTAGGGTTTCTCTATTTTATTTATTTAGTATTCCTAATATCAATCAACCACCAAAATACTACTCGTATTAGAATTTCAATTTTCGTAGTTCTCAATATCAATATTGTGATATTCACTATATTTTTAAAAAATAATTGAAAATATCATAATGCAATAATAATATTGAAACTAATATCTTTAAAGAATATTAAAAAACAATTGATAAATATTTTATGAGATAATATTCTATATTACTCTTTTCCTGTAGTGAAAATAGTAAGTTTTCGATCAGTAGCTTTCATCACCTTTAATTTTTTTTTAATTTATGTATTAAAATTTTGATACTTAATTTTCATAATTTCAACAAATTTAAGGTTTTAATATTTTCATTCATACTCATATTTTTAATATGTCAATTCGGGTTTTTTTTTTTTTAAATCAATTTGGAGATTTTAGCTCCTTCTACTGTTCTTTGCTTGTTTGGACTGTGGAATGTTAAAAATATAAAACTACATTATCATAATATAATTAATTTGATAGTAACACTAAAATATTTTTTAAGATCTTTGTTATTAGTTAAATAGTTAAATTAATATTACCCAAACAAAATATGAAAATAATTAAAATGCAAAACGAAAATTGTGATAATGTCAATACAAATGCATTAAAATATTTAAGCATTAACAAAATGCATGGTCAAAATTTGATTCCACAAAAATGAGTAGGAGGAGACAAAATCGAGAAAATTGAATCTTCGAACCGTTTCTATTAATTCGGTTAAATTTTTTGGTTCAGTTGTAATTTTTCTAGAAGAAATTCAATAAATCAGTTCGGTTCAATTTTTATTTTATGAAAATCATATAAATTGAACCAACCAAAATTATATATAGATTTTTTACAAGTAATATTTAATAATTTACTACCAAAACCTTACTTCATTTATTTCACAACTTACTATCCAAAAGCCTACTTCTTTTTTTTACAAGTATTTATGGAAAGATTTATTATGAGAATTTAGTTTGAAGGATTTCTATGGTTTGATATTTGGAACTATGATGAATTTGGTAATTGTGAACTGGGATGAACTTAGTAGTTGGTTCTAAATTGTGGAGTGTGAAGAATGCTAAAAAAAAAAAAAAATGTATGTGCAACTTTAGAGATAAAAATTACTAGAAAAATACTAGAATTTCAGGCAAGAAAATCGAACCGATTGAACCGACCAAAATTTAAATTTGATTCGATTCAATTCAGTTTACATATATTTTTGTTCGGTTTCATTTATAATTAAAAAAAATCATTTATTTTTATTTGATTGAACCTACCAAAATGACAACCTCTATAAATTACTCTCTCTCTCTCCATCAAAATATGTCTTTTTGGCTAGACATAAATTTTAAGAATAATTTATATTTTAATATATAAAGTAAATGCAAGGGTATATAGTAAAAAAATATTATCGTAGATCATTAACTTTGTTAATAAAGTAGAAAAATATTTAAAATTTAACTATTTAAATAGAATTAACATATTTTATTGTGATAAAAACACTACAAAATAATGGAGAAATGGCATCGGGGAAGGCATCGGATCTGCCGTCCCCAAAGATGAAGGCAACGGCAAAGGCATCGGCAGTGTGCCGATGCCAATATGCTCGATGCCATTTAAATGGCATCAGATTTGGGGAAAACCGATGCGAAATGGCATCGGCAGGTCGCCGTTACCAAATGGCATCGGGGCCCACTGCCGATGCCATTTCGCATCGGGGACCACTGCCGATGCCTTTTTATTAAAATTTAAAAAAGCCGAAACTGGGTTTCGAACCCAGGTCGATAGGCCACCAACACCCACCCCCACCGCTGGGCCACCCCATTTTTCGGAAAGCTGGCCATTTTCGCGATTTGTGGGGTTCGAACTCGGGACCTCGCGGTCTCGAAGGCCTTTGAGCGCCCCCTGTGTGCCGTTTAGGCTAGGAGCTTTTAGTCGACATGTTGTGAATGCAATTAATATATATTCAATTTAATTTGAGTTTTTAATTCTTTAATTAATTCAATCCATTCTAACTTTAATTGTTGCTTATTAAATTATTTATCAAAGCATATCATAATTATTTATAAATTATGTTTTTCAAATTAACTAAATTATGTTTTTCAAATTAAATAATTTATTTACGGTATCAATTCACACTATTTAAATTTATTCTAATCCTCAATTTACAACATTTAAATTCATTCTAATTTTTTATTTCACAACATTATAATTACATACAACATTGAATATAATTATTTTCACTTATACATTTAAATTTATTATAATCACATCATTTAAATTCATTCTAATTTTCAATTCACAACATTAAATATATATAATTATTTTCACTTATCCATTTGAAAATATGAATTCACTTATCCATTTAATTAAAAATATTTTCATTTATTATAAAATTATTCTCTAGTTCATTTTCAATTAAAATACACTTATCTAATACGGAGTACTAGTGAATACTTTTTTTTTTTTTAATTGCAGAGAATAAGCTTGATTAATTATATATAATGTTCGTTTCACTCTGATCAAGAGTAATGCTAAATTCATAAGTCATACTCACGTAACTATCAAAATCCACGCAAATATGCAACCACAAACTCTCAAATGAAGATCTCTAAACTCTAAAATATACTTTTTCATACTCTATTTTAAAAACCTTCTCCAACCATGAAACTCTATATCTTACTCTATTTATTATTTTAATCATTTTCAATATATTACAATCATTAAATAATATATTTATCTTCATATTTAAATTAATTTATACAATTAAATATTCAATTAGTAAATTAAATATTGTTGATTTTATCAAAATCATAAAATGTAAATAAATTTGTAGTTTTTAAATATTACTTTTATTTAAATATAAAATTACAAAACACATAATGACGTAAAACGAAACATGTGAGTATAATGTATGTTTTATTGTATTTTAAGTTATTTTTTTTGTTGGTAATAATAATACACAAAAAAAAAGTTACACAATTAAAATTATATTATAAATTAGTATAACAATAGAATTGTAATTATATTTAACAAATTATTAATATAGAATTGTAATACAGAATAGTAAATATTAATAAAATAATAGATATAAAATATAGAGTTTTGAATAGTGAACTTCATATATAGAGTTTACTATTCAAAACTCTATTTCAAAACTTCAAAATAGAGTACGGTTGGAGGGAGCAAAACTATTTATAGCCTACGGTTGGAGATGGTCTTATGGAGTCAAATGATGATGTGTCATTATCTACATCATTATATTTACTTACATAATTAACTCTATTTTATGGAAATTTAAAAAATTAAAGGATATTCCTATAAAATTAGGAAACTTAGGACAAAGATACCATAATCAAGATTACCAATGCTAATTATTTTGATTTTTTAATTAATCAAGATTAATTATTTTGATTTTTTAATTAATCAAGGTTAATTATTTTAAGATTTTTTAAAATTATTTATTAACGTGTTTATTATCAGTATATAATTATTAAATTAAAAAAAAAACCATACATTTATATATATAATTTTTTTAATAACAAAAAAATTAAAATTAAAGTTATAAAAATAATTAATTGAAAAATAATGACTACATTAATTAAACTAAATCATAAACTCTAAACTTTAAACCCTAAAAAAAATCATAATTTTCAATTTTAGGGTTTAGGGTTAAGAGGTTTAGGGTTTAGGGTTTTAGAGGTTTAGGGCGACGGGGAAGGCATCGGGCCCACTGCCGATGCCATTTTGCATCGGGGGGGGGGGGGGGGGCGTTACCCAATGGCATCGGGGCCCACTGCCGATGCCATTTTGCATCGGCCATTAAATGCCGATGCCATTTCGCATCGGGGCCCACTGCCGATGCCATTTTGCATCGGCCATTAAATGCCGATGCCATTTCGCATCGGCCCGCCTGCCGTTGCCAATTGCCGATGCCGATGCCTTTTGGGCAATATTTTGTAGTGAAATAATACTCCCTCCGTCCATAAAATGTACTCTCTCCGTCCGCCTATAAGCTTCACGTTACTTTTTGGCACAGAGATTAAGAAAAATATTAAATAATAGATATAGTACAAGTGATGTGATTGAGAGAGGAGAGAGATAGAGAGAAAAAGTAAGATATAAAGTGAAGTGTAAGAAAAAATACTTACCAAAAAAGGTATGGGAAGCTTATAGGCGGACGGACAAAAATGGTAAAATGGGAAGCTTATTGACGGACGGAGGGAGTAGTCTCATTTACATCATATTCTTTGTCCATCAAATCAAATGTAGTCTCATACACTTTATGGAAATCACCACCCTTCAACAATCGGTCATCACTTACTCAATTTATCATCAACTTTATTCACAATGAACCCCACAATACCTTATAATACCCTTACTTTATCTACATTTTTTTTAAAACACCAAATGAAACTAGTGTCCCATTCAAATGGACTACATTAGGGAGTAGGAGTGTTAAAAAAAAAATCGGACCGACCGGTTAGATTCCGGTCTCCGGTCCGGAAAATTTTGGATTTCGGTCTTCCGGTCCGGACCGGTTTGGACCGGAATTTTTATTATTTTTTATTATTTTTTTATTTTTACTAATGCACTCTCAATTATTTTTCAAAACCAAGTAATTGATGAAAATGTATTGAGATCTATTACATTTTTTGTAAATATATAATTTAACAAACATATTTAATTTATTTTAGGGTCAAAAGATCATTAATAATAATGTAAATAAAATTCACATTGGCGTAATGAAGAGCAAACACTTTAATTTTCATACACAAATTCATCAATTATGTTCTTGCTTCCATAAACTTTAAAAAAAAATAAAAAATTCGGTCCAACCGGTCCAAACTCGGACCGCACCGAAATTTACCGGCCCGGTCCGGTCTGGACCGGATTAATTACGGTCCGGTCTTCGGTCCGTAAAATTTTAAAATTTCGGTCCCGGTCCGATTCTGGACCCGTGCACACCCGTATTAGGAAGTAAAAATTAGTTGTCGATGGAAGTAAGAAAAATTACAGATTATTTTTATTATCATCTCGTACGGAAAAGGTACAAAAAGTAGAGGGGTAGGTTTTGGCTTTTTGTATTTAATTTTGTTAATTGGCTATCCATCTCCTTCATCATAATAATGTTGCAGCTGTAATTGATGTTGATTTGATGTTTTGTACACTAAACTCTGTTGTTAAGATTCTTTTTTAAACCAAATGAGATATTGTATGATTTGATTTGATTTGATGTGATAACTTTCTAAATATATTTGACAAAGTAGCTCATTTTAGTTTTCTTGCTAGTTTTTGTGTAAAAAAAAGAATGTACACTTGGATTTTTATTTTCCTTTTGAAGAAATTGGATTACTCCCTTCGTCCGTCTATAAGTTTCCCATTTTACCATTTTGGTCCGTCCGTCTATAAGTTTTTTATACCCTTTTTGGTAAGTACTTTTTCTTACACATTCCTTTATATCTTACTTTTTCTCTCTATCTCTCTCCTTCTTCCAATCACACCACTTGTACTATATCTATTATTTAATCACTTTTCTTAATCTCTGTGCCAAAAAGTAACGGGAAGCTTATAGGCGGACGGAGGTAGTATTATATTACTATCTAGTTTGGTGGCATATGTTTTCTTTTGATAACTAGCCACGTTTATTAGATAGATTGGAAATGCAACAAATTGTTAGATTTGGAATACTAGTAAATTTGGAAAGGGTTTAAAACTTTGATTTTTTTAAGTAATATTTATAGTGTGTATAAATTGTTTCTCAAAAAAAATATATAATTATTTCTCCCTACATTAGGTTTGACTTTAATTTTGATTAATTTTTGTCCTTTATATTCTTATATTTATATTCTTTTGTCTACTAATATTTTAATGTTAGTTTCTATCATCTATAATCACTGGCCTACGTACTATAAAGCGCACAAATGTAAAGAAATAAATAAAATTGGGGTTGGTCTGCTATACACTCGAGTGCATGTTGTGCACTCTAGTCCATATTCACTTTTCAGTTGTACTGACTTGCACTTTTTCATGACTTACACTTTTTGGTAAAATGATGTTGCACTTTTCAATTATTAAACTGTATAATAATATTTTTATTTATAGTGACTTACATTTTTTAGTAATTGTTGATGTTGATATAAGTGTTTTGTTTAATGATCCAACACTAACAACCGAGTGTTGTGTTTAATGTTCCCAACACTTATGACAACATTAGAATTTGCCCTTCCTTCTCTCACTAACTCTTATCTTGCACTTGTTGTCTAATGATGTCCCCAGAGCAGTTAGAAGACGTGGGCAACACCCAAGTCATGACATTGCGTGGGAGTGAGAAGTTATTAGACATGGTATAACAAGTCCCTAAATTCTAGGAGTGGTGGAGAGAAGTCATTAACCGCATGATCTCACGACTATGATGAACATGGGAGTTGATGTCAGTTGGTCCTTGACGCCTATAAATACAGAAGTTGCCTCAACACAAAATACACAAGAAGGAAAGCTGAATTCGACTACTACACTATCGAACGCTATATACGCTTCTAGTTAGGAAAATCATTGTTTCTTCTTGTAGTTCTTCACATTATTGTAAACCCGAATAGTAGTGTATTAGAACATAGTCTTATTTACTAGGTTGTGTGATTAGATCTATGAGGGAGATAGTTTCATAGAACTTAGTGAATTATATACACTTTCATAGTGTTTTTATACACCTCAAAGAGGTTGTACTCGTTTCACATATTTTTATATAGTGAACAGCATAGATTATTTTATAATCTATGCAAATTTTGAATACTTCTATTTTCAGTACGTGCATTTTAATTTCCGCTGCATAGTGTTGTCTGGACAGTGCCAACACGACAGACAACATCTCTGATTTCGCACGCACACACACTTTAAGTTGGTATCAGAGCCAACTACTTGATACACTAAGTAGAGATTCTGCTTAGAGTGTGTAAATCTGAAATGGAGTATCCACTTTCACCCGCACTAAAGCCTCCGATTCTAGATGGCACGAATTATGCCTTCTGGAAACCAAAGATGAGAATATACATCAAATCCATTGATGAACGAGTCTGGAGGAGTGTTCTTGCTGGTTGGACTCAACAAAGAACCGCGGCGGATGAAGACAATGAAGCTCGGATCAAGAGAGAGCTCGACTGGACGGCTGAAGAAATCACAACTGCTAGTTACAATTCAATGGCGTTGAATGCAATTTTCACCTCAACCGATGCCTCAATGTTCAAGATCATATCAAACTGCATTTCTTCAAAGGATGCATGAGATCGATTGCAAGAGCATTGTGAAGGATCAGATAGTGTACGAAGAACCAGACTTCGTATGCTTGGAACCAAGTTCGAGAACCTGAGGATGAAAGAAGATGAAACAATTTCATCTTACAACGAAAAGCTGACTGAGATTTCAAATGAAGCTCATTCTCTTGGAGATCCAATATCCAATAAAAGGTTAGTACATAAAATTCTTAGATCAGTTCCTAAACGTTTTGAACCTAAGATATGTGCTATAGAAGAAGCTAAGGATACTGATGTGTTAAGTCAAAATGAACTGATTGGTATTTTGAAAACTTATGAGATGAACATTTCTGAAAAGACTGATAATGAAAAGAAAGTGCTTGTTTTCAAAGGTGATGCCTCATTATCTACATCATCAGGTTTTGGAAAGTTACCTTATGGTACTGAAATTGATTCTGATGAAGATGATATTGAGGAATATCTCAATAACCCTGATTACATGGCATTTATTACTAAACAGTTTAAGACACTCATGAAGAATAAAAGATTCAAAGATAATATTCAACCTAAGGTGCAGATTAATAACACTCAACAATTGCTTGTTAGGAAGAATACTTTTAATCCTGCTAGACAATTAGAAAGAGGAAACAGGTTTAGATCTGACCAGGATTATAGGAAGAATGTTAAATGTGATGCATGTTCTGGATATGGTCATTATGCTAATGAATGTGCCAGCACCATTCTAAAAAATAAACTTAATTTCAGTGCTACCTTAAGTGATGAGTCTGATGTTGAACATGATCCTGAAAAAGACATTGAAAAAGCTTTATCTGCCAGAATTGTGTATGATGATACTCTTGATGATGATCTGGATGATTATTACGATGTGAGGACAAATGAGCCATCATTTGGAAAATCACTGAATAATAATATTCCAGAATTTAACTGTTTTACAAGTTCTGTTTCTGAGACAGGTACATCAAGTAAAACAGGTTTATCCAGAAGAGATGCTGACATTCAAGATTTGTCTAATACTGTTTTCAAACTAGAAAGTCTTTTGACAAAGAAGGATAAGGAAATTTCGAAACTTAAAGAAAGACTAGAAGTGTCAATTCTTGATTTTAAGAAATATTCTTATGAAAAACCTTTAACAAATGAAAAAGTTTTCAAGATATCTTCTGAAATTGAGAAACTTAATCATGTAATTAAGTCTCTGAATTTTGAAAATTCTGATTTAAGAGAATCAATTACCAAGCTTGAAGGTATTCTAACAAGAAAATATATTGAGATATCTAAACTTGAAGAGAGATTGAAGGAAGCCTCATTAAGCTTCAAAAGATTTTCCGAAGGAAAGAACAAACTGGAAGACTCTCTTATGACCAACAACTCAAGAAGAACAGGTATTGGCTACCAAGGTAAAAACTCTAAAAATTCTAAAACTAAGAAACCTACTGTGTTTGTAAAAGCTGAAGTAAATTACAATTCTAGTGTTTCTGCTAAGACTCAGATCAATGCAAAAGATGTAATATGCCATTACTGTTTCAAAAAGGGTCATAAAAGTCCTCAATGCTTAAAGAAGAAAAATCATCTGAAAAATTCTGTATTGCCTGGAATGACTCAACATTCAAGATCACACAGTGGTAAATCTACATGGGTTTCAAAAGAAAATACATCATGTAATGTTGTTCATATGTCTTTAAAAGCATGTATTCCTGGATTATGGTACTTTGATAGTGGTTGTTCTAAACACATGACAGGTCAAATTGATTATCTTACTGATTATACTGTTCATAATGGTGGTAATGTCACATATGGTGGTGGATCTAAAGGAAAAATCATTGGTAAAGGGAAATTGAATGTTCCTGGTTTTCCTAAGTTATCCAATGTTCTGCATGTTGATGGATTACTGGCCAATCTTATAAGTATTAGTCAATTATGTGATGATGATTTGCATGTAAAATTTGACAAGAATTCATGTTATGTATTAGACAAAGATTCTGAATGTATCATGATGGGAAACAGGTCTGCTGATAATTGCTATCTTATTGAATCTAAACTTATTTGTAATAAGGCTAAAGTTGATGATAGTACATTGTGGCATCGCAAACTTGAACATGCTAACTATAGACAACTTGATAAACTTGTTAGATTAAAAGCAGTTACAGGTTTACCAGATCTGAAATTTTAAGATAAAAAGGTTTGTGGACCTTGTCAAAAAGGCAAACAGGTCAAGGTGTCTCACAAAATGTTGGGACACTGCTCAACCAAACATTGCTTCGAATTACTGCACATGGATCTTATGGGTCCTATGGAAACAGAAAGTATTGGAGGTAAAATGTATTCTCTAGTTGTGGTTGATGATTATTCTAGATTCACATGGATTGAGTTCTTAAAAGATAAATCTGAAACTTTTTCCATTTTCAAAATTCTGTATAAAAGATTTAAGAATGTTTTCAATTTCAAACTTTGCAGAATTAGGTCTGATCATGGAAGGGAATTTGAAAATAGTTCATTTACTGAGTTTTGTGAATCAAAAGGTATAATACAAGAGTTTTCATCACCTAAAACTCCTCAACAAAATGGCATTGCAGAAAGGAAAAATAGAACACTTCAAGAAATGGCTAGAGTCATGCTATGTTCTAAGAACTTATCCAAAATATTTTGGGCAGAAGCTCTTAATACTGCTTGTCGTATTGCCAATAGAGCTTACATTAGAACAGATTCTACTAGAACTCCTTATGAAATTCTGAACAATAAAAAGCCTAACCTTAAATATTTCCATGTTTTTGGTTGTGTATGCTACATCTTGAATGAAAGGGATCAGTTACATAAGTTCGATTCAAAAAGTGATAAAGGATTCTTCCTTGGCTATTCAAGAAATAGCAAGGCCTATAGAATTTATAACTTTAGGACTGATATTGTACAAGAATCTGTAAATGTTATTTTTGATGATGATTCAAGTATTACAGGCAAAAGCATTGAAGATGAAGATATATCAGATTTGATTGATGTTCCAATCAATACTGAAATTGTTTAACAGGTTTAGAATGTTGAGAAGAATGATGACACACCAGAGGAAACATCTGATAATACAGACCCTGAAAATCTGTATAATCTCCAGAAAACTCCCTCCATAAGGATTCAGAAGTATCACCCACAAGATCAAATCATTGGTGAACAGTCTACAGGTGTTCAAACCAGAAGAAGAATGGGTATGAACTCAAAGGATGTGGTAAGATCTATATGTATGTCATGTATGTGTTAGTAAAGTTAATCATGAATGCTATCACTCTGAGATTGAACCTAAAACTGTTAAAGAAGCATTAGATGATGAGAATTGGATTGAAGCTATGCATGAAGAACTTAATCAGTTTGTTAGGAATGATGTTTGGACATTAGTTCCTAGACCAGACCATGTTAACGTCATAGGAACTAAATGGATTTTCAAAAACAAGACTGATGAGATGGGAAACATAATTAGAAATAAAGCTAGGTTGGTTGCTCAAGGGTATACACAAGTAGAAGGTGTAGACTTTGATGAAACATTTGATCCAGTTGCTAGAATTGAATCCATTAGGTTATTACTTGCTATTGCATGCTTTATTGATATAAAATTGCACCAAATGGATGTTAAAGCTGCTTTTCTAAATGGCATTCTTATGGAAGAAGCTTATGTTGAACAGCCAAAAGGCTTTGAAAACCCTGATTACCCTGATCATGTCTTTAAACTGAAAAAGGCTCTATATGGTTTGAAACAAGCACTTAGAGCATGGTATGAAAGGTTGACAGATTTCTTAATTGAGTTTGGCTTTGTAAGAGGAGAAGCTAACAGAACACTGTTCATCAAACATGATAAAAATGCTATTATGATTGCTCAAATTTATGTTGATGATATAATATTTGGTTCTACTTGTGACAATATGCTTAAACACTTTGTGAATGAAATGACATCTACGTTTGAAATGTCCATGGTTGGTGATTTGAATTACTTCCTAGGATTGCAAATAAAACAACAAAAAGATGGGATTTTTATTTCACAAAGTAAGTATGCTAGAAGTCTTGTAAAAATATTTGGATTAGAGAGTGCTAAACACATGAAAACTCCTATGGGATCAACTCAGAAACTGAGTAAAGACAATGTTGGCCAGGATGTTGATCCAACACTGTACAGATCAATGATAGGCAGTCTTCTATATTTAAGCTCCAGTAGACCTGATATTATGTTCAGTGTTTGTTTATGTGCTAGATACCAGGCTAACCCCAAAGAATCACATATGAATGTTGTTAAAAGAATCATTAAGTATGTTGCAGGAACAAGTGATTTAGGCATCTGGTATAGCAAAGACAAAACTGTACCTTAATAGGGTATAGTGATGCAGATTGGGCAGGTGATTGTGATGATAGAAAAAGCACAAGTGGTGGTTGCTTTTATATGGGAAACAATTTGATCTCTTGGCACAGCAGAAAACAAAACTGTGTCTCTCAATCAATAACAGAATCAGAATACATTGCAGCAGGGAGTTGTTGTACTCAATTACTTTGGTTGAAAAAAATGTTTCATGATTATGGCTTACCTAGTGATGTTTTGACTGTGTATTGTGATAATACTAGTGCTATAAATATCTCAAAAAATCCAGTGCAACACTCATTAACAAAGCATATAAGTCTTAGACATCACTTTATAAGAGATCTTGTTGAAAAGGAAGTTGTTAAGTTGGAGTACATATCTACTGAAAAACAATTGGCTGATATATTTACTAAAGCTCTTGATGACAAGAGGTTTTCATCTCTTCGAAAATCTCTTGGTTTGTGTAATATCTGAAAATATGATCAAGGGTGTTGTATCAAATGCGGCAGCATTTGAGACAACACTAAGATAAGTCACTTATGTGTTTCCTTGCTTTAATTTTCGTAATTATTGAATTAATGAAATTCCCTGTGATTGATATTTGAATTCTGAGTAACTTGTGAGAAATACTAAAGAGCCTATACACCTCTCAAATGCTACAAAAAAAAATCACATATTAGATGCTTTATAAATCAATGAGTAACTATGGGACACAGAGCTCGCTACTACGATGATCTCTTTTCAAAAGGTGATATAAATTGCATCAATATATTCACAAATCCATTGAGTAACTATGGGGCACGGAGTTCGTTGCTACGATGCACTCTTTTCAAAAGATGGATCAATGTGAAGTATGATTTACAAAAAAAAATAGAGCAACACATATGATGTAAAATCATGAAAAATCTGTGTTGAGGTGTATAGAATGCCATCAATAGTTATAACACTCGTAAACTCAGATTCTTATCCCAATTTTCGTGGAATTAGTTATTTTTTATAATTATTAAATATTATTCTCTGAAATATTTAATTTGACTAAGTCTTGCCTTATTATAAATTCAGTTATTATATATTTCGCTTTTATTTAATTTCTGTTTTTCAGAATTCTTTTCTCCCAAATTACCACGATCAATTAGTGGGGAAGTTACTTCCACTACTTCACTTCCCTCACTATCAGAATCGTGTAACTCTCACTTTACAATTCCTCCTATAAGATGAGTCTCCATAAATGTGTTGGAAAATACTTGAAAAGCTTTGTTAATTCATTTAAGCCTGGTAATTACTGTTCTTAATTTTATTTACAGCACTCAAGTATATCTAGTACTTATGTCACATCATTTCTTGACTCACACTTTTTGAAACCTGCTATGCATTTATCTGAAGAATTTGAAAGGTCTCCAGAATTAACCTTTTTGTCTCGTTTTGTGTGTACAACTCCTATTATGCCTAACAATTCTCAGGACTCTGCTGCACATTCGAACTCAAACTCAAGCAACAAGAATTCTCCAAATCCTCTCAACCTTCTCGCAGAAATGGCATCATCAAACTCTCCATCATTCACCGTAGGAACCATTGTTGTGCCTCATGCTGATGCACAAACTCCTACTCAATCATCCCCTCTTGAGATTGTTCCATACAATCCGTTCGACATTCGCACAGAAATTGCAAATGCGAACGCAGCTGCTGAAATGTCGGCCTCCAAACCACTAAATGAGCCCTCATCCGAAGCTCCCGCACCTGAAACCACTCCAGTAACCCTACACTTCCCTCTCGACGCCCTTTTTAACACCTTGAAAGATGCTTTCGAAACCCTAAGCTTAAAAACAGCATACCCTGTTTTAGTGCTTGAAGGAGAAACACTGGATAATGCCATGTTCAAGGGCGATGTGGACATGCAAACTCAGCAAGAGTCTTCAGATGAAGAGGTTCTAGCTGCCAAATTCGAAAGAATTCATCGGCAGAAAAAGGGCAAGAAGAAGGTCGTTGTTGTTCCTACCGCAAGAAAGTGGCCGGGTGGAAAGAGAAAGTCCCAAAGGAACCTGTGCAAGATTGTTGACTATACTGGGAAGAAGAAGCCCATAACTGATGGAAACTCATCCGAACCCATTGCGGTGTCTGATTCTGAATCAGAACCGGAAACAGAGCACGAACAAACTACAACCCAAGTGGAAAAAGCAGTGGCTGTCAATGAGGATGATGTAGACGAAGTAGCTGAGGAAATGGAAGAGGAGAGTGAACCCACTCCACCAGTCCGACGATCAAAAAGGCTCCGAGAGCCCGAGAGTGTTGCCTCTCCGATGGCAACACCAGAACCATCAGATCATGAACAGTCATCCAGTTCTTCAGATGAGGATGAAAACGAGGTACTTTCTTCTTCTGATGATAGGAATAGTGACTCTGATGAGGATTATAATGATAAGTCAAGCATACAGTATAGAACCATAAGAAGTAGGCAGATTCTCAGTGAAAGATTGATTAAAGTTCCTGATTTTGAAGAGATGAATCTGCTTGATTGGTTTAAAGAAAGATCTTTGTTGAATGCCTTACAATTTGCTTGTCCTTATGTTGTTAACTGGATATATGAATTTTATGCTAATATCCCTCAATTTGCTGGTGATCCAAACTCTACAAGATATGGACATTTTTGGTTTAGAGGAACTAGGCATATGATTACCCCTAGGAGAATCAACATTTTGCGTAAAATAAAAATTATGGAGGATCCTATTGTTACTGATCATGATGTTATGATAAGCATCTTGACTGGGGGAGTAATCACAAAATGGAGGACAAGGATTTTGACCTCTAAACTGACTAGTCTATATTCTGTCTTGCACAAGTTGGTTTGTTTTAATTGGTTGCCTACCACAAACAACACCACTCTCACCCTAGAACAGGTTGTTTTGATGTACAAGATTGGGCACTTGAAAAGGTTTAATTTAGGACAGGTCATTTTCACTAATATGATAACTTTTAAGTCTGATATGTCTGGCAGAGGCATACTGCCTTACCCATGTCTTATGTACAAATATCTGCTTGAAAAAGCCTTTGACAGATATGAAGATGGGGTTGTAAGCTCTTATATCCCAGGCTTCACCATTTCAAATCAGTTCTTGGTGAGAGGTGACAGAGTGGTTGATCTTCCTTTAAGAAGGAATGATGATGAAGCAGGCCCTAGTACTACAACCAGTGTTCCAGCAAATGATCCCTTCCACAGTTCCACACTGCCTCCTCTATTTACTTATATTCCCACTATATAATGAGGCAGATTGATATCTTGCAGAGATCCATTCTTAACTTGCAACACTCTGTGGAGGACCTTCTAATCCAAAAGAAATTTTGGATGGATCTCCTTTCCACTTCAACAGGGGGAGTAGCTGACAGTTCTCACAACAACCAGCCTACTAACATTGTTGCTCCTGTTGTAGATGAACCGGATTCAGTTCTTGGCCGAACTAATGAACTTACTGCTGACACTACAATGACTGAGGGAGATGATCAAGACATCTAGGACCTGTATGGTGATCTGTGATCTGGATGCATGATAAGCTTGAAGACAGGGGGAGAGCTTACACTATGGGGGAGTATATGCAGACTATGGAGACGCAGCTGATACACACTCAGCTCAATCATTTCCCATGTGTTAATACAGTCCTTTTTTCGTTGTAAAAGCTTTTTACTTATGTTTTTATCTCAAACTCTGCTTTTTACATTTTGTAATTACTTAGGATTTATTTTTGCTTAAGTTATTTAAATCTTAACAAGGTTTTTGGTTTAAATGTTTTTTATTTTAATTTGATCTTATACTAATTGTTATTTCATATTTTTGGAACATCAATTGTGTAAATTTCTTAATCAATGTTTCTGTTGTGTGAACTTCAGTTATGTTGATGTAGAAAGGTCAAATTGGGGGAGATTGTTGATGTTGATATAAGTGTTTTGTTTAATGATCCAACACTAACAGCCGAGTGTTGTGTTTAATGTTCCCAACACTTATGACAACATCAGAATTTGCCCTTCCTTCTATCACTAACTCTTATCTTACGCTTGTTGTCTAATGATGTCCCCAGAGTAGTTAGAAGACGTGGGCAACACTCAAGTCATGCCATTACGTGGGAGTGAGAAGTTATTAGACATGGTATAACAAGTCCCTAAATTCTAGGAGTGGTGGAGAGAAGTCATTAACCGCATGATCTCACGGCTGTGATGAACATGGGAGTTGATGGCAATTGGTCCTTGACGCCTATAAATACAGAAGCTGCCTCAACACAAGATACACAAGAAGGAAAGCTGAATTCGACTACTACACTATCGAACGCTATATACGCTTCTAGTTAGGAAAATCATTGTTTCTTCTTGTAGTTCTTCACATTATTGTAAACCCGAATAGTAGTGTGTTAGAACATAGTCTTATTTACTAGGTTGTGTGATTAGATCTATGAGGGAGATAGTTTCATAGAACTTAGTGAATTATATACACTTTCATAGTGTTTTTATACACCTCAAAGAGGTTGTACTCGTTTCACATATTTTTATATAGTGAACAGCATAGATTATTTTATAATCTATGCAAATTTTGAATACTTCTATTTTCAGTACGTGCATTTTAATTTCCGTTGCATAGTGTTGTCTGGACAGTGCCAACACGACAGACAACATCTCTGATTTCGCACGCACACACACTTTCAGTAATATTCTGTTGCACTTTTCAGTTTAATAACTTACATTTTTCATTAAAAATTGTGATACTGACTTGCACTTTTTAATAATGTTGTGTTGCACTTTTCAATAAAAAAATTTGTTGCACTTTTCAGTTATAGACTCTTACACTTTCAGTTATATTGACTTACACTTTTCATTAATATTGTGATGATCTTTTCAGTAATACCAACTTGCACAATTCAAAAATATCGTATTTCACTTTTAGTTATACTAACTTATACTTTTATGACTTGTTTGGTTTGTTAGATATGATAGATATATTAGGATAAGATTTAGTGGGGCAATTTGAAAAATTGATTTAAAATTCATGTTTGAATTGATGGATTAAATTTTAAAGTTTATATGATAATTTATAATCAAGTTATTTGGATTGTGGGATAAAATTGAAAAATATTATTATACAATTTAATAATTGAAAAGTGCAACACCATTTTATTAAAAAGTGTAAATCATGAAAAAGTGCAAGTCAATACAACTGAAAAGTGCAATATGGACTAGAGTGTCCAACATGCACTCAAGTGTATACTAGATTAAACCATAAAATTATAATGTAGGGTTAAATATGCGTTTTTCTAACAAATTTGATCAAATTAATCTAACACATATGTTATTCTTGTCGAAATCAAATGGGATTCTAGTTCTTTTTATTGTTTTGTGGGAGACTGACCCATTTCAATTAGTCTGATAGCTTAATATAAAATTCTTCTTGTATATTTTTGTCACATCCTGATTTTAGGGGCCTAGATGAAAATACTAAACGATGCATATTTTTATAAAAATTGGCAGCGGAATTATTTTGGTAAATAAATACTCAAACATTTTTAAGAAATTCATATTAAAATGTAACTTCAACTAATGAGTACCAAAACTTGTTAAAAAAAATGGATGTGAACATTTCTAAAATGAAAATAGTTTAAATTTTGAATGTTTAATGACATGAAACGCATCCACCGTCCCTCCACTTCAACTCCTTCAATCTGGAAAATGTTTTGATTGGGGTGAGTAAACTAACTCAGTGGGATTAACTTTGTCACAGTTAAATATAACATATGAATAAAATCATAACTCACAAACATGCATACAATTTCATAAGCTTGTTGGCAAAGCCAACCATATCAACATAGGCTTGTTGGATAAACCAACCATAAGTTTGTTGGATAAACCAACCATAATAACATAGGCTTGTTGGATAAATCAACCATAAGTTTGTTGGATAAACCAACCATAATAACATAGGCTTGTTGGATAAACCAACCATAAGTTTGTTGGATAAACCAACCATAAGATGTAAGATGCAGCAAGAAATAAAATCACTCATACGAAATACTTAAAAATGACAAAGTAGTCAATCAAGAAAATCCCACCTTAAAAGTCTTGGTTAATCTCGAAAATATCTAGCTCGACTTATCATGAGCGTCTCTCGTCACCTAAAACAATAAGTAATAGCATGTCTTAATACTACTACTAAAATAGCTTAATTGAACTAATGACATATCTTGTATCTCTAACTTAGAAAATATACAGAATCTTAAAATAAATTATTAACCCAAATCATATTTATTAATATGAGTACTCGACTTGCAAATGTTTATATAAATTTATCACTACTAATATAACAGTAATTATTTACTAACTAAATTAACAGTTGATACGTTTAGTTAAATGTAGAATATTTTTATATATATATACATTCAGTCAAATAACCAACTATTATTAAATATAAATTTTATGAATAAAAAAAAGGGTTGGTCAATAGAAGTTATATTAAGAAAATATGTTGGTCATTTTCTTCATAAAAAAAAACAAGAATTTACGGAACAACCAAAAGCATTAGATTTAGAACACCAAACTTATTTTTTCAAGAAAATAACTCAAGTAGTTGGAAACTTGGAAGGAGTTGAGCATTTAAATTTTCTGAATCCATTAACTAAACATTTAATATCAGAACTTAATCCACACATGTTTACCTACACTAATTTTATTTAGGTGCATTAGGCTTACACATATATGAGATATTGGTCGGTCATTGGAAATGAAATAACAAAAGCAATTATTTGGCCTTCTAAAAGATTTAGGGAGATGAACTGCTGAGAATAATTTATTGGTGGACTTAAATTCGTCAGAATAAAATTAGGTCTCAAGTATGATTAGAACAAGTTTGGCAACGACATGGATTTTGAAACAGAGAAGACCATAGCCGTATACCTCAAAAATTGGAAGTCGAAAAACCCAACAACGAAGAAATTAAGCTACGATTAGGGGGAAATAAATCTTTACCATACTCAATAATAAGGAAAACCGCACTAGCTCTCTGATCCTGAGAACACGGCAATGTAGATGATAACGACTCTGTCAATATTTGTGCTAGACTTAAAGTGTTTAAGGCTAGAGATGTTTCGTAGAGATCTTTTTAGTAGAGAGGGTGTTCTTTTACGTGGGTTTCTATGAAAACTACCGTATGCTAAAATAAGAGAGAATTGAATAAAATTAGTTGAGTATAATTTGGGATTTGGAGAGTAATCTGGAATTAGGGGAGTGATTCACGTAAAAGATTAGTCTTTAAATTTGAATTCTAATAGCAAACATAATTGAAATAATTAAGGAATGTGATCATAATTAATGACTATCAGTATAATTAAAATATTAAAATATCTTAACTTTTAAAATCACACCTATACACGTATACAATATACTTATAATACTTTATTTAAAATAGGTACACAAATTATATATATAAGTATTAATTATATATTATATATTATACATATATATACATTAAACGTTTAATCATAAATAATATATATTTTATGCAACTCTTTATATATATTTATTATAATCTCTTTTAAAATATTTTTATTAAAACCTTTCAATTAAATAAATAAATAATATATAAGTATATATATCTAAAATAATATCTTATGTACTTTTAATAATTTATGGTGTTTGAAATTTACGGGTGTCACATTCTACCCTCCTTAAAATAAATTTCGTCCTCGAAATTGGTTACGTACCTTTCTACCACCGTTTTTCGCATTTGGTCCTTTTGCAATAGCTCCCTGTTTCGCCTTTGGACATTCAGCTATCACATGTCCTTGTTCCTTGCACCAGTAACATCGATTTTGGCCCAACAAACATTCACCATTTTGATTCTTCCCACATTGCGGACAGTCTAATAATTTATTACCTCACTATTTATAATAATTCGAAACAGTCGCCGACTTTTATATCTTAAATGGCACTATCCAAGAATTTACGATAAACAATTGAATTCTTAAGGTTTCAAGAGGATTTGGAATAATAGCCAAAATATAGTACAATAAACTCTTTACCTGTAAATAATGGGTTGACCTTGAAATTCAAAAATATGGCTTGATGTTTTAATTGATACCGTTCTCGGTAAAAACTAGAGAGGTCGAACGCGGCGCCACTCCAACGAGACACCACAATGTGGATGATAACGACTCGATCACTGTTTGTGCTAGGTTTACAGTGTTTAGGAATAAAAAAATTTCGTGGGAAGATTTCTCGGAAAAATTACGGTATAATATAATAGAAGAGCATAAATAAAATTAGTTGAGAATAGTTTATAATTTTGAGGATAAATCTGGGATTGAAAAGTAGTCTGAAATTAAGAGAGTTATTCACGTAGAAAATTAGTCTCCTAATTAAAATTCAAATTGCCAACCGAATCGAGATACGTGAGGAATGTTTACAGAATTAGTGGGGCTTGTACTATTTTTCAAATCAATATTCAAGTTAAAACTATTAGTATACATATTTTTATAATTAAAATCTAAGATATTTTATGCAAAAAATTAAGTAAATCCATTAAAGTTTGTATAACCCCACTTATTCGTATATTAATAATAATTTATTTACTAATATACACTACAAAAAACGCGGAGTTTGCCGACGGAAGGCTACCGACGGAATCCATTCTGTCGGCCGGCCCGACGGATCGTCGACGGAATTCTCGAATCGACTGACTCCCGACGGAATACAAGATCCGTCGGGACCGGCCGACGGACTTCCCGATGGAATTTAGTTTCGCAGCCAAACGGTGTCGTTTAGCCTTGCTTGCCGACGGATTTTTTCCGTCGGTCGTTCAAATTTCGACTGCCGACGGAAATATCCGTCGGTAGCCGACCCGCTTTGACTGACACATTAATATTCGCGTGCTACCGACGGAAATATCCATCGGTAGCCGCACCGCTTTGACTGACTAATTAATATTCGCGTGCTACCGACGGAAATATCCGTCGGTAGCCACAATTTTTTTTTTTATAAGAACTGCCGAAGAGAGGCAGTTCTTCCCCATAAGGGAAATTTTTTTTTGGCTTTCGTCCCCCTCTCCCTGTTCGTCTCCTGTTCTGTCCTCGTGGATTGGATTTTCTTGTGCGTGGTGCGTGGATTGATCGACAAAGGGCATTACGATTATCTACTCCAATTTTCTTCAATTTAAACGGTACGTTTTTTCTTAATTAATTTTAATTAAGTTATTGTATTATAAATTGCATGTTAATTATTATAAATTGCATGTTAATTATTATAAATTGCATGTTAATTATTATAAAATTTCATGTACGTAGTTGATGAATATATATGTATAATTCATTCAAATATATGTTAGTACGTGGATTATATGTTTTTTATTGGTTAATTGTAATTAATTAATGTATGTTAGTTCAAATATATAATGTAGTTTTGTTAGTTCGTTTTGATAATTAAACTAGGTTATTATTGTTGATTAAATTAGTAATTATTCTTATAAGTAGAGGTTATAAATTGCATGTTAATTATTATAAAATTTCGTGTACGTAGTTGATGAATATATATGTATAATTCATTCAAATATATGTTAGTACGTGGATTATATGTTTTTTATTGGTTAATTGTAATTAATTAATGTATGTTAGTTCAAATATATAATGTAGTTTTGTTAGTTCGTTTTGATAATTAAACTAGGTTATTATTGTTGATTAAATTAGTAATTATTCTTATAATTAAACTAGGTTATTATTGTTGATTAAATTAGTAATTATTCTTATAAGTAGAGGTGTTGTAAATATAGTAATTATTGTTATTGTTTAAATTAAGTCATTATTAATTAGTTTGGTAAATTATTGATTTCATTAGTAACGTGATTTTGTTATTGATTAAATTAGGAAATTATTGACTTAAATTACTAAAATGTTATTAATTAAAATAGAAAATTATTGATTTCATTACTATATTAATTATTGATTAATTTATTATACTTTTAAATTTTATTTATTAAAATAGATGAGTCAAGATGCTAGTGGGGCCCCAGGATCTCGACGTAGGAGAGGCTCACTTAGGCCTGTTGAGCCTGCTACGTTGACGTCGTCGGCATCCGTTCCACAGCATTCGCCACCGTCATCTCAGTCGTCGGCAGCTCGTGGACATCCCACGCGGGCCCGAGAACACAGACTGAAAATATGGATTGAGGGTATACAGTAAGTAATTAATTAAATAATTTTAAGGTTTAACAATATTTAATAGCATCAATTTTTGTAGGTTTTTTTTTTAATTTATAATGTGTTTGTTTCTTAATATATAATGTCACAGCTTACTTCCTGGTAATGAGATATCGAAGATTTGCACTGTGGTGATTACAGCGTGCAAGATTGTTGCGAATGCTTACTCTTGGCTGAAGGTGCCGCAGACGAAAAAGGATGAATACTGGGAGGAATTCCAGGTATTTGAGTGCATTCAATTAAATATTAATAAACAATTTATTATATATATTATTTGATAAATATGCTGATCGAATATGTGCAGAAACATGCTTATTGGCAGAGGGAGTTATTTTCGGACAACGATATCCACCGTCACTGGCTATCTTCATGTCAGTCTAGGTATAATGAGATAATGTACACCTGGAGGAATGCTTGGCGTAAACGTGGCGTGGTGCAGACGTTGGGGGAGGACGAAAATGGAGTCAACGTGTGGAACACGTTGACCACGTATTGGAGTAGCCCGGAGTACATGAAGAAGTGTGAAATTGCTCGAGCCAACCGTACAAGTGATGTGGGAGGTGGGATGTCAAGGCATCGGGGGGGGGGGGGGGGCGATCCGCGTATGAGCACTCAATTGCTCTAGTAAGTGTTCACTAAATTTATTTCAATTATTTATATTATATTATATAAAATAATTTTTATATGCTCATTTGGTACGAAATAGGAGCGGGAACTTGGGCGTGAACCCACACACGTGGATCGGTTGAACGTTCTTCATCCGTTTGATCCAGATTCACAGACGTCCACATATGGACGCACTACCCCAGCTTCACGTAAGTTTAATTAAATTGTGATGTTTTTTTAATATTTAATTAATTAAATGTATTGAACTATGTATTAATTTAATTTTTTTGTAATTATGTAGTTGGATGTGAACCGGAGGATTGAAGAGGAGACGACACAGGTTTCTGCTGAAGCCGGGCCCAGCGCTCCGCCTGATCTTAACCGGATTTACCTGGACGTTGCCCCGGCTGATCGAGGACGGGTCCTTGGCCTTGGCCGGATGAGCCGCTCAGTTAGAGTTGCGTCGTCCAGTTCGTCCCAGCGTGCATCGCAGGCCTCTGTATCCTCCACTGCTGTTCCGGACCCGAACGTAGTACACATGATGAACCACTACTTCCGACAGCTAACTGACACTATGGGTCGATCGTTGGGGATGTCTTCTGAAAAAATAAATACATGTTTTGAACAGGCGATGAGCGTTCCCCCTCCGCCTTTCGATGCTCCGGTTGGTCCAGTTCCCCCTCTGCATTTCGATGCTCCGGTTGGTTCAGTTCCCCCTTTCAATGCTCCAGATGCAGAGGCAGACGACGACGGCTTGGATTTCATTGGTGGTGGTGATGATGAGTTTTTTCCGTATAATGGTTGATGTTTGAACTATTTATTTTTCTGTCGAACTATTTAATTTTCTGTCGAACTATTTATTTTTTCTGTCAAACTATTTAATTTTCCGTTTGACATATTTATTTCGGTTGATCGATGTTTGTCAATGGATTGTTTATTTATGTTATTGTTTTTAATTTATACATAATACATAATTTTTCGTTAGATTTTGGTATAAAGTAAAGTATTTTTTATTTTATTTTTTCGATTTTTATTTTATCCCGCCAATATTACCGACGGAAATAAATATTCCGTCGGAAATAACGTCTGCCGACGGAAATAAATATTCGTCGGAAATAAAGTCTGCCGACGGAAATAAATATTCCGTCGAAAATAAAGTCTGTCGACGGAAATTCCGTCGGCCAAGTACTCTACCGACGGAAGTTTGGGCGGCACCCTACCGACGGAATTTGGAATCCGTCGGTAGATTCAAAATGTACGCACCGACGGAATTTCAAAATCCGTCGGTAGCGCGTAATATTTACAGAAAGTTTCTTCCCCTTTCTCTCACTCAGTCGAAAAAAATTGTGGAAATTGTATGAGAGCAAGCAAATTTCGGTACGTTTTTCTTTTTTACTTGGTTAAATTTTCTGGTTTAGTTGTGCATTTTATATGGTTATAGTTTAATTAGTTGTGCAATTTATATATTTGTAGTTTAGTTGAGTAGTTTAATTAGTTGTGCATTTTATATATTTGTAGTTTAGTTGTGTAGTTTAATTAGTTGTGCATTTTATATATTTGTAGTTTAGTTGTGTAGTTTAATTAGTTGTGCATTTTTTTTATATGTTTGTAAGAATTTTATGTTAAATGTTTAACAGATGGAATTGCCGGATCGTCGATGGATGTATGAAACTCCTAGGTTCATTTTAGGAAATGTGAATAGTGAATTTTACAATGAACTTGTGTCATTTATTGAATTTGCAAAGCTCCACCCACATTACATGCATGGGGATTGTATCAAGTGTCCGTGTAATGCCAAAAAATGTCAGAATAAAATATTTAAGTCGATTGATGAGGTTTTGGTACATGTTCTGAAGAATGGTTTCACTGTTAATTATTATAACTGGACATTTCACGGCGAAGGACGTTGGCCTTATAACTTTGATCAAGTTTTATACTATTACACTGCTGGTATCTATGAAAGACAAATATATGGTAATCAAGCCGGCACGAGTAATGAACAACAGTTTGGTGGGGAACAACAGTTTGGTGGGGAACAACAGTTTGGGGAGGGAGAACAGTTTGGGGAGGGAGAACCCAATATGTATCAAACAATGATAATGGAAGCCGGTTTTTCAAATGTAGAAGAGCAGCCGACGGATGAAGCATTTCGATTTTATGAAATGCTCAAATTATGCGATCAAGATTTGTATCCGGGTTGTGATTCTCACTCTGAACTGTCATTTAATGCCCGACTTATGGCTATCAAGACCGAGAACAAGCTTTCTAACAGGGCATATGAGCAAATGACACAATTATGCAGTGAGATCTGCCCTCCTGAGAATAAGGTGCCTACAACGTATCATCAAAGCAAGCAAATGATGAAAAATATGGGATTGCCGGTCGAGAAGATTGATTGTTGTGTAAACGGTTGCATGTTATATTGGGGTGATGAAGATAACAATCTGAACATGTGTAAGATGTGTGGTCATCCTCGTTACAAAGAGCCACGTCGGAAGGGGCCCGCTGGTCAATCGAAGTCGTCGAAGAAGAAAGTGGCACACAAGAAGATGTATTATCTTCCAATCATTCCCCGTTTAATGAGATTGTATCAATCTACTGCCACAGCACAACACATGACGTGGCATGCAACAGATTCGTCTTCGACCGAGTCTAGGGAGATGCGACATCCGGCGGACTCGGAGGCCTGGAAACACCTTGACAACGTGTATCCCAATTTTTCTTCTGAACCGAGGAATGTGAGGCTAGGTTTGTGTACTGATGGTTTTGCACCGTTTGGGAGCTTTGGAAAGCAGTATTCGTTGTGGCCGGTGATTCTGACTCCGTATAATCTTCCTCCATGGATGTGCTTGAAACCTCAAACAATGTTTCTAACTGTATTGGTGCCAGGTCCGTCGAATCCAAAGGATAAACTTGACGTTTATCTCCAGCCTCTTATAAAAGACTTGATCTTTTTATGGGAAAGTGGTGTCCAAACGTATGATGTGTTCAGAAAACAAAATTTCACGATGCGTGCTGCTGTATTGTGGACCATTAGCGACTTTCCTGCATATTCTATGTTGTCTGGGTGGAAAACGGCTGGGTTTCAAGCATGTCCGTATTGTATGGATTTTTCTGAAGCTTTCAGTCTTGAGAAGAGTAGGAAAGTTACATGGTTCGATAATCACCGAAAGTTCTTACCTCAAGATCATCCATTTAGAAGGAATAAGAACAACTTCTTGAAGAACAGAACAGTTACACACAATCGACCGCCCCTTCGAAACGGTATTTTAATTATACAATTATTTGATCTAGTATAATGTTATACGTATATGTTTTATTAATTTCTTCTAGTATAATGTTACCGTACAGGACAAACGTTGTTACATGAGATTCAGTGGACGGGTTTGAAAAAATCTACTGAGGAAAATGCAGCTGAACACAACGGTCGAATCTCAGGTGGATGGAATAGAAAGAGTATTTTTTGGGATTTGCCATACTGGAGTTCACTATTGATCCGACACAATTTGGACGTGATGCACATTGAGAAGAATGTGTTTGATAATGTGTTCCACACAATGATGAACACAGAAGGCAAGACGAAAGATACTCCAAAGTCCCGGGAAGAGTTGAACATTTATTGTCGTCGCGAAGAGTTGAAAATGGATCCCAGTACAGGTAGATATCCGAAGGCTTGCTACACACTGGATAAGCCACAGAAACAACAACTGTGTCGTTGGATTCACGAGTTGAATTTTCCAGACAACTACGTGTCAAACTTGAGTCGAAGCGCAGACATAAACAGGGGTAAGGTTTCAGGGATGAAGAGTCACGATTGTCATGTTTTTATGCAGCGCTTGATACCGATTGCGTTCCGAGACGTTGTTCCTCTCAATGTGTGGAGGGCTATCACTGAATTAAGTCTTTTTTTTAGAGATTTAACATCTTCAACGATCAAGATCGATGATATGATTCGTTTGGAGCAAGACATTCCAGTGATTTTGTGTAAGTTGGAACAAATTTTTCCACCTAGCTTCTTCAACTCCATGGAACACTTACCCGTTCATTTAGCGTATGAAGCCAGAATTTGTGGTCCAGTGCAGTACAGGTGGATGTACCCATTTGAAAGGTAAACTCTTACATTTTTCATTTTTTATATATACTACATGCATGCATGTTCACTGAATTAAAATATATGTTTATTTATTATAAATCAGATATCTCCACAACTTGAAACGCAATGCTAAACAAAAGGCAAATGTGGAAGCATCGATTGTTAATGCATATTTGAATGAAGAGGTTGGCATGTTTTGTTCTTATTATTTTGAAGACCATGTCAACACTCGGTTGAGAAGTGAACCACGTAACTACGGTGGTAGAGATACAGACAATATCGGTGAAGAGGTTGATGGAATGCTGTCTATATTCAAGTCTAAGGGACGACCAATAGGAAAATTCACTGAACGAGAGTGGGAGTCGAACAGAGAGGCAGAAATAGCACAAACGTATGTGTTATTGAATTGTGATGAAGTTCAGCCTTACATTCAGTAAGTATTTCATATTTTTATCATTACTTCATTTATGTAATTTAATATTAATTGTGATTGGATGTTGTGAATTAGGATGTATACTCAAGAACTAAGACGAACAGAACAAAACATCTCAGATACAGATATAGATGCTCGTCTTCAACGTGATTTTGCCCGATGGTTCCAACGTTGTGTGAGTACCATTTCCTTAAATTTTACGTAAATAAATATGATTCATAATTAATGTTAATTATTTGAACTGTATAGGGACGGTCAAACGATTTTGGGAATCGATTCTTAAAGGATCTCAGCAAAGGACCACTACGTCGTGTAAAGACTTACAACGGCTATATTGTGAAGGGCTACAGATTTCATACATCTGAGTATGCATCAAGAAAAGCGACTACCAACAGTGGTGTTTGCGTTAGCAGTGCAAACTACAATGCAGATGCAAGTGACTACTATGGGGTGTTGCACGAAGTCGTTGAAGTAGAATATCCGGGATATCCAACAAAGATTGTAGTGTTGTTCAAGTGTCATTGGTTTGATTCAGGCCCTTCAGGAACAAGGATTCATCCGGAGTACAAACTCGTCGATGTTAATCCGAAAAGGAGCTATATCGGGAATGATCCATTTGTATTTGCCCATCAAGTATCTCAAGTATACTACTGCAAGTATCCAGTACGATCACGTAGTAAAATTGAATGGCACGCTGTTTGCAAAGTAAAGGCAAGATCAATGGTAGAAGTCCCTACAAAGGACAGGAGTGATGAAGATGATTCTCCGTTTCAAACGGAACAAATAGAGGCTAGAACTGAAGTCTTTTCGGGAGATTTGAATATCCACGTAGACTTGACGGGTGGAAATTCACAATTGATCGAAATTGAAAACGATAATGAAAATGAGGAAGATGATGAAAATGAAGAGGAAGAGGAGGAGGAGGAGGATGAAGAGGAGGAAGATGAGACAAATAATCAAAATGTAGATGAAGAAAATGAAGAAGAAGAAGATGAATAATAAATTATATAATGTAAGCTAATTATTTTATTAGATGTACAATTTAAAAATATTTATCATTAAGTTACAACTAAAAATTGTGAAAAAAATTAATTTTTTGAAAATTTTTAAAATATAATTAGCAAAAAAATGAATATTTTAGTAAAAAAAATGAATATTTTAGTATTTAAAAATATATAAATTATAGATTACAAATTTAATTATTTAATTTGTGTGAATGACATTAATTTTTTGAAATTTTTAAAAAAATAATTAGCAAAAAAATGATTTTTTTACTAAAAAATATTAGTATTTTAGTTAAAATATGAATATTTTAGTATTTTAAAATATATAAATTATAAAAATATAAATTATAGATTTCAAATTTAATTATTTGATATATATGAAAGAAATTAATTTTATGAATTTTTAAAAAAAAATGGGTCGAAAATGAGTACATATACAATTAATATTACAATTACGAACAAGTAACACACTTGTCCGAGTGGTAGGCGCCCCTCTCTAGGCGCCCACACACCCGGGTTCGATTCCTAGCAAGGCCAAAATAAATGGTGGCCTTAATAACAGGTAGCGGGTCGGGTCGGGCCCGGGTCGGGCCCGGGTCCGATCTGCCCCAATAATTTTTTTTGGGGTACCTTACTACCGACGGGTACCGACGGAATATAATTCCGAATTAAAAAATATAAAATTGAGTTCCGTCGGAAAGTACCGACAGAAGCCGACGGATATATTTTTGAAAAAAAAAATTCTAAAATAAATTTCCGTCGGGAGGTCCGTCGGTACTACCGACGGACGTCCGACGGAATTGCCGACAGAAATCAGACCCGGTTTCAAAACGGGTCATTCGGCCTACCGACGGAATGAGATCTGTCGGCAGACTCGACTGATTTATTCCGTCGGGAAAAAAAAAATTCCGTCGGTAAACCGGGCCGACGAGCCTAGAACCGACTGAATTATTCCGTCGGAAACCATGCCTACCGACCACAATTCCGTCGGTAGATCCGTCGGTAAACCGCGCGTTTTTTGTAGTGATATATAAGTATAACGTATTAATTAATATACTTAAACTACTATCCTAAATATAAATATAATATTCCTATACTTATTATAATTTGTTTTAAAACAGTGTATTAGGCAATCTGTTAATCAACTGTGATTAAAATATTGAGTGTTACTTCTACCCCGACCCACTTAAAGAAAATTTTGTACTCAAAATTTAGTTACTTACCCTGATTACCACTTCGAGCCATACCCTATAAAAACCCAATTACCTTCGAAGTAAGGATTATAAATGTCATCTACTCTTAACACTAAGTACATTTTATCTATTAATTATTTAAAAAAAATAAATATCTTGTCATACCTACTCTATCATAATTCTTACATAATATCTTAAACTTAACGTACACAATATCTTAACTTTAACGTACCTTATTGGAGTTGAAGTAGTGGGCGATGGTGGATGATGCCATAACTTATACTCCCTCCGTTTTTTAATAAGTGTCACTTTAGTTTTTTAACTAATTTTAAAATAAGTGTCATTCTAGGGTTTTTTTTCTTTAATTTTGACTATTTTATCCTTATTCATTTACCATAAATATTTTTCATTAATAAATTCCACAAAAATTGTTTATACCAAAATTAATTTGGTTTATAAATACTAGCTACATTTTTAACTACATTCTTTATCAAGTAAAATTTCTATATTAAAATTAGTTATGATTAATGAAGGGTGATATCGACCACAATTTATAATCTTAATTTGTTGAAAAAAGCTAAAATGACACTTATTAAAAGATGGAGGGAGTATTAGATAATGAATGATCCTTTGCAAAAAACTTTTTCTTTTCCAAAATGACAATTTTAAAAATTATTGACACACTAAAAGAAATATAATTTTTTTTTAAACAAGTCTACAAGAACGTAGACCTGCTCTGATACCATTTGTCACATCCTGATTTTAGGGGCCTAGATGAAAATACTAAACGATGCATATTTTTATAAAAATTGGCAGCGGAATTATTTTGGTAAATAAATACTCAAACATTTTTAAGAAATTCATATTAAAATGTAACTTCAACTAATGAGTACCAAAACTTGTTCAAAAAAAATGGATGTGAACATTTCTAAAATGAAAATAGTTTAAATTTTGAATGCTTAATGACATGAAACGCATCCACCGTCCCTCCACTTCAACTCCTTCAATCTGTAAAATGTTTTGATTGGGTTGAGTAAACTAACTCAGTGGGATTAACTTTGTCACAGTTAAATATAACATATGAATAAAATCATAACTCACAAACATGCATACAATTTCATAAGCTTGTTGGCAAAGCCAACCATATCAACATAGGCTTGTTGGATAAACCAACCATAAGTTTGTTGGATAAACCAACCATAATAACATAGGCTTGTTGGATAAACCAACCATAAGTTTGTTGGATAAACCAACCATAAGATGTAAGATGCAGCAAGAAATAAAATCACTCATACGAAATACTTAAAAATGACTACTACTACTAAAATAGCTTAATTGAACTAATGACATATCTTGTATCTCTAACTTAGATAATATACAGAATCTTAAAATAAATTATTAACCCAAATCATATTTATTAATATGAGTACTCAACTTGCAAATGTTTATATAAATTTATCACTACTAATATAACAGTAATTATTTACTAACTAAATTAACAGTTGATACGTTTAGTTAAATGTAGAATATTTTTATATAGATATACATTCAGTCAAATAACCAACTATTATTAAATATAAATTTTATGAATAAAAAAAAGGGTTGGTCAATAGAAGTTATATTAAGAAAATATGTTGGTCATTTTCTTCATAAAAAAAAAAACAAGAATTTACGGAACAACCAAGAGCATTAGAACACCAAACTTATTTTCTCAAGAAAATAACTCAAGTAGTTGAAAACTTGGAAGGAGTTGAGCATTTAAATTTTCTGAATCCATTAACTAAACATTTAATATCAGAACTTAATCCACACATGTTTACCTACACTAATTTTATTTAGGTGCATTAGGCTTACACATATATGAGATATTGGTCGGTCATTGGAAATGAAATCACAAAAGCAATTATTTGGCCTTCTAAAAGATTTAGGGAGATGAACTGCTGAGAATAATTTATTGGTGGACTTAAATTCGTCAGAATAAAATTAGGTCTCAAGTATGATTAGAACAAGTTTGGCAACGACATAGATTTTGAAACAGAGAAGACCATAGCCGTATACCTCAAAAACTGGAAGTCGAAAAACCCAACAACGAAGAAATTAAGCTACGATTAGGGGGAAATAAATATTTACCATACTCAATAATAAGGAAAACCGCACTAGCTCTCTGATCCTGAGAACACGGCGATGTAGATGATAACGACTCTGTCAATATTTGTGCTATGCTTAAAGTGTTTAAGGCTAGAGATGTTTCGTAGAGATCTTTTTAGTAGAGAGGGTGTTCTTTTATGTGGTTTTCTGTGAAAACTACCGTATGCTAAAATAAGAGAGAATGAATAAAATTAGTTGAGAATAATTTGGGATTTGGAAAGTAATCTGGAATTAGGGGAGTGATTCACGTAAAAGATTGGTCTTTAAATTTGAATTCTAATAGATAATTAAGGAATGTGATCATAATTAATGCGGATTTTCAAACCAAAAACTATCAGTATAATTAAAATATCTTAACTTTTAAAATCACACGTATACAATATACTTATAATACTTTATTTAAAATAGGTACACAAATTATATATATAAGTATTATATATTATATATTATACATATATATACATTAAATGTTTAATCATAAATAATATATATTTTATTCAACTCTTTATATATATTTATTATAATCTCTTTTAAAATATTTTTATTAAAACCTTTCAATTAAATAAATAAATAATATATAAGTATATATATCTAAAATAATATCTTATGTACTTTTAATAATTTATGGTGTTTGAAATTTACGGGTGTCACAATTTTAGGGAGAAACATAGTAAAACATAAATTAGTAATATTTACTTAAAATTAGATACTGTATTTTTAATGGAATTTTAAATTGAAATATGTTCCGGAGATATCTCCATAGATATTGAGGAAGAAAACTTAGGGTAAATACTGTATTATACCAATTTTAATTGTTATCCTTTAATTTTTTTAAAATTAGTTATTTATATTTACAAACTCAATGTTTTAGTCCAGTAAATAGAGGTAATTCGTCTGATTTTAAGATTATGATCCATTAAGTAATGATAATATCATATCATATGTGTCCATCTTTAAATTTTTTTTGTTTTAAAAGACATATTTTTAGTAAAAATAACAGTAAAACACTAACTTAGAAGACAAAAAATTAAGTCTTATTTATTTATTGATGATGTCGAGTTGGATGTTAGTTTATTACCACTAGGCTCTGGGACCATGTGGTGTGGGTATAGACGATCACGGTTCAATTTTGTTTTTGTTTGCATTTTTAATAATTTATTTTTATTAAATATGCTGTTTCACCTGATAAAATTGACACAACAGTGGCCTGTGGACCTGTGGTGCAGTTTGAACTTTGAATACATAATTTTAAAATATTACAAAATAAAGAAATAATTATGTGCTAAAACATTCCAGGACAAATGCACATCAAATAAACTTGTCACTAGTCCATAAATATATTGCAAATGTTGCATAATTTTGAATTACAAAAAACAACAAAATGACTAATGAAATCAAGTCACACAACCCAAAAAAATTGTGTGGTGCGTCCCTAACTCACTGTAAATTATTTGCAAAAAGAAACCAATTAAATTCAAATGTAAATTGCAGTGTAATGCAAATGAAATGTAGTTTAATTAAATTTAGGTGCTAGTTAGTTTATTTTTCAAATTCAATGTTTAAATAACATCATGTTTACTTATAAGTAAATATGATTTGAAGATATACAATTAAATCTTTTTTATTTAAATTATGTCAGTTCAGTTTTGATTTTTTACAATACATTAATCAATTGGACATATATAATAGTTTGGTTCTTATTTTATTTATAAACTACGGTTACATCAAATTTTAATATTTGCAATTCAATTGTAATAGATTCGGTAGGTTCATTATAAAACATTTTAGGAGGGATGTGAGTGATTTCTCTCAACAAAGTTAATAAATATTTTCTTAAAATATTTTTGGCTACCAAATTACTAATTATTACTCCGTATTATATTATATTTAGCATTACTATTATATTACTTTTTTAACTAAAAAAATATTATTGTATAATGGTAATTTCTATTATTAAAGGTTTTTACTAAACAAATCACCATCTATCATAATAATACTCATCCCTATTTACCAACCAAACAATCTTACACAGTAATAAATGATATTCATACCGAACCGAAAAATTGCCCGTTAAGGTTCGAAAACCGAACCACAACCGGTGAAAATGCAATTCGATTTCAGTTTCGTAAAAAAAAAAAAGGGTCAGTAACGGTTAAACCGCTAGTTCGGGTTTCCGGTTAACTGGCGGTTTTTACCCCTTTTTATTTATATATCTAAATTATCTAATATTTCATCCATAACCAGATCTCTTATTTTTGCTTACAATTTCTACCTAATAATCGGTTTCCAACTAAAGATGGATAAACTAAAAGTTTGACCAAGTACTCATGTAACAAAGAAAACCACAATCACCTTGGCACGTTGAAATTGTAACCGAACATGTTAACCACACACTGAAACTTAATGCTGACACATACCTGGAAATTTCATTGTTAAAACCCCGAATCAAGAATCAGCACATTACACCAAAATGCGCCGGAACAAAGACAATTTCCGGTGGAGATTCATCCGCAAAAAACTTTTCCGATCACATCATCATCATCAGGACATCATTGTTCTCCATACCAACAATGGAAGTTTCAGCCAAGAACTCAATGGCAGCAGCGTCTCACACGAACAGAACGTTGGCTCAGATTTCCTGTCCAGGGAAGAAATGGCCGCCATCATAATCCAAGCAAGCTTCAGGGGCCATCTTGTATTATGCATACACATGCTTTTCATTATGTTTTACTGCTTTAGTGAATAATATGCATGTGCTGATGTATGTATATGTATATGTATAGGCGAGACGGGCTTACAGAGCACTGAGAAGCTTGGTGAAGCTACAAGCACTTGTGCGTGGGGTGATCGTGAGAAGACAAGCGCGCATAGCCCTGGATTGCATGCATGCTCTCGCTCGTCTTCAGATCACTGTTCGGGCTCGCCAGCTGCTGCTCAACAATTGACTAATCAAGCCATCTTCTTCTTCATCAACAATTTATACACAGATGCACTCAAATATCTTGCATTTAATATCCAATCAAAAAAGAGAGTTTTCTAATACAAACTATTTATGAGTTTGATACTAAACATCTTCTACAGATGCATTAACAGAGTAAACAAGGATTTTATATTGTTTATGGTGATTGAAAGGCTAAGATCAGAGATAATAAGAAAGAATGTATCAGATCAAATTTTTTAATATATCTATTCAATGAGGGTGCAACTAAATTTCCATCATTTTTGCTATCTGGTTCATCAGATTTAGGTAGGCCAACACCACCAGCTGGCGGCACACTTGCGTAGTTTACAGATTTAGGTCCAAAAGCATTTGAGTCATCAAGTTCATAACCTGCATTCAGCCGAAAAATTCTTTCGCTAGGTTATTAGGAAAGCTCAAATAAGCAAATGTACAATGATTTGTCTCCTTCAAGTAAAACTTACAATCAAACTTCTTCCAACCAAGGACAAGTCTTTCCCGATCAAACACAATACGGTAGCCACTCATAAAATTTTCTGCAGAAGGATTATTGCACCAAAGTGGTCATCTCAAACAAAAGTAACATAGAGGGGGAAAACCAAAAAAAAAAAGCATCATAGTTAATCACTGTAAATCGGAAACGCATCTGCACAGGCATGGGGGTAAGCAGAGAAAAGAATCAGAAGATATTGATTATACTAAGAAAACTTACGTCCGAGTATATTCAGTTCTTGACTCTTGACAACAGCGAGGCAATAAATAAATTCACGCTGCAAATTACAATCAGAGCATCACTTGAGTAACATAGATTAAAAAAAAACAGAGAGAGAGAGAGAGAGAGAAAAAAACCAAGTAAAATGAGCTGCATTTATCTAGATTACCGGAGTGGAAATAACAATAGCTGGATCATAGACTACCAACTGGCCTCCCCCATCCATAGTCAGGCTAATACCAGGAATCCAAGTGGTAGTCGTGTTTGAGCTATTCTCATCAACAGAAACGGAAAACAATTTAGAACATGTGTTTGGAAGAGACTTTTAAAGAAATATATTGTGACTCTGACCTCATAACATAACAGTATTCAAAAGGCATTCTTGGATCAGGCTGACGTCGTGCATCTCGAACGTGATAATGGAACTGCGCACAAATATATTGTAAGAATGAGCATGGATAAGTGGAATATGTCATATTCATCTGAGGGCTTACACTGTCTGAAAACATTGTATACAATGGGTCAACAAGATATGTAAAGGAGGTGCCAGAATCAAAAAGTGCAGTGAATTCAGAGTCGAGGACAGTAGTTCCCACTTGAAGTTGAGTCACATTAACATTATATACTGGGCTGAAAGGCAACACCAATAGAGACACGAAATGATGTATTAGGTGCTAGCTTGAAAGTATAAGCTATACACAAAATTCAAAGTAAAATCAGAGATCACGTGAACTCACTGGAATGAGTTCATATTGAATGGGGTCTCTTCCTGGTCAAGGGTACCCTTATCTCCAAAGTTAATCCTTCCGGTCCCATCTTGCCCAAAGCACATGGAGAAAGAGTTTGCTATATAACCTTCCCTTGACAAGATACTAGGAACTGATACTTTCTCCAGACCTAGTCCAAATAGGCCATTTGGAGCTGCAATATCTAAAAAGGAACCGGTTTGGACCTGTCCACAGCTACTCAATGAAGAGGAATGTATAAAGATCAATCAGGTGGTTGAATTGAGGGGGAAAACTAATGCAAGAAATCAGGCATTTATAAGGTTTTACGTAATAAAGGGATTTTCAGTTGCATAGTGTTCATAAGTCTTGGATGCTCTGTATCTATTCTCGAAAAGATAAAAAAATTGTAACAAACATGACTTAAATGCAAATGGTTTCAAAGTTCTGGTGCAGTTACGAAGGTAACAGGCAATGTTATGACTGAATTATGAAGGAATAGCAACCCTTTAACTGACTAGAAAATAGTGAATTATGAAGGAATAGCAACACTATAAGTGATAATACAATGTCTCTTAGCATGGTTTTGGTCTTATAATCATGCTGATTGCTGATACAGCTAGAGGCAACAACTTAATATCAAGAAAACAGGTCATAAGGTAAACAAAGGAAGCAAGTGCATCGGTAACATAGGTAGAGATTCTATAAACTAACCCAAATGTAACATATGCCTTTATAAGTTCCCGATCATCGTCTTTGGGCTGTAAATGTAGGATATCCTCCAAAAGTATTCCAGAAGTTGATGTTTCGGAGGAGACATACGACACATAGTAAGGGCAAGTACTAGAAGTATCATTGCAGCTTCCGCGATAGGTACATATGTCATCATAGCAAGTGACATTTTTGCTAGTAGACGACTCATCTGGATCATATATGCTGAGCTGAAAATCCTGCCATGGTGAAGTCAACTAATAAACATAAAATTTTATCATTAAATGCAACAGCAAATAAGACTAACCTAGATAAACTAAGGAATCAACACTAAATGATCCGGAAAACAAATAGGTGAATGGCAAGGCTTAGCTGGGGATGCAAGAAAACTTTGTCAATTGAGAATGCATGTCAAGAATCCTGCAAACATAGCATAAAGCCTATACGGGCAGTTGATTCTCTTGAGCATTGATATATTCATGGAGACTAGTTACATGAGTGCAAAAGAAATACAATCTCCAGGCACTTCAAAATGTACGTTTCAGAGAAAAAGAATACAAGAAATACCACTCTTGAAGGATTAGACCATTATATTAAGCTAGTTGAAAGCAAAGTGTGGTTAGAGAGAGAGAGAGAGAGAGAGAGAGAGATGATCTATCTACTGGTTGGTTCCAAATTAGCTGGTATTTTGAGGTTAACAACAATCAAAATAGCCATTTTCAAGGGAGTGAAAAAACGATTAAATGGCATAAACATAACTACTCAGAGAAGTCAGAAAGCAGAAACTAGAAGAGCACGCAACTAATTAGAAGCACAAGGGGACATACAGAACTATAAGGTGAATCATCCGTTGACGCACATTGTTTACAACGGCATGGAACCCAAAACAAATCACTCCCTGTATCAAGCGCGACCAGAAACTTTCTCCCTGGAGTGCCGACCGTCACCGTTGTGTAGTGTAAACTACAGCAATCTCCATATACAGATTAAATAATTAACGGCATTCACTTCAGAAAAAGCAAAACCATATAACAAACAACTAAATTCAGCATTTCAACATCTAAATCCTTATCACAAAGCTCACAGATCAAATTATTGAGAAAATTATGTATATGTATATATTCACCGAAAACCTAATTAGCTTCAGGTAGCATCATTTTCATCTAATAATTTCTTACAATCCCAAAGAGTTGATCCGAAAAGTGGCATTGCCGTCGGAGAAAGTGAGACCACCATCGAAACTTGACAACGCCCGGCCACGAATTGCAATATCATGGCTCACCAACAGCGCGTAGTACTCAGCAGTGCCCTTTTCCGGCCAATTGTGAACCGGAAATCGGGCTCCGCTCCGGTGAGACCACTCCTTGACCTGATCGGAAAACCTGTGGTGCACTTCCATAGTGAAAATCCGAGCGTTGGAGAATGAAAGCATCGAGAATAGGAAGATCGGGATTGATAGAATGAAGTGGGAACACATTTTCTCGTGAGAGGAAATTGAGAGACGTTTGGGAGAGAGGGAAAGTAACGACTGTAGAAAAAGAATCTGGAAGTTGGAATGGAACTCCCTCCATTTCAACTTTCAATTGGTTTTCAGTCTTTTGACATGGAACCAAAACTGGGTTTATTTCATAAAAATTATGAAATCATATATAAAGACCCGCGTAATTTGTTAAAATATACTTCCATATAGAGTTTTTTTTATAAGACTATCATTGTTGGTGACTTTGCACCAAATGTAATAATGATTAAAATAATATTAATTCATATTCAACATTTTCATGACATTGACGGTCCCAATGTCAAGTAGTTTTATATTGTTGGATAATGTGATTCGTGTCATTATTCTATTGGTTGCTGCGATTTTTGTGTGATATAATTAGATTTGTAGATTTGTGTGACATGTAATATTAAATAAAAATATAGAGTCCAATATCAAGTTATTTTGAAAGTTTCTCTTTTTTTATCTTCTAATATTTCTAATATTTACTATTATGGATCCAAATTATCCCAATTTTTTCCAAACTCTCACTATTATCCAAATTTTGGGTCTTATTTTAATCCTTCTCTTTCGAATTCTGAAGAATTTTCAAACTCACAACACTGTCAAAATTCTCAGTTTTCTCCGGATCTTAATCAAAATCCTATTTGTGAACAAGTCCAAACATCACAAAATGTCTCCCGAAATTTGTTCCAAGAAACTCCATCGGCAAGCAAAAATAAAAAGGGGCAACAAATGTACCTTGGTGTGTGATAAAAAAAAATCCTATTGTAATTTGTAGTTTGTTTATTATTGCTTTTCAATTTCGTATTTTAAAATCTTGTAATTTTAATTTCGTTATTGAGTTCATTATTTATTTTAAGTGTGATAAAAAAATTCCTATTATAATTACAAATTTAGAATATCAAGTAATTTTTATATATCAATTTGCACATTAAAATATAGTAAAAATTAATAATATATTGAAGATAGTAAAAATATGAATGATGTTATTTAAACTTGAATATGGATGGTGACGTTATTTTAATATATTGATGGTGTTATTTAAACGTAATAAATACAATTTAAGTCATTATATAAGACCCTTAAACAATTTAAGACACAAATTATTCTTAAAACAATTAAGGTCACTATTTAATTTGGATACCCTATAATGCCCTTTCCGTATAAAAAAATATAATTAATTCAGTGGCTCCATAAATCCATCAATTGTAGTAATTGCGAATTGAAATCACTACAACATAAGTTGTCTATGGAAACACCAAAAAAATGTTACCTAATAGCTATAAAGTGTTGTCATAGCAAATAGGTAACACTTTTAAGAGCGTCGCATTTGCCCGTGCAACCTAAAGTCTAATGTAACACTTTAATAGTCTATTGTAACACTACTAATATTCTATTAATAATTGTAACACTTTGTTGTATCACTTTAAAAATGTTATATTTGACTTTAAATGTACCACTTTTTTATTTAAATGTATCACTATTTTAGTAACCCTTTTGAAATGTAAAGCAACATTTTTTTCAATAGTTGTAACACTTTTAATTATTAAATGTATCACTACTTATTACTTTTAATTTTATAAGGTAACATTTTTTAAACAAATAAATAACACTTTTAATTTTTATAATGTTACATTTTTAAATAATTAGGCAACACTTATTAAATAATTATACAACACATCAAATCATGTTCTACTTAATCACATTGATAGAAAAATAAAATATATTAATAAATCTATAAAATTTATAATCATGTCAATATACTAATAGGTAAATCATACATTCAACATAAATACAATACAGAAAAATCTATAAATTACATAAGTTGTTGAAACAAATTGGTTTAATAACACTACTCTACAAGATCTTGCACTTCGCTTTTCACTTTTTCATCCCCTCTTTCATGATCACATGGTTCGTTGAAGTCTACGAGATCTTGCACTTTGTTTTTCATTTCCACATCCTTTTTTTCTTGATCATCTCATGGTTCACTTCAGCTGCATCAACAACACAATCTCAAAAGTTCAAGTGAAATTTTAAAGAGTTTGAATACTTACTAGTGGGAAAATTAAATCTCTCTTCTCCATATTCCACTAAACTAGATACAACAAGTGCTTCTCCTTTCCTCGCAAGACTTGACATAATAGGACCACCTTTCCAGTGAGAATCTGTCAACATTGGTAGAAAAATAACTATTATAATGCACCTTGTTAAGGCTCATTATGTATTAATCCACACAAATCTTGCCTAGATTCTTGATACTCTCGGGTTAACAACAGTTTTTTACAGCAGTTTGTTTACAGCAGAAAAACATTTTTTTACAGCAGGAAAGTGATTTGTTTTAGATCCTTTCTCGGGCCTATTTGAAGCTTATCAAGAAAGCTGAAGTACAATACACTCACTATGACACGAAACCCAAAATATATTCAGAAACAATCAGAGCTCTGTGATTAAAACATAATACCGGTTAACTCAAAAGAACAAAGGTGTTGGGAATTATGCACCTTTGAAATATACACTCTGAGCCTTTTATGTACGCTAGAACATTTGCTACAAGCTCTAGTGCTTGAAGATTTTTTCTAGTACAAAGCAACAAGTTAAAAATTGAAAGCAATGCAATAATGTGAGCAATCAATTAACAATATTACTTTAGAATAAGTTTTTATAATATACATCAACTTGAGTTAGTTACTACTTCAAGATAAATAGAGAAATTTCATACTGATAATCTTAAACTGCATTCAAACTATGTTAGATTAATTATAAAATGAATGAATTGAGTAATATTTGCTATCTATGAGTTCAAGACTTACAGTTCAGGTAGTTGAACGGAAGAGTAAGTGTATCATTCGTCGTTGATGGGTGAGTAGTTATCATTCAGGAGCACATTAGGATACAACTGCATAACTATCCTGTTAAAATAATATTAAGTGAAGAATTGAATATTTATATGATTTCTAAGGACAAAGGAAAACATAACAAAAATGTAGGCGAAATCACATAAAATCATTTAGACTAATGTCCAACAACAAAGGATTCCATTAACTGCTGTGTGACAAAAAAAAAGTATACAAAGAGAAAAAGATCAAATGGCATTGTTCATTGCTATATCTTTTTGATTCTAATACAAGATAATTGACAACTTGGATGCTTTCATTTACATATACATATCTCTATAATATATGAATGGGTCTCAAGATAAAAACAGAGAGCATCTTACTCTAATTCGAATGTAATATTCTTTGAAAGATAAGGAAGAAAACAAAGAGTTCAGTTCAGACCCATCTTCTTTCCCATGCTTGACTGATAGCTATGAGTATACATAAAATGGAAGAAGCTTTACAAAGTGTTTTGACCACATAACCTTTTAATAGAACAAAACAGTAAATAAACTTAAACCACAATTATAAGCACCAAGCATTTGATCAAACAAAACTAAAAAAAGGTACAGATCAAAGCTTAAACAGAAAATCAATTACCTTAACCTTCAAATAAAAAATGCAACAAAACCTCAATCCAGAGGAACCTGCACGTCGCCATCGATAATCTCCTGCTGCGAATTTTTGGGATCCTTTCCATCCACAGTACAACCAACAGAGACGCAAGTACCCATATCTTTCACGGTACCACTCAAGTCACGAATGAAACTGTAGAAAAAGTGCACATGCTGTTCACAAGAGATAAATTCTAAGAGGCATTTTTACAAACAGTTAATAGGCATCCAAATTCATCAAAAATTTAAACAATTTACTAACACATAATCAAGCCCGACAAGAATTGAAAACAAATTTTCCAGAAATTGAAACAACGAACAAGACCAAAAATTGAAACAACGAACAAGACCAAACACGGCGAAATTGAAGTGATACGAAATTAGGAATTAGGGCTGAGATACAAAATTAGGAATTAAGTTTACCTGGGTGTACGACGATCAACGGCTGGGGGCGGGGAGCGGCTAAGAAGAGTGACGAGCGGGAGAGGCCCCTTGTTCTTCGCTCTTCCAGAACGGTACACAAATGGGTGGGGATAGTACGTGCTTCTTTCTACACGATTTGAGAGAGAATGACCAAAAAAAATTGTAGGCCTTATTCATACCCCGTATTCTAATAAGTAGTAGGAGTAATAACTACTCCCTCCGTCCCAGGATTGTTTGCACCAAAAATGGGGCACGCAAACTAAGAAAAAAGTGTAATGAGTGGAGAGTTGAGGGGTAATTTTGTAAACTTTTATGAATAAAGTAAAAGTGAATGATTGGATTGAGGGTAAAAGTAATGGCATTTTGTGTAAATATGTGAATATTGTGAGGGTGGGGTTTATGAAAAAGTTTCCTTTTTGGGTAGTGCAAACAATTGTGGGACGGACGAATAAGGAAATAGTGCAAACAATTGTGGGACAGAGGGAGTAACAATTTTAAATAAAATTAAAATTAAAATTTTCAAAATAAAATAAAATTACATTATAAAGAAAATAAAAAAAAATATATAATTAAAATTTAAATAAAATTAGATATTAAATTAAATTACATAATAATTTTTTTAAAAGAAATTAAGAATAAAACATCGTGTAGTACAAGATTGGATCCGCTCAAATGGAGACTTTCGGTGGTGATGTTTGTTACTATAATTTCGAAATGGGAATAAAATTGAGGTTTTAGTGTTTTATAGTTTTTTTTTTTTAATAAAAACACGCTTGTATTAGTTTTTAGGCATTATTTACTTTTCTTAGTTAGGCAAGTACTCCGTCACCGTCATATTTATATTTGGTTCCAAGTTTTAAAAAAATTACTTTAGTCCCTATTTAAGTCTCATAATTAAGTTTAACTATAAATAAAAAAAAAAATTCTTGAATTATGACGCTAATCAAACCAAGCTATTCGCTATTCGATTGAAAATTGTTCCATAAAAGCTCATTTGAGCTCAGTTCGACATAAATATCAAACAAGTTTTAACATATATTTATGTTCAATATGATTTTAAAGTTAGACTCGAGCTCGATAAGTAAAAAAAAAGAACAATTTAGGGTAAAAATCTCAAACTAGCTCGGCTTGTGTTCGGCTCGAATAAAGCTCGTTCGAGCTCGGCTCGTTTAATTATCAAACAAGCTCAAACAATAATTTTAAATCTCGATAATATTTCAAACAAGTTGTAACTACATCGCATTCAGCGCGACTCGACTCATTTACAACCCTAAATGCTACGACTAGGTATTCTATATTTTCTTTTTTGTGTTATATATTAATTATATAAAGTGTTACCTAAGAATCCTATTTAATAAAAGTGTTACAGATCTGTGTTACAAATTCTAATACAAAAAAAAGAGTTACATAAAAAATGTTACCTAACTAAAAATGTTGCGTTTAGGTGTTACATATTACTAAAGTGTTACAAAAATGTTACATAAACAATAAAATTAGAAAAGTGATACAAAAATGTGTTACACAAGGTAACATTCATAAAAATGTTGCATTTGAGTGTTATATTAGATCATTTTATGTTGTAGTGAATGTTTGACATTCCTTTTACAATCAGTTACCAAATTTACATAGAATCTCGATTGAAGCTGCAGATCGTGGGAATCAATGCATCGTCGACGTCAATCCTCCGATTTTTGTCTTCCATATCATAGGTATTTCAATATTTAGAGATTAATTAGGATTAATCTTTTACTGATATCATTTCAATATTAAAAAATTGCCCTTATTCTGTGTTTTCGAGAATTTCAGATTTTTGTATACCTTCTTTTCCCCATAAATTGAGAGTCCTCTAATTCTGAATATCGATTTCGATGGTAGATGCAAGCTTTTTCGGATAAATGTTGAAACAACATTCCACAGCATAGCAGACGTAATCAACTACAAATGGTCCAATTTATCATAAGGTAATTACTCAATCATGTATTCAGTTGGGTGTATCAAGTATTTAGAGTCTGATAGCAATGTAAGTGGTATGATACATTTCTGCACTCTATATTCAGAAAAGATGGTTTCTATATACATTGTTATATAATAAATTAAGGAAATATTTATTACATATTTTATGAGTTGTGTTCATCTTATAAATTCATTGAATGGTTATTTCTATAAAATAATAGATTCTTTTAGCTATTAATTTAGTTATTTAATTGAATGATTTGGTAGTTCCGGAAAAACTTCATTTTTAAAATTTTTTATTTTAATAAGCAGTGCTCATTATATCAAAAGTTTTGTTAGTTATTTTGTGTTTTATGAATTGTTGTGGAAGCTCTATCCCAACATTCAACAAAAATCATTATTTTTTGTTTGATTTATGTCTGTTTTCGGTTGCTTTCGATATCGTATCTACTGAAAACAGGGATAATTGGTCATGGTTTCTAATGAAGATCAAGGACAATATCCATCATGCTAAACAAATCGTATACATTTCAGACAGAAACACGGGACTGATGTCAGCGTCCCGCCCACTTCTACTGTTTGTATCATCTTCTAACTAACCTTAAGGGAAGTGTGATAGGGCCTAACTCTACACTTAAAACCCATGTGTTAAGTGAGAGGATTGCCCAGGCTTATAAGCCCACCCAAGACCATCTCTCTATCCGATGTGGGATACCTTAATACCCGCCCTCACGTGAGACGGGGACAAGGTCGACACGTGGTTCAACAGGTGGATCCAAACATCGAAGTAGAGAGTTGGCTCTGATACCATGTGATAGGGCCTAACTCAGCACTTAAAACCCAGGTGTTAAGTGAGAGGATTGCCCAGGCTTATAAGCCCACCCAAGACCATCTCTCTATCCGATGTGGGATACCTTAATAGGAAGGTATAGTGGAGGATGGAACACTCAGCATCGCGAGAATATGGCAAATCTTTTCAAGTAGTGTGCTTATGCTCCAACGAGCTGCATATTCAACGAAAAACTCGTGAAGTTCAAAGAGGTTGGAGGTAGAATTGCAGAGGATTGGTTGCAAGATATTCCGTATTCAAAATGGGTTGTATATCATTCACTGCATATAAAAAGGTACGACGAGATGACGTCGAATGCAGCAAGTGTGGAAAGAAAGGCAGACACGACCCGTTAACGTGTCCGCACGTGTTCGACACAAATAGGACAAATCTAGATGACTAGATTTAGTTCTATTATATTTGAATAATAACACAGTTGTTTTTAATCCCACCATTTTTTACTAATTAGACAATAGTATTTACTTTAATATATGAATAATAACACATGTGTTTTACTTTAATATTTTGTTATTTTTCTACTGGTTGTATTTCATTTAACAATATATATTATCACAAGTTAAATGTTGTTAAGTATTTTATCATTAAGAATCATGATATTATTTAGATACACTGTATTACTGTCTAGACTTGTATTTTGTTATATTTATCAAAACTTATGATGTCTCTGTAAGGAATTAGTTAATGTACAATTTAAACAAACCATGGATTTATACATATATATCTTTTATTCAACTACACTATATACATTTTATAAGTTTTAACTTAGGTTTCAATTAATCTGATAAATAATATGCTTAAGATATTATGCGACTATCAATAAAGTTTTAATAAATTTTATTAAATATCCCGTTAATGCACTATAATTTAATCATACATTAATTAAGGATAAATTTATATATTTTTTTTAATACACTATTTATTTACACACTAATAATCGCAAAAACACCATATACAAACACATAAATGCTTACACCTTACGTGTAGTACATTTTTAGTTCGGCATATAGTATTATTAGAGTAGAACGTCATTGTTCATTAGATATTATATTAAACCATAATTTAACCAATATCCAGTAAGAAACTTACAAAAAATATACTATTCATCTATTGAATTCATCATTTCAATAAGAAACCATTGTGTATTTAAGACACAAGTGCAATAATAAACAATTAGGTGCGTAAAGTTGTCATCGAAGATACAAGGCTTTGAATATACTTATAGGTATGAGCGGTACAAATCACTGAATCCACTTCTTCTATTATTCCTTCTTTTCTTGTTGTTAAATCGTATGAGTAGAACGAACTTGATGCATTAGTTCTGAACATAATCTTTTTTTGTTTCTTGTTAATGAAGTGTATAGGAACGAGTTTATAATTAATGGGTAACATTCCAACTTTAGAAATAGTAAACTTCTTCCAAGTTGATTCACTAATTGAATACGAGAGCACCTGCATTTCAAAATAATATTTTCTCGCACCACAATTATCAACAATGTTTCTATCCCCACACACGGCTAGGTTATTGTCATCTAATGCATCAACAACTAACGAGTGAATTTGTTCAATGGAACCTCCAGAGGATGAAACGAGAGAATAGATTTTCAATCCTGCATCAAGCCAGGGAAGCAAAACCGCATATATGTTATGAGTTCGTCCCCCTTACAGTTTCATCGTACCGAAGGTTCGTACGATTTGAAGATGAAGACTATGAAATAATTGAGACGTACAATGGGTTAGTGCTCTTTTGCAACACTGATGATCAATATTCTTTGGTTAATCTATTTACAAATGAAACATTTATTATTCGAAATGATCCTATTTCAATACCTCCTTCATTTCGCGAAGCATGGGTTTATTTTTCTTTAGGCATTGACAGTGAATGTAATGATTTTAAATTATAAAGAATAGTTAGATTTTGGTCTGTCGATGACTATCAGTATAAGGTGAAGTTATATTCTTGTAATTCAAATGTTTTGTCATTTGTTCCACCATATCCGTACGAAAAAACCCTCTATTGCAAACTCGAAGAGAATGGAATAAGCATGTATTTTCTTCAGATGCACATATTAACTTATATGAGTGATGGGTGTACGTGGTCAAGCCTAACAATATTCAAGGAAGAATGGTTACCGCATATGTTCAACATCAACCCGATGTGCTTTTTGAATTGCACGAAGACGATTATCATGTTTAAGGAGGAGACAAGTGGAAAGTTTTGCTCTTATGACATCCAAAAGAGAGAATTTAATGTGTTGGATTGGTTGAATGAAGCCTCAAATGTTGAACATACGTATAGTATATTGCCTAGTCTAGTTTCCCCATTCCCAAAAAGTTACTAGTCATATGTAGTTTTATAGTAAGTTGTAATGTGCTTTCCAGTAGATATGACATGAAATGGTTTTTTTTGGCTTTTTAGTTTTGTAATCTAAACGTATATTTAATGTATAAAGCAAACTATATGCAGATGGGAATGCACAATGCAAAAGTTGATGCATACGTATTGCCTAAAATGATATTGTTATTGCATATGTTACGCTTATCTGCATTTTTTCCTGCAATTTTTTAGTTTTATGCGGTATTCACCACATATTCGTGCAAATGCAATAACCACTTCACTTTCTCAAGCTGCGAAAATAGTCACATAGGTCACCTTACAAATATTCTATTAAAAACCAATATCATAATATGAAAGTATACTAACATTAAGCGCCCATCAATTGTCGAGTCATATGCGTTGTTACAAAGTATATTCATGAATATCCAACCAATAAACAATACTATTGCAAATTTCAAAATATGCATAATTTGTAATTTGAACTTTATCTGGTGCACCGTTATTCAAATTGACTTCTTTGAACGACCTAATGTCTTCCTCGAGTTGCATATTCGTCTGATGAAAACACTTCAGTTTTTCTTCCAGTTCACTTATCTTTGATCGTTCTTCGTTTAATTTTTTTTAACAGGCCAGATATAATATTCCTTCCTCTTTCGCACAGAGGTTGATCAATCCACTGATTCTTCTTTATATCAAGCTTCAACAAAGTCCAATGTCCTGTGACGTTAGAGTGTGTACTTGCTCCACTCTCTGTTACATTGACAGGAAATAACAGGAAATCTTTATCGACAGCATCTTCTAATGGACGTTCAATTAGCACACCAAAGATCTTTTGCTTTGAAAATTTCAGTGTATAAAAATTTATCAACTATCATATAATGAGAAATAAGGAATAAAATGCATAATATATAATCTAAAAAAATTTATAAACCGAATCTATTATTGGCTTTTAGACGCTTGTGCTTCATATCTTTCTCCCTCTCTCATATTCTTCGTTTTCACTTGCTGTATATATCACATATAAGAGTTAAATACCATGCAAATAATAAAATCTAAAACCGGTAACTTGGTATTACTAATTTCAATACTACCCTCTTCATGTTCTGTTGAATAACCACTGCTTTGTTTACTTGAATGGACATCACTTTCATAATCTGTATGATTGAACTAAAACATATTAGAATTATCCCTAAAAAATAAACAACAAGCTACTGTTATGCAAATAAAAGTTACCGGAATCTGACGAGACAACAACATATCCCACGACACGCTTCCCTGCATATAGTAAAACTATAAATATAAATTTAACATTAATAAGCCAAAAATGCTTAATAATAAACATAACAAACTTTTATGTTTTACTCCAATCTTATCCAAACGTTCCACTTTGCCTCCTGCACCTGCCAAATAGCGTATAAAAAATATCAATGAGGTACACTAAATCCACTAAATTAGAGTTTTCATATGTTAATAAACTTCAAAACAAACATACATACATTTTATGAGCTACACCACATATAAATAACGTGCCACAGGACATATCTGAACATATAATCATCACACGGAGATGCAATACTGATGGGGATGAAACTGCGTGAAGAATTATTTCTTAATTAATGTTATTTACTGCATGCATTAAGTTTATTACTTTTCCAATATGTCTTTCAAACTCCCATCTGTTTATGAAGTTTGAATCATTTTGTAATCTCTTAAATTGGATGTATTTGGAATGTTGAAGGCATTCAGAATTATATGAGAAAATCAAGGTTCATTCCTTAAACTTGCATTCACCGGATATTTCATAAGAAATCAACGGAGGATCATTCTTACTCTACCCGCTGCTGCATCATCTGGTATCACGTGTCCAGGCTACGCTCCCGCCATGCCTCCACGGAATCAACAGAATCGTGCCGCTACTACCGATATCACTGATCTAAACCGCCGCATGGATGATTTCCATATCCAAATGACAGACATACAACAGGCACTGCAACAACTCCTCTCGGCACAGGGCACTCGTCCTCGCCCCAATCCGACCTTCGATCATACCACCAATCCTGTGTTCGACGAGTCGGGCACTGATGATGACGAAGCAACGTTGGATAACCCCTTCGCCACTCAAGACCCCTACCCTCCACCACGGACTGATCGACCACACCCTCCATTCCGAACTGATCTCCCAGAATTTCAGGGGTCCATGGATGCAGATGCTCTCCTAGACTGGTTAGCTACCGTCGAAGAAGTTCTAGCCTATGCTGAAATACCTGCTGATCGTCGTGTGCAACTGGTGGTCACTCGCCTTCGCGGTAGAGCCGCGGCGTGGTGGCAACAACTCAAATTATCCCGTCAACGACGTGGTAAAACCTCTCCTTTATCTTGGGAATCATTTATGAAACTTATAAAGGCAGAATTTGTCCCGTTCAACTACGACCGTGTGTTATACCAAAAACTACAGAACCTACGGCAGAGTTCTCGCACCGTGGACGCATATGCAGATGAGTTTTATCAACTCTTGGCACGAGTTGAACTCACCGAATCTCAAGATCAATTGGCGTCACGCTTTATTGGTGGATTGCGAACCCAATATCAGGATACACTGAATCTTTTTGCGCCTGTATCTGTTTCCGATGCGTGTCAACGAGCCCGGATTTTGGAACAGCAGAGTAATCGGCGAGGAACCAATCCTTTCTCGCCCAACAGCTTTCGGGGAGACCGCCCACCTGCCCCCACTGATGCTCGACTGCCAACAAACACATCTCCAAAGACGATCACCCCACCATCGTCTTCCACACCTACTACTCGCCCAGGGGCATGTTTTAAATGTGGGGAGAAGGGTCACCACATCTCGGCATGCCCTCGTCGCAACCGAGGCTTGCTCATGGACGACACATCGTCGCCTAATGACGACAGTGAGTTATACTCCTAACCCCCCATTTTTTATGAAGACCCTAATGAAGCTACCTATGAAGTCCTATACGGCGACACGGGACATTCACTGGTTCTTCGCAGATCACTTCTTCAACCAAAGCAACAGGACGATGAAACTATGCGTCACGCCATTTTCGAATCAGCGTGCACAATCAAAGGACGAGTCTGCCGTTTTATAATCGACTCGGGCTCATGTGAGAACGTTGTGGCAGCCAACGTTATCGACAAACTCAACATCACCACAGAAACTCACCCTCGGCCATACAACTTATCTTGGCTGCAACATGGCACTCGGATAGCAGTCGACAAACGAGCTCTCATTTCCTTCTCAATTGGCACAGCCTACTCGGACGAAGTTTGGTGCGACATCGTACCAATGGATGCATGCCACCTGCTTCTCGGTCGACCATGGCAGTTTGACCGCGATGTAGTTTTTGAAGGTCGGCGAAACGCCTACTCATTTCACATGGGGAACAGAAAATTTACCTTGCTGCCCTCGGTTCCATCACCACCATTACGCACACCCGAGAAGCCATTGTTATTATCTCGAACCGCATTCCTGAAAGAGGTCGACGATGCCCCAGTTGTGTTCCTGATCATCCCGCAAATGGTCACACTACTCTCCGGTGAGTCCCCAGCACTCACTGATTTATTGACAGAATTTTCTGATATATTTCCAGAAACATTGCCTCAAGGCCTACCACCTTTACGAGACATTCAACACAGAATCGACCTAATCCCAGGAGCTCCTTTCCCAAACCGCCCCCACTATCGCATGAGCCCCAAAGAACACGAAGAACTCCGGCGCCAAGTAGAAACCCTACTTCAAAAGGGCCTCATCCGTCAAAGCATTAGCCCTTGCGCAGTTCCAGCACTTTTAACCCCAAAGAAAACAGGTGATTGGCGGATGTGTGTTGACAGTAGGGCGATCAACAAAATAACGATTCGATATAGTTTTCCCATACCTCGATTGGAAGACTTATTGGATCAGCTTAGCGGTGCCACTATTTTCAGAAAACTCGACCTAAGGAGCGGATACCACCAAATTCGTGTACGTCCTGGCGACGAATGGAAGACGGCATTCAAAACACGAGAGGGCCTCTTCGAATGGATGGTAATTCCCTTTGGGCTCTCCAATGCACCGAGCACTTTTATGCGAGTGATGAACCAAACACTAAGACCTCTCATTGGTGTTTGTGTTGTTGTCTACTTCGATGACATCTTAATCTACAGCAAATCGGTCGACGCCCACATGGAAAACTTACGGTCAGTTTTCCTTATCTTACGAGAGGCTCAATTCTATGCCGCACCAAACAAATGCAGTTTCTTGGTGGATTCAATTATTTTTTTGGGTTATCGGATCTCTTCTAAAGGCATCCAGGTCGACGAGTCTAAACTGCAGGCCATTGTGGACTGGCCAACGCCAACTTCAATCACAGCGACGAGAAGCTTTCATGGCCTCGCATCTTTTTATCGGCGTTTTATACGCCACTTCTCCACGATCATGGCTCCGATCACGAATGTTATGAAGGGTAAAGATTTTAGTTGGACATCAGAAGCAACCCACGCCTTCAACTTAATCAAGCAAAAACTTACCACGGCACCCCTACTTATATTGCCAGATTTTTCCTCGCCATTCGAGCTGAATTGTGATGCATCCAAAATTGCCATTGGCGCTGTACTTAGTCAAGGAAACAGACCTGTTGCCTTCTTCAGTGAGAAACTCTCAGGGGCCCATACTCGATACTCAACTTACGATGTTGAATTCTTTGCTATCGTACGGGCCATCCAAAATTGGCGGCACTACCTCTTTCATCGAGAATTCATTTTATTCTCGGATCATGAAGCCCTCAAACATCAATCGTCTCAAGCAAACCTTTCCGCCAGACATGCCAAGTGGTTTGCTTATATTCAACAATTCACGTTTGTTGTACGACACATTTCAGGCACTTCTAACCGTGTCGCTGATGCACTCAGTCGTCGCTCGTGTTTAATTTCCGAGCTTCGTGTTGACATCCCAGGTTTTGATGGCTTTCGAGATTTATATGTGGATGATCCTTTCTTTGGCCAGATTTTACAAAGCATCAACGCAGGCCATAATAGCAAATTTCACTTACATGATGGGTTCATTTTTAAAGGCCTTGCACTATGTGTTCCGGTTTGTAGCTTACGTTACAAATTAATTCTTGAACTCCACTCAGCAGGTCACGTGGGCAGAGATAGGACCACAGAACTGGTGTTACGACGTTATTTTTGGCCGACAGCACGTCGAGAGATTGCTAAGTTTGTTTCTCGGTGTCGGGTTTGTCAAGTTTCCAAGGGCGTAGCGTCTAATGCAGGCTTGTACAAACCTTTGCCAGTACCGTCACTCCCATGGGTGGCTTTGAGCATGGATTTTATTTTGGGTCTCCCGCGTACTCAACGGGGCTTCGACTCGATTTTTGTAGTCGTTGATCGCTTCTCAAAAATGTCGCATTTTATCCCCTGCAAAAAAACCACTGATGCAGTCCATGTGGCGCATCTGTTCTTTAAGGAAATATATCGTATTCATGGCCTGCCTATCTCCATTGTGTCCGATCGAGATACACGCTTCGTGAGCCACTTTTGGCGTTCCTTGTGGCGGATGACGAAAACTACACTTCTTTTTAGCAGCGCCTACCATCCGCAAACTGATGGTCAAACGGAGGTAGTAAATCGCTCTCTTGGGAACCTTCTACGCTGTCTTGTTGACGGCAACCTGAAATCGTGGGACACCATACTACCGCAGGCAGAATTCGCCCACAACTCAGCCGTCAATCGTAGCACTCGTCTTTCTCCATTCCAGATAGTTTATGGGATTGTTCCAAGGGGCCCTACAGATTTACTCCCTTTGCCTACACCGACTGCTATTGATCGACGGGCTGACGATTTGATCCAGGAAATTCAGCGTGTACATGGAGAAGCAAAAGCCCAACTCGAGTCTGCTACTGAAGAATATAAGAGTCGTGCAGACACACGAAGACGTGATGTGTTGTTTAAAGTAGGTGATCTTGTTTGGGCTATCCTAACGAAAGATCGTTTCCCCCAGCACGAGTACAACAAGCTCTCCTCGCGTAAAATAGGCCCGTTCGAAATTCTGGAGGTAATTAATCCGAACGCTTATCGCCTCCATTTACCAGCTCATATCCGCACCTCAGAAGTTTTTAATGTCAAGCATCTCGTTCCGTACATGGGTGAGAATGCGATTGGGGATGAAACTAATAGCGATTCGAGGACGAATCATTCTCAACCGGGTGAGAATGATGGGGATGAAACTGCGTGAAGAATTATTTCTTAATTAATGTTATTTACTGCATGCATTAAGTTTATTACTTTTCCAATATGTCTTTCAAACTCCCATCTGTTTATGAAGTTTGAATCATTTTGTAATCTCTTTAAATTGGATGTATTTGGAATGTTGAAGGCATTCAGAATTATATGAGAAAATCAAGGTTCATTCCTTAAACTTGCATTCACCGGATATTTCATAAGAAATCAACGGAGGATCATTCTTAGTCTACCCGCTGCTGCATCAAATACCCACATCAAACATCTATGCTGCAAACTGCAGAAGTATTACCTCCATATGCAGGGATATCATCCACTATATTATATCATTGAACATTTATGGTGTGACATAAAATACAAAAGTTAAGTGTATGTCAGATCATATAAGTATAAGGCTAGATTCCACTACTACATAATCAAAAATATTTAACCAAATCTTATACATTTATGTTGACAACACATTATAATTCATAACTTCAATGGAAAAACACTCATTATTTTCGAATTACCTCTGCCAGTTCTCATTAATACTCGAATCGGCCTACTTCTATTCCTTTTGCCATTATTTGGTCTATCTTCTTCCTCAATACGAATGCCTTTTCGTTTATCCCTAGCCATACTTGTATATAACAGTGCAGACGATTTCATAATAAGAAGAAATGCACAATCTTGAAACGAAAGAATAGTTTTAATAACCCAAAAACCAATACAATATTTATACCAGATTCGGAACCAACCAAAAATAATTAAAATTAAAAAGCAAATCTTGCATCATTCAGAAAGAACTAAAAAAAAATTAAGAAGTCATTTTTATAGAGATTGAAGATACCTAACAATCGCTAAGAATCCTACGAAACTGATATACTTTATAAGGTATGTTGTTAAACTCAAATTCACTACATATTTTCGTCCAGCACATACCTTTGATGCAGATCGGTTGAGTTCAGAATGACGATTTCGGTGGCGAACTCGGAATGACGATTCTGGTGGCGAACTCTCTCAACAAGATGCAGCGTGGAAAAGAGTCTAGCTTGATTTGGGGTTTTGTGAATTTCAATTTTGGAAAAGTGTGTAAGATGGTATGTTTGTATAAAATTTAGTGTGATTATCGATGATTGATATAATTCTTTTAAATTGGCACACGGTTGTAGTTGACTAATCAATTGTTTACATTAATTATATAAGGAGGTTAAAAATGTAAAATTTCTTATAAAAATGATCTTTTGTGTAACTATAAATAAAAATGTTTTTTTTGTTAAAACACTAGGTGAAATGACCTATAGTGTTATTGCCCCTATTTAAACTTGAATATGGATGGTGATAATTATTAGGTTCCATCTGTTATGTTTCAAATAGGTTCTGTATAACAGGTTCTGATTATATGTTGTACGGCCAAATTGGTCGAACTCTTTCTAGACTGTACTACCACACTGGCCGAACGCTTTAGGAAATGCACAGCCAAAGTGGTCGAACACATAAATTTTCTGAATTTACAGCTGCTAATCTGTACAAAAATTTGCACAAACTAAAAAACAATTCCTACATTAACGAGTGTTCAGCAATATGCACCAATTCAAATCGAATTCCTACATTAACGAGTGTTCAGCAATATACACCAACTCAAAAATCATTCCTATATTAACGACTGTTGATTAGTGTGATAATTGCTTGAAATTCATGTGTATTTGTTGTTCAATTTAATAGGATTTCATGCATTATTTACACTAAATTGACTAATTGCATTTGATTTGTAGAAAAGAGTGTTGTTTGCTATTTTTATAGAAAAATGAGTATTTTTGAAGCAAAACACGCCTTGATAATATTGTGGAGTCAATCGAAGGAATAGATCGAAAAGAGAAAAGAGGAAAAATGAGGGTCGAGCAGGACCCACTCCATTTTTTAGGCCCATCAGTCGTGAGGATAAATAAAGCATGCATCAGTCATGAGGATAAATAAAGCAAGCAAGCCACTAGAATTAACTACAAAGCAGCCGTGGGAAATGATTTAATTTGGGCAACAAATGTAATGGGACTAGGCCAATTTTACTAAATTCCTTGCACATTAAAAATAGCAGTCGTGAGAAGCTATTTGGGGGCATGCATCATATATTGATCAGCCCGTCCCTTCGGGGACATCCGATAAAATTGAAACGATACAGAGAAGATTAGCATGGCCCCTGCAAGGATGACACTCATAAATCGAGAAATGGTCATATATTGGTCAGCCCATTTATTGTAAAGGATTGAAGATTACGTGAGGCTCATTACTTACAGGAGGAAGCCCATCATATTTAACATTGCAAAGCACAGAAGCCGAGAGGGGAACGCGCACGCTGGGGATTGGCGAAAACAGAGGCAGCAGCTCCCATTGAGGGAGAAAACCTCCCTCCACTCCACACTTCACTCAATAGATTAGTTCATTTTAATTGTTCTTTCATTTCTTAGATAGTTTTCAATGGAGTATTTTATTTTATTGTAAGTATTGGAGGATTTGAAGACAAATGAGGTGATATTTTCCTTAATTCATGTTTTGTTATTTATATTATATGTGTTTGTTTTGTTTTGTTAATTTATTTATGGGGTAAACTTTGATTGCTTTGGGTGTTGGAATTATGTGGATAATTAGTGTATTTATGGATTAATTGCATATTTTAGTCTATGTCTTGAATTTAATTGTTTTTATTGTTGTGGTTTGTTTGATTAAATTAGTTGATCCTTTCTATTAGGTAGCATTTACGGTTTTGTGAATTGCAACGAGAGTTGGGTTTGCATGATTGGGATGTGTGTGAAAAACTTGATTAATTAGTTTGAGTTTAATAGTAATTAGCTTAACCGAGAGAGGGTTGATTGCTTAGATCGACAACATTAGACATTAATCGAATAGAGGTCTTCTAGGAGATTGGTGAGAGGACGTCTCATAAGCATTAGTAACCGTGTTGAAAGTGCTTAAGAGACACTATTTTAGGAGCTTATGGTATTTGATTAGATCCTATAAAAATTGATAATCAATGCACGTGTTCACCTATGCCTTTCGAGGAGGTCTACACATATATGTGATAACCTTTTAGCATAATTCAAGACATTAGGTTTAATTATTGTGATTAGTTCATTAATTCATTAGTGATCCCATATAAGGAAGACACCCGAATCAATTCTTTCAATTGCACTTTCATCTTTGATAGTTAGTTTAGTTATTTTCATTAGTTGTTTTAATTGGTATTTGTTTTATCCTCTCGTTTAGCTTCTATAACACCATTTTGACTTATAGTTTTGGGGCTCCACATTCATTCAACTAGGTTCTTGGACGATAACTACTAGGTCGTATACTTACTCAACTATAACGAACCCATACGCTTGTGGGGATTGTTATTGTTGTACTAAAAAGTGTGCAAAATACAAACCAAGTCAATTGTTCACCAATATTCAATTCAAAAATAATTCTTATATTAACGAGTGTTCACCAATATTCACCAATTCAAAAATAATTCATACATTTCGAATACTCTATCAACAAAGGTTAATGACTTTCGGAAATGCATCAGCGTCATGTTTAAATCTTATAAGTTTGTAACACAGTAATATTTATTTCTTGCAAATTTCTCTCCACGTTTGAGCGCATAAATCACGATAGTTTTCCCAATGAGGTGTTATGTGAGGCAATGAGTGACTTATCTTCAAGTTAACCTCCATAAATGAATGAATTATTATAGCTAACAACTACACCTACATATTTAACGTGAAAAAGTTATACGTACTGGAATGAAATGTTGTCTCTCTTCGAGTAATGCAATGCAAATGCATCATGGATTTGTCGATACAATCGTTCTGAAAGACAAGTTTGTATTGCAGATTCGGTGCAATATTTTTAGAATCACGGTAGGTACCACTTCTTTCACAAGCAAGCGTCACACGAGGTTGCCTACCTTTCTCGGCATTGTCAGACCTTTTAATTAAAATGACCATGTCATTCAACCGACCGATTTCTTGAACCCAATTAATCAACACTTGCCTAGAGTTAAATAAAGCCATTGTGGTAAATAAATACCCATAATCTGCAGTCACCATTTCATTTTCGTTTTGTTCCTGTACCAACAACAAATTAAAATATTAAAACACAGTAAAAGAATTGCAGACTGTACGACCACAACAATACAGACAGTACGACCACAACATCATGTACAAACATGGAAGCGTTCGGCCAGTACCTAATGTACAACTATAAATATGTTCGGCCAGATACCAATGTACACATTCAGGGGTGTTCGGCCGGTTGTGGCCATACACATTCAGGGGTGTTCGGTCAATATATATGGTTGTACGTACAGTGATGTGTTCGGCCACAATTCCGGTTGTGCACGTCGCGACTATTTCTACTAAAAAACTGTGTAAAGTGTAAAAAAAAAGTATGAAAAAAGTGTAAAAAACATTAAATATACTTACATTAATTTCCTCCATCACGTTTTCTTCTTTTATAACAATGTTTGTTGTGATTATATGATCTCATATGAAGGTATATGGTGATAGGGTTTATGCATGGAGAAGGATTTTAAGAAAATGATTTTTTTATGTAAAAGTAAAAATAATTTCTAACTAGTGCAACATTTCTAAAAAAATAATTTTCACCCCTATATAAGTACAACATTTCTAACTCATTTCATTCATTCCATCATTCTTATTTTTCACTCATTCAGCCCGAAACCCAAATTCCGTCGCCCCAAAGCTATTCTCCACCCCCTCCATAAAACTAGTGCAGAACCCATTTAAAAAAATGTATAAAAATTTGGAGGATGAAAATTTTATGAGAAAATTGCAGATTTGGTCCCATTAACCATGGGTTCATTGGTTTTTGGTCCCATTGTATTTGGATTTAGTCCCATACGAAATAAATCTTGCAAACTTGGTCCCATACGATATAAATCTTGCAAATTTGGTCTCATACGATATAAATCTTGCAAATATGGTCACATACGAAATAAATCTTGCAAATTTGGTCTCATACGAAATAAATCTTGCAAACTTGGTCCCAAACATTACAAAAAAATGTAAAATTGGTCCCAAACATTACAAAAAAATGCAAAATTGATCACAAAAGTGAAAAAAAAAAACCCATTAATTAATTATTATTATTATTTAAATTATATAATAATTAACTATATAATTAATATATAATAACATTTATATAATAATTCATATTAATAAATATATAATAGACTTTATAATATTTAGATTTTATAAAGAATAGGAAATAGACTTTATAATTTATTTTTTTGAAAATCTAAGTAGACTTAAAATTTTATATAATAATCAATATTAATAAAATTTATATAATAATAAATATATTACTAATAATTTAACACATACATTTTATTTAAAATTAATTAATTATTTATTTTATTTTTCTTCTATTATGTATTCTAATAAATTTGTATTGCAAGTTTTTTTTTTTAATTCTACTATATGATTTTTATTTAATAAATAAAAAAAATTTAAGTGTTTGTAGTTATGAAAATTTTGATAAATTACTCATCACCCTCGTTCAAATATCTATAGGAAGGGCTATTGTTAATTTATCATCACTAGCTATAGTTAATTATTATATAGTTTAAATAATAATAATTAATTAATGAGTTTTTTTTTTTTTTTTTTTTACTTTTGTGATCAATTTTGCATTTTTTTGTAATGTTTGGGACCAATTTTGCATTTTTTTGTAATATTTGAGACCAATTTTGCATTTTTTTTGTAATGTTTGGAACCGTATGGGATCAAATTTGCAAGATTTATTTCGTATGAGACCATATTTGCAAGATTTATTTCGTATGAGACCATATTTGCAAGATTTATTTCATATGGGACCAAATTTACAAGATTTATATTGTATGGGACCAAATTTACAAGATTTATATCGCATGGGACCAAGTTTGCAAGATTTATATCGTATGGGACTAAGTTTGCAAGATTTATATCGTATGAGAATAAGTTTGCAAGATTTATTTCGTATGGGACTAAATCTAAATATAATGGGACCAAATTCCAATTAACCCATGGTTAATGGGACCAAATCTGCAATTTTTTCAAAGAATTATATTACGAAGAATTGAGATTAGTAAAGATGGAGTCTTCTAAAAAAAGTTCGGTGTCGCCCAAACTATCAACAGTCCATTAATCTAACACATTAGATCTGAAATCTAATGGCTTATATTTGATGACATGTTATCTGTTGCACTTGATATCGCATAATCCATCGTCTTGCATTGCACTTATTATCATTTTTTGTCGCCCTATCGCACTTTTAAATTAAATTTAATAATTTTAAATACATAATTATAAAATTACAAATTTATCCTCACATAGTTAATAAAAAAATTAATTGATAATATATAATTTTTATTTTAATTCTCATATCATTAATCCGTCTCAAAATTATATTTTTTAGTTTTAAGAAATAATAATCTAATTTTAAATTTATTATTTGTATTTAAGGTGATACTTGGGTAAATGCCGGTGTACCCGTACACACCAATTTTAATTTTAATTTATATTTTATTTGCACCCACTCATTTAATTAGTACACCTAAATATCATTTTTTACTACAGTTATATGCACCCGCTCATTTTATGAGTTTACCCCCGAATTTTTTATCGCAGTTATCTGCACCCGCTCATTTTATTAGTTCACCTTCAATTTTTTTATCGCGGTTATATGCACCCCCAAAATTTTTTTTACCACAGTTATCTACACCCCTCATTTTATGAGATCACTCCAAAATATTTTTTAAAAAATAATTACATTTAAAAGACTATATTATCCTTTTATTAATTTACACAAAATATTATAAAATTAACCTTAATTTGTATATTTACAATCTGCAGCCAAGTCATTGCCGAGTTACCGTCGATTCACCACCAAGTCACCCATATTTTTAGAAAAAAAAAAATCGTAAAACATAATTTAAAAAAAATAAACTATCAAAATTAGCCACAAATCTCGATTTTGTTTCTTTTTTATTTTTCTTCCTCCTCCTCTTTTCCTTTTTCTTCTCATTTTTTATTTTTATTCCAAACTTCTAATTTCTTCGTTTTTTTTTTCTTTTACAATTTTTAAAAAAAATTCTGCTTTTATTTTCCATTTTTTTATGTGTATTTTTTTTAATTTTAATACAAAATAATATTATAGGTATGATTTTATTATAGTCGGTAATATACAATAAGTAATAACTAGTAATACCACGAACAATAATCAATAATACCATGAATATTAGTCAGTAACATTTCATAAAATAACAAATAATTTCACACATCTAATTGTATTCAATAATACCAAAAACAATTATCAGTAATACCATGAACAATATATACAATAACAAATAATTTCACACATCTAATTACATTGAGTAATACAAAAAATAATAATCAGTAATACCATGAACAATAATCAATAATACCAAGAAGAATAATAAGTAATTAATAGTCGGTTATACGCACACACGATATTTTAGCGCACACCCCGTACGATTAGGACACACCCCATGAAAGACCGAAGATACCCTTCTCCTACATAACCATAATTCTCCCCTTATTCTATCAAACCATATAGCGTGAAAAACAAAATACGCCGCTTGGGACACCCACTCCACTCTCAGCCTCGTTGGTCGCCGCTCAAAACCTCGCTGCCACAGGCTTTCTTTGTTACTGCACAAAGACTCGCCGCCATAGTCCCGTTAGTCGTCGCCGCATTTGTTTCACCAATTTCACGCTCGTTTGCTTCGATGTTCGTCTAGGCCTCACCGTTCGTACAAGGTTGCGTCCCAAGCCGCCGCCGTCCGTGGCTACGTCCCAAGCCCTCATCGCTTCCTCCTCCTTCCGTCGCGTCCCAAGCCGTATGTCCCTCTTTCGATTGTAAGTTAGATAAATAGATTTGTTGCCTCCTCCTCGTTTCTGCCGCCCCTCCGTCGTCAATTTTCTTCTAGATCTTTCAACCTCAAAATTCAGATATGTAAGTATTTTTTTTAAAATTTTCTTCTAGACCTCTCAATCTCAAAATCATTGATTTGTGAAAAAAAAAATTGGTGGGTGTCCACCTCAATCTTGTGTGTGCATATAATCGTGGCCTTTCATTAGATTTGTGTGACCTATTAATTGTTTGCAACGAAAAAAGTAAATTAGGCTCAAAATTTTAATCAAATTGAAGAGTGTATATACATGCAAGTGTATATAAGAATTTGCCGATATAAATTAGGATTTATTATATTATATTTTGTTTAAATTAATAGAAGGACACTATAGTAATTTTAGGTGTAATTGTTTTTAAAAAATAATTTGGGGAAAGGGAGTGAAGTTAACAAAAGCGGAGTGTAAATAACCGTGGTCAATTTTTTATATATAAATTATGATTGATTGTATTATATTTTGTGTAAATTAATAGAAGGACATTATAGTAATTTCAGATGTAATTATTTAAAATAATAATTATTAGGGGGTGAAGTCAATAAAAGTGGGGGTATAAATAAATGTGGTCAATTATTTTTATAATTTGTGGGGGTGAAGTCAACAAAACTGGGGGTGTAAATAATTGTGGTCAATTGTTTTTATAATTTGTGGGGGTGAAGTCAACAAAACTGAGGGTGTAAATAACTATGGTCAATTGTTTATGGAGTATAATTTACTAGTAATTCTCCCGTGCGATGCACGGTTTAAATATTACAATAATAAATTTTAACATGAAATCTTATAGTTTAAAACGAATTTTGATAAAAATTAAAATTAAATTTATTTTGTACTCCTATATCTTGATCTTTATATATACACAAAAAAATATTTATTAAAATAAAAGAATAAATATATACTCCGTATATATATGTGTGTTTGAGTGTCACATTTTTTATTTTTTATTTTTGAAAAAAGCACATTTTTTATTAATTACATAATTTTAAATTCTATAATAAATTTCACATGGAAACTAAATTTATAAAAAATACTAAAAATCAATAAAACTTATATAAACAAATGACCAAATCAATATTTGGAGTAGCTATATGAGTTTCTTTCCATAAAATTAATATAATTAAAAAGAATTAACATATATACTCTGTAATTAATATATATATATATATATATATATGACTTTTTAAAATAATAAAAAAAATATTTTAGATATGATATTTATATTATATATGCAGTATGGATGTCAGTTTAAAGATAGTAAAAAATACTTATTTTGATACACAACACATTAAAATAGTTTTAAAATGAAAAAAATATTAAAATTTGAAGTTATGGAAGAATAATAAAAACATTAAAAAAAAATCATCCACAATAAAATAAGTAGTCTCATTGAGAGTAGGCACATGTTTTAAGAAAATAGTAGATAAAGTAGATAAAATAAGGGTATTGTGGGGTCCATTGTGAATAAAATGATTGTTTGTGCATAAAGTTAATTAACAGTAACAATTTGATTAATTAGGGTTAGTCTTGTATGAAATATTGCATATATGCATTTCAGTCATTCACACACATGTTTTTTATAAATACACCCACAAGCTTAATTCACACACACATTTTTTATAAATACACCAACAAACTTAATTCACACACATTTTTTATAAATACACCCACTGACAGCTTAATTCGAAATGTTTAATCCATTTATTTTACTCGTTTCTGTGATTTTTTTATCTTTTATTTTATTGTCGAACGCGGAATATTAAATGTAGTAATTCAAATTGTAATATGTAGTAATACACATTATTTTATGTAGTAATAACACAAACTATTTATATAATAATATAAATTCTTTTATTTAGTAACACGTTTTTCTAGTGTTTTTATTAATGTAGTAACTCACATTATAATATGTAGTAACATATATTATCGAATGTAGTAAACACAATAATCATGTTGTAATACAAAATGTTATATTGTAGGATGATGCGAAAAATATTAGATCATTTGATAAAGTTACATATAGTAACAAACGTCTATTCAATGTAGTAATTCAAACTGTAGTATGTAGTAACATATAATTTTTTATGTACTAAAACAAATTATTAAATGTAGTAATAACACAATTTTATATAGTAATACTGATTTTTTTATATTTTTATATTTTTTTATTGATTAAGTAACCCGCATTATAATATATAGTAACGTATATTATTGCATGTAGTAAGATATATTATTGCACGTAACACAAAATAACATTGACTCATAATAATTAGTATTAAAGAATATTTAAAGAAATATAAAATATTTAAGGATTAAGGTCATCGTAAATTGCAGCGTCCGACCGCGGCCTGAGGTGACCGAAAACTGCTCGGAGAAGACGACCATGTTCAATTTCTGTCAGTGGGTGCATTTAAAAAAATTGTGGGTGTGAATTGAGCTGTCAGTGGGTCTATTTATAAAACATGTGTGTGTGAATTAAGCTTGTGGGTGTATTTATAAAAAATGTGTGTGAATTAAGCTTGTGGGTGTATTTATAAAGAACATGTGTGTGAGTGACTAAAATGCATGTATACAATATTGCATATTTTTGTGGATTAATTAAGTGATGGTTGAAACATGAAGGGTGATGATAAAGTGATGATTGAAATAAAGTGTATGAGACTACATTTTGTGAATGAAGAATATAAGACAAATGAGACTACATTTCGTGGATGGAGAGAGTATGTCGAAATGCTTTGAGCCCTGACTCTGAGTTTGTTGGGTCATTAATGTAGTTAACACATTCTTAGTGAATTACATAAATAATTGTGTTATTATTTGCCAATTTAATTATTTCCTTGCATATATTATACTATCAATTATAAAAAAAAAAATGGCAAATATATATATATATATATATATTTATTTATTTTTCAAATTATGATATTTCCTAATTATCAAACGTCTTTTCAATAAGAATAAAAGGCATTCATTTATGTAAGTTACATTTTCTAATATAGTGGTAACTTGTTTATTTATTTTTTTGCAGAATTAAGTCGGTTTTGTTATATTTCCTCAATTCCCTCAAGAAACGTTTAAGAAAATGTGTAATGAATGATGTTTTGAGGGATAGTTTTTTAACTTTTTATGAATAAAAGTAAAATAAAAGGTAGATTAAATGTGAAAAAATAATGTTATATTATATAAGTAAATATGTGTATATTTTAAGGATAAGAGTAATAAAAATATTTTATTTTATGGAGTGTGTAAATTAATATGTATATGACATCCATATATAATAAGGGTGTAAATTTATGTAAAACAACTAAAATAATATTTAGCGGATTGTTCTGAACAAAATATTTTCAATAATGTGCATTTTAACTTTTTAATATAAAAAATCTTAATGGAATGGTTGAGTTGGGCCTTTGATGCATGAAAAACAATATAATTACTGCATATTAAATTTGTTTTAAAAAAAAATTGCATTTGCTGGAGCTATTGGTATGCAATGCCAACCGAAAAATAATTTAATATTAAAAAATATCAAATCATAATTCTCAACCCTCAAACTAAATACTCCATAAATTAACTTTTTTTATTGAGAATAGTGTAGGCAATAGGCATTGCAGGTTTGACTTGGGAGTTGGGACATTGGGCGGCTGACTTTTACTGTACAGAAATTTCCAATTTAAGTAACTTGTGTTTTGGGCGGGAAAATAAAAAATGGAATACTATGCTGTTATTATATATATAAATATAGATGGGGTGAAGTTAACAAAAGTGAGGGTGTAGTTGATCATAAGATTGAAAGTGAAATTAGGTGTGTACGAAAGAATTTGACATGTATTTAATTTTACGGGAATGAGCTTCTTCTCTAAAGAAAAAATTATTGAACTTATTGTATTACATGAAGATATGATTATCGGTAATATTTATGAAACACAATAAATTAAATTAAATATAAGTTTTTTAATAGTGAATATATTTTATTGTTAAATAGATATGTTTTATTCCTATTTATATGGAGAATATTTGATAAATATAAAATTAAATAAATAAAATAAAATATTAAAAAAATATTGATGTGATAATGCATATCGTATTATTTTCAATTTCAATAAAGATTAGAATAGTAAATAATAAAATAAAATTTTAAAAATTATTTTAAAATATTAAAAAGAGGCGGACAGATATCAAGTTAGGGCGACACGATACAATGCAAATCGACATTCAGACTGTGGATAGTTTAGGGGACACTGAAACTATTTTAAGAAACCCCTAGTAAAGATTTAAAATTGTAGTACAATATTTATATTTTTAATGTAAAAATATTTTATAAGTTCATTATACAATTAAAAAAACTATTGTCCTTTAATTGCTTTGCTCATAATTTTATTTTTTTATTTATTATATATTATATTACTCCCTTCATCTAAATAAAATGAAAATGAAAAAAAAAAATGAGAATATTATCTTAAAAAAAACTTATACGGAGTACTACAATTTCTACAAGGTAAAATCTAGTATGCACTCGAGTGCATGCACCCTAGTCAATGTGCACTTTTCAGTTTACTGACTTACATTTTTTGGTAAATGGTGTTGCACTTTTCAATTATTACTAAAAATATTATTATACAGTTTAATAATTGAAAAGTGCAACACCATTTACCAAAAAGTACAACATGACTAGGGTGCACAACATGCACTCGAGTGCATAGCAGACCAACCCTTTCTACAAATTAAGACACATACATACGTGGAGGTGTCTATAAAGTCTTATAACTTTCAAAAAATATATGGGTTGAATTGATAATTAGCAGAACTAGAGGGGTGGTAAATGTAATTCTCAATTTCGTCGCCGCGAATAAAGCTCGAGAATCTCCTGACAATTTCCTTCGTCCTCAAGTTGTTGAACAAGTATTAACTTCCTCTCACGATTTTCCCCATTGATTTGCAGAATTCGATCTATAATACTCGTAGAAGACGAAGATGCAGCACCAAACCGACACCACTCCGTCATCCTATTACCACCAATACTATCAGAACGCCGTCGCCGCCGCCCCTCCCACCGATCCTCCGCCGCTCAATCCAGTTTCCTCCGCCCCCTACGCCTCCGCCCCTCCAGTAATGGCTTCGCCTTCCGATTACTCAAGTTTCCCCCCCTATTACCCACCCGATCCTGTTCCCAACCCTCCTCAATACTCTTTCCCTCACCTCCAGGATACTTCTCAGTATCATCATTCATACAATCAAAATCAGGCGCCTCTGAATTATGATTATGCTTCGGGAAACATTAACCCTAATCCCGAACCTGCGTATGATCCCTCGTACTCGAATTCGTATCCGTATGGCTCTTCAGGATTGCCTTATCATGAAACCTCTTTTGAAAGCAATCTGAATTTTGGAGGGGATCCGAGGATTTATGATGATGGGGTTTATAAGTATAATGGTGGTCGAGTGGAGCCTTCTCTTGGTGAGAAAGGAGGCCGATCGACGGATTCTGGAAGCGGCGGTGGGTTGATGTTTGACGATTATGGGAGGCCTATTAATGTTCATGCAGGAAAAGAGTATAGTGGGTTCGGAAATCCTTCGTCTAAGATTGTGAAGGCGGTTCCAAAGGCAGAAGATTCTGAGGATGTTATAAGTGGTGCTCAGAAGTTCCGCGTCAAGCTGTTGTCTGAAGGGTTTGGTCAGAATGATATGGATGTTCTTTGTCAGGTTTGTGTACACTGTTTCTTAATTCTTCTTATTGCTTGATTTAGTACATCTTTATCTTGAATTAGTTTCTGGTTTTTGTATTTGCTCGAATGTTATAATCTGTGCTTTTGCAACATTTGAGTTGATAGTACTTGTAGTGGCTAGTTGTTTCTAATTTGGTAAAACGATTAATGGTAAGAAAAGTGAGTACAACATGGAATTACTTCAGCTGCTTGTTGATGCGCTCTGATGTATATTGACGGTTTCTGTAGCTGGTGTCTAGGTGATTCCATTGACTTATATTTGAGTTTTAAATTGGTTCTAGGTTGGCCTGGATGGAATACGCTTTTTGGATCCAGCAACTAATAGGACATTAAAAATATATCCACTTGATACGGTTGCTAGATGGGAGGTAAGTCTGAAGCTGCATATGTCAGTTCATTACACTTCCAATTTTGTCTTGGAGAGATTTTATTGAGCTTGTTCACTTTTCTTCCCAGGTGTTAGATTCACATATATTTGCATTTTGGGCCAAAACTAGTGTTGATCCTGAACCAAGACGGATCAGGTTGAAATCAAATGGTTATACGACAAACAATATTCTGGATACGGTGACAGCTGCAAGCATACAGGTTGAGAGATTTCCCATATCACATAATTTATCTTATTACAGTCTTTGCTGTAAAATTTTAATGGTTTATTGGTTTATTAAGCATGCTTACAACATGTTTTAGCCCGTTAATATCATATCACTAGCTCCGCAGCTGATTAAGAAACTATACTGTGTCATTTGTTTGTTTGGCGTTACCCCTTTGTGTAAAATTAGATGGCTTTTTTTTATGTTTTTGAGATTGAAGTACTTGCTTCTGAAGTAAAATTATTGTGGTTGGCTGTCTATACTAGATGCTACCACTCCTGTTATTGCTTCATGGTTTTGCTGTTATGCTCTAATTAATTGGCGGAAAGTTGAGTATCATTATCTGAAATTTCATGATTTGCATCATCCATAAGTATTAATTATGTTTTGGTAGCAGATGAATTGATTGCGTCATATTGTCAAATTTAAGAGTATTGTATTAGGAACCCTTTCTTTCAGTTTTTGCTACGTAAATATTTTCGGTGCTTTTGCGTTTTAAATCATTCGAGTACAATCCCCCACCCAACCCCCTGGTTAGTTTGGCCTCAAGAGTGCATGGGTTATTCAAGTAACCACAGGAATTCATTCTAAATCTTTGTATCATAGGTTTTTCTTCTTAGTGGAGGTTATTGCGATTTAAATTGTTTTTCATAGCTTCTAAATGTTAACCTACTTTTAATATTAACTGACATAGTAAAAAGTGTTGATATTTTCATGCACTACAGAAAATTTAATATAGAAAAACAGAGACACAATAGAGGTGCAACTGTATGCACTTGAGCTAACATACGTTCAGTGGGTATTAAATATTTTTTGCGATTGTTATATATATATATATTTTTTTTTTTTGGCTTCAGAATATAATTTTAATTTACAGGTTAATTTATCTTCTTCTTTTTTTTAATTGACCATAAAGTACGTACCTGTTTTCTGCTTAACTTATGTATGCGGATTTTGTGAAGCAATCTTTAGAATGCAGTATAGTTACCATGATGTTTACGTTTGTAAGTTACTAATTCTACTTGAAATCATCTTACTTGACATGTTGTATCTGCATCTTTGCCTCATATGAGCAGTCCAAAGAGATAGGTGCAAGCAGCAACCCTTCAGTTACAGGAACTGAGCAATCATTAGACAAAAAGAAAGGGATTATTGATTGGAGGAACTTTATAAAGCCAGCCAATGAGGAGAAAGATCACTGGGTAGATTAACATTTGTCTTGATTCTTCTTTTTCCATTTCTCATGGAAATTGAGTTTTATATGATCCTTGTGACTTACTGTTTTGCATCTCACATATAGGTCCCTGATGAAGCAGTTACCAAGTGCAATGCTTGTCGAACAGATTTCAGTGCTTTCAATCGAAAGGTTAGCATTGCTTTAATGGTTGCTACATGTGAATTGTCACACCTGTTGGATATATATATATATATATATATATATATACACTGGTGATTGTTGAAACTGCAAAAAATTGTAGAAGGGTATTGAAACTAAAGTTAGTCGAGGAATGTGTAGTCAAAAGAAGGATAAATTAGTTTGAGTTCATTTCTAGATTTCTATTACAGAGTATTTTACAATTAATGTGGGTAGATTGGTCCCTATTTCATTCAAAAAAGAAATACTGATACAATTAGTTGGCATTCTTAACTAATTCCTTGAAGGAAAATAGGCATGAATTTGCCCTTAAGGGAACGCTCTGGATTCTTAATTTTTTTTAATTTTCGAGAATAAAGAAATACTCTTAAGTCTTAACTCAATAGTGCAACAAAATAATACGATTCAGATGTATTCTTTAATGAATCTATTTCTTCACCATTGTACAATTATTTTGGATTTATTTCTGTTAGATTAATCGTCTCAAGTGTTCCTATCCATTTACTTTGTTATTATGAATTCTGGAGCTTAATACTCTTTCTTACTGAATGGTTTTTTACTTCTGTCTGCATGTCATTAGCATCACTGCCGAAACTGTGGCGATATTTTCTGTGACAAGTGTACTCAAGGGAGAATCGCTCTCACTGCAGATGAGGATGCTCAGCCAGTTCGAGTTTGTGACCGATGCATGGTATGTGCTGTAGTATACCAAGAAAGAGTGTGTTTGTGTGTTTAATCTCATATATTTTTTTTGAATTTAATGTTGTCAACAACCTGAAACTGGGATGTTATGTGTAGAACTTGGTTTTAGATGTGTCTTTTATTTAAGCAGTAAAAGCTAATGATATGCATCTTCTCTGCTTCAATGAGCAAGTACATTATTGCTAGAGCAAAATGGAAATATTGTTAGTGGGAATATCCTTGGAAAACTAGTATTCCTGATGAACGTATCTGGTCGCAATACCTTGTCTATTGACTGGGCTGGAGAAACGCTTTCAGCAGCTGTTCCATCTGGCCCTTAATGAGGCAAAGCATGATTAGAATAAATAGTGTTATACTACGTGGCTATGCCTGATACTTGTTTTAACTTTGGTAAATTTGTAGTTTGTGTTTTCCTGATTTGTGGCATCCAAGTGACCTAGCAAAATCCTGGTTGTTGAATGATCTCATACTCTCTGCCTTGTAGTTCCATTTATGGGGTGTTAGCAGCTCAACTCATATCTGATCTGAAAACCTTTTTATGGATTTCCTTCGCATCTTCTATTTGTATCTTAAAAATATCAACACAAGATCTTAATAATATCATATGTGACTGCATATTGTATTGTTCGGAAGTTCTGTTGTTTCCCTTCTTATACATAATTCCTTGGTCGACAAGAGCAGTTATATTTTGTGATGTTCAGCTTTCTTGCTTAATCAATCTAAGTACCTAACAAAAGGCAACAGACTTCTGCAAACTGAAATTCTATGAAATATCTGAATGATTTATCTAGGATTTATCTTGGTTCATTTATATGAATGTCCAATGTACAATTAGAACGCAACATGAGGACTTTGTTGTTTGCTTTCTGAATGTTTTCCACAACATTCTTTGGTGTGTAGAACAGAGTTGATTTAAGTTATTCTCACTGTGTCAGTATGTTATGTCAAGGTTGCATAAATTGACATGTATGGCTTACATGTTATGTTCTTTTCTATTTTGTTGTCCTGATGTTGCCATTTTCCTTATTTTTTGCAGGCAGAAGTAACTCAACGACTTAGCAATAAGGCAGCACCAGGTAGAGCTGCTGGATTGCAGAGCCATGAGGATCTTGCTAGAAAACTTCAGGTGATGGAACAAGTGTAACTTGAGTGGTGTAGTTCATTTTGTTTCCACATATATTCCAAAGTGGAGCTCTTTTTTCATGTACAGTTATATACATTTTGCTTATATATTGTTTGGGGCTATATAGTGATTTCAAACAAAATCACTCAAAAACACAAGGTTTTTTTTTTTTTTACTCTATTATCTAATGCAATGTTGGTGATCATTTTCATGCCAAGTCCATGAGCTAGAAGCATAGAAGATATTGAGAAGATTGATGAAGAATAGTATTAATACAGCACATAAGAATTAAAATTAAAAGAGAGTTGTAGTGTTGTAAGCAGAATTGCCTAAATACCCCCAGGTAACTAGGACAGGGCCTGTTTATAGCCTAATAGGTAGTACAACACAATTAGACATTCAAAACAAAATAAATAACTAACCTTGGGTCTCCATTGGATGATTGTAGCATTTTAGCAAAGTAACTCCTCTTTCTTCCAGGGGATAATCTATCGTGTTTTTTCATTGGTCCTTTTAATTATCATTATAAAGAGGGAGAGAAGATTAAGAAGCTACTTAAGTGGTTTTGCTCGTGTTGCTAGTTTATGGCTGATTCAGATATTTTCCCCCCTTTTTTTCTTTACTTTTGGAAACTTAAAAACATCTTGACTGAGACGGTAAAGTGGATATCTGTGTTGTTCGTGAGTAACTAACTCATTGAGCTAAATGATTTGCAAGATTGTTTTATGTTTGTATCTTAGCCATGTGATTAGTAAAGTATATCTATGATTTGCATTCTGACATAAAGTGTGTCCAATGCTTTCTATTACAGGAGGAGATGGACAAAAAACGCAAGACAGGTAATTTTCCACAATGAAACACTAATTAATGTTCTCGTGTTATTGGTCATAGTTTGTCAGCTAAAGAAATTATATTTTGTAGGAGTGAAACCCGAAGCCTCTAGCACACGAATGAGAGAAGTTGCCTGTCCAACATGTACAGTCCATTTGCAGGTTTGTTCTTTACCAGCTCCATTAACTTTTAACCTTTGAAGTAGCTTCTCATATTTGAAATCAACCTTGGACAAACATTGAAATTTAATGTGTTTCGTGTTCAGGTCCAAGTTCCAGCATCTGGCTCGGAAACCATTGAGTGCAGTGTGTGCCAGCATGCGTTCCTTGTTAGTGCTCATTGATATGGTCATTACGTTCTGCTTGAACCACCACATTCTTAGGCAGCGGCTAATTTGATTTGTATTTTGCAATCTGTTTGCGAACTGAGATGTGCATAAGTATATAAATGACTAATTATATACTACTATACCCGTTGTCAGTGAGTGCAGAAGTTATTGTAAATGAAAATTCATTTTTATTGTGGCGCCTGTTGATTGATTATTCATATGTTAACAAAATTAAACTGATCACTAAAAGCAAGCTCAACTGAGATTTGTTTATAGACTTCCAAGACTGCGGAAAAGAGATATTTCCACAACTGAAAATCAATCGTTTTAGGGACAAACTGTACAAACCACTAGAGCACTTACTACTATAACACTTATTCAGCTGAAAAGTTAACCCCAGCAAAGACCTAAAAGCATCTACTAAGAGGTACTCCCTCCGTCCCGCTATAAGTTTCCCCTTTCTTTTTGTTGTTTTGATTAAGAAATATAATTAAATAATAGATGTAGTACAAGTGATGTGATGGTGAGAGAGAAAATAATAGATGAGTGTGAGATGAAGTATGATAAAATAATAGATAAAGTGTAAGTGATGTGATTGAGAGAGAGAAAATCATATGCCAAAAATGGAAAAAAATGAAATGGGAAACTTATTGTGGGACATCCTATAAAAGGAAAGTGGGAAACTTATAGGAGGACGGAGGGAGTATTATATATACAGAGGAAAACCCACAGTAGAATCAACGAAGTTTGTTTTGAGCAACAGCCTGGCACAGCTCATCCTCATAGAAGAGAACTCGGGATTTGCAAATTGGCTTCTGGATAACCGAGAACTTAGAAGACTCTTTGAAGAGAACAGCTGCTACTTGCTTTATCTCAGTTAACTTTAATCGAGAAGGGGGACGGGGTCCATGCCTAGGCGCCTTGGGTGTGTGGGGACTCGCGGCAGCAAATGTTGTCTCTTTTCCACCTTTGCTGTAGAGGTTGAATAATATTAGGCATCAACGCTATATCATGAGGAGGCTGGTGATGGAACTTGAGAATGCTTACCTCATAAAAGGCCAGTGATCTGTCTGGAGTGGAGTCGTTGCATTCAGCATCTCTTGCCTCGATCTATCTGGAGTGGTGAAATTGAAGTAGTATTGCCTTGCTTGAACAACCTTTAACGATTGAATAAGTGTTAGTTATATTCCCAAATTCACGTATGAATCAACAAGTGTTGGGTTTAGGACTTACTGCCGTCCTGATTTTCTTGGAGACGTGGAAAACTGCTCTGAGTTGATCGTGGTGCAGGTGGCAAAGTATTTTCACCTAATGGCACAACACAACATGGAACAATCAAATATAACTCTCTACAATCCAAAGACATATATGGCAAATAAAAACACAAGTTTATGGAAATCAAGAAAACCTTTGAAGCTGAGAGAGAGTTGCTAAAATATACTCCGTCCCGTTATAAGTTTTCTACTTGTCTATTTTGAACGTCTCATCATAAGCTTTTCATTTCCTTAAATGACAAAATTCACTATCTCTCTACCTTTAATCTTTCCTAACTCTCTCTACCATTTGTTCCTCCAACTATGGCAGGACGACGAAGGGGGAAACTTTTTTTGCCTAGCTATATTTAAGTTCCGAGGAACTTGACTGATACTATGATATGGACTAATTATCATTATCCCAAAACAGAAAAGGAGAAACTGTGTCTAAAGAAAATGTCAGGGCTGCAGAACAGCAGATATCTTTTTTGTAGAGAAAAATTGTTCCTACTTCGTCAAGTTTAAAACCCAAAGCTTAAAGCATGCTCTTTCAAACTCAATGAAACAAGTGGACACAGAAAGTGATTGGAAGAAATCACTAGAATAGAACTATAACATCTTTTAACCCAAAAACATCCTTAATAGTATTATGGCTACCTATATAATTACGCAAGACGGCAAATAAGCTTTTTAACAGACAGATGCTATGCAAAAACACATCTTTGTTATCAGACAACAAACCGTATATTTCTGATGTATTCAGAGTAATGAAGCATAATGGTCCTAAAATCAGCAATACCACATAAAAGTCTGAACAACATAATTAAGATGAGTCTGAAGATGCTCAATACCAGCATTTCAACGGGAAGTGACTCGAGCCTTAACTCGGACTCGCATTCTCCAGTTCGAGGAGTCGTGTTCCCTAAATTATTCGGACTAAATTCATCAGATTGCCCATATTCCGAAGCAAACTGAAACCTTAGAGGTGCCCAGCGTGTGGGGGTTTTATCAGTGTCTTTGTGCTGATTTGTCTCAGAAGGTGACAAAGGCGTGGGGGTTGTATCAGTGTCTTTGTGCTGATTAGTCTCGGAATCGTGGCTTCCACTCTGCTTCACTTTAATTGCAACTCTTTTCTTCCCAAGATCTGTACAAGATTTAGAACCTGATGCCTTGCTGTCACGGAGCTGGGCAAGAGCACCCGGCTTCAAATACTTATTGTGTACTTTCCTTGAACGGCCTTTTTGTCTACCATTTCTTGATGGCTTCTCATTCTGAGATACTTTCCCCATTTTCGAATGGGAAAAAAAAATTATATCGGAAATTGTCGGTAGGCTTTAATATTATGACCTGCTATGAAACACACGAACAGAATACAGAAAAAAATATCATCACAAATCGAATCTAAACAGAGAATGATGACATAATAATGGCAGAATTTCGAAATCTTCACTTATTCTTGAAATCTACACTTATTTAACCTCTATACAATTTAACATAATACACTTAATCTATCAATTTAATAAAGTTGAAAGGAAATCAATACACTTAATCTATCTAATTTTCTTAATTTTAGTACCCAGAATCAGTGTGAAAACTGATGGGAGGGAGAGAGAGTAATATTCCCCATCAAAGCGTAATGATTTTCTTAATCTATTATTCCTTGTTTTCACTCCATACAAATCAAACAAAAAAAAAAGTCATAAAAGGAGGGGCAATCGATTGAACTTGTTAACACACGACGAGCAGCTGAACACCAAAACTAGAAAATCCCTAAATATGGTAGAAAACGCAGCTAGAACCGTCAAAAAAAAATCGAAAGTGAGCAACGAATCTCGAAATGCAATAAAACCACTAGACTAATTAGGAATACGAACCTTGGAAAACAGCGAATAATCATTAGGATGCTGCACCAGAAATCCAGAAATTCCCACGAGGCCGAGCTGTGAGAGGGAGAGAGAGAGAGAGAGAGAGAGAGAGAGGAGGGAAATGTAAAAGGAAAAGGGGGGAGGAGGCGGGCTAGGGTTTTGTTTGTGCAAAAAAGTGAGAATTTGAAAGCAAATTTGCCCGCCAAAAATTTGGGCAACAGTTACCAAAATTGAATATAATATTAATAACCGCAGGGCGCAGTGACCACGCGTCGCTGTCGGATTGGATAATGACATGTGGGGGTCGTGACTGACAGGGAATCCAATGTAATTCCAGCCTTAGATTCCGGGGGAACTCAATTCGGATGGCCCCCACTCCTTATTACTCCCTCTTTATTGTTTTTATTAATGGTGTAGACGTTAATGTGAAAAATTATTGTGGTATACGAAAAAATTATTATTCCAATATTGTTTGTCTATAAATTTATCATTACTCCCATTTCATTATTTTTTATATGGTTAATCATCACAGAGTTTAAAAAAATAGAATATAGTAATGTGATAAAATAAATGAAGGTATTATCAAGAGTGTTAAAAAAAATCGGATCGGAAAAAAGACTGGAACCGGACCGATCGATTAAATTTCGATCCGGCAAATTTTGGATTCCGGTCTTCCGGTTTGGACCGGAATTTTTTTTTTTTTTTTAAATATTTTTTTACTAGTGCACTCTCAATTATTTTTCAAAACCAAGTAATTGGTGAAAATGTGTTGAGATCTATTACATTTTTTGCAAATATATAATTTAACAAACATATTTAATTTATTTTTAAGGTCAAAATATCATTAATAATAATGTAAATAAAATTCACATTAGCGTAATGAAGAGCAAACATTTAATTTTCATATACAAATTCATCAATCTTATTCTTGCTTCCATAAACTTTAAAAAAAATCTGGTACAAACGGTTCAAACCCGGACCAGACCGAAATTTTCCGGTCCGCCCTTTAGCAAACATTCCGGCCCCGGTCCAAACCGGTTTCGGTCCGGTCCAGACCGATGCACACCCCTAGGTATTATTGATAATCCATTGACTAAAGTGAGTAGAGATTTGACTAAATTAAAAATTGAATTAAGTTGTGGGTCCAAATAATGCGGTTCGATTCTTCAGTTCCACCCTGCTGGACCATTAACAAGTGTCGTCTCAATATTAAAGGACATTGATTATTTTTTAATATGACACGTGTCAATCATTCGTATAGTGGAACAAGATGTGAAACATGAAAAGTGGAATAGATGATTTTAATCCCGAATAGAGTGACATTTTTTAAATTAGATGAATGTTGTAAGGGTAAAAATTATGTGAGTTATTTTTTTTTTTTTTGGAGTGTGCAAATAATGTTGACACATCCCTTTAAGAAAAGTGTGCAAATAATCACTAAACAAAGGGAGTATTATTTAATACTTCACATGAATTAAAAAAAGTGATTAAATAATATATATAAGTAATGTGATTGAAAAAAAGATAGAAAAAAAAGTGAAATGTAAAATAAAATTAAAAGATATTTATTAAAAATAATAAGTTTGTACATGAATGGACGAAAATGATGAGATGGAAAATTTACCGGCAAACTTTGGATACTGAAATTTTTAAAAATATAATGATTTGGACAGGGAAATTTAAAACTAATAATGTGATTTTGGATTGATGTAACAATTGGATTGGTGATTATTAATTTATTATCAACTCCATTAACTTCCAATTCAACTGCAGATTCTGCCAATCTAATAAAAATAATAGAAAATCACATGTTTTTGTAATACGTCAGTTATTATTTAAGATATTAAAATCACAATCACATGTTATTGTAAATCAAGGAATGCACGAGGCTAAATAACACTTCAATTGCCTTTCATTGAAATTTTGACATTGTATCCAATATCCACCAATAAAATATTACTCCATTATTTATTTAAATTTTATAATAATTTTATGTATAAAATAAATTAATTAATTGAATTATAAATATTATAAAATAAATTAATTAATTGAATTATAAATATTGTGAAGGTATAATTTATTGATAAATGTTCATTTTAATATTGTACTACAAATTATTATTATTATTCATTTTTCGTCCATAGAAAAAAAATACAAAAGTAGATGAATTTTTTTTATCCACTATGAGTCTATGATCATAAAAAAGACTCATCATTCTTTAAAGTAGATTCTTGAATTGTCTTTTCACAAAACATAGCTACTAGAAATTGATTATTACTCACTTAAACGTGTGTTTAATGCTATAAAATTAAAAGCCTTTAATCAAAATAAAAACAAATTGAAATGAGTTTGATTAATTTCAAATTTATATTAAAATTCTTCGCAATCGCAAGCCAAATATAGGTTTGGGCAGGTAATTCTAATAAAGAATAAAAAAACAGAGCCCATTGGGCCTTCGTATAAACTTGGCAAATTATATTCTAGCCCATTGGGCCTCGGTCCATTAAATTATAATAGTACAACATTTTAAATTTAGGGATGGGGTATATACCCCTCCAGCTTTGTTTAATACACTCCCCCTTCATAAAAATTAATTCAATATATATATGAAATGTCAATTTTATCCCTTAGACTATCTTTATCGGGTCACCACCAAATTGCATAAAAAACAAAAAATTATAATAATAAAAAAATCAAATAGTGACCCTCAAACCATGACACCGGTTGGTGGAGCAACCTCCATGGCAAACCATATGACATTCTTTAATATGGTGACACTTGTCACTTTATTATTGGTTATCCAAATTTTTTTTGTATTTTGTAAATTATTGAAGATAATGTTTTTAAAAAAAAAAAAAAAATTTATCAAAATTCATAAAAAAAAATCTTCTACAAATAGAGTCCAATCTTGATGCATTTTGGAAAACATATCAATTATCACTCTTTCTCTCATATTTGTATCATTTTCTACTATGGATCCAAATAATCCCAACATTTTCTCAAACTCTCAAAATTATCCATACTCCCAATTTTATTTTAAGAATATGTATTTTTTCCCAATTTATAATTGCGGTTTTAGAATATCAAATCATAGTTATATACTATTTCACACCAAAAATAAAATAGAAAAACTAATTATAGATAATATATTTTAGAAAATAATAAAGAAATAATAAATATTTTAGGTTGGGTTGGTGTCATTGATAAAGTGAAAAAAAATTGGAATTGGGTTGGGTTGTAGATTGTGTATGTGGATGAGAGAGAAATGAATATTATATTGAAAGGTTGGGTTGGTTGGGGTTGTGGATAAAGATAGTCTAGTAAATATTATAGATACATACACACCCCTTGTAACCCATAACCTTAATTTTTTACATCTTCTTCCTCATTCTCTTTTCCTCCGTACTACTTCTCTTCTTTCTTCCCATCCACCGCCGCCGCCAGCGGTGCTCGCTGCCGCCCTTCTCCCTCATTTCTCGGCGCAACCTCTCACCGTCTCATCTTCTTCTCGTCGCCGCCCTCATCTTCTTCCCCAGTGCCTGCGCCGCCCAGCCCCTCATCGCACCGCCGCCGACAAGCCCCCGCAACAGATCCGCCCCGCCGCAAGACGCCGCGCGCAGCAAGATGCCCCCGAAACATCTTGTTTTCTGCAACTAACACCCCCTCATCTTCTTTTCGTTTTTTTGTTTTCTGCAACTAACACCCCCCAAATCCGCCGCCGCCCACCCGCCGTGTCCCCTCCCCTCTAGTTGGTCGCGCCCCCGTGCGCGTTTCTCCAGGTTTTTTTATTTTTTATTTATGTTCGATAATATTGAATCGACCAAAAATTCTCTCATCGACAAAGGATTGTCGACGAGATTATTTTTGGTCGACTCAATATTATCGAAATTTTTTTTTTTTAAAATTTGGTCGATAAACCAGAGTCGATCGGATTTTTTTTGGTCGACAATGAATTGTCGATCGGATTATTTTTTGTCGACTCTGGTTTGTCGAAAATAAGTTTTTGTTTTGGTTGAGTTTAGGGTTTGTTGTTGAGTTTTGTTAAAGTTTTGTGGATTAGTGAAAGTTTATTTCTAAATTTTGTTGTTGAATTTTTATTTTTTAAAAAAATTTTGTGGATGTAAGAGTAGCTGGTTCTGACTGTCGGAGGTGATGATGGTTGCCGGAGGAGGAGCAGCCGCCGCCGGCTGAATTGCAAAATTAGAGTTAATGCATTAGGGTTAGGGTTTTAGAAGGGAGTGTATGTATCTAACATGATTTAGTAAAAAGGTAAAATTGATATTTCATATATATATTTTGAATTAATAAAAATTAGGGGGAGTGTATTAAACAAAGCTGGAGGGGTATATACCCCATCCCTTAAATTTATTACAGTACATTTCATTTAAATTTACCCTAAGATCATTAAAATGTTGAGATAAGTGTATTTTTAATAAATAAATAAAGGAAATCAATTATTTTCTATATAGACGGACCCTTTGTAAATTATTTACCCCTTTAATGATTTCGAATCTAATTTCTAAAGTAAATCATACTTCTAAGTTTCAAGTCTATACTACAAGAGTTAGTAATTTGGGGCTGACTCAATTGGCTAGGCCGACCAACCTGAATCCCGGTATGGGCTAAGCTCTAAAATTACATGTTCATATAGACTTGGGCATATTTGCCCCGATCCGATAGGCCCAACGGTCCTAATGGCATATGTTGAATTTGGCCAAATGGGCCGTTTTATTTATTTATTTTAACAATTAAAATTCGTTTACTCACTTTTACAATGTACATAAATCGAAATTTATTCTAGGGTTTTTACTTTTCACTTTTTCTCACACATAATTTCAATCGTAAGGCATCATTCAAAACTTCTAATTGGGATGATCTTCTTCCTTTCAATAAACTATAGCAATTGTTTTATAAGTTTGTTTATTTTCTCCATAGTTTTATTAATTTTTTGTGGATTTTCAACAAATATCATAGTATAACTTTTTTTTTTTTTATGAAAAGTAAAGATGCTACTATTATATCACTTTAAATATTTGGGTATTGAAACCCATTACATCAATGAACCACAAGTATGTAATTGTATGTTGTCTAGACTAGAGCTTTTTCGATGATACACATTCAAGGGGCTTTATTCTATTCATGATATGATGACTCAATTACTTTTGTGTGTCTTTAATCATTTTTATGTGTTAAATTTGATGCTATCCGATATTTTAGTAGAACTAGAAGCAAATGTAGCATATATTTGCTTTTTATTGTTCATTTAATTTTTTGTTGTCGTTAAATAACTAATTAATTATGTATCCTTCACAAAATTTAATTAAACATTATGATTGATTTTCATTTATTTGTTTGACCATTTAATGTTATAATCAAGTATGGAGCCACACTAGACCCAGTAGCCCCCCACCATTTTTTTTTTTTTTATATATATGCTATTTTTTTTAAATAATTATATATTTTTATTTTGGTAATTATTTTTATTAATGAATGCTTAAGGAAAGATTTTTTTTTTCTCCTTCTCATGTATTTACTTCTTAAATTTGTATCATAATACTTTAATTTTTTTTTTTAATGGATCGAGTCAATAGATTGATGGTGTGTTTGAGATTATTGTCTAAATTTTTGTTAAGACTCAAAAAAATATCCTAAAAATTGAACAATATTATTGATGTTTTTTTTAAAAAAATAGTGTTTTAAATTTTTTGTACATTTATATTTAAAAGTATTATATTGTTTCCTTCATAATTAAATTATAACTGAAGAAAGAAAATGATTTTAAAAAAATTTAAGGGTATTAATATTTTAGCAATTTTCAAATTGTTTCGCTTCATTTTAAGTCAGAACTATCAAAACTTCTTACAAATCGGGGCCCCCAATCATAATTTTCTGGCTCCGTCACTGGTTATAATGGTCATGGTCGTTTATGAATTATGCATAATTAGTATATTAGTAATTTATATTATTAATTATAATTATTTGTATAAATAAATATTATATGTGGGTATGTGACTAGTATATGAAGAGACTTTTATATATATATATATATATATATATATGTGTGTGTGTGTGTGTGTAGAAATATTAAAAATAATTTTATATATATCCCCTTATATACTAATAGGGAGTTTAAATTGATGATGTGTCATCTTGTGGTTAATTTGACTTATGTGTCATTTTGTGGTTAATTTGACTTATGTGTCATAATTTAAGGAGGTTGTTAATTTTAAAAAGGGTTAATTGCAAATTAAATCATCATCTTTCAATCATTTGCAATCTAATCTAAACCTTAAAATAATTATAAATAAATCGTCAAGTTTAAATATTATTGCAAATTAGACTTTTTTAGAAGTCCACTTTGTCCCTAAATCATATCTTATGATATTTGGTTTGATTAAAAAATAATATTATTTTATTAAGGTGTTCTTATGTCATTAAAAAGTTTAAATTATGTTAGATTCGAACACAATTGAAATTGTCAAAAAGACTAAATTGCAACAATATTTAAAGTTTGTGATTTATTTGCAATTATCTTAAATTTTAGATTAAATTGCAAATGAGGAAAAAATTGTGATTTAATTAGCAATTAACCAAAATATTTATTTATTTAAGGTGTTGTGGTTGATATTGAATGGTGACTTGCAATTTATCTCATTTCCCCTGTTTCTCACACATTTTCACTATAAGAAAATTGACTTTTAGTGACAGAAATTCTGTCATTATAACTTCTCTAACTAAAAGACTTGAATGACAGGAATTGACTTTTAGTGACAGGTCCCGTCATTAATTCTCAATTTTCTGTCACTATAGACTTTTAGTTAGAGAAGCAATAATGAGAGAATTTTGTAACTAAAAATATGTTTTCTTGTAGGGGGTGTTTACTTTAGGCTTTGAGTGGTTTTAAAAACCGGATTTTTGAAATCCTTGTTTTTGAAATCTCGATTAATAGAAATATGAGTGTTTCTTTTGGGTTTTGGAATAGTGGATGATTTAACTTTATGTCAAATCAAATTGTAAGATTGAATGAGTTTGTATTATTATATTATTGTTTGGTGAGATTATAATGATTAGTTAAGTGTGTAATGATTAAATGCATTATACTATTGTATTATAATATTATTATAGTATTATTATATTTGTTGAGAAATAATATAATGATTGAAGTAATATTATATAGATATAACTTTATGTCAAATCAATATGTTTGATGGGGTTGGTTTTGAGTGGATTTTGAAAACCGGTTTTTAAATCCCGAAGTAAAACGGGTTTTGGATCTTGAAATCCAAAACCTTGTTTTTAAAACAAAAGTAAACATACCCGTAGTGTTTATTTGAAATTTACTTTATAAAATGATTTAATTATTTATAATATAAATATTTATTTTTATTAACTTTCTGCGTAATACGCGGGTGCTAATCTAGTATATATATATATATATATACTAGGATGGACTCCCATTTTGCAGGGTTGGATTGGCCAGTCTTGGAAGGACTAGGATGGACTCCCATTTTGCAGGCCCAACCAATTCATGGGTTGGCCCGACCTAGTACACGAACATCGTTGAAATGTATGAGTAAAATATATCGTGGGACGAAGGTAGTAAATAATATGTACTCATTTTGTCCTATAATAACTTTTATTTACTTAATGTTTTACAATAACTTTCACATCTTTAAAATGGAGAACCCTTTATAAACTATACGCTCATAATATTCACAATTTTACACAATATTACTTTTAAATTCACGCATATACATTACACAGATCAACTCATCTATTTACTTTATATATAAATATTTATAAAATTACCTTTTAAAAGTCTACCCATTATTATAATCTTTTTTAATATATGTGTTCACATGTGAAAATGATTATGGAATAGAGAAAGTGATAATTTTTAAATAACGAAAAACATTTATTCCGTAGGGGAACTCGATTGTGAATTTCTTATATAAGGAACCAACCACATGCATAAAATATTTGTAAGTGATAAAGTGTACAAATGATTGATTTAATAAGTGTAAACTCAAGGGATTGAAAGGTGAAGAATTCTCTCCATTGTTGAGAGTCGTGTCATCATGATCTGCTAATCTATAGCCTGCTTTGCAAATCTCTGAAATCCTGGGATACATAATCCCCCTGATCGGTTCTCCTTGATTCTCCTTCACTAACAACCGATTGTCTTTTGCTGATGCCAAGGGATCTGGGAATCACCACAATCACTACCAAAGATCTGATTTGATCCTCCCCTCCATTCAACCTCTGGGGCCTATTTATGGAGTCCACCAACTGACTTATAATCAACCATGGAGCGGCTACACATATCCGACGAAAATGAGGAACTTGCCTACGAAACAAACAATGTGCAGAACAGGGACAACAATGTGCACCTCAGCCTTGTGGGAAGGCTCCTTACCGACCCAAACTTATCCTTCAACCTGACTAGAAGCCGCATTGCAAGCCTTTGGAGACCATCGCGCGGTGTTGCCATCAACAACATTGGGGACGGTCGATTTCTGGCACAGTTCAACCACATGATGGATATCAATCGCATTGTGGCAGGGGGCCCTTGGATGATCGGCACAAATTTGATCATCATAAACCGCCTCAAACTCGGAGACGTCCCACACTCAATCCCACTGTCAAAGATCCCTTTCTGGGTACAAGTCTACGACATACCAGTGGGGTATTTCTCAGACGAAATAGGCATAGCCCTGGGAAACTACATAGGCAGATTCATGGAGTACGACACTACAAACAAAGGGGCCGTCTGGAAACCCTTCATGAGAATCCGGGTTGAACTAGACATCTCGACACCGCTGAAACGACACAAGGTATTTCGCCGCCATGACGGCGGAGTGTCCAAAGTCAACTTCAAATACGAGCGCCTCACCCGTTTTTGCTACTTTTGCGGCCTCATAGACCACACTCTAAGCCTCTGCCCGGCATACTTCGATGCAAATGACGAGCATGTGAAGCTCAACTGGGGAAAAGAACTGGTGGCCCCAGACCGAAGGCACAGCCACCTCCCGGGCAACAAATGGCTCACTGACGACGGTAATCCAGGCGAGACAACCCCACCTGAGCAAAACGCCGAAAGAGGCGGACACCAAGGTAACGTCGGGCAACCATCCAGTGACGACGCCACATTCCAGCACAACACCGTGATTCCCGGCGAACCATCCGCGATGGGTTTTAATAATTCAATAAATCCCCAAAATCAAGGAGCAGTTACAAGTCGATGGGGATTGCAGACCCGAGACAACCTCACCACAAATCCCGTCTTCAACGCCGCCTATGTTGATGGAATGATTGCCACGTATGACTTCCTGGAACAAAAAAAGAGAAGGAGAATTGAAGAGCTAAACCACCAGGTCACTGAGAATGAGGAAGAAGATAACATTGAAGATTCAGATAATTTTTTATCGGATGGCCCCGGCTCTGGTGCCAGCCGGGGTCAATGATTACACTAAGTTGGAACTGTAGAGGGCTGGGCTCACCCGATACAGTTTCTGCTTTATGCGACATGGTTCGAGCCCGACGTCCTGATGTAATTTTCCTTTTTGAAACAATGTCCTTTGGAATTAGACTAGAAACTATCCGTGTCAAACTTTGCTTTGAATCATGTTTTACAGTGGATTGTATTGGTCATAGTGGAGGAATTGTTGTCCTCTGGAATAATAAAAACAACTGCAGTGTTTTGACCTACTCCCGAAATCACATTGATCTTCTTATCAACGAACCAAACGGAAATTGGCGCCTCACAGGTTACTACGGCCACCCGGAAAGACAAAACCGCCACCTCTCTTGGGCGTTACTCCGACAACTTGTGAACTATAATACGCTCCCTTGGGCGTGCATAGGAGATTACAATGATCTTCTAATTCCAGCGGACAAGAGGGGGTGCGCCCCACACCCGCAATGGCTGTTTCGGGGCTTCCGGGAAGCAATCTCAGATTGCCGCCTCACCGATGTACCACTATCTGGGTACAACTACACTTGGAGAAGAGGTCGCAACGCCAACACTGCAATCGAAGAACGCCTCGACAGATCAATGGGGAACCTAGCGTGGCATGTCAAATTCCCGAATGCTACTCTTGACAACCTTATAACTCCGGTATCCGACCACAACCCCATCTTGCTGAACACCAACCCAGCAGACAGTAGAATCAAACACCATGTCTTCCGCTTCGAAAACAGGTGGATTGAGGAACCGGAATTGAAAAATGTCATCAACTCTAGCTGGAATGGGCTCCACGACTCAAACATAATGCAAAAATTGAAGGGCACAAGCGAAGCATTGGCTGTTTGGGGTGCACAGGCAGACCAGGCTTTCCGTCGACAAAAACGCAGTGTGGAAAAAAAAATCAAACATTTTCAAGGAGATCTGAGTACGCGAGGGCGAAACCTTTATGAATCGGCGAGACAAGAACTGGGCATCCTCCTCAAGAGTGAGTAAACTAAATGGAGACAGAGGGCGAAGATGCACTGGCTCACCGAAAGGGATCTAAACACCAGGTTCTTCCACCAAACCGCGACCACGCGCAAACAGCGCAAGAAAATCTCCAGGCTCCTCAACGATGACGGGCAATGGATAGAGACTCAAGAAGGCTTATGCACACTAGTCCGCGAATATTTCGAAACGCTGTTCAGTGCCAATCCAAACAGGGGCAACGACGCCAATTTCCTCGAACCGATTCAGTCTATGATCACCCCGGAGCAAAACATCAATCTCACAAGAGCGTTCACTGAGGACGAATTTCTGCTGGCCATTAAACAAATGAAGAAAGACACGGCACCCGGCCCGGATGGGTTCAACCCAACCTTCTACAAAAAAATCTGGGGTCTTCTTAGTGAGGATATTTTCAGTTCGGCAATGGACTGGCTAGAAAGAAGGGAGTTACCTGCTACACTGAATGAAACGAATGTCGTTCTACTCCCCAAGGTCGACAACCCACAGTCGGTACGTGATCTTCGGCCAATCTCCCTTTGTAACGTCATTTACAAAATAATTTCAAAGGTTCTGTGCAACAGATTAAAAGAGGTCCTTCCTGGGTTAATAGACAAGGCCCAATCAGCTTTCGTCTCCGGCCGGCTAATACAAGACAATGTTCTCATAGCCTTTGAAACCCTGCACATGATGAAAAACAAAAGAAAAGGTACTCGGGGTGACGTTTGTTTGAAAATTGACATTAGCAAAGCATACGACAGGGTTGACTGGTCCTACTTAGAGAATATTTTGAGAAGACTGGGGTTTGCAGAATTATGGATCGATTGGATGCTGATGTGTGTTAAATCGGTGTCGTACTCCATACAAGTGAATGAGGACCTGGTAGGCCCGATCACCCCAAACCGCGGCCTGAGACAGGGGGACCCCCTGTCCCCATACCTATTCATTCTTTGCGCGGAGGGTCTATTGGCGGCGATCAACAATGCAAGCCTCACGGGCCTCATCCACGGGTCTAAAGTCAGCAGGACTGCCCCTCAAATCTCACACCTATTATTTGCGGACGACAGCCTCTTGTTCTGTAGAGCAACAACGGAGGAGGCCACACACCTGCGCAGCATCCTTAACGAATTTGAACAAGTCTCGGGCCAAGCACTGAATTACAACAAATCGGGGGTGTTCTTCAGCAAAAATATGGACGACACGCGACGTGCGACTATAAGTACCATCCTCGGGGTGCACAATCCCATCAACACAAGCAAATACCTGGGTTTGCCCTCCTTGATCGGGAGAAAAAAAAAAAGGAAATATTCCAATACCTCAAAGACAGATTATGGACCAAATTACAAGGGTGGAATAAACGTAACATATCCAAGGCTGGGAAAGAAGTTCTGATCAAAGCCGCTGCACAAGCAATCCCTACATACTGCATGTCGACTTTCCTCCTCCCCTCGACACTTATTGAGGAATTTCACGTTATGCTTAACAAATTCTGGTGGGGCAGCAAAAGGGATAACTCTAAAGGGCTGAATTGGATGCGATGGGAGAACCTGTGCCACAGCAAACCGGAGGGGGGACGAGGATTCCGCAACCTCCATGCATTTAACGTCGCTCTCCTCGGCAAGATGGGGTGGCGCCTCCTCACGGACACGGAATCCTTGGTCTGCAAAGTCTTAAAAGCCCGTTACTTCCCAAACAATGATTTCCTCTCCGCAGGCCTGGGATGGAACCCAAGTTACACTTGGTCAAGCATATACGCAGCTCAACATATTGTAAAAACAGGAGCAAGATGGAAGGTGGGATCAGGAGACAACATCATAATCTGGGGAATGCCTTGGGTACGGGACGAAACCAGCTACACCGTACACTCGCCGGTCATCGATGGTCTGGAGAACCTGCGAGTTTCCTCCATTATCGACACAGACTCTGGTTCATGGGATATTCCGCTAATTCAGGAACTCTTCCCGGACGACGTAGACCGCATCGCGAACACCACCCTCCCACCAAACGGCGCCACCGATTGCATCACGTGGCATTTCGACAGAAGCGGAAAATACACGGCACGCTCGGCCTACATACAAGCTGTCCGTCTCCTACCCTCCTCGCCTCCCCAATGCGAGGGAGAATGGAGTCGCGTTTGGGGCCTAGCAGTACCCCCCAAAGTGAAGGACATGTTGTGGCGCGCTGGCAAGAATGTCCTCCCCACCAGGGCGAACCTCTTGAGAAAAAGAGTAGTCACCGACACTACCTGCGCCCTCTGCGATTCGGGAACAGAGGACAATTGGCATTTATTTATTGACTGCACTTTCGCTAATGGCTGCTGGGAGGCAACAGGCCTAAGAACCAAAATTCACGAGGTATCCAATGGAGCGGGCAATTTTTGAAATCTCGATTAATAGAAATATGAGTGTTTCTTTTGGGTTTTGGAATAGTGGATGATTTAACTTTATGTCAAATCAAATTGTAAGATTGAATGAGTTTGTATTATTATATTATTGTTTGGTGAGATTATAATGATTAGTTAAGTGTGTAATGATTAAATGCATTATACTATTGTATTATTATATTATTATAGTATTATTATATTTGTTGAGAAATAATATAATGATTGAAGTAATATTATATAGATATAACTTTATGTCAAATCAATATGTTTGATGGGGTTGGTTTTGAGTGGATTTTGAAAACCGGTTTTTAAATCCCGAAGTAAAACGGGTTTTGGATCTTGAAATCCAAAACCTGGTTTTTAAAACAAAAGTAAACATACCCGTAGTGTTTATTTGAAATTTACTTTATAAAATGATTTAATTATTTATAATATAAATATTTATTTTTATTAACTTTCTGCGTAATACGCGGGTGCTAATCTAGTATATATATATATATATACTAGGATGGACTCCCATTTTGCAGGGTTGGATTGGCCAGTCTTGGAAGGACTAGGATGGACTCCCATTTTGCAGGCCCAACAAATTCATGGGTTGGTCCGACCTAGTACACGAACATCGTTGAAATGTATGAGTAAAATATATCGTGGGACGAAGGTAGTAAATAACATGTACTCATTTTGTCCTATAATAACTTTTATTTACTTAATGTTTTACAATAACTTTCACATCTTTAAAATGGAGAACCCTTTATAAACTATACGCTCATAATATTCACAATTTTACACAATATTACTTTTAAATTCACGCATATACATTACACAGATCAACTCATTTATTTACTTTATATATAAATATTTATAAAATTACCTTTTAAAAGTCTACCCATTATTATAATATTTTTTAATATATGTGTTCACCTGTGAAAATGATTATGGAATAGAGAAAGTGATAATTTTTAAATAACGAAAAACATTTATTCCGTACTATTTTTGTCAGTTGGGTAACTAATAAAGAATTAAAAAAAAATGAACTGGATTGTATTCATGTATACGTGGAGGGGGAAATGTATTAAGAGGTGGAATTGTTGATAAATATAGTAGTAATATAAATTAATTTACGTGTAATATGACATTTTACTCATATAATTATTTAATGCATATTATTATAATAAAAATTGTAAGGTGAAATTCAAATATGACACTTAATTTTTTTTATATTGTAGTATAAAATGATAATTATTTTAGAACAATTTTTTTCTAACAAACAAAGAAAATGGAATACAAGGAGTATTCGTAACTTGGTATGTTAATTCTTAAATTTCATTGACCATAATTAGCTGTATTCGTCCGTATAATTACCGCTGCTAAATTATGACCCATTACATATAATTACTACGGCTAAATTTAGGCTCGTGAACAGTGATAAAGCCAGAAATTTTAGATTGGGGGTTCGAATTATATTACTATAAAGATAAAAATAATATTATATTTAGTGATTGTTTCGACTCATAATAGGTGAAACGATATTAAAATTTAACGTGCAATCCCGCTAAGATATTAGTCATTATTAGACAAATGTATAACTTAAAATATATTCCCTCCGTCCGGTAATGACTTACATACGTTTGACAACTTCACTTTTTAATAAATGTAAATTTAGTGAGGTGTGAAGTCAAATAAATGAGGAGTATTTTCGGTGAATTAGTGAGGTATAAAAGAAATTTATTGAAGTGTTAAAAAAAATTTAGTGAGATGTGAGTATGTGACAATTTTAAAAATAAAACAATGCAGTGAGAATATTAATTTTGTAAGATATTTACATATTATGTGTGTAAAAAAAAGTATACAAATACAAATAACTATAAAATAGAATAAATATACATAAAAACAAAAAAAATGGTGGGGGCCCATTGCCTTGCGGGACCCTGGGTGGCTCCGTCCTTGCTCGTGAATCTAATAAAAAAGATTTTAACATAAAGTGCCGGTCATAATTAAGGTGTAACTAAATTATTCAGCTCATAATGGCCAATTGAATATTATTGTTCCATTTCTTATCAATTGAAGGGTTCATTTATTTAATTGGATTTGAATCTTCTACTTTTCTTTTAATAATTTTTTTATTAAAAAAAAAAAAAAAGTGATAGATACATAATAAAATAATAATAATAAAAGAAAGTGGATATATTCTATATATATATATATATATCTTCAAAATTTACAAAAATAATTTGAGAAGATTTATGCCGCAATTAACTGGTAAATTAAAGAAAGATGAGATAATTTGTTCTGAAACAGATTTGACAATTGAATGAAAACCGCAATGAATATAAGCACTCAAGATAGTAAATTAGTAATCATGTGCCACGCGACTTTCCTCATATTACCAAACCGTAGGTCCATCTGGACCACACCACAAAAAAGAAAAAAAGAAAAAAAAAGTAGTAGTAGTTGTTACACCCTCCATATTGTTAGAAAAATGAGGTGTATGTGTAGACGAAGATTAAATGTTGACACAGACTTAAACACGAAAGTCGAGGCTAGAGTTTGACTCTATCTCCGTAAGACGTTATTGCCCCGTACACAGGTGCAATACGGATCACTGACAACCGTCCCCAAGATACAACGACTTAAAAGTTCACGACTGTTGCACTACAAATCGGAAGCTATCGGCGAATCGCAAAATGGATATCCGGAACTTTCGACTCGACTCTAATGTAGCAACTACAATTCTAAAATGATAAGTATATGCATATTAGTTTTAACTCAAGTTCTCACTTCTTGACTATGAATCAATGGAAATGAATTTTCGAATGAATGAATAAATGAAATGACCAATGCAGGGGATCTATTTATAGACTTTCAAAAGTCTTTAGGTAATAAGTGTGAATTTTCACAATAAGCTTATTTTCCCAAAAGTTGCAACCTTTAGAAATAAGCAACTATTCACAACAAAATGTATGACTTTTAAATTAACACAATAATTCTAAAAGACACAGCCTTTAGATAATCAATTATTCACCAAAAGATACCTATTCAACCCCAATCTTGAATTTACAATCACCCTCGTTCACTCTCAGTTAAAAATCAACTATACATAGGATTGTGAATTTTTTTTTCATGTGAAGCCAACACACGCGCCTACTATGGGCGATTTCACCTTAGAACGGTGCGATTTCCATAATGATGAAATTAACCTTTCTCTTTCCTCTCTTAATTGCATCTAACACGCCGAAACAACAATCATGCTCCTCCGCCGGAATTTTCCACATTCCGAGAAGTTGCTTCTGGACGGATATCAACAGTACTCGAGTACAATCCGCCTTGTAAGTCTAACTACACCAGGATTGGTGGACACTGTGGCCGGACTGGCTATTTTAATTGGGCTTTGGAAGGGAGTTCATACCCTCACTCAAGCCTCCTCCTCGTCATCAAGATCCCGATCTCTGACTGCCCTCCTATTTCTCTTTCTCTTCGCAAAAATGGCAACAGATCTAAATGATCAGATGTCCCACTTCTCCATCTCCGAGAATGAAGATTCGGAGTATGTTGTTCCAAAGAAGAATGTGACGGTGCCCAAGAACCTACTGGCCGGAAGGTTTACCATTAAGAAACCTTTTGGGGCGTCGGAGCTGGGACAGACCCTCAAAAAGATTTGGAAACTAGAAGGAACCCTAAAAGTATCGCAGATTGGAGAGGGACTCTACGTCCTTGATTTTGAGCAGAAAGGCGAAATGAATAAAGTGCACTACAGGCAGCCATGGTCCTTTAAGGACTCCTCCTTTATCCTGAAGAAGCTTAAGGGTAACGAAAGGGTGATGGATCTAAATTTCACGGAGGTCCCACTGTGGATCCAAATACATGGGCTCTCACTCGATACTATGTTAGTGGAGATAGGAGAAGACTTGGGGGGAAAGGTTGGAACTGTTCTTGAAGTCGAAGGGCCATCAGAGGAGGGGACCTGGGGCAGATGTATCAGAGTAAGAACTCAGGTGGACATCACCAAACCTTTGGAGCGTGGTACTGGCATCCGGACAGAAGAGGCTCGACTGACTCTTGCATTCCGGTATGAGAAAATTACTGATTTTTGCTATTTCTGTGGCCGACTAACACACACTGTCAAGGACTGTCCGGAGGAATCCCCTGAAGGGGGTAATGTAGGCAAACGAGAGGTTAACTTTGCCTCTTGGCTGAAGGCAGACAGCCAGAAGGGATTGACGGAGAAGGAGTTCGACGATTTCTGTAGAATGAGAGAGGAGGCTGCTAAGAGGGAGGCACTTCTTCAGAAAGGGAAACAACCACTCAACTCACAGAGCAACAATAGCCAGAAAAAAAGTACACAAACACCTCAATCAAGTCACAAAACGACCGGGAGTTGGAAGGAGACACAACTAGCGAGGCTATATCAGAAAACAATCATCCCCGAAGCTGCTACAACGGAGAAAGACTTTGCACAGGCCTTTGGTAATAATTTGCAGTACACGGCATATATGAACTCATTACCTAACTTAGGAGTCAAGATGCCTCAATTGACAAGAGAAACTGGGGGAGGAAAAATGGCTTTCACACCCATGCCACAATCCCAGTACTATGCTCAGATTTTCGGATCCATGGATATGCAGCTAGACAGGCAGAAGCAGCTCACAACTACCTCTCTTGGATTGAACACGGGCCGAGGAGGAGGTTCCAGCACAAAAAACCAAAAGGCTGCAACTCAACCAAATAAAAAAAGGGTACGCTCAACAAAAGGGACAGAGAAGAAGAAAGAAGAGGGAGGGAGCTCAACTGAGGGGAAGAAAGCAAAAAGTGATGAAGATGGGGAGGAAGAACACAAGAAGGCGGGAGCTGGTCCACCCCAGCCCTGCCAGCATCCATGATCATCATTGTTTGGAATGCAAGGGGTCTCCGGGGACGTCGAGCATTCTAAAAACTGCAGCTCCTTGTTAAGGAGCAAAAACCGGATGTACTTTTTATTACCGAATCTCGTACTAGTGTTGTTGAAGGTAGGAAGTGGTCTTGTAGTCTAAATTTTAATGTGTGTTTAGGAGTGGATGCAGTTGGCAATAGTGGTGGAATTCTGTTTTTTGCAAATGATATGGTTGATGTTACATTGGTGTCATACTCTAAGGGGCACGTTGATTGTTTAATGAAAACTGAATCTTGTAGTTGGTGGTTTACTGGTTTCTATGGACACCCTCTTACTTCTATGCGTAGATTTTCTTGGGATCTGCTTAGAAAAATTCAGAAAACACATGAAGGATGAGTGAAACCTTGGCTAATTGGGGGAGATTTCAATGAGGTCTTGGGTTTACACGAAATTAAAGGGGGAAATTCAGAGCGTCTGAGGCCTTTTACTCAGATGGACAGTTTTATGAGGGTCTTGGGGGATCTGAATATGGAGGAGATAAGGTCAAAAGGTCCTTATTTCACTTGGTGTAATAGGAGAAATGGAGTACAGTGCACCTTTGAACGTTTGGATCGGTTTTGTGCGAATGATGAGTGGCTACATTTGTTCCCAGGGATGGAAGCTACAAATCTGGGCTTTTACTCGTCGGACCATCGTCCGGTCCGCTTGAACACAACCCCAACTAATGCTCTAAACAGCCATAATCGACGGGGAGTGATACATTATGAAAAGGCTTGGACACTGGAGCCCGATTTCTACCCTAAGGTACAGGAAATGTGGGAGAACTCAAACAGAGAGGCTACGCTCACGGACAAAATGGCGGAAATGGTGGGGGGACTAGCAACATGGGCAGATAGTAAGGAAGGAAGGATACCTAGACAAATTGCAAAATGCCGAAAGAAGCTAGACTTACTCCAAAACTGTGAAGAGAAGGGCTGGGACAAGAGAGAAATCATGGATGTGGAAGAGGAACTAGAAAAACTTTCATCCCAACAAGAAATGTGGTGGCAACAAAGGGCAAAAAACAAATGGATGTTGGATGGAGATCGAAATACAAATTTCTTCCACAAACAAGCGACGAGAAGGAGGAAGAATAACTTGATCTCGGGATTGATGAATAGCGAAGGTCAGTGGTGCAGTACGCCGGAGGGAATCATTGAGGTGGTTGAAGATTTCTATGCAAAACTTTTCACGAGTACTGGTCCAAATGAAATGGAGATAAATGAGGTGGTTAACTTATGTGATAGGAGTTTGACTACTGCTCAGGCACGATTATTGGATACTGATTTCAGCATGGGGGAGGTCAAAAAAGCAGTTGATGAACTTGGCCCACTTAAGGCACCGGGACCGGACGGAATGTCAGCAGGCTTCTACCAAGGCTCGTGGGACATAGTCGGCCAAGAGGTTGGACACCGGATTATAGGCATATTAAATGGAGAGGGCAGTGTTAGAAATTGGAACCAGACCCTAGTCACACTAATACCAAAAACTAAGAACCCTTTGGAGATGAAAGATTATCGTCCAATCAGTCTAACTAATGTGTGTTATCGAATTCTTGCCAAAACCATTAGCAACAGATTGAAGAGGGTCTTGGGGGATGTGGTAGATGAATTTCAAAGTGCGTTCACACCAGGGCGACTTATTTCAGACAATGTGGTAGTGAGATTCGAATGCCTACATTGGATCAGAAATAACAAGAGTAAGAGGGGCTATGGAGCCCTAAAGTTGGATATGTCTAAGGCATACGATAGGATTGAGTGGTGTTTTTTGAAGGATATCCTCACGAAAATGGGCTTCAGTAACAAATGGACCAAGATGCTAATGGATTGTGTTGAGACGGTGTCATACTCTTTCAAAATAAATGGTGAAGTGAAGGGGAACATCAGGCCTGCTAGAGGGATTAGACAAGGGGACCCCCTGTCCCCTTTTCTATTTGTATTATGCACCCAAGGTTTATCGAAAATTTTGGGCCAACTATCAGCACAGAAACAACTAACGGGAGTCACTGTAGCGAGAGGGGCACCAGAAATTACACACCTGCTCTTCGCGGACGATAGCTTGCTGTTCTTTAGAGTGGACGCACAAAGTGGGAAGGTAATTAAGGAAGGGCTACAAAGGTACGAAAGGGCATCAGGCCAAGTAATAAATTATGATAAATCCTCTATTACTTTTAGTCCAAATGTCGGACAAGGGGTAAAATTACTGATTAGAGATCAACTGGGGATTAGAATGAATCAGGGCCATGATATCTACTTGGGGCTACCGACCTTTACCATGCGTACGAAGAGGCTCCAATTCGCATATATCAAGGATAAGGTTGCACAAAAGCTGCTTAGTTGGAAGGTTAGAGATTTCTCGGAAGGAGGCAAGGAAGTTTTGATCAAGGCGGTTATTCAAGCTATACCGACTTATGCGATGGCTTGCTTCCGACTACCTACTTCTATATGTAAGGAAATTGAACAGATGTGTGCTACATTCTGGTGGGGGAAAAATGAAGAAGGAAACTCAATGTATTGGAAAAAGTGAAAACACATGTGTTACCCCAAATGTGAGGGGGGGATGGGATTCCGGAAGCTAGAAGCTTTTAACAAAGCTTTGCTTGCAAAACAATTGTGGAGACTTATGTCTCATCCAAATTCTTTGGTTGCTAGAGTGCTTCGGGCCCGATATTTCAAGCATGAAGAAGTGATGGAAGCGGGACTGGGGACGAACCCCTCGTACATATGGAGGTCCCTCATATGGAGTAGAGACATCTTGGAGAGAGGCGTGCATTGGCGGATAGGGGATGGATAGAACGTGGGCATATTTAAGGACATATGGGTTGGTGATCTTCATGATGGACGAATTCATTCACGGATAGCTAGCGCGTCAAAGGTCAGTCGATTTATCTTAGACAATGAATAATGGAATGCGGAGCTTGTAAGGGCAGCCTTCTTGCCTTTTGAAGCGGAGGCAGTCTTAAAAACTATTGTAGGCGGCACGAGGCATGAAGACAAGCCCTTCTGGAAGCCTGAATCAAAAGGTAATTACTCGGTGAAGTCGGGGTATAAAATGGCTATTAAAGATACAGCGGGAGAAACAGAGAGAGGGGGGGGAATCGAGCAATGGAAGAAGTCATGACCGTTGGAAGCAAATATGGAGACTACATGTACCCCCAAAGATCCGGATCTTCATGTGGAAGATATCTAGAGATATTATAGCAACGGAGGGAAACCTAGCACGGCATCACGTACCAATCTCCCCTTATTGTTTCTTGTGTGGACAGCATGATGCAAGCACGATACACGCACTTTTTCTCTGCCATTTCGTCAAAAAAATCTGGAAATCAAGTGGGTTGGGGCATATTATCAAAAAAGGCAAAGTGTTACCCACATCCGATTTTCTGGAGGCGCTGTGGGAGGAGAGTAAAGAGACAAAGATGGAGGAAATTGCTATCTTGATGTAGGGAATTTGGAAAGAGAGGTGTCAATTGAGGGCACGAAGAAAGACAGATGCAGGGGATACACACACATCCTTTACGGACATGAGCTGGGCCCGAATTTTCCTACAAAATTTTCAGCAAGAGTGGGATATGCCTCTTCTTCAGGTACGACGAATCTTTCCTCAACTGCCATGGAAAATGATTGGGTGAAGGTTTACACAGATGCGGCAACAGGAGGGGAGAATCGTATTTTCGATGTACGATATGTCATTGAAGGAGCAAATGAAATTGTACAAGCTGGGGGACGAAGACGCATCAAGAACCCAGGTTCAATCCTAGCTGCCGAGGTAATGTGAATAGTGGTGGGAATCAAAAGATGCAGAGAATTGGGAATAATGAAGGCTAGAGTGTATTCAGATTGCCTAAACGCGGTGCAAGTACTGATGAGTGGAGAGCCGTGTTTGATATCGGACGGTTATGTAGTAGATGAAGCAAGAAGAGTGATGAACGAACTCGTAGTGTGCGAGGTTTGTTGGATCCCAAGGACGAGGAATACCAAAGCTCATCAGCTGGCAAGGGAAGCTATTGACTCTCCTATCCCTCATGATTGGGACGGAGCAGATATACCTATATGGTTGAGTGATCAGTGAGGCCTGTGATTTTAATTGTTATGCTGAAGGTTTCTGCATTGAAACATATGTAATAGGCACTGTACTCTTCAAAAAAAAAAAAAATTATTCACCAAAAGATATGTCTCTCAAATTAATACAATAATTCTAAAAGACACAACCTTTGAAATAATCAATTATTCACCAAAAGACATGACATTTCATGTCAAGTCACAATCCATCACTATTACCATTACAATAATAAATACATTCAACAATATATTTATTCACTCATTAAATGACCAACTTTAATATTAATTTCTCATTCACCCAAAATTTGGTTTTGAGAAATCAACTCAACTCAACCAAATCCATTTACGCAAAACGGATTATAAAATTGTCACTTAATATTTTAGAAAATGTGGTCAAAACCAACATTTTCCAACACATATTTTACTTAGACTGTCTGTTTTTATATTCGTCTTTTACTTCAATTACTCATTTTCTAAAAATAAAGTAATTTTATCATTTTAATTATTACTCTTTTTGTTCAATTTTATTATTTTCACTTTTTTTTTATTGTTCAATTTTATTATGTTCATTTATCTTTTAAAAATAGTTAATTCTAAATAAATGACATTTTTAGTCTCAATATCAATTTAATCACTGACCTTTACGATTATTGTAAAAAATTTCAATTTTTCATCGTGTTGCAATTAGATACACATTTTTTTTTCTCCGGCCAACAATTGACAATGTGGCTTGCTGAGCTTGACACGTTTGATTACACGTATTTTTTTTTTTCACATCAGATTACATAGAAATAAAAAAAAAAATTTATAAAATTAAAACTCCGCTTCTTCTTGTGCGTCATTCTCACTTCTGAAACACAATATCAATTCTTCTTCTGTAACCCTAAAAGTCAAAATCATAAGGATAGAACCTAACATTAAAAATGGCAAAAAAAAAAAAAAGTATTTTCTTTTGTCAAGAATCCTACAAAAAAAATTCTAAAAAATGATATTCAACTCTTAAATGATAAAAGGATATGGCCCGATGGATAACCAATCAAATCGCCCCCTTACAAGAAAATGTCTAGAAAGACCCAAGAAGATGAGGAAGAGAGGTTCTAAGAAAAATCTAGAAATTATACAAAATTGACATAAAATACAAATGACTTGCTCAGTATGTAATGTAGTGGGCGACAACAAAAAAATTGTCTCGTGCAAAGGACCTAAACTTCAAAAGACCAGAGAAATTGCATATATAGTGATTTAAAATGTCATGTTATATGTTTGTCATGTTTGAAGAAAAATGGCAAACCAAGGCATAGGTGTATTGATTTGCGAAGGTTTGAGAAACTGAGAAGACGCGAGAGTTTTATTTTTATTTTTATAAAGTGTAATCTGATGGGGGAAATTAAAAAAACAATGTGTAATATGATGTGGCAATTAGCTCCGGCAAACCACGTCATCAATTTAAATTGATACTGAGACGTATTTATTTAGAATTAATCCTTTTAAAAATAATATTATTCACACTATTTTATCTACATTCTCCAACTATCACTTATTTTTTCAAACTCACAATATTACCATACCTTCAACTTACCTACTTTATATATAAACTAATCAATATTCATTAAAAATCATGTTCGTAGAAATGGAAATAACGAATTTGAACGGAGGGAGTATTAAACACATTATCTACTCTATCAACTTTATCATTTTAACTTTATCTATTTTATCCCTTTAAATATTACTTCATCCTTCTTTCAAAAAATCAATCTTTCTTTTTTTATCAGGCAACAACCATTGGTATAAATAGAACAACTTTTTTTTCTTTTCTGAATGTACTCATTTTATCATTTTTTTTTAACGTCACTTTTTCTTTTAGCAACATCCACGTTAATATCTACTTTTTTTTTCTTTTCTATATCTATCTACATTTTTTTTTTTACAGCATCTATCTATCTACATTTTCTCCTTTCTACTTTTTTTTTTTCATCTCTATTTATTTCAACAACTCATTACACATTCAGTACTATTTTTTTAATATGTGTGTTAAAAGTAAATGAACTTTTAAATGAACAGAATGAGTAATAAATAACTTTTACATTAAAATACGTGCTCGGGGGCAAATACACAGTCAATTAAAACACGAAGATTTTTTTTTTCTTAACCTAGTAAAAATAAAAATAAAAGCTAAATTAATCACATCGCTTAGTTAAATTATATACTCTCTCCTCGTCCAATTTTTATTCCCACTTTCATTTTTAGATTATTCAATTATTTAGTTATTCTTATTTTCTTTAAAAAATATATACACTACTTTATCTATTTATAATCTACTTTAATTAATATGCACCTCATCCATACTACTATTGCATCCCCAATTTTTCTATGTCATTATCTCTCACTTTTCTTACACCTAAATGTTATCTTTCAAGCTTTTATTTTATTCACTTATTTTTCTGCATCATTTTTCTTTTACACAATCATTATCCCACATACTTTTAATAATAAAATGAGTAGGTGTTTTGTGTAACATAGATGTATAACTATTTCGACCGAATATCATGTTTATGGGGTGTTTCTTTTGGGCTTGGTTTTAAAAATCAGATTTTTGAAATCCCGATGAATAGTAATATGGGTGTTTCTTTTGGGTTTTGGAACAGTGAAGGATTTAACTTTATGTCAAATCAAGTTGTAAGATTGAATGAGTTTGTATTATTATATTATTGTTTGGTGAGATTATAATGATTAGTTGATTAAATGTATTATATTATTGTATTATTATATTATTATTATATTATTGTTGAAAAAGAATATAATGATTGGAGTAATATTATATAGATATAACTTTATGTCAAATCAATATGTTTGATAAGAGTGGTTTTGAGTGGATTTTGAAAACCGGTTTTTAAATCCCGAAGTAAAACGGGTTTTGGATCTTGAAATCCAAAACCTGGTTTTTAAAACCAAAAGTAAACATCCCCTTAGTGTTCGATCTTAATTTTCGATCATTCTGATCGAACAAACAAAGTGGTCATACGCTTAGCATCTCGTTTGGTTGAAGTGGCTAAACATTAAACACGACGTTTAGCCGAAAATGAATCAGTTACATAGTACGTAATTGTTACACATAAGTTTTTTTGCAATAAAATAATATATCATCGTCATTAAAAAAATATTGATTCAACTTAAAAATTCATTTAGTTTTAAATGATCCAACACAAACCAAACATTGAATTTGACTTCCCCACCCGAATGTGTTCCACCCACCTTTCAACGAAATCAAACTTTGAATCAATAATTCATACAAATCTTTGAGTATATATGAAATTCATAGTTATTTTATCCGTCATAAGTTTCTCAATTACTTATTTCTTTCAATTTTCTTAAATGACATAATTCACTACCTTTCCACACTTTCTCATTCTTATCTCTATTATCTTTTCTTTCTTTTCTACACATACATATACATGTCTTTTCTTCTACTTTTCTCTCCACCCATATAATCCATTACACATTTTATATTATATGATTTAAAACACAAAACCCAATTTTTAAAATTAAAGTAAACTATCACATGATAGTATAATTTTGTTTGAATACCCCTAAGTAAAAATTGGTCATAATATAGAGTTTGACAACAGAATACCTCTGCAACTAGAGTTAAAAAAAATAGGTGTGATGGAATTACGTGATAACGATTACTGAACTGGACTATACACCTCCCAAACTAAGTCCCGACAAGCTACACCGCAACGGATGATAGAGATTTCACACACACACACTCATACACGTGTGTTTCTATCGTTTTTAATGTCTCAATTATTTAAGTATTTATTTCTGTAGGGTGGGACACTGTATGTATATCATCAATGCGCTTTTTTGCACTCAATTTCAGTCTTTTTCTTCTTCCAAACTGACACTATAACCTGCTTCTTCTGCCTTCACATAATGCTAAACCCTTCTCCTCAAACTCACGCTTTCTCTTTCACTCCTTAAAATCAACTCTAATTGCATTTTGGTGGACTCTTCAACCTTTAAAGGTGGGTTTACCGATTTATGTGTATTCATTACGATTTTCGCCATTTTAATAAAGGGGTCTACTCTAGTTTGCAGCCCTTTTTTTTATTTGTTTGACTTTTGTTCCTTGTCGGAGAAAACAAAGCAAGGTAATAAAGAGTGATGGGATTTCTGGTGTTTTTTTTTTCCTCATTTCCGTCGGTAGATGCGTTTCTTCAATTCTTGAAATCTGGGTTTTTTTTTTTTTTCATTCAAAGTGGTTGCTTCAATTGCCTCTGTTTTGGGGTGCTTATACTTTGTTGTGGAATCTGCATAAAGAATGAATGATTTGTTTACCATCTGCCTACTCTTTCTGCAAAATGCTAAGAATGGGATTTGTTGGAAGTGAATTTAGCTGAATTATTCATCAACTTGTGACATTTTGTGTATGTTTCTTTTGGAATTTTGGTGTTTGGGGGAAGTAATCAACTTGTGACATTTTGAGCTGCTGTTCTGATAAATTAGTCAAAAAATTCTTGATTTTCCAGTGATCTGCCCATCTTTTAAGGAAGTGTAATTGAATTTAGCTGAATTATTATTCATCAACTTGTGACATTTTGAGTTGATGTTCTGATAAATGAGAAATAATCTTGATTTTCCAGTGATCTGCCGATCTTTAAGGAAGATTAAGTGAATTTAGCTGAATTATTCATCAACTCGTGACATTTTGAGTTGTTTTTCTGATAATGAGTGATTTTCCAGTGGTTTGCTGATCTTTAAGGAAGTTTAACAATGTCACAATGGGAGCATTTCGGGGAAATTGCAAATATAGCCCAACTGGCCGGATTGGATGCGGTGAAGCTGATTGCAATGATAGTGAAGGCTGCAAACACGGCGCGAATGCACAAGCAAAATTGCAGGCAATTCGCGCGCCATCTGAAGCTGATTGGGAATTTGTTGGAATCACTCAAGATTTCAGAGCTCAAAAGGTATCCAGAAACTCGAGAGCCATTGGAACAGCTTGAAGATGCATTGAGGAGGTCTTACATTTTGGTTAACAGTTGTCAGGACCGTAGTTATTTCTATCTCCTTGCAATGGGATGGAACATTGTTTACCAGTTTCGAAAGGCTCAAAACGAGATTGATCGATATTTGAAGATCATACCTCTCATTACCCTTGTTGATAATGCTCGTGTTCGGGTATCGTTCTCCTTTTATCCGATTTGATCAATATATTATACTGTATGTGTTATGTATTCTATGTGGATCTAAATGTATATGAAGTTTGATGAACACTCACTGATGATTCTTGAAATTTACTTTTGTGATATTGGTCACTTTCTGCTGCACAGTGTAATTGTGACTGATAATCCACCTGTGGTTGAGATGTCAATTTGAGATCACAATGTTTGTTGGGTTAATTTTAAGGCACCTAATTTGTAGAAATCGTAACGTGATACGAGCATCATGAAATGGCAGAATGGAATTTAGATTAATAAAGAAGTTCGTAAGACTTCTAGTCGATCAAATAAGTAGAGTAACACTATGATTTGTGTTCAAAGCAACTATTCCTTCTCGTTGTGCAGTTAAGCTGTAAAACTTCAGGGCATAATATCCCTAATTTGATTGGATAATGAGACTTAGCCATGGTTTAAGACTTAAGAATAGAATAAATAGGCCACTCCGAGTGATGATAGTTATTTCTTGTTTAATATCATGCACGTTTATAGGTTTATGTGTTCACTGTATTGTACTATTCAGGAACGATTTGAAATAATTGAAAGGGACCAACATGAGTACACACTGGATGACGAGGATAAGAGGGTGCAACAGGTGATTCTTAAGCGTGAGCCATCAAGGCATGATACCATTATTTTGAAGAAATCCCTTTCTTGTTCCTACCCAAACGTGCCCATTAACGAGGCCATACGAAAGGAAAGCCAGAAGCTTCAGTTGGAACTGCAACATTCACAGTCTACTTTGGACGTTAGCCAATGTGAAGTGATTCAGCATCTGCTTGAAGTTACAGAAGCTGTTGCAGCAACTTCTTTGCCGGAAAAAAGTTCACCTGTGAAAGAATCGAAGGTGGAGCAACCTCGTGTAGATGTCAACAGTGAAAAAAAGGAACACTACAATAAAAATTACTCTAAGAACAGTGGAAAACAGCCACCTTCAAGGTTGTTCTTCTGTTAATTGGTTAATTTTGAATTTTTGATGTAGATGAATTGACTTTGAATAATCTTTCTAATTCTTCTTTACAGGAATACATCGTCAGTTTCCTCTACGCACGAGTTGCTATCGTCTAAAGGTTCACAGGATGAATGGCACTCGGATTTACTTGCCTGCTGTTCAGAACCTCTGCTTTGTATGTTCTTGCTCTCTTTCGTCGCAGTTGCTCTCTTTCATCTTTGACTTTTAATGGAGTTGTCTCTGGTGGAAATTAAACTGCAGGTCTGAAAACCTTGTTTTTTCCTTGTGGCGCAATATCCAGAATTGCTTCAGTGGCATCTAATAGACACGTCTGTAAGTTGTGCATATCAATATTTGATAATCTGAAGTAAAAAGGATTAGACTTAATTCTATGTGTACCTTTATAGTTATCTTTTCTTTTCCTCTTATTTTTGTACGTATAATGCTTCTGATTTGCAGCTCCTGGAGAGGCATGTAATGACTTGATGGCTTATTCATTGATATTGTCCTGCTGCTGCTATACTTGTTGCATCAGACGGAAACTTCGGAAAATACTTAACATCAAGGTAATTACCCTGTGTCCTAGCGCGAAGAGCTACTTCCGACTGTGTTCTAATAGCACAACACACTTGTCAAATGAACTAGAAACATGAAATTTGTGCTGGAATTGGAATTATCGTAATCATGAAATTTGTGCATACGTATCTTTGCAGGGGGGCTTATGTGACGATTTTCTCTCGCACCTGATGTGCTGTTGTTGTGCCCTTGTCCAAGAGTGGCGAGAAGTCGAGATCCGGAAAGTTGAAGGTATCATCAATCTCTACTCAATTCTTACTTTCATCAAAGGGAAAAACTTATACACACCACTGACACCAGTTGCATGGGTGCTACTAATACTTTTCAACCTTTTTCGTCGATGATTCGTGAAAAAAAGTATAAAAACAATTGCACTAATTACTCGATCAATAAATCAGCTTCTTATAATTTCAAACTTTGCAGGTTCTGAAAAGACGATAACGAGCGCCCCGACTATACAATACATAGAATACTAAATCGATAGACATATGGCTGCATTGTTTGGATCACGTCTTCGTGTACAGGTCATGAGCTGCCATTTCTGTTTGTGCCTGTTTTTATCCATTCTGTACAGAGCTTCGTTTTGGTTTCAACATAATGTATGTTAACATGTAGTTTTAGATATTCTTTCAGGTCACTCACACACACAATTTCTGAGTTACACTTTATTCTTGGATTTTGATTTGGTTCTATTTTTAATATATTCTACTCATAGCTACTGTTATATGTGTCCTTTTTGCAATAATTTCTTTTCCAAAACTTATATTTTAATTTTCAATAATAAAAAATAAAAATCTCAGTGAGTCGGATCCGGTCATAGCTCCAATATAGTTTATTTGCTGATATAGTATAGTACATTAAGCAGTAACTCATCTTAAGACATGTAGTATTAAGTTATGTAAAGTGACACTGTCTAATTCAATATGCAAATTTGAGATTTATTTTTTTCTAAAATATTGCACAATCTATTACGCTTTTGGATCTTGACGCTTAATGGTTACAATTTTGGACATGAAAACGATATGAAAATTGTCAGTTAACGTTTAAATTTGTTGTATTCATAATGTTATCATGTCAACATGATAGAAACACAAAATTTTTCAGGTTGTCGGTTAGCGTTTAAGTTTGTTATATTCATCATGTTATCGTGTCGACATGATAAGAATACAAAATTTTCGTGTTTGTCCGTGTCAATCAATTAAATTTGAAAAATTGTTACTATTGTATATTTGACTTGATATTTTGTAATTTTATAGAGATTTACCTTTTTATCATATGATACTGTGTCATGTCGTGTAACACTGTAACGTGTATTGTCTTGCTAAATTTTATTGTGTCTTATTGAGTAGTGTCGAATATTATAACATAAATTATACATACATTTTAAACAAATTCTTTCATGCAATTGAGTGTATTGATACACTTGGGCGATGTTTGTTTTGGGATTGGCCAATCCGGATTTGGATTAGCTCAATCTCAATTCAATCCATCTCAATCCAAATACAAATATCAATCCACCTATACATCTATTTTTATACAATCAAATCACTATTTTTTTTTCAATCACTCATTTTCTCTCATACTTTCTTCTCTCTCTTACTTTTCTTTCACACACCAAACACAACTTACACACCATTACTATTCATGGATTGCCCCAATCCACCTCTTTTCAATCTCAATCCCAAACCAAACACCACCTTGAATTTTAATGTTCAACTTATCTAATTTAATCTTTGATCCAACATTGTGTTGTTATCACTCAAGTATCACTCTATTTTTTTTCTCTTATCCTGTTGAGTAGTTACAAAAAAATTGTGTTTGAGTTAGTACAAATTCTTATAGTGTTATGTTCATGGTTAATCTTATTGTGCCGTATTTAGACATGTCAGAACGGGTTAATGGTGCGAATCGGTCTAAAATTCACCTCAACCTATCATTTTGCGGATTTTGACGGGCCGATTCACAGCGGGACGGGGTTGGAAAATAGTCAACCCAACCCATGGCGGATGGCGGGCTAGCCCACGGGCTTTCTGACTAAACATTTATTTTTTTACATGTATTATTATTATATTTTAAACACTATATAAACCATTAATAAAAGGTAAAGTCTAGTATGCACTCGAGTGCATGTTGTGCATCCTAGTCCATGTGCACTTTTCACTTTTTGGTAAATGGTGTTGCACTTTTCAATTATTACTAAAAATATTATTATACAATTTAATAATTGAAAATTACAACACCATTTATCAAAAAGTGTAAGTCAGTAAACTGAAAAGTGGAACATGGACTAGGGTGCACAACATGCACTCGAGTCCATAGCAGACCAACACTTAATAAAAAATAAAAAATAAATTTTACATAAACTTAAAATTCAAGCAATCATTATGTCCACAAAATAGTCCAAATAAATAAAAATACATACTCCGTATAAAAGTTCATCAACATAAACGTAAAGTTATGAAATAACTTTCAAAGTTCATCAACATAAAACATAAGATATTAAAATAGTCATTTAAGTTCAAATACACCTCATTCAACAAAACTATCTTAGTAAGTGCACAATTCTCATCTATATATAAAACACAATAGTTAAATAGTTGAATATAAAAAATAAACATAAATTATGATTTATAATGTAATACTCCCTCCGTCCGCCTATAAGTTTCCCATTTTAGTCCGTCCGCCTATAAGTTTCCCATACCCTTTTTGGTAAGTACTTTTTCTTACACTTCATTTTATATTTTACTTTTTCTCTCTATCTCTCTCCTTCTCTATCTCTCTCCTTCTTCCAATCACATCACTTGTACTATATCTATTATTTAATCACTTTTCTTAATTTATGTGCCAAAAAGTAGCGGAAAACTTATAGGCGGACGGAGGGAGTATAACTTACCACTGGATGCAAAACCATGCAATCAATTACGAGTGGAAATAAAAAATTGAAATTTTAGCATAAAATTTATATACTAGAAAAAATAAATAAAAAAGGCCCGCGGCCCGTACGGTCTAAACCGTATAGGCAGGCTCCTAAATGAATTTTTAAATAATTAATTCAATCCACTATATTAATAGGTGGGGGCGGGTCGACCCAACGGGTCCAACCCTTTTGACAGCTCTGGCCGTATTACTATCGTGTCGACTCGTAAACATGAATGGTCACTCTAGTCACTTTTGGGTTGGAGTTTTTTTTTTGGCTCGTTCGAATTCAAGCTAATTCAAACTTTCCTTTTTCTTTTTTAATATATTATTCAATTAACCATTACAATACCAAATAACCGAGATAAATATGTGTTTAAGTTAAAATTTATTTTAGGGAAAATATCACTTTTGGTCACTGAACTATACCACTTTTCAGTTTTGGTCACCCACATTTAATCACTATCAAAATTGGTCACTCACTTATTTTTTACTATCAAAATTGGTCACTCACTTATTTTTTTTTATCAATTTTGATGCTGCTGTTAGTGAATCCGTCATTTACTAACGGAGAAGAGGTTTTGAGCGTGAACTTTTATTTTCCCTCTTTTAATTCCTTAATCCCAAACTCCCAAACCCATTTTTTTTTTAAATTTTACTGAATCAAGTCCTAATAATTAGTTAAATTGTGTTGGTCATGTACTAGTTATGTACTATGTTTTTATAATTATAGTGTGTAGTTCGATGGTTTATAATTATTGTATTCACTGTGGTTGAAAATTATTTAGACTTGCTTTTGTACTCTGTTTTTCAGACTTTTTTGAATAATATTTCAATTACTGATTTTCATATTGAATTTGTATAATGATGGGGAATATAAAATTATTTTAAAATAGTTAATTATTAGAATTCATTTCCCAATTTATAATTATTAGCTAGGATTGATAATCTATTCTTAACCAAACAGTAGTAATATTAATTGGAGATAAATTCAGTAAAAAAAAATGGGTTTGGGAGTTTAGGGTTAAGGAATTAAAAGAGGGAAAATAAAAGTTCGCGCTCAAAACCTCTTCTCCGTTAGTAAATGATGGATTCACTAACAGCAGCATCAAAACTGATAAAAAAAGAATAAGTGAGTGACCAATTTTGATAGTAAAGAATAAGTGAGTGACCAATTTTGATAGTGATTAAATGTGGGTGACTAAAACTGAAAAGTGGTATAGTTCAGTGATCAAAAGTGATATTTTCCCTTTATTTTATTTTGAAAACATCAAATTATAATTTATGTTGTAATGATACTGAATTCCAGTAGAATTATATGATCCATCAATTTTATAAATATTTAATAGATTAGTAACAAATTAATATTCACTACAAATTTAAATATATTAATAGAATTCGTATAGAGTTCAAACAAATTTGTAATTATAAATTAAATTAAGAACCGTTCAAAACAAATTTAGGCAATGACATCTATGTTATTATCACAATCTATTTTTGTTTTTTATCAAATAATAATCTAAGACCAACAATTAATACTCAATATATAATACTACTATCACAATATATTATATTATATCCCACGTTATTATTAAATTATACTATTTCATTTTCATCTATTATGATTTCAATTTAACTTTCTGAATACTGCACTTTTTATTTACAAACCACTTCTGAGAAAGGTTTAATTTTGTACTTTTTTATTTATGTATTTTGAATACTTTATTGATGTAGTTAAAATGTTATCTTTTATTTGTTTCTAGCATACAAAAATCTGTGTAATGAAAATTCATATCAATCCAGACCGAATTTTTGGTATAGATCGGTAATGAATATTTCATTTTTCAATAAAAATATTAGAATTTTAATATCTCAAGTTTAGTATTGTAACGATTATATTCAAATACTGGTCAAAATATCAAATGATTAATTCTAGTCAATATTTTCCTTTTTATCAAATCTAGCATACACCTTTTCTTTTTTCTGATATTTATATTTTCAAATCGTATTTAAAAATAATGGAGTATCGATTTTATCTTATACTTTTCATTTTTAACAAATTTTAATTTTAATTCATGGAGTATTATTTTTAAATACTCATAAAAATAATCAAATTAGTTTTTTTTTTGATGTAAAATAATCAAATTAGTTTTTTTTTTGATGTAAAATAATCAAATTAGTTTTTTTTTTGATGTAAAATAATCAAATTAGTTAAAAAAACATTATTCTCACTAACTTTAAAAAAAAAAAAAAAAACAATTTTATCATCCTTAATCACGTCATTTTTTATTAACTTATTTTCTTCACTGTATTCTGTATCCTTCTGAGTTGTCGAAGTGCTGCGATACAGAGGGAGAGAGATGATCGCTGACGGAGTTGAAGACGAAGACAAATGGCTCGCCGCCGGGATCACCGGCCTTCAACAGAACGCATTCTACATGCATCGCGCTCTAGTACTCGCATTTTCTTTCAATTTCTTTTCGTTCTTCTTTTATGCAATTTCTGCGATTCAGTTAAACCCTAGTTTTTTTCTTTTTAAAATTTGCAATTGGTTCGTAATTGTAGGATTCGAACAATTTGAAGGACGCTCTCAAGTACTCCGCTCAAATGCTTTCGGAGCTCCGCACTTCAAGGCTCTCTCCTCACAAATACTATGAACTTTGTTAGTAACTAAACTGTGATTGATCCTATTTCAACTTAATTTTGCTAGTTTTGCCTTAATCATATATTGAATTTGAGTTTGGTGTGTAGATATGAGGGCATTTGATGAGCTGAGGAGATTGGAGACCTTCTTCAAGGAGGAGACCAATCGTGGTTGTTCAATCGTTGAGCTCTATGAGCTTGTGCAGCATGCTGGAAACATCTTGCCAAGATTGTAAGGATATATATATATGTATTTTTTTATTGCATTTGCTAAACGTTTCTCTTACTGTTCTGTTGCTGATTTTTGCTGTTATGATTGCCTTTTGATTTATTATAAGCGCTTGATGTTGACATAATGAACAAAATATTAGATTGTTTATTGGTCTCTCATGTTATTGATAGTGCTTTCTTTGTTTTCTTCATTTCCATTTTTTTTCTTTAAGGTCCTGATGAAGAGCAATTGCTTGTATAAGATCATAGATCTTGTTATATGATATCTATGTGCATCCATTGAGATTTAAAAAACCACGTACATTGTTGTTTAATTTTGAAAAGTTGTTCTAAAGATGGCATAGCTTGTGCATGAATCCAACATCATGGTTTGGAAGGTTATCCTTGCTGTCTCCAAGTTAAATGGAGCTTTTGCTCCATGTCTTGCCTTTTCATAGATAGTATGTCTACATGGTGGAGTTGGGCAAATTTCTTAGTCTTATCTTCTTTTGTTAGATATTTACTATGTACTGTGGGTTCGGTCTACATAAAATCAAAAGATGCTCCAGCAAAGGATGTTCTTAAAGATCTGGTAGAAATGTGTCACGGCATCCAGCATCCTCTGCGTGGGCTCTTTCTAAGGAGTTACCTATCTCAAGTCAGTAAAGATAAATTGCCAGACATTGGATCTGAATACGAGGGGTAAGGATATAATATTGTTATTATTATGTGCTTTAGTGTGAATTTAGCTTCAAGGTCATTCCATTTAAAGCCCATATTCATTTCTGAGGAGCTACATAACGCTCCCGACAATTTTTTAAAGCCATCTGCATGGTTTATTTGACTATTTGACCTTGTGCTTACTATGTTTTGGTGCAATATCAACTTCTATCCCATGCATGGTGCGCTTCCTTTAAAAAAATGTAGTTGAAATAAGTTCCTCAGAAATGAGTAAAATCTTGCAGTAGCAGAAATTTCATTATCAAATATATCTCTCTGCTAGAAATTATGATTATTAGCATAAAATTCCTTCTCTAGTTATGTTGCAAGTATTGTTATTCCAGTTTAGCTTATTTTCTTGGTTTGTTAGTCTGGGCGTCAAAGGAAAGAGCGACTGATACCTAGCATACTATTTTCTTGGTTTATTAGCATATATTTTTGAAAAAGTATTTTCTTTTTCATGCAATCCTGAAACTTTAAGCTTAATATCTGTCGCCGAAGGGGCCTTTGGTTCTGTTCATATAATAATTTGTATGTTTGTGCATGTTATTACCGATTGAATCATATTTCTTGAAACTCTTGATGGACTTCATTTGCTAAATTGTTCCTTGATTCTGACAGGGATGCTGATACCGTCATGGATGCTGTTGAGTTTGTGCTCCAAAATTTCACTGAAATGAACAAACTTTGGGTTAGAATGCAACATCAGGTGAAATGAGAAACAAAAAGATCTAGAAGCTATTCTTATTAGCTGATGCTTTTAGTTTTCCCCTCATGATATAAAGATAAAATGATAAATCATGATAGCAGATTTATCAAATGCAGACATTTTTCATGTTCTATTTTGGAATAAATCATGATTATGTCTTCTAATTCGGCTTTACTTATATGCAGGGACCAACTCGAGAAAAGGAGAAGAGGGAAAAAGAAAGGAGTGAGCTACGTGATCTTGTAAACATCATCAACCAATTTAATAGTAGTTCTCGATATCAGTGGTTGAGCGTACTTACCAAGTTTTGTTCTTGTTCTTATTTTGGCTAGGTTGGTAAGAACCTTCATGTCCTCAGCCAGATTGAGGGTGTTGACCTCGAAATGTACAAAGAGATTGTGCTTCCCAGAGTGTTGGAGCAAGTAATGGTTGATTTAGGGGCTGGATATTCATTACTATGTTTATACTTGTAATTTGATGTTATGCATCTCTGGCTTCAGGTCGTCAACTGCAAGGATGACCTTGCCCAGTATTACTTGATGGATTGCATAATTCAAGTCTTCCCTGATGAATACCACTTGCAGACTCTTGAAACCTTATTGAATGCCTGCCCTCAACTTCAGGTATTTACATTTTTATGCTCTATTAGATAGATGGACTGGTCCTTGAAAGTTGTATGTTTACTCTCTATATCAAGTGGTGTTGTGGTTGTCTTTTGTGTAATTTGAAACTTCTGTCACTTTTCTTCATGCTTTTCCACAGCCTTCTGTTGATGTCCAAACAGTGCTTGCGGGTCTAATGGAAAGGCTATCAAATTACGCTGCTTCTGGTGCAGAAGTAAGTAATGTGTAACTTCATAAAAGTTGGTATGAAATATGTACCTCATGAATTTCATACTGCAGGTCCTACCTGAGTTCTTTCAAGTAGAAGCTTTTGCAAAACTGAACAATGCCATCGCGAAGGTAAACCCATCAAGTTTCTTTCTGAAATTCAAAGATGCTAAGAACTTGTACTTGATTTGGGGTGGAATAATCCAATAATTATTGCTTTGTTATTGTTGTTCTGTTTCAAGTTGAATGAGCAGAAATATTGATAGCTTCAGATGGAAAATTTAAATACAGGATCAATTATATCTTACTAATATTAATGTGGTAGCAATGACTGATTCCTCTGTTGAAGCATAGATCTCCTCAATATTATTTATGCTTCTTGTTTTATTGAAGGTCACATAAGTTGTTTCGAGTTGTCTTAGATGCATTTTGGAGTTACATCTCTATTATTTTTTGACTTATGAGACCAGGATGCTGAGGCTAACCTAGTAACCTTATCGCAGAAAGCATGATTATCACAGTTGATGCAAATATTAAGTTTCCTTGGGCTTTGTATAAAATATTTAGCTTGCTTGCTGTTTTTGCCTTCATTTAATTATATGAGCTCATGATTTGTGAAGCCAGTGAACTTGACTATCTTATCTGCAGTCTGATGATCATTGAAGGTTTTATTCTCTATGTGGTTCTTTACTTAAGACATTATCACAACCTATTATTACATGCATTTTATTAATAGTTGTTCTGTGGGGCTGCAAATTGATTTACATCCAGCTGAAATGTGTTTATTTTTCCCCTCCCCCTTCCCAAATAACAATGTTTGCTCTGAGTTCAGGTGATAGAAGCGCAAGATAATATGCCTATTGCTGGACTAGTAACTTTGTATGCATCTCTCTTGACATTTACTCTACAAGTACATCCTGATCGGCTTGATTATGTTGACCAAATACTGGTGAGTTTCTTTTTTAATGCATCGAATCTCTTGGATGTCATAATTGTTTTTCACTTTCCGCTCCCCCTCCATTATGGATAACTTGATTGTGACACATGAGTGGATTACTAGAGTTTGTGGATTGTAACTATATCATTATTATGAAAAAAATGTATTGCATCTTTCCAGAAAAAGGTAAAAAAAAAAAAAAAGGTATCGTCAACTAGTAGCCCACTAGCCAGTGTCTTGTTATTGGAGAGATTGTCATGAGAATACTTTCTTGTCTATTATCTATTGAACAACTTCCCTATAAAAGTTAATCTTGCTTTTCCATTCCTTTTTGGTTTAATTTATAATTCTGTATGAGTATATGACATACCAGACGCTTGCTGTATAAACTTGGCGTGGTCTTCTATTTTTTCTTTTTCCTTTTCTCTACATATATACCAGATTGTCATGAGAATACTTTCTTGTCTATTATCTATTGAACAACTTCTCTATAAAAGTTAATCTTGCTTTTCCATTCCTTTTTGGTTTAATTTATAATTCTGTATGAGTCTATGACATACCAGCCGCTTGCTGTATAAACTTTGCGTGGGCTTCTTTTTTTTTCTTTTTCCTTTTCTCTACATATATACCAATTTCTCCAATCCGATCCTTCTATTTTCTGCAGGGAGCATGCGTAATAAAACTATCAGGAAGAGAAAAGCTTGACGATAGCAAAGCAACAAAACAAGTTGTTGCTCTTTTAAGTGCTCCACTCGAGAAATATAAGGATATAGACACTGCACTGAAGCTGTCAAATTATCCTCGTGTCATGGAGTATCTTAATGATGGAACACATAAGGAGATGGCTAATGTTATTGTACAAAATATAATGAAAAACAAGACTTCCATCTCAAATGCTGAGAAGGTGTGTATTTCACAATTTTTCAATAGTTGGTTGAAGGTATGCTGCTTTCTTTGACATGGATTTATTGTTCTTGTAGGTGGATGCATTGTTTGAATTGATAAAGGGGCTCATTAGAGATCTAGATGGAGGTGTTCATGATGAGGTGGTTCTTCCATGTTCTCTATATGTTGCTGTAACTGACATCTTCTTTTTTTAATGTAACTGACATCTTTATTTTGGAATTTGTTTTCCTTCTAAATAGGTTTAAATATCAATTATGGTTATTGCCGGTTACCTTCATTATTTGCTCTGAGGTGCTTTGTTTCCTTTATTCTTCAGCTTGATGAGGACTTCATAGAGGAGCAGAATTATGTATCTCGTCTTATACAAATGCTGCATAGTGATGATCCAGAAGAGATGTTGAAGGTAGTCATTTTCTTGTTCTTTAAATCATTAAAGGTGCTCCAAATATTATTTTTGGCTACCCTTTCAGTTATGTGACATTTTTTTCTCTTTTTATTGACTTCTCCATTCCTTTACTAGGCAAAGGTTATGCACAATTTTCTCATATTACTGCACCATAACTCTAATATTTATTGTGTTATCTAGTATCTGTTTCTACCTACGCTACTATCTCTAGAGTCTAGCAGTTACAGGATTGGGATGGTCTGTTAGGTCAAAGCTGGAGATTAAAAAATGTAGCCTTAAAATTGCTGGACGTGTTTACGAAGCGATATGCAGATGAATCAATAGTGTCAGCTCATCACCTACTATTTCTCTCATTTCTTTCTTACCCTGATATGCCTGAACAAATTCCAAATTTGTAATCTCTTTTAGATTTGTGATTTATAGTATGTACACCTGAGAAATAGATATACTCCCCATCAAGCTTGGACATAACCCAGACTCTTATCGCTGGCATAAATAAGATATTAGATCTGCCACTCTCCAGAGGCACAGGAGTATACTACAATTGTAATATATAAGAAATCATATGTTGTTATAGGAAACACATTCAAAAATAACTTCAAAGCAGTCAACGTTCATGTTAATTGAAGACAATCTTCACTATCGGATGTTCCACCTATTTGTGCCCCATTAGGATTGGGCATGACAGGAACTTGTAAGACCAGCAAGCATCCTTTGACACCAGTCAACTTCAAGCATATGGGTTTTTAAGCCTAAGACAGCATGTACATAGCAATATCACACTGCGCCTATTTTCTTATAAAATTGTCGTAAGACTAGATAGGACATCATGTTATTGAGCCCCTAATATTTTCGTATGATATTTGAGTTAAAATAAATTTAAAATTCTTTGCTATCAAATCAACTTGATTTAATTCCTCCATATAATGGAATAATGTTGTCAGAAAATTACTTGTCTGAGATATGTCAGTGTTGTGTTTTCACCTGATTTGCTGTGTTATTTCTTCACGCTGTTACAATTCTTTTTATTTATTCTATGCCTTTATGTCTCCACCAGGCAGGAAGTGATCCTTCTGCTGTTTATATTTTTAATTTTATTAATGTGGCCTGTATTTTTGTGGCAATCGTGTCTTTCTATCCATTCTGTTTTATGCTTCCATTTCATGACAATCATGCGTATGCTTTCAGATCATTCAAACTGTGAGGAAGCATATTTTGACTGGTGGACGAAAGAGGCTTCCTTATACTGTCCCTCCACTCATATTTAGTTCTCTAAAGGTATATCAACTTTTTAGCTAGTCTAACATTTTCGGCTTTATTCTTAATTTAAGGTTTTTCAGTTGGTTAATCTACATTATATCGACTCAACTAGCTAGATGTTGTCTGTTATTGTTTCATGTGAAGCACATTTATTCCCAACAAACACACATTCCCAAATTGTATTTTTTTTATGGAGCACCATTGTGACTATGAACTATGAAGGCAATAATTCTATTCTAAGGCATCAGAGGAGCAAACTCTAAAGTTCCATTGCATAGGACAATACTTATTTATGTAATTCTAGAGACATGTCTTGTGGATCCATGGGAAATATACTTAATACTTGGTCAGTTGATGTGGCCCCCTTTAGAGTGTTCATAGGTGGGAAGGGGGATGAGTGAGGATCTGTTCCACACAGAAAGTAGTGCATATTCTGGCAAACCTAAAGAATAATTTGTTTATTGAAACAAGATAGGCTACAAACCCTGCGAGCCTGTTATCATGCTTTTATACTCCTTTTTCCTCCCAAACATGGATAAGTTGTCTGACGAGAATTAACTTGATACACGTCATGAATATAAATTTCCCTATTTGAAGCATTAAGGTTGAGTTTTGTTTCATTTCTAGACTGAGCGTGTTAATCATTTGGAAAAGTAAATGCAGGGTAAGTGAAATTTTAAATATAAAATGAAATACTGTATATGTTTAATAACCTATCACTTTTCTTGTCCATTCACATAATGAGATGTCATAGGATTTCATGGTGTTTCTTTTATTGTGGATGTTAGTATAAACTCTCTAGGAGTTTTTGTAGATGGAGATGTAGCATGAGAAAGAGGCACCGTGTTCTGTTTCCTACCATATGATTGAGTGGGCACAATGTTATGTGGTGTTGACTCTAAAAAGTGTAGTAAAAAGCTCCACATCAATGCGCTCGAGACAAAGATATGATTTTTAGGATTCCCTAAACTATCTAATGCCTGCCTTTTGTGCAGCTGGTACGACGGCTCGAGGGTCAGGATGAAAGTGTATCTAGTGATGAAGCATCAACGACGCCAAAGAAGATCTTTCAGTTAGTGGCAGAGGTATTGATGATTTTACCTTGCAGCATTCGTTGATTCTCTGTTGGTTTTTTGCCTGATATTTGGCCATCAATCAAGCTTTTTGGCAGTTGTGAATAATCTTTTCACATCGTTTTAATATTCACAATCTGATCCCTTTCTTCAGCTTTAATTTCCAATATGACATTTCCATCATTGTTGCCATAATATTAATGTGGCTCCAGGGTTGTATCTGCCCTGTCAAGTATTCCAGTGCCTGCCATAATGTTAATTTCCTCTCTTTTTTGGTAGACAATCGAAGCCTTGTCAAGTATTCCAGTACCTGAACTGGCTCTAGCGCTGTATCTGCAATGTGCTGAGGTACTTATTTCTTAATTTGGATTAGGTGGAGTAATTTAGTTTGTCTAACCTCTGGCTTATTTGTGATTCCAGGCTGCAAACGACTGTGACCTTGAACCTGTAGCATATGAATTTTTCACTCAAGCTTATATTTTATATGAAGAAGAAATCACGGTAACCTTACTTTCCTGTTTTTTTATACTATGTAAATTTGTTAGTCAGCCTCATTGCAAATTAAAGTTACTAAACGTACTTATAGTCCCGCCTTTGCCTGAATTATTTCTGTAGGATTCAAAAGCTCAGGTGACTTCCATACACCTAATAATAGGGACACTTCAGAGGATGCATGTCTTCGGTGTTGAAAATAGGGATGCACTCACGCACAAGGCGACAGGGGTAAATTTTTGTAAGCTTATATAGTCATATCATAGCAATCATATGCTAATCCCGAAAAAACATGGGATAAGACTGTGCTGAGTTCTATTTCAGCTTTATGCCTTTATGTAGTAGCATTTTTTTAATCGTACTGTGACAATGAACTTTTTCTTGTAATGTCTTTAGTATTCTGCAAAGCTGTTGAAGAAGCCTGACCAGTGTAGAGCTGTTTATGCTTGCTCGCATCTGTTTTGGGTTGATGAACACGATAGTATCAGAGATGGGGAAAGGTATGGTAGAACAAATTTGGAATTTTTAGCTTACCCATTAAATTTTGGGTTATTTGCACAAAATCCCCTTGCGTTTTGGAAATGTTGTGCAAAATCCCTTTGTGGTTTGGAAATTGCACGAATTAAATTAAGTGAATTTCCCCTTTTTATCAAAAATGAATTTTAACGGTTTTCTCTATTTTCACTATTTCCTGTTTCCTTTCTTTTTTTTTTTCCCCAAATATTGAAGTTTTGAAACTATACTATGAAGGGCATAACGTGAAAAAAGAAAAATGGTAAAATTGTTAAGTAGTTTCTGAAAAAAGCGGGAATTCGCTTAATTTAATAAACCACAAGGGGGTTTCGTGCAGTTTCCAAACACACAACATTTTCAAACCATGAGGGGGTTTTGTGCCCATTAAATTTCCGAATGGTCTTATTTCGTCTTAACAAATTCAATTGGTTATTTTTTGTGATTTCTGAATGTTTAATAATTTAGGGTGCTGCTTTGCTTAAAGCGTGCATTGAGAATTGCAAATGCTGTTCAACAAATGGCGAATGCAACTAAAGGCAGTGGTGCATCAGTTTTACTCTTCATAGATATACTAAACAAGTAACGAAGCAGCAACTCTTTATGCTTACTTTGTCCTCATAAATATAGTGTTTTCATGTTGCAATATATTATTGATAGGTATCTCTACTTCTACGAGAAAGGGGTCCCCCAGATCACTGTAGAGTCGATCCAGGACCTGATTGAGTTGATCAGAAACGAGATACAAGGTAACAATACACCGTCAGATCCAGCAGCAAATGCTTTTCTCGCAAGTACATTACGTTATATAGAGTTCCAGAAGGACAAGGGTGGTGCTGTGGGGGAGAAATACAAGCTCCTTACGGTGTGATTTCCTCTCGATTCTTCATTTTAACACCGTGCTTTTGTTCGTGCCCAAATGAGGTCAATACCTCACTTGATAATTGTAGTGAAGTTGTTGAATATTAAAACATGGTTTATTCTCAATAAGCGACTTGTATACATACACAATTTGTCTGTAATTAATTTCCTCACTAACCCACCCACCCTACTTTTTATACTTCCACTCCAAACACTCCTCATCGCGATTTCGTACGCATCGCTGTAATTTTTTCTTTGTGGGATTTCGAGTAAGGTCTCAAACACTAGTCAGGTTTTTTTTTGAAATTTTAATGATGCTTTAATTCATTTGATTTAAGAACACAGGTTGAACATGCGGTTTGTATTATAATTGAATTGTACCAAAGCTGTCAACAACCTAAAATGCAACAACTTATATTTTAGATTTTTTTTTAATGTGAATTTGGGGCAAATTGTCTAATTCTATCCAACAAAATTTATTTGGATCGTTTATTAAAAATAAAATGCAAAAATTAATGTGTAACAACTACTTACTATGCCACTTATGTATAATTATTTTTGATCAAATGTCATGTTTAGTGTTCAGTCATTGCTTTGTTCATTCGGTCAAAGTAATCGAACATTACAATAAACATGACATTTGATCAAAAATGATTGTACACCAGTTGAAGAAAAATGTGTAATGAGTAAAATTTTGAAGGGTATTTTAATAAACTTTTATGAATAAACTAAAGTAGATTAAGTGTATGTATGATGGGTTCTAGAAGTAATGACATAGGAGTGAATATGTGTATATTTTGAAAATGAATGTTATAAAAATATTTTATTTTTTGAAGTGTGCAAATTAATACAGAACGTTATAATATAACAAATGTTGTACAAATTTTTATAAATGGAGGAAGTAGTTATGTAACTATTTCACAAAAGAACTACACAAAATAAACAATTAGCATTTTTTTAGCAGTGCTAGTTCTTCTCCATTTTCTCTCAACCACGAATATTCTTCATTTCATTCTTCTCTCATTTTTTTTCCACTTAGATAATATTGTTCTATCACATTTGTTTTAAATCATACTACTTTTTCAAATGCTAAATTATACATCCTTCCATTTAAAATAAGTGTAGTTCTATATCAATGCTATGTATATTAAATTTTTTTGAATAAAAAGTAATAATATTCAAATACTAGTACTTTTAAACATTTTTAATAAAATATTAATATTTAAAAAATAATTTAATATAATATATATGTTTGAAAGATATTTAATAAAATAAATAAGAGACGACGCTACTTTCTTCAAGGTGGGGTCTAACTTGTGCAGTAGGTAGGAGAGAGAAGAGAATGAGCGTCGTTGATAATGACGTCCTTTCCTCCATATATATTTAATTTAATTATTTTTATTCCAATAAAATCTATTCATCTCCAATTTAATTTATTTATATCAAATATTATTAGTCTTAATCTTAGTATTCTATATTTTTAAAATATTAAAAAAAATCTATCGGCGTCCCTTCCCTTTTGCATTCTGCACAAATCGGCTCTTATTTGTTTTATTAAACAACTTTCAAACATATATATTATATTAAATTATTTTATTAAAATACAAACTGCAAGAGAAACACGGAAAAAATGAATCAAGTGGAATATTATGAGACGTTCATTAAAAGACATGTTATGCAACATCTTCCAATTTTACTACATTTTCCAATGTTATGCAACATCTTCATATTATATATTTCAATCACCTATAATTATGTCATTTACGGCAACTAATAACATGTGTTTCTAACATAAAATCGAGGAATACCATGTGTTTATAAACATAAAATTCAATTTAAACACTATATCAAATATAAATTTCAAAACTTTACATGATGATTTAACTTTATATTATGTCCTTCTAGCTAGAGGATTCAAACAACAAATATTGTTAGGAATGTGCATTCAATAGCCACTTCCTTTGCTAAATTCGGTTTCAAAATTTATTTTAAGCATTTTGTCAAACACTTGTTGAGCAGTTATGTTTCTATTTGATTTGAGGCAATTTAAAAAACAATTAATACTCAACAACTCAACCACAATTTTAACAATTTCACAATGTTAATTTAAATACTCATAACAAATGACGGAAGTAAGAAAAAATATGAAGATATACATAAGCAACTTTCAGTGGTGGTAATTCACCTACTCCACGATAATATTAAACTTACAAATTAAGAAAACTAGGGGGAGAGGAGAGGCGGCGGCAGTAGGGAAGCGGCGCGTCGGCGGCGGAAGGGCAACAACTCGTCGGCGGCGGAAAGGCAGCGACTTGGGGCGAAAGTGGAGTGCGTGTTCGTAGGGGGAAGAAAACCTATGTATTGTGTTTTAGGTTTAGATTCATTTAACTTCTTTTGATTTAATTTAATTTTTTTTTTGTTGTTAATTTTAATAATAATATAAGGGTAAATAGGTAGTTTTACCATTATATATTTTAATTAAATGAATTTTAATATAATAAATATTTTTATTAAGTTAAGGATAAAAATGTAAATTTTAAATTATATATTTTAATTAATTAAATTAATTATACATACGACACACGCTGAATTTTTTCAACACAAAGTACAAAAGATAACAGGTCATCAGATTTAAACATTTAGATTTGATTTTTAATGGTTCAAATTAAATTGACTACGGTAGTCATACGAAACCATATGACACTTTGACTACATGTAGTCCCTTGAAATATGGAATACTTATAGATAAGCAAGTAATTCTGCTGACTCGAATACAGTTTAATAATCCGGTGACTTGCATGTTTTTAGTTTACCTATTTTTAGGCGATTTTCAAAGTGTAAATTTGCCCAGAAAACTTGCTCTCCATTTTACATATACTCCATTATAATAAAATCACTTTAAAATCCCAAAAAATTAAGTACACTAATTTCTATATAATAAAAAAATTGAAATATCACTTGGTTAAAATCTAAAAAGAAAACAATTTAAACGTTTTAACCCCAAATTAATTAAATTCGGATTTTGAATAGTTTATAGTATGACATAATGTTGAAGTCACTTAATTCAATAAGCAATATTTTAGTTTGTGCTTAATTGATATGTAATTAGTATGCATGAACCAGCTCCATTCTAAATAATATTAGTTGAATATCACCAACTGTATGTGAATATTTAAATAACAGTTTTTTTAATAAAAATAATTATTCTAAAATTAGAGGCATAAGTTATTAAAAATATACTATATTTCTTTAAATGCACGTGCGAAACATACATATATAAGACATAATAATAGTAGTAAATTTTATTGCAACATTAGAAATGCATGCATACAGAAAAAATCCGAAGAGACGGAAAGAAATTGGATACAGGAAAGCAAAATGAAGATGCAAGAAATTCTTCTTCATCTTTTAAGTTTTAAGACATGGCATACTTTTGGGTCCAGTTGCGGGCCATGGATTCATACTTGGATTTATCAGTTTTATAGATATGGGCTATTTCTGGAACAAGTGGATCATCTGGGTTTGGATCTGTTAGCAACGAACATATTGATAGCAGTACCTGCACCAATTCAATCATTTTTGCTTCATAATGAATATATGATGATAGTAGTATTACTTATTTAGTAAAATTCACAAATCAAAAGTCCATATTTCAGACGATCACAAGCAGTTCAACTATAAGACCAAAATATACTATAAGAACAAATTCACGGGTCGCAAGTCAACAAAAAATATTAGTCCCTTGATCCAATTTCATTATTATGCATGATTGCATGAAATATTGGATATAATTAGTGTTTGTAGGAAAAGAAAAAGAAAAGAAAAGTACCTTAGAAATGGTGAGAGCTGGACTCCACTGGTCTTTGAGGATATCCAAACAAATATTGCCATTGTTGTTTATATTTGGATGAAATACTTTTGTCCGGAAGGCCACCTGCATCATTTCATTTCATTTTATTTTAATTATATATGTTATGTACCAAAATAGTAGTACTCCAGCAGTAAATTAGAGTTTGAAGGGTCTTAGAGTAGTAAGTATATATAATACAGAGTACCTTGGGAGGTTTAAAAGGATAATCAGGGGGGAAATGAATGGTAACTTGGAAAACGCCACCAGCGTATGGGCTCTCATTTGGCCCTATTATCGTTGCTTGCCAATGAAACATGTCTTGCCCAACTGGCCCTGCAATTCATTCAACATTACACTACTACTATTCTTTTTTAACAAATACTATTGATGATTCTTTATTTGTTTATGTGTACTCCATACGGACCATACCTGCACTGCATGAAGTAGGAGGATCTCTTTGCAGCTCTCTAAGCTCCTTCAGAATTCTTCTCGAAGCCATTTCACACCACTCTACAACTTATTTCTCTTGTCTTGGATGGATGCAATCTTTCTTCTTTATATATGTCACAAAATGGCACAAATTCCATTCACAACCTTGCTTAGCTAGGTCCACTACTTTTATTTCCAACAGCATCAATCCCATCTTTCCACAACCTCATTAATAATAATGCTTTTAGCATATTATTAACGCTTAATGGACTTAATTTGATTCAATCAAACGTTTATTCTATTTAATTTGGACAAACATGTTCCCACTAAACTTTGATTTGTTCCCCCTTCATTTTAACATTTCAAATTGAAGAAGAGTTGGAATTTAAAGTTAAATTCCTTGCAAGACTCTATATATTCTTTAAGTCTTTAACTTCATGCCTTTCTTTTGAAATTGTCAGGTGTTTCCGTAAAATTATCTTCTATGCAAATTGGGGCGTGATACTTTTACTTTAAAAATGATACTTTCAAACTAATTGCATAGCAAAACTCGTTTATAAATAGGAAGGGTTGAGAAAGATTCAAACATCACAAACAAATATGACCTGTAGGGTTGGCCGCCCGCAATATTCCGTCAAAAAGGCAACTAGCTGCATGTCCCTTTCTTTCCATATTATAATTCAAGAATCTTGTGTAATAAAAGAACAAAAAAAGAAGAATTTGAAAATGAACGACGCATATATAGACAAAGTGTCCAAGTTAAGTTCATCCACTTATAGTGGATTCATGAATAATTAGCTCTCAAGTGGGAGTGATATTTTCTCCTTTTGTCTATGCTACCCTGCAGGGCAGTGCACCATGTGCTTTAATGCATTGTACTGTACAACAAATAAGACACATGGTACAACACATTAAAGCTCCATAGATGGACAAAATCAATGGCTTTGTGCACACATCTATTCAACATGTTTATAATTAAGTAATACGAGGAGAGAGAGAGAGAGAGCAATGTTCAAAATGGTAAAGTAGGTGAGCGTTGGGAGGACGCCACAAAATTGCATCAAATATGAGTTGGCACAAGATATATATTAGGGAATCTAGCTGTAAATGAATCAAATTGAATGAATACTTACAAAGATATGAGTATTATATAGTCAAAGCCAAAGATAACGTACGAACCCTTAACATTAGCCAAAATCATAAAAAATCTTTGTCTGATTAATAAACGGAAAACAACAAATCGAAACAGGGAGGGCACAAGGAAGTGGCCTCATGTGTAGTGACTAAAAACTTGGATTATCATAAGGACAATACCAAAGAATTAAGCCGCCGATTGTGATTGCTAGTGCTTTGATCAAGGCATGCAAGGGCATAATCCTATTTCTTTTGAGGCAAAAGAAGCAGAAAAGGGCGTAAATGTGGAGGAGCAGAATAATGAGTGGTGGGCGTATCTCGTTACACCTAATGCTGATCACAATATAGAACAAGCCTTTTGACCCTTTCCCTTCTTTTTCTTTTGCTTAGGCGGTTGGAGCACCACTTTAATGGCAGCATCGAAAACTGATTTAACATTCTGTGGTACAAACATATCAAGAATCTCAGTGCAAAGCCTGAGATAGAGAGAGGGAGATATATATATATATATAGAGAGAGAGAGAGAGATCCATAAAAACCTCTTGTGTTTTTGAACTACATTCAACGTATTCAGGCGACGCAATCAACTTCCTCAGCTCTTCCCCCTGGATGTATTAAAAAAAGTGTGATGGGAAGTTAAGGAATTGGAGAAAAATCATAATGTATAGTTTCCTCACATAACGTGCAAAAACGAAAAAAGAAATGAACACAAAACAAAGGGTAAATATTTCAAAGTGAATTATCACCTGTACTGCAGTGATTGGTACAGCACCTGGATGGTCAGCAAAGAAATCCTTGTCATCCCGAAGATCTGAAAACATAAGAGTAAATCGCCAGACGGAAAAATTATTTGAACAGATCGATCCAAGAATAATTGTGCGTGCATGTGCAAATTTTACACATTGTAAGGAATTGATCCTAGTCAAAACATCCCTAATATGGCTCATTAACCTATTAGAGTTTAATTCATTTGAGAGTTGGAAACTACAGACAATTCCATGGTTTTATGCATACCCACCAGGCAACAATAAACAAGCAATAATGTGATGGACAGATAATATATACATGAAAAAGAACACAAAAATGATCATTCTAATTTCGAAAGATAAGACTGAAACCTGGATGCAGCATAAAACATCAATGAAGACAAGATTAATCACAAATCACAATAGATGCATACCTCCCCTCAATTTCATAAAGGTGATTTACAGACAACTTCCAATAGGGGAAAAGCAAAATGGTACTAAACCACATCTAGTTATTACTAATACCAAGTAAATATTCATTTCGAATACAAGGAGCATAAAGCAAAGCAATCGAAAAAGACATTTTCCTTCCATTTTTTACAGTAATTGCAGCAGGGGAGGGGAGCTTGAAATAGACAGTCTCTGTCCATTAATGTTTTTTAAATATCCAACTCTATATTGTGATTTTGTGAGGGCGGGGCAATTCATGCAATTAAAAAGATAAATCAGAGATCTCACCCAGTTTTGTGCCAACAAGAACAATAGGGACACCAGGGGCATAGTGCTTCAATTCAGGAATCCACTGGAAAGAGAATGAGAAAAATATTTCATAAGACGGAGAACTTGTGCCCTAAAAAATAGAATGTAGGAACAGTCTGACAAAATTAAAGAGCAATGAAATCCTTGCCTTCTTGGAAACATTCTCATAGCTAGCCTTGCTAATGAGAGAAAATGCCAAAATGAAAACATCAGCTCCGCGATAACTCAATGGTCTTAATCTATTGTAGTCCTCCTGCCCTGTTCCATAAAATGACAAACATAGGTTTCATAAACCTATAACAGTAATTTAGAAAGATTAAAATAAACCAAACCCCATAGATAAGTATGCTAACACATATATTAGCAGATATTGAGATACAGGTGTGAAAGATATTTTTTTTTAATTACCAGCAGTATCCCACAGGCCTAGGTTAACGGTAGCACCATTAACGACAACATTTGCACTGAAATTATCAAATACAGTAGGCACATAATCCTGTTTCATTCCAAACATAAAGAAAATGGTTAAATATGAATAACCATGTTACAAAGTGCAGGCAAAACAGAATAGCATGGGTTAATATCATTATTGGTCCCTAAAGTTCATTTTTTTCCAGTTATGGTCGCCTCTTTCACTCACTACCAAATTTGTTCCTCAAAGTACACTTTTACTCTAACATTTGGTCAACCGTTAGTTAACCACCTGTTGGTTGACGGAATCAACTATTTGGAGGTGCTAAATGTAATTATTTTATTATTATTATTTTTTTTACTTGAGTGTAATTATAAAAAAAATAAAAATTCAAAAACATTAAAATTTTACATTTAACACCACCAAATAAATTCCATCAAATGTGAGTAAAAGCGTAATTTCAAAACCAAACTTGATAGTGAGTGAAAGAGGGGGACAAAAACTGGAAAAAGGTAAAAAACTTGAGGGACCAAAAATGGTATTATCCCGAATAACATCAGATCCCAGTAACATGTTACATCTAAGAGAAACTTAATTTGGTAACAAATTAACTCTCATCCTGAATAAGAGAGATAGCACGAGAATAAACCGGTATGAAATTACCTAAGTACAGAGCTTGGAAGAGATAAGTGGCCAGAACAAAATGATTACAGAAAAAGCATTAGAAAGTGATCGTTACAAATTTCCACACAAGGCAGTAGTTCAGTTATCTCATCATCGGCAGAAACATTCACCAAACCAGTTGATCCTTCTAATATATCCGAAATAGGAGTTGCAAAAATGACAAATTTGAAAGATAACATTCGAAAGTGAAATCTCCAGTGAATCAATTATAGTATCACCGAATGATTTTTATTTCACATTTCCAACTGATACGGACCAGAAAAGAAATTCCCAATCAGAATGAAATGATCATCTCCCAAACAGGAACCTCCTTTCTTTCTATTCAATAATCTTAGAAATGATCCTAATATCCATAATCATCAGGAAGGGGAAATATCAAGCTTTATGTTAACATTTCACCATACAAGAATTTTTAAAAAAAGAGTCGAATGCAATTATAGAACAAATACACGAGATAGCGCATTGCAATGCAATTGGGGTAAGAGTAAGAGGCTGACCGTGGGGAAGGTATTGCTGGTGTAGGAAATCAAGAGACACGTCTTCCCTACGGCACCGTCGCCTACAGTAACGCACTTTATGAATCTCGAAGCGCTCATTCTTCCAAACGGAACTTTCCTTCCCTTTTAAAAAACCGTCACCCTCACTCAGTCGCTGTGTGTTATTCAGATCTTCTCTTGAAGACCTGATGCAATGCGCAATTATGTACACACTTAATGACACATAATCGAACAACAGGAAATTGAGAAAAAAAGACGAAAGCGTTTGCAAGCGCAGCAAAAAATTCAAACCCTAAGTTTAAAATTAGAGTAATAAAGCAAATGTATGTATGAGGGAGAAGAGAAAATGGGGGATCGAGATCTAGAGAGAGAAAGGAGGAAGGAAATTGGTAATCGGAATTCGAGAGAGAGAGAGTGTAATGGGTGGGCAGTAATACATACCTGCGTTTAGCCGCGAAATGCTGCACTGAACCGTTCTTCCCCCCTCTCTCCTTCACACCCAACACTTTTCTAAGTAAATTTTTTTTTTTCTATTTTCAAATTTATTCTCTATTTAAAATTTTTAGTTTTTTAATCTTTTTTATTAATAATTCGATTTGGGGGTGATGATTTTGAGAATGTAAAAAATTCAAGAATGTGGGTCATGAATATTCAGTATTTATTCAAGTTAAAAAAAATTATGTTAACTGGAGTATAAAATTGAGTTCTCAAAACATAGAATATTAATTTCAAGGTAGGAATTTTAGATAAAACAAAATTTTAAACTGGTAGTACAATTTTTTAAAATAGAATTTTTAAATCCTAATGAATATTAATGTGTGTTTCTTCCCATTTTTTTTAAAGTAAAACTTTGTGTTAAATCAATGTATAAGAGTGGATAATAATGTGTTTGTTAAGTATAATTGAAATTATTGAATTATGATTTAAATATATTATTGTGTAAGAAGAGATAGTTAATTGTATTAAAAATTGTGATAATATATTTATAAGTGTTGTAGTTATGATTTTTCAAAATCGATTTTTAAATCTTACAATAAAATGGGTATAGAAAAAATCAAAATTATATTTTTAAAGTTGCAAAGTAAACATTCCTATGTAGTGAGGTAAATAGTGCATTTTGCCTTTTATATTATTTTATTAAAAATTCATAAATGTGCTCAAATTGCATCGTGTCATTAACTTATCATAAAGGAATGTTTACTTTCGAAATCTTAAATATGCTCGTATTGAAATTTAAAATTAGGATTTTATTTATTTAGCAAAATAAATTATGACTACTTCTCCTCCCATATCTATTTTTAGTTATATTGCATTTTTAATCTTTCAATCAGTACATAAAATAATACTAGTATTTCAAACCAAAAAAAAAAATCCCAGTTCCCAGCAAATTGCCTTCCACAACAAACATCCTATGCCATTCATGTCATGTGGGTCCATTCCATTTTTGGAAAGGGAATGGTTATTTACACCTGTCTTTGTTAACACTTAACTCCACTTCACCAACTCATTTATTATTTAAATAATATTGTAAAATCTTCTAGTTACAAAATCAGATTTCTAACTTAGTAGATACACCACCTCTTTATAATCGACTGTAGGTGTCTTTTTTATTTTGCCGAAGAATAAAATGGAAGATAAGGAAAAAAAAGAGAGGAAGGAAGGAGATAAGAAGAAATTAGGATTTTGCGGATATACTTCATTTCATTCGTTCTAGGATTTTATGCACACTTTGACCAAGAGATAGACACGGGCGGTTTCTAACCGCCGAATCGCCGAAACCGGCGGTTTCGATTTTGAAACCGCACCGTAACCGTAATTTCACGGTTCGGTTACGGTTCCCCCAAAGTGGAACCGGCGGTTTCCCGGTTAACCGGCGGTTACCCGGTTAATCGGCGGTTATTTATTTATTTTTTTAATATTTTTATATACAAATATTTAAATTTAATACTGAAATTAGATACATATAATATAAATTAAATACTTAACATTTCACTTAAATCTTAACTTAATACACGTAAAAAAAATAACATTTAACATTTAGCGGTTTAGGACTTTAGGCTAAACTTAAGTCTAAACTCTTAAAAAACAAACTCAACAAAGTTACAACTTACAAAATACAACTTACAAGATAAAAATAAACTCAAACACTTTAAAGTTCAAATACTTAATTAGTAAAATTACTAATACTTAATTAGTAGAATCGAGGGGGAAGTCCCAATGGACCACCCAATGCCTCCGGATGAACTTTTTCAATGTGTGACTTGAAAACTCCGTATCCTCCACCGCGCTTAAATTTATATTTTTTTTGGCAATACTTGCAACAAACTTCACGTGAATTGTCTATTGGATTTGTATCACTCACGTGAAAGTGATTTAGCAAATTGGAGTGAGGAGGGTGAAAGTTTGGTTGAATTCGAGGCGGCGGTTGATTGACTTCTTCTTCATCACGTAACTCACGTTGACGTATGTTTGTAACTCCGGATGATCCTTGGGTTGCCATTTGAAAGAGAGTCTTGAGACTTGAGAGAATAAGAGAGAAATAGATAATTGATATAAGTTATAACTTATAAGAGAGTTGAGGTGTGAAAAATGAGAAGAGAGGTGAAAAATTGGGCATTTTCGAATTTAAAAAAAAAAAAAAAAAATTTCGGCCAAACTGGCGGTTAATAATTCAAAAATCTGACCGTTGGCGATTCAACGGTCCAAATCTGTTGACCGTTTGAATCTCAACGGTCCAGATTAAAAGCGTTTTTAAATTTAAAAAAAAAAAATTACAACGGTAATAACCGGCGGTTAACCGCCGGTTTGGCCCGGTTTCCCCCAAATTTGAATTTTCTAGCCGTTGGAGATCAACGGTCCAGATCATCTGACCGTTGAATCTCAACGGCTACGATTGATCTGGCAGTCGGTTAACCGCCGGTCCGGTTGTAACCGGCGGTTTGGCCGGAATTTTTTTTTTTTTTTTTTTAAATCCGAAAATATCCCATTTTTCACCTATAAATACCCCATTTTCTCTTCTCATTTTTCACACCTCAACTCTCAATCTCATCTCTTATCTCAATTCTCTATTCTCTCTTAATTCTTATTATCTCAAATTCTCAATTCTCTCAAGTCTCAACACAAGTCTTCTCAAATTTTCAATTAATCAATTCTCTTCTCTAATTCTCTCAAATCTCAATTTACTAATATGTCTTCTTCAAGATCATCAAGAGGAAAGGCTATCGTATCTTCTTCACAACAACCTCGACGAAGACGCGTTCCATTGTTCAACGACGTCGATGAAGAAGATCAACATTTGCGTAGAATTCTTGGTGACGATATCATCGACCACATGAACGAAATTGCCACCGATGATGATGATGAAGAAGAGGTTGAACGTGGTCCAACTCAAGAAAGTGCAACCGAGTATCCACCACCTTCGGCGCCCTCAACCGAAATTCCACCTCCTACTTCTTCTTCACAAGCTCGAAGTTTTAAATCCGAAATTTTTGCACGTCACTTTCAAAAAGTTCCAACCGGTGAGGTCGATAGATTTATAATTCATTGTAATTATTGTCCAAAGGAGTATAAATTTAAAAAAGGAGGAGGATATGGTACCTTCAAGCTCCACTTGGAAAACCACCATCCGGATAAAATGGGAATTACAACGAGCCAAATGCAACTACGAGGATTTACCGGGTCCTCCGGAGGAGGAGTTCAAGGTGAGGTAAATAATCCGACTTCTCTTTTTAAATATGATCAAGCATATTTTAGAAAAATGTTAGCTAAAATGATAAGTGTTCAACATCTTCCTTATAGTTTTGTTGAAAATTTTGCTTTTAATGATTTGGTACAACTTTCACTACAACCAAGCATGAAAAAAAATTCTCGTTCTACGGTTACTCGTGATATTGCTAATATTGTTGGTGAATATAAACTTGCTTTGATCAATACTTTTCGTTCACTTAAGAGTAAAGTTTCTATTTGTTCCGATATTTGGAGTGATAATTTTCAAAAACATTCATATATGGGAGTTACTTGTCATTGGATTGATGATTCTTGGACATTAAACAAAAGATTAATTGCTTATAGGGATTTTGATTGTGTGCACTCGGCCGATGCTATTAAAAAGAAAATTGTTGAAATTTTAAAATCTTATGGTTTAATTAACAAAATTTTTTCAATTGGTTTTGATAATGCTAGTGCTAATAATGCTAGTATCGAACAACTTCGCATTGCATGTCAACCGTATGTTGGTGGAAATTTTTTTCATATTAGATGCATGTGTCATATTTTAAATTTATGTGTTCAAGATGGTTTAAATGCTTTGAGAATTTATATTTCTCCTATTAAAGATGCTATTACTTATTTGACGAGGCGCAGTAGTTTGATGAAAAAATGGAAACATTTTTGTAGAAGTAGGAATGTGCATCCAAAAAAATTTTCTCTTGATGTGTCAACAAGGTGGAATTCTACTTATAAGTTGTTAAAAGAGTCGGTTGATTATAAAGAGACTTTATGTGATTTTTTTGAAGAAGAAAAATGTGGTTTTGGTTTACTTCCTGAAGATTGGAATCATTGCATAAACATAATTAAGGTTTTGGAAACTTTTAATAATGCTACTTTTGCTATGTCTAAAGTTTACGAACCTACTTCTCATTTGGCACTTGAACATTGTCTAAAAATTGTCAACATTTTAGCACGTTACAAAAACGATCCAATATTAAATCTTGCTATTGCTCCTATGTTGGAAAAATGGAAAAAATATTTTGCTATAATTCCCCCTATATTTTTAGTTGCTAAAGTTTTTTATCCTAAATATAAGTTAAATGGTGTTAAAGCTATGTTAGCCTTGTATTATAAAAAATTATATCCTATTGCCGAATTTCCGAATGATCAACCGAACACCGATCATTTCATATTTGAAGTTCAACAACTTATATTATCATTAATTAAGGAGTATATGGATACACATGGTTTATCCAACCCTAGTCATAGTTCTTCTTCTAGTTCTAGTGCTAGTTTTAACGTACAAAATAATGATGACGACATGGATGATGATGATGTTGATAACTTTCTTTTTCAACGTAATTGTAAAAAATCAAAATTTACTTATACTCAAGAATATGAAAGCTATGAAGCGAATACATCCATGGAAAATATGGAATGAGACTTTGATATACTAAGGTGTTGGTCGACGGTGACTCAAGTATTTCCGGCAATGTCAATGCTTGCAAGAGAAATTTTAGCGGCTCCCGCCTCAACCGTTGCCGTTGAGCAAGCATTTAGTGTAGGAGGTTATACTTTGGATGCAACAAGATCCAATATGACCGTTGAAAACGTAGAGAACCAATGTTTACTTGATGATTGGATAAGAGCCGAAAAAAGAGCCCAATCGTTAGAAGAAGATAATGAAGAAGACGAGGAATGGACCTCTACGGGCGGAAGTGAAGAATGAAGAACCTCCTTCAAGTTCAACAACAACGAGGTAAGTTGAGGTAAGAGAACTACGTGGACTTTGATTCCAATTTCCGTTGAATTTGGATACGTAGGCAACTTAATTTAAAATTTTTGAACTTAGAATTTCTAAGTTTAATTTTTTAAATTAAGCTCAAGTCCAATTTCTTTTAACCCCTCCCCAAAATTCCAAATTGATTGTAAGTTGTAAGTTGTAATTCTAAAGTTTTTAATTTATATAAGTTTGATTTAGTTTTTATAAGTTGTAAGTTGTAACTTGTAACTTGTAAGTTTTCTAATGTAAATTATAATTAATTTATTTTTTTAAAAAATAGGCATAAGTTACATTAAATTTATTCTCTTAATATTTAATAAGTTATAAGTTAAAGTTAAAGTTATAAGAATATAAGTTATCGACTTAAAGTTATAATATAATAATTTATAAAAAAAACGATAAACAAAAGTTAAAACGAGTATAATTTTAATTTTAAGTTGTACAAATAATTTTAACTTAAAACGATCGAAAAAAGAGGCGAAAACGAGCTTTAATAATAATAAAAAAAACTAACCGGCGGTTCGCGGTTCGGTTACGGTTGCCGAAAACCGAAACCGGCGGTTTTCAACCGCTGCCCATGTCTACCAGGAGATTAAGGAAATAGAATAAAGTGATGTATAAGGTAAAATAAAGGAGGAACATTATTGGTAATTCATTAATTAAAGTGGAGGAGATTTGAGGTAAAATAAAGGAGGGATATTATTGGTAAAAATTGTGTGAGTTATTTCCTTTTTTAGAATGTGCAAAAAATGTTTGAACGTCCCGTTAAGGAAAGTGTGCATAAAATCTTGGGACGGAGGGAGTAGTATTTATCAAGGGTTTTATTAAGAGTTAAAATGATATTTTTGACAATTCATGAAAAGTGTATCTAACATTTTCTCATTGGGGGTGACTGCTTATCAATCGGGTGAGTGTAGTTAACAAGGATAGAGGTGTAAATAACCGTACCCTTTTTTTAAATTGGAGTATAATGGGTCTACATAAAATATGAAGGGTGTGTTTTGAAACACAACTATCTGCTTCTAGAATCTCTTATTTTTAAAGTTGTCTATCACAGCTTTTGAAAAAAAAGTGATTCTGGAAGCAGTTTGTAGAGTTTCCAAACACCCTCGAAATATGAATGATGAATTGATGATGACTCCTTTAGGCGTTGGCTATATACCCCTCCAGCTCTGTTAAGTATACTCCCCAGATTAATGTACTCCCCCAAATATGGTAAATGTTAAATGTACTCCTAAAAATTACTCAAAATACCATTTTCTTTAAAATGGACAAATGTTAAATATACTCCTCATTCAAAACCCTAATATCATTTTTCCCCAATCTTTCTTCTTCCTCCTTTCTAAAAAAACAAAACCCTGATTTTCTCCACCAACCGCCTTCGGCGCCTGCATCCGCCGCCCCTGCGCACGGCCCCCCGTCGCAGCCGCCTCCCTACGCGCAGCCCCCCGCCACAGCCGTCTCCCTGCGCGCGGCCCCCTGCCACAGCCGCCTCCCTGCGCGCGGCCCACGCCCCGACGACCATGCCCAGCTGCCGCCGTCTGCAACCCAGGTAGGTTTTTTTTTTTTTTTTTTAAATTTTCGGTAATAATCAATTGCCCAAAAACACCCTCGTCGAAAAATCAGTGTCGACGAGAGTCTTTTTGGTCGATCCATCTTTGTTGAAAATTTCAAATTTTTGTACTGTTTCTTTTTTATTTTCTTTCGACTAGATCTTACCAATGAAAGTTTGTTTGATCGACAAACCAGTGTCGACGGAAGTGTTTTGGTCGATCCATCTTTGTCGAAAATTTAAATTTTTTTACTTTTTTTTTAATTTTCTTTCGACTAGATCTTACAAAACGAATGTGTATTTGGTAGACAAACCAGTGTCTACGGAAGTGTTTTTGGTCGACTCTGGTTTGTCGATTTTTTTTTTTTAAGATTTTTTTTAATTTCTAAATTTATATGAGGGGCGGCAGCCGGAGGGGTGGCTGACGGCGACGGTGGTCGGAGGGGTGGCTGACGGCGACAGTGGCTGGAAGGGTGGCTGACGGTGATGGCGGCAGAATTGAGGGGAGGAGGCGGTTTTTTAGGGTTAGGGTTAGGGGGTGTATCTATCTTTGATATATTTACTAAAAGGGTAAATTTAGTATTTTACATTAATATTAAATTAATAAATGAAAAGGGGGAGTATACTTAACCGAGCTGGAGGGGTATATAGCCAACGCCCTCCTTTATTGGTTGATTAGTGGGTCCCTGAATTTAAATTTTTCATAGTTTCTTTTTTCAAAATTTAGTCTGTTCTAATTTATATTTTACATATGCGTTTTTTTTACATTAAAAAACAATTTCAGTACTCTTACTTGTCAAACTTAAATTCTTGTAATTTATTTTAAATTTTATCTATATAATAAACAGTGCCATAAATACAACGCAAAAAGAAAAGAAAAAATTGTTATTGGTCATTATTGAAAAAGTTTATGGGTGGAGCCGTGGAGAGTTCTCTCTTTCGAGAAAAAAGAGTAAATAAAATTGAAAGAGAGTGAAAAAAAAAAGGTTATATAAAGACTTATTTGAAGATTAGTGACATGAATCGAAATGAAAAAAGAACCCAATAGAGAAATTGTGAATTTTAAAACACAAAAACTTATATGCAATATTGCATACATGCATTTCAATCATTTACACACATGTTCTTTATAAATACATCCACAAACTTAATTCACACACATTTTTTATAAATACACCACAAGCTTAATTCACACACACATTTTTTATAAATTCACACACACATTTTTTTATAAATACACCCATTGACAGCTCAATTCACACCCACATTTTTTATAAATGCACTTACTGACAGAAATTGAACATGGTCGTCTTCTCCGAGCAGTTTTCGGTCATCTCAGGCCGCGGTCGGACGCTGCAATTTACGATGACCTTAATCCTTAAATATTTTATATTTCTTTAAATATTCTTTAATACTAATTATTATGGGTCAATGTTATTTTGTATTACATGCAATAATACTCCCTCCGTCCCACTATAAGTTTCTCACTTTCTTTTTATGGATGTCCCACAATAAATTTCACATTTCATTTTTTCCCATTTTTGGCATATAATTTTCTCTCTCCCAATCACATCACTTATACTTTATCTATTATTTTATCATAATTCATCTCATACTCATTTATTATTTCTCTCTCACCATCACATTACTTGTACTACATCTATTATTTAATCATATTTCTTAATCAAAACAACCAAAAGAAAGGGGAAACTTATAGCGGGACGGAGGGAGTATATATTACTACATGCAATAATATATGTTACTATATATTGTAATGTGGGTTACTTAATCAATAAAAAAAAAAAAAATCAGTATTACTATATAAAATTGTGTTATTACTACATGTAATAATTTGTTTTACTACATAAAAAATTATATGTTACTACATACTATAGTTTGAATTACTACATTGAATAGACGTTTGTTACTATATGTAACTTTATCAAATGATCTAATATTTTTCGCATCATCCTGCAATAAAATATTTTGTATTACAACATAATTATTGCGTTTACTACATTCGATAATATATGTTACTATATATTATAATGTGAGTTACTACATCAATAAAAACACTAGAAAAAACGTGTTGCTAAATAAAAGAATTTGTATTATTATATAAATAGTTTGTGTTATTACTACATAAAATAATGTGTATTACTACATATTACAATTTGAATTACTACATTTAATATCCCGTCATACAAGACTAACCCATTTTAAAAACAGGTCAGGCTTACGTGACAACCCATAACAGACTCCAATTTCCATGACAACAAAAGTATGCTAGAAATTAATATTGTGAATCGAATTTTAAAACTTTAAAAAGTATATATATCTATTTGTGAAATTTAAAACATATATATCTATTTGTGAAATTTAAAACATATATTGTAATTGAAAAACAAGTGTCATGATTTTTTTTCATGCAGTTAACTAGCCCCAACCAACTGAACCAAGTTTCCAACATCACTCGGCCTTACCACTTATACTAACCAATTGTGGTTTTGTCTATATAGTGAGTAGTGCACAACATCTATTTTTGAATAACATGCCCAGCATAGACACAAAATCGACATTTGTCAATAGTAAATAATCAAGTATTTGCGAGAATAACAATAGGTTCTCACTAGCTATTATTGAGGTTTGTACAACATGGTATTAAACAAGTTCCGGTAATGGTACATGAAACGCCTTATGCATACTTGGATAACAAACAAGCCAACAAAAATACATACACCATGACAGAAGCCAATAACTTAAAGAAAACTCAACTAAGATTTGCAGAATGCTTGCAGTGTGTCAGCGAGGGCCTGTCTATCGTAATCGCCGGTGAAAACACAATTGCCCAGAGGACCTTTCAAAAGGATGAGTCTTAGCAGACCATCTGCTACCTTTTTATCCACCTGAATCCCAAAACACAATTAGCCTAAAGACCAGATATGTGTGTGTGTGTGTGTGTGTGAGAGAGAGAGAGAGAGAGAGAGAGAGAGAGAGAGAGGTGTTAGTGTTTGTATTAGTACTCTCTTACCGCCATGACAGACTTGAACATGTCAACAGTCATCATTTCCGGGGGTGTTGTCGGTAATTTGGCCTGTTGCAAGATCTTATGCACCCGCTTTACCAATGAATCTTCAATCCAGCCTAGACGGTAAGACATGTCAACTGCCATTACCTGAAAACACGAAAATACCCTTTTAATAACAAAAGAAGACATGTAGTGGTGGATCCAGGATTTATACTTTTGGGTGAGCGGGGGCAAGAGTACTATGAAACACGTGTTTTAAGTCTAACTAATAAGTATCAACACTTGTATATTCATATAAGTATACATATACACACACGTAAATCTAAATAAGAAGGTTAAATACACAATTAATATAATTTTATATACGTACATATATATATATACGCATAACGTACCGTGCCAGCAGCAACAGCTTCACCATGAAGCCACTGCCCATATCCAAAACTAGTCTCGATTGCCTGCAAATGCCCATGGGAAGAAAATTAGGTACATACTTTCTTAAATAAAGTCCACATTTCAGAAGTATCACCAGTTTGGAGAAGAGAGGGTATAATATTTTTGTTAAAGAGCAACATATTACAACCAGCTGAGGTAATAAGTTATACTCCGTATGCATTGAAGGGCAGCCAAAGCAAAGTCAAGGCATATTGTGTTATTTGTTTAAAGAGCAATTGGATATTGATCATTGAGAAATTGATACTCACATGACCAAACGTGTGGCCCAAGTTTAATGTTGCCCTCAATCCACTCTCCTTCTCATCTAAAGACACAACCTCAGCCTTATTTTGACACGAGCGCTTGATAGCATAAGCAAATGCACTTGGGTCCCTGCAGAGGGACAAACACTTTATGATCACTAATTAAATTACATTAGAAAACAACAGTGTACTACAAGGATGAAATGATAAAATGATATATATAAAATAAATGACTGACACATGAGATACCTGCTAACTGAAAGGGCTATGTTCTTTAGGTTTTACTTTATTTCAATATGTGTAAAGCTAATTCCTCATCTTATCACACCTATGTTCTTTAGTTTCAAGTTTCAACGTTCAAAATATTTAGATTAACAGGGAAGAGAATGACATCAAGTAGAACCACATTATCATAATATCTAGGAATAAAGGGGACCTCATATGACTACATATTTACCTTGCAAGCAGAGCGGGCATATTCGCTTCCTGCCAATCAAAAAATTCAGCATCTCTAATAAGCCCATACTTAATGACTTCTGCAAGTCCTGATGCTAATTCTCGGTCCGGCAATGTGTTCAGTGTATCAGTGTCAATGAGAACACATTGTGGTTGGTAAAATGCTCCAATCAAGTTTTTTCCAAGCCGGTGGTTTATTCCAGTTTTACCCCCAACGGAAGAGTCTACCTATATAAGAATAAAAATAAATTTATTAAAATATGAAATACCATCTATCAATGGGCATACATCAATTAAGATGCTTAGTCATTCTGACTTATACCTGTGCCATAACAGTAGTCGGAATCTGAATGAAATTCACTCCCCGGAGAAAAGAAGCCGCAGCATACCCACACATGTCACCAATGACTCCACCACCAAGGGCAACAAATGTACATCGTCGGTCCAATCTCGACTCAATTGCTTTGTCAAAGACTTTCATTAGAGTGTCCTGTGAAAGCATCAAATAGCCATGCTCACCGGAGTCAATTATCAACTATTGTGTCAGATAATAATTCTCGACAGAGCTTAGGATACCCACCATGTCCTTAAATTTCTCTCCATCCGGCAAAATTACACTCTCAACTTTGACATTAGGGTTTCCTTCCGTTAAAGCCCAAATAGTTTTATCAAGATATAATGGTGCAACTGTTGTGTTGGTGACCACAAGGACTTGCTTGCCATGTACATGCCTATAACACATATCAACTTGACAATTATCAGACAAGCAGATGTAAAAACCAAATTTAAAAAGTTGAAATTACCTTTACATGTGATGAAAGAAATTAGGAAAGAAAAAGGCAGATCACAATTTTAGATTAAAACAGAGAAAAAAAATCAGGTATTAACACAATCAGGCATTTTCATTTCTCTGCATCAGGTTTATATTGGCAAAAGGATATGGATACCACTTTAAAATGTGCATGGATTTTTTGTCATGAATCGCAAAATCAGGCAAGAAAGAAGCTTTTATGATGTTCAAGTAACTAGGCAATGGAGGTGGTGATGAGCATGAGGCACATGTATCAATAACTACAGAACGACAACCATCTCTCTTAAAAATCAGGTAGCAAAGAACATTTATGATGCTCAAGTAATTAGGCAATAAAGGTAGTGAAGAGCAGGAGGCATACAGAATGGCTACCAGCATCTCTTTAAAAATGGAAAGTGCAATCAACACACTCTGAAACAACGAATCACGCATAAGCATATCTAAATTCTCACAGTATAGGTAAACACTCAAACCACAAAGGTGGACCCAACGGGAACCTCCATAGCCTACATAATTATGTGTGCAGGCTCTAACTAGATATGCAAATTCAAAGCAGCAGCAGTTGGAAAACAATGGAACTGGTATTAAGTTCCATCATTACTAAATCAAACCAATTCAGCCAACTAATCTACTCTAAAGATATAATTATGCATCTGCGTCATGGGTAAACGGTCAAAAATATTATTACTGCTAGCATTCAATGAGGACCAACACATTAAACAGCAAAAATTAACTATCAAATCGTTCAATGTTTATGACCGTGCAAACAGGAACTTGAGCAAGCAAGGTCACTTAAACTAGCAGTAAGTTAACCAACACAGAAAGTACCAATAAACATAAGCATTATACAGCAATTAGATAAATTCAAATACGACGTAAACCGAAAAAACAGCAAGCAAATGCACTCAATTAAGAAAATTAACTACCTTTGCAACAGCTCGGGTTGATTTAGAAGGCCTGAGCCGATGTAGATCGGGTAGCTACGATTCCCCAAATCGACCTCTACAACTTCAGGAACTGTGGGAGAAGAGGAAGTGGACTCATCCATCACGGGAGCAGCAGGAGCGGCTGAAGCCTTCACCGAAAAGCTACGGTTATTAAAATCAACGCATAAACGAGAACGCGAAGGAATGGAGGAAGCGGAGGCCGGGAAGCGCAGAAGAGGTTGGAGTGAGGTCTTGTGGTTGTGGGAAGCGGTGGCGAGAGAAAGAGCACGGTTGAGGGAAAAAGAGGAAGGTGCAGCTGCCATTCTGGTGGTGGCGCGGCGGCGGAGACAATTTGTAGGCGGCTCAATCCGAATTCGGTCGCCGATGAATAAACTGTGCCGTGAAAATTGTGATTTATATGTGATTGCTGGTAGGTGTTTGGTGGTCTGTGGTAGGTGAATCGAGTGTGTATGTGTATAATTCTATTTTAATTTAAATAAAGTGTCTCTATAATTCTTTAATTTTGTCAAAAATTGAAATTTTTAATTATCCAATTCTTTAATTTAAATTAAATGACAATATATTCTAATGGAGTGACAAAAGTTATAAATTTAAGATTACGAGTGGAATTAAAATTCATATATCCATACTTTACTAAATTATTCATTTTTCTTTTTGATTTGTTTTTTACTAGACCATCCATTCCTAAAATGAGTTGTTTCCTGTCTAAAAAAATTATATAAAAAAAAAGAGTTGTTTTATCATTTTAATTTTTAAATAAAATCAGTCTCATGTGCACTTGAGTTTACATACAGTCGAGTGTCATGTCACCTTCCTTTTTTTTTTTTTATCGGTTAAACCAAATTTAATTTATTCCTTTTTAATTTATTTAATTATTCACATAATCACATTTAATACTATTCCTTTTTTTATTATTATTATTCTATTTTTACATTCATTTTTATTTTTATAAATATTTTTCTCGATTATAAAAGTGTAATTACTAAAAAAAAAAATAGCATTAATAATAAATAAAAGTGCAAATAATAATTAATAAAAGGTGTAACATTAATAACAAACAAAAATATGTGATAATATTTTACACCTACAATTTATAACAATTGTCATTAATATTATGTGGTCATTTTTATTAAATTGTTCAATTAAAATAAAAAAGGCAAAAATAAAATAAAATGGGGGACAAATTCAAAACGTGTAATTCGACCTTATAAAAAATTTCATTTACTATCTAAGTTGTTGACATACTCAATAATAAAGTAGTTTTTTTACATTTTTCAGTTATAGTGATTTACACTTTTTAGTAATATTGTGTTGCACTTTTTAGTTATAATGACTCATAGTTTTCATTAATATTGTGTTGCATTTTTCAGTTATACTCATTTGCACTTTTTAATAATATTGTGTTGCACTTTCCAGTTATAGGAACTTACATTTGTCAGTTATAGTGATTTACACTTTTCATCCCGCATCCCGTAAAAAAAAAAATTTTACACTTTTCATTAATATTGTGTTGCACTTTTCAGTTATAATGACTTACACTTTTCATTAATATTGTGTTGCATTTTTCAGTTATACTGACTTACACTTTTAAGTTATAGGAACTTACACTTTTCAGTAACTTACATTTTTCATTAATATTGTGTTGCACTTTTTAGTTATAATGACTTACACTTTTCATTAATATTGTGTTGCACTTTTCAGTCATACTGACTTGCACGTTTCAGAAATATTGCTGTAAACATAAATTCGTGAATTAAATATAAAAAACGCGAAAATGTGAAACAATTTTATTTAATTTCGGATTAAAACCGAGTATTTGTGGGTTATAATCTCTAATTTGTTCCTCTGATTCTCTCTTCTTGAATTTCTTGAGCGCTTTTGGAACTTCTGGAGTTGGATCCGCAGCAGAATCCTATCCGATCTTGTATTTGGGGCTTTATAACGTTAATTTGGAGGCTTATCACCGTATTTTGGATTAAACGCCGAATTTAGGAGCTTTTTGGATGAACGTCGTTTGCAGATCGTTCTTGAATTTGGGACTTTGTAACGTTAATTCAAGGGCTTTACGCCGTATTTTGGATTAAACGTTGATTTTCGGGACTTTTCGGGACTTATTGGGACTTTTCCGGGACTTATCGGGACTTATCCGAGACTGATCGGGACTTATCCGAGACTGATCGGGACTTTTTCGGGACGAACGCCGTTGAAGATCCACGAAACACCTCCTCCTTGAAGAAACGCTGAATCGAAGAGGCTTAGCACCTTAATCTCCACTTGAACGCTGCTTTTCGCCGCTTTACACGAAGAACGCCTTGAAGAAACGCCGAATCGAAGGGGCTTAGCACCTTGATCTCCACTCGAACGCTGCTTTTAGCCGCTTTGCACGAGGAACGCCTTGAAGAAACGCTGAATCGAAGGGGCTTAGCACCTCGATCTCCACTCGAAAGCTGCTTCTCGCCGCTTTGCACGAAGAACGCCTTTGAAGCTCCTCCGCTTGCTGAAGAACACTCATCTATGCAGAGAATTTTAGAGCCTTGAATGCTTCTAATTTTTGTTGATGATAAAATGAATGAAATGAGGCCTCTATTTATATTTATAGGTGTAGAACCTAGGGTTTTTTATGGGCAAATGAGATATTTGTGCAAGTGGTTTAGGCCTTAATTCAAATTTTGAATTACTCGATGGGCTAAGAATACCCTATTTAGGCTTGATTTGGTTTGTTGGACTTTAGAGGCCCATCTTCATTTATAGGACTTTAGAGGCCCGTCTTCATTTATCGGACTTTAGAGGCCCGTCTTCATTTATCGGACTTTAGAAGTCCGTCTTCATTTGTTGGACTTTGGAGGCCCAAATTAATTTAATTTTGCTTGTCTACAATTGCGTTTCACTTTTAAGTTATACTGATTTATAATTTTAGTAAATATTGTGTTACACTGTTCTGTTATATCGACTTATATTTTTTAGTAATATTGTGTTGCACGTTTTTTAAATGGTTCAAACCTTCCTCGTTTAATTTATTTTTTTAATTAACAAAAAAAAAAGGTGTAAAAATAAAGGACCTATTTTTTTAATAAATAAAAAAAAAGTGAAAAGATGCGAAAATATAAGTTAATTGATTTTCCATTTCAATTAACAAAAATAAATAAATAGAAAAAGCTATTTGGCACTCGAGTGCAGCACTCGAGTCCATATGAGACTTTGACTTTTAAATATTATTAAACACATTACCTACCTTATAACTTTATCTATTTTATTACTTTAAATATTATTAAATACATTATCTACTCTATCTATTTTATCACTTTAAATATTATTAAAGATATCTACTATGTCTATTTTATCATTTTATCTACTTTATTACTTTAAATATTAATATTAAAGAATTCTTACAGTTAAAAGTCTTTATCAAATGGGTAGTCAAGTAAACGTGAAATAAATATCAGTTTTAAAATTAAGATAAGTGTAATTTTTACAAAAAACATAAGTGATACTTGTTACTTTTAAGAATGATGTATTTTTGTTAGGAGAGATTCTAAAAATGATACGAATTACAATAAAAAAAATTGTATTAAATTACAACAGTTTTTTCATACTTTAATAATAATTTTTAGTGTCATTCTTGTATATGACAACAAGCGACGAAAGGAAGATACACGACAAAAGAAACATACGAATGGTTGGGACAACAACATAACATGGAAAGTGAAATAGAGATGGGGGACTTCAAGCTGATTTGGAGAAGCTACACGCCATAAAAATTCCACATAAATTCACGTCGAACTACATGGGGACGACTACCAACAATGCATTTTATGCAACTGATATGACGAGACAGAACAACACATCTTCTTTGAGTATCCATTCGCCTTCCGATTGTGGATGAGTTGCCTCAAATGGATGGACATCTCTACTGCTCTTATGGTCAAACCGAGCTCGAATCTAACCCAGTTTAGCAAGCTGCTTGATGGTAAGAAGGGAAGAAGAATCGCAGTGAGCATATGAGAGTGTTTAGTATGGCTCGTGTGGAAGATTATGAACAAGATTCTTCAATAACGGAACAACAGGTAGGGTTCTACTAATGGAAGAATTAAAATCACGCTTATGGAGTTGGGGAAAAAGTAAAGGGGTTTTTAAAGCATGGGAACTACAAGGACTGGAATACAAAAAAACGATCATATTTATAATCTTTTAAATTTTGATTTGTATCTGTAACTAAGGGTATCCCTTGTGCCCTATTTTGTGGCTGCAATGAAATTTCTAATTTATTGATAAAAAAAACTATGGAACCATGAAAGGGTTTTATTGGGTGATGACTGAGATTGATAACAACATTTTGTCAGCGAGAAATCAAATTGGAGGATATGGGTGAGACAGTTGTAGTCGGTGAGAATTGAGAAGCGGAGAAAGACATTTATACGATTTAAAATTTCATAATTTTATTAATTTTGTTAATTATTTATGAAAGTACATTAAATCCGTCACGGATACCAATTATGACACCCTCCTAATCAAACATTATTTTTTTAAGTTCTGGAGTGTTACGTCATCAAACAACAACACACACGAGCAGAAAAAATTACCAAATAAGGGTAGCACCATGGAAGGATTTTATTCGATGAGAACTGAGATTGAGAAGGACATTTAGTCGTCGAGAATTCAAATTGGAGAATATGAATGAGAGGGTTTTAGTCGGTGAGAACTGAGAAGATGAGAAAGACATTTACTCGATTCAATGTTTCATAATTTTATTAATATCTTTATTTCTTCATGGAAGTACACTCCATCCACATGCCACAGATACCAAATATGACACCTTCCTAATTTATCGTTGTTTTTTAAGTTGTCGAGTGTCACGTCGACAAACAATATCACACACGAGCTGAAAGAAACGGTTAAAAAGACTAGTTTGTAAAGAAAATGTAAGGTTAATTATATATTTACTAAATTGTAGATTAAATTGTAATTAATTAATTTGACATCTAGGGAAAAAAAAAGCATTTTCCCATTATTATATTGGTAAGAAAATAATTTCATCATACTAAAGGGCCAGTAGTGACAAAATAAAAGATTGAGAAGATCAATAAATACAAAAAAACCCCAATCAAGGAGAGACGAAACCTCGAGCCTCCAATTTCCTCGCCCATGAAATTCTCTCCTTCGCAAAGGTAAACACACTCCTCAATTGCACTCTATTTAGCGGCAAAAGGGCGCAATAAAAAAAAAAATTGATCTATACCGCATATCTGAAAATGAATAATTACGCGTTTATGTGACACTGTGATTCTGTATGTGTGTGCTTGTTTTGCTATTCTGTGATTGAATTATCCTTTTCGATTTTTAGGAAGACGAGTTTTCATTTCAGTGATTTAATGGATTATTTGCAGTTCTCTAGTTGACAATAAAACTGAGTTGAATCCTGTGGCAGAATATAAAATCATTTTTTTCTGTTTTCTCCATTTCAATGAAATTTTAATTTTCCAATTTCTTTTCTGTTTCATAATTCAAGTTTACAACGGTCTATACTCTAGACCACATTTGGTAGATATGTTGAAGATATATATGTTCAGACCTGAATATAAGTTAACTGGCCCAAACTAAATACCAGGCTTCTTTGGTGGTATGCACACAATCAACAATCGAATGTGTTTTTACGTATTAATTAGAAAATTTATTTAATGTCTGATTAGCTGTCTATCTTGAATTTGATTGTCCATCTATGTTGGGACAATCTATTATACCAAACTGAACCTGCATTGCTTTAAAGTTTAAAGTTGACATGATATTGGTAGTGAAATTTGGCTGTGCAGCTTAATCATCAAAATACTGTTGAAAAAATTGTTTTTGTTTTGAATATCCAATATATATAGAAGACAGAAAATATCAGTGGATTGTTCTCGTAGAACACCATGATGGCCTTTGTTTAGTTTCGTGCCATTGTTATATTCTGCACTGGAATGTTTGTCTCGTATATGTTTCTCATTTAGTTTATGAATGGTAGATGGCAAGCCGCACAACTCGTTCAAAGAAAGCTCAACTGGCACAGCAGCCCGAGAATCAGTCGCGTGCTAAGTGGACAGCAAGCTTAACTAAGGAATTGGTAGACTTGATGGTAGAAGAGATTCAGAAGGGAAATAAATCGAACAAATCTTTTAGCAAGAAAGGGTGGAAATTCATTTGTGATAACTTCCGCATTCAAACAGGGTATTGGTGGGATAATGAGCAACTAAAGAGCCGGTATGTTGTCTTAAGGAAGCAGTATCTTAATTTAACTTTGCTACTCGAGCAACCTGATTTCAAGTGGGACGAGACAACAGGTGCAATCAGTGCTTTGGATGAAGCATGGGATAGATACATCAAGGTAGTATATATTTGTATCTCTTATGTTATATTGCTTAACATTATATCGTACTTTGAATTTGCATTAGAAAGAAATTAGGGGATGCTTAAGATGGTTTTGATATAATAGGAGACCTCGTTGTGCTCACAAGTCACAAATTAGAAGGGGAAAAAAGAATTTGGAAAAGAGATATGTTAAACGTAAATATAAATGAGAAATGTGTCTTGATGGAATACAATGGCGAGATACGATCCATATGTTTGCATATAAAGACTTTTTAGTAATTCAAACGAGATTTTCTAACAAAGCGTGCAATTCAGGAACATCCTGATGCTGAGACGTTGAGGAGTACGGGCTGCCCAATATACAATCAGTTGAAAACAATATTTGCAGAACCGGCATATTCGAAGCAAAATGGATCAACTGACGATATTGAAGGAGTTATCAGTTCATTTCCTTCACCAGGACATTCAAATGTAAAACTGGAGGAGCTGTCACCATCAGAATCTGAGAAATTTGCAGATCTAGCTAGTCGGAAGAGGGGCAGGAAAGGAATTGAAGATTCTATTGCTCGAGGGATACTGGAGATGGCTGCTGCTACAAAACTGAGAACTGAAGCTATAAAGAAGTTAAATAGTAAGTTTTCAATCACAGATTGTGTTGGGGCGTTGGATGAATTGGTAGGTGTCGATGACCAAGTTTATTTTGCTGCTTTGGATCTATTCAACAACCGTAATGCGAGGGAGACATTCTTAACTCTTAAAAACGACAAACGTTTGATCTGGTTGCAGAGGAAGTGTATGATCTGTAGTCTTCCACAGGCTTAGAAAAAGTTTCTCACTCTCATCTAGGTGATTATTTTGGCATTGTACATATGCTAGAATATAGGATCATTTATTTTTATCAAACTGAACTATCAAACATCTTATGAGTATTCAAAATTTGAAAGTGCTCCTCCTTATATTATTTCCAGAAAACTATTAATTCGTCAAAATCAAATTCGAAACTGAGGCAATCCTGTTTCTCATCAAAGAAATGTGAATAATTTTTCTAACCATAAAACTCTATACTACAAGAAGCAAGAGTAATTACAAAAATGTAGTTCTAGGCAATGTAGCAGAATGCCTTTATACATGGAGCTAAATTAAATGTTTCAATCTGCTTATCATTCAAGGTAATATCATTTTCACGCAGTGCAGATCCTCAGTAGTTTTAGCCTGATTGTGCACCGATTCAAATGCCTGTTTGCACACGTTAGCAAAACCCGTCATCGCCTGAAAAACGTGGGGCAACCCCATCTGTAAGTTGCTCATTGTCATGGCCCTTGTAACACCAATTGATTTTTCATATTTGGCCTTTTCATCGTCTGCCTTAGATCTTAAAGCCTCTACCTTTGCTCGTTTCTCTCTCACGGGATCCTTACTTGCATCCCCTAACCCTTCGGGTATTGAATATGGACCATGCTTGCTCTCTAAAGATCTAAGTTCACCTAATTTCTTCTCCATCTCCTTAAATACCGATTCTGACCTCCTCTTTTGTTTCTGCTCTTCTGCTTGTTGCACGACGATAGCATGGATCATCGATAGGAAGCTCTTGATTCCCTCGGATGCAACCTTGTCAGGAGCATTATTGATCGAGAGTTGCCATTCTTCACAGAAGGAGTAAATGGCAGAGTCTTGCTTCGTTTTGTGGTTTGGGTTGTTGCCTACTTGAAAGAGGCTGAGACGAAGCCATCCAGTCAACGATTGAATATAATCGCGTTGAGCCTTGATAAAATTACAGAACGAGAGGTGCCATTGTTGGGCTTCAAGCTCTAGCTGAAGTGTCGATTGTCGATGGATTTCAGAGGTGGGCTCCGTCGATGGAATGCAGTTGAGGTATTTTAGCTGCTGGACTATGTGCGTTTGGACCTGATGGAATTCGTACATGCTTCTCCACATGCTCATTAACCTGAAACACCATAAATGCTTTTAGTTTGCTCAATACCAAGATTAGAATAGAAAAGCAATGGAGATATGATAACAAACAAACAGTAGCAATTAAAAAGTTTTTGTGACCAATTTCTAGAATAATATTTAAAGCAAACAAATTTTACAACCAGTATATAAGACACAGTAAACCTCGTATAAAAAAGAAGGGAAAAGGTACATCCTCAACTATTGCGTGGGGTACAAATTGGACCCTGAACTATTTTTGGGTAAAAATAAGCCCTTCATTTTTTTTTAAAATAGAACAAATATGCCCTCCAACTGAAAAAATGAAAAATTGAGGGCATATTTGTACTATTCTAAAAGAAGGGGGTTCTAATTTGTACCAAAAATGTTCAGGAAAAAAAAACAGTACAAAGGGACAAATAATCACTACAAAGAAAGTCGAGTATAACCTAAAGAGTACAACTCCAGTCCTGGACTAAATGTGAAAATATGGTAGTGAAGTTAATTCAACATAACAACAATCAACGAAACTCACAAAAAATTATACGAATTTAATGCTTATGATACTAATCAAGTTATAAAAACTATGAAATTTATGTTGTGATAGGTATGGAAGGACTAACCCATCAACAAGGCGAAGAAGTTGTGGATAAAGCTGTGATTCTCTCAATTTGATAATCTCTGAGGAGGTAGTCTCAATCGCTTGCAGAGCAACCATCATCTGTGATTCCAGTTTCTCGACTTCTTTTTTCGCCTTCTCACTCTTGAAATAATCTGCACTCTTCATCTCTAGCTTCCTCAGAACTGCTGCCTTTTTGTCATGCTCTACTTTCAAATTCTCAGCATTCTATAGTGTCCAAAGACAATTTTAGAATAGGTTTCCAAATATAAAATGAGCATACGACGAAATGTTTTCATAACCAAATACCTTAACTTCCTGGTAGAGTTTCTTTTCCCATGCATATAGCCTCTCAACTGTTGAACAATGAGTAGGATTGCCATCAACTAGGTTGCTGACAGTATTTCCCATGGGATCCTCACAGAACTTTCCAAATGCATTCCATTTCGCACTGCTCGAACCCCATGTCCACAATAAAGGATTCGAATTCTTTCCATTGCCTGCAGCCAGATAAAATTTTAAGAGTTCAATGTCATTCAGCAGAGGCATAAGAGAATGGCAATTATCTGTTTCAATTTTAGGGCGGAATTGAGATAACAGGTTTTCAACAAGGGTTAACCCAATCAAAATGTTTAAACTAAAACTATATAGAGTAGGAAAAAAAACTATTCCAACTTCCATTATCCCTTTCTATACATGTAGCACTTCTTTTGTAAATATCATGCACAACATAGGCATAACAGTCCAAAGTGAAATCTTTCAACTTTCATTCAAACTACAAAGTGAAATAGAATTCATAGTAATGTGGTTTTTATAATTGCATAAGCACTGATCATCTATATTGAAAGTAAGATTAATAATTGTAAAGAATTACCTAAAGAAGATTGGCGATTGAAACTACAAACAGGGACTTCCAAAAGCGCCGAGAGTGAACCACCAGCATTAGCAGCCTTGAGGAAGTAGTCATCTAGTTCTTGGATGATCACAACCAGATCCTTGCCCTTGGTAGACACCACCACCGCAAGATCACCACCGTCAGCGGTGGCAGTTTCGGTGATCGCAGGAGGCGGAGCAGAAACGTTCGCCGCCGCAGCCATAGTGGTGGGGGTGCTTGGGACCTCAGACTGAGTTCCGCTCTCCTCCCATTCATCCTCATCTGGTCGTCCGGTATTCGGCATGAACGGGTCCCAAAAATCCCAGGTGGACGCCGACGGAACTGACGGCGGAGGGGGCGGCGGAGGTGGGCGGATAGCAGAGGAGGGGGTAGTAGATGAGGTAGTCCATGAATTGGGGCTGAATGGGGGCGGCGGGTTGGGCAAGGGCGGAGGCGGCGGAGATGGATTAGCCGGTGGAGGGGGTTGGTGGTGGTGGAGGGAGGTCTCGGCGGTGGCGAATTGAAGAAGGGCGGAGCCGGTGTTCCGAAGGGACCTTAAATACATACTGTGGGCGGCGGAGAAAGCGTGCCTAGCTTTAACAAACTGCTTCATGTACCTCTTCCTAGCCTTGCATCTCGAAACCATTTCTTTACTATCTAACTTTGAATACCAACACCCCATTTCTCACTCTAGAGAGAGAAAGAGAAACAAATTAATCCAACTTTCACTCTAATTTGAATTTTCGATAACCTTCAAAAAAAAAAAAAAATTCCTCTCTCTTTTCTGCACGGAAATAAAAAAGTAGAAACAACAAATCGATGTGGTTATAATAAGTACGAATTGATCTCCCTCTTGTGCGCACAGACTGAGATCAGAAGCTATTTAAATTTAGAGAGAGAGAGATTCCAGTTCAAGTCAAACAAAATCACGCTCAACATTCATTCACCTGCAAAATAAAGAAGAAGACATTGATTTTTTTTTTTTAAATCGCAGATTCCGGAAAAAAGGAATTTATGAATTCAATTAACTCTGCCACAATCACTCTACGATCAAAAAAAGGTAAAATCGAAAAGAGAGATGAATACCTCAGCTACTCTTCACCATTAATCGCCATTTTAGAGAGAGAGAGGAATTGCAGAAGAATGGAGAGAGGGGTGAAGAAGAAGAAGACAACAGTATATATGCAGAAGTTGTTGGGCGGAGAGCCTCAAGTTTTATTTACTCACTCTTTTCACCGTAATGCCCTTACATAATTTAGGATTTGATAAAAAGTCAAAATTAATTAATTATTAGTATTATAGTAGTAAAGAAATAAATTTATTGCTCTTATGTTTTCTGTTTCAAATTATTTAGATTTATTTGTGATCCCGCCAACTTATTATAGTAAGAAAGAATAGTTCTAATTTAATGTATTGGCATGCATGAATGTATTAAGTAATTGGTCGTAGTAGTGATTTAAATTTTAAAGAAGCGCTGAGGGCAATTTAGGAAAGTTGAAAAGTCCAACGGACTGGATATTTTATGGTAATAAATTCAAAATGGAGGAGGGGAGGGGTGGATTGGTCATACTCTCCTCACCCATTTTCAGGATTAGGATGTAACGCAAAAGGTTAAAATTGAATAATCTTTTTTTTTTTCAGAAAAATGATCCAATATTACTCCACTTTTTAAAAAATATTTGTAAAATGTACTCTTGTAATTTATGACAAAGTTTAAAAAATGATACACTCAACAATATTAAATAGTGATACTGATTTTATCTGATCTCAATGTGAGTCTGTGAGTTGGTCTTAACACAATTTTTTTTTTTTCATAATAATAATAATACAAATTTTTGTATACAATAAGATGCCCTATACAATTTAAGTGTATTTTCTAAATAATATTTATTTTTTTATTAAAATGTACGTATTTGTTGACTGTATTAACTGTTTTAATTGAAATATAGGGTTGGTATGCTATTGACTCGAATGCATGTTGTGCACCCTAATCCATGTTGCACTTTTCAGTTTATTGACTTACACTTTTTGGTAAATGGTGTTGCACTTTTCAATTATTAAACTATATAATAATATTTTTAGTAATAATTTAAAAGTGCAACACCATTTACCAAAAAGTGTAAGTCAGTAAACTGAAAAATGCACATGAACTAGGGTGCACAACATGCACTCGAGTGCATACTAGATTTTACCTGAAATATACTCCCCTCCGTCCCACAGGAATTTGCACACTTTCTATATATGGATGTCCCATACCAATTTGCACACTCCATAAAAGGAAATATCTTTACAACTCTCACCCTTAAATATACTCATATTTACCCATATGTCATTACTTTTTCACACTCAATCTACTTTTTACTTTACTTTATTCATAAAAATTTATAAAACTACCCCTCAAAACATCAATCATTACACCTTTTCTTATACATTTCCTAAAATGTGTGCTAGTCAAAGGGTGCAAGTTCCTTTGGGACGGATGGAGTATTAGTTACTCTATTCCAAACTTATTTTTCTCTTGTGAATGTTTACTTTAATGGTAAAGTCTAGTATGCACTCGAGTGCATGTTGTGTACCCTAGTCCATGTGCACTTTTCAGTTTTACTAACTTACACTTTTTGGTAAATGGTATTACACTTTTCAATTATTACTAAAAATATTATTATACAGTTTAATAATTGAAAAGTGCAACACCATTTACCAAAAAGTGTAAGTCAGTAAACTGAAAAGTGCAACATGCACTAGGGTGCACAACATGCACTCGAGTCCATAGCAGACCAACCCTACTTTAATATAAAATAATATTTTCTAATTCACTCACTATTTTAATGTATTTTCTTAATAAAATTTATTATTTTTTATAAAAAGTCAAACAATTTATATAATTGGAACGAAGTGAGAATACAAGTATAATACTCTTTTCATTATTACTCATTTTATCCGATCGAACATTTTAATCAGAACTATATATTTTTTTAAATGTCAACATCGCGTCATTTTTCAACCATTCACTACTACTTTAATATTACATTATTCACTAGTTAAGGTGTAAAAAGTAAACGAACATCATACGAATGGAAGAGTGGAATATCAAAAAAAAAAAAATTGAGGGTTAAATAATTAATACTAATAATAACCACCGTCTAATATTTGTAATCTTGTGAGGACAGATTTAATGGCACAGCTAATTTAGTACTCCTACTTTTTAAGGATTAATTTCTGGTGCTGTCAACGGGCAAATGCTTTTTTATTTGTTGTTTTCCTTCTTGGGATTAATGGCTAATTAATTATACTATTCAATTTTTTTTTTTAAAAAAATTACTGTTTTATATTAAGGTTACGAAAGGTGAATCACTGAATCGGAGTGAAAATAAATTCTTAATTGCATTTGCTTGAAGCCTTGAACTGGGAAGAATCTCAAATTTAAAATACTTTTTTCTTTTTAAGAAATGAATATTACTGTACCTAAAATCTTTGACTCGATAAAGTGGCCACTTATCGATTGAATTTATATATGCAGGTGAATATCCGTGAATTAAATGGCCCTAAACCCTAAATCAAAAAATTAAAAAAAAAAAATTGAGCTGACGGAATGAGAGTGGTAATTTTCTTGTTTAAAAATATTTAATAAATATGTATACAATAATGATAAAATTTAAAAGGGTTGGTCTGCTATGGACTCGAGTGCATGTTGTGCATCCTAGTCCATGTTGCACTTTTTGGTAAATGGTGTTGTACTTTTCAATTATTAAACTGTATAATAATATTTTTAGTAATAATTGAAAAGTGCAACACCATTTACCAAAAGTGTAAGTCACAAAACTGAAAAGTGCACGTGGACTAGGGTGCACAGCATGCACTCGAGTGCATACTAGACTTTACCAATTTAAAAAATAAATAATTTAAATAATATTTAATATATGTTAGTCAATTATACATTTTAAATAACACATAATATTTCGAAATGTTACCATACAAAACTCTTATTAGCATTTGATTGACATTTTGTATATATATGGAGTATAAAAGATTTGAAGTTAACAGTACTCCCATTTTAGTCCGCTTATAAATTTTACATACTATTTTTAATAAATACTTTACATTTTTATTTTTATACTTTACTTTATATTTTACTTTTTATTTTTTTAGTATTTTTTTAGTAATTCTCCCGTGCGTCGGATTGATTATTAATAAATTTTAATTAATTATTTATAAAATACATTCGTGCAATTTAAAATTTTCAATGGTTGAATTTTATCGAATTTGAAGAACAATAATACTATGTGAAACCATATCATTGATTTTATCTTGTGAATGAAGCTTCAATTACATTTTTTAAAATCTATTTTCACTTATAATTATTGATGGAATATTACTCCAGAATTTGAAAAACATTAATATAAAATGAGGTATAGTAAAATTGATATAATTGAAGAGAGTGAATAAAATGAAGTGTAGGATAATTTAAGAGTAAAAGAGGTGGAGTCACAATGTATACACAAAAATAAAATGAGATTTTTTTTTGTGAAACATCTATATGAAAAGGTGGAAGTTTCTGACGAAATAAAGTAATTAATTAAACTTCAATTTTATGAAATATTCATGAAAGTATCTCATACAAATTTTAACTTATATGAGTAATTAAAATCTATATATAATCTTGAGAAACAAAAGTATATGTACAAATATACATAAATCAATTACATATGTTTTTTAATAGAAATATACTTAATTACAAATATTTTTTAATAATTAATTTGTAATTGAATTGGAAAAAAAAAAAAGATTCAAGAAGTGATATAATCCAAAAATTAAAACAACAAGCCTTTTGCTTATAATATTAAAAAAAAAGAAAAAAAAAAAGAGAGAAGTTGGGCCCAGCAATTTGGGCGGAAATTGACCAAAGTCAACTATATTGTTTATATATACTCCCTCCGTCCAGGGATAAGTTTCCCATTTCTTTTGAGTGTTTAGATTAAGGAATATGATAAAATAATAGATGTAGTACAAATTGATATGATGGCGAGAGAGAAAATAATAGATTAGCATGAGATGAAGTATGATAAAATAATAGATAAAGTGTAAGTGATGTGATTGAGAGAGAGAAAATAATTTGCCAAAAATGGAATGGGAAACTTATTATGGGACATTCAAAAAAGGAAAGTGGGAAACTTATAGTGGGATGGAGGGAGTATATAGATTTTCTTTCTCCTATCAATTACTTGTATTATATCTATTGTTTAATCAATTTTCTTAATTAATGTGTAAAAAATAATGGAAAGATTGAAGTATTTGATTCACATGATTTAGTAGTATATTTGAAACTTAGTTATAATAATGGGGTTTGAAGCGCAGAGCACGACCACGAGCTGACTGATACGTGATAGTGACTTGTCATATATTACTCCTCCGAGGTTCTGTCAACCTCAAAATTCGAAGCACATACTAGTAATATTCTTATTTATTTATACTCCATTTCTTACGGACAAAAACTTACAGTATATACTAGTCCATTGTACTGTTCAAACAAACGTATTTCTAAATAAACAAGAACGAGTACAATGCAACCACATCAATACTCTCTCCTATTTAACATTTACTGTTTACTACTAATTTTATTTGAGTTGTTTATTAATAATAAAGTAGAGGGTATGAAAGTAAATAATAAAATATTGTGAGTAATAAAATAATGACATGTGATGTAGTTTTGAAATGTTTGAAATGGTAGTTTAAAGTGAAAAAATAATTTATTGTCAAAAAAAAAAAAGTACAATCTAAATTGGGACATCCATTTTTGACACGTGCACAATTTAAATTGGGACGAAGGGAGTACATTTTAATCCACAAGATCTTTAATCTAGAACGGATCAAATAGTCAACGCTACTTCATCCCAATCGTGAGGATGTGAAGAGACGAGTGTAACTTATGCCCACAAATACGCCTCATCTCCATTCTCAAAACAAGATAAATACCCCACTCATTAGTATTCCCGTGTCAAGAAATACAGAGATAAAAGAAAAGACAAAGGTCCAATATCACCATAATACCTCGAATTTATCCATCATATTTATAAACTAATCAATATGTAATACAATATTATAACTTACCACTAGATGCAAAATCATACAATCAATTGTGAGTGCAAATCAAATATTGAAATTTCTCAAGAAGCATATAACTTCAATACTTATAATGCATATAAAAAAAAAAAAAAACAACTGGCCAACCCGTCCCGTCCACGGTCTAACCTGTCAAAACCCGTGGCCAGTACGGTCTTCTAAACGAATTTTTAAATACTTAGTCCAATCCACTATATCAATAGGCGGGGACGAGCCGGTCCAATGGGCCAAATCCATTTTGACAGCTCTACTCAAACCCAAGGAAATGAACATAATGATTTTGAACAAATAAAATATTAATTTGTAGCTATAGAGTGTGTTTGGTTCGTCGAAAGAATATGAATTGAAATGGTAATGATAGTAGCGACTAGCGAGGAATGAAAAAAGTATGTTCTTTATAATTGTAATGTTTGGATGGTTATGAGAATGACTATCATATTCAACATTGTTAAACGAATCGAGCGGCTCGTGAGCTCGGCTCGATAAAGCTCGAGCATGTTAGATACTCAATTTATTAACGAATCGGTTCGATATCTAAAAAAAAACATTTAATTCAATTAGACTCGTCTCGATATATAGGTTCGTCAATGAGTCGAGCCAAGCTCGTTTTATTGCTCCCGATGTTATTGAGTTGAACTCGAACTGTAAGTGCTCAGCTCGGCTCGAATAATAGTTCTAATCATAATTTATTTGATTTAACAATAAAATCAATTCACCTTTCTTCTTTTAGAGATTAGCATCACATTGTTTTACTCTTGTCAAAATAAAAAAGTACATTAATTAACTAATTTTTCGTTTATGAGAGATAAATATGAAAACGACATTTTAATTTTTATATGAAATGCAAGACATTTAGGAGGAGGGAATCAAAAGAGAATCCAAATACTGTATAGTGGGGTGCATCATTTTTTTGTAATATTTCACATGAGTTCAACTCATCACCATTTAATGTTATATGTAATAAATAATGGTTTTTAAGAACTTGTGAGAATAAAATTTAGTTTTTGCACATATATTTTCATTAAAAATCAAACCAAAAAATAATAAAGAAATGATATATACACACACGACTGAGGTGGCAACCTAAAGTGTTCTCCTTGGGAACCATGACGCACAAATAATTAAATAATTAATTAATATTCCAGAATACAGAACTACAGATCCCCCTCTCTCTCCATAATGTATCATATGACCAAAATACCCTTCGGAAAAAAAGAAAAAAAAAAGGGTGGATCCATTCCCTTCAAATAAAAATGAAAATGGTAAACAAGGTGAAAAAAAAAAGGAAGAAGGGTTGTGTGGGATGAAATTTCATTTTAATTTAAAATACGATTTAAGTAGAATTATAAGTTCACGATCATAATTCATATAATAGATATGTGGTAGGAACTCGTGTCTCATATATGAAACTGTTTCTTTTAGGTTTTCTAGTTGTGAGATCTCACACGCCTTGTGTGATTGTATTTTCTTCTATGTGTTCTTGTGTTTTTCGATTATGTTATGTTTTGTTTATAGACAGAATGTTGTCTTTTACAGGTATGGTAATGGGCTAGATGCTTTTTCAAATTCTTCAGTCTATTGACCGAAAAAAGAAGAATACAATGAAGATTGTGAAAGACATTCTAATATGAAGTGTTTCTTTTAATTAAGAGTTTTCTTTTAAAGTTGCTCAAACCTTTTGTGTAAACATTTGATCTCATGATTAAAATGGTGTAGCCTCTCGGGTAAATTTTTTGGTGTTATCGTGCTCATTTTTTATTCCTTGTAAAAGCTTTGCTCTATTTTAGAAAAAGTTAAAAATATATTATAATGGAGTATAAATTTACCAATATAACTTTTTATTTCATAATTCACCCATTCTACTAACTTCGGATTGAAATGAAGTAGTTCTTCTGTTTAAAAACTTAACCTCTCTAATAATATTTTTTGTGTTGTCGTGCTTATTTTATATTCCCTGTAATAGTAGTGTACAGTAAAATCTCTTTAAATTAATAATCGATAAATTAATAAACTTTCTAAGATAATATTTTTGGCCGGTCCCGACTTGGGGATAGCGTGCTAAATTAATAAACTCGCTAAAATTATAAGATAATACATTTTTTATAATTTCTATAGACCCCAAATAAAATATAAATTAATAATTCCTTATATACTACCTATATTACATGAATGATTTATGAATGTTTCTTAAAAAATAATACAATTGTCTTTTATTTTTTGTTGAAATCAATTTCACCTTGAATCTCGTCTCTAATTTTCCTTATCATTGTAAGAACTTCTAGTGTCATTTTCTCATAACTCAACAATAGTTAATAAGAACCAATTCTTGCAATTGTTTTTTTAGTGAGAATTGTATTATCCTTGTTGTGCTTGCATAATACTTTTCGAATTTCGTCGGTCATTGCTATTTTTTTTACACTTTTAAGATGAGAAGTCATGTTGTGTGTATAATTTATTTGTGTTAGCATATTTTGATCTTATATATTTATATTGAAAATATTTTTTAATGTTCATAGAGTGATACAATGAACACAAGAAGTATAATAATGTGGAAGATTGAAGGATTCTTTTAAATTAGGCCCTTCATTTGATATACAATAAATAATTACAAGTGAAAGTTTGAAAGAGTGTTTCTATAAATTAATAAAATATTAATTAATATATAAATTAATAATTATTAATTTATAGATAAATTAATAACTCTTTTAATTAATAAATTTTGATGGTTCCAAGAATATTAATTTACAGAGTTTCTACTGTATTAAGCTTTGCTCTATTAAAAAAAAAAGTTAAAAATATGTAATCAAGTATGCGTAGGTTTGAATTTTCTTCATCGACGGATCGGCCATTTTGTTGCATCTTTAATTTTAAATTATTTAAAAATTTCATCAATTAATAAAGATATTAATTACAAATTAAATTAACTAAAAAATCTATTTAATTTTAAATTAACTACGATGTTGGAAAAACCAATTTTGAAAGACTGTTTAAGTTTTGCCACTTTTTTTTTTTTTCCTGGTAAAATAAAAGTTTTATCATAAGAACAGGGGGTAATAAGACATTTTAAATTTGTTTATTAATTGAAATGTATGTATGATTTTTTATTAAATTGCATATCAATCTTTTTTATTTATTTATTAAGTTGTGTATTCGAGTAATTAACATACATAAAAATGCACAGATATGTAGTATTTCAAAATAAAACAGTAATGACAAAGATAAAAAAGGTGAAAAAATAATGACTTTTTATTGATAAAAGAAGAGCCCAAATGATGATAAACTAGAACACAACTTATTCTGGTCTGGTCTCCCCCCCCTCCACAAAAAAAGAAACTAAATTCAGGAGAACAAGTTCATCTCCAAAAATCAACATTGAATTAAAATCAAGAATTAACTAAAAATTAGCTTTTAAGTCATAAAAATTACTACTATAAACTAGAAAGTTAGGCCCTTGGACTCAAAGAGTGTGTAATATCTTGAAAAACTTTAAGCCTCTTATCCACCTTCTTCTGCACTATTTCTGCACCCTTCTTTTCATGATCAAAACCCAAAACTGCAGCAATTATAGCATCCTCAAAATCCTTGCTATCTGGCAAGAAATCAGCCCAGCTCTTGTCTGGCGAAATCGACGTTTTTCGCACTTTGTTTTCGTCCAAATTCGCCACATTTCCGGACCTACTCCTCTTAAGATTACTACTCTCAGGCACAAACTTTGATGAATAAAACGGCTGTGCATCAATGTTGAGTGAGTTGTTCATGTTCATCATCATGTTCATGTTCAAGTTCTTGTTCGAATTCGCATTTTCGTCTGCGAACCCATCGTCTTGAATCATCTTAGATGACCCCTTCACAACAAATGTGTTGTTTTCCTTGCAAGGTTGAGGTTGCCAGATTGCAGAGGAGCCCAAGAACGCGTCGAACAGTTTGCTCTGTTGGACGCGATCTTCGCCTCCTCTGTTCATCATCTCTGATTCGAGATCCCTCAACATCTGTTGGGCTCTCTCGTAGGCCTTGAGATGAGAATCTATGCCTCTCGGGCCATCCGACACAGCCGGTTTCACTCTACGAAGGGTCTCTTTCGCCTCGACTATTCGCCCTTGCTTCATTAGGCATATACCAAGATTGCACATCTTGTTGTTATCTGGCGCTAGCAAAAGGGCTCTTCTGTAAGCCTCCTCTGCTTCAATGTAGTTGTTTTGCTGCATCAACGCCCACCCTAAGTTCCCCTACAATCATCAACATTCAATCTTTTTATTACCACCAATTCATTAAACAATGCAATCAATATTCAATCTTTACTGGCCAATTCATTAAACAATGCAATCAATACTCATTTCCATCAACATTCAATTTTTACAGCCAAAATGCAATAAAGATTCAATTTTTATTGCCAATTGATTCAAAAATTCAACTTAGAAAGAACTAGTATTATTACCAGCAATCGTGTGGCCTCTTGCTCAACCGACACTTGGAATTTCTTCCCTTGGGATCGGGCCGTTTTGGTTCGTTTCCCATTGAAGGCCATCCCTTGTTGAATTAGAAAAAGTTTGTGCCTCAGCAATGCTATTTGGTCATCTAATCTTCCACATCTCTGCAATTATTTAAAAAAAAAACATGTTAAAACAGGGGACTTGTTTAAGAAATTCATAGGAAAACAAACAATAAGCACCTTATAGAGATCTAACAAGATGTTGTCTAGGGATTCTTGGGCTTGATCGGAACAACGACTACGAAGCGATTTGATGGCTTCAACGGCTTCTTCAGCCCTATTTTGCTGCTTCATTACAATTGCCATATCTTTGAGAGCACTATCCACTCTATCTCCAGCGTTAATGGCTGCCCAAAATAAGGGTATTGCCCTCTCAGGATCCTTATCAACAAGCTGATGATTAAACAGAGAAACACCAATCAATTACAAACCCCAAAAGAAGAAAATTCATGTAAAAATACAACAGGGAATCAATTTACAGAAGAGAAAAAAAAAAAAAAAAAAAACTCACTTGAACATTCTTGGCACGAACATAAGGGGTGTCACCAACAGGGACCTTGTGAGTTACATGAAAGGTTTCCGACCGGGTCCTGGAGACGCCGAGCGGCTTAGCCGGCGACGAGGGAGCCGATTTTGTGGGTCGAAAACCGGGTGGGGCATTCCTCATCTCTTGCATCATCTTGTTTTTGTGAGTAGAACAAAAATGGTGAAGAGAGAGAACGAGAGAGTGAGAGAGAGATGTGAAGAGTACGGAAGAAGAGAGGGAGGGGCTTTTAGACAGCGGCAAAGGCACCTTTTTGAAATTACGACCGTTGGAGTTTACCGTTTCACAACTAGCCGTTGTGCTATAGATCTTATTATTGGGAGGGATATTTGCGTCTCTTCACATTATTTTATATTTTTTAATTTACCATATATTTGTTCGTTGACAATATGGGAGGGCAATAAATATCTTACTAAATTATGGGTTTTCTACGATGATTTGAATATCCCTAATACAAATTTGAAATTAATTGGAATCTTTGTATATGACCTAGTAAATTTCCGTAATTATTATTATGCCAGTACTGAAATCTTCGAAAATCAGAAAGTTGATAATAATATTATTTGCATTTTTTGTTTACCGTTCAAATAAAATTGCTTGCAAAAAATATTACTCCCTAGCTCTATTTCCTCTTTTACTTTAGTATTAAATGCTTTATTGTCAATTTTACCCCTAATTAATAAGAGTAATTAATGCTTAGCAGATTTTTGAGTATGCGATTTTAAGGGCAAAATTTGTACATTAGCTAATTTTAACTACATTTATTAATTTTTCTTAATCTGTGTGTAAAGTTAAATGGAGCTATCTTTGTGGGACGGAGGGAGTATTATTGTTTGAGCTAATACTATTGTTTGTAAAAATTACTCCCTCCGTTCCCACAAAGATAGCCACATTTGACTTTACACACAGATTAAGAAAAATCAATAAATGCAGTCAAATTTAGCTAATATGTCAATTTTACCCTTGAAATTTCATACTCCAAAATCTGTTAAGCATTAATTACTCTTATTAATTAGGGGTAAAATTGATAATAAAGCATTTAATACTAAAGTAAAAGAGGAAATGTGGCTATAATTTGGGACATCCAAAAAAGGAATATGTGACTATCTTTGTGGGACGGAGGGAGTAATAGTAGTATACAATGCACACACACGAATACTTATAATTCCTTCTCGATAATGAATTTCATGTTTCTTACAGGTTCGGTACAATTCAATTACATAAATAACTTGTTTTTTTCTTTCTTCAGAAAGCATATAAATTGTTTAATGAATCAATTGAAAGCCTCCCTAACTATTTACTTTCAATCTTGAATTTATGCATAAATTTCCAATCTATTCACATGTCCCGCCTTACATAAATAACACAGAAAATGCGAATCATGATTTAAAAACACGGAATTTCCGGTAACAAGATGCACTTTCTTCAATCTAAACACATAAAAGCTAATATCCTTCAACATCTGAAGAAAGATCGAGCGGCGCTACATGCTGAAACGAGCACGTAGCTGAAATGCACTAGTACATTTACATGTGAACAAGATGATGAGGTAAATCACAAGTACAATTAACTTGAGCTATAAAATCACTGGTAATGAAATCTTAAACTGCTCTAAAACTGTCTGATTTGTCAAGTCTTGCGGTGCCTGAGCTCGATGATTCTCCCATAACATCCGGAGAAGCAACTGTGTGGGATGGTGCTTTTCTCAACGAAGTTGGCAGACCAGAAATCTCCTGTAGATAATATACACAAGAAGTTTTCAAATCCAGGGATACCATGAAATATCCACACATAACATACTTAAAGCCAGAAACATGAATCCTACAGAATGATTAGTTAACGTAATAATTTGAGTTATATAGAGATCATCACCTAGAGCAAAATGGGATAGGAATGTGCCAGCAGTTACAGCAAAAAATTCAAACTAGAAAACTAATATACTCTACTAATCAAAGAAGAGAGAAAGATTTCAGTTTCATCGAGTACCTTCATCAAATGCATTCTCAAGTCGCAAGGCCGAGCCTGATTTCCAAGACATGCCAAAGCAAATTTTGAATATTGAAACAGGACATCTGCAGCAGCTTGCTTCTTTTCTTCAATCTAAAACATATTTCATGTTCATAAAGGTGTAAGATTTAAAATAAAGAAATACTCAAATACAAGCATCCGAATAAGATAAAACATGTAAATGCTATACAACATACTACTTTTCTTTTCGAGAGTAATTATGCGATTTTTAATAGCCAGACCCTGTTGAAGATTTAGAAGACAGTACACATTTCTTAGTACCAATTAGAACACTAGACTTTAAATACAAATAATAATCAATAAATGTTTTCGGGGAAAAAAATGAAGATCAAAATCGTAACATTATTTTGCTCAGATCAAAACGAAGAGGAAGTGCAGTCTGCAAGAAAGCACAAAAAGCCTAAAGGGAATATGCTCATTATCCGGTGTAGTTAAGACGAGCTAATCTTTTTTTGCACGGTCTGAGGATGAGTCCCCTTCAGTTGGTCCTGACTGGTTTATGCTAGCTTTTGCATCTGCTAGAAATGCAGGATCTGGAACATGTTTATCTGAGGGCTCTTTCATGGCTAAGTAAATGTAGAATACTATAACCATGTTGACAGAAATCACCGCGAGGATCCCACTCCACATTGTCATGGACTCGGGAGATAACTGACTTGAACCAGGGAAGATATTATGGTTAAACCCATATAGAACTGCAATAGGTGCTATCCACATAAGCATGGATGCAATGAAGAACTTGCTTACAACCCCTATCATAGCTCCTCCAATTCCAATTGAATTCAACTTGGTGTCGCTCCTCTTCAACTTCAAATCCACTCTTACTCTTCCCTGAAATCTCCTTCAATCTTAGCAGTGATGTGGAGGCCGTTGGCAAGGTGAGGATGGAGGCTGGCAGGACAGCAGCAACGACCACCGAAAGTGCAGCCGCTAAGGATGAATCGCGATATTCAGTTTTTCCGAGTTTTGAGAGTCAAGTTCTTATACAAATTGCATCGATTCTGTGTTTCACTAGACCAAATTGTTACATAATTATCTTATCAATAAAACAAAGAAAAAGGTATTATAAAACAAGTAAGCATCAAATTATTACATACATTAGGTATTATCCTCTTGCTCATCACAAAAAACTTTTAAGAAGGCAAGGAACATATTCTTTGGTGTAACCTCTAATTGCATCTTCTAGGAATTCTTCAACCCATTCAGGATCATGGATAATTAAGTGTTATTTGTCTTTCAGTTGTCCCAGTTCAGTAGTGTATATGTCAGGCTGCATTTATTACAAACTTTTTAGCTTTTAGATTTTTTTCGGTGCAGTAAAATAGCTTAAGGCGAGGTATCTACTACTATCAAGCTCGACATTTCATATAGGTTATATAATCTAGGTATCTTCTGGAAGTATAATCTAGGTATCTATATCTACAACTACAGGATTATTCTCAAAAGTAAAACACAAACAGCTAATTACACTGTCTCACAGCTGTAGACATGTTGACTTGTTAAAAATGACTGATACCACATATACTGCATGGAATTCCTCAAAACCATTTCAAGGTAGTAGCTATCCGACACAAGCATAATGCCAAGTTCAAGATGATACAAATTGCATCATCTTCAAAAGGTGGACCATTCCATCATAAACCATTTCTCCATATCCAATATGTCTCAAACCTACCCTGTCCACCAATTTTATGCCCTTTCTCGAGAAGAAAATCATTACTGGAATGCCTATATATGGTACGATAAAGAAAGAAGAAAAATTTCTAACTTAACCAGCTTAATATGGTCACGTCATGCCAACCCAAGATGTGAATAACGCACGCAGTCGCACTCGACAATACCAACAATTCCATTAACTTGAGAACATTAACAGAATTTTTCTTCTCTCAGAACAAACAGAGGGCTAGATAGTCATTTGATTATCCACAAAATCCATGATACACGGACTGTTAAATTCATTCTAAACAAAGATTACACTTAAGTGAATGTACATCTTGAATATTCTCAGTCATATCAACTAGGGCTGAAAATCAAACCAAGCTATTCGATACTCAATTCGAGATCGTAAAAGCTCGTTTGAACTTGAAGCTTGATAAGTAAAAAAATATATAAAATTAGGATAAAAACGTCAAACTACTCGGGCTCATATTGGCTCGATTAAAGCTTGTTCGACTAGGTTAATTATCAAACAAGCTCAAACAATAATTGTAAAGTACAATAATATTTCAAACAAGCACAAACGCGATAGGCACACACCTACTTCAACTACAAATTGATTCTTCGCCACAGATTATGGAATACGGAGAATATCAAAATTATATTTGCAGTAAACAGTTATCAAAGTGATTACAGATTATTTCAAGGAAATCAATCATGCCAGAAGGTTCCAAATTCCCCTGATTTCAAATTGAGTTCGAAATTTAACCAGAGATCTCATTTCCGACACTAATTTCAATATTAACTACTGTATTAAACATAGGTAGATGAGAGTAGAAATTACCTCGTAGTCTTTCATGGCTGAAGCTCTGAATCCCGATTACCGTTTCACCAACAAAACAATTATGTATGTATTCCTGCGTGGCCGACCCATCTCGAAGAGCTTGATTAATTAATTTATAAAAAGATTTATTCAGTTTGATGAATTAATAACAAGAATTAAATAATATAATAAATAGAATTTAAACATCAATGGCCCATTAGCTCAGTTGGTTAGAGCGTCGTGCATGGGCCAATTTTTTTTATTACGATATTAATTTTTACTTAATTTTTACTTATGTTTGGAAGTTTCTTCCAACTTGACCTTACGATATTGATTTTTACTTAATTTTTACTTATTCCAACTTGACCTGCATACTTAATTTTTACTTATGTTTGGAAGTTTCTTCCAACTTGACCTGCATGCCACTGAGTTACTCACATCCAATTGACCTACTAATCACATGTGTTACACTTGATTTACCCTCATTCAACTTTGGATCAAATCGGTTATCCTTATTTCAAATTTAGATGACAAGTTCACATTTTATTTGACCTATACCTCTTTATTTTCAGTGTTTTTGCCTTTTCGGACATTGATTTTTTTAATCATGATTAATTGAGGAATTATATGACTATATTTAACTTGGTACTAATATATATTTGGTAGCAATAGTGTTTCTCCAAACCTTGTACTATTACATGATGAAAAATGTCTTTTTTTCTCGTACAAATAGTTGATGTTGGCTCAAAGAGGCCATGAAATGGGGCCATTGCTAGCCTCTAGCGAACAAGGATCACCCCATGTACATGAAGGTTCGGTGCAGGATGTAATCCCTTGGGTCACACACGCACACACACAAGATCACATCCTGCACCGAACTTTCATGTACAGGAGGTGATCCATATCCACATGTGGCGGACAGACAAGAATGAAAGAAATATGAGGCTAGCCAAAAGAAAAAAAGAATGATATTTACATGATATGATAAAATACCAAATTAAGTCCAGAAAATTGTCATCACTTGGATTTTTTGCCCATCTTCTCAGCTAAAAGAGATTGAGCACCAGCCTTGGTTAGAGCAGAAGGCTTTATAACAGCTTTGGGATTCATGGCTTGCCTGAGCTTGAATACAGCCCATGCTGTTCCCACCGCGTGCCCTGCTGCTTCCATTCCCTCCTTCGTTGCCTTACCCGCCTCTTCACCATACCTTCAAAACAAAACTCACCATTTCAATTCAATGGGCACGATGAAGAAGAACAAGATTATCTTACCTGTGAGTCATGAGCCCAGTCGTAACGGTGTTGGACGTTTCCATCACATTCTTTCCCGCTACTTCAGCAGCATCACAGATTTTGCCTGTCATCAACAATTTTGCCTAAGAATGTACAAATATGGGGAAGCAATTTTTTAAAGGCCGGTAACTTGGGGGTGGAAAAATGAGGACCATAACTTTTTGGACCGACAATTTAAGGACCATAACTCTTCCGGCTGTCAATTTAAGGACAATCACTTCTAATAGTCGCGAATTGAGGCTAAATTAGCCAGAATCAACCCAAATTCAGGCCAATCATCCTGATTGAGGACAGGCCTCAATTCGCAACTTTTAAGCATTACTGTCCTTAAATTGTCAACCAGTGTGAGAGGCAAACAGTGCCCTCCAACCCGTGGAATCTTCTAACAGAATGATAAACAAACTAGCAAAAACGTAAAAGGTGAAATGCAACTTATTCAAAACATAATACAGAGTACTAAGAAATAACAGGAAAAACCAAGCTGCAAGATTCTGAATTGTGCAGCTGCAGCCTCTTTGATGGGCCTGAATCTGAGATTAATTTGTCTTCAAATGTATGTTTGAATATGGAATAAGTTTGAGCAGTCTTAGATTTGCCTAATGTTCATTCTTAATTTAGTCCCACAGTAACTTAACAACTTCCTATTGTTCATCTCCCTCCTATTGAAAAGATATCAAGTTACTAGAATATAGTAGTGATTCTGGATTGAAATAGTGAACCCTCCATCATCTAACTCACACACTCAAACAGCAGAAAATTAAGGTACAGGGATAAAGTGATGTATAAGTTGGAGTATAACATACCGAATCCATCAAGAGAAGCAAGAACCATTTCCCCTGGCAACATGCCGAAGAACTTCTTGCCTACTTTAGAGTTTGCAACTGAACCTGTAAAGTATCCCGATACCTTCAGTACTCCTGATAGTACCCCCGTTGCTACTTTTTCCGTCATCTTAGTCACCTTCTTCACTCTGCAAGCAAATTTAACCCATAACACTAACATGACCACCAAATTCATAGGTTTATGATATGGTTTGAAGCCAATAGAATTGGAGAAAACAAGCAAATACAACCAGAATACATGAAACTGAAAAGATTCAAGGTAGGTACGACAACAGGGGATTCAACCACATTTCCAAGAAACGAAACAACAAACTCACTGCAGAAGCTCAAGAGTCAAGACCACATATCTTACTCATATTAATGATTTTTTCCGTCATCTTAGTCACCTTCTTCACTCTGCAAGCAAATTTAACCTATAACAACACTAACATGACCACCAAAAGTTCATATGTATAAGATATGGCTCGATGCCAATAGAATTGGATGAAAACAAGCAGATACAACAAGAATACACGAAGAATACAATAACAGGGGATTCAACCACATTTCCTTGAAAACGAAACAGCAAACTCACTGCAGAAGCTCAAGACCACTTTCACACCACATATCTTACTTATATTAATGATTACATCTCCTTTTCTTTTTAACCCAAGTGATCAACAACTCATATTTGCAATAAAATTAAACTAATCTTGCAAGAATCCACATTATCTACGGAAGAAACTACCAAAGTGAAATGAAGAACAAACCGTTTGATCCTCTTCATTGTATTAGGATCGAGTTCTTGTTTACTGTCGCCGGGAGCCATTCTCTGCCTCAGCACCTCGTCTCCCCACTTTAATCGATCCACAGTTACATCTCCACACCATAATATTCCCTTAACCAGCTGCCCCGACCCCATGGCTATCAGCCGCGCCGCGGTCCCGCTATATTCCTCCACATTCGGCGCCAGCGTAGTCCAATATGCCGCACACTGCCCCTCCATCTTCTTCCCGTCCGTTTTCAGTTCCCCTTCAGTGATCTCACCTGGAGCAGCTCCAACAACCGCCATTGCCGCCTTCTCATCCACCTTTTGCACCGAGAAATTACAGAAAGTGTCGAGAATCTCGTCCAATTCCTTCAGAAATCCTTCATGCCCCTTGGAAACTATTGTCAATCCATAGCTCAAAACGTCCATTTCTTCCTTCTCTTCTTTCTTCTTATTTTTCTTTTTATTCTTCTTCTTGTCCTTATCGTCCTCGTCACTGGAATCAGAATCGTTGGCTCCGCGCGGGGTTCGGAAGGAGAAGAAGTAATGGGAAGAGTCGAGCTTAACGGAGGTTACGTCTTTGGTTAACGGCCACTGGATTTCGTCGGAAACCGCGGCGAGGGCGGCTATGGTGTTGTCGCCCTGGTACAGGCAGAGGATTCGGAGATCGCCGGTGGCGAGCTCGACGGAGTATTGCTTGTCGATGAGGTGAAGGATTGCGCCGGGGATAGTGAGGAGTGATTCCTCGGAGGGATCCGGCGGGGCAGACGGTGTAGAAGCTTGGGAACGAGGGGAAATTCCTTCATTGGAGCTGGGAAAGAGGTTTACAAACAGATCATTCATTTCGACGGTGGGATAGAGAGAGGAGGAAGAGGAGGAAGTGTTGAGGGGAGGGGCAGTGGGTGAATATGGATCGATTTGGGGGTACATTGGAGTCCGATTAGGGTTAGGTTCTTGGGACGCCATTGTCACGCAGATTCGAGCTCTGTAAATTCGATTTAGGGTGATCCACTGTTCGTTGAAGAAGATTTGAATACGAAGAGGAGGAGGAGGAGGAAGAAGTGAAGAAAATAAATAATTAAATAAAAATAAAAGAAATTGGAACGCGTTGAAAAAGGGTAATTCGGGAAATTATCAAATCTCCCGCGCGAAAACCGGTGATTTATTTACAATTTTCGTTTTCGTGCCGCGTGCTTTGAAGCTTAGGTTTTCGGACATTGCTTTCTTTTAATGCCGAAATCTTATTCCTTCATTGTGAAACGAAAAAATTATTACATTTACCCTTCACTAGTTACCCACTTTTTATTTATTTTACCCTTCACTAGTTATCCATTCAATTTATTTATTTTATTTAAAAAAATTATAAAATTACCTTTTTAACACTTCACTAGTTACCCACTTTTTTTAGTTTGTACAGTATGTCTATTGCAAACATTTGTGGACCAGTATTTATTTTCATAAATTTCTTGACCTAACATGTTTATTTCTATTTCATTTTTTGCATTTTAATTTACTGGATCTTTTATCACAATGTCGATCCATTATTAAGAGATGTTAATCATTTTTAACATGACATATGTTAATAATTATTCAAAATAATGAGAGTGACACACATGATCTCAAACCACCTACAACTTTTTTTAAGTCGAGCTGAATTTTTAAAATTACAAGTTGCCAAATTTCAACATCAAATAGTCTTTATTTTCTTATTCAAACCACCACTTATTCAAGAGGGAAGGCACGTAGACAATGATTAATAATAAAGCATGAATGTCAAACCAACTAAAATAACGACCCATCTCTGTCTCTTCTCAGCAGAAACTCCAAGAAATTAAGCAGCTTCTTATTAAGTCCTCCCTGAATCAGAATGTTAAGACGAATGTACGAATCTCCATGGGACCAAGCTCCACGACGAGACTCGATACGTCCACAGGACGCCCTCTTATGGGAGTCGGTACGTTCTCAGTTTCGCCTTCGACTTTCCAAGTCATCGTCTTCGTTTCAGACTTGTCTTGATTTGCTGACAAGCTTGTTTCCTTCACCTTCTTTATCTGATATTCAAACAAAAAGCAAAGTTTGATCAGCAAAAATAAAAATAAAATAATTGGAAATAAATTACATACCCTTTTTTCACCAAACATCTTTTTTAGTTCAACTTTGGCAAGACTTGAGTAGTCAGGATCTTCCCCAGCCTACAACATAATGCGATGAATACGAGTCACTGATGTGGGTCACGGGCCCATAATTCATAATAAGCTTATGGTAAACATAGTCCATACAAAACGTACTATTCATATAATATGGAACACTAAATCTGGAATGTTGAATTTAAGTCTATCAATATCACAACTTCCTCTGCAAATTCTAATTTCTGACAAGAAAATAAAACAAGATCAATGGGATTCACCTCGTATAGATTCGCTAAACGAATGAGTACACTTCCATCAACCAACTCCTGAAGAGTAATCAACGCAACGTTTAAAGGTAAAGTATAGTTTGATTCCATGGTTGTGGCCTTTGTCAAATGAGAAGATTTCCACTTCTCCGAGTCCTGCAACAGCTTAATATCATTTAATCAGCTAATAGAGACGGTTGACATTCAATATTTATGCTTCATTCGACAAAATCTACCTCGTGTGAGAAAGCTAAAAGAAGGGGTGAATATATTTCTTGGCCGGTTGTTCGTCTCCAACGTGCTCCAGCTCCAAGTTCATTCACGCTGATATAATAATTTCCTCGAACCTAAGGGTAAGTGACAAGATTAACAAGCATAAATGTTTCCAAAATTTTGGTCCTATAACTTTTTACCTTTTCTCAAATGGTACCAAAAAAGTAAAATGCACTATTTATGACCCAATTTTTCGCAAATTGTACCATTTACGTCCCAAAACCGCCGGAATCAACGTCGTTTTCGTCATGTGCCGATCACGTGAGCTTTTTATTTGGGAATTTCTGGCTGAAATGCTGAGTAGGTTAATTATACTTTTTTTTTAAAATTAATTTGCTGACTTGAATTTGGGATGTTGAGTTGGGCTTTAAAAAAATATACAATTAATCCAGTTAGCATTTTAGCTGGAAATTCTCAAATCGAAAGCTCACGTGACCAGAACATGACGAAAAACAGCATCTTTTCGTTCATTTTGGGACGTAAATAGTACATTTAACTTCTTTTTTGGACCATTAACAAAAGGTCAGAGGCTATGGGACCTAAAAGGTTTCTATCCCGACTACATAGTCTGTCTCATACCGTGAGTCCTTCACATGTTTTGTTGTTGTTGATGCATACAGTCTCGTCTAGGGCTTCACCTACTCCTCTACCGTCGTCTTTCAGAATACGCCTGGATATATATATATATATAAAGTATCAATTAGACATGTTACCCATATGGTTTCACTATTTGATTGAATTATTTTTGGTTATACCTGTGTAGCATTAGTTCGATTTCTCCATCGTTGATGCTGGATCCTCCAGTGGCCCGATCAACGAGGACAGAAAATTCGGACTTCTTATCCTCCACGTAAATTCCAAGATTAATCTGAAACCAACAAATAATCCAGACAAAATTCAGCCTCTTTATAAATGTCAGAATTTTGATGAGTTAAAGAGTTGAGAAAGTTACTGGATAGTAATTCCCTGCTACGGGCTGAGTAACTGTGAGAGGCCAGTCGGCTCTATAATCTCTAACCTGAAATTTTGGAGGATAATCATATCATAACTTCAAAACTTTCAAGAAACGAACACAGATCAACAATGTATCTCTCAAATACAGGAATCGGATCATACAACTTTTCGGTTATTAGCCATGATATAGTGCACAATCTTGCTAAAACAGATGCACTCTTTTCTTTTTACACTGAAAACCCCCGAATACACAATAATTACATCCAGAAAAAGTAAAACAGAAGCAATCTTGTTAATGATGCACGATATGAACATTTGATATTTAAACTCACCATCTCCAGAGGATTTTTTACATTCACAATAACTATAATTTTCGGTTCAATGGTTCGTTTTTAACTTAAATAGAAAATCCAACAAAAGTCTCCTTCAAACATAAATGTTCATTACGGCTATATAGGATTATCAGAATTTAACGAAAAGAGGACAACGGACGACTTACCCGTTTGAGAAAGTCCCTTCCATTTGAATCAGTATAGAACACTTTATCAGTAGCCATATTAGCTGACAATCTCGTTATAACCTCTTTCCCAATACCATCGTCCGTGGGAATTGGACCAATCTTCAGATTGGATCATAAAAAGTGGCATGAGAAACAATAAGTGATCAGAAAAGGATAAATCATACAATCAAATATTGTACTACAATATATTTTAGTGGTGTGTTCCAGAATCACTAACCGTGAATTCAACTTCAGCATGATCTTTGTCTTTGTAAACTCTAATTATCTGTAAACGAGACAAGGAATGACACAGAAGGGGTTATTAAAATGATAAAATACAGGTTAAATAACATAAATATTCATAAAATTATATGTAGTTGCCAGAGAGAAAGAAAAAAACCAAATTAATATTTTTGAATGCAAAAGGTGGCTCTGCATGACTTTGGACTTTCACAGACTAATCACTTTCAGGGAAAAAAAAGAGAGCATAGAAACAGAAAAAAGAAGACCTGGTAGATCCATGAACTGAATTGCTGATGAACTTCATCAACTAGTGGTCCTCGAATAATCTTCAATGGAACCTGCAAACACGAAACCAGAAGAAGATTTTTTTTTTTTTTTTTGCTGACAATCAGATATCCGTAGTCATGTAAAAGTTGAATAAAAGATTGACCACTCAGGTAATTGATTGGAAACACAAGGCCACTCACTGATCTTGAGACGATTGAAGGAGTCGATCCAGTAGGTCGGAAAATGTATGCACCAGAAGCCTGCATGGTTAGATATAACTCAACGTGTAGCAATTGCTGCATTCATGGAAACAATAGAAGTATGAGAGAAACCGAATAAAATACCTGAGAATCAGCATCCCCCTGGCTTGAAGCATACCAAAGATAGCTTTGTTGCAATGGTACATCAATCTGGTATACATTTAATTAGATGGAGAAAATTGAAGATTGGGAAAAGTTGAAGTGCAGAATGCAAAGTTGAAGGGAACATATCAATTAATCTTCAGTAACTGAAAGAGAAATCAGCTAAATTTATTACAAAATTCAAGAAAAACATTTTTTTTTTAATTTAAGAAACACTAAATTAAAATAAAAAATTAATGTCAAATTTGGTGGTATACAAATAACAAAATGTTTTTTTGGGGGTTAGCTGAAATGCATTTTTATTAATTTTAAGAGGAAAAATTAATTATTTGTACCAATAAAACACATTAAGGGCATATTCTTTCAATTTTAAAAAAGTTTATTTGTACAAAAAATACATTAAGGGTGGAGTAAAAGTTGAGGGGCATGGATGTACCTTATCCGGTTTATTAATGATGAAATTTTAACAATTTAAATATAACTGGACCCTCTTGTCAACTAAACAGCAATCGATCTTACCCCTGTTTTAGAATTGAAAATGCGTTTAAGTTGACCGGATGAAGAGGAAAATGACAGTTTCAAGTTTCCTGGTCCAATTTCAATAGTTTCGTTCTGTGGAAGATCGGTCATCGACATAAAACTACTCATTTTTCCTGCATTCAATAGTCAAATAACTCAGTTTAGTAGGGTAGATTAGCCCAAGATAGGTGGGTAACCAGACTCAAGATAGACGCCGAATCAGGCCTAAAATCAAATTTCTACCCAACACACAAAAACACACTTGATTGTATGTGTACCAAATGACTGAAAGACACCTCCTTTACTATTCGATCTGGGCTAGTTGAGATATCTAGTCCGACCATAGATATCTCAATAAACCTACCAAATGGTTATAATCAAATTCAGACGATTATGACTAATCAAAAGTATGCTATGGTACCTTGGGATTGTTTGGAAATGAAGTAAGTAGTCCAACCCAAAGGTGGCACGGATGCTGGAAAAATAAGCCAATATTTGGCATATTTTTCATCTGAAATTCCAGTATATGCCTCCACATAGAAGCTGCTCAATTTTTGCGTCACAATATCCACTTCAACATATTGAGACTTGACAATATTTCCCGCAGAATCTTTCACAACAAGATTTTGATCATTAACCTGTAGTTTGAGTTTATTAGTTCAAATAAAAAAGAAAACGACACCAAATTTCGTCACCTAGAGAGATTGGATAAACTGAAAATGAGAGAAAAGAATAATATTATTACTCACAGGAATTCTGATATAATCAGTTCGGTTCCATCCAAGTGAATTGTATGCCACGACAACCTGGAACGAAAGCCATGCATGATTAACTAACATTTTTTCTAGCTGAACGGATGAAAAAGCAGAGAAAATAAATATTACCAAACTCTTCTCTTGGGGAATATCTTCCGTTGATGGACAGTAACTTATGTTGAGTAACTGACACTGTACACAATTAAACGGTAAAAAAGAAGAAAGGCTTAGACACAAGAACGAAAAATAACAAAAAAAGTAGAAAAAGGTAAACAGAAACCTGGCTAAATGTTACGGTAGGTGCAGTACAGTCACCGTTCAACTTTGAAGCAACCAGACACGATAAAGCTGAATCAACGACAGTCTCTGCCTGCTTAATCAGACATTTTTAACAGTTATTACAAGGAATTTTTTTGTTAATACTAAAGATGTTAAGATATGATTATTGAGAAAATTACAAAAAAGCTCACCTCTGAGGTCCCAATAGCCAAGCGTTTTGCATAATCGTTCGTAGTATGCTGTTTAGCAGTACCACTAACTGCATCGTGGTGCTGTGCAATTCCTAAAGCATCACCTAACCGATCAGTATTAGCACTAATCGATCTCCTTCCCACCAGAAATTCAAGTTGACGAGCTGCCTATGAAAATATAAACTACACTTCAGTAACTTTTTTAAGATAAAATTTCAAAAATATTAGTGCTGCATGTTTTCAATAATTACCAGATAATATCCACTCAGCAATCGAACGTATCTTTTTAAGGCTGGACGACTTGTAAAATAGCCAGTCCAATAAGCATTAGAACTATCTGCATATCTATCAAATAACGGAAATACTTATGTCAGCATTTTTATCAGATTAAATAAAAAAAGTGAAATCAAATAAGCTTATGTATTGCTCACGGGAAATAATCATCGAGTTTCAGAGGCCACGTTTCACGAGCAGCATGTTTTGCATCTGTGTACATGGATGGCGTTGAATATAATGCATTAACCCGACCATCCTGTTTCAGACACAGAGGTTACTCACTATGATGAAATGAGAACCAAAATTTTGCATTCAAATAAAAGAGAATATATACCTTATTAACATAATGAATAAGTTTGTCCATCTGCTTGAACCAGGTCTCAGCATATTGATATTGGAAGTCGTCTCCCATAGTCCACATTATATGATTAGTTCTCGTAACATTTGCCTGTTTTTTCAAAGCCAGATGCTTTTTACTGTTCTTCTTGATGTTTTTTTAATGAAAATAAATACGAAATACTCGTCTCTACCTGAGTCATGGCAGCAGCAATAAAATCATTTACACGTCTGTCAACATTAAAGTCAAATAGAAGAGGATTATCCTGCAGTTAAATGATCAAATAACTTTAAGCAAGAATTTAATAAAATCATTTACACATTTGTCAACACTAACTACTAATTCTAATTCTAATTCATTAGACCTGAACTGGCTCAACATCATCGTCTACTTCAAAATGAAACCCATCGGGTGGACTATAGTGACGAGGAAACGCATTGGCAAAAATCTGCAAAAAAAAACCTCAAAGGTGACTGATTAAACTGCAGAAGAAAAACACAATTAAATTGTGCAAAAGTTTTTTTTTCTTTACCTGAGAAGAGGAACCAAATGTTCTAGAGCCCTGCCATATGACTTCAAGAGATTTATCGGCCTTTCGTTTTGCTCTATCTTGGTAATCAACCCGTGCAAAATGAATAGAGTCAAATCCTATCTACATAATCCAAAATGAATAGAAACTAATAGCATCAGCATCTTTAGTTAAAAATTCAATCAAGTATATCAGTATATGTATATATTGTATACCTCAGCCCCTAGTAGGTAACCTTGAACTGCAGAGTGCCCAAATGGATCGATTTGCCATCCAGCACGCGGGGTTGTATTAAACTGACTCTTTATCAATTGATGGCCTAGGGTAGTTTGGTCAATCATGTCAATATAATGAGTAGCTGCTTCATCATGCATGCACCATCCCCCATTTCTGCAGATATGGATGTTGATAAACATCGTGTTGAGTTTTTTTGAAGTAAGTAAATACTCCCTTTGTTCCAATATAACTGTCACTTTCGGGTGTTTCTCAAAGATTACGAAAGTCATTTAATACACATACTTTTTGTATAAAACGACAGTTAAATTGGAACGGAGGGAGTAAGCATTAGTTTACAAGAAATATTTCATCATACACGAATTCCAACCGACCAGCATGAACCAGCTTTCTTACTACTTGTTGAGTTTCTGGATTTTGCTCTTCCCACCATCTATTGAAAAACGCCTATTCGAACTCCCAGATTACAGTCAAGTTAATAACATTATAACAATATTTGAAACTTGAGTAATTACATTATTATTCCCATATCTAAAATATAACTTCTAGAGCAAAAACTGCATATTTATAGTTACTAAGCCTTTATATATGCATTGAATCCCTCTTTTGCAAAATACTTTTATGAACATAAATCCCATTTTTTGCACTATAATGACAGCAGACTCTGAATAGCCACTAATCTACATTCAACCTACTACAATATTTATTCACTATTTCAAAAAGCAACACAAAACATCAAAATTATAGGTACCATTTCGGCGTATATGAACTTCCTATTAGGGTCACGGAGCAGCGCGACGACAACAGAGTCCAGAACATTTTCCACACATGCCCCCTGCATATTAACAAGCATTTAAAAAACTAAGAGTCACCCTTGTATGCACCCAATTGCGTACAAAAAAAGGAAAGATGCTTAGACTAATCAGATTGTAATGAAATGAACCTGAATAGAGTTGTTGGATCCAACATAGTACTGATCAATTGTCTTGAGCCAACCCACATCGTCGTGGGAGTGAGCAACCAAGTGAACATTCAATTTCCCATCCACAATGCCACTCCCAGTATCATACCCTTTAACACCCACATCTCCATATGAACATAAAATCCAAAACAAAACTGAAAAGTACAACAGTGCTATACGTTTCATCTCCAAATTCAACTAACAATTATGGGTTCTCATACAAACACAAAATGGCACATGAAGTAATCAAGAAAGAAAGGAAAAGGGGAATTTTTTTCATTGGTTTCTTCTTTGCCGGCCGGCCTACAGGCTACAATTTTTTGTCTGTTGCTGAAATTAAAAAAGGGGAGGGTGGAAGTGGCAAGGAAGAATTGATGGGATTTTGCATTTTCTATTCTAAACACTTTTACAGATATTTCTATCAATTAGTATTAGAGAATTGTAAATAGCATACTCCCTCCTTCCCCTGCCCAAAACTTATCCATTTTCTTTATACTACTACTATTCTGCTTCCATTATTTTTCTATTTTCTTTTCAATTTTTTTTGAAGCTGATTATCAAAACTCCTCGTCTTTCTATATCTTTGCATTAGGACTTTTAGCTCTAGCTGTTATAATTGATCAACTTTTTTTCCTTTTTAAATACAAATACCGACTCGGATATCTTTTCAATAAATGGCAAAAACAAGAAAATAATACTTTTAATTTCTCTGCTCTAAGAAAAGATAATTTTAAAAAATTAAATCCAATTTTGCTCCACTTATGGGTGGAGGGTTTAACTTTTCATTCACAACAAAAGGATAAAACTTTTGTAAACTCTTTTTTCAATGCTATTGATTAATTGAGAGGGGCGTTACTCTAAAATACATTTAGCAACTTGGTTTTTACATTTTAATTTTAAAAAAATTTAGAGTTACTAGTTTAAATTGATACCTAATTATACAATTATACGCTTAAAATTATGATTAGTTAATAATTGTATAACAAAATTCAACCTCAATCCCGTAAAAATAACATGCATTTAAAAAAAAAAAAAAGACTAAAAAATTGAACCTAAAAGTAAATAAACTCTAATTGAAATACTAGAAAGGGTTAACACAAACTTGAATTCATGTCAATTTTTATTTTTAGGGCAAGTTGGTGTCTAGCACAAAAGGCACCCTTTAAAAACTTGTTGGTACATCCAATGTAAAATAATGAAAAATAATGTTAGAAGATACAAATTATTACATAGAAAGACCCTTATGCCCTTAAAAAAAATCACACCTACCCTTTTCTTTCATTCTCTTTCTACTCAGTTATTTTATTAAAAAAATTATATTCAGATTTCTTATTTTTTTTATTCATTCAATTTTTTTATTCAAACATTTTAATTCCAATTTTACTTGAATTTTAAATTCAAAAATTTTCAAATTTCAAATTTTTTTTATTTTTCAAATTATATTTTATTCTTTTTTACTCAATTTTTATATTCAAATTTCTTAGCTTTTCTAATTCACGCAAAAAAAAAAAAAACAAACTATTAATTCAAATTTAACTTGAATTTTTTTTTATTCATTTTTCCAAAAATTTAAGTCAAATTTTTTATCAATTTTTTTTAATTTAGTTAAAAATCTTTTTTTTTCTAAGTCTTTGATGGGTCCAATCATACATTTTTATCAACTTAATTCAATTTTTTTATTCAAATTATTTTTCTTTAGTTTTTTTATTTATATTTTATTCAAATATTTAATTTATATTTTATTCAATTTTTACTCAATTTTTTTGTTGATTTTTTTTTTAAATTTCTAAGTCAATTTTTTAGTTCATTTTTCTTTATTCAAATATTTTAATTTATATTTTTTACATAATTAAAATATGAATATCAACATATATATTGAATATTGAACACTGAATATCGAGATATATATTGAACATTTAACACTGAATATCAATATATATTGAATATAATTAAATATTGAACATTGAATATCGATAAATATTGAACACTAAATATCTATATATATTGAATACAATGACACGATTGTTGAACATATATAATTACATTTAATTAAAATGTTGACATACAAGACTAGATATACCCAGAAAATATGAAATAAAATAACAAAAGTAGAGAAATCATACTAAATCTTTGCAATTAGAATGTGTATTTTTTCTTTAAGAAATGCTTGAGACATGCTCTTAAGTCGATGCAGGAGTGAATATAAATCAGATTTATATATAGAAAACTAGCCACATAATCAGATTTATATATTGAATTATATATATATATATATATATTGAACACTAGCCATTTATTGAATCATATATACATATTTGATCCAGACTGCACACAATCTTAAAGTAACACAGAAGGGATTGCCTTTTATCCCAATGAACTCAAATAATGATTTAGTCGCATTACAGAATTCAAGGAAGTACTACCAAGGACATCCATAGGCAGGTGACTTCAAATATATTTATAGAAAAGGGAAATACAGACCCTAATGCAAGGAGCTAAACATACCATGACTCTTCTTCTTTTCACCATGCATAAGATAGACATCTTGAACTCTACCATAAGGTAAAAAATCTGGAAAAGAAAATCATTGTAGCACCCGTCATTTTTCCTTCAGTAAAAGTTGCAGCAAATCAAAATAATCCAAGTATTTAGCAAATAAACTTGAGATAGAACAATTCAGTAAGTCACAAAACATTTGATGCCAAAGAACCAAAATTTTCTGCTATTAGTTGCACTAGTCAATGAATAACTACTCAGGTGCACAAAATCCACTTCCCAGACCTCATCAACCAAAAGAAAATAGAAACAGAATATGCATGTGAAACATTATGGTTCCCTCAGGCAAAGCCCTAGTAACATCAAGCACATACTTCTTCAACATCCTTCTTTGTAGCTTGTTTGCTCAATGACCCAACAAACAACTTGTATTCAGTTGCACCTGCAATCAGGTGAAAAGACCAACATAAATATATATAAAGCTGTTTTACCAAATACTCCATAACAATTCAAAGTACATAGTTGAGGGCAACAACAAAATTTGGAAACAAACTATTATATGAGGTTTAAGAGCTCTACAAACTAGAGATTATAATAAAGTATCAAGACGTTCTCGCTCTCTATCAGCATATCTGACTTGTATAGGACCCGCTGCTTGTATAACCCATGAATAAATGAGACATATAGGAGCAAAAATTATCAGCATAAGGAAACTGACAAAAAAAATATAACCCTGTTAATGTGTACTTGTTATGTAATGCTCTAATGGCCCTATCTATCAGCCTCTTCAGAAGAAGCATATTTAATGAAACCGAATCCTGCATAAGCCAAAATTGGTACCCAGATTTTATGATTTATTCTTCCATCATCAAAGAAAAATCATAGGTGCAGTAACATTGAAGCTCAAAAAAATTGTGGCTATATCAAAACTAAAGAAGTTACAAAAATTTATTAGGTACAATATATCTATATAGATGCACCCAATGGATCAAGATACAAAACCCCACATTCTAGTATTCAAACGTTACGTGTTAATCAACCTATATATACACTGCAAACGCATAACAAAGCACAATAGCATCTCACATTACTTTCTTCCTATACTTAAAGGCCATAGTGAGGAGATTACGAATATAATGGAAGTTGAATAGCAGAAAAATGAATCTGAAGAAAATCACCTCTAACATTTAACCCAAACCAAAACTCAGTTGAACTCTATAATTACCCACAAATTATCAGATCGGTTCTTTAGTATTTTGAGTTTTAAGATTTTTTGGAAGAAATTCTAAGAATATAAAAACTTGGAAAAGAGAGTAGAAACTCACTGAGTCAACTCAGTGTATCAACACCCCCAGAAAACCCTAGATCTACGCCGCCATCACGCGAGCGGCACAGATCGGAGAAGACGAGCCCCTTGACGCTCTGCAACGACGGCGGAAGGCCCCCTCGACTGAGCATTCAAGCTTTGCAACGACGGTACGCCGCCATCACGCGAGCGGCGCAGATCGGAGAAGACGAGCCCCTTGACAGAGCATTCAGGCTCTGCACCGTCGGCGTCTCGCTGACTTCTTCGCCGTCTCAAAATACCCAAACGGCCGCCATTTTCGACGAGCTGCGAAAACGTCCGACGAAGGAGAGAAACTCCGGTTGGCGGTGGAGATCGGTGAGCTACGCCCGCGCCACCTCCGCCGTCTAAAACTCCCAAGCCACACCCTCCTCTTCCTCGTATTTGCGTATCTCTTGTGTATGTATGTTTTTTTCCATTTCAGATCTTCTGTGTGTGTGTTTTTTCCCCATCTGAAAATGTGAGAGAAAAGAGAGAAACATTTGAAAATGAAATAGAAAGAGAGAAGACAATATTAGTACTCCCTCCGTCCGCTTATAAGCTTCCCGTAACTTTTTGGCACAAAGATTAAGAAATGTGATTAAATAATAAATATATTACAAGTGATGTGATTGGAAGAAGGAGAGAGATAGAAAAAAAAAGTAAGATATAAAGTAATGTGTAAGAAAAAATACTTACCAAAAAGGGAATGAGAAGCTTATAGGCGGACGGACCAAAATGGTAAAATGAGAAACTTATAGGCGGACGGAGGGAGTATGAATAAAGTAAAAAGGTGATTGGAAAAAGAGTAAAAGTAATGGCATTTTGTGCAAATATGTGAATATTGTGGGACAGACAAATATATAAGACAAGTATGCAAACAATTGTGGGACGGAGGGAGTACATTGTAATCCATTCCGACACAAATGTTGGAAAAGGCCCAGACTATATACCCCTCCAAACTTGTTAAATATACTCCCCCTCTACCTTTATTAATTCAATATACATATAAAATACCCAATTTACCCTTCTAATAAAATATTAGTAGATACACCCCTTCTAAATTAAAACCCTAACCCCTAATTGATATAACCCTAACATAACTAATGGATGCGCCGTAGCTGGCTACACTGTCACCGCTGCCGCCAGTTCACCAGAAATATAAAAAAAAAACTTACATTTAAAAAAAAAATACATTTTTCGACATTGATTTGTTGACGAAAAACACTCTTGTCGACGCTGGTTTGTTGACGAGAAACATTCTTGTCGACGCTAGTTTGTTGACGAGAAGCATTCTTGTCGACGCTGGTTTGTTGACGAGAAGCATTCTTGTCGATGCTGGTTTGTTGACGAGAAAGCATTCTTGTCAGCAACTCTTCATCGAAAGAATTTAAAAAAAAAATAAAAAAAATTCGAAAACTCTTAATAAAAAATATACACTGTCGTCATCAACTAGTTGTCAGCCATAGTGTATATTTTTCAATTAAGTGTTGTCAAAAAAAAAAAAAAAAAAGGGAAAAAACAGATGATAGAAAAAAAGAAAAAGAACAAAAATAAAACAGAATAAACCTTACCTGTGGTTGTAGACGGCGGCGCGGGCGTGGGAGGGACGGCCGTGAGGTGCCGTCAGCGGGAGGAGGAGGAAAGACATTTGGGTGGTAGAGTTGCAGAAGAAGAAAAAAAATGGAAGAAAGGGGCGGCGGCAATGGATGGGTGGAGGCCTTGGAGAGGAGGAGGCAGCGATTGGGCGAGCGAGGAGAGGAGCGGCGGCGGCGCTGGGAGAGAGAGGCGCTGTCGCCGTCGAATAATGAAGCAGAAATTAAAAAAAAAAACAGAGAGAGAGAGAGAGAGGAGGAGGGGACGGAGTCGCCGGCGATGGGTCGGCGTAGGGGCAAGATTTGTTGCAGAGAGGAGGGACGGCGTAGGGAAGGCATGGTGGCGGCGCCGCCGGGTTGTTGCAGAGAGGAGGAGGGCGTCTGGGTGTCGCGAGGGAGGGGGTCTACGATAGGCGGCGGAGGGTGAGATTGGTGGCGATAGGCGGCGGAGGTCAGCGATGGGCGGCGAAGAGGAGAAGAGGAAGGGCTGGGAGGGAGGAAGAAGGAAAAATACTAGGGTTTGAGAGGGGTATATGTATAAATTTAAGAGGAAAATGCAAATTAGATATTTTATGGAGGAGTACATCTAACCTAGTTAATTTCAAGAGGGGTGCATCAATCAGGGGAGTATATTTAACAACTCTGGAGGGGTATATAGTCAGGGCCGTTGGAAAATTCTACCGGCCCAATATTTATAGGCCCAAATTAAGTACCCGATCCGCCTATAAGTTTCCGATTTTCCGTTACTTTTTTGCATGAATGATGTGATCCATAGAAGGATGGACAAATGATGTGATCGATAGAAGGAGAGAGATAGAGAGAGAAAAAATAAGACGGACGGAGTAAAATGATAAAATGGAAAAATTATAGTCCAATTGGGGAGTTAGACTTTTCAAATATAAATATGAAATGATATTTCCTTTGCTTGCTCAAGAACTCACAAAGTTGTGTTAGTGTAATAAAATAATTAATGATATTTGACGTAATATTAATATTTTAAGGGATGGTTAAAATGTTCTCTTTTTATTAAGTAAGACACGTTCAAAATGACAAAAAACAAATAGAAGAGATGAAGTTAATGATAAACTGATTAAAAATAATATTAATAGTAATAATTTTTATAAACACGCAAGTAATGTTCTTGCCAAATTAATAAGCAAACTAATATCTCTTTCGTTTTCGTATGCCCTTTTTATTCCTCGATCAAAGTTGAAAAGGAGAACAAAATTTAGCAAAAGACTAAATAAATATGAGTAGGTCAAGCATTAGACAAAATATAATTTGGATATGAGGATTCTACATTTTAAGAGAAATGGACAAAAATTTGTGTGAAAATGACGAATCATTTTAATTCATATTTCAAAATTTTGAGTAGGATAATTTTTTTTTTCCAGATTTTTTACTCATAAAAAAATGATAATGGTTAAATAGAATATATTAATGTTTTTAACAAAAGTGACTACTACTTTTTATACGAGTGTTAATGAAGATCCGTCTCATGGAATCCGTGAGACGGTCTCACCAAGACTAACTCAAAGAAATATATATTAATTTGTATTAGCAGTATCACGGTCTCAGTATCACGTCTCAAAATCTTTACCTATAAAATATGAGATCATTTCAATAGATTGTTTTTACTCTTTATAATACTAGTTTTTTACCCGTGCGATGCACGGGTTTATTGTAATTTAACTTTAACATTGAAGTACGTAACTATTTTCTTTTTAATAACAATACATCATGATTCCAATTAAAGGAACAAACACATACACTCAAGAAAATACCAGTTATAGTGTTAATACATAAAAATTTACATTCAATTGACAAAAAAAAAATTATGAACCAGCCTTCCTAGCAGCATGTTTAACCTTTGACATGGGTGCCTCTTCTGCAAGCAACAATACAAATTCGGTAAAAAATAAATAAATATAAGCAAAGATAAAAATAATAAATCAAGTTAATTATTGAAAATTAAATTACATAAATTGATGATAATGTATTAGAAATCAAACAACAAGAATCTAAGTATAAAATTAAAATAAATAACTAAAAACAGTGAAGAACAATATGGAATCAGAATTTTAAAACATTGTCGTGTATGTTTCTGTTCGGAGGATGATAATAGATTTAGAAATCAATACTATCAATTACGTAGAACTGTTGTATTAGCTTTCCCCATGAATATGAATATGTACTCCATCTATTACTGCAATATGATTAAACCAAGACAAATTGATTATACCTAAGTCCCTCAGGGCATGTTTGTTTTGGGATGGGAAATCCGGATTTGGGATTTCGAAACTCCACCCCCGTTACACTTTGGGATTTTGATTCAGGATTTCAAAATCTCACCCTATAAATACCTATAAACCCTATAAAAGGCAACCCTATAAATACCTACAAATCACCTATAAATACCTACAAACCACCTATAAAACCTATAATCCTATACTATAAAGTTAAATCCTACCCTACATAAATCCCAAAACAAACACAAAACACAAAAATCATTAGAATTTTGAAATTCACTAGATTTTGAAATCCGGATTTCAAAATCCTCAAAATCCCAAAACAAACATGCCCTCATTGATGTAAGAGGCTCGTCTGGTAGACAAAACAAAAGGAAAGCATTTACAATTGTAGATGTTGTTAATCCTTAAATGCCTTAACATTATCAACAACATCTTAATTTGACCTTCCGAGATTTTTTCTAAGTCTTTTCTGAAATGCTACATTAAATGTTGATCTTAATGTTGTCGCATTTCTGGCAGGATCTAGAAGCTTCTACAAGGATCTGGAACCTGGAAGATTCCAGAACATTGGAGAACATGCTAGAACGGCCTGGAACCATTTGGAACGACCTGGAGCATTCAAGAAAGATCTAGAAAGATCATGGAAGTTGAGTTCCTAAAAAATAGGACCTCATTGTGGAAGCCTCTAGAATCAGCACCCCACTACTATAAATACCGATGGAAGGCTTCTCAAATCAGTGTACTCTATTCGATCAACTTCCTAGACCGAGCGTATATCCCTGTTAGGAATTGTGGCCAGTAGAACTACCTTTTAGATCATACGTTCGTATCCCACCCGTATGGCTGTGTGTCTTCTTATCTATTGAGAGTGTAATCTTTAGATAGACTAGGCATTTCGACAGTGTATACATTATACACTTAGTTCGTTTTTAGAACAAGGCACCTGCCTCGTTTGTAGTTTCTGTTGTGAATGTTAATGCTGTAACATTTCACACAACATTTATACTTGAAGATAAGTATTGGTTTTCGCCGTAAGGCTAGCATAGATTTTTATTTATAAAATCTATGTGAAAAATTATTTCCATTGTGCCTCGTTTGTTTTTAGTGTTTCAAGTCTTCCGCTGTGTTAGTTATAATTTCTGATATTCTGTTAGAGTCAGTGTTGTACCAATTGTCACAACATTTAGTACAACATTATTCTACTTAAACTTAAACACTTCATTTATACACCACCCCGCACACTTTCAGTTGGCATCAGAGCTGATACCTGACGACACTAGGTTAGATCTTTGGTCAAGTGTGTTTTTAGTGTAGGTTAGCAATGGAAACACATCACATATCCACAGCACTTAGGCCACCCGTATTAGATGGATCGAATTACGCTTATTGGAAGCCTAAGATGCGTATGTACATCAAGTCAGTTGATGAACGTGCTTGGAGGACTGTACTTACAGGTTGGGAAGCTTCAAAGAGACCAGCAGATGCAGATGGTGAACTACAACTCAAGAGAGAAGTTGACTGGACGGCTGATGAAATAACAACAGCAAGCTACAATTCTAAAGCTTTAAATGCAATTTTTACTTCTGTTGATGTTTCAATGTTTAAAATTATATCTAACTGTTCTACTTCTAAAAATGCATGGGACAGGTTGCAAGAGCATTGTGAAGGTTCAGAAAGTGTTCGAAGGACTAAGCTTCGAATGTTGGGAACAAAATTTGAGAATCTCCGAATGAAGGAAGATGAAACAATTACAGCCTACAATGAGAGGTTAAGTGAGATTATCAATGAATCACATTCTCTTGGTGACCCTATTTCTAATGTTAGAGTAGTTCATAAGATATTAAGATCTGTTCCTAAAAGATTTGATGCTAAAATTTGTGCTATTGAAGAGGCAAAAGATACAGATAAGTTAAGTCAAAATGAGTTAGTGAGTATTCTTAGAACGTATGAAATAAACACTAATCAAGATGATGAGGCTAATGCTGATAAGAAAGTTGTAGTTTTTAAAGGGGAAACATCAAACACTTCTGAAGCTCAACCCATCATTACTGAAGTTGACTCTGATGAAGAATTGCTTGATGTATGCCTCAAAAATCCGAACAACGTTGCTTTGCTCACTAAGCACTTTAATAAGTTTTTTAAGAAATCTGTGAACAAATCTAGAAACATTCAGCCTAAGATTCAAATCAATACATCAACACCTCAACCAGAAAGGAGGAAAGCTCAATTCACACCAAGACTATCAAAGAGTGAAGGTAAACCAAGGTATGATCCTGAATTTCGAAAATCAGTTCAATGCAATGCTTGTTCTGGTTATGGCCATTATGCAAATGAATGTGCCAACACTAGACTTAAGCAAAAGCTGAACTTTAGTGCTACCTTGAGTGATGAATCTGATGATGATGATCTTGATGAATTAAATCAGAATGAATATTCTAATTTTACCAGAATTGATTATAATGATTCCTCAGATGATGATCTGGATGAAACAGATTCTGATGTTGTACCTGATGTCTCAACATCTACAGCAACATCAGAACATAGTCACCCAGATTTGAATTGTTTTAATGGTTTAGTTGATGATGCAGGAAAAAGGACTGATGACAAGGAACACCAAAAGTTGTTAGATGATTGGAACAATCAGAAACTCACTCTTAATTCTTTGAATAAAGAGAATGAGGATCTGAAAGACACAATCACCAAGCTAGAGGTTATTCTTACCAAAAGAGATCTGGAAATCTGTAACTTAAAGGAGAAACTGATAAATTCCACCTTATGTTTCAAGAAATATTCCAAGAGTGCTTCTGAGGTAAATAATGCTATAGCTACTGGTAAGTCTAATAATCATGGTTTAGGTTATGATGGTACTACTACTTCTATTTCTGAGAAATTTAGAAAACCTGTGAAATTTGTGAAGGCAAATGTTGTCACATCTGATGCAACATCTGCACAATCAAATCCTCACAAGGTTAAAAGGAAGTATATATGTCATTACTGTTCTAAAGTTTGTCATATTCGCCCTTACTGTGTAAAATTGTTTGAAGAACAGAAAACTTTGAAAATGCTGCATAAAAAACTGTCACATTCTGGTAAACAGTTTATGAAATCTGCTTGGAAACCAAAAACTACCTGTAATGTTGCTCATACCTCCTTAAAAGCATGTCTACCTGACTCATGATACTTTGATAGTGGTTGTTCTAGACATATGACAGGTCGTACTGATTTCTTATCTGATTATGTGACCTTGAATAGTGGTAATGTTACATATGGTGGAGGTTCTAAAGGAAAGATTCTTGGTAAAGGAACTTTGAATGTTAAAGGTTTTCCTAAGCTTAAAAATGTCTTACATGTTGATGGCTTACTTGCAAATCTGATTAGCATTAGTCAACTTTGTGATGATAATTTGCATGTGAAATTTGATAAAGATTCATGTTATGTTCTTAATAAAGATGAAGTTTGTGTTATGACTGGTACTAGACCAGCTGATAATTGCTATCTTATTGGAACAAATATGTGTAACTTGTCAAAATATGATGAAAATGTCTTATGGCATCAAAGATTGGGTCATGCAAATTACAGAGCAATGAATAGACTAATCAAAGCAGACGCAGTAAAAGGGATTCCAAAACTAAATCTTCACAACAACACTGTATGTGGACCATGCCAAAAAGGTAAGCAGGTAAGAATGTCGCACAAAATGCTGTCACATTGTACTACACATCGATGTTTTGAATTACTGCACATGGACTTGATGGGTCCTATGGAAACTGAAAACATTGGAGGAAAGAGGTATTCCTTAGTTGTGGTAGATGATTTTTCTAGATATACCTGGGTAGAGTCTTTAAGAGACAAATCTGAAGCATTTGCTGCATTTAAAATTCTTTATAAAAGGTTCAAAAATGTGTTTAACTTGAAAGTTGGCCGTATTAGAACTGATCATGGTAGGGAATTTGAAAACAGCATGTTTAATGATTTTTGTGATAAAAAGGGTATCTTGCAAGAGTATTCATCTCCTAAAACTCCACAACAAAATGGAATTGTTGAAAGAAAGAATAGAACTTTACAAGAAATGGCTAGAGTTATGCTAACATCCAAATGTCTTGCTAAGAAATTTTGGGGAGAAGCATTGAATACTGCATGTCATGTTATTAATAGGGTTTTATTCGTTCTGGCACAAGTCAAACACCATATGAGATTTTGAACAACAGAAAACCAAGTGTGAAATATTTTCATGTATTTGGTTGTGTGTGTTATATTTTGAATGATAGGGATCAACTTCATAAGTTTGATTCTAAAAGTGATAAAGGTTTCTTTTTAGGCTATTCTAGAAATAGTAAAGCTTATAGAGTTTATAACCTTAGAACTAACACTGTTCAAGAATCTGTTAACGTTGTGTTTGATGATGATAAAGGTCTTACAGATGACAAAGATGAAGAAGATGTATCACAGGTTACTGACACTTCAGAGAATACACTGAAGTCTGAAAATGTTGCACCAAATGTTAACACATCTGGGTCAACATCTACAGAACAGACAGCTGTAAATTCACAAGATGATCAGTACATCCCCAAAACAAATCCTTCTTCAAGAATAGGCAAAAGTCATCCTTCTGACCAGATCATAGGCGATGCTACAGTTGGAGTGCAAACAAGAGGAAGAGTAAGATCAAACAAGGTAGATGTGGTAAGAACAATATGCATGTCTTCTATGTGTAATGTTGTAAATACTGAATGCTATTTATCTGAAATTGAACCTAAGAGTGCTAAAGAAGCCTTAACTGACGAAAACTAGATTAATGCTATGCATGAAGAACTTGGTCAGTTTGAAAGAAATGAAGTATGGACACTTGTTCCAAGACCTAGTCATACTAATGTCATTGGAACAAAGTGGATATTCAAGAATAAAACTGATGAATCTGGTAATATTGTTAGAAACAAGGCTAGGTTAGTAGCACAAGGTTACACCCAAGTTGAAGGAGTTGATTTTGATGAGACTTTTGCACCTGTTGCTAGGATAGAATCTATTAGATTACTGCTAGCTATTGCATGTTTTATTGATATTAAACTTCATCAAATGGATGTAAAGGCTGCATTTCTAAATGGCATATTGAATGAAGAAGCATATGTTGAACAACCTATAGGATTTGAAGATCCACTATATCCTGATCATGTATATAGACTTAAGAAAGCATTGTATGGTCTTAAACAAGCTCCTAGAGCATGGTATGGTAGGCTTACTGACTTTCTTTTGGAATATGGATTTATTAGAGGAGAAGCTGATAGAACTTTGTTCATTAAGCACACTGAAAATGATATACTGATTGCTCAAATATATGTTGATGACATTGTGTTTGGTTCTACTTGTGATAAAATGTTGAGTAAATTTGTTGAGGCAATGACTGCAACATTTGAAATGAGTATGGTTGGAGACTTGAACTATTTTCTAGGTCTTCAAATCAAACAGTGCAGAGATGGTATTTTCTTTTCCCAGAGTAAGTATGCTAAGAACTTGGTTAAAAGATTTGGTCTTGAGAATTCAAAACCAATGAAAAATCCTATGGGATCTACTTTGAAACTTTGCAAAGACAGTGCTGGAACAGATATTGATCCAACACTTTACAGATCCATGATAGGTAGTTTACTATATTTAACCTCTAGTAGACCAGATATTATGTACAGTGTGTGTGTTTGTGCTAGGTACCAAGCAAATCCAAAGGAATCACACCTGAATGCTGTGAAGAGAATCATCAAGTATGTTTCAGGAACAAGTGACCTTGGAATCTGGTATACTAAGGACACCAACAACATTTTGATTGGTTATAGTGATGCTGATTGGGCTGGAGACATAGATGATAGAAAGAGTACGAGTGGAGGATGTTTCTACATGGGAAACAATCTTGTATCATGGCACAGCAAGAAACAGAATTGTGTTTCACAATCCACTGCAGAATCTGAGTATATTGCTGCTGGAAGCTGCTGCACACAACTCTTGTGGCTGAGCAAGATGTTCCATGACTATGGTATGGAGAATGGTATACTTATTATCTTTTGTGATAATACTAGTGCCATTAACATTTCTAAAAATCCTGTACAACACTCACTCACAAAACACATTAGCATTAGACACCATTTTATGAGAGATTTAGTAGAGAAGAATGTTGTTAAGTTGGAGTATGTACCTACTGAAAAACAGAATGCTGATATCTTTACTAAAGCCTTAGACCATGAGAGATTCTCTATCTTGAGGAAATCTCTTGGCATGAGCACTATCTGAAAAAATTCGGATGGATGTTGTCACAAATGCGGTAGCATTTGGGACAACATCATGGGTTGTATAAATTTTATAAGTTGAATTTATTTCTTACTTAGTTAAATAATTCCTTTGTAAAATATCTACGAATCTAAGAACATTGGAGTGCAAAACTAAACATGTCTTACACCTCTCAAATGCATAAAAATGAGAATGTTATTAGCATACTAAAAGATGTACCAAATCACTGAGTAACTATGGAGCACGGAGTTCACTACTACGATGCCTTCTTTTCAAAAGGTGATATTTGGTAAAAACATCAACATATTTGTAATCCATTAAGTAAGTATGGGGCACGGAGTTCGCTACTACGATGTACTCTACAGGAACAATGGATCAATACAAATTAGATGCTATAACACAAAAAAATATATATGGTGCAACACTAATGAAGCAAATTCATGTAAAAACCGTGTTGAGGTGTTTGTAACAGTTTTGAGCACAACATTGCCTGATTCGAATTTATTTTTATCTGTGTAATTATTTAATTATTTATTGAAATTAAGTTTATTTATTTAATTAATTACTGACCCGTATCTATTTCTTTCAGATTATGCGAAATTAATTCTGGAATCTTCCTAATTATCTAATTAATTTAATTAATTGATTTTTTCCCACTAATTAACCATGATCTAGGTTGTGGCTAATAATGTGGAGCACTTTCGAAAATTCTAGATTAATTCTTCTGTTTTATTTTTCTTAACCTCCAACTACATTACTCTCTCTATAAATATCGAACATAAGATGCCATTTATTTGCTAAATTGTGATTTCTGATTGTGTTGAGTACTAAGATTGCAAAATTGTTATTTGGTTGTGTATATCTCAAAGAAGTGTGTGCAAATTTCCATCCTTACCTTGAAATTCAATTCCAACCGCCTAACTTAAATGGCTGGAACAAACTCGAATTCCTCACAATCTATCTCTGATTCGAAAACCTCATCTCACTCTCGCACAAATCCTCTCGAAATTCTTGCTTCCATGGCTTCACAAAACTCTACCGCTTCAAATGCTGACTCGAATGTCTCTGCAACTCCATCAACAACTGTTCCCACTCCTCAAACCACTTCTCAAACAGCTCCTCAAACAAACTTCCCTCGAGATGCAACTGTTGAACAGGTCACTAGGGCTATCGATGAGGTGTCTGATACTCTTCGAACCACAGGCCATTTGCCCGTGATGACTTTTGGAGGAATCACGGTGGACATATCAAGCTATTTGACTGAGCAAACTGCCCAAATGGCTTCTGCATCAAAAAGCCCCAAATCACCCTCTGTTCACGAACTGCAAACTGAGAATGTTGAAGCTTCTGTTGAAGAAGAAGCCACTGCCACGTCTGACCCTGAAGACGTTGAAATGGAGGATGCAAACATTTCTGAAGGTACAATCTCTTCACTCTCTGTTTCAGATGAGTCTGCTCCAATTCCTTTCAAGAAAATTGCACAGAAAGGAAAAAGGCAGAGAAGCCCTGTGCAAAGAAGGAGATCGTACCGTGTATTCACTCGTGTGGATTACTCTGAATCCATGAGGAAGAAGAAGAAAGTTGGAGCTGATGCTGGTGAACCTATTCAAGTGTTCACAGATTCTGAAAATGAAGCTCCTATTGTTGCTGAGAAACCAAAGAAAACTAAGACTGTTGTTGCTGAAAAATCCAAAAAGAAGGTTGTTGCTGCAGAAAAGGGGAAAGGAAAGTCTGTTGCTGAACCAAAAGGCAAAGAAAAGATAATCACTGAAGATGAACCAGCTGAGTCAGAGTCCAATTCTGATTCTGAAAGATGCTTGAGAGACATTCTGAAGTCTCTTAGGAAAAATGCTGAGCACAATGCTGCTGCAAAGGAAGCTGCACCAGAACCTGAAGATGGTGGCAGTGGAGATAGCTCTTCCAGTGCAGCAAGCAGCCCTGAACAGAGCTCTGCTAAAAGCTCTACACCAAGCTCAGATGACCTTGCTTCTAAAGAGGGAGGTATTTCTGATTCTCTTGATACACTAGAGAATAGATTGGCCATTTATTCTAAAAGAAAACTGCTGATAGAGAAGAGGATCAATATACCTGATTTTGATAGTAAAGGCACGATTAGTTTCTTAGAGGAAAGGAATTTGATGCATGCTGTAAATTTTGGTGAATCTTTCTTGACAAATTGGGCATATGAATTCTATGCATGTTTGAAAAAGAGCACTGGTAGGAGATCTTCTAAGTGGTATGGAACTGTTAATTTTAGGGGGAGGGATGTACCTTTTACTCCTGAGTTGATAAATGAGTTTTTAGAAATTCCCAATGTTGAGGTTGATGAAGAACCTGACATGGATGTGGTCATTTCTGCTATAACTGCTGGTAGGGTAATTAAATGGACTAGACACATGCTAGCCAAAGACCTCACTTCCCTACACTCTGTGTTATACAAACTCATCATTTACAATTGGATTCCCACCACAAATACTACCAAGATCACTAAGGATCAAGCTGTTTTGATATATAGGATTTCTGTGCTTAAGAAGTTTAATTTGGGTCTCACAATATTTCAACATATGATGAGATTTACTGGGAGGGTTTCTGAAAAAGGCAATTTACCCTATCCTGTTCTGATTTCTAACTACTTGAGGCATCATGGTTTTGTTGCCAAGAACACTGATGTGTTGAGGGGGAGAGTTCCACTGTTGGCCATAGCTCCTGCCTTACTCACTGGGGATAGAGTAATTGATCTGCCCTTGCTTGCTCCTGGTACTGAACATCAGCAAAGACCCTCTACTTCTGCTCAACCAGAACCAACCAGACCCTCTACTACTGATCATCCTGAATCATCCAGACAAAGACAGAGAAATGCAACCCCAAATGTTGAGAACATCCGTATCAACATTTCTGGTAATGTGTATCTTTCACAGGAATTCATCAAACTCCAACTCCAACACTTGCAGGACACAATAGATGAGCTTCAGTTCCTGAAAAACAGGTGGACCAACCTACTTTCACCTACAACAGGGGGAGTACCACCACCATCCAACTCCAATGTGGTCATTGAGGAGATTAATGATGATGGAGTTCCAGCTGCTGCTGATGCTGGTGATGGACCTGATGCTGGAGAAGATGATGTTGTTACTGATATTGTTGCACACCTTGCAACTACTTACTTTGTTGATGAAGGAGATGATGATGATACTACTGAGATGGACAGGGGGAGATCTGGAGAAAGCTGTTAGACAGGGGGAGATCTGAATTCCACAATGGCTATGGTGCAGGAAGATGATGCTGCAGCTGTTACCACAGCAATATAAGCCATTTATTCAGTTCTACCTTTGTATTAATGTTTAAGTTTTTGAATTCTGAAATTCTGATACAATTGTTTTTTATTGTCTAGGTTATAGGATGTTTATTTCTGCAACTTGCTTAATGGTTCCACTTGATATTTGTTTACTGCCTTGCTTAAGTTGTTTGCAGATTGACATGTGTCTACTATTGCAGGTTGTAGTGTAGTTTATGTTCTTGTTTTCTATGTTTGTTGCTCTGATTTATTTTTGTTGTTTGTTTTATTTTTTTTGTTAGTGTCTTACTTAGATTTTAAGTTAATTTCTTCAAGTTTAACTTATGATCTTAATAAAGTTACTTATGTTGTGAATAAGTGTAGTGTTTATACTTGTTCTATTTTGGATAAAATTTATCTTGATCTTATGGCACGGATCATTGTAAAATTATCCCTGATCTTCAATTGATTTGATCGAACGGTTACAACAGGTATTGTCTTGACTAGTGCTTAGCAATGATGTTAACCTCAACTAAGTACATAATACTGAGTATGTATAGAAATATATGTGCATCAGGTGTGTTGTAGTCGAAAGGTCAAATTGGGGGAGATTGTAGATGTTGTTAATCCTTAAATGCCTTAACATTATCAACAACATCTTAATTTGACCTTCCGAGATTTTTTCTAAGTCTTTTCTGAAATGCTGCATTAAATGTTGATCTAAATGTTGTCGCATTTCTGGCATGATCTAGAAGCTTCTACAAGGATCTGGAACCTGGAAGATTCCAGAACATTGGAGAACATGCTAGAACGGCCTGGAACCATTTGGAACGACCTGGAGCATTCAAGAAAGATCTAGAAAGATCATGGAAGTTGAGTTCCTAAAAAATAGGACCTCATTGTGGAAGCCTCTAGAATCAGCACCCCACTACTATAAATACCGATGGAAGGCTTCTCAAATCAGTGTACTCTATTCGATCAACTTCCTAGACCGAGCGTATATCCCTGTTAGGAATTGTGGCCAGTAGAACTACCTTTTAGATCATACGTTCGTATCCCACCCGTATGGCTGTGTGTCTTCTTATCTATTGAGAGTGTAATCTTTAGATAGACTAGGCATTTCGACAGTGTATACATTATACACTTAGTTCGTTTTTAGAACAAGACACCTGCCTCGTTTGTAGTTTCTGTTGTGAATGTTAATGTTGTAACATTTCACACAACATTTATACTTGAAGATAAGTATTGGTTTTCGCCGTAAGGCTAGCATAGATTTTTATTTATAAAATCTATGTGAAAAATTATTTCCATTGTGTCTCGTTTGTTTTTAGTGTTTCAAGTCTTCCGCTGTGTTAGTTATAATTTCTGATATTCTGTTAGAGTCAGTGTTGTACCAATTGTCACAACATTTAGTACAACATTATTCTACTTAAACTTAAACACTTCATTTATACACCACCCCGCACACTTTCAACAATGTTGTATAGTATGACTGTATGAGAACTTCGTTCACGCTCAAATTGTTCTTCGATGGTCCCTCTAACTTTAAGAGTATGCTTTAAACTTCAACATCTAGGCATAATTAAATAATCGAAAAGTATGATATAGTTTCAAATGAGTGCATCATCTAGTCATTAAAATTCAGAACCTAACACAGTGCATAGTAAATGAGTACCTTCTACGATTTGAAATTTATCACACACCGACTTGAAAATAATTGGAGCATCGAGAGGTCAACGCATCGGCGAGAACACTGCAAGATCCACTGTAGATTCCATAGTATAATATTCAGTAGAATTACAATATAGTTTCAAACTATTTGCTTGACAATTATCACCAAATATTCAATTCACTTACAAATTTAAGAAACTCAATCGCTGCAATTTAAAATAATAAATAAACAAATGCAACAGAAATTGGTACAAAAAAAAATGTTTGCTTAACATTGAGAAGGCAAGAAATACAATTTTTTTTAATTTTTTTTGGTGTATTCTAGGGGAAAATCTTGGAGACTGTGGTGGCTGCAATCATCGGAGTAGGATTGAAGAGCACCTACAGTTCGATAAAAAAAAAACATAATCGGCTTCCATGAAAATATAAATTCAAAACTAAAAAATAAAATAAAATTATACAATAACTAACATTTATCACAATGAATAGATGTATCCCCAAGCAGTCCTTTAGATAACAAATAACAAATTAATAGTAAAACAACAAATAAGAATTATAATCATACCTTGAATGAGATTAAATTAATAACACCCACATTTGCTCTCTCTCAACCCATTCTATGTGTCGAAATTTCAGCAAATTAACATTCTATCTTTAAAGAAAAAAAGAGTTTGTTTTCTTGTCATGGCATTATTTATCTAAAATGGCAACAATTTGTAAGGAAAATAAATAATAAATCAACAATTATACCTCTTTCATTTTCCTAAAAAAAAAAATTAGGATCCGAGAGAGAGCATCATTCCACACTCGTCAATTTATAACACAGCGAAGAAGAACTTACTTTTCAGATGCAAAAGTTTCTCAAATGAAGGCTTATCCCGAAGATCCATCTGCAATCTAACAAAAACCAGAGTTATTCCATGAAAATAAAATGTAGTTCAACAAAACGAAGATAAACTCTAATTAATTAACACCAAAAGCAAAATGATGATGAAGCAGGATTCTCAAAATTAGATCGCTCATCAGTCTATACAAACTTCGATTGGATTGAGAAACAACCAAGAGTTATTCCATGAAAATAAAATGTAGTTCAACAATTGTGAATCAGACTGTCCTTCTTCAATCAAATAGCAATTACCTAATGGATGAATTGAAGAGGCAGTTGAATGAATGAGAATTATAACGTGTGTGAGTTAAATGAGAATTGTAACGTGCATGAGTTATGGAGTATTTTAAGATTCAATTAAATTCTGGATGACACGTGGCGGAATTATAGGTGACACGTGGCAGAACTTGAGAGCCATAATCTTCCTTTTATGTATATAGATTTTTTCAACTTCTCAACCCAAGCTTTTCATGTTATTTTTTAAAATTTATTGGACCCCACTAACATCAAATGATTAAGAATTGTAATTATTTTAAATAATTATACTCATTTCTCAATTTATTTAAATTAATTGTCACTCCATTAACTATCAAAGTAATCTTACGGAAGATCAACCCATGAACTAGGGATGCAATAAACGAAAAGACTATATCTTAATAAAATTTGGATCAAAACGGACGCCGAGCAAGCTTTGTACTCCCTCCGTCCCACAGGAATTTACACACTTTCCATATATGGAAGTCCCATACCAATTTGCACACTCCATAAAAGAAAATATCTTCACAACCCTCATCCTTGAAATATACTCATATTTACCCATATGTCATTACTTTTCCACACTCAATCTACTTTTTACTTTACTTTATTCATAAAAATTTACAAAACTACCCCTCAAAACATCAATCATTACACCTTTTCTTACACATTTCTTAAAATGTGTGTCGGTCAAAGGGTGCAAGTTCCTCCGGAACGGAGGGAGTATATAATTAGGAAAAATACTATATTACGTGGGTCGGAAGGTGCGACAGCACAAAATATTGCAACAGTTAAAATAGATTTTATAGTGTGCAATTTTTCATATACAACCCGACTCACAAATCAACAGATACATAGACTGACTCAGAAGACAGTTCACTCTACCACGTCTCAAGATTGACGTGGAGTTAAGAATATAACATCAAGGTGGATAGCGAGAGAATACATTTCAAGACCTGGCAAACACATGCTGGTCCAAAATTCTTACATAGGACGATGATGACATTTTGAAGGAGCTCATTCTCGAACCCATCAAGATTAAGAAGAATAATCGTGCATTTGATGAAAACCAGGTTAGTCCGCGTTTTATTTTTGGAAATGGCGAGCATCTCGATGCGGATCAGGGTTATCCTTGCTTTAATTCTGGAATTTTTATTAAAATCGGAAATCGCCATGAAGAACGATCGAAGAGAGGTCATAATGTGGGTAGTAAGAAAGGACCAAGCACTGGAATTAATTCAGAGGAGACGAGGTAGCCCAAAGCTTGGGCGAAGGGCCAAATTCCGGCTAGCGTTCGAGGAAATAGGGTTTTAAAAGAAGAATTTAAACTGAAATTTGTGCAGCCCACTGCCAACAAAGTGTTTATTCCAATGGAGTTAGTCTCGGCAGAATGGGACAATGTGTTAATAGGCTGCTTCTTAGGCCGTTTCCCAGGTTTTGAGGCGTTAAGGACCCTATGTAAGAGTTGGAAGGTGCCGCATGAAATCAAGAGGCACGACTCGGGATGGATAATGTTTTGTTTTGAAAATGAGGCAGACCTGGATAATGTCCTCAACGGAGGGCCCTATGCAATTTGGGGCAGAAATTTGATGCTAAAGAAGATGCCAATCGGCTTCGACTTTAGTGAGTGTGAAATTAGTGTCATGCCCGTGTGGGTGAAATTCCGAAATTTACCTATGCATTGCTGGAATAAAAAAGCAGTAGAGATCATCGCTTCATTCGTGGGGAAGCCACTATATACGGATAGGGTCTCAAACACCAAAGATCGCGTTTCGTACGTAAGGGTTCTTGTGGAGGTGGACGCGGCCAAACCACTTGTCCGGGAGATTGGGGTAAAAATTGGTGATGTAAAGGAATGGACGCAATCTGTGGAGTACGAATTTGAGCCACATTACTGCAGCAAATGTAAAAAACTTGGGCACACAACGGAGAGTTGTAATCCGGGTATTAGAGCCCCTAAAGCGCCTTTCAAGCCGAAGGACAAAACGGGGGAGATAAGGGCAAGCTGGTCCAAAATAGGGAGGTTGATGACATGGGGTTTATCAAAATTAAGGGTAAGAATCGAGGTGGTTTAGGTGAGGCAGTGGGCAAGGATGTTGCGTCTACAAGTGGGTGCAAGACTAATGAAGTTAAGAGTGGTCAGTTTGATGCTTTGCGCGACATGGATGAAGACGTTAGTCAAAGGGAAGATGAGGATCAACCTATGGTAGATGTGCAAAAGGGTGGAAATGAGGTTGTCGAAAGAGGGAAGAATGTTGAAGGTGGGCAAGGAGGAATAAATAGCATGAAAACTGGGCAAGAGGTGCAGCAACACGCCAAGGGCAGCAAGGGCAGAAGCTGGGAGGTGGGATAAGGGGCTGAAATAACCTCGAAAGGGCTTGGCTAAGTGGATGTTTTATATTCGCTCAATTTAGGAGAGTTGTGTAAATTCGGCTAGACCCTCCAAATGGGCATGTCCATTTTGAAGGGATAGAACTGTTGTTTGATAGGTCACCTTATTGTGATGATAGGGGTAGTTGATAGTGTGTTGTGAGTGTTGTATGGCTTGTAAACAATTGCGGCAACTCATTCTTTGAGTTGTGCGTGGCGCTGTTCTCATTTAACCAATAGTTCAGGAACAAAACTATGTTGTAATTTTACGGGTTGAGTACTACTCGTACTCACTGGAAATAAATTCAATTGACTGTTCAAAAAAAACTCTAGCCTTGAATTCCTCAATAAATAAATAAATAAAAATCAATTAACCAATCACATAATATTTACTATACACTTTTTCACTATTTTATTCATTTCCAATCACGTGGTATATTCAATTGAGATTCTGTTGAAATTTTTTGGACTTTAAAAAGTCAGTGAATTTAGAAAATTCATAGACTCTATGCAGAGTTTGACTGACTTTTTTATTGATTTATATGAATTTTTATAGATTTGACAGGATTTTGAAATACACATTTTTTTATTGATTTACATGGATTTCCATAAACTATGCCCCTAAAACCTAGTTCAAAAAAAAAAAAATTATTAAGTTCTTTGTTGTAGTTGTCTTTGAGAATGAGAAAGCAATTCCAAATTTTCCTCATGTCGAGATGTGGTGAATCTTGATCTTCTTTATATTCGACTGAAAAATCAGAGCGAACTTCTTTCGAAGAAAGTTATGTAATCCAGCGAACTTGTGAATTGCAATTTGAAAATACCAAAAATCCGATTGAATAATTGCATTTATGGGGTGACGACCTTGACCACCAAAATCTTTTAGATGATATCGAACACCAAGTAATGGGGAATTGACGTCGATTAGATATTATTGACGGTGTCCGATATACTATAAATTTTAAAGAAAGGACATAATTTTAAAATACTGAGATGTAATTTTTTTCACGATAATAATGGTGGTGAAGAATCTGCGATGCTTATCAAAGAACATAGTTAACACAATTTTTTTTCCTTCTCTTTTAGAGTCTTCTAAGAGAATCCGTTGAAATCTCTACTTTTTAGAAGAGATTTTGATTAGTTAAATTTATTTATATTTTTGAAATAGAATCCAACTAAATCCATAGAGTATTAAAATCCATAAATTGTTGAATACCTAAAGATTTTTAAAGACTTTTTAAAATCCGTATTGAATACCTCAAAATTTTGAAAGATTTTAAAATCCAACAAAATCTCAATTGAATACACCCACTAAATCACATTTTATATTAATACGTACTCCTTAAAACTCGCAAAATCTTTTTATGAGAAGCTAGCTTCTCCCGAAACGGAGGGGTATATTGAAAGAAGCACAAGATGGTGGCTCAATTTTGTATAGCTTTGAATAGTATAGCTTCACTATTTCCTGGTGGACGTACTTTTCATTCTAGATTTGTAATTTCAATTAATGTTACTGAAGATAGGATTGTAATTAATGTAGTCTCGAATAACATAGCTTCACTCTTTCCTGGTGGACGTACTTCTCATTCTAGATTTGTAATTTCAATTGATGTTATTGAAGATTCTACATGCAATGTTCATCAAGGAAGTCCTCTTGCCGAGTTGTTGATGCGGTGTTATAATATGTGATGAAGTGCCAATGGTGTGGAGATATTGTATTGAGGCTCTCGATACGATTTTGAAGGATATTATGCAGCTCATAGATCCATTGTCATTTGAACTGCCTTTTGGCAGTAAAATTGTTGTGCTTGGAGGTGATTTTTGTTAGATATTACCTGTTATTCCAAAAGTAATGAGGCAGGATATCGTTCACACTACTATTAATTCATCTAAATTGTGGAATGATTGACTCTTTTGAAATTTACTAAGAACATGAGGTTGCAAACTTTAAGATCCGATGAAGTTGTACATTAATTGAATTCTTTTTCTGAATGGATAACATCTATTGGAGATGATAGTATAGGATTTGAAACTGAGAACACGTGTGAACAAATTCCTAATGATATTTTGTTAAAGGGTGGTGATGATCCGATTTCTACTATTGTTGATAGCATTTATCCTGAATTTAAAAATATGATGGATGACCATGACTATTTACAAAGTAGAGCTATTCTTGCACCCACGTTAGATGTTGTTAGGTCAATAAATGAGCACACAATTCAGTTAAATGAAAAAGAATCACACATTTATTTGAACTCTAACAATCCTTGCAGATCTAATTTGAATGTTGATAATTTGTCTAATGTCCATACTCCTAAATTTTCGAATAGTTTGAAGTGTTAAGTTCTGTTGTACCTGATCATGAATTGAATTTGAAAATTGAAACACCTGTAATGTTATTGTGAAATATAATCACACAAGCGGCCTATGCAATGAAACCCGTTTTGTGTATCTTTCTCTTTATTTTTACTCCGTATTTTCTATCGTTTAAAAATGTTCATTTATTTTATTTATAAATTTATAATACAATATTTTATTCTATGGTTAGGTTGGTTATAACCGGTTGATGATAAAGTTCTTGAAATTAAGATTCTAACTGGAAGTAGTGGTGGACAATTGGTATTGATACCGATAGTTATATTGATACCTTTTTTATCCTAGATTGTCTTTCAAGTTTCAACGTAAACAATTTACGTTGATTGTGCCATATGCTATGACTATTAATAAAAATCAGGGGCAATCATTTTCTAATGTAAGTGTTTTTAAAAAAAAAATGTATTTAGTCATGGTCAATTATATGTAGTTGTATCTAGAATAACAAACTATCATAGTTTGAAAATCCTAATGACAACAATTGTGATTGTAATATCACAAAAAATGTAATGTTTCATTAAATTTTTAGGAATGTATAAATTTATAATAATTTAATTTTTAAATTCAATATTTTTTTCTTAATTTATATTTTATTAAATTACTGTTGATATTAGATTATTGCATTATTTAATTGAATGTAATTTATATCACTAAAATTATTGTAATATTTTTTAACATTTTTTTAGTAATTTAATCATTTTTCGTATCATAAAATATACATATATTTAAATATTAGACATTAACTTTTATACACTTATATGTTATCTTTAAATCTATATAGTATAAGACATCGATTTAATTGGATCTCTAGATTAATAATTTAATCTGAAAAGATATAAGCAACATCTTAAGATTTTAAATTTTATTATTTTTTAAAATTCGATATAATAAATATTGGTTAATAATAATCAATTTTATACTTATGATTATATATAGTATATATATATTAACAAAAGTGATATTATAAAATGAATAAATTATATATAACTCTATTAAAAAAAATTAAAATTTAAAATGTTGTGTGACATTTTTTAACATAATTGGCCGTGCGTCAGCACAGGTGCCATACTAGTTTTGTATAATGCTCCTTCCTTCCCGGAATTATTTACATTTTACACGGTTTGAACGACACACTTTAAAAAAAAGGATTTAGTGGTTGGTGATGTACGATAAATGAGAGTTATTTTGGGTGATTTGATGAGGTGTAAAGTAAAATGTATGTAAAAAATGAGTGACAATCTTGAAAATAAAATGATGTTGAGAGAGTATTAATTTTGTTGGGTATTATAATTAAGAGTGTGCAAATAATTTTGTGACGTTACAATAAAAAAAATGTGCAAATAATTACTTGATGAAGGAGTAATTAATAAATACTTCCCTTGTCCATGTGTATTAGATTGGATTGATTAAGAGTGATTAGACCATTTTATTCTTCATTAATAATAAATAATTTTAATATTAAATTTTTGTTTAGTATGAATGTGGTTAATAATGTAGATGTATTCATAAATACACTCGAACGAACCCAGGACCTAAAGCCTAGGTAGTGTTGCTCTAACCGAGCTATCCCACTTTGTCTTTACATAATTTATGCTATACTACATTTATAAGGATAAAATTGTTAAAATTAAAAAAAAAAATATAGAATGACACAAACACTTAATAAAAAATGGAGGAGCCAGTAGATAGATAAAAAATGGAGGGAGTAATTCTTAATCTTTGAACCACTTGGTAACTTTCACGACGGAGAGATAGTAAAACTGTGAAGGATTTCAGAGAAATCAGTAGACACTAACTTATCCGCTATCACGTTTTTTCTGTAACTTTAGAGAGAGAGAGAGAGAGAGAGAGAGAGAGAGAGAGAGAGAGAGAGAGGCGTTGAGATGGCATGTTATGCAGCTCTTCTTTCTCTATTCCACACCCTAAATCACATCAAAATTCACCCTCGCCCGCCCATTTCTCTCCACCACAATCAGGTGGAATCTCTCACCCAAAACATCAATTTCTTGCTAGATTTTCTTGAATGTTATTCCGGCAAAGACGACGACGAATTGGAGAGCCGCATCGCCGCCGCAGCTTATGCAGCAGAAGATGTAATCGAAACCCGTATTGTGGATCAAATTCATGATGCTATTGCTACATCCACAACTGACTTGTATGGAGATCTACAGACAGTCATACAAGACATGGATTTCATCAAGAAAGAGGCCATGGAGATAATCATTAATAAACCCAAGAGCAGGGGAGCCCAACCCTCTGTTTCAAATGTTTCAGCTTCGAGCAGCACCGTGGCAGAGTTTGATGATGTCTTAGTCAATCAAGTCTTGGATCAGCTCTCCGGACAACGATCTAATCTCCAAGTCATCTCAATTGATGGAATGGGTGGAATCGGTAAGACTACCTTTGCTATTAATATTTACTCACATCCACTTATTGTCGAACGCTTTGATATTCTAGCTTGGGTTACAATTTCTCAAGCATATAGTAGGAGACAGATTCTTTTACAACTTCTTTGTCTAGAAAACATAGGGAGTGAGGCGAGTGAGGAAGAATTAGGATTAAGAGTACACAAAAAGTTATGTGGTAGGAGGTATTTGATTGTTATGGATGACATGTGGAGTGCTGAGCCTTTTGATGAAGTCAGGCATTTTTTTCCGGATAATAACAATGGAAGTAGAATCATGATAACCACTAGACTGTCAAGGTTGGCTTTCGAGTTAAGTGGTTCTTGTGTCTTTAGAATGAACTTTCTAGACGAGGATAAGAGTTGGGGTCTACTATGTGATACTGTGTTTGGCAATGAATTAGGTTGCCCTATGGAATTGGAGAATATCGGGAAGAAGATTGCACGAAATTGTAGAGGGCTTCCTTTGTCAATAGTTGTGATTGGTGGACAATTAAAAAAATCCAACTGGACACAAGCACATTGGGAATATACCTTACAAAATCTGAATTCACTCATAAATTTGGAGGATGAAGAATTTTGCTTACGAGTACTGCACACGAGTTATAAGGAGTTGCCAATACATCTAAAGCCATGTTTTCTGTACATGGGGATTTTCAGAGAAGATTATAAAATTCGTGTTACGAAACTCATCCAATTATGGGTTGTCGAAGGAATTCTGAGGCCAACTAAGAACAAAATATTAGAAGAAGTTGGAGAAGAGTATATCAATGAACTTATTGACAGAAACCTCCTTTTAGTAGACGAGTTGCGCTGGGATGGGAAAGCAAAAGTATGCAAAATTCATGATCTCTTGAAGGATTTGTGCTTAAGAGAAGCTCAGAAACAAAAATTTATCTATGTTCTAAAGCACCCGTGGGATCTTAACATTCCACAATGCATGAATATGGAGCGTCGTATTTGTATTCATCACAACACAGAAGAGAAAAAATTGTCTGCTTTGGAATCTGCACCACTTATCCGCTCTTTGGTTTCGACAATTGGTTGGGCTGAACTTGTAGGATCACTTAGTTCTAGGTTGTTGAGGGTATATACAGGGGATTATGATTTTCATAGTGGCATAGCTTCTGTAGAAACTATTTTCAAGAAAGCGAACTTGCGATTCCTTACTATTGTTCTCAGATCGCCTCATTTTTCCATATCCAGATTTCCTTCTTCATGGTTTCATATTTGGAATCTACAGACACTTAAGGTTGTCATTCCCTCTTCTTGGGGGACTATAATGGCACCATCTGATATTTGGGAGATGTCTCTACTTAGGCATGTCGTGATCGGTGATTTTGAACTTTCAGATCCTCTTTGTAGGGAAAACGACCTTATCTTGGAATACTTACAGACACTACACGTAAGTAACCTGAAGTGTAGTCGAGCGGTGATTAAGAGAATCCCGAATATCAAGAAATTAAGATTAAATTATAGGGAATCAGAGTACAATTATGATTTGGGTCTCAACAATATTGGTCATCTAAAAAACCTTCAATCCCTTCATCTCACGGTACAAACCAATTTGGTGCAAAACCTCTGCTTTCCAGATTCATTGAAGAAGTTGACTTTACATGACACCAAACTCAATTGGGAGGAGTGTGCAACAAAGATAAGTTCATTGCCCCTTCTTCAATATCTCAGATTGGGTCTTAATGCCTTCTCGGGATCTGATTGGGAAACAGTCGAAGGAGGATTCTGCAGCCTTAAAGTCTTGAAACTTGAGTGTCATACGCTGACATACTGGAGGACAGAAGACACCCACTTTCCATACCTTGAACTCCTTGAGCTCCAATATTTAGAAGTATTGGAAGAAATTCCTTCAAGTATAGGAGACATTCCAACGCTGAAATCAATTCAGTTGTATGGTTGTTCGAAATCTGCTGAAGATTCTGCTAATGTAATAAGAGAGGAGCAACTGGAGCTTGGGAACATGGACCTTCAAATTCTCATTTCTGGTATGACTTCAACAGAATCATTCTTTTTTCTTACTTTCTTTTGTCCTCAATATTTTGCTAATTTATCATCCTCAATTTCTTGATTTGGGTGACCCTTTTTATTTCATTTATGTTTGTAAACACCATTATAATTTGAAGGGTAAAAATATATTTTTGTCTCTTAATTTACCTCAATTATAATATTCATCTGTTATTTTTATTAACTTTGAAATTCGTCCCTTAAATTTACAAAATTTATTTTTTGTCATCCTTTTAACCGATTAGAAATAATTTTTTCTCATCTAAAAATTCAAACTTGTAGAGAGGAGGGGTGAGTCGAATTATCACCTTTTATCCTTTCGGGGAGGAGGATGTGTGGAATCTATTCATAATTTGACTTTTAAATGAGACAAAATTCTTCATGGTATCAGAGGCTCACGCCCAAACATCCTAGGTTCGATTCCTGCTAAAATTAAGCAACTCCACTCATTTTAAATTGTTCACTAGATGGGCCTCAATTCTCCACCTCTCTACAAGTTTGACTTCATGGTTTAAAGGACTATTTTATCAAAATTGATTAAAAAAGATTGATAAGTTCACTGGACAACAACATAGTCTTTGAAAATTAACAATACTCTCTGTTTGCTAGCTAGAAATATATACACTTAACACTTTGACACTGTTTTATCTGACATGATAGAGTGTTGCAGAAAATCCAGCTATTATGTGGTGGAGTTATCATGAGGAGCTTAAGGACACGTTAAGATATCAACAAGAAAAATACTACAGGTTTCTTGATGTGCTTGATGATTACAATGGCAACAGGTATAAAGGAGAAGTTTATATACTCCAGTTGATAACATAATTTGTGCAACTCTTCATTATTTATTTATTTGTTTGTTTTGGCAGAATTGACCTCGATGGTGTCATACGTGAGGTGAAAGTGTTGTTTAAAGGGTACCCAAGTTTAATACCTGGGTTGAACTCAATATTAATCATACCCAACGGATATGACGAAATTACCCTCAGTGATGAGGAGGAAGATGATGCTTCATTACTTTCGTGAATGAGCTACAAGGTGGGGAGTTCATGGTTTTAATAAAAGATTTTGTCAAGTTTAAAGATTTTGACTATTAATTTCACATTCTTCAGTTGAATTTAAAGAATGATAGTGGTCATGGAATAGTTGTTCTAATCTAAACTAATATGAAGAGTGTGAATGTAGGAAGAGTGAGAGAAGACGTTGAAACAAAAGATGATCGAGGTTGAGAGGAAGAAGACGAAGAAGAAGATTGAGATCAGGCAAGTGTTTCCTACTTCATGGTTTCTTCTATGGAGTCTACAGACGACGCTTTAAGGTTGTTATTCAGTATTCTTTGAAATAATGTTTTGATTATATATGTTGCAACTAATTCGTTATTGAAGAATTGATAGTTGAAGCAAGACTTAGTGATTGTATATGCTTATTGTATAACTGAATATTGAAGGTTTGTTTGGTGCACATTTTTGTTTGATTGAACAAGTTGTGTTGAATTCAGTATATATTTTGTATAATTGCATCACTTATAACATCCCTTTGCCAAATATTCCTTGTAATCTTCTATTGAAACTTTATGGCTGCCGCAGGCGACAACTGGTGCTCGTCATTTCCGTAGTATTGGAAGAGATTCCTTCAAGTATAGAAGACATTCCAACTCTTAAATCAATTAGGTTGGTTGGATGTTCCATGTTCCAGATCTGCTGAAAATTCTGCTAAGGGAATAAAAGTGGAGCAACTGGAGCTCGGGAACACGAACCTTCAAATTCCCATTGTTGGTATGACTTGTACAATATTTTTCTAATTAATCACCAGTTTCTTGACTTGAGCACATCCTTTTTATTCCATTCATTCTTTTTTTAAACGCCATTTTAATTTAAACGTCTCTTAATTTGCGTCAATTATGATTTTAGTCTGTCAATTTTTTAGACTTTGAAATTCATCTCTTAAATTTACAAAGTTCAATTTTGTCTAACTTTTTAGCCGTTTAAACTTAAATTTTATCTGACATGGTATAGTGTTGCAGATTTCGGCGCTAAAAAACTCGCCGTCAATCCGTATCTTTATCTTAGGGAGATTAAGGAGACGTTCAAACATCAAATTGAAAAATATGACATTTTTTTTGATGTCATGAGCGATTACCATAGTAACAGGTATAAATGAAGTTTATATACTTGGTAAGGTAACATAACGTGTGCAACTCTTAATATATGTTCATTCGTTTTTGGCAGAATTGACGAAGATGGTTTCATACGTAGGGTGAAAGTGTTGTTTAAAGGGCATCCTAGTCTAATGCCTGGGTTTAACTCGTTCTTGCCCTCGGGATATGATGAAGTTACCCTCACCGATGAAGAGGAAGAGGCTCCATTACTTTGGTGATGATGGGATTCTTATGGAGCTCGACACCTGCATAAATTGCTTGTGTCATGTTACAATGTACGTACAAGTGTTTTATGCAAAAGTTGGACTCTATGAAATTTGTTCGTAAAATAAAACACGCATCTTATGATATGATAAATATGCACCAGCTGAAGTTGTTTCCTTTAACGTAGAAAACTATCTCTTTTGTACCAAAATAATGAATAATTGACGTGTACATTTTTCAATTAATTGCGAAACTTTTGGTAATCATTTAAAGTTAGTTGATTACTTCAGAAAACTGATGTAAAGAGTGTGAAGGTAGCTAGGAAGAAGATTTAGATCAGACAAGGAATAAGAAATGTAGCACAAAAACAACCAGACTTCAAACTGACTCTTTGGTACTATATTGAAAATTATGTTCATTGATTGATAATTTGTGCATAAACACGGAGCGCTGTAGTATTAGTCATCGGAACACAGGAGGTGAAACTCAAAAACAAGGATGTTATTTTCCTGATATGGTTCATGGTCTGAAATCTGCCTCGTTCATTCGGATGTTGGGTTTGTCTGTACTTGTACAATCACTTAGATTTTTAGGTAGCAGAGTATATTCAGAGGATGTATAGGTACCATTGTGGCTTTAGCTTCTGCAGAAGATACTTTCGGAATCTACAAACAATTAAGGTTGTTATTCAGTACACAATTTGTAGTAGAAGAATGGCAGCAGATTGAACAATCCCGTGACTTCAAATAACTTATTCTGAGTCGTTTGGATTGACCAACAAGTAATTCATATGCATGATAATGCATCTGAATCTTTTAATGTTTAGAGTGGAAGAGAATTTTTCAAACAAAAGTTCCATTATGTATGTATGTATGATCTGGCCAGCCATCTCTCAAAACCAGCTGCCTAATGATCAATTAGTTGAACCTAACTTGTTCCATTATACGTACGTTTACTGGACTGGAGTATATTAATGGAGTACTCGTTATTTTTGGTGTTTGTTTATGATGCAGTTGTAAAATTTTGAAGCCTTCTGGACAGCAGAGATGGACCTATATACGTGCAATAAAGTAAGTGGAAAAATCAAGGTGTCCTGGCCTGTTTTTGTTTGAATATTTCTTCAACTGTAATTGTAATTGGCTGTACTTGTACAATCACTTAGCTTTAGGTTATATTCATTCTCAGTTAGACCCTAGTTAGACGTGCAATCAGGTCTAAAATAAATTGTATATCCAACACACTAAAACACATTCGATTATGTGAATATCAAATTATCGAACAGTTGAAATATTTGAATCTGACTATAGATAACTCAGCATATCTATCAAATGGGTCAAGGCTTACTTGGTAAATAAGAATTGATTGCAGCTCTTATTAATATGAAGAGGGTCAAGGCTTCAATCGTTTTCATAACTTCCTAAAGAATTGTTTACAACAGCTGTATCATAATAGTAAACGCATGTATAAAGATACAAGTTAAGTTCAACTAATTAAAAATATCAACATAGACCATATTATATCATTAGCTACCTGGTTTTCAGATCTTACATTCTTCATTTCTGCAACTCAATTTACAGAGCAAGAGAGAACAGATTAAGAAAGAACTTTTCTGAGATCGATGGCAGCATATGCAGCTCTGCTTTCTCTATTCCACACCTTAAATCACATCAAAATTCATCCACGCCCTCCAATTTCTCTCCACCAATCTCAGGTGGGCTCTCTCACCGAAAATCTTATTTTCTTCCAAGATTTCCTTGAACGTTATCCCAGCAAAGATGACGAGGAGTTGGAGAGCCGCATTGCAGCTGCAGCTTATGCAGCTGAAGATGTAATAGAAACCCATATAGTCGATCAAATTCACGCTCGATCAAACATTCCTCAAGGTCGTCGAGTGATGGATTTAATGAAGAAAAAGGCGATGAACATGATGGGGCTCCATCATTCTAGATCCACAAGTTACGCTGATTTGTATGGAGATGTAGAGAGAGTGATACATGGCATGGATTTGATCAAGACAGACGTGATGGAGATCATCCAGCAGAACATCATGAGACCCCTACATCTGCATACAAATTCAACTGCTCCACTTCCCCCTGCAGCTTCAACGTTGCACAGCACCACCACACCGGTGTTTGATGATGCCATTATTTACGAAGTTTTGGATAAGCTCGTCGGACAACAAAGCAGTCTGCAGATCGTCCCCATTGTTGGAATGGGTGGAATTGGTAAGACCACACTTGCTAAATATATTTACTCTAAACCACTTATTCTCCAACACTTTGACACTCTCGCTTGGGTTACTATTTCACAAGAGTATAGTAGGACGAATATTTTACTACTTCTTTGTCAAGAGGTCAAAGTGACCAAGAATGTTTCGAGCGAGATGAGTGAAGATGAAATAGGGCTTGTTTTATACCAACATTTATTTGATAGAAGGTATTTCATTGTGTTGGATGACATATGGAGTGTTGAGGCCTGGTATAAAATTAAGTCCTACTTTTGTGATGACAACAACGGAAGTAGAATCATGATAACCACTAGAATGTCAAGTTTGGCTTTTGAGTTAAGTGGTTCTCATGTCTTTCGAATGAACTTTCTAGACGAGGATAAGAGTTGGGGTCTACTCTGTCATAGTGTATTTGGCAAGGGATTAGGTTGCCCAATCGAATTGGAGAAAATCGGGAGGGAGATTGCAAGAAATTGTAGAGGGCTTCCTTTGTCAATAGTTGTGATTGGTGGACACTTAAAAAAATCCAACGGGACACGAGCACATTGGGAATATACCTTACAAAATCTGAGTTCACTCATAAGTTTGGACGATGGAGAATTTTGCTTACGAATATTGCAAACAAGTTATAAGGAGTTGCCAATGCATTTAAAGCCATGTTTTTTGTACATGGGGATTTTCCGAGAAGATTATAAAATTCGTGTTACGAAACTCATCCAATTATGGGTTGCTGAAGGAATTCTAAGACCAACTAAGGACAAAATATTAGAAGAAGTTGCAGAAGAGTGTATCGATGAACTTGTTGATAGAAACCTCATTTTAGTGGACAGGTTGCGCTGGAATGGGAAAGCAAAAGTATGCAAAATTCATGATCTTTTGAGGGATGTGTGCTTAAGAGAAGCTCAGAAACAAAAATGTTGTGAAGCACCCGTGGGATCTTAACAATCCAGAATGCGTGAATATGGAGCGCCGTATTTGTATTCATCACAACACAAAAGAGAAAAAATTGTCTGCTTTGGGATCTGCATCGCTTACCCGCTCTTTGGTTTCGACAATTGGTTGGCCTGAACTTGTTGGATCACTTAGTTCTAGGTTGTTGAGGGTATATATAGGGGATTATGATTATCATATGGGCGTAGCTTCTGTAGAAGTTATTTTAAAGAAAGCGAACTTGCGATTCCTTACTATCATTATTAGAGTGCCTCTATTATCCAGATTCAGATTTCCTTGTTCATGGTTTCAGCTTTGGAATTTACAGACACTTAAAGTTGTCATTCCCGTTTGTTGGAAGACTGTGATGGCACCATCTAATATTTGGGAGATGCCTCTACTTAGGCATGTCGTGATCAATGATTTTGAACTTCCAGATCCTCTTTGTGAGGAAAACGACATTATCTTGGATTACTTACAAACACTACGTGTACATAAAAACCTTCAATCCCTTCGTCTCTCGGTACAACCCAATTTGGTGCAAAACCTCTGCCTTCCAGATTCACTAAAGAAGTTGACTTTACAAGACACCGGACTCAATTGGGAGGAGTGTGCAACAAAGATAGGTTCGTTGCCCCTTCTTCAATATCTCTATTTGGGTCCAGATGCCTTGTCGGGATGTGAGTGGGAAACAGTTGAAGGAGGATTCTGTAGCCTTAAAGTCTTGAAACTTGAGTGTCGTAGGCTGAGAAACTGGAGGACGGAAGGCACCCACTTTCCATGCCTTGAACTTCTTCATCTCCGATATTTAGAAGAATTGGAAGAGATTCCTTCAAGTATAGGAGACATTCCAACGCTGAAAACAATTAAGTTGTACTGTTGTTCTAAATCTGCTAATGATTCTGCTAATGGAATAAGAGAGGAGCAACTGGAGCTTGGGAACATGGACCTTCAAATTCACATTATTGGTATCATTCTTTTTTCTTACTTTCTTTTGTCCTCAATATTTTTCTAATTTATCATCGTTAGTTTCTTGACTTGAGAAACCCTTTTTATTTCATTCATGTTTTTAAACATCATTAATTTACCTCAATTATTAATATTAGTCCCTTAAATTTACAAAAGTTTTAACTCGTAGAGAGGTGGGGTGAGTCGAATTATCACGAAGAATTTAAATGGGTGAGATTGTTTTAGTAGAGAGAAACCCTTTTTATTTCATTCATGTTTTTAAACATCATTAATTTACCTCAATTATTAATATTAGTCCCTTAAATTTACAAAATTCACTCCAAGGGTGAGTCTGTCCTACACATCTTTAGCATATCTCGGACCTCCGTTTTTTGTTGGCAAAACCCTCACGGCTTTGCTTTTTGAGTTTTCCCCAAAAGGCTTCATACCAATGGAGAGATACTAGTCCCCAATGATCCTTCAATGCTAATCCGATGTGGGACAATTGTTTGACACTCGACAGTTAATATGATGAAAACAATTGAATTTCATTAAGTTTTTTAAGGGACTATTTTATGAAAATAAAAAATGGTTGATAAGTTCACTGGACAACGACATAGACTCTGATAATCAACAAGACTCTATTCGCTACAAATAAAATTCAAATATGATAGAGTAGTGTTTTATCTGACATGATAGAGTGTTGCAGAAAAAACAGTTATTACGTGGTGGAGTTATCGTGATGAGCTTAAGGACACGTTAAGAAATGAAGAAGAATACTGCAGGTTTCGTGATGTGCTTAGTGATTACGATGGTAACAGGTATAAAGGAGAAGTTTATATACTCCACTTGATAACATATATAATTTGTGCAACTCTCTTAATTATTTATTTCTTTATTTGTTTTGGCAGAATTGACCTCGATGGTTTCATACGTGAGGTGAAAGTGATGTTTAATACCTGGGTTTAACTCATTATTTGTGCCCGAGGGATATGACGAAATTACCCTCAGTGATGAGGAGGAAGATGATGCTTTCATTACTTTCATGAATGAGATACAAGGTGGGGAGTTCATGGTTATTAAGAGAATATATATATACACACCAATTTACGAATTCATTTTGATCGAATATACCAATTTGACGCTAGCTGTATAAGAGAATATAATTGAAGCATGTCATTGACTATTAATTTCATATTCTTCATATGAATTTAAAGTAATGTCCTGAAATAGTTGTTTCGATCTAAACTAATGTGATGAGTGTGAATGTAGGAAGAGTTACAGAAGACGTTGAAGCAGAAGATGATCCAGATTGACAAGAAGGCGAAGAAGAAGAAGGTTGAGATCAGGCAAGTGTTTCCTACTTCACGGTTTCTTGTTTGGAATCTACAGACGGCGCTTTAAGGTTGTTATTCAGTATATTATTCTTTGGAATAATGTTTTGATTATATATGTTGCAACTAATTGGTTATTCAAGAATTGATAATTGAAGCAAGACGCTGTGATTGTATACGCTTATTGTATACCTGATTATTGAAGGTCTGTTTTCTGCACATGTTAATTAATTTGATTGAACAAGTTGTGTTGAATTCAGTATATATTTTTTGTGTAATTACATGACTTATAACATCCCAGCTTAGCCAAATATGCCTTTTAATCTTGCCGCTCGTCATCTCCGTAGAATTAGTAACAAATATGCAAGATTCTGAGGCTGCAGAAGTGCCCTTCAACTATTCCCACTTGGGTCCCCAGCATGCATTCCAACCAAGTCTGGGAACTTGAAGAAGGGGCAATGAACCTATCCTCATTTTAGTCAGACAGGTTCCGCTGGACTGGGAAAGTAAAAGTATGCAAAGTTCATGATCTCTTGAGGGATATTGTATGTGTTGTATGCACTATAAACGGGTTGACTTTGGATGTGGACTGTGCTTAGCACGATACAAACATATATAATTAAACGGGGGTTATTACGTGTTTATATGGATTAAAGTGATGATTTGTGATGAACTTGATGAAGAACACACATATACTGCTTTTCGAGGGCTGCCCGCCCTTTACACGTGGAGCCTCCAGATTGGGCCTTCATTCTGCCCGAAAAGGTGATTTGATGGCGCATTTAATGCTAAACCGCCTCTGGTGCTCGTCCTCGCCGAGATGCCGAGGAGCTGGGCCATGGTGGTCGCCGGTGGGCCGTCGAGGAGAGTGGTCGCCACGCTCCATGTTGTCTCCCAAGACTTCAACACAAAACATCTTAACTAAGAATAAGCACGTGCTCGCCACATACTTGGGCGAGCAGCTAACTAAGAGAGTGCTCGCCAACATCTTTGGACGAGCACTTAAACATATTAAATACATTAAATCTATTACATTTTCTTGGTCTTGTTGACTAGTCGTCGCACGACTGTTGACTGGTCCTCGCCACGTAAGATGGTGACTAGGATTGACTTGTCAAAGATTGACCTCTTTGACTAGGTATAACATTTGCCCCCTGGTCGCCTTTCTTCGTATTCGTAGAATGGAAAGGCGAGCAGTGTGATCGTCTTCTCCGTTGGTGAAAATGGTTTTCGACAACACAAACAATTTCGAGATCTTGATGACGTGAAAAGGAAGTGGTCGCCTCGTTTCCTACGCCGAGCTCGCCTTCCGAGGCACTTTTGATGACGTATGATGTGATTGGTGTCAGGCGCGTGGGCGGCGCTCGAATTTTGAACAGTGCGCGTGGGGCGCGTGCCGACCTCAAAGGTCGCGCGTGAGAGTCACTCTCCGAATTTGAATTCGGAAATGGCCCTAAATTTTGGGAAAATTACGGATTTTACCCCGTTTTTTGCAATTAGGCCCCTAGTCGATTTTGCCTATAAATATGGCTTCCTTACTCACAAAAATACTTTCTTCACTTTGCAAACTTTCGAACTTCCAGTTTCCGTCCAAGTTTTAAACTTCGAGCTTTTCCGGCGTGTTTTGTGGTGGTTTCCGATTTAAAAAGGTAATTAAATCTCATTTTCTTCTTTAAATCTCTTTTTTCCCCCATTTCTTTAAGAAAAAAAATGGATTTTGGTGGCGGTTCCGGTGGTGGTTCGCCGCCGTTAGATGGTGGTGCCGCTAGTTCCGGCGAGGCTGATCGTCTAGCCATTGTTTTGACGGAGAGGGCGTCTTCGTCGGACTCTAGGATCCAATCCCCTGAACCTATAAATGCTAGTGTCCGTAATTTGGGAAAAACAGTGGTCGTCGATGTCGACGATACCAGTGAATCTGATAGGGAAGATGCCGGCAATGATGCCGAGGAGGGTGATGGTGAGACGGACTCTGATTTGCACGATCAGGATTTGGATCGAGAAGTGGGCGACCAGTTAGAAATCGCCCAAGTCGAGGAGACTTTGTCGAGGAGTCTCCGCGAGGACTATGAAGAAGTTGTTCGATATGCGGAGAGCATAAAAGATATTTTGAGTGGTAAGGAGGACTTGGATGGCGACGAGGTCTCGAGGGAGGCCTACTATAAATATTACAGCGAAAACCCTCCTCGAGAGGTTCCTCGTCCGCATCGAGGAGCTTTCCAAACGATTTACGAAGCGAGCAAGTATGCGAGCAAAGTCTCCTTGGCGCAGCTCGAGAATTCTCGCAAAAGGTATCAGTTGCCGGCCGATGTTTGCTTTTTTGTACCTCGCGAGGATGAGAGGGCCGACCAGCCGCCGGAGGGCATGGTCGCCGTTAATATTGGTATGATGGAGGCAGGACTTAGGTTCCCCCTACACCCCAGTATCACAAACTTTTTACACTTCTTGAATGTTGCCCCTTCGCAAATTTTACCGAACGGTTGGTCGAACCTGATCGGCATTCTCACACTGTTCGGCCTGGTAGCAGCCGAGAACGGATGTCGGAATACGTGGCTCAGCCCGAGAGAGATTAACTATCTTCTTCAGGCGGCCGAGGCCGGAGGGAAAGTAGGCCATGGGTACCATTATGTACGAGGTCGAGATAATTTTAAATTGGTTGAAGGGGTTCCCAACAAGATTAGGGATTGGAAAACCAATTGGTGGTGGGTGGCCGGGGACTGGATGAGTTCAGTGAGGCCGGATGGATCTTCTGATCGCATTCCTATTGAGACTGAATATCGAAGAATTCGTGGTAAGTTATTTTTATTTCTGCTCGCTCTTTCTATACTGACTAACTCCTCGCTTTTTGTAGGTGAAACTGTTCGCAAGAGGACTGCCGACGACCGTCTTACTCCTCTCTTTCAGTACCACGTTTGCTGTGTTCTCAATCGTCGCTACCTGGAGAGGTCTTGCCGATTTCTGAACAGGGAGTGCATGCGTGAGCGAGCAGGTCTCAGAGTACCTCCTCATCACTTCACTCGAGAGTTCCCTCCAGGTAAAATATTTCAAATTTCTTTTTTTTTTTTTTTTAAATTCACTCTTCGAAGATACTGACTTCTCGCTTCTTTATCTAGTAGTGGTTCCTCAACGGGTTGTCGCCTATCTTCCCCCTACTGTTGAAATCGAGCGCCTAAAAGCGACCAGTATGCTTCGACAAGCACAAATACTTCGCGAGCGCAAGATTGTCGATGGCGCCGGCAAGAAAAGGAAAGGGGCGGAGAGCTCGGGGGCTCCACCCAAAAGGGTCGCAAGGTCGACCAGAGGGGGCACTTCTCGCCCACCTGCTGCCGAGCAGAGGGCCGTGCCGGCTAGAGAGAGGAGGATCTCGCCGAGGAGATCCCCTCCGCCGAGGGGTGACTCGCCTCCCCCAAAAACTGTTGCTTCCCCTCCTCCCCGAAGTACTCGGTCGCGAGAGACTGCGACGAGCTCCTCGGTCGGACAGAGGGCTCCGGGAGATAATACCCTCCTCGGCTGGGAAGCCGCAAGGGTTGCCAAGTAAGTTTTTTCAAGATTGTCTAAAAATAGAAAATTTTTAAGTATTTTTCAATCTAACTCTTATTTTTCAACAGAGTTGCCGACTATCCGGTCGCCCAACCCTTCAGCGAGAATCTCCTCGGCTTCTACCGGTCGCGAGACCCGGTTGATAAAGAGCCTCTGAACCTGTTCGCCCAGAGGGCGATGAAGCACATACCCCGCTCGTTGACGACCACACTGATCGAAGAAGTCGACAACCATAATGCCATGGAAAATGCGCGCCTGATCGCCATTGACTTGAGCCGAGCCTCTTATACCATGGAGAAGCTCGCCAGCCAGATTGCTGATGGCCGCAAACTTAGCGAGGACAGGGCTGCAAAAATTGCTCAAATGGCTAAAGCAAAGACAGTTGTTGAAGGGCAACTGCTCGCCTCCGAGGCAAAAGTGGTCGATCTCGAGACCAAGCTGGCCAATGCTGAGGCAAATTTGGCCGATTTCGAGGAGCAACTGGAGATGGTTCGAAAAAAGGATCAAGAAGATCTTCAAGAGATCGAACGTCTCCGTGCTCGCCTCAAGATTGCCGAGGACGAGGTAAGGACTCTTACAAGTAAGTCCGCAAATGATGAGGAGGAGTTGGCCACTCTTCGGCAGCAGCTGGTCGATGCAATAGATGAGCGAGATGAGACTACTGAGCTCGCTGGGGGCGTGGCCATGTTATCGGTGGCGCTCACTGCCCACGGGCTTATTTATAAACTGTTGGATGCCCATCCGGAAGTGGATGTGATTCCGCTCGGCGGATTTTTGGACGACCTCCTTATGAAGGAGAATCCTCAGCCGGGAACCGAGCTGCCCCTGCTTCCATTGGTGCAAATGGGACTCCAGTTCCCTCGACTCTTGGGAGTTCCGGTGGAGTTTGTAAATCCTCCCGAAGACTCCCCAACCCCACAGGACGAGCAGAGTGCCCCTGCTGTAGTGGAGGTCGTGGACGAGGAGATAGCTGGCGAGCAAGATGCTCCTGCCGAGGAGAATGCTCCTGTAGTTTAGTTTTTTTTTTGTACTTTGTTTTATTTTGTTTTTCTTAGGACTGTTCGGCCATTAAGGCCTTTTTTTGTAATTTCAGCCTTCTAAGGCTTTTTAATGAATGGGAATCTTTTGCTTATGATGTGTGTGCTTATTTTCTTTATATTGAGTGATCGTTCTCGTCATTGCTTCTCGATTTATGTTATGATACTTGTCTTTTTAAATTGCCTTTTATTTGTTTTCGTTCGTATGCTTTAGATAGTGATCGTCGTTGCTATCTTGCGAGCATCTTTAAAAAAGAGTGCTCGTCTTCCACTGCGAGTATCTAAGAAAGAGTGCTCGTCTTTCCTTTGCGAGCATCTGAGACAGAGTGCTCGTCTTTCCTTTGCGAGACTCTAAGAAAGAGTGCTCGTCTTTCCTTTGCGAGACTCTAAGAAAGAGTGCTCGTCTTTCCTTTGCGAGACTCTAAGAAAGAGTGCTCGTCTTTCCTTTGCGAGACTCTAAGAAAGAGTGCTCGTCTTTCCTTTGCGAGACTCTAAGAAAGAGTGCTCGTCTTTCCTTTGCGAGACTCTAAGAAAGAGTGCTCGTCTTTTTAGAGTTAACCATTCGTCGGTTGAACTCCTTGTTTGACAGGTAGTGATCGTCTTTGCCACTACCTTGCGAGCATCTTTCTAAAAGAGAGTGCTCGTCTTTTGTATCCTAGATGGCTGCGCAGAGCCTTGTCTTAAACTTTCAAAATTATCTAACACTTGCTGGAAATTTAAAACTTTGCTTGACTTGAAATGACGATTAAATACAAACTATACAAATATGAAATAATTTAAAAACTTACTGGTAATACTTCTTCAGCTTGACCGCGTTCCATGGGTACTTGCTTGGCTTGCCCTCGAGATCTTCAAGCTCGTATGATCCGTTTAGGAGTGTGCGCGTTATTCGGTACGGACCCTCCCAGGTCGGGCCAAGTATGCCAATGGACTGCTCCGTCGCCCTCCGAAGTACGAGCTGGCCGATAGTGAACTGGCGAGCACGTACTTTGGTGTTGTAGTAGCGTTCTGACCTTTGTTTGTAGACCACATTCTTCTCGTCCGCTGTTAGCCTTCGTTCTTCTAGGAAGTCTAAATCGGAGAGCTGTGCATCGTTATTCAGCTGCTCGTCATAATTTGCTACTCGAAAAGTTTGGACTTGCCCCTCTGCTGGTATGACAGCTTCGGTTCCGAACGCGAGCGCGAACGGAGTTTCATCAGTAGAATTTCTTGTGGTCGTCCGATATGCCCACAGAACCATGTGCAGCTCTTCGGCCCATTTGCCCTTCAATCCATCCAGCTTAGCTTTCAAGGTGTGCTTGATGATTTTGTTGATCGCCTCTACCTGACCGTTTGATTGTGGATGGTAGGGTGTTGAAAATTTTTTCCTGATGTTCCATCTTGAGCAGAAATCCATCATGTCTTGACTTGTAAATTGACGTCCGTTGTCGGTCACTATCGCTCGTGGTAGGCCGAACCTGCAAATTATATTCTTCCAAATGAAGCTTGTCATTTGGCCCGTTGTGATGGTCTTCAATGCCTTTGCCTCTGTCCACTTGGTGAAGTAATCGACTGCTACGACGACGAAAGTTACCCCCCCAGCAGCTGGTGGGAAAGGTCCGATGATGTCGATCCCCCACTTCGCGAAAGGCCACGAACTATACACCGAGATGAGCTCGTCTGGTGGTGAGTGAATGGCGGGAGCGAAGGCTTGACATCTCTTGCACGTCTGCGCGTAATGGATTGCATCTTTCTTCAGTGTTAGCCAAAAATAGCCTTGCCTTATGATCTTTAGAGCGAGCGCTTGCCCCCCTGTATGATTTCCACACACTCCGTCGTGGATCTCATGCATGACGATCTTCGCTTCGTCTTCTCCGAGGCATTTCAATAAAGGCATTGAAAAACCCCGTTTGTACAGCTGGTCGCCAATAATAGTGTACCTTGCGGACCTGAGCTGCAACCTGGTCGCCTTCACCTTGTCGTCCGGGAGCTCGCCGGTCTTGATGTACTTGGTGATCGGCGTCCTCCAGTCCTCGTCGCTGGTCGCTTCAACCTGCAAAACTTGACCTCTGTTCACCGATGGGGAAGAAATCTTGGTGATGGTTGCTTCTGAAAAAATTGCCTCCCCCTCTGAAGTGGCCAGCCGAGCTAACGCATCTGCTTGCGTATTTTTCTCCCTAGGGATTTGCTCGATGTGGAATTGATCAAATTGCTCGAGTAATCCTTTCACAAGGTCTTGATACTTTATCATCTGATCGCCGCGAGCCTCGTATTCGCCCGTGATTTGACATACAACCAGCTGAGAGTCAGAAAAAATTTTCAGTTTTCTAGCACCCACGGCCATAGCCATCTTGATTCCTGCAACCAGAGCCTCGTACTCTGCTTCGTTGTTGGTCGCCCGATACTCGAACTCGATCGCCGAAGCAAACGCCTGTCCGGTTGGGCTGATGAGGACAACTCCTGCCCCTGCTTTGGTGCTCGTCGACGAGCCATCGACGAACAGTGACCAAGGAAGCTCGATTCCCTCGGCCAATTTCTCCGGGAAAGTGAGCTCTACGATAAATTCTGCCAGCACTTGTCCCTTGATTGCCGTTCTGGGTGCGTAGGTGAGACCGAATTGTCCAATCTCTACTGACCATTTTAGAAACCTTCCCGCGGTATCCGGACGATGCAGTGCTCGTCGGAGAGGAAAAGTGGTGAGGACGACCACCTCGTGGTCGAACAGGTATTGCCTTAACTTCCTAACGCTCATGACTAATGCGTACGCCAATTTTTCCATTGGAGTGTATCTCAACTCCGCATCTCGCAGTGTTTGACTTACGTAGTAGATAGGCAGATGTGTGCTCCCCTCAGCTCGGACGAGCACTGAACTGATCGCACAGTCAGTGGCCGCCAAGTACAGATATAAAATTTCGCCGGGGACTGGCTTGGATAGGACCTTCGGATCCGATAAATATTCCTTCAATTTCTCGAAAGCTTTCTCGCACTCGTCGGTCCACTCGAACTTTCCTTTCTTCAGAGCGTCGAAAAAAGGTTTGCAACGGTCGCCCGTTCGTGCAATAAATCTATTCAGCGATGCAAGGCATCCTGTCAACCTCTGAACTTCTTTCACGTTCCTTGGGCTTTGCATATTGATTACTGCTTGAATTTTACTTGGATTCGCCTCGATGCCCCGCTGGCTAACCAAGTGCCCCAGAAATTTTCCTGAGCCAACTCCAAAACTGCATTTCTTTGGATTTAGCTTCATGTTGTACTCTCTTAGGATATCGAATGTCATGGCAAGGTGGTGTAGGTGATCTTCTTTTCGTAAGCTTTTGACAACGATGTCGTCGATATAGACCTCTACCATCTCACCGATGTGCTTTTCAAACATCTTATTTACCAGTCTTTGATACGTTGCCCCCGCGTTTTTCAAACCGAAAGGCATTCTTTTCCAGCTATACATATCACGCGCCGTCATGAAGGCCGTATGTCGCTGGTCGTCGGGATGCATTGCAATCTGATGGTACCCTGCGAAGGCATCCATGAAGGTTAAAATCTCGTGCCCCGCTGTGTTATCCACTAGGTGATCAATGTGGGGCATCGGAAAATGATCTTTTGGACAGGCGTCGTTTAAATCTGTGAAGTCTATGCACAATCTCCACGACCCGGTCGTTTTCTTGACGAGCACTGGATTTGCCAACCACTCAGGATCAGTTCCAGTTTTCTCTATTAACTTGTTGTCGATCAATTTCTTGATTTCGACTGCCAAAGCCGCACTTTTATCTGGCCCAAATTTTCTTCGCTTTTGGGTGATGGGTCTTTTTGTAGGATCAATATTTAGTCTGTGGCAGGCATGATTCGTGGGAATGCCCACCATATCTTCGTGCGACCAGGCGAACGCACCGATGTTCTCTTTCAAAAATGCGATCATGTCCGATCGCAGATGTTCTGGTAAATTTGAACCTATGAATACTTCGAGTTCGGGACGAGCTTCGTTCAACTTGATGGTTTCAAGGTCCTCTGCTGAAGTTGCCCGCTCTCTAGGCTCCTTCCAACGAGGGTCCTCAATTCCGCATTCTGGCTCAAAGCCTAACCTAGGCTCCAAATCTGGGAAGTTTTCTGGAGACTGGTCGCCGGGGATCTGGTCGCCCGGATCTGACTGCTCGTCAATTTCCATTGGGGTGTGGTCGTCCACTTCCATGGAGGCGTGCTCGTTCGCCCCCACTTGGTGGTCGTCGGATTGATGACTGCATTCCCCAACTTCAATTTTTCTGTACTTGCTAGGAAGACCCTCCAAGTAGTTCATTTGTTCAGTTTGAGTTTGACACATAATATACTTTCCAACCATGGCGCTTTCCTTAGAATGACGTTTGGCAAAACGGACGAGACACTCCCTCGCCCGTGTCTGATCGCCCTTAACGGTTATAGCTCCCGCCGGGGATGGAAACTTAATACAGTAATAATAAGTTGAAGCGGCCGCCTTGAACTCGCTGAAGAAAGGTCGGCCTAGGAACGCGTTGTAGGATGATGGCATGTCGATGATCAAGAAGTCGAGCTGCCTAGCATGGTGCATTTCAGGCTCTTTTGACGATGCCAAGTCCAAAGTTAGTCTGATTTTCCCTATGGGAAGGTTGCGCGTGTCCCCGAACCCTACGATTATATCGTCGCAAGGCTCGATGTAATCTGCATATCCACCGAGAGCATCCAAAGTATGCTTGAAAAGGATGTTGGTGTATGATCCAGTGTCGACCATCATCTGATGGACGATGGTTCCCATTATCTTCCCCGTGATGACCAACGCATCATTGTTTAGCTGCACCACGCCGTTCAGGTCGTCGTCCGTGAAACGGATTTGATGAGAAGGAGGCTTCTCGGCAGTAGGAGCGACGCACACCTGGTGCACATTGTTGAGTGCTCGCTGTTCGCCCTGAGCCCGGCGAACAGACAGAGCGACTCCAGATTGAGTTCCCCCCAAGGGTCCCTCTATCACAAGGCAGTCTTGGCCCAGATTGTCGATGTCGCCAGTAACATTTTTTGGCATGGGAGGAGTTAACTTGGGGCGGTTCAATTGTTGGCGCAGGTCGCCGCCGCTGTCGTCGCGACGCTTCTTGCCCCTGTTGTCGCCGTTGCCACCTCCGGACTTGATGAATTGGGTGAGCTTACCCTCATTGTAAAGTTTGAAAAGATTTCTCACCAAGTCTCGGCACCCATTGGTGTGGTGGCCGACGGAGTTGTGGTAGTTGCAAAATTTACTACCATCAAGATTTGCATCGCTCGTATGCATGGGCTTTGCTTGGGGGAGCAGATTTTTCCCCCTTATCGCGTCGTAGATGCCCCTAGGATCCACGGTGAGGGCCTCCCTGAATTGGATGATCTCAGGTGCCTCCTCGAATGGCCTGAAGTTCGCTGGGCGAGCACTGCCAGCTTGAGTGGTCGCCTTCTTGGGCTGGGAAGATTCCCCAGTGTTAGTATTTTTCTTAGGCCACACTCTCTTGGACGTGTCAGGCTGCTCGTTAGCCTTGGCAGCGTCCATTATTTCCTCCATCTGAATGAAGTTTCCAGCCCTCGTGCGGAAATCCGCATAAGAACTGGGGAAAGTAAGATGGATAGATTCCCAAAGCTTGGTACCTATCCTGAGACCGGAAACCGCTGAGATCAGCTTCGTCTCATCATTCACGGCCTCCCCATCGATCACCAGCCTATCGAAGCGCTCGATGAAGTCTTTGCCTGATTCAGTCAGGGATTGGCGGACGTTCGCCAGACGTTGCTTTGAGGCTGGGCGAGCAGCAATAGACCCATAGTAGGTCAGAAAGTGATGTCCCAGCTCAAGGAAAGAAGTGATAGATCCGGGACTCAAAGTTGTATACCATCGATGAGCCCGGTCTCCCAATGTTAGGGAGAAGTTTCTGCATTGTGTTGCGTCCGTTGCCCCGATTGAGGCCATGTAGTTGGAGTATTTGGACAAGTGTACTCTGGGGTCGGACATCCCGTCATATGCCGTCATGGAGGGCATTTGGATCTTTCTCTGAATGGGGGCTGTAAGGATTGCAACACTTAGTGGAGGTGCGGGCAGACTGATCGGCAGTGTGGTCCCTTGCTTCGAGGCGACCACCTCTGCTCGCAGAGCGTCCATCTCTTGTTTCATTACTTTTTGAGTTTCGAGGAATTGGGCGATTTGCCCCTCCTCGGCAGTTTGAGCTCGTGGGATGACGTTCTCGGCACGTCGACTCCCATGGGAATTGGCCGGGTGATCATCATGATGTGATCGCCTGGGCGAGTGCCTGTCTGAATGGTGGCTGCGATAACTCTTGGCTGGAGTTCGCGAACCCTTTCCTGGTCCCACTCGATCTAGAGCTGAGACCCTGTCGCCCTGCTCTCTTCGGTCAGTGCGATGGTGGTGGTCGGCCTTATGCGGTCGGCCATCTACGTTGAAAGGTACTCGGCGAGGAGCCCTTCCATCATTTTCTTTCATTCGGTTGAACACCGAATTTCTTTGTGAGTCTCCCGTATGGCTATTGTGGGAGTGCTCGCCAACTTTATTCTTGCCCTTATCTTGGGGGTGAGCAGAATGTGAGTGGTAGGAACGATCATCCTCGTTCCCCCTGTTCTTACGAGCCTCGACGAAAGCCCGATCTTTGGCCTTCTCGAGCTCTTCCTTTTCGTTCTGCCTCCTCTTCTCCAGGAGGAAGTCTGAAAAATCTTTCAAGTGTTGGGGGTCATTCATAATATCCCCCATGTTCAGGTTTGCAAAAGGATTTGCCGGAGCCGGAGGGTGCTCGTTCCCTCCGGGTGGTGGAGTATGCTGAGACATCGTTTAAAGAGTGTCTCTTCTTAAATTACAAAGAAATAATCTAAAAAACGAAAGATTAAAGTTCTTACGCAGAAGAACGTGCTATTACAACTACTAGTCTTAGTAAAGCAACAACAAAAGAAGCTTGAAAACACAAATACAGGGAGATCAAACTCCAAAATATGCTACGAAAAACTGAAAATGTTCAAGAACACGAAGAACAGTAAAGATCGTAGATGATGCTCTAAACGGTAGATATACCGATTAAAGCTTGAAACAGGGAGTTTGCTAACCGATCGCTCGTTGATCGGACGAAACTTTGATGATAGAACACGTAAAAGGTCCCCTCCTTCTAGCGCCAAATGTTGTATGCACTATAAACGGGTTGACTTTGGATGTGGACTGTGCTTAGCACGATACAAACATATATAATTAAACGGGGGTTATTACGTGTTTATATGGATTAAAGTGATGATTTGTGATGAACTTGATGAAGAACACACAAGAACACAAGATATAGCTTCTTGGAGAAGCCAAAGCTTTAGAAGCTTGGGAGAGTTTATTGCTTTGGGTAGGGAGATTTTGTGGAATCTTTTTACCTGTCTTACAAATGAGCCCAAATGGGCATTATATACTGCTTTTCGAGGGCTGCCCGCCCTTTACACGTGGAGCCTCCAGATTGGGCCTTCATTCTGCCCGAAAAGGTGATTTGATGGCGCATTTAATGCTAAACCGCCTCTGGTGCTCGTCCTCGCCGAGATGCCGAGGAGCTGGGCCATGGTGGTCGCCGGTGGGCCGTCGAGGAGAGTGGTCGCCACGCTCCATGTTGTCTCCCAAGACTTCAACACAAAACATCTTAACTAAGAATAAGCACGTGCTCGCCACATACTTGGGCGAGCAGCTAACTAAGAGAGTGCTCGCCAACATCTTTGGACGAGCACTTAAACATATTAAATACATTAAATCTATTACATTTTCTTGGTCTTGTTGACTAGTCGTCGCACGACTGTTGACTGGTCCTCGCCACGTAAGATGGTGACTAGGATTGACTTGTCAAAGATTGACCTCTTTGACTAGGTATAACAGTATGCTTAAGAGAATCCCAGAAACAACGATTCCTCAACGTACTAAAGCCTCTGTGGGATCTTAACATTCCAGAATGCATGAATATCGAGCGTCGTATTTGTATTCATCACAACACAGAAGGGAAGAATTTATCTGTTTTAGAATCTACATCACTTACCCGCTCTTTGGTTTCGACAATTGGTTGTCCTGAACTTGTAGAATCACATAGTTCAAGGTTGTTGAGGGTATATGTGGGGGAATATGATTTCCATAGTGGCTTAGCTTCCGTAGAATCTATTTTTAAGAAAGCGAACTTGCGATTCCTTACTATCGTTCTCAGATTGCATCAATTTTCTAGATCCAGATTTCCTTCTTCATGGCTTCTCCTTTGGAATATACATACACTTAAGATTGTTATTCCCTTTTCTTGGGGGACTATAATGGCACCATCTGATATTTGGAAGATGCGTCTACTTAGGCATGTCGTGATCAATGATTTTGATCTTCCAGATCCTCTTTGTGAGGAACACGACCTTATCTTGAAATACTTACAAACACTATGTGTAGGTAACTTGAAGTGTAGTCGAGCGGTAATTAAGAAAATCCCGAACATCAAGACATTAAAATTATTTTATGGGAAATCAGCGTACAATCATGATGTGGGACTCAACAATATTGGTCATCTCAAAAAACTTCAATCCCTTCATCTCACGGTACAACCCAATTTGGTGCAGAACCTCTGCTTTCCCTGCATAATTATATTTATTTAACAATACAACTTTCATAAACTACATTAAAATAGTAGGTATTTAAATTTACAGGGATAACATTGACATAATCTGGCTAAATTTTCGTTGGACTAAATCATACATGAAATTGTGGCTCTTTACGTATTAAGAGAATATACTATTGATGAATGTCTCTAGAATCCTCTGGAACATGCTACAAGTGTTTACTGTTAAGTTATTTAGAAATGGTTTTCATTTCTCTTCAGCTGAGTGTGAGTGTGCTTCTCCTAGCCTCGGAGTGTGGAAATGATCGTCTGTAACTTTGATATCACATCAATAAAATGAATTTTAATTGCGTCTGGTTCTTAACATATACCAATTTGACCTTGTATAAGCGTGCAAATATATATAATTGAAGCATTTCTTTATGAATTTAAAGAATGATAATGGTCCTGGAATAGTTGTTCGAATCTAAACTAATGTGATCAAGAGTGTGAATGTAGGAAGAGTAATTAAGACAAGACGTTGAAGCAGAAGATGATCCAGATCATTGAGATCAGGAAAGTGTTTCATGTTTGGAATCTACAGACGACGCTTTAAGGTTGTTATTTTGTATTCTTTGGAATAATGTTTTGATTTTGTTGCAACTAGTTGGTTATTGAAGAATTGATAGTTGAAGCAAGACTTAGTGATTATGCTTATTGTATAACTGAATATTCAAGGTCTGTTTGCTGCACATGTTTATTAGTTTGATTGAACAAGTTGTGTTGAATTCTTCAGTATATATGCTTTGTGTAATTGCATGACTTATAACATCCCTTGGCCAAGTATGCTTTGTAATTGCATGACTTATAACATCAAATGGTTGCTGATAATCTTTAAGTGAGTGTCAGTGAGAGGCTCCATTACTTTAGTAATGATGGGATTCTTATGGATCTCGACATCTACATAAATTACTTGTATTGTGTTACAGTGTACGTACAAGTGTTTTATGCAAATGTTAGACGCTATGAAATTTGTTCGGAAAATAAAACGTGCATCTTATGATATGATAAAGATGCATCAGAAGCTGTTTCCTTTAATGTAGAAAACTATCTCTTTTGTAACAAAAAATTGAATATTTGATGTGTACATTTTTCAATTAATTGCGAAACTTTTGGTAATCATTTAATGTTAGTTGATTACTTCAGAAAACTGATGTAAAGAGTGTGAAGGTAGCTAGGAAGAAGATTTAGATCAGACAAGGAATAAGAAATGTAGCACAAAAACAACCAGACTCTGTGATACTATATTCAAAAATATGTTCATTGATTGATAATTTGTGCATAAACACGGAGCGCTGTAGTATTAATTATTCATTGGAACACAGATGACGAAACTCGAAAACAAAGATGTTATTTCCCTCAAATGGTTCATGGTCTGAAATCTGCCTCGTTGGTTCGAATGTTTGGTTTGGCTGTACTTGTACAATCACTTAGATTTTTAGGTAGCAGAGTATACGTACCATTGTGGCTTTAGCTTCTGCAGAAGCTACCTATGGACACTTAAGGTTGTTATTCAGTACACAATTTCTCTCAGAACAATATGTAGTGGAAGAATGGCAGCAGATGGAACAAAGAAACAGAGAAAGAACTTATCCTGAATCATTTGGACCAACTAGTAAAATATCAGGCTGAATCGAAGAAACAGAGAAATTCATATGCATAAATAATGCCTCTGAATCTTTTAATGTTTAGAGTAGAAGAGATTTTTTCAAACAATTATGGTGCAACAAAAGTTCCACAAGACCAAAACATCTGTATTTGCATACAGTTATTTCAATGCCATTTTCAAGAAAAAATGTGCAAATATGCCTTATAATTAGTTTGGAGTTGTGATATTGGGGACTGTAATATAAATGAATTAATTCTCCATCTCTCAACAAGTTCGGACTTTTAGATGAAATAAAATTCTTTCAAATGTCCTTGCAGATCACTATATACCGTCGTCAATTTTTTGGAATCTGAAGCTGCAGAATTTTCCTTCAACTGTTTCCCCCAAGTGAGTACAATTCCACGTAAACTCATCAACTTCTTTGAAACCTCACCAAATTTGCCAAATTGCTCATGATGATACTATCTATATAGCCAATACAAATCGAAACCAAAGAAAATGTGTTGTAATCCAAACAAACAAGAAGAAACCAAATAACAAACTAAGACTTCCAACAGAAACACCAAGTAAATAGCTGCCGGCTCTGAAGCTTCCAACAAACACCAAATAATGTTATCCTTGTTTGTGACTCGCAACACGTACGAATTCACCATTCCAGTTCAACTTTGATCAGCAGAATCGTCTAGCCCAGTCCTTACTGCAGCAACAGTTCATGTAAGCAAATTTTGGAATTTTAGGTGCAAACAGATAAAACAAGAATATTGATCCGGGTCAATTAATTGATCGTCTTCTTGATCTTCTTCATCCGACTCAACTTGAACCACTTTGCCATCTACATACAAATAAGAGATATGGCATGTGTATATCAATTGATCATTTGATGAGGTTGAAAAACGTATGTTTGTTATTAAGTTCTTATTCTTTTTGCAGAATGTTTAGCAGATGTGCTACAATATGACAACAGAGTAATAGACTTGAGAGTTTGTATTTCTCCTATACTAGAAGGAATCTCCTCCAGGTAATAAATACAATTAAGAAGGAGGTGCTCAAGGCGTGGAAAGTGGGCGTTGTCCGTTTTCCAGTATTTCAGACCATCACACTCCGAGATTTGCAGGACTCTGAGGCTGCAGAACTGCCCTTCAACTGTTTCCCACTTGGCTCCCCTGTGTCACATCCCGATTTTAGGGCCTAGGTGAAAACATACTTTGAATGCTAATGTAAATCAAATTTACGAATTTATAAAAAAATTTACAGCGGAAGATTTAAATAAAACACAAATTATATAGAGAAACTCAAATTTCATAAATAAAATAATTACCAAGTTTTAATTCAAGTAATACTCAAATACTTGTATTAAAGAAATAAAATAGTGCATTGGTGAAAATTTTAGTCTAACTCAAGATGCAACTAACTAATTAAAAGTAAAAATAATATAAGGGGAAGCATTGCATGGCAAGACATCCAATTCCACCGTCCCTCCACGCCAACTCCGTCAATCTGTAAAATATTAAATTAAGTGGGGTGAGCAAACAACTAGCTCAGTGGGATCCTCTTTGTCACAGTTAAATATCAATGCAAATAAAATCATACACTCACAAACATGCGTACATAAGTCTTCCATAACATAAGTCTTCCATATATTGACCAATTAAATTGGCCAATCTGTATACGGTGGAGTTTCCCCCAAGGATCTTACCATCCCGGACCGTCGTCCCCGCTAGCTATAACGACCTTTCCGTCGAAATAACCCATAATAATCATAAACATAGGATCATGTAGCTAAGCAACAATTAAATTCACAAATAACATTTAAAGGTGACAAAGTGAATACGTAAGTAAGAAAATCCCACCTTAAAGTCTTGGTTAACCTCGTAGAGGCGTAAGTTGAATTAATGTGAGAGTTCCTCGTCACCTATCATAATAAATATTCTCTTAGAAAATTATTAATTAATCTATTATGTTAGTATTTTGATTAATTAATCGAGCAATACTTACATCAATATAGTTAAATAATTAAGTAGTAATAGCGCATATCTCTGAGTTAGACATAAACAAGAAAAATATGAGTTTGTAAATAAAAATATATGAACAGTCGCCTCTAATTAACCTATATTTAATTGGAAACATGGGAGGGTACTATTGAGTAGATAAGATTTAAGAGGAGTTTTAACTAAATTAATCATCAACAGAACATTAAATTAGAATCACTCCCGATTTAGTTGGTTTAAATGCCTAATCCTTAGAAACATATGGGGGTATTGATCGGTATATAGTTGACATTAACCTATACAATAATAAAACAACTGTTTTGGTTTTAAAAGAAAATCATCCGTGAACGTTAATAATAATAAAACAACTGTTTTGGTTTTAAAAGAAAATCATCCGTGAACGTTAATAATAAAAAGAAAGAACTCAAACATGACTAGAAGATATAAATTTAAAGAATGCAGAAATTAAGAATAAGGACAGGGATAATTATAAACGTTACAGTTGTTGAAGAGAAAAGGAGACGCAGAAACTTTTCGATCCCGAGACGCCAACGCAGCTATGAATGGCTCGATCAATATGCGTGGTAGAGTTAAAGTGTTTGAGGCGAGAGATTTTGTGTAGGGAGAGAGTTCTTTTCTTTGATCTAGGGTTTACAATTACGATAGGAATATATTAAAAAGGATGAGAATAATTTAGATTGAAATAAGACTTGCACTAGGAATCTGCTTTGAAAAATCAAATCTTCAAAATTGTTAACTGAGATAATTGGGGACTGTGATTGATATACCTTAAGAAATATGGAATGAGATAAAAAGATTTTGAATAGTTAGAGGAATAGGAAGAAGTTTTAAGGAAAATTATTTTCATGAGAGATGCCTAAATTAATAAGTCAATTTGTCCTATATATACCTATACCTTATTACGTGTATATATATTTGGGAATTTCACATAAAAGGTCATTTCACCTAGTGTTTTTTTAAATAAAGACATGATTCAAAATAGTTTCAGAATAAGGACAAAATGGCACATAAATGTACCATCATGCCCTTAATACATAAATTCGGAATTAATATGGAGAAATTATTTAAATGTTTGAAATTTAAAGCTGACTCTATCAGCTCATTAATTCCGAGAATTACGCAATTAAGAAAAACCTTCCTAAAATTAAATGAGAAGAAAAACAGGTTTGGTACTAAAGTTCTATCAGCTCATTAAAGCCCCCCGAATTACGCAATTAATTAAAACTTCCTAAAATTAAACTCTATCAACAACTCCGGTCAAACTTTGTAAATTTTGTGCAGAATTTTGGGGTTTTTCAATTTGTGAAGAAAGGAAACCGTGAAGTACGGAAGAAGACGAAGTGAGAAGTGAGAAGAACATTTTGCACCCTAGACCATGGTTGGAAAATTAATATAAAATCTAAATCTGCATAATAAAATGAATAATGCAGAACAATGAAATCTAAAACTGCATAATAAAATGAATAATGCAGAAAAAATAGTACGGTGTCTTCATATTAGAATGTGATTATGCAGAAATACGTATACATATGCAAAATAAGATCTGCATTATCCCTTGACCAAACCAATAACAAATAATCATGAACTACATTTCAGCAACACACACGTAAATCATCACAATTTCACGAAAACAGAGCAAAATTGAACTTAAATTAAAATCATCTCAAAAAATCCTAAATTCTTTGCAAATTATGTATGTACGTGTGGAATTAATAATCATACCCTTGACAAAACTCTTCATCTGACCCTTGGAATTAAAAGTTTCTACTGTATCTCCGGCGGCTTCGCGTCCGTCATCCATAATGAAGAAATCGGTGAAGTTTGAATCCCCTAGGAATATAAAGAAACGATCGCGTGGAAAGTCTCTTGATCATGTGCAGTCGAAAGAACAGATCGAGGAAACAATTATGGAAGAGCAAAGGAGACGAGACCTTATAGCCATGGCCGTCGTTGAAAGAGAGGAACAAGCCTCTAAGCAGCAGAAACTTTGAGAATCATCGGAAATCAGTTTTTGGGCGTGAGGGGTCACCCAAAACTGAAACAAAAACTAAAAGAAGAAAAAGATCCCTCGATTTCAAGAGGAAATCGAGGATTGTTGCTTCACCAATCTGAAATCTATGGCCAATCGTTTGTAGATGCAGCGGGATTATGTTTGATTCATCATGGATTAACCAAAAAGCTTGAAGATTTGAGTTTTCCGGCCAAGAAACCCGTTCTTTAATTATTAAATTAATAAATTAACCAAAAATCTATGGCGACAAATAAGGAAGATGAAGACTTGTTATTTAATTATTAAATTAATAAATTAATTTCCATATTTAAATATAAGGGTATAATGGGTTATTAACCTGCGTTTTTGTCCTTTTTTAAAAAGATTATAAAAGTTGTCTTTATTTAAGAAGCTAGGTGCCTAAATGACCTTTTTTATAAATTTTCTCTATATATTTTAGACAATCTTTCCATAAGGATAATAATGATTCAAAAATACTTGTATATGTTTATAATAAATAATAATTATATCTATACTTACTATAATCTCTTTTAAGAAAATATCTTTTTTTTTTTTTTTTTATATAATACCTTATGCATTTTTTTTTTATTTTTGTAACTTAAAATATGCGGTTGTTACACCTGCATGCATTGTAACCTAGTCTGAGATATTGAAGAAGGGGCAATGGGCCTATCCTTATCGTCAACTCCTCCCAACTGAGCTCGGTTTTACTTAAAGACAATTTCTTGAGGGAATGTGGAAAGCTCACCAAATCCCTCCTAATTTCTTCAACTTTATAATAGGTGACAACATCAAGACTCAAGGATTCTAGTTTGTGTAAACGACCAATATTCTCGATAAAGAACTCTTCTTTGTCATAATACTCACAAGCTCTTCGGTATATAACTTTCAATTTCTTGACATTAGGTATTCTTTTAATCACCTCTTCACTAAACTTGAAATTGATTACACCTGCGAGTGCCTGTAAGTCTTTTAAGACAAAGTCGCGTTCCCCATTGGGAGGATTTGGTAGTACAAAATAGTCGAGAATGACATGCCTAAGTAGAGGCATCTCCCATATTTCAGACGGTAACATAATAGGCCAAGAGGAATGCTGACTAGCAACCTTAAGTGTTTGTAGATTCCAAAGGAGACAACACAAAGAACGCAAACTCGATAGTGCTTCCAATTCCAGTTTCAGAGAAAGGTACCGCAAGTTAGCATGCTTGAAAATAGCATTGTTAGAATCTGTGGCACGTTCATAATGACGAGCTTCATCAACCGATGAATATACCCTCAACAATCCAAGACCAACCGAAGGTGCATCTTCGAGCCCATAAGGACGCATACAATAAAGCAAGGAGCGTGTGAGCGATGCAGACTCCAGGGCATGAAGGAATTCAGGGTTGAATCCATCATTTGCATTTTCATTATTAATACAAATACGGCGTTCCATATTTATGTTTTGTGGAGTACTATGGTCTTTCTGTTGCCTTAGTACACAAAATAATTTTTGCTTTTGTGCTTCTCTCAAGCATACATCCCTCAACACATCATGAATCTTGCATACTTTTGCTTCTCCATTCCACTTGTATTTTGCAACTAAAATGATATTCCTATCAATGAGTTCCTCCAAGTACTCTTTCGCAGCTTCTTCTAAACTTTTATCATCAATTGGTCTCACAATTCCTTCAGCAACCCACAATTCAATGAGCACTGATGCTCTGATTTCTTTATCTTCTGGAAAAATTCCCATGTACAAAAAACACGGCCTTAGATGGATTGACAACTCCTTATAACTCGTGCACAATATTCGAAATGCATATTCATCATTCTCCAAATTTATGAGTAAATTTAGATTTTCTAAAGTATATATCCAATATTCTCTTATCATATTCGATTTTTTTAAAAGCCCTCCGATAACAATTATTGATAAAGGAAGCCCTCTACATTTTGTTGCAATCTCCTTTCCAACGTTCTCCAATTCAATCGGACAATCTAGTTTTCCGAACACAATTTCACAAAGCAAACCCCAACTCTTATCCTCATCTAGAAATTGTATTTGAAACTCAAATTTGAGAGCCTAGTGGTTATCATGAGTCTACTTCCATTGTTGTTATCTGGAAAGAAGGACCTAACTTTATCCCAAGCATCAATACTCCACAAGTCATCCATCACAATCAAATACCTTCTACCATATCCCAAGCATCAATACTCCACAAGTCATCCATCACAATCAAATACCTTCTACCACATAAATGCTGGTATAAAGTATTGGACAATAAGTGGATTTGGGTAAATATTTGAAGCAAAAGTAGTCTTACCGATTCCACCCATTCCAACAATGGGGACGATGTTGAGACTGCTTTGTTGTCCGACCAGCTTGGATAATAATGGCATCATAAAAAACCGGCATGGTGGTGCTCTGCAACGTTGAAGCTGCAGGGGTAAGTGGAGCAGTTGAATTTGTATGCAGATGTTGGGGTCTCATCATCACCTCTGTCTTGATCAAATCCCTCCAAGTCAACGTGACTTGTGGATCCAGCATGAATTTTATCGACAATATGGGATTCGATTACATCTTCAGCTGCTGCTTTGATGCGTCTCTCCAAGTCTTCGCCGGAATAACTTTCAAGAAAGTGAGGTGTTGGGTGAGAGATTCCACCTGAGATTGGTCGATAGAAATCGGATGATTCTTGATGTGATTTAAGGTGTGGAACAGTCAAAGCAGAGCTGCATAACAAGCCATTTCACAAATGTTTTCTCTGTATAAAGTTTCATAAATGAGTATGATTTGGTCATTCTGAAAACCACCTGCCTAATGATTATGATTATATAATAAATAAAGTATGCTATTGTCATTTTGTTTATAATAATTAATTACTTGTTCCATTATACATGTGTATTATTTTTTGTCTTTCTTTACGATACAGTTGTAATTTTTGTTTAAAACAAAGGGTGGGGTAGTATTATCAACACCTCAATTTTTTATGTTATACACACCCGGGATTCACTAAAATTTGAAAATCAATTTAAAATTCCTAAGACACCTCAATTTTCTTCCTTTCATACCCTTCTCCATTTAAAATCTCATTCCCCACTCAAAATTCTCTTCTAAACACACCCTATATAACTTTTTCTCCTCTCACTCTCTTATATACCAACACACCTCATTTAACATTTAGAGTTTATAAGTATTTTCAATTTTTTAGATGATTTGGAGTGATAATATAATTGTATACATCTAATTGTTGAATACATTGTGTTATGATTGCATAAAAAAATTGAGTTTGATATGCTAAAATGTTGTTTTTACTCGCGTTTTTTCTGTTAAATTTGTTGTTGTGTTGAAGGTGTTCGATCGGATTCGTGGCCGCACACTCGTAGTTGTGCACGGTCAAAACGACCACACAACCAAGAAAGAGCACGGTCATAATGGCCAAACACGTACAAAGTTGCATGGAAAAATTATGTTCGGCGCCAGAATTTTCTTGCGTGGTTGTTCCAAATCTGCTGAAGATTCTGCTAAAGGAATAAAAGAGGAGCAACTGGAGATTGAAAACATGGACCTTCAAATTCACATTCTTGGTATGACTTGAACGACCCTTGTTATTTCATTCATGTTTTTTGAATTACAAGAATGACTGAATGAATTATCTGACATGATAGAGTGTTGCAGATTTCGGTACCAAAAAACCCTTCAACCCGGGTGAGACAAGAAATTGGTTCCTCAAAATCATCGATTTTTTTGGTAGTTAGTCCTCTCCCTTCTAAAGAATGAGACAAATCTGCCAACCATTGGTTTCTCCCCTCAAGAATTAAAACAAAAATGGATAAATTATTAATAGATATTAGACAATTCCTTTGGGGTTATCCCACACAAAATTCAATTTACAGAGTGTGGAATTTATAAAACTGAAGTGAAGTAAAAATCTGTCATTCACTCTCTCAAAGAATCAATTTAATCTCCATCCCTTGTATAATGAAAGAGGAGTGAACCCAAGTAGAAATAATCGTTCTAAACAGTACATAAATTGTATACAGAATAGAATGCATATTATGACTCCGTCTCTTTGACTCTAGCTGTATGCTTATATCCTTGAGACCCTCCCTCAAGATGAACATGGATATTTATCATGTTCATCTTGGAGACATTAAGATAAAAAAGAAATGGTCCCAACGGCTTTGGGAAGATATCAGCAATATTGTCTTCAGCAGGTAGATTGATGAGCTTGAGGACACCTTCTTGGATTTTTTCTCTATTAAAGTGGTAATCAACTTGGATATGCTTACTTTTGTCGTGCATTACAAGATTATGAGCCATACTGTAGGCTGACTTGCTGTCAGTGTACAAAAGGGCAGGATAGGCATGCGAAATTTGCATTTCGTTTAAAATAAAAAGTAACCATTGGACCTCAGATGCGGTGTATGCCATGGCCCTATACTCAGCTTCTGCAGATGATCTGCTAACAGTGGACTGTTTTTTGGACTTCCAAGACACCAAATGTTCACCCAAATAAACAGCATAACCACTTATACTCCTCCTAGTGAGTGGACACCTAGCCCAATCACTATCAGAGTATGCCTTTAAAGAAAATGAAAGTGTGTGGGGGGATGGTATCTAGTGTTTAAGTGAAAAACAGAACAATGTTACACTGAATGTTGTGACAATTAGTGTAGCATTAACTCTAACAGAATGTGAATAATTAAACACAGTACACAACGGAAGTCTAAAACACTAAAACACAATACGAACACAATGGAATAATTTTTAACATAGATTTTATTAATAACAAAACCTATGCTAAGCCTTACGGCGAAACAATAACTTAGTTCCTAAGTTATACACAAAAATGTCGTGTGAAATGTCTCAGCAATTACTTCAACATTCCACAAACAGAAACTACAATCGAGGCAGGTGCCTGAATCTGTAAATAGACTTAAGTGTAAGAACACTGTCTAAAGAACTAATCTGATCTATGATTCACTCTCACTCGATACAAGATTAGAACTAAGTACACTGGAAGGTGTGGTATCCCTCGGCGTACGTTAAACGATACAACTACTGGCCATAACTCCGAACTAGGGTTGAACTCTCAAGAAGGTGTTACTCGAATAGTGCATACTTTGAAATGAAAGTCTTATGCGGTATTTATAGAGAAATACACAGCTTCTAGATCCTTCCATTATGAGATCCTATTTTTTAGGACCTCAACCTCCATGATCTCTCTAGATATTTCTGCCATCTTCCAGGTCGTTCTACAATGCTCTAAACTCTTCTATCACGTTCTGCAACATTCTGGAATCTTCCATGTTCCAGACTCTTGTAGAACCTTCTGGAATCGTTCCTGAATGTGAGAGCATTTAGTACAACATTTAATGTAACATTTCAGAAAAGACTTAGAATAAATTAAGGAAGGTCAAATTAAGATGTTGTTGATAATGTTAAAGCATTTAAGAGTTAACAACATCTACAATCTCCCCCAATTTGACCTTTCGACTACAACACACCTGATGCACATATATTTCTATACATACTCAGTATTATGTATTTAGGTGAGTTGAACATCAAGTCTAAATACTAGTCAAGACAATACCTGTTGTAACCGTTGGATCAAATCAAAAAGAGATCAAGAATAATTTTACTAAGATCCGTGCCATAAGATCAAAGTAATCTTATTCAAAACCAAAACAAGTATAAACAGTACACTTGTTTACAAAACATATAACTTTTACAAAAAATCAAAGATTAAATCAGAGCATATAAGTGTATATACCAGATTAGTTCTAAGACTTATGTAAGACTCAAAAACAGATAAACAAAAACAAACAAGGACTAAACAATATAATCAGAGCAAACATAACTATGAAAAAACATAAATAAACTCAACAAGGCATATTCATCATGCAGTAAGCAATAATCAAATATCATTGGTGCAAACTAATTTAAGCAAGATAAATATAGACAACCTATCAACTAGAAATAGTAAATATTGTATCAGAATAAACAGAATTTTAACTTAAACATAACAGAATAACAAAAACAAAAGTAGGACTGAAAATGGCATGAATTGCTATAACAATAGCAGCAGCATCAAGGTCCTGCACATGTGCCATCTGTACTTCAGTACTCCCCCTGTCTTGCATCATCTGTTCTAGATATCAGCATAGAGGATTTCCATATCCTCATCATCTTCAGCAGCATCTGCAAACTTGTCTTCATAAGCCTCCTCTGGTTCCTCAATAAAACAAGTTGATGCAAAGAGTGCAACAACATTGTTAGTAGCAGCAGTTCCTCCATTCTCTGTAGCAGCATCAGGTACACCTCCAACTTCAGGATCAAACTCTTCAATAACAACTCCAGAAGTTCTAGCTGAAGTGGAAGGTGGTACTCCCCCTGTTGTAGTGGGAAGTAGCCTGGTCCACTTGTCTTTGATGAATTGGAGTTCATCAATCTGGTCCTGTAAGTGTTGTAACTGCAATAATATAAAAGATCTGGGAACAGAGAACATGGTATCAAAATTACCACCAAAGTTCTCAGCATCTGGTGCAACTGTGTTCTGTTCAGGTCTCTGTGCTGATGATGGTTGAGGTTGAGGTTGAGCAGGAGCTGGTCTTTGAGAAGAACTTCCAGGATTGTTCAAGGGCAGATCTTTCACTCTTTCACCAATGAGTAAAGCAGGTGAAATGGTGTATAAAGGAACCTTGCCTCTAAGAACTTCAGTCTTCTTAGGGCTAAAACCATGCATCTTCAAGTATGAACAAATAAGCACAGGGTATGGAAGGTTGCCTTTATCAGAAATGTCACCACTAAACTTCATCATGTGGTGGAAAATAGTCAATCCCAAATTAAACTTCTTCAAAACCACTATCCTATAGAGTAAGATTGCTTGATCCTTTGTCACTTTGGTAGAGTTGGTGGAAGGTATCCAATTATAAACTATCAATTTATGCAACACAGAATAAAGAGAAGTAAGGTCCTTGGCCAACATTCCATTTTTCCATCTAGTCAACAAACCACCAGTCATTGAAGTAGTAACAACATCCAAATCAGGTTCATCATCATCAAGTACTGGTTCTATGCCTAAGAAATCATTAATTTACTCTGGTGTAAATGGAACTGTACTCCCCCTAAACTGTATATTTCCATACCAACGGGAACTCCTCCTACCATTACTCTTCCTCAGACATGCATAAAATTCATACACCCAATCAGAAACAAATGTATCACACAAGTTCAGAGCTTTCAACAACTTTCTATCCTCTAAGAATTGAATTAAATTCTTACTCTCAAAATCAGAAGTATGAATTCTCCTTTCCATCAACAGTTTTCTCCTAGACAACCTAGTTATCTTATCAACCAATCCATCAATATCAGAATCTACTTCAGTTTCAGAATTACCTTCCTTAGAAGTACTTTCCTTTGAGCTTGGTTCTTTCTCCTCCTTAGAACTGGAATCAGCTTCTTCTCCAGAGTTTTTGTCTGAGGCTGCACTGCTTGAATCACCTCCACCATCAGGTTCTGGTGTTGGAGCACTTGATTTAGCATGTGAGACAACATTCTTCTTCAGGGCTTGCTGCATATCCCTGAGACAAACCTCCATTTCAGAATCAGAATCATGTTCTGGTTCTTCAGGCATTGTTCGAACAACATCAACCTTTGCCTTTCCCTTCCCCTTAGGATCAGCTTTCTTCTTAGTTGGCTTCTCAATCACCACTTCTTCTTCAGATTCAGAGAATACCTAAATTGGTTCAGCAACATCACCACCTAGCTTCTTCTTCTTCCTCAAAGAGTCTGAGTAATCAACTCGAGTAAAAACTCGACCTGATCGTCTTCTTGGAACTGGGCTCCTCTTTCTCTTCTTCTCTTCAGCATTCCTCTTGAAAGGAATCGGTTCAGAGTCGGATTTCGAGATGTCAGAGTCGGTTTTGTCGGATTCTTCAGCATCCTCCATTTGAGCGTCCTCATTGTCGGATGTCTCCGCATTCGACGACTCCTTTGACTCAGCAACAGGGGATTCTTCAATCTCCTTTTCAGTCTCCCCCATAGAGGCAGCAGTCGGGGCCTCTGTTTCAGCGTTAGGGCTCGGAATTTGGGGCTTTTCGGCTGTGGATGAAGAAGGTGCTGTAGTGATCACTTCTTGGGTGCGCAAGTAGTGAGAGATGTCAATGGACATATCACCAATCGTGAGGATGGGTGGATTAGGTGATCTCATCGATTGAGAGAAATTCTCAACCGCCTGGCTCAGCTCGGAGAGAGTAGCTTGGTTTGGGATGTGGATGGTTGTCGGAGTAGCTGGAGTGGGTACGACGGTTGCGACAGTTGGGGGTGAATTTTCATGTGAAGCAGCCATGGAAGCTAGAGTGTGAAGATTCGAGAGAGATGAAGATGACGGTTGTGAGTTGGGAGAGTTTGGTTTCTGTGAGTGGGTTTTCTTGTTTTCTGCCATTTAAACTCAAGAATTCGAAAAGCATTACACAAGAATCGAGACAAGCACAAAATGATTTATAACAAAATCTGCAAAACTAATACTCAACTTACTCAATTAATTACAAAGATTAGAAAATCATGAAATGGAGTTTATATAGAGAAGACTTAGTAGTTGGAATGTTGTACGTGTGATCAAGGCTTGACTTAAGAAAATTCTAGATAATAGTCGATAATGCTCCACAAATTCAGCCACAAGTAATATCATGGGTGAGTTAGTGGGGTAAAATCCTAATTAATAAATTAAGTTAATTAATTAATTAAATTAAGAAAGTTCCAGAATTAATCAAAAATAAAAATGCGTAAAATCTGAAATAAAACAAGTGGTTAGTATAATTATAAATAAATAAAATAAATTCCCACAATTAATTAAATAATTACAACTTATAAAAATATAATTGAATCATGTAATGTTGTGCTCAAGGGCACTTGATTCAGCATGTGAGGCAGCATTCTTCTTCAGGGCTTGCTGCATATCCCTGAGACAAACCTCCATTTCAGAATCAGAATCATGTTCTGGTTCTTCAGGCATTGTTCGAACAACATCAACCTTTGCCTTTCCCTTCCCCTTAGGATCAGCTTTCTTCTTAGTTGGATTCTCAATCACCACTTCTTCTTCAGATTCAGAGAATACCTGAATTGGTTCAGCAACATCACCACCTAGCTTCTTCTTCTTCCTCAAAGAGTCTGAGTAATCAACTCGAGTAAAAACTCGACCTGATCGTCTTCTTGGAACTGGGCTCCTCCTTCTCTTCTTCTCTTCAGCATTCCTCTTGAAAGGAATCGGTTCAGAGTCGGATTTCGAGATGTCAGAGTCGGTTTTGTCGGATTCTTCAACATCCTCCATTTGAGCGTCCTCATTGTCGGATGTCTCCGCATTCGACGGCTCCTTTGACTCAGCAACAGGGGATTCTTCAATCTCCTTTTCAGTCTCCCCCATAGAGGCAGCAGTCGGGGCCTCTGTTTCAGCGTTAGGGCTCGGAATTTGGGGCTTTTCGGCTGTGGATGAAGAAGGTGCAGTAGTGATCACTTCTTGGGTGCGCAAGTAGTGAGAGATGTCAATGGACATATCACCAATCGTGAGGATGGGTGGATTAGGTGATCTCATCGATTGAGAGAAATTCTCAACCGCCTGGCTCAGCTCGGAGAGAGTAGCTTGGTTTGGGATGTGGATGGTTGTCGGAGTAGCTGGAGTGGGTACGACGGTTGCGGCAGTTGGGGGTGAATTTTCATGTGAAGCAGCCATGGAAGCTAGAGTGTGAAGATTCGAGAGAGATGAAGATGACGGTTGTGAGTTGGGAGAGTTTGGTTTCTGTGAGTGGGTTTTCTTGTTTCCTGCCATTTAAACTCAAGAATTCGAAAAGCACTACACAAGAATCGAGATAAGCACAAAATGATTTATAACAAAATCTGCAAAACTAATACTCAACTTACTCAATTAATTACAAAGATTAGAAAATCATGAAATGGAGTTTATATAGAGAAGACTTAGTAGTTGGAATGTTGTACGTGTGATCAAGGCTTGACTTAAGAAAATTCTAGATAATAGTCGATAATGCTCCACAAATTCAGCCACAAGTAATATCATGGGTGAGTTAGTGGGGTAAAATCCTAATTAATAAATTAATTTAATTAATTAATTAAATTAAGAAAGTTCCAGAATTAATCAAAAATAAAAATGCGTAAAATCTGAAATAAAACAAGTGGTTAGTATAATTATAAATAAATAAAATAAATTCCCACAATTAATTAAATAATTACAACTTATAAAAATATAATTGAATCATGTAATGTTGTGCTCAAGGGCACTTGATTCAGCATGTGAGGCAGCATTCTTCTTCAGGGCTTGATGCATATCCCTGAGACAAACCTCCATTTCAGAATCAGAATCATGTTCTGGTTCTTCAGGCATTGTTCGAACAACATCAACCTTTGCCTTTCCCTTCCCCTTAGGATCATCTTTCTTCTTAGTTGGCTTCTCAATCACCACTTCTTCTTCAGATTCAGAGAATACCTGAATTGGTTCAGCAACATCACCACCTAGCTTCTTCTTCTTCCTCAAAGAGTCTGAGTAATCAACTCGAGTAAAAACTCGACCTGATCGTCTTCTTGGAACTGGGCTCCTCTTTCTCTTCTTCTCTTCAGCATTCCTCTTGAAAGGAATCGGTTCAGAGTCGGATTTCGAGATGTCAGAGTCGGTTTTGTCGGATTCTTCAGCATCCTCCATTTGAGCGTCCTCATTGTCGGATGTCTCCGCATTCGACGGCTCCTTTGACTCAGCAACAGGGGATTCTTCAATCTCCTTTTCAGTCTCCCCCATAGAGGCAGCAGTCGGGGCCTCTGTTTCAGCGTTAGGGCTCGGAATTTGGGGCTTTTCGGCTGTGGATGAAGAAGGTGCTGTAGTGATCACTTCTTGGGTGCGCAAGTAGTGAGAGATGTCAATGGACATATCACCAATCGTGAGGATGGGTGGATTAGGTGATCTCATCGATTGAGAGAAATTCTCAACCGCCTGTCTCAGCTCGGAGAGAGTAGCTTGGTTTGGGATGTGGATGGTTGTCGGAGTAGCTGGAGTGGGTGCGACGGTTGCGGCAGTTGGGGGTGAATTTTCATGTGAAGCAGCCATGGAAGCTAGAGTGTGAAGATTCGAGAGAGATGAAGATGACGGTTGTGAGTTGGGAGAGTTTGGTTTCTGTGAGTGGGTTTTCTTGTTTCCTGCCATTTAAACTCAAGAATTCGAAAAGCACTACACAAGAATCGAGATAAGCACAAAATGATTTATAACAAAATCTGCAAAACTAATACTCAACTTACTCAATTAATTACAAAGATTAGAAAATCATGAAATGGAGTTTATATAGAGAAGACTTAGTAGTTGGAATGTTGTACGTGTGATCAAGGCTTGACTTAAGAAAATTCTAGATAATAGTCGATAATGCTCCACAAATTCAGCCACAAGTAATATCATGGGTGAGTTAGTGGGGTAAAATCCTAATTAATAAATTAAGTTAATTAATTAATTAAATTAAGAAAGTTCCAGAATTAATCAAAAATAAAAATGCGTAAAATCTGAAATAAAACAAGTGGTTAGTATAATTATAAATAAATAAAATAAATTCCCACAATTAATTAAATAATTACAACTTATAAAAATATAATTGAATCATGTAATGTTGTGCTCAAGGATTTGACATACACCTCAACATTGGTTTTTCACAGGCTTTACCTATCCAATGTAGCCAATTTTTCAGCATTTTTCTTTTCATTGCATTTCTTCTTTTTGTGCTACAGCATCTAACTCGTATTGATCCATTGTTCCTGTAGAGTACATCGTAGTAGTGAACTCCGTGCCCCATACTTACTTAATGGATTACGAACCTCTTGATGTTTTTACCAAATTCACCTTTTGAAAAGAAGGCATCGTAGTAGCGAACTCCGTGCTCCATAGTTACTCAGTGAATTGGTACATCTTTTAGTATGCTGTAACATTCTCAATTTTTTCAAGCTTTTGAGAGGTGTAGTAAATGTCTATTTTTGCACAAACAAATTTTAGATTCAAGAATATTTTACAAATGAATTATTCAACGAAAATAAGAAATAACTCAAATTTATAATAACTATACCACCTTAGGCTGTTGTCCCAAATGCTACCGCATTTGTGACAACATCCTCTCAAGAATTATTCAGATATTACACATACCAAGAGATTTCCTCAAAAATGAGAATCTCTCATGGTCAAGAGCCTTAGTAAATATATCAGCATTTTGATTTTCAGTAGGCACATATTCCACCTTAACTATGTTCTTCTCCACTAAATCTCTCATAAAATGATGTCTAATGCTAATGTGCTTAATGAGTGAGTGTTGTACCGGATTCTTAGATATGTTAATAGCACTTGTGTTATCACAGAAAATTGTGAGGATATTGTTTTCAATTCCATAGTCATGAAACATCTTACTTAACCACAATAGCTGTGTGCAACAACTTCCTGCAGCTATGTATTCAGACTCGGCAGTGGATTGAGAAACACAATTTTGTTTCTTGCTATGCCAAGACACAAGATTGTTTCCCATGTAGAAACATCCTCCACTAGTACTCTTTCTGTCATCAATATCTCCAGCCCAATCCGCATCACTATATCCAATCAATGTGTTGTTGGTGTCCTTAGTGTACCATATCCCTAGTTCACTTGTACCTGAAACATATCTGATAATTCTTTTCACTGCATTCAGGTGAGATTCCTTTGGATTAGCTTGGTACCTAGCACAAACACACACACTATACATAATGTCAAGTCTACTAGAGGTTAGATAAAGTAAACTACCTATCATGGATCTATACAATGTTGGATCAACATCCTTTCCACCATTGTCTTTGCAAAGTTTCAAAGTAGAACCCATAGGTGTTTTCATTACTTTTGAGTTTTCAAGACCAAACCGTTTGACTAAGTTTTTAGCATACTTACCTTGAGAGAAGAAAATACCATCCTTACATTGCTTGATTTGAAGACCTAAAAAATAATTCAAGTCTCCAACCATACTCATCTCAAATGTGGCTGTCATTGCTTCAACAAATCTGTTCAGCATTTTATCACAGGTTGAACCAAACACAATGTCATCAACATATATTTGAGCAATTAGTAAACCTTCTCCAGTGTGCTTAATAAACAAAGTTCTATCGGCTTCTCCTCTAATAAATCCATACTCTAAAAGAAAGTTCGTAAGACTACCATACCATGCTCTAGGAGCTTGTTTTAGACCATACAATGCTTTCTTTAGTTTGTACACATGATCCGGGTATTGTGGATCTTCAAAACCTTTAGGCTGTTCTACATATGCTTCTTCATTTAATATGCCATTTAAGAATGCAGCTTTTACATCCATTTGATGTAGTTTAATATCAATAAAACATGCAATTGCTAGTAATAATCTAATAGATTCTATCATAGCAACGGGTGCAAAAGTTTCATCAAAATCAACTCCTTCAACTTGGGTGTAACCTTGTGCAACTAACCTAGCTTTGTTCCTAACAATGTTTCCAGACTCATCAGTTTTATTCTTATAAATCCACTTTGTTCCAATGACATTAGTATGACTAGGTCTTGGAACAAGTGTCCAAACCTCATTTCTTTCAAACTGATTAAGTTCCTCATGCATAGCATTTATCCAATATTCATCAGTTAATGCTTCATTCACACTTTTAGGTTCAATTTCAGAATAGTAACACTCAGCATTCACAACATTGCAAATAGAATACATGCATATTGTTCTTACCACATCTACCTTATTCGATCTTATTCTTCCTCTTGTTTGCACTCCAACTGTAGCATCGCCTATGATCTGGTCAGTAGGATGACTTTTTCCCATTCTTGAAGAAGGATTCGTTTTGGGAACATACTGATCATTCTGTGGAATTACAACTGACTGTTCTGTAGATGTTGCTCCAGATGTGTTAGCATTTGGTGCAGCATTATCAGACTTCAGTGTATTCTCAGAATTGTCAGTGACTTGTGATATATCTTCTTCATCTTTATCATCTGTAAGACCTTTATCATCATCAAACACAACATTAACAGATTCTTGAACAGTGTTAGTCCTAAGGTTATAAACTCTATAAGCTTTACTATTTCTAGAATAGCCTAAAAAAAAACCTTTATCACTTTTAAAATCAAACTTGTGAAGTTGATCCCTATCATTCAAAATATAACACACACAACCAAATACATGAAAATATTTCATACTTGGTTTTCTAACATTCAGAATCTCATAAGGTGTTTGATTAGTACCAGATCGAATATAAACTCTATTAATAATATGACATGCTGTATTCAATGCTTCAACCCAAAATCTTTTAGAAAGACTTTTAGATAAAAGCATGACTCTTGCCATTTCTTGTAAAGTTCTATTCTTTCTTTCAACAATTCCATTTTGTTGTGGAGTTTTAGGAGATGAATATTCTTGCAAGATACCTTTCTTATCACAGAAATCATTAAACATGCTATTCTCAAATTCCCTACCATGATCAGTTCTAATACGACCAACTTTCAAGTTAAACACACTTTTGAACCTTTTATAGAGAACTTTAAAAGCAGCAAATGTTTCAGATTTATCTCTTAAAAATTCAATCCAAGTATATCTAGAAAAATCATCTACCACAACTAAGGAATATCTCTTACCTCCAATGCTTTCAGTTTCCATAGGACCCATCAAATCCATGTGCAACAATTCAAAACATCGATGTGTAGAACAATGTGACAGCATTCTATGCGGCACTCTTACCTGTTTACCTTTCTGGCATGATCCACATATAGTGGTATTCAGGAAGCTCAGTTTAGGTATTCCTTTGATTGCATCTGATATGATTAGTTTCTTCATTGCCCTGTAATTTACATGTCCTAATCTTTGGTGCCATAAGACATTCTCATCATGTTTTGACAAATTGCATACATTAGTTCCAATAAGATAACAGTTATCTGCAGACCTAGTACCAGTCATTACACAATCATCATCTTCATTAAGAACATAGCAAGACTCTTTGTCAAATTTTACATGCAAATTATCATCACAAAGTTGACTAATACTAATCAGATTAGCAAGTAAGCCATCAACATGCAAAACATTTTTAAGCTTAGGAAAACCTTTAACATTCAAAGTTCCTTTTCCTATTATCTTTCCTTTTGATCCACCACCATATGTAACATTACCACCATTCAAGGTCACATAATCAGATAAGTAGTCTATTTGTCCTGTCATATGTCTAGAACAACCACTATCAAAATACCATAGACCAGGTAAACATGCTTTCAAGGATGTGTGAACAACATTACATGTAACTTTTGGTTTCCATGCAGATTTCACAGAATTTTTCCTAGGATGTGAAGACATTCTAGATGGCATAAACTCAGTTTTCAAATCTTTAAACATTTTCAAGCAAAAGGGACGAATATGACCATATTTAAAGCAATAATGACAAATATACTTCCTTTCAACCTTGTGAGAATCTGTTTGTGTAGATGTTACACCAGATGTGATAGCATTTGCCTTCACAAATTTCACAGGTTTTCTAAAATTTTCAGAAATAGAAGCAGTTTCACCATCATAACCTAAACCATAATTATTAGACTTACCTACAGCTATAGCATCATTCACATCAGAAGCACTCTTGGAAAACTTTTTGAAACTTAAGGTAGAGTTGATCAATTTCTCCTTCAGTTTACAAACTTCAAGATCTCTTCTGGTAAGTAAGACTTCTAGCTTAGTGATTGTGTCTTTCAGATTCTCATTCTCTTTATTCAAAGAATTCAGAGTGAGTTTCTGAGAGTTCCAATCATCTAACAATTTCTGATATGTCTCATCATCAATCTTTTTTCCTGCATTATCAACAAACCCATTAAAACAGTTCAGATCTGGGTGACTCTGTTTTGATGTTACTGTAGATGTGAAGACATCTGGTGCAACATCAGAATCTGTATCATCCAGATCATCATCTGAGGAATCATTATAATCAATTCTAGTAAAATGAGCACTTTCTCTTTCATTAAACTCATCAAGATCATCATTATCAGATTCATCACTCAAGGTAGCACTAAAATTCAGTTTCTGCTTCAGTCTGGTATTGGCACACTCATTTGCATAGTGATCATATCCAGAACATGCATTGCATTGAACTGATTTTCTAAATTCAGAATCATACCTTGGTTTACCTTCACTCTTTGATGGTCTTGGTGTGAATAGAATCTTCCTCCTTTCTGGTTGTGGTGTTGATGTGTTGATTTGGATCTTTGGTACATCATAACCTGTAAGTACAGTCCTCCAAGAACATTCATCAATCGACTTGATATACATGCGCAACTTAGGCATAAAATATGGATAATATGTTCGGGTGCCTAAGTGTAGTGGATATGTGATGTGTTTCCATTGCTAACATAAACTAAAACACACTTTAAGCAAGGATCTAAACCTAGTGTCGTCAGGTATCGGCTCTGATACCAACTGAAAGTGTGTGTGGGGATGGTATCTAGTGTTTAAGTGAAAAACAGAACAATGTTACACTGAATGTTGTGACAATTAGTGTAGCATTAACTCTAACAGAATGTGAATAATTAAACACAGTACACAGCGGAAGTCTAAAACACTAAAACACAATACGAACACAATGGAATAATTTTTAACATAGATTTTATTAATAACAAAACCTATTCTAAGCCTTACGGCGAAACAATAACTTAGTTCCTAAGTTATACACAAAAATGTCGTGTGAAATGTCTCAGCAATTACTTCAACATTCCACAAACAGAAACTACAATCGAGGCAGGTGCCTGAATCTGTAAATAGACTTAAGTGTAAGAACACTGTCTAAAGAACTAATCTGATCTATGATTCACTCTCACTCGATACAAGACTAGAACTAAGTACACTGGAAGGTGTGGTATCCCTCGGCGTACGTTAAACGATACAACTACTGGCCATAACTCCGAACTAGGGTTGAACTCTCAAGAAGGTGTTACTCGAATAGTGCAGACTTTGAAATGAAAGTCTTATGCGGTATTTATAGAGAAATACACAGCTTCTAGATCCTTCCATTATGAGATCCTATTTTTTAGGACCTCAACCTCCATGATCTCTCTAGATATTTCTGCCATCTTCCAGGTCGTTCTACAATGCTCTAAACTCTTCTATCACGTTCTGCAACATTCTGGAATCTTCCATGTTCCAGACTCTTGTAGAACCTTCTGGAATCGTTCCTGAATGTGAGAGCATTTAGTACAACATTTAATGTAACATTTCAGAAAAGACTTAGAATAAATCAAGGAAGGTCAAATTAAGATGTTGTTGATAATGTTAAAGTATTTAAGAGTTAACAACATCTACAGAAAAATCTGCTCCAACAACATAAAAAAGGCCCTGGCCAGGTGTGCCTTTTAGATACCTCGAAACTCTTGTGCAGCAACCATGTCAGCTTGCCTTGGATTACTCAATCTTTGACTCAAAGTCTGCACAGAGTAAGAAATATCAGGTCTAGTTACAGTAAGATACATTAACCTACCAACTAGTCGTCTATACACAGAAGAATCCTCTAGAGGAGGAGAATCGTCTAAAGTAAACTTTTGCTTAGAATCCATTGGATTTTTGCAAGGTCTACTCCCCAAATATCCTGCATCATTAACAATATCAAGTGTGTATATACTTCCTTTGACAAAGAGAAATACCAGTTGCAGATCTAGCTATTTCGATACCAAGTACTCCCTCCGTCCCATACTTGAAGGCACATTTTACCATTTTGGGCGTCCCATACTTGAAGACACATTACTTAAAATAGCAAAAACACTTTTAAACACTCCCCTTAAAACATCACAATATTACAACAAATGCCACTACTTTATTACACTAAAAAGTAACTTTATTACTATTTATAAAGTTGAAAAGTCTTTACTACCCCACTTTATCTTACACAATATTAATAAACAATTCATTCATTAAAACGCGTGCCCAATTGATTTGAGCCTTCAAGTATGGGACGGAGGGAGTATATATTTCAGTGTAACAAGATCTTTAAGGGGGTGTTTCTTTTGGGCTTTGGGTGGTTTTAAAAACCAAATTTTTGAAATCCTGGTTTTTGAAATCCCGATGAATAGTAATATGGGTGTTTCTTTTGGGTTTTGGAATAGTGAAGGATTTAACTTTATGTCAAATCAAGTTGTAAGATTGAATGAGTTTGTATTATTATATTATTGTTTGGTGAGATTATAATGATTAGTTGATTAAATGTATTATATTATTGTATTATTATATTATTATAGTATTATTATATTATTGTTGAAAAAGAATATAATGATTGGAGTAATATTATATAGATATAACTTTATGTCAAATCAATATGTTTGATAAGGGTGGTTTTGAGTGGATTTTGAAAACCGGTTTTTAAATCCCGAAGTAAAACGGGTTTTGGATCTTGAAATCCAAAACCTGGTTTTTAAAACCAAAAAGAAACATCCCCTAATAGTAAAAACAGAATGTAAATGCTCTTTAACTCTACTAATTTCATCAAGATTATCACCTCCTAAAATTATATCATCTACATAACAAAGAAGGGCAGTAAATGAATTAGTTTCTGCTTTTAAAAATAGAGAAGAATCAATTTTAGTCTGCTTATAATCAAGAGAGAGTAAAGAATCAGCAAGTTTTTGAAACCATTGCCTTGAGGCCTGCTTTAAACCATAAATACTTTTATTAAGTTTGCACACTCTAGTGTCAGAAGCATCAAAATAACCTCGGAGAGGTTTCATGTAAACCTCTTCATGCAAATCTCCATGGAGAAAAGCATTATTTACATCAAGCTGATGTAAATACCAATTTTTACTTGCTGCAATAAAAATAAAAAGTCTAACAGTGGTTAATTTTGCAACAGGAGAAAAAGTATCAAAATAATCCACCCCTTCTTGTTGTGTGTACCCCTTCGCTACTAACCTTGCTTTATATCTTTCTATTGAGCCATCAGCCTTATGCTTAATTTTATAAACCCATTTACATCCTATGAAATGCTTACCTTTGGGCAAGTTAGTAAGAGACCATGAGGCTTCTAAGGCTTTTATTTCAACTGCCATAGCCTCTTTCCACTCTTGTATACAACTAGCTTGCTTATAAGTTTTAGGTTCTTTAATATGTGTAATGGCTGCTGTTGGTCCCAAGTTGAGTTAATAACGAGTAAGCTAGTGAAAATGTCTAGAGGGGGGTGAATAGACTTTTCAAAAATCTTTCGAAATATCAAAGTACAATATGCGGAATACGAAATTATCAATGAGCCCAATTCAAGATTATACTCAACTTAAATTCGAGAACTCTGTTCTATACTCAACTAGTCTAGATCAGTCATGTATGTTTAACAAGTAAACAATTAATCAATTTAAACAATCAAAACTGTAAAGTAAATCAAACACAAGATTTATAGTGGTTCGACAACTTGTCTACATCCACTCTCACAAACCCAGTTGTGATGTTTCCACTAAACTCTTCCAATCGAGTACAAGTGTATATTCCTGTCTTTAAAGTCCCAAGAAGAAGACTTAGATCTTCAACAGACTATACCTCCAGATATGTCTACGATCTTACTAGAAATTTTACAAGTATCTAGCACCTTGAAAATAACAAAACAAAACTAAAAACTTCTCTGATCTTCAGTAGTAGCCTTCTTGATTCTTCACTTGTCTTCTGGCTATCTTTCTGAACTTTAATCAACTCTGAGAGTAAACTTCAATAATGCTTCAATATGTTGTAGTATCAATATCTCAGTAGTCAGTAGTCTTTATCCAATGAATACCTTGGGGTATTTATAGACTTCAAATTCAAGAACTTTCAGTTGTGTAACAACCTTTCTTGAAAACTAACTTTGTAACTGATTCTTTTATTCTTCCACGCGTTTCTTCAGTTAATTAGTTATTTCATAACTAATTCTTCAATTCCATCTTCAATACGCGTTTCTGTAACTAACTCTAAGTTAACTTGTCTTGTGTAGACTAGTAGATGTACTTATCTTGTAGTCCACCTGTCTTGAGTAGTAGACTGGTCTTCTCTTCTTGTGTAGTAGACTTCTAATAGAACTAATCTAGTCCTATCATCTAACCTAACAAGACTATTACATTACATTAAGCTTTTATAATACAAGCTTAGTCAACTTATAAACTATACAAAGAATCTATCTATTACAAATAAAATCATGAGCTCTATACAATAATTATAGCTCAGTAACAATCTAACATATATGAAGTACTTATAAATCGTACTTATCTTTTAAGAATACTTTTCTTTTAAACTGTACTTGTCTTTTGAATTCTACTGATCTGTACAAGATGACTTCAACTCAACTAGACTAGATTAGTCAACACTTAGAAAATATTCAAGTCTTCTTTTGGCTTATCAAAACTTTATCTTTTATCTTTTATTCATCATTTAGGACTTGTTCTAGGATTCATATCCCAACAATTTCCCCCTTTTTGATGAAGCCAAAACTACTTGAATCTTTTCTTATTAATAGACTAGTTAAGTAGTTACCTTGTCTTTTAATCATCAAATAGTACTTTATCTTTTCATTCATTCAGAAATAATCAGTAGGGATTACAAATACTTCTAAAATAACAAAATATCAGAGCAAACATCAACTAATCAAACAAAACTAATCTGAAAGAGTACCTCCTTCTGGGTTAGGAACACAGAATGCATCGAGGAGTCTTTTGTGAATTAGACATATATGGTCTTCATCTTCAATCTTCTCTTTGTCCAGCAGCTCTTCTTCAAACTTCTTGATTTGATTAACATCAACCCTTTTTCCTGAGCTTGTCATGGGACATTTCCATTTTGGAAATTCAGGAACAAGAATATTGAAATTAGCACCAGCAGAAATCCTGAGGATTAAATGCCATAACTTCCTGTATTGTCCTTCCATGAATCTGTCAAATAAAGAGTATAATTCATCTTGGCTTTCAGCATCACCATACTTCCTGATGATCCAATGATCAAGTTCCCATTGACTCTTTACTTCAATCCATTCAGCTCTATGCTCATTATCTATGAAGTGATCAATGAACTTGTCTTCCATCATGTCTTCATCAGCTTTCAACTTCTGTAGTCTTTCAATATGTTTCGTAATTTTCTTCTTGCTTGCATAATGAATCTCATCATCTGCAATTCTTTGTTTCTTCTCGACTACAGCAGCAGCAGTATGTTCTTCAATACTCAGCTTCCTCTTAACTCTTCTAGTCTGAATCTCTGCTTCAGGAGACGATGCAACACTTTTACCTTTCTCTAATCTTTTCTGCTTTTCAGTTTCAGCATGCTCTAGATCTGCCTTTTTCACTAATCTGCCTCTTTTAGGCCTTCTTAGTTCTTCAATTGCAGTAGCAGCATCTTTCATCTCCGGTTCAGCACTAGCAGACTTCGCAACTTCAACTAGACTGGTCTCTTCCCCCTTTTTGGCTTCATCACCTGCCTTAAGAGTGAAAAGAGAAGTAAAGCGAGTCATTTCTTCTTTCAAAGCTTCCTTCATAGCTGCAGTAGCAGACTCAACGTTCTTCTGATGTGATTCCGCATTGCTCATCTTGTCTAAGCGTTCAGTAACTAGTTCCAACTTCTGTGTACAGGAAACTAGTTCATCCTTCAGTTGAGTAGTCGTCTGTCTAAGAAGACCATTCTGTGCTGTCAGCTCATGTAGAACAGCTCGAGAACGCACCAACTGATCTTGTGCTTCCCTTCTCTGTTCATCAGCAATGGAAACTTTAACACTGTAGAGTCTCTCCATCTTACTTGACTCTTCAGCTAACGATCGAGCAAACAAGATTGATCTCTTTTCTGAACTATCAACTTGTTTCTTCAGAAAATCTTCAACTTGAGCAAACATCTCTTCTCGGAAAGTCAAGTCCATCTTGTTGATTTCACCAATAAACAAGTCTCTGGATTGGTCAACAAGGGACTGATTCTGTGCAATTAGCACATCCTTCAATTTCAAGTTCAAGAATTCATCTAGGGTAGTGTGAACAACACTTCTCAGATCAGTCTTTAAATCATCGAGAAATCTGTCTGGTATAGCTTGAGTAGAACTGGAAGTTCCAACAACATTATCAACTTCCTTGAGTTCTTCTTCATCAAACATTTCAGCATCCAAAAACTCATCATCTTCTTTTCCAATCATGAGTGAGTCGACTTCATCTTCATCACTATGAACAATTTCTTCCAACTGTTCTGAAGTCTGGACTGCTATCTCAGCAACTTCTGGCTTGATCTTTTCTTCAACTAGATCAGTCTGAGTACCAACGTCAAAAGCAAACACATCCTCAATAACACCATCTGGAATGTTCAAAAGCTTCTTGACTAGATCAACCAGGGCTTTGCGCGGGAATAGTTCTGAGTGATCCTTAACTCCACTATGTTCTTTCTGTTCCATCTCCCAATCCATAAAATTGGAGATTCCGCCTTTGCCTTGAATGACTTCAAACAAATCATCTGTAGACGACTTCTTCAATGCGAACCATGTGCAAATCCGGACTAGCTTTTCAAACTGTTCTGATTCATAGTCTACTTCGATAGTCGAGAGCGTCCTTCTCAAATTCTTGGTCATTCGGGCACGAATTCTCTTCTCTCGTAGACACATCGGATAATACACTAGGGATTCAAATCTAACAACAGACGGGTCCTGAGTAGATGGGGTCTCTAACTCAGTTGTTGCAGTGGCAACTGGCGTCTTGTCTGTAGTAGATGGGTTGAGGGGTTCACCATATTCTGGTGAGGGAGAGGGAGTGAAGGCACTGGTTTCAATGGGCTTTAATGTGGCTTGGTCAGGTATGACAACTGTAGGAGTATCAGTTGTATCTAATTTAGGAGTGATTTGGGGATGACTGGCTCTAAGCGGTAATGCCGCCAGTACATGTGAGGTTAGGGGTAAAGGACGAGGCCTAGATCGATGTGATCTAGCCTTGGTTCGAACAGTAGAGAGAGAGAGAGAAGGAATTGACAAGGCTTGTGAAGAAGTACCAACCTGGTGACTCGACTCTTCTGGTGGAGGTGGGGTTCCAACTCTCACAAGAGTATACATCTCAGGTACTTGGCCACTTGACTCCTCCTCTTGATTCGTCTCGTCATCCGATTGAGTCTTCTCTGAGTCGTCTGTACTAGACTCAGCTTCCTTAGACCCGGCTTGTGAAGAACTATCCGAATCAGCATACGGCAATACTTCAGAGTCATCAAACTGAACCTGTCTAGGAGCAGCTGACCTTCCAGCAACCTGCTTCTTCAGAGCCTCTTTCTTTAGATAGAACTTAAGAGGATGAAACGGCTTTCCTTTGCTCCAGTTAGTCTTGTTGGGCATCAACAGTGGGAGTAATATACTTAGCTTGTTTCCGTATCCAACTGCTTGAGAGACCACCCAATTTTGAGTATCAACATCCACCCTAACACTTCTTTCAAAGTGCATCATCCTGTCAGCTATTAACTTAAACCAATTACCCTCGGTAATTCCATCGTAGATAGCTGCCATAATCCTTGTTTTGACTTGAGTGACTGAGTCAAAAGATCCAGTGGCACATAGAAGCATCTTGCTAGCTATGTCCAGTAGAGTGCGATATTTTTCTAGGAGCTCACCCTTCTTGGCTGTAATAGCTTTACCATCAGGTTTCAGCTTCATCTTTCTTCCACAGAAAATGCTTAAATATCTCATCTCTTGTCCTTCCGCATACTTTTCCACATCAATCGTTCCGATGGGCAACCTCAGTCTTTCAAAAAGTGCTTCACGTGTGATTTCCGACTGTGTGATTTCCACCAAAGAACAGGGACGGTTCAACATGCACCTTGTTGTCATTAATGTATCTTCCAAGATCAAACGGTGCCTGAATGTTGGTATTAACATCGAAAATAGATCTAATAGACATGTTGAATGATTTAAAACTAACAAGAAGGTAGATTATGCAGAGAATCACTGTTAGCAAGTAGTAGAGAAGTTATGAAACGTGAGGCAAGACGTGTGCAAGTGTTGATTGTTGTTTAAAACAGAATTTTGATCCAACGGTCAAGATCGAAAAATTTGATCCAACGGTTGAGACCTTTGGCATTCAGTTACGGAACCGAGAAAAAAAAATGTGAATTGATTTTGTACAAAATGAAATCCGCCTTTCTTATTTGCAAAATAAAAGAGTGTATTCATCTGACCTATTTTGGTCGTGTTTTGGCATGAATTGAATATGTACACCTCATTAACTAGTGGTGTATAAATCCAATTCTAGGATTTTCAAATTTGAACACAATCTTATTACTTTAACATTGTTAATTTGTTTCGAGTAAACATATTAACACATATTCAATGAAAATCAATGAAAACTTAGCTTGTCTGTTCGAGTCCATCCAGAACAGATGAGTAGGACTAAGCTTCATAAGGCGAGTAGGTTGAATGGCACAAGACGAGTAGTCTTATGTCCACCAGATGAGTTCCCCCTTCGACTATGCATATCTGTCTGAATGTCGAACAGCTTTATGTACCTGTCTTCTTTAGTACGACAGATAGTCGAGTAGAATTTATATGCCGAATATTAATTTAAATCAAAGATCAAGGTTCAAACAAGATGACTGTTACCAAACTAAAGAGTCAACATAAGGATCTTTAAGAAATCAAGGATTCCCCCTTAAATGTTTATTTCCTTAGTATTACCCTCAGCTTTACCAGCTTCCTCATCGGGTTGGATGGTCAACTTGTCTGACCTTGTATACCTGTCTGTTGAGTGAGTAGACGAGTGCTCTGCTCTTTTGTGGTAACTTGTCTATTTCTCCTTTCTTCTTAGGATTGTACCTATCTGGTTAGTACATTTCTACATACTAGTAGGATCAAGATCAATAAGTCCTAGACTAATGCATAATTCATGAAATCGAGCCTCAGCTAATGGTTTTGTAAAAATATCAGCTCTTTGAAAATCAGTATGAATCTTTTCCATGCGAATATCCTTCTTTTCTACATGATCACGTATGAAATGGTGTTTCACATCAACATGCTTACAACGTGTGTGCAGAACAGGATTTTGTGTAATGGCAATTGCACTATTACTATCACAGAATATAGGAACATTTGATTCACAAATATTATAATCTCTAAGCTGTTGAATAAGCCATAATAATTGATTACAACAACTACCAGCAGCCATGTACTCGGCTTCAGTAGTAGAGGTAGCAACACTTGTCTGCTTTTTCGAAAACCATGAAATGAGTTTTGTGCCTAAGAATTGACAAGAACCAGATGTAGATTTCCTATCTATTCTACAGCCACCAAAATCAGAATCAGAGTAGCCACTTAGAGATAAATCATCATTTGAAGGATACCACATACCACGATTAATGGTTCCTTTCAAATATTTCAGAATCCTTTTAGTGGTTTCCATGTGACTCTCTTTTGGATTAGCTTGAAAACGAGCACATACACCAACAGAGAATGCAATATCAGGTCTACTAGCAGTTAAGTAGAGTAATGAACCAATTAGACCACGGTAAAGAGTTTGATCAGTACACTTACCTTGTTCGTCTGGGTCCATTCTGTATGTAGGTAGCATAGGTACGCCAGCAGACTTGCATGTCTTAATACCATACTTGTCTAGAAGATTTCTAGTATACTTTGCTTGATTTATGAAAATCCCTTCAGGGGTCTGTTTTACTTGAAGTCCAAGAAAGTAATTCATTTCACCCATCATAGACATCTCAAATTTACTTTGCATGAGTGTTGAGAAACTTTCACTCAGCTCTTTGTTAGGTGAACCAAAAATGATGTCATCTACGTAAATTTGGACGAGTAAAATGTCTTTCCCTTCTTGTCTTCTAAACAAGGTTCTGTCTACCTTGCCTTTAGTAAAACCATTTTCTAATAGAAATTGAGAAAGAGTATCGTACCAGGCTCTTGGAGCTTGCTTTAGTCCATATAAGGCCTTCTTTAATTTGTATACCTGATTACCTTTGACTTCGAAACCTGGGGGTTGTTCAACATATACTTCTTCCACAAGAATACCGTTAAGAAATGCACTTTTAACATCCATTTGATATACAGTAAATTTCATGTAAGCAGCATATGCAAGAAACAATCGAATGGCTTCTAGTCTAGCAACAGGAGCATATGTTTCATCATAATCTATGCCTTCAGCTTGTGAATAGCCTTGGGCGACTAGTCTAGCCTTATTACGAACAACTACATCATTCTCATCTTTCTTATTCTTGAAAATCCATCGAGTGCCAACTACATTATGATGTTTCGGTCTATCGACAAGTTCCCAGACGTCGTTTCGAACAAACTGATTCAACTCGTCTTGCATAGCAATGATCCAATTACTATCAGCCAATGCCTCATTAATGGTTTTTGGCTCAATAGATGAGAGGAAACAGCACCAGCAAAACAGGGATGGATTAGATTGTTCTTGCGACTCAAAGAGTTGTCGTCTAGTCTTCACACCAACAGTAGAGTCACCAATAATATTTTCAGTATTATGCACAAATTTCCATGTATTTCTATTCTTAACAAAAGTACTGTCATCTATATCATGTACAGCATCATGCATGTCAACATCATTATCATCAGAAGTTTTAATGGGAGTAGACGAGTCGACTAGTTTAGGTATGTCAACTGGTCTAGTAGAGTTACCTTGAGCACTCACCTTCTTCTGGTCATCTGACTCGAGAGCTTTCATGAATGGATTGTAAGCTTGAACGGATTCATATACCTCTGAGTCTTTGTCAGATTCGACATTTAGCTCAGTAGCTTTCTCACTGATCTTGTTGGTAGACGCGTCCTGTTGAGATTCTTCGAAAACCACATGTGGTGTTTCTTCCACACAAAGGGTTGAGTAGTTGAATACTCTAAATGCTTTGCTAGTCGAGGAGTATCCTAAGAATATCCCCTCGTCTGCTTTAGCATCGAATGCATTCAACTTGCTTTTCCCATTGTTATGGATGAAACACTTGCATCCAAATATATGAAAATATGAAACTCTGGGTTTTCTACCTTTCCATACCTCATAGGGCGTCTTACCTAGTGCTTTATTGATAGCACTTCTATTTTGTGAGTGGCATGCAGTGTTGATAGCTTCTGCCCAAAATTTCTGAGGCGTATTATACTCTGTCAGCATGGTCCTGCAGGCCTCCTTAAGAGTTCTGTTCCTTCGTTCTGCTACTCCATTTTACTGTGGTGTCCTAGCTGCACTAGTAAGGTGCTGGATGCCACGCTTAGAACAAAATTCTTTAATATAGCAGTTAATGAATTCAGTACCCTTGTCACTACGGATCTTGACAATTGACTGATTCTTCTCAACCTGTAACTTCTTCAACAGATCAGGCAAAAGTGTTTGTGTATCACTCTTCTTGTGTAAGAAGACTACCCAAGTGAACTTAGAATAGTCGTCTACCACAACAAGTGTGTACCTTCTACCGTTCAAAGTTGGAGGAGTTATTGGGCCATGTAAGTCCATATGTAGAAGTTCAAGAACTCTACTGGTTGAGAGGGATGGAATAGATTTAAAAGAACCCTTTACCTGTTTACCTTTTTGACAGGAGGTGCATACATGTGACTTATAGTAGACTTCATTGGGAATACCTTCCACAAGGTAGTCTCTGGCTATCTTATTAAGAACCTTAAAGTTTAGATGACAAAGGCGTCTATGCCAGAGCCAGCCAAGTTCTTTAGGATTCTTAGTAAGTAGACAGGTGTCCCTCGGACAACTGTTCCAGTTCACTATGTACACACTTCCTTGTCTAATGCCGACCAGTAGGACTGTGTGTGTTTTCTTGTCAATGATTTCACATTTCTGACTTTTGAACTTCACCTTGTATCCACGATCACAAAATTGTGAAACAGAGAGTAAATTGTATTTCAAGCCTTCAACATAAGAAACATCTTGAATTTCTATGTCTCCATTCCGAATGTAACCAAATCCTTTAGTGACAGCAATGGAGCTATCACCAAATATCACTTTTGGTCCTTCTTGCTCATGGTAGCTTGACAAGAGAGTCTTAGTGCCAGTCATGTGGTGTGAACAGCCACTGTCTATGTACCAAGTTTCTCCAGTTGAGCCACCTTTCTTGTATAGATCGAGTCGACCCTGCAATAGATGATATTACATAATTTAGGTACCCACCTTGTTTAATGGGGTCCTTGGGGGTTAGTCGAGTTCAATGGAATCCAAATGTACATTGGAGTCCTGAACAAGTTTGATCTTTAAAGCTTTCGACCATATTTGTTGCAAAATAAGACCTTGTTATCCTTATCTGGCCTATCAGTTGAGTTTGGGTCTACTCTTTGGAGATAGCCTTTCGACTTGATCTCTACTTGAGCAGGCACTTGTCTATGATAGTCAGAGTAGGGTTTGTATGCATTAGGTCCATACGGTTTATAGACATGTTTAGGTCTTTCTTCTCCTTCGATATCATATGACAAAGGTGGAGGATATATAACAGGTTGTATACGATATTTTGGACCTTCCTGTCTAGGTCTAGACGAGTAGAGTTGAGACTGCCTTATGAAAGGAGGTCTAGACTCTTGTCGTCTAGTCTGTACTTGTCTAGTATTCGTCTCCTCGGGATACCAATCCTCGTATCTGACCTGATTTGGTCGTCCACGATTCCTAGTCCTTTGAAGATTAGTTCTAGGTTGAACAGGCTTGTTGTTACCATTCTTTTTACCTCCCTTGGTAATTGGAATGTTAACTCGAGCTTGTCTTGGTACAGTGCCTTTAGACGGAGTGTCAATATCGTATATCATTGGTTCTTTTCCTTTATCATTAGTCAAAGAGCTTGAGATGAAAATAGTAGGGTTCTTAGGAACTAGAGTAGACGAGCTTGATGTCTCAGCACCTATGCCTGTCTTGTCAGCTGGAGCCCTATACCTATCTGACAATTCAAGGTTAACCTTAGACGAGTTAACCAGGTCAGTAAGTTTAAGGTCTAGAGTGACAATCTCGGTTTCTAAGAACTTATTACGTTCTTCAAGTTTTTTGAGCTTACTTTGTAAGACATTGAATTCATGTTTCTCAGTCGCATGTGTCTTAAGTAGGTCTTGATACAACTTGTCTGTCAATGTACACTTGTCTTTGAGTTGTCTCAACTCTTCTTGCAAGCGTTCATTTAGGACTGTTATATTAGGATCTACTTTAGACTGAGCTTCCTTAAGATCGATGATTTCTTGTCTTAAGATGATGTTTTCGTCACTGACTTCGATGAATGCCTTGTTGGCAAGTAGGAGGTCGTCTTCAACTGCACTAGTAGAGTGCTGAAGACTACTCCCTACTTGGCTACTGGCAGTGTCACTTTCATCAGAATCTGATTCATCACAGGATTGAAAAGAAGTAATAGATGATACCTCTTGGTCGATTTTAGCCATGAAGCATAGACCATCATCAACTATGAATGCTTCATCGTGATCTTGTTCAGACGGGTAGCTGGATGAGGATGATGGCAACTCGTCTGAACTAGAGTCAGAGTCATCATTAGCCATCATTGCCTTCTTACCACGTTTGTATCTTCTTTCCCTTCGTGCTTTGCGTTCTTCTCGATCATCAGTACTCAGGTCTGGACATTCATATATGTAGTGACCTGGTTTCTCACAGTTATAGCACACGAGATCATTAGTAGCCTTTTTAATAGGAGAGTTGTTCCTTCGTTTATCACGTCTATCAGAACGAGTAATCTTCCTACCATCAGACTCTCTATCTTGTCTGTTACCTTTCGAGACTTCGTCTCTCCTTTCGAACGAGTTTCGGTCTCGTCTGGTCTCAGACGAGTTCTTAGAAGCAGACCCTCTATGCTCTCTATAGAACTTCTTATATCTCCCGAAACGTTTATTCAGCCTATCAAACTTTCTAACCATGAGGCTTACTTGATCCTTCAGACTAAGATCAGTATCTAACTCGTCTTTCACAGAAGCAGACCTAGTCTTAGTCTTCGACCTGTCTATCTTAGACGAACTAGCCTTAAAAGCAACGTTCTTAGATACAGCATGTTCTCTGTCACTACTTACTATGGGTTCATCTTCGTCTAGATCAAACTCATGAGCCTTTAGAGTTTGAAACATAGTCTCTGCTGTCCATACGTCTATATCTTGGGTATTCTTAACAAGCATTTTTACCATCTTCCATCGACTATCAAGGCTTTTTAGAATCCTAAGATTGATTTCACGTGGAGTATAAGATTTACCAAGGACTTCCAAGTCGTTCATGATTTTGGTAAAACGAGTATCCAACTGGTCTATTGTTTCACCAGTTTGCATATGAAATGATTCGAATCTTTGGACAGCAGTGGAAAGCTTGCTTTCTTTGATTAGGGAAGTCCCTTCACAAATGATAGCTAAGCGGTCCCACATTTCTTTGGCAGTTTTACATTTTAACACTTTTCCCAGATACTCATTAGGAAGAGTGTGTAAGATGTAATTCTTGGCCAAGCTATCCAAATTATTCTGTCTCATTTCTTCAGATGTAAGTTCTGACCTTGGTTTCTTGACGAGAGTACCCACGGGTTGATTTGCGTCGAGGGCAGCAGTGTTTGGGATCATGGTCACAATTGGACCTTCAGTGATGACGGAGATCATTAAGTCATGAGTGGAGCTGAAGATGGCTTCCATCCTTAGCTTCCAATAGTCGTAATCCTGTACCTGGAACTTAGGTAGTTTGTTGGCGCTTATCTCAAGAGACATGATTTCAAGAAATAAGTGCTAAGTAGAGTTATGATCAAGAACAACAGACAAGTCAAGAACAGGGAGCACGAAAAACAGATGATACAAGAATATGATCAAGAACACGTATACAAGAACAGTCAAGGACCAAGACTTCACCCTTAGTCTTGAGTCGGTTATCAAGAAACAGCAGTTCGTAAACTACTGCTCTGATACCACTTGTTGGTCCCAAATTGAGTTAATAACGAGTAAGCTAGTGAAAATGTCTAGAGGGGGGTGAATAGACTTTTCAAAAATCTTTCGAAATATCAAAGTACAATATGCGGAATACGAAATTATCAATGAGCCCAATTCAAGATTATACTCAACTTAAATTCGAGAACTCTGTTCTATACTCAACTAGTCTAGATCAGTCATGTATGTTTAACAAGTAAACAATTAATCAATTTAAACAATCAAAACTGTAAAGTAAATCAAACACAAGATTTATAGTGGTTCGACAACTTGTCTACATCCACTCTCACAAACCCAGTTGTGATGTTTCCACTAAACTCTTCCAATCGAGTACAAGTGTATATTCCTGTCTTTAAAGTCCCAAGAAGAAGACTTAGATCTTCAACAGACTATACCTCCAGATATGTCTACGATCTTACTAGAAATTTTACAAGTATCTAGCACCTTGAAAATAACAAAACAAAACTAAAAACTTCTCTGATCTTCAGTAGTAGCCTTCTTGATTCTTCACTTGTCTTCTGGCTATCTTTCTGAACTTTAATCAACTCTGAGAGTAAACTTCAATAATGCTTCAATATGTTGTAGTATCAATATCTCAGTAGTCAGTAGTCTTTATCCAATGAATACCTTGGGGTATTTATAGACTTCAAATTCAAGAACTTTCAGTTGTGTAACAACCTTTCTTGAAAACTAACTTTGTAACTGATTCTTTTATTCTTCCACGCGTTTCTTCAGTTAATTAGTTATTTCATAACTAATTCTTCAATTCCATCTTCAATACGCATTTCTGTAACTAACTCTAAGTTAACTTGTCTTGTGTAGACTAGTAGATGTACTTATCTTGTAGTCCACCTGTCTTGAGTAGTAGACTGGTCTTCTCTTCTTGTGTAGTAGACTTCTAATAGAACTAATCTAGTCCTATCATCTAACCTAACAAGACTATTACATTACATTAAGCTTTTATAATACAAGCTTAATCAACTTATAAACTATACAAAGAATCTATCTATTACAAATAAAATCATGAGCTCTATACAATAATTATAGCTCAGTAACAATCTAACATATATGAAGTACTTATAAATCGTACTTATCTTTTAAGAATACTTTTCTTTTAAACTGTACTTGTCTTTTGAATTCTACTGATCTGTACAAGATGACTTCAACTCAACTAGACTAGATTAGTCAACACTTAGAAAATATTCAAGTCTTCTTTTGGCTTATCAAAACTTTATCTTTTATCTTTTATTCATCATTTAGGACTTGTTCTAGGATTCATATCCCAACAGCTGCTGTAAAGGTATAATGCTCAGAGGATAAAGAGGTAGAAGCTAAATAATCTGAAATGGGGTATAAAGTGTGTGGTATCGAACTACACATATTGCTTTCACTTTGTGTTTGCTTTGGAACAATTGAAGTGAGTAGATTTGTATCATAAACCTGTAAATAAGCAGGCAAAGTTCTATCCCTAGTAGATCCGCGGAGAACATCATCACACTCTTGTGAAACCAAATCATGAATATCAAGAGAGTTACTAGTATATTCCTGGAATTAATTAAGTAAATCTTGATGGGTGAGGTCAGGTTCAGAATGAATAAAAGAATCATCTTGTATATTTACACTAGTGCTCTCTACAGGAGTGTGGTGGTCATTTTGCTCATAGGCATCAACAAAATCATGATATAACACACTAGTATTGTTTGTATTATTGGAAGGAATTACTTGTTGATCATCAATAAGCACAGGATTTGAAATAATATGATTGTCATTTTGTTCGTTAAAAGGAAAAATATTTTCATAAAATTTAACATCTCGAGAGATCAAAATTTTATGATTTTCCAAATCCAGAACCTTATACCCCTTAGTTCCCATGGGATAGTGTACGAAAATACCTTTGTTAGCTCTTTTTCAAACTTATTTCTATGAGACCTAAGAGTGCTAGCAAAACACAAACAACCAGAGACCTTCATATATGTGTAGTCAAGTGGTTTATTAAAAAGGGCCTCAAAAGGAGTTTTTCCATGTAAAATAGGAGTAGGGACTCTATTCAGAATATGAGCAGCTGTTAAAATACATTCATCCCAATATTCTAACGGGATATTAGACTGAAAAAGTAAAGATCTAGCAATTTGTAGAAGACTTTGGTGTTTTCTTTCTACCAAACCATTATGTTCGGGAGTGTCAACACAAGAATTTTGATGCAAAATGCCATGCATAGAATACAAATCTTTAAGAATGAATTATGTCCCATTATCAGAACGAATGACCTTAATTTTCACACCAAACTGATTTAAAATTAGATTATAAAAGGTAGTTAAACTCTGTTTAACATCAGATTTTAGTTTCAACATATAAACCAAGTACACCTAGTAAAATCATCCACAATAGTAAGAAAAAATTTATGCCCAACATGTGAAATAGTAGAAAAGGGACCACAAACATCACAATGTATAAGATCAAAAGCAGTTGTAAAGAAGGTATTACTATCATTAAAAGGAAGTCTTTTTTGTTTAGCAAAATGACAAATATCACAAACATCACCAGCAATAGCCTTTATTTGCAAAGTAGGAATATGAGACAGAGCCTTTAATGACACAAGTCCTAACCTTTGTGCCAAAGTTCAGTATTAACACTATTTATACTAGAGGTGCCAGAAAAAGTTTGATTACAAAGAGTATAACTATTGTCTATATCCTTTTGATCTAATATGTAAAGACCATCAACTTGCTCGGCAGTTCCAATCATTGTTAAATGTTGGTCCTGCAAAAAACACATATTATTTGAGAAACGAACTACACACTTAGATGTTCTAGTTAACTGAGAAATGGATAATAAATTGTGAGTAAAGGTAGGCACAAAAAGAACATATTAAAGAACTAGTGGAGAAAATTTCATTTTACGTCCTATAACTTAAGCCTAATTCAATTTATATCCTTTATGTTTTTACTTTTTTGATTTCCATCCTTTTTGGTCCAATTTACGTCCTTTCCGCCGAAATTTTTTAAAACTCACCGGAATGTGAGGAATAAATTGGAATTTCGGCCAAATAGTCCAATTTACGTCCTTTAAGTTTGAAAATTAAAATTTAATTATAAAAATTTTCTAAAAATCCCATTAAAGATTTAAAAAATCTAAAATATCATTAAATATCAAAAAATCTCCTTAAAATTAAAAAATATAAAATGTGTAAATAAAATTCAAAATATATGAATAAAATTTCAGAAAATATCATTACAAATTATAAAATGTGTAAAACAAAAATAAAAAATTCTAAAATTTTGAAAATACAAAAAATAAAAAATTCTACAATTCAAAGAATGGAAAATGTGTAATTTAAAAATTAAGAAATTCAAAATCTCATTAAAATTTCTAAAAACTCAAAAGATCTCATTAATTTATTAAAAATGTGTAGATGAAAAATTACTAATTCTAAAACTCTAATAAGAATAATAAAAATTATTAACATTTCATTAAAAATTAAACTTGATTAATACTCGTCTGCCATTAAAGTTTTGCTCGAACTCCTAAATATTTTGGGTCCCACAAGATTTTCCAACTCACCGTCGAAGTTGAGTGGAAGTTCCACACCTTGATCGATTTTGGAACCGTCCCAAATTCATTTTCACGATATTTTTAAAATTGTATAATTTTTTATTTTAAACATTTTTAAAATTTTAATTTATAGATTTTTTATGAGCTTTTAGAAAAAAAAATTAAATTTACACATTTTCAGATTTTTTGAATTGTAGAAGTTATAGATTTTTTTATTTTTATGAGTTTTTAGAAGAAAAAAAAAATTAAATTTACACATTTTCAATTTTTTTGAATGGTAGAATTTATAATTTTTTTATAATTTTAATATTTATTTTACACAATTTATAAGTTTTTAATGAGATTTTTTAATTTTTAATGATATTTTCAGAAAATTTTAATTATTAATTTATAATTTTCAAACATAAAGGATTTAATTGGACTATTTGACCGGATTTCCAATTTTCCGGTGGAAAGGATGTAAATTGGACCGAAAATGATGTAAATTGGACACCTTAGGACGTAAATTGAAAATGTGAAAACTTAAAGGATATATTCTGGATTAGGCCTAAGTTACAGGACGTAAAATGAAATTTTCTCAGAACTAGTGCATTGTTTATCCTAACAATACCCTTATGAGTAGCAAATGTAGTGTGATTATTTGGTAAGCTAATCATAACATGAACAGGTATAAGGGTTTCTATAAATAAAGATTCATTACATATCATATGATCAGTAGCTCTAGTATCTATAATCCAATGCAAACAAGAACTAGAAGTATGAAAGAAATTAGAACGTGCAGTGGGTGTCAAACCTGCATTAGTAGAGAGGGTGTGTGCTGAGGAAGCAGGGGCTGTAGTGACAACAGATGCAACTGAAGAGGCAGATTTAAGAGTGCCCACTTGCTTCTTGTTGTTAGCAAACTGCACAAACTCCTCAAACATAGCAGAAGTTAAAAGAGGATTAGAGGAAAGAGTGGAGTTCTTATTTGTAGCACTGGTGGCAAGAGTGTTATTGGCTGAAGGACTAACAAGGTTTCTTGGTCCCTTAGGACCAATCCATCCAGGGGGATAACCAATAAGCTGAAAACATTTGTCTATAGTGTGGTTAGAAGCCACAATGTGTACAAACAATCCTTTTCTTATCTTTGAAGGCAAGGTTCTTAGAAAATGATTTTTTGACTGTCATTGTAGCAGACTCAAAAAAGGAGAAGAAGATGAGGAACTTTAGGTTAAATATCTACTAGACTCCTCTTGAACAAGAAGAGATAATACTTTAGCTGAAGAAGGTAATGGAGAATTTAGTAATAACTGACTTCTCAAGGATGCATAAGATTCATCTAAGCCAATTAAAAATTTTAAAACAGAATCAGATTCTTGAAGTTTCTCTAAGTTGGGAGTTAAGTTGCAAGTGCATCTTACCAAAGGTCTATAGCTAATGAATTCATCCCAAAGAGACTTGAAATGATTGTAATAATCAGTAATTGACATATTTCCTTTGGCCATAGTACCAAGGCTGTTTTCCAAATGAAAGATTCTAGTACCATCAGATTTAAGATACCTAGTCTACATCTCTAACCATAAATCCTTAGGAGTAGACAAATATAGCAGACTATTATGAATAGTTGGAGAAATGGAATTTAAGATCCACGCTAAGACTAAGCTATTGACTCTTAACCACGCAGAATAGTAAATTTCATTAGAAATTGCAGGTTTTACCAAAGAACCATCAAGAAAGACAGTTTTATTCTTCACTTGCAAAGACATCTGAACGGCTCTACACCAAGAGGAGTAGTTGATGCCGATGAATATCACAAAGATAACCTGGGTTGCAGGATTGTCGCTCGGATGGATGAAATACGGAGAGTTTGGATTTTCTGTGGAACTTGCATATACACGAGGCGCTTGTGTAAATATGTAATCTGTTGTTATTCTCATTTCAAGATGTCTAAGATATACAAGAGAGAATCCACTCATCTAGGCTACAAATTAGGAAGTAATTCTACGTCTACCATATATACACGATTCATAATATATTCACATATATATCTATTACACCCCCTCAATTGAAGCGGGAGGACGACAAAGGCTGAGATTGTTCCGAAATTCTTCAAACAAAATCTGGGGTAGGCCGTTTGTAAATATGTCTGTAATTTGATACCGTGAGGGAACGTGCAGAACCCGAACTTGACCCCGAGACACCTTCTCTCGAACAAAATGAATATCCATCTCAATATGTTCTGTACGCTGGTGTTGGACTAGATTTCCGGATAAATAAATGGTGCTCACATTATCACAATACACCAGTGTTGCTGTTGGAATTGGGCAGTGGAGTTCGAGCAGCAAATTTCTTAGCCAACAGGACTCGGAAACCACATTAGCTACACCTCGATATTCCGCCTCAGCGCTAGAAAGTGACAATGTTGTTTGACGTTTGGCTGACCAAGCTTTAAATTATCTCCCAAGAACACACAATATCCGGATGTCGAGCGACGCGTATCCGGACACCCACCCCAGTCCGCGTCCATGTAAGCTAGAAGGGAATTCAGTGAAGACGGGTAAAGCTGAAGACCATGATCTAGCGTGCCTTGAACGTACCGTAAAATCCTCTTCAAAGCGGACATATGTACTTCCCAAGGTGCATGCATAAATAAACACACATGTTGAACCGCATAGGCAATATCCGGCCTGGTGAACGTGAGATATTGTAGAGCACCAGCAAGGCTCCGATATAAGGTTGGATCGGCAAAAGAGAGGCTATCAAGTGAGCTGAGCTTGGGCTGAGTGTCAACTGGCGTAAATGAAGGCTTACAAGATGACAACCCGGCACGTTCAATAATCTCGATTGCATACTTTCGCTGAGAAAGAAACAATACTTTTGAATGAGGAGTAACCGCAATGCCCAAGAAAAATGTAAGGGGCCCAAATCCTTCATAGAAAATTCCGCACTCAGTTGAGAAATAATTGAACGACGAAGTGAATCAGACGAAGCCGTCAAAATTATATCGTCGATATAAAGTAAGAGGTAAACCATTTGATCGTCACGTTGAAGAACAAACAACGAGTGATCTGAGCGAGTACGAGAAAGCCCAAGGGTGGAGACAAAATCCGTAAAATGCTTGTTCCAAGCTCGAGGGGCTTGCTTTAATCCGTAGAGCGATTTCTTCAGCAGGCACACATGGTTCGGAAATTTGGGTTCCCGAAAACCGAGGGGATGATGCATATAAACTGTGTCAACAAGAGTACCATGTAGAAATGCATTTTTAACATTTAGTTGGTGGACGGACCATTTCTTCGAAAGAGCTAAACTCAGAACAGTTCGGATCGTAGCAGGTTTCACCACAAGGCTGAAAGTCTCCCCACAATCAATTCCAACCTGTTGAGTTTTACCATCACCTACAAGACGGGCTTTATGCCTCTCAAAAGAACCATCAGCACGTTCTTTATGAGAAAATATCCACATGGAACGAATAATATTAACACCAACAAGACGAGGTACTAAGACCCACGTCTTATTATCAATAAGAGCATCGAATTCATCAACCATAGCCAACTTCCAATTATGATCATTGAAGGCAGACACAGGATTTCGAGGCAAAGGGGATTTCTGAACAAAAGAGGTAAGGTTGAAATGTTGTTTAGGTTTATAAACACCCCGCTGGCTGCGTGTAACCGGGCGACGTGAGGGAGGGGGAGGGCTTTGTGGGGGAGTATGTGCCATAGGTTTCGGAGCCTGGGCATCCGTAGGGGAGGATGGTGGGTGAGGCTCGGGAGTAGATTGTTGAGCAAGATGATGTGTCACATAAGGTGATGGAGAATTATCCAAAGACTCAAAAGAAGGTGGTGATTTGGGGATTTCCCAAAATTGGAAACGAGTCTCATCAAACACCACATGGCGGAAAATAAAAATTTTGTTTGCAACCATATCATAGCACTTGTATCCCCGATGATTAGACGGATATCCCAAGAACACACACGGGGTGGAATGCGGTTGGAGTTTATGGATAGTAGTTGACGGAAAAAGAGGGTAACACAAGCAACCAAATACTCGGAGATGAGTATAATAGTTGACGGAAAAATAGGGTAATATAAGCAACCAAATACTCGGAGATGAGTATAAGAAGGATCCTTGTAATATAGGCGTCAGATAGGTGTTTAGTAGGAAAAATGTTTTTTTGGTAGGATATTGAGAAGATATGTGGCCATTTGGAGAGCATGATACCAAAAGGTTAACGGTAACGAGGCATGAGCAAGTAATGTACGAATCATATTATTGATCGTACGAATTTGTCGCTCGGCCTTGCCATTTTGGGATGAGGTGTGAGGACAAGAGAAACGAAAAGCCATGCCATGAACAGAACTAAAATCCCAAAAAGAACGATTATCAAACTCCCTCCCATTATCACATTGGAAAGACTTAATATCCCTCTCAAATTGCGTACGGATAAATGATCTAAATGATAAAAACGTAGAAAACACTTGAGATTTATGAGACAAAGGAAATTAATGTCCATAAAAAATTTGAATAATCATCCAAGAACAAAATATAATATCGATGCCCCATAGTACTCAAAATGGGAGAAGTCCACAAATCACAATGAATAATGTCAAACGGTAACACAATGTAAGAAGTAGAATCCATAAATGGCAATTTAACATGTTTGCCTAGAGTACAAGATTGACACACGTATGAGGGACGTGGTCTATGGCTGATTCGCGTGATATGCAACACTAAATAAACAACCGCAAGTGTACGACGTCTATTGTAGCGTGATAAGCACGAGGTCGATCCCACGAGAAGGTTTAGCGTAAAAGTGGTAGTTTGCTAGTCGAATTCTAAATAGACGTGATCGATAGTTTGAGTGTTGAATTACCCCTAAGATTGCCTAACTATGTGTCACAAATAGACAACGAAAGAGTAAATATAGAATCGATCAACTAATCATGCAAAGTAAGAAAACGAAAGTAAAAACGGATGAAAACTCAAAGAAGGAAGGGTGGGTTCCAAGGCATATGTCACACTAAGGATTTAACTTATGATTAAGGGCTTAATTAAGTGGTGGTGTATTGATTACTATAAGGTTGATCACAAAATGGTGGGTTAAAAGTTCTCTCGATCCAATTAATCCAAGGGACATGTCATACAAACTAGCATCTCTACTAAGCATGCATAAGAAATCCCCAAAAAGTTCCTAAGATCATCTAATACCCTCCCAATAATTGATCCTCTCTCTCGAGCTCACAAGAATATTGGGTCGAATGCTTAAATACGATTAACGAAAGAGATTTCTCAATCCAATTCCAATTAACAATAGATAAAACATACTATCATGGCCATTGACAACATGTTTTGCAATGAAAGTTAAACATTCGAATAGAAATAGCAACACAACCACTAAATAAACAAGAAATTAATTCATAAGCATCATCCAAAGTATAAACATAGCCTTAGAACCACAAAGTGTTTAGCTACTAACTAGCATAATGAAATTACAAAATCCCAATGAAATAACTAAATAAAAAGGAAAAGAAAGAGAAAGCTTAGTCTAGAATGTGGTAGGGAATTGAATTCCCAAGCTAATGCCTCATTCCTTGCATGAATTGGTGGAGAGATGAAGAAGATATGGCCAAAAACCTCCAACTATGTGTAAATGTGTGAAGAACTCTTGAGAAAGGGGTAATATGGTGTGAAATTCAAGAAGTGGGGTATTTATAGTGTTGGGGTAGGGTTTGGATGTGATATTTGCAAGTAGGTCCCTAAAAAATGGAGAAAACACGCGTTTGGCACCGAGAATAGGATGGCCCGGCCGGGTAGGGAAGTGGCCCGGCCGGGCGGAGTGTTGGCCGAGAAAGATGAGAAACAGGGGCTGAATGGCCCGGCCGGGCGAGTGGTGCCGCCCGGCCGGGCGGAACTTTCGTAAACAAGGCAATGGGTTGTGGAGTTCGGCCGCCCGGCCGGGCGAGTGATGCCGCCCGGCCGGGCCGTATCTTCGTATTCGGCCAGGAATTGCTTGCTCGGCCGCCCGGCCGGGCGAGTCATGCCACCCGGCCGGGCCAAAACTTCGACTTTGGCTCCGTCCTTCGTTTTCGTCCTCAAACTTCGTCCCTCCGTATCTTGAGCTTCCGACCTCCGATCGACTCGATTCTTTTGCCTATTCCACTCCATTTTTCGAGCCGGATCCAATGGTGCACTCCTCTTTTCGGTCCGATCACTTGTGGTATACGTTTTGCTCCAAATTCCATCGTTTTACCTATAAAATCGACAAAACAATACCTTTCTCTCATTTTGGCTAAAATGATCATATTCAATGCACAAATCAATGAAATCTACATCAAAATATGCTTCACATGTGCTTATAAATCATGCAAATTCCACCCGAATCAATGGCAATCAATAAATTTATTTTGTCTAAGAGAAGAAATATCAATAAATTTATTTTGTCTAAGAGAAGAAATAATAGACACTCCCGGGTGACCCAAACGATCGTGCCATAAAGATGGCGAGAGAGCAGCAAAAGCAGAATGTATAGCGTCATGGGATTTGGTGATAGGATAGAGCGCACCCCGGCTCTCACATCTCATTAGACGCGTCCCCGTCCGAAAATCCTTAACAGAAAACCCAAAAGGATCAAATTCCACAGAAACATAATTATCTGTAGTAAATTTCCTAACCGACACCAAATTCTTAACGATATCAGGGGCATGCAGGACATTTTTTAAGGATAGGGAAGGGTTAGGAGGGGGTAACTGTGTATGCCCAAAACCAACAATTGGAATAGATTGACCATTACCCACAATTATACCATTCGTTTTGCTCAAATTGAAATAAGACGAGAGTGTACCTTGCGTAGATGTCATATGAGAGGTGGCCCCCGTATCCATGTACCAATTCGCATCAGGAGGAGTGATGCCAAGAGTGTGCATTGTCGCCTCAATGTCAGTGGCAGTCGGAGATGCTTGAGCCGAACACGCCTAGGGTTTGGAGCCAAGGATCCCTTGTTGGTGCATGGGCGGTCGTGGGGCAGATGACGGATGAGCCCATGGAGCAGTAGGGTATGGACATGGAGGAGATGGCCAGGGCCACTGCCAAGGCCAGGAAGGCGATCCCCTAGCCCATTGCGATGGTGGCCACTGCGGTGGTGAAAACTGAGGCTGGAAAGAAGAACCACCGTGAACAGATGGACCCAATCCCTTGCCACTCTTGTTCCCTTTCTTTTTCTGCTGCTTCTTGCCCCTAGACGGAGTGCGCTGATTCAATTCCCCAGCAGAAGACGGAGAATTCGAAGTAGAGTGAAGTAAAGCCGCGCCGGACGCAGCTTTCTTTGCAAAACCAGCTTCCTCGAGGACGAGCATCGATCGGGCCTGGTAGAATTTTGGCAATGGATTACTCTGGCGAAGTAATGTGCCCACTCCATTGTAGGCCTCTGTGAGACCAGCCACCAGCTGCAACACCAAGCGATCATTCGAGACGGGCGCTCCCACATTCTTGAGTTGATCCGACAGAACCTTGAGTCGCTGGCAATATGCGGAGGCAGTAGAAAATCCCTCCATGGTGGTTTGAGAGAATTCATGTTCAAGAGTAACAGCCCTGGAATTCTTGTTGTCCTGAAAGATGTCCCGTAGACGTGACCACGCCTCATCCGCAGTGGAGTCGGGCTCGAGGATCGTGTGAAGAAGATCGGTTGAGATCGTGGCATAGATCCACTGAAGAACTGTGGCATCGAGAGTCAGCCACATCTCATTTTCTTCATCTATGGACGGTTCCTTCATAACTGGTTTCTCAGGAGGGAGTATATGATGAATGACACGGTGAGAGCGGGTATGGATTTTGAACAACTCTGCCCATGTCGCATATTGAACATTTTCCATTTCAAGTGTAATGGAAATATGATTTTTGATATTTGACACAGCAAGAGCAGAATGAAAATTACTCTTGTTGGTCGACATCGGTGCGGGAATAGTACGAAGAGAAAAGATTGATGAACAAACGTAGATACTAGGGCGCAGCGGAAGAGAATTGCAAGAAAAACCCTAGGTCTCGTGATACCATGTAAGAATGTAATCTGTTGTTATTCTCATTTCAAGATGTCTAAGATATACAAGAAAGAATCCACTAATCTAGGCTACAAATCAGGAACTAATTCTACGTCTACCATATATACACGATTCATAATATATTCACATATATATCTATTAGCTTGCGCCGCCGGTGGGTTAGTGGAGGTTGATTCCCTCGATTGATCAGAGGAATCTTCGTTTGCCATTATAGAATCAAGAAATTCCTAAATATTAGGGCAGATTGAGAAAGTGAGGTAAGTATAGAACTCTTTAAACCAAGAAACAAAAAGAATTGATTGATTCACAAAAACAAATCTGTAATCGGTAGAGATGAAGAAGGGATTTCAGCGAAAGGAAATAAAAGAACAGATCAAATGGAAACCAAGACTTTTGTGATTTTCGATTTGAGCGCGACCGAAAACTGATACCATGTGGAATTTATAAAATTGAAGTGAAGTAAAAATCTGTCATTCACTCTCTCAAAGAATCAATTGAATACAATAATCTCCATCCCTTATATAATGAAAGAGGAGTGAACCCAAGTAGAAATAACCGCTCTAAACAGAAATTATATATACATAAATTGTATATAGTATAGAATGCATATTATGACTCCGTCTCTTTGACTCTAGCTGTATGCTTATATATCCTTGAGACCCTCCCTCAAGATGAACATGGATATTTATCAAGTTCATCTAGGAGACATTAAGATAAAAAAGAAACGGTCCCAACGGCTTTGTGAAGATATCAGCAATATTGTCTTCAGCAGGCAGATTGATGAGGTTGAGGACACCTTCTTGGATTTTTTCTCTAGTAAAGTGCTAACCAACTTGAGTAAAGTGGTAATCAACTTGGACGTTATTCAGCAGGCAGATTTTTTCTCTCACCCAAAACATTAATTTTTTGCAAGATTTTCATGAACGTTATTCTGGCGAAGACGACGACGAGTTGGAGAGCCGCATCGCCGCTGCAGCTTATGCAGCTGAAGATGTTATTGAAACCCATATAGCCGATCAAATTGATCATGCTACATCCACGAGTGATTATGGCGTTGACTTGTATAGATGTCTGGAAATAGTGATACAAGAAAAAGTTGATGGAGAGCCCTGCAGCATCATGATCTGCATACAATTAGTTCTTCAGTTTCTACTGCTTCCACGTTGCAGAGCAGCACCACACCCGTGTCTGATGATTATCCAAGTTTTGGATAAGCTCGTCGGACAACAAAGCAGTCTGCAGATCCTCCCCATTGTTGAATGGGTGAAATTTGTAAGACTACTCTTGCCCAACACATTTACAAAAGTCAGAATATTGTTCATCACCTTTGACATTCTTGCATGGGTTACAATTTCTCAAGAGTATAGTGTTCCAGATATCCTTAGGCAAATTCTTTTTCAGGGAAACAAAGAGAGTGATAATGAATTAGGAGAAGGAGTACACAAAATGTTATGGGGCAGGAGGTATTTGATTGTTATGGATGGATGACATATGGAGTGCTGAGGCTTTTTGTTTCCGGAAAAAAACAATGAAAGTAGAATCATGATAACCACTAGAATATCTCGAGTTAATTGGTTCTAATGTCTTTCCAATGAAATTTCTAGATGAGGATAAGAGTCGGAGTCTACTCTATGATATTATTGTCTTTGTTCGAGTGGAATCGCGCGTTTGAAAATCCACCCCTCCAACAATATTCTAAGTGTAGGGAGAAGGGGCAGAGGATCGAGCTCAATGTATTATTTAGAAAAGAGATGAAGAAGTTAAGGCGGGTCTTGAAACTGGAAAAATAAGAGTTATAGTTAAGATTGCTATTATTTAGAAAAACATAAAAGAAAAATACTGATAAAGCAAGTTTTGTTATTACATTTTATCTTCTTTGTCTGAGACAATTTGATCTTCTTCTTCTACTAGGAATCTTCGTCTGAGGTTTCTTTATCTTCTTCATAGGAATAGGAATCTTGGTCTTGGTCTTGTTCTTCTTTTTCATAGAAGTGGTAAATTACTGCTTACAGATAAGTCATAAGGCATACATCATGATTCAATTTAGGATTGGATCAGAAAAATTGCAAGATTTAGTAATGCTCGAAAAGTTATGATGTTGCTTAATCTTTGGGAGATATAGAGAACAAGAAATAACTCAATATAAAACAAATCAAAGACACTTTCTTCCATTATGAATGATTTAAGAAACATCTGGAATAGCTGCAGGAAAAATATCTAATTACTTCCTGTTGTATGCACTATAAACGGGTTGACTTTGGATGTGGACTGTGCTTAGCACGATACAAACATATATAATTAAACGGGGGTTATTACGTGTTTATATGGATTAAAGTGATGATTTGTGATGAACTTGATGAAGAACACACAAGAACACAAGATATAGCTTCTTGGAGAAGCCAAAGCTTTAGAAGCTTGGGAGAGTTTATTGCTTTGGGTAGGGAGATTTTGTGGAATCTTTTTACCTGTCTTACAAATGAGCCCAAATGGGCATTATATACTGCTTTTCGAGGGCTGCCCGCCCTTTACACGTGGAGCCTCCAGATTGGGCCTTCATTCTGCCCGAAAAGGTGATTTGATGGCGCATTTAATGCTAAACCGCCTCTGGTGCTCGTCCTCGCCGAGATGCCGAGGAGCTGGGCCATGGTGGTCGCCGGTGGGCCGTCGAGGAGAGTGGTCGCCACGCTCCATGTTGTCTCCCAAGACTTCAACACAAAACATCTTAACTAAGAATAAGCACGTGCTCGCCACATACTTGGGCGAGCAGCTAACTAAGAGAGTGCTCGCCAACATCTTTGGACGAGCACTTAAACATATTAAATACATTAAATCTATTACATTTTCTTGGTCTTGTTGACTAGTCGTCGCACGACTGTTGACTGGTCCTCGCCACGTAAGATGGTGACTAGGATTGACTTGTCAAAGATTGACCTCTTTGACTAGGTATAACATTTGCCCCCTGGTCGCCTTTCTTCGTATTCGTAGAATGGAAAGGCGAGCAGTGTGATCGTCTTCTCCGTTGGTGAAAATGGTTTTCGACAACACAAACAATTTCGAGATCTTGATGACGTGAAAAGGAAGTGGTCGCCTCGTTTCCTACGCCGAGCTCGCCTTCCGAGGCACTTTTGATGACGTATGATGTGATTGGTGTCAGGCGCGTGGGCGGCGCTCGAATTTTGAACAGTGCGCGTGGGGCGCGTGCCGACCTCAAAGGTCGCGCGTGAGAGTCACTCTCCGAATTTGAATTCGGAAATGGCCCTAAATTTTGGGAAAATTACGGATTTTACCCCGTTTTTTGCAATTAGGCCCCTAGTCGATTTTGCCTATAAATATGGCTTCCTTACTCACAAAAATACTTTCTTCACTTTGCAAACTTTCGAACTTCCAGTTTCCGTCCAAGTTTTAAACTTCGAGCTTTTCCGGCGTGTTTTGTGGTGGTTTCCGATTTAAAAAGGTAATTAAATCTCATTTTCTTCTTTAAATCTCTTTTTTCCCCCATTTCTTTAAGAAAAAAAATGGATTTTGGTGGCGGTTCCGGTGGTGGTTCGCCGCCGTTAGATGGTGGTGCCGCTAGTTCCGGCGAGGCTGATCGTCTAGCCATTGTTTTGACGGAGAGGGCGTCTTCGTCGGACTCTAGGATCCAATCCCCTGAACCTATAAATGCTAGTGTCCGTAATTTGGGAAAAACAGTGGTCGTCGATGTCGACGATACCAGTGAATCTGATAGGGAAGATGCCGGCAATGATGCCGAGGAGGGTGATGGTGAGACGGACTCTGATTTGCACGATCAGGATTTGGATCGAGAAGTGGGCGACCAGTTAGAAATCGCCCAAGTCGAGGAGACTTTGTCGAGGAGTCTCCGCGAGGACTATGAAGAAGTTGTTCGATATGCGGAGAGCATAAAAGATATTTTGAGTGGTAAGGAGGACTTGGATGGCGACGAGGTCTCGAGGGAGGCCTACTATAAATATTACAGCGAAAACCCTCCTCGAGAGGTTCCTCGTCCGCATCGAGGAGCTTTCCAAACGATTTACGAAGCGAGCAAGTATGCGAGCAAAGTCTCCTTGGCGCAGCTCGAGAATTCTCGCAAAAGGTATCAGTTGCCGGCCGATGTTTGCTTTTTTGTACCTCGCGAGGATGAGAGGGCCGACCAGCCGCCGGAGGGCATGGTCGCCGTTAATATTGGTATGATGGAGGCAGGACTTAGGTTCCCCCTACACCCCAGTATCACAAACTTTTTACACTTCTTGAATGTTGCCCCTTCGCAAATTTTACCGAACGGTTGGTCGAACCTGATCGGCATTCTCACACTGTTCGGCCTGGTAGCAGCCGAGAACGGATGTCGGAATACGTGGCTCAGCCCGAGAGAGATTAACTATCTTCTTCAGGCGGCCGAGGCCGGAGGGAAAGTAGGCCATGGGTACCATTATGTACGAGGTCGAGATAATTTTAAATTGGTTGAAGGGGTTCCCAACAAGATTAGGGATTGGAAAACCAATTGGTGGTGGGTGGCCGGGGACTGGATGAGTTCAGTGAGGCCGGATGGATCTTCTGATCGCATTCCTATTGAGACTGAATATCGAAGAATTCGTGGTAAGTTATTTTTATTTCTGCTCGCTCTTTCTATACTGACTAACTCCTCGCTTTTTGTAGGTGAAACTGTTCGCAAGAGGACTGCCGACGACCGTCTTACTCCTCTCTTTCAGTACCACGTTTGCTGTGTTCTCAATCGTCGCTACCTGGAGAGGTCTTGCCGATTTCTGAACAGGGAGTGCATGCGTGAGCGAGCAGGTCTCAGAGTACCTCCTCATCACTTCACTCGAGAGTTCCCTCCAGGTAAAATATTTCAAATTTCTTTTTTTTTTTTTTTAAATTCACTCTTCGAAGATACTGACTTCTCGCTTCTTTATCTAGTAGTGGTTCCTCAACGGGTTGTCGCCTATCTTCCCCCTACTGTTGAAATCGAGCGCCTAAAAGCGACCAGTATGCTTCGACAAGCACAAATACTTCGCGAGCGCAAGATTGTCGATGGCGCCGGCAAGAAAAGGAAAGGGGCGGAGAGCTCGGGGGCTCCACCCAAAAGGGTCGCAAGGTCGACCAGAGGGGGCACTTCTCGCCCACCTGCTGCCGAGCAGAGGGCCGTGCCGGCTAGAGAGAGGAGGATCTCGCCGAGGAGATCCCCTCCGCCGAGGGGTGACTCGCCTCCCCCAAAAACTGTTGCTTCCCCTCCTCCCCGAAGTACTCGGTCGCGAGAGACTGCGACGAGCTCCTCGGTCGGACAGAGGGCTCCGGGAGATAATACCCTCCTCGGCTGGGAAGCCGCAAGGGTTGCCAAGTAAGTTTTTTCAAGATTGTCTAAAAATAGAAAATTTTTAAGTATTTTTCAATCTAACTCTTATTTTTCAACAGAGTTGCCGACTATCCGGTCGCCCAACCCTTCAGCGAGAATCTCCTCGGCTTCTACCGGTCGCGAGACCCGGTTGATAAAGAGCCTCTGAACCTGTTCGCCCAGAGGGCGATGAAGCACATACCCCGCTCATTGACGACCACACTGATCGAAGAAGTCGACAACCATAATGCCATGGAAAATGCGCGCCTGGTCGCCATTGACTTGAGCCGAGCCTCTTATACCATGGAGAAGCTCGCCAGCCAGATTGCTGATGGCCGCAAACTTAGCGAGGACAGGGCTGCAAAAATTGCTCAAATGGCTAAAGCAAAGACAGTTGTTGAAGGGCAACTGCTCGCCTCCGAGGCAAAAGTGGTCGATCTCGAGACCAAGCTGGCCAATGCTGAGGCAAATTTGGCCGATTTCGAGGAGCAACTGGAGATGGTTCGAAAAAAGGATCAAGAAGATCTTCAAGAGATCGAACGTCTCCGTGCTCGCCTCAAGATTGCCGAGGACGAGGTAAGGACTCTTACAAGTAAGTCCGCAAATGATGAGGAGGAGTTGGCCACTCTTCGGCAGCAGCTGGTCGATGCAATAGATGAGCGAGATGAGACTACTGAGCTCGCTGGGGGCGTGGCCATGTTATCGGTGGCGCTCACTGCCCACGGGCTTATTTATAAACTGTTGGATGCCCATCCGGAAGTGGATGTGATTCCGCTCGGCGGATTTTTGGACGACCTCCTTATGAAGGAGAATCCTCAGCCGGGAACCGAGCTGCCCCTGCTTCCATTGGTGCAAATGGGACTCCAGTTCCCTCGACTCTTGGGAGTTCCGGTGGAGTTTGTAAATCCTCCCGAAGACTCCCCAACCCCACAGGACGAGCAGAGTGCCCCTGCTGTAGTGGAGGTCGTGGACGAGGAGATAGCTGGCGAGCAAGATGCTCCTGCCGAGGAGAATGCTCCTGTAGTTTAGTTTTTTTTTTTGTACTTTGTTTTATTTTGTTTTTCTTAGGACTGTTCGGCCATTAAGGCCTTTTTTTGTAATTTCAGCCTTCTAAGGCTTTTTAATGAATGGGAATCTTTTGCTTATGATGTGTGTGCTTATTTTCTTTATATTGAGTGATCGTTCTCGTCATTGCTTCTCGATTTATGTTATGATACTTGTCTTTTTAAATTGCCTTTTATTTGTTTTCGTTCGTATGCTTTAGATAGTGATCGTCGTTGCTATCTTGCGAGCATCTTTAAAAAAGAGTGCTCGTCTTCCACTGCGAGTATCTAAGAAAGAGTGCTCGTCTTTCCTTTGCGAGCATCTGAGACAGAGTGCTCGTCTTTCCTTTGCGAGACTCTAAGAAAGAGTGCTCGTCTTTCCTTTGCGAGACTCTAAGAAAGAGTGCTCGTCTTTCCTTTGCGAGACTCTAAGAAAGAGTGCTCGTCTTTCCTTTGCGAGACTCTAAGAAAGAGTGCTCGTCTTTCCTTTGCGAGACTCTAAGAAAGAGTGCTCGTCTTTTTAGAGTTAACCATTCGTCGGTTGAACTCCTTGTTTGACAGGTAGTGATCGTCTTTGCCACTACCTTGCGAGCATCTTTCTAAAAGAGAGTGCTCGTCTTTTGTATCCTAGATGGCTGCGCAGAGCCTTGTCTTAAACTTTCAAAATTATCTAACACTTGCTGGAAATTTAAAACTTTGCTTGACTTGAAATGACTTCAAAATTAACCAAATATGAAATAATTTAAAAACTTACTGGTAATACTTCTTCAGCTTGACCGCGTTCCATGGGTACTTGCTTGGCTTGCCCTCGAGATCTTCAAGCTCGTATGATCCGTTTAGGAGTGTGCGCGTTATTCGGTACGGACCCTCCCAGGTCGGGCCAAGTATGCCAATGGACTGCTCCGTCGCCCTCCGAAGTACGAGCTGGCCGATAGTGAACTGGCGAGCACGTACTTTGGTGTTGTAGTAGCGTTCTGACCTTTGTTTGTAGACCACATTCTTCTCGTCCGCTGTTAGCCTTCGTTCTTCTAGGAAGTCTAAATCGGAGAGCTGTGCATCGTTATTCAGCTGCTCGTCATAATTTGCTACTCGAAAAGTTTGGACTTGCCCCTCTGCTGGTATGACAGCTTCGGTTCCGAACGCGAGCGCGAACGGAGTTTCATCAGTAGAATTTCTTGTGGTCGTCCGATATGCCCACAGAACCATGTGCAGCTCTTCGGCCCATTTGCCCTTCAATCCATCCAACTTAGCTTTCAAGGTGTGCTTGATGATTTTGTTGATCGCCTCTACCTGACCGTTTGATTGTGGATGGTAGGGTGTTGAAAAAATTTTCCTGATGTTCCATCTTGAGCAGAAATCCATCATGTCTTGACTTGTAAATTGACGTCCGTTGTCGGTCACTATCGCTCGTGGTAGGCCGAACCTGCAAATTATATTCTTCCAAATGAAGCTTGTCATTTGGCCCGTTGTGATGGTCTTCAATGCCTTTGCCTCTGTCCACTTGGTGAAGTAATCGACTGCTACGACGACGAAAGTTACCCCCCCAGCAGCTGGTGGGAAAGGTCCGATGATGTCGATCCCCCACTTCGCGAAAGGCCACGAACTATACACCGAGATGAGCTCGTCTGGTGGTGAGTGAATGGCGGGAGCGAAGGCTTGACATCTCTTGCACGTCTGCGCGTAATGGATTGCATCTTTCTTCAGTGTTAGCCAAAAATAGCCTTGCCTTATGATCTTTAGAGCGAGCGCTTGCCCCCCTGTATGATTTCCACACACTCCGTCGTGGATCTCATGCATGACGATCTTCGCTTCGTCTTCTCCGAGGCATTTCAATAAAGGCATTGAAAAACCCCGTTTGTACAGCTGGTCGCCAATAATAGTGTACCTTGCGGACCTGAGCTGCAACCTGGTCGCCTTCACCTTGTCGTCCGGGAGCTCGCCGGTCTTGATGTACTTGGTGATCGGCGTCCTCCAGTCCTCGTCGCTGGTCGCTTCAACCTGCAAAACTTGACCTCTGTTCACCGATGGGGAAGAAATCTTGGTGATGGTTGCTTCTGAAAAAATTGCCTCCCCCTCTGAAGTGGCCAGCCGAGCTAACGCATCTGCTTGCGTATTTTTCTCCCTAGGGATTTGCTCGATGTGGAATTGATCAAATTGCTCGAGTAATCCTTTCACAAGGTCTTGATACTTTATCATCTGATCGCCGCGAGCCTCGTATTCGCCCGTGATTTGACATACAACCAGCTGAGAGTCAGAAAAAATTTTCAGTTTTCTAGCACCCACGGCCATAGCCATCTTGATTCCTGCAACCAGAGCCTCGTACTCTGCTTCGTTGTTGGTCGCCCGATACTCGAACTCGATCGCCGAAGCAAACGCCTGTCCGGTTGGGCTGATGAGGACAACTCCTGCCCCTGCTTTGGTGCTCGTCGACGAGCCATCGACGAACAGTGACCAAGGAAGCTCGATTCCCTCGGCCAATTTCTCCGGGAAAGTGAGCTCTACGATAAATTCTGCCAGCACTTGTCCCTTGATTGCCGTTCTGGGTGCGTAGGTGAGACCGAATTGTCCAATCTCTACTGACCATTTTAGAAACCTTCCCGCGGTATCCGGACGATGCAGTGCTCGTCGGAGAGGAAAAGTGGTGAGGACGACCACCTCGTGGTCGAACAGGTATTGCCTTAACTTCCTAACGCTCATGACTAATGCGTACGCCAATTTTTCCATTGGAGTGTATCTCAACTCCGCATCTCGCAGTGTTTGACTTACGTAGTAGATAGGCAGATGTGTGCTCCCCTCAGCTCGGACGAGCACTGAACTGATCGCACAGTCAGTGGCCGCCAAGTACAGATATAAAATTTCGCCGGGGACTGGCTTGGATAGGACCTTCGGATCCGATAAATATTCCTTCAATTTCTCGAAAGCTTTCTCGCACTCGTCGGTCCACTCGAACTTTCCTTTCTTCAGAGCGTCGAAAAAAGGTTTGCAACGGTCGCCCGTTCGTGCAATAAATCTATTCAGCGATGCAAGGCATCCTGTCAACCTCTGAACTTCTTTCACGTTCCTTGGGCTTTGCATATTGATTACTGCTTGAATTTTACTTGGATTCGCCTCGATGCCCCGCTGGCTAACCAAGTGCCCCAGAAATTTTCCTGAGCCAACTCCAAAACTGCATTTCTTTGGATTTAGCTTCATGTTGTACTCTCTTAGGATATCGAATGTCATGGCAAGGTGGTGTAGGTGATCTTCTTTTCGTAAGCTTTTGACAACGATGTCGTCGATATAGACCTCTACCATCTCACCGATGTGCTTTTCAAACATCTTATTTACCAGTCTTTGATACGTTGCCCCCGCGTTTTTCAAACCGAAAGGCATTCTTTTCCAGCTATACATATCACGCGCCGTCATGAAGGCCGTATGTCGCTGGTCGTCGGGATGCATTGCAATCTGATGGTACCCTGCGAAGGCATCCATGAAGGTTAAAATCTCGTGCCCCGCTGTGTTATCCACTAGGTGATCAATGTGGGGCATCGGAAAATGATCTTTTGGACAGGCGTCGTTTAAATCTGTGAAGTCTATGCACAATCTCCACGACCCGGTCATTTTCTTGACGAGCACTGGATTTGCCAACCACTCAGGATCAGTTCCAGTTTTCTCTATTAACTTGTTGTCGATCAATTTCTTGATTTCGACTGCCAAAGCCGCACTTTTATCTGGCCCAAATTTTCTTCGCTTTTGGGTGATGGGTCTTTTTGTAGGATCAATATTTAGTCTGTGGCAGGCATGATTCGTGGGAATGCCCACCATATCTTCGTGCGACCAGGCGAACGCACCGATGTTCTCTTTCAAAAATGCGATCATGTCCGATCGCAGATGTTCTGGTAAATTTGAACCTATGAATACTTCGAGTTCGGGACGAGCTTCGTTCAACTTGATGGTTTCAAGGTCCTCTGCTGAAGTTGCCCGCTCTCTAGGCTCCTTCCAACGAGGGTCCTCAATTCCGCATTCTGGCTCAAAGCCTAACCTAGGCTCCAAATCTGGGAAGTTTTCTGGAGACTGGTCGCCGGGGATCTGGTCGCCCGGATCTGACTGCTCGTCAATTTCCATTGGGGTGTGGTCGTCCACTTCCATGGAGGCGTGCTCGTTCGCCCCCACTTGGTGGTCGTCGGATTGATGACTGCATTCCCCAACTTCAATTTTTCTGTACTTGCTAGGAAGACCCTCCAAGTAGTTCATTTGTTCAGTTTGAGTTTGACACATAATATACTTTCCAACCATGGCGCTTTCCTTAGAATGACGTTTGGCAAAACGGACGAGACACTCCCTCGCCCGTGTCTGATCGCCCTTAACGGTTATAGCTCCCGCCGGGGATGGAAACTTAATACAGTAATAATAAGTTGAAGCGGCCGCCTTGAACTCGCTGAAGAAAGGTCGGCCTAGGAACGCGTTGTAGGATGATGGCATGTCGATGATCAAGAAGTCGAGCTGCCTAGCATGGTGCATTTCAGGCTCTTTTGACGATGCCAAGTCCAAAGTTAGTCTGATTTTCCCTATGGGAAGGTTGCGCGTGTCCCCGAACCCTACGATTATATCGTCGCAAGGCTCGATGTAATCTGCATATCCACCGAGAGCATCCAAAGTATGCTTGAAAAGGATGTTGGTGTATGATCCAGTGTCGACCATCATCCGATGGACGATGGTTCCCATTATCTTCCCCGTGATGACCAACGCATCATTGTTTGGCTGCACCACGCCGTTCAGGTCGTCGTCCGTGAAACGGATTTGATGAGAAGGAGGCTTCTCGGCAGTAGGAGCGACGCACACCTGGTGCACATTGTTGAGTGCTCGCTGTTCGCCCTGAGCCCGGCGAACAGACAGAGCGACTCCAGATTGAGTTCCCCCCAAGGGTCCCTCTATCACAAGGCAGTCTTGGCCCAGATTGTCGATGTCGCCAGTAACATTTTTTGGCATGGGAGGAGTTAACTTGGGGCGGTTCAATTGTTGGCGCAGGTCGCCGCCGCTGTCGTCGCGACGCTTCTTGCCCCTGTTGTCGCCGTTGCCACCTCCGGACTTGATGAATTGGGTGAGCTTACCCTCATTGTAAAGTTTGAAAATATTTCTCACCAAGTCTCGGCACCCATTGGTGTGGTGGCCGACGGAGTTGTGGTAGTTGCAAAATTTACTACCATCAAGATTTGCATCGCTCGTATGCATGGGCTTTGCTTGGGGGAGCAGATTTTTCCCCCTTATCGCGTCGTAGATGCCCCTAGGATCCACGGTGAGGGCCTCCCTGAATTGGATGATCTCAGGTGCCTCCTCGAATGGCCTGAAGTTCGCTGGGCGAGCACTGCCAGCTTGAGTGGTCGCCTTCTTGGGCTGGGAAGATTCCCCAGTGTTAGTATTTTTCTTAGGCCACACTCTCTTGGACGTGTCAGGCTGCTCGTTAGCCTTGGCAGCGTCCATTATTTCCTCCATCTGAATGAAGTTTCCAGCCCTCGTGCGGAAATCCGCATAAGAACTGGGGAAAGTAAGATGGATAGATTCCCAAAGCTTGGTACCTATCCTGAGACCGGAAACCGCTGAGATCAGCTTCGTCTCATCATTCACGGCCTCCCCATCGATCACCAGCCTATCGAAGCGCTCGATGAAGTCTTTGCCTGATTCAGTCAGGGATTGGCGGACGTTCGCCAGACGTTGCTTTGAGGCTGGGCGAGCAGCAATAGACCCATAGTAGGTCAGAAAGTGATGTCCCAGCTCAAGGAAAGAAGTGATAGATCCGGGACTCAAAGTTGTATACCATCGATGAGCCCGGTCTCCCAATGTTAGGGAGAAGTTTCTGCATTGTGTTGCGTCCGTTGCCCCGATTGAGGCCATGTAGTTGGAGTATTTGGACAAGTGTACTCTGGGGTCGGACATCCCGTCATATGCCGTCATGGAGGGCATTTGGATCTTTCTCTGAATGGGGGCTGTAAGGATTGCAACACTTAGTGGAGGTGCGGGCAGACTGATCGGCAGTGTGGTCCCTTGCTTCGAGGCGACCACCTCTGCTCGCAGAGCGTCCATCTCTTGTTTCATTACTTTTTGAGTTTCGAGGAATTGGGCGATTTGCCCCTCCTCGGCAGTTTGAGCTCGTGGGATGACGTTCTCGGCACGTCGACTCCCATGGGAATTGGCCGGGTGATCATCATGATGTGATCGCCTGGGCGAGTGCCTGTCTGAATGGTGGCTGCGATAACTCTTGGCTGGAGTTCGCGAACCCTTTCCTGGTCCCACTCGATCTAGAGCTGAGACCCTGTCGCCCTGCTCTCTTCGGTCAGTGCGATGGTGGTGGTCGGCCTTATGCGGTCGGCCATCTACGTTGAAAGGTACTCGGCGAGGAGCCCTTCCATCATTTTCTTTCATTCGGTTGAACACCGAATTTCTTTGTGAGTCTCCCGTATGGCTATTGTGGGAGTGCTCGCCAACTTTATTCTTGCCCTTATCTTGGGGGTGAGCAGAATGTGAGTGGTAGGAACGATCATCCTCGTTCCCCCTGTTCTTACGAGCCTCGACGAAAGCCCGATCTTTGGCCTTCTCGAGCTCTTCCTTTTCGTTCTGCCTCCTCTTCTCCAGGAGGAAGTCTGAAAAATCTTTCAAGTGTTGGGGGTCATTCATAATATCCCCCATGTTCAGGTTTGCAAAAGGATTTGCCGGAGCCGGAGGGTGCTCGTTCCCTCCGGGTGGTGGAGTATGCTGAGACATCGTTTAAAGAGTGTCTCTTCTTAAATTACAAAGAAATAATCTAAAAAACGAAAGATTAAAGTTCTTACGCAGAAGAACGTGCTATTACAACTACTAGTCTTAGTAAAGCAACAACAAAAGAAGCTTGAAAACACAAATACAGGGAGATCAAACTCCAAAATATGCTACGAAAAACTGAAAATGTTCAAGAACACGAAGAACAGTAAAGATCGTAGATGATGCTCTAAACGGTAGATATACCGATTAAAGCTTGAAACAGGGAGTTTGCTAACCGATCGCTCGTTGATCGGACGAAACTTTGATGATAGAACACGTAAAAGGTCCCCTCCTTCTAGCGCCAAATGTTGTATGCACTATAAACGGGTTGACTTTGGATGTGGACTGTGCTTAGCACGATACAAACATATATAATTAAACGGGGGTTATTACGTGTTTATATGGATTAAAGTGATGATTTGTGATGAACTTGATGAAGAACACACAAGAACACAAGATATAGCTTCTTGGAGAAGCCAAAGCTTTAGAAGCTTGGGAGAGTTTATTGCTTTGGGTAGGGAGATTTTGTGGAATCTTTTTACCTGTCTTACAAATGAGCCCAAATGGGCATTATATACTGCTTTTCGAGGGCTGCCCGCCCTTTACACGTGGAGCCTCCAGATTGGGCCTTCATTCTGCCCGAAAAGGTGATTTGATGGCGCATTTAATGCTAAACCGCCTCTGGTGCTCGTCCTCGCCGAGATGCCGAGGAGCTGGGCCATGGTGGTCGCCGGTGGGCCGTCGAGGAGAGTGGTCGCCACGCTCCATGTTGTCTCCCAAGACTTCAACACAAAACATCTTAACTAAGAATAAGCACGTGCTCGCCACATACTTGGGCGAGCAGCTAACTAAGAGAGTGCTCGCCAACATCTTTGGACGAGCACTTAAACATATTAAATACATTAAATCTATTACATTTTCTTGGTCTTGTTGACTAGTCGTCGCACGACTGTTGACTGGTCCTCGCCACGTAAGATGGTGACTAGGATTGACTTGTCAAAGATTGACCTCTTTGACTAGGTATAACACTTCCTATTACATAATTTGATCTATGATATAAGAACGGTTCTTATGTTAAATAACTTTAATCTGGCAAAAAAAAAAAAAAAAGTAGGAATGATGGTGGGGAAGGTAATATATAAAGGATTTTTAAGTAGAAAAAATTAGAATGATATGGCCTATATAGGTGTTGTTACGTACCACCAATTCCAACTTGAAGGTCTTCATTCCCATTCTCCTGTTGCTCCTCTTTAATTATTTTGGCAGAATCTAAAGCAGATTTTCTACAGTCTGTTATTTGAGGGTTGGTATGTCTCCTATATTCAAAGGAATCTCCTCAAGTTTTGGCAGCTCAGAAAGATGAAGGTACTCAAGGTGTGGAAGTATTTCATATCATAACACATACGAATTTTCAAGACTCTGAGGCTGCAGAACAGCCCTTCAACTGTTTCCCACTTGCATGCATTGTAACCTAGTCTGAGATATTGAAGAAGGGGCAATGAACCTAACCTTATCGTCAACTCCTCCCATCTAAGCTGCGTATCCATTAAAGTCAACTTCTTAAGGGAATGTCTTTTGGAGTATGGGGGAATACAAGATTCAAGTCTTGCAATTTTTGTAAACGACCAAGATTGTGGATACAAAAATAATCAATACCAGCCCATCTATATTCGAGTTCCAATTTCTTGATATTGGGTATTCTCTTAACCACCTCTTCACTAAACTTTAAATCCTTTATACCAGAGAGTGTGTGTAAGTTTTTCAAGACACAGTTTAATTTCTTCCCCATTGGGAGGATCCGGGATTTCAAAATTGTTCAGAATGACATGTCTAAGTATAAGTAGAGGCATCTTCCATATTTCAAGTCTAAGTCTGGAATATCTAGATATACCCTTACCCTTGAGTGTCTGTAGATTCCAAAGGAGAGAGCACAAAGAACTTATTCTATTTTCTGCACCCCCATAACACAAACTTAGAGAAATGTACCGCAAGTTAGCGTGCTCAAAAATAGCACTGTTAGACTCTGTGACACTGCTTTTATATTCATCAACTCCTGAATATACCCTCAGCAATCTAAAGCGAAGTGACGGTGAAGCCTTAAACATAAGTGAATCGGATTCCATTGTACAACGCAGATTCCATGGCATCAAGGAATTCAGGGGAATATTTGTCGATTGCTTTATCAGGATTAATACAAATACGACGTGCCATATTTATGCCTTGTGGAATGTAGTCTTTCTGCTGCTTTAGTATGCAAAATAACTTTTGCTTATGTGCTTCTCTCAATACATCATGAATTTTGCACAGTCTTACTTCTTCATCCCACCCCAATTCAGAAACTTATAAGATGAGGTTTCTGTCAATGAGTTCCTTCAAGTACACTTTTGCAACCTCTTCTAAGCTTTTATCATCATTTGGTTTCAGAATTCCTTCGGCAACCCACAGTCTGATAAGCTCTCTCTGATGTTTCGATATTCATATCTTCTGGAAAAATTCCCATGTACAAAAAACATGGCTTTAGATGCATCGTTCTCCAAATTAATGATATGATGAAACTTAGATTCTCTAAAGTATATATCCAATATGTTAGTGTCATGTTGGATTTTCTTAAAAGCCCTCCAATCACACCTATAGACAAAGGAAGCCCTCTACATTTTCTTGCAATCTCCTTTCCAACATTCTCCAATTCAATCGGGCAATCTAGTTTGTCAAACACAGTTTTGCAAAACAAATTCCAGCCCTTATCCTCATCTAGAAATTGCATTTGAAAGCCATGACAACCACTCAACTCCAAAGCCAAATTATTATGATTCTACTTCCATTGTTGTTATCTGGAAAGAAGGACTTAACTTGATCCCAAGCTTCAATACTCCATATGTCATCCATCACAATCAAATACCTCCTGCCACATAATCTTTTGTATACTTTTTCTCCTACTCTATCTATCTTCACTCAAACCATTGTTGCTCCCATTCATTTCTTGATAAAGAAGTTGTAAAGTATTTCACCTACATCGGTAATGCGGCTGTCCAAGCTGTCGTTTTCGTAGGTGGGATAACGTTCAAGAAAATGTTGCAAGAACGAGAGGTTTTGGGTGAGAGATTCAACCTGAGATTGATCGAGAGAAATGGGAGGGCCAGGATGTGATTTAAGGTGTGGAACAGAGAAATTAAGCAGAGCTGCATAAGTTGCCATCTCAAAAAGGTTCTCTCTAAAGTTGCAGAAATGATCGAGTATGATGCATGCATGTATTTCTGAAAACCAGCTGCCTAATTGATATAATAATAAGGTATGCTATTGTCATGATGTTGATTTTAAGTATAATTAATTAGTTGAACTTAGATAACTTGTTCCATTATATATGCGTTTACTATTAATACCTTATATTTTTGGCCTTCCTTTATGATGATGCAGTTGTAATTCTTTTTTTATCCGCAATTAGTTTTAAAGTTAAGAAGAAAAATTCAAGCCTAGATTTTTTGGGTTAGTTTTAAAGTCAAATGCTAGTGTGTGTATTGAAATGAAATGGATTATTACTATTATTATGTAGATTGAAATAAACTAAACTATTATTACGTGTATATAATTATCATAATAAGCGTTTTCAAAAAAAAAAATTATCATAATAAGTCAAATGCTAACGTGTGTATTGAAATGAAATGGACTATTATTATTACTTTGTAGTTTGTACCGTATATTTGAAATGAAATAAACTATTACTCCCTCTGTCCCTAAAAATTTGCGGGAATCTTTGGCACATTGTATTAACAAAAAATTATAATAATGAGAGTGTTGAAGGGTAATTTTATAAACTTTTATATATAAAGTAAATAAGGGAACTCCAAAACTAATGGCATGAAGGGTATGTATATATTATAAGGGTAAGAATTGTAATATGATTATTTCTATTTTTTGGTATACAAATTTTTGAAGGACAATGAAAACTCTTGGGTCAAAGGGAGGATTACGTGTATTGAAATGAAATTAAATGTGTATTTCATGCCACCTTCTTTTTAATGCGCGAGTAATTGTAAGACCCGTGATTTTAATAATAAATTATTGAAATGTATAAGATAATATTTCAATATAAATAATTTAAGGTATACATATGTTCATATATATATATATATATATATATATATATATATATATTAATAATAAATAAATAAAATAATATAAGATACCGTATATATAAAAAATTAATTTATTTTAAATTAATTGTTTCATGATATTTTATAGCGTGAGTTTTTCTTTTATTTATTTTAAGATTTCAATCTCCATAATTTGTGATATTACTAGGTCTACTCATCATTTTAAAATCCCAAATTTTATCACTCTCTTGCTCACTCTCGGTTTACTCATTATTATAAAATTTCAGATTTATATCTACTCTTTCCCTTCACTCTCGGTTGATGCTCCCATATACAAAAAATAGCAATATGGAATCAAAGAATATTCCCTTTTATTCCCTTAATTTAAATTGCAAAGCCAGAAATGCCTGCAACATCTTGTACAGATTTGTTATTTAAAGGAGAGGACATTTTGTTGTGAGTGATAGGTGTCCCCATATTATTGGGTATCAAATTCTATATATATGTATTCTTATTTCTCCTCTTTCAACCATTTTAGTGTGAGTCAAAACCCTATCAGTGAATATGGCAGCCAACATCTATCCTCCTCTCTACCCTTGAGACACCAAATCCTGCAGTGCGTTGTGTCCTCATTGGATAGAATTTCATAGTCACAGCCTCTCTTCTTAGCAGCAGCCAATAGTAACTAGTAACCCTCTACTGCTCTCCTTTCTTAGAAGCACTGTAAATATTTTCTTCTCTCTTTCTCATATTTATGCCTCTCTTAATGTTTTTTTTATGCAATGTATAGGCTAGTGTATTAGTGAGTTAAGGCTATATGTTTTGGAAAATCCTTTTTCTTAAAGCTGCATTTCTTTTTAGGAAATTTCTTTTAATATTTCCTAAAACCAGTTTTAGCGCCGGGATTGTTTTCCCCTGTTTTACTATTTCATGTTAACTAGTTATATATATATATATTAATGGAAGTGTTATCGAGTTTATATTATTTTATTGGGTAATACCTTGGTATGATGCATAAGCCGTCATTCTTGGTCAACTAACTGTTACCAAAACAATTTACTCATTCTCATATAATTATTATAACTACCATTATTTAATATATATATTTATGTCTGATTTATTTTGCTTAGTGGTTATAGTAGGTTAATTCTTAATCACTAAATGTTAGTGTCATTTATTTTACTCAAGTCCATCCGAGTATATATTATTAAATATTAATGGATAATGATATATTAGATATCTACTGTATTAATTTATTAATAGTAATAATTCTAAGTTATATTATTATTTTACTTTAGGTGGCGAGACTCTCTTGCGTTAAACCAACCCACGTATTTACGAGACTACTAAAGATTTAAGGTGGGGTTTTCTTACTATGTATTCATTTTGTCACTTTTAAATGTTATGTGAATTTAAATTGTTGCTTAACTACATGATCATATGTTTATGTTTATGCTTATGCTTATTATGGGTTATTTCGACGGAAAGGTCGTTGTAACTAGCGGTCCGGGATGGTAAGATCCTTGGATACAGATTGGCCAATTTAATTGGTCAATATATGGAAGACTTATTTATGCATGTTTGTGAGTTTATGATTTTATTTGCATTTATATTTAACTGTGACAAAGGGGATCCCACTGAGCTAGTTGTTTTGCTCACCCCAAACTATTTAATATTTTTTTCAGATTGATGGAGTTGCGGTGGAGGGTCGGTGGATGTGGATGTCTTGCCATGCAAATGCTTTTCTCTTTATTAGTTTTAAATACATTCTTAAATGATGCCCTACTTTAATTTCGTTTGAAACAAATGATAGAGTCTTATCTTTTGAATTAAATTTGGTAATGATCTTCTTTAAGAAATTTGAGTTTTATTTAATCTTCCGCTGCAAATCTTTTTACAAATTCATAAACTCGAGTTACATTAGCATTCAAAGTAAGTAGAAGTATGGTGTTTTCATCTAGGCCCTAAAATCAGGATGTGACAGTAATTCTTCTTCTTCTTTTTTTAATGTAATGAATAAAATGATTTTATTTTTTAAAACCGATATGGATTAAATTTAAACCACACAAAATACATTAAATTACATAAACTAAAAAACATTAATTACAATAAACATAAAACATCCAAAGTACAATTCTTAGCCTAAAAATAATTAGGATACTTGAATTTTAAACGCCCTAATTTCCGATATTACTTCTCAACCCTTCTAGATGTTGAGAAGTTGTTCATTTTTTTGCAAATTTAAAGACAATACACAATTATTAAGTTAAGATTTGTACAAGTTTAAATAAAAAATAAGAATACATGCAGTGCGTAATGTAATGCTGATTGGAGTCTTGGAGATGAATTTGATTGTAGTGCAAACTTTAGTGTAGTGTAATGCGAATGACTCACAATTCAGAAATGGGATCACCTCCGGTGCAGGATGTGATGATCCCTTGGATCGAAAGCATTAATGATAAATGAACCAACACACACGCCATCCAACATGTGTAGAATGACAACTGACAGCAATCATGCTTGAAGCCAAAAACACAAGGGAAGAAGACGAAAATAACCAGAACTATATATGTATTACGAGAAAAAAAGAGAATCAGGGTGTGCGACTTAAAATGCTAAAATTATCTGCAGCAACAGAACAACATACGAAAGGTAATCATCGAGGCAAAGAGTAACAAAGTTCAGCACAAAGAGTAAAGAAGCCATGCAACAATATGAATATGGGTATTCAAATTTTACTAGGTCTCTCTGACAACAATAGCCACCACCTAGTGCCAAACTTGATCAACTCTCACAACCTTGTGCATAAAGAAAGGGATCCTCGACCTGCACAACCGAATTTGACACTCAATTGATATTTCATGAGAAAACAAGGGCATGATAACTTATCAAATGACAGCAATCAGGGCCCACGATCAAAATGAGCAACACCAATGAAGAATGAAATTACACCTGATGGTGGATATTTCTGTTCACTTCTTTTCCTCTTCCTTTGAGTCCTTGTCTTCCTCCTTCTGCTGGAAACATGTAGGTTAATTTTAACATATAACACACAGATTTTTCTTTTCTTTTTTCCTCTGCTAGCAAAAAACCCATAATATATAGATCATAGATTTCATATCAGAAAGTTCAGTCGAGCAAAAAGATTTTTCCTATCGATTCAGCACCTGAAAGATAGAAATTATCAATCCACACATTTTAAGACCATGTTTGAAACCTTATAATTCTTAGTTTTTCCAATAATATTTTTATAAATCACAATTTCAAAAAAAAAAAAAACATTAATTTCACGCCTGTGGAAAAAATAAGAAAAATATTTGTAATAAAAAATAATACTAATGTACATAAACAAATAAGGATATAAACTATAAGATGTCAAACATAATTTTAATATTTCTGAGTCTTGATCATTTTTATCTTTTAGGTCCCAGATAGATAGTAGTCTATCTTTCAGGCCCTGAATCGATAGGATAAATCTTTTAAACCCCAAATTGATAGTTTTACAATCTTTCAGGCTCTCAATTGACATTATTCCTAAGTAGGAATAATACTTGAAGAATTATGAAAAATAAAAAGCAATTGTCAAGGCAAGATTTGAGAAATCAATAACACATCTACAGATTAGACAAGGAGTTCATTTTAACTTATCATCCCATTCCATGATCCATCACCTCATCCTCAATCTAATGATACAGTCATACAGCTGGTGTGGAGTCACTCTAAGGGAGTGTTTTCAAACCCAACTAACAGCTTCCAAAATCACTTTTTATTCAAAAGCTGTGAAAGGGAGCTTTAAAAATAAGTGATTATAGAAGCAATTTGTTGGGTTTGCAAACACTACCTAATATGTAAAACTGAAGTTGAAGAAAACTAAGAACGGCAAAACAGTACTCAAAGAAAGATAAACAAAATCACACACACACAGAGTTATTAAAAAGAAGACAAAAAATAGTAATTTGGCCTGGGGTGCTTAAATAATACTACTAACTAATTAAGATTAAATAGTCTGATTTAATTTCTTCAACTAAAAACATTTTGTTAAAACTCACCTCAGAGTGCATGGAAGCAAGTAAATCTTTGACATGGGGGTCATTTGCATCAACTCCTGGAAGCTGTAAAAGCAAATTAAAATATAAAGACAGCAGATCTATTAATGTGTCTTTCATTTTGTTTAATACATACTACATATTTAATGATCACTCAAATATGATAGTGTAGCTAGAAAAGCAACAATATACCAGAGCATGCCAGACTTACTGAAGAAAGGACAGAGGATACAAAGTTTTGATCTGCTAACAGCTTATTCATATCTGTTGGTTCTGCTGCACCGTCTTGCACAGACAACTGAAGAGCTACAAGAAGTGAATGTCATAATAAGAGTAAGTCAAATGTAGATGATTCCACCGATTTCATGTATTATAAAAAACTAAGATATAAATTTCGATAAGAGAAACGCAATGCCAAGATATATATCAAAGTTGTCAAAGGCACATCCGAATTGAAATCTGGTGCTAGGGCCTTGGATATACTTAGAGCATTCATCTTTCTTGAGGCACGCTCAGGAAAACAGAAGACGTTAGGCAAAGTGAGAAAAGGCAAGAAGCAAGCCCTTAAATCTTTGGTAAATGAATAAAATATCTAATCCATATCTTATATCAGGCTAAATCAGTTTAGTAACTAATAGAAATTAAAATAATTGAAGGCCCACTGGAGAAAAAACCTAATTCACTAATTAAAACTATGATCTTTTTCAGTACTGTGTGATTACTCCACCCCCCAAAACTTAAATGATGTGTGCAAACACCCAAACTTTCACAACTGACACACTGGGATTTTCAGATTCAGCAAATAATGAGTGCGCTGAATACAAGACAATAGCTAACAAGCATAAGCTCTCACCAAGTTGCAAATCATGGTCGGCGGAAGCATCTGACATGTCAGTATCTCGCACAACAGCCACAGCAGAAGGATCATCCATGGACATTGCTAGGGCTTGCTGTAACAATGCATTCTCATCATCCTGTAAGAGCATAGAATCATTTATTTTAGTTGATAGAGCAAATATCATCATGAACAAGAAAAGTCACAGGACATGAATGAGTTTCATGACTTCTCCTCCAAAAATCAAAATAACAATTAGGAAATTAAAAAAAACATCAACACGCATAGTGAATAGAATGAATGTATGCAAGTTAGATGAAGACAGAGAAATTCCATTGAGATTTTGCACGTATATAAGAAAATAATCACGTAAAACTTTCGAGGACCAGGAACATATTTCGGCACAAGCTTTTATCCCCTTTTCCTTTTCTGTATTAATGAGAGGAAGTAGTATGGCTCCTGCTCAACATAATTTTTTCAAAAGGCCTCTTACAGATTCTAAAGGCAACTTGCAAACAGTTTCACAATCAACATACATAACAAAAAAAGAAAGACACAGAGGTAATGAAGAACCAAGAATAAAAGGCAATAAGTATATCATTTTCAGGACAAAAAAAGTAACTGATACTAGAATTCATGCACATCCAATAGGAGAAGCCATTAGTCACGCAAAGTATGTTTTAACTCTTTAATGAGAAGAACTAAGTCACACATAATATCAATGAATAGGAGACTCCAACCGTAAGATCATGTGTCTTCTTCTCAGGTTCTGAAGTTCCAGGGTTCACATTCTCAGTCATGGTTGCATCCTGGGACGTGGACTGCTCCTCCCCTTTCTCCTGCTTTGAAGCATCTTCAGCAGCTTTCTTTGCAGCTGCTTCTTGCCTTGCCCTCTCCTCTTCCATTGACACTCGAAGTGCAAGAGCAAGTTCAGGATCCAAGTTTGGATCCACACCAAATTCATACCCACCAGCAGCAGCCGCAGACGCAGCAAAACCAGTTCCCCCTTCTCCATCACCAGTAAATATCGGGGTACTATTGAAGAGTTAAACAGGAAGTATAAATGTATATATATATATATATAATAAAGTTAATCAGCTTGAATTGAGATATATTGCAATTTAAAATAGAAAGAAACCTGATAAGCACATCCGAAAGAGCAGTTGGACCAGCAGGAACATGGACAATATGACTAGTGTCATTGTTATTTACAGCAGCAAGTAATGCTTCAAGCTTCTCAGTCTTCTCTTCATCTTCCTCACCAAAGTTAACAATATCAAGAGCTACACTGTTCTTCTTCAGTTTTTTTCCAATCACCTCTAACACCTTCTTGTCATACTTAACAGGACTAAAAACACATAATATAACAAAAATGTATGTTAAATCATAAAACTACAGCCGAGGCCCAAAGTGTCAACTGAAAAGCATATATCCTAGTAATTTGTACCTTCCCACAAACACAATTATCCTTTGTTGCTGCTTCTTATTTTGGCGATGCTTGAGAGCCAACTGTGCAATTTGGATCGCAGATGCCAAGTTTGATTCACCCGCTATTTGCAAACCTATATGTGTACATATGTATGTATGTTATATAAAACACAGTGTTAAACCTGAGTACACCAATGTCAAAATTCACTAATCGCAAAACAAATGACTACAACTTGCTAAAAACAATTACAGACCACAGGTGTTGCAAAATTTTCATGTTTTCGCAGCCATAAGAAACCAGAATCTTGTTAATATTTTCATTTTTCATCCTGAAGGAGAATCACAAGAACATTCTAAATACTTCATACAAAATCACATTTCTGCTACAGAACTTTCCACCAAGAAACAAACTGATAACCGATACACTTAATACAGTTCCAACGAGTTACAAATGCTAACCGTGCATGCAGGCCAAGATCTTGCCAAGGTCGCTGGTCGGAGTGACCAATACTTTAATACCTTTTCCAGCCATTGTCAGCACTCCTACTGTATTCTCCGGATTCGACTAAACCAAGACATATCACAACCAAACAAATCAAAAACGTAAACCACAATTAAATGAAAACAGACCTGAAAATCAATAAAACGTGCTGACCTAAAATAGATACTCTAGTCAACATTGTAAACAATCCATATTAAAGATAACAAAAGTAAGAAGAAAATACTTGAGTTTTAGCTCCACAGATTAGGCTAACGGCGTCTGATTGAGCTTGGAATCGAGTGGGTGGGTAATCGCCGTTCCGCATAAATTCGGAATCGTCGATGCAGATCATTGTCGCCTATTTCGGAAACGAATCAGTTAGCAACCAATACAAATAAAATATGAACCCTAAGTTTCAAAAATGAAAGGACAACGAGTGAAGAGCAAACCTCGAGCACCATGATTGCGCGAAATTGAAATCAGGTAACGGAAAATGGAACACTCGAATTACAACGAATGAGAAGAAGAATTGTTATTTTGCGTGAGTAGAGTTTGTGATTTCTTGAGAGAGGGGTATTCTGTATTAAGTTGAGCAGAAGAAGGGTTCTTTGTAATCACTTGCGGTTACGCCATTTGTGGTTTCACTCCCTGCATTTTAGGAAATCGCAACGAAGCCCATAGATTTTGTTTTATTAATTTTTATTCCCAATTTCCCATCATTGACCAAAATATTACTCTCTCCAAAATACTCTAATAAGTGTCACACTTTTTAACTAATTTTAAAATAAATAAATAACTAAATTTATCATATATATTGTTCATAAATATTGTTTATACCAAAATTAATTTGATTTATAAATACTAGCTACATTCTTAACCACATTTTTTATCAAATAAAATTTATATATTCAAATTAGTTATAATTAATGAAAAGTAATATAGACCCTAATTTATAATTTTAATTTATTGAAAAAAGTTAAAAAATGACACTTATTAAAATACAGAGGGAGTATTAGATTGCTCATTTTTTTTATTTTGATATGTGTTTTATTTGATTGACTCATCTTAAAATGGTAAAAGGGTAGTTTTATTACTTTTAATTATCTCTCAAAATTGAAATAAATGTGTTTTTTCTCAATATAAATCATCTTTTTTTTATCTATTCTTCTTAATTGACTAATACACCCTCAACAAAAAACTATTTTACCTCTTATAATACGAATAAATAAATAACTCTAACATTAAATTTTGTATCAAAATCAAAGGGACAATTGAATGAGGAAAAGTTGAACATTTTTTTTATTTTGATATGTGTTTTATTTGATTGACTCATCTTAAAATGGTAAAAGGGTAGTTTTATTACTTTTAATTATCTCTCAAAATTGAAATAAATGTGTTTTTTCTCAATATAAATCATCTTTTTTTTATCTATTCTTCTTAATTGACTAATACACCCTCAACAAAAAAACTATTTTACCTCTTATAATACGAATAAATAAATAACTCTAACATTAAATTTTGTATCAAAATCAAAGGGACAATTGAATGAGGAAAAGTTGAATAAGGGACGGAGGGAGTATCATTTAATTGTTTTTCTATGTTTCCTGTAAATTTAGATCAATTCATCTGTTTTAATTGTTTTTCTATTTCTATGTTTCCTGTAAATTTAGATCAATTCATCTGTAAATTTAGATCAATTCATCTGTTTTAATTGTTTTTCTATTTCTATGTTTCCTGTAAATTTAGATCAATTCATCTGTTTCATTTTCGTTTTCCAATTACCGACCTTTTAAATTTTTTTTTTTTTTATGGAAGTTAAATACTCATTCCTTTTTTTCCCTCCCCATGACTCGAACCCAGGACCTAAGGCCTAGGTAGTGGTGCTCTAACCACTTGAGTTATCCCACTTTGTCACCGACCTTTTAAATATAAACTTTAATATAGTGTGTCATATCTAGCAGCATACTCCCTCAATTCCGGTGAAAGCTACTTGTAAACTTTGGGTACGAAGGTTGAGAAATATGATAGAATAAGTAGATGTATTAGAGCTTGTGTGATTGAGAGAGAGAAGAATATAATGAAATGTGAGAGAAATTAGTTTGCTAAAAAGGAAATGCGTAGCTTTCATTGAGACGGACGAAAAAAAGAAAGTTGGTACCTTTGGGGGAGTTGTTATAAGAGTCATTTCACCTATAAAAACAACAAATAGAAACAACATTTTTGAAAGTTAAAAAAAAGAACAAAATGGTGGATAGATGTACAATTGTACCCTTTCTATATAATTACATCCGAAAATTCATAATTTGAATAATATGAAATTATATTAATTGAATAAGATTTCATAAATACCAAATCATCGTAAATCACGGTAATAACTACACTCTCAAAATTCAAAACATTCCTAAAATTGAGCTGGAGTTTTGGAGAAGTTAAATTACAGAAATATCGAAAGACTTTTTAGATAAAAATCTACTTATAATATTAAAGTTTTAAATAAATTGAAATATAAACATACCATGAATCTTATACCGATGATATATATATATATATATATATATATATATATATTCAAACAAATAAGAGTTTAAAATCAAAATATAATAGTATATAATTTAATATACAAGAAAAGTAAATATTCGAATTAAATTATATTTATCAATAAAATATTAATAATAAATTATTGTCATGTTAATGATTGTAACTCCTCCATTAAATTAGGAATAACTACTAATAAGCATTAATTTTAAATTAAAATGAATTAATGTTATCTTTAGGAAAACTAAAAAAAACCGTTTAAGCACAACAATCGACAAAATTAAATAAGTTTGATATAAAACCGTATCAAACCAAAAATAAAGAAGCACAAACTAATTAATTATTTAATTAACAATTAACAAATATATGCTTGGTGATATGCTAAAAAGATATGCACATTTATATATGCAAAATCCACGAATTTTATCTTCATTTATAATTTATATAATCATAGTATTATTATATAAACATGGTGTTATACCTAAAAAAATATATAATATAATTAATATAAGAAAACTAAATATTTTGTATCAACATAATTTTTTTGCAGAATTTATATCAGTTTATAATTTATATATATAAAAAGATTTTTTTAGATAAAATCTACTTATAATATTATTCTATTAAACTAATTAATTTATTATTTATTGATTAAAATAATATAGGTTTGGTGATATGCTAAATAAAAATTCACATTTGAATATGTGCATCATATATTCTGCATATGTCCATTTTGCATCTGAATAAATACGAAAATAATATTAATTGATTGCATATGTGCGGAGGATTAATTGGATGTGGAAATAAAGTTACATCTATAAATGTATATTAGTAAAATAATATAATAATTGTGTTCGTTTCGATTGGAGGGGGATAAGGGTATATAATACGAAACCAAAAAAAAATTTATAAGAAATATTACAGATAATATGAACAATACTAAGAGATAAACACCTCAAATATATAATAAAAATACAAATGAATAAAAAAAAAATTAAGATCACATGGTAAGCTTAGGAATATTTCATCTTCTCCTTCTAAAAAAATCTACTCCAATGTTAAATTTGCATCCCAAAACCCTTCTTCTGAATCATAATTAGGTAGATTGTTGTCAGTTCTAGCTTCTCTTCCAATCAAATCGTATGAATTCCGGTCTAATGAATTCCTTCTCTCCCAATCATAATTCATAGCCTTCAATTCAGAATCTTCTAGACAAGAAATTTCATCTGGTTGACCATAAACCGTAACAGATGGAGAGAACACCAACTACAGACAAGAACAATCACATTCCTTATGTCAAATTATACAGTGAATAAATCTAACATGAAATGAATCTCGAGAAAATTATACAGAAATAAAATCAAGGCCAACGAAATTAGTCAAATTTTTAGATAACTCGTCCTCCTCACCTCTGCAACCACAAATCCGCCGAGATCGACACATTTTTGAACAGATCGGCCCGCGCTGCCGCCACCGTGCTGTGCCTGCGAAGAGCGACGACCCACATCGAATGGTCGAAGCGACCGATTCTTGGGCCTTCGATTAGGGCTCCGAATAAACCCGTAATATCGCCCACAGATCGACGATGATTTCAACCCACAAAGTCGGCGGACGACGGACAACGATCCGGTGAACAACTCCGGTGAGAGTTACGGTGGCAAGGCGGAGCGGCCATGGTGGGAGCAAGATAGGGTTATGATTTTGGAATCGGTGAAAATAAGAATGGATTTTGGAATCGGTGAAAATAAGAATGGAAATTAGTTGTCAATGGGCATACGAAAGGAAATTTTTCTATTTAGGAAATTTTGGTAGTTTTGGAATTTTGGTAAATCTTGAGTAATTTACGGAAGTTGGGGAATGGAATTTAGTTTGAATTTGAATAATATCAAATTCTTGAAAATGGTATTTCAATTTCAAATTTAATTATATTAATGAATTAATATTGTTTTATAAGATAAGGGGCATAATTGGGTATTAACAAGTTAATTTGACCTTAATTATATTGTTTTAATTTGTTTCCTTTATTTGAATATTGGTCTATAGGAATGTCCTTCTTAGTGATTAAACTCGGTACCTTTCACCAGGACGGAGGGAGTACTTCTCTGTCAATTTTTATATATATATATATATATATTTTTTATTTTTTTTTTTGTGTTTGTCAATTTTTATAATTCTCATTTACTATGAAAAAACACACACTACTTTTTTTTTTTTTGAGAGCACTCGGCTATCTCATTACAAGGACTGAGAGTCAATCAAAATGCAAACAACAATCATTGATATGTTGAGGAAGATCTTTTCCAAGCCAATCTTGAGACATGGAAGAGACGCACGCCATTCCTGCTAAATTATGTGCTAGATCATTGTATTTCCTTGAGATGAACTGACAATTCTACACTGGGAGTTCTCTCAAATGACGTCTTATCTTATCAATTGTATCACTTTCCAACTGATCAGCCTGACTCATTTTATTAATAAGATCAATGGCTTATGATGAGTACGACCTGACACCCAAAATACTTAGGCCAAAATCCCTGCATTTTTTTAGACCATATTCTTTTGCCATAAGCTCAGCAACTAGCACTGAAGTGGGGTTAAATATTCTTTTAAACCCAGCCAGAATCACATTATGATGCTGATCAGATATCACAAATCCCAGTGCAAAGAAATTTTTTCCTGGATTAAAAGCAGCATCAGTCAAGAGAAAATTACCTGCTGGAAAAATGGCCTCTCATCCCTTCATTTGTTTGGTGCTAATGTTCTTCTTTTCTTGCATCCCGTTCTCTTGTCGAAAATCCGTGAGATACCTAAGAGCCCAATCCACAGAGAAGTAGTATTGATCCTTCTTCTTGTTGTCTTGTGAATGCAAAAAAACACCTTTCCTTCCAAATGGCCCACGCAATGATCAACATTTCTTCAAACTTCTCAGGCTTATGTCGTCCGCAGTCATGCAATAACTCGTACACATTTTCCGACAGGAATTGCTTGATATATTCCCAAAAACCATGCATCTTCCAAACCTTTTTTGCGAAAGGGCAAGCGAAAATGACATGAAAAATGCTCGACAAGAAGTAACCACAACAGCGACAAGACGGATTAATTGGAACATGATGATTATACAGATTTTCCTTCGAGGCAATCAAATTTTTCACCATCTTCCAACCAAAAATTCTTACCTTCGGGGGAATTTTTAATTTCCAAATACGTTTGAAGACAGAATGATCCACGCCACCACTGGAACAAGGTTCATTCATAATTGATTGATTCTCTGTTCTTGCATTTATGAAATGGTATGCTGAAGCTACTAAAAAGCTGCTACTCCCTTGTTGATTCCAGTATAGAGTATCTTCAAGATCAGCTCCACTTAAGGGGGTTTTAACAATTGCATCTATTTCAAATGGAAGAAAGGCTTGAGAAACAAGCTCGAGATTCCAAGTGTAGTTAGTGTCAATAAATCTGTCAATTTTGGATCCACTTGCAATCCTAGAGACTATCATCCCATCATTTAAATCTGTTACACATCTATGCTTAAAAACTTCAACCGTTTTACCATTTCCAATTTTCCATCTAGCTCCTTGCTCAATTAGATCTCTACTCCACAGTAATGGCCTCCAAATAAAAGAAGGATTTGAGCCTATCTCAGCATTCAAGATATGAGTGTTCCGGAAATACCACTACAAGAAAATATCAAATTGGCTACAGAATATTTCGTAGGCAATAATCACAATTTTGTAGGTATTTGCCTTTGCCTACGGAATACCAACGGAAAAAAAAGTAGGTAATTTATTTACCCACGGAAATGTGATCCATGGGTAATTGCCTACTGAAATTTCGTAGCAGATTCATACCCTTTCGGTAGGTGATATGATTACTATAGTAAATGAAATTCCGTAGGTAAAATATCAACTTTGAAACATTTCGTTGGTAATTCCGTAGGCAAATTTGGCAACAAACATTTCGGTAGGCAAATTTTAATATATATTTTTCAATTTTTATTAATATTAATAAATTTATCTTTTAACATTTGCCTACAAAATAAATTCCGTAGCAGAGCAGTGGGTGGATTTAGGAAGGGGGTGAACTTATTAGATCAGTTGATGGAAATTCTGTAGCAGAGCAGTGGGTGGATTTAGAAAGGGGGTGAACTTATCAGATCAGTTGGTGAAATTCTGTAGTATTTTTTTTTTAAAATAGCATTATGTTTATTAGCCCTCAATTTTTCAGCCAAATAATGTCAACCATTTATATTAAACAACGCACATGGAGGCACATATTTATTTTACAATCCATTCTCAACACTGAAAATATTGTGCGAATTGACGAGGTTTTTTAGGGGCCTTTTCAACGAAGGATCGTAGTACTTGTTGAAATGTAATTTTCCTATTTTACGGGGCTCCTATCATTACGCGTATACGTTCATTTATTTGACGTTGCAAGTCTTCAGAAAATTTCCTTTGTTGAAGTTCATTTTGTCGTTGCATTTCTGCAATAACTTGATCTTGTTCATCAAGTCGACGCTTCAACTCACGAATTGTTTGTTGTGCCTCAAGTTGTGTAGCAGATGAGGATGCATCTTTTTTGTAATATTCACATGCTACGGAGCCAAGCCCATATATGACATTTTTATGGCTCATTCCACCCGCGGAGTCCAGAAATAATTTTTCTTCATCAATTTCTTGATTATTTTGTATCAGTTGAACTATATTCGCCTCGATAGTATCCTTCATATCATTTGCAAGAAAAATAAGATATAGTTTGGTTTTTCTATTAACAATTTAAAAAACATAAATAAAAAGAATAACTTACATTTACATTCTTGGACTTCTCATTGATAAAAGTTATTACATCACCTTTCTTCGTATGCGTTTAAACGTAGACCTCACGAGGAAAAGGCTTTCGTCCCAATACTACAGCCTACATAATAACACACAAAAAATCATTTAAATGTGAATTGCCAACTATTTCATAAATAAATTTACAATATTACTGACAACAATCATGGCTTAGTTAATGAATGAATTGTAAACACCTTTTCAATATCTGTTAGATACAAGAGAGTAGCCAAGAACACAAAGAAGAACGAAAGGAAAATACAGATGAATCTGTCCCAAGCTTAAAGCCAAATTAACAACTTTATTCAATAACTTCTGCAACTACAATACTACTGCCCTGACGAAGTTGGATAGCTCAAGTGGTTAGAGCACCACTACCTAGGCTTTAGATCCTGGGTTCGAGTCATGGGGAGGAGAAAAGGGATGGATATTTAATGTAATTCAAAAAAAAAAAAAAACAATACTACTGCCCTGTTTATAATATGTAGTTATCAACAAACTAACCAACATACTAACTAACTAAGCTCGTAGGTTAAGTACTACCCATAATTCCCTTAATTCATTTTCTATACGCAACAACATCATATATATATATATATATATAAAGATGAAGCATAATCAGCCCATATATAATCCAGCTTATCTCATCTCTCCCTATAATCCAACTTATCTCAACAATCCATATTTTCATTTTCTTTCCAGTGATTCAAGTACTCACAATATGTGTACTAGGAGCTTTCATGGATATAACTAAAATTTAAAAATTCTTACGAGTTTTTGCGCAGCCTTGAAATGGGTGATAGAACCCGCATTGTGGGTGGGGAGTGCAGGGGCACTACTAGAACCACCTCTCCTATTTTTTGAGTTTTGTTCAGATTTTGTTTTAGCCTCATCTGAGTTCCAATATTCCAGCCAACGTTCATATGTATCATCTTCCATGTATTTTGGCTTGGCCCCTCCAAACTTGATATCCTTTAGCATTTTAGTATAACGACCACTAGCTTTCTTATTCCAAGCTTTGCGAATTTTTGTTGGGGTATATATTTCAGAATCCCAATAGACATGTTTCTGCAATTTCAAGAACAAAACATATATTAATGATGATTAAATTGCAAGGATAAATCATATATTATGAGAGATGACAAACACTAATTGGTGGAATAGAAACATATTAGTTACATTGATCATACCGATGTACTTTGAAGAGTAAATTAAATGCATTTTTTATTACCTCAAACTCTGAAAAATAGAAAGTTTTTGTCTCTTCAGAAACTTTCTTCCATGTAAATCCCCTATATTCCTGTCTTTCCTCAAAAAGCTTCCTTATAGATCGAGAGCAGTCTTCAGATGGCTCTATCCTACACAACCAAAGGTTTACCAAAATATTGTTAAGTGTGATGCATAACTACAAAACATGTGCTTGTTTTAATATGCTTACACCACATCATGTTATGTGATCAAAATGCCTGATTTATGCTTGGGATAAGTTTCATATATCATTGTGTGCATGTGTAAATCATAAATACACATTAGTTACTGTATGAAAACTGTATAATAATGTAAATACAGTGATAAGGTTTATCCAATTACATTAAATAGAATGTAATTTCAACTAAGTTAAGTGTACTTACATGTTTCCACGTAAATACACATGAATAAGTCCAGTGGATGTCCTAGAGCATGTCGAAGATGCATGGATTTGTGATGACCCTGCAGAATCTGCTGGTGGTGGTGTTGATTGCCTGGGTGCAACGTGATCTGATGTCTCTTGTACATTTGAACCATCCACGAGACTTTGCCCAAAATTAGCAGAAATCCCGACACCATTTCGTCTTCTAGCCATTTCTACAATAAAAGTTAAAAACAGATATGCATCCACAATGTTGATCAATAGTTGTAAACGTAATATATAAGTAAAAATGTCAAATAAACAAACAATTAATGTATACCATAATGAAAAATACATCCACAATGCTTATCAATTAGTTGCAAACACAAAATTTAAAAAAGCAAATAAACAAACAACTAGATGTCTAAAAATTAATGAGTTTCATCTTCACTCTCATATTGATCTGAATCTGACTCAAGTATTGGATCATCTGAGGCTTCTTCTTCATCTTCTCCCAAATCAATAAATTCACCCCAAGATCATTTAAAGGACTTGAGTCATCAATGCTTGTTGATGCCTTGGTGAATTCCACATTAACCGACTCATCTTCTTGGAATGCTTTGTCAATTGTAGGAACATCCACCACCTGTCTAGTCTTCACCTTAAATACAGTCAACCAATCAGACTTATCTCTTCTAGAGCTTGGATATGGGACATAATACACTTGGGCAGCTTGCATGGCAAGAATGAAAGGCTCATACTTATTGAGTTTGCGTCTATGGTTTACATCTACCAAAGCATACTGTTTATGTACCTTCGTACCAATATTATTTGTGGGATCAAACCATTCACACTTAAACAATACGGTGCGCTTAATAGGTAGTACAGGGTACTCCAACTGTAAAACCTCAGATAAACGACCATAATAATCACTTTCAGTCTCACTATAATTTATGCCCTTAATACATACTCCACTATTTTTTTTTTATGGAAGTTAAATACCCATCCCTTTTTCCCCTCCCCATGACTCGAACCCAGGACCTAAGGCCTAGGTAGTGGTGCTCTAACCACTTGAGCTATCCCACTTTGTCACATACTCCACTATTTGAAGATGACCTTACTGAACCATGTGAATCTGTATGAAATTTATATCCATTAACAAAATAGACAGGAAATGTCTTCACAGTTCTTAAAGGGCCTTGTGCAAGTGCATTGATGAAATTGTTGTCAATCACATTTTGACGGGCCTACCAAGGAAAATATATGACATTAAAATTTATACATTAAAAAAAATACATTTATATATTTCTAAATAAAAAGTTCAGAAACTTACATAATTTTGAAACCATTTTACAAAATGTGTATCAAGTCGAGTGTCAAGAGTGTCACTGTCGATGCCCGGCGATGCTTTTAGTAACTCATCAGTAAACATGCTATACATATTGCAAAATATATTAAAAAGTTGCAGAATATTAACTAAAATTAGAATGAGATTGATAATGAAAATACTTACTTGATGTAAGGTGCAACCTCCTTGCAATTTAGCAATATATAAGTTTGCGCAGCATGATATTCAATGGCAGTCATCATCCTTGAATTTTCTTTTCCATATGGTCGTCCAGGATACTCAAAGATTGACAAATTTCTAGGAATATGTTCAAGATGACCACCATCATCATTGCGGGCAACTTTTCGCAAGCTTGTGTAAACATAAGGCTCAAAATAGTACGAACAAAATGTAGAAGCTTCTTCCACCAAGTATGCATTACATATTGAGCCTTCTACTTTTGCTTTATTGTTCACATTCCTCTTCAAGCGTCGCAAAAATCTGTATATAAATATAACACATATAAATAATTATACATAAAAATTCAATTAATTGAAAAAAAAAGTTATTGTTCCTACCTTTCAAAAGGATACATCCAACGATATTGTACTGGACCGGCTATTTTTGGTTCATATGGTAAGTGCACTGGAAGATGTTCCATGGAGTCGAAAAAACTAGGAGAGAATATACGCTCCAATTTACAAAGGATGAGAGGAATTTCTTTCTCGAGCCTGGACATGTCTTCGACTCTAATTGAGGTAGATGTGATTTCTTTGAAAAATATACTTAATTCTGTAATGGCTTGCCAAACATTGGATGGAAGAAGCTCACGAAAAGCAATGGGCATCAACCTCTGCATAAAAATATGACAATCGTGCCTTTTCATACCAAACAACTTGTACTTTTTCATATCAACGCATCGCCCCATATTTGAAACATAACCATCAGAAAATTTGAGATTTTTAACCCATTGACACAATATCCTTTTTTGATTTGTATCTAATGTGTAGCATGCTTTTGGATATTTTCCGGTAGCTTCATTCTTTTCCAATTTAGGCTTTTGACATAAGTTCTTCAAATCTGTTCTTGATTTGTCATTGTCCTCAGTTTTTCCCTCAATATTCAATACAGTATTGAAGATATTGTCAAATATGTTCTTCTCAATATGCATCACGTCTAGATTATGCCTTATTAGATTTGTACTCCAATAAGGCAAATCCCAAAATATACTGCGTTTTTTCCATCCACATGTCTTGCAAATTGGACCATTGACAACCTCACCATCAATTTCAGTTACTTTCTTCAACCCTAATTCTTCTATCTCATGTAATATTTGAGTACCGCTCTTCACAAGAGGTGCTGGAGACATCTCAACTTTATTTTTGAGAAAACTAGCTTTGTTACGCCTAAAAGGATGCTCAAGTGGGAGAAATTTTCGGTGATTATCAAACCATGATGTCTTTCTACCATTGTTGAGTGTGAATGCTTGTGAATGTTCCATACAATATGGACAAGCAAGTTTTCTAGCTGTACTCCAACCAGATAACATCGAGTATGCTGGAAAATCATTGATAGTCCACATTAGATCAGCTCTCATTGTAAAATTCTATTTTTTTGCTACATCATATGTACGCTGACTTGAACGAATTTTTGGTCACTATATTTTTTTGACTAACTACTTCCCCTCAAGCATAAGGGTTCGTAGTAGTAATGGAAGTATTCGACCAAGTAGTATCGACCTAGGAGGTGGGTTTGTGCAATGGATCCCTAGAGTTTTGTGTCGTCATAACTAATGTAACTACGGGCTCGGTTTTTGGATTTCTAAAATAAAGCTAAGTTACTACTAAACTTCAAGAAATTAAACCAAACACCAACCTAGAAACTAACAAGCAATTTGAACTACTAAAAACAAGCAAATAATCTATAAGAGCAATTACCACAACTTAACAAAGAAAATTACTACTAAGTAAGAATTTAACAATTAAAACAAAGAACAACTACGAATATGATTCGAAGAAGTGCAAGGGTGAGAGAATGCTTCGGGTGTTCTCCACCTAGTGAAATAGAGAGAAATTGCTTTCACTTTGTTAATGCTTTAATCAATATTTGCTAAGAGCACCTAAATGCTAGGATGACAACCATTTCCCTTCGGGTAATATAGCCTTAATTCTAAGGTGTTCCCAAACCCGGTAATAAAGTTTCTTCCTAATCCTCACCAACCACTCAAACAACCATTCAAGTAATTAATGTCCTTTAATGGGGTTCTAATACGATTAACTCTCTCTCGACGAATTAAAAGTATAACTAACACATTTGCATACCAACAACTCACACCATAAATATGAACATGTCCATGTAACTCTCGTCTACGCTAAACATGCATCTAAATATGGATAAATAGAAGTTAACATACAAAGTACCCATAATACCCATTAAAAGAAGCAATAAATCTAATATTAGCAATAACAAAGCTCAAACAATTCAAACTTGATATTCACATGGTTTTAGAACACCCAAAGCATAAATAAACTTAGCCCATGGTGTTTTGAGAAACACCCATGGCTAAAACATCAAAAGAACTCAAGATAAACATGAAATATGGAATTATATAGAAATTGAGAGAATGGTTTGAAGTCACCTTGTTGTTTCTTCAAAATACCTAGCTATTACAAAAGTGTGGAGCCTTGTTCTTCAAAAACCTATGCTAAGTATCCTACTTTGAAGCTAAACTATGAATTAAATGGACAATAAATGTGGAAGATGGAGTTAAGAACTAGGGTTTAAGAGTTGTAATAAATGAGGGACAAAAGTCCTTCACAAACTGAGTTTTGAAGCTATTTAAAGCTTCCAAAAGTGTGTGAGACGAAATTAGCATTTGGGTCCTTGAAGTTCTTCAAAATTCTCAAAAAACCCCGAAAATCGTGAGTTGACTCGGTCAACCGAGTGGATCACTCGGTCAACCGAGTGAGAGGGACTTCCAGAACCAAAATTGGTTCCAGAAGTCAAACGGCCGCCAGTGTGGAATGCCTCGGACGCCAGTGTGAAGTCACTCGGCCGCCAGTGTGGAATCACTCGGCCGGCCGAGTGACAAGGTAGTTCCAGAGAGTTTCTGTAAGTTTTACTCACTCGGCCGCCAGTGTGATCCCACTCGGCCGGCCGAGTGACTTCTGCTAATTTGATTTTTCTAACACTTTTCCTTGGCTTTCCTTCTTGTCCTCCAACCGAACTTCAATTCCCACGCGCCAATGCTCGTTTTCCTTCTAAAACGGACTATTTCACCTTGTTTCCTACACTTTGAACACATTTCTTAACAACAAGGTTAGTAGCACCATTTCTAACAATTATGACCAAAATCACATCAAAATGCTACGATAACATAGCAATAGTGAGCACAAAAACGAGCAATCTCACACCCAATCAACCCCCCCAAACTTAGAGATTTGCTTGTCCCCAAGCAAAGAAAAAGAAAACAAAGGAGGGTGATTGCGAAGGATTTGTCAATGGATACAATGCATAGTAGGCATGATCAAACAATATCTCCAATGAATGGTTCATCAACACATGCAATTTCTCTACCACTTTCAAGACAAAATGTGATCCAAGCTAAGACAAATTCAACACACTTGATTCACCACTCTCTCAAGAAGTGTTTCTCTCAACACACAAGTGTATATTGGGCATGTAAGCTCTCAAATGTCAATCCACAAAAAAAAAATAAAGACCATAGGCTTGCTTTTCAACTCAACTCTCTACCAATTATCTAGGAATCAATTGTCAATCAAAGAGGTCTTTCAAGGGTTGTAATGTAGGCTTTTTGGAAGGGGTGGGATGAATTTAGAATTAGTGACTCATTCAACTTGTAGAGCAACAAATGTTGTACTTCTCTCATTTTTCATTCACTCTCACACAACACTTGCTTTCTTTCTTTTCTTTTCACTCAAAATGAACTTCACCCCCTTTTTCCTTCTTTTCCCAACATTTTGGAGCCATTTCTCTTCACTTTTGTGATTTGAGCTTTTGAGACTTTTTGTTTCCCTTTTATTTTTCACTTTAAGCACAAGCTCATTAGCTCCTCTTTTTCTTTTTCTTTTCAACCCTTTTCTTTCTTTTGAATTCACTTTGATCAATACAAATCCACTCACTTCAACTCCCTCACCATGTCAACCAACATTGAAGCTCTACAAATGATAAGGACAATTAGGCTCAAAGGATGTGGTTTCATGGTGACATTTTGTAGCTTGCCAAAGAAAATTGGTTTTACGGCTCAACGGGACTAACTACGAAAATGTATCATTTGGTGGGATTTATTTGGCCAAGTGACTCAAATTCAAAGAAATGCCTCCTATCATTTTTGACAATTTCCTCCTAAATCAAGTTTCAAACAAGTCAAAGAGCAAGTTCTAGCAATGCATAATTCGTGGACGACTCACTCAAGAAGAATTGAACCGAAATGATATTTCGATTCAAGAAGGCTCTAGTCTCTCCGGCTTAATGTGGTAAACTCAAGTGTTTTCCTAAGCCTAGCCCTTCACACAAAATGCAATCAATTGATAGAGTCATACATGCATTAATTTCCCAATCACCAACAAACATCACAAGATCAATTATAGTAAACTTATGCATCCATCCACAAATTCTCCAAAAATCCACCATCACATAAAATCAAATTCCCTAACATCCATCCAAACAAAATATCAAAAGAAAAACATCCCCATCAACAAAAATCCACAAAAATATCCAAAATACATGAACCCAAAACAAAGATCCAAAGGTACAAATAACAAAATGCTACGGATATAAACATGAATACCGAAAATGAGAGAAAATTAAGGCACTTATACCACACCATCTTTGAAGCTTTGAGGTATCATTGGGGTGGTTGAGGTGGGTTGTAGTAGCCTTGTTGGGCGAGCCACTCGAAATGAGGACGGATCATGTTGTTCAACTCAAGGAGTTGAGTGTCTATATTACCTAGGCGAGTGTCTACACTTGCTCGCCAAGTTACCTCTTCAAGATTAGCTACATGCAACCGCTCAATACTCGCCCTAAGCTGCTCCAACTCACTTCTCCTTCTTCTTTCATAAACAAGAGCAATGTTCTGTGTTTGATTTCGGGCTGCCTGCACGTGCACAACTTCTTCTCGCTCTCTGGGCTCTTCAGGCTCTTCCTGTACATCAACATGCATGGGGACTCCTCCAACATTCTCGGGGTTGATGGGATTTCCAGCTGCAAAGTTATCCATCCAAGCACGGTGGGCGTTGGATAGCAAATCCCATGAACCATACCTCCGTCTCCTCAAGCTAGTCAATTCCGGATTAGGCAAAGGGAAGAGGGTGTCTTCATCAAGTCTCAGACAGTATGTACCCCTTTCCATCTTTAGTATTTTCATTTGGATCATCACTCCAAGATCAAGCTTGGATTCTCCAACAATGGGGTTATACATCTCCTCAGGCACTAATCCAAAATGTTCCGCAATGTGGGTGATAAATCCACCCACTTGGGAGTACCTGACCTTTGATCTAGTCTGCCGGGCCAATTGTGCCATGAGGTAGGCGGCCATGTTCACAGGTTTACCATCCACCATGCATTTTATGACATACAACTCATCCTTTCTCACAGCCCCAACCTCGTATCTCGCGAAAACCGAGTTCGCTAACACCCTCTGAATGTAACGGAAGACCGGACTTCGAATAAGAGATGCCTTAGAGCTACTCGAGTTATAGATTGGCACGTCGTCTCTGTCTTGTCGAGCCAATTTCACCCAAAAATCTTGAGCATTGAAACTCCTGATCCCCAAATAGACCCTGTTGTCGACACTGTTGGGGACTTGAAAAATTTCATTCAGCTCTTGTACTGTTAAGCTTCTGTCAACATTCCCTAAACGGAAAGTGATCCTTCTAGGTACATGTTGCCCGTCAAAGTCCATGTCGATGGTGGTTAAGAACTCCACCATAAGCTCAGTATAGGACGGCTTCTGAATTTGTAAGAAGTTCGTCCATCCAATTGCAGCAAATAGCCTATCCACATCTTCTTTGATCCCCATGTGGACCATACAGTTGTCATCGATGTACTTCGTAGGGTGGAAGATCATACGAGACACCGTTATGAAGTTGTCGGCTAGCATCTCTCCTCTCTCTCCTAGATCAATCCCAAAGTAGGATGGATAGGTGCCACACAACTTATAGAGATGCCATTCGAGCCATTCATTCATTTCCTGAGAGCTTGGTCCATTATTGTTGGCCATTTTCTACAACCAAAAGAATAGAAACTCATGAGAATGTGCACAAAAGTTTCCATTTAAATTCATCATTCACAAGAGTTCATTAGCTTTTAAGTTCATATGTATCCACCATGTTCAAGTTCACATCTCACCTCTTCAACAATAGACATTTATTTTTCTCTCAATGAACTCTCTTCTTCAACAACAATAATGCTTGCAAGGTGTTGGTCAAAGTTTTCACAAGAAATTAAAGCACAAAACACCTTGCTATCACTAATGTTAACTCTATCCTAGCATGAAACTCTCAAATAAAACACATTCACAAGACTACAATATCACATGCTCAAGAGTTACACAAAAGTTTATGAATATTCCCAAGTTCACCATTCTTGCAAAAATTCCTTCACTTTCTAGCTTAAATTCTCACCAATCACACAATAATAGCACAAATTAAGCATAGATATGAGTTACCCATCATCAATAATCACCAATAAACATAACTCATGGAAGAAATTTGCAAGAAATCAAGAAACCCATCAAGTTTTGAAATTTTCGTCACCTCCTATATATCACACAAGAACAGCCTTAAAATCTACAATATCATGCTCATTCTTGCAAAATTAAAGAGGGGGAAGAGTTTACATACCTTGGGGAGTGATTCCTTGAAGTTGTTACAAGAAATTGAAAAGAGAATTGAGAGGGGGTAAGAGTGAGTTTGAAATTTTTGGGGGTAAAAGTGTGTGTTGTGTGTGAAAAAGTGATAGAAGTAGGGTTTAAATGAGGGTAAAATCCGAGTGGGTCGGACCTTGGGTCGGGTCGACCCGAAAAAATTGAAAAAAAAAAAAACTTACCTCGCGTTCCTCCAGAAGTGAAACGGTCGACCGATTGGTGTGCCTCGGTTGGCCGTTTGCCATCGAGTTCCAGTGTGCTGCTCGCGACCAGATCTAACTCGGCCGGCCGTTTGATATGCCTCGGTCGGCCGAGTGCCATCTGCTTCCAGAATGCTTCCCTCGACCAGAGGTCCCTCGGTCGGCCGAGTGATATGCCTCGGCCGCCCGTTTTCTTTCTGTTTCCAGTACCTCGTCCACCAACAGATCTCACTCGGCCGCCAGTTTGGACCACACGGACGGCCGTTTGAGTTCTGCTTCCACCATTTTTTTACCCCCTTTTTTCAATGTTTACACCCAAAAATCCTACAACAAATCAACACACTATACCATAGCAATACTAAAACACCACCAAACCTCAATTCTCAAAAAATTTGCCCCAAAATTCATGTAAAGCATGCTATGTAACTCTCAAAACAATTCAAAGCTCAACATCATCCACATTTTCCATATCAAACGAATCAAACTCATTCAAACAATAGACGAATGTGTAACGGTGCAAATGAAATTGTAAAAACGACCACACCCCCCCAAACTTAGACTTTGCTAAGCAAATCTAAGTTTGGAAATGAGTGTTTACCTTTGAGTTTGCACTATACACCATTCCATCTTCTTCTTTGAATCCTTTCTCCTCAATTAAGAGTTCATGTCCAAGCTCCATTAAGCACCAACTTCATACCTCGACCTACTAAACAAAACTAAACCAAAAAGATCAAAAAGCACTAAAACTAACTAAAACAAACAAAAACGAAAAGAAAGCAATAACGAATGGGTTGCCTCCCATTTAGCGCTAGGTTTAACGTCCTATGCCGGACGGAACTCTTTCGAGTTCAAGTCTCTTCAAGAGACTTTGTACCTCCACCATCTTTTTGACACGGGTTGAAGTAGAGTTTCACACGATGACCATTCACGGTGAAGCGACTCCCATCTTTGCTTTGTAACTCAAGAAATCCACTAGGAAACACCTTTTTCACCAAAAACGGACCACTCCACTTTGACTTCAACTTTCCGGCAAACAACTTCAAACGGGAGTTGAACACGAGCACCTCATCCCCTTCTTCGAACTCCTTCTTCTTGAGACGAGCATCATGCCATTTCTTGGTCTTTTCCTTGAAAATCTTAGAGTTCTCATAGGCATGTTCTCGAAACTCCTCGAGCTCACTTAATTGGAGTAACCTCTTCTCTCCAACCAAGTCACAATCGAAGTTCAACTTCTTGATTGCCCAATAAGCACGGTGCTCTAGTTCCACGGGTAAGTGACAAGCCTTCCCAAAGACAATTTGGTATGGGGACATATCCAATGGAGTTTTATATGCCGTTCGATATGCCCACAAAGCATCATCCAACTTCAATGCCCAATCCTTTCTAGTGGTGTTGACCGTCTTCTCGAGAATTTGCTTGATTTGACGATTAGACACCTCCGCTAAACCATTAGTTTGAGGGTGATAGGCGGTTGACACCTTGTGCTTCACATTATATTTGGCTAGAAGGTTAGCCATCACTTTGTTCACAAAATGACTCCCCCCATCACTTATCAAAGCTCTTGGAACTCCAAATCGAGTGAAGATATTCTTCTTCAAGAATTGAATCACCACTCTTGCATCACTCATCTTGGTTGGAATAGCTTCAATCCACTTAGAAACATAGTCAACACCAACAAGAATGTAGGTGTACCCACATGATGGAGGAAATGGCCCCATGAAATCAATGCCCCAAACATCAAATAGCTCAACTTCAATGAACATGTTTAAAGGCATCTCATCCCTCTTTGTTATTCCCCCCATTCTTTGGCAACGATCACATCCTCGGATGAATGTTTGACAATCTTTGAAGATTGTTGGCCAATAAAACCCGGCTTGGAGAATTTTCATTCCCGTCTTTGAAGTACCAAAATGTCCCCCACAAGGAAGAGAGTGACAATGCTTGATTATGTCCTCCCATTCTTCTTGAGGCACACATCTCCGAAGCACCGAATCTACCCCTCTCTTGAAAAGAAACGGCTCATCCCATATGTAGCTTTTCACTTCCTTGTTAAACTTCTTTCTTTCATAGGGACCCAAATCTTCGGGGATCATTCCACTTGCTAAAAAGTTGGCAAAGTCGGCATACCATGGGATTTCTCCTTTCACTCCCATCACCGGTATAGTGTCGATCATCAATAAGCTTTCATCGGGAAAGCTTTCCTTAACCTCAACCACATCTTGCTTTTGCTCTTTATCTTGCTCCAACCTTGAGAGGTGATCGGCTATGACGTTCTCACTTCCTTTCTTGTCTCTCACCTCTATGTCAAATTCTTGAAGTAAAAGGACCCACCGAATGAGCCTCGGTTTTGCATCCTTTTTGTTCATCAAGTAGCGGATGGCCGCATGATCGGTGTAGACAACGGTTCTAGCTCCCACAAGGTAAGGACGGAACTTGTCAAAAGCATACACAACCGCTAAGAGCTCTTTCTCGGTTGTAGTGTAATTGGCTTGTGCGGTGTTGAATGTCTTTGAGGCATAGTATATGGCATGAAATCTCTTTTCCCTCATTTGCCCCAAAACAACCCCCATTGCATAGTCACTCGCATCACACATCAACACGAACGGCTCCTCCCAATTTGGTGTCACAAGTATGGGTGAACTCACCAAGGCCTCCTTGAGTTTCCTAAAAGCTTCAACACACTCATTAGTAAAATCAAAAGGAACATCCTTTTCCAACAAATGAGATAAGGGTTTAGAGAGCTTAGAAAAATCTTTGATAAATCGGCGGTAGAAACCCGCATGGCCAAGAAATGACCGAATGCCCTTCTCATTCGATGGTGGAGGCAACTTTTCAATTGCTACCACCTTCGCTCTATCAACTTGGAGCCCCTTGGATGACACATGATGGCCCAACACAATCCCTTCATTCACCATAAAGTGACATTTTTCCCAATTCAACACTAAATTAGTGTCCTCACACCTTTGCAAAACAATATCAAGGTTAGTCAAACAAGATTCGAATGACTCTCCAAAGACGGAGAAATCATCCATAAAAACCTCCATGATACGTTCAATAAGACCATGAAAAATTGACATCATGCAACGTTGAAAAGTGGCGGGTGCATTACACAACCCAAAAGGCATACGCCTCCATGCAAATGTACCATACGTGCATGTGAAAGTGGTCTTTTCTTGGTCTTCCGGTGCAATCATGATTTGATTGTAACCCGAATAACCATCAAGAAAACAATAGTGTGAAAAACCTCCTAACCTATCAAGCATTTGGTCCATGAAAGGTAAGGGAAAATGATCTTTGCAAGTAGCCTTATTCAATTCCCGATAATCAACACACACGCGCCACCCCGTGGCGACTCTCATGGCTATTAGCTCATCTCCCTCACCTTGCACAACCGTCATTCCCCCTTTTTTAGATACAACATGCAAAGGTGACACCCATGGACTATCCGAAATAGGAAATATCATACCCGAATCTAGAAATTTTATGACTTCTTTCCTAATAACCTCTTGGATAATAGGGTTCACTCTCCTTTGGGGTTGGACTATAGGCTTCCTATCTTTTTCTAGACGGATCCTATGCATGCAAATTGATGGATTAATGCCCTTCAAATCTTCAATCGACCAACCGATGGCCGATTTGTGCTTACGTAGCACTTCAAGTAGCCTATCTAATTCATGTGATGCAAGAGAAGATGATACAATTACCGGATTCTTCTCGTTTTCTCCTAGGTAGGCATACTTTAAGTGCTCGGGAAGTGGTTTGAGGCCTTCTTTCTTCACCTCCACTTTAGGCTCTCCTTCCTCCAACTTCAACAAGGGTGGTAGAGTGAAATTCCCATGTTTGATCTCTAAAGTTTCCTCAATCTCCATTTGTTCCCTATCATCAAAGTCAAAATTGAAACTTTCATAAGTAGAGGAAAAATATGAATGAGAATCAATATCATTTAAATCATCAAAGAAAAGAGAGTAAGAAGGGTCTTCCAAAGATTCTTGGACACATAAGTCGACAATATCGACGAAGTTCAATTGTTCAACGTCCATGGGATGCTTCATCGCATCGTACATCGATATCTTCACTTCTTCTTTCCCAACTTTCAATGTGATCTCTCCTTTCCCAACATCAAGCTCTACTCCCGCCGTTGCTAGAAATGGCCTTCCAAGAATTATAGGCACTTGTTCATCTTCCTCCATTTCTAGCACCACAAAGTCGGCGGGAAACACAAACTTGTCCACTCTCACAAGAATATCCTCCACTATGCCCTTGGCAATTGTGATTGATCGATCGGCAAGTTGAAGTGCAATCGAAGTAGGCTTCAACTCCCCCCTTTCAAGCTTTTCAAACAAAGATAGGGGCATCAAGTTGATGCTAGCCCCCAAATCACAAAGAGCATTCCTCTTGATCCCATTTCCAATATCACACATGATGACAAAGCTACCCGGATCCTTCATCTTTTGTGGCATGTTCTTTTGGAGCATAGCACTACATGCCTTGTTGAACTTGACAAGCTCGGGTTCATCAATCCGTCTCTTCTTGGAGATCAAGTCTTTGAGAAATTTGGCATAGTTGGGCATTTGCTCTAAAGCATCGGAGAATGGAATGTTGATGTGGAGTTGCTTGAAGACCTCAAGAAATTTAGCAAATTTCTCATCCAATTTCTTCTTCATGAATCTTTGAGGGAATGGTACCATTGTCTTTGGTACCCCCCACTCATCACATGGTATGCTCTTTTCTTCATTAATCTTCTTCTCCTTCATCTTCTTCCACTTTGGTATTCTTTCTTCACCCTCAACTTTCTTTTTCTCTTTTGGCCCCATCTCAATTTCTTCCTCCTCTTCGGCTTTTCCCATCTCTACCTCTTCACACTCTCCTTCAATTTCACAATCTTCCTTGACATCATCATCTCCCGGTTGAGAGGGCATGGATGGACCCTCATATTTGGTGCCACTTCTAAGCTCTATTGCCTTGCAATGCTCTTTGGGATTTATCTCGGTTGTTGAGGGAAATTTTCCCTTGTTTAGCATTTGATTAACCGCCGTGCTCAACTCTCCAACGGACGTTGCAAGTTGCCCCACCGTATGCTCGAGATTTTTAATCCCCCTTGAGTGTTGTTCATTGATCTTTGCTTGTTCCAAATTCGTTTTAACTTGTTGCTCTTGAGCTTTCTTGAACAACTCTTCCATCCGTAAAAGTGTATCTTCCGTAGTAGCTTTTCCTTCCCCATTAGGAAGCCTTGCCCCGGGATCAAATCCGGGTGGATATTGCATTGCTCCTTTTGGGTTAGAATACGCCAAGTTGTCATGCCTTCGGAAGTTTTGATTTTGATTCCCTTGAAATGAGGTGGATGGCCCCCCTTGCATTGGGTGACTTTGATTGGGTTGGAGTGTTGAGGATTGACCACCTTGAAAACGATGTTGTTGAGGAGCTTGATATGGACGACCACCTTGAAAGTTTTGTTGAGGGTTTCCTTGATATTGTGGCCTACCCATGTAGTTCACATCTTCCATTGGATTCATCGAAAGCTCTCCTTGAACCATTGGTAATGGGCTTTCACTTGGTTGATTAGACGAAAGAGCATTTACCTTCTCAATTAACGTGGTGATCATTGTTTTCATGGCGTCCACCTCGTTAACTTGAGCAACTCGATGCCTTCCTCCTCTATCAATCTTCATTTTAAAAGAATTGTTCGATATCCCCTCCATTATTTGCTTGATCTCTTCCGCCGACTTGAGCCATATCGAACCTCCGGCACAAGCATCCAAATGATGTTGGTCTTCTTCTCTCAAGCCACAAAAGAACCAACAAGTTGTTTGCTCCAATGGAAAACCATGTTGAGGGCAAGTTATGAGTAGGTTGGTAAACCTTTCCCATGCTTCTTTGAGGTTCTCATTAGCTCCTTGTTTAAATTGAGAGATATTTTGCTTTGCTTCCATTGTTTTGGAAGGAGGGTAGTACTTCAATAAAAACCTCTTCTTCAAGTCTTCCCAAGTTCTCACCTCTCCCAACGGAATGCTTGTTTGCAACCATGCTTTTGCCTTTCCGGAAAGTGTGAAAGGAAATAGCCTCAATTTCTTTGCATCTTCGGACACACCGTTTTGTTTGAGTGTATCGGATATCTCTAAAAATTGGGCCAAGTGCTCATTTGGGTCTTCTTCAAAGCCTTCCTCGGTCCTCCCTTCAAATTGCTTCTCTCTAAGCATTCTCAACAAAGAAGCACTAATCTCAAAATTATTGGCCTCCACATTTGGCCTTGCTATCCCATCATAATGCTCCCTTTGTTGAGGCTCAAAGTACTCTCTCATTGGCCTCCCATGTTGTATTGGAGGACGAGGTTCTTGTCTTTCCGGTTGAGGTGGAACGGGTACCTCTTGAGGGTATGCACCTTGGGGTAGATGGTATGGATAAGGGTGGGGGTAATACCCTTGCGGTGGAGGTTGATAATACCCTTGAGGATAATGTGGGTATGGATATGGTGGATAGCCTTGGGGATACCCTCCTTGTTGGACATTAGGGGGATACCCTTGAGGTTGTCCACCATAGTGGCCTTGATTGAACCCACCACCTATTTGAATATTAGGTGGGTGTTGCATGCCATTTCCTCCTCCTCCTTGCAATTGAACATCTCCTTGATGTTCCACTTGGAGATTTTCTTGAGTATTTACTCCTTCACTTTCATCATCTACCACGGCACCCGGCGGTTGATTTTGTCTAATCTCCGCCATTCTTCGATTTATAGCTCGATTCCTTCTTGCGGTTGCTTCAATCTCAAGATTGATAGGTTCAATTTGTCCACCACGTGCTCTTGTTATCATGCACCTATGGAAAATTGCAAATATCAACTCTTGAAACAAAAATAAAAACAAAATAAAAGCAAGTAATTGTAGCTATCACTAGTATTCAACTAACTCTAAGTCCCACTTATAGCACTACGTCGCCTCCCCGGCAACGGCGCCATTGACTTGAACGAATTTTTGGTCACTATATTTTTTTGACTAACTACTTCCCCTCAAGCATAAGGGTTCGTAGTAGTAATGGAAGTATTCGACCAAGTAGTATCGACCTAGGAGGTGGGTTTGTGCAATGGATCCCTAGAGTTTTGTGTCGTCATAACTAATGTAACTACGGGCTCGGTTTTTGGATTTCTAAAATAAAGCTAAGTTACTACTAAACTTCAAGAAATTAAACCAAACACCAACCTAGAAACTAACAAGCAATTTGAACTACTAAAAACAAGCAAATAATCTATAAGAGCAATTACCACAACTTAACAAAGAAAATTACTATTAAGTAAGAATTTAACAATTAAAACAAAGAACAACTACGAATATGATTCGAAGAAGTGCAAGGGTGAGAGAATGCTTCGGGTGTTCTCCACCTAGTGAAATAGAGAGAAATTGCTTTCACTTTGTTAATGCTTTAATCAATATTTGCTAAGAGCACCTAAATGCTGGGATGACAACCATTTCCCTTCGGGTAATATAGCCTTAATTCTAAGGTGTTCCCAAACCCGGTAATAAAGTTTCTTCCTAATCCTCACCAACCACTCAAACAACCATTCAAGTAATTAATGTCCTTTAATGGGGTTCTAATACGATTAACTCTCTCTCGACGAATTAAAAGTATAACTAACACATTTGCATACCAACAACTCACACCATAAATATGAACATGTCCATGTAACTCTCGTCTACGCTAAACATGCATCTAAATATGGATAAATAGAAGTTAACATACAAAGTACCCATAATACCCATTAAAAGAAGCAATAAATCTAATATTAGCAATAACAAAGCTCAAACAATTCAAACTTGATATTCACATGGTTTTAGAACACCCAAAGCATAAATAAACTTAGCCCATGGTGTTTTGAGAAACACCCATGGCTAAAACATCAAAAGAACTCAAGATAAACATGAAATATGGAATTATATAGAAATTGAGAGAATGGTTTGAAGTCACCTTGTTGTTTCTTCAAAATACCTAGCTATTACAAAAGTGTGGAGCCTTGTTCTTCAAAAACCTATGCTAAGTATCCTACTTTGAAGCTAAACTATGAATTAAATGGACAATAAATGTGGAAGATGGAGTTAAGAACTAGGGTTTAAGAGTTGTAATAAATGAGGGACAAAAGTCCTTCACAAACTGAGTTTTGAAGCTATTTAAAGCTTCCAAAAGTGTGTGAGACGAAATTAGCATTTGGGTCCTTGAAGTTCTTCAAAATTCTCAAAAAACCCCGAAAATCGTGAGTTGACTCGGTCAACCGAGTGGATCACTCGGTCAACCGAGTGAGAGGGACTTCCAGAACCAAAATTGGTTCCAGAAGTCAAACGGCCGCCAGTGTGGAATGCCTCGGACGCCAGTGTGAAGTCACTCGGCCGCCAGTGTGGAATCACTCGGCCGGCCGAGTGACAAGGTAGTTCCAGAGAGTTTCTGTAAGTTTTACTCACTCGGCCGCCAGTGTGATCCCACTCGGCCGGCCGAGTGACTTCTGCTAATTTGATTTTTCTAACACTTTTCCTTGGCTTTCCTTCTTGTCCTCCAACCGAACTTCAATTCCCACGCGCCAATGCTCGTTTTCCTTCTAAAACGGACTATTTCACCTTGTTTCCTACACTTTGAACACATTTCTTAACAACAAGGTTAGTAGCACCATTTCTAACAATTATGACCAAAATCACATCAAAATGCTACGATAACATAGCAATAGTGAGCACAAAAACGAGCAATCTCACACCCAATCATACGCACACCCACATCCCACAGTTGCTTCAATTCTGCAATTAAAGGCTGAAGAAACACATCAATTCTTTGTTTAGGATTGTTGGGTCCTGGAATAATAACAGATAAGAACATGTACGCCTCCTTCATGCACATCCACGGTGGCAGGTTGTACGGAGTGACTATTACTGGCCATGAGGAATATTGTTGGCCCGATTGACCAAAATGCTGGAAACCATCTGTACACAAGCCCAATCTAACCTTGTGACTCTCAGAAGAAAAAGTAGGATTCATGCAATTAAAATGCTTCCATGCCTCAGAATCAGATGGATGACACATCTTTCCATCTTCTTGTAGATGCTCTTCATGCCATCGCATGTGAGGTGATGTTACTTCTGAAGCATACATACGTTGTAATCGAGGTGTTAAAGGAAAGTAATACATCCTCTTGTACGACTCATCTTTTTTGTGATTCAACTTTCGAGTCTTATTCTTGAATCTTGCATGTTCACAAAACTTGCAACTGCTTAAGGTATTATCAATACCCCAATATATCATACAACCATTTGGACAACAATCAATTTTTTCCACCGGAAGACCAAGGCCTTGAACTAGTTTTTTTGTACTATAGAAATTATCCACCATTTTGTTCTCCTCTGGTAACACTTCTTTTATAAACTGGACAATATCATCATAACACCTCTCAGAAAAGTGATGTTCAGACTTCATATACAATAATCGTGCCACAACAGACATTTGTGAATGAGTTTTGCTCCCTGGCCACAATTTTTCATCAGCAGCATTAAGCATATCATATAATTTTTGTGTAGTCGGATTAGGAACTTCATCCATTTCATCTGTAAAATATTCAGGCCCAACAACATCGAGAATCATTTGCCGGTAAGGATTTGTCGAAGTTGTACCAGCCTCTGTAGAAACATCCATCTCATTATGCTTTGAGTCTCTATTCACATATGGTTCCCCATGTCGACTCCATTCATAATAGTTAGGGATAAATCCCTTTCTGAACAAATGTATCCGCACTTCTTCAATCTCTTGGAATTTTCGATTATAACAGTTTATACATGGACATCTAATCTTAGTTGTAGCAGACATTCTCGTCTGATTGAGAGCAAAAGAAATAAAAGTGTCCACGCCTTCAACAAAATCAGTATTTATGGTTCCATCGGTGTTACGCCTAACATCCATCCATTGTCGATCGTTTCTCATTTTGTCAAATGAAATGCTTCCTTTAAAAACAAAGTAAAAAAGAGAGACAGATAGATACAAAGTTGATTCAACATAAATGCATGACATTTTGATGTGTAATTAATGTATATGAACATTGTGGCTTCGCATAAATATACACAAAAATAGTTAATAACAGGCCAATCATATAAATAATTTATGAAACAAATCTGCAATATTTACACATTTCATCAATGCAATAACAAAAGGTCAGGTTTGTGCCCTTCTTAATTTAAATTAGTCTCACTTTAATTAGAATTTAGAACGCAACAAAAGAGGTACTTGAGAATATATACATTAATCTCTCATTTTGAATGAGCATCATAAGATTTACTTTAGAACTATGATTACAAGTTAATTAAGTCAAAAATAGGTTCTTAAAGGCCAAAATCATCTTTTACAATAAAAGGCATGTATGTCCAGTCCATGTAAAATTTCTCCAGTTGCAATTTATATAGTATACCATTAAAAAACATAGATAATTTAATTTATTTAGTTGGATTCTATTTCACAAAAACACATATTCCAGACACCTTTCTCCAAATGAGACGAATAAAATTTTCCATGTAAGTCAATTTGTACTAATTAAATTCAGGCAGATCTTTGAATCTCTTTCAAGCATTTCAAGAAATTTCACAGGTTTGCAAGACATTTATGCATCATAACTTATAAGTTATAAGAACTAACAATATCTTTTAAGAATCTTAAAGTTTAATTTTAGCAATGCTTAATGCTACTAACTCTGGAAGAATCAGCCCATCAAAAAAATAATAATAACTTGACGAATCAACAATCAGTAAACTTCTAAGTTTCCATCTTAAAATTTGAGCTAAGGAATACCCCATCAATATAAGGGAAAAGAATAGCATGTAGACGACAAGTTTTATATTAAACAATCTACACTCATATGTCAAGTCAGGAAGCCCTATGGTTGTTTAAGAAATTCAGCCAAAAATCACCATATAGCAACTTCTTAAGAAAGTAGTCAGAATAGGAAGCAAAAGAAATAGTAATTCAGTAGAAGTGGATGCGAATGTGAATGTTAACCAAATAAAAACAAAAAATAAAAGCTTTTGTTAATCAAAGAAAAGCCTTAGCCTTGGAGGAAGGTAGGTGTATAGGGCAACCAACAAGTGCATCTATGCCTCCTAAAGAACCTTGGTTGGTCAATCTCTCAACTTGACAAAATTGGCCTGAAAATATCATATTTGTCCCTTTAGTTTAAAATGAGTGTTGGAGCAGAAAGTGCACTTACTACAGAGAGTAAAATAAACTTCGTAGGAAGAACTTGTAAAGGTGAGCTCAGAATACCATACAATTAAAATTGAGGAAAGTACACTAGATCGAAAACAAGGTTAAGGATTAACATTAAAACAAAAAAAACAAAAAACAAATCTGTTGATGTTGATATAAGTGTTTTGTTAAGCTGCCTCAACACAAGATACACAAGAAGGAAAACTGAATTCGACTACTACACTATAGAACGCTTTATACGCTTCTAGTTAGGAATATCTTTGTTTCTTCTTGTAGTTCTTCACATTATTGTAAACCCGAATAATAGTGTGTTTGAACATAGTCTTATTTACTAGGTTGTGTGATTAGATCTATGAGGGAGATAGTTTCATAGAACTTAGTAAATCATTTTACACTTTCGTAGTGTTATTATACACCTCGAAGAGGTTGTACTCGTTTCACATATTTAATATAGTGAACAACATAGATTATTTTATAATATATGCAAATTTTGAATACTTCTATTTTCAGTACGTGCATTTTAATTTCCGCTGCATAGTGTTGTCTGGACAGTGCCAACACGACAGACAACATCTCTGATTTCGCACGCGCACACACTTTCAAAATCATCTTCAATATATTTATATATACATACATACATTGTGTTCCTTAAATGGGCTGAACAATATCCTCATGCCCATTCTCCAAAAACAAAAAATAATCTACCCTTAAAAGTGTGAAAACCAATTAGATTCGATTCTCGTAATAAATAAATTATACACAATTACAGAAATAAAACAGAGTGGTTACTGAATTCACTAGTAAATCCCAGGAGAAAACACTCCAATAATGAAGATGAAGAGAATCCAAGGAGAAAACACTCCAATAATGAAGATGAAGAGAAGGATTGAAAGATGAATTGGAAATAATTAATTGTTTCGCAATATAAAATGTCAAAAAAATTTGAATAAAATAACACGAAATCCGAATCAGAATCAGAGCAAAACAACAACAGAAAACCAAGCTTCGCAATGGCTAATCAATGACACCAACACATGAAAATCAAGTCTCTCACATATTAACATAAGCACTCGTAGAAGATATTATATAAGAAGGAGAAACCATAGTTGTACTACACTGTGGAGGAGGCAGATTGTAGAAATTAAAACAAGAGTTCTACCGAATCAAAAACCATAAAACGTAATACTTGAATGGAGCGATTGAAAAATATCTTCCTCACCATAATACCTTCCCTCAAGAAAATAGCAAAAATTCTGCATCACAATTTTTAGTTTCAGGAACTAGGGTTTAAAATGTGAGATTTGGGGAAAATAGAGATGGAGATTGGAATAGAGATGAAATCGATGAAGATTGAAATAGAGATGAAACTATCGTCGTTTTGTTTATCACGGCGACGGCGGCAGCGACAGCAGCGGCGGAGCTTTCTTCGTAGAGTTCAGAGGAGGTGAATGAATAGTGCAGAATTCAAAACCTTAGAAAGAAATGAATGGAAGAGAGAGAACCAATTGGCGCTAATTAAATCTTTGCGTATTTTTTAATTTCTAATTAATTGGGTTGGTAATTCAATTTAAAAAAATAAGTATTTCTTAAGTTACTAGGTAATTTTGTAGCGGAAGGAAATAAAAAATTGGCTACAACCCTTTCGGTGGGAAAATAAGATTTTGCCTACGGAATCACCATATAAATAGCTAGAAAAAATTTTGTAGCAAAAGAAAAAAAAAATTGGCTACAACCATTTCGGTGGGGAAATAAGATTTTGCCTACGAATTATTTTGTAGGTAAATCACCATATAAATAGCTAGGAAAAATTATGTAGCAAAAGAAAAAAAAAATTGCCTACAACCATTTCGGTGGGGAAATAAGATTTTGCCTACGGATTATTTTGTAGGTAAATCACCATATAAATAGCTAGAAAAAATTTTGTAGCAAAAGAAAAAAAAAAATTGCCTACAACCATTTCGGTGGGGAAATAAGGTTTTGCCTACGGATTAATTTGTAGGTAAATCACCATCAAAAATTTCCTTGGTAATTTTGTAGGTAAAAAGGTGTAAAATAATTTATGAAAAATTGTAGGCAATTCGTAGGTAATCCTCATTATTTAGGGATGAAATTGTTTTCGTAGGAAAATTCGGTAGGCAATTTAATAATTTCATGTAGTGTACCTGGCTTTGAGAATGGTACTAGCAAACATATTTGGATTTTGGATTAAACACCACACTTGTTTAGCCAGGAGAGCTTTGTTAAAGTTAACTATTCTCCTGAATCCCATACCTCCTTCATCTTTGCTTTTGCACAAATCTGTCCATTTGGTCCAATGCATTTTTTTACAACTTCCTTTCATACCCCACTAAAAGTTGGCAATACTCTTCTCAATTGCTGAACAAATAGAGGTTGGAATACGGAAGCACATCATAGCATAAGATGGTATTGCTTGAAGGACAGCTTTGATCAAGACCTCTCTTCCGCCTTCTGAAAAAAACTTGGTGTCCCAGGTGCTTATTCTCTGTCTCACACGGTCAAGAAGATATCCAAATTGATGCCTTTTGGATCTTGCAGATAGTGCAGGTAATCCCAAATACACATTATTCCCTTCCACTATTCTAACCCCCAATCTTTGTCTAACCTTCTCAACATTATCATGCTTGGTGTAGGGGCTAAACGTAATGACCGATTTTTCAAAATTAACCAATTGACCTGATGCCTTTTCATACGTGCTAAGACATTCATAAATTATGTTGCTTTCTCTCCTTGAGGCCTTGAAACAAAGGAGACTGTCATCTGCAAAAAACAAGTGAGAGACAATAGGTGTTGTACGAGCTATTTTAACTCCAGAAATATGCTTGTGGGTAACTGCACTTGATAGTAGAGAGGAAAGAATTTGGGCACAAATTGCAAAAAGATAAGGTGATAAAGGATCACCTTGTCTCAGACCCCTTGATGGTCTAAAAGATATAGAAGTGACACCATTAATCTTGAGCTTGTAAGATACTGAAGTAACACACCTGAGAATAAGTTCCACCCAATAACTGGAAAACCCCAATTTCCCCATCATTGCTTGAAGAAAAGTCAATTCAACTCGATCATAAGCCTTGCTCATTTCGAGTTTCAGTGCTGCAAATCCTTCCTTACTTTTAGAAGATCGAATACAGTGCATGCATTCATAAGCCACCAAAATATTGTCTGAAATCAGCCTTCCTGGGACAAAGGCACTCTGATATTGATCAATAATATCATTCATCACAATCTTGAGTCTGTTTGTAACTGCTCTGGCTAAAATCTGATAACAAACATTGCACAAGCTAATCGGCCTGAATTGAGAAATCAGTTGAGGATCCTTGATTTTTGGAATAAGAGTGATGATAGTATTGTTCCAGGATTCCACACTATCTCCCTGGTTAAGGACTTTCAATATTTTTACTGTCACTTCTTCTCCAATAATATCCCAATTAGATTGGTAAAACGAAGTAGTAAAGTCGTCCGGGCCTGGAGCCTTCCATGGATTAATCTATTTAATTGCTTTTTGAACTTCTTGGGCTGTAAAAGGAGCATCCAGAAAGGCACTAATTTCTGACGTGATCTTCTTTGGGACACAATCAATAACCTGTGTAATGTCCGAGCTATTTGACCCTTAAGACATAAAAAGGTGTTGATAGTGGGCCAAGAATTCTTGATGGATATCATCCTCAGAAGAAACCCAATTACCTGCTGCCAATTTAATACCAGAAATGCGATTGATTCTTTTTCTCGAATTGGCTCTTGTGTGAAACAATTTAGTATTTCGATCTCCAGACTAAAGCCAATCAATCCGAGCTCGTTGTTTCCAATACCACTCCTCCTGAGTATTAAGCTTCTCCAATTCAGTCTCTAAATGTATGATTTTGTTAGACTCAATTGTTCCCAATTCTTGATCAAGGACTCTCGAAAGCAAAGATTGATTTTTTTTAATACAGGTTGCAATTGAACCACCTTTAGCTTGTGCCCAATGTTGAATGTATTTGCTACAAGATATAAGCATTTCCTCTAGACTTGCCTTGTGATCTCTTTTGTTCCACACTTTTGATACAGGGTCATGAAAGTCCGGTTCTTTAGCCCAGTGGTTTTCAAATTTAAATTGCGATTTGTTTAGGGTGAAACCACTTTGACCATTAATATTGCAATGTATCCAAATAGGCCTATGGTTAGAGCCTAGAAAATCCAAATTCTTAGCCAAGAAATTAGGAAACATCAAACACCAGGATTCATTAGCAACAAATCTGTCTAATCTTTCCCTAATCAAAGTTTGCCCTTTCCTTTTGTTAAACCAAGTAAATTTATAGCCTTTTGTGTGTAAAGTTTTAAGTTCATTATGTGAGAGGGCATCCTGAAAACACTGCATCCACTTTAAAGGCTTTATGTCTCCTTCCTTTTTTTCATAGTGAAATAAAGTCTCATTAAAATCTCCACCCACTAACCAGGGTAGAGGGGCTGTGGAGTTATATGTGTGGAGTCTTTTTAACAACATCCACGAATGTTTATATGTGTGTAGTCTTTTTAACAACATCCACGAATGTTCTCTCAAAGCAGTTGTAGGGTGTCCATAAAAACCCGTAAAATGCAACGAAAATAGGTCAGAAAAAATAGAAACATCAATATAGCCAGAAGAGTAGGACAACACTGAAACCTGCCATTCATTCCAAAACAACAGAAGTCCTCTAGAGGTACCCTTGGCATCCACACAAAAACAAGAAGTAAAACCTAATCTAGACCTAAGCAAATCAACATGACAAGCCTGACACTTGGATTCTGAAACAAACAACAAAGAAGGACGATAAAGCTTAACCAACCTATCTAAGCGATTGAACACACGAGTACCACGAACCCCTCGTGCGTTCCAACCAAGGATGAAAAAATCGAGAAATTTCATCGAAATATCGACGATATTTCGGATTTTTGGACTCTCCGATATCGATATGCACCGAAACGAGATATCTTCCAAAATATCGGTAAAATATCGGGATATATCAGAAAATATCGGTATCAGTTATGTTTAGTACAAATTTTTCTTGATATCGCTGAAATATCGGCGAAAAATCGGAAAATGTCGGAAAAAAATTGGTTTGAATTGTTTTGTTCCGTTTTTTTAGAGTTTTAATTGTTCGGTTCCTTTTTTTTCAGAACAAGCAAGTATCTTGTGTCTTATCTATCATTTTGGTATTAATTGTCTAGTGTGAAATAATTATGAACATATATTGTATCTCTTTAGACTGGTTTTGTATTTTTTTACTAATATGTTTGTCATAAAAAAATCATTTTGTAGTGATTTTAGCCTAAATTTATGTATTAATGTTAGTTATAATATTTTCTAAAATTTCATCTTAAATTTTCATCATTTTAATAAGATTTCCGTCAATTTTCTATATTTTACCGATATCGATATTCGATATCGATATTTCCATCGATATATCCGTAAATTTAAGGTACCGATATTTCCATCAATATCGATATTTTTATCCTTGGTTCCAGCATATAATACTCATGCTCCACGGCGGGACTGAATTTCTTCAGCCTCCGCCATTCCCGGACTGTGACCTTCCTCTTCGTAATCCATATGCTCCACCAAGCTCCGAGCTTTCTTGCTAGGGCCTCCAAAACCTTCATGCCATCCACGCACCCGTTCTCAGAAACTACGCATCAAATCATACTCTTTAGTAAAAGTCCTTTTTTTGCAAGGAATAAAATTACTGTGAACCGAGTCCATATCATCCATCTGAATAAACTCCTTTCCCTTAGCTTTATTAATGGCCCCTTCATTGAGATCAAAGGCCCGACTCATCAACTGTGCCGCTCTTAACTCTTTTCCCTTCACCTGACCTAACCGAGGATCTGGGACAATGAAAGCCAAAGGCTCAAGTTCCAAACCCATGCGTGGATCAACATGATGGGTCCTTGGGTTGTTTGCTTCCTGACCATACAAAAGAGGATTTCTGGACACTTGCACCGTGAAACTATGAACCACCGTGTGCCTAGAGCGAGTTTTAGCACCAATTATTTATTCCTCTTCATTCATCATCACCGGAAGCCTATTGTTCACAATAGGTCTATTATGCTCCGCAGTTGACTTCTTTTTTTATAGTAAGTTTTGAAGTATTTGCATGTCCTTTTCTGGGATCCCATTCCTTGCATCCGCTTTCAGCCACGCCGAAAACTCACGATTCTTAACACACCACTGCTCCGTCCGACCAATCGCCTCTACACAATCCTTCTCTACATGATCCAGCATCCCACACAGAAAACAGAAATCGAAAAGTCTCTCATACCGAAACGCTACCGCCATACTTTCCTCCTGCACAGTAACCAACGAACACCTGCAAAGAGAAATTTGGACATCAATGGCAACTCGGATTCGTAGACATTGCCCCCATGCAACGTCATCCTCTTCCGTATCAACCTCCAAAACACCTCCAACAACAGCCCCCACTTCATGGCCCACAGTTTTTGTCATTGCATGTATCTGTAGGCCATGGATTTGCACCTAAAAGGGAACATATCGTAACTGAATCTCAGCAGGCCTCTCATATCCATACAACCTTCCCATCACCATCACAGATCGGCGAAAGTTCCAAGGCTGCTTATGAATCACCATTTCTTTTTCCGTTTCCTCCGAAAAATCCAACAAATAGACTCTTTCCTCAACATTGGAGATCCTTAAAGAACCTGTCAGTTTCTAGATCCTTTTGAGAGCTTCCTGAAGTTCCAGTACCCCCACTGATTTTTTTGCCACCAGCTTCATGACAATGGTCGCTTTATGTTTCTGAAGGGCACTACACTTGACTACAGTGTTAGTAGTTTCCCTTGTCGAAAGTGAAATTTTTTCAGCATCTCAGTAAGTGAATCAGCCATTTTTTTGGAGAAGAAATGAGGGGAGAATGCAAAAAGACTGGAGTGAAAAAGGTGTAAGGAGAAAACGACATGCAAATGATTGAATATAAAGGGAAGCAAAAGGAGGCAATCGAAGGTAACGGCTTGTCCCAACTCCCTATGGGTAGATTTGGGACAGATTTTGTAACAAAGCATAGCAAAACCAGGGGGAAAGGCGCAAAGATCACCACCAGTACCCAGATGGACAGCAAAGAAGAGCAATTAATATCAAGACGACACGTATTGCCTTGGAAGAAACAATCCCAATAGCTGGACAAGTGAAAGTCACGCTCCACAAACAAAACCCCAAAACCAAAGAACATAAGTCACCCACAATAAATACAATACCACGTTGGAAGCAACACGCGATGATTAGGAACGATAATCAAGACGAAGAGAAAACCAAGAATGAAGATTTCATGAAAGAGGAATTCCGACCGCCACAGCGCCAGAGGATAACTTACTATGCCTTGCTCTTAGAGAGAGAAAGCGTAAGGGGGTGTTTATTTTGGGCTTTGAGTGGTTTTAAAAACCGGGTTTTTGAAATCCTGGTTTTTAAAATCCCAATAAATAGTAATATGAGTGTTTTTTTTGGGTTTTGGAATAGTGGATGATTTAACTTTATGTCAAATCAAGTTGTAAGATTGAATGAATTTGTATTATTATATTATTGTTTGGTGAGATTATAATGATTAGTTGATTGTGTAATGATTAAATGTATTATATAATTGTATTATTATATTATTATAGTATTACTCCCTCCGTCCCTGAAAAGTTTTTATACTTTCCTTTTTTGTTTGTCCCCGAAAAGTTTGCATGCCCAAAAATAGAAATAATCATCACAATCCACACCCTTACAATATACACATATTTACCCTTTATGTCATTACTTTTGGGACCCACAATACACTCAACCCACTTACTTTATTTACTTTATATATAAAAGTTTACAAAATTACCTCTCAACACTCTCATCATTACACTTTTTTCTTAAACAATGTGCCCAAGATTCCCCGCAAACTTTTCGGGGACGGAGGGAGTATTATATTATTGTTGAGAAAAAATATAATGATTGAAGTAATATTATATAGATATAACTTTATGTCAAATTAATATGTTTGATAGGGATAGTTTTGAGTGGATTTTAAAAACGGGTTTTTAAATCCCGAAGTAAAACGGGTTTTGAATCTTGAAATCCAAAACAAAAGTAAACATCCCCTAAAAGAGGAAATTACACCACCTTAAAACAATATGCTCCGCTTTGCTTACTACTCAAAATTGTAGCAAAAATTAACTACTTGTGTTTTAAAAACACACTACTTTATTTATTCTTTATCTTCAATCTCAAATTTACATTTTTGATTTAAATAATTAATTTTCTTTTAATCCCTTACCTCAAAAAAAAAAAAAAAAAAAAAAAGACGAAGAGGTGTATTGAAGTATTAAAAAAAGTATTAATTTATAGTGTTTGACCATAAGTATTTATATTAATTTTAATTTGCATCTTGATAATTGATCATTGAGAATGATGTTTTTTTTTCAAGACTTGGGATAAGTGACTTTTTTGTCGAAAAAAAATTAATTTTTAAAATTTTTTTCGACAAATCAGTATCGAAATCTACGCTGCTTTATCAAAAAATGTCAAAAAAATTTCTTTAGATTTTGAATGTTTTTTTTTTTTTTTTATAGATTTTCTTCTTCTTCTTAGATTCTAAAATCGATTGGGCATAGGTGGTAGCGGCGGATGCAAATCTATTAGACGGGATGGTGTACCTACTAAATTAGAAATTATGGGTTTTATGTAAAAAGGGATGTTATATGTATTTTTACAACATTATTAAAACAATAAAATAAGATGGGAGTGCAGTTATTAAAGACAGAGGTGCAAATAACCGTACCCTTTATTGAGCTCCTAAATGGGCCCCTGGGCAGACTAGCTAGCTTTGTTTTGGGCCGATCTAGTTCTTCCGTTTGGGCTTGTAGCCTTATTCTTGTTATAGTACCGTTATATACACCCTTAATTTAGTAGATACACTCACTGGATTAAATTATTTACTCAATAATTATTTCGTGATTAGTAGATGCATCCCCTCATAATCTACCACAATTTTCCTATTTCATTAATCCCCTCTCAAATCATTTTAAACCAAAAAATACACCCTCACACCCCCAAAAAATTTAAAAACTACATGTCCAATGAAAGAAGACAGAAAACTTATAAATTCGTTAAAGAAGACAGAAAACTTATAAATTTGTTAACGATAGCAACACCGAAAAATATTTTAGATCTTGATGGTAGATTTTAGAATTTTGTATGATTTTGATGCTAGTTTTTAAGTTTTTTTATAATTTCATGCTACATTGTTTGGTTGTGATGATAGTGCTCATCGGTTTTGATATGGTTCGTAAAAAAAAAAAAGTTTTGAACATCATTAGAAAAAAGCAAGTTAATATTTTATAAGTACATTAAAATAATAAAAATGAAGAGGGTATATCTACTGTAAATAAAGGTGTATATAACTGTTAGTTTTGAGATATTCGGTGGCCTTGTTGTTACAACTTACAATATATCTCTTATGAATCGAGTTCAAGTGCACTCTCTTCTTTAAAGTAGTAATGTTTACGCATGTTAAATTCGGCTGTGTCGTTAAGTACTTTCTCGTATCTTGGAATCCGGGTTAGTTCGAGTCCAAAAAAATTTCAGAATGGGGGCATTTGGTGCAGAAATTGAACAAAAGATTGAAAGCATGAGAATCGAGGAAGATATTTGTTGAGAGGGTCAAACAAATGTCCCATATCGGAAAGACATAAAAGGATTTATGGTTATAAAAGGGTGGAATAGTATCCCCATTGGTATGAGTCTTTTTGGGGAAATTCAAAAGCAAAGCCAATTGGCGTCATATATAGAAAGTAATAATGTTTAAACAATCACTTTTGTTAAAAATATTATCATCTCACACAAGTTTTTTTTTTGCCTTTTATTTATATATAAATATATGATTGTATTCTTCATTTCTTATAGATAATATCTTGTAAATAAGGATTTTGTGAATTATTTTCTTCAAAATATCAGCGCATGTTTAATTTTGTATGTAAATTTTCTCAAACCACTAAACAATTACACTTATGTATTTTACATAATATTGAGTTTGCGATAAAATTTGGTTGAACCAACTTCTTAGAATTTTTTGTGTCCAATTTTATTATGTACTAATAATTAAATTAGAAAATGATTTGAACTCCATATAACATCTTACTCCTATTTACATATTTAATTTGATTATATACACATTAAATATAAGATATGAATATGTAAAACTATTTAAAATTATAGTATATCAATTATCGTACTTCCAATCTCAAAATATTGGGTCCGTCACTAATTGCTACATATGCTAGACGGTATTACCGATTTTATCATACACCTCCCAGTGAATCAAGTTCATTGAAGTTTTTGTCTTAAACTTTTCCTATTGCATATGACCTAATTCATGCAATTCTCACATCTATCTAAAACACATTTCAATCTATACTTAGTTTTTCTGTTCTTATAAGACAAGTATACAATGATCCTCAATTCACATGCCCAATAATTTCAATGTCTGTATCCTTTTTTTTATCAGAACTTTCATCTAGTTGAGTTGTACAAGCTGAATGTCGGAGCTCTTCGTTCAACGAAGACATTTTGTTTTGTTTGTTATCTGACACCAAGCCACCTTGTGAACTTGTCGAGCCTTCTTCCACGCTTTCAGAGACATTCTCCGTTTCTTCCCCTCCACCTTCTGCAGTTGTTCCCAAGGATGATGGCTCGTTTAAAGTTGGTCCATGTCGAGTCTTCACTTTCCTCCTCCACCCGTGTAGCGATTCCCTCACATTTTCAGACACTATGGTTTTCTTGAACTTTGATCCCATCTGCAACAAGAAAGCTCGTAACTATAAATAGATGTTACACCATGTTGTAGTAATCGAAAATAACGTGCCTCAAGTAAACCAAGTTCACGTAAACTCTCTTCAAATAATATTTTTTAATATATGATGTAATATTGTTTTTCCCTTTCCCTTTTATTGTCAATTTGTTTGGTTTGAGAGAGATTTACTTTTTGGTTTTGATTTCAGTTTGATGTATTTTCTTGTTCATGAATAAAAGTCCTCTATTAAAAGAATGAACAATTCTTGTGTGACACTGTCTCACCGTGAGACGAATATCACTTTATAATTGAATTATATCACTTTTCAAAAAAATTGTACTCCTTTAACCAAAAAATATATGTAAAAAAATGCATCATTTTAAGATAAAAGTTTAAAAAATGATACACTTTTTCGTTAAAAAGTGATAAATTTATGTTGATAAGTGATAATGGTCTCAAATTGAGACAATCTCAGATAAGTTTTTATCATTAAAAAAAAAAAAAAAAAAATATATATATATATATATATAGCATACGAAACTATGATTATACTAAACAGTATTAGGTACTTCGTAGCATAAAAACTTATGTGAACCAAGTTCATAGAAGTTTTTGTCAATCGAAAAATATGTTGAGAAGGTACGTTGTGAATCGGTTGTTTTACCTGGGCTACAATTACATAGAGGGGGAAAGTGATGAAGCTACACCAGAACTGGGATACAACCCTGCAGAAAAACCACTCAAGTTTACAATTTGCTCGTATAGCAAAAACTTATGTGGGACCGTATCTAGTGGAATAGCAATAAATGAGCAGTGGTGTACCCAAACGTCAAGCGAACTACTAGGATAGTGCGATCGCCTGTGTAACATGAAGGGCCCTTTACTTCCCACTGGAAAATAAATCAAACAAAAAACATTAATCAAGGTGAAAGATTGCAGTTAGTCAAGCTTCCAAATTCTGGTTTAATTATAGGTAAAAAAAATCTTGTGTGAATCAGTTTCACCATGAAACTGGTTTGCATTTTGTGTGTGTTTTTAATGGTATTAGTTTGATAGAATTAGTCGTTTCATTAAAAGGTAGTTAGTTATTTTTACTATAAGGTAATAGTACGTTGTAAAACAAGTGAATGGTAAAACTGGTTCACACAAAATCAATTCATAATTATAACGGATCCATGATGTCTTACCATAGACCATAAATACATAGCCATCTCAAATGCATTCTGCAAAACACAACAGCAATATAACTGATGAAAATTTCTGCTACATATAGGTTACTACTTTTCTTTATAATCTATATATACTAACCTGAAAAGATATAAACTGTATCAAGCGAAGAAGAAGCCTGGGTTTTCCAAACCAGAAGAGCTCATCCCTCAGATTGAACTGTTGAAACTCTGTCCATTGACTCGTATCCATGATCTCAACCGCAAGCTTCACAACTATGCGATGCAGTTTTGTACCTACTACAAGGATCAACTACTCGACCACCATTCAGCAGCTGATAGAAACGACAATTTAAAATACGCGAAAAGGCTAAAAAAGTTGTAACTTACAATGGCCGGGAGGAAAGAAATCCAGAAATATATATTTGTTCCTGATGCCAGAAAACATTGCACCTCAGAGTTGGTATGGTTTAACTGGAAAATTGCAATCGAATAAATTGCAGAATCTCAAATTATTCAAAAAGAAAAAGAAGGAAATTTGTTTTAGTTGAGGAGTTCACCATGAAAGCCTAGAACAATGCAGGTAATTGCAAAGATCCAAAGTGGGATACTGCAAAAGTGGGGACGATTTATTAGATGAGATCATTGTTGAAACTTCGTAGTTTCACTTCTGTTATCGTGAAAGATAATTTAAATAGATCCGTATGATAAGAAACGTGCAAAAAAATAAATCCATCACAAAATATTTTCACTAATCACTATACTTGTTGCTCCTTTCGTGCATACACATGAACAGATTTCTACAAGTACCCAAGTCTCAAAAGAAAATAAGAACATGAAAGGAATCTTTTTTTTTTTCCCCCTTTTTCCATTTGAGGCCACTTTCTTCAAAACATTACACAACATAAGATAGTTATAAGTAATAATTTGATAATGAGTCTTTAAGAGATATTAGCATCTAAACAATATTGTGGTACCTAATGCCAACAATATCTCGAAACTCTTCCTCCATACTCCGAAGCATGTAATTATGGAAGTCGTAAGTAAAAGGTAATTGATGAGTCTGCAAAGATAAGCCACAACCAAGAAACAAGAAAATTAAGTGTTCTATTTGGAGTTTTGGACCCATAGGCTGTAATCATAAGTTCACTTATATAACTCATGATACAATAAACTGAATTTGTACACAAAAACATTGAGATATGCACCTTAATCTTAAACATACTGTTTTTATCACTAAAAGGTCACAATTGGAAGAATGTAACTTACGGTAATGAATCCCAGTCGCAGAGCCATGTAGTCGGCTTGGCTAATTGAACTCCAGAATTGGCGAGTGAAACAAAGCTGAGGAAAAATAGCTCATTAAGAGTTTTATGCCATTGAAGTAACTATAGCAAAGTCTGTGTTAATGTTTGCTACTGAGTTGAATTTTTCCAAATACATTCAACAATAATTAGAGAAGGTATTGATCATAGATTGATATTAAGGGGATGTTTGGAAAAAAATTGGAGTGTTTTGTATTGCTTTTATCAGATTAAATAAGCCGTCAAAAGCTATAATTTAGAACCTGGAATGTGATACTTTTCACAAATTATAACATTGAACAAATTTTCCATAATCACTAATTTTGATCACTTGATAAAGTATAATTATTCGCAAACACCCCTTAAGAGGTTTATCATTACTGGTTCTTCGGATGCTACACTGAATATGAATTTAATATAGGGACAAAATAGCAACATCACCAAGAAATCGTGTATACCAGCCAAACGAGAAGTCTGTGCTGACTCCATGAATGAGAGGTATGATTTGATACAAAACTTGATAGGCGCCTTACACGTAGACCGTCTTCTCCAACATATTCAGGATCTAACCAAATTTTAAAAGGAAAGATACTGTCAATTTCATTTTATAAGGATAAGTTTCTGGAAATATAATAGTGAAGATTATGAATTACTGGGAGAAGCATCTGCAATAAGCAAGCCTCGAAGAGCCAACGTTTTGGCATGATTTTCCCATGTCCTCCAGCTGTAGATCTGCATTCAGGACAGAAAAACCTTCAGTAGATGAGAAATAAAAACATGAGCCACAAGAGGTAACTTTGAAGATGATATTGATTGACCTTGATCATGGCAAGAGCTATAGCTAGAAAACTATACGAGACATGTGTAATACCAAGGACGAATAGGAAGCGGTGCAGCTGCTCAAGGCTCTCGTGTGACGCAAATGGTTCATGATCCTGGGAGAAAAAAGACGTAAATGTTAGACTTCTGAATTATGTAAAACCAATGCATTCAATCAAAGGATTGGCCAACACATTACTGAACAAGTGAGGAAACAAATTAAGGGGGCATTTGGTTCAATAATTTTTTATCCTCATTTATTCCTAGATTAGAGCAAAACACTCATTCTCATCATAATTACTATTCAGTGATTCCCATTACCATTCTCACTGAAGAATTTGAACCAAGCGCCCCTAAATACATTTATCTGACTCGTCTCTATCAATAATCAATCAGGAAATGTTTGCAATATAATAACATTAACACATACTGCAGTTGGACAACTTTGAACACGAAAAACAGGGCGTACAATCCCAATATACATGACAAGTAGCACAAGAAGATGGAGATGAAAGAATACTTAATTTGTTCATATGAAAAGGGTACCTTGGGACAAAACTCGTGCTTCGAGTCCTCCAACAACAACCGTGAAATCGAGGAATTCGACCATAAAACATCCATGTGAGTTTCAAATGCTTGTGTTTTTAAATAATTTGGAGGTGTACACGGATAGAAACGGCTGCTCAAGGCAGAAGACTTAACACAAATTTTGGCCACAAAAACGATCCAATGCCCCATCAGCAATGACAGAAGCCCAAATACCATTAGCTCTGATTCAGACCAAATTTAACTAACATATCAAGAAATTTATACTACCAAAAAAGGATTAATTAAAGACAAATAGCACAAATTCGTAATTAAATTAACAACATGAAAGAAACACATATCTCCTCCTAACCTTCCTTAATCTTCTCCAGTGCAGAAAACAGATGCTTCCGCTTAGTCCTATCGAGCCACTACCACACAACAACACACTGAAAAAATCATAAAATTATTCAAACGCCGCTAATTAAAAACCGTAAGAAATCAAAATTAGTACTCCACTAAATACCTCCCCAAATTTCTTCAAAGCGCCATGAAGTAGAAAGCCAATGGAAACCAAAAGGGCAACGACTGTGCCAACAGCCCATGTAGGTGTTTCAGCCAACGATCGGCCTTCGTTACGCTCCATTTGATACACCGAATAATAAACCCTGAATCAGAAATTGTACATTGGGTTTTATAGGAGAAAGGGGGGGCTAATTTGTTGAAGAAATGGAAGACGCCATTTATGAAGAGAGTTAATAATTGAATTTGAATGTCGATTTGGTGACCGAAGTTGAGACCATGTCTAAAACAGCATTAAAAATAGGCTGCATGGGATGTTATATAACAGCTATGCACAATGGCCCCATTAACATACATGTATGCCTCATTCCATAAAACAAACATGCCTGCTGTGCTCCCTAATTACGTGTACACTTTTTCTTTTCATTAAAGTTCATTAAATTAATATTATCACATCATCCGACTTACTTTATTTCATCTTTACTTTATCTATTTTATTCATAAATAAACAATACAAGTGTAAAAATAATCAAACATACTATACATTTTTTTTATCACTTTTATTTTATCCACTTTATTTATAAATAAATACTGTAATATTTTTAAAACGCGTAAAATAACAAACACATTATACGTGGGAAAAGTCTTTTATTAAAATATCACATTTATCTAAATTGTTTTAATAATTTAAATTAAAAAGTGCAAAATGCCAAGAATGGGGCGGGAGTATTATAATAAAATTAGTAGATTTTATTTGACTTCAACCAGTTACTTACTAAGTTTTGTATAATTGTTGGAACTATATTTCCCCGGATAATTATTGGTATATTAATTTCTAATTAAGAAGGTTGGCGCGCGGTAGGTACAGTAGTTGTAGAGCAATAAACACTAAAATGTAGTATTACTCAGTTTCATGAACCTTCCTCTATCAGTGTTTCTCTACAGAAATACTAGCTAGCTAGTAGATGGAGTACTATAAAGTAGTAGAAATTTAATATTCTAACTGTAATAGTAACTCTCATTTATTAATTTACTACTCTTACGGTTCTATAATTATTTGTACATTTTTTTTTAATGTTTCAAAATTACTTGTTCATTCTCAATAAAGAAATACAGTATATTATAAAATTAATATTTTCTCTATATTATTTTTTAAAATTATCACTTTCTTTATTTACATTTTACTTCATACCTCATTAAATCACCTAAAATACATTTATTTTATCTTACATTATTAATAGAGTATGAATATATATATCTAATTTCGTACATTAATAAATAGATCGAGTATGAATATACTATTGATTAGGACAGCTTGTGTTATTTAATAGTAGCAGTAAGTAATAGTGCGATACTGCGGGGCACTTTGGTGTTAGCGTATATTCCATGCAATTCCATGTGTTTATTATTCCCTATGTATTATTTAATTAAGTTTATTCGGTGCATAAACATTATACTACTACTTTTGAGATATGGTATATATATATAATAATTAATAATATGAACTAAAATATGATTTTATTCCTAAGTCCAAATTAAACATATATACTTACTTGTAACTAGGACAATTTTGACGGATGTGCCACCTAAACATTTGGACATGAAAATAAGCTATAAACACTCTTCTTATGTTTCGTTTTCTTACAAGCTACTGCTCACTTATGTAAAACACAAGATTCCACCATGTAATGCATGCTAACATGAGAAAAAGTAGTAAAATAACAGTGCTTAACGCAAAACATGCAAATATATATATTAGCAGCTGAATACAAACTGATATTTTAAATTACCAACTAAAAGTACTGAGTATTTGTTTAAATCAAAAGGTATGCGTTAGAATACATTACCAACTAAAATGCATGGTTTCAAATCTTATCACATGAGTTTAGCAAATTTTTTTATACTTTATTTGTCCACTAGAAGTGTGCTCACAAGTTTTTATACGAATTTTAATAAAATGATTGTATACAAGTAAAGTTCAAAAAATATATATTAAATTGTAGTAATAATTTTAAAAAATCTAACAAAAGGGTTGAGGTGAGAAAATGTAGGTAAAGTAAATAAAAATAAGGGTGTCTTTGGGTTCATTTATTAATAAAATGAATTTTTTAAGTAAAGTTCAAAAACAATATATATTACTGTAATTTGTAGTAATAATTTAAAAAATTTAACAAAGGTTGAGGTGGCCGAGTTGGTCTAAGGCGCCAGATTAAGGTTCTGGTCCGAAAGGGCATGGGTTCAAATCCCATTCTCAACATTCTATTTTTATTTTTTTGATTAAATTTATTTTATTAGTTGATTTTCCAATCTGCAACTTACGTAAACACCATGCAAAAAAAAAAAAGGCTCAACACAAAACGTATATACTGATGCCTCAAAATAATGTTGGTTACACAAACACTTATTTAATATTTTTGATTAAATTTATTTATAAAATTGTAGAATTTACCCAAAGACAGAGAAGAAGTGATTTAAAGAAGTTATCAAGTGAAAATAAAATAAAATAAAAACTAAAAAAAAAAAAAAATTGCTTTGTAGGATAAATTATACTCATGGCTCAAAATAATGACAAGAATTTGCTTTGTAGGATAAATTACTCATGGCACAAAATAATGACGTTACACAAACACTTATTTAGTATTTTTGATTAAATTTATTTTATAAATTGTAGAATTTACCCGGATAGAAGAAGTGGTTTTGATTTAAAGAAGTTATAAAGGAAAAAAAATAATTTGCTATGTAGGATAAATTATACTCATGGCTCAAAATAACTACAGCTACATAAACACTTATTTAATATTTTTGATAAAATTTATTTTATAAACTGTAGAATTTACCTTGAGAGTGAAGAAGTGGTGATTTAAAGAAGTTATCAAGGAAAAATAAAAAATTTAAAAAAAGAATTTCCTATGTGGAATAAGCTATACTCATGGCTCAAAATAATTTATTTAATATTTTTTATTAGATTTATTTTATAGATTGTAGAATTTACCCTGAGAGTGAAGAATAAGTGATTTTGATTTAAAGAAGTTATCAAGGGAAAATAAAAACTTAAAAAAAAGAATTTGCTATATGGGATAAACTATACTCGTGGCTCAAAATAAAAACGGTTACACATATTGATTCATGTATAAATTTACTTAATTACATCATTCGGGTATAGTTGAAGGAGGTAAGGTAAAACAAGAAAAATTGCAAACACACTTTGGGTGGGATTGATTTGAACTATTAAAATTTTCAGAAATGGGATGGTGTTCAATGGAGTAGTCCCAAACCTGCACAACACAATGGAATCATTTAAATGTAAGGGAAGTAAAAGAAACATCAATGACACAGTGAGCGGCGGATCCCAGGGGCGGGGGTATGGTAAATCTGTAAAAATATGTGAACTAGTCCTTTTGAACTTCTATCTGTAACTATTAGTAATTTCTGTTAAAGGTTGAATACCTCTTGTACTTAATATTTATACATAAATATTTTTACTAATAAAATCGGAGTGTTAAAGAGTAATTTTATAAACTTTTAGATATAAAGTAAAATAAGAGGTTGGAGTGTGTGTATGTGTAATGACATTTTATGAAATATAGTATTGGTAATTATTCTGAGGGTAAGATTTATGAAGAATTTATTATTTTTAATGTGTGTAAGTTTTTTTGAGATGTCTTGGAAAATAAAAGTGGACAAGTTAATAAGGAATAGTGTGAGTACAAAATTATAAGAACTTATAAAAAATAAATGGGTTAATTCTATATTAATTCACAGTTCAAGTATTAATTTAATCACAATTTTTACGATTATAATAAAAGTTTTAATCTTTGATATTGTTACAATTTGATACACATTTTTTTAACTCAAATCAATCAGTGATGACGAGTCTTGCCGAAATTTGTGTGTGCGCGCCACATAGGATACCACATATTAAAAATAATTGCTTACATATTCCACGTAATAATATCATATGTTATATCAATATATTTAACATGTTTACAAATGAATTAATAAAAACAATTAAAATGTAAATTAATCTTCATCAATCTTCAACCACCTTCGTTAATCCTGACGCCATCGCTCCCTGCTGCCATCCCACCCTTCCTCGTCACCGGTTCCTCAATAATCCTTTCTCTAACACCAATCGAGAGAAATCCATTAAATTGGCTAAAAAAATTCAATAAACTATTTAAAAAAATAAATTCAGAACGTAAATCTACTTTACACACGTTATCACTGATTGGTGTGAGTTAAAAAATATGTATCAAATTACAATAACATTTGTTATGAAATTGTATCCACAAAGCAACTCCTTACAAATGATAAATCAAGACAATTAGAAACGCAATGAATTGAAACGAATAAAGAAAGCAAAATAAGACTCGGGATTTACGTGGTTCGATCAAATGATCTACGTTCACGGAGGATAGAAGACTCTCTTCACTAATCTCAATATGAAAGTTACAGATTACAAGTATTCACTAAGCTTGATCTCTCAAAACTCTCAGTTTCAGTAACCCACAACCTATGCACTAGATGATGTATTTATAGATGTACAATGCATTGGATAACCGCCACTAACAAACTAACTAACTAACAAAAATAATAGAATTAACTAACTCTGAAAACTAGATTTCAGCAGACTTGACTCAGCTGAGTTGGCTTCAGCAGACTTGGACTCAACTCTCCTAAACTGACTTCAAACGACTTGCATCAGCAGAGTTGTCCAAACTCTCATCAGATCAGTTGACTTCTAATTAGACCACTAAACCTTATCAGCTGAGTTACACCTTAACCCAACTTTGTTGAACTCCAAGATCAGACTACTAACAACTCTTCTAATAGATAGAAATTAAATGACATCCAATATTGCATTAATCCTAACAATTCTCCACCTTAATGCAAGACTGCCTTCTTCCCAGCCCTCCCCAAGGCCGTTTGTTCATTCTCTTCTTAATGAACATCCCAAGTGCTAATGTTTACCAACTCCATGCAATGATTGAACTTATTGCTTGGTAATGTCTTAGTTATCATATCAGCTGCATTCTCTTCTGAAGCTACCTTCTGAACTTCAACAATGCTCTTCTCCAAGATGTCTCTAACAAAATGCAACTTCACATCAATGTGCTTTGACCTCTCATGAAACACTTGATGTTTTGCTAGATGGATTGTACTCTGATTATCACACAACACATGAACACTCTTCTGATATATGCCAAAATCTCTCAGAATGCCCATCAACCACATTGCTTCCTTCACAACTTCTGTCAATGCTATGTATTCAGCTTCAGTTATGGATAAGGTCACCATAGATTGTAAAGCTACTCTCCAGGCGATAGCAGTGCCATACAATGTAAAAACATAACCACATAAAGACTTCCTGGTATCTATTTTTCCAGCAAAATCAGAATCAAGAAATTCAATTAAAGGACTCTTGGTAACAACTGATTTCTCAAACAACAATCCTATGTCTTCTGAACCATTCAGATATCTTAGAATCCATTTTAGAGCTTCCCAATGTAACTTTCCTGGATTTCCCATGAACCTACTCACCATACTAACAACATTAGCAAGATCTGGTCTGCTACAAACCATAGCATACATGAGACTTCCTACTCCATTTGCATAAGGAACAGTAAGCATCTGCTTCTTCTCTTCAGCTGTTTGAGGAGATTGCTTGACTGACAACTTGAATTGCTGACCAAATGAAGTACTAACAGGTCTGGACTGGTGCATAAGGAATCTTCTCAAAACCTTATGGATGTAACCTTTCTGGGACAAGAACAGCTTTCCTGCTTTCCTGTTTCTGAGAATATCCATGTATTCTCTTGGCTTCACCTAGGTCCTTCATCTCGAACTTGCTACTCAGCTGCTGCTTCAGCTGGGTAATCTTTCTCATACTCTTGCTAGCTATTAACATATCATCTACATAGATCAGTAGATATGTGCTCTCTAGATAATCTTGTTTACCAATATATACACATCCATCATATTTGCTTCTTAAGAAACCAATAGAAAGCATGAATGTATCAAACTTTCTGTACCATTGTCTAGGACTCTGCTTGAGCCCATACAATAATTTCTTAAGCAAGCATACCTTACTTTCAGTTTCAGGTAAGATGAACCCTTCTGGTTGATGCATATATATTGTTTCAGCTAGTTCTCCATGTAAGAATGCAGTTTTGACATCTAGCTGATGTAACTCAAGATCATCTTGAGCAACCTTAGACAAAAGTAATCTTATGGAACCGTGTTTAACAACAGGAGAGAATACCTCATTGAAGTCTATGCCTTCTCTTTGTGTGAATCCTCTTGCCACCAACCTAGCCTTGAATCTGATCTGCTCTCTAGCACCACCAAATCTAACTTCAAGCTTCTTCTTGAACAGCTACCTGCAGCTGACCAACTTCTGGTTGTCTGGCTTCTCCACAAGGATCCAGGTCTCATTCTTCTCCAAGGACTGCAACTCTTCTGACATGGCTGCTATCCACTGCTCTCTTTCAGGACTGGTGATAGCTTCCCTATAGTTTCTTGGCTCATAATGCTCCACCTCTTCTGCTGTGATCAGAGCATATGACACAAGATCGGCCTGACCAAACCTAGACGGGGGATGAATGTGCCTTCTGAGCCTATCTCTTGCAAGACTATAATTACTCATATCAGCAGGGTTGTCCTCCATGGCATCATCTTCTGAATGATCTTCTGGATCATTTTCTGGTACCTGTTCTGGGACAACCTCATCAGGGGTGTTGTCTTCTGTATCAGCAGAGTTGTCCACCTTCTCTGGGGTCAACTCATCTGATCCAAGAAACTCCACCTCAGCTGAGAAACTCTCTTCTGACTCATTTACAATTCTTCCATCTAGATCATGGGAATTTCCATTACGAGGATATCCCATTACCTTCTCATTAAAATCAACATCTCTTCTGATTATCAGTTTCTCATGGCCTGGTTCAAGGCACCACAATCTATAGCCCTTGACACCTATTGGATAGCCTATGCATATACATTTCAAAGCCCTTGGCTCAAGCTTATCCTGTCTAATATGTGCATATGCCTGACATCCAAACACTTTGAGTTTTGAATAATCAGACAACTTGCCATACCATATCTCATCAGGGGTTTTACCTTCTAAAGCATATGGGGGAGTTTTGTTTATTAAGTAACATGCAGTACATACAACTTCTCCCCAAAAACTTTTAGGTAATTTATCATCAGCTAATATGCATCTGACCCGTTCTAGAATAGTTCTATTCATCCTCTCTACTAATCCATTTTGCTGTGGATTAAGAGGGACAGTTCTATGTCTAGTAATGCCCTTCTCTTTACAAAATTCATTGAATTCAGCTGATAGATACTCAAGGCCATTATCTGTCCTCAAATGTTTTAAGGACTTTCCTTTCTTGTTCTCTATCTCAAGTAGCCATTCTTTGAATTTTGTAAAGGCCTCACTCTTCTGTTTGAGAATGACACCCAAACTTTTCTAGAATAGTCATCTATAATGGACATGAAATACGTACCTCCACCAATGGTTTCAGTTCTTGATGGCCCCCATACATCTGAATGAACATAGTCTAGCATCTCCTTGGTGGTGTGTTGGCTCTTCTGGAAAGACTTCTTCTTGGCCTTGCCAAGAATGCACTGCTCACAAAACTCCAGGTTGTTTAATGTCTTCTGGTGGAATGCCCCATTCTTGGATAACTCCATCAGGCCTTTCTCTCCCACATGTGCTAGCCTCTTATGCCAAAGCATAGCATCATCAGCATTCATGGTAACATCAGCAACACCTGTGATTGTCTCACCAATTAAAGAATATAACCCATTAGACTTCTTCCCTTGCATCACTATTCTATCAGCTTTGGTAACAAGCAGTCATCCTTTTTCAGTCTTGAATTCATAACCCAAAGCATTTATTGTGCCAAGAGATATAAGGTTTCTCTTCAAATCTGGAACAAATCTGACATTGGTCAAGATCACATGTTTATCATTAAAAATCTTCACCCTTACAGTGCCAATTCCTCTCACATTGCAGCTTTCATCATTACCCAACAGAACTGATCCACCATCCATCATTTCCAGGTTTTGAAACCAAGATTTGGTAGGACACATGTGAAAAGAACAACCAGAATCCAACACCCATTCATTAACAAGTTTGCTATATGTTATGCTCATCACTTCTGCACTGTCATATCCTTTTGCCTCTGCTACATCAGCTTTGGCAGGATCAGCAGACTTATTATGCTCAGGACAATCTTTTATGAAATGTCCTTCTTTATGGCATTTGTAGCAAGCTTTGTTCTTGACTACATATCCATTTCTCTTCTGATTTGGCTTGGCATGGAACTTCTTGCCTTGCCCTCCTTTCTTGTCATTCTTCAGTTTGATATTAAGACCCTCAGCTTGGTTTTTGGTCTTCTTGGTTGAGTTTGCTACATGTAAACTCTTGGTCTTCAGTATAGACAAGATTTCTTTGAATTTTGCCTTACCCTCCTTGTTAATCAGCAAAGCATCTTTGAAGCTGTCATATGAAGGTGGTAATGCCTCTAAGAGTAGAAAAGACTTCTTGTGATCTTCCAAGGTAATTCGAACATATTCAAGATCATCAATTGCTTGCATGAACTCTATTAACTGCTCATCAAGGGTTTTATCATCTGTCATCTTGAAATTATTGAGCTTCCTTTCCATAAACATCTGATTTGACAAAGATTGTGCCAAATATAGATCCTCTAATGCCTTAAATACTCTAGCAACATCCTTCTCCTTCATAACTTCCCTGAACACATTGTCTCCCAAACTCAGAACAACAATGTTGTAAGATTTTTCCATAAGCTCTTCCTTCTTGGCCTTGTCTGCATCTGATGCAGTGGGGTCAAGTGAAGTAAGGGCCTCTTTCAGCCCATGGTGTGACAGCAGAGCCTTCATCTTGGCTTTCCATAAACCAGAATCTGTCTTACCATTGAATTTCTCTATGTCCAACTTCATAGAGCCCATTTCTTGATTCTTGACTATCTTTCGACTTCCCACAGACGGCGCCAATTGTTATGGAATTGTATCCACAAAGCAACTCCTTACAAATGATAAATCAAGACAACTAGAAACACAGCGAATTGAAACAAATAAAGAAAGCAAAATAAGACTCGGGATTTACGTGGCTCGATCAAATGATCTACGTCCACGGAGGATAGAATACTCTCTTCACTAATCTCAATATGAAAGTTACAGATTACAAGTATTCACTAAGATTGATCTCTCAAAACTCTCAGTTTCAGTAACCCACAACCTATGCACTAGATGGTGTATTTATAGATGTACAATGCATTGGATAACCGCCACTAACCAACTAACTAACTAACTAACTGAAATAACTAACTCTGAAAACTAGATTTCAGCAGATTTGACTCAGCTGAGTTGGGATCAGCTGAGTTGGCTTCAGGCTTCAGCAAACTTGGACCCAACTCTCCTGAACTGACTTCAGACGATTTGCATCAGCAGAGTTGTCCAAACTCTCATCAGATCAGTTGACTCCTAATCAGACCAATAAACCTTATCAGCTGAGTTACACCTTAACCCAACTTTGTTGAACTCCAAGATCAGACTACTAGCAACTCTCCTGATAGATAGTAATTAGATGATATCCAATATTGCATTAATTCTAACAACATTAAAAGTTGAAATTTATTATTATAATCGTGATTAAATTGATATTTGAACTAAAGATGGTGAATTAATATATAATTAATCCAAATTAAAATATGAGGATTGTATTAAGATATTGAATCTTGTTTTAAAATTTGAATACTAAGCAAAATTCTGTCCAAGTTAACAATTGAGAGATGGCCCAAGCAATATTTTATTTTTATTATAGTTAATGGTTTACACATATGGACACAATAGAATCGAGGCTTATAATATAGACTCAATATGGAAGATTCCATTCAACTCAATTTTGATACGCCACTCAATGATCATGAATTTGGTTGTAACTTGTAACAATAACATAGGCCTATATATATTTCACCATTGAATTGGAATCGAAATTATGGCAAATTAAATAATTACTCCATTTAATTGCTTTAATGGGAAAAGGATAACGAAATAGACCTACCTTTGTATAAAGTTATCAACGTAAATAACAAAATTTGTTTACAATAGATGTATTGGATTTAGAAAAGGCCGATTTAATTTTGTGTTTTAAGAAGTTATTGAAATCTTAAGTCTAATCTAAGGCTTGTGAGTGCTTGAATGATTATATCTCGTGAATTCTTGACAACGTCATATTTTATACTCCCTCCGTTCTGAAGAGTTTCCCACTTCTTTTAAGTGTTTAGATTAAGGAATATAATAAAATAATAGATGTAGTACAAGTGATGTGATGGTGAAAGAGAAAATAATGAATTAGTATGAGATGAAATATAATACTAAAATAAAAGAGAAAGTATAAGTGATGTGATTGGAAGAGAGAAAATAATTTCACAAAAATGGAATTGAAAACTTATTGTGAGACATTCAGAAAAGGAAAGTGGGAACTTATAGCAGGAGTACTTTTTATTTTTAGTCATAATAATTATAATGCTTTCTAAAAAATTTCATCAATTAATTCTGACGTCATCTCCTTATCTCCAACCTTGTCTCGAAATTGAAAATATTCCGATCAATATTATCCACGGTGATATTACTCAATCTTATCTTATCATCTATATTATATATAGCAAACTAAATTAAATAGCATTGTGTCGTGGGATTTTAAAAAAAAATCATTCACATCATAAGTGGCATTTAAATCATCTCCCACTAATTCATTAATCCCACAAAATGTCGAGTCATGGGTTCAATTTGTTAATTTAAAGGTGAATATAAAATATAAATAAAACATACATGATATTATTTCTTTTTTAACAAATGCGAAAAATGGATATAAAATGTAAAAAAATAATTAATTTATGGTTCAAGTATTCTCTCTCAAACTCTATAAAAACACGAATGGACACACACAAAGTTCCATATCCACCTGCTTAATTATTTTCTGTCTGCCAATCAAAATCACCCTCTTTCATTTTCATGGATCTGATCAAGAAAAGGTGTGTGTATGCATACAAATAGATACACACACAAAACGAATTATTGTTTCTTCTTCATCTTTTAATTGTTCTTGTGTTTAATTTTTGCAGCTCACTAGTAGAAGTTACGACAATTGATGTTCACGAAGCTAAAAATCTACTGGATCAAGGCCACCGCTATCTTGATGTTAGGTAAAAAATTAAATCATATATGCACGAATTTCGTATATAAACGAATTGTTGGGTTTAGGTGTCGTCGAGGCGTTGACTGCCAAGAGACCAAAGGTTGTAATGTTGGCTCTTAGTGTAGTCACATGAACCAATTCCTCCTTTCTCTCGCGTCACAAACTTTCTCTGTTTTCAGAATCACTTATTTTAAAAGTGGCCTCCCACAGCTCCTTATAAATCACAATTGATGACAGATTTTCGAAAATAATCATGGGGAAGAGATTTTATGGGCTTTAAGAATTTTGTTTATTATTTTTGAATTAGTAAATTTGTAAAAGTTAATGCTAATTAATTTACACTAATATGCATATATAGGACTGAAGAAGAATTCAAGAATGGTCACCCAGAGAATGCCCTCAACATTCCTTACATGTTCAGTACTGCACAAGGTGGAAATATATATACAAATTAATTACTTAATTTTGTTTCGAATTATGATAATAATATATACTCCGTATGAGTTAAAATTTAATTTTGCCTCTTTTTTACTTTTTCGGGAAAGATCCCAATTTTTTTTGGTATTTTTTTTTTTTTTACTAATTTTAATTTTGAGGGATTCAGGCAGAGTGAAGAATCCCAAGTTCTTGGATGGAGTTTTGGCTGTTTGTGGCAAAGAAGACAATCTTGTTGTGGTAAATATTAAAATATACGGAGTATATACTTATTAATTTGATATAATATTAATTATGTGCTTGGAAAGTTGAAATCGTTATAAAATGATGTTCAAATTAATTTCAGGGTTGTCAAAGTGGGGTTAGGTCTGTCTACGCAACTACTGACCTTCTAGATGCTGTAAGTTTATTTTATTTTTATATGGAATTTTTTATTTTTTCTAACAAATACCTTAACACACATTTTTAGGTGTTATTGTGTAAAATGGTTTCACATATACATAAATCGAAATTATTTACATCAGTTTACTTTAAAACATAATTTGAGTAGAATTACAAACATGTTGGATTCTAATATGAGGCAAAAAAGACAATCAATTCTTGTCTAAAAATAATTCAATTTTTAGGGGGTTCATTTTAAAAAAAAATATATAATTGCAGTCAGTCAAAAGACGCATAAATAAAAGTTACAAAAGTGAGAAGACGAGAGATTCTGAAGAGAATTCGAATTAATTATTTTCTCTTTATAATTGATTAAGTTCGGGGTTCTATAGAACCCCGATTTACGCAATTAAAAAATACGAAAAGGTTTTATAATTTTTGTTCAATTTGGAGAAGTTGCGAACTGCTGATGATAAAAGATTGTTGAGGTCTTGGAAGAATCTTTAAAATTACACATAATGGTGTTTTCAACATTGAAAACAATGAGTTGTTTTTTAAGTTATCATTTTATAAAGTGCACTTTACCAAAATGAATTATTGAACAACTTGATTATTCTGATTTGATTAATACTGTTGCTATTAAATTTTTTAGACGAGTTGTATTTATGTACTTACTTGAAACACCATTGTCGTATTGTTTTAAATATTGAACAAATTTATATATTGTTTTTAGTCTTCTAAAAATTATTTTACTTTATGTTTCATGAGTTCGTATAAAATAAAAAATACAAAAGAATGAGACTTTATCGATCAATACTGTCCCTGATTAAAAACTCACCGATCATATTATACTTATATGAGCGATCAAAATAGAGGTAACTAAATTAACTATCATGCAATGAAAATAAGTGATATAGTTTGTATCAATACATAATCCGTAAAAATATTATGTTTTTAATTAGTAATTACTAAACACTTTCGATATGAATACCGTCTATTTCTTTTTGTATATTTTTATTTTGTAAATTTAGAGAAAATAAATTGACTCTTAATTATTATTTTTCTTCAAATTTACGATAAATAGGAATTCAAGCATGTACACAATATGGGAGGGGGATACATTGATTGGGTTGGCAACGGATTTGAAGTCAAGAAGCCCGATGCACCTCTAAAAGAGGTGATTTCATAAGGCTATTCGAGTTATTTTAATTTTATTAAAGTAATAATTTAAAAATATTGTATTAATGATAAATAAGTGTGTATTTGAATGATTGTAAGAAACTTTTCTTCATTTAGTTGTAACTTGTAAGCATTTTAAAGGTATGCATTTTGAATATTTACTGTTGACTTTTTTGAAAGACAAAATATGTATCGGTTATAATTAGCAAGACAGGTAACAAATAACCTGGAATTCGACTTGATTTGTATCAAATAAGTCTATTGAGAAATAAATAAAAAAGGCCAGGAAAGGGTAGGAAATTAACTTTACTTTTTTTTTTTAACCAAATAATAAAAATTATTAATAATGAAACACTGATCAATTTATACGTATATTCCCTTTGTACAAATTATTAATTTTTTGAACACGAATTTTAATAAATATTAATCAATTTATATATAAAGTAGATATATTGGAGTTTAATGGAGTATTGTGAGCTTATAAATAAAATAATTACTTATAAATAAATTGGATAACAATTTAAGTAAGTTATGGTGGAAGGAATAATATAAAATAGAAAGAATAGTATTTATATAAAAAAAACAATTGAACACAATAAAATTGTGAAACAAAAAAAATTAGAAATAATGAAACATTGAAAATGGACCGAGGAAGTATTAAATTGAAGAATAAAATAGACAAGCAATAAGGCCACGGTTATACACACATAGGATTATGGAGTAAACCCACCGGTTGAGGATACACATTGTAGGATGAGGACATCCACGTGAAAAACTTCAAAATATCCTTATATCTCTTAAATTTTCCCTCCACTTCAATTCATAGGGTTATTGAGGACACCCACTGGTTGAGGATACACATTGCTTTGATAATTTCGATACACCCACCCATCATCTCCTCCACTCTCCATTCCAATTTGTCTTTCCCACTTCAACCATTCACCACCACCCATCACGGAAGAAGGAGGGCGACGCGTGCGTGTGTTGAAGAGAAAGGAGGACGCGAATCGCCAGAGAAGGAGAAGAAAAAAGGAGGACGTGAAATACGCTTTTTTTTTTTTTGCAAAACTTTTGGTAGAAGTTAGTTTTACTTGTATTTATTATTTTTGTTAGAATTATTGTGTTGTGAACATATATTTATCGTTTTTGTTGAGTGAAATACATTGATTTTATTGTTTTAGGGTTTTGATTTTTTTTTAGTTTTGATAATATTCATGAAATTTGTAGATTGGGGTTAGATTTTTGTGTAATAATAGTGGGCATGTGTATAATGTGCGAAAATGTAATGTGTTAGTATCATAATATGCTCCTGGTCATGTTTTAGGACGAAAATCCCTCTTTCGTGATTGATTTTTGGAAAATAGGATAGATGTCCAACTTTTTTTTTTCGAACAATGGGAGGTTGTTCAGAAATTTTTTCCGAACAACTTGAATTTGTTCAAGAATTTTTCCAAAAAACTTATGGTTTATCCAGGAAAAAGTTTTAGACAAAGTTAATGTTTTCATATGTTATTTTCGAAAGTTGAGGTTTGTTCATATATTTTCGAAAAAAATGAAATCTGGGGTTTTTTCGTAATTTTCTTTCGGACAATGTAATGTTGTTAAAAAAAATCCCGAAAACCATGCTCCTACTCGAAGAACCAGTCCCGAAAATAGCAACTTACACAAAAACGAGTAAAACTATGTAGGACGTCAAAATGCATGTTCTAAAAGTATATTATTTAAACAAAATACTACGTACAGTGCTATACAATCATAAGATGCAAAAAAATAAAATAAAAGAAGAGCATAAACACTAATAAAAACTCTAACTATAAAAACTCTACAACTTAAAAAACATTCAAAATAAGCAAAAAAAACTTACAAATGTGTATTTGACACCCCACTATTATTTATTGCCTCATTATCAACCATTTCGAGCAAGAGCACCTCTAAAATCGACTTTTAATATTTGATAAGTTTTTTCTTCCGTATTTGTGATTGATTGTAGGACTTTTCGTGATAATAATATGGTGGGTGACTGGGTGTACTCATTTGTGCATTTATTATTATTTTTTTTTTTTTAATTTTAGAAGGAGTACCATATATTAGACATTCCACAAACCTTTAGGCTCAAAAAAAACTTAATGGGTGTCCTCAAGGTCCATGTGTACGTGTATAACCGTGGCCATGCAATAAAATATGACTATTTGATCCTTTATAAGATTGGGCCAAGAGTTGTTGTTACTTATGGGGTATAGTGAGAGAGTCTCGAGAGTGGCCTTTTAAACATTCTAGCACATTCTCGTGTGATATTTTCCCCATATTTTCATAGTTATAGCTTTATTGATCACAGATTTTTATATACATTTTTACCGCAAAAATTATTGACATCTTATGAAATTTCATTTGGTCTTAAGTTTTTTTTTCCCTCAAAGATGATGAAGTACAACCTTTTCATCTCTTGAGACAATAATTAGAGAGTATCGTTCTTTATCAAAGGACAATTGTAGATAATTAATATCTAATTTTCAATGAAAATAAGTAATACTCCCTCCACTTTTAATTAAGTGTCATTTTAACAATTTTCAACAAATTAAGATATATAATTATGGACCATTTTACCCTTCATTAATGATAACTAATTTTAATATTAAATTTATGTTTAGAAATTGAATGTGACCAATATTATAGGTGATATTCATATATACAATAATTAAGGTTTATTCATGATTTATGCTATATTACTATATTCAAAAGGGAAAAGGCTTAAATTAAGGTAAAAAAAATGGAGAGAGTATAATGTATAAGGGTAAAATTGTCAAAATTAAAGAAAAAAAGTGTAGAATGACACTTATTTTAAAAATATTAAAAAAGGCAAAGTGACACTTAATTAAAAACGGAGGGAGTATTTAATAAATCATACTTTTAAATAAAATCCCATTTGAAGTTATGTACTTGAAAATAGTAAACAAATTATGTTGACTTTTCTGTATATTTGGTTGATAGATGGAATAGAGTAAGATTAAGAAAAATATATTGAAGAAATAAATGTATAATGAGATTATTATATGGGCTAGCCGTCTCACAGTAAGACGCCCTCATATATAAAAAGTGATAATATTTAAATTAAAAGTGATAGTGTTTTAAAAAGTGACAATCACTTTTATTAAAAATATTAGTATCACTTTTTACTTAAACAATATCACTTTTTTTACAAACTAAAATCTGGAAAAAAAATATGGATTATCCTATCCAAAATTTTAAAATATGGGTTAAAAAGATCCATCTCACAGAAAAAGTCACACACGCTTTTGCCTTATTATATTTATAAAATTTAAGATTTGTGTTACTAGGGGAAAAAAAAAGAGGAATAATGCACGGCATCCTCTAATGCATATTTAGAAGTACCTGCATTGAATCTGATTAAATTAAATTCAAACTATTGAACAAAAAATTAACATTTGTAAATAATCTCTATGGAATTAATTTCATTAAATAACGTCGATTAAAATCTATGAAAAATAAGGATAAAATCACTAGCTAGGTCGAAATTTGCAATGAGCGTAACCGCCATAAACTGAACAAGATGAGGAAACACAAATGGAGAGGCTTCTTTCTTCTCAACCCCCCACTCGATACCAATAGACCACTGCCTGTTCCACTTGATTTTTTACTGCACAAAAATAACAACACTCTCAGTATATTTTTATAATATTCAGAACACGATTTTATCCTAGTTTTTGTTCAAGTAAATTATTTTCTTCAACAGTACTCCATCTAATTCATCAATTTTATTCTAATATATCTCTTAATCTTTTTAAACAAAAGTTTATCCCAAAACCAAAGGAGTATTAGAGATGTTATTCGAGTTCAACTCAAATTATCAAGTCTAACTAATCAAGCTCGAACAAAACTTTTAGAGTGTCTAACAAGTTCGAGCTCAAGCCAAATCGAAACAACACTGTCATTACTCATGGAAATAAAAAATTACTAGTAAATTATAGTATTAAGAATGAATGAATTACCTGGTTGAAGGAGTAGGGCAAAAGGTGATGGTATAATCAGGTGAATCTGCACAGGTAAAAGTGCTGGTACCATCATCATAAGCGTAACTGTAAGCTCTAGGGCACGCGCTTTTGAACACTTGAGAATACGTGCTTGGCTTGCAAGTATCAGGCGTTCCGTACTCGCCGCTGCAACAATATTTCGGATCCCCAAACGCCTCACACGCGCTTCTACACGCTACGCACCCTCCCACGGCCGAGCTAACAGCGCTCACAACCTTCAATTCCGACGGACACGCCCTATTAAGGTCCGCAACGCACCCTGTGATTGTGCAATTTCCTCCCCCCTCAGGAGCAATCACCATCGGTAAATTATAGCCGTCGACGAGGCTGACATCGTAGAAATCGAAACCGCCGGCTCCGTTTAGAGTGAATTCGGCTAGAGTAGCTGGCGGCGCTGCTCCGCCTCCGCCGCACTCGACAGTGCCGGATCCGCAGTCGCCTGTGAGGCAGGTGAATTTACCGGTGGTGGAGTCCTGTGAACAGAGGGATCGTCCCCACATTCTGCCGGACCAGGAGGCGGGGACGGTTAGTGGGAATGAATCGCCGGAATTTAGAGGAAATCCGGTGGTGGAGAGCTGGGAGGTGCCGGAGTTGGATAGAATTCCGGGCCACACTGTGTGTCCACACTGATTGACGAATGTAAATGTTGCCGAAAACACGGTTTTGATGAGAAATTGTAAAAGAAAAGGCAGGAGATAATTGAGTTTAGCCGCCATAGAAATTGCAGAAAGTATGAATGTGGCCGTGGATTATGAAGCATAATAAGTCGAGAAAAATAAACCGCCATAAGGAGGGATAAACCGACATTACGTGTATTTTAGGTCGGCAAAGAATTAATGAAGGTGGGATCATCATTCGACCATTCCTCAATAATGAAGGACGACGAAAATATCTACTCATTTCTTATAAATTTCATTTTCGTTATTATCAGTATAGATTTTGTGAAGAACGATATTTATTAAAAAAATGATAAATATTTCAAGCTTAAGGTCGATAAAGTATTAAAAGAAAATAGATTTTTTTTCTTTTTTTAGAAAATCTCGATAAATTTTAAGAAATATTAATAAATACATATCATATGAGATAAAATTATACATTAAATTTATAATTTTTGTTCAAATTATTTTGTTAAATTTATGTATTAAAAGTTTATTATTAATTTTTTTTTATAATTTTAAAAATTTAATGATCAATGTGTCGTGTTGAGTCAAATTTATTTGAAAAGAATTTTACATTTAAATTTATTTGATAATTAATTAAATTGAGTTTGAACTAATTTTAATTAAACATAATACTAGTCAAGTTAAAAGTAGTTTAATATTTCCACACTTATTTTATCTTTTTATATTTATAGAATTTGAGCTTGAATCGAATTACTTAAATGTATATTGAATAATTTTCAACCCCACATGACGGATTAAATAGGAGATTATGAGCCTCTCAATTCATTAAAAAAAAAAAGATTATGAGAGAGTAGTATAGGCTTTTGGGAGGGGGAGGAACAAAAGGTTAAGTGCGCGACTAAAGGCACCGGATTTCCTATGAGTACACTCAAGGAGAATTTTTTTTTGTCATAAGGGTGGTGCGAAAAGATGTTTTTAACCCTCCTGTAGTTTAAAAAAAAAAAACGTCCGATGAGTACACCCATCTATTCCGGTTTACACGGAATTCATCATTTCACATCCGAATCATTCCGGATTTCCACCAACAACATCGAAACATAAAAAAAATCCTAAAAATTCAAAATTTCAACAACAAAAATAAAATCTTAACATGTTCGAAAATTTTACCAAAACAAAATTGAGATGTTCGAAAATTTCACCAAAACAAACCCAATATGTTCGAAAAAAATTTCAAAACAACTTAGATTTGTTCAAAAAAAAATTCGAACATCTTGTTCGAAATTTTTTCCAAAACAAACTCAAATTGTTCGAAATTTTTTCCAAAACAAACGCAATATGTTCGAAATTTTTTCCAAAACAAAATCGATATGTTCGAAAATAATTCCCGAACTACTAAAAACCCTAATTTTCCTAAATTTTCAAAACCCTAATTTTCTGTAAAAATTGTAAAAAAAACTTACGTTGAGTTGGGTGCCGGCGACGTGTGTGGGTGCGATGAAGGAGAGGGGGAGGAGTTGCAGCCGCGAACGGCCGCTATGAAGGGGAGGGTTGATGCCGCGAAGGGGAGGGGTTGCGGCCGCGAATCGGAGGACGTCGACGAATCGGAGGAAATCTTCGAGAAGCTTCTCCATCAGATCCGAGTACTCACCGTCGCGAAGAGTGTCGCGAGTCTGCGGGAGGTGGAGGTGATCGTCGAGCGGACCATGAGTGGGAGGGGGAGGGGCTGCGGGAGGTGGCGGCGGCGGACCATGAGTGAAGAGAGAAATTGAGGTGGGTGTCTAATTGAGAAAGAGAGAATGAGGTTGTAATTGAGGGGAGGGTAATTTTGGAATTTTCAGGTGGGTGTCCTCATCCATTTTGTGTGTGTACTCATCGCTTGGGTGTACTCATAGGAAATCCGGGTGCCTTTAGCCGCGCCTAAAGGTTAATTGGGCTAGCATAAACGACAAACAGGCCCAATAGTTGTTCTATGCTTTTGAAGTGGGGCCCAGTATCCAGATGCATCCGATTTTCACCCATTGAGAAATAAAAATATAATGAAATAAATGTGAGGTGATAAAAATAGTACTTATTGAATTGTGAGGGGATGGTATATTAAAAAAGAATGATAGTATGTTTTTATTTATATGCACAAAAAAAAAAAAAAAAATCGGTTGGAAAGGAGAGTGTATTTTTTATTGACAAAGTATTTCTTGTCCGTAATTATGATCTGAGATTAATTTATGTTTATTTTAATTACTAAATTCATTTCGACTCTCCGAGTCCTAAGATCGTTCAATAAATGAAATTAAACTCACGCTCGTTATTAATAGAAATGATACGCATTTGTGATAACTATTAGTACTGAAATTGGTCATGTAAATGTAAAGTCCAGCAAAATCGACAAGCAACCCTTTTTCACCTCTTAAAAATAATTAATTAATTTGAAAGATAAAATTTTAGTTCCTAAAATAAGGAAAGTTCGAGTTTCCATCCCATTTTTGACATCCGGGGGGGGGGGGAATATTTTACTTCCTAAATAATGTATAATCTTCACAAATAATTTTTTTTTTAAAAAAAGGACAGGCAAATGGGCCTAATAAGCGCATCCAGGTCACAGGTTTGGGCAGATATTTTCTTAGCCCAATCCAACCCTTTCTACTAGCCATTTGGGCTGACCCATCGGGCCAAACTAACTTTGTCTATATTCAACCTCCTTTTTTTTAGTACTCCTTATAGAACATCCTTAAGGTGAACAATAACCCTATAACTATTTTATTGTAACCTACCGAGCAGAGTAAAGTTCTTGCTCTTGTTGAACTGAGCTTGGCACAATTACATGACTAAAAAACGAGTGTATTTAGTCGAGCATAACGAGCATAATGGAATAATAATAATAAAAAAAAAGATATCAAGTCCTAACGAGTCTAACTCGAGCCAACTCGTTAGTAAATCGAGTATCTAATGAGGCTCAAGCTCGACTCATTTATCTATACGAGTGAGCCGAGCTCACAAACAGTAACCTAATTAAAATCCTACAGAAAACCGAATATGAAACCATCATTCGTCCATCTTCAACCATTACTAAAACCCAAATATTCTTGACTAGACAAACACAACACTTTGGCCATACTAAATGATCCCTAAATATCATCAACCATTCTTGGAAAATTCTAAAATTCTTTTCAGGTGGAAAGCTACAGCATCAAAATGCAGATGTGCATTTTATACTCGATCAAACACTTGTTAGAACTCAGAAGCAATACACAGCCAGTTACTAGCACTCAAAATCAAGCAAGACAATACTTATTTTGACCATACATTACAGTGTGAAAACAAAGCCAAATGTATGTTTTGAATCTAAAAGGCATCTTCATATTCATGTTGCTAGCAAACAGCATGATTCTTTCAAGACAACTAGTAGACATCAAGGTGTAAATGAGACAAGTTGAGTAGTGTTAAAACTCAAAACTCAACTTCATTAGAAAACTCAAAGCTCGGCTTGAACTCGATCGAGCCTATTTTTTTGAACTAGACTCAATATCTTACCTCACTTACACCCCAAGTTGACATACACAAGAAATTGACTACAAACAATACTGGGATTGAAATGTTAACGTCTTAGCATTGTTACATATTAACACAAAGCAACACAAATAGTAAACACATAATAAGCAGAAACTCAGAAAAGGCTCATACCTGGAGGACTTAATTAAAGAGACATTCTTGATTCTTCAAACAGAAAGGGATAGAGATAAATTGTAATTAACCGAACCACCATATTATACAGTTATGTGCCAGCATTAAATTTCAGTTCACAAAATCAGTGGATCATAATGCAAAAACATAGCTAACAGGTAAACCAATCCAAAATATTCAAAGCACCATTCTATAGGTAACCATAACAAAAACATAATAACAGCATAAAACCGTCCACAATTAAACCATGAGCAGAACCAAAGAAGATAAAGCTAAGAAAGTCACTCATAAATTTTTATTCACGAGCTGCTGCTTCGCATTCCCTGGCAAAGTGCCCTGACTCCCCACAGTTGTAACACTTGCCTCCACCGCCTCCACCACCGCTAAACCTTCCACCACCACCACCTCCACGGCTGTAACCACCGCCGCCGCCACCACCACCACGGGTGGTACAATCTCTGGCCAAATGTCCTGGCTCTCCACAACTAAAACAAGCTCCACCTCCACCGCCTCCGCCTCCGCCGCGACCTCCACTAGGACACTCCCTCGCCAGATGGCCGATTCCTCCGCAGGTGTAGCACCCTCCGCCACCTCCCCCACCACCGCCTCCGCCTCCACCGCCGGTGCAATCCCTTGCCATATGCCCAATTTCTCCACAGTTAAAACACTCCACACCACCGCCGCCTCCTCCGCCGCTCCGATAACCGTACCCATTGCCGTCACTCCTCCGATCGCCGTATCCAAACCCTCCGCCGCGGCTGTTGTTGTTATTCCCCCTCCGAGAAGTCGTATCGACGGGGCCACCGCCGGGAGCGGTGACGTCAGTAGCCTTGGTCTTATCGCCATCTAAGATGATGGTGAATTCAACCTCCTGGCCCTCGCGCAAGGTGCGATAGCCGTCGGATTTGATGGCGGTTTGATGAACGAACAGATCTTCGCCGCCTTCGTCCGGTTGGATGAAGCCGTACCCCTTGTGATCATTGAATTTGGTGACTACACCTTTGGATCGAGTAGCCTTCTCCTCCGCCATTGAGATTGAAGAAATCGAAACCCTAAAAACCCCCGATATACAGTATACAAGTAGCTTTTTTCTGTATGTATCGACGGATAGTTGTGAATTGTGATGGCAGTGTGATTATGCGATATTTATAAAGGGGTTGTGACATACGAAGCCCTAGTATTCGCATTTAGGGCTCTTTACCATTCTACTCCAATAGATTGGAAAATTTATTATTAGATAATTAATTAATTACTTTATTCAATTTTTTTAAGAATAAATTACAACAGTTTATGATTAATATTATTTTCCTTTTTAATAAATTAATATATTAATTAAATTTCATTTGTCTAATTTTCAACTTTGTATCAGCCCAAAATAGGTGAGTAATCAGGCCCAATATAGGTGTCGAATCAGGTCCATTTTTTTTTTACCTTCCACGCAAAAAAATACACTGAAAAACTCATCATTTTACGATTCAACTTAGATATCCGATTTGACCATATTCATCTTAACATACCTATCAAACGAGACACGATAAAATTAAAAATGAACAATCATTAATTATCTAAATAAACCAAATATATGAGAATAAAGAGTACAAACTTATTTAAAACATCATATGTTATTATAAGTTACTTAAGATTAACCAACCTTATTTCCTAACTATAAGAATAAGGAGCATAAACTAATTTCGATTATAATATGTAATTTTATGTAACTTTAGAATCATCCAAATTCTTTATGTTGCGTTTCAGGAGAAAGGTCCACTGTGTACGTGCACGCCTGTACATTGTTATTATTATAATTAATTAATTATTAAAAAAAATCAATTACGACAACGTAATCGATATTTTAGTTGAGAGTATTTGATTTCCAATAAATTACATAGGATTATGTTTTTTGGGTGGAATTAAATTCTTGATTACTCCATAGTTTCTAGATGATTACTTGATAGGTAAGTCATATATACATTAAAAAATAAATAAATTGAAAGATGTGAATGAAAATAGAAATAAAACTTGACATGCTACCCTAAAAAAACTAGATACACATACCCACCAACAAATAATTGGTTAATTGCACCGGGGTTTAAAAATGTTTCACGATTTTTTTTCATAGTTTGAAAATTAAACGATTTATTTTTTCTAGAAACGAGATTTTATCTATTTTTCCAATTTTAATTATGTTTTTCAAAGTTTAGTAAAACTTCAATATTTAAAAACAAAGGGTATATCAAATGGGCTAGTCTTGTATGAAATATTGCATATATGCATTTCAGTTATTCACATACATGTTCTTTATAAATACACCCACAAGCTTAATTCACACACACATTTTTTATAAATACACCAACAAACTTAATTCACACACACATTTTTTACAAATACACCAACAAACTTAATTCACACACACATTTTTTTATAAATACACCCACTGATAGGTTAATTCGAAAATTTTAATCCGTTTATTTTACTCGTTTTTGTAATTTTTTTATCTTTTATTTTATTGTCGAACGTGGGATATTAAATGTAGTAATTCAAATTGTAATATGTAGTAATACACATTATTTTATGTAGTAATAACACAAACTATTTATATAATAATACAAATTCTTTTATTTAGTAACACGTTTTTTCTAGTGTTTTTATTGATGTAGTAACTCACATTATAATATGTAGTAACATATACTCACTCCGTCCGCCTATAAGCTTCTCGCTACTTTTTGGCACATAGATTAAGAAAAGTGATTAAATAATAGATATAGTACAAGTGATGTGATTGGAAGAAGGAGAGAGATAGAGAGAAAAAGTAAAATATAAAGTGAAGTGTAAGAAAAAGTACTTACCAAAAAGGGTATGGGAAGCTTATAGGCGGACGAACTAAAATGGTAAAATGGGAAACTTATAGGCGGACGGAGGGAGTATTATCGAATGTAGTAAAAACAATAATCATGTTGTAATACAAAATGTTTTATTGTAGGATGATGCGAAAAATATTAGATCATTTGATAAAGTTACATATAGTAACAAACGTCTATTCAATGTAGTAATTCAAACTGTAGTATGTAGTAACATATAATTTTTTATGTAGTAAAACAAATTATTACATGTAGTAATAACACAATTTTATATATAGTAATACTGATTCTTTATATTTTTATATTTTTTTTATTGATTAAGTAACCCACATATTAGTAACATATATTATTGCATGTAGTAAGATATATTATTGCACGTAATATAAAATAACATTGACCCATAATAATTAGTATTAAAGAATATTTAAAGAAATATAAAATATTTAAGGATTAAGGTCATCGTAAATTGCAGCGTCCGACCGCGGCCTGAGGTGATCGAAAACTGCTCAGAGAAGACGACCATGTTCAATTTATGTCAGTGGGTGCATTTATAAAATATGTGTGTGTGAATTAAGCTTGTAGGTGTATTTATAAAAAATGTGTGTGTGAATTAAGCTTGTGGGTGTATTTATAAAAAATGTGTGTGAATTAAGCTTGTGGGTGTATTTATAAAGAACATGTGTGTGAATGACTGAAATGCATGTATGCAATATTGCATATAAGTTTTTGTGATACCAAATAGAAGAAATAGTAAAATTATTAACTCTCTTTTTTTAAGGGAGAATTCACTTAATTAAAAAATCACAATGCAGATTTTGTGTAATTTTTAAACTATAAAGAGATTTTGTACAATATTTTCAAATCATGAACGTGGGTATGGTGCAATTTACCCACTAATAATTACCTGTGATTTAAATATAGCATGCCATGAACTATGCTCTAAAGATTTAAATTTATTATATTTCTTGAATTAAATTTTTAATAGAAAAAAATGCAAAATATAGTTACTACATTTTGTTTCCTTTATATATGTATTACACATAAATAAATTGCATAACATTATGTTACTTGAACCAATTTCATTATTGCAAATAAATATGTTGGAAGATTTATGACTAACTTATTTGGGTACGATTTATAACTAGCCTATTCATTGAGGAAGGAGACAAAACAATAACGGGGCCAACAAACACCCAAAGATCATGATTTTGTTAATTATGAATATACTAATGATAATAATTTGTTCAACAAAATCCATTGATTCTAAAGAAAAATACTCATTTCAATTTTGAGTATTTAGTATAGGTTGCAAACTCAGACACAAAAATTACAAGTTTGATATTATCATGTCCATGTCGATCCGGTAAACACATACTCCCTCGTCCCCGTGAAAGCTACCCAACTTTCTTTTTTCGTCCGTTCCAATGAAAGCTCTTCATTCCTTTTTTGATAACTATTCTCTCTCACATTTCATTATATTTTTCTCTCTCTCAATCACATCAACTCTAATACATCTACTTATTATATTAGTATTTCTTAATCTCCATACCCGGAGCTCATGGGGAGCTTTCCCCGGGACGGAGGGAGTATAAAGGGAGTATAAATTAACAGATAATACATTAACCCGTTAACACCTGGTTACATCTTATTGTCATAATAAGATACAACACGATAATGATACGTATTCAGTAATAACATTATAACGACATGATAGTTTTTTTATATTTAAATACATATTTTAATTTTTATATATTTAAATGCAATTTTAATTTTATTTATTTTCTTATTGTGTCGTTATCGTTGACCTCGAAAATATCAAGTTGTTACCCTGTTGTGTTCGTGACACACACACACGTCCTTATCAAGTTCATGTTTGACCAGTATCGTTTCACTATTATGTCACACGAAATACGACACAATAACACAATTTTGACAGAAATGTGAATAACTACACCCTTTCTTCATCAAACGAAGATCTTGCATATTCAAATATTATCACCATATGTAGTCCATCCATATTATTGGTGTCATCTATGATTGAAAGAGTCTATTAAACACAAGCAATTCAAATGCCAGATCGATTTAAGAAAAAGAAAAGGGATTTATGCCGAAAAAGAGTGATAAAGTTGTTTGACTATAAACTTTTTGTAATAATTTCCTCAAGTCTTAAACATCCTCAGAAAGGCCATGGATGAAAGAAGAAGATTGAGATTTGAGAAAGAAAAAAGAAAAGAAAAAAGAAAAACAATAAGATTACCTATCTACATGAGGAGAGAGAAAATCATGGAGGTGAGCTGATATTTGTACAACAACATTATGGAATTAGTAGACTTCCACGTTCCATTGCTCTGCTCTCTTCAACTGCTTCTTGTAGTCTAACCAGTCAATACCTGAAAACCAAAAAAAAAGAGTAAAAAAATTGTGTAGTTTGTGTCAATTCTTCTTTAAGGCAGAGAGAGATAGCAAGAAGAAAAAGTAGAGAGAAACGGGAATGAAAAAATGTAAAGAAGATAGTAAAATAGAAAACTTATGGCGGGATGGAAGGGGTATATAGGTGGTAATAGAAAAATAATGAGGGTAGAATGTTGACATATTAAAAAATTAATGAGGATAGAATGTTGACATATTAAAAAAGAATGAGGAGAGAATGTTGACAAATGGAGTACCATCTTTGGCAGCCAAAGAAAGCATAATGTCATCAATGCCCTTTTCCATGCCCTTGAGCCCACACATGTAGACATAGGTGTTGTCTTTCTTGAGAAGCTCCCATAGCTCTTCCGCGTATTCAGCCATCCGAGTTTGGATGTACATTTTCTCCCCTTTAGCGTTTGTCTGTTCTCTGCTGACTGCAAAGTCTAGACGGAAGTTATCCGGGTATTTCTCCTTCATCTTCTCAAATTCCTACAAAATCCCCAACATATTGAGCCTTTAAATTCAATAATCACATGGATTTTTCGTTTGTGCCGCGAGTTTACCTCTTTGTACAGCAACGAGCTGCTAGTCGGAACACCCAAGAATAGCCATCCTAAACCATTGAACTGCAAAACGAGAAAACCGGTCTTAGTTAAAGTGTAAACTCTACCCGGCAGAGTAACTCTTGTGTCCATCCCTTTTTTGAACCCATTTACAAAACACAAAGTATTATATGAACATAGTTCGTGGTAGTCCTTAATGTGAAACTAATGCGCTTTTATTTGGGTCATGTATGAGTTGTTCCTGCCTTAACCAATCTGGGTCAGTCTAATAAACAAATTCATAATATGAATAATGATCATAAGCTATGTTCATATACTATATATATATTTTTTTTGAGGAATAAACTGTGTTCATATTAAATCTACTCTTTGCAAAAATGTGTGAAACAAAAACTTGTATATAGGATCCATTTATGTTTCTTGGGCAGGATCAATGGAGTTCACGGATCTTAGATTTGTGAACCAGGTTCATCAAAAAAGAAATATCAGCATTTTACACAATTAAGATTTCAATTTGCACAAAAAACGATTTGCCGCACCAAAGGCGGAGAGCACATCTGGTAGTAATTGTGCTTCTAGAAGTTTACCGTGTAGTCATCGTGCTTCTCGAAGAACATCTTCCACAGGAATGAGCGGAAGGGAGCAATACCAGTTCCCGTGCCAAGCTATGACATCATTCAGTTATAACAATGCTAATTCAGTTCCAAGTCTTTAGTAAAATTAATAAAAATATTTAAAAGAAAATCAATGAGCCATAAGGTACCATTATAATGGTAGCATTAGGATCTTTTGGCATGAGCATCTCTTTCCCAACAGGTCCAGTGATTTTCACTTCAGAACCAGGTTTCAAGTCGCCTGCACTCTCACAGCAACTCAATTTAGTTAATCAACAGCCTCGTTCTGATTTGATTTTTGTACAATACAATTGACAGCTTACACAAAAAGTTAGAGCAAACTCCTTTAACGGTTTCCCCTGCATCGTTGGTGTAAACAAGTCTTTTAACGCACAACGAAACCTGTTCAAGGCAAAGAAACGAAGTAACAAGTTTGAATTACACAAAATTAAAGGTAAAATGAAAAAAATCACCACAAACGATGCCAGATGTTGCCGTTAGTAAGAAGGCTTACAGTCTTGGAGTCACCAAAGTCACCAAGAGCACTGCTTGCAATGGAGTACAACCTCAGCTTATGAGGCTTCCCGTTCTTGTCTATCCCATCCGGTATCACTCCAATCGACTGCCCTTCTCTGTACGGCACTTCCCCTGCTCAACATTGTCAACTTCTAAGGGAGTTTTTGCAATCAATTGTGCTTCTTCAAAAGTGATTAAAATCGAACGATGTTTGAAAATAAAGTGCTTTTAGGTTTATGAGAACGGGGCAGAGTTTGCAAAATAATTACTCCATTTTTTAGTAACAAAAGGTGTTGAGAATCCATGTTTCTCAAATCAGCTTAAAAGTGATTATTTAATGAGTTAAAAGTCTAACAAAAGCACTTATATTTTTTTGCAAACACTCTCAGAATCACACTTAACTCAAGAAAAAATCAAACAAATAACATAATCTCCACATAAATATCTCTAATCCCAATCTTAAAACCTCAATCCATTGCGGAAAAAAATCACTAAATTCAATCTGAAATCAACAAAAATACTTAGTTGGAAAAATACCCTCAGTGCTGAAGACCATGTGCCAGGTTTCACCTGGGGCGTCGTCTCCGGTGATCTTAGTGTTCAAAAGGCATCTACCAGTGTAGGGTTCCTTAGGCCTGAATTTGTTGACGATCACTCCTTCCTCCTGTTTCTTCGAAATCTTCTCAACTTTAGCCGGCGCTTCCGTGGTCACCTGAGCTCTGATCGGGGCCACCTTGCCGCCAAACGACGCTACATTTCTGTAGTACAACGGCACCTGCATAGGTACGCCACAAACCCTAGCTAGTCAAATTTAACTTATTCATCAAATTACACATCATAATTTGATAAGAAATTCAGGGAAACTCAATTTTTGTGTGATTGATTTAAGGCTTAGTAGGGTAAAAGGTTAACAGAGTCAGGCCTAAAATATAAAATTTATAGTCAGGCACGAAAACATGCTGAATTGTGTGTTCACCAAGTAACCAAATGACACACCGTCTGCAATTCAAACCTGAGCTAAATGTAGGGGAAGATTGAAGTAAGGATGATAATACCTTGTTGAAATTGACTCTGTCTGAAGAAATAATGGAGGTTCTAGCTGGAAGAGAAGTGGATTTGGAGGAAGGGAGAGAGACTGCGGCACTTACGGCAGCAGCCATGTTTGTGTTTGTGATGGAAGTTAGAAATTAAGAATGGGAGAGAGGGATTGTGTGGGAGAGGGGAAAATTGGTGAAGAAGAAGTAGAGGAAAAAAGAAGATTACGATATTGAGTGGAGGAGATTGGAAAGCGAATGCAGTGGCAATAGAAAGGATAAGAAAATGTGAGAAAAAAAATGTACGTCTCATATTTCTTGGTTCATCAAGGATAGTATTTGATTCACTACTAAAGATATTTTTCAAATGTCAAATGCCCCCACAATCACTGCATGCACTACATAATTAATTTTTTTTATTATTATTATAGTCTTCATCGCTTGAGTCAAAGTCAAAGAGGTTAACCACTCGTTTGAGGAGAACAACTTGAAAGTTGTCAATACCAAGTCGACACTCTGCTCGTCTAAATAGGCAAGGTTGACACTCTACAATGTAGCGTAGTTGTAGCAATGTATCCCCATCTAAATTTAAATGTACGAGGTTTAGAGGGTCTAAGACCTTAAGACCAGGCGAAGGGGATGATCCATGAGTTGTTCTAACAATACTTTTGAATAGATTTCTTGTGAAATCGTAAATGAACTTTCTCGAGTATCACTATTTAAAATTACTAAATACTTATTTTGTATATACAACATAGAAAAGCTGGTCTCATGTTTCATTCTAACTTTAATTTCAGTTCTTTTAATTCCATATCAAGTATTCTTGTTTTTCATTTCTAAAATTGTCATACTAAAAGTAGTATATTAATTGGAAGAGGAATACCCAACATAGATTTATTTCTTTTGGCGAGTTTTGCCCAGTTTATGTATGATGCATTATTAGTGTTCGTGGGATACAAATACTCTTGTTCACCACGTCTATAAATTATAAAATGGAAACGAATCGAATCAAATTGATCCTCCTTAATCTATATATTCTTGGGCACAAGATCCACCTTAATCTTATTGAAAAGAATACTTGTAAATGATCCAGGAACATTGTAAAAGTAGTTGAATATAGTGAAAATCCCCTTATGTTCATTTCTTCCCACAGTAGAACTGCATCATGAGGTTCGTTTCTTTATAGTTACCCTAGATAATAATCTTGTTTTAGGTACATCAAATAATCCCTGAATCATGCATGGTATTAAAAGAAACCACTGTAGGACTAACCCTTTTGCAACGAATTTCAAGAAAAAGACGTCAAGCTTCGTCCCCATGCTCCCTTTTGCAATACTGTATTCATTCATCAAACTATTGTAACTTGTGACGTTAGGCTTGAGGCCCGATCCCACCATTGAATCAAAAGTATCCATCTATCAAGGCAGTATATATACGTGACAACATTAGGTTGAACATTCAATTGCATCATAATCTCGAAAACATCCTCACTCCCTCCTTGCATCCACTAAAATTGTAAAAGTAATAAATATTTCACCTCTTTGAGTCTTTCTATCTACAAAAATTGCACAGACCTTGTAACATTGAACTATACTACGTTACAACATTAGGAGACATGCCCTTTTCAGTCAATTCGGAGAAGATTCGTCCACCGTTCGATCCTAGCATAGACTGTCGATTAAAGTGTTATAAGCTCTAATATTAGTATTAGGTTTGCATCTTCCTTTCTCCAATATCGTGAGCAAATCACAAGCCCTGAGAGTGTGTCCAGCTTTGCAAAGCCCTATAAGATACTTAACTTCATTCAACTGGCTAATTTTCCCTCTCAACAATTTCATGAATATAGAAAAGCGAACAATATTGGAAATATTATTTCTTGATTAGTTGTAGAGGAGATTTACAATGAGTATATATACAAGAGAGAATTAGGTCTAACCTAACCCTAATGGGCTTTATAAGAGAGCCCATAGGAAACTAAGGTGGGCCTATACAATAAATAAGAATGAGAGTGTATTTACTAATATAGGTCCAATATGCCCCCTCAAGATGGAGTACCATAGGATAGTCCAATCTTGGTCATAAGGAGCTGAAGACGAGCACCGGAGAGAGGTTTGGTGAGGGCATCAGCAAGCTGGTCGGCAGTCGAGACATGCGAGATGCGGAGGCGAGCAGTTTTGACTAGGTCACGAACAAAGTGGAAGTCGATGGCAATGTGTTTCATTCGTGAGTGAAACACAGGATTTGAGCATAAGTAGGTGGCCCCAATGTTGTCACAGTAGATGACTGGCACCGGAGAAATCGGAAAGTGTAGTTCTTGAAGTAAGGATGTTAGCCATTGCACTTCAGAGGCCGCTGCGGCAATGGCTCTATATTCGGCCTCAGTTGACGAGCGAGCAACAGACTTCTGCTTTTTGGACGACCATGAGATGGGATTGGCCCCCAAGAATACGACATAAGCACTCGTGGAAGTGCGATCATCGTGGTCGCCTGCCCAGTCAGCATCCGTGAAGCAGTGGAGCGAGGAGGATGAGGATGGGGTAATGTTGATTCCGACATCCCTTGTACCACTGAGGTAGCGAAGTAGACGCTTGACAGCAGTCCAGTGAGTGACGGTGGGTGCATGCATGAACTGAGATAGCTTATGGACGGCAAAGGCGATGTCAGGTCTGGTGAGCTGGAGATACTGAAGGCTGCCGAGTACCTGACGATACTGAGTGGAGTCAGTGGGAGGGGTGCCATCTGATAGAGTGAGGCGAGCAGAGGTTGATAGTGGAGTTTGGACTGGTTTGGAGTCGATCATGTTGTATCGGGCGAGCAGATCAGTGATGTATTTGCGTTGGGAGAGCAGGCATGAAGTTTTAGAGCGCAGAACTTCAACTCCCAAGAAATAGGATAGAGGACCAAGGTCCTTGACTGAAAATTTTGTACTGAGGTCGGCAGCTACCCGGGCGAGCATGGGCGAGGAGTTGCCCGTCAGTATGAGGTCGTCAACATAAACAAGGAAGTAGGCGACCACCCCATTGTTGTTGTAGACGAACAGAGATTCATCAGAGTGAGTGGGGATGAATCCAATTTCTTCGAGAAAGGTGCGAAGAGCATAGTACCATGTGCGAGGAGCCTGCTTTAGTCCATAGATGGATTTGCGAAGCTGACAGACATAGGTGGGAAATGTCTTGTCTTTGAAGCCCGGAGGTTGAGCCATGAAGACAGTGTCTGAGAGCTCTCCATGGAGAAAAGCGTTGTTGACATCGAATTGGCGAAGGGGCCAGTTGTTGGTAACTGCAATGCTGAGGACTGTTCGCACAGTGGCGGGCTTGACAACGGGACTGAATGTTTCAGTGAAGTCAACACCAGGTCGTTGATGAAAGCCTTTGGCGACCAGACGAGCCTTGTATTTATCCAAGGTGCCATCAGGTTTTCGCTTAATACGAAACACCCACTTGGAGCCAACTACATTTTGAGACGCATTGGGAGGAACTAAGTCCCAGGTGCCGTTCTGGAGAAGGGCATCAAACTCAGCCGACATGGCTGCTCGCCAGTTTTTGTCCTTGAGTGCCTGTGACACACAGCTCGGTTCAATGTCAGAAGTGATGACAGAAGTAAGCCCATACCTCGGATTTGGCTTGAACACGTTGTTCTGAGCTCGAGTTACCATGCGAGATGCAGGAGGTCGTAAGGGAGCATTGGTCGGCACAGGGATGTCGGATGTGGTGGCGAGCAGCGGGGAGGTAGGTGGGGTTATGATCGGCGGGGTTATATTCAATTGGTCGACCAGTGTGGGGTGCTGGGGAATGGTAGTGGTTGGCACATGGTCGATCGGGGTAGAGTGAGGTGGCAAAGGTGTGAGAAGAGTGGGCGAGGAGCGGAAGTTAGAGGAGGTGGAGGTCGGCAAGAGAGATGGTTGAATGATGGGAGAGGGGGTGGAAAAGGGGGTGGAAAAGGGAAACGTATGTTCAACAAATTGAACATGCCGCGAGGTGTAGATTCGGTGTGTGGAGCGATCAAGACTAAGGTAAGCACTCTGTGTGGGCGAGTACCCAAGAAAGACACATGGAGTAGAGCGAGGATCAAGTTTGTGGGTGTTGTAAGGGCGAAGCAGAGGATAGCAAAGACAACCAAATACACGGAGTTTGGTCAGATTCGGGGGGCGAGCAGTGAGTTTTTCATAAGCGGAGATCATGTCAAGGTTAACTTTGGGAAGGCGATTTATGGTGTATGCTGCCGAGCAGACGGCATAGGGCCAATAGGTGAGGGGCATAGAAGCATGGTGAATGAGAGCAAGGGCTGTGTCGACCACATGGCGATGGCGACGTTCAGACATGCCATTATGTTCGGGAGTGTGAGGTGGGGTGGTGAGATGTGCAATGCCATGAGTTTGAAGAAAGGGGCGAAGAGCAATGAATTCACCCCCATTGTCGGAGTAAAAGGTTTTGATTGTGTTTTGATAGTTGTTTTCAACAAGAGTTTTGAATGTGATAAACGTGGGGAGAACATCTGATTTTCGTTTTAGAGGATAAACCCATATGTACTTGCTGAAGTGATCAACAAATAGCACGTAATATTTGAAATTATCAGGAGACAAGACAGGCGACGACCAGACATCAGAAAAGATAACATCAAGTGGTTTGGTGGACACAATACTGGAATCATAGAAAGGTAATTTGTGACTTTTGATACAAGAACAAGAGTTACAATTGAAATGTTTGGAAGGTGCACTGGATAAGCTGAGCTTGGAGAGGGTGTGAGCAAGGATTTTTTACGATGGGTGGCCAAGGCGAGCATGCCAGGTAGTCGTTGTGGGGTGTTGAGTGGTGAAGGCTTGCGGGGAGGTGGTGGACATGTGTGCCGGCCAGACATACAAGTTATTGATACGACTCCCAACGAGGAGAATGCTCCCCGAGTGACCATCCCGCACCTGAAAAGAAGATCGATCAAAGACAATGTTAACATTATTATCACGACAGAGGCTAGAGACCGAGATCAAGTTTTTCGAGATGTGTGGGACAACCAGGACATTCGAAAAATTGAGAGACTCAAGTTGAGGAAACCGCATAGAGCCAGTGTGAGATATGTGTAAACCTTTACCGTCACCAATTTCAACATTGTCAGGCCCATCAAATGGTGAGTGAAGAGATAGGTTGGCGAGGTCGTTGGTGATGTGATGCGAAGCACCCGAGTCAAGAATCCAGTGCTCGGCAGGCTGTGCCGAGGAGGCTGAATGAGCCGAGTACGCCGGGCGAGCACCTGTTCGATTGTGGCGAGGGGTCGATGGATACTGTCCAGGTGGGCGGCGAGGACCAGTGGTTGGAGCAGTGGGCGATGAGGGAATCTCAGGGCAGGTGCGAGCAGTGTGCCCCGGTGTACGACAATATTGGCAGGTGCCAAGGTAGGGCCTTTGCGAGGGCTGGCGAGGACGAGTGTCAGCAGTTTTTGACCTCGAGTCAGGTCGCGAGGAGCGATGATGAGGTTTACCAGCAGTGAGAGCAGAAGCAGGTATGATGGCCGAGGCTGGTCGCGAGGCAAGTTGAACCTCGGTACTGAGGAGCTTGTCGCAGAGCTCGGCAAACGAGATGGGCTGTTCGCGAGCTTGGATGGCATTTGCTATGTCATTGTAGGACTCATCAAGGCCGGTTAGGACCTGGAGAGTGACGTCCTCGGCGTCAGAGGAAATGCCGAGGAGAGCAAGCTCGTCGACCACAGAGCGAACTTCCATGAGGAAGTCGGAGACCGGGCGAGCACCTTTGGACAGTGAGCGAAACTTGGTTTTTAGGGCAAGAATGCGACCTCGCGAGGGCTTACCATACATGCTCTCAAGCATTTTCCAGGCTTCGCAAGAGGTTTTTGACGAGGCAACAAATGGTATTAGTTCCGGGGACATAGATCCGACCATGGCCGAGAAAATGAGGTTGTCCTGACACACCCATAGGTCGTGTGCCGGGTTTGGAACAGTGGTGTTGGCGGTGCCGTCGGCGGCTGGGGATGTGGACGAGGGGCATGGATGTGTGCCCAAGACATAGCCTAGGAGGTTGTGTCCAGTGAGGAGAAGACGAAGTTGGAAGGACCAAGCACCATAGTTGGTGGAGTTGAGCTTCAGGGACATATTTGCGAGTCCCTTGAAGGTGATTGGTGCCGACGATGGAGGAGAGGCAGCCATTGGTGAGAGGGAGCAGCGGAGTGAGGCGTCGTAAGACGGATGGCGACGGTGGTGCGTCGGAGAAGAAGGCAGCGGCGGCGCTACTGATGCAAAGGCAGCGGCGGCAGTGAGAGAGGAGCGGCGGCGGCGGCTGGAGTATGCAGCGGCGGCGGAGCGGCGGCGGCTGGAGTATGCAGCGGCGGCGGCGGCTGGAGTATGCAGCGGCGGCGGCGGCGGCTAAGATTTGGATCAGGCGTGAGCCAAATGACTCGATGATACCATATAGAAAAGCGAACAATATTGGAAATATTATTTCTTGATTAGTTGTAGAGGAGATTTACAATGAGTATATATACAAGAGAGAATTAGGTCTAACCTAACCCTAATGGGCTTTATAAGAGAGCCCATAGGAAACTAAGGTGGGCCTATACAATAAATAAGAATGAGAGTGTATTTACTAATATAGGTCCAATAATGAACAGTTCTTCGGCCTCGATTAGCCACGCTTGATAAGGCTGCCTAAGATTGCAAAAGCATAATCAACACGATTCAGGAGGCAAAAACAATTATGTGCAATATTCAAGGTTTAGTGGTTAACAGGAACTTCTCGTTCAAGCATTTTGTCGAACAAGTGGAGGCAACAGAGTAGTGTCGCATCTTCACAAGAGCAGAGCACACAGCAATTGATTTAAATCAACAGCCCAAGGCCGCGGATTCATTATTGCCATTTTGTGAAACAGAGAAATAGCATCATTGGGCTGACGGAGACACCCAAAATCAAATCTCGGTTTCGAGGAGCAAAAGTATCTATTTTGTTGAGTGACTTGTATAGAAGTAAAGGGTCATAATAATGTACAGAATCAATGGCGCAAGTGGCTGTATAAGAACAAATTCTTCTGCAAATCGCCAGAATGTTCTACTGCATACTTGTTCCGACCTCTGCCGCGCCGCCGATTCCCACAACCGCCGGCACCGCCCTACTCCCGTTGTAATTTTCGTTCTAATTTTTTTTTTGTGAAACTCTATTCCTCAATTGATAGGGAGGATATACATGTAATTTTAACACATTATATTTCGAGAACCGAACTTTTTACTTTTATAATCGGACTTTTAAAATTGTTGCAAAATAAAAGAACCTGCAATTTTGCAGTTAAATTTATTTTTTGGCCTACAAATTTGCTCGAAGTCCAATTTTTAACAATAATTTAAAAGTTCGATACTTGCCTTTCAAAATTTGATACATTCGAGTGTATTTTCCTTCTACCAAATTGGACCTTAATGTGTTCAAAATTCAAATGCATGATGTCTTACGAATGCTATAATAACAGTCCATATGAATGAATGAAAGCATAATAAAATTTGGGTATCTAATACATGAAACACAAGTACAAAAAACAGGGCAGTTCTTGAAGCTGTTTTCCAAAGAATCATTGGCATATAAACTAATGCTATATACACTCCATAAGAATTAAACCACAATATCAATCCAAAAAAATAAAAAAACAAGACTGATAACCCTTAACCATAAACATCAAAAATATTTTCACATGTACTAATTTCACTTCTTCAATGGTATAATCCCCTAGACCCTCTTGATTGATACAACTCCAGCTTCCCCTTAGCCTCCGGTAGCAACCTGTCCACCTCTTCAATTTGGCTCAAATAAGCTTGTTTCGACGCCCATTCCAACACGCCAAGAACTTCAGCTCGGGCAAGCTCTTCACTATCCGGGACGTGCATTGCAATATAGCACAACAAAATCAACGCACAGCTCTTCACAATCTGTTCTCCAAAATAGACGAGCTGCACGAGGTGCTTGGCCCCGCCCGCTGCAATGATCGCCTTACAATGATCCATAAGGAGGTAATTATCCGAGCAAGCAAACTTGGCTAAGGCAACACAAGCTTCTCTAGAAACCTCGGCCTCCCTCTCATCGAGCAGTTTCACTAAAGGGCTAATCATCCTTGTTTCAGTTGCCTTAAAAGTCCTAGCTAGATTACCAATGGCCTTAATGCAAGGGATCAAAAGGTCTGATTCGCCCTTTTCCACGACTCTATAAAGCTGATCAACAACGGCCTTACAGGCCGGTGAATTGGGCTTGAACGCTGAACGTCTGAGTTCAGCATCCGTTTCAGCTACAGCAGTGATCTCCATCAATGCCATGGCTGAATAGTACTCGACTTCATCGGGCCCTTTTTCTAGAAGAACCGCGAAACAGAGCAGCGCTCTCGACTCTGTGATGCTTCTACAGATTGGAGAGTTCCCTTTGGCGAGATGCCAAAGGGCTTTAGCTGACATTGCCTTCAAATTCGCCTTAATCTCCGGGTCCTCCATTTCCCGAGCTCTGTTATTCGCCCCCGTTAGAGATAAACTCTGATGGTGATTATGATGGTGATTTTGCTGATGATTATTCTTCACAACACCATTGGTGCCCTTTATAGACATTGTAGAAGTGACAACATTGAACATCTGATTAGGTTGCTTGTTGCCTAATAAAGGATGAGGTAACAGACTCTTATCTTCATCCAATTCGTGCACCTTTGGAGCAACATTCTTAGGGTTAGGGTTAGGGTTAGAGTTGTTGGTGCTAGCTAAGACGACGGCGGCGGCGTGGATCGACGTTGCTTTGCTAACAACGGTGTATTTGCTGTGTTCCTGAACCGTTTCGAAGGCTAGATGGCTAACGAGAAGCCTAATGATGTTGTGTTGAGCGAAGAGATCTTGGCACGCAGGGTAATGAGAGGTGAGCTCCGCCACCGCCCACGCCACCACCGCCTGCACCTTCATCGGACCGTCTTTCAGGATTTTCGAAAACACCGAGCAAACGCCCACGTGAATCATGTGTTGAACGCTTTCCTCATCTTTTCCAAGCAGTCCGATTGCTTTCGCTGCGTTCTCCTGCCCTTCTAATTTCCCCTCTTTCACTAATTTCAACAAAGGCGCAACGCCGCCTTCCTCGATTATCAATTTCCCGTACCGATCGTTGTCGCGAGCGAGCGACACCAGCGACGCGGCGGCGTCGGCGCGGTCGTCGACGGAGCCGGTGTATAGAATCGCGATCTGCTCCCAAATGAAGCAGAGGATCGGCTCGTTGGCGGCGATCGGGGGCAGGCCGAGGTACTGGTCGCCGCGGTCGTCAGCGGAGGCGGAGACGCGGAGGAGCCAGGACACGTCACCGATTGAGTTTTCGAGTTGGGTAAACATCTTGCGGAAGGCGGCGGTGGGGATGATGGTGAAGACGCGCTTCATGAGGCCGTTGCCGCGGCATTTGAGTACGAGAGCTAGCGCCTTGTCGAGGACTTGCACTGTATCATCGACGATGCGGCGCGTGGGGCGCTCGTAGAGGTCGTTGCTGGCACGCGCGGCCTGGCGGAGGAGCGCGGCGAGCTTCTCTGTTTTGGATTTGAGATCGGCGCATTCCTGCTTGAAGGTGGCGGCGTCGTCCGCCGCCTTTATGACTTGATCCGTTAACTGAATCGGTGTTGCTAGAGTTTGCTTCACTAAATCCCCCATTAGAACACCAGATCAAAACCTCTGAAAGAAAAATTGTTACAGAATATAACAAGGAACTTTGAAGAAGTTGGATTTTTTTACAAGCGAAAGCGGGATTCTCAAGAGGAAAATGGATCTACTCTAGCAACAAATTTGTAACTTGTATACTTCGTATTTTTCTTTTCTTTTTTTTTTTTAAATAACAGAAGAAATTTTTAAAGAAATGGCAGGCAGTGAACTGAGTCGACGAGGTTTACAAGGTCAAACGCGGACTTTTCCGCCATTAAATAAAGAAATCCCAGTTACCACAAAAACTTACTACAATAATTTAAGTAAGTCATAAAAAGTCTTAATTGTAATTAAATTTACTTGTTTTTGCAATCTTATCGAAATAATTACTAGTATAATATTACAAATTAATTACAAATTTTAATTCTTTTACAATTTAAGCTTGGAAACTTCTACATGTAGTCAGAGTGTCGTATGATGTCGTATGACTACCATAGTCAATTAAATCTGAACCATTAAAAATCAAATCTAAAGGCTTAAAAGTGATAACCTGTTACCTTTTGTACTTTGTGTTGAAAATATTCATCTATGTAATGTGTCGTATGGTGTCGTACATTAATTTTTTTATATTTAATTTAATTAATTAAAATATATAATTATAAAATTACGTTTTTATCCTAATACATTAAAATATTATATTTATTAATTTAATTAAAATATGTATTTTTAAAATTACATATTTACTCTTATATTATATTATTAATAAAATTAACAAATTAAATTAAACTAAACTAAAATAAAATAAAAATCAGAATAAACTAAAATAAATATCAGATAAACTAAAATAAGATTTTTTACTGAATATTGACCGTGCAACCAGGCACGGCTGTTGAACCGTGAAAGTGAGCACTTACAACACATTTTTTGGATTGCACGGCTGTTGAACCGTGAAAGTGAGCACTTACAACACATTTTTTGGATTGCACGGTTTACTGAGTATCGATCTTGCAACCGTGCACGTCTGTTGGATCGTGCAAGTGAGTACTTTCAATACATTTTTTTATTTACACGGGTGACTGAGTATCGACCATGCAACCGTGCACGGCTATTGGACCGTGCAAGTGAGTATTTCCAGTACATTTTTCGATTTACACAGGTGACTGAGTATAGACTGTGCAACCGTGCACGTCTGTTGGATCGTGCAAGTGAGCACTTTTAGAACATTTATCGATGTACATGGGTGGCTGAGTATAGACCGTGCAATCCAGCACGACTCCTGAATCGTGCACAATACCACTTACAATACATTTTTTAATTTACACGGGTTACTGAGAATAGACCGTGCACAATCAAAATTTTACTTATATAAAAAAGGGGTAATATAGTAAATAACAAAATACAATTTAAAAAATGATTTAATTTATTTAAACATGTATAACATATAGTAGGTTCATACGCACTGACTATATAGTCACTTTGTACAATTTGACTACACTAAGAAAAACCTTTAAACTTTATGGACAATAGTTTTTTTTTTTTTTGACAAATCACGTAGTAAAGAAAATGACTTTGTAAGCTTAATTTGTATAATCAATCTCATCGTTAGTAACAAGTAATAGAGATAATACTAATTGATTTGAATTAGCTTGATTTTTGTAACTTAATTGATCATATCCTTTCCTTAATTATAGGATATTGTTATAATACGTGTATATATATATGTGAATACTCTCTCACCAGAATACACGGTGATTTCTCAAATCTTAATTATGTGTTGTACACATCCTGTCATGGTATCAGCCTAACTCGTTCCTACATCCTAAATTCTTCCGCCGTCCTCCTCTCTACCTCGCCGGTGTTTACATCCGGCTCTCCTCTTCTCTTGTTTCGGTGATATTGGTCGGTATCCGCCATCGCCAAATCTCAGTTTCATCATCATCATGTCGAACTCTGCTAATGATCCTCTCCCTGTTACCACAATGATAAATATGATGCAAATTAAACTTGAAGCCTCCACATATTTGATGTGGCGCCGCCAAACAATACACATGGCTGAGTGTTTTGATATTTTGGGCCATCTCGATGGTAAGACTCCAGAGCCGTCTTCCACGATCACGTCGGAGAGCGGCGCAGACACTGAAAACCCGGCTTACACGGCGTGGCGTCTGAAGGATAAACGCCTCATCAGTGTCTTATATACCTCTCTCTCTACCGACGCGGCCTCGGAGGTCATCGATTGCACATCCGCCAATCAAGCGTGGGAGGCGCTTGAGTGTGTCTATGCCTCTACGTCACGTTCTCATCAACTCCGGGAGGAGTTGTTATCACTTCGCCGAGGAGATCTGTCCGTTGAAGAATATGGAAAGAAATTTAAACATCTCTGTGATCAGCTGCAGGCCATCGGCCGTCCCATTGACGCCGACGATAAACGGCACTGGTTCCTCCGCGGATTGGGGTTCAATTTGCAGGTTTTGCCGACACTAGGATGGCTATCTCTCCAGTTCCGCCTCTCCGTGATCTCCTCCACCAGGCTGTACAATTTGATATGATGCTCAAATCCATGGAGGGTTCGTCTCCCTCTCCTGCCTTTTCCGCCGTTCGCCAGAATTTTCGGACGGCTGCCCCTAAGCCGTCGCCTCAACCATCGTCTCACACCTCTCAGCAGCAGCACTCTTCTCGCTCAGGAGGTAATTTTAATTACGGTAACAATGGTTCAGGTTCAGGTGCTTCATTTAATTCTGGTCGTCGTGACAATTCTGGTGGAGGTGGGTTTCGTCGTACGCCTAGATGCCAAATATGTCGTGGGGAGCACTACGCTGATAAGTGCTCTAAATACTTGAATGCTCTCAACTCCAACTCAGCCGCCCACCTTGCTCAAGCGTTCACGTCCACTTGCAATGTCTCGGATCAAACTCCTGATTGGTATCTTGATTCGGGCGCCTCGGCTCATATGACGAACCAACTTTCCGCTCTTGACACTCATGAATCCTATTCTGGTAACGGTTCTTTTATAGTTGGTAATGGCAATGTTTTAAATATCTCGCATATTGGCAATACTAAAATATCTGAGGATGTTAAATTGTTAGATGTCCTTGTCGTCCCTCATATCACAAAGAACCTTCTGTCTATAAGTAAATTAACTGCGGATTATTGACTTGGATGTATTTTTTGCACACTTTTTACAACTATACGATCCCCACAAGCGTATGGGTTCGTTAGTAGTACGATAAGTATACCAAGTAAAATTTCGTTCCAAGGACTTAATTGAGTGCTAGTGAATCCCTAAAGTTACAAGTTATCATGCTATTATAGTAACTAAATGATGTTGTTTGGATTTTTGGGAATAAGAACAAAGGTATTAAACTAGATTAACTAAGCTAACAAGAATATAACAAAAGAAATAACGAACTATCTAACTTTCGATAGAAAGTGCAAGGGAAGTGTATTGCCTCGGGTGTTTCCGTTTTGTGAGCAATTAAGTGAACTAGTGGACCAATTACATGATTTTACTACAACTTTGGGTCAAGCTAAAGGCTATCACAAATGTGTGCAAACCCCCTCGAAAGGCATAGGTAAACATCGTGCATTGATTAGCAATTATAGGATCTAACCAAATACCATAAGCTCCTAAGATAGTGTTGCATAAGCACTTTCAACACGGTTACTAATACTTATGAAACGCCCTCTCACCAAACTCCTAGAAGACCTCTACTCGTTTAGTGTCTAAAGTTGTCGGTCTAGCCATTAACACCCCTCTCGGGTGAGCTAATTACTAATTAACTTCTATTCAATTGATCAAAGCTCACACTCCCAATCATGCTACCCAACTCTCGTTGCAATAAACATAATCGAACATGCTTGCTAATAGGGTTGATCAACCAAATGAATCAATCAAAGTACAACTCTAGAAACATAAATACCAAAATTATAAGCTAATCATGCAATTAATCCACAATTACACTAAATTCTCATCAAAACATCCACACCCAAGGCAATTGAGGATTAGCCCATGGTTCTAGAAGAGAATCCCATGGCTACAACAACAAATAACATCAAACTCATAATAAAATAACAAGAGATTGAAGAAATTAAGAAAATACCAAATTGAATTGCAAAATAGAGTAATATCACCTTGATCATACGAATTTAGCTACAAAACAATGTAATAGACGATGCCCGATGATAATCGTAGCTTGATTTGAAGTAAACACCACTATTCTATCTAATCTATTGAAGAAATTAAACTAAAAATGAAGAACACCTACAACTATGTGAATGTGTGTGTGGAAAAATGCTTGTAAAAGGAGTTCTTCTCTGGATTTTAAGAAAGGGAGTTTATATAGTGTTTGGGAAGGGTTTGAATTGCATAATTGCAAGTTGATCCCTCAAAAATGGAGAAAATACGAGTTTGGCACCGAAATTGGGGTCACTCGGCCGAGTTGGGGTCACTCGGCCGAGTGGAACACTTAAGAAGCGTGTAGCAACTCTTTCCAGCCGAGACTCGGCCGAGTGGTCTTCAATTCCAGGAGCTACGGTATTCAACCTTACTCGGCCGAGTTGGCTCACTCGGCCGAGTGCGCAGTAAAATGCAAAATTGCAGATTCGGCCGAGTAACCTTACTCGGTCGAGTGATGTCCGATTCCAGGAGCTACGCATTCAACCTTACTCGGTCGAGTTGGCTCACTCGGCCGAGTGCGCAGTGAAGTTCAAAGTTGCAGATTCGGCCGAGTAACCTTACTCGGTCGAGTGCCTCTTCCCCTTCTCGTTCCATGCATAACTTTCGCCTCGGATGTCGGATTGACTCGATTCCTTTGGCTAATCCACTCCGTTTTTCGAGACGAATCCAACCGTGCACTCCTCTTTCCGGTCCGATAACTTGTGGTATGTGTTTTGCTCCGATTTCCATCGTATTTCCTACACAATCGACAAAACACAACCTTTCTCTCATTTTGGCTTAAACAATCATATTCACTGTATAATTCAATGAAATCAACATCAAATGAGCTTCAAATATGCATCTAAATCGTGTAAATTCCACCCGAATCAATTATCCTGTGGATGTTATTTTTTTTGATAAGTTCTTTGCGATTCAGAACCGGCTCACAAAGAAAATCCTGGCTCAGGGAAGGTGTAATCAGGGACTTTATTTACTTGATCGGGGTATTCCAGCTTTGGTTGCAGCTATTCGGGTCTAGAGGCTGAAAGCGAGCTTTGATTTGTGGCATTTACGTCTGGGTCATGTCCCATTTTCTGTTATTTCATTATTAAATAAACAGGGTTGTTTATCTGTTACTTTAGTTTTACCAAACCCTATCCTCTGCTCTTCTTGCCAGTTGGCCAAGAGCAAGCGTTTACCATTTTCATTGAATGACAAACGTGCTACTGTTGTTCTTGACTTAATTCATTGTGATTTGTGGGGTCCTGCACCCGTTTCCACTTCTGATGGGTTTAAATATTATGTGGCTTTTGTGGATGATTTTTCTCGATTTTCGTGGATATACCCTTTGCGTGCTAAGTCCGAGTTTTATGATGTGTTTGTTCGGTTTCATGCTTTCGTATGCAATCAATTTTCTCGAACTATTAAAACATTTCAGTCTGATGGGGGTGCTGAGTTTATAAATGGAAGGGTTCGTGATTTTATGCATTTGCATGGTATACATCACCGGATTTCTTGTGCTTATACACCACAGCAAAATGGCAGGGCCGAACGTAAACATCGGCATATCTCTGAAACTGGTTTATCTATGTTATTTCATGCTCAGGCGCCAGCTTCCCTTTGGTTTGATGCATTTGCCACTGCCGTTTATGTCATTAATAGGCTACCCTCTGTGAAACTTGATAACATTTCTCCCTTTCAGGTGTTATTTGGTTATCCGCCTAGTTATGATACTTTTAAACCCTTTGGTTGTCGTGTCTATCCGTATCTTCGTGACTACGCAGCTAATAAATTGGAACCTCGCAGTAGGCCTTGCATCTTTCTGGGTTATAGCAGCACGCAGAAGGGTTTTCGTTGTTTTGATCCGGACTCTTCTCGAGTTTTTATCACTCGCCATGCTCAGTTTGATGAGTTCCACTTTCCTTTCTCACGGGTACCGTCTGTTACGAAAGTCACTGACCTAGATATCTCAACGTTCCTTGATATCTCATCTGACTCTTCTCTGGCTCCTGTCTCGGCTCCTGTTCGTCCTCCACATCATTTTTCGGTTGATAACGATGCTTGTTCACCATCCTTGGTTCTCGATGAACCTCCTTTGGAGGCACCTACTATTGATCCTGTCGTGCTTCCTGTTCCCGACATTGAGCCTCCAGCTCCAGAACCACCCCAGGACATTGAGCCTCCAGCTCCAGAACCGCCCCAGGCTCCTCAGCCCACTCATCATATGATCACTCGAGCTCGTGCTGGTATTTTCAAGCCCCGCTATCCGGTTGATTTAGCATCTTCTGCCCTTCTATCAGCTCTTGTTGTCACCTCTGAGCCCCGTGGCTTCAAGTCTGCTGTTAAGCTTCCTCAGTGGCTTGCTGCCATGCAAGAAGAGATTGATGCTCTCCGCTCAAACTAGACTTGGGATTTAGTGCCTCGACCTTCTGGCACTAATATTGTTGGCTCCAAGTGGGTCTTTCGTACAAAGTTTCTTGCAGATGGGTCAATCGAACGTCACAAGGCTCGTTTAGTGGCTCAGGGTTTTACTCAGGTTCCTGGTTTGGATTTCCATCATACATTCAGCCCTGTTGTGAAGGCGGCCACAGTTAGGGTTGTTCTGGCCTTCTCTGTTCAGCGTGGCTGGCCTCTTCACCAGCTTGATGTTAAGAATGCCTTCCTGAATGGGGTTCTTCACAAGCCTGTCTTCATGGCCCAGCCCCCTGGCTTTGTTGATCCTCGGTACCCTGATCATGTTTGTCGACTGAAGAAGGCACTTTATGGTCTTCGCCAGGCTCCCCTTGCCTGGTACCAGCGTTTCAGCTCGTTTCTCTTCAGTCTAGGTTTCTCACAGAGTTGTTCTGATTCGTCTCTATTTCATCTGCATCAGGGTAAGACCATTATATATCGTCTCTTGTATGTTGACGATATTATTGTCACAGGCAATGATCTTGCTGCCCTTCGCCGATTCATAGCTGATACTGGAGATGAGTTTGCCATCAAGGATCTAGGCTCCTTGAACTATTTTCTTGGTCTTGAGGTCTCTCACACCGATACTGGGTTGTTTGTTGGACAGGCCAAATATGCACTTGACATTCTTGAGCGTGCAGACTTGGTTGAGGCAAAACCTGTTTCCACCCCATTAGCGACAGGTGAATCTCTTGTTAGTACAGGTCCTGCTTTCAAGGACCCCACATTATACAGATCTCTGGTTGGTGCTTTGCAGTACCTGACCATCACTAGGCCAGATTTATCCTATGCTGTCAGCTCTGTTAGTCAGTTTCTGCAGTCGCCTACTGAAGATCATTTTCTGGCTGTTAAACGTATCCTTCGCTATGTGAAGGGTACTCTCCATTTTGGTCTTTCGTTCACTAAGCATCCTGACTCTTCCATCTTGGGATACTCTGATGCGGATTGAGCTCGTTGTGTTGAGACCCTTCGCTCAACTTATAGGTACTCTATATTTCTTGGGGGTAATCTTGTTTCTTGGAGTGCAAAGAAACAACCAACTGTTGCCCGTTCCAGCTGTGAGTCTGAGTATCGGGCACTGGCCAATGCAGCTGCTGAACTTGTTTGGGTTATTAATCTTCTTCGGGAATTGCGGGCTCTTCCTCCTACTCGGCCCGTTCTGTTGTGTGATAACAAGAGTGCCATTTTCTTAAGTCAGAATCCTGTTGCACACAAGCGAGCTAAACACATTGATCTGGATTATCACTTTGTTCGTGAATTGGTCTCATCTGGGCGCATTTCCACTGAGTACGTTCCCTCTCATCTTCAGCTTGCGGATATTTTCACGAAGAGTCTTCCTCGTCCGGCCTTTGAGTTTCTACGGTCCAAGCTTTGCGTGTGTCTTCACCCCACGCAGCGCTTGACGGGGGGTAATAGAGATAATACTAATTGATTTGAATTAGCTTGATTTTTGTAACTTAATTGATCATATCATTTCCTTAATTATAGGATATTGTTGTAATACGTGTATATATATATGTGAATACTCTCTCATCAGAATACACGGTGATTTCTCAAATCTTCTCTCAACTCTTAATTATGTGCTGTACACATCCTGTCAACAAGACCCGTTTAAAAACATAACAAAACTTTATATAGTCTGAAATCTTAAAAATTATTTGCATTTCACAGATTTTAAACCCGGAACACACCTATTAATTAATGGTCAATGGTTAATAAAATGAAAATGAAAAAAATAAAATGGAACTTATATTAAAGGTGGCCACTAAGTCATCTCATCTCAACCACTAAAAAAGGGTCAACCGGTAGCTGATGTTTTGAGTTTACCAACTTATATTAAAGGTAGTAATTTAATTCATCATGCCAACGCACAATACAGCCTTTCTATGTTAATAAATAAATAAATGGATACTAATCACGTTATTAATCATTTTGACGCCGCGCGTATCTACTCAAATAATACTCCACACTTGAATATATTAATTCACCAATTGTTGTAATTAGATTAACATAAATTAAGTTTGAATTATATGTACCATTACATATTTTTACCTTCTTTTCATTTTAAAATCTAGATATTTATGTACATTTTAGAATCTAGATATTTTTGTAATTTTTTTGCACTCTTATGTATGAGTCCACATAAAATCATTAATAGAAATAAAATTAAACAAAGTTGTACTTGGAAAAAAAAAGCACATGAAATGAATAAGATTTTGTTTTGGGTCAAATTTAAAATTAACCAGATTATATGAAATTGATTAGAAGAATAATGCTTCCTTTTCTTTTTTTCGTTGACCTCATCCTTCGCAGAGTTTTTCCTTTGTTTAAGTATTTTTTTTTTCCATATACCAAATCAAATATAATGGTGATTTTTTCTGGCAATATGAATTTAAAAAAAGGATACTACTGTCTCAATAAACAATCACCTCCTTAATTCACGCCACAATTATACAACCATAATCGCGGTCCGAATCAATGCAAAATTTGCAGCTTTTTATGTTTGTACTTTGTAGTATAAAAATGTAGGTAAATGAACTTTAGTATTTTTTTTATACTAGTATTTAATAAAAATGAAGGAATATATATATATATATATATATATCAACGCGTCGACGAATCCTGTCCGAACTCGATTGATTATAGTTCAACTGCTCTGTACTCGAATATTATTTATTTATCCTGCATTTCATATTAAATGTCTTTTCAGTAATTAAATTTTATTTCTGCACTTTTAGCTATTTTTTTCCAATTTCTTTCCAATTTATTTTCACTTAAAATATCTCTCTCTCTCTCTCTCTCTTTTTTTAATTATTACTCCCTCCATTTTTTATTAAATGTCATTTTGCCTTTTTCAATATTTTTTAAATAAGTGTCATTCTACACTTCAAGTTTGACAATTTTACCCTTGTACATTGTACTCCCTCCATTTTCTTTACCTTGATTTAAGTTTTTTCCTTTTGAATATAGTACTATAACATAAATCATGCATAAACCTTAATTATTGTATACATGAATATCATCTACAATATTGACAACATTCATTACTAAACATAAATTTAATATTAAAATTAGTTATCATTAATGAAGGGTAAAATGATCTATGTTATATATCTTAATATGTTGAGAATTGTTAAAATGACACTTATTTAAAAGTGGAGGGAGTATTAGCTACGAGAGGTGGGTGGAGAGTGAAAGATTGATCTTAATCTGATTTTAATTTTTAAAAAAGATACTTAATATAAAATGAATTGAGTTATAATTCGATTTTACAACATGTAAATTTGTAAATATGGCAGTTTTCATTTACATGTACATACAACATACCCTCAAGAATGGTGCATTACATGTAAGCGGATGATATACAATGTATCTAATATCTATGGTTAACGTTGAATATTTAAGTTTTTTTGACATATCTACTGTCAAACTCAAATATTTTAATTAGTTTAAAATAAATTGCAAATGGTGTATTTCTTTAATTATGCATACAATCAAGTGTTTTTGTGTGTTGAATTTAAATTTTATTTTAAATCTGATTTGTCATCTATTTAGCCTTGATTATCCATCTATTTTGAGCTAATCTATGTAAAAAAGTGGTCTAAAACTATAAAATCTATGGAAAATGGATGATTGCAAAAAGACATAATCGAGTTGGCAAAAAACTGTTTTTTTTTTCCTTCAAGATTTAAAAGCAAAAATATAATTAAAAACAAGAATGAAGCTGGCAAACAGAATATAAGAAGGAATTTCGACCACAGAGCTTCCAAAATGATTAATGGCATTTGTATGGTATAGCCAGATAAATATAATAATAAGATATTAGTAATATTAGACTGTCTATATATCAATAAAGACAATCAAACATATTCATATAATGAAACGTCCTTGATGATTGACAACTCTTAGTAGAACCACCACATACACAAAATAGAGACACCTATTATTATGAATGATGAATATGTGGTTAGTAAATGGATGCGTTGCTCCAGTGTCTGCCTGATTTCAATCGGATTATATTTACTCACTATTTCTTGACTTTTAATTAACACAAATAATGTCCTTGTATTTTTTTGTACATTAATATTTTTTTTATGATGACTGAGATCTCAAATTTCAACCTCAATATACCCAACATTTTTAGCACAATGTATCATTATATTACATACAACTGTAAAGTGGGTGTATAGCAAAATTTTGAAATCCATTTGTTTAACTTTAGTTTGATTTGTTTCTTTCTTGATGGGTTAGTTTTTCATTGCCTAATATTGATTCAACTACGAATCATTGTATGGGTTGAAAAAGGGAAAAAACATTACATTTAAAAAATTAGTTATTTTTGCTTGCACTCAGTTGAGTAGCACAATTGGTATAATTTAGTCACAATTTTAATTTAATGTGAAGGATAAATTTCGCCTTCAAAAAATTTGGATTTGTAGATTTTGTGTTGGATCTCTTGTGAACCGTTGCACATGAAAGAATTTATCATTGTATTGATATATAGACATAGATATAGATACTGGAACTCAAATTCAAACACAATGTATTTTCTCAAATATAAAAGTATAACTTAGTAAGATTTTCAGTAGTTGATGAAAGTTGATGGAGCCACTTTAAATAAATAAAAAAATTACTATAAATAAATCTAAGCCCCTGCAATGACGAAATTGCCCCCTGACAAGTCATAAATGCGTGTATAGTATAATCTGGAACAAACTCTCTAGTATAAAGGACATGCCCTTGCTTGCTAAATATGTGAAAAATGGTATGCCATTATTTTTTGTTTGTTATAATCTCTCTAGTCCCACATAACTACATTTTGCAGATCTCTCTTAACATTTCTTGCAACCAAAATTCCATCATGTGATCATTTTGTCCCTATATATTTCAACCTCTAATTAGTGTCTTCCTGTTTATATTTATAGCAGTCTATGCACTCAATTGCATATAAAAATGTAGTTTATTTTTTAATTTTTTTAACTGAAGTGTTAAATCTCTTATGTAATGCCCCTAATAATTACAAAAATAAAAAAAAGCAACGGTAAAGAAGCCATTAATCAAGAGTCAAGACAAGCTATATACATAAGTATAAAATGAACAAATTGGACCATAAACTATTTTTTTTTACAAATATGCCCTCCAACTAATAGAAATAGAACAAATATACCCTCAACTAATAAAATAGAACAAATATGCCCTTAAGTTATGAGTTTATTAGTTGAAGGGCATATTTGTTCTATTTTGAAAACTAGAGGGTTTTTTTGTACCTAAAAATAGTTCAGGGTCAAAGGCTAAGGGTTCAATGTGCACTTGTTTTTCTATTTCTTTCCTTATTGAACTTGAACTCAAAACACAATATATTTGTGGAAACAGATAGTTGAGGTTGATTTTCAATGCCCCTTGAAGGTAAGTTGATCGAGTCAATCAAAGAATTGGTAAGACCAAACATAATTCTGTTTGTTAAATTGTCTTTGTTCACAGACGTGATGACTATCTATCTATATAATTGCTAACAATATTCTAAAATGGGAAAGACCAAATCAAATCGACAGAATACGTACCACATAATTCACATGCCCTGCACCAATAATTCAACATTTGGGGTCGACTCTTGTCATAATATAATTATTATTCTTTTTACTCTCACACTACACTAATCTATACACACCTCAATTTCACCCCCTTTCTTAAAAACAAACTAGTATTTCCCTACTCTCAATCATTACTACCGCTTTCTCTCCCTTTCAAAACTTCAAACTTTAGATCCTAAAAGGTTGTGAAAGATAACAATGTCTACAATTTGATTCTTGCTAATGAGGTATTTTATCTTTAGGTGTATAGCATATCAAACTACTCGAACTCGACTTGGTTCGAGCTCTCAAACTAGTTCAAACATTAATTTCAAAGAAGCTGGAACTACAAAACATTCGACTCATTAACAACCCTAATATATAGTAATGTGGATTAATGTTTCAATTTTAATAACAATTTGGATATGAGTAGCACTCTAATACTCCATTAGTTAATTATTCATTCATTACAGATATAATCCCATCAAAAAACTTGGGAAATATAAGATGATCTTGAATAGAACTAGCTAGTTTCTTTGGTAAAAATCACAAGGATTTGATACCATCAGCTTCAACTTAAATTAATGACAATACCATTCACAGAGATAATAGAATAGGGCTTACCTGTGCAGAGGTTAAAAGATTAAAAATTCCGATTCCAGCCCCAAACTCCCAATTGAATTCCTGCAAGATTCAACTGAACAAGTATCAAGCTTTGTCATTTACTTGTGCATATCATCTGATGTAGTAAAAGGGTCGGGAAACAAAAACATATAAAAGGTTTTATAGGTTTAAATCCTGCCCAAAAACAAAAATTGCATCCCTCTGAATGCCCTAACACATAAAACAACACAATATAAGTTAACTCTCAACTTAAACCCTAACTTAGCCCACAAGTAATAAAGCTCGTGGGCCGTTTAAAAACAAGGCAAATTCTTGTATGCATACATGCAATTGAATTTTAAGAAATATGGATACATTCTCAATTGTCCAATTGAAAATTTTCGACCCACCAGATTAGAACCAATTCAAAATTGAGGCTCAATTGCATGCAATTGAGTGCACACAAGTGTGACTCTTTAATTTTTTTTTTTAAAAAGGCCCCAATGGACCCGACTATCATAATATTAATAATAATAGTAAATAATAAAACCTAAACTTGAATGCTATCATCATCATGACAAGTTCATGATGTTATTTGAACAAATACCACTATATGACGTTTTAAAAGACTTGAAATCATTGTACAAAAGGCATGATCTCAAGTAGTATCAAAACCCACACTTATTATTTTCTCATCCAAACACGAAAGCACAAACAACACGAGAAAATGAAAAAATATCCATTAGCATCGTAACTAGTAGGTGCCTGTGATTTGTGAACATAGCCATTCATACAAATTACGCATTAATTATTACTACAACTAAGCCTGATCAGCAATATGGATCATATATATAGTAAAATCGAACATTAAATAATACTTATATGAAAAAGAAAAAAAATCAAACAGACCACGACAAGCAATGCCACTCCATAAACATACTCTGACCGCTCTGTACACCAAAATAAACACACCCCAAATTATATCATGTCATTGCCACTTTTACAAACCGCTTTACACGATTCACAATTATGCACAAAGATTACATTTTTAAGTCAACATACAAGTACAAATCCACCCATCAAAGTATGCATACGGTAACCTGATGCAATCAGTTTTAATGTGAAGTTAGATGAATCTACCATGTTAAAAAATGATGAACTATAACTCAGTGGGACTTCCTCTGTTTTTTAGTTTCTCAATCTCCCTACACTCATGTTGCTAGTTTTTTTCTTGATCTAAATGTGTCCCCAAAAACCTCCCAACTCATCAACCAAACTAAATTGCACAGCAATTGGCTGATTAGCCAGCTGATGGGTAGGTCATGGGATTATAAAAAGAATGAGATATCAGGATATCAGAGACAGTTAAAAACAAATTTACTGTAACACAGAATTCCAACATGTTCATAATTTCTCCTCAACAATTTCAAGCAGTGCGAGAAGCAGATTGCTAACACAGTAACATAACAAAACATCATATTCCATTACCGAAGAATTTAAGATGAATGTGTGAAATGAACCCAATACCTTCTCAGAAACACAGAGAGGATCTTCGGAAGCTGCATGCAGACCTGATGGGCGCCATAGCTGAAATTTAAAAAGTGACCAAAAACGTCGTCATGGTTCATTGCCCATCAAGATCATCTTTTGTTCTTTGATTTTGCAGTAGCCCATTTGAAAAATCCACAGTTCGCTTCAGGATTAGATGAAGGTCCCTGAGATTATATGAATTTCCATCAAGAACAAATTTATTTTTCCAAAGAATTTCCTTATGATAAGATCCTAACTTTATAAGCCCAAATTGTTCATATCTAAGCAATTTCTAAATCCTAAAGCACCTCACTGTAATGTAAGGTTGTGTTTGGATGAGGGGATTTGATTTGAGGAGACATTTCAAATGAATGTATTTAAAAATATATGGATTTCAAATGACATGGTTTTAGTGAGGATTTAAAATTCTCTCAATTTTAACTTAAAAAGAGATGGACTTAAATACAAGTATTTGAAATCCATTCATTTACTTTTTAATCCAAACAAGTGGAGTGGATTTGGATGGTGGATTTAAAATCCATAGGTCTAAATCCCTCCATCCAAATTGAGCCTAAGGTAATCCTAATGTAATCAATATAAATAAATTACTAATAGAATTAAAAAAAAATCATATAAGCAAAGGGCATGCACCAAGAACAAATTATGACTTTAAAAGTACTGTTATTGAGAAAATCAAAGCACACAGGTCAATGGAAGTGTTTGCAAAGAGTAAAGGCTGCTACATAGACTTTGGCTAAAAGAAAGTTGATGTGATTGGGAGATCAACTTTTGCGTAATTCTCTACTACAAGCTCAAAGTTGGTAAAATGGGGTGTGTGCAGCAGCTTCTGACGATCTTTGTAAATAAAAGTTATCCAGGACACTTTTACCTTAAAAAATATTGAGTAGCCCAAAAATGCCCTTACAAGTAGTCACCTCCTAATTCATTTGCTATAGAATTTTTCACCAACACAACAATAAAAGTGTTTTTAAGGTTATAATAAGGAAAAGCATTCAATTAACTATTATTGCACAATCTGCGAGCAAATTATATCTCAGGAACTTTTTAGTGGACAAATGGATCAAAAAACAAAGAGAGATAGGTTTTACTTATTTTCTATAACAAACATAAATGCCAGAAAGATGGAAATAAAGAAATTATAGCCACAAATACCTCAGCACGTGCACAGACATAAAACCGACGCCCTAAATTAGGACCAGATTTCTTCACTACACGGGAGACAGAAGGTTCCTTGTGGCCCTTGCAAAGAGGTATGCTAGTTTGCATGAGTTGCTGAATTCTTTGCCACTCAACTAAAGCCATGTCTTTATTTTCTTTTTCTGAAGGTTGAGGCGTAGCCACTTGCACAGATGTGGTTTGTACTGACTGCAAGTCCTGTGCAGCATCATGCTCAGCACCATCAGTGGAAGTTTCATTGGATTCACAGTAAGGAATGGAGATATCTTTTTGAGTAATCTCCTTATCAGAAAAAAGCCCGTTCGAGTCACCACTAGGTCCTACTGTTTTCTGGAAAAATGATTTCAGTGAAAGCTGACTTTGTCTTGGTTTTTTCTTGGAAACCACGGAGGAAAATGACTCAGTATGACCAATTTCAGAGTAAGGTGAGCCAGAAGATGATTCTCTTAGTGAATCTTCAGGACAGTCATCTGATGTACAGACGGCACCCTGTTGAGTCAAATCTGACGAACCTGGGCATGGATGTAGTGGTCTTTTATTGAGTTGACTGCACTTTTCAACAACAATTCTATCATCTGAAATAGGACTGGGCCCTCCAGACAAGTTAATTTCTTCAGCAGATGGCCTTTTTGCGAACATTGACACTGTAATAGCGGACGTGGATATAAAACCTCAGTGAGAACAAATTCATTACTATCATTGTATCAAAATTGCAAAAAAATATTCGGGCATATGATGCAAAATGTCTAGACCCACAGATGACCTGGGAGCAAGTTATGCAATAGAAATAAAGGGAAGTATCACTGTGTCCCCCAACCCCAACCTTACTTGAAATACAAGGATGGCTTGACTAAGGTCAGAGGATTGAAAAATTCGACAACATTGATTCTGGGGTGTTGCCCCAATTGAAGAGTAGGTATTATCAAGTTCTCAACGTAAATGGAATGAAAATTTGAAGCGGAATTCATGACTAAACATTCTTTGCCATTGGTAAATACTCCAACTTGCTTAAATTTGTCATTTTAAAGAGCTCTATCTTTTCAGATAAATACTAATTGCTGGTTGTCAATAATGATGCAATGAACAATGGACCAAGCTTTTACACTAGATGTCAGCAGAGATGCAAACACAGATTTCATGTTTCAATTGGTTGAAGACAATACTAGGTGTTCATTGTTGCAACCCTTCAGCAAAAAGCATGAAAGAATCATCAAAATCATTGCCCAACATCTAAGTTTATGCACGTACATGTAAATTAAAAACTAAACAGACTCTAATTTATTATTTCACAAATAGCATATTCATTGAAACCAAGCAATGCAATAAAACTTTAAAGCGCATATTCATTGAAACCAAACAATGCAATAACACTTTAAAGCGCGTACTCACATTTATGTATATTTACATACGTAATTATGAGAAATCAGTACCTAGTGTCTGCTGACATCCATAAACCTGAGGACAATACCGAGTAGACAATGAAGGAGTGTTATGCTGCTGAATATTGGGGATCTCCACCAAGCTCATATATACAGGAGCATGATCCGATCCCTCCAATTTAGCATTTCTTGAGTTTATGTCTTTATGCCTAGAATATTATTTTTTAAAAATTACAAAGAAAAGCCAAAGATGATGATTGACAATATAGAGTGGCAAGCATGCTTCTATGTCTAAAACTACACTAATGGTCCAGAAATTGCATTAAGAAATGCTAAAACCAGGAATCATTTGTGGACAAGCATTATCTTCCAAAGAGAGAAAGATAGCCTAAAATGACATAATTCTTTCCAAGTCAGTAGTCACATCACTTACCTAGGTGTATTACCAGGTTTCCAACGTTTGAACTGCTCTAGTATGCCACACTCTTTAACATGGCAAGCAATGAGTGTATGTTCTTGATTTTCTCCTTTATGTAAGCATGGCCCAGCACCAAGAAGGTGATCAATGCGTGTCCCAAAGTTGAACTCCTCTGCCCCACTATTTGTAGGCCAACAGGTGTAGGCTTCGGTTCTATCATATGGTTAGAAAGACACGATGGGTTCACAGTTGGTAGAGTAAAATAGTAGGAAACAGAAGTTGCAACTACATTAGATACACTGCATTACAGATGATTGCATCACGAATATCACGGTCAAAAAGTTCACAGCAAAAATAAGAATTAAGAACAAAACTGAAGAAGCTTTAGAACCTCTGAGGATGTTTTTCCCGAAAAACGTCAAAAAAAGCACCACCATTTCTCACCAGCAAAGATCTAAACCAAGTCCTAAACCTGCAAAGATGAGATTTAATTATAACTGATCTTTTCGACTAATATAAAAACGAACCTTGAATTCTTAATCAGAACCTGCACTCATCAAGAAATGAAAATATAATTCAGAATCAGTCAGCAACTCACTCATTTTTCTCAAAATCTGGTCCGGCCTCACAACAGTCTATGGCAGAGGGAGCAATGTTAAGATCCCCAACAACAAATATCCTTCGTCCTTGAACTAAAAGAGACTCCCACCTTTTCTAAAACAGATTCATAAACATTATAGTTAAAGTATGCACTTCATCAGCCAAGATTCGCCAATCTAATTCATTAAGAAAGAGGAAAAAGAACCAAGTGAAAAAATAAATTCAAAAGTATGCAACAGTAAAGGGTACTACACTACCAATGTATAGAATTTGATTTCTTAAGCTGAATGCACCCTGATATATTATTTACTGCTCTAAATAACTCCACTGCTGTTAATCAATTTATTTAATCAAAGACCCCTAAAAGATAAATATTGAAGACGTGAACTGCCAAGCTGCCGAAAACCCCACAAGAGATTCAGATTCACTCTTCGTCAAACTAACTGAAGACTACATAATACATTTCCCATACGCACCCAGGGATCTGTACATGAACAATCTAGACTCATATTGAGCATTTACGATTTTCAACAAAAGGCACAAATCAATTTACCTGCAGTATGTTGAAAAATTTGTGCTTAAATTGTATTCTTTCGGTATCATCACATTGAGCTCTAGGTCCATATATATTGAAAAGAACTGAAGAAAGAAACATTCAACAGTTACTAGCATACAAAACACAGCAGTTCAGACTGAGGCTGTGAAACCATTGGAAACAAAAAAATTGCCAAGTATCTGTCAACTAAAGTTATGTTACTCACCAAAATGTTCATGGTCAGTTATGATACAACGTCCTTCACCATCAATTTTCAGAAGCTCGTCAGAGGAAAATTCTTCTAGACCTTCCATGGTTGATGAATATTCACTTTTCCTGGACAATAAACCTGAGGAAATCTTAAGAACGCCAGTGAAGCCCTCCTCTGCTGAAACTGGCAAAGATACTTCACAGCTTGAAAATGCCGACTTGACACGGCAAAATGTCGCCACACCTAATAAACATATAGAATAAGAACACTAATGTCACCTTTCTCCGAAGACAAAATATAAGCTGTGGTAACAGGAAACGAGAATCATTGTCAAAACTGTGAAACCCGTTTTCACCCCTCAATACACCTCCACTCTAGCTGTTTGAGAACAAATTTTTATATAAACAAACTACGACCGAACTCATCCCACTAATTTAGTTCTCAGGGAACATGTTTTCAAGGAACAAAAACACATCTAAGCACAGGTTTCAGACGATTAACACCACCCTTATCTGAGCAAAAAGCTTGAAACTATACAAGCATGAAAAGAATGCAAACATAAATTTTACAAGCTCGAGTCCTATAGCAAATTTGGTTGCTTATGGAGGCCAATATCAACATAAATTACTCGGTACTCTGTTACAAATATGCTGATATGGAACCCACTCAGGCAGCATTCGGAGGAAAAGGCAGCAAATCTCACCAGAGTATCCGGTTCGGCCTTTCTGAGTAGTGCGAGTGCACGAGAAAAATGACTCATAACCCTCGGCCTGTACCAAATCCGCTTTCAATTCTTGTCTAGACAGTTTCGTCTCCTGTGGATAAACATTGAATTCAATTAACGAACCCCAAGTATTGCAATGAGAGAAAAATATGTGGAGAAACCTGAAAGCAGATGATATCGGCGTCAAAAGAATCCAGCAATTTTCTAAGAGAACCGAACTGTGAGACTCTAGGCCTCAGCCCGTTCACATTGTACGTCACTATCTTCATTACAATTTTCTTCTCCTTTTGGATTAATTATACTTACTTCACTTCCAATTAAAATAATATAATCGATTCATCCACCGTTAACCTAAAAATTCAAGGAAAAAAAGTGCATATCAATTATCAATTAATTACATGATTCACTTCCAATTAATTACATGATTGATCGCCAGAGCATTTTGCAGTTTTGCAAAACAAAATACTAACACATACCATCTTCGTCAAGAGAAGAAATCTGCGGAATAAAAAATCAACAGATGGCAATTTATTGAGCGAGAGTGATACTAATTCGATCTCCCACTGATTCAAGCTTAAAAGCCAAGTTTGGAGTAACAGCTGCAGAAATTAAAACACACTACTAAATACTCCCTCCATTGCCTCTCATGGTTACACCTTTTAAGAAAATTGTAAAAGTTGGGTGTATGAGTGAGTTTAAAAGTAATACGGAGTAATATTTTATGTAAATTCCCATAAACTATTTAAAATATTATATTTCGGGTTTGAGTTGATATGAAATGTTGAAATTTTTATTATATTAATATTAATTAATTAAATTAATTTTTATTTTATTTACTTAACTTTATTGTAGTATTTATTTTATTCTTTAGCTTTATTTATTTTTAAATGATTTAATGTACGGAGTAAAATACAATCTAAAATGTAGTATTTTTATTGGTGTGTATTGAATTTTATTTTATAATTATTTTATCTTATATCTCAATTAAAATTTTTCTGTAATTATTTTAAATTTATAAGTTTAATATATTTAAAAAATAAAGCTCAAATTTATATATGTAAAATTTATTATATAATTTTATACATATTTATTATATAAATAATTATATTATTTTACAACATTAACAAATTTGTTATATATACTTAATAGACTACTCATATAATATAGAATCCCCTTATATACTAATAGGGAGTTTAAATTGATGATGTGTCATCTTTTGGTTAATTTGGCTTATGTGTCATTTTGTGGTTAATTTTGACTTATGTGTCATAATTTAAGGAGGTTGTTAATTTTAAAAAGGGTTAATTGCAAATTAAATCACCACCTTTCGAACATTTGCAATCTAATCTAAACCTTAAAATAATTGCAAATAAATCACCAAGTTTAAATATTATTGCAAATTAGACTTCTTAGAAGTCTACTTTGTCCCTAAATCATATATCTTATGCTATTTGGTTTGATTAAAAAATAATATTGTTTTATTAAGGTGTTGTTATGTTATTAAAAACTCTAAATTATGTTAGATTTGAACACAATTGAAATTGTCAATAAGACTAAATTGCAACAATATTTAAATTTTGTGATTTATTTGCAATTATCTTAAAGTTTATATTAAATTGCAAATGAGGAAAAAATTGTAATTTAATTAGCAATTAATCAAAATATTTATTTATTTAAGGTGTTGTGGCTGATATTGAAGGGTGACTTACCATTTATTAAAAACTATTTTATTATTACTTAATTTTTTTTTTCGAAATTTTATAATTTTTTAAAAAGTTGTTTTCATATTTATTAAAAATTAAAAATTAAACATCTCATTTTGTCTGTTTCTCACATATTTTATTTAGAATTTACTTTATAAAATTATTTAATTATTTATAATATAAATATTTATTTTATTAACTTTTCGCGTCGGGAATCTAGTTATGGAGCATATGGAAAGGATGAAATTTATAAAAAATTTTAAAATTTATATAAATTTTAAGTGTATAAAAGGTAAACAAGAAAATTGTGAAAAATATTACTCGTATAAAATTGAGGGAGTAGATAATTTTTTATTTTAATTTCACTTTTTTTCAATGTATTTCGTATTGGTCTTCCAGGGATATAATTGTAAAGGGTGAGACTATTAACCCCTATAAAATGTTATACAAGTCATAAATGTTAAATACACCTCACTAAATTTTAAAAATCAATTTTAATTACTAAACACCTTTAATTTATTCTATTCACACTTTTTTTTTTCATTTAAAATTGGGTTAATTCTAAATAAATACACTACTTTAGTATCAGTATCAATTTAGTCTCAATATCAATTTAATCACCATCTTTATGATTATTGTAAAAAATCTCAACCTTTTATCGTGTTGCAATTAGATACACATTTTTTTCTCCGGCCAACAATTGATATTCTAATTGCAACACGATGAAAGATTGAGTTTTTTTACAATAATCGTAAAAGTGGTGATTAAATTGATATTGAGACAAAAGGTGGTGTATTTATTTAGAATTAATACTTTAAAAGTTAAAAAAACAATTCTATTAATAATCTATTACTAAACACAGTGCATCTCATTCATTGTTTGCCCTATAACCCTTTTCTCATCTCCTCTCATTTATGGGTAAAGCAGATAGTTTAGAAGGTATGACGAAGGTATTCCCATAATATTATTTTTGAAAGACCACCAGGATAATAAAATTGGATTAAGTAGCAAGTGTGTTTTTTTCTTTTTCTTTTTCAAACATCTATATTTAACAGTAACTCTAGTACGGGTATGCTAACTTATTCTGAAAATAAAATAAAACAAAAAATGGGCCGGGTATGCTAACCATGGGTGATCTAAGTCTAATTACCATGATTTGTTTGTTTCATAATTAAGATTAGTCAACGCAGAATCTCGAAGCTGGGCTTGTGCACGGCACAAGTCTTGATGAAAAAATAAATACAAAAAATTTGTTGAAAATCTCCTTTAATTCTTCAAGTTGTTGAAAATCAATGGATCAAGGCCAAATCGATCAAGATTCTCTTCAACCCAGGTTGTTTTTTCTCTATTTTGTTTGCTTATAAACAAACATTCTTGCGGATTCTTACAGGATGTACATTTGAGTAGTTATAGTAGTATTAGTAAATCTATGTGCATGCAAATTCTGGAGGAAAAATGTGGTAATTAAATCTAGATTATATATGAACAAGAAATGGCTTTGGCATAGCATTTATATAGGAATAATTTTTATGGTCTTCTTTTGGGTATAGATGATACGTTCATAAGCTAATAGAGTTTCATCCTTTTTTTTTTTTTTTTTGTCTTCCAACTCCAAATTACTGAAAGAACAAGACTGCACTCATAATCTAATTGAAATTAATGAAGCTATTAATTAATAGTTACATCTTCAGATTGATTGTAATATTTGAGAAGTTGAAGATCAGATTTAGATAGTGATTGGATATGTGTTTGAAACTCTGAACTTTGCCTTTTCTTGTTCGTTATATTTACAATTATGATAACATCTGAGTTGCAATTTTTTATTTTTTATTTTGGTGAGCCATATAGAGTTTTACAAATTATTTGGTCCTCAAATCTGTTTTCCTTGCAGGCAAGACGATGATGGGGAGGTCGATAATGTAGCAGCAGCAAGAAAAGTGCGCAAAGCAGATCGCGAGAAATCGAGAAGAGGAAAGCTAAACAAGCAATTTCTGGAGTTAGGCGACGTGCTAGGTAATATGCAAGAAACTATTCATACAAGTTCTTGTATAGAGATCATTAGTTTTGGTATAAGGCAATGGCCTTGATGTGCTCTATGTTGTTGTTACATTGGTCATACAGATTCAGACAGGCGGAGGAGCGACAAGGCGTCTATAATAGCCGATGCAATCCAAGTGCTGAAGGATCTGAGCTCTGAAGTAAAGCAACTAAAGGCAGAGAACGTGCTACTTTGTGAAGAATCGCGCGAGGTAATGAAGTAACAAATCAAGCTTTTCTGAAGATTGTCTAAAGAGTAATGCTCTTGTGCACAACTATGGTTTCTTAGTAAAGAAACTAATAATTTTCAGTAAACACAACTAGTACCTTTTAAAAAATGCACCTGATGAATACACGTTTTTGTCGATTTCTAATTGTGTGTTGTTCCTTATCGTTTATCTTGTTAATAGCTTGGACAGGAGAAGAACGAGTTTCGAGAAGAGAAAGCTTCTTTGAAATCCGATATTCAAGACCTCAAAACACAGCATCAACAAACTCAAAGGTTTTTGGTTCCTTGGTCTTATTCATTTCCTGTCCCTGTCCCCATGCATACGAGCCCCTGCTCGACTTTTATACCATATCTTCGTCCCCAAATAGAGCAGTCGACTTCTTATATTTCTGGTCCGGAAACTTCGAGTGGAAGGTCTTTCGAGCAACAGAGAAAAAGCAGGGGTAAAATTGACTATGTTGATGATGTTGCAACTGATTTGGAACTTAAAGTCGCAGGATCTACTGAGGCGAAGGTTGGTCTTTTATCTACTTTATACATAAACCAACAATATTTCTTAAAACATGTGCAAAAAGAAACATGAATACTTTACCCGTGGATAGAGGGAGTAGTAAAGATAGATAATCGTGTTGGTAATGTGTAGGAATTAGTGACAAGAGAGAAGGGCAAACAAGCAGAGAGGCATCAAGAGAAGGATGTAAAAAATGGAAGCCAAGTTTTCGAGGGTAGTTCTTCGGGTAGTGTGGACAACGTATAATAAGGCTCGATTTGATTGGACGGAGCCATGCACACCGCTTGTTGTCCGTTATTCGGGTTGAAACTTGGTGACCGGAAAAATCTTCAGCCGTTAAAGACAACGGCAGAAAAATTAGTATTTTAGAATTTGACTAATAACTTATTCTTCTTTTTTGTTACATGGGTTCTTAAAAGTGAGAATTGTATTTTTAGTTGGATACTAAGATTGAAGTTATGTTCATGAAATGAGATTCGTGTTCACAAGAAATCTGCAAGTTAAACAAATATGGTTGTATGATGTGATATGGGTTGGGTTATCTAAGATCCGATGGATTTGTCTCGTTAAAAGTTAATCCTGCTTTGCACATGAAATCACATACTCCTATTCCAATTTTGGTGTTCATAAACTTAGACCGATTGAGATATGAAATTACATGTTCCAATTTTTTGTATTTTACGTTTTATTTTACCATATGAATTGTTGATATATGTAATATTAAAAAATAATCAACGTTCTATTATAACGGGGCGACATGTGTTAAAATTATTCAAATTTTTAATATTTTCTAAATACAAAAAAATATTCACATTCTAATATTATCAATATTCTCGATTTTATAAATTTGGATTTTTTGTTTGATAATCCATTCTTTTTTCCAAATTTTATTGTTTGAAAAAAATGTATTGATATTTTTAACAAAAATGATTATCACTTTTTACTTAAACATTATCATTTTTAGTCTGAGAGTCAAGGAGACCGTCTCACCCAAAGCCAACTCTAGTTATTGCTATTACGGTACTTTTATTTTTATTTCGATAGTGATGTTCTAACTACTTAATTTATTTCACTTCCTAATCTACTGCCAAACCCCTTCACAATTTTTAAAATGATAAGTAACTCATAATTTTAGTACTCCCTCCATCCATCCATGAAATGTAGTCTCATTTGACTCATATTTTTTGTCCATTAAATATAGTCTCATACATTTTATGGAAACCATCACCCCTCAACCATCACGAAATTACTCAATTTGCTATCAACTTTATTCAGAAACAATCACTTTATTTATAATGGACCCACAATACCTATAATACCCTTACGTTATCTACTTTTTCTTAAAACTTGTGTCCACCCCATGAAAATTACATTTTGGTGTAAGGAGGGAGTATTTTACTACAAAACACAGTATTAAATTAAATGGTTCATTGTAGTCATTAATATGAAACTGAATTCATTTATATTCGGGTATTGTATAAGTTGCTCAATTTAATATTTAAATTCACAATACGAATAATAATTCAAATCTTAAATCATGTTCATACAAAACCTACACTTAAAAAAAATCTAAATACACAACAAATATGTTAAGTTTTGACAGAAGTTATTTGGGAAGTTAGGGGGTGAATAATCCTTATCCTTAATCTTGTTTTACACACACATGGCTTGTCCAAAATTGGACCATTTGAAAACACAAATCGACAACGATTTTCATTGACGACATCACTTCATCTTACAAAGGCAACAATTAATATTCTCAACAGAACAAGCACAACATTTACAGTAACATAAACCAAACCCTCTTCATGTTGTCAATGCCGAGGGCGACAATGAACACGACATTTCAATCCGTGGCCACGACGTGCTCTTACCACCACAACTCCCGAGAGATCCATAACAACGTTTGTTGATTACCAGCACATGAAAAAACGGCACTCTCGAGATAAGTCTATTCATAATTATCACCACAACATACCTCATTGAAACGGCATCTTCTGTGCTGCTCGATGTGCAGACGGGCTAGGCACGCCCCGTGAGCTCATACTAGCCGTTCTTAAAAGTCGGCGGAATTCAGACAAGCTGATCTTTCCGTCTTTGTCAATGTCTGCTTCTTCTAGAAGCGGGTTTATAGAACCCCTTAGTCCTGTGTGCTGTATAATATAGTACGATAAAAGAACGTAAGAATTGAAAGTTTTCACGAAAACGAGATTATGGTTGGCGTTTTTCGTACTAACCATTTTAAGTTCTTCTGGAGTGATGAATCCATCTCTATCAACGTCGAACTTTTCAAAAGCTGCTTGCGACCTTTCCTGCCATTTGTCTGAGTTGTGCTCCTCCAATTGATGGACGTGTAGAGTAGCCGCAACAAACTCTGAGAAATCTACGAGCCCATCGGTGTTGCTATCGATCTGAAACATCAACCAGAAATCGCATGAGCAAACCAGGGGCAAAATTGTCAAATTACAAACACGTGAACTTTTTGTGCAAGGCAAACATACCGCTTGAAGGATTTCAAGAACTCGTGAATCCTTCATTTTCCAAGGAAGGTCCTTCTCCAAAGCCTGTGCAATACCAACATGATGACGACTCAAAATTAACATATCGTGGTTGCAATTGAAACTTGGACGTCAGTATGTTTTCCCAGCATCTCGGGATAATATCATTTTTGGTCCCTATAATTTATCTTTTTCCAGTTTTGATCACTCTCTTTCTCTCAAAATCAAATTTTGTCATGGTAGTACAATTTTACTCCAACATTTGGTCTCACCGTCCGTTGACCCGTCAGAATCAACTACTTGGAGGTACTAAATGTAATTAAATAATTTTCAAATAATTACATTTAGCAACCCCAAATAGTTTATTCCATCAGTCAACTAAAGGTGGGATTATGCATGAGAGTAAAGGTGTACTTCGAGGACCGAATGTGGGAGTGAGTGAAACACGGGGACCAAATCTTGAAAAATGTTAACTGAGGAACCAAAAAATGATTTTATCCCTAGTATCTCCAAGAAACATAAATGAGATCACGAAAAAAGTAAACTAACCTGTCTCATTTCTTCAAGACTAATGACACCATTTTTATCCACATCAATTGCATCAAACTGGTCTTTAACATCGGATAGCTCCTCCTCGTCAAGTGTACTAGCCAATGCCTGGTATACAAGTTGATCCCGACAAAAAATTATACATAGTACTTGTATCTTGTAAGAGACAGAGACGATTCACAAGTACAAAAAAACAACTTACACGAAGTGCAAACTGCTTAAATCGACTGTACTTCACAAATTGCCGCATGTTATTGAGAACAGAAATGTCCAGAGGAATCTCTGAAGCTTCACCTCCTTCTCGTACCCATGGATGAGCTGCACAAGTTACAAATATCAGTACCATACTAACCAAGTAGCAGCAAACCTTTAAAAATAAGGGTACAAATGTCGAAATATACACAATTGTTATATTTATTCAAAGTAATAGAGGAATCCATGTGTCTAGAAAGGTTCGGTTGTTCATGGGTTATTTCTATGAGTTACTTAATTATTTAATTGTTCATGAATCTATTAAATTTCCTAGGGGTGAAAACTTATGGGACTCTTTCAGTGTTTTTGAAGTACATGTTATTTCTGTAAGTTTCAGAGACTGAACCGTTTTTCAAGTTAAATGATTAACTCAAAGGACATACTGTTTACATATTATGGAAAGATATTGAATTATATTTGAGTGTGGTACTGTGGTGTGAACATTTACACACATTAAAAATATATTAAGTATTGTGTGCATTTTTGGCTAAAGCAACAATAAAACCACGTATGTCCTACTCCAAGCAAGAAAGAATGCTAAAAACATTTTTCATCGAACATTCTCCAAAATGGAATTCATAATTACTTTCTTCCACATTCTTCTCTCAAACGAAAAATAGGCAGCCACTTGCACTCCTCATAGATACTTCTCTTTCCACTCCCTCCCCGACCACCACAAAGAAAGAATAATAACCATTTACGAAGGGAGCACCAAAATTTAGAAACAAAAAATATGCCTATCATTTCTATATAAAGAGATGAGAAAATTAAGAGCTAAGAAGGGGAAATCGCGCCTCAATATGGTAAAGAAGACAATGTGAGCATCTTCTAAACCTAGTGATCTTCACTCTCTTATATAAATTCGATAAACATTTTCTGCGGTCATATTTTATGTCAGGGTTTTAGAGATAAGACAAGTATAAAAAATAAAGTGATGACAGTAATAGATGAGAAAAATCTGTCATTAATACTCATAAATATAATATTAGTACTAGTAAATGAGAATGAGTTAGGACATACATAAGGCCTGAGCTGCAGTAAGTCTCGCCTGAGGGTTTTTTACTAGTAACTTCTTAACAAAATCTTTAGCGCCATTGCTAATTCCAGGCCATGGTTTGCGCCTAAAGTCAGGCTTGTTCCTGAGAACCTACAAATGTGAACAATGCAGTCGCAAGTTAAATTGACATATCAGAGATGTGAAAGTAGAAATTTGCACATGTTGAAATCATCATGTTATAAAAAACTAAATTCTTGGAATAGGTAAGAGAGGAGGCAAAGTACCAACTCTTCTACCAAGAGTTGGCCAAATTCTTGAAATGAGTTCATAATTATTAGGGTTAATTGCAAAAAAATCACGGCACACATTTTCCAAATTACGACATATGTTTTTAAAATTTGCAATCGATAGACGACCTTTCAAATTGTTGCAATTCTATCACTTGACTATTTTCCGACAAGTCCTACTGATGTGGCATTGTATGATATTGCAAAAAAATTAATAGGTTGTTATTAAATTGAAACAATAAATAAAGGTGACGAATTTATTTGCAATTTTTTTAAAGATTTTCCAGCTGCCACTCCTACATAAGTTGACGGGAAATAGTCATATGATATAATTGAAAATTTTAAAAAAGTTTGTGTATCAAATTGCATAATTTAAAACATGTGTTGTAATTTAAAAAACGTGAAAAGTTTGTGATTTTTAATGCAATTAACCTAACAATAAAATAGTATTTACTGGAAATTCAAGGACAAATTTATCGGAAATAGCAAGAGCAGTGTGATCACATAAAATTTCAGGTTAAAAAGAAAATGAACATAATAGTAGTATCCCACCTCCTTAAATATACCGTCCTCGGTTTTGTCCCAGAAAGGCCGCCGCCCGCACAGCAGAATATAAGTAATTACGCCAATACTCCATACATCTGATTCAGGGCCCGATTTTCGTTTCAATACCTCTGGAGCAACATAATATGCACTCCCAACAATGTCTTGGAATTTCTTTCCTGATCCAAATTTGAAGAGATTGCAAAGAATGAGAAAATAATTTAAAGTTGACACTTATATAAGGGGATCAAGTTATTAAGTTTCTTCACTAATATTAATATTTAAATGACGGCGACAACAGAAAGCTCAGAAGTGATTACCTGGTCTTATAATGTCGGAAAGACCAAAGTCTGTGGCCTTTAGAGGTGAATCCTCTTTCGTAGACTTAAAAAGAAAATTCTGAAGAGAAAAGCCGCATTAGAAAATCAATAAAAGTTTCTAAAAATAGAAATAATTTTCCAAATACCTCTGGTTTCATATCACGGTGTACAAAACCATGTAAATGGCACTCTGCTGCAACTTTCAGCATCTGCCTTACAACAATTGCTGCATCTTTCTCCGTGTAGCGGCTATCCTTTCTGTTAGAGAAAATTAATTTAAAGTCCCAGAAAAAATGCAGTCACAAAATCAAGCACTTTAGCATAGAACTTAATCATGCTTACTTCGATAAAATACGGTCTAGCAATTCTCCACCCTCACATAGCCTACAAAACAGAAGTTGATAACAAGTCATTAGAATCAACTCAATAATAAACAGCGTAAAACAGAAAAATATTTTGTTTGTGAACTGAAGATTTGAAGTTAAAACGTACTCCATCACTATATATACATAAGAATCGTCGTCAAACGCATTATAAAAGTGGACCACGTTCTCATGGCCTGCTAAAGCTCTCAATATCTTGACTTCTCGTTTGACATCCTCGACGGCAATGGGAAGAACCATCTGTCATGCATTCAAGAATTTGTCAACTATATAGCCTTGAAACTAATATTGAGAAAGTGGATTTAGCTGAAAAGACCTGAATAGACTTATACACTCTCATATCTATTCTAGTGTCAACCCTACCATTTTCCAAGATGGTTCTCTATGCCAATTGCCAAATAAACGGTCAATATACATTGATATATGGAATCAACATGATAGGAAAAGATATCCAAAATCCATAATGAAATTACTTTTAAGAACAAAAGGCTATCCACTCTTTTTATCCCCCTGTTCTAGTGCCAAACCAACCATTTCCCAAAAAAGTCTTATTTACCAAATAAACGGTCGATATACATTGATACGTGGAAGCAGCATGATAGGAAAAGGTATCCAAAATCCATAATGAGATTATTTTTAAGAACAAAGGCTACAGAGATCTAGAAAACTAATTCGCCCATTAAGATGGCGCGAAACTACATTGTGAGTTCTGATAAAGCTCTGAACTAAAGAGCTGAAATAGATGTATACATAATAAGACAGCAAAGAACATCAAGCATATTTATGTGTGGCAAACACAAAGCATATTCAGGTGTGATGATAGCCACGTAAACACGACAGATTGTAAATGCCCTTGGCACCATTACAAAAGTTCAAAGTAGGATACAGAATCAGAATAACTTGAGATCCTGATACTCAAAAAAGGTAATTAGTAAACATCCCAGTATAACATCTTATATTAAATAGTGTATCAATCACTTAAGCTAGAGAGCTCATAAACCACAAAGGGGCCAAAAGAAAAAACAATAAGATTCAACTATGTCATTTTAATTCCATGAAATCAATTCAATCCAATATCACATAACATACATATTGAGCCAAAACAGGCAATTTTGTCCTAACCCTAAAACAACCCTAATTGAAGTAATATACAAATTAGAGAAAAAGAATGAAGAGAGAAAGAAATGTAGATTACCTTGCTCTTATCTATTCTCTTAACAGCAACGCGATCGCCATTAGACTTATCAATCGCAACATATGTATAACCAAATTGACCGTGTCCCAACAATTTTCCGATGGTATACCTCTTATCAAAATCTTTATCATACCCGAAATCTGTGCGTTTGCCGCAGGGAATTACGCCACTTGGCCGTTTTGAGGAATTTTTAATAATCTGCTGAGATGGCTTCTGTGATTGATTTTTAAGAAATTCTCGTGTCTTTTGATTACTATGATGAGAGCTCTCTTGCCTTTTGGTTGTAGTCGAGGAAGAGGTGGAAGGGACTTGCCTGGGTGGGGCGGCGGCGGAGGCGGCAGCGGAGCGGCGGTGGTTGGTGGCGGTGGAGGTGGAAGTGTTATTGCTATTGGAACCGCTGACTTTTGCGGTTGAAAAACAGCTACCCATTTGTGAATATAGAAACAAAAACCCAAATGATTGTTTTCCAAATCAAGGGATTGGGAATATTCAAAAGAAGAATTGAGAAAGGGATCAATGGAGATGATGAGGCATTTAATCACATACAAAAAGGTGCATAAATGGGAATTTATACAATGTGAAATGATGAGACATATAATTTAGAAGAGGAAAGATTGGAGCAGATAGGAGGAAGAAGGGAAGAAGGAGATGGAGGTGGTGGCCAATGGTCAAAGAGACTTTTTGGTAGGAAAATACATGTGAGAGAGCTGAGGAGAGAGAAACACATCTCTCTCTCTCTCTCTTTTTATTTTTTCAATGGTCTTAAACTTTGATTTCAAATAAAAACTTATTTGCAATATTTGCCCCAATTGAAAAAATAGATTAAAAAATTTGCGGCGCAATACAAATTACTACTCCCTCTGTCCCGTCCCAAGATTATGTGCATGGTTTGATCGACACATTTTTTAAGAATATGAGATTTAGTAATGGGTGATATAAGATAAATGAAGGTTATTTTAGTTGAATTGATGAGGTGTAAAGTAAAATGTATGTAAAAAATGAGTGGCAATTTAAAAAATAAAATGATGTTGGAAGGGTAATAATTTTATGGAGTATTTCTATATAAGAGTGTGCAAATAATACGTTACAATAAGAAAAATGTACAAATAATAATGAGACAGAGGGAGTATTAAATATTTTTTTAAGTTTTTTATATTATAAGGGAAAATATGTGATGGCGAGCTTAGTTGTGGCTTGTTTGGAGACGAGTGGAGCGTCGTGTCTGAGGACGATGGTTCTATGCTCGTAAGTTTTGAATTCAATTTTAATTCGAATTAAATTCTTCAAGTTCTATACTCGATTTTTCATTTCTAAAAATTAGAAATTCTTTATTTTCTATATTCTAGAGTATACGGTAACAGAACAAATAACACATAGGAGTACATGTCTTCAGGGGCGGACCCAGTATTGGTATTGAGGGGGCCAATTTTATATGTTCGTTAATAAAATTTAAATATTCTATATTTATATATTTCCCTGTTAAATATCTAAAACTCTATAAATATTTCAAACTCTATAATGTGATTTTGCTAATTGTGTTGTGAACTTGTTAACACAAGAAAAAAAAAAACTTAACTAGTAAAAAATAAATTATAATCACTAATTCACATCATAAAATATAAGCAATTGAAATGAGACTCATCTACATTATATGGTGCAATTTTAACTTGGTTCTAATAGATATTCAATTAAATAATTGATAATATTTATTAAAAATAAACTCAATTGTATATAAAAAATTATCAATAAAAATATATATATGACCTTTTAAAAAGTTATTAACTTGTAAAACTAAAATATAAGAAATTAAAGTACTCCCTCCGTCCGCTTATAAGTTTCCCATTTTACCATTTTGGTACGTCCGCCTATAAGCTTCACATACCCTTTTTGGTAAGTACTTTTTCTTACACATCACTTTATATCTTACTTTTTATCTCTATCTCTCTCCTTCTTCCAATCACATCACTTGTATTATATCTATTATTTAATCACTTTTCTTAATCTTTGTGCCAAAAAGGAGGAAATTTTATTTTTAGTCCTATAAGTTTGATACATTCCAAAATAAATCCTTTAAGTTTCAACTTTACAAAATACGTCATTTACCTTTCAATTCTTGTCCTTTTTTACATCAATTTTTATCCTTTATGTTTTGTAGGAATTAAAATTGGTAAAGTTGATGCCACATATATTTAAAAAAAGCCACATCATCATGCCACATCACATTATATTAAAAAAAATAGAGCTAATAACACCCCAAAATATTCTATACACACCCCATAATTTTAAATAAAAATAAATGTATAGTCCATATAAAATAACTAAGTAACTCTTACATAAATAAATAAATAAAGAGTAAAATAATTTTAAAAAATAACTTAAAAAAATATGAAACAAAATAAATTTCAGAAGCAAATTCATAGGGTGTTATATATGTAAATTATGTGAATCTTATTTTACTTTATTAATTGAAACCTATAACTAGGTGCAAATAATTTTTTTGAATGATGCTACTAACACCCAATACAATGTTATACAAACTTCAAATGTTATACACACCCCACTAAAATTTAAAAATCAATTTTTATTAATAAACACACCCTAATTATTTTCAATTTACCCTTTATCCCTCAAAATAAATACAAATTGAATAAAAAATAAAAATATGATTTAAAATTCAATTAAATGATTAAAAATATAAATTTAAAAAATATTTAATAATACGAGAAACTAAATAAAATTTTAAAATATTTTTAAAAATCAACTACATATTAAAAAATATTTGAATGAAAAAATCAATTAAATCCAAATAAAATCTAAAAATATTAAATAAATCAAATAAAATTTATAAAATAATTAAATTAAAAATATCAATTAATGATTCAATTTAAAAAAAAACGAAATAAAAATCAACTCAATCAAAAATAAATATTAAGAAAATTAAATAAAAAAATAAAATCTTACTTCAATTTAATTTTCTTGAATTCTTACTGCAAGTTACAACATGAATTCTTGAAATTGGCCCTCCCAGAACCTCAGCTAGAAATTAGCAAAAAAAGAGAAATGAGTTGTGGCCAAGTAAGACCCCCACGAAAAAGAATATATTTCCTAATTTGTTCCACAGTAATAAGTATGAGATGAACACTAATGCAGTAATACACTTTGCATTCTTCAAAAGTTTGAACTTGTAGATTTAGAACAAGTGATATGCTAAATTCCAAAAATTTTAATACAAGTTCATCATGCATTGTTACCTTACTCGACTATTAAGCAAGTAAGATTTTTTAATTTACTTTTTTTTAATGTTTTATTGAATTTTTCAATAATTTTAATTTAATTTTTTTTTTGATGATTTTTTTTTTTTAAATTTCAGATTCTATTTAATTTTTTAAGATTTTTTTCAAAAAAATTAATTAATTTATGTAAATTAATTATTTTTAAAGATTTTGTTAGTTTTTTTTAAATACTTTTAAATTTTAATTACATATTTTTCAGATTTTTCATGTTATTTTTTTTTAATTATTTTTCTCTTTATTTATATAAGGGCTATTTAGTCATTTTATATACATCTATTTTTGTATTTAAAATTATGGGGTGTGTGTAGAATATTTTGGGGGTGTTATTAGCTTTATTTTTTTAATATAATGTGATGTGGCATGATGATGTGGTTTTTTTAAATATATGTGGCACCAACTTTACCAATTTTAATGCCTACAAAACATAAAGGATAAAAATTGATGTAAAAAAGGACAAAAATTGAAAGGTAAATGACGTATTTTGTAAAGTTGAAACTTAAAGGATTTATTTTGGAATGTTTCAAACTTATAGGACTAAAAATAAAATTTCCTCTGCCAAAAAGTAACGGGAAGCTTAGGGCATCTCCAATGGGGGGTAGAAATCTCATGTGGATTGCTACTCAAAACTCAAATTAAAGGTAGAAGGGGTTGGGGGAGAGATGATGTGGAGGAGAGAGGAGAAATGGGGTAGAAGAACTTCTACCCCATTTCAAGTGGTCCCAACAATTTTTTTCTTATTTTTCTTATAATTTATATTTTCTTTGTATTTACAATTAATGTATTTTTTATGTTGTACTCTTTGTATTATTTCAATAATATTTTGTCAAAAAATATGTTAACATTATTTTATTTTTATATATAATAGTAAAAAAAAAATATTTTTTTAAAAATTAAAATCAAGTAAACAAGTTCAAGAATTCATGAAGAATTTACAAAGCTAGTGGTATATTTTGAATGATTGACAAATCAAATAGCAACATGTTTGGTACAAACAATATTTATGTTATATAATAAATAATTTTGGGGTCAAGAATGTAGCTAATATTCATAAATTAAATAAATTTTGCTATAAACAATATTTATGAAAAATATTTGTTATAAATGAATAAGGGTAAAATACTCAAAATTAAAGATTTTTTTTTTAAAGTGACACTTATTTTAAAAATAATTAAAAAAATTAAAGTAACATTTATTTAAAAAAAAAATAGAGGGAGTATAAATTAACTCATACTTAAATTATAAAATAAAAATAATGAATGAAAGAAAAAATATGAAGAGAAAAATATATATAATTGGAGAGTGGGACCCACTTTTAAGGTAGATTGCATTGAAGGGGTAGAAGTTTTTTGAGATAGGAGTAGAAAACTTTTGAGGTGGCAGGCAAACTTAAAACCCAAAATTCATCACTAGCATTGGAGATGCCCTTAGAGCATCTCCAATGGGGGTAGAAGTCCCATGTGGATTTCTACTCCTACCTCAAATGTAGGGTAGAAGGGGTTGTGGGAGTGCTTATGTGGAGGAGAGAAAAATTAAGAAAAAAGAGAGTGGGATAGAGGGAGAGTGAACAACACACGAGAAAAATAAGAGAACAATTTGGAGAGTGTAACTCACTTGCGAGAGTGGGTTTTAATGTGGTCCCAACTATTTTTTATTTGTATTATTTTTTTGAGGTAGAATGCATTGGAGGGGGTAGAAGTTTTTTGAGATAGGAGTAGGAAATTTTTGAGGTGACGCACATGTGTCAAACTTAAAACTCAAAATTCCTCACCACACCAACATTGTGGATGCCCTTATAGACGGACGCAGGGAGTATATTTTAATATTAATATTTAGATAAGAGCTCGTTATTTAAAAAGTGGAGAACAGTCTAAGTAATAATCCAACTAATAATTAAAAAATAAATTTATTTATAATAAAATCAATTAATTTAATAATTAATACCTATAATATATATTAAAAAAAAAAGTTGAGGGCGCCATGGCCACCCCATGGTGTGCCTAGGTCCGCCCCTGCTTGTCTTTGTAGCAATAAAGAAGAGTAGAGTTTTTCTATTTGCCTTTGTAAAAAATTTGTGAGGAGATATATTTGATTCAAAGGTTTTTTTTTTTTTAAATAGAAGATTAATATTACATATACTTTATTCGTTCCATTGTAAGTTTTTTTCTTTATTTAGAGTATTTTGAAAGTTAAGAGTGTAAAAGTTATAATGGAATTGAGAAAATACAATATTGCTAATCCTTTTTTACTTTATAAAAACTTCTTTTTGTTCATATTTATGTTTTAAGTTTAATGGAGGACTATGGGTGGTTCATTGTGGACCTGCTATATTAAAAAAAATATATATATATATATATATATATATTCTAAAAAAATAAGTATACGAAATTTCATATTACTATTATATCAAAAAATTTGGTATATTAGAAAATAATGATAAAATACTCTAACATGAATATTAAATACATTAACATGAAAAAAATGTTCGACAGTTGAAATTTAATGCAATATACGCTAAGCACCGTCACTTGCTTTAGTCCACGTTGGAGGTTAAATTAGCTAGAGTATTATGCATATTGCATGGTTCTGATTCTACGGTCGGTTCTAGGAATATCTGGATCTAAATTGAACTTTAAAATGAGGCTTCATTTCTACATATTTTTTTATACGAACGTAAAATGATTTTTAAAAGATTAACTTTTGTTCAATAGTTAAAATAATACGACAATGTTGTTCCAAGTAATTACATAAATATGACTCGTCTAACTGTTTTAGTAGTCAAAGTATTAATCAAGTTAGAATAATCAAGTTGTTCAATAATTCTTTGCTCAATTGATAGCATTGCTAGTCCATTTAGGGCATGTTTGATAGCATAGATGGATTATCTAAGATTAGGATGATAACTAAACTTTATAAATTTTAAAGCATAATCTACCCTTAATCTAAGTTATCAAACAACCAATAAAAATGATATATAGTTAATCTAGCTTTAATCTAAGCTATCAAACATGGCCCTAATATTTCTTGTGAATAATATGCAAGCACCAGGTTGCGGCAACTCAACAAGGTTTGAAATTGAAACTTAGGGCTCAACCTTCTAAATTCTTAATCAAATCCACATGGCCACAAATTAATGAACATAAAACTATATTTCAAATACATTAACATTAGTAGTTTGCTACTGCTTTGCTAGTCGGCTACACGCCTACACAATACATCAAATAAAGTAGAAGAATTCTCATAAATCAACTAAAAAGATACTTATTTGATTTGTTGAGACTTTTTTCTTCTAGTTTTTTCCTTCCCTTCTCCTTCTCTAATTCTTTTTAGTTTTTAGTGTCGTCCGTCTTTCAAACTTCTGTTTAATGTTTATACGTCTTATATATAAATATTTTAAAAAATGGACCCCTAAAAAATTGAAATATTTATGGACCTCGTTGGCCTCACATTAGGACCGGACCTGGTTCTGAACTATCAATTATATATAATATCACAAATATAAGAGTAATTATGTATTTTTATAGATTCAATGTAGTAATTTTTTATGGAACTCGACTACAAGACAAATTATTTATATGTGCAACTAATATAATTAATTTGCAATAGAGGTTGACACTAAAAAAATCGACATTTATGCAGGAAGTTTCTAATATTTTTTTTTTTTGAAAACATATTAATACATGTAACATTATAATAGAATACAAAATAAAAATTACGAAAATGTAACCCGATGATTGTTAATTCGATACCCCCGCTTTGTGAATTGTAAATTTCAACACACGTGCCACGTTTGTGTAATAAGTCGCGTGTTACAATTTTGAAATTAAGTTACTCTGCATTCAATATGTCGGTGAGTTAATTAGTAGTAATTCAAATCTGTAATTTCTCAATGTGCCTCTCGAGGCTTGTCTACGAATGCAATTTTATAACATCACTAATTTGAATTTTTTTTTTTTTACTTTTTTGGAAGAATGAAGTATATGGCACTATAAAATGAATTAACAATGGTCTCATTCAGTCGCATAAACGATCAATGAATAAGATGAAGACACCTCAAAATTAAATGAGACTGGTCAACAATCAACGATTTCACATGTGCTCGCGCGATTACACCACATCAATTGTCGATCTCTTGATTGACCATATCAGCAAACAAGCCCAAGTGGAAGCCGAGATCCCACTTCGGCCACGTGTTCGTTAGTCTCGTCCCATGACCGTCATCAAGTTAAAAAAAAATAGTATAGTTACCTAATTAGTTAGAATTAGTTAGTACGACGCAGAATAGAGACGCACGTGAACATTAAAGTTGTATTAAATGAATACATGCATCTTACTAACCCTATATATTGTAAACACAATTCAGTATATGCAAAAACTATTTATCACTAGCTCTAATATTCAAGCTTTCACTTTCCTCTAAAATTTCTTAAACATCTTTTTTATTTTATGTGTGTTGGTTGAAATTTCAAATCGCTTCATACAAATCGACTAACAACGTTATAGTTCAATACACTTTACTCTTTCGTTATTTCATATATAGCATCAAGTTTCAAGGATTATGTTTAATTAGAAATTAACAAAGTTGATTTCAATTTTAATAAAGCTTGAAATTGTGTTTTTTTTACTAGAATAATTTTATAACGTTTAATAGACAAAATAGAGAAAAAAAAGGAGTTCTTAACCTCTTTTCAATTTTTTTATGTTAATAGATTTCATACTCTATCACTTAATAAAGTGATTTTTTCAATAATAAAATAATATAATTAACTTATTTTGCACTTCTCTCTGCTCTGTGCGTGGTTTACCTGTTCCAGATTATTGGGAAGAAAGCAGATAAGTCAAAGCTATGATTTATGAATATAGTAATTGGGATTTTCAGTTCACACGGTTTCATAATTTGATGTGATCCCATACTTTATTGTCATTTTCTTTAAGTTCACACATGTGCAATTAAATTTAAATGCGACATGGGGTTGGAATTATTGCTATAGAATCATGCATAGATATGACAGAAATCACAGGATTAATGAGAAATTTATATATACAGGCTATACAAGACCAAAAAAAAAAGAGGGAAATTATGGAGAAAACTTTATAAGGAACGAGCATGTTTAATTGAGTAAAAATAATGTTGTAAAATTGTAATAATTTCGAATCCTTCAAAATGTACATTTATAATCTATTTATGAACGTATGAGGTCATTTGGTGGTGTTATTTTCGAATTAGGCATGTGAGTCGAATGTTTTGAGGTGCCGACACCATGTTAAAGAATACATAACACGCGTTCAACATGCATCGTGATGTTGTTGGCTCTAATTGATTGTCTGAACATATTGTAGCATGAACGGTGAATATAAAATTTGTGTTCATCGATGGTTTATATAATTTTCTTGACTTAATTTGGCGTGCATTAATCATTATGAATGCTTAACCATTTTTTTTTTTTTTTTTTATTGTATTGAATGTTGTTTTCATCCACGGCTTGAAACATAATGATTTTGAATTCGTCAAAAATAAATCATAATTTGGAGTACGTCGTATGAAATGAGACATACTTTTCGCGAGTGATTAAAATTGTGGGCATAATGTTGACAGAGTCCTTTGGACATATTTGCAATTTTTTATTTTATTTTGTTTGGATTAATTAACTTTCATACTCCACACTATATGTGACTTACACATGACTTAATTTAATTCGTTGACCGACCTAAACATTACTACTATCTTTTTTTTTAAAAACATAGTATTATTCGTAGGGCTAGTCTTGGGTGTTTAAGTAAAAAGTGATAGTCACTTTTGTTAAAAATATTATCACTTTTTACTTAAACATTATCACTTTTTTTACAAACCAAAATCTGGAAAAAAAATATGGGTTATTCTACCCAAAATTTTGAAATATGGGTTAAAAGGATCCGTCTCACAGAAAAGGATCGTGAGACGGTCTCACACAAGTTTTTACTTTATTCATACAAGTTTTTGCCTTATTCATAAATGACTAGAAGGTAATGAAAAAGAAATAAATAAAACTATTCTCCATCTGAGATAATTTAACTGTCAATGTTCTGTTTTAAATCAAATCATATACTCCGAGATGACAATGGATCGTGTTTGTTTTGTTTCACGATTCACCCTATCATAAAATTTATAAACCTGAGATTCGCCCCCTCCCTCTAATTTTCAATATATACAATATTTTCAGTTTGACATTAAATATTTTGATTTAAAATATATAATCCTCTAAAAATAGCATTTTATATTAATTTCATACTAAAAAATTACATACGGTGAATCTGAAGATGAAACGGATTCGACAAAAACTACAATCCATCCTATGCGTGCTTGATCGGGTTCAGACCGAATCATACGGACACGGTACAGGTCATATGTAATGTAGTCTCGGATTTAAGTTTGTCACTTCAAATAAATTGATACCAAATGTATTTTTAGAGTATCAGTATTTTTTTTATTTTTTTTTCAGAGAGATCACCTGTTACAATATTTTAGGTTATTGTTTAACTAAGTAACTTTTGGTAACCTGAAAAAATATTAATAAATCATCAGAATCAACTATACATACCGTGTAATTTAAGTTAAAGTTGAAATATATAAGAAGTAGACTCAGTCTGCACTTTTTATTTATTTATTATTTATTTTTCTTAGTAAAAGTATGTGAAGTGGACTATGAACTAGCTAGTCGTATTTCAATAATAACATTGTGCTTCTCTCATAATCGTATTAATCACGCTAATACTTTTTAATTTTATCAATTAGACGCCAGCTTCGGTTCTAAAAGTAGGAAAAATTCTAAATTTATAACTTATTAGTAAATTTAAAAACTTATTAAAATAAATTAGGCTGACTAGTCGTATAATTTTAGCTAATTTATGTATTATTATGTCATGTCAGAAATTGAAAAGTTCTTTTACGTGTATTTTTAATCTCACACGGAAAATTTGAAAAAGTAAACTGAAATAAGATAAAGAAATTGGCAACATATTAGTTACATAATTAATGAAAATTATACAATTAGCTAATAATTTGCTTGGGACAATTTGAAATTATATGTATTTAATTTACTTAGTTCTCTTTCGTATCATGAATTGAATAGTATTTTTTATGGTCTCTAATGAGACAATTTGTTTTTTTTTTTGTTTGTTTTTTTTTTTTAATATCACGGTATTCAGTTCAAAGATTGATTAATTTGGAGGACCAATTCTACCGTTCACTTGCAATATTTCGTTTTTTGATTATGTTAATTTGTATCCAACTCGATAATGCACTTCACTCCCTGTCCCTTTCCAGAATTAATAAATACAGTAATCAATTAATTATCTTTGTCCTACTTGACGGCCACACTGGTTTAAAAAATTAAGTAAAATTCTCTCGAGATTAATCTTGTTTTTGTCGGAAATTAAGTAGTAGTGGTCGTTAGTAATTAAGCAGGTGACATATTAAAATTATGTCTCTTAATTACTGAGTCAGATCAGATGGCTAATAACTAAATTAGTATTTGTTTGATAATTAAGAAAATAATGTTATATACAAAACTGTAAAAAAAAAAAAAATCATTTTTTAAATTATTATTAATTCCTCGAGTAATTGGACAAATTTTGGGAGGATTCACAATAAAAATTGATTAATGATACTCCTTGTCCCTAATCACATTGTCTATTTTTCATTTCAGTATGTCCCTTATTCGATTGTCCTTTTCTAAAATAATTAAAAAATAATTTTATTCTTTTTAATTATCTCATTGTAAATATCTAAAAATTACATTGTATGCCATTACTTATCGTATGAAAATACATTTTTTTGTCTTACTAATAACTCAACTCTAATTTTTTTTTTTAATATTAATAAATAATTAATTTTAAAGTCTACATAACCTACCACGTGAATCAAGAGGTAGGAAACGGCCCAGCCAACTCAGAAGGGTATGGTATTATTGTTATTATTATTGATGAAGGTTATGGTATTATTATTAAGTAACTTAAAATATGGGATGAAGGATGCCAAACATGCCACACGAGATTCTCATTCTTTATTTACTACCCTACTCAATTTTAACCAACTTGCTCAAAAAATTACTCATGTTAGTGTTAAAAAAAGTGGGAGAAAAATATTAGTAGCAATCTGTATATTAAAAATAAATTTTATTTTATTTTATATAAACTAATTTAAAAAAAAAATTCCAAAATTTTGTCATATATTCTTCTGGAAATTGGGGGTAAATGCTCCTTTTAATGCACGAATGGGATAAATTTCCATGTGTTTTATTGGAAGAATGCCCCTTGTTATAATATTTGTTTGCCATAATGTTCCCAATACACACAAAACTCCAAGTTCATAAAGTGTAGTAGATGTGGTCCTGTGGATGAATTTCTTGGCTATTATGGTGATTTGGAATAGATGAAGTCATATCAACGGGAGTGTATATATATGAAACATAATTAAAATATACTCTTTCCGTCCCACTATAAGTTTCCCACTTTGGATGTCTCACTATAAGTTTCTCATTCTATTTTTGGTATATTATTTTCTCTCTCACAACCACATCACTTCTACTTTATCTATTATTTTATTATACTTCATCTAATACACATCTATTATTTTCTTTCTCACCATCACATCACTTATACTTTATCTATTATTTTATTATATTTTTTAATTAAAACACCCAAAAGAAAGGGGAAGTTTATAGCGGGACGGAGGGAGTATATTCTCCGTGTCCGTGAAAGTTATCCAACTTTTTTTTTTCGTTTGTTTCAATGAAAGCTACTCATTTTTTATTTTTTTTGGCAAACTACCATTTCATTATATTTTTTTCTCTTTCAATCAAATCACATCTAATACATCTATTTATTCTATCATATTTCTTAACATTCGTGCTCCAAAATTCATGGGCAACTTTAATTGGGATGGAGGGAGTATAAATATATAAAATAAAATTGGGAACATAACTAAATACTTCATCCGTCTCATGTTTATTTGCACACTTTTCTTATTGGGAAATTCCAAAATTATTTGCACACTCTTAATATGGAAATACCCCACAAAATTAATACCCTCTCAACATCATTTTATTTTTAAAATTCTCACTCTTTTTTTACATACATTTTACTTTACACTTACAATCTCACTAAATCCTATTTTCTTAAAAATTGTATCGGTCAAACCGTGTAAATAATGTCAGGGAGTATATTTTATTAGTCTTAGTAAATCATCACTTTTACATGAAGGAAATATTTTTTTTAGTCCTATAAATTTAGGTGATTCCAAAATAAATCCTTTAAGTTTTTAACTTTACAAAATAGATCCTATATCTTACAAGCTATTAATTTTAGTCCTTTTTTAAATCTATTTTAGTCCTTTAAGTTTAAACTCACTAAAAAAATTTAAAGTCGTTTAGTGGCTCGGTCAAATATGCAATTTTGATTCTTTAAGTAATTAAAATATATATATAAAAAAGTAAAAACTAAATAATTTTATTTTTTTTAAATCAACTAAATAATTTATTTAAAATCTGAAATTATAAAACTTATTTATTTAAAACCTGAATGTACGCCCCTACCCAAATATAAATTTTAAATTATTTAAATATCTCACTAATTCAAAATTTCCAGTTTAAAAAAAATTTATTTAAAATATAAAATTATAACTTATTTAATAAAAAATATTCAGTAAAATAAAATAATTAAATACCAACAAAATAAAATATAAAAATTATTATATAAATCGTAAATAAATCTGCATTTTTAGCAAAATAATAGTACAAAATATATTTATTTAAAATAAGATTTTTTTTTGCCAAATAAATTATGAAGATATTAAATTAAAATATATATATATATATATAATTAAAAAAATGAAATAATTCTAATTTTTTTATTATATTGATAAATTAAAAAATATAATGTAAACCGTAAATTTTAAAATAAATTCAAATTTGAATATTTGATCATTATATTAATATAATTTACATTTAGGGATATGACGAGGTTGGATTTTTTTTTTTTTGTCTTTTTAATATATATTTATAATTTTCTTGATTTATTAATATGTATAATTTAGGCTTTATTAATACATTTTCTAAATTCAAATATAGAAAATCTATCAATTTATTTTTTATTTTGAAAACACGATCGGATTGGGGTGGGGACAGGGACGGTGCCACGTTGGGGCCAGGGGGGCCACTGGGCCCCCCACCAATTTTTTTTTTTTTTTTAGATATATATATATATATGATAAATATTTTATAATAATTATATACTCCGTATATTATGTGATAATAGTTATTCTCATCATATATATCTTAATCTTATCTTAATTATCATATATTTACAATTAGGTGCCACATGTCACAAAATGATTGGTCTAGTCTATTCAAAATTTCTTTTTTCTTATTAATTTCACCTTTATTAATTTCACCTTTATTAATCATTAATCGTAACCGTGCCTATTTTTTAATCTTATCTTTTGAATATTAAAATTTAAATGAAACTTTTTGATATATGAAAATAAAAATATTATTTTTATTTTTTGACACATACATATTAAGTATAGACGAATAAAAAATAAATGCTTGCATACTAAGTTTGAAAGGAGTAATATATTTTTTCTTGTGTTTTTTACTTAAAATTATTTCTTAATACTCCAAAAATAAATTATTTCTTCAATAGAGTCAATAATATAGATTGATGGTGTATTTGAGAATTATTGTCTAGTTTTTACTAAGAATTGCAAAATATTTTAGCAATTTTTAAATTGTTTCGCTTCATTTTGAATCGAACTATCAAAACTTCAAAATAAAATGAAAGACAACTTGTTCAATTTAATTTTATGAAATGTATTGACAATTTTATCATGTAAAATTTCAATGAGTATAATAAGTATATATTATTTTATCTCTAAAGTAATGTTAATCGGGCCCCCCTATTGAGATTTCCTGGCTCCGTCACTGGGTGGGGAGTATATTTTTTATTGAATTAGTAATCTAATTTTTAGATTTTAGTAGATTGGAGTAGTATTTTATTGTAGTATTTTGTTTGTTTAAATTTAATTAAAGGATTAAAATAGATTTGAAAAAGGACTAATATTAATAACTTGAAAGATGTAGGATTTATTTTGTAAAGTTAAAATTTAAAGGATTTATTTTGGAATCATTAAAACTTATAGGACTAAAAAAAATATTTCCCCCTTTTACATGTATATATATTATTTTTATCATTGCACAGCAGTAATTTTCGAGATATTTGTCATAAATGTTGGTCCGAATGAAATTAACTCTACATGGGCCAAACCCAATAGAAATGGGCCAAACGGTACCATCCCGAAACCACGTATCCGTTCAAATCACAACGGCTAGTTTCAGCCGCCTCAATGCGCTCTAACGGTCATATTACCCCTTCCAAAACCATTACTATCTAAATATTTTCCCTTAATTTTTCTATAAAACCTTTTGAATCTGCACCTTAATCCCATCTATTACTTTTGATTTCTCTCTCTCTCCCCCACTACCGCCGGTGATCAAAAGTTCTTATATTGAATTTGAATCTTTTTTCTGCAATTTGTTGTATCAATGGAAACCCCTTTATCTTCAAGAAGAATCACAAGATCACAAACTGTAGCTTCTTCTGCTAACTCACTTCTATCAAGTATGTTCTGTTCTAATCTAATGATTGATCATCCAAGATTTTCTTGATTTGTGTTCTAACTCTTTTTTTTTTTTTTTTTTTCTTGTAGAGGACTCTGAAAAAATAGTTTCGAAATCGAGGCAAGATCGATCTGCCCTAATCGATATAACGAATGATTCACCGATTGTTGGGCTTGCGATGGGGAGTCTAAGGACTCCCTCATCTGCAATGTCGAAGAAAAGAGGGCAATTCGCTCGAACTCCGGGTTCGGGTGAGGCCCTCTTGAGAGGTCAAGTGAAGACTCTTCTGCAAAAAGTTGAAGAGGAAGCAGAGCTTTCTAAAATCACTCTTGAAAAAAGACCCTTCTTTGGTCTTGTTAATTCTCCTATGAATCTTGTTGCCCCCACCCCTGCAAACACACCACAAGTCTTGAATCTCTCTGCAGATCAGCCTTCTGTAACTCCGGTTACTGATAAGTTTCTGTTTCCACAGGTTTGATTTTTTTTTTTTTTATGTTTTAAAGATTGATTTTTTTTTTTTTGGTTGATTGGAATTTGAGTGTTGATTTTGTTATGATGTGTGAAGATGGTAATAATGGAGAAGGATGAGTGTGAGTGTAGTGAGATCACAATCACAAGGTCTCTGCTGTTCGATTTCTCGGATTCGTCGTCTGTGGCTACTTATAAAAAAGGAGCAGTGAAGGTGGCGAGTGATGATGATGATGCATCATCAGTTTGGTCTATTCAGGTGAATGTAAGCAGCACGAAGGAAGACGAAGACGACTACGAGGACTCTGCTTTCGACGACTCTGATGAGGATGATGAGTACTACTATGATGAAGGGACAGGGTTTGGGGAAAATGTGGATGAGCTTTGTGAAGAAATGAGCAAGATTAGTGTTGATGAAGAGGGGGGAGGATTCATGGGGAAACACGTTCGATTCGTTTACAACAGCGACGACGAGATTGAAGAAGAGCACGTCTCGGGGGTTCTTCGTCTCAAAGGATTGCCAACGCCGCAAGGGAAACACCTCCGATTTCCTCAGATTTGATTGATTGATTGATACATTGTTTGGTTCTGAAGATGATGATGTTATTTTTTGTTGACTGGATTCTTGATTTCTTTATGGCTGTCTTCCTTGTGACACCATGTATGTTTGGGCTGATGATTCTTCTGTGTTTTTGAGTTACATGATTTGAATCAAATTGGATGATGGATGGGATCTTTCTATCTTTTTTTCTGTTGGTATAATATTACAGTTGGTTTTATTTACTCTTCTATGTAATTTTTCAAGGAAATTAATATACAAAAATTCCTCATAATACAATTTTTTTTCATTCAATGTCTCAACATACTTTTGTTCTTTCAATGATCTCGCATCTCTATCCGATAAATTTCAAGAAAAATATGTGTACTGAGTTAGTTTCGAATACACCTTTATTTTGCAAAATTAGAGACGGGGGACGACATAATTGGAATTTGTTGAATTTCGAAGCATTAATTTTGCAAAATTTAAAATGGTAAAATATACTTCCTCTTCGTCTCATTTATTATCAACATTTGCCTAAAATTTAAAGGTTTCAAATTAAATTTATCATTTTTTAAATTTAATTATTGTAAGAATAATAGTACAGCAAAATAGGGTCTGTTTATGCTCCCAAGCAGAACAATGAAACAATATTGGTAAGCTGCTGCAAACCTATCTCAATTATTACACTCCTATTTGTTAAAACTGAAAACTGATTTTTATATATAAAAAATATATATATCTTATTAGTAAGTGGGTGGCAACCCTACTTTAATGGACTAATGCAGTAAAAAATGTCTAATGGGCTATTGAGCCCAAATTTTGTTACGGCAAGCACAGGTATAAACTAAGGGCGCGGCTAAAGGCACCCGGCGATCCTATGAGTACACCCAGGTAAGTTTTTTTTTGTGAAAAGGGTGCAGCGAAATTACGTTTTTACCCCTCCTGTATATTTTTAAAAAAATTCCCGGATGAGTACACCCACCCATTCTACTCCATCATCACCACCACCACCACCACCACCCAACAAAAAAAATTCCAAAATTGCAACAAAAATTAACACAAAACACCAACTTTTCGAAAAATTTTCTAAAACAAACATGTTCGAAATTTTTACCAAAACAAACTCAACATGTTCGAAAAAAATTTCAAAACAAACCCAATATGTTCGAAAAAAATTCCAAAACAACTCAAATTTGTTCGAAAAAAAAGATGAACATCTTGTTCGAAATTTTTTCCAAAACAAACTCAAGTTGTTCGAAATTGTTTCCAAAACAAACACAATAAGTTCGAAAAAAAATTCAAAACAACTTAGATTTGTTCGAAAAAAGAATTCGAACATCTTGTTCGAAATTTTTTCCAAAACAAACTAAATATGTTCGAAATTTTTTTCAAAACAAACGCAATATGTTCGAAATTTTTTTCAAAACAAACTCTATATGTTCGAAAATAATTGACGAACTACTAAAAACCCTAATTTTCCTAAATTTTCAAAACCCTAATTTTTAAAAAACTAAAAATTGTAAAAAAAAAAAACTTACCTTTGAACGGCGGCGGCGGCGGCGGCGTGGGTAGCTGGGTGCGATGAAGGGGAGTGGGAGGGGTTGCGGCCGCGAAGGGAAGGGGAAAGGGCTGCGGCCGCGAAGGGAAGGGGAAAGGGCTGCGGCCGCGAACGGCCGCGAAGGGGAGAGGGAAGAGCTGCGGCCGCGAACCGCAGCGAGGCGAAGGCGGTGGCGTGCGCGGCGCAGCGAGGAGAAGGCGGTGGCGTGCGCGGCGAAGGCGGTGGCGTGCGCGGCGAAGGCGGTGGCGTGGGCGGCGGCGACACAGTGCGAGAGGCGGCGGCACTGTGCGAGCGGCGGCGTGGGCGCCGTCGTCTTCACGAGAGTGGAGGAGGCGGAGGAAATGGTAGTCAAGGAGGTGGGTGTACTCTTTTAATTTTGAGAATGAAGATGATTTAGGGTTTTAATAGAACGAAGGGTATTTTTGTATTTTCCACGTGGGTGTTCTCATCGCGTGGGTGTCCTCATAGGATCCTTGGGTGCCTTTAGCCGCGCCCATAAACTAAACTATATATATATACATATAGTAAAAAAAAAAAAAAAATTGGTAGGTCCGCCATTCTCTTGAATGGTAGAACAATGACAAAGTACGTTATTAGCGTATTCACCCTTTAATTTTCTTCTCACCTGGCCTTTTTGTTTTACCTTCTTCAAATTGAACTCGGACTCACTTTTTGTTTTCCCCTTGTTCAAACTAAATTTATGAGTCCGGTTTTAGTCATTTCTTCTCCAAACTAAAATTAAAATCAGTTCTCGTATGTGTTAAATTCTTCATCCATCAATTCTAGAATTCACTGAGCATGCGTCTAATGAAGTTATGTTATCTGTGTTATACCAGGTCAAAGAAGTCAATCTTTGACAAGTCAATCCTAGTCACCAGCTTGCGTGGCGACGACTAATCAACCAAGTCGTGCGACAACTAGTCAACAATATGAAGAAAATGTAATTGTGTGCTTGCCCGAAGATTTTGGCGAGCACATGTTTCAATAGTTAAATGAAGACGAGAGCCTTGGGAGAGAGTACGGAGCGTTGCGAGGACGACCACCGTCATGAAGATGACCGGACGACCAGGTGCTCCAGCGACCACCATGGCCCATCTCCTCGTTCCCGGCGAGGACGACCACCGTCATGAAGATGACCGGACGACCAGGTGGTCCGGCGACCACCATGGCCCATCTCCTCGTTCCCGGCGAGGACGACCACCATCATGATGACGACCACCGTCATGAAGATGACCGGACGACCAGGTGGTCCGGCGACCACCATGGCCCATCTCCTCGTTCCCGACGAGGACGACCACCATCATGAAGATGACCGGACGACCAGGTCCTCCGGCGACCACCATGGCCCATCTCCTCGTTCCCGGCGAGGACGACCACCATCATGACGACGACCACCGTCATGAAGATGACCGGACGACCAGGTGGTCCGGCGACCACCATGGCCCATCTCCTCGTTCCCGGCGAGGACGACCACCATCATGAAGATGACCGGACGACCAGGTGCTCCGTCGACCACCATGGCCCATCTCCTCGTTCCCGGCGAGGACGACCACCATCATCACGATGACCACCATCATGAAGATGACCGGACGACCAGGTCCTCCGGCGACCACGTGACCCAGCTCCTCGCTTCTCGGCGAGCACACGGAGGACGACCACCAAAGAGGCGGTTTAGCATTTAATGCAGGTCCCATCACCTTTATGTGGTGGGATTTTAGGTCCAATATATGCCCGCCACGTGTAAAGTGCGGGCAACCCTAAAAAACTAGTATATAAAGCCTAAAATGGCTCATTTGTAAGAGAACATACCCTTTTCCTACAAACACCCAACCAAAGCAATAAACACTCCACAAGCTCAAAGCTTTAGCTTCTCCAAGAAGCAACTTTTGGTGTTCTTCTTTGTTCGTCATAAGATCATCATAAATCATCATATTAATCCGCATAAACACGTAATAAACCCCGATCATATATATATATATATGTTTGTTTAGTGCTTACAAAAGCCCACATCCAGATCATCCGTTCAAAGCACGTACAACATTTGGCGCTAGAAGGAGGGGTCCTTTTACGTGTTCTTCATCAAAGTTTCAACCGATCATCGAACGATCGGCTTGTAAACTCCTTATTTCAGGTTTTAATCGGTAGATATACCTTTTAGAACATCGTTTATGTATTTTATTTATTTCCGTGTTCTTGAATATTTGCGGTATTCGAGACATATTTTGGAGTTTGATCTCCTTGCAATAATGTTTTTAAGCTTCTTTTGTTGTTACTTTGCTAAGATCGTAGTTGTAATAGCACGTTCTTCTGCGAAAGAACTCGAATCTTTTATTTTTTAGCGTCGAAAGCTTAGAACAGTCTTATCTTTGTAACCGTTTACCAAAAGACACTCTTTTGCGATGTCTCAACACACCCATCATGACGGAATCCCACCGCCCGGAGGGAACGAACACCTTCCGGTGCCGGCGGCTCCGGCGCCAAATCCTTTGGCCAACCTTAACCTGGGGGATATCTTGAAAGATCCCCAGCATCTGAGAGATTTTACTGACTACCCCAACGAAAAGAGGAGGAAGAACGAAGACCTGGAATTAGAAAAGGCCAAAGAGCAGGTCATGGAAAACGCCCGGAAAGCAAAAGCTCGTGCTCGTAACAATGACGAGGACGAGCAGAGATCTTACTCAGTCACCGGTTTGAACAAAAACCCTCGTGATAAGGGAAAAGCAAAAACATATGACCGACCACGCCGAAGTCATTCTGGCGACTCACGAGATAGTCGAGCTTCGGTATTTAATCGGATGGGCGTCAAGGACGGTAGAGGTCCTCGCCCAGTGAACTTCAATATTGATGGTCGACTAGACGAGGACGACCACCGAAAAAGAGGTCCAGTGAACTTCAATATTGATGGTCGACCAGATGAGGACGACCACCGAAAAAGAGGTCCCGTGAACTTCAATATTGATGGTCGACCAGACGAGGACGACCACCGAAAAAGAGGTCAAGGAGACAAAATCTCCGCCCTCGATCGAGTAGGGCCAAATTCGCGAGGACCTGCGAAGAGCTATCGCAGCCATCACTCAGTCAGGCGATCACACAGAGATCGAGATGATCGACCGGCTCCATCTAATGGTAGTCGACGTGACGAGCACGTCGTACCCCGACCACAGACTTCCGAGGAAGGGCAGATCGCCCAATTCATAGAAACGCAAAAACAGATGAAACTGGAGATGGAAAACTTGCGAGCAGAGGTGGCCGCATCAAAGAGAGGCACTGTCCCACCAGTCACTCTTCCCGCTCCTCCTCTAAGTGTTATGATCCTCACTGCCCCCATTCAGAGAAAGATTCAAATGCCTTCTATGGCAGCGTATGATGGGATGTCCGACCCCCGAATACACTTGTCAAAGTACTCAAATTACATGGCCTCAATCGGGGCAACGGACGCCACACAGTGTCGAAACTTTTCCCTGACTTTGGGAGACCGGGCCCATCGTTGGTTCACAACCTTGGGAGCCGGGTCCATCAACTCCTTCCTCGAACTGGGGCAACAATTCTTGACTTACTACGGGTCCATTGCTGCTCGTCCAGCCTCCAAGCAGCGTTTGACGAACGTTCGCCAGAGCCTGACCGAGTCAGGAAAGGACTTTATCGAGCGATTTGATAGACTAGTCATCGATGGGGAGGCAGTAAATGATGAAACGAAGCTGATCTTAGTTGTTTCCGACCTAAGAATAGGTTCACACCTATGGGAATCCATGCATACACTCTTTCCAAAATCTTACGCAAATTTCCGCAACCGGGCTGGAAACCTCATTCAGATGGAAGAAATTATGGACGCCGCCAAGGCTAACGAGCAGCCTGAAGAATAGAGATTGGGGAATCAAGCCAACTATGTGACGACCACCAAATAGAGGTAGACGAGCACACCCCAATGGAGGTCGACGAGCACACCCCAATGGAGGTAGACGAGCACACCCCAATGGAGGTCGACGAGCACACCCCAATGGAGGTCGACGAGCACACCCCAACAGAGGTCGACGAGCACACCCCAATGGAGGTCGACGAGCACACCCCAACAGAGGTGGACGAGCACACCCCAATGGAGGTGGACGAGCACACCCCAATGGAAATGGACGAGCACTTCCAGAACGATCAACTCCCAGAGGCGATCGAGTTCGAATATCGGGCGACCAACAACGAGGCAGAGTACGAGGCTCTGGTCGCTGGAATCAAGATGGTTATGGCTATGGGCGCCAGAAAACTGAAAAAATTTTCTGACTCTCAACTGGTGGTATGTCAAATTACGGGCGAGTACGAGGTTCGCAGCGATCAAATGATAAAGTATCAAGACCTAGTGAAAGGATTACTCGAGCAATTTGATCAATTCTACATCGAGCAAATCCCTAGGGAGGAGAATACGCAAGCAGATGCTTTAGCTCGACTGGCCACTTCAGAGGGGGAGGCAATTTTTTCTGAAGCGACGATCACTAAGATATCTTCCCCATCAGTGAACATAAGTCAAATTTTGCAGGTTGAAGCGACCAGCGACGAGGACTGGAGGTCGCCGATCACCAAGTACATCAAGACCGGCGAGCTCCCGGATGACAAAGTTAAGGAGACCAGATTACAACTCAGGTCCGCAAGGTACACCGTTATTGGCGACCAGCTACACAAACGGGGTTTTTCAATGCCTTTATTGAAATGCCTCGGAGAAGACGAAGCGAAGATCGTCATGCATGAAATCCACGAGGGAGCATGTGGAAATCATACAGGGGGGCAAGCGCTCGCTTTAAAAATCATAAGGCAAGGCTACTTTTGGCCAACACTGAAGAAAGATGCAATCCATTACGCGCAGACGTGCAAGAGATGTCAAGCCTTCGCTCCCGCCATTCACTCACCACCAGACGAGCTCATCTCGGTGTATAGTTCGTGGCCTTTCGCGAAGTGGGGGATCGACATCATCGGACCTTTCCCACCAGCTGCTGGGGGAGTAACTTTCGTAGTCGTAGCAGTCGATTACTTCACCAAATGGACAGAGGCAAAGGCGTTGAAGACCATCACAACGGGCCAAATGACAAGCTTCATTTGGAAGAACATAATTTGCAGGTTCGGCCTACCACGAGCAATAGTGACCGACAACGGACGTCAATTCACAAGTCAAGACATGCTGAATTTCTGCTCAGAGTGGAACATCAAGAAAATTTTTTCAACACCCTATCATCCACAATCAAATGGTCAAGTAGAGGCGATCAACAAAATCATCAAACACACCTTGAAAGCTAAGCTGGATGGATTGAAGGGCAAATGGGCGGACGAGCTGCACATGGTTCTGTGGACATATCGGACGACCACGAGGAATTCTACTGGTGAAACTTCGTTCGCGCTCGCGTTCGGAACCGAAGCTGTCATACCAGCAGAGGGGCAAGTCCCAACTTTTCGAGTGGCAAATTATGACGAGCAGTTGAATAACGATGCACAGCTCTCCGACTTGGACTTCCTAGAAGAGCGAAGACTAACGGCGGATGAGAAGAATGTGGTCTACAAGGAAAGGTCAGAACGCTACTACAACACCAAAGTACGTGCTCGACAATTTATTATCGGCCAGCTAGTACTTTGGCGGGCGACGGAACAGTCCATTGGCACACTTGGCCCGACTTGGGAAGGTCCGTACCGAATCACGCGCACACTCCTGAACGAATCGTACGAATTAGAAGACCTCGAAGGCAAGCCGAGCAAGTACCCGTGGAATGCGGTCAAATTGAAGAAGTATTATCAGTAAGTTTTTAAAATTCCGTACATTTGTATAGTTTGTATCTAGTTATCATTTAAATACATGTAAAGTTTAAATTCCATCAAGTGTTAGGAAAATTTTAGAATTTTAGATAAGGCTCTGCGTAGCCAACTAAGAAAAGAGTTCAACCGACGAGTGGTTAACTCTAAAAGACGAGCACTCTTTCTTAACGATGCTCGCAAGGTAGTGACGACGAGGATCACTACCTAACAAACAAAAGAGTTCAACCGACGAGTGGTTAACTCTAAAAGACGAGCACTCTTTCTTAACGATGCTCGCAAGGTAGTGACGACGAGGATCACTACCTAACAAACAAAAGAGTTCAACCGACGAGTGGTTAACTCTAAAAGACGAGCACTCTTTCTTAACGATGCTCGCAAGGTAGTGACGACGAGGATCACTACCTAACAAACAAAAGAGTTCAACCGACGAGTGGTTAACTCTAAAAGACTAGCACTCTTTCTTAACGATGCTCGCAAGATAGTGACGACGACGATCACTATCTAACAAATAAAAAAGTTCAACCGACGAATGGTTAACTCTAAAAAGACGAGCACTCTTTTTTAATATGCTCGCAGGTTAGTGACGACGACGATCACTATCTAAACCAATGAAAGAACAATTCAAAAAGACAAGTACTCTTTGAAAGATGCTTGCATAAAATAAATCAAACATAAATAAAAAAGCAGTGACGAGGACGATCACTCAAAATAAACGAACACATCTTAAAACAAAAGGTTCAAAATAAAGGCCATATTGGCCGAGCAGATACAAAAAAAAAGGGCCTCTTAGGGCGATCACGCGCCTGACACGTCACACCCGACGTCATCAAAGCACCTGGGAAAGCGTGCTCATCATAAAAAATTTCGTGGAAAGATCGAATTTTGGACAAGTCCACCTTCCAAGAAGACGATCACACTGCCCGCCTTTCTAATACAAACAAAAAGAAAGGCGACCAGGGGGCAAATGTTATACCAGGTCAAAGAAGTCAATCTTTGACAAGTCAATCCTAGTCACCAGCTTGCGTGGCGACGACTAATCAACCAAGTCGTGCGACAACTAGTCAACAATATGAAGAAAATGTAATTGTGTGCTCGCCCGAAGATTTTGGCGAGCACATGTTTCAATAGTTAAATGAAGACGAGAGCCTTGGGAGAGAGTACGGAGCGTTGCGAGGACGACCACCGTCATGAAGATGACCGGACGACCAGGTGCTCCAGCGACCACCATGGCCCATCTCCTCGTTCCCGGCGAGGACGACCACCGTCATGAAGATGACCGGACGACCAGGTGGTCCGGCGACCACCATGGCCCATCTCCTCGTTCCCGGCGAGGACGACCACCATCATGACGACGACCACCGTCATGAAGATGACCGGACGACCAGGTGGTCCGGCGACCACCATGGCCCATCTCCTCGTTCCCGACGAGGACGACCACCATCATGAAGATGACCGGACGACCAGGTCCTCCGGCGACCACCATGGCCCATCTCCTCGTTCCCGGCGAGGACGACCACCATCATGACGACGACCACCGTCATGAAGATGACCGGACGACCAGGTGGTCCGGCGACCACCATGGCCCATCTCCTCGTTCCCGGCGAGGACGACCACCATCATGAAGATGACCGGACGACCAGGTGCTCCGGCGACCACCATGGCCCATCTCCTCGTTCCCGGCGAGGACGACCACCATCATCACGATGACCACCATCATGAAGATGACCGGACGACCAGGTCCTCCGGCGACCACGTGACCCAGCTCCTTGCTTCTCGGCGAGCACACGGAGGACGACCACCAAAGAGGCGGTTTAGCATTTAATGCAGGTCCCATCACCTTTATGTGGTGGGATTTTAGGTCCAATATATGCCCGCCACGTGTAAAGTGCGGGCAACCCTAAAAAACTAGTATATAAAGCCTAAAATGGCTCATTTGTAAGAGAACAGACCCTTTTCCTACAAACACCCAACCAAAGCAATAAACACTCCACAAGCTCAAAGCTTTAGCTTCTCCAAGAAGCTACTTTTGGTGTTCTTCTTTGTTCGTCATAAGATCATCATAAATCATCATATTAATCCGCATAAACACGTAATAAACCCCGATCATATATATATATATATGTTTGTTTAGTGCTTACAAAAGCCCACATCCAGATCATCCGTTCAAAGCACGTACAACAATCTGAAATGCATATTCGATTAGTTGTAATTTTTAATAAGAGTATTATTCTTAAAGTGATTTGTTTACTATAGATGCATGTCATTTTTATGTCTGGGAACTAACCTATGAGTGTAAATCTGTGTATATATATTTCATTTTTACGTCTGTTATAATTTTGGGAACAAGCCATGAGTGTAAAGAAGATTGAGTCATGGTTCTAATTGAATCTTGTCTGCAAATATGTGTGTGTTAGAATTTTCAGAAGAAGATAATTGAGCATGCTGGTGTAGAAGGTCTCAAACACCAGCTTCTACGTAATCGAAGGGTTGTCTGCATATTGTTCCTATTGTCTTTGAAAAGTACGTGAAAAAAAATCGAAATTTACAACTCTAATTCATTTTAATTGTTAATTATTTTGATCAGTAGCCTGTCTTTTATGTTCCTGGTCACAAAAGTGGTTGATTTTTTTTAATTTAGAACTCTAATCCATTTCAATATTGATTATTTTCATCATTAGCCTGTTTTTTACTTGAATATGACAACATAATAACATTTTTTTAATTCCTATTTGCAGATATGAGATATTTTTATCTATTTAAAAAAATGTAAAAATTTAAATGTAGAACTCTAATCCATTTAACATGTTAATTGTTTTAATAAATATATAACCTGTTTTTTCTTTTATTTGAGTATGATATGATTACATTTTTTTAATTCTTCAGAGATACTCTTCTTTTAAGTGGAAAATTTTAAATCTAATCCATTCCTTTTTTAATTATTTCAATTGGTATTTTTTTTTTAATATATGATAACATGATTACATTTTTTTAGTTATTATTAAATTAAGCGAAAAACATAGAAAAAATTCAAACATGCATTTTATTTTAGTACCTTGTTTTAGCAAAATCATTTCTACTCCCATATATCCTTGTATAATTATATAATTAATAAAAACACAATTTTATTTATTAACTTTTAATCTAAAAATTTTCTTCTACTCCCACGAGGTGTGTTTGTACAACTATAAACGTTATTTCATGAAAAGGCACAATATTTTTATTTTGTTAAATCGATTTTTTTTAAGAACCTAGCCTGCATAAAATTTGCTTCATCTGATTGGGTTAACAAATATTTCAGTTTCATTATTCTTTGTGCAATTTCTTATCTTCAATTATGTGTTCTACCAAAAATGTCAATAATTTAGATAGCTAAATATAAAATGAAATAAATACTCCCTTCCTCCGTTTGCTTATTAGTTTATACCTTAAAAGACAATGCTATTTCCTTTAAATATCGCATATTTTATGAATTTGAATTATATATTTTGAATCTTTTTAACCATTAGATATTATGAACATGCATGTATTTTGCACCCATTACATTTTCACATACATTCCACTCATTCATGTAATCATGTCATTTTGTATATTCCATAATAATAAATATGGACCGTTTAATTTTTTATTTATCAACAACCTCCCTTAATAGTTAATACTAATTATAAATTTTATCACTTCTACGTCCTCAATACAAACTCACAATATGACTTCAAAAAAAAAAAAAAAAACAAACTCACAATATGGACCGTTTTTACTTTGGGTGTGACTCCTGTGTAACTGGGACATGGGTGTAACTGGATCCATTTTCTACTGGAGCAGTTTAATATATTATATATCTATTGCGAAGTTGCCTACATATAGCATGTGTAACCTGTTGGCCAGCCCCATGTTCTCTCAAATGTCTACGGGTCGATTCTTTTGATTAGCAGTGACGCTCCTTTATTTTTTTATTTCCATGGGCTTTTAATTTGCCCATGGCCCAAGAAAACTTAATAATATTAATTTGCCTATGGCCCATCAACAATTAAAAATAACATTAATAATTTTTTTTTTCTTCACAACACTTTATTTCAATTAATTGACCTCTCAAATCAAACTGTACTTCATTTAATTTCCATCTTACAATGAACAAATTCAAATTCTTGACAACATTTTACCAATGGCGGAAAATCAAACCAAGCTATTCGATACTCGATTCGAAATCGTTCGGTAAAAGTTCGTTTGAGCTCAATTCGACATAGATATCAAACAAGCTTGAACATATATTTACGTTTGGTATGGTCCAAAGCTCGGCTCGAGCTCGATAAGTAAAAAAAGATAAATTTAGTGTAAAAATGTCAAACTACTCGAGCTCGTCTCGAATAAAGCTCGTTCGAGCTCGGCTCGTTTAGTTATCAAACAAGCTCAAATACTAATTTCAAAGCTCGATAATATTTCAAACAAGCTTGAACTGCATCACGTTCGGCTCGAATCATTTAGAGCCCTAATTTTACCTCAAACATTAATAATTTATTAATTAAAAAAATCTCCACCCCGCGATGAACAGATTATTGACAACATTGTAGCTAAATTAATTATTTTTTCATCTAACCTTTTAAATTGTACTTCATTTACCTTGATTTTATACTGCTAACATTTTACTTCATGTTACCTCATTTAGTTATATTTTTAAATATTATTTAGCTATATTTTAGTTTGTTATATGTGTTATGATATTCTTGATAAGTGTTATAGAATAGTATTAGTTCACATACAATATAGTATTAGTTCATATATAATATAGTATTATAAATGTATAAGCTCTAATATCTTCTAGTTTCAAAATATATATAATATGTTATGAGCTCTAAGTTTAAAAAATGTATAGTATTAGTTCACATACAATATAGTATTAGTTTGCATATAGTAAAGTATTAGTTTATATTTTTCTTTTCAATCACACCTCCAACTGAATCTTTAAACTACAACTTTGTTTTCTGCAATAAGAAGCAAATGTATAAAATTATGAAATCAATATCAACATTTATCACAATGAAAAATATCACTAATTGTTTGTGTGTCTTATAAGGTAAACAAATCAATAAAGAGAATGCAGACAAACTTTTAAAATCATCAACCCATTAGACAACCTTTTTGATTTTAAAACAGTGGCCAAGTTTTTAATAGTAGATGTAGATTTGACATTGTATACTTCACCCAAACTGTTACATAACTTAAAACCATCCTCTGCTCTATTGTATTGTAGAACATGAGATCCCTCATTCCTAGGTAACATGAAAACGTCATAGATGTCATCAGTTGTAATGGAAAAAAAACGATGACCATCTATGTAAAGGACACGTCTACTGCTATTGAGATTTGAAATCAGCCATGATAACATCTTGTGGTTTGCACATTGATTTAATTTCATCTCAAACAGCTTACCGAAACCTATGGACCTTACATCATCTTTTCAATCATAGAAGAAAAAAGTTTCTCTAAACCATTAGGCCTACACTGAGAAATGAATACACTGCATATAAAATGAAAAAAAAAATCAGATTAATTACCTAATCTCTTATGCAGTCAAATATAAAAATTGTATACTATAAAGTAATTAATGTTACCTCTCACCATGACCATCAAATGGTATATCTTCATTAACACCAGGGATTCCAGGTTTAACATTCCTTTAAAAAAATATAATAAGGTGAGGTAAATATTACATATCTAAATATTTGGAAAATAAATACAATACACTATAGTATTGCTTCACATGTTGTATAGTATTAGTTACATTACAATACAATATTAGTTACATTACAATACAATATTAGTTTAAAAATATTATTATTAGTACAGTAATAGTTAACATGCGATATAGTATTAGGTTACATACTGTATAGTATTAGTTAAAATATTGCATATTATTAATTCAAGTCTAATTAAAAAACTATATTGTATGCTACCCAATACTACATTGTTGTGAACTAAAAGTATATTGTGTGTGAATAAATAAAGTAGTGTATGTTAACGGATATTATATAGTATGTTAACTAAAAAACTATATTGCATACTAACCAATAATACATAATTGTGTCCTTATTTTACTACAATTGAATTCTATTAAAAACACAAGCAAAACTATAAAAAAAATATACCTTTGAATAGGACGGTACCTTCTTGATTTGTGTCAACTTTGCTTCTTTTTTTCTTTTTGCCAACATCATTTCTTTCTTCAGTTCTTCCTTTACCATTTGCACTCGGATTTGGCCTGTCAAATATTAATCGTAATGAGCAAAGACAATTAAACATATTAATATAATGTAGCAAAAAAGATAGGATAAATATACTAAAATAAAATGGCAACACAGACTTCTCTATGATTTCTGCCTTCCTTTTTCTTTTTCTCGGATATCCCCAGTTCCTTATTAAAAAATTATAACAATTATTAAAAAATTATAACAATTACTCAATTCATACCACACGTGACCAGTATTTCTATAATTACAAGCAACCTGCTGCTTAGTAAAGTGTCATATTATCTTTCTTTTTTAATAATATAGATTAGGTGTCAAATTTAACACAAAAGTGAGAGACATCATATAATTGGTTGTTGACAACCAGACATTATATATACACACATACTGAGAGAGAGAGAGAGAGAGAGAGAGAGTCTCATTGGCACACAATTAACATCTTCTACAATGGGTAATGTGGCATTGTGTGCTCCTTCAATAATCTCAAAGAGTGAAGTAAAAGTGGTAGCAAGCGATGGAAGATTGGTGATTTACATAAGGGCACCAACGAAAGCTGCAGAAATCAGGGTAAAGAATCCAGGGCAATTCAATAAACATGACAAATAAGATCTTAAAAAGCACAAAATCACAGATGGATTCTGCAGTTAATAATTAAACTCACATGCTTATGAGCATCCGATTAACTATATTCAGAGGGAAAAAAAGGAAACTAAGTTGGATGAAACCATAGCCAATCTGCATAACAGGAAAACAAGAACTGTAAGAAAGGAGTATGGCTGCTAGGGAAGAATATCACTTTGAATATTATTGGTTGCTATTGTGAATAACTATGATTGACACATAAACCTTAAAATAAATTAAGCTAACAACCAATAGTCACTCATTCAATTTCACCAAATTAGATATACTATGAAATACACAATATTTATAAAATTGCAATTACATATTAAACTTGAAAAGTACTGCTATAATAAAGTAATATTAGTAGCTACTATCATCCAATACTAGTAAGAATGTAGAAACTAAAAAAAAAAACCTTATTTCAAAATCGTCATCGTTGAGGTTTACATCAGGCTGTGCTTCACCTACATCTTTATCATGTGAAACAATTGGTGTCTCAGTAGCTTGAGCATCATGATCCCTGCATTTAATTGGGGATCATATCAGAACATAGAAAATAAATTATGAATTGTGTTTAAAAGGATTACAAAAAAACCTGATATCGAAATCATCAAGGTCATTATTAGCAGTTGTATCGTTTTTCTGCTTCTTATGTGCACGACGATAAGAGGAGCTTGTTGAAAGACATGCATTTCTTTCTGTTTTAGACCTCGTCCGAGAAGAAATGCTTAACCTCCTTCTCTTAATACTAGCATAAGACGTGCACATTGTTTAGTTTTCATAATCTGAAAAAAAAAAAAAAGGTGAGAAAGAGCACACTAACTACACAGTTAATGGACACGATCACAATCAATAAGCATATGAAGGCATCAACATGCAACATGTTTTTGGGAACAACCAAATATTATTGAGTGGGTATAAGAATACCATAAGAAGCAAAGTTTAGAAATACGTGGAAAATGCTTGGCATGGATTCTGTGGAGATTGAGGAATAACATTATCTTCAAGAAGGAGCAGGGTACAGTTGCAAAAGCAATCGAGGAGCTGAAGGTTCACACTTGGAGATGGGGTGTAGAAAAACAAATATGCAAGGGGTCTGTGGAGTTTGCAGAATGTAGTACAAATCCTAAGCTGGCAATTGGAATATAGGTTCATATAGATAGCAAGAGAGAGCTTTGAGAAGTTGTAGCTGTATAAGATATGTAAACTAATTGAATGGGGTACTACTCATATCCTGTTCATGAGATTTTTTATATAAATGAAATCATCGTTTTACTGACCAAAAAAAAGAAAAAAATACATGGAAAATAACCTCTAATTCCTAATACAAAGCATTGGCTCTCTGTTCCAATCTGCAAAAGTGCACCAGTATTAAACTTAAATCTAAACTTGAGTCATCCAAATGAAAGCCCACAAATTTTATCAAGTACAACTTCTAAGGTAAAGTCCTGACCTCTAAATATCGCTTCTATCAGTTCGCTTCAACAACATTTTTATCAGAATTATAGTGTATATTTAGATTGGAACTCTAAAACATTGAAATAAAACAAAGTAGACATAAAATTCACCTTATCCATGAGATGACTTCCCAACATTTTCATGTAGATGAATCATAAACAGAATAGTACAAAAATCATTAAATAGGGTTTAAAACTACAAATTTAGGGTTTAAAACTAATAAACGCTTGTAAAATGAGTAACAATTACCTCACAATGAAGAAAACGATTTGTGCGATAACAAAATTCCCCTGAAGCGGTACGCAACTAACACCTCCATAAAAAAAAAAAAAAACTTTGAATGAAGAAGCTGTACTGAACCTAGCACCTCCACAAAAAAAATTCCTCGAATGAAAAAGCAGTACAAAGTAGAATGCAGAATCGTTTAGATCTGAAGAAATTTTCGATTGAATTTTGAGAGCGAAGAAAACAGAAGACACAATCAAGGAATGATTCTAGAAAGTGAAGGAGCAAGTGAATAAAGCGTGAGTATCATAAAGGAGCAATTGATGGGGATGAATTGTATAGCCGTTTGATATATCAAATACAAACTCTTAAAAAATCTGCTTATGACCCACTGGTTATATAGATCCGACCCATTTAGAAAAATGGTACCAGTTACATACATGTAACTGGTACACATAAGTAAATGTGTTTTACTTTTTATTCAAATTTTCATTTTATTCTCATAACTTCTTTCAAAATCATTTTTCTCTTTATGTCCACGTAAATCCTTCTGCATCATTCTATAATTATTCAATTACTTAATTAAAATAAATAAAATTTTATTTATTAACTTTTAATCTTTTTTTTTTTGAACTCCAACGTAATGAGGAGTTTGTAAGGGCATCTCTAACCCATAGGTAAAAACTTGCCATAAAAAACTTGTCCAATGCAAACTCAAAACTGGTGGCAAATTGCCACAAATGACTTTTTGGTGGCAAATTCTCAAACTCAAACCCAAAATATTTTATCCCTTTTCTTTTCTTGTTTAGTTTAATGAATTGTTTTTAGAATTTGTTGTTTTATGATTTGTTTTAAGTAAATTATACAATGAATTAATATTTAATTTTTTTATATATATTTATGAAAATTTTAAAAATTGAAATATACGAAGTATAATTTAGTAACATTTTTATTTTGTTTAATTAACTTAATTTAAATGTACATATGAACTATATATCTGATTATTATGATAAAAAGATAAAATTAAAAATATTTTAAGAGAATATTCCAATTGAGTTGAAATTTGAATTGAATGGTTGGAGATTATTTAACCGTTTGACTCAAATTCGGTGATAAATTGAAAATTTTAGTGGCAATTTGAGTTCAAGGGTTGAAGATGACCTAATAGTATAAACGCCATTTCAGAAAAAGACACACTACTTATTTTTTATTATTTTTCTCCACTTCGTGCTTTCATTTTTTAAAATCATTTTTTTTCCAAGAAACTGCATATTATTTGATTCTAAACCAACGTTAATTTGGTTTAACAAAAATTTCAGTTCCAATACTTTGTACAATTTCTTATCATCGAGTGTTCTAAAAATGTCCATAATTGGAAAGGTGAAACATAAAGTGTAATACTTTTTGTCTTCATAAATTTTATTTCCATATTTTTTAGTACAAGTTTTAAGATAAAAGTAGATAAAATAAAAATATTATAAAATATATTTACAAATAAAGTGGAGTAATTTTTTGTGAGATAGTTGAATGACATTTTAAATAATTGAGTGATGTTTAAAAAAAAAGATAAAGTGATAAATTTGTTTAACGGACTAATAAGAAAAAAGAAAATAAAATTAGTAGAAAGAAGGGAGTAATAAATATAATACTACCCATTTACAAATATTTAGTGCGAGGGCAATGAAGTTATATTTTTTTAGTTTATGTTTGTTTCGGACACATCCAAATGTACTTCAGATTTTTTTAGACATAAATTTCGTTTTCATTTGATAATATGTTAGCTTTTTTTTTTTTTGATGATGTGATCAGAAACGGGACTAACTCGAGATTAGGGATAAAAAAATAAAATTCAAAATACAAACATATAATACACATATATATGAGTTAATTGTAAATGTGTTTAAAAAATATTAAAGCAATACAAAGATGATCATCCTTTTATTAATAATATTTTTAAACATTTAAAATATTTTTTTAATTAGTTTTATAATTACAATGCGTTACAAAATAATTATTTTTGTATAAATATCAAAAGCGCACAACAATTTTTTGAAGACAACTTTTACGTAAACTCACTACTAAAATTATTAATATTTTATTATATATAAATAAATAAAGGTATGTGGGGTAGGTTTGGAGAAAATATTTTTTTTAGTCCTATAAGTTTAGGTGATTCCAAAATAAATCCTTTAAGTTTTTAATTTTACAAAATATATCATATATCTTACAAGATATTAATTTTAGTCCTTTTTTAAATCTATTTTAGTCCTTTAAATTTAAATTCACTAAAAAAATTTAAAGTCGTTTATTGGCTCCGGTCAAATATCCAATTTTGATTCTTTAAGTAATTAAAAAATATATATAAAAAAGTAAACACTAAATAAGTTTATTTTTTTTAAGTCAACTAAATAATTTATTTAAAATCTGAAAATTATAAAACTTATTTATTTAAAACTTGAATATACGCCCCTACCCAAATATTAATTTTAAATTATTTAAATATCTAACTAATTCAAAATTTTCAGTTTAACAAAAATTTATTTAAAATATAAAATTATAACTTATTTAATAAAAAATATTCAGTAAAATAAAATAATTAAATACCAACAAAATAAAATATAAAAAATATTATATAAATCGTAAATAAATATGCATTTTTAGCAAAATAATAGTACAAAATATGTATATTTAAAATAAGATTTTTTTTTTGTCAAAAAAATTATGAAGATATTAAATTAAAATATATATATATATATAAAATTAAAAAAATGAAATAATTCTAATTTTTTTTATGGTAAAGTCTAGTATCCACTCGAGTGCATGTTGTGCACTCTAGTCTATGTCACTTTTCAATTTTACTGACTTACACTTTTTGGTAAATGGTGTTGCACTTTTCAATTATTACTAAAAATATTATTATACAGTTTAATAATTGAAAAGTGCAACACCATTTACTAAAAAGTGTAAGTAAACTGAAAAGTGCAACATGGACTGTGCACAACATGCACTCGAGTCCATAGCAGACCAACCATTTTTTTATAATATTGATAAATTAAAAAATATAATGTAAATCATAAGTAAGTTTTAAAATAAATTCAAATTTGAATATTTGATCATTACATTAATATAATTTACATTTAGGGGATATGACGTGGTTGGTTTTTTTTTTTTTTTTTTTTTTGTCTTTTTAATATATATTTATAATTTTCTTGATTTATTAAATTATTAATATATATAATTTAAGCTTTATTAATACATTTTTTAAATTCAAATATAGAAAATCTATCGATTTATTTTTTATTTTGAAAACACGATCGGATCGGGGTGGAGAGTATATTTTTTATTGAATTATTAATCTAATTTTTAGATTTTAGTAGATTGGAGTAGTATTTTATTGTAGTATTTTTTTTGTTTAAACTTAAAGAATTAAAATAGATTTGAAAAAGGACTAATATTAATAACTTGAAAGATGTAGGATGTATTTTGTAAAGTTAAAACTTAAATGATTTATTTTGGAATCACTAGAACTTATAGGACTAAAAAATATATTTCCCGGTAGGTTTGGGGTGCCCCTTGACCATAGAGTAGGTGTAGGGTTGGCAACAGAACGGGAATGGACCTGCCCCGCCAAAAATTTTTGGACCCGTTACCCGCCCCGCCCCGCTTCAAAACCTGCTGAAACTCGTCCCGTGCCACCCCGCTTACCCGGCGGGTAAACCCGCCCCACCCCGCAATCTTTTTTTTTTTTTTTTTTTTTAACTGTTATTTAAATAAAGCATCACAGTAAATTACTAAATCTAAATCCTCTACAAGACTACAACCACCCTGTAATTTACTAATTTTATATAAACATTAAATTTCAAAGTTCCAACAACAGCAACACTTAATTTTTATTTACCAGACTATAATCACTACTGCGATTTTGAGTCAATTGGGAGTGCGATTTTGAGTCAATTGAATTCCGAAGAGAAGAGGCGGAACGCATTACGCACTACTGCTGCTTACCCTAGATTTTTTTTTTAAAATATATATTTAATTATTTATTATATTAATATATTTTTTTAATATATATATATATACGGGTCGGGATCGAGTATATACAATCCCAGGACCCGTCCCATACCCGCCGGGTATTTACCCGCCCCGAGACCCGTTTGACCGGATATTTACCCGTCCCGTGCGGGCCTGTTTTATGCAGGTCCGGGTTTTTACCCGTTCCATTGCCAACCCTAAGTAGGCGATAGGCTTCTACCTGGTTTAGTTAATGAAGCCCATTATTTCTCAAAAAAAAAATATATATATATCATTGGTGTATCGTGTATGTATGTTCTTGAAACCTGGGATAGAGTTATATTTGTATACACTTAATTGCACGGTACAATTGAGCCATAATTATAATTTTTACTAATATCTTTGTTGCAAAAATTCCTGCCTAAGTTTGACTAGGTGGTGCTTAGACGCTAATCATCGGTCTACCGCCCATGTAACGTTTTTCGACTAGACTTTTGGACTTTCCGACGTTGAAGTCCGTTTCAAGCGATCTAACACCTTTTTTTAAGTGAAATCGACGCTCCGAACAAAACCATTGATGATTACTATGATTATTATTTTTTCCTAATACAAATTAATGATTTTTTGTTATTAGCTGTGTTCATGTTTTCATTATAAAATTACTATAATTTTTAGGTATAAAAAATTGGATCGCCTAGGCAGCCGACTAGACAATGACTGACTAGACGGCGTTCAAAGTGCTAGGCGGTTCGAAACGCCCGACTAGCGATTTCCAATTTCTGGAACCCTTGACTAATACAAACGGTGAGTTTTGAATTTCATATCATTACTTATATAGTTACTCCATATTGTATGCATACAAATTGTATACAAGAATTTGTCGGATCAGTTCTCAAAAGATGGGCTAAAACATAATAAATAATGTTTCTAATCACATTAATTCCCTAATACATATTTGTAAAAAAAAAATAAAAAAAATAAAAACATCATTTAATTGTGTACAAGAGAAAAAAATCTAAAACATCATCAATTTAAAAAAGGAGGGAGTATAATGTAATTAAAAAAAAAACAATTATTATTATTACTTTGATTTTTCCTACAATTATTTTTTTTAATAAATAAAAAGAAGGTTGAATTGTTCGAAACTCAAATATACATATGGTGGCTAAAAACTTGCATGAATGATAGTTAAATGGGGAAGAATAAGTTTGCCAAGTTCTCAACGCCACTCATCTTCCAATCTAAACTCCTCTGTTTCTCTCTCCTTTACCTCTTCTCCGCCCTCTTTGCCGCCGTCCACGTCACCTTCTCAGCCACCAAATGTATTTTCCGATCGTCGCCTTTCGACCCTCTTCAGGACCCACTATTTTCCTACCCTTCCTCCTACGCCCCACACAAACACGCCATTCCCACCACTCGCTCCTCATGCAATTCCCCTGTTTATTTCTCAGGTAACTAAACAAAATTCATAAAAATTCAATCTTTTTTTTATAATTCACGATTATTTTCTTAATTTGGATTGTGGGTTGTGTTTATTTTGTTAGAATATTGGAATGTTTTGGCGGAAATTCAAACTATATTTGCAAATTCCACACCCCCTTCTCCTTTGAGGTATTTGCAGCAGCAGGGGAATAATGCTCAAACTTTCGGTGGAAATTTTAGTTTCAATAATCGAATATCTTACTTTGATCATCATGATGAATCAATCGAAATCCCTTGTGGGTTCTTTAATCGCTTCCAGATCAGTTCTTCTGGTCAGTTTCACGTCTCGTTCTGTCAAAATTGTAAAACTGAATTTAGTCTAATCTAAAAGTCCGAACATTTTCATTTCAGATCAGTCTTTAATGGACAAATGCAACGGATTGGTAGTAGTGTCAGCGATATTCAACGACCACGACAAAATCCGACAGCCAAGAGGCCTAGGATTCAAAACCTTGGACCACGCATGTTTCGTCATGTTCGTAGACGAAACGACACTGAGAAGGCTACACTTCCACAAGTTAATTTCGATGAAATCGAAGAATATCAAGATTGGAGCATGGAGGATCGTCAAGGTGTCGACCGATTCCTTGTACGATAATCCGGCCATGAACGGAGTGATACCGAAATACTTAGTTCACCGCCTTTTTCCAAACTCAAAATACAGCATATGGGTGGATGCTAAGCTGCAATTGATGGTTGATCCTTTTTTATTGATTCATTCTCTAGTTGTGGTGGAGAATGCGGACATGGCTATATCGAGACACCCGTTTTTCGTGCACACGATGGAAGAGGCGATGGCGACGGCTAGGTGGAAGAAATGGTGGGATGTGGATGGACTCAAGGTTCAAATGGAGACATATTGTGAGAATGGCTTGGAACCATGGAGTTCAGACAAGGCCTATCCCACAGGTATCGTAATTTTACATTTTTGTTGTCTAACTTGTTCGACTTTAAAATTAATGTTTATTGATGAAATGTAGATGTTCCGGACAGTGCACTTATCTTGAGGAAACATAGTGTATCAACCAATCTATTTGGTTGTCTATTATTCAATGAATTGGAAGGATTTAACCCAAGAGATCAATTGCCATTTGCATTTGTGAGGGACAAAATGAATCCCAAATTGGACATAAACATGTTTGAGGTTGAAGTGTTTGAACAAGTGGCAATTGAATATAGGCACAACCTTAAACAAGGTGGTGGGGCCAATGTGGGACCCAAAACCAAGAGGGCCACGTCGGATTTGTTTGCCAATGGGAGTACGACATGTGGCAAGTGTGAGGAGTATCTTTTAAGAATGTGGGGTGAATCCCATGATTCATAATCGATTTGGAGAAGTGTTATTTAATGTACACATGCTAATAATACAAATCTTCTTCTTTAGTCACAACTTGTTTAAATATTATTATAATGTCAACTTTGATAAATTTTATGGAAAAATTGTATGAGGGTGTATTTTCAAACTCTAAAAAACTGTTTTTAATTTTTTTTTTTTTTAAAAGTTAGGAGAAAAATGGCTTAAATAAAAGTGATTATACGCTACTCCCTCCACCCACTACTATTTACAGACTTTCATTTTTTAAACGTTTCACTATTATTTACAAACACAAATTAAAAAAAAATTAGTTAAATCTCGTATCTCCATTCTACTACTATTTGCACATGTATAGTTATATGGCATCTTACCTCCACCCTACAGTAATTTGCATATGCGTAGTTATATTGCAACTGACCTATTCATGATGAAAGCTGATAATTTTATTTAAAAAAAAAAAACGACCAAAATAGCAAACATCATAGAAATTTAATTGTTTGTATAACATTAGGTCATTTGAATTTTAATAACTTAAAATTAAATCTTAACTTCTGAATCCACAAATAATGAATGGGTTGCTTCCAATTTGATCTTGCAAATGGGCCGCTGCTTTTAATCAAATGGACCAAACAATTTAATTGTGATCTGACTATTTACACTTCCATTTGAGATGGGTGCAGTCCCCCGATTAATGCACCCTCCCAAAATTTATCAAGATAGATGCATCCACCCTCGAATTGTCCTAAGTACCTTTTTTCTCTCTTTTATCTATAAAATACAGTAGAAACTCTATAAATTAATACTCGATTAATTAATAAACTCTCTAAAATAATATTTTTGGCCGATCCCGACTCAGAGATAGGGTGCTAAATTAATAAACTCGCTAAAATTATAAGATAATACATTTTTTATAATTCTTATAGACCCCATATAAAATATAAATTAATAATTTCTTATATACTACATATTACATGAATGATTTATGAAAGGTTTTTTGAAAAATGACTCAATTGTCTTTTATTTTTTGTTGAAATTAATTTCACCTTGAATCTTGTCTCTAATTTTCCTTATCATTGTAAGAACTTATGGTGTCGTTTTCTCATAGCTTAACAAAAAATTATTCAACATGATTGTTGATTTAATAACCTCATAAGTGTATGATTTTATTTGTGTTAGCATATTTTGATCTTGTATATTTATATAAAAAAATATTTTTTAATGTTCATTCAAATTAGGCCTTCATTTGATATACAATAATTAATTACAGGTGGAAGTTTGAAATGGTGTTTATAGTATTTTATTACTCCATAAATTATTAAAACATTAATTAATGTATAAATTAATAATTATTAATTTATAGATAAATTAATAACTCTTTTAATTAATAAATTTGGGTGGTCCCAAGATTATTACTATATAGAGTTTCTACTGTACACATTTACTACACACACCATCCCCAAACCCTAATTCATCTCTCGATCATTTTCCACTCTCTCCCACTCGTCGGCAGCCGCCCCATGTCGCTGCGGCCCCCTTCGCCGGCAATCGCCCCTCCCTCTCCCTCGAGTTCACCGGCGAGACGCCTCCCCTCCCCCTTCCCCCTCGGTCCTGACGGCCTCCCCCTCCCTCGGCAGCGACGACCTTCCCCTCCCTCTCATATATTCTGCCTTTATTTTTGTTCATCCCCGATGGCCTCCCCCTCCGCCGCCGCCGCTCGATCCCGAACGACCTCACCGCCGTTGCCTCCTGGTCGAAGATGTCGGCCACCCCCACTCCATGTACGTTCATCCACCGCCGCGCTTGATAAAGGTCGTGATTTTTGGCCGCGATTTTTTTAGGGTTTTCTGAAGAATTTTTTCTGTGGAAACCCTTAATTTTTTTTTTAATATTTTCAACAATGTAATGTCGACCACATACACTCTCGTCGACAACAATTTGTCGACGAAATTGTATGTGGTCGACATTACAGTGATGATATTTTTTTTTTCGACCTTATCAGACTGATCAAATATACTTTCGTCGACAAATTGTTGTCGACGAGAGTGTATATGGTCGATATTACAGTGTCGATTTAAAAAAAAAATATATCGAACTTTTGTAGGTCGACCATATTCACTCTCGTCTACAACAATTTTTCGATGAGTGTGTATATGGTCGACACTGGTTTGTCGAAAATTTAAAAAAAAAATGAGAAATTTCTAAGTTTTTTCTGAATTTTTGTTTGGTGGTGGTGGTGGTAGCAGCGACAACGACTGCTGTTGCTGCAGAAATTAGGTTTATGATTTAAAGGTGGAACAGTGGGTGTAGTTAGTAGTGTAATATTACTCAAAGGTATTCTGGGGTTTTTGACCTATTATTTTATTCATAAATTGATTGGGGGAGTGCATCTCTCCAAAATGGAGGTGTAAATAGTCAAACCCATTTAATTGTTATCCCAAACAATTACCACCTTTTTTTTTCACATTTTGCTCTCGATCTCAATTTCTTCCTTTATTTTGCTTCACAAAATTATTTGAGGAGTGTTTTGCTAAAAAAAATCCTCATTTTTCCTATTAAAATAACAAAACATATATCTTTCTCATTTCAAGTATAGTTAGTCAATTTAGTATAAATAATGCATGAAATCGTATGAGATTGAGATTAAACAAAGTAGAGAAAATTTCATTTTATGTCATGTAACTTAGGACTAATCCAATTCATATCTTTTAAGTTTTAACATTTTTTATTTACATCATTTTTTGTCCAATTTAGATCATTTTTACCAAAAAATTGAAAACTCACCGGAATGTGAGGAATAAATTGGGATTCCAGTGAAATAGTCCAATATAAATCCTTTAAATTTAAAAATTCAAATTAATAATTAATTTTTTAAAAAAACCACATTAAAAATCCAAAAATCTCATTAAAAACTATGAAATATGTAAAATAAACTTCAAAATATCTCATTAAAATTTCTAAAAATCTCTTTAAAAATTATTAAAAGTGTAAAATAAAAAAATTCTAAAATTTTGAAAATATTAAAAATTAAAAATTCTACAATTCAAAATATCGAAAAATAAGTAATTTAAAAAATTAAGAAATTCAAAATCTCATTAAAATTTCTAAAAAATTGTGTAGATTAAATACTACAAATTTTAAAAATCTAATAGGAATAATAAAAATTATTAATGTTTCATTAAAAAAGAGACTTGTTTCGAACTCGTCTGCTATTAAAGTTTGCTCGAACTCCTTAAAATTTTGGATCCCGCGAGGTTTTCCAACTCACCGCCGAATTAAGTTGAGTGGAAGTTCCACGCGTTGATCGATTGTGGAACCGTCCCAAATTCATTTTTATGAGATTTCTAGAATTGTAGAATTCTAAAATTTTATTTTAAACATTTTTTAAATTTTAATTTATAGATCTTTTATTTTTATGAGATTTTTAGAAGGAAAAAAAATTAATTTACACATTTTTTCAGATTTTTTTAATTTTAGATTTATTCTTATTTTACACTATTTATAAATTTTAATGAGGTTTTTTAGATTTTTTCAATGTGATTATTTTTAATTTCTAATTTTAAAACTTAAAGGACGTAAATTAGACTATTTAATCGGAATTTCAATTTTTCGGCAAAAGGAATGTAAATTGGACCGAAAATGACGTAAATTGAAAATTTAGGACGTAAATTGAAAATTTAGGACGTAAATTGAAAACTTAAAGAATATAAACTGGATTAGGCCTAAGTTACATGACGTAAAATGAAATTTTCTCAACAAAATAAATACATGAATTTCAAGCAATGTTCACACTAATCACAAATTCATATTTCAGTGGAAGATATATCAAACTCGTTTGAATTCTACATACGAACTGTGATCCTTGAATTAAGGGTCCAACAAAAATCGGGACCTAAATCTAACTTTAATCGCATCACTCAAATTAGTAATAATAAAATTCAATTATGCATTTTGAGCTTTTGTTATAAAAAGTGATAGTTGTGTACCTTACGTCAATTGAATCAGTTATTGTTTAAGATCACAAAGGTAGTGATTTTTCATGAAATCCTAACTTTTTTATAAGATTTTTAAGCCATTCTTTAAATAAGATCACAAAGGTAGTGATTTTTCATGTAAATCCTGACTTTTTTATAAGATTTTTTTAAGCAATTCTTAGTTAAATAAGATCATATTTAAATATAGACGTTTAATTTTTCCCAATATAATATGAAATATATGCTGTTAGGTTTCATATTCATAGAATTGTGTCTCAATTAAAAATTTGAACTTTTAGAGGGGTGGAAAATTAATTCTTATATATTAATTCCTAATACATATCAACCAATTTTTTAGAGAAATCTAAATACATGGCTAAGGGTGTCTATACGTGGCGATTTCCCCCACGGTTGGGAGAGCTATCCACAAGATTGTTTGTCATATGTTGCTGTCTGGTTTGGTTTTTGCTGTCAAATGTTAGGTTGGTGTCATATTCTTAAATCAATATTAGTCCTTTTTGTTCTATCAGCTATAACTATTGTATTTCCAATATTTTGGAGTAAGGAATAACATCTTCACTTTAAAAAAAATAAAAAAATGCATGGCATCAATGAGACATAAATAATGTCACACTCTATTACCTGAAAAATAATGTGTCTACTCCAAGACTAAAATGCATGGTTAATTAATGTTTTTAAAACTGCAAAACTCGTCGATCTAATTCGATTTAAAGCAGGGGCAGACCCAAGAACGATGGTAAGGGGGGCCTATAGAGAATACAAATATGTGGAAAATATAATTTCTTGATTAGTTGTAGGAATTATTTACAATGGGTATTTATACAAGAGATATTTAGGTCTAACCTAACCCTAATGGGCTTTATAAGAGAGCCCATAGGAAACTAAGATGGGCCTATACAATAAATAAGAATAAGAGTGTATTTACTAATATAGGTCCAATACGCCCCCTCAAGATGGAGCACCATCGGTGAGTCCAATCTTGGACATGAGAAGTTGTAGGCGAGTGCTGGAGAGAGGTTTCGTGAGAGCATCCGCAAGTTGATCGGCAGAGGAGACATGAGACACACGTAGTTGTTTCGTCTTGATGAGGTCACGAACAAAGTGAAAATCAATTGCAATGTGCTTCATTCGTGAGTGAAACACAGGATTCGAGCACAAGTAGGTGGCACCAATGTTGTCGCAGTAGAGGACTGGTGTAGGCGAGGTGGGGAAGTGGAGTTCCTGCAAAAGAGTTTTGAGCCACTGAACTTCAGAGGCAGCGGCAGCAATAGCTCGATATTCAGCCTCGGTCGAGGAGCGAGCAACGGACCTCTGTTTCTTGGACGACCAGGAGATAGGGTTGGAGCCTAGGAAGACAATGTAGGCACTAGTGGAGGTCCGATCATCCGTGTCTCCAGCCCAGTCGGCATCAGTAAAGCAGTGAAGTGACGAGGACGGACTGGAGGTGAGGGAGATCCCAACGTTCCTTGTACCATTTAGGTACCTTAGAAGACGTTTAGCAGCACCCCAGTGAGTAGTGGTGGGTGCATGCATAAATTGGGACAGCTTGTGCACAGCAAAGGCGATGTCTGGCCTGGTGAGTTGCAGGTATTGGAGTGAACCAAGGACTTGTCGATATTGAGTGGCATCTGCAGGCGGGGACCCATCCGAGATAGAGAGGCGAGCAGATGTCGGTAGTGGGGTGCGAACAGGCTTCGAGGTAACCATGTTGTACAGGGCGAGCAGGTCAGTGATGTACTTGCGTTGAGAGAGAAAGCAAGAGGTTTTGGAGCGAAGAACTTCCACCCCCAAGAAATATGAAAGAGAACCAAGATCCTTGACTGAGAACTTGGCACTGAGGTCGGCAGCGACACGGGTGAGCATAGGCGAGTTGTTGCTTGTTAAAATGAGGTCGTCGACATAGACAAGAAAATAGGTGACCACTCCAGTGTTGTTGTAGACGAACAGTGATTCATCAGAGTGAGTGGGGTTGAAGCCAATTTCTTCGAGAAATGAGCGAAGAGCATAGTACCATGTGCGAGGAGCTTGCTTCAGACCATAGATGGATTTGTGTAATTTGCAGACATAGGTGGGAAAAGTCTTATCTGCAAAGCCAGGAGGCTGGGCCATAAAGACAGTGTCGGAGAGTGTGCCATGGAGAAAAGCATTATTGACGTCGAATTGCTGAAGAGGCCATTGCTGAGTGATAGCAATGCTGAGGACTGCTCGCACAGTGGCCGGCTTGACGACCGGACTGAAGGTTTCAGTGAAGTCAACACCTGGGCGTTGATGAAAACCCTTGGCAACCAGGCGAGCTTTGTACTTATCGAGGGATCCATCAGGTTTTCGTTTGATGCGAAAGACCCACTTGGAGCCAACTACGTTCTGCGATGTAGTGGGGGGAACTAAGTCCCAAGTACCATTTTGAAGGAGTGCATCAAACTCAGCCGACATGGCTGCTCGCCAGTTTTTGTCCTTGAGTGCCTGTGACACACAGCTCGGTTCAATGTCAGAGGTGAGGATAGAAGTAAGCCCATACCTCGGATTTGGTTTGAACACGTTGTTCTGAGCTCGAGTTACCATGCGAGGTGCAGGAGATCGTGAGGGAGCATTGGTCGGCACAGGGATGTCGGATGTTGTGGCGAGCAGTGGAGAGGTAGGTGTGGGTATGGTTGGCAGGGTGATATTCAATTGGTCGAACAGTGTGGTCGGCACTTGGTTGTGGTCGAGGACGGTCGCGACAGAGAGAGGCAGCGAAGGTGTTAGAAGAGTGGGCGAGGAGCTGAGGTCGGAGGAAGTAGGCGGCGAGGAGGTGGAGGTCGACGAGGGAGATTGTTGAAAAATGGGAGGAGTGGAAAAGGGAAACGTATGTTCAACAAATTGAACATGCCGCGAGGTGTAGATTCGGTTTGTGGAGCGATCAAGACAGAGGTAAGCACTTTGTGTGGGCGAGTACCCAATAAAGACACATGGAGTAGAGCGAGGATCAAGTTTGTGGGTGGTGTAGGGGCGAAGCATAGGATAGCAGAGACAACCAAATACACGGAGTTTGGTCAGATTCGGAGGGCGAGCAGTGAGTTTTTCAAAGGCAGAGATCATGTCTAGGTTAACTTTGGGAAGGCGATTTATGGTGTAGGCTGCCGAGCAGACGGCATAGGGCCAATAGGTGAGGGGAATAGAAGCATGGTGAAGGAGAGCAAGGGCTGTGTCGACCACATGGCGATGACGACGTTCAGACATGCCATTATGTTCTGGAGTGTGAGGTGGGGTGGTGAGATGTGCAATGCCATGAGTTTGAAGAAAGGGGCGAAGAGCAATGAACTCTCCCCCATTGTCGGAGTAGAAAGTTTTGATTGTGTTTTGATAGTTGTTCTCAACAAGAGTTTTGAATGTTATAAATGTGGGGAGAACATCTGATTTTCGTTTTAGAGGGTAAACCCATATGTACTTGCTGAAGTGATCAACAAATAGCACATAGTATTTAAAATTGTCAGGCGACAAGACAGGCGACGACCAGACATCAGAAAAGATAACATCAAGTGGTTTAGTAGACACAATGCTTGAATCATAAAAAGGTAATTTGTGACTTTTGATACAAGAGCAAGAGTTACAGTTGAAGTGTTTGGAAGGTGCACTGGATAAGCTGAGCTTGGAGAGGGTGTGAGCAAGGATTTTTGTCGATGGGTGGCCAAGGCGAGCATGCCAGGTGGTTGCTGTGAGGTGTTGAGTGGTGAAGGCTTGTGGGGAGGTGTTGGACATGTGTGCCGGCCAGACGTACAAGTTATTGATACGACTCCCAGGACAGAGGCTAGAGACCGAAATCAAGTTTTTCGAGATGTGTGGGACAACCAGGACATTCGAAAAATTGAGAGACTCAAGGTGAGGGAAGCTCATAGAGCCAGTGTGCGATATGTGTAAACCTTTACCATCACCAATTTCAACATTGTCAGGCCCATCAAATGGTGAGTGAAGAGAGAGGTTGGCGAGGTCGTTGGTGATGTGATGCGAAGCACCTGAGTCAAGAATCCAGTGCTCGGCAGGATGTGCCGAGGAGGCTGAGTGAGCTGAGTATGCCGGGCGAGCACCTGGTCGATTGTGACGAGGGGTCGGTTGGTACTGTCCATGTGGGCGGCGAGGACCAGTAGGTGGAGCAGTGGGCGATGAGGGAAGTTCAGGGCAGGTGCGAGCAGTGTGCCCCGGTGTACGACAATATTGACATGTGCCAAGATAGGGCCGTTGCGAGGACTGGCGAGGATGAGTGTCAGCAGTTTTCGACCTCGAGTCAGGTCGCGAGGAGCGATGATGAGGTTTACCAGCAGTGAGAGCAGATGCAGGTATGATGACCGAGGCTGGTCGCGAGGCAAGTTGAACCTCGGTACTGAGGAGCTTGTCGCAGAGCTCGGCAAACGAGATGGGCTGTTCGCGAGCTTGGATGGCATTTGCTATATCATTGTAAGACTCATCAAGGCCGGTTAGGACCTGAAGGGTGACGTCCTCGGCATCAGAGGTAATGCCGAGGAGTGCAAGTTCGTCGACCACGGAGCGAACTTCCATAAGGAAGTCAGAGATCGAGCGAGCACCTTTGGACAGAGAGCGAAACTTGGTTTTGAGGGCAAGGATGCGACCTCTGGAGGGTTTTCCAAACATACTTTCAAGCATCGACCAGGCTTCACAGGAGGATTTGGTTGATGCAACAAAGGGAATAAGTTCAGGAGACATGGATCCAACCATGGCCGAAAAGATAAGGTTGTCTTGACACACCCACAGATCGTGGGCAGGGTTGGGAACAGTGGCGGTGGTGTCGGTGGTGCCGACAGCTGGGATGGTGGAAGGTGGGCATGGGTGCGTGCCCAAGACATAGCCAAAGAGGTTGTGTCCAGTAAGAAGAAGACGAAGCTGAAATGACCAAGCACCATAGTTGGTGGAGGTGAGCTTCAAGGACATGTTTGCAAGGCCTTTAAAGGTGATTGGTGCCGGCAACGGATAGGAGGTGGCCATTGTATTGAGTGGAGCAGCGGAGAGAGTGAAGGAGCAGAACAGGCTGGGCGTCGTGCGACGGACGGCGGCGGCGGCGTGAGGGAGGAGCGGCGGCGGCTGGAGTTTGCAGCGGCGGCGGCGGCTAAGGTTTGGATCAGGCGTGAGCCGAATGACTCTCTGATACCATATAGAGAATACAAGTATGTGGAAAATATAATTTCTTGATTAGTTGTAGGAATTATTTACAATGGGTATTTATACAAGAGATATTTAGGTCTAACCTAACCCTAATGAACTTTATAAGAGAGCCCATAGGAAACTAAGATGGGCCTATACAATAAATAAGAATAAGAGTGTATTTACTAATATAGATCCAATAGGGCCAATATAATATTATTTAAATACTCTTTACATCTTACATTTGTTTGCACATCAGTCTTTTTCGTTTGTTCTACAATTATTTGCACATTTTAAAAAAGAAGTATTTGTCATCACAATATTCACATATTTACACAAAATATCAATACATTTTACCTTCAATTCAATCATTTTCTTTACTTTGTTAATAAAATTTTACAAAATTATCCTTCAACACTCATTCATTACACTATTTTTTTAGTTTATGTGCCACATATTTAGTGCAATCAATTGTGGAACAGATGGACTAATAATAAAATTCAAAACAACAAACTTATTGTATGCATTGAATCTTTAAATTATTTGTATATATTTTTAAATGTTCAACTAATTTTTTAATTCATCGCATTTAAAAAAAAACAATCGGGACAAGTGTGACTCAATTTCATATATATATATGGATTAATGATATAGCATGGGGCTCCATATAGACACCCCCCAAATATATTTCACACTTTCTTTTTTAAAATGTTCCACAATATTTTTCCTTAAAATAGAAGACCTTTATATAAACTGCACCCTTAGACTATGTTTATCCATGCCCAACCATGACCGGGTCATCAAATATAAAATTCATTTTTCACTTCTCCACCTACACATTTTACACCACAATCTAAACTTATCTTTTTTCACACTTTATCTATAACCACCACAACCATAACCAACATTTAATAAATTATTTCTTTTATAATATAATAATAATATTTATTATTAATTTTTTATAATATTTTCACAATATTTAAAAAATATATACACCTATTTAATATTAAAAATTCATAACTATAATAAAAAATTACCATATACTTAAAAAAAAATTACAACATTCAATAATAAAATTAAAATTACAAAAATTGAAATACAACTGAAAATTGGGAATTATCAATATTAAAAAACGATTGAAAATTTTGTGAACTTGACTGGTTTTGGAAGTCGTGATGATAATTATGATCATTTTGATCCATGTTAGAAGAGAAAAAAAGATAATTAACACAATTTAGAAGAGAAAAAATTAGAAGAAGAGAAAATGAGGTATATGAAATTGTGATTCAAAATATATCAAGATTGGTCTCTATTTATAGAGAATTTAATTTTATGAACTTTGAATTTTTTTTTTAAGTAGATAAGTGAAAATAAAAAATTATCTAAATAAAATATAACCGACGAGTAAAAATTGAACACGTGGCATACTTAGATTTTTTAAGATAAAAAAAATACCCCACAATATTCTGGTTGTTGTTGGTTGTTTTACAACCATGGTCGTGTGTAATAATTCAATTTTTTTTTTGACATATATTGATGCCCTGGTCGTGGAGAGGCCGATAAACATAGTCTTACAATATTCACAATTTTATATTAAATGTTATTATTTTTTTATCCACACCTATAAAAATCAACTCGATCATTTATTTACTTTATAAATAAAGATTTATAAAATTACCCATTAAAACTCTTATAACTTCATTCATTATTGGGCTAGTCTTGTATGAAATATTGCATATATGCATTTCAGTTATTCACACACATGTTCTTTATAAATACACCAACAAACTTAATTCACACACACATTTTTTATAAATACACCCACTGACAGCTTAATTCGAAATTTTTAATCCGTTTATTTTACTCGTTTGTGATTTTTTTATCTTTTATTTTATTGTCGAACGCGGAATATTAAATGTAGTAATTCAAATTGCAATATGTAGTAATACACATTATTTTATGTAGTAATAACACAAACTATTTATATAATAATACAAATTCTTTTATTTAGTAACACATTTTTTCTAATGTTTTCACTACAAAATATTGCCCAAAAGGCATCGGCAATTGGCAACGGCAGGCGGGCCGATGCGAAATGGCATCGGCATTTAATGGCCGATGCAAAATGGCATCGGCAGTGGGCCCCGATGCGAAATGGCATCGGCATTTAATGGCCGATGCAAAATGGCATCGGCAGTGGGCCCCGATGCCATTTGGTAACGGCCCCCCGATGCAAAATGGCATCGGCAGTGGGCCCGATGCCTTCCCCGTCGCCCTAAACCCTAAACCCTAAACCTCTAAAACCCTAAACCCTAAACCTCTTAACCCTAAACCCTAAAATTGAAAATTATGATTTTTTTTAGGGTTTAAAGTTTAGAGTTTATGATTTAGTTTAATTAATGTAGTCATTATTTTTCAATTAATTATTTTTATAACTTTAATTTTAATTTTTTTGTTATTAAAAAAATTATATATATAAATGTATGGTTTTTTTTTAATTTAATAATTATATACTGATAATAAACACGTTAATAAATAATTTTAAAAAATCTTAAAATAATTAACCTTGATTAATTAAAAAATCAAAATAATTAATCTTGATTAATTAAAAAATCAAAATAATTAGCATTGGTAATCTTGATTATGGTATCTTTGTCCTACGTTTCCTAATTTTATAGGAATATCCTTTAATTTTTTAAATTTCCATAAAATAGTGTTAATTATGTAAGTAAATATAATGATGTAGATAATGACACATCATCATTTGACTCCATAAGACCATCTCCAACCGTAGGCTATAAATAGTTTTGCTCCCTCCAACCATACTCTATTTTGAAGTTTTGAAATAGAGTTTTGAATAGTAAACTCTATATATGAAGTTCACTATTCAAAACTCTATATTTTATATCTATTATTTTATTAATATTTACTATTCTGTATTACAATTCTATATTAATAATTTGTTAAATATAATTACAATTCTATTGTTATACTAATTTATAATATAATTTTAATTGTGTAACTTTTTTTTTTGTGTATTATTATTACCAACAAAAAAAAAAAACTTAAAATACAATAAAACATACATTATACTCACATGTTTCGTTTTACGTCATTATGTGTTTTGTAATTTTATATTTAAATAAAAGTAATATTTAAAAACTACAAGTTTATTTACATTTTATGATTTTGATAAAATCAACAATATTTAATTTACTAATTGAATATTTAATTGTATAAATTAATTTAAATATGAAGATAAATATATTATTTAATGATTGTAATATATTGAAAATGATTAAAATAATAAATAGAGTAAGATATAGAGTTTCATGGTTGGAGAAGGTTTTTAAAATAGAGTATGAAAAAGTGTATTTTAGAGTTTAGAGATCTTCATTTGAGAGTTTGTGGTTGGAGATGGCCTAAGGAGCCCATTATATGGGCTCAATATCATTTCTATATATATATATATATGTCATGCATATTTGCGTGGATTTTGATAGTTACGTGAGTATGACTTATGAATTTAGCATTACTCCTGATCAGAGTGAAACGAACATTATATATAATTAATCAAGCTTATTCTCTGCAATTAAAAAAAAAAAAAGTATTCACTAGTACTCCGTATTAGATAAGTGTATTTTAATTGAAAATGAACTAGAGAATAATTTTATAATAGATGAAAATATTTTTAATTAAATGGATAAGTGAATTCATATTTTCAAATGGATAAGTGAAAATAATTATATATATTTAATGTTGTGAATTGAAAATTAGAATGAATTTAAATGATGTGATTATAATAAATTTAAATGTATAAGGGAAAATAATTATATTCAATGTTGTATGTAATTATAATGTTGTGAAATAAAAAATTAGAATGAATTTAAATGTTGTAAATTGAGGATTAGAATAAATTTAAATAGTGTGAATTGATACCGTAAATAAATTATTTAATTTGAAAAACATAATTTAGTTAATTTGAAAAATATAATTTAGAAATAATTATGATATGCTTTGATAAATAATTTAATAAGCAACAATTAAAGTTAGAATGGATTGAATTAATTAAAGAATTAAAACTCAAATTAAATTGAATATATATTAATTGCATTCACAACATGTCGACTAAAAGCTCCTAGCCTAAACGGCACACAGGGGGCGCTCAAAGGCCTTCGAGACCGCGAGGTCCCGAGTTCGAACCCCACAAATCGCGAAAATGGCCAGATTTCCGAAAAATGGGGTGGCCCAGCGGTGGGGGGTGGGTGTTGGTGGCCTATCGACCTGGGTTCGAAACCCAGTTTCGGCTTTTTTAAATTTTAATAAAAAGGCATCGGCAGTGGGCCCCGATGCGAAATGGCATCGGCTGTCCCCGATGCGAAATGGCATCGGCAGTGGGCCCCGATGCAATTTGGTAACGGCGACCTGCCGATGCCATTTCGCATCGGTTTTCCCCAAATCCGATGCCATTTAAATGGCATCGAGCATATTGGCATCGGCACACTGCCGATGCCTTTGCCGTTGCCTTCATCTTTGGGGACGGCAGATCCGATGCCTTCCCCGATGCCATTTCTCCATTATTTTGTAGTGTTTTATTGATGTAGTAACTCACATTATAATACGTAATAACATATATTATCGAATGTAGTAAACACAAGAATCATGTTGTAATACAAAATGTTTTATTGTAGGATGATGCAAAAAATATTAGATCATTTGATAAAGTTACATATAGTAACAAACGTCTATTCAATATAGTAATTCATACTGTAGTATGTAGTAACATATAATTTTTTATGTAGTAAAACAAATTATTACATGTAGTAATAACACAATTTTATATAGTAATACTGATTCTTTTAAATTTTTATATATTTTTTTTATTGATTAAGTAACCCAAATTATAATATATAGTAACACATATTATTGCATGTAGTAAGATATATTATTGCACGTAATACAAAATAACATTGACCCATAATAATTAGTATTAAATATGTTACGGAATTGTATCCACAAAGCAACTCCTTACAAATGATAAATCAAGACAACTAGAAACGCAATGAATTGAAACGAATAAAGAACTCAAAGAAAGAACACGGGATTTACGTGGTTCGATCAAATGATCTACGTCCACGGAGGATAGAAGACTCTCTTCACTAATCACAAATGAAAGTTACAGATTACAAGTGTACACAAAGCTTGATCTCTCTCATAAACTCTCTATGTGTGTAACCCACAATCTATGCACTAGATGGTGTATTTATAGATGTACAATGCAAGTTGTAACTGCCTCTAACAAACTAACTAACTAACAGAAATCAACTAACTCTGAAACTGGAATAACAACACAGTAGAACTCAGCGCAGTAAAACTCAGCACAGTTGTCTCAGTAGACTAAGAACACTATATCAGCACAGTACTCTTTAGCAGACTAAGAGCAGTACTGTTCTGACCCGACCAGCAGAGTTGATACCTAAGATCACTAAACCTTATCAGCAGAGTACTCATTACTCTACTTGTACTGAAATAACCAAATATCAGAACACTAGTTACTGTGCTTATACTAAGCACAGTTCTGAAAATCAGCACACTACCACTTCTGATAGTAAGAACAGTTCTCCAATATTGCATTAATCTCAACAATTCTCCACCTTAATGCAAGATTGCCTTCTTCCCAGCCCTCCCCAAGGCTGTTTGTTCATTCTCTTCTTAATGAACATCCCAGGTACTAAGGTTTACCAACTCCATGCAATGGTTGAACTTATTGCTTGGTAATGCCTTAGTTAACATATCAGCTGCATTCTCTTCTGAAGCTACCTTCTGAACTTCAACAATGCTCTTCTCCAAGATGTCTCTAACAAAATGCAGCTTCACATCAATGTGCTTTGACCTCTCATGAAACACTTGATGTTTTGCTAGATGGATTGTACTCTGATTATCACACAGCACAGGAACACTCTTCTGGAATATGCCAAAATCTCTCAGAATGCCCTTCAACCACATTGCTTCCTTCACAGCTTCTGTCAAGGCTATGTACTCAGCTTCTGTTGTGGATAAGGTCACCATAGATTGTAAAGCTGCTCTCCATGTTATAGCAGTGCCATACAATGTAAACACATAACCAGATAAAGACTTCCTTGTATCTATGTTTCCAGCAAAATCAGAATCCACAAATCCAATTAAAGGACTCTTGGTATCAGCACACTTCTCGAACAATAATCCTAAGTCTTCTGATCCATTCAGATATCTTAGAATCCACTTCAAAGCTTCCTAATGAAACTTTCCTGGATTTCCCATGAACCTACTCACCATACTAACAGCATAGGCAATATCTGGTCTGCTACAGACCATAGCATACATGAGACTTCCTACTCCATTTGCATAAGGAACAGTAAGCATCTGCTTCTTCTCTTCATCTGTTTGAGGAGATTGCTTGACTGACAACTTGAATTGCTGACCAAATGAAGTACTAACTGGTCTGGACTGGTGCATGAGAAATCTTCTCAAGACCTTCTGAATATAACTCTTCTGGGATAGGAACAACTTGCCTATTTCTGAAAATATCCATTCCTAATATTCTCTTGGCTTCACCCAAATCCTTCATCTCGAACTTGCTACTCAGCTGCTGCTTCAGCTGGGTAACCTTTCTCATACTCTTGCTAGCTATTAACATATCATCTACATAGATCAGTAGATAGGTGCTCTCTAGATAATCTTGTTTACCAATATATACACATCCATCATATTTGCTTCTTAAGAAACCAATAGAAAGCATGAATGTATCAAACTTTCTATACCATTGTCTAGGACTCTGCTTGAGCCCATACAATGATTTCTTAAGCAAGCATACCTTACTTTCAGTTTCAGGCATGATAAACCCTTCTGGTTGATGCATATATATTGTTTCAGCTAGTTCTCCATGTAAAAATGCAGTTTTAACATCTAGCTGATGTAACTCAAGATCATCTTGAGCAACCTTAGACAAAAGTAATCTTAATGAACAGTGTTTAACAACAGGAGAGAATACCTCATTGAAGTCTATGCCTTCTCTTTGTGTGAATCCTCTTGCCACCAACCTAGCCTTGAATCTGATCTGCTCTCTAGCACCACCAAATCCAACTTCAAGCTTTTTCTTGAACAACCACCTGCAGCTCACTAACTTCTGGTTTTTAGGCTTCTCAACAAGGATCCAGGTCTGGTTTTTCTCCAAAGATTGCAACTCTTCTGACATGGCTGCTGCCCACTGCTCTCTTTCAGGACTGGTGATTGCTTCCCTATAGTTTCTTGGCTCATAATGCTCCACCTCTTCTGCTGTGATCAGAGCATATGACACAAGATCAGCCTGGCCAAACCTAGATGGGGGGTGAATCTGCCTTCTGAGCCTATCTCTTGCAAGACTATAATTTCTCAAATCAGCAGGATTGTCCTCCATGGTATCATCTTCTGAATTATCTTCTGATACCTGTTCTGGAACAACCTCATCTGGTGTGTTATTTCCCAGATCAGTAGGGTTGACTACCTCCTCTGGTGCCAACTGATCTGATGTGGGAAACTCCACCTCAGCTGAGAAACTCTCTTCTGACTCATTTACAATTCTTCCATCTAGGTCATGGGAATTTCCATTATGAGGATATCCCATTACCTTTTCATTAAAATCAACATCTCTGCTGATTATTAGTTTCTTATGACCTGGTTCAAGGCACCACAATCTATAGCCCTTGACACCTATTGGATAGCCAATGAATATACATTTCAGAGCCCTAGGCTCAAGCTTATCCTGTCTAATATGTGCATAAGCCTGACATCCAAACACTTTAAGTTTTGAATAATCAGACAACTTGCCATACCAGATCTCATCTGGGGTTTTACCTTCTAAAGCATATGAGGGAGTTTTGTTTATCAAGTAACATGCAGTACATACAGCTTCTCCCCAAAAGCTTTTAGGTAATTTAGCATCAGCTAACATGCATCTGACCCGTTCTAGAATAGTTCTATTCATTCTCTCTGCTAATCCATTTTGCTGTGGATTAAGAGGGACAGTTCTATGTCTAGTAATGCCCTTCTCTTTACAAAATTCATTGAATTCAGCTGATAGATACTCAAGGCCATTATCTGTCCTTAAATGTTTTAAGGACTTTCCTTTCTTGTTCTCTATCTCAAGTAGCCATTCTTTGAATTTTGTAAAGGCCTCACTTTTCTGTTTGAGAATGAACACCCAAACTTTTCTAGAATAGTCATCTATAATTGACATGAAGTACTTACCTCCACCAATGGTTTCTGTTCTTGATGGCCCCCAGACATCTGAATGAACATAATCCAGCAGCTCCTTTGTAGTGTGCTTACCCTTCTGGAATGACTTCTTCTTGGCCTTGCCAAGAATGCACTGCTCACAGAACTCCAGGCTTTTGAATGTCTTCTGGTGGAAAGCCCCCTTCTTGGATAACTCCATCAGGCCTTTCTCTCCTACATGTGCCAGCCTCTTATGCCAAAGCATAGCATATTCAGAACTCATGGTAACATCAGCAGCACCTGTGATTGTCTCACCAATTAAAGAATATAACCCATTAGACTTCTTCCCTTGCATCACTATTCTATCAGCTTTGGTGACAAACAAACATCCTTTTTCAGTCTTGAATTCATAACCCAAAGCATTTAGTGTGCCAAGAGATATAAGGTTTCTCTTCAAATCTGGAACAAATCTGACATTGGTCAGGATCACATGTTTATCATTAAACATCTTCACCCTCACAGTGCCAATCCCTCTCACATTGCAGCTTTCATCATTACCCAACAGAACTGATCCACCATTCATCATCTCCAGGTTTTGAAACCAAGATTTGGTAGGACACATGTGAAATGAACATCCAGAATCCAGCACCCATTCATTAACAAGCTTGCTATCTGTTATGCTCATAACCTCAGCACTATCATATCCTTCTCCTTCTGCTACATCAGCTTTAGCAGCATCAGTAGACTTCTTTTGCTCTGGACAATCTTTAAAGAAATATCCTTCTTTATGACATTTGTAGCAAGCTCTGTTCTTGGCTATAAATCCATTCTTCTTCTGAGCTGGCTTGGCATGGAACTTCTTGCCTTGCCCTTTCTTCTTGTCATTCTTAAGTTTGATGTTAAGACCCTCAGCTTGGTTCTTGGTCTTCTTGGTTGAGTTTGCTACATGTAAACTCTTAGTTTTCAGAATGGACAAGACTTCTTTGAATTTTGCCTTACCCTCCTTGCTAATCAGCAAAGCATCCTTGAAGCTATCATATGAAGGTGGTAAGGACTCCAAGAGTAGAAAAGACTTCTTGTGATCATCTAAAGTAACTCCAACATTTTCAAGATCATCAACAGCTTGCATGAACTCTATTAACTGCTCATCAAGGGTCTTATCATCTGTCATCTTGAAATTGTTGAGCTTCCTCTCCATAAACATCTAGTTTGATAAAGATTGTGTCAAATACAGATCATCAAGGGTCTCAAATACAGCAGCAACATCCTTCTCCTTCATAACTTCCCTGAACACATTGTCTCCCAAACTCAGGACAACAATGTTGTAAGCTTTTTCCATAAGCTCTTCTTTCTTGGCCTGGTCTGCATCGGATGCAGCAGGGTCAAGGGGAGTAAGGGCCTCTTTCAGCCCATGGTGTGACAGCAGAGCCTTCATCTTGGCTTTCCATAAGCCAAAATCTGTCTTACCATTGAATTTCTCTATCTCCAACTTCACAGAGCCCATTTCTTGATTCTTGACTTTATCTTCGGTTCCCACAGACGGCGCCAATTGTTACGGAATTGTATCCACAAAGCAACTCCTTACAAATGATAAATCAAGACAACTAGAAACGCAATGAATTGAAACGAATAAAGAACTCAAAGAAAGAACACGGGATTTACGTGGTTCGATCAAATGATCTACGTCCACGGAGGATAGAAGACTCTCTTCACTAATCACAAATGAAAGTTACAGATTACAAGTGTACACAAAGCTTGATCTCTCTCATAAACTCTCTATGTGTGTAACCCACAATCTATGCACTAGATGGTGTATTTATAGATGTACAATGCAAGTTGTAACTGCCTCTAACAAACTAACTAACTAACAGAAATCAACTAACTCTGAAACTGGAATAACAACACAGTAGAACTCAGCGCAGTAAAACTCAGCACAGTTGTCTCAGTAGACTAAGAACACTATATCAGCACAGTACTCTTTAGCAGACTAAGAGCAGTACTGTTCTGACCCGACCAGCAGAGTTGATACCTAAGATCACTAAATCTTATCAGCAGAGTACTCATTACTCTACTTGTACTGAAATAACCAAATATCAGAACACTAGTTACTGTGCTTATACTAAGCACAGTTCTGAAAATCAGCACACTACCACTTTTGATAGTAAGAACAGTTCTCCAATATTGCATTAATCTCAACAAAATAATATTTAAAGAAATATAAAATATTTAAGGATTAAGGTCATCGTAAATTGCAGCGTCCGACCGCAGCCTGAGGTGACCGAAAACTGCTCGGAGAAGATGACCATGTTCAATTCCTGTCAGTGAGTGTATTTATAAAAAATGTGTGTGTGAATTAAGCTTGTGGGTGTATTTATAAAAAATGTGTGTGTGAATTAAGCTTGTGGGTATATTTAAAAAAAATGTGTGTGAATTAAGCTTGTGGGTGTATTTATAAAGAACATGTGTGTGAATGACTAAAATGCATATATACAATATTGCATATAAGTTTTTGTGTTCATTATTATAGTTTCTTAAAATGTGTATCAATTTAGCTGTGAAAATTATTACGAGACCAGTGAGTAATGAGAAATAATCACACTAATAGCCTAATTTCAATTCATGGAGGGACAAAAATACCTAACTAGTACAAGCAATTAGAATATTATGTTTATATATAAACGAAACAAATTAGCTAGCTAGTACTCCTATAGGTAAATCAAATAAATAAATTAGGAGCTAAAAAATGGAAGACGAAAGGGAGGGAGCAGAGATTTACCATGGAGACGCAACCTGCGAAGAGAAATTCCAGAAGGTTCTAGAAGAATTCTCCGTGCCGAGAAACCTATTCCATGTTGCTGAGCTGGAGGAAGTCGGTTTCAACCGGTCGACCGGCTTCTTCTGGCACAAACAGAAATCTAAAATTGAGCGCAAAATCAAGAATGTAGGGACAGTTTTGAGTGACGTGGAAATCACAGGCGTCATCCGCCACCGCCACGTGTCAAAGGTTACCGGTGTCAAAGGAAAGGAGCTATTCATTGCGCTTCCTGTGTCTGAGATCATGTTGGTGGAAAGTGATAAAGTCAAGCTTAAGTCTAGTGCCGGTTTGTCGCGTGTTCATCCCTTAAAGGCCTTTCAACTTGAGAACAAATAGACACCATCCGAAGAGATCATCTGTTTTAATTTTAGTGTTCCACATCTTATTTCACAATATGGATAATTGACAAAGTGTTAAAAATTTACTAGAATGGAATGTATATGGAACAAGAAAATTTAACCGGATAATCGGATCTGATAGTAAATCTATACTTTGTAATATTAACTTTATGAGGAGGGGTGTATTTGTCATGCATCTCATTCATTACATTTTACTCCCTCCGTCCCAAAAAGATAGCTCAATATTCCTTTTTTTTTTTTTAAATAGTTCCATATTCCTTTTTTTGGATGTCCCAAATTATAGGAAGAAGAGTTCACCGTCTATTCACAATCAATTCTGGTTTAAATTTTATAAAATACACATGCATGTAATCTACTCTTATATACTAATTCTGAATCTCGTCACTCCAAATTCTTTCCATTTGCATTTTCTCATTTTATAAGAATTTTACATTATTTTCTCTCTTTTTCTTTTTTTCTCTCTCATCTCTCTTTTAACTGCATTACGTACTTATCTTTTTTATCTTCTCTTTCTTATTTTCTTTTTTGACAATCAAAATTTCTCATATTTATTTTCACCTCTTATTCTTCATTTTTTCTAATTTTATTTTTTATTTTAAATTTAACATGAGTGTGAATTTAAAAAAATTTGAACATTAAATTAAATTAAATTTATAAATAAATAAATAATTTAATTATATTTTAAAATAATAATATATAAAATTATCTTTAATTCCCGCGTAATACGCAGATTTTACACCGATCTTTATATAATTTAAAAAAAATTAATTTAAATAACAAACTCTAAACAAAACCTCAATTTCAAACCTGAAAAAATAATCGCGATTTAGTGCACCGATCTGCCATTGATTGCCACTCTGCATCCTGCGCCTCCTCTGCTAGTTGCCATCGGCCGCCCCCAACTTGGTTCACTAGGTAATTGGAATTATTTCTTACCCTTGATTGAATTGCTCCTCTGATAAATTGATAATTGCCATCGACCGCTCCAAATTAATATTTCTTGAGCTTTTGCCATTACTCTGTTTTCAAGACTCAAGATAGTATGATGTATATCATGTTTGTCTTGGTTAGTGCAGGCCAGCAACAAGCCATCAATATACATAATTATATTATTAGAAAATGTCAATATATGTTATTAAAATATTGTAAATGACCTAGCAGCTTGTGGGCGGAGGAAATCCAATAAAGTAGTCAATTGAGTTATTTCATGTTTGTCATTATCAATTCCTACACCACAGGTCCCCACATGTGAATAAAAAAAATTGTGGTGCAGAAAAAACAATATTAATGTGTTCTGTTATTATTTTCTTTTGTTCTTTTAGTGAAAATTAATTAATGTATTACTATGATAATGTGATTAATTGTGTTTTTAATTTCTGTAATAGGTAATGGATAATCGAGAAGCGAGGAGAGGGAAAAGTATTAAATCATTTTTTATCAACTTTAAATGGAAGGAATCTACGACAAGTGAAGAGCATCTTATATCAAACAATGATAATGTAGCTCAACCTCTTAATGTCCAACCTCCTCAATTGCAAAGAATTGTAATTGACCTCGATTCACTTGAACGCGATCCGTTTAAGCGTATCTCCATTTATTAACATCCAGTTAATCAAAGAGATGAAATAAGGCGAGCTTACCTAAAAATGGGAGCATTTCAACCCATTTTGGATGAATACAAGTCAACATTCGACGGACATCAAAATCGTCGATTTCAAAGTTCGTGGTTTCGTCAATTTCCTTGGCTAGAGTATTCACCCACAAATCATGCTGCATATTGCTTTCTGTGCTTCTTATTTGATCATTTGAACAATAATCGTTGTGCATTTATATCTGGTGGGTTCGATGGTTGGAAAAGAGTCAATAACGGGAAGAATTGCTCGCTTTTAAAACATGTGGGAGATGCTGATTCAAATCACAGCAAAGCAGTAGTTTATATGAACTCTCTAAAAAATGCCTCTCAGCATATTGATAAAGCAATTAACCGTGAAAAACCAGAAGAGATAAAGAAAAATCGTTTGCGGGTTATGACTACGATTAAATGTCTTCAATAACTTACTTTGCAAACATGTGCGTTGAGAGGGCATGATGAGTCGACATCTTCAAAAAATTGAGGTAATCTCATTGAATTGATAAAGCTTTGGGAGATATGAATGTTGAAATTAATGATGTTGTTTTAGAGAATGCTCCTTTAAATGCGAAATATACATCACCGACGGTTCAAAAGGAGATTTTGAGTATCTTTGGTAGTCGGGTGAGAAATAAAATTCGTGAGGATAGTTGATGAAGTTAAAGATATATCTAACAAAGAGCAAATGGCTATTGTGTTAAGATTTGTTGATGTTGGTGGTATTTTGAAAGAGCGTTTTCTTGATATTGTACATGTTAAAGATACTACTGATGTAACATTGAAGAAGGAAATATGTCTTATTTTAAGTCGGTATAACCTGCAAATATGCAATATGCGGGATCAAGGGTACGATGGAGCGAGCAATATGGGTGGTGTATGGAATGGATTACAAGCCCTTTTTTGAGTGATTGTTTGTATGCATATCATGTCCATTGTTTTGCTCATCGATTGCAATTAGCATTAGTTGTTGCAGGTGGAAAAGTACGACCAGTTTATTGTTTCTTTTCAAACTTGAATAAGATTGTAAATATTGTTGGTGCTTCTCCTAAGCGTCATACGGAACTACGATCTGCTCAAGCTATTTAAATTGCAGAAAAGGTAGCTACAGGGGAATGTGAAACAGGTAGGAGAGCTAATCAAATGGGTAGTCTGCATCGTCCGGGAGAAACTCGTTGGAGTTCTCATTTTGATTCTACATGCAGTTTGATTGATATGTTTGGTGCGGTGATTACTGTGCTTCAGTATATGTCAGATGAGGGCTCTTCTTACGATACAGGTGGTGAAGCTTACGGTTGTCGGATGGTAATGAGGTCTTTTGATTTTGTATTCATCCTACACTTGATGAATGAAATATTGGAGATTTCAGATATACTTTGTAGATCTTTGCAGCAAAAGTCTCTTGATATCTTAAATGCAATGGATCTTGTCTCAAGCACTAAAGGTTTACTTCAGATGTTGAGGGATGAAGGTTTCGATTGTCTTCTAAAGGAGGTGGAGCAAGTGTGTAGAGAACATAACATTGCAATACCAAATATGAATGATCTCTTTGAAATGGGTACAGGGCGTTCATGTCAACAAGTGGACTTTATCACAGTTGAACACCATTACCGAGTTGATGTATTTAATAATGCGATAGATACTCAGTTGGCTGAAATCAACAATAGATTCAAAGATGAGACGGTGGAACTTCTTAGACTTAGTGCTGCATTGGATCCCAAGGACAACTTCAGGTTGTTTAACGAGGATCTTATTTATAATCTCGCCGATAAATTTTATCCTGATGATTTTACTAATCAAGAAATGATTCATTTGAGATTTGAATTGCAGCACTACAAGTTTGATATTCCTTCTCAAGTGAGTTTTCAGAGCCTGTCAACTATTTCTGAACTATCCCAAAAGTTAGCCGAGACAAACAAGGTGCAAGTGTATGGTTTGATTACAAGATTGATTCACCTTATTTTGACGCTTCATGTTACCAATGCCACGACTGAACGAGCATTTTCAGTTATGAAGCATGTCAAGAGTGTTCTTCGAAATAAAATGGAGAGTGATTATTTATCAGATTCTATGGTCGTCTATATTGAAAGAGAATTATTTGAAGACATTGATCCTGATTCTTCCGCCCTTGGCTAGCCTTGCTTCATTGACTAAAAATTACATCATATTTTTTAGCATTTTAATTTAATAGAATTTTATGTTATTTTTATTTGATTTTGACTAATTACACTTGATTATGAAAAATGAAGTGAATTTGCTACTTTTGTAAGAAAAATGACCATTTTTAAAAGCGAAAAATGCACCTAATATTTAGTGAAGTCAACGAAGAAAGAAATTGAGATCGAGAGCAAAACAAACAAAAATTGATTGGCTCATTTAATTAAAAGTGGAGGGCCATTTTCTAAAAACACCAAGGCCCGTTTGATTAGCAATATTGGACGGTTGCATATGTATAGGGTCTGACTATTTACACCTCCATTTAGGTTGAGAACACTCCCCCGATTGATGCAACACCCCCTCTAGGGGTGTGCACCGATCCAAAATCGGATCCGGACCGGAATCTGTCCTAATGTATGGACCGGAGACCGGACCGTAATTAATCCGGTCCAGACCGGATTGAAACGGTAAATTTCGGTCCGATCCGGGTTTGGACCGGATTTTTTTTTTAAAGTTTTTTTTTCAAGTTTATGGGAGCAAGAACAAGATTGATGATTTTTTGTATGAAAATCAATGTGTTGCTCTTTATTTTAAATCAATCTACGTCAATGTGAATTTTATTTACATTATTATTAATGATCTTTTGACCCTAAAAGTAAATTAAATATGTTCGTTAAATTATATATTTGAAAAAATGTAATAGATCTCAACAATTTTACCTCACATCCTCACCAATTACTTGGTTTTGAAAAATAAGTGAGAATGCATTAGTAAAAAAATATAAAAAAATAAATAAATATTTCGGTCCAAACCGGTCCGGACCGGAAAACTGGAATCCAAAATTTGAAGGACCGGAGACCGGACCGGAAACTACCGGTCTGGTCCGGTTCCGGTCTTTTTTTGTGCACTCCTACCCCTCTCTCCCAAAATTTGTCTACGATAGATGTACCCCTTCGAATTATATTAAATACCATTTTATCTCTAAAATATATCTACTAACCACACCCCCAAACCCTAATTTATAATTCCAAAATTCATCATTTTCTCACACTTCCAACCATCCGTCGCCGCCACTGCCCTCCCTCTCTCTCCCTTCTCCCTTCATTTTTTTTCTTCTTGTTCTGCGTTTTTCTTTTCTTATTTTCTTCTGCTTTTTCCCTCTTCCTTCTCCCTCATTCCCACCCACCCCCACACCCATTGCCACCGCTCACCACAAGCCCCCAAATCCCCAAGCTCATGCACTGCTGTCCAGGTTTGTGATTTTTAAATATTTTTATTTTATTTTCTACACACGAGGTCTATATACTCTCGTCGACAAATTGATGTCGACGAGAGTGTATATGGTCGACCCTGGTGTGTCAAAAATTATAAAAAAAAATTATTAGATTTTGAAGTTTTTTTTTTTGAATTTCTGAGTTTTTTTTTTTGTTTGGACGATGATGGATGTCGGAAGTGCTGGTGGTGGCTGCAATTGGGGTTAGCTTTTAAATGTTGAAAGGGGGAGTGTAGATAGTGGTATGGGTGCATTTAGGATAATCTAACATTTATGGAGAGTAGCAATTCCAAGCTTTTGGCCCAAATTCTACTCCAAAGTGATGAGAAATGAAGAATATGATGAAGAACACCTACAAGTGTGTGTGAATGTGTTAGAATTTCTTGTGTAAGGGGTTGTGAATTACCAAAAATCTAATAGGAGGGTATTTATAGTATTGGGGTAGAGTTTAAAAATGAGTTTTGCAAGTAGGTCCTCGAAAATAGGAGAAAATACACAAAAACCGTCGAAAATAGGGTGACTAGGCCGAGTCAGGACGGAAATCTTGGTCGCAAGCCATGGTCGGACTCGGTCAGAACTGATGGCTCGGCTGTCCTCATTTTCTCCTCAGCTCGGCCGAGTCGGGTGACTCGACCAAGTCGCTGCTCATCCACATTGTAGGCTGATATTTGGGCTCGGCCGTGGCTTCATCTTCAGCTCGGCCAAATCGTTACACTTCGTCCAACTCGCAATCCTCGACTCGTCTTGGCCATTTCTGAAAGCTCGGTCGAAGCGGCCTTCCTTCGTCCCACTCGACTCGGCTGTGGCATGTGACTCAGCCAAGTCAAGGCAAATATCCAAAGTTGCAGTTTGTCGCTTGACTCGACCGTTTCTGAAGACTCGGTCGCATCACACTCTCGAACTTGTTTTGCGTGTAACTTATGCTTTCGACCTCCGATTGACACGATTCTTTATTTCATTCTGCTCAATTTTTCGAGATGAATCCAATGTGCAATCCTATCTTCAGTTCAGTGAGATATGTTATGTGTTTTTCTCTCAAAATCCTTTTTTCCCAACAAAAATGACAAAGACGCTACCTTTCTCTCAATTTGACCAAAACATCCATAATTGATCAATAAAACTATGAAATCATAAGAAATTTTAGCTTCAAATGTGAACTAAAATCATGCAAATTCCATCTGAATCATTCGACTTGATAGGGCATTGGCAAATTCCCAGCCACAGGAGTATCACACCTCCCAAGATTCAAACCGGATCACGACCTAGTTACCATTTGGATTGAAAAAAACATCGCTAGAAATGGGAGATATAGCAGAAGACGGAAATTGTTCCAATTTGAGAAAATGTGGAGCGGGAAGAGAGAGTGTACCACAATTATCGACGGTGCTTGGTATAAGGATGACCCGACTATTCCTTTTTCTGACTGCATCAAGAGATGCAGCTCCCGCTTCCAAAATTAGCACCACCAGGAATTTGGAAATGTCGATCGTCGAATTACAAAGATCGGTAAAAGAATTCAGATCGTGAAAAGCTTCGACCCAGAGGAGAAAGTGATAAATGATATGAAATTGAAACGGATAGAGACTGTGGTGGTAACAAATTGGAGGATATGCTTAGAAACGAGGAATTGTGGAGGTACCAACGCTCTCGAGCCCTTTGGTTGAAAGATGGAGACTATAATACCTTGTTTTTCCTTTTTAAAGCATCCCAACGAAGAAAGAGAAACAACATAGCCCGGATTAGGGATACAAATGGAACGTGGGTGGATAATGAGGAAGGAGTGGGTAAGGTGATGAGAGGGTTATTTGTGAATATGTTCTCTTCGGTTGACACGAGCAATATGCACAAAGTTATTGAGATCCTACTCCAACCATACACAACACTCGAGATCCGAACAACTCTGGAGCAAATGCACCCAACTAAGGCCCCAGGGCCTAACGGTATGCCTCCTCTTTCTTTCAAAAGTACTGGCCCACTATTAATTCTTCTTTTATAGATACAGTAAAATCTCTCTATAATCAAGGGCGGATCTTTGTAGGGGCTAAGGAGGGCTATAGTCCACCCTGATTTTTAAAAAATAAAATAAAATTAAAAAAAAAAACTTACAACATATCCGATAGAAACCACCAACTCCCACGTAAATAGGAGATATACTTTACCACTAATTCAAATTTAATTTTATTAAATTAATTGTAAAATATATATATTTAAAATTTTATTTAAATAACAAACCCTAAACTAAATTCCCCAATTTTAAATCTCTAATGTAAAAAGGCATATCAAATTTGAACAAATGACTTTCCATATAGAGAGAAAAAAAAATATTTACGTCCCCTAACTTTTACTTTTTAAAAAAAAAACGTTCTAAAAAAGATAAAATTTTAATGTACGTCCCATAATTTTGTAAATTTCTTAATTTACGTTCAATTTTTTTTTCGAGACACAAAAGCGGCATGTTTTACTCACATTTTTATCAAGTGCGCATAAAAATGATGAAAAATTGACATAAGTTGTAACATGATCAAACTCGACTTGTATAGCGTGGAAAAACAATGACTATGTGGATTAAAAAAAATTAACAAGTCACTATTTATAATTTGCATAATTAAGAAAAATGATGTATATTAACCAATTAACGAAATTATGGGACATAAATTAAGCAATTTATGAAATTATGGGACGTAAATTAAAGTTTTATCTATTTTGGGCGTTTTTCAAAAAATGTAAAAGTTACGGGACGTAAATATTTTTTCTCTCTCCATATAGACTAGTTGATGTCTTTAAAGATACTCAATTGACTGAAATGAATATTAGATTTAGAAATGTGACAGTGAAACTTCTTAGGCTTAATATAATGTTTTGGATCTCTAGAACAACTTCAGTTGTTTAATGAAGATTTTATTTATAATTTCGCCTACAAATTTTATTTAGATAATTTTCAAAATTAACTAAAACTCAAAGTAAATATCACTTTTGTAGGGTGCGATGTAAACATTTTTTTTTTTTTGTACTATGTTCACTTTAGGCTTCCAGCCCGCCCTAATTTTTTTTCCTGGCTCCGCCCTTGTCTATAATCATATCCTTGGGACCACAAAAAAATATTCCTAAATGGGGTTATTCCTAAATAGAGTTATAAGGTTTTTTTTTTTTTTTTAAATGCACGTATATTATATAATGGTATAATTAGTAGATACATGTACATGATGTAATGTGTTGAACTTAATTGAACTAATTTACTCACGGAATATGAAAAGACAATACTCAAGACATGATGTAATGGTATTATTGAAGGAATTATGCAAGAAAATGAGGAAAATAATCCAGAGGATGATAGCATAGAAGTACAAAAAGTTTCATGTGAAGAAGCTTTAAGCTTACTCGACAAGTTGGAAATGTTTTGGGTTCAACAAGAAGGTGGTCATGTGGACGAGCTAATGCGCACACGCAAGTTGAAGGATAAGGTTACAACACAAAAGATTAAATCATTGTCACAATTAACCTTGAACAAGTATTTTAAATCAACTTAAATCTATTGTAAAATTATATATATTATTATGATTTATTCCTAAATGGAAGTGTATTTCTTTATGTTGGGACTTGAAAAAATATGAATTATGACAATATGGAGTTTATTCCAAATTATAACCGGTCCCAAGTTGGGACCATGAATTTTTATTCCTAAAGAGAGTTTATTCCTTAATAGAGTATTCTTTTTGAGAGGTTTTACTGTACATGTCTTAATATCCTCAACTTTGAAGTTGATCCCACCCTCTTGAATGATACCTTTATTGTTCTAATCCTAAAAGTAAAGTCCCCCGAGAATCCAAAGACTTTCGCCCAATTAGCCTTTGCAACATGATTTTCCGTCGGTGGGTAGTTGACATGATGATCAACAAATTGAAAGGGTGGAAAGAGAAGGCATTGACTAAGGCGGGAAGAGAGATTTTGATTAAAACAATTGTTCAAGCAATTCCAAACTATGTTATGAGTTGCTTTCTCCTCTCTCGCTCTATGTGTGATGATATTGAGAAGTGTGTGGCACCGTTTTACTGGAGGGCGACTCTAGAGGAGAGAAAGATCTATTGACTCAATTGGGAAAACATCTCTAGATCAAAAGCATCAGGTGGCCTCGGGTTTCGGAAAATGTTTTTCTTTAACTTAGCCATGGTTGCGAAACAATATTGGAGGCTCTTGACTAATGGGGAATCTTTAGCGGCCCGAGTTCTTAAGGCTTGTTTTTTTTTTCGAGAGGCGATATTGAATCGGCAAACGTTGGCTATCAACCAAGTTATACCTTTGGAGGAGCATTCTTAAGGATCAAGACCTTATTCGGGAAGGGACAACATGATTTGTGGGTAATGACACTTGTTTTGAGGACCGTTGGATGAAGTTTGGGACTCTTAAACCACCTGCAAACCAAGGAACTATCACCCTCATCAGTGGACCCGCATGGAAATCTGATATGTTAGCACAACTGTTTGAACCCCAAGTGGCAACCCATATTTCACAGTTTCGGTTGAGCTTCAGGCTACCGAATGATATGAGGTTATGAAAGTCGAACAAAAGTGGCAGATTCTCGGTCAAATCAGCGTACAATCAGGAATCGTCCTCCAACGGATGCTGCTGTTTTTCGGACAGGACAGCTAGTCTGGGCTTCATTAACCGAGATTTGTGGGCGAGGATAAAGTGCATAAGAACTTTCGGCGATAGTACGTTTTTAGAGGCAATGGCCCTGTTCTATGCAATACAATTCACGCAAAGGCCTCAAGAGAATGCCTGATTAGAGAGCTTGAGGGAGATTTTGAGGAGTTTTCGTTCAGTTTTATACGGTGAGAAGCAAATCAATTGGCCCATTTTCTGACCCATTATGGTACTAACGCAGATTATGAGAATGTTTGGTATAATGAAGACTGATTATGTAAGGCTAATGTCTGCTATTTCTTGAGTTATGGAATGAAACTAAATCTTTTTTCTGTAAAAAAAAAAATCCCTTAGATATTTCATAATGGCTTTGAATGAAATCAACTCTCAATATCTCTCACGCCTAATCCTCTCTCTCCCCCTTCCCTCTGCATATTTTATACCACCCGACCCACGCAATTTTCCTCTTATTCTCTTTTCCACCCCATAAAAAATCCCTTTGAAATTTCATAATGATTTTGATCTCACACACTGGGGCTTTAGTAAAAGATAAGAAATACTCCCTCCGTCCCATTATTATTGGAACATTTGTCAAAAACATTTGTCCCATTGTTAATGGAACATTTACTTATTTGGAAAAAACAACTTTCTACCATTTTAAAAAAACTCTTTCAAACATCTCTTATTTACACCACATGTCATTACTTTTTACCCACTAACAAAAGATTTTATCTCTAATAAAGTTGAATTACCGATTATATCCCTCCTAAAATTAATTTTATCACCTTTAATACCAATAAACAATTCTTACATTAAACTTTGTGCAAACAGTAATTGTTCCATGAATAATGGGATGGGGGAGTATAAAGGTAATGAGGATGGCTTTCCCTCTGAAAGAAAGGTTCTTCCTTACCCAGTCTGAAAGTCAGCTTCTGGAATCGCTCCAAAATAAGGGCCCAAACCTCATTTTTCTCGAAATTAGCTCCAATTGGAATCCTCAAATAATTGAATGGAAAATCTACCTTTCTTGCAACCCAAATCTCATTTTTCTTGAAATTTGCTCCAATTGGATCCTCAAATAATTGAATGGAAAATTACCTTTCTTGCAACTCAAAATTTCCGCTAGCCTACCTAGCATTGTATCGCTGACACCGGTGCAAAGCAAGATCTTTTATGAAAGTTCACTTTCAGTCCTGATGTGGCCTCCTCACGATGATTGTGCGTCTGCAAATTATAAATGGTTGTTTTGCACTCCATCCGAGCCAATCTTCACGCACTCAAAGAGCTGATTCATGACTGCTTCGTTTAATAAACAAACTCATACCCTCGACTGCAATAAAGAATAAAAAAGGGGACAATGGATCTCCTTGACAAATGCCTTTTTTACAAGTAAAACTTTCCCTCTTACATTAAACTCCATGCAAACAAAATAGACATACACTCTATTTTATTTTATAAAATAGTAGTAATAAATAAGTCTCACAATAAACTTCAAAGAGACTTAATTTAAGACGAAACAAACGTTCACATATATCTGTCCATTTTACTTTTTTATCTGTCAGTTTTTATAATTCTTAATTGCTAAAAAGGAAATACACACCATTTTATTTTTACTTCGAACCTTAACTCAAATGAATGAGAATTAAAAAAAATATTATGAGGTTTAGTTAAAGCTGAATAAAAATCAAATGAAGGAGATTAACCATTAATCTTACTAAAAGATGTTTATTTACAACATTGCAACACCATTTTCCTAAACTCACTACTCAATTGCGATCTACAAGATGGATAGAATGGACATATGGAAATTGATGCTGTCTATGCATAATAATACTGTATTATATATATATATATGTATATATTCAAAAGAAGAATACATCAATTAAAACCAAGGATGCCACGTCGGATCCATCATGCATAAGTTTCTGGGAGTAAGAGCAGCCTCCACTAACTCAGCAACCCCCCTCTGCACTGCTTGTGGTGGCTCTACACCATTTTCATCCTGTAATTTTCCAAACATTGAAAAACCCAAGTCAGCACTAAACGAGCACAAAGCAAAATGAAAAGCATGGTTGTTGTTTTTACCTCTTCAGAGATGTATTGTGGGGCGATGCTATTGATCCGGCCTATGACCTGCTCGACGTTTGTGGTGATTTTCTGTTTGAGGTCGGTATTATTCAAACCGCCGCCACCAACAGTAGCCAGGGGCGCCCCGATAGGTCTTCTCCACGACCAAGAAATCAACTCATCACGGAAAAACATAGCTAAATGATGCCACAGATGCTGACTTTGCTGCAATTGGGATTTTACAAAACAAATAAATAAATACACATAAAAAGATAAAAGATAATGTTTTTATAAGTGCAAACTTACTTTGGGTGAAACCACAGCCTGTGCAGCTGCACACATAGAAGAGACAATGAGGCCCTCCACACCAAAGTGAGAGAAAAAGGCCTGCAGATTTCTCGTCAACCTAAAAGGCACTGGCTCGTTAAACTCTATCATTCCGTTAGCATCATATGCTGGATGAAAATCTGTTTGAAATATTTTTCCAGTATTCTTGGCAAAGAGAATCTTGTTCGGGGACCTTCCTCCAATTTGAAGCATGAAGGACATAAAGCTAGAGAGAGCTAATTGAACTGCAAATTGTTTCTTGAATGCCCAAGTGTGATTTCCATTTAACAAAGTTTTGTACATGTATTGTGAGAAGATGCTCTCAGTCACGATGTTTTTTGTGATGTCGCTGTATGCTTGTAGACGAAGATCCACAACAGCTTCTGGCGATATCTGGCCACTTATGGCTTGGTTCAGCTGCTCTTTGAAATAAGTAATTGGTAAGTCTGCCTCTCGGTCATTTCTAGCACAATGGTTTTCATACACCTCAAGGAAGGTGCTGTACATTAGATCATCTTCGACCATTCGCACCTGAACGAGTAAAAGAAACGAGATAAGATCAGGTCAGTTTCTGAGAAGACCCATTTATGGCTAGAATCAGATCTCGTTGCAACAACTTTATTACCTGTGACCAAACAGGAATTATGATGGGGGTGTGAATACAAATGTGGCGACGCCTGGATTCCTTGTGCTTATCAAACATTCTGTTCATTACACGGAAGAGCTGCAAGATTCTTTCATCGCTTCTAGCATTTGGAGTCAAAGATGTCTGAACTATAAAGTGCCGCTGAGATCCATCAGAACCTATCAGAGCCAAACGCCGAAAACTGCTACCATGCCTCCGGACAATTGGAATGTCGGGTCCCACCCTATCCAACTTCACTGTATGATCAGGTGCAACTTCCTGTAATCACACAACAATAAATTGCTATAGTTAGAAAACTTATAGTCCGTCTATTCACACTATTTGCAATTTAAAATGTTGTTTGCATTTTTCAATGTTAATTAATTACCTTTCTTCCCAAATTACCCTTAAATAACTAAATGAAAGTTTTTTTTTATATAGATTAAGAAATGAAAGTTATCATAGTCAGTGCATTAAATTTTTGCTTTATTTTCCCATTTTACCCTTATGCCTACTCATTTTCCAAGACAATTACTAGTATCTAGATAGATTTGAAAAAAAAACAAGATGCATTAAATAAGGTCAAAGCTGGAAATGCAAAATTAATGATATGTTTAAGATAGTAATAGGCCCATCTTTGTGGGATGGACGCAAATAGAAAGGAAACCTATCTTCGTGGGACGGAGGGAGCAGTAATAGTCTTCAATGCCCAGTGTAGTGTAGAATTCCAAAACAAATTAATTAAGGGTATAATTGAAAGTCAATAATTTTCGTAAAATGTGTGCATTGATCAGTGACATACATGTTGAATATGAAGTAAATGAAAACCGAATACGAAAGGGTAAAAGAGACAATCCATGATTTAATACGGCGTTCACGAGAGAAATGCCGTACCTGATCGGCAAAATATTGTCCTGGAACTTCAACATCAACAACATGGAAGTCTCGCAATACCCTGCTTTCTTCCTCCAACTTCAAAACAGGTGGAAACCGATCTTCAACATTGCTCTGTAGAATATTCTTCCAGTGCTTCAATCGCTCTGTTAGATCAGCCAGGGTAGCTGGAAATGTAGCAATACTTTCTGGATCAAGGTCCCGTTCAAAATCCTGCTTGTATTCTCTCACGAATTCAACATGCTTGTTCACAGCATCTGCTGAAAAGCAGGCCCTGCAAACCCCAGAAAGCTCTTTTTTGAGAGACTGGGGAACTTCTGCCGTAGTTGCAGTGGGGTACTTGTAACAACGATGAAGCAACGCATTAACTACAGCCAGCAATCGCTCCTCCGGCAATGTAACAAACCTTGACCCAATTTCAGTGAGTAGAACCTGAATAGAAAATAAGATGCAACCATGTCAAAATAAGTGTCATCTAAGAAAAGTTGAATTTCGGATTAACCAAGCAGCATTTCATTTTCAAATCTAATGTCTCAACATGATACAAAACCTATTCCAATCCAGTTCTGGCACTAATATGAACTTGCGAGCATATTGAAAAGGAAGAATATATGTTTATTTAAGGCATAATTTATCTTTAGGCCCTCAAACTATTTTTTTGTTTAGAAGGTCATGAAATAAGAATTCAATACTTTAAGGACGTTCTTAAAAAAAAAAACAGATTAAGGACCTTTCGAAACTAAAATTAATAGTTTAGGGACCTAAAAATGCATTCTGCCTTTATTTAACTAAAGAATAAAAAGAAATGGCTAGCACATTCTATGCATGAACTCAGAGATGCCAGATAAATTACCTCAAGTTCACTAGCAAGATTGGTGTGTTTGCTTCTAAGAGTCTCCATTATGTCCTTGGCAGCATCAAAAGCACTAGCAGCAGAAGCAACCAATCCCAATGCGCCATTTCGCCTCAACGCATTCTGTCCTTCACTGTTGGCTGTATTAGAATGTACTGATTGGTCATTCCCAGAAGGCATGCCACTTTCAGCTGCACCTGACCTTTCAGTTTCTTGTGCCTGATCATGCGACCCAATACTTCCAGTAGATTGAGCTCCCTGGTGGAGTTGATTTTCCCCACCTTGCACAGCTACTCTTGCACTTCCATCAGGCATTCCAACATGCCCAGGCCCACCAACACCAGAGACGTTTTGCTGCATTCTTTGCTGAGCCATTGCCATTCTACTACTATATTCAGATTTATTAGCAACATCACGCCGTTCGAGTAAATATGTGCGGAGCCAGTAATACAATGCCTAGAATAAGAAAGAAGATGGTATTAACACTAAGGCTGACGTGAAAAAATGGAGTATGACCTGTTGTAAATAACATCTACCTGAGGATATACAGTTGCAACTTTAAGTAAAACAAGTTTGCAGTGAGGAGCTTCGGTCCTCTGTAGAGATAAAAGTAGCTGGGGAATCCAAGAAAGCCAAACCCAATTGGGTATTTGGTCCAAATACTTGTCAAATGCCCTGCCCACAGGCTCACTAGGAGTATCAAAGCTGAGAAGATACAGAACTCGGGCCAGGTGGCTTCTTGAATTTGAAACGCCGAATTTGACTCCTTGAAGGAAGCAGCTCACTGCATACTCTAACCAAACCTCATCATGTGTTTCCCTGTAGGCCTGTAAAGAGAGGGCAGAATCAGGGCATAGATTTATAAGAAATGGAAAAAATTTAAATACCAAGTAGGGTAGTCAGTCAAACCATGTCACAATAATTTCCCCAACTAATCCATCCTTTAGGCAAGTTCTTGAAGAGGGTGATAGCATTTGAATATGCAAGGTTGGCGCCTTCACAGTCACTAAGCTTCAACAGAAAATCACCTTTCAGGCGAAAAATTTCAGCCTTGTGTTTGACAGGAAAATATTCCAGATTAGTACTATTAATCAAGTTAAGACCACTAGTTAGTTCTCCCTTCATTTCCAAGTATGCTCTTGCTTGTTCTCTTATTTTAACGAAAGCCTCCTGAACTTCCATTGTGGAGTGACCATACATCTTTTCCAGTATAGAAACACAAACATCATGTAAGCCATGCTTGCGAGAAATGTGAGCAAGCTTATTGACATTCCATGCCTTGTCGCGGAAACCAAGATGATGAAGTTGTGAATTAGTATTCCCAAAATCCTTAAATGCTTCTATAACAGCATTGTACATCTCATTTCTCCATTGTAGCAAATCATACCAAACAGACATATTGTCCCATTCATTTGGAGTTCTCAATCTCCACGTCTCAAGAATATCCTTGAGATCTGCATATAAGCCACCATGAACACCACCAACAGAATTTCCAGAAAGTTTGTTCCCATTTGCAATATCAACTATAATCCTAGCTGATTCTTGGACTTCAACAAGTTGCTGAAACTGCTGCAAAAGAGGTATTCTGGCATGAACGGACATTTCAGGCAATTGCCACCACTGTTCCAAAGCTAAATCAACACCTTTTCCCACTATGTTTTCAGCATCTGAAACCCCATTGGTATTCTTTTCATGAAGTGCAAAATATGCCTGAATAATACGAAGTTTTGGAGTTTCTTCTAATTGAGCCTTTGGAATAACTTGATCTTTTAGATACACCCAATCAGGCTGTTTCCAGAGACTATCAAGTAGTATCTCATAATTCTCAACAAGTTTACCAAAATCAGAAAGAGCATCCCATTGACTAAGTTGAGTGGCACACTGAAGCCATTGCTCTTCCCAAAGGCACATCTCAGCTTTCGGAACAGTATTGTTGTAAGTACCTTGGGTTGCTTTCATCATAGCCTGATAAAAAAGGCCTTGTGCCCTTTGCCAAAACCCATGCTGAACAAGTGAAAGACCAGCCCTAGTTTCTGCTGTAATTGAACGTTTCATCCACAAGCCACACCTCATATCCTCCTCATTCAGTAAGCGGTACAGCTCAGCCAGAGACTCGGAACACTTGGTATCATTCAAGAACAGCATTACGTGACTTTCAAGCAGTCCCAATGCAATATGCCAAGCATTATAAGTCTTTCCTATGTATTTGATTAGTTCACTGGGCATCCGTGGCTGTGGATGGCTCAGTTGAAGCCCTTCTAAAAGAGCCTGCACAACATTTGGTCGATGTGATTGCTGTTTCTTGTGATAATCTTTTGATAAAAGGGCAATCATCGGCTTAGCTAGCGCCACCTGCTCTTCCTTGTGCAAGGTCACCCAAACAATAGGAAAGACCAGAACCCACAAATGATAAGCGACATTTGGATCTGTATGGGCCAGCTCTCTCAATGGGATAATAAGGTCTGCAACCTACAGAACAAAACAGATTGCAAGCATTAATTAACCACCTAAATTTGGAAGGAAGAATGAAAAACCATAGAGACGTACACTAGTATTGTACATCGGAGAACACCCACACCCAAAACAAAGATCCAACTTCTGGTGAGAGAATTAAGAGATATAATGTCTTATAAACAGAAACATGATAAAAGCTAAATTTTAAGGCATCCATAATGGCGATGCATCATGACCTCTTCAAGTGAAGCATCATCAACAGATTGATATTTTTAAGGTCAACATGTCCTTTCATTGAATAAGGGAACAACCCAGCCTTAATTCTAAAACACAAGTATGAAAAGGTGTACCTTAAGCTTGCTCATTTCGTTAAGAAAATGAGCATGCTTCAAGACAAGGCTGTCCATTGTCAGAGGAGCTTCCTCTGAGCCTTCTGGAATATCAGTAGCCATTGGCTGCACACCTGTGGAATCAGAAACTGCACCTGATAATAGAACAGGTCGGATCTTTGCAGAGTTTGGAGCCAAGGTAATAGGTTTGTCCTCAACTAATATGGCCAAAAGAAGATCAAGTCCCTGTTTAAGCCAGAATACATCACTCAAAGCCTCCCAATCCTGTATTTGAATGATATACTGAAGCCTTGTAAACAATGTTTTCCCAAGGGAATCATGATAAAGACCGAAGAAATTCTTGCGCACATCAGGATCTTTTGCCCGTAAACCCAGAAGAGACTGTCTCTCTACTTTCTGAAACACTTCTTGACGTAGCGGAAGAGGATATCTGCAAAAGCAAGTAGGTTAATATATTGCGTATGTATCAAGGTGTTTGAGGAAATGCAGATTCCAGAAATATAATTACTTTTTGGAGTCAGCACAAAGACCATAAAGAAGTTCAAGATACTTCCGGTCCCATTCTTCTGCAGTGCTAGTAGAAAAGTTCTGCTTATCAACTTGTGAAAGCTTCTGGAGCAATGAAACAACTTCCTTGGGAGTAAGAAAAGTACTAGTTGCAATAGGAGTTCCAGATCTACCAAAATCATCCTCAACCCAACCCTTTGTTAAGTCTAGAATGCAGAGAAGCACAGAAGGGTCGATGCCCTTCTCAGATAGCAAGGAGTTAAGAATCTGAGTAACAGATCTTTTACAATCAGGTATGGTCATGACTCTATCAGTGATAAGTTTCAACACAGATTTCAAGTTCTCAATGACAACTCCAACATCAGCACCCTGACGAGAAGAAGTGGCAGAAGAATCTGGATCTGTTCTCTGACCCTGGACAAGAAAAAAGCCTTGATCTGAGAGTCGATGAAAACATGCAGTAAAAAAACTGGCAAAATCGAAAAAAACGAGGAATTAGAAGAACAACAAAATAGATAACCAGCAGTTTCTATAACTAAAGAAATACAATCAGAAAGAGTATGGCTCTATGCTCAGAATCTTGCAGAGTCCATCCACATGCGTCAGATGCCAACCAAAATATACTGAAACTAAGCAAGCAAAGTACACCCAATAGGGCTAGTTGAAAGAATAAACATACTTGTCTTGTATATGTACCACTTGATAATCCCATGTCACGTGCAAGTCGCTGAAGGACCCGGACAAGATTGAAAGGGTCAACAAGGTTTTTATGCACCTCTGCCAAGGATTTAATGACATGAAGCACAAAACTGATCATGCTAGCAGAGTTGTCTTCTCCAGAAGTCTGAGGAGCAGCAACCACAGCAAGATGCTTTTGTACAAGCTCCTCCATTTTTTGATACAGCATCTTCACATCTTGTGGTGTATTCACTAGTTCAGGAGGAAATGCAGCAGAAACCATCTTTAACAGGGAGCATAAAGAATTTCCAGCATCGAGCATCTTGAATTTGAAACATGGTTCCAGAATCTGTCAAATTATACAAACAGAAAACAGTAATGTCGGAGCATTGCCCACTTTTGAAGGTATGCAAAAAAAAATCATATTTTACAACACATACTTGGGAAATCTGGCTGATATTATTTCTCACAAACAAATGTTGTTGCTTTTCGACAACCTTGTTCATCACATCTAGACCCTGGGATAGGGCAGTAGATGGGTCCTTCGATTGAGATGATGGCGTGCTGCTGAGCAGCTTCTCCAAATAATTGAATTTGACATTAGCATTTGGCCACACTTCCAAAGCTTGTGACAGAAGCTCCAAAGCTTGCTTGTACATAAGACTTGCCTCCTTATCTTTGGGTTCTATTACTAGGGCCACCTGCATAAGAAAAATCCAAAGCAAATTAAACTAACCAATCAGGAGCCATGACTGATAATAGAAAACTACAACAATGTACACAACAGAAAAATGCTAAAGACATGGAATAAATATAACTTCATTTCCATTTTCCCTTATATTTAATCTAAAATTGGAATTATAAGTTCTTCAGTTATAGCAGTATAACAAGCAAATAATAGAAAGCCCAAACTCCAGTCACACATTATGTTAAATGTCTGTCACCTAATAACATCAACCTTTCAGAAGTGTATGAAACATACTCTTATAAGAAAGTTGATGATCATCTCCTCCATTGCCGCATTAGGTTTGAACTCTTCATCAGGTTGTCCTGCAGATCCTGGAGTTTCGATACTGGTTATCGACGAGGGACCTCCAGGTGACATGACACACAGAGATTGAAGACCCGGTTCAACCTTTATTCTCTTACTTGAATCATCAGAGAAAGTAGATCCATCAACAGAGAGCTTAGAATCCACTCCAGCAGAGCCAAGATTAACTGCATCATTACTCTGACCAGTGCCATCACTAATAGCCCCTTTTTTCAAATCACTTTGCCTTTGTCTTTCCCAACTGACAACCAGCCCAGCAAGTTCAATAGCAAGGCGCCTGTTTTCTGCTGTAGTATTATAAGGCAGCCCAAGACGACTAAGGGAATTTACCATCTGAGGGACAAACTGGGCCCTACAGCTGTAGAAAAGATCTGAGTGCCGGACAATGAGCTGGAATATGTGAATTAGGTTAGGAATTGAGTGACCCTCCTCAACTAAAATTTTCTTAGTGTAACGTATCCATATAGGCATACGTGAATCACCAAGTGGCAATCTTCGTGGAAGTGCTGGCATGAGAATATCAAGCGCTTGTTTGACCAACATTTTGTTCTCTTGCTGGCAAGTCCTTAGAAGGGCAACAAAAACCTGCAGCTTCAGATTGTTAAGACCAACATTAAAATAAGTTGCAGAAGAAGTTGGCCAAATATCTTAGGAGATCTTGATTGAGTCGAGAACTGACCATTGCTCTTTATACATATTTTTAGAAGCAAAGATGCACACATATTAGAAGCATAGATTTCACTTATGAACACTGAAATAAATTAATTAAGGCTACAAATCTACTTGAATGCCACCTGCCAAAGTTCATGATCAAGCTTCAGTTATTTCAAGCTGTATTAGAGCATAACTCATGAAAATAATTACTAGCGGCTGGTATTTTATAAAGGACCAATAAACCAGAACAAATAAAACATATGCAACTCAACAAGAAAAATGCTGCATCAGAGAGAAATGCAACTGGGGCCAACTAGTCCACGTTTCCAGAACAACAATTATGTGGGACTATGTCATGTGATAACATACATCTTTATGGTAGGATAACAGTATTTAGTTAGAAACAATTTTTTCAAAACCATAAATAAAGGAGCAGTCAACTTTGTGGGACTATGTCATGTGATAAAATACTTGAATCCTCTTTTTAACTTTTTTACTCTTAGAGAAGCACAAAGGAGCAGTCAACTTTTGGATACACTGAAAGTTCCATGCATAAATTATAACTGAAGGCACCAAGACAGTACTTAGGAATACATATAAACATGCACAAAAACCTGTAGGATAATTTTCTCTGGAGCTTGATACGCCTCCAAGAAGTGGCAAACATTGACAAATGCCCACTGCTTACTAGCACTTTCTTCACGCTTGAGATGATTCCAGCCAAATTTGATGAGTTCTTTACGGTGATTAACAAGGTCGTTCTGAAGATGCTTGAGAAGCAGAGTAGCAAGCTGCAAAAGCTCAATCCTGAGGGGCTCATCATAGTCCGCAGATATCTAGAAAAGTAAAAGTAAGATCAAACACACAATCCAGAAAATAAATCAATCAAATAGAATAGAATAGAAAACAATAACAACAAAGTAGATAGATAAAAATATGCAATCTGGAACTGCCATAATTTAACCAATCAAATATAAAAATCAAATGTACCTCTTCTGGAGGATCGAGAAGTTTGTCCACTATTGTCTTGATTGTAGCCGCATCAATGACTTCCCAAGTTTGGCCATTCTGAAAAGCATGAGCTAGCATCGGAAGAATGAGCATTTGCATAACGATTACCATGTGATCATGGTTCAATTGTTTTAGCTGAAACAGGTTCAGAAAATGAAGTAACAGAGCTTTCTTCAAGTTGGGTGGATAACCTTCCGCCACCTATTTTTAGGTTATACCAATTGTTATTAAACCGTCCATGAAATACAAATAAGAGGAAATAGAAAATTAATTACTCGATAGGTGAATACCATAGAACACACACCTCAATGATATAGAACTCCTTTAAGAAAGTAAAGTCTATGCGAGTCCGATGCAGGAAGATTGCAAGAATATCAAACAATACATTAACCTCCATTTTGTCATGACGCAAGTAGTTCAGAAAGCATTTAACAAGCCACTTGCTTTCTTTCACCTGCACATATATATTACTTTCTGAAGTCAGATAGCTAGGATCCTAGGAAACAGAAGCTTCAAGGAATACAGAGAAGCTGATCAACTTGATATAAAGACAATCTTTCTTAGCCTACAAGAACACTACTATGTCACTTCCATAGAAAACAATAAGAACTTAAAAAAGTGAGAATTCAATAAAACAGAAGTAATTTTAAACATGTAAGATAATGTTTCACATTGAACCCACGACTGCCATCTGAGCATGATAACTTTTAGGTAAGACAACACAGATTTTAGTACTTTTGTGGAAGAAAAAAAAAATGATGACTGTCTTAAGGACTTGAAACTTATATTAGATGATGTTACAACAAATAACAAGAAGCTGTGGATGACACAGTCTTCTACTAGTAAAGCAAAGAAACAAGCCTATCAAATCATATTATGTGTGTATTCAAACTACGGATGTCAATATTTTTATTTTTTGTTCATCATGCATTGCTTAGGCATAACCATTCCAGTTCATAGATTTTCTACATGAACGAAGGCCCACCCTGCATCAATTATGTCCATAAATTGTTACTACAAAACTAGAACACCAATGCATGCCACAGATTAGACTGCATCCAAAAACCAAAGTTTCCAAGATACTATGAACACACGTATACCAAAAGTAATTTAAATGTAGAGTTATACTATTTCTTACCCATCTGCATCCACAAATACAACACGATTCAACCAATGAAACTTATAACACCATTTCAATAAATTATGAAAGCTGAGGGGTGATAATAAAAATACCCTCTATCATGTGTGAATAAAACCATGCAAAGCTAATCTTACTGTTTCTCAGCTGATTATATTGGAAATTGTGTGTAAAGTAAGAGAGAGGGTTTATGAAGTTAAAAGGAGGGAGAGTGTTGAGTTTGGTAGATAATAATAATTAATAAGTGTATGAGAGATGATTGAGGTGTATTGGAAATTGTGTTTGAAAAAAGTAAAATAGGATGGAGTAAATTTTTAGGCTCCATTTGGATGGAGGGATTTAGGTCTATGGATTTTAAATCCACAGTCCAAATTCACTCCACTTGTTTGGATTAAAAAGTAAATGAATGGATTTCAAATACTTAGCATCTCTTTTAGTTAAAATTGTGAGAATTTTAAATCCTCACTGAAACCATGTCATTTGAAATCCACGTATTTTTAAATCATTTCATTTAAATGCCTCCTCAAATCAAATCCCCTCATCCAAACACAACCTTAGGATTTGAAATCCTATACCAAAATCAAGATAAACAAACAAGAATTTGAAATAACAAAAGTGACTAGGGGAACTGTAAACGAACATAGCCTTATAATCACCTGCTCATTTCTTTACTCTGAACATGCAATTCTCTTAGTCAGTTTAACCTCTAGAACCAAGATACAAAAATTAAAAAAATGTATTTCACAGAGACATCAGGCCAAGACAAAAAAGCTTTGGGACATGAAAAATTATTTCATGCCCACATGACATTATATAAAGTCAGCTTCAAGTTAACTATTGAAATCCAATTCCTTCTAATTCACTCATTCAATGTAGTTCTACGTCAGCCTCTCCCTCCATAACGTACTGATCTTTCATGAATTTGTCAACCTATCCTTGACAGTTTAACCTCTAGAGAACACATGCTTTTCAAGAAGATACATAAATACTTCATAAAGCAGAAATTTAAAATCACTTGACTTACTTGCATTAAGTTCAATTCTTGCTCATTTTGTAAACGAGATATTCTAGCTGGAGACTTCCACAACAGAACAAGTGTATCAAAAATGACACGGTTGCTTTGCAACCAACCAGGCATCAATTTGACAAGAGTTTTAACCATAGCAAGACCCTGAAAATATGCATCCAATGTTGCTGCAGAGCTGGTTAACAATTGAGCAGAATCTTCAGATTTAGGTGTGACAAGACTTTCATCACCAGCTACATTACCAGAAGGATTAGAAGATCCCTGTGCCACCTCAGTTCTTTGTGAAAATTCAGGAAATGCACTAGCTATGATCTTTTCCGGGGACTTTGAGAGTTCTTCTCTTAACGGTTGGCCAGAATCTGATCGTATGATATACATGAACCTATATATGTTGAAATGAACACCATCATGACGATGAAAAACCTTCTTGTAAACTATAGCCTACGACCGACATGCATTATTATATTAAGATTACCTCCTGAAGTACTTGGGTTGGCTTAACCGTGTTAGAAAATAATCAACGGCAGCCGCAGGATAACGATTGAGAAATTTAGTGAGTGGCAAGCGATATGGACTGTTGATCTCACTATAAAATTGACCAGGTGGAAGGGCAGCTTCCAAATCAATAGTTAAAGTTACAAGGTCATCGAGAAATTTCCCAGCCGCAGAAGGAAGCAAGTGGAAGAGCTCAATGATAGCTGAAAAATGTTCAAGTAGAATTAATAGAACACATTAGTAGATGCTCAAATTATGCGGATGTGTGCTATCATATGTACACTAGAATAAGGATCATGAAGCCCAGGTATCACTCACCAGCAGCTATTTTAGGTTCCTCGCCAGCCTTCCAAGACTTCTGGCTCAGAGCCAGTTTTTCAGGTTCCAACCATTTCTTAAGATGTTCCAACAACTTACCACCTAAGGTAACATTGAACCAGTTAGACAGAAGTTCAAGCAGCCGAGCAAGACCTTGCAAAAGAGGCATGCTTAGATTTTTGGTGTGCGCCAAATTAACTAATATAGGCCTCAAGCTGCTCTGCAGAAGTTCTTTCGGCATCCTTTGCTGTAGAATGACCTAAAAATGGTGGTCGACAATATATCAAGTAAGTCATTACAGAACATTAACTAAACATTCATATTCGGTAATTTCGGTGAATTAAGCATCTAACTTCAACTCGTTAATAACTTGACTTGGACGATAGAATGTCTAATTTAGGCAAGAGATCATCTAAGAGAAATTAAAGAGCAGACTCAAGCTTAAAAATTGAATACTCAGTTCCAAGTTTCAAAACAAAATCGACATTTTCCTTGTGTGAAAAGGATATTTACGGGTAAGTGTTGCAAATTTCTATAAGACCATGCAATGACGGGATTTATAACATAAACAGCTAATTGCATATTTTGTCCAACAAATTTCGTTTTGAGTAAAAAAACCAAAAGAAGTCAAAATTTTTATTTAAGGAATAAAAGGAGCACCAAATAGATGGTGAAGCAACGGGTTGAAACTAACAAAAATGAAGCAAATAGAAAAATACTAGCAAAAGTGGAGACCTGAATAAGAAAAGAATATCAATAATAAATTCAATCCAAGGGGGTGCGGCACATATCATTGGACTCTTCATATTACTATTGTTTCTAGTTGTTTATCTAATTTTCCAGCTACTATACACTCAGATGTTATCCAAAGGATAAAAGCGATTTCCAGGTTTTTGTACGCTTTTAACGCAAAAATGTCCTTCAGTTCTTCAACACATGTACAATAAGTAAAAAGAACACCATGCATGCATTCCCCATATGCAAAAAAAAAAAAACCGACCAACAATATTTGCAACTGCCAAATTAAATTCCATATAACAAACATTGAACCTTAACATTCAGATAAAATAGGTGAGCTTAAACCAAACAAATCAACAATAAGACATGCAAAACGATTACAAGATGGAAGAATTGTCATACAAAAATGAAAAAACTTAAGCTCAACTAACCTGACGCAGGCCTTCCTTAGCAACAGCTACAATTTCAGGACTCCTACTAGTCAAGGACTTGAAGAACATGGAAATTACTTTCGCTCGCAAATCCGAGTGATTTTGAGTTTTGAAGTCTGCCCATGCCATGGCAGTACATAAAAGTTCAATGCAAGCAGTACGTAGTTTATTCAATGACGTAGCCACCTTTGGGTTCATATATTTCACAGCCCAAACAGTTTCATCGGCCTCTGCTATTTGCAAAGCTTCTTGCAAAAAAATAATGAGTTCCGGTGTTAACTTAAGAAGCGGAGGCCTCAAGGCTAGGCAGAAATTCAGAGCAGTTACCGTGCCAACCTGCAAAATTGCATGAATTAAATAACAATACATTTGAAATGCATTTTCTTCAATATTCCAACCTTACCTGTTGTTCAACAGTCTTAGACCGCAACGGTCGCATTATAAGAGGCTGTAGCATAGGATGGTGCATAGGTTCGAGTAACTCAGAAACCTCGCTCCCAGTCCTACTTGCCAGAAGTGCTAAAGAAGACTGCACGATCCTTCTCACATTTATAGAAGAGTTGGCATTAAACAGTTCTGTAGCCAAATACTCAATAACTCCATTAAAACTTTGCCTACGTGTTTCACTATTTGCTTCATCAACGTTATTCACCACACGTAGAACTTGTGTAAGCACCTGACTTGTCTCTTCCTGTTCTTTAGTGGCATATGTAGGAAGTCTTTTAAGAACAAAGACTAGCCCTCGAACAATACGTACTTGAAACTGACATAAAATATCAACAGTGACCTTTCCAATCAAAGCACCAAGGCCCATAACTCCCCCCATTTGTGCTTGCCAGGTACTTCCATAACAACAATGCAAAAGTCGGGGCAATAGGTGCTCAAAACAAGGAACCCGAATACTTGGAGGAGGTGAATATACAGGGCTCATTGAGGGGCTGGAGACCATCATAGGAGTGCTAGGACCTCCTCTAGACATAAGTACATCAGAATGTTTAGAGTTAGCAAGGAACAATAGAGTCTCAGCAAATATATTCAACGCATTCCATGCCGCTTTCGCATGCAGCCTATTTTCATCTGCCAGTACTTCTACCAAAGCATCCAAAAATATCAAAGGATCCAACTCCTTCAAAGAAGTACTGCGTTTAGACTTTGAACCCATGTTGGAATTGGATGAAATCATGGAACTGCCAGCAGATGTCGAAGAAATTGAACTCTGAGCAGCTGGACTCTCTACATGGAATATAATAGCAAAATGCCGACATATTTGTGCAACATATTCATCCTTAGGTTCATGTAACTCAGGCTCCACACTTGCAGCAATTATTGTCATCAACAGGATCTTGAAAACAGATTTCTCAGCCATTAGTTGGGTCTTCGTCTTGACACCTAAGTCAGCCTACACAAAAGAAATAAGCATAACAGTAGTCAATAAATATGGTAAGAAGAATGAAAATGTAGATTTTATATAATTATCCTACCTTTATATCAGATGTATCAGATCTTCTCCAGGATGCATCAACCGAAGAACTTATACAAGTTGACAACAGCCTAGATGTTGATCCATCATCATTAACAAGTCCAGGCAAATTTAGCTGAGAAGACAAGCATACACGAAGAAATTTAAGTGCCTGCTTTCGGAAAAAGGCATCGACACAGCCACTCTTTTGCATGACTGCTGCCACAGCAAGATTAATGCAGCGATCAAGTGGCACCAGAAAAGGAGTGGAAGGCTCAAATGTGAGAATTAATCGAAGCCCATGCTCTGGATTTTCCTTGCACTCAAGTGCAAGAGGTTCTTTGAGAAACCGTCTGTTACGACCACCTAACTTCCCAAGAAGTTGCAACGACTTGCCACCCCAAGGATAGGGTGGAGGTCTTAAATGAGACCATAATGCCAAAATCACCTCAGACATGACATTTGCCATGCTTGGTTCCAGAAAATCAGGGTTCAAGCTATCAATCCAAAACTCAAGTGTTCTTAAACCAAGATTTATGAGGTCATCACTCCCCTTGAGACACATTACAAGAGGCTTCATTAGACGAGGAAGGTGAGGAAGTAGCGAGCTTAACCGTGAAGGCAATGTCAAAGAAAGCTCTAGTAAAAGTTCCCGCATATCTTCCCCAGTAGGCCCCTCAAGCATAGCCAACATCATATTTAAGCACGGTTGCAGCATAGGAATCAAGTCACGAAGAAGAAGTTCAAACTTGCCTCCAGCAAGAGCACGGAACATAGTGCGTAGAAGTTGCAAATAAGCAATTGGTCTCTCAACCTCAGTTGCATTTTTCATGCAAGTTTCCATAATCACTGACACATGTGGTTGAAGGATGCGCTCACACTCAGATGGAGCCTTCGCAACTGCACTGAATAGAAAGCGGAAGAGATGCAAAACGAGTTTTGCAGCAGGAGAATCAGGATGCTTAAGAACATCAAGTTTGCTGCTCACGAGAAAATTAACTAAAACATCTGCAAAAGGGCGAAAAACTTTTGCCGCTTGCAGAAGAGTAGAAAAAATGTGAACTAGTTGGCCATTTGAAATCATGTATTCAAAAAGCTCTGGCATGCACAATGAAAACATGTCCATCAAGTCCCGTGGCTCCATGATAGCCAATATATTGGAAAATAGATGAACCATTTCTCTCTCTTCATCCTTCTCCTTAAACAAGGCTAAGCAATGCACACCACTCTTCAAAACACCCGAGGCTTTGCAGACCTATCAAACTCAAAAAATAAGATAACGAGCATGGTACAGATAAGAAGATATTGTGAAAAAATGATACCTCCTCTTCTCTCATCCCTTTAAAAGGCTGTGATATTGTAGAACCAGATGGTACCACTTGCTGAGGATTAGCATGTGTTGACGGTGAAACCTATATGATCAAAACATCCATGTAAAGTAAGGCAACAAATTTGCATGAAAATACTATCAGTGGCATGCATACCTGTGACCTAGGTATATGTGCATGAGTGATGCTCCAGATTATTGTCTTCATTCCTGTAACAATACCACGATGACATAAGAAAAAGTCTACAGACATAAATATCAAAGAAATGGCACATAAAATCAGATAGAGAATCAGCTACTGAAAATATGGGCAAATGAACATTACCCATAACTAACGTCTTTATCAAATGCTTACAATCATTGACTTCCTTGGAATGCTCAACAGACATTGGCAGATTAAGTACTGCCTGCTAAAATAAAACCCATGATTAGAAAATTGAAGAGAGGCCAAAGGGATCTTGAAGCAGTCTAAACTGTTCAGCTTTCATTGCCAATTTGAAGGATTCATACAAGATAAGCTACTTTTTTTCTATTTAACAAAGAAAGCAGTACATAAATTGTCAGTGATGCCCAGATGAGAATAAAAATGTCACTGAATGTCCAGACAGGAGAGCTTGATTTTTAAATTTGAAGTGCTTATAAACTGATTCTGACTATAGAAGCATACTGCTATACGAACTGATTCCCCTACCACCCCCACAAATGTCACCTCCTGAAAGTTTAGAGGGGCGTACATAGCATTTTCTTGTATTCAAACATCTTTTACTCTATAATCAAAACATTTATTAATTGCTTTTTGCTTATTGAATAAGGATATCATTGCAATTACCTGCAAATCACACTCCAATACAATACTGAGTTTCACAATTTCCAGGAATGCAGGAATTTTACAAGTTTAGAGGGCGCACATAGCATTTGCTTGCATTCAAATTTCAAACATCTTTTTTTTTAATAATAAAAAACAGTTTACCAATTGCTTTTTGATTATTGAATAAAGATACCGCTGTAATTACAAGAAAAATTAACACCAACACTAGAGCAGGTACCAACCTGAAACTAACTAAAACCTTTTTTTTTAAATAATGGCTTAGTGAATAGAAAGATACAAATCTAAGAAAAAAGAAAACAATTTTAGAGGAGTACTGACTGAGCATTTAGGCGCATGCATACTCACCAGAAAAATGATACGATTAACAAAAAACAAACAGAAGCAGATGCTCCTAAGCAGACAATTTGATACTACATTCAATAATTTTGTTCTTCGGATAGAAGAAATATATACATCATGTACAATGGATTAAATTTATCTTGAAATTTTCACATGTGGAGCAAACTTTAATATGCTAACCTGCAACCCATAATTCTGAAACAATCACATATAAAAAATTAGCAATTTTTAATCAAGTAAACATTTGTACAGTAATAAAAATATAGCAATTAATAAGTTGTCAAACAATGAGATATCCAAAACAAAGTAAAAGTAAAATGGAGAAAAGGATATCACCAAAATACAAAGAAACCATGTCAAGAGCCTGAATAATAAGTGTAACAAATTACCTGTACCGGTATCTCAAGTTTTGCCCTCAATGTAGACCTATTTTTCCCCTCATCTCCCTCTTCCAGTAGCTATCAGCCAAACAAACAAAAAAGATTCAAAGACATAATTCCTGTCAATAGCAAGTGCTTCCGAAAGGAAACTCTCAAATGTGGGAAATCAAATTAATGCCAAAATCAACACTAAAGTAAAACAGAACTCCCATGAGGAACAGTTTCCAAAAAATCGTCTTTCCAGCAGTTTTCCTCTTTTCTAAGCATTAACATCTAAGACCAATATGCACCAAGTGTTTGTCCTTAGACCCTTCTCACATTCAAAGCTCTTCTATGTTGTTTTTAGACAATAATCATGTACTGACGAGCATTACACTAAAGTGAGTAAACTCAACTTCTTAAAATTTCCAAGCTCATATTACAATTTTTCACTGAGCATAAGGCTCTCAAAGGAGAAACAAATTTTATAATCAATTTTTCCCCTATTCGGCAGCTATATAATATGCTCGTCCAAGTGTGAACATAGTTAATAACTTAAAAGAGATAAGTAGGTCCTAAGGAGGTGCGGCTCAATAATGATCAAAGAAAGACCGATTGTATCAGGACCATATATGACTTGGTGGTCATATGTAGATTCCACAATTCATAACAAAGTTCATTAATACGACACGATACTTTTAAATTTTTTTAGTACAGTTTCGCTTGATCACTGTCTTTTCTAGCTTTACAAGTTGATGGAACTATCAGTTTCATACTTTTAATTTTAAATTAATTAATAATTGATGTAGTCCACCATTTCAATATTTCCTTAAATAATCACCCCCACCACCACCACCACTTTTTCCCCTTCAATATTGTACAGATAAAGTAAATAGTGAACTTATTTCTAACATTCTCTGCACACAGCATATAATACATGTTAAAGCATGAGCACTATTTGATTACTGATTAGTATGAGAAATGGAAGTATTTATTCACCATTCATATATAGTACTAGAGTTTCACTAACAGAGTGCCAAAGAAATGAGAATATGGCCTATAAAGCCAAAGCACCTGAGGAATAGTGCGCTTAAAAGTGTTAAATTTCCCAACAAAAGCATCCAATATTCGGCCCTGCAGTATAGGTGGCACCAGTTAGTTAGAGGAATATATAATTTTCACATCAAATAAGTTTCTATTCAGAAATTGTAAACACCATTATAAATGCACATACCAATAAAATCCGTGCTTCATCCATTGATGCCTGATCTACACCTTTCTCAAATATTGGCTCAACCTAAAAAGCAATAACCCAATATACGGATCTCATAAAATATAAAGAAAAATATATATGTTTTAAAAGAAACATGAATTTTCTATAACCTCTTAAAATAACTTATTTTGAGCACATACCAGATTCAACATCAAGCGAGCACAGGTAGTATGAATACTCAAGGACAACGAAGCATCATGCATGTTGCTTGAGAACAGGTAAATAATCCTGGATAGCTGCAAACACAATTTTTCAGAAGAATAAAAAGTGAAGCTTCAGAAAAATAATGGTCAGCAGACAGACTAAGAAACATTATCAAAGAAAAGGGGAAAAAAAAGTCCAAAACCTTAAGACTCAATATATGAGAGCCAAGGGGGAGAGCCCCCAAAATAAAATTCCAGGGTTACTAGTACAAGTTCCAGAAAGATAAAATGTGACTTACTTGAGATAAGGAAAGATCTCCCCTGACATGGTGAACAATCTCTGCAAAAAGACTGTAGGCTAACGGCCGCAATGTCTCGAAGCATGCTCGCCCAGTTCCAACGAGGACTCTGGTGTGATCCAAACATAACTTCATGAGAGTCAATTAGCAAAATGCAGAATGTATAACAAGAGAATGTGTAACTGGTTCAACAGTTTGAAATTGAATAGCACAAAAGAGCACCAGATAGTACATAAACACAGACATGAGAGAAAGTGTCTGATCTCCAAACTTATTAATGCAAGACACTGCAACAGCAGAGAAGTGATTATCAGTCTAAGCTTTCTTATTTACTGTAGTTGTGAAAACTGCATTCACACAGTCGTGGCTAATGGGCCTACTACTGATCTCAGAATAGGAATGATTATCAAGCCAACCCCCACCTTACATAAAAAAGGTTACCTAACCAACTGGGAGCCAAAACCGCCAGCCAAATCGAAGACAACCTATGAGTGAACCCTACTTGCTTCGGAAAGAAATTCCCTTGTTCTACGTACCAAATAACTACAGTTCTCCAACTCATTTACCAAGCACACTTTCCAGCTTTCTTTTAGTTTGTGGTGGTGGCAGGGAAGAACAGAGAAGTAGCATAGACAATTGGTAGTGAGTTTGCACAGTATACCACCTAAACTAAATATGCAACAGAGATCATTGGCCCTCACATTTCAAGTTTAGACTTTCAAGCACCTAATATAACTCTCAAAAGTTTCCTTCAGCATGGTTTTGTAAGAAAAATTGAGCAAGGCTAAGCATGATAAGATTATACAATTGCCATAAATTTATTGCAAATATTTTTTAAACTCTGAAGTTCTTCCTGTCTTGAACTTGAAGGTTCAATTGAAGATTTGGACGCCTAACCGCCTAAGAATTGTATAAAGCACCTGATTCCACCCCACCCCCAACAAAACTCACACACAACACAACCAGGGGGAAAAAAAGGATACTTGAAAAATAAGCTTCCTATCACCAGGAAAAAATAAAAGTGACATCCATGATGTTTTCCTCAGTAATCAGTATTTCTCAAAATCAAATCTTTGTGTCAATTTGTATGTCAACACACAAAAATTACAATTGTAATTTAGCTATTTTTAATTAATTCTAGGAAATGTTGTAGGTTAATGCAATAAAAAAACTTCTATTAGGCAAATTTTCAGCATAGACTTGTTTGAGTAAACAATGTTGAAAAGTTCTTAGTTCTGAGTAACCAATTTTTACTTCTAAAAGCCTATTTCGGCGCCCACATCAAAAAATGGCTAACAAATCAAGGAAAACTGAAGCACAAGAAGAATGCACTTTCCAAAAAGATCAAAATCACGATAAGACAAGCAAAACTTCAAATAATATATAGGAAAAGACTGAACCAATAGAGTGGAAATAACAGGTCACAAACTCCAATCATTCATGGACTGCATATCTAGACAGTCAAACTATATAAATGCAATATAGGTTTTCTCCCACTTATCCAAGAAAAAGTAAGATTACACATCACGTACAGAAAATAATCTCAACCCAGTATGGAGGAGGGAACAGAGGAAGTCTAAATCATCAAAATGTTTCCATAACCTGTTTGGTTGAGGAGCATACCTTTCATCCAAGAGTGTGTCAATTAACGGAAATAAACCCCTTTTGAAATCCGTCCCAAGAACATGTTTCAGAGCTACCAATAGTTCCTGGAGTCAACAACTTACAAAGATCAATTTAAAGAGAGTAAGTAAAGCACATAAAGTTGCAAGAGAAGCCAACCTTCCGGATTGAAACTGAGTCGGAGCATGTGACAAGCAGATTTACAATGCTTTTGCATATGCTTTCTTCATGTTGCTTGATATAGTCAGCAAAGCTCTTCAACAGGTAAGTTAAGAAGGATACAGTCTGCACATAAGAAATGACGAAACAGCTAAGAAGCAAATACAAATGCCAAGGATGTGGTAAGAATAGCAATCTTTTTTGGTATTTTGGAACACAAAATAATAAAAGTGAGGCGGATCATACATGAATAGCTTGCCTACTACCATCACAACTTCACAAGTAACAAATAGTCCATATAAGAATGTCCCTAAAACTAGAACTCAATAAGGTCTTCTACTCATACAGTCCAATAAGCTTTATATGATAAGCTTAATCTTAAAGCAGGAAAATAAAATATTGAATCTATTGAACACTCAGAAATAGAATCAAGATTTGTTGTAAATTAAATACAAAGAAATGGAGTAAGTCTTACCTTTACTTGTGCGCCCTTCAGCTCAATAAAATGAGTCTTCAAATGAGGTGGGACCTTCTCTGGACCTGGAACCGAGATTGCTGTCACCATCAATGGCAATAGATGCGGGATATTGGTCTGAACAAGTCGCCCATACAGCTGAAATAGAAACATAACAACCAATGGACTCTCCGTAACAACCTTAAACGACCTGGTGCTTGGATTAAGCTGCCCTGAAACCCCAACATAACCTCCCGAAGAAACCAGTTGATCAGAAACTTCCATAGGCTTCACATCATCACCACTTAATGATGACCCCAGGGACCCAGAGGTAGTGGGTGGGGCTGGTGGAGGTGCCATCATTGCCCCACTCTCAAAGAAGTAACTAGCAGTAGCCCTAAAGTTCTGGTAAATTTTGCAGACAAAATCCAGAAATGGCTGAACTTCAGCCTCTAAACTCGGTCGAAAATTCCTTAGCAAGTCAAAAATAATCCTAATGCAAATTAATCCATTTTCCTCATTGTCTGTGGTGAGAACATGCATTGCTACTTTGAGAAGCTCCTGAACAAAAGGCCTAAGAACCTCGCTGTGGGGTAGTCGATTAAGAATTTCAATTACAATATTCCGCAGTTTGTGCTCCGGATTATCAGCAAACTGGGGCTTGGTTATCTGATGCAAAATTGCAGAAAATGCTAGAAAATAGCACTTCAAGAAGTTCAAATACTCCCCTGTATGACATATCTCCAAACTGTCCCGTACCTCCATCACCATTTGTAGCCTTTGCTGAATTGCTGCACGGTGTAAAACACGAAAACGAAGTCAGTGCACGAAGTACACAATTTCAAGATAACTTTAAACAAATATACACAAGGTAAATAAATCGAGAGTTGGCGTACGGAGGTCGGGCTCGGTTAGGTGCCGAGCGTGTTGCTCGAAATTCTGAATGGGACTCATGCTTTAATTAACTCCGAAACTTCCGTCAATGGAGAAAACTAGGGTTTATGCAGTGGTTCATGCAAAAACCCACAGCGAAGGTTTTTTTACTGAAAATGGCTATAACACCGAATTTGGGAGTTGGAAATGTCCAGATGTTGGCGGTGTACTTCAGATTGATGAAGTAATTCGGGCAATTTCTTGAAATCAAGAGTTAATTAGGCAGAGCTAGGGTTTTGGATTAGAGGGAGAAGAAGTAAAGGGAAATTTTCAGCTTAGTGATCAAACAAACAAACAAACTAGGAACATGGTCGGTTGCTCCCCCCGATTCTGATGCCTCTGCCTGCGTCGTTTCACTGCTCTCGCTACTTATACTACAAACTAAGCACCGCGCCGCTACGTTACTAACAAAATGCTTGTAAAACCCCCCAATATTATTGGGAAAAAAAATGGGTACAAACTAAGTTACCCTTTTTTTTTAGATTAATTTGTGACACCGTTTGGTTATACTAGTTGCCAAACAAGTTAAGGAAAGTACAGTCAAATTTCGGTCCAACAAATTTTATTTTATTTTCAATAGGTGGTGTTTGGTTGTTTCGGTTATGCCCATGTGTTATTATTCATAACTTAACGGTCAAACAATTATGTTGTTGTGCATGAACTTTCGATCGAATGTATATACATATCGTACACTTAATTGTGTGAACGATTGAACGAATTGTGTACTTAGCTTATTATGTATGACCGAACACATTGCGCTACAAAAAAAAATTCATTCGCTTTTACACATATATATACTTGTGTTGATGAGGGTAGGATAGAAAAAAAATGAGTGGCTTAATAATATAAATTTTTTTGGGGTGTGGATAGCCCTTCACCAAAGTATAACTCTCAAAATCAAATTAATGGTGTGACTATCCACGTCTAACGTCTTATAATGTTATAAGCACACACCCTAATAAAATATACAGGTAAGTTTTAATTTATGCTATTATGTATATTTATTTTTTCTTGTATTATCTCTCATTGAAACATAAAACAATTTCCTTTCATTGTGTTCGAATTTCAATATTGTGTATCATTTGTTTAATCGTAAATAGATTCGTATGTAAAGCTAAGTGTATGGCATGTACGTTCGTTTGGCCGAAAGCTTATGAACTATAAAGCATTTGTTCGATCGAAAGCTTATGAACTATAAAGCATTTGTTCGGTCGAAAGCTTATGAACTATAAAGCATTTGTTCGGTCGAAAGCTCATGCATTATAAGACATATGTTCGATAGTAAAGTAATGAGCAATACATTATTTGTACGAAAAAAACAGTCAAGCAACGCTGAGTGAACTTTTAAAAAAAAATGTTCTGCAGTTATCTTTGATACTAAATATATTTCGGAACCGACCTTTCGAAAATCACTAAATACCTTATATAGTACATTATAATCGAATATATATACTAATATACATACTATATATCACATGTTTTTGTTCGATGGTGAAATTCGTAAGTACACAAAATTTGTGGGCTTACAATGAAGTGGGCCTTATCCGACACCACTCCAGGCCTTAAGGCTTGCTTGCCCAATGGCAGTGCATATTTTGGGCCATAGGCCCATCTTAATTTCTCAAGCCTAAAAGGAGGGGGAAGGGGTGGGGGTGGGGTGTTGGAAATAGACTGAGTTGTACTAGGCTTTACATGAAAAAGCTCGGGTCTGATTTATAAATACTGGACCTAAGCCTGATCTATTATTTGTGATAAACTTTTTTTATAATCTTGACCTGGCATTTTAAGTAAATAGGTTAGGTCTACGATCATTTTAGAAGCCTATTAAAATATACTCTGTATTCAATATGAAACGCAATTCAGTATTCAAATTTCATGTCCAAAACAAATGCATTATAACAATGAGTTTAAATACAAACATTATAACGATATCTCAAGTACTAAAATAAATTTAACTTGCTTTAATTTAATATTAAGGGTTAGTCTTATGTGAAATATTGCATATATGCATTTCATCTCAATTAGGCAAGTCAAAACCCTAAGTCCAAAAGTCAAATTAAGTCAATTTAAAAAAATTCGCGGGTCATAGGCCTGGATCCGGGTTGCCCAGAAAATTCGCGGGTTGCAAATAGGTGGTTTACTACATGACCAAAATATTGTTACTACAAGGCCAAAATATTACCACTACAAGTCAAAAAATTTAATACTACATGTCAAAACATTCTGAAAAATTCACCAAAAAATAAAGTCTCCAGAATATTTTTGAACATGTAGTAATACACTTTTGACCTTGTAGTGATAAAATTTTGGTCTTGTAGTAACATTGTTTTAGTCATGTAGTAGCCGAATAAGTCAAAATTATTTTAGTAATTTTGCCCCCAAAAAATAAGTGTCCAGAATATTTTTGGACTTGTAGTAATACACTTTTGACCTTGTAGTGACAAAATTTAGTTCTTGTAGTAACATAATTTTGGTCATGTAGTAAAATAATAATATATTAGAGTGAAAATAAATATTTTAATTAAGGTTGACCCGTGTTGACCCGCTTTGATCCACAAATTTTGACCTAATTACCTTAATTAGTCATATTGCATGTATGCAATATTGCATATAAGTTTTTGCGTAATATTAATGTTAGTACTATATTATTTTAAGAATTAGACCTCATATAAAGTCTAAGTAGACCTGTCAGAACGGGCTAACGGTGCGGGTCGGTCCAAAATCCACCTCAACCTATCATTTTGCGGGCTTTGACGAGCCGGTCCACGGTGGGGACGGGTTGAAAAATAGTCAACCCAACCCATGGCGGGTGACGGGCTAGTCCACGGGCTTTTTCTTTAAATATTTATTTTTTTATATATATTATTATTATATTTTAAACACAATATAAATAATTAATAAAAAAAAAAACAAAGTTTACATAAACTTAAAATTCAAGCAATAATGTCCACAAAATAGTCCAAGTAACGTACATATAAAAGCCCATCAACATAAACATAAAGTTCTGAAATAACGTTCAAAGTTCATCAACATAAAACATAAGGGTGTGTTTGGTTTGGGATTGGCCCATCCGGATTTGGATGGGCCATCCCCCATCCCATCCCTCTCCATCCAAATACCCATTCAAATACCCATCCATCCCTATAATACATCTACATACCTATTTTTATACAATCACATCACTTTTTTTTTCTTTTAATCACTCATTCTCTCTTCTACTTTTCTTCCACACATTTATTCTCTCTCCTACTTTTTTTTCACACATTTATTCTCTCTCCTACTTTCTTCCACACATTTATTCTCTCTCCTACTTGATTTGACATAAAGTTCTCCATCTACACCTATTTTTCAATCTCAATCCAAATACAATTTTTATTCAATTACTATTCATGGATTACCTCCATCCATATTTTTCCAATCTCCATCCTCATCCCATCCACCACCATCCCTAACCAAACAGCACCTAAGATATTAAAATAGTCATTTAAGTTCAAATAGACAAACACTTTCTAAATTAAAAATCATCTTCCATATCATCATCAAAGTCCTCTTCATTTCCGTCTCGTTCATCCTCACAATTTTTAACAGCATTAGTTAGATAAAGATCCCTCATTCAACAAAGTTGTCTCCGTACGTGCACAATCCTCGTCTACATATAAAACATAATAGTTAAATAGTTGAATATGAAAAATAAACACAAAATATGGCTTAAAATGTAAATAACTTAGTAGTTGGAATAGCCAAAACATCACATGCCATTGATGCAAGATCGGGAAGTCGATGTTTTTTATCCTTCCAATATGTCAACACATCCATATCTTTGAAATTTACGTGATCATACCTTGACTCTTCCAAATACACATCGATCCAAATTATTTTTTCCCACACCTGATATGGGTTTGGCTCTCAAAATCTGACATTTCCTATATAAATAAAAATTATTTTTATTATATATACACACGTAAGAAAAAAAAAAGATATTGAGAAGGTAGAAAAAAAAAACATTTACATCCAACATATCTTCAGTTCCTTTTGTGCACTTTCATCACTTATACTTATGCAAGTAAAGAAGAAGATTGTGATTGTACAACACTTGACTTGATGGTTTCAGAGTCATTCCTTCCTTTATATAAAAATTAAAATTAAAAAAGCCCACGGGCCAACCCCCCCCCCCCCCGTCCGCGGTCCAAACCGCTAAAATCCGCGACCCATACGGTCTAGACCGTACGAGCCCGCTTCTAAACGGGTTTTTAAATACGCGGTCCAACTTACCATATTAATAAGTGGGGGCGGGCCGGCCCAACCCGTTTTGACAACTCTAAGTCTAAGTTAAGTCTAACTTATTTAATTAAATAGGCCTTTTAAAAAGTCTTAACCCGACTTGTATTCTAAATATGTTAGACTTGACAAGACCCTTAATAGGCTAGGTCGTAGACCCCCTGTCGGATGGCCCGACCTATTTCCACCCCTAGGTAGAGAGGGCTGCAAATTATAGTTCCGCATCATAATTACATTCATAAAACAAAACAAAAAATTGTGGAGTGTTTGGATAATTCACAAAGTGGCTTTTGTAAGTTGATTTTGTGGGAACTTCAAATTTGTTCAGTGAAATTTTATTTTTGAGAAAGATTTTTTTTTCCTTATAATATATAAGAATTATTTTAAGGGAATTTTTTGTCACATTAACAAATTTGAAGTTGCCACAAAATTTTTATGGATTAGGTTACTTGGTATATCAGATCGTAAGACCAAAAATCTGAAACAATATAGTTACATGAGAAAATTTTTAAAAGTAAAGAGGAATACTAAACAATGTTCGTTTTGCAAATACACCCGACTTGAGAAAATTTTATTTTTAGTTCTATAAGTTTGATACATTCCAAAATAAATACTTTAACTTTCAACTTTACAAAATACGTCATTTATCTTTCAATTTTAATCATTTTTTACATCAATTTTAATTTTTTTTTTTTGAATTACATTAAATACCCATCCCGTTTTTCCCCTCCCCATGACTCGAACCCAGGATCTAAGGCCTAGGTAGTGGTGCTCTAACCACTTGAGCTATCCCACTTTGTCATCAATTTTAATTCTTTATGTTTTGAAGGAATTATAATTGACAAATTTGGTGTCACATATATTTAAAAAAGCTACATCATCATGCCACATCATTATTTTAACATCGATCATTCACAACTGCAACACCCTTTGGTTTTGCTTGTGAAATTTATTGTAGATGTTGTTAATCCTTAAATGCCTTAACATTATCAACAACATCTTAATTTGACCTTCCGAGATTTTTTCTAAGTCTTTTCTGAAATGCTACATTAAATGTTGATCTAAATGTTGTCGCATTTCTGGCAGGATCTAGAAGCTTCTACAAGGATCTGGAACCTGGAAGATTCCAGAACATTGGAGAACATGCTAGAACAGCCTAGATACATTTGGAACGACCTGGAGCAGCCTAGAAGGATCTAGAAAGATCATGGAAGTTGTGGAAGTTGAGTTTCCTAAAAAATAGGACATCAATGTGGAAGCCTCTAGAATCAGCACCCCACTACTATAAATACCGATGGAAGGCTTCTCAAATCAGTGTACTCTATTCGATCAACTTCCTAGACCGAGCGTATATCCCTGTTAGGAATTGTGGCCAGTAGAACTACCTTTTAGATCATACGTTCGTATCCCACCCGTATGGCTGCGTGTCTTCTTATCTATTGAGAGTGTAATCTTTAGATAGACTAGGCATTTCGACAGTGTATACATTATACACTTAGTTCGTTTTTAGAACAAGGCACCTGCCTCGTTTGTAGTTTCTGTTGTGAATGTTAATGCTGTAACATTTCACACAACATTTATACTTGAAGATAAGTATTGGTTTTCGCCGTAAGGCTAGCATAGATTTTTATTTATAAAATCTATGTGAAAAATTATTTCCATTGTGTCTCGTTTGTTTTTAGTGTTTCAAGTCTTCCGCTGTGTTAATCATAATTTCTGATATTCTGTTAGAGCCAGTGTTGTACCAATTGTCACAACATTTAGTACAACATTATTCTACTTAAACTTAAACACTTCATATTCATACACACCCAGCACATTTTCAGTTGGTATCAGAGCTGATACCTGACGACACTAGGTTAGATCTTTGGTCAAGTGTGTTTTTAGTTTAGTTTAGCAATGGAAACACATCACATATCCACTGCACTTAGGCCACCCGTTTTAGATGGTTCAAATTATTCTTATTGGAAGCCTAAGATGCGTATGTACATCAAGTCAATTGATGAACGTGCTTGGAGGACTGTACTTACAGGTTGGGAAGCTCCAAAAAGACCAGCAGACGCAGATGGTGAAGTTCAACTTAAAAGAGAAGTTGATTGGACGGCTGATGAAATAACAACATCAAGCTACAATTCTAAAGCTTTAAATGCTATTTTTACTTCTGTTGATGTTTCAATGTTTAAAATTATATCTAACTGTTCTACTTCTAAAGATGCATGGGACAGGTTCCAAGAGCATTGTGAGGGTTCAGACAGTGTTCGAAGGACAAAGCTTCGAATGTTGGGGACAAAATTTGAGAATCTCCGAATGAAGGAAGATGAAACCATTTCAGCCTACAATGAAAGGTTAAGTGAGATAATTAATGAATCACATTCTCTTGGTGACCCTATTTCTAATGTTAGAGTAGTTCATAAGATATTAAGATTTGTTCCTAAAAGATTTGATGCTAAAATTTGTGCTATTGAAGAGGCAAAAAATACAGATACATTAAGTCAAAATGAGTTAGTGAGTATTCTTAGAACATATGAAATAAACACTAATCAAGTTGATGAAAATGATGCTGATAAGAAAGTTGTAGTTTTTAAAGGAGAAACATCAAACATTTCTGAGTCTCAACCTATCATTACTGAAGTTGATTCTGATGAAGAATTGCTTGATGAATGTCTCAACAATCCTAACAACATTGCCTTGCTCACTAAGCACTTTAATAAGTTTCTTAAGAAATCTGTGAACAAATCTAGAAATATTCAGCCTAAAATTCAAATCAACACATCAACACCTCAACCAGAAAGGAGGAAAGGTCAATTCACACCAAGACTGTCAAAGAGTGAAAGTAAACCAAGGTATGATCCTGAATTTCGAAAATCAGTTCAATGCAATGCTTGTTCTGGTTATGGTCATTATGCAAATGAATGTGCCAATACTAGACTTAAGCAAAAACTGAATTTTAGTGCTACCTTGAGTGATGATTCTGATGATGATCTTGATGAATTAAATCAGAATGAATATTCTAATTTTACCAGAATTGATTATAATGATTCCTCAGATGATGATCTGGATGAAACAGATTCTGATGCTGTACCTGATGCTTCAACATCTACAGCAACATCAGAACAGAGTCACCCAGATTTGAACTATTTTAATGGTTTAGTTGATGATGCAGGAAAAATGAATGATGACAATGAATACCAAAAGTTGTTAGATGATTGGAAAAATCAGAAACTCACCCTTGATTCTCTGAATAAAAGGAATGAGGATTTGACAGACACAATCACCAAGCTAGAAGTTATTCTTACCAAAAGAGATCTGGAAATCTGTAACTTAAAGGAGAATTTGATAAATTCTACTCTATGTTTCAAGAAATATTCCAAGAGTGCTTCTGAGGTAAATAATGCTATAGCTACTGGTAAGTCTAACAATCATGGTTTAGGTTATGATGGTACTACTGCCTCTATTTCTGATAAATTTAGAAAACCTGTGAAATTTGTTAAGGCAAATGTTGACACATCTGGTGCAACATCTGCAGAAACAGAGTCTCACAAGGTTAAGAGAAAGTATATCTGTCATTTCTGTTTCAAAATTGGTCACATTCGTCCTTACTGTATAAAGTTGTTTGAAGAACAGAAAAACTTGAAAATGCTGCATAAGAAACTGTCACATCCTGGTAAACAGTTTTTGAAATCTGCATGGAAACCAAAAACTACCTGTAATGTTGTTCATACCTCCTTAAAAGCATGTCTACCTGACTTGTGGTACTTTGATAGTGGTTGTTCTAGACATATGACAGGTCGTATTGATTTCTTATCTGATTATGTGACCTTGAATAGTGGTAGTGTTACATATGGTGGAGGTTCTAAAGGAAAAATTGTTGGTAAAGGAACTTTGAATGTTGAAGGTTTTCCTAAGCTTAAAAATGTATTACATGTTGATGGCTTACTTGCAAATCTGATTAGCATTAGTCAACTTTGTGATGATAATTTGCATGTGAAATTTGATAAAGATTCATGTTATGTTCTTAATAAAGATGAAGTTTGTGTCATGACTGGTACTAGGTCAGGTGATAATTGCTATCTTATTGGAACAAATATGTGTAACTTGTCAAAACATGATGAAAATGTTCTATGGCATCAAAGATTGGGTCATGCAAATTACAGAGCAATGAAAAAGCTAATCAAAGCAGATGCAGTAAAAGGAATTCCAGAACTGAGGTTTCACAACACCACTGTATGTGGACCATGCCAAAAAGGTAAGCAGGTAAGAATGTCACACAAAATGCTGTCACATTGTACTACACATCGATGTTTTGAATTACTGCACATGGATTTGATGGGTCCTATGGAAACTGAAAGCATTGGAGGAAAGAGGTATTCCTTAGTTGTGGTAGATGATTTTTCTAGATATACCTGGGTAGAGTCTTTGAGATACAAATCTGAAGCATTTGCTGCATTTAAAATTCTTTATAAGAGGTTCAAAAGTGTGTTTAACTTGAAAGTTGGCCGTATTAGAACTGATCATGGTAGGGAATTTGAAAACAGCATGTTTAATGATTTTTGTGATAAAAAGGGTATCTTGCAAGAATATTCATCTCCTAAAACTCCACAACAAAATGGAATTGTTGAAAGAAAGAATAGAACTTTACAAGAAATGGCTAGAGTTATGCTTACATCCAAATGTCTTGCTAAGAAATTTTGGGGAGAAGCATTGAATACTGCATGCCATATTATTAATAGGGTTTTTATTCGTTCTGGCACTAATCAAACACCTTATGAGATTTTGAACAACAGAAAACCTAATGTGAAATATTTTCATGTATTTGGTTGTGTGTGTTATATTCTGAATGATAGGGATCAACTTCATAAGTTTGATTCTAAAAGTGATAAAGGTTTCTTTTTAGGCTATTCTAGAAATAGTAAAGCTTATAGAGTTTATAACCTTAGAACTAACACTGTTCAAGAATCTGTTAATGTTGTGTTTGATGATGATAAAGGTCTTACAGATGACAAGGATGAAGAAGATGTATCACAGGTTACTGACACTTCTGAGAATACACTGAAGTCTGAAAATGTTGCACCAAATGTTAACACATCTGGGTCAACATCTACAGAACAGTCAGCTGTAAATTCACAGAATGATCAGTACATTCCCAAAACAAATCCTTCTTCAAGAATATGTAAAAGTCATCCTTCTGACCAGATCATAGGCGATGCTACAGTTGGAGTGCAAACAAGAGGAAGAGTAAGATCAAACAAGGTAGATTTGGTAAGAACAATATGCATGTCTTCTATGTGTAATGTTGTAAATGCTGAATGCTATTTATCTGAAATTGAACCTAAGAGTGCTAAAGAAGCCTTAACTGATGAAAACTGGATTAATGCTATGCATGAAGAACTTGGTCAGTTTGAAATGAAGTATGGACACTTGTTCCTAGACCTAGTCATTCTAATGTCATTGGAACAAAATGGATATTCAAGAATAAAACTGATGAATCTGGTAATATTGTTAGGAACAAGGCTAGGTTAGTAGCACAAGGTTACACCCAAGTTGAAGGAGTCGATTTTGATGAAACTTTTGCACCTGTTGCTAGGATAGAATCTATTTGATTACTGCTAGCTATTGCATGTTTTATTGATATTAAACTTCATCAAATGGATGTAAAGGCTGCATTTCTAAATGGCATATTAAATGAAGAAGCATATGTTGAACAACCTATAGGATTTGAAGATCCACAGTATCCTGATTATGTATATAAACTTAAGAAAGCATTATATGGCCTTAAACAAGCTCCTAGAGCATGGTATGGTAGGCTTACTGACTTTCTTTTGGAATATGGATTTATTAGAGGAGAGGCAGATAGAACTTTGTTCATTAAGCACACTGAAAATGATATACTAATTGCTCAAATATATGTTGATGACATTGTGTTTGGTTCTACTTGTGATAAAATGTTGAGTAAATTTGTTGAGGCAATAACTGCAACATTTGAAATGAGTATGGTTGGAGACTTGAATTATTTTCTAGGTCTTCAAATCAAACAATGCAGCAATGGTATTTTCTTCTCCCAGAGTAAGTATGCTAAGAACTTGGTTAAAAGATTTGGTCTTGAGAATTCAAAACCAATGAAAACTCCTATGGGATCTACTTTGAAACTTTGCAAAGACAGTGCTGGAACAGATATTGATCCAACACTTTACAGATCCATGATAGGTAGTTTACTATATTTAACCTCTAGTAGACCAGATATTATGTACAGTGTGTGTGTTTGTGCTAGGTACCAAGCAAATCCAAAGGAATCACACCTGAATGCTGTGAAGAGAATCATCAAGTATGTTTCAGGAACAAGTGACCTTGGAATCTGGTATACTAAGGACACCAACAACATTTTGATTGGTTATAGTGATGCTGATTGGGCTGGAGACATAGATGATAGAAAGAGTACGAGTGGAGGATGTTTCTACATGGGAAACAATCTTGTATCATGGCACAGCAAGAAACAGAATTGTGTTTCACAATCCACTGCAGAATCTGAGTATATTGCTGCTGGAAGCTGCTGCACACAACTCTTGTGGCTGAGCAAGATGTTCCATGACTATGGTATGGAGAATGGTATACTTACTATCTTTTGTGATAATACTAGTGCCATTAACATTTCTAAAAATCCTGTACAACACTCACTCACAAAACACATTAGCATTAGACACCATTTTATGAGAGATTTAGTAGAGAAGAATGTTGTTAAGTTGGAGTATGTACCTACTGAAAAACAGAATGCTGATATCTTTACTAAAGCCTTAGACCATGAGAGATTCTCTATTTTGAGGAAATCTCTTGGCATGAGCACTATCTGAAAATAAGTTGAATTTATTTCTTACTTAGTTAAATAATTCCTTTGTAAAATATCTACGAATCTAAGAACATTGGAGTGCAAAAATAAACATGCCTTACACCTCTCAAATGCATAAAAATGAGAATGTTATTAGCATACTAAAAGATGTACCAAATCACTGAGTAACTATGGAGCACGGAGTTCACTACTACGATGCCTTCTTTTCAAAAGGTGATATTTGGTAAAAACATCAACATATTTGTAATCCATTAAGTAAGTATGGGGCACGGAGTTCGCTACTACGATGTACTCTACAGGAACAATGGATCAATACAAATTAGATGCTATAACACAAAAAGAAAAATATGGTGCAACACTAATGAAGCAAATTCATGTAAAAACCGTGTTGAGGTGTTTGTAACAGTTTTGAGCACAACATTGCCTGATTCGAATTTATTTTTATCTGTGTAATTATTTAATTATTTATTGAAATTAAGTTTATTTAATTAATTACTGACCCTTATCTATTTCTTTCAGATTATGCGAAATTAATTCTGGAATCTTCCTAATTATCTAATTAATTTAATTAATTGATTTTTTCCCACTAATTAACCATGATCTAGGTTGTGGCTAATAATGTGGAGCACTTTCGAAAATTCTAGATTAATTCTTCTGTTGTATTTTCTTAAACTTCCAACTACATTACTCTCTCTATAAATATCGAACATAAGATGCCATTTATTTGCTAAATTGTGATTTCTGATTGTATTGAGTACTAAGATTGCAAAATTGTTATTTGGTTGTGTATATCTCAAAGAAGTGTGTGCAAATTTCCATCCTTACCTTGAAATTCCAACCGCCTAACTTAAATGGCTGGAACAAACTCGAATTCCTCACAATCTCTCTCTGATTCGAAAACCTCATCTCACTCTCGCACAAATCCTCTCGAAATTCTCGCTTCCATGGCTTCACAAAACTCTACCGCTTCAAATGCTGACTCGAATGTCTCTGCAACTCCATCAACAACCACTCCCACTCCTCAAACTGCTCCTCAAACCATTCCACCAACAACCAACATTCCTCAAGATGCAACTGTTGAATAGTTCAACAAGGCTATCGAAGAAGTGTCTGATTCTCTTCGAACAACTGGTCATCTGCCCGTGATGACATTTGGAGATATCACAGTGGATATCTCAAGCTATTTGGCTGATCAAACCGCCCAAATGGCTGCCGCTTCAAAAAGCCCTAAATCACCCTCTATTCACGAACTGCAAACTGAAAATGTTGAAGCTTCTATTGAAGAAGAAGCCACTGCTACTTCCGACCCTGAAGATGTTGAAATGGAAGATGCAAACATCTCTGAAGACGGTACAAACTCTTCACTCTCTGTTTCTGATGAATCTGCTCCCATTCCTTTCAAGAAGAATGCGCAGAAAGGAAAAAGACAGAGGAGTCCAGTTCAAAGAAGAAGATCATACCGTGTGTTCACTCGTGTGGATTATTCTGAATCCATGAGGAAGAAGAAGAAAGCTGGAGCTGATGCTGGTGAACCTATTCAAGTGTTCACAGATTCTGAAAATGAAGCTCCTATTGTTGCTGAGAAACCAAAGAAAACTAAAACTGTTGTTGCTGAAAAATCCAAAAAGAAGGTTGTTACTGCAGAAAAAGGGAAAGGAAAGTCTGTTGCTGAATCAAAAGGCAAAGAAAAGATGATCACTGAAGATGAACCAGCTGAGTCAGAGTCCAATTCTGATTCTGAAAGGTGCTTGAGAGACATTCTGAAGTCTCTTAGGAAAAATGCTGAGCACAATGCTGCTGCAAAGGAAGCTGCACCAGAACCTGAAGATGGTGGCAGTGGAGATAGCTCTTCCAGTGCAGCAAGCAGCCCTGAACAGAGCTCTGCTAAAAGCTCTACACCAAGCTCAGATGACCTTGCTTCTGAAGAGGGAGGTATTTCTGATTCTCTTGATACACTAGAGAATAGATTGGCCATTTATTCTAAAAGAAAACTGCTGATAGAGAAGAGGATCAATATACCTGATTTTGATAGTAAAGGCATGGTTAGTTTCTTAGAGGAAAGGAATTTGATGCATGCTGTAAATTTTGGTGAATCTTTCTTGACAAATTGGGCATATGAATTCTATGCATGTTTGAAAAAGAGCACTGGTAGGAGATCTTCTAAGTGGTATGGAACTGTTAATTTTAGGGGGAGGGATGTACCTTTTACTCCTGAGTTGATAAATGAGTTTTTAGAAATTCCCAATGTTGAGGTTGATGAAGAACCTGACATGGATGTAGTCATTTCTGCTATAACTGCTGGTAGGGTAGTTAAATGGACTAGACACATGCTAGCCAAAGACCTCACTTCCCTACACTCTGTGTTATACAAACTCATCATTTACAATTGGATTCCCACCACAAATACTACCAAGATTACTAAGGATCAAGCTGTTTTGATATATAGGATTTCTGTGCTTAAGAAGTTTAATTTGGGTCTCACAATATTCCAACATATGATGAGATTTACTGGGAGAGTTTCTGAGAAAGGCAATTTACCCTATCCTGTTCTGATTTCTAACTACTTGAGACATCATGGTTTTGTTGCCAAGAACACTGATGTGTTGAGGGGGAGAGTTCCACTGTTGGCCATAGCTCCTGCCTTACTCACTGGGGATAGAGTAATTGATCTGCCTTTGCTTGCTCCTGGTACTGAACATCAGCAAAGACCCTCTACTTCTGCTCAACCAGAACCAACCAGACCCTCTACTACTGATCATCCTGAAACATCCAGACAAAGACAGAGAAATGCAACCCCAAATGTTGAGAACATCCGTATCAACATTTCTGGTAATGTGTATCTTTCACAGGAATTCATCAAACTCCAACTCCAACACTTGCAGGACACAATAGATGAGCTTCAGTTCCTGAAGAACAGGTGGACCAACCTACTTTCACCTACAACAGGGGGAGTACCACCACCATCCAACTCCAATGTGGTCATTGAAGAGATTAATGATGATGGAGTTCCAGCTGCTGCTGATGCTGGTGATGGACCTGATGCTGCTGGAGATGCTGTTGTTACTGATGTAGTGGCACACCTTGCATCTACTTACTTTGTTGATGAAGGAGATGATGATGATACTACTGAGATGGACACCTTGTATGGTGATCTACCTGGAGAAAGCTGTTAGACAGGGGGAGATCTGAATTCCACAATGGCTATGGTGCAGGAAGATGATGCTGCAGCTGTTACCACAGCAATATAAGCCATTTATTCAGTTCTACATTTGTAATTAATGTTTAAGTTTGAATTCTGAAATTCTGATACAATTGTTTTTTTATTCCTAGATGATAGGGTACTTATTTCTGCAACTTGCTTAATGATTCCACTTGATATTTGTTTACTGCCTTGCTTAATTTGTTTGCAGATTATCATGTGTCTACTATTGCAGGTTGTGTATAGTATAGCTTCTGTTTTGTTTATGTTTATGTTTTTGTTTTCTATGTTTGTTACTCTGATTTATTTTTGTTGTTTGTTTTATTTTTTGTTAGTGTCTTACTTAGATTTTAAGTTAATTTCTTCCAGTTTAACTTATGATCTTAGTAAAGTTACTTATGTTGTGAATAAGTGTAGTGTTTATACTTGTTCTATTTTGGATAAAATTTATCTTGATCTTATGGCACGGATCATTGTAAAATTATCCCTGATCTTCAATTGATTTGATCGAACGGTTACAACAGGTATTGTCTTGACTAGTGCTTAGCAATGATGTTAACCTCAACTAAGTACATAATACTGAGTATGTATAGTAATATATGTGCATCAGGTGTGTTGTAGTCGAAAGGTCAAATTGGGGGAGATTGTAGATGTTGTTAATCCTTAAATGCCTTAACATTATCAACAACATCTTAATTTGACCTTCCGAGATTTTTTCTAAGTCTTTTCTGAAATGCTACATTAAATGTTGATCTAAATGTTGTCGCATTTCTGGCAGGATCTAGAAGCTTCTACAAGGATCTGGAACCTGGAAGATTCCAGAACATTGGAGAACATGCTAGAACAGCCTAGATACATTTGGAACGACCTGGAGCAGCCTAGAAGGATCTAGAAAGATCATGGAAGTTGTGGAAGTTGAGTTTCCTAAAAAATAGGACCTCAATGTGGAAGCCTCTAGAATCAGCACCCCACTACTATAAATACCGATGGAAGGCTTCTCAAATTAGTGTACTCTATTCGATCAACTTCCTAGACCGAGCGTATATCCCTGTTAGGAATTGTGGCCAGTAGAACTACCTTTTAGATCATACGTTCGTATCTCACCCGTATGGCTGTGTGTCTTCTTATCTATTGAGAGTGTAATCTTTAGATAAACTAGGCATTTCGACAGTGTATACATTATACACTTAGTTCGTTTTTAGAACAAGGCACCTGCCTCGTTTGTAGTTTCTGTTGTGAATGTTAATGCTGTAACATTTCACACAACATTTATACTTGAAGATAAGTATTGGTTTTCGCCGTAAGGCTAGCATAGATTTTTATTTATAAAATCTATGTGAAAAATTATTTCCATTGTGTCTCGTTTGTTTTTAGTGTTTCAAGTCTTCCGCTGTGTTAATCATAATTTCTGATATTTTGTTAGAGCCAGTGTTGTACCAATTGTCACAACATTTAGTACAACATTATTCTACTTAAACTTAAACACTTCATATTCATACACACCCAGCACACTTTCATTTATTTTGTTTCAGATTTTTTCAAGTTATTTTTTTTATTATTTTACTCTTTATTTATATAAGGTTTATTTAGTCATTTTATATACATCTATTTTTGTATTTAAAATTATGGGGTGTGTATTGAATATTTTGGGGTGTTATTAGCTCTAATTTTTTTTTAAAAATATAAAGTGATGTGGCTTTTTTTAATATATGTGGCACCAAATTTGTCAATTCTAATTTTTTCAAAACATACATACATGATTAAAATTGATGTAAAAAAGGATTAAAATTGAAAGGTAAAAGACGTATTTTGTAAAGTTGAAATTTAAAGGATTTATTTTGAAATGTGTCAAACTTATAGGACTAATTTTTTTTGTTCCTCCATCCTACTTATAAGAAATTTCACACACTACCTATTTTACTTTCTATTGGGTTGATGATGGGTGACACAAGTTTACACTAGCCAGTTAAACTGCATGATAAAATATATTTATGTTGGTCCTGAAAGGAGTATATAACAAGTGTATGGGGGGGGAATACACTTGTATGCAATTCTTTAATAACTTTGATCAAACCAGAGTTCAGCAAGGTTGTCTTGGACAACTCTGCTGAAGAAGATTAACTCTTCTAAGATAATCAGACTACTAAGTACTATTGAGTACTTAGTTGATTGACTATCTAGGGGAGTTATATGTGCGGAATAATGGTTGGCCCTTTAAGTTTAGACTCCTTTAATTTCTGAAATCACTTAGTCAATGCAACACAGTTCAGTTTAGCTTCAGGGAACTTGTCCAAATCAGTTTTGCACAGTCTTTGAATATGTATCTTTGAAAGATCAGTTTAGTGTGCAGTGTTGAATGAATGTAAGTACTTGTAAAGTAAATCAACACAAGAGTTTATAGTGGTTCAGAGACTCAAGCTCCTACATCTACTTTCCCTGATTTAACAGGATAATTCCTTCACTCTTGGAATTAACTTGTTTTATAGTGCCAAGGTGCACTTGATCAAGAACACCACTCCTTGGTGAATTGATCCCTAGGATGTCTAGAGTCCTAGTACCCTCTTCTCAACTCAGAACTGAACTGTTCTTCTCTCAACAGTCAGCTCCTACCACTTCTACTACTACAACCTTCTCACTTTCACTCTTGAAAGGTGTAAGGGTTGAAGTAAGGTTCCAACTAATGAGATATCCTTTACAATGAAGATCAGTGTATAAGGATAGGATATCTCTCTAAGCTTGTGTAAGGATATACAATTGGGTTCAGCTTAGATGAAGTGTTTGAAGACTAAGATAGTCTTTGAAAGCTTAAGAGCACTTGTCAACTTGTAGGATAGTTGGATATTCTTGTCAAGGTTGAGGTGCTTTCAAATGGTCTTCACACTTCTGTATTTATAGACAAAATGGAGGATTTGCCCGTTGGAGAGGCAGCCCCAAATTGCTATAAATGTCTTCCTTGAGTTCTTCAAACTGGAAGACAGATTCTTGATACTGACATGTCCTCATTTGGGTAATAAACGGCTGTAACAGTTTTGTCTTCATTCTGCAGCACTTTTCCCAATGTTTGACTTCTTGTTAGGACTTGGACATGGCTTCTGAAGGTTGATCCAATGATAGGACAACATTCCTTATCATCTGGACAACTCTCCTTATCACTATCAGCAGTTTTGCCTTTCAGCATGGTTGGCTTGCTCTTCTTCAGATGACTTGGCTCTTTCCCTTTATTTCTCTTGTGTATGGTCTTAGCTCATTCCTTTGAGGACCTTTAGGGAGTGATTGTCTCAATCTCTTCAGCATAGTTGACCTCAGGCTTTCAGAGCACTTCATCTTGATCAATTTAGCTGAGACAACTCCTCTGGACAACTCTTCTGATCAGCATGATTGGTCTTTTTGCATCAGAGCACTTTATACTTTATAGTTGGCTTATCTGGACAACTCTCCTGACCAAAACCTTTGAGTAGTCTTGTCCTTTTGAGCTAGGTAGGTTTGTTCTTGCATATGGCTAGCTTCTTTGGACAACTCTCCTGATCAGAGCTTTATGAATATTTTCTCTGGACAACTCTCCTGATAAGAACATCTTAGATTTCATAGAGTGTCCTTGCTCTTAAGTGATTGTTCCAGAATTTGAGCCTTGAGGGGACTTGATCTTGATCATCTTCAAAGCATAGGTTCCCCCTCAAATTGTGCATCTAATTGTCTAAGAGCTGCCTAACATTTCAGCTTCTCATCTAGCCTATAATCTATATGTTCTAACATTCTTAGAACATATTTATATTGACTTAGGCATGTCTCAGGGGGTTTTTGGTACTCAATCAAAACATAGCTCATTTTATTCCCAACAATTTCCCCCTTTTTGATGATGCCAAAACCTACATAATTTAAGCAAAAGTGACTTGTCTACACCTATTACATGTATCTTCAGAAGACATGACTGAGGTCAATATTCCTGAAAAATAATGTGTTAGTGTATTCACTGTTTTTGTTGCAAGTAGGTTTTAAGATAGGCATAGAGAGATTTGTGTTTCTTGATTCAAAATAAGTTCAACTATCATTCATTCAAAAATCATTACAGGCATGTTGATAGTTGAAATTAACATATCAGAGCATGAATCAATAACACTTAAATACATCAGAGCATTTCATTCTAGTAATTCAAGACAAAAATAATATTTTTCAGCATCAGAGCACAGAGCTTGTATCAGAGCAATCTTTAATAGATCAGAGCAACCAGATTAACACATCAGCAAACTTGATCATATTTCAGCATAGTTGATCATTCAAGTAAGGTCAGAAGACTTAGCCATTTCAAAGATCATCCTCAGGAGGTGGCAGCATTCCATACTGTGCCCACACTCTTCTTTTTAGTGCCATGGCTTCTTGGTTGGTTCCCTTAGGTCCAAGAACCATCTTGTTCAGCTTAAGGATCTCAGTGAATTCCCTCAGAATTCTTGCTTGATCAATCCATCCTTCAAGCTTTGGAGGCATGTATATGATTGGCTTGGGAGCTGTGAGTTCAAATCTTGCAATGTCAGCAGCTGCAAGTAGTTGTTGATACAACTCTCTGTAGTATTCTAGCATGAACTCAGTGAAGGCAGAGTTTGCATCTCCTCCATTCCATCTGTCAATGACATAATAGTCATAGACAAACTCCCTTTTGGCTTCTTCCCATGTGTCATTCAGTTGAATTGGCACCCATTTATCCAAGTGTGGATATTTGGTGTCCATTGGGATTAGAAGCTGAGGCTTCATCTTGCTGTAAGTTGCTCTTCTCCTTCTTGGTTTCTGAAAGTTTGCTCTTCTTTCATCTCTTGCTCTGTTGGCTTCTTCCATCAGATCCATTTTCTCTTGGGCCCTCATCATGGCCAATTTCTGTTGTGTTTCAGGGTCTTTGCCATACCCTTCATGAAACAACTTTGATGGGTCATCAGCTAAAACATTTGTCTTCTTCTTGGGCTCAGGTCCAAATCCTTCAGCAAATAACTCTTCAGTCTCTTCAGTTGATTTGGCACCTTCAGCAGTTTTTCCAGATTCAGAAGATTTGTCCTCTTCAGCAGTTTTGGCTTTCTTTGATGTAGGCTCATCCTCATCAATTCTGAATTCAGGTGGAAGATCAAGGCTGCTAGGAAAGTCAGTGAATTTCTCAATTTGTCTCTTCTTTCCTTGGGCCTTCTTGATCTTTCCTCTGGTTTGGACACCTTCAGCATCTTTGTCCAGACCTGACACTTCACCACCTGGTCTTTGCTGTTTCCTTGCCCTCTCTTCTTGAGCTGAGGCCATTGAGTTCTTCAATGCCAATGCTAACTGCTCCTCTTCATCCAAATCTTCCAAATTCAGCATTTCTGGCTCTTTTCCCTTTCCTTCAGGGACTTTGTCCTTCCCTTTCACTGGACTCCCAATCACCAAGGCACCTTTTGCTCTAGCTCTTTCCCTTTCCCCCTTTTTGGCAGCATCAAAGCACTGGGGCTTTAGGTCACTCATTGTTGAGGCCATCAGGGATTGGGCCTGGTTTAGGGACTTCATCTCTTCCAACAAATATACATTTTCATCATGTATATTCTGCATTCTATCACTGCTCAAGCTAAGGGAAGCTAGAACAGGCTTCATCTTTTGTTGGACAACCTCTTCCATGGCTGTTTTCAGAGATGCATCCAGTTGGGCTTTTAAGAGCTCAGTGAGGTTGGCCACTGCACCTTCAGCAATGTTGGCCAACACTTCTTGGGAAAACTTTTCTGAGGCAGCTTTGACCATAGCTATCCTTTGCTCTTCAGCTCTTCTCTTTTGTAGTGCAGTCTTCTTTCCAATAGCTTGTTTGACAGTTAGCCTGAGAGCTTGGACATTAGCATTGTGATTATCTCTCAGCAGCTTCTGTTCTTTCTTGACCTCCTCTGAGATGGCTTCCATGGTTGATTTGGCACTTTGAACTTCAGTGGAGATGGTTTGAAGACCAGATTCCACACCACTGATTCTTGCCTCAAGGGTGGGTAGCACAACATCTTCAGAGCCAGTGAGCCTCATTTCTACAGATGCTAGAGTTCTTCCTTGCTCATTCAATGCTCCTGAAGTTTCAGCATGAGCAGATTGGACTTGATGAGCCAAGGAGTCCAACTTCTCTGATTGCATTCCAAGTAAGGCCTGAGCTGAGCCTGTATCAACTTGGATAGGTGCATCTGTGAGGAACTCATCTGCAAAAATTTGGTCAAGAGAAATACCTGCAACATCAGATAAATCAAACAAGTTAGGAAATAAGCACTCATCACCCTCAATTTCTTTTGCATAAGACTCTGATACATCAGCAGTCTTCTTCTCATTTTCAACTTGTTCTTTTCTCCCTTCATGAATAATGTTCTCACTCAAGGAATCAGGCCTCCTTTCATCAAGGGATTCCTGAAGTTCAGATTTGACTTCAAGAATAACCTGTCCTTCCTCACTTATTCCACCCTCATTTGGTGGTACACTCACTATCTTAGTGATGACTACCTCTCTTTCATCCTCAACTCCCTCTAATCTTTCCTTTTCAACTCCTTCTCCTAAACCTGCAACATCTCCACCTTCATCAAGGTTCAAAGATGGCAGTTGTGGGGAGATCACAGTGCTTATATCAACAGCCACTGAGTCATCCTGAATGATTAAGGGCTGATCAATGTCCAACTCTTCTGACACTGAATAGGCCTTAATCAAACTAGCCTCTAATACAGGAACCTCAACATCTTTAGGTTGTGCCTTGGGTTCAGAAGAACCTTCATTGGCAGATGTATCTTTGGTTGTGTTACCATCCTTGGTCAACACCTCTGAGATTACAGAGCCTTTCCTATGATAGGTTTTGGGAGGGTTAGAAAGTCTTTTAGAGACAGAAGACTTGGGATGAAGGGATTCAGGGAGGTTGGCTTGAGGGGTTTCAGGAGGATTGGGATTTGAAGGGTTTGAGGGATCATTAGGGGAATCATCATCATTGGAGCCACTGTCAGGGTGTTTGATTCCCTTTGCCTTTCTTTCTTTCTCCTCCTTAATCTTATCAGCTACCAACTTTGCAAAAATTTCCTCATCAATGAGGAATCTTGTCTTTGAAACTCCAGCAAAGTGTAGCAATCTGTTCTCCTCTATCTGCCACCAGTTTGCACCCTTATCTTGGATGACTTGTGATATCTCCATCAAGGATTTGTCTTTCACATCAACAAGCATCCTTAAATCTTGAAAGGCCTTCTGAATTCTTGGAAATTCAGCAAGTTGTGGATACAAACTGTCCACAGTAGCCTTAGCTCCTCCTCTGAGCATACTTTCATAAGTATACTCCTCCTCATCTCCACTTGAATGGGGACTTTGGGTTATAGGGGAGTTGGCTCTGGGTTCTCCTATCAAAGCTTTAGGCAGATTAAGTTCAGGGATGTTGGCTTCAGAAGGGTTGGGCTCAAGTGAAGGATCTTCAGTTGCTTTAGAGAGCAATGAATCTGAAGGGGCTTTACTCAGGGGTGTTGGCTCATGAAGTGCATGCTCTAAGAGCTTTGAATAGTTGAGCATGGATGAGTCAAGAGGAGACAGGAGTCTTGTCTCATCTACTGCTAAATCAGCAAGCACATCTATGCCACTTCTTTGTTCATTCCCTTCAGGAGAATATCTCTTAGTGAGATTTACAGGGGTAATGGGTTGGTTGGAAGGGGTAACATGGGTTTCAGGGGAGTTGGGCTCAAGATACTGAATTTCAGGGAGGTTGGCCTCTATGGGTTGACCTTCAGGGACTTTGGATTCTGGAGTTCCAGAACCAGATGAATTGGTCCTTGACATGGATTTGGCCCTGCTTTCAGCTCTGCTCTCCCTTAGAGCCAATTGAAGAGACCTCTCTTCTTGCAGCTCCAACACCTTTTCAGTAGGTTTGGCCCTTCTCTTGCTGGCCCTGCTACTTCCACTTCCTTCCTTCTCAGGGACAACTTCCCTGACTCTCTTATCACCCTTCTTCTTTTGCCTGGTCTCATTGTACTTTTCCCTGAGTTCTTCTGAATGATCAGATGGCACTTGTACACCTTCTCTAGCAACTTCTTCAATCTCAGCTGAAGCATCTGAATTCTCTTCTGAGATTCTCTGAGACATTTTTCTTGTCTTTACAGCCCTGGCCTTTGTTCTCTTTTTCATCTTAGGCTTCTCTTCCTCCTGTTCTTCAGCAGGCTTGGCCAGTAGCATCCTTCTTTTCTCAGTTTTCTTACTGAGCTTTCTGAACAGGATCTTTTGGGCTGGGAGGGGCTTTGCAAAGGTCTGCATCTGGGAATAGTGGGAAAACCTCTCAATCAACAAGCTTGCCCTGGTGCAATACTTGATTTTCCCTTCTAGCACCACCTTGTTGTGGGCTTTCACCTTAAATTTAGCCTTCTCCTTCATCATCTCAGACATGATGAAGGTCCTCCAATCAAACTTGATGCCCTTATCACTGGCATCAATAATGGCAGCCATGATTCTGATCCTTGGCTGGCTGACCTGCTCTAGGCTTCCAGTGTTGCTTAAGAGGCTCTTAGCAACTACCTCAAAGAGATTAAGAAACTCTGGCTTGAGAGTTTTCTTGTTTTGAGTTGAGGAGAGAGGGCCTGGAACTAATAACCACTCTTGGGCTATTTCCTCTTCATGTCCAGTGCCATACACTTCTGGATTCCTTCCCTCATAAGGCAATCCAAAGGCTCCTTCCAGATCCTCTGAGGAGAATCTAACTCTATGGAATCTCTCCTCTTCCTCTCCTTCAGCTGTGTAGGATAGCCTGGTTGATACTTCACCATCTTCAGGCTTGCCTCTCCACTTGAGGAAGGCAAAGAATTCTGCCATATAACTCTCCAAGCAAGAGCTTGGTCTTTCATCCAAGAACTTTTGGAGACCAGCCCTTCTCAACCATCTCAGGGTTGGAATAATCTCAGGATCTTCACTTTCAAATGAAATTATGGGTTCAAAGTGAAGATTGTTTTTGTTGCTAAGATAGGCAAAATCTAGGTCTAGATCCTTGTTGGAGAAATCAACAAGCATCTCAGGTCGAACCTTGGGGGCCATTGAAATTTACAGAGAGAAGTTTGATGAAGAATGAGAGAGTTTGAAGAATTTTGAGTTAGGGTTTCGAATACTTGGGGAAGAAGTGTTTGTGGGTATCTTAAGACTTGTGAATATTCTAAAAAGAATGTTTGTCAATGAGTTGGTAAGGTCTTGATACAATTCAAAGGTGAACAAAAATGGAAATCCAAAATGGACGGCTAGGATTGATTTCAGGGGAGTTGTCCATTTTTGATCCAATGGTCAAAAACCAATGTAACAGTGAAATAACTGTTTTATTCAAAACGTGGGTGGTTTTAAATGTTTGTTTAAGGCTGGGGATTTTTCGAGATAGATCATGTCCCAAAAAGTTTAATGCAAACAAGAGTTAAATCTTGACATTTAATGCATGGAAAGTGACCTTTTGGGTGGGAGACAAATTAAATCCCAGAAAGGTGAAAACTGTATTTCAATGGGACAGATTTCGAAATAGGTATTGATCACCAAAAATAGGTGCTTATCATACCAAGATTTGGTTTGATAGCTAGGATAACTTATCTGACCCTACATGGACAAGTGTCCTGAAGAACTGTGGACAAGTGTCCTGAAGAGGTAAAGTCATGTTTCTGAATTTCAGTAGACTTGACCAAGTCTGCTGAAGTTTGAGTTTGTTTCCCCCTTAATCAATGAGCTTCTTTGGACTTATTTGTCCAACTTCCCTGGATCAAGTAATCCCAACTCTGCTGATAGCTCCAGAAATCTTGCCTCTACAAGTGGCTTGGTTAATATATCAGCTTTTTGATGGTCTGTGTGAATTTTGACCAACTTGATGTTCTTCTTCTCCACATGGTCTCTAATGAAGTGGTGCTTGATGTCCACATGCTTGCATCTTGTGTGTAAGACAGGATTTTGTGATATAGCAATGGCACTATTGTTATCACAAAATATTGGCACTTCAGTAGAGTTGACTTTGTAGTCTCTTAGTTGTTGTCTCAACCATAGGATTTGAGCACAACAACTTCCAGCAGCAACATATTCAGCTTCAGTGGTGGAAGTGGCCACTGTGTTCTGCTTCTTGGAGAACCATGAAATAAGCTTGTTGCCCAAGAATTGACAAGTCCCTGAAGTGGACTTTCTGTCAATCCTACATCCTCCATAATCAGCATCTGAGTAGCCAGTTAGCTCAATATTGTCATCAGCAGAGTACCAAAGGCCTAGATTCTCAGTGCCTTTGAGATACCTCAAAATCCTTTTTGCAGCCTCAAGGTGGCTTTTCTTAGGATTTGCTTGAAATCTTGCACAAACACCTACTGCAAAGGTGATATCAGGTCTGCTGGCAGTGAGATAGAGGAGTGAACCAATTATTCCTCTATACTCAGTAGAGTTGGTTGGAATACCACTCTCATCAGGATCCATCTTCCAATTTGTGTTCATAGGGATCCTTACTGGCTTGCTAGTTGTACACCCAAACTTTTTGATCATTTCTCTTGTGTACTTGGCTTGGTTGATGAAGATTCCTTCTTTAGATTGCTTGACTTGTAGACCCAAAAAGAAGTTCATCAACCCCATCATGGACATCTCAAACTTGCTTTGCATGAGCTTGGAGAATTTCTCACACAGCTTCTCATTAGGGGATCCAAAAATTATGTCATCTACATAAATTTGGACAAGCAGGATGTCCTCTCCTTCAGAGATTCTGAAGAGAGTTCTGTCCACAGTTCCCTTGGTGAATCCATGATCCAAGAGGAATTGTGACAGTGTATCATACCAAGCCCTAGGGGCTTGTTTGAGTCCATATAGAGCTTTCTTGAGTCTGTAAACTTGGTTTCCAACTTCAAAACCTGGTGGTTGCTCCACATAGACTTCTTCTTTTAAGACTCCATTCAGAAAGGCACTCTTGACATCCATTTGGTATACTTTGAACCTCTTGTGGGCTGCATAGGCTAGAAAGAGCCTTATTGCTTCTAGCCTTGCCACAGGTGCAAATGTCTCATCATAGTCAATGCCTTCATGTTGGCAGTACCCTTTTGCCACTAGTCTTGCTTTGTTTCTGACAATCACATCATTTTCATTCTTCTTGTTCTTGAACACCCACTTTGTTCCAATAACATCTTGATGTGAAGGTCTATCCACCAGCTCCCATACTTCATTTCTGGTGAATTGGTTTAGTTCTTCCTGCATGGCTGTGATCCAATTTGCATCTTGAAGTGCTTCCTCAACATTACTTGGTTCTTGCTCTGACAAGAAACAACAGAAAAGAGCACTTTCACCATGGAATCTTCTTGTTTTGACTCCAATACTTGGGTCACCAAGTATTAGATCAGTAGGATGGTCAGACAACCAAGTCCTTCTTTTTCTGATCTCTTCAGTAGAGTTGTCCTCTACTGAAGGTGAGTCATTTTGATCATAGAATTCAGGATAATTTAATGCAGGATCTAATTCAGGATCATAATCAGGGATGTTGTCCTCAATGTCAGGGACATTGGCATTTTCAACATTTTGAGTTCCCCTTTGATTATTTGACCCATTAACTACCTCAGCAGGAACTGCTTCTTCATTGGTAGTTGTTACCTGGATGTGAACTGGGATTGGATCATTCAGTTCACCATTTCCATCAGTGGGATTTGTCTCAGGAAGGTTGCCTTCAGGATTGTTGTCCAATGTGGATTTTTCAGGCAGATTGGCTTGAACAACATCTATGAATTCAGTGTCTTTGTCTTTTAGACTTAATCTGGTTGTCCTCTGTGTGATTTCTTCAGGTTCCAAATGATCATTCCTGATCTCAAAGATAGACTCATCAAACACAACATGAGGTGTTTCTTCCACTATAAGAGTTTTCTTGTTGTAGACTCTGAAAGCTCTACTGATTTGAGAGTATCCAAGAAATACTCCCTCATCAGCTTTGCTGTCAAAGGCTTTCAACTGTTCTTTCCCATTATTGTGAATGAAACATTTACAACCAAATATATGAAAGTATGACACTTTAGGCATTCTCCCTTTCCAGAGTTCATAGGGGGTTTTGCCTTGCCCCTTAGTGATCAAACATCTATTTTGAGTATGGCATGCAATGTTTATAGCTTCAGCCCAAAACCTCTTAGGTAAATTTGAGTCAGCTATTAAAGTTCTAGCAGCTTCTTTTAAAGTTCTATTCCTTCTTTCTGCAACTCCATTTTGTTGGGGAGTTCTAGCTGCTGAGGTTTCATGAGCTATTCCATTTGATGTGCAGTACTCATTGATGTATAAATTAATGAACTCAGTGCCTTTATCAGATCTTATCTTGGTAATGCTAAGGCTTTTCTCATTTGACAATCTCTTGAGAAGTTCAGGTAGTTTGACTTGTGTTTCCTTCTTATTAAGGAGAAATACTACCCATGTGAACCTAGAGAAGTCATCTACTACCACTAATGTGTATTTTCTACCATTTATGCTTGAAGGGGTAATTGGTCCAAACAGATCCATATGTAGAAGTTCAAGTACCCTTTCAGTGGAAATGACTGGTTTTCCCTTAAATGAGGCTTTAATCTGTTTTCCTTCTTGACATGGTTTACACACATGTTCTTTAATGAAAACCTCATTAGGTAGTCCTTTAACTAATGCATTTCTAGCAAGTTTATTCATGGATTTGAAGTTCAGGTGATTTAGCCTTTTGTGCCATAGCCAACTTTGTTCACTAGAACTTTTAGCAATAAAACATGCAGCATCAGTAGACTTGTCCCAGTCTGCAAAATACACATTTCCCTTCCTAGTTCCAGTCAATAGGGTTTGTTGAGTTTTATCCTTAATTAGACACTTTCCACTTGAGAACTCAACATTAAAATCTTTATCACAGAATTGACTGATACTCAGGAGGTTATATTTGAGACCAGCTACATAAGATACATTGGTTACTTTGATGTTACCAATCATCAAAGTACCATAACCTTTTGTTGTTGCTTGTGAGCTGTCTCCAAAGGTGACATTTGGGCCTTCTTTTTCAATGAAATCAGAGAGGAGTTCCTTGTTTCCAGTCATGTGCCTTGAGCATCCACTGTCAAGGTACCATGTTGTCTTGTTGTTCATGCTCCTCTTCTTGTGGCCCAATGGTACCTGCAATTAGATAGGTTTAGGTACCCTTTGAGTTTTGGGTCCTGAGAGGTTAGCTGTACCTTTGGGAACCCAAACTTGCCTAATAACCCTGATTGATTCAAGGTGGCTAAGGTGATTTCCTAGTGCATCAATATACACTGTCTTTCCCTTAAATGCCTTTGGGAAAGTATGTGTGAATGTGTTAACTCTGTAAGTTTCAGAGGAGTTGACCACTCTTCTGAACTTATGAGTTCTTTGTGCAGCTTGATGAAATCTTTGAGAAAAGGCCTTTTTATGACCATTACCCTTTGGCATGAAGGGTTTTGGTTGTCTCATTTTATTCTGCCTTAAAGGATGGTTTTCTTTAGGTCTATTCAGCTGAGGCTTTCTCAGATGAGTTGGCCTAGGCTGATTATACCTTGGATAATTCCTCTGAACATTGTTCAGGAGAGTTGCCCTTCCATTGGGTCTACTCTGCTGACCAATATTCCTCTTGTGCTCAGGAGCTTTGGCCATTTCCTTAGGTTTTGGCCTATTCTCCTGAATCACTTGAGTAGGCATTTCATTCAATTTGCCCTTTCCTTTGTTCAGTGGCTGAATTACTTCATTTTCAGCTTGTTGTGCCACTGACTTAACAAAGATTCTCTTAGTGTTACTTGTGGATGCAACACTAAGACAAGGTGAAGATTCAAATGGATCAAAACCCAATCCACTTCTTTGAGCCATAGGTCTTTGATAACTTTGAATTTCCTCTATTGCTCTAGAGGATTTGTTCAAAGCAGACATCTTTAATTTCAGGCTCTCTTCACTTGATTTAAGAATATCATACTCATGTGAGAGATTTTCAAATTTGGCATTTAGAATTTTAAGTTCAAATTCTTTTCTTTTCTGAGAGAGAAGTTGATCATCAATCTCCTTTTGTTGGTCAACTATCCTGAGATTTGCTTCCTCAAGCTTTCTCAAGACTTGTTGATACAACTCAGTAGACTTGACATCAACAGCTACCTCAGAGTTCTTGGTGAGTTCAGTAGCTAGTCTTTCATTTTCTCTCACACAATTGTCATGAAATTCTTGTAATCTAGTGAAATCTTCCATCAACTTTCCCAAGGAAAGTTTCAGGTTAACCTCACTAGTGTTTTGTGAGATAAATGATGATGAACTAGAAGTAGAGGATACCTCATCATCCTCAAGAGCCATGTTGCAGACATCATCATCATCATCACTGTTGGAGAACAATCCATCAGAAGAGTTGAAACTTTCAGCACTATCAGATTCTTCACCAGCCATCATGGCTTTTCTATTGGTGAATTTTCTGTCTCTTTTTGCTTGTCTTTCTCTTCTTTCTTTAGAGCTTAGTTCAGGGCAGTCATATTGGAAGTGCCCTTTCTTTTTGCAGTTGTAACACAGATCTTCATCATCATCCTTCTTGGATTCATCTCTTCTCTTAGATGATGAGGGTTCAGCTCTACTGGATCTTCTCCTATCAGAGGACTTGTCCTCTGATCTTTTCTCTTCAGGCTTTTTGTCCTCAGCCTGATCTTCAGGGGAATTGTATCTTCTCCTGAATTTGTTATCTTGGTAGAATTTCTTGTATCTACTAAACCTTGTGTTGAGCTTGTCAAACCTTCTAGCCATCAAGGCTAGTTCTTCCTTCATTTCAGTCTTAGAGACTGACTTTGATGATCTGGGAGTGGGCTGCATTTCTGGTTCAGCAACTTTGGCTTTGAATGCCACTCCCTTAGTAGGATTTGAAGGTTCCTCAACAGGCTTTCTTCTATTGAGGTCAAACTCATAGGCTTTAAGTTCTGAGAATATTTGTTGCATGGGCATGGTGGAAAGATCTTTGGTATTCTGCATCATTACAGCATAGACATCCCACTTTTGAGTGAGACTCCTTAGGATTTTCAGTCCAACCTCTCTCTTGGTGTAGACCTTGCCCAGTGAATTAATCTCATTCATCACATCAGTGAATCTACCAGCAAATTTGTCAATGGACTCATCAGTCTCCATTGAGAATTGCTCAAACTTCTGCACAGCAACTTGGAGCTTGTTCTCCTTGATTTTTTCAGTGCCCTCACACATTTCAGCAAGGGTATCCCAAATTTCTTTAGCTGTGGTGCAGTGGTAGACTCTACCCATAACTGCATCTGGAATTGTTTGATAGAGGGTGTTCATGGCAAGATAATTCAAATTATCTTTCCTCTTTTCATCAGCAGTAAAGTCATCCTCATCTTTGGGAATCAATTCCCTTATATCTGCTCTTTGCTCATCTGTCAATCTGGGGTTAGTTTGAGTAAACACAAAAGGTCCTCTTGTGATTACTCTAAGCATATCAGTATGAAGAGATGCAAGATGAGCCCTCATTCTAATTTTCCAGAAATCATAATTGTCTATAGAAAACATGGGCAGTTTGTGATGAGAAATATGATTGACTGGATTTGTGGCCATGTTGTCTAATCCTTGAACAGCAGGTGGAGGAACAGCATTGTTGTTGGCCATATCTCAATAAGAATCAATCAGTCAACAAGTAATGGATTTCAGATAGAGATCAGTTCAGTGACCACACCAAATATGTGAGTTTTGAAAATCAAGATGGATTTTCAGAAGCAGTGGTCTTTGAACCCCTGCTCTGATACCACTTGTTGGTCCTGAAAGGAGTATATAACAAGTGTATGGGGGGGGAATACACTTGTTTGCAATTCTTTAATAACTTTGATCAAACCAGAGTTCAGCAAGGTTGTCTTGGACAACTCTGCTGAAGAAGATTAACTCTTCTAAGATAATCAGACTACTAAGTACTATTGAGTACTTAGTTGATTGACTATCTAGGGGAGTTATATGTGCGGAATAATGGTTGGCCCTTTAAGTTTAGACTCCTTTAATTTCTGAAATCACTTAGTCAATGCAACACAGTTCAGTTTAGCTTCAGGGAACTTGTCCAAATCAGTTTTGCACAGTCTTTGAATATGTATCTTTGAAAGATCAGTTTAGTGTGCAGTGTTGAATGAATGTAAGTACTTGTAAAGTAAATCAACACAAGAGTTTATAGTGGTTCAGAGACTCAAGCTCCTACATCCACTTTCCCTGATTTAACAGGATAATTCCTTCACTCTTGGAATTAACTTGTTTTATAGTGCCAAGGTGCACTTGATCAAGAACACCACTCCTTGGTGAATTGATCCCTAGGATGTCTAGAGTCCTAGTACCCTCTTCTCAACTCAGAACTGAACTGTTCTTCTCTCAACAGTCAGCTCCTACCACTTCTACTACTACAACCTTCTCACTTTCACTCTTGAAAGGTGTAAGGGTTGAAGTAAGGTTCCAACTAATGAGATATCCTTTACAATGAAGATCAGTGTATAAGGATAGGATATCTCTCTAAGCTTGTGTAAGGATATACAATTGGGTTCAGCTTAGATGAAGTGTTTGAAGACTAAGATAGTCTTTGAAAGCTTAAGAGCACTTGTCAACTTGTAGGATAGTTGGATATTCTTGTCAAGGTTGAGGTGCTTTCAAATGGTCTTCACACTTCTGTATTTATAGACAAAATGGAGGATTTGCCCGTTGGAGAGGCAGCCCCAAATTGCTATAAATGTCTTCCTTGAGTTCTTCAAACTGGAAGACAGATTCTTGATAGTGACATGTCCTCATTTGGGTAATAAACGGCTGTAACAGTTTTGTCTTCATTCTGCAGCACTTTTCCCAATGTTTGACTTCTTGTTAGGACTTGGACATGGCTTCTGAAGGTTGATCCAATGATAGGACAACATTCCTTATCATCTGGACAACTCTCCTTATCACTATCAGCAGTTTTGCCTTTCAGCATGGTTGGCTTGCTCTTCTTCAGATGACTTGGCTCTTTCCCTTTATTTTTCTTGTGTATGGTCTTAGCTCATTCCTTTGAGGACCTTTAGGGAGTGATTGTCTCAATCTCTTCAGCATAGTTGACCTCAGGCTTTCAGAGCACTTCATCTTGATCAATTTAGCTGAGACAACTCCTCTGGACAACTCTTCTGATCAGCATGATTGGTCTTTTTGCGTCAGAGCACTTTATACTTTATAGTTGGCTTATCTGGACAACTCTCCTGACCAAAACCTTTGAGTAGTCTTGTCCTTTTGAGCTAGGTAGGTTTGTTCTTGCATATGGCTAGCTTCTTTGGACAACTCTCCTGATCAGAGCTTTATGAATATTTTCTCTGGACAACTCTCCTGATAAGAACATCTTAGATTTCATAGAGTGTCCTTGCTCTTAAGTGATTGTTCCAGAATTTGAGCCTTGAGGGGACTTGATCTTGATCATCTTCAAAGCATAGGTTCCCCCTCAAATTGTGCATCTAATTGTCTAAGAGCTGCCTAACATTTCAGCTTCTCATCTAGCCTATAATCTATATGTTCTAACATTCTTAGAACATATTTATATTGACTTAGGCATGTCTCAGGGGGTTTTTGGTACTCAATCAAAACATAGCTCATTTTATTCCCAACAATTTATATAAGACTTACAACTATATTTTACTACAAGATTGATTCGGGTGGAATTTACGCATTTTAGAGCCACATGTGAAGCATGTTTTTGATGAGATTTCATTGATTTATACATTAAATATGATTGTTTAAGCCAAAATGAGAGAAAGGTTGTATTTTGTCGATTTTGTAGGAAATACGATGGAATTTGGAGCAAAACACCAACCATACTTTACTGGATCAGGAAGAGGAGTGTACGGTTGGATTCGTCTCGAAAAACGGAGTGGAATAGCCTAAAGAATCGAGTCAATCGGACAACCGAAGCGAGAGATATGCACAAAACAAGTTTGGAGTGGCCAGCAACTCAGCCGAGCTCCTAATTGAGGCAGAAACTGGAATGTTTTTCCATTCGGCTGAGCTAACCAATTCGGCCGAGTTGGAGGACAAATTTTGAGAGCCAACTCGGCCGAGCTCCCTGACTCGGCCGAGCTGCTGAACAAAGTTTGGGGACTGGAACTAATTGCACTCGGCCGAGTGGGACAACTCGGCCGAGTGGGACAACCCGGCCGAGTTACTGAAGAAGTTGAAATCTGGAACAATTAATCACTCGGCCGAGTGACCGAACTCAACTAAGTCGCGAGGCAAAATTTGGAAGCTGGAACGAGCTACACTCGGCCGAGTCGTTGGACGAAGTTTGGCCCCTGGAATGAATTGCACTCGGCCGAGTGGGACAACTCGGCCGAGTCCTAAAGAGTTCGTTTCATCCATTCGAACACTCCAACTCGGCCGAGTCTCCCCTGCTCTCGGTGCCTTCTGCATATTTTGTCCAATTTCCAAGGACCTAAGTGCAATTTTCATCCTTAAGCCCTACCCCAACACTATATAAGGCCTCATTCTTAAAACCCAAGTGATTCTTCCTCAATTCCTCAAATTCCACACATAGTAACACATACTTGGAGGTGTTTTGACCATTTCTTCCTCAATTCTTCATCAAATCAAGCAAGGAAGGATGCAATAGCTTGGGATTTCCATTCTCTACCACATTTTAGACTAAGCTTCCTCTTTCTCTCTCTTTTTAGTTAGCTATTTCATTTGGATTTTGTAATTTGATTATGTTAGCTCTTGGCTAAACATTTGCGGTTCTAAGACATTGTAATTATTTGGATTGAAGTTTATGAACTAATTTCTTGCTGTAAATGGTGTTTGTCTCTTATTTGCATGTTTAATTCTCATTTGGAAGCATGTTGTTATTGGCCATGATGATTTACTTAATTCGTTGTTAATTGGGATAAGATTGAGAGATTTATTCCATTAATTGTATGCAATCATGCAACCCGGTATTATTATGAGCTCGAGAGAGGATTAGTTATCGGAGAGGGAATTGAATGATCTTTGGGGCTATTTTAGGTGGTGTGATGTTTGTAAGGTAGAGATACGAACTTATGTCGCATGCTCCTTTGGATTAGTTAGATCGAGAGATTGATTAATTATTCTTTTGTGATCAACCCTATATGAAGACAACCTTAATGGCCATTTGAACGAGTAACAACTCATAAACGGATATCTAAGTGTTACAATTGCCTTAGAACCCATCTTCTCATACTTGAGTTTTAATCCGTTTTACTTTAGTTTGCTTGATTTACATGATATTTGGTCAATTCTTCATTACTCTTTATGGCTTATTTGTGACAATTTGGTAGGCAATCTTAGGGTAATTCACCACATTCACTTAATCGATCGCGTCTAAATAGAATTCTGTTAAAAAAAATACACTTTTACGATATACCTCCTCGTGAGATCGACCTCGTACTTACTTCTCTACGATAGACACCGTATACTTGCGGTCGTTTATTCTAGTGTTGTAGAATACGTGAATCAAGTTTATGGCGCCGTTGCCGGGGAGGTTTTTATAGCTCTAAAGTGTAGGTTAATAGAGTTTTAGTTTAGACATTTTACTTGTTTTCCTTATTCTCAAAAATCCAAAAAAAATATTTGTGTTTGTTACTTGATCTTACTTGCACTTCTCACTTTCGTTTGATCTTTTGATAGATATGGTTTATGATCACACGATCTAGGAGGAATCAACAAGAAGTGTTGCCTTTATATCCGGAGATCGAAGCCAATTGTCGAAGAAGGAACGCCGAAAGAAGAAGGATTGAATTAGAAGAGATGAATCGAGGGGAAAATCCGATTGTGGAAGAAGAAAGGAATCAAGAGGATGTTGGAGGCGTAGTAGAGCCAAATGGAAATGGTGGTAACCTACCACAAGGGGTTGTGAGAGATAACCTCAACCGGAGGGTTGAAGAGAATGTCAATATGGAAGGAGATAGAGAGCAATGGGGGAATGAGGAAAATGGGAATCAAAGAGTCTTGAGAGACCACTTCCGTCCCATCCCAAGACCATATGGAGGAGCGGGTAGGGAACCCATAGATGCACACAACTTCGAACTCAAGCCGGCCTTGATCGTGATGGTGCAAAACAATCAGTTTGGTGGGCTCTCTAAGGAGGATCCTAACCTCCACTTGTCTCAATTCCTCGAGATAAGTGGAACGATTAAGATCAACCGTGTTCCTCAAGATTATATCCGATTGCAACTTTTCTCATTCTCACTCCGGGACCGAGCAAAGCAATGGTACCTCTCTCTCGACTTGAGGACCATTGAGAATTGGAATGACTTAGTCGATGCATTCCTCATGAAGTACTTTCCTCCGAGCAAGACGATCCAAATCCGAGGGGAGATATCCTCATTTAGGCAAGACGACGATGATTCATTGGCCGAGGCTTGGGAGCGTTTTAAGGACCTCATTAGAAGTTGCCCACAACACGGGTTCTCAAGAGATCAATTGATATGTTATTTCTACAACGGGATGGACCACCGTACAAGAGGTATGGTGGATGCTTCAGTCGGAGGAGGTTCTTTGTTGGGCAAGACAACGGAAGAGGGATATGTTCTATTGGAAGAGATGTCCAAAAACGGAAATCAATGGCCCTCCGAAAGAAGACAAAACCGAAGGATTGCCTCAACCCAAGAGTCGGAAGATTTTGCAACTTTATCCAACAAGATGGATAAGTTGACTTCTCTAATGAAGGCAAAGGCATTAGTGGGGCCTAGTGATGAACAATATGAAGAAGCCCACTATATGAACAATCAAATGAACTTTAGAGAAAGAGGGTGGAACGAGAGGCAAGCCCGTGAGAGTCCTCCCAATCCAAACCAACACCATCCGAATTTGAGGCATCATGAGAACTTCTCTTATGCCAATCCAAGGAATGCTATCCAACCACCATCGAATTTCAACGTAAGAGGTAGTGCAATTGTGGAATCCCCATCAAAGTTATCGTTGGAAGACATGTTTGGAGCATTTATGGGGGAAACCAAAAATTTCATGAGAGAGACTAGGGATAATGCAACCAAGACTTGGCAAAGACTTGATGAACAAGGGGAAGTGATCAAGAATGTGGCAAACAACATGAAGGCCATGGAAAAGCAAATGAGTCAACTCTCTAATGTCATTGGAAGTCAACATACTTCGGGGCAATTCCCTTCAAACACGGAGCTTAACCCCAAGGAACATTGCAAAGCTATCAAGCTAAGGAGTGGGACAAGTTATGAGGGGCCAAAGATGCCACAAGAGGAGGAAATGTTGAGTGCACCCAAGGATGTTGACAAAGAAGAAGGGCATGAGGAAGAAAAGCAAGATGGGATAGTAAGGGAAGAGGAGAAAGAAGAGGAGAAGAAGAGTGAGGAGGAAATCCCTCCTCAAGACAAAGGCAAAAATGAGGTACCTCTTCCATACCCTCAAAGATTGAAGAAGAAAGGGTTGGACAACAAATTTGCCAAGTTCGTGGAAATGTTCAAGAAGATTCATATTAACATTCCATTTGCCGAAGCACTTGAGCAAATGCCCCACTACTCCAAATTCCTAAAGGAAATCATGTCAAACAAGAGGAAGATGGTGGAGTACGAAATGGTGCATTTGACCGAGGAGTGTAGCTCGATTATTCAAGCCAAGTTGCCTCAAAAACTTAGAGACCCCGGATCTTTCACCTTGCCATGTGTCATCGGGGATAGAGGTACATTTCGAGCCTTGTGTGACTAGGGAGCAAGCATTAATCTTATGCCTTTGTCTATATTCAAATCTCTTGGTTTGGGGAAGCTTACACCAACCACAATGAACCTTCAATTGGCGGATCGATCCATGACATACCCTTTGGGTATAGTAGAGGATGTGTTGGTTAAAGTCGATAAATTCATTTTCCCGGTAGACTTTGTGGTGTTGGATATGGAGGAGGATAAGTACATTCCACTAATTTTGGGAAGGCCATTCTTAGCAACCGGTGGGGCCATCATAAATTTGAGGAAAGGGGAGTTAGAGCTTCAAGTGAACACTGAAAAAGTCTTGTTCAACATCTACAAGGCCATCAAGTTTAGAGATGATGAGGTTTTCGAGTGCAATATGATCAATAGTGTGCAAGCTTGTGTGGACATACACGTGGAAAAGAGCAACTCAAAGGATCCACTTGACTTTTGCATAAGAAACTCTCTTACTTCTCCTTCTCTTATCCCTTGTGATTTTAATTATGATGAACTTGATGATATAGAATTGTTTGAATATATGTGTTCTCTTGATGTTTTGAAGGAGCTTCCAATCAAGAATGAGGAGAAATTCATGGAGATACGACAAGAAGCCAAGTTTGGGGGGGGGGGGGGGTTTACTTGAAGAGTGTCAAATATTTCCTAACAAAAATCTTGACACTTGGCCCTCATGTTACTCATTGGAAGCACCAAAGGATGGAGCTAAAGAGGAACCAAAAGCTCAAGAGAAAGGGAGGAAGTTAGACTTGAAACCACTTCCGGATCACTTGAGATATGCTTATCTTGAACAAGGTGACCTCTTTCCGGTTACTGTTTCTTCACACTTACATGAGCTTGAATTAGAAAAATTGCTTAGGGTGCTTAGAACTTATAAATCGGCCATTGGTTGGGATATTTCGGATTTGAAGGGTATACCGGCTCATATTTGCATGCATAAGATTAGACTAGATGAGTCTATTAAGCCTAAAGCCCAAGGTCAAAGAAGATTGAATCCCATAATGCAAGAGGTAGTGAGAAAAGAGGTGTTGAAGTGGTTAGATAATGACATAATTTTTCCCATAAGTGATAGTGAGTGGGTAAGTCCAACACAAGTGGTACCTAAGAAGGGGGGCATGACTATTGTTACAACCGATGCTTTAGAGGTAATTGCCACTAGGACCATTGTGGGGTGGAGAGTATGCATTGATTATCGTGTGTTGAATAATGCCACTAGGAAAGATCATTTTCCTTTGCCTTTTATTGATCAAATGTTGGATAGGATGGCGGGATACGAGTATTATTGCTTTCTCGATGGTTACTCGGGATATAATCAAATTTTGATTGATCCCAAGGACCAAGAGAAATCAACTTTTACTTGCCCTTATGGTACTTTTACTTTTAGGAGAATGCCATTTGGATTGTGTAATGCTCCCGCCACCTTTCAACGATGTATGATGGCTATTTTTCATGGCATGACTGAAAACATAATGGAGGTGTTCATGGATGATTTTTCCGTATTTGGTTATTGTTTTGATACATGTCTACGTAACCTCTCTCGTGTTTTGCAAAGATGCATAGATACTAACTTGGTGCTCAATTGGGAGAAATGCCACTTCATGGTGAAGGAAGGAATTGTGCTTGGGCACAAGGTTTCGGCTAAGAGACTTGAGGTGGATAGAGCAAAGATTATGACAATCGAGAAGTTACCTCCACCAACCAATGAGAAGGCAGTGAGAAGTTTACTCGGGCATGCCGAATTTTATAGAAGATTCATCAAAGACTTTTCCAAGATAGCCAAGCCCATGTGTTCATTGTTGGAGAAAGGGGCCACTTTCATCTTTAGTGAGGAGTGTGTGAAGTCGTTTGAGATATTGAAGGAGGCCTTGATTAAAGCTCCCGTGTTGGTGACACCCGATTGGAGTCAACCGTTTGAGATTATGTGTGATGCTAGTGATTATGCCATTGGAGTAGCCTTGGGTCAAAAGAGAGACAAGCTCTTTCGTGTGATCTATTATGCAAGCAAAACCTTGAATCCGGCTCAAAAGAATTACACCACAACGGAGAAGGAGATGCTAGTCGTGATCTATAGCTTTGACAAGTTTAGAGCATATTTGGTGGGAGCTAAGACCATAGTGTACACATACCACACGGCTCTCAAGTACTTGATTGAGAAGAAATAGGCTAAACCAAGGTTGATAAGATGGGTGCTCCTCTTGCAAGAATTTGATGTGGAGATTAGAGATAGAAAAGGGTGTGAGAATGTGGTGGCGGATCATCTCTCAAGACTTGAGAATGTGGAGGAAAAGGATATCCAAGTCCCTATCAAGGAGTGGTTTCCCGATGAGCAAATTCTTGCTATCAAAGAAGCATGTCCATGGTTTGCCGACTTTGTGAATTACATAGCTACCGGAACACACCCACCAAATCTCTCATTTCATCAAAAGAAGAAGTTCTATCATGATGTCAAGTTCTATGTTTGGGAGGACCCATTTCTCTATAGATGGTGTTCGGATATGATCATGAGGAGGTGCCTAGCGGAAGATGAGTGGGAGAAAGTGATTGAGGAGTGCCATTCATCTCCTTATGGAGGTTACTTTGGAGCGAATCGGACGGCCCACAAAGTTCTTCAAAGTGGTTTCTATTGGCCATCCATTTTTAGAGATTGTGAAGTCTGAACGTTTAGTTAAATAAAAGACGTTCGGCGCCACAAATTACTCAAATCGGGTAGGCGCATACGGTACAAAAACACTCATCGCTCACTTTCCCAGCTATCCAAGGGCGGGTTAAAAACCTCCTCTGGTAAACCCTTTGGGAAAAACCCGGAAGGAGGAAAACCGTGCCTCTTCATTTAGGATGGGTACTCCTCCCGATAAAATTGTTCTATTATATGTCAATATCCTCACTTTAATTATAATCCTAAAATTTACACCATTTAATCGTAATCCTAAAGTAATTACAGTATCAAAACAGAATGTTAACACTATAATCCAGGTAGCTCTCGAATTCCGCCACTGGGTACACGAACAAATCTGGGAACAGGCCCTCCAAATAATCATTTCGAACAGGTCAGCCTTTATGATCGAATTGACGGGTCGAACTGCATTTGTCCACGCGAATCGCCCCTGTAAACCAGCAATCATCCAATTTGTCTTTACCTCCAAGTGCACTCCCTTCGACCATTCTCGCCTTGCACTCCAGCTGTCGGCCAGTCCTGCAAAATTCCAGAAAACACAGCAGTGCCCAATCCACAATAATAGTTTGACATATAAATTGTAATTCAGTATAATAGAAACCATAATAATTATAACAGACCTTCCCCCACAATCTACATAAAATCAAGTTGCCCATCAACACCCTTAATGAACCCTCCAAACATACACATATTAATTTGTATGCTTCTAATCAGACGCTCAATTGTGTATGGCTTGTTTTCAAATCGAAATTTATTCCTTGTCTGCCAAATATTATACACCACTGAAACAACCCACAACCTAAGGATCCTTTTTTTAGTTGTATTGATCCCTCTCGTTTTGTGAACATCATCCAAAAATTCTTTTAGGTTTCGCATTCTGCCTCTCCATTCAAGCCAATTCCCCATTCTTTTCCAAATAAGCTGTACAAAGCTACATTCAAAAAATAGATGGTTAATAACTCTTCCCCATTTATGCAAAATACACATCTTCGATCCTCCATATCAAAACACTTATCATTGGTCCGCACGCGCTCACGAGCTACTAACCAACAAATGAATGAGTATTTGGGAGGTATGAACGAGGCCCACAAATCTTGAAAACGGAGTTCCGGATTCCCATGAGTTTCACAAAGTTCCGTATAAATTTTGCTTACATCCATGCCATTAATATTACTTATCTTTTCCAGCCAATGTATACTGTTTTGGATCCCACCATATTTTCCCACAATAATATCTCTAAAGCCACATATTGCTCTTTTCATCGGAGAGCATCTAACACCTCTATACATGTGCCAAATCGTGTCGCATTTGAGCCAGCGATCGTGTACCCATTTAACCCATAATGTATCTTTTTTGCTATGAATATCCCAAATAGTTTTACTAATCAAGACTCTATTCCAGCCTTCCATATCCTTTAAACCAAGTCCTCCTTTTGATTTCTCACGGCATATATCAGTCCACGCAACCGGAGGGGTCTTGCCACTCCATAGGAATTGCCTACACAAAGACTCCAACTTACGAATAACCCCTTTAGGAACAGGCATAACACCAAACCAAAAACTTATGATCCCATAGATAACCGATGATATTAATTCAACTTTTCCGGCATATGATAGTGAATTGGCGTTCCATTTGCCAATTACATCCCGAACTTTAACCAATAAAGGCTCGAACTCTCTAATTTTCACCCTACTAGCCGCCAAAGGAACATCTAAATACTTAACTAGGAGCTCACTTTCGACAAAACCAAGCATGTCCAATATCCCAATTTTATCATCATTTTTTATTCCAGCCATAGTGATACTCGACTTACTTGGACTAATACCAAGTCCAGTCACTGCCTCAAATTGTTTCAATGAATCATTTAGAACATTTATCGACTCAAAATCACCACGCGAAAATAGAAGCAAATCATCCGCAAACATAATATTAGTAATTTTCAAAGTAGCACACATAGGATGATATTTGAATCTACTGTTGCATGCGTGAAAGCTCAACGATCTATGCAAATATTCCATACAAATCACAAAAAGATAAGAGGAAAGAGGGTCACCTTGACGAAGTCCTCGTTTTCCTTTGAAAAACCCGCATGGAGTTCCATTCACAAGAATCGAATATGTAGGGGCAGAGACGCATAACATAATCCATTCGACGAACTGATTAGGGAACTTCAAAAGCAGCAACAAACTCTTAAGAAAATCACACGAAACAGAATCATAGGCTTTACGAATGTCCACTTTAAGCATCGCCCTTCTCGAAACTGATGCGTCATCATACTTTCGAATAATCTCTTGAGCAAGAAACACATTGTCTGACATATTTCTTCCCGAGACGAAAGCAGTTTGATTATTAGACACTACCACGGTAGTAGCATAACTCAATCTATTAGCAATAATCTTGCTAATAATTTTATAAATCACGTTACAACACGAAATTGGTCTAAAATCCGTTACGTCAAGATTGTGGGATTTCTTAGGAATCAACGTAACAAAGGTGAAATTTAGCTGCCGAAGTATTTGCCCACTGACAAAGAATTCTTGGACAGCCCCCACAATGTCATCCTTCAGCATATTCCACGACTCTTTGAAAAATGCCGAAGTATACCCGTCTGGACCTGGAACTTTATCTTCACCAATTGCCCATAAAGCAGCCTTAATTTCGATCTCATCAACACTCTTAACCAAATTGCTGCCCAGATTTTCGCCTACACACTCGCCATAACTGACCACCCGTTCATCAATATTAGTAACCTCAATTCCGGATCCAAGGAGGCTTTCATAATATGCCACCAATCTGTTCGCGACTTCTTCTTGGTTATAGGTAACTCCATCTTCCGTTTGAATATGGGCTATAAAATTTCGTTTTCAATTTCTCTTAACAATGGCATGGAAATATACTTGTTTTTAGCCAATTGTTTCAAGAAACACTCTTCCCACTTCTTAACCTTGTACACCTCTAATTTTTTTCTTTGAATTTCCTCATATACTTGCTCCATTCTATCATGGTTTTGACACCCCAAGACTTCACGTTGCAATTCCATAAGTTCTTGCTCGCTCCTTTCGACCCTACTAGAAATGTGGGCAAAATCCTTCTTGTTCAGCTCCTTTAGGGATTTCTTTAGTCTCTTTAATTTCTTTGTGAGAACATACTGTTTTGATCCTGTAATTCCTGGCTCTTCCCAACTAGTCTTAACAACTTCAAGAAATCCGTCATGTTCGGTCCACATGTTATAAAATCGGAAAGGCTTGTTAACTTTTTTATAGACACCTAGAAGTGTAGTAACCGACATAGCATGGTCAGATTCCACACCCGGCGCCACAAAATCAGTACTAATACTCCAACCTGCTTCCGTCCATGAATGGTTCACCATAACTCTATCCAGCTTGCTCTTAATCGTGTTGGAATTCCATGTAACGAAACAGCCAGTCGAAGGGACATCTACTAGGCATATAGTTGTGATGCAATTAGCAAACTCCTCCATACGTAGGTGGTTACTGTTAGATCCTCCATGTTGCTCATCACTATGTAGAATCATATTAAAATCTCCAGCAAGCATCCACGACCCTTGTTCACGGTCGTTATACTCAACAAGGTTGCTCCACAAGGATCTCCTTTCATCAATTGTGTTCCTTGCATAAATACACGAATATGTGAAGATTTTCTGTGTAATAAGACAACGAAATTTAATATGGATCACCTGATCAGTTTTTACAATGTCACTAGCTGCGACTTTATCTCCTCTCCAAATGACTAATATTCTGCCCATATTGCTCAACTCAAAATTATGGACGTTCTTCCAGCCGTCGAAAGCCCTCTCGATCCAATCGCTATTCTCGTTTTTAACCTTAGTTTCAACAAAACCAAACACATCAATATTTTTAATATTAATAAAATTCCTTACCTTCCCAAGGGTGAGATCTCCCCTTAGGCCTCAAACATTCCAGGTTGCAATGATCATGACGAAATTAAGGGGTCACCCCCGCTGCTATTCATACCACTTCCTTCTGCATGAACAATAGACTTTCTGCTGTCTATTCGAATATTGTTCAACCTTTCTGCCTTGGATCGTTCAGCTATATCGATCCATTTTTGAACCTCCGAGTTAGGATTTTCTACATCGCCTTGACCTCTCGGATTTAGCCTTCCTTCGATTTTTCAATTTTTTATATTGTGTAGGTATCCTCCAAATTTTGAGAATGAGCACCGGCAACTTGGTCCGTCTCCATCATGCATAAATCCTCAGCGTCATCATCATTTTCGAGGTTTCTTAATGCATCGAACCTGCCTTTTCCAGAAGTCTTGTTTTCCGTCTCTATCGGTTGCCATGCCGTGTGACTACCACTAGTTCGTTTTCTTGTGTATTTCCGGGGATATTTAGGCTGCTCGAACCCCATATTATCAACATTATCAGCTGCATTCAAATGATCAACCTCAACTTGCTGTTTCTTCGAAGCAGATTTTGAAGAATCTGCAAAATTTCGAGCCTGGAATGAACTCTCAACCTTTTCTTGTTGACGAGGCCTATTCTGCCCTAAATTGGCTTGTTGCTGAATTGGGGGACATTCACCCGAGGGATGGCCGAATTTTCTGCATTTGGTACAATATCTAGGCTCCGTTTCATAATCTATGTGTTGCACCCACTCCTTAGAACCACCTAAATTAATTTCAACCTCTCGAAGCAACGGCTTTGCTGCATCTACCTCAACCAGAACTCTTGCATATGAAATCCGCTCCATAGTATAAGATAATTTATCCGTAAAAAGAGGCCTTCCAATAAATGAAGCAATAGTCTCGATAATTCTGGGATTCCAACAGCATAGAGGGAGGTTTCTGAGCTGAACCCACACCGGAGTAACACTGATTTCATAATCATCGAAATCGAAGGCTAAAGGCATTTTTTTCATCATTAAGGTTCTGCCCCAAACACTGTACGGACCACCTTTAAGAACTTTTTCCATATCTGCCTCATTCTCAAACTTAAACACAAGCCACCCACTATCGTGACTCTTAATCTGATGGGGGACCTCCCAATCTTTACATAATTGTCAAAGAGCTTGGAACCCGGAAACCGACCCATAAAATAACCAATAAGAACATGCTCCCACTCTTTAGTTACCATTTCCATTGGAATATAAACTTCATTTGCTGCAGGGGGTACATAATTAAGCTTAAATTCATTTTTAAGAATACGATTACCTCGTACACTGTCGGGGACTGATCCTTTTGACCACGCCTTGGGTTTTTCAGTCGACTCAGTGGTGTTCTTATTTGATAAAAGATCAGCACTAGCAGGTTGGTTTTTCGAATCATCCTCCACATGTACATCCATGGATTCATCCTTTTCCGCTGCTACTGTTCCTCGCACACTGTCTGGGACAGATTCTCTAGACCAATCCTTGGGTTCTTCGTTACAATCGGCCATAGATGCATAATTTTCTCCAGCTGCATGACCTGCAGAAAACAGAGCATCGTAATTACTATTTCGGAAAGTAATATTAGGACTTGATACCTGATTTGGATGTTGAATATTCTCGCCCCCAGAATATCTGTTGCGCAATTAGGCGATGAAATCTGGTAAGTTCTCCTCCGCATCGGGATTTTCCAAGGCCTCCACAATCTCATCATCAAGGATATTTTTTAGGCTTTCAGAATCTGATTCAAAAACAGGGTTCTGATCAATTTTAAACGCCTCGATCGGATGAGAGTAGCTTGAAGCGATTAGGGCGTCAAGACCGTCTAGTTGTTTCTCCTTGGCTTGTTTTTCACGTTCAGCATCAGCCATGGCAATACAATCATTTCTTCTTTGTTCTTCCATCATCGAATCATCTACTTGATCACGGGATTGTAGTCGGTCGATCGATTTGCCCCGCGATCTCTTTATTATATTTAGAGATTGTGAAGTGTTTGTGAAGAAGTGTGATAAGTGTCAAAGGATGGGAAACATTTCAAAGAGGCATGAGATGCCTATGCAGAATGTGATTGAAGTGGAGCTCTTTGATGTGTGGGGGATAGACTTTATGGGGCCATTCCCTACTTCCCATGGGTTTTCCTACATCCTTTTGGCCATTGACTATGTTTCTAGATGGATTGAGGCCATTCCAACCACTACTAATGATGCCAAGGTAGTCCTCAACTTTTTGAGGAAGAACAATTTCACTCGTTTTGGCACTCCAAGAGCACTAGTGAGTGATGGTGGTTCACACTTTTGCAACCGATGGCTAGATCAACTCTTGATAAAATATGGAGTGAAGCATAGGGTGACCACACCTTATCACCCTCAAGCTAATGGACAAACGGAGCTTGCTAATCGAGAAGTGAAGCAAATTTTGGAAAAGACCGTTGGGATCAAGAGGAAGGATTGGGCCATTAAGTTGGATGATGCTCTTTGGGCATATCGAACCGCCTACAAGACACCTTTGGGCACATCTCCTTACCAACATGTGTATGGTAAGTCTTGTCATCTACCCGTGGAAGTGGAGTTGAGAGCTCGTTGGGCTATTAAGGAGTTAAATCTTGATCTTAAGGCATCCGGAGAGAGAAGAAAGATGATGTTAAATGAGCTTGATGAGTTTAGGAATGTAGCTTTTGAGAACTCCAAGATTCTCAAAGAAAGGGCCAAGAAGTTTCATGACAAGATGATTGAAAATAGGGAGTTCCAAGTGGGAGAACAAGTTCTATTGTTCAACTCAAGGTTGAGACTATTTCCGGGCAAGTTGAAGTCAAAGTGGTCGGGGCCTTTTGTGATTAAGAATGTGACGCCCATGGGAAATGTGGAGCTTGTTGGTAAAGATGGAGTAACTTTTGTGGTGAATGGTCAAAGAGTGAAACACTACTTTGGAAATGAGCAACTTCAAAGGGTGGAGTCACTTTGCTTGGATGAGGCTTGAAAGTAGAAAGAAACCGTCCGACATAGGACGTTAAAAATAGCGCTTCTTGGGAGGCAACCCAAGGTTTTATTGCTTTCATGTTTTTATTGATTTGATAGTTTTGATAGCTTGGTTTATTTTGTAGGTGAGGATGAGAAGCATTTTGGATGTCATAGCTTGAAGAATGAAGAAGGAAGCAAAACCAACTTTGGAGAGGGGAAGCAAGTGTTGCAATGGTGATCTTTGAAGAGCATTGGATGTGCAAGGAGGGAGGTAACAACTTGTAGCCCCAAACTTAGAATTTTTACATAGTAAAATTCTAAGTTTGGGGTGTTATTTTTTTTTTATTTTTTTTTTACTAGTTGTTACCCTTGCACCGGTTCGACATTCTACTTATGTTACATTTTGCACCGGCGCACACTTAGCTTTCATATGCTTATTGTGTTTGAGTTGGTTTTGATCATATGTTGGGTAGTGGATCTTTGGTGAAATGTGAGCATGAATAATCATTGGAATCCATTGTTGAGTAGTTGTGGTGATGTTTATTTGCTTTGAATGTATGCATGATTGGTGTTGGAGAATAATGTCATGTTGTGCTCATATTTATTGATCTTTGATAGCATGGATGCATGATATGTTGTTGTTTGGGAACATTTGATGAATGTGAGAGTCCTATTGAATAAACCGGTGAGAATTGAGCCTTGAATCGAGCATATAATCCGGTTTAGTTCATTTGAGAGTGGACTAGGTTATTTCTAGTGATTCTAGAACTTGCCCAAGTTCTTGTTTGAAGGCATGATTGTGTGAAACTTTGTGATGTGATATAGGCCATCTTGTTCTAAAAGAGTCACTTAGCCAAAATTTCCTAAAACTGAAGTAATCTTCCGTAGTTAGCCCCTTGAGCTTAATTCCTCATTTTCTTGGCAAACTACAATGTTAACCACTTAGCCTTTTTGAGCCTTTGATACCTACATCTAGTGGGGGATAAAAGACAAAGTGGATAAACATGTGCTTGAAATAACTTTGGTGAAAGGAGAAATTGGAAAAGTTGAAAGAAAAAGAGAAAGATGAAAAGAAAGTCAATGGAAAAGAAAAGAGGGACAAAGAGCCCCAAAAGCTTGAAAAGAAGAATGGTTCAAAAAGATGAGGTGATGAATGCTTGAAAAATAAAGGAAAATGAAAAGTGAGGATGGAGTTTGTAAGCTTTGAAAGTGAAAGCACAAATTGTAAAACAACAAGCTTTGTCCTCCACTAATAGAGTCACAAATTCCCAAATTCATCCCACCTTGTCCAAAGAACCAATGTTACATCCTTGATAAAGTCCTATTGATCACATTGTTGAGCATTTGAGTGTTGTAGAAAGTAGAAGTTGGGCAAGCATATAATGATTGCATAGCATAACTTGGTTGATGAGTGCATTAATATCCTCAATTTGTTTGTGTGTTTGAGGGAAACACTTTGTCATGTGAGTAGAGGACTTGAGCATTTGGATTGTGTTTCCCATTCAAAATGTGTTGTGTGTTTGTGCATTCTTTGATTCATGAATGTGAATTGCAATAATGATGTTATAATCTTCATTGAGAAATGCACTTTGAGAAAGAGACATCATTACATCTTACTTTGCATGTGTGATTTGCATTGAATATTCCATTGTGATCATTCCACCCTCATTGTTTTAAGTGCTTAGTTGTTTGAGGACAAACAACATTTTAAGTTTGGGGGGTTTGATTCGGGTGGAATTTACGCATTTTAGAGCCACATGTGAATCATGTTTTTGATGAGATTTCATTGATTTATACATTGAATATGATTGTTTAAGCCAAAATGAGAGAAAGGTTGTGTTTTGTCGATTTTGTAGGAAATACGATGGAATTTGGAGCAAAACACCAACCATACTTTACTGTATCAGGAAGAGGAGTGCACGGTTGGATTCGTCTCGAAAAACGGAGTGGAATAGCCTAAAGAATCGAGTCAATCGGACAACCGAGGTGAGAAATATGCACAAAACAAGTTTGGAGTGGCCAGCAACTCGGCCGAGCTCCCTGACTCGGCCGAGCTCCTAATTGAGGCAGAAACTAGAATGCTTTTCCATTCGGCCGAGTTAACCAATCCGGCCGAGTTGGAGGACAAATTTTGAGAGCCAACTCGGCCGAGCTCCCTGACTCGGCTGAGCTACTGAACAAAGTTTGGGGACTGGAACTAATTGCACTCGACCAAGTGGGACAACTCGGCCGAGTTGCTGAAGAAGTTGAAATCTGGAACAATTAATCACTCGGCCGAGTCGCGAGGCAAAATTTGGAAGCTAGAACGAGCTACACTCGGCCGAGTCGTTGGACGAAGTTAGGCCCCTGGAATGAATTGCACTCGGTCGAGTGGGACAACTCGGCCGAGTCCTGAAGAGGCCGTTTCACCCATTCGAACACTCCAACTCGGCCGAGTGGTCCCACTCGGCCGAGTCTCCCCTGCTCTCGGTGCCTTTTGCATATTTTGTCCAATTTCCAAGGACCTAAGTGCAATTTTCATCCTTAAGCCCTACCCCAACACTATATAAGGCCTCATTCTTAAAACCCAAGTGATTCTTCCCCAATTCCTCAAATTCCACACATAGTAACACATACTTGGAGGTGTTTTGGCAATTTCTTCCTCAATTCTTCATCAAATCAAGCAAGGAAGGATGCAATAGCTTGAGATTTCCATTCTCTACCACATTTTAGACTAAGCTTCCTCTTTCTCTCTCTTTTTAGTTAGCTATTTCATTTGCATTTTGTAATTTGATTATGTTAGCTCTTGGCTAAACATTTGTGGTTCTAAGGCATTGTAATTATTTGGATTGAAGTTTATGAACTAATTTCTTGCTTTAAATGGTGTCTATCTCTTATTTGCATGTTTAATTCTCATTTTGAAGCATGTTGTTATTGGCCATGATGATTTACTTAATTCATTGTTAATTGGGATAAGATTGAGAGATTTATTCCATTAATTGTATGCAATCATGCAACCCGGTATTATTATGAGCTCGAGAGAGGATTAGTTATCGGAGAGGGAATTGAATGATCTTTGGGGCTATTTTAGGTGGTGTGATGTTTGTAAGGTAGAGATACGAACTTATGTCGCATGCTCATTTGGATTAGTTAGATCGAGAGATTGATTTATTCTTCTTTTGTGATCAACCCTATATGAAGACAACCTTAATGGCCATTTGAATGAGTAACAATTCATAAACGGATATCTAAGTGTTACAATTGCCTTGGAACCCATCTTCTCATACTTGAGTTTTAATCCGTTTTACTTTCGTTTTCTTGATTTACATGATATTTGGTCGATTCTTCATTACTCTTTATTGCTTATTTGTTACAATTTGGTAGGCAATCTTAGGGTAATTCACTTAATCGATCGCGTCTAAATAGAATTCCGTTAACAAAATACACTTTTACGCTATACCTCCTCGTGGGATCGACCTCGTACTTACTTCTCTAAGATAAACACCGTATACTTGCGGTCGTTTATTCTAGTGTTGTAGAATATGTGAATCAAAGATTCAATTTCAGTTATTTTTAAATCACTTCCAAACTCTACTTGAAATGAATTAAGTTAGACATGATCAAACAAAGTGAAATAATTCAAGTGGTTAGAGCATATATCAGTACCTAGACCTTTGGTCCTGGATTCAGTAAAACATGATTAGATACACTTTTTTTAATACGACTTTTTATTGAAAGGCAAAATAGGCCTAATTGAGAAGGGAAATATGAGTTGAAGTAGATTTTAATATATATATCACAAAAATTTATATGCAATATTGCATACATGCAATATTGACTAATTAAGTCAATTGAGTTGAAAATATTGACTTATTAAGTCAATGGGCTAAAAATATATATTATTGGGCCACCATTAATTCATTTGGGTTAATTCTTAATTTATTTGTCAACTGGCCCGCTTGTGTTCTAATTTTGACAAAAAAATTTAACCCGTTTATTTTGTCAATTTCGGTGATTTTTTTATCTTTTATTTTATTGTCGAACGCGGGATATTAAATGTAGTAATTCAAATCGTAATATGTAGTAACACACATTTTTTTTATGTAGTAATAACACAAACTATTTTATATAATAATACAAATTCTTTTATTTAGTAACCCGTTTTTTTCTAGTGTTTTTGTTAATGTAGTAACTCACATTATAATACGTAGTAACATATACTATCGCATGTAGTAAACACAATAACCATGTTGTAATGCAAATCATTTGATAAAGTTACATATAGTAACAAACGCATATTCAATGTAGTAATTCAAACTGAAGTATGTAGTAACATATAATTTTTTATATAGTAATACCGATTCTTTTATGTAGTATTTTTTTCTAAAATTATTATTGATTAAGTAACTCACATTATAACATATAGTAACATATATTATTGCATGTAGTAATATAAAATAACCTCGATCCATAATAATAATTAAAGAATATTTAAAGAAATAGAAAATATTTAAAGATTAAGGCCGTCGTAAATTGCAGCGTTCGGCCGCGACCTCGGGTGACCGAAAACTGCTCGGAGAAGACGACTAAGTACAATTTATGCTAGTGGATGTATTTATAAAAAATATTTCTGCTAGTGGGTGTATTTATAAAAAAACATGTGTGTGAATTGAACTGTCAGGGGTGTATTTATAAAAAATGTGGGTTGAACTGTCACTAGTTGTATTTATAAAGAATGTGAGTGTGAATGACTGAAATGCATATATGCAATATTTCACAAAAGACTAGCTCAGCCCTCTATATATATATATATATATATATATTATAAATATAATCAATTAATTGAATAAATATTGAATTTGTATTTGTGCTTGTTTACTAATTGAATTAAAAAGAAAAATTGTACTCATCCTATGTAACTCTTCAATTGGATATATAATATATATTAGATATATATTATATATATGGTAAATCTTTATATTCCTTATTTAAAAGATATAAATTAGATTTGGTTTTTGTATCTATAAATACCCACCATATGTAACTCTTCAATTCAATCAATGAAATTATAATTTCACAATTCATTGTTTTTCTATATGGTATCATCGAGTCGTACGGCTAACGTCTCGATTCGAAACCCTCCCTCCCAACTACCACCATCACCGTACGGTTCGTAACAACCAAATCCTCAGGAAGTTATCTTCTTTCTTGCACTTGTGCCCTTCCATTGCCATAACAGAAGCTTGCTTTCATTCATGGCAGCACCTGCAAACCCCAAGTTATATATATCACATAACTTCCTCAAGATGGATTTTCCTTCTTCCTCAAGCTGTGTCTTCTCCTCCGCAGCATCCAGTTCGGCCATGGCCGTCGGCCGACACCTTGAAGCCTCGATCCGTCCTTGTTGTCCCACAAATGACCAAAAATCTTATTTCCGTTTCAACCTTGTGTCGAGATAACAATGTTAACATTATCTTCGACTCTACTTATTTTTAGGTGCGAGATGGCAAAACGGGGAGCATTCTCCTTATGGGGAGTCGCGTGGATAATCTCTATGTATGGCCGACTCGAGCGTCTACCTCACCTACAACCTCTATCTCCGAAAAACAACCTACCACCATATGGCATGCCCGTCTAGGCCATCCATCCTCTAAAATCCCGTCTCACACCTTATCCAGGTTTAGTTTACCAACTACGACCTCAAACCCTTTGCATTGTAACTCTTGCAATTGTATAAAAAGTCATAAATTGCCATTTTACGATTCCAACATTATCTCTACCACCCCCCTTGAGGTCATTTACTCTGATGTTTGGTCATCTCCTGTCCAGTCAGATGATGGCTTCAAATATTATGTCATTTTTGTTGATCACTTTAGTAAATATACTGTATATGGATCTACCCCCTAAAACGCAAATCTGATGTCCTCTCCACCTTTACAACCTTTAAAAACATTGTGGAAAACTTCTACAACACCAAAATCAAAACCCTCTATACTGACAACGGGGGTGAATTTATTGCCCTACGATCCCTCCTTCAAACCCATGGAATCTCCCACCTAACTACTCTACCCCACACTCCTGAACATAATGGCATGTTTGAACGTCGTCACAGACATGTTATTGATACAAACTTAGCCCTCTTACATTACGCGTCCATGCCTCCCACTTATTGGCCTCACGCCGTCTGTGCTGCAACCTATGTTATCAACCGCCTCCCTAAACCCAACCTAAACATGCAATCCTCTTATCAATATCTCCTAAAACAAACTCCTAACTTGTCTAAACTTCGAGTCTTTGGTTGCTTATGCTATCCTTAGCTTCGCCCCTACACCTCCCACAAATTAGAACCTCGATCCACCCCTTGTATCTTCATTGGATACTCTCTTACCCAAAGTGCCTACCTATGCCTTGACTTAAACACCAAAAGAATATATACATCTCGTCATGTTCAATTCGTTGAAAATATATTTCCTTTAGCCACTCCCACAACCATTTCGAATACACCCACTGAATTAATAGATACACCCCCTGAATTAGTAAATACTTCCCATTTTAGTAAATACACCCCCTGTCCACCAGAAAACCCTACTGTTATGCTCTTTCCACCACCCAATATGCTTCATACACCCCCTTCCTTCCTTACCTACTGATCCTGCCCCACCCCCAACATTTACGAATACACCCCCTCTCGACGTCAACACATCACCCCCACCACATCCGCTCCATACAGCTCCTGTTCCACACTCAAGCCGACATTCTCGCTTCCGCTTCGTCCACCGGGAGGATTATAGCTTACTTATGAGGTTTCTAATGTTTAGAGAATACACCCACTAACCCAACACCCAGTCCCGCTGCACCCCCTGTTCTGCTTAATACACCCCAGCCCAACGTCCAGCCTTGATGCACCCCCCCAGCTTACTAAGTACACCCCCACCTCTTCGACTCGAGTCGCTAGATGTTCCCTTATCGCCATCCGCACCGGCCCCCCAAGGCACTCGAATGGTCACTCAAGCTCAAAAGAGAATCTTCAAACCAAACCCGAGGTATGGTCTTACCATTAATTTATCTTCTGACGCTGAACCTAGCTGCATCTCTCAGGCATTAAAAGATGAACGATGGAGGGAGGCCATGTCATCTGAATTTAATGCCCTTCTCAGAAACGGTACTTGAGATTTAGTACCACCTGATGATTCGGTCAATGTTGTTGGTTCCAAGTGGGTCTTCCGTATCAAGAGAAAATCGGATGGTTCCCTGGACAAATTCAAAGCTCGACTTGTGGCCAAGGCTTTCATCAATGCCCCGGAGTTGATTTCTCAGAAACGTTCAGTCATGTGGTCAAAACAACAACCGTTCGAGCGGTCCTTAGCATTGCAGTCACTAACGATTGGCCACTTCAACAGTTTGATGTGAACAATGCTTTCCTTCATGGCTCCTTGTCTGACACCGTTTTTATGGCTTAGCCTCCCGGTTTGTTGACAAAACCTTCCCCACATATGTTTGTAAGTTACACAAGTCCATCTACGGCCTAAAACAAACACCTCGTACTTGGTATTTTGCTCTTCGAACCTTCCTCGAAAGCATTGGTTTCATTCACACCAAATCTGATGAATCTCTTTTTGTGTACAATAAATCTGGCATTATTGCATATTTTCTTGTATACATTGATGATCTTATACTTACAGGAAATAACCCTTCTTTCCTCACTAAAGTGGCCTCAGACCTGAGCACAAAATTTTATGTCAAAGATTTAGGACCCATTTCCTACTTCTTAGGTGTGGAAGTACTTCGTACTACGAAATCATGCTTTCTCTCCCAACGTAAGTATATCATTGACCTTCTTACTCGTTACAATATGATCACTTCAAAACCTGTTCAAACACCTCTCTCCACCTCCACTCGCTTATCTCTATCTGATGGATCATCACCTACTGATATCACCCAATATCGTCAAGTTCTTGGAAGTCTCCAATATCTCCAACTTACTAGACCCGATATTGCCTTTGTTGTACACAAATTATCTCAATTCATGCATGCTCCTACCATAACTCATTGGAGTACTGTCAAGCGCCTTCTTCGATACCTAAATGGAACTAGAGATGTTGGAATCACCCTTCGCCCCAATCCCTCTTCCTCACTACATTGCTTCACTGATGCTGACTGGTCTGGAAACTCTGATGATCGTACATCTACAAGTGCTTATGTTGTCTTTCTTGGACCAAATCCCATCTCCTGGTCTTTGATTCGGGTGGAATTTACGCATTTTAGAGCCACATGTGAAGCATGTTTTTGATGAGATTTCATTAATTTATGCATTGATCATGATGATTTGAGCCAAAATGAGGGAAAGGTTGTGTTTTGTCGATTTTGTAGGAAATACGATGGAATTTGGAGCAAAAAACCAACCATAATTTACTGGACCAGGAAGAGGAGTACACGGTTAGATTCGTCTCGAAAAACGGAGTGGAATAGCCTAAAGAATCGAGTCAATCGGACAACCGAGGCGAGAGATATGCACGGAACAAGTTTGGAGTGGCCAGCAACTCGGCCGAGTTCCCTGACTCGGCCGAGCTCCTGATTGAGGCAGAAACTGAGATGTTTTTCCATTCGGCCAAGCTAACCAACTCGGCCGAGTTCGAAGACAAATTTTGAGAGCCAATTCGGCCGAGCTCCTTGACTCGGCCGAGCTACTGATCAAAGTTTGAAATCTGGAACAATTAATCACTCGGCCGAGTCGTCAGGAAAAGTTAGAAACTGGGATGAATTGTCATCCGACCGAGCTCCCTGACTCGGCCGAGCTAAGGGGCGAACTCAGAATTGGGAACGAGCTAGACTCGGTCGAGTGACCGAACTCGGCCGAGTCGTTGGACGAAGTTTGGTCCCTGGAATGAATTGCACTCGGCCGAGTGGGACAACTCGACCGAGCCCTGAAGATTTTCTCACATCTCTAACTCTCCAATTCGGCCGAGTTGTCCCACTCGGCCGAGTCTCCCCTGCTCTCGGTGCTTTTTGCATATTTTGTCCAATTTCCAAGGACCTAAGTGCAATTTTCATCCTTAAGCCCTACCCCAACACTATATAAGGCCTCATTCTTAAAACCCAAGACATTCTTCCCCAATTCCTCAAATTCTACACATAGTTACACACAATTGAAGGTGATTGGGTCATTTCTTCTTCCTTTCTCCATCAAATCAAGTAAGGAAGGATGCAATAGTTTGAAAATTTCATTCTCTACCACATTTTAGACTAAGCTTCCTCTTTCTCTCTCTTTTTAGTTAGCTATTTCATTTGGATTTTGTAATTTGATTATGTTAGCTCTTGGCTAAACATTTGTGGTTCTAAGGCATTGTAATTATTTGGATTGAAGTTTATGAACTAATTTCTTACTTTAAATGGTGTTTGTCTCTTATTTGCATGTTTAATTCTCATTTGGAAGCATGTTGTTATTGGCCATGATGATTTGCTTAATTCATTGTTAATTGGGATAAGATTGAGAGATTTATTCCATTAATTGTATGCAATCATGAAACCCGGTATTATTATGAGCTCGAGAGAGGATAAGTTATCAGAGAGGGAATTGAATGATCTTTGGGGCTATTTTAGGTGGTGTGATGTTTGTAAGGTATATATACGAACTTATGTCACATGCTCCTTTGGATTAGTTAGATCGAGAGATTGATTAATTCTTCTTTTGTGATCAACCCTATATGAAGACAACCTTAATGACCATTTGAACGAGTAACAATTTATAAACGAATATCTAAGTGTTGCAATTGCCTTGGAACCCACCTTCTCATACTTGAGTTTTAATCCGTTTTACTTTCGTTTTCTTGATTTACATGATATTTGATCGATTCTTCATTACTCTTTATTGCTTATTTGTGATAATTTGGTAGGCAATCTTAGGGTAATTCACCACATTCACTTAATCGATCGCGTCTAAATAGAATTCCGTTAACAAAATACACTTTTACGCTATACCTCCTCGTGGGATCGACCTCGTACTTACTTCTCTACGATAGACACCGTATACTTGCGATTGTTTATTCTAGTGTTGTAGAATACGTGAATCAAGTTTATGGCGCCGTTGCCGGGGAGGTTTTATAGCTCTAGGGTGTAGGTTAATAGAGTCTTAGTTTAGACATTTTACTTGTTTTCCTTATTTGTGACAATTTAAAATAAAAAATATTTGTGTTTGTCATCTTGATCTTATTTGCAATTCTCACTCTCGTTTGATCTTTTGATAGACATGGTTTATGATCACACGATCTAGGAGGAACCAACAAGAAGTGTTACCCTTAGACCCGGAGATCGAAGCCAATTGTCGAAGAAGGAACCCCGAAAGGAGAAGAAGTGAGTTGGAAAGTATGAATCGAAGGGAAAATCCGATTGTGGAGGAGGTCGAAGAGGAGGTTGAGAATCAAGGAGTGGAAGGAGTTGAGGAACCAAATGGGAATGGAGGTAACCGACCTCAAAGAGGGTTAAGGGACAACTTTCACCGGAGAGTTGGAGAAAATGTTGGTGTGGAAAGAGATGGTAGGCCAAGGGAGGATGAGGAACCACGAAGAGTCTTGAGAGACCACTTCCTTCCCATTCCAAGGCCTTATGGAGGAGCGGGTCGGGAACCCGTTGATGCACACAACTTCGAACTCAAGCCGTCTTTGATAATCATGGTTCAAAATAACCAATTTGGTGGGCTATCCAAGGAGGATCCTAACCTCCACTTTTCTCAATTCCTCGAGATAAGTGGAACGGTTAAGATCAACCGTGTTCCTCAAGATTATATCTGATTGCAACTCTTTCCCTTCTCACTCCGAGACCGAGCAAAGCAATGGTACCTCTCTCTTGACTTGAGGACCATTGAGAATTGGGCCGACCTTGTTGATGCATTTCTAATGAAGTACTTCCCTCCGAGCAAGACAATCCAAATCCGAGGGGAGATTTCTTCATTTAGGCAAGACGATGATGAGTCCTTGGCTGAAGCTTGGGAGCGATTTAAGGATTTGATAAGAAGTTGCCCTCAACATGGTTTTTCACGAGACCAAGTGATATGCTACTTCTACTACGGGATGGACCACCGTACAAGAGGTATGGTGGATGCTTCGGCCGGAGGAGGTTCTTTGTTGGGCAAGACAACAGATGAGGGTTATATTCTCTGGGAAGAGATGGCAAATAATGGACATTAATGGCCATCCGAAAGAAGGCAAAACCGAAGGGTTGCTTCAACACAAAATTCGGAGGAGAATGCTAAATTATCCAACAAGGTGGATAAATTGATATCTCTTATGACGGCTAAAGCTTTAGTGGGGCCAAGTGACGAGCAATATGAAGAAGCCCACTACATGAACAATCAAAGAGATAGGCAATTTAGAGAAAGGGGTTGGAACGAGAGGCAAGCCCGTGAGAGTCCTCCCAATCCAAACCAATACCATCCGAATTTGAGGCATCATGAGAACTTCTCTTATGTCAATCCGAGGAATGCTATTCAACCACCACCAAACTTCAATGTGAGGGATGAGATGATCATTGACTCCTCACCAAAGCCATCCTTGGAAGACATGTTTGGCGCATTTATGGGGGAAACCAAAAATTTCATGAGAGAGACTAGGAATAATGCGACCAAGACTTGGCAAAGACTTGATGAGCAAGGTGAAATGATCAAGAATGTGGCAAACAACATGAAGGCCATGGAGAAGCAAATGAGTCAACTCTCTAATGTCATTGGAAGTCAACATACTCAGGGGCAATTCCCTTCAAACACGGAGCTTAACCCCAAGGAACAATGCAAATCCATAAGGTTAAGAAGTGGGACAAGCTACGAAGGGCCCAAGATGCCATTAGAGGAGGAAGTGGTAATGGCACCCGAGGGTGTTGACAAAGAAGATGACCAAGTGAAAGAGAAGCAAGAAGAGAAAGAAGAGAAAGAAGGGGAGAAGAAGAGAAAGAAGGGGAGAAGAAGAGTGGGGAGGCAATCCCTCCACAAAACAAAGGCAAGAATGTAGTGCCTCTCCCATATCCTCAAAGGATGAAGAAGAAGAGCTTGGATAGCAAGTTTGCCAAGTTTGCAGAGATGTTCAAGAAGCTCCATATCAATATCCCTTTCGCCGAAACTCTTGAACAAATACCACATTACTTCAAATTCTTGAAGGAAATAATGTCAAACAAGAGGGAAATGGAGGCGTATGAGACGGTGCACTTAACCGAACAATGTAGCTCCATAATTCAAGCTAAGCTACCTCCAAAGCTTAGGGATCCCGGATCCTTCACTTTATCATGCACCATTGAAGATGGAGGTACATTAAGAGCACTATGTGATTCGGGAGCTAGTATAAACCTTATGCCTTTGTCCCTCTTTAAGAATCTTGGTTTAGGAGAGCTCACACCAACTACAATGAACCTCCAATTGGCGGATAGGTCGATGACATACCCTATGGGTATAGCGGAGGATGTATTAGTCAAAATCAACAAGTTTATCTTTCTGGTAGACTTTGTGGTTTTGGATATGGAGGAGGACAAAAACATCCCATTGATATTGGGAAGACCATTTTTAGCAACCGGAGGGGCCATAATTGATGTGAGGAATGGAGAGTTAGAGCTTCGAATGAACCAAGAGATAGTTGTGTTTGACATTTAAAGAAATGCCAAATTCCGGCATGATGAGAATGAAGAGTATGGATATTCAAAGGAAGATCATTTTCCAATGCCCATGAAAGAGGAGGTGGGAGAAGATTTGAAGGTAAATTTTGTGAAAGAAGACCCCAAAGTGGAAGAAAGTGAATTGAAGATGGGCAAGAAGGCCAAGTTTGGGGGAGTTTTTAAAAAAAAACTCCCCCAAATCAAGAAAAGCTACTTGTGAAAGCTTGGGAGTGAATAAGGCGTCAACTTCCTATGACATGATTGAAGAGCCGGATGGGCTAGCTAGTGGATGCTTCAATGGATTTAAGAAAGTTGGATGGGAAAAGAAGGTCAAGCACAAGGATGATAATGGGGTAACTTGATAGTCATCTCAAGAAAGAACCGTCCGGCATAGGACGTTAAAAATAGCGCTTCTTGGGAGGCAACCCAAGGTTTTATTGCTTTCGTGTTTTTTATTGCTTTAATAGTTTGATAGCTTAGTTTCTTTTGTAGGTGAGGATGAGAAGTATTTTGGATGTTATAGCTTGAAGAATGAAGAAGGGAAGCAAGTGTTGCAATGGTGATCCTTAAAGAGCATTGGATGTGCAAGGAGGGAGGTAACAACTTGTAGCCCCAAACTTAGAATTTTTACATAGTAAAATTCTAAGTTTGGGGGAGTTATTTTTTTTTTTTACTAGTTGTTACCCTTGCACCGGTTCGTCATTCTACTTATGTTACATTTTGCACCAACGCACACTTGACTTTCATATGCTTATTGTGTTTGAGTTGGTTTTGATCATGTGTTGGGTAGTGGATCTTTGGTGAAATGTGAGCATAAATAATCATTGGAATCCATGGTTGAGTAGTTGTGGTGATGTCTATTTGCTTCGAATGTATGCATGATTGGTGTTGGAGAATAGTGTCATGTTGTGCTCATATTTATTGATCTTTGATAACATGGATGCATGATGTGTTGTTGTTTGGGAACATTTGATGAATGTGAGAGTCCTATTGAATAAACCGGTGAGAATTGAGCCATGAATCGAGCATATAATCCAGTTTAGTTCATTTGAGAGTGGACTAGGTTATTTCTAGTGATTCTAGAACTTGCCCAAGTTCTTGTTTGTAAGCATGATTGTGTGAAACTTTGTGATGTGATATAGGCCATCTTGTTCTAAAAGAGTCACTTAGCCAAAATTTCCTAAAACCGAAGTAATCTTCCGTAGTTAGCCCCTTGAGCTTAATTCCTCATTTTCTTGGCAAACTACAATGTTAACCACTTAGCCTTTTTGAACCTTTGATACCTACATCTAGTGGGGGATAAAAGACAAAGTGGATAAACATGTGCTTGAAATAACTTTGGTGAAAGGAGAAATTGGAAAAGTTGAAAGAAAAAGAGAAAGATGAAAAGAAAATCAATGGAAAAAGAAAAGAGGGACAAAGAGCCCCAAAAGCTTGAAAAGAAGAATGGTTCAAAAAGATGAGGTGATGAATGCTTGAAAAAGAAAGGAAAATGAAAAGTGAGGATGGAGTTTGTAAGATTTGAAAGTGAAAGCACACATTGTAAAACAACAAACTTTGTCCTCCACTAGAAGAGTCCCAAATTCCCAAATTCATCCCACCTTGTCCAAAGAGCCAATGTTACATCCTTGATAAAGTCCTATTGATCACATTGTTGAGCATTTGAGTGTTGTAGAAAGTAGAAGTTGGGCAAGCATATAGTGACTGCATAGCATAACTTGGTTGATGAGTGCATTAATATCCTCAATTTGTTTGTGTGTTTGAGGGAAACACTTAGTCATGTGAGTAGAGGACTTGAGCATTTGGATTGTGTTTCCCATTCAAAATGTGTTGCGTGTTTGTGCATTCTTTTATTCATGAATGTGAATTGCAATAATGATGTTATGATCTTCATTGAGAAATGCACTTTGAGAAAGAGATACCACTACATCTTACTTTGCACGTGTGATTTGCATTGAATATTCCATTGTGATTGTTGGGAAATAAAATGATTTTGATTAAGATACCAAAACCCCTGATTGATGATGATCAGATTAGTTGAGATATAGTCTTAAAAGCATCAGTCTAGTTGTCTCAGGTTAGTTGAGACAGTAAAAATGCTTAAGTCTAAATCTCAGTAAAGTTGTGAGATTATAGTTCAGGATAGATGTCCAAAGCTGGAATGTTAGGCAGCTTGTTGAGTGTTAGGACAAGTTTGCTGAATATACAAGACAAGCTTACTGAAGTGGACAACATGGCTGAATGATCAAGAATGATAAGGCAAAGCTTCATGCATTGATAAGGAATGTATCAAATCAATTGAAGTGCTAATAATCAAGAGCATTGAATGCTATACTCACAGAAGACATATTTAATGAAGCATTTATTGCCATCAAGCCTGAACTAAGCATTGAAGACTAAGAAGCATTAAAGACTGAAGCATTGAATGAATGTTGGAACATTCTAGTTTGCAGCAGGAATGTTCAGGGGAGTTGTCCCATCTGACCGTTGGTTGAGTGTAGAGTCTGCCACAAATCAACCTTGGGAAATGTGCAAATTTGGAAACTGACACAAGTCATCCCAGCCGCATTTTTCAGAAGTCAACACATTCATTCAAGCAACCATTGAAGAAGCTTTTACACAGTGGATAATAGGATGTCAAGCTTCACAACCGTTTCAATGGTGCTGCAAATAGACATGTTTGAAATGTTATCTCTCCAACGGATAGTTGATCAAATTTGCCTATAAATTCAGAGGTGATAAAAGGATTCAAGCATCCAACTACTTGCTATCAAACTATCATCAAGCAATCAAAGGAAACCAAAGTTATTCTTAAGAATCCCAAGTTTCCTGATCACTTCAAATAGCTAAACCAATTCTTGTAATATCCCAAGCTTAGCATTGAGATATCCTAAGCCTTTACACTGTTCTTATTGTAAAGGATATCTTTACTAGTTGGAACCAAACCTTAAACCCTTACCTCATTTAGTGAAGGAGTGTTTGTTGTAGAAGTGAGAAGTTAAGGACTGTTATTGAGAAACACAGTCTTAACTCAGAGAGATTGAGCACTAGGACTTAGATTATCCTAGGGATCAAAGCATTAAGAGAGTGTTGTTGATCAGTGCACATTGGCACTATAAAACAAGCTAATTCCATTATTAAGGAATTATCCTGTTCAATCAGGGAAAGTGGATGTAGGAGTATTGAGACTCTGAACCACTATAAAGTGCTGTGCCATTTACTTACTGCTTTCATTCTATTGTTTGCCTTGCTCTACTCACAATCATTCATTTTCAAAGGAATCAATTCAGTAAGATAAGAAAAACTGTTTTGGACAAAGTCCCTGATTAACTGTTTGTTTTTCAGAAATTAACTTGGAGTACTTCTTCAAAGAAAAGGCCAACCACATTCCGCACTTAGAAAATATCTTAGATATTTACCCAACTGATCACTGTCTAGTTTTCAGTAGGACATGTATCTTTTGAAGATCACTCAGGCTAGTTGTTAGACAACATTCCTGATCAAACCAATCTACTGTTTTTAAGAAGAAAAAGGAAGAATTTTCATACACAAGTGCATTCCCCCCCATACACTTGTGTGATACTCCATCAAGGACCAACAAGTGGTATCAGAGCAGGGATTCAAAGACCACTGCCTCTGAAAATCCAACTGATTTTCAAGTCACATCATTTCTGTGATCACTGAACTGATCCAAATTTCTGAAAAACTTGTTTGTGTTTATCTAACCTATTTCTATAGAAATGGCTAACAATGCAGTTCCAGGAGATGCTGTCAATACCATCAACAACATGGGTCCAAATCAAGTGAATCATATTTCACATCATAAATTGCCAATGTTCTCAATTGAGAACTATGATTTCTGGAAGATCAGGATGAGAGCACATCTTGCCTGCCAGCATGATGAAATGCTCAAAGTCATCACCAAAGGACCATTCACCTTCACCAAGCTAAATCCCAAGGTCACTGATGCTCAGAAAGCAGACCCAAGGGAGCTATTGCCAAAAGATGAGGATGAACTGACAGCAGAAGAGAGAAAGAGGCACAATCTGAACTACATTGCCATGAACACCTTGTACCAGACTATTCCAGATGCGGTGATGGGAAGAGTGTATCACTGCACCACAGCAAAAGAGATCTGGGATACCTTAGCACTTATGTGTGAAGGTACCCAAAATATCAAAGAAAACAAACTTCAAGTGGCCATCCAAAAGTATGAACAATTCACTATGGAGCACAATGAAACTATTGATCATCTTGATGGCAGATTCACTGACATCATGAATGAAATGAATTCTCTAGGCAAGTTCTATGCCAAAAGAGAAGTTGCACTAAAAATTCTAAGAAGTCTCACATCCAAATGGGACATATATTCAGTCATGATGCAGAACACCAGCAATCTTGACAACATGCCTATGCAGCAGGTGTTCTCTGAACTCAAAGCATATGAGTTTGATCTAAACAGGAAGAAAGTACATGAAGAGCCATCCTCCTCAAGCAAAGGCGTTGCATTCAAGGCTACTGAGTCAGAAAAGAAGAATACACAGAAAGCATCTCAAACTGTCTCTAAGACTGAGATGAAGGAGGAGTTGGCACTCATGGCAAGGAGATTTGAAAAGCTCAACTCCAGATTTGGTAGATACAAGAAATTCTACCAAGACAACAGGACCAGGAGAAGATACAGTTCTCCTGACAACAAATCAGAGGACAAACTCTCTGATGAAAAGAAGACTGACAAGTATACTGATAAAAAGAAGTACAGCAAAGGTGAACCATCATCATCCAGGAGGAAGGAGTCCTTAAGCAAGAAAAACGATGATGAAGATGTGTGTTACAACTTCCAGAAAAAGGGTCACTTTCAATATGATTGTCCTGACCTAAGTTCAAAGGAAAGGAAAGAAAGGCAGAACAAAAGAGACAAGAGGCTGAACAATAGGAAGGCTATGGTAGCTGGAGAATCAGCAAGTGAAGAAAGTGTGTACTCATCTGATGATGGGTTGTTCTCCAACAGTGACAGTGAAGAAGACTGTCAAATGGCCTTTGAAAATGAAGAGGTATGTTCATCTTCCAACTCTTCTAATGACACACATGAATCTAGTGAAATCCACTTTAACTTTGGAAAGTTATTGGAAGATTTCACCAGAATGCAAGAAGTATGCAATATGGCATTGAGAGAAAATGAACAGTTGAGATCTAAAGTCAAAATCACCAACCTTCCTGAATCAGAGGTTGACATCAGATCAACTGAGTTGTATCAACAGATTGTGAGAGAACACAATGAATTGTCTCTCAAAGTCTCTGAACAACAAAAGTTGATTGATGAACAAAATCTGGTTCTGAAGAAAAAGGATTTTGACCTTAGGACTCTTCAGGCTAAATTTGATAATCTCTCAAATGAATTTGATACTCTTAAATTAAGTGAGGGGAGCCTAAAACTGAAAATGTCTGCCTTGAACAAATCTTCTGAGGCAATAGAGGAAATTCAAGGGTTTCAAAGACCAATGGCTCAAAGAAGTGGATTAGGTTATGATCCATTTGAACCCTCACCTGGTCTTAGAACTGCCTCAACAAGCAATACTAAGATGACCTTTGTAAGGTCAGTGGCTCAGCAAAAAGAAAATGAAATGGAAGTGAACCAGCCACTGATCAAGGGTAAGGGTAAAGAAACTCTTATACCTACTCAAGTAAACAATGCTTCTAAACCCAAACCTAAGGAAAAGGTTAAGAACATTGTATACAAGAGGAATGAGGCTCAGAAGGGGAGAACCAATGGAAGGCCTACCCAACTGAATCCTCATCAGTGGAATTGTCCAAAAACTGTTCAGAAGAGGCCAACTCATATGAGGCAACCTCAACTGGACAGATTAAGGCCCAATCCCACTGACATGTATAACAGCTTCAGGAAGCCTGGACCCTTCATGCCAAAGGGAAAAGGCCATCCTAGCCCATATCCTCAAAGGTCTTACCAAGCTGCACCTAAGTCTAGTAATTTCAGGAGACATGTCCCAAAGAAATTCACCAATCCTCCCGAACCCTACAAGACTAACACACACACACAGAAACCACCTAAGGCATTTCAGGGTAGGACTGTGTATGTAGATGTAAATGGAAAACAAGTCAGTCACTTTGAGTCAATCAGAGTAATTAGGCAGATTTGGGTTCCAAAAGGTACAGCTAACCCTCTAGGACCCAACATTCAAAGGGTACCTAAAATTTGACTTTGCAGGGCAACAAGGACCACAAGAAAAGGAGAAGCATAAATAAGAGAACAGCATGGTACTTGGACAGTGGATGTTCAAGGCATATGACTGGAAACAAGGAGCTTCTCTTAGAATTCATTGAAAAAGATGGTCCTTCAGTAACCTTTGGAGATAGCTCACAAGGAATCACAAGAGGTTATGGTACATTAAATATTGGTAGTGTAAAAATTACTGATGTTTCATATGTTCTAGGCCTAAAATATAACTTGCTATCTATAAGTCAAATCTGTGATAAAGGATACAGTGTTGAATTTGTACCTAATGAATGCATTATCAAAGACAAATCAACACAACATGTGCTACTAACAGGGGTGAGGAAGGGAAATGTCTATTTTACATATTGGAGCAAAACCCCTAAAGCAGTCTGTCTTGTTGCCAAAAGCACAAATGAGCAGAGCTGGCTGTGGCACAAAAGACTGAATCACCTGAACTTCAAAACCATCAACAAATTGGCAAGGAACTCTCTAGTGAAAGGGCTGCCTAATCAAGTGTTCACCAAGGAACATATATGCCAGCCATGTCAGGAAGGAAAGCAAATCAAAGCTTCATTCAAAGGAAAGCCTGTCATTTCTACTGAGAGAGTTCTCCAACTACTGCATATGGACTTGTTTGGTCCAATCATCCCAGTAAGCTTAAATGGAAGAAAATATGCACTAGTAGTTGTTGATGATTTTTCCAGGTACACTTGGGTGGTATTTCTTCTGAACAAAAAGGAGACCCAAGTCAAGTTACCTGAATTGATGATGAGATTGAGCAATGAAAAGAGCCTAAGCATTGTCAAGATCAGATCAGACAAAGGCACATAATTCATAAACTCATACATCAATGAGTACTACAGCAAGAATGGCATCACACATGAAACTTCAGCAGCAAGTACACCTCAACAAAATGGTGTTGCTGAAAGAAGGAACAAAACCTTGAAAGAAGCAACAAGAACACTAATTGCTGAATCCAAATTGCCTAAAAGGTTCTGGGTTGAAGCCATCAACACTGCATGCCACACTCAAAACAGGCCCTTAATCACTAAAGGACAAGGTAAAACTCCATATGAACTATGGAAAGGTAGATTGCCCACTGTTGCCTATTTTCATATATTTGGTTGCAAGTGTTTCATTCACAATAATGGGAAAGAGCAATTGAAAGCTTTTGACAGCAAAGCTGATGAGGGAATATTTGTTGGATATTCACAAATCAGCAAAGCTTATAGAGTCTACAATTGTAAAACCCTTGTTGTGGAAGAGACACCTCATGTTGTGTTTGATGAATCTATTAATGAGTTCAGGGATAGAAACCTGAATATTGATGACATAACACAAAGAACAACCAGATTGAGGCTTCAAATCAAGGAAACAGTGTTTGTAGATGTTGCCCAACCTGAACTCCATGACAATAAAAAATTGGACAACTCTACTGATGGCAGTCAACCAGAAGTCAATCAACCTGAAGGAGAAATTGAACTGACTGACCCCATCCCAGTTCAAAATCAGGTAACAACTACCAATGGAGAAGCAGGCAATGCTGAGGTAGTAAATGGATCCAATATTCAAGGGGGAACCAATGAAAATGTCAACTTATCTGACAATGAGGACAATGCCCCTGAATATGATCCTGAACTTGATCCTTCAATAAACTTTCCTGAATTTAATGAATCTAGTGATCCAACCTCAGAAGAGGACAATTCTTCTGAAGGGATCAGGTCTAGAAGGACTTGGTTGCATGACCACCCAACTAGCCTGATACTTGGTAATCCAAGTGATGGGATCAAAACTAGAAGATTTCATGGAGAAAGTGCTTTGTTTTGTTGTTTTCTTTCAGAACAGGAACCAAAGAACATTGAGGAAGCACTTCAAGATACCAACTGGATTTTTGCCATGCAAGAAGAGCTGAACCAGTTTACCAGGAATGAAGTATGGGAACTGGTGGATAGGCCAACTCATCAAGATGTCATTGGAACCAAATGGGTATTCAAAAATAAGAAGAATGAGAATGACATAATTGTGAGAAATAAAGCAAGACTGGTGGCAAAAGGATACTGTCAATCTAAAGGGATTGATTATGATGAGACATTTGCACCAGTGGCCAGACTTGAGGCAATCAGACTCTTCCTAGCCTATGCAGCTCACATGAGGTTCAAAGTATATCAAATGGATGTGAATAGTACATTTCTCAACGGGGTACTGAAAGAAGAAGTGTATGTTGAACAACCCCTATGCTTTGAAGAAGGAGATAAGGTGTACAGATTGAAGAAAGCCCTCTATGGCTTAAAACAAGCTCCTAGAGCTTGGTATGACACCTTATCACAGTTTCTTCTAGATCATGGTTTTGTCAAAGGCACTGTTGACAGAACCTTGTTCAGAATCTGTGAAGGAGATTATATTTTGTTAGTCCAAATCTATGTGGATGCCATTATATTTGGATCTCCAAATGAGAAACTGTGTGAGAAATTCTCTATACTCATGCAAAGCAAATTTGAGATGTACATGATGGGATTGATGAATTTCTTTCTAGGACTTCAAGTCTCTCAATCAAAGAATGGAATATTCATCAACCAGACCAAGTATACAAGAAACATGATCAAGAAATTTGGATGTGCTTCAAGCAAACCTGTTAGAATTCCCATGAATACTAACTGGAAGATGGATCCTGATGAAAGTGGAGTATCTACCAACTCCACTGAATATAGAGGCATCATTGGATCCCTACTCTATCTCACTGCAAGCAGGCCTGACATCACATTTGCAGTTGGAGTATGTGCCAGATTTCAAGCAAATCCAAAGAAGAGTCATCTTGAAGCTGCCAAGAGGATTCTAAGATATCTCAAGGGAACTGAGAATCTTGGGCTATGGTATCCAGCAGATGATAACCTTGAGCTCACTGGATACTCAGATGCAGATTATGGAGGATGTAGAATTGACAGAAAATCCACCTCAGGAACATGTCAATTTTTGGGCAGCAAGTTGATCTCATGGTTTTCAAAGAAGCAGAATACTGTTGCCACATCAACAACTGAAGCAGAATATGTAGCAGCTGGGAGTTGATGTGCTCAGATACTTTGGCTCAGACAACAACTCAGAGATTACAAAGTCATCACAAATGAAGTTCCCATATTCTGTGATAACAATAGTGCAATTGCTATTTCACAGAATCCAGTGCTCCACACCAGATGCAAACATGTTGATATCAAGCATCATTTCATTAGGGATCATGTGGAAAAGAAAGATATCAAGCTTGTCAAAATCCACACTGATAAGCAAAAAGCTGATATCTTAACTAAGCCATTAGCTGAAGCAAGGTTCTTGGAACTTTCAGCTGAATTGGGCTTACTTGATCCAGGCAAGGTGGAGAAATGAAGAAGGATGCTCAAATGAAGGGGGAAGTTCATAAAGATGAACTTCAGGAAAGTTGACCAACCTCACTGAAGATTTTTGGCTTTAAGGAAAACTCAGTTGAGTTGTCCATATCACCTTCAGCAAGGTTGATCAGGGTGATTGACCATGTGGGACCCAGTCAGCATAATTGGGACCCACTCAGGAATATTGGTCAGAGGATTTGGTCAAAATAGAGGTCAAAACAATTATCAGGACACTTGTCCAAGGTAATAGGGTGATAATTGCTATTTTTAGCATTGATTGGACATTTAAAAGAATTCTTGGGCTAAGAGTAGGCCATTTTAGGATGGCGTGTGATATTAAGGTTTTTGCCCCCAAAATGGCAAATCAGCATTTAATGCAAAAATCTCCTTTAAGATTGCATTAATTACTGTGCCATCATCAAAGCCATTGATTAAACTTAAACCTTCATCTAACCGTTTCACAACCCTCTACCCCACTTTATCCATTTGGTTTTATGATTTGTCCACCCTCAATTCCTTTTGTCCAACGGTTAACAAAAACCCTGCATATAAAAACTCTCAGTTTTTGCCCTCATTTTCTACGCACAAATATTTCTAACCCTTAAGCTTTTTGAAAAACCTCTCAAAACCTGCAAATTTCTCTATTCTCAAAACTAAAAAATTATCCATGGCTCCCAAATTGAAAAGAGAAGAGTTAGTAAACTTCAATGATCCATCTCTGGACATTGATTTTACTTATCTGAGCAATATCAATTCTCTATGGTTCGAGAAGTTGGTGGCCTTTGACAGCCCTGATAAAGATATTCATCCAGTCCTCCAATGGCTTAGGGAGGCAGGGCTCGAAAACTTCTTAGGCACCAAGCCTGATTCTTGCCTCAACCCATTCATGGCTGAGTTCTTTGCCCATCTAAGATGGAAGGGCAAGAAAGGTGATGTGTGCACCAAGCTGACATATGCAGAAGAAGATGAAGAAGAAGAGAGTCAACACACCATCATCTTCACTTCTGAGGATCTTGATGCCAGCTTTGGGCTGCCCTCAGAAGGCCTGAATCCAGAATTATACAGAGAGGGAGAGGAGCAGGAGTTTTCAAATCCATGGATGAAAGTTCCTAAGAAGCTGGTAGGTGGCCAAAACAAGAAAACCTTGAAACCACTATATGAGCACCTATTTGATGTTGTGGTAAAAAGCTTGCTAAGTCACTCTGGGAGTGTTGAGCAAATTAGCTTGCCAAAACTAAGAGTAATGGCTACTGTGATTGACTCTGCTGAGAGAGGAGTCAAATTTGATTGGAAGACCTTCATTCTTGAAAAAATGATAAATGAAAAGTACAAATTCAAGGAGGTGAAGCACCACAAGGTTGTGGTGGAAGGAAAACTTCAATACTGCACAAGAGCAAGCTTGCTCTTAGAAAGATTTGCTCATTATACCCACCTGCAACCCAAACTAAAGCCATTCCCAGCCCTCAAGATTATGTTCAGAAAGATGTCCTCTAAGACAGAAAAGAGGAAGCAAGGGGTAGTAGCAAAACAAGCACTCACAGTTGCAAAGGTTGCTAGATCTTCTCCAAGGAAGAGGAAGGCTCAGACAGAGAAATCTCAGCCAAAGATAAAGAAAATGAAGCAGATTCTCAGTGAATCCTCACCAGAAAGCCAGTCTGGAAGTGGAGGTGCCACTTCTGAGGAGATTGATAGAGTTGAGGAAGAAGGAGTCAATCCTCCTGAAGAGGGAGAAGAAATCAGGGAAGTTGTCCCTCTTCAACCTGATACTGTAACTGAGTACAGGGATCTTGAGAAGCCAACAAGATCTGAAAGAAGAAAAAGGATAATCAAAACTTCTGAGAAGCAGAAGTTGATGGAGGAGGAGAAACAAATGAAAGAATTTTTCAAGGAGATTAGACAAGCCAGCAGGTCTAACTCCAAGTCAAAGTCCAAATCCAAAAGCCCTGGAGCCAACTCTCCAGATATTCAATCTCAAAGAATATCACCATCACATGCTGAGCAACAGCCTGAAGAGGAGGAGTGCAAGACTCCTGAATATGCTCCCATTGTTGCTAAAAAGGTCTATTCTCCTGAAGGTGCTCCTGACAGGACATGCATTGATGTATTGGCTGACCTAGCTGATATTGAAGATAGGCCATTCTCCCCCCTTGATCCCAGACTTCTCTCCTACACCAAACTTCTTGAAACTGCTCTTCAAGAAGGTGATCAATTTATTCTCCCACCCATTCAAGCCATTCCAATTACCTCCTCAGGAACATTGCTCTCCAAAGCACCTGAGTCCCAAATTGCTTTAAGTTCCTCTGAACCCAACCCATCTGAACCCAACCCATCTGAGCCCCAGTCCAACTTACCTGAATCCCAATCCAACCCTACTAAGTCTCAAGACAACTCTTCTGATGATGATGGAGAAGAGTATACTTATGAGGGGATGCTAAGGCAGATTGCCAAGGCTAATGTTGATGAGCTTTATCCTGGTCTAAAGGAGTTTCCAAGGCTGCAGCAACAATTCTATGATCTCAGAGCCCTTGTGGAGATCAAAGATAGAACTATTGTGGAGATAGCTCAGGCTATCAAGGATAAAGGTGCCAGCTGGTGGCAGGTGGAGGAGAACAGGCTTCTACATTTTGCAAATGTGAAGAAGACAAGTGTACTGACTACTGAAGCCTTGTTCTGCACAATTGTATCTGAGAAAGTGTTTGCTGAAAAGGAAAGAATAGCAAAGGGGATCAGACACCCTGACAGCACTTCAGATGATAATGATGATGATGATGATGATGACAACACCAATCCCAACCCTCCTGGCCTCAATTCTGCTCAGGTACATTACTTGACCTATCATTCAATTAAGGACTCTGATCAATCAGAGGAGTTGACCAAGGGTGGTGACTCAGTCCAAGATGCATTGGCCAAGGATGGTTCTTCTGAGCTTGAGGCAAAGCTTGACAATGTTGAGACTTCCATAGGAGAAGCTGGTTTGACTAAAGCCTCATCAATGTCAGGACAGTTGGACATTGACCAGCCTTTAGTCATTCAGGATGACTCAGTGGACTTGGGATGCCCAAGCACTGTGATCTCCCAACAACTGCCGTCTGTGGATCCTGTTGAGGATATGGAGGTGTCAGGATTAGGTCAAGAAGGAGTTGAAAAGGATGATAGTATTGCAAAATCAGAGGGAGAAGGTGGTGAGTGTGTGATTACTGGTAGTAAGAGTGCACCACAAATAGAGGGAGATGAAGTTGAAATATTGGGTGCAGCCCAATATGAGAGTCAGGCTATTCTTCAAGTCAAATCTGAACTTGATGAATCCTGTTGGGATATGAATCCTAGACAAGTCCTAAATGATGAAAAGATAAGATGAAGTTTTGATAAGCCAAAAATAGTTTGAATATTTTCTAAGTGTTGACTAATCTAGTCTAGTTGAGTTGAAGTCATCTTGAACAGATCAGTAGAGTTCACATGAAAAGAAAAGTATTGTTTATATTTAAAAGGTAAGTACGAGGTATAAGTACTTCATATCTGTTCGTATATGTTTACATTGATTAGTTTGTTTTTGAGCTATAATTACTGTATAGAGCTCATGATATTTCTATGTAATAGATAGATTTGTTGTATAGTTATAAGTTGACTAAGCTTATATTATAAAAGCTTAATGTAATGTAATAAGTCTTGTTAGGTTAGATGATAGGACTAGATTAGTTCTATTAGAAGTCTACTGCACAAGAAGAGAAGACTAGTCTACTACTCAAGACAGGTGGACTACAAGACAAGTGCATCTACTAGACTACACAAGACAAGTTAACATGAAGTTGGTTACAAATACGCGTGAAAGATAAGGATGGAGAAGTTAGTTATGGAATAACTAATTCGTAACAAGAAACGCGTGTATGGATAAGAAGATTCAGTTGAAATCAGTTATCAAGAAAGGTTGGTTACAACTACCTGAGTTCTTGAAGTTTGAAGTCTATAAATACTTGAAGGAGTTTATCATTTGAAGACTACTGATTACTGAGATACTGATACGATTACTGAAATATTGATACTGCAAGCATTATTGAAGATTCAAGTGAAGAAATTTCTCTCAGAGATTGAAGTTCAGAAAGTGAAGCTACACAAGTCAAGTGAAGATCAAAGAAGGCTACTACTGAACAAAGAGAAGTTTTATTTTCTTTTGTTGTTTCAAGTTGCTAGATACTTGTAAATCGCTAGTAGGATCGAAGAGGCACTTGGTAGTGTTATCGAGAAGATCTAAGTCTTATTTCTTGGGACTTAAAGCCACAAGAACATATTACTCCATTGGACGAGTTAATAAGAATTTCACAACTGGGTTTGTGAGAGTGGATGTAGACAAGTTGTCGAACCACTATAAATCTCGTGTTTGATTTACTTTACTGTTTTGATTGTTTAAATTGCTTAATTGTTTTAACTACTTAACTGAACTTGATTAGTTGAGTATAGAACAGAGTTCTCGAATATAAGTTGAGTATAATCTTGAATTGGGCTCATTGTTAATTTCGTATTCCGCACATTGTAATTCTGATATATCGAAAGATTTTTGAAAAGTCTATTCACCCCCCTCTAGACATTTTCACTAGCTTACTCGTTATTAACTCAACTTAGGGACCTACAAGTGGTATCAGAGCAGTAGTTTACGAACTGCTGTTTCTTGATAACCAACACAAGACTTGGGTGAAAGTCTTGGTCCAAGATCATATTTGCTTTCGTATGTTTGATCAATATTCTTGATATACTTGTTTCTTATTCCCTGTTCTTGACATATCTGTTATTCTTGATCATAACTCTACTTAGCACTTATTTCTTGAAATCATGTCTCTTGAGATCAGCGCTAACAAGTTACCTAAGTTCCAGGTTCAAGACTATGACTATTGGAAACTAAGGATGGAAGCTATCTTCAGCTCCACTCACGACTTAATGATCTCCGTCGTCACTGAAGGTCCAATTGTGACCATGATCCCCAATACTGCTGCCCTTGATCCAAATCAACCAGTGGGTACACTCGTCAAGAAACCAAGGTCAGAACTAACCTCAGAAGAAATGAGACAGAATAATTTGGATAGCTTGGCCAAGAATTACATCTTACACACTCTTCCTAATGAGTATCTGGGAAAAGTGTTAAAATGTAAAACTGCCAAAGAAATGTGGGATCGCTTAGCTATCATTTGTGAAGGGACATCCCTAATCAAAGAAAGCAAGCTTTCCACTGCAGTCCAAAGATTCGAATCATTTCATATGAAAGCTGGTGAAACAATAGACCAGTTGGATACTCGTTTTACTAAAATCATGAATGACCTGGAAGTCCTTGGTAAATCTTATACTCCACGTGAAATCAATCTTAGGATTCTCAAAAGCCTTGATAGTCGATGGAAAATGGTAAAAATGCTTGTTAAGAATACCCAAGATATAGACGTATGGACAGCAGAAACCATGTTTCAAACTCTAAAGGCCCATGAGTTTGATCTAGACGAAGATGAACCAATAGTAAGTAGTGACAGAGAACATGCTGTATCTAAGAACGTTGCTTTTAAGACTAGTTCGTCTAAGATAGACAGGTCTAAGACTAAGACTAGGTCTGCTTCTGTGAAAGACGAGTTAGATACTGATCTTAGTCTGAAGGATCAGGTAAGCCTCATGGTTAGAAAGTTTGATAGGCTGAATAAACGTTTCAGAAGATATAAGAAGTTCTATAGAGAGCATAGAGGGTCTGCTTCTAAGAACTCGTCTGAGACCAGACGAGACCGAAACTCGTCCGAAAGGAGAGACGGAGTCTCGAAAGGTAACAGACAAGATAGAGAGTCTGATGGTAGGAAGATTACTCGTTCTGATAGACGTGATAAACGAAGGAACAACTCTCCTATTAAAAAGACTACTAATGACATCTTGTGCTATAACTGTGAGAAGCCAGGTCACTACATATATGAATGTCCAGACCTGAGTACCGATGATCGAGAAGAACGCAAAGCACGAAGGGAAAGAAGATACAACCGTGGTAAGAAGGCAATGATGGCCAATGATGACTCTGACTCTGACTCAGACGAGTTGCCTTCATCCTCATCTAGCTACCCGTCTGAACCAGATCACAATGAAGCCTTCATAGTAGATGATGGTCTATGCTTCATGGCTAAAATCGACCAAGAGGTATCATCTGCTACTTCTTTTCAATCCTGTGATGAATTAGATTCTGATGAAAGTGACACTGCCAGTAGCAAAGTAGGGAGCAGTCTTCAGCACTCTACTAGTGCAGTTGAAGACGACCTCCTACTTGCCAACAAGGCATTCATTGAAGTCAGTGACGAAAACATCATTTTAAGACAAGAAATCATTGATCTTAAGGAAGCTCAGTCTAAAGTAGATCCTAATATAACAGTCCTAAATGAACGCTTGCAAGAAGAGTTGAGACAACTCAAAGACAAGTGTGCATTGACTGACAAGTTGTATCAAGACCTACTTAAGACACATGCTACTGAGAAACATGAATTCAATGTTTTACAAAACAAGTTCAAAAAGCTTGAAGAACGTAATAAGTTCTTAGAAACTGAGGTTGTCACTTTAGACCTTAAACTTACTGACCTGGTTAACTCATCTAAGGTTAACCTTGAATTGTCAGATAGGTATAGGGCTCCTGCTGACAAGACAGGCATAGGTGCTGAGACACCCAGCTCGTCTACTCAAGTTCCTAAGAACCCTACTATTTTCATCTCAAGCTCTTTGACTAATGATAAAGGAAAAGAACCAATGATATACGATATTGACACTCCATCTAAAGGTACTGTACCAAAACAAGCTCAAGTTAACATTCCAAATACCAAGGGAGGTAAAAAGAAAGTTAACAACAAGCCTGTTCCGTTTAAGACAAGTCAACAAAGGACTAGGAATCGTGGACGACCAAATCAGGTCAGATACGAGGATTGGTATCCTGAGGAGACGAGTACTAAACTAGTACAAACTAGACGACAAGAGTCTAGACCTCCTTTCATAAGGCAGTCTCAACTCTACTCGTCTAGACCTAGACAGGAAGGTCCAAAATATCGTACACAAGCTGTTCTATATCCTCCACCTTTGTCATATGATATCAAAGGAGAAGAAAGACCTAAACATGTCTATAAACCGTATGGACCTAATGCATACAAACCTTACTCTGACTATCATAGACAAGTGCCTGCTCAAGTAGAGATTAAGTCAAAAGGCTATCTCCAAAGAGTAGACCCGAACTCAACTGATAGGCCAGATAAGGACAACAAGGTCTTATTTTGCAACAAATATGGTCGAAAGCTTAAAAGATCAAACTTGTTCAGGACTCCAATGTACATTTGGATTCCATTGAACTCGACTAACCCCCAAGGACCCCAATAAACAAGGAGGGTACCTAAATTATGTAATATCATCTATTGCAGGGTCGACTCGATCTATACAAGAAGGGTGGCTCAACAGGAGAAACTTGGTACATAGACAGTGGCTGTTCGCACCACATGACTGGTACCAAGACTCTCTTATCAAGCTACCATGAGCAAGAAGGACCAAAAGTGATATTTGGTGATAGCTCCACTGCTGTTACCAAAGGATTTGGTTACATTCGGAATGGAGACATAGAGATTCAAGATGTTTCTTATGTTGAAGGCTTGAAATACAATTTACTCTCTGTTTCACAATTTTGTGATCGTGGATACAAGGTGCAGTTCAAGAGTCAGAAATGTGAAATCATTGACAAAAGAACACACACAGTCTTACTGGTCAGCATTAGACAAGGAAGTGTGTACATAGTAAACTGGAACAGTTGTCCGAGGGACACCTGTCTACTTACTAAGAATCCTAAAGAACTTGGCTGGCTCTGGCATAGACGCCTTTGTCATCTAAACTTTAAGGTTCTTAATAAGATAACCAGAGACTACCTTGTGGAAGGTATTCCCAATGAAGTCTACTATAAGTCACATGTATGCACGTCCTGTCAAAAAGGTAAACAGGTAAAGAGTTCTTTTAAATCTATTCCATCCCTCTCAACCAGTAGAGTTCTTGAACTTCTACATATGGACTTACATGGCCCAATAACTCCTCCAACTTTGAACGGTAGAAGGTACACACTTGTTGTGGTAGACGACTATTCTAAGTTCACTTGGGTAGTCTTCTTACACAAGAAGAGTGATACACAAACACTTTTGCCTGATCTGTTGAAGAAGTTACAGGTTGAGAAGAATCAGTCAATTGTCAAGATCCGTAGTGACAAGGGTACTGAATTCATTAACTGCTATATTAAAGATTTTTGTTCTAAGCGTGGCATCCAGCACCTTACTAGTGCAGCAAGGACACCACAACAAAATGGAGTAGCAGAGCGAAGGAACAGAACTCTTAAGGAGGCCTGCAGGACCATGCTGACAGAGTATAATACGCCTCAGAAATTTTGGGCAGAAGCTATCAATACTGCATGCCACTCACAAAACAGAAGTGCTATCAATAAAGCACTAGGTAAGACGCCCTATGAGGTATGGAAAGGTAGAAAACCCAGAGTTTCATATTTTCATATATTTGGATGCAAGTGTTTCATCCATAACAATGGGAAAAGCAAGTTGAATGCATTCGATGCTAAAGCAGACGAGGGGATATTCTTAGGATACTCCTCGACTAGCAAAGCATTTAGAGTATTCAACTACTCAACCCTTTGTGTGGAAGAAACACCACATGTGGTTTTCGAAGAATCTCAACAGGACTCGTCTACCAACAAGATCAGTGAGAAAGTTACTGAGTTAAATATCGAATCTGACAAAGACTCAGAGGTATATGAATCCGTTCAAGCTTACAATCCATTTATGAAAGCTCTCGAGTCAGATGACCAGAAGAAGGTAAGTAATCAAGGTAACTCTACTAGACCAGTTGACATGCCGAAACTAGTCGACTCGTCTACTCCCATTAAATCTTCTGATGATAATGATGTTGACATGCATGATGCTGCACATGATATAGATGATAGTACTATTGTTAAGAATAGAAATACATTGAAATCAGCGCATAATACTGAAAATATTATTGGTGACTCTACTGTTGGTGTTAAGACTAGACGACAACTCTTTGAGTCGCAAGAACAATCTAGTCCATCTCTGTTTTGCTGGTGTTGTTTCCTCTCATCTATCGAGCCTAAAACCATTAATGAGGCATTGGCTGATAGTAATTGGATCATCGCTATGCAAGACGAGTTGAATCAGTTTGTTCGAAATGACGTCTGGGAACTTGTCGATAGACCGAAACATCATAATGTAGTTGGCACTCGATGGATTTTCAAAAATAAGAAAGATGAGAATGATGTAGTTGTTCGTAATAAGGCTAGACTAGTTGCCCAAGGCTATTCACAAGCTGAAGGCATAGATTATGATGAAACATATGCTCATGTTGCTAGACTAGAAGCCATTAGATTGTTTCTTGCATATGCTGCTTACATGAAATTTACTGTATATCAAATGGATGTTAAAAGTGCATTTCTTAACGACATTCTTGCGGAAGAAGTGTATGTTGAACAACCCCCAGGTTTCGAAGTCAAAGGTAATCAGGTATACAAATTAAAGAAGGCCTTATATGGATTAAAGCAAGCTCCAAGAGCCTGGTATGATACTCTTTCTCAATTTCTATTAGAAAACGGTTTTACTAAGGGCAAGGTAGACAGAACCTTGTTTAGAAGACAAGAAGGGAAAGACATTTTACTCGTCCAAATTTACGTAGATGACATCATTTTTGGTTCACCTAACAAAGAGCTGAGTGAAAGTTTCTCAACACTCATGCAAAGTAAATTTGAGATGTCTATGATGGGTGAAATGAATTACTTTCTTGGACTTCAAGTAAAACAGACCCCTGAAGGGATTTTCATAAATCAAGCAAAGTATACTAGAAATCTTCTAGATAAGTATGGTATTAAGACATGCAAGTCTGCTGGCGTACCTATGCTACCTACATACAGAATGGACCCAGACGAACAAGGTAAGTGTGCTGATCAAACATATTATCGTGGTCTAATTGGTTCATTACTGTACTTGACTGCTAGTAGACCTGATATTGCATTCTCTGTTGGTGTATGTGCTCGTTTTCAAGCTAATCCAAAAGAGAGTCACATGGAAACCACTAAAAGGATTCTGAAATATTTGAAAGGAACCATCAATCGTGGTATATGGTATCCATCAAATGATGATTTGTCTCTAAGTGGCTACTCTGATTCTGATTTTGGTGGCTGTAGAATAGATAGGAAATCTACATCTGGTTCTTGTCAATTCTTAGGCACAAAACTCATTTCATGGTTTTCGAAAAAGCAGACAAGTGTTGCTACCTCTACTACTGAAGCCGAGTACATGGCTGCTGGTAGTTGTTGTAGTCAAATATTATGGCTTATTCAACAGCTTAGAGATTATAATATTTGTGAATCAAATGTTCCTATTTTCTGTGATAGTAATAGTGCAATTGCCATTACACAAAATCCTGTATTACACACACGTTGTAAGCATGTTGATGTGAAACATCATTTCATACGAGATCATGTAGAAAAGAAGGATATTCGCATGGAAAAGATTCATACTGATTTTCAAAGAGCTGATATTTTTACAAAACCATTAGCTGAGGCACGATTTCGTGAGTTATGCATTAGTTTAGGGCTAATTGATTTAGACCCTACTTGCCTATAGCTGTGTACTAACCAGACAGGTACATCGAACGAAGTATGGAGACAAGATCACTAGACTAGGGCACTCGTCTACTCACGCAACAGACAGGTATACAAGGCTAGACAAGATGACCAGACAACCCGATGAGGAAGCTGGTAAAGCTGAGGGTAATACTAAGGGAATAAACATTTAAGGGGGAATCTATGATTTCTTAAATATCCTTATGTTAACTCTTATGTTAGTCAATAGTCATCTTGTTCGAAACCTTGATCACTGCGTTAGATTGATATTCATCATAATTATTGTTACTCTACTTGTACCATCGATTACACGATTGAAAGTGATAAGATAGGTACATGAAGTCGTTCGATGTTCAGAATAGACATGCACAGACGAAGGGGGAACTCGTCTTGTGTATTTAAGCCAACTCGTCTGGTGAAGCTTGAATCTACTCGTCTGTTCTGGATGGACTCGAACAGACAAGCTAAGTTTTTTTTATTCTACAATGCTGAGTGTTTAATCAAAACGGATTAAGGATATTATAGTAATTAGGTATTGATAAAATTTGAAAACCCTTGAATTAGATTTATACACTCTCATTTGATGTGGTGTATCCATCCAGTTCTCACTCATCTACACTAGGACAGATGAGTTCACTCCTCTATTCTAACTAAGAAGGGGCGGATTTCAAAGTTTACAATATCAAAATACATAATACTCTCGGTTCCGTAACCGAATGCCAAAGGTCTTAACCGTCTTGATCAAAACCCAAATTCTCACATGACTTAGTCACAATTTTTCTAACTCCCTTTCTCTCAAGAAGATTTTCCAAACCCTATTCTCAAGCTATCTATTTACTGATCTTTTTGAGATGTCTATTCGATCTATCTTCGATCTTAGAACCAACATGCAGGTCACATTCGACCTAGGCAGGTACATCTCCGATAACAAAGTGAATGTTGAACCATCTGTGTTCTTCAAAGGCAATCACTCAGATGACAATGCCGAGATTTTGACTAAATGCACTCGATGTGGGCTCAAACCTTATCTAGAATCATTTCCTCAAGTGGTCTTGGAGGAGGAGGTGCTAGAGTTCTATGCCAACGTCATCAGACAAGGCGATATTCTTGAGTCTTTCATTGGTGAAGATCATGTGCAAATCACTCGAGAAGCAATGTTCAACCATCTGAAGCTGCCCACCGGAACAATTGACATTGATAATTATGCTCTTGGGCAAGAAATTCGATACTTGAGCATTTTCTGTGGCAAGAAGCTAAAGCAGAAACCTGATGGCAAGTATGCTCCAGTCAAGAAGGGGGATCTTCTTAAAAAATATCGCACATTATTGGATATTGCCAGCAAAATTTTGTTAAGTTCGACTGGTTCTCATGACTCTGTGACCTTTATGAAGGCAAGGGTTATGGCTGTCATTTTTGATGGTATCACTGAATGCAATTGGTTCAAGCTAATTGCAGATCGAATCATGTATTTTGAGCGCAGTATTCGAGTAGATGACAATACTCGGAATTGGGTGGTGTCTACTGCCGTTGGATATGGTAATAAGTTAAGTATCCTACTTCCTCTCCTTATGCCAAACAAGACGAAATGGAGTAAAGGAAAGCCATTCCATCCTTTGAAATTTTATTTGAAAAAGGGGGCAGTGAGGAAACAAGTTGCTGCTAGGCCAGCTGCACCTAGGCAAGCCAGAATTGACCCCATGGAAGCTTTGCCTTATGCTGGTGCGTCTGGTTCTTCAGAAGATGAGTCCGCTGAAGACAAGTCAATGGAAGCTGCACAAGACTCATCTAGTGCAGAAGACTCTGAGAAGACTCAGTCGGAAGAGGAGAAAGAGCCAAGTTCTCAAATCCCCGAGTTATATACGCTAGTGAGAGTTGGAACTCATCCTTCTCCAGAAGAGTCAAGTTCGAAGGTTAGTACTTCCTCTCCAGATGTTTCTATTCCAGTTATTCCCTCTTCTGTTCGAACCAAGGCAAGATCACATCGATCTAGGCCTAGACCTATTCCCTCAACCTCACAAGTGCTGCCAGTATATCCGCTGAGGGTCAGCCTACCCGAAAACACTCCCATATTAGATACAACTGATACTCCGACAGTTGTCACACCAAACCAAGACACGTCAAAGCCCCAAGAAACCACAGACCAAAGTTTATCCTTACCCTCAACAGAATATGTTGAACCCTTTATCTCATCTACTTCAGATCAGACGATAGTTGCCACTGCAACAACTGAGTTAGAGACCCCATCTACTCAGACCCCGACTGAAGCTAGATTCGAATCCTTGGTCTACTATCCCATGTGTCTAAGAGAGAAGCGAATCCGTTCGAAGATGAGCAAAAATTTGAAGAAGCAGCTCTCATCTGTCGAAGTCGGCTACTCTTCAGAACAGTTTGAGAAACTGGTTAGAATATGCACTTGGGTGGCCTTGAAGAAGTCTGGTACAGACGATCTCTTCGAAGTCATCTTAGGGAAAGGTGGCATTTCTAATTTCATGGATTGGGAAATGGAGCAGAAGGAGAATAGTGGTGTTGGTGACCACTCAGAGCTTTTCCCAAATCATGCTATCACTGCTCTTGCCAAAAGATTACTTGGTATTTCTGACGAATTGATGAGTTCAGAATTCCAGTTTGATGTGGGTGTTCAGGTTCCAGACCTTGATATTGTGCAAGATATTGTGGTGTTTGAAGCTGATCAAGCTGAGTTGATCCAGTCTACTGATCCAGTCATAGATTTAGACAATGTCTCAGATCAGTTGAGAGGCATTGTGTTCAAATTCCAGATGGACCATGCTGATAGTCCGAGGTCAGATTTCAAGTTTATTAATCGATATTCTGATGTTTTACTTCCCATTGAGTTATGTGGATACATGGAGAAGTTGCATGCCCTATTGAAGAAGGACATGGCTATTGCTGAAAGGAAGGCTCGTGAAGCAAGGTTAGCTATTATCCCTTACTCTCCCCAACTTAACTTAAGAGCTATTGCTGGAAGTGTGCTTCCAGAAGTTGAACTAGTCGAAGATGAGGTCTTGACTACTGCGTCAGAAGATCAGTTGGTGAAAGTTTTAACTCCAGTAGATGAAGTTATGCTTGATGTTACTCATGTTGAGGTTGGACAATCGTCTCAAGCTATCCCAGCTGCCTCAATAGATGAGTTGAAGGACGAATTGAAGGCTGTCATCAAATCGTCAATTGATGATTTTCTTAAATCTGATGTTCAGAAGACTCTTATTGAACAAAACAGTGTCCTTGTGACAAGTTCAAAAGATATGATCGTGAATGCAGTCAATCAGATTGATGATGAATACAGACAACATTTGTTTGAACAGCTTGAAGGATTTCTCCAAGATCAAGTTGAATATTCAGAGAAGAGTTCAGTTGATTTTGCTCGCGTTCTAGCTACTGAATCCAGGAAGTTGGAAAGAGTCTATAGAGCGAGAATCGAAGTTGCTGATGTTCAGAGGAAAGAAGCTTATGATCAGTTAGCTCAGGCTCAACAACTTATCTCTGCCATGACTGATGAAAATAAGAAGTTACGTCTGACTGCAACCCATTTTAAGAATGAGTTGAACCTATCTACTCAGAAGCTGGAATTGGTGGCGACCAGACTTGATAAGATGAGTCAGGAAGGTTCTCATCAAAGACAGATTGAGAAAGCTACACACCTTATGAAGCAAGCTATGATGGAAGAAATGACTCGTTTCACTTCTTTTTTCTCTCTCAAGGCATCTGATGAAGCCAAAAAGGGGGAAGAGGCAAGTCGAGTTGCAAGTCGAGTTAAAGATGCTGCTGAAGGTGAGAAAGAGACAAGTGCTGAACCAGAGGTTAAAGATGCTGCTGAAGCCATGCAAGATCTTAAGAGGCCTAAGAGAGGCAAAGGCAGGTTGGTTAAGACTGCTGAACTTGACCAAGCCAGGGCTGAAGCAGATGAGTTGAAGAAGAAGGAGAAGGGCAAGGCTATTGCATCTCCAGAAGCTGAAGTTCAGACAAGAATGGTATCGAAAAGGAAGTCTATTCATATTGAAGAACCTACTCCTGAGTCAACTATTATGAAGAAGCAAAAGATTGATGAGCCAAGTGATGAAGCTCATTATGCTAAGAAGAAGAAAATTGAGAAGCACATTGAAAGTTTGTTGAAGCAGAAGTCTGATGAAGATCAAATAGAAGACAAGCTCATTGACCACTTTATTGACAAAGAACATCGTCAAGAATGGATGAAAGGGAAAAGGCAGTGGGAACTAGATCACTGGATTATCAGGAAGTTTGGAGATTCTGATAACTCTGACGATCTCTATGCTATGTTTGATAAATTCATGGAAGGACAGCATAAGATGCTCTGGAATTTGATCATAAGGATATCTGCTAGTGCAAATTTTAATATTCTTGTTCCTGGTTTTCCAAAATGGAAGTGTCCCATGACTAGTTCTGGAAAAAGGGCAGATGTTAACCAGATCAAGAAGTATGAAGATGAGCTACTAGACAACGAGAAGATTGAAGATGAAGAACATATCAAGGAAATTCATACTAGACTACTAAATGCTTTTTGTGTTCCAGATTCAGAAAGAGGTAACTTTTCAGTATAGTTTAGTTTTGTTCTGTTTTTGTTATTTTTGAAGTATTTGTAATATCTACTGATCTTATTTCTGAATGAATGAAAAGATAAAGTACTATTTGGTGTTAAAGACAAGATAACTACTTAACTAGTCTACTATTGAGAAAAGATTCAAGTAGTTTTGGCTTCATCAAAAAGGGGGAAATTGTTGGGATATGAATCCTAGACAAGTCCTAAATGATGAAAAGATAAGATGAAGTTTTGATAAGCCAAAAATAGTTTGAATATTTTGTAAGTGTTGACTAATCTAGTCTAGTTGAGTTGAAGTCATCTTGAACAGATCAGTAGAGTTCACATGAAAAGAAAAGTATTGTTTATATTTAAAAGGTAAGTACGAGGTATAAGTACTTCATATCTGTTCGTATATGTTTACATTGATTAGTTTGTTTTTGAGCTATAATTACTGTATAGAGCTCATGATATTTCTATGTAATAGATAGATTTGTTGTATAGTTATAAGTTGACTAAGCTTGTATTATAAAAGCTTAATGTAATGTAATAAGTCTTGTTAGGTTAGATGATAGGACTAGATTAGTTCTATTAGAAGTCTACTGCACAAGAAGAGAAGACCAGTCTACTACTCAAGACAGGTGGACTACAAGACAAGTGCATCTACTAGACTACACAAGACAAGTTAACATGAAGTTGGTTACAAATACGCGTGAAAGATAAGGATGGAGAAGTTAGTTATGGAATAACTAATTCGTAACAAGAAACGCGTGTATGGATAAGAAGATTCAGTTGAAATCAGTTATCAAGAAAGGTTGGTTACAACTACCTGAGTTCTTGAAGTTTGAAGTCTATAAATACTTGAAGGAGTTTATCATTTGAAGACTACTGATTACTGAGATACTGATACGATTACTGAAATATTGATACTGCAAGCATTATTGAAGATTCAAGTGAAGAAATTTCTCTCAGAGATTGAAGTTCAGAAAGTGAAGCTACACAAGTCAAGTGAAGATCAAAGAAGGCTACTACTGAACAAAGAGAAGTTTTATTTTCTTTTGTTGTTTCAAGTTGCTAGATACTTGTAAATCGCTAGTAGGATCGAAGAGGCACTTGGTAGTGTTATCGAGAAGATCTAAGTCTTATTTCTTGGGACTTAAAGCCACAAGAACATATTACTCCATTGGACGAGTTAATAAGAATTTCACAACTGGGTTTGTGAGAGTGGATGTAGACAAGTTGTCGAACCACTATAAATCTCGTGTTTGATTTACTTTACTGTTTTGATTGTTTAAATTGCTTAATTGTTTTAACTACTTAACTGAACTTGATTAGTTGAGTATAGAACAGAGTTCTCGAATATAAGTTGAGTATAATCTTGAATTGGGCTCATTGTTAATTTCGTATTCCGCACATTGTAATTCTGATATATCGAAAGATTTTTGAAAAGTCTATTCACCCCCCTCTAGACATTTTCACTAGCTTACTCGTTATTAACTCAACTTAGGGACCTACAAATCCCTTGGTGAAAGGAGGTCTGATTCTCTAGTGAATGTGAGTCCATCATCAATAAATGAAGAAAAGAATTTAGTTGAAAATGAGAGAGAAGGTGCTGATGTATCAGACCTTATGGGAGATGAAAAGAAAGAGGGTGTTGAGGGTGATTTAACTAACACTTTGAGTTTTGCAGATTCAGTTGCTGTCACTATAGAAATTTTTTTGCAGATGCTTCCCTCACAGATATTCCAGTTGATGCTGATATTGATCTTGAAGCAATCTCAACAAATGTGTCCACTCTGAACAAAATCTACTTTGAGCAAGCCAATGCCACTGAGGCTGGACTGCAACTTGCTACACAAACTGCAACCTCTATTGAGGAGCAATCAGAGAAATTGGACACATTGGTCAGAGAAGTTGGGAAAGCACATGCTGTAACTGTTGACACCCTTGATGGCCAAGGAAAAACTCTGGCCTCTGTGGAAATGAGGCTCACTGACTCAGAAGAAGTGGTTTCGCCATCCTTGGATGCCAGAATTAGTGGTGTTGAAACTGGACTGCAAACAGTTTCAACAGAAGTTACCAAGGCCAAGGATGCAATGGCAAAATTCACAAAAACTGTGAAAAAGGAGCAACAAGGTTTAAAGGATCTCTACAAGCACAATGTATTGGCTCTAAAAAGAACAATTAAGGATGCCTTGAGGCAGAGAACAACAGCTCAAAGGAAGAAGGCTGAGGAGCTAAAAGCTGCAATGGTGAAGGAGGCAGCTGAAAAGTTCACAGTGGAACTTATGGCCAAGGTCTCTGATCAAGTTGTGTCCAACCTCACTGAACAACTGCAAGACAAACTTGATCAATCCTTGAAGGCCACACTTGATGCTATTGTTGCTCAAAAAATGAAGCCAGTCCATGCCTTTCTGAGTATGGCAGATGATAGGATGCAAAACATCCATGATGAGAATGTCTATCTCCTACAAGAGATGAAGTCTCTCACTCATTCTCATTCCCACCTCTCTGTCACTATAAGTGACTTGAAGCCCCAATGTTTTGATAATGCCAAAAAGGGGGAAAGAGGGAGAGCTAGGGCAAAGGGAACCTTGGGGATAGGTGAATCCAAGGGAAAGGAAAAGGTCCCTGAGGAGGAGGAAGAAGACATTGGGAAAGGCAAAGGCCCAATGAATGTTGAAGATCTGACTGAAGAAGGAATCCATGATTTCTGCAATGGAAAGTCAGGCTAGAAGGCAACAGAGACCTGGTGGTGAATCTGCAGGCCTTGACCCCAAGGAGAAGATTGCTGAAGTAAGGGGGAAGGTGACCAGAGCCTCTGAAAGAAAAAGAAAGGAACAAGCCTTTACTGAATTCCCAACCAGCCTAACCCTACCATCTGAGTTTCAATCTGAAGAAACAACTCAACCAAGGAAGTCAAAGAGGCTGAAGAAAGCAGCCAGGTTGCCTGAAATTCAAGAGGAAGAAGCTAAAGAAAAAGAACAGGACACAGAGCCTGAAGTCAGAATGCCCAAACTTGCTGATGATCCTTCAAAGCTGTTTGAAGAAGGATTTGGAAAGGATCTTGAAACTCAGGAAAAGGTGGCTCTTCAAAGAGCAAAGGAGAAGATGGAACAGTTGGTTGAGGCCAACAAGGCAAGGGATGAAAGAAGGGCCAACTTCAAAGCTCCAAGAAGGAGGAGAGCTTCATACACAAGGTTGAAGCCCCAGATGCTGCAAAGATGGGACACTCAGTACCCTCACCATGACAAGTGGGTGCCAATCTCACTGAATGATGCATGTGAGGAGGCCAAAAGAAGTTTTGTGTATGACTTCTATGTCATTGGCAAATGGCTGGGTGAAGATGTTGAAGAGGTATTTGTGCAGTTTATGTTTGAAAATCACAGGGATTTGTACCAGAAGTTGTTTGCAGCAGCTGATATGGCAAGAATTGAGTTCAAGGCCCCTGGTCCTATTATGTACATGCCTCCCAAGTTCAATGGGAACTTAATTGATGAAGGGAAGATTCTGGAGGAGTTCATCTCAATCATGGGGATGGAGAAGATGAAGCCTGGCCCCAAAGGAACCAATCAGGACATTTGGGAGCTGAAGAAGAGGGTCAGGGCTCAGTATGGAATTGCTCCTCAGGATGATGGAACTCTTTGAAGCATAAGTTCACTCTTTCCCTTATTACTATGATTTTCTTGTTGATATTATTTTGTGTGTATTAGTTAGTGAGTCCTTCTGATTTTCTGTTTTGTAATGCCTCATGGAATATATGAAAGGATCACTATTTGTCTATCAAGAGATAACAACTCATTATCTCAACTAACCTGACATAACCTATTCTTGATTTATTGTGCTAACAGTTTCTTTCAGGAAAGATGACCAGATCACTCATCCTGAAGATATAGTCTAGTATAAGTCAAGTTCCCTTTGTAATAGGTTTTGGCATCATCAAAAAGGGGGAAATTGTTAGGAAATAAAATGATTTTGATTAAGATACCAAAACCCCTGATTGATGATGATCAAATTAGTTGAGATACAGTCTTAAAAGCATCAGTCTAGTTGTCTCAGGTTAGTTGAGACATTAAAAATGCTTAAGTCTAAATCTCAGTAAAGTTGTGAGATTATAGTTCAGGATAGATGTCCAAAGCTGGAATGTTAGGCAGCTTGTTGAGTGTTAGGACAAGTTTGCTCAATATACAAGACAAGCTTACTGAAGTGGACAACATGGCTGAATGATCAAGAATGATAAGGCAAAGCTTCATGCATTGATAAGGAATGTATCAAATCAATTGAAGTGCTAATAATCAAGAGCATTGAATGCTATACTCACAGAAGACATATTTAATGAAGCATTTATTGCCATCAAGCCTGAACTAAGCATTGAAGACTAAGAAGCATTAAAGACTGAAGCATTGAATGAATGTTGGAACATTCTAGTTTGCAGCAGGAATGTTCAGGGGAGTTGTCCCATCTGACCGTTGGTTGAGTGTAGAGTCTGCCACAAATCAACCTTGGGAAATGTGCAAATTTGGAAACTGACACAAGTCATCCCAGACGCATTTTTCAGAAGTCAACACATTCATTCAAGCAACCATTGAAGAAGCTTTTACACAGTGGATAATAGGATGTCAAGCTTCACAACCGTTTCAATGGTGCTGCAAATAGACATGTTTGAAATGTTATCTCTCCAACGGATAGTTGATCAAATTTGCCTATAAATTCAGAGGTGATCAAAGGATTCAAGCATCCAACTACTTGCTATCAAACTATCATCAAGCAATCAAAGGAAACCAAAGTTATTCTTAAGAATCCCAAGTTTCCTGATCACTTCAAATAGCTAAACCAATTCTTGTAATATCCCAAGCTTAGCATTGAGATATCCTAAGCCTTTACACTGTTCTTATTGTAAAGGATATCTTTACTAGTTGGAACCAAACCTCAAACCCTTACCTCATTTAGTGAAGGAGTGTTTGTTGTAGAAGTGAGAAGTTAAGGACTGTTATTGAGAAACACAGTCTTAACTCAGAGAGATTGAGCACTATGACTTAGATTATCCTAGGGATCAAAGCACTAAGAGAGTGTTGTTGATCAGTGCACCTTGGCACTATAAAACAAGCTAATTCCATTGTTAAGGAATTATCCTGTTCAATCAGGGAAAGTGGATGTTGGAGTATTGAGACTCTGAACCACTATAAAGTGCTATGCCATTTACTTACTGCTTTAATTCTATTGTTTGCCTTGCTCTACTCACAATCATTCATTTTCAAAGGAATCAATTCAGTAAGATAAGAAAAACTGTTTTGGACAAAGTCCCTGATTAATTGTTTGTTTTTCAGAAATTAACTTGGAGTACTTCTTCAAAGAAAAGGCCAACCACATTCCGCACTTAGAAAATCTCTTAGATATTTATCCAACTGATCACTGTCTAGTTTTCAGTAGGACGGGTATCTTTTGAAGATCACTCAGGCTAGTTGTCAGACAACCTTCCTGATCAAACCAATCTACTGTTTTTAAGAAGAAAAATGAAGAATTTGCATACACGAGTGCATTCCCCCCCCCCCCATACACTTGTGTGATACTCCATCAAGGACCAACAGTGATCATTCCACCCTCATTGCTTTAAGTGCTTAGTTGTTTGAGGACAAACAACATTTTAAGTTTGGGGGGGTTTGATTCGGGTGGAATTTACGCATTTTAGAGCCACATGTGAAGTATGTTTTTTATGAGATTTCATTAATTTATGCATTGATTATGATGATTTGAGCCAAAATGAGGGAAAGGTTGTGTTTTGTCTATTTTGTAGGAAATACGATGGAATTTGGAGGAAAAAACCAACCATAATTTACTGTATCAGGAAGAGGAGTGCACGGTTAGATTCGTCTCGAAAAACGGAGTGGAATAGCCTAAAGAATCGAGTCAATCGGACAACCCAGGCGAGAGATATGCACGAAACAAGTTAGGAGTGGCTAGCAACTCGGCCGAGTTCCCTGACTCGGCCGAGCTCCTGATTGAGGCAGAAACTGGGATGTTTTTCCATTCGGCCGAGCTAACCAACTCGGCCGAGTTCGAAGACAAATTTTGAGAGCCAATTCGGCCGAGCTCCCTGACTCGGCCGAGCTACTGATCAAGGCAGAATCTGGAACAACCTCCCACTCGGCCGAGCTGCTGAACAAAGTTTGAAATCTGGAACAATTAATCACTCGGCCGAGTGACCGAACTCGACCGAGTCGTGAGGCAAAGTTCAAAACTGGGATGAATTGTCATCCGACCGAGCTCCCTGACTCGGCCGAGCTAAGGGGCGAACTCAAAATTGGGAACGAGCTACACTCGGCCGAGTGACCGAACTCGGCCGAGTCGTTGGACGAAGTTTGGTCCCTGGAATGAATTGCACTCGGCCGAGTGGGATAACTCGATCGAGCCCTGAAGATTTTCTCACATCTCTAACTCTCCAATTCGGCCGAGTTGTCCCACTCGGCCGAGTCTCCCCTGCTCTCGGTGCTTTTTGCATATTTTGTCCAATTTCCAAGGACCTAAGTGCAATTTTCATCCTTAAGCCCTACCCCAACACTATATAAGGCCTCATTCTTAAAACCCAAGACATTCTTCCCCAATTCCTCAAATTCCACACATAGTTACACACAATTGAAGGTGATTGGGCCATTTCTTCTTCATTTCTCAATCAAATCAAGCAAGGAAGGATGCAATAGCTTGGAAATTCCATTCTCTACCACATTTTAGACTAAGCTTCCTCTTTCTCTCTCTTTTTAGTTAGCCATTTCATTTGGATTTTGTAATTTGATTATGTTAGCTCTTGGCTAAACATTTGTGGTTCTAAGGCATTGTAATTATTTGGATTGAAGTTTATGAACTAATTTCTTGCTTTAAATGGTGTTTGTCTCTTATTTGCATGTTTAATTCTCATTTGGAAGCATGTTGTTATTGGCCATGATGATTTGCTTAATTCATTGTTAATTGGGATAAGATTGAGAGATTTATTCCATTAATTGTATGCAATCATGCAACCCGGTATTATTATGAGCTCGAGAGAGGATTAGTTATCGGAGAGGGAATTGAATGATCTTTGGGGCTATTTTAGGTGGTGTGATGTTTGTAAGGTAGAGATACGAACTTATGTCGGATGCTCCTTTGGATTAGTTAGATCGAGAGATTGATTAATTCCTCTTTTGTTATCAACCCTATATGAAGACAACCTTAATGGCCATTTGAACGAGTAACAATTCATAAACGAATATCTAAGTGTTACAATTGCCTTGGAACCCACCTTCTCATACTTGAGTTTTAATCCGTTTTACTTTCGTTTTCTTGATTTACATGATATTTGATCGATTCTTCATTACTCTTTATTGCTTATTTGTGACAATTTGGTAGGCAATCTTAGGGTAATTCACCACATTCACTTAATCGATCGCGTCTAAATAGAATTCCGTTAACAAAATACACTTTTACGCTATACCTCCTCGTGGGATCGACCTCGTACTTACTTCTCTACGATAGACACCGTATACTTGCAGTCGTTTATTCTAGTGTTGTAGAATACGTGAATCAGTCTTCAAAGAAACAAAAGTCGGTTGCTCGCTCCTCAACTGAAGCAGAATATACAGCCATTGCATCTGCGGCTTCTGAGGTACAATGGTTAAAATCTCCTTTTCAAGAATTATATTTTCCCATCGACCCTCTCCCTGCCATCTATTGTGATAATATTGGAGCCACATATCTTTGATCCAACCCTGTATTTCACTCCCGGATGAAACATATTGCTATTGACTATCACTTCGTTCGGGACTTAATCAAAACATCTCAACTACGTGTTTCACACGTGTCGTCCGAAGATCAACTGGGTGATGCTCTCACAAAACCACTTGCTCGTTCTCGTCTTCAAATGCTTATGATCAAGATTGGACTCTCCTACGGTACTCCATCTTGAGGGGGTGTATTGGATAGATAATATATATATTATATATATTGTAAATCTTTATAACCCTTATTTAAAAGATATAGATTAGATTTGGTTTTGTATCTATAAATACCCATCATATGTAAATCTTCAATTCAATCAATGAAATTATAATTTCACAATTCATTGTTTCTCTATAGTTATTTCCACTTATGTTGGTGCAAAAACTTTGTGATTTCCACTTATGTTCGTGAAAAACTCAATTTTGTGAGTGGGTGAGAGGGTGTGTAAGTGTGGTGTGGTGTGGTGTGGGCTGGGCTGGGGGAAAGGGGATAGTTATACTCTCTCCCTCCACCCAAAATATGTTCACTTTTCTTATTTGAATGTCCATTAAAAGTATGTTTTTTTTTTTTTTATGGAATCAATCCATTTATTTTTATTCCACAATAATTTCACAACACATTTATTTTTTCTATTAAAAAAAAAATCTGTTCAAAGAAATTATCATATTTTTGGTAGATGGAGGAAGTAGTATTTATAAAGTGTTAACTCAAAATTGGAGTAAAACTTGGGGGGGGGGGGGGGTGTGAAGACATAAAAAAAGGTGAAATTTAACCGTAGCCATACGTAGGGTATGACAATGAAAGTAGCCCATAACAAATTGGGCCCCACAAGAGAGGAGACAAGTCCATATCGAAAAGGCCTCTTACAGCAATTATTATTTGGGCCCATCTACTGATCCAATGAAAGCTGAACTACATATCTCCTTATATAATATACAGCGAATATTGGAGTAGTATGTATATCAATATATACATACATATAGAAATGTTTATCTGAGTGACACTAATCGGGCTGACTCGTTTAACCCTAAAAAATGTAGAGTTAGGATTCATGAATCATATGTCCGTTTAAATCTGGAATTGTTTAACCCGAACCGATTAGCTCGCGGTCTAAATCGGGTCAGTCCACTAACTCGAGTTGTTACCTTTTTTATTTTTTAATAAATAACATGCGAACAAATTTTGGGTCATTTGACCCATAGCCATAACTGGACCAATGGGTTCGAAAATTGTGTTTAAATCTGAAGTACTTATTTTTTTCATATTAATCGATCATTAACTAATTATATATTTTTCTATTTTATTTTCTCGTTGAAAGTGACAATTGATACCTTTAATTTTGAAAGATTTTTTTTTTATTATAGTCCGTTAGTGGTCCGTTTAGCCCGTGACCAGGGTTAAAGTTAAGTCTCAACAATTGTAGAACCGTTAAGTGTGAACCGATTAAGATCCTAGTCCGTAGCTCTATAGGACTGACCCTATAGAACTAGGGTCAGCCCGATAGACCTACATACATATATGATAGTATATCAAATCTTGTACAAAATTCTCTTGTGATTTAAAAGTTGCACGAAATTTCCCTGTAATTTATTAAATCCTAATTCTCATTTTAAAAAATAAAAAAAATGAGTTAACTATATTACATATTTCTTCTATGCCCTTTACTATTTTTTCCGTAAGTTCTGAGACTATATTATAAAAGACATAACTTGAAAAAATCGGAATAAAATTTCGAGTGATATTTGAGTGTAATTGATTACACTTATACAATTGAATTTGAACTTGGACAAAATCAAATGTTGTAACAAATATTATATTGGAGAAATTAAACACTCGATCAATTGCATTTATCTAAAATTTGGTGCTAACATTTTTAAATCATGGGTGCAATTAACCCCGTATCAAATGATATCACATAAGTATATTTTGATGGGCCAACCACCCAAAGAAAAGCTATCAGCATCAATTAACAGAAGTCTCTCTACTAGTACTAGTGAAGTGGACGCGAAGAAATTAAACTAACTCCTCTATCATTCTTTTATTTAACTTCCATTTAATCATTTTATCAATTCTTGTTCCTACAACCTCCACCACTGCTAACATAAACCTTTTATCCTCATTCTGACTAGCTATATAAGTACCCTAACAATTTATTACATTGTTATCATATATATATCCAAAAATTAATTAATAATTCCATCAAATTAACATTTTAGCTAGGAAGCATGCAAAGAGAAGAAGGGGTGGTGGTGAGGGGCCGCGTTGTGATCGACACACGTCAGCCGTTCAGCTCGGTTAGGGAGGCGGTCATGTTGTTCGGGGAGAAAGTACTCGCCGGAGAAGTTTACGGCAACAAGCTCAAAGAGGTGATCGATCTCGTTATTCTCCTTTGTTTTTTCCTTTCATGTTTTAAGAGTCTAGTAATGATTTTTGGTTTACTTAATCACACTAATAACGATTTTTTAAAGGAAAAAAAAAACATAAAGGCCATAAGATTTTTACAATTCTATCACAAATCTTTAATTTTTACAATTTGATATACATTTTTTTTTTATGTAATTGCAATTATATAATATGATTATCTAGAAAAGTTTTTTAAAAAATGAAATATAAATTCACGACATTTTTTTAATTATTTCAGTTTAATCAAAATTTTGTTACAGTTTCATAAAATGTAAGTTGACAAAATTTGTTGGAAAATAGTCATGTAATATAATCGTAAAAAATAAAAGCGCATGCTATAATAAAATAATAAAAAAAAAATCATAAAATTGTCGTAATTAATACTACAATTAATCCAACTATAATATTATGGGCAATTGACAAAACACAATTTCGCATGAGTTTTAAATTCTTACAATTGGATACTTAGTCTTTTTTTTTTTTTTTTCATTTTTTGGCTTGTTTGCAATTCTATCTATGGCAATTTTTCAGGCAATTTATTTATTGGTGGCTTTTTAAAAAAATTGTAAATGAATTCACGACATGTTAATATTGTTTCAGTTTAATTACAATTGAGTTGTTATGTTTATAATTCCATACATTGTCACCTTATCATGAGCTGAAATATTCTTGACCTCAATTGCAACAATTAGAGATGATTGCATATTAAATTGCAAGAGTTTTTTTTTTTTAAAGAGACTTGAGCACAGAGTCATAAGTTGCACTGTGCATTTTCTTTCAATATGTAATGTCATATCACTTATCAAGTAACAGGCTAATAGCACATCATTTTACATGCATAAATGCGTCGAAATGTGTGGAAGATGATGTAGTATTACTTTATAAACGTAGTAATATTACTTGATAATCGATGTATATTACAAATTGTAAATGTAGAACTTGTGCATATAAAAACAAGTTTTTTACAAATGTATTGTACTAATTAATCAGATGCAAAGCAACGCAAATCGTGACATTGAAAAGCAACAAGTAAAGATAGGGGAAGTAAAAGCCGAGCTTGAAGAAACAAAGAAAAGCCTAGAAAAATCAAAAGAAGAAGGGTACCTCATGGCTCACTGCCTAAATTCAGTAAGACAAGAACTCGAACAAACTAAGAGAGAGCTTCATCAACTCAAGAACAAAGAAACGTTGTCCCATCATTTGGATAAACCCGAGATCGAAGACCTCAAATTTGTCGAAAACACGATCAGGGTGGATCAGATGATGACGATCAACTCCCCGGATAAAACTCATGAACCCGAATTCCAGAAGAAGAGATCGGTCAAGTTTGCAAGTCCGTTGATGACAAAAGTGATGGATATCGATCAAGAGGCAGGGGAATTAGGAACGAAGAAGACGAAGAAGAAACCTTTGATTCCATTGCTTGGAGGGTTGTTTTTCAAGAAGAAGACGATGAACAAAGATGGTGAATCTTGAATTAATGCATGCTTTGTTTTTAAGTTTTCAGTCATTTTTTTCTTTACGTTAAAAGGTTTGAAATGTTTACAGTCCGATTTCCATGTTCCATTTTTTGGATTTCATCTTATATGTATTTACTTTTAATGTGACACGTGTAATAACTTACATTAAAAATCACCCTTAATAACATGTACTACATTAAATGTTTTGAAACACTAATGTTAAATATGTGATCTTATATAAATTGGTTCTTCAATGCATCTTTGTTCTTCTCTCATTTTATTTTAATAGCGTTCATTTATCTTTTTTTGTTGAAGGTCGTTGACGACTTCGAAGTCCAATTAAAATTTCTCTTTTTCTATTGATTCATACGGATTGAATTTAAAACAAATCTTGAATAAGATTGGACTTTAAGTTCCATAATCGCTAAAATTTAGAGTATTTAAATCAAACTTAACTTTATATGGTACCAGAGCACCAAGCCAGGTAGATTCGTTCATTCTCTTCAAGTTCTTCGATTGTTCGCGTAGGCGTCATGTCGGGAGAAAAGACCGACGATGCAGCCACGAGGAAGGATGGTAGCACCGACAACGGTTTAGAGAAACCGGCTGTTGTGAAGACGTTACATTGCCACACTATCTCCATGCCTCGGATAAACTAGGATGGTACCACGTGACGTCTCGCCAAGACCGGAGGAGACCCGTCTGTTCTTGCCTACTTGTCCAAGGCCCTTAACACGTCCATAGGACCTGCCGACCTTCTTCAAGTACAATTCAGACATGTCGGGTATAGATGGGGTCTGGATTGAACCATCCTCTGAAGTATGTCCATCTGACGGTTCACCTGAGAGATGTGACAACTCCTCCTGTACTTGGTCCTATACGTGCATATTTAAAAGTGGGTTAATACATTTTCAAGTACAATTAAATATATATTTATTATATAATTTTATATGTACGTATACACATATGTACACACTTACAATAATATCACCCATAAAACCATAAGTGTATGTGTCGTTTTCGTAACAATGGTAATATTCAACTATCTCCCAATCGTAGGCAGGGTGTCCCATCTTCTCCTCCTGTATTTTGAAATGAAGACATACAAATAAAATAAAAAAATTAACTCAAATTAAGTATAATTGACTACAAATACTTACAATGCGCCGTGCGACCTCTGCTGCTCCACGAGCTCCACCTTTATGAGTACCATATCCAGTACCCGGACCTCCAGGCTCGGATAAGCGGTTCTTACGACACTGCTCGCTCTTCTTAATTGTGGCAGGATCGTTCCAGTGACGAACTAAGTCGTTCCAAACATTGACATCCCACTTCGGCTTCTTCTTCTTGGTCTCCCATATTTTCTTGACGTTTGATAACATGCCAGAATACCGATTTGCTGCTCTTTCAAGAAAGAGTATGTACACATGTTCAGTAGATGTGGTTTCAGGGTCCCACGTGACCTTGGTCTGCAAAAAAAAAATTAATGAATTAATTTAACAAAATATAAATGTAAAGTTATTTTATACATCATTAATTAATTATACCTGAAATGTCTCCCACCATCGCTGAATCGTACCGGGTGATACCTGGACAAAGCTGTGTGCACCAAGCTCCATATTCCTGTACATAATCTGTCTGATCGTCCTCGAGATTAAATTTGAAGGAATCATCCTGTTACACATAATTTATAATAATGAAAAATTATTAATAAACATGTTATACATACGTCTAATGAAAATTAAATATATTATACTTATGTATCAATGTAGATCGACAGTACAATGCGATTCTCGGGTGCATCAGTAGTCGAAATGCTGGCCTGTGTCCCGACAGACGACGGTCCAACTAGCGAATGTGTCGGTGGAGGGGATGGTTCCTGTGCATGTGGAACCATAGGAGGCACCTGAGTGTAATAGGGATTGGGGTTCATTCCGGACATCTGGGGTAACTGTAGTATATGGGTCATATCGGGCATATAAAAACCCTATGGTATGGACACAGTCGGTGTCTCATCCACCGACTCTCCTCTACCTCTACCTCGCCCATGTCCAGAAGAACCCTGACCAGAACCCTGTCCAGAAGAACCATATCTACGACCATGCCCATGACCCTATCCACTCATCTGTCAAAATGAACATTAAAACATTATTAACGTTGAACATTGTAACAATTAAAATACCACATATATAAACATCTCTATAACGATTAACACTAGAATATAAGGAATTAATATTTTATAAAATTAATGTTCGATATAAATGAGATTTCACTTCATTAGAATCTCTATAAGTTTGATTTCGACATCTAGCTTTCGAACAAGGACACCTCATTTTTCCTTCCCAAATCGAATTCGGATTACTAGTGGAAGTTTCAATAAATCCATTTACTCCACTAACAAATCCGGGGTTCATAACCCCATTCACTAATCTTGGACTATACATCCAACTACGACTTGAATAATTCATGTCAATCGACGTCTACAACACACAAACAACCGACGTATCATTCCTCAAACTCTATTAAAATTAATTAATACAATTCTAAATATATTCTAATAATTATTCTAACACCCTAACAAATAAATTCATATATATAACTTAATTAAAACATACATATACATAACACAATTAACAATTAAATTCTAACAATTAACACATGCATGCATAAAAATTAACATTTAATTTCAAACAATTCTAAAAATAAAATTATATATATATATATATATATATATATATATTCAACAATTTTATATATACATACAACATATATGCATATATATACATATAACTTCAAATTTAACCAATGAAAACGAAAAAAATTACCGTAGAAATGCTCCCGTCGTAGTGTAGAACACAAATGGCCAAAAACCGAGTTCGATCTGCAAACGAATGTGGATATTTGAGTTTGGAGGTGTAAAACTCGAGAGGGAGGAGGAGGATCCGCTTCTTTCTGTTCTGGAAGAAGGGGTTACGGCAGAATTTAAGTTCAATTAGGGCAACGATAAAGGCCACGGGCCCACTGCCGTTGCCTTTTAGCGAGTGGGGTCCCGTTGCCATTTCACAACGGGCCCACTCCCGTCGCCTTTTGGCGAGTGCAGAACACGCCCTTGCCTTTGCCGTTGCCAAAAGGCAAGGGCGTTATATGACTTGGATGTATTTTTGCACACTTTTTACAACTATACGATCCCCACAAGCGTATGGGTTCGTTAGTAGTACGATAAGTATACCAAGTAAAATTTCGTTCCAAGGACTTAATTGAGTGCTAGTGAATCCCTAAAGTTACAAGTAAGTATGCTATTGTAGTAACTAAATGATGTGTTTTGGATTTTTGAAAATAAGCACAAAAATAGTAAACTATATTAACTAAAGTAAAAAGAACTAGTGACAAGAAATGACAATCTATCTAACTTTCTTTTGGAAAGTGCAAGGGAAGTGTATTGCCTCGGGTGTTTCCGTTTTGTGAGCAATTAAGTGAACTAGTGAACTAATTACATGATTTTACTACAAATTTTGGTTAAGCTAAAGGCTATCACATAAGTGTGCAAACCCCCTCGAAAGGCATAGGTAAACATCGTGCATTGATTAGCAATTATAGGATCTAACCAAATACCATAAGCTCCTAAGATAGTGTTGCATAAGCACTTTCAACACGGTTACTAATGCTTATGAAACGCCCTCTCACCAAACTCCTAGAAGACCTCTATCCGTTTAGTGTCTAAGGTTGTCGGTCTAGCCATTAACACCCCTCTCGGGTGAGCTAATTACTAATTAACTTCTATTCAATTGATCAAAGCTCACACTCACACTCCCAATCATGCTACCCAACTCTCGTTGCAATAAACATAATCGAACATGCTTGCTAATAGGGTTGATCAACCAAATGAATCAATCAAAGTACAACTCTAGAAACATAAACACCAAAATTATAAGCTAATCATGCAATTAATCCACAATTACACTAAATTCTCATCAAAACATCCACACCCAAGGCAATTGAGGATTAGCCCATGGTTCTAGAAGAGAATCCCATGGCTACAACAACAAATAACATCAAACTCATAATAAAATAACAAGAGATTGAAGAAATTAAGAAAATACCAAATTGAATTGCAAAATAGAGTAATATCACCTTGATCATACGAATTTAGCTACAAAACGATGTAATAGACGATGCCCGATGATAATCGTAGCTTGATTTGAAGTAAACACCACTATTCTATCTAATCTATTGAAGAAATTAAACTAAAAATGAAGAACACCTACAACTATGTGAATGTGTGTGTGGAAAATGCTTGTAAAAGGAGTTCTCTCCTTTGGATTTTAAGAAAGGGAGTTTATATAGTGTTTGGGAAGGGTTTGAATGGCATAATTGCAAGTTGATCCCTCAAAAATGGAGAAAATACAAGTTTGGCACCGAAAATGGGGTGACTCGGCCGAGTGGGACACTTAAGAAGCGTGTAGCAACTCTTTCCAGCCGAGACTCGGCCGAGTGAGGGTCACTCGGCCGAGTGGTCTTCAATTCCAGGAGCTACGGCATTCAACCTTACTCGGCCGAGTGGGCTCACTCGGCCGAGTGCGCAGTAAAATGCAAAATTGCAGATTCGGCCGAGTAACCTTACTCGGTCGAGTGATGTCCGATTCCAGGAGCTACGCATTCAACCTTACTCGGCCGAGTGGGCTCACTCGGCCGAGTGCGCAGTAAAATGCAAAATTGCAGATTCGGCCGAGTAACCTCACTCGGTCGAGTGCCTCTTCACCTTCTCGTTCCATGCATAACTTTCGCCTCGGATGTCGGATTGACTCGATTCCGTTGGCTAATCCACTCCGTTTTTCGAGACGAATCCAACCGTGCACTCCTCTTTCTGGTCCGATCACTTGTGGTATGTGTTTTGCTCCGATTTCCATCGTATTTCCTACACAATCGACAAAACACAACCTTTCTCTCATTTCGGCTTAAACAATCATATTCACTGTATAATTCAATGAAATCAACATCAAATGAGCTTCAAATATGCATCTAAATCGTGTAAATTCCACCCGAATCAACTCCCCCAAACTTAAAGTGTTGCTCGTCCTCGAGCAACGAAAGAATTACAACATGAGGGTGAAATTTACAACTAGATGATCAATGAAAGATCCCACGTATCAAATGACATGAAATGAATTATTCTTCCTCAAGATACATTCTTAAAATGATCACAAGTTCAATATTGAAGATCCAACTCATTACTCACACATGCTCTACACACAACAACAAGTGATGGTGATGACAATATCAAGATGTTCAAGTTTATCTCACAAGAAATAGTATTTCACTCAAACACTCAAACAAATTAAGGACAATAAGCACTCATCAATCAAATCATGCATTGCAATTGCCATAAGCTTGCCCAAGCTCTACCATCTTTCCACCACAAACATGTTCAACAATGAGATCAATAGGGCTTAACCAAGGACGTAACATTGGCTCTTTGGAAACGGTGGGAAGAATTTGGGAAATGTGACTCGACTAGTGGAGGACAACGAACCATTTTTTTTTTCTTTTCATTTTTCCCATTTCATTCAAAACAAACCATCCATCATCCTCACTTTTCTTTTCATTCTCAAGAATTTTATTCCTTTGTTTCTTTCAAGAGTCTACTTTTTGCTCTCAAGCACATGTTTTTGGGAGATCCCCTCTTCTCTCTTTTTATTTTATTTTTCACTCTCTTTTCTAGGGGCTCCCATTTTTTATCCCTTTCTTTTGTTTCTCATCTTTTCTTTCTCTTTTTTCTTTGCTCAAACACCCCACACACATTTCAATCAAAATTCATGTTTTTCCACTTTTCACTTGTCCTCCACTAGTAAAGGGTAAAGGCTTAATAAGTTCAAGAGGTTAAACATTGTAGGTTGCCAAAAGATCAAGTTTTAAGGCTCAAATTGGCTAACTACGGAAACTTCTTTTTGGTATGGGAATATTTGGCTAAGTGACTATTAATAACAAAAGATGGCCTAAATCATATCCCATTATTTCACACACTTGTGGTTTCAAGCAAGAACTTGGGCAAGTTCTAGAAAAACAAGCAATGAATTGATTCACTCACAAATGAAATAAACCGGATTAATGCTCGGTTCAAAGCTCAACTCTCACCGGTTCATTAAAGACTCAAACATTCATCAATCACCACCACACATAACTCATTGTGCATGCAAAACATCCATAGGCAACAAGATGACAACAACACAAACAAAATGATTCATTACAATCATGTACACATTCAAGGAATCAAATTCACAACAAATCACTATAAAATGTGTCTCAATGATCATTAAAGCTCAAATTACACACATACACAAGAGTACACATTGGTGTCAATAGAAAATGTAAAAACGAACATACCCCCCCAAACTTTTTCATTGCAAAGCAATTAAAAGTTTGGAAAAATAGTGTTGCATTGATATTGACACCAAGTGCTAACCATACAAATCTACACACATGGGCCACTATCCCAACAATTAACACTAAGAGTAGCTAAGCAATCAATATTATGAACAAGAATATAAATTCCACTACCCCCCAAACTTAGTAATTGTTATGCAATCCTAAGTTTGGAGTGGCGTACCTCTCACGATTGCTATAGCTACACCTTCTTCGAAGCTCAAAGTTCCACTTTCGATCTCCAATCGTCCATTCGATCCAAGCTTCTCCAACTAACATCAAAACTCACAAACACATCAAACTAAACTAACAAAGCAAATAAAATGAGCAAGAAATGAAATAAAGCAAGTAAAAATGGGTTGCCTCCCATTTAGCGCTAGGTTTAACGTCCTATGCCGGACGGAACTTAACAAGTTCATACTTCTCTTTCTTTGAATGGAGGATGATAGTATTTGACATTGTGCTCATCGGTGATGAACACTTCATCCTCCTCACTTTCCAACACAATGCCTCCTCCATAGACCAATTTCTTCATGACCAACATTTTCCTTTCCTTGATCTTCATCTTTCCAAGGACTTCCATCACTCCCAAGGTGCCCCATACCACCTTATCCCCAATTTCAAAACCCTTTTCGATCTTCCTCTCCTTTAAACTCTTCATTTTCCTTTCTTCATCTTCACTATCCTCAAGGAACTTATCAAAACTCTTCTCCTTATAAAACTCCCCCAAACTTGAGTTTTGCTCAAGTTTAGGAGTTTGCCTCAATTTGTTATCATCTCCCGGATCTTTAAATGGGACTTTTGGTAATGGCTCTTTCACATGAATGTCACATTCTTGGATGGAGGGGGATTCCTTCTTTCTTGGGGAACTCTCAATTGAGCCATACTTGGAGAAAATCACTTTCTCTCCATTCACCTCCAATGTTACCTCCCCTTTTCTCAAATCGATGTTTGCTCCCCCCGTGGCAAGAAATGGCCTCCCAAGAATCAATGGGATATTTGCATCTTCTTTCATATCTAACACCACGAAGTCGGCCGGAATGATGAACTTGTCAATCTTCACCAATACATCTTCAATGATCCCTTTAGGATGGGTGATGGAACGATCCGCTAATTGGAGAGTAATTGATGTGGGCACTACTTCTCCAAGTCCCAAACGCTTGAAGATTGAAAGTGGCATCAAATTGATGCTAGCTCCCAAATCACAAAGAGCTTTCATCATGGGACCATCATTAATCTCACATGGGAGAGTGAAACTACCCGGATCCTTGAGCTTTTCGGGAGGAGTTCGTTGAAGGATAGCACTACACTCTTCGGTCAACTTGATCTTCTCATCATCCACTAGTTTCTTTTTGTTTGCTATTGCATCCTTTAGAAACTTCATGTAATGAGGTATTTGCTCTAAAGCATCCGAAAGTGGAAGATCAATGTGGATTTTCTTGAAGATATCCAAAAACTTCCCAAACTTCTCATCCATTTTCTTCATGTATCTTCCCGGGTATGGAAGTGGCTCATATGTAATGGGCACCCCCCATCTATCACAAGGTACCTCAAGCTTCTTCTTTTTCAAATCTTTGGCAATTCTCCACTTTGGAATTCTTGGAGCAACCTTTCCACTTCCAACTTTGTCTATCCTTTTCTTTTCCGCTTCCTCCATTTCTTTTGCCTTTAACACTCCACCCTCTTCCAATTCAATTGAAGAAACTCCATATTGTTCACCACTTGAAATTGTAATAGCATTACAATGCTCACGTGGGTTTACCTCGGTGTTTGAGGGCAATTTACCCTTTGTATGTTGAGATCCAATGGAAGTTGCCAATTGCCCCATTTGAAATTCCATCGATTTTTGATTACTCATGAGTTGGGCAAGCATTGAGTCGGTGGATTTTTGGTTACTCATGAGTTGGGCAAGCATTGAGTCGGTAGATTTTTGGTTACTCATGAGTTGGGCAAGGATGGAGTCGGATGCTTCAGATTTCTTCTCACTTGTCTCCATTCTCTTCATGAGGAGTGCAAGAAGCTCATCCGTGGAGGACTTCCCTTCTCCACTTGGAAGTTTTGCACCGGGATCAAATCCGGGAGGATATTGAATAGCACCTTTGGGATTGGAATAGGAAAAATTCTCATTCCTCCGAAAATTCGAGTTTTGAGGAGCTTGGTATTGAGGGGATGGTCCCCCTTGTCCTTGAGATGATGAAGATTGCCCTTGGAATCGGTTTTGAGGAGGAGCTTGATATCCTTGACCGCGATTTTGATATGGTGGTTGACCTTGATATTGTCGATTCCCTTGAAAATTTTGTGGGTATCCTTGTTGACCCATGTATTGCACATCCTCCATAGGTCCCATTTGAAGATTCTCTTGCCCAAAGGATAAATGATTATCTCTTGTTTGAGATAAAACATTCACCTTTTCAATGAGTGTAGTCATCATTGCTTTTATGCTATCATTAGCATCCACTTGGGCTACCCGATTTTGTGCTCCACGGTCTACTCTCATTTTGAAAGTATTGCTTGATATCCCTTCTATGATGTCATTTATCTCCTCCACCGATTTCATCCAAATTGAACCCCCCGCACAAGCATCAATGTGATGTTGATCTTCCAATCGTAACCCACCAACGAACCAACATGTTGTTTGTTCTATTGGGAAACCATGATGGGGGCATGTGATGAGAAGATTCGTAAACCTTTCTCATGCCTCTTTGATTCCCTCCGTTGGACCTTGTTGAAATGTGGAGATCTTTTTTTTGGCTTCCATAGTCTTTGAAGGAGGGTAGTACTTCAATAGAAATCTTTTCTTCAACTCTTCCCACGTCCTCACTTCTCCGGCGGGAATGCTTGATTGTAGCCAAGCTTTTGCTTTCCCCGTCAATGTGAATGGGAATAGCCTCATCTTTTTAGCATCTTCCGACACTCCGTTTTGCTTGAGAGTGTCGGCCATCTCCAAGAATTGAGCAAGGTGTTCATTCGGGTCTTCCTCAAATCCTTCCTCCGTCCTTCCTTCAAATTGCCTCTCCCTCAACATCCTTAATAAAGAGGCACTAATCTCAAAATTGTTTGCCTCCACCCTTGGTCTTGCCAACCCATCGTAATGCTCCCTAGGTTGAGGCTCAAAATATTCCCTCATTGGCCTTCCATGGTAAACACGTTGAGGCTCTTCCATATGTGGAAGAGGAGGGATGTATTCCTCTTGAATGTGTTGAGGTGGAGGATATTGGTAAGGTGGAGGGTAAGGGTGTTGAGGTGGTGGATATTGATGAGGTTGAGGTGGTGGATAGTAGGCTTGTTGTGGAGGTGGATAGGGGTAAGGATAGTATCCTTGATATGGAAGGTGATTTTGAGGTGGATTCGGATTATGGAGAATTGGTGGAGGATTTTGAGGTGGATTACCTCCTTGTTGATTCCCAACTTGGGGATTCTCTCTTTGAGGCTCATCATCTCCATTTGGTGGAAGATTCATCTCTTCAATGTTCTCCATCTCAAATGGTTCTTCTATGACTCTTTGTCGATTCCTACTTCGATTCCTTCTTCTTGCGTGTGCCTCGATCTCAAGATCCAATGGTTCCAAATTTCCTCCACGAGATCTTGTGATCATACACCTACAAAAGACAAGTATCAAAGCCCAAAAAGATGAACTAAAACAAAATAACAAAAAGAAATGTTACTATCAATAACACTCAACAAACTTTAAGTTTCACAAATAACACTCGCTTAAATCCCCGGCAGCGGCGCCATTGACTTGGATGTATTTTTGCACACTTTTTACAACTATACGATCCCCACAAGCGTATGGGTTCGTTAGTAGTACGATAAGTATACCAAGTAAAATTTCGTTCCAAGGACTTAATTGAGTGCTAGTGAATCCCTAAAGTTACAAGTAAGTATGCTATTGTAGTAACTAAATGATGTGTTTTGGATTTTCGAAAATAAGCACAAAAATAGTAAACTATATTAACTAAAGTAAAAAGAACTAGTGACAAGAAATGACAATCTATCTAACTTTCTTTTGGAAAGTGCAAGGGAAGTGTATTGCCTCGGGTGTTTCCGTTTTGTGAGCAATTAAGTGAACTAGTGAACTAATTACATGATTTTACTACAAATTTTGGTTAAGCTAAAGGCTATCACATAAGTGTGCAAACCCCCTCGAAAGGCATATGTAAACATCGTGCATTGATTAGCAATTATAGGATCTAACCAAATACCATAAGCTCCTAAGATAGTGTTGCATAAGCACTTTCAACACGGTTACTAATGCTTATGAAACGCCCTCTCACCAAACTCCTAGAAGACCTCTATCCGTTTAGTGTCTAAGGTTGTCGGTCTAGCCATTAACACCCCTCTCGGGTGAGCTAATTACTAATTAACTTCTATTCAATTGATCAAAGCTCACACTCACACTCCCAATCATGCTACCCAACTCTCGTTGCAATAAACATAATCGAACATGCTTGCTAATAGGGTTGATCAACCAAATGAATCAATCAAAGTACAACTCTAGAAACATAAACACCAAAATTATAAGCTAATCATGCAATTAATCCACAATTACACTAAATTCTCATCAAAACATCCACACCCAAGGCAATTGAGGATTAACCCATGGTTCTAGAAGAGAATCCCATGGCTACAACAACAAATAACATCAAACTCATAATAAAATAACAAGAGATTGAAGAAATTAAGAAAATACCAAATTGAATTGCAAAATAGAGTAATATCACCTTGATCATACGAATTTAGCTACAAAACGATGTAATAGACGATGCCCGATGATAATCGTAGCTTGATTTGAAGTAAACACCACTATTCTATCTAATCTATTGAAGAAATTAAACTAAAAATGAAGAACACCTACAACTATGTGAATGTGTGTGTGGAAAATGCTTGTAAACGGAGTTCTCTCCTTTGGATTTTAAGAAAGGGAGTTTATATAGTGTTTGGGAAGGGTTTGAATGGCATAATTGCAAGTTGATCCCTCAAAAATGGAGAAAATACAAGTTTGGCACCGAAAATGGGGTGACTCGGCCGAGTGGGACACTTAAGAAGCGTGTAGCAACTCTTTCCAGCCGAGACTCGGCCGAGTGAGGGTCACTCGGCCGAGTGGTCTTCAATTCCAGGAGCTACGGCATTCAACCTTACTCGGCCGAGTGCGCAGTAAAATGCAAAATTGCAGATTCGGCCGAGTAACCTTACTCGGTCGAGTGATGTCCGATTCCAGGAGCTACGCATTCAACCTTACTCGGCTGAGTGGGCTCACTCGGCCGAGTGCGCAGTAAAATGCAAAATTGCAGATTCGGCCGAGTAACCTCACTCGGTCGAGTGCCTCTTCACCTTCTCGTTCCATGCATAACTTTCGCCTCGGATGTCGGATTGACTCGATCCCTTTGGCTAATCCACTCCGTTTTTCGAGACGAATCCAACCGTGCACTCCTCTTTCCGGTCCGATCACTTGTGGTATGTGTTTTGCTCCGATTTCCATCGTATTTCCTACACAATCGACAAAACACAACCTTTCTCTCATTTCGGCTTAAACAATCATATTCACTGTATAATTCAATGAAATCAACATCAAATGAGCTTCAAATATGCATCTAAATCGTGTAAATTCCACCCGAATCATTATAATCCATCGCCTTTTCGCAACGGGGCCCACTCCAGTTGCCTTATCCGTTGCCAAAAGGCAAGGGCACCCACCCCCGTCGCCTTTTTTCTGTCCGTTGCCAAATCCGTTGCCAATTACTGCCCTTGCTAAAATCCGTTACCTTTTAGCCAATATTTTGTAGTGTTGTTGTGATTGACGTTACATTCCAAGGGCGTTGGATTGTTAATTCGGGGGCCACCGAGCACATCACATGCATGGGTGATGTCCTCACCGACGTAACATCAAACACTCCAGAACCATAAGTTAAAATACCAAATTGCGAACTTATTCCAGTTCGAAGTGTTGGGAAGATTACTTTGTCGAATGGACTACACCTCGATCGGGTTTTATACTGTAAACTAATAAATTTCAACACCTACAAATATGTATAAAAAGGCGAAAATAAGATAAATATATTTTTATTAAGAATTTGGGTTACCTCTCTCGTCGATCTCTTGATTTCTCTCTCTAAATGTGATTCATCTCTCTAAACACATGTGATACCGGGGTCTAAGTGTCTTATTCTGGATTTGACCTACAATTTAGTAGTAGAGAGTTGATGGAGTTTCCATCGGACTCAATTTGACCTACAATTTAGTAGTAGGGAGTTGATGGAGTCGTTTGTGACTTATTCCATCAGACTCGATTTGACCTACAATTTAGTAGTAGGGAGTTGATGGAGTCGTTTGTAACTTATTCCATCAGACTCAATTTGACCTATAATAGAGAGTTGATGGAGTCGTTTGTCACTTATTCCATTTGACTACTGAAATTCTAGAGAGCAAGAAAAAGATATTCAAAAGTGGAAAGAGATAATCCTTTAAAATTTGGAAATATTATTTTATATTCTTATCTCCAAAACTAAGGTTTACATTATATTTGATACTTTCAAATTTTAATAAAATTTCAGTGTCTACATATATATACCAGAGTTTCATTGCAGTTTGACTTTAGTTAGTCGTCTCACTCATGATTTGAGTTGTGCATTCACATTTTCCCGAATTTTTGTGTTATACATGCCTTATCCTCGATGAAGCCGATTGAAGTGGGTTAATTTTGTGATTGTCTATTTTTTTGGAGTCTTTGGAGACTGAGGGGGCACTGGGCAACCTTAACTATAGTTGGAGATCCCAGTATATGGCACAAGCAACTGAGACATGTCTTAGGTGAAAAATTGAAGCATATTTGTTCCTTGAAACACTATAAAAATAATACTACCTTTTGTGATTCATGTATTCGAGAAAAACAGACTCAATTACCTTTTCCTATTAGCACAAACACTACTTCCTGATATTTTGAGCTGATTCACTGTGATATTTGGGGTCCTTATAGGTGTGATACATTCACGTGGGTACGTTATTTTCTAACAATAGTAGATGATCATAGTAGGGGAGTGTGAACTTATCTTCTTCAAAGAAAATCTAGAGTGGCCGCTTTTTTAATACAATTTGATAACATGGTTCAGAATTAGTTCCAGCAACACATCAAATAGATACAATCCGATAATGGAGTTGAATTCCAATCACTTGTCTTACTTGATCATTATGCTAAAAATGGAATTTTGTTTGGGAGCTCATGCACAAATACCCCCACAACAAAATGGTGTTGTGGAACGTAAACATAAGCATATATTGGAAGTCGTTAGAGCCCTTCGTTTTGAGTCAGGATTACCTATTGAATTTTGGGGTGAATGTGTGCTTACAGCTGTTTACATCATCAATAGGTTGCCATCGGTGGTCGTTTCCAAAAAAACTCCCTGTGAAATCTTGCTTGGAAAATTAAACTACCTTCATATGATCATCTTAGGGTTTTTGGTTGCCTAGTATATGCTCTTGACAACCGTCGAAAGGATAAATTTGGTGAACGAGGGAATGCTTGCGTGTTTGTTGGATACCCTAATGGTCAAAAGGCATATCGCATTTTTTATTTGCATAAACAAAAATTTTATAGCTCTCGGGATGTCACCTTCGTTGAGAACATTTTTTCGTTTAAAGGCATCGAAAATTTGGACTTCTTTGCCATCGTTGAAAAGGCAAGCACGAGAATTCTTGGGTTGAAATATGGTAAATACGAGAATTCTTGGGTACCATCATATTGATGCACATTCTCGCCCTCACATTAGGCAAGAGCCCTTGCATGCATGCAACAACAATTTAAGAAACACTCTCATGCACACCAATTTAAGAAATACGTACATACATGCAATGGATGGAACCATGCTGGACAATGTTGTGAACATCACACCTTCGCATGCCCCACCTGCCGATGATGGGCAACCATTGCATTCACAATCTACCGATACACATGCGACGGTCGATCCGCCTCCGTCCCAAGAAATTCCACCTCGTGAGAGTCACCGAATCAAGAAATGCACCAAACATTTTGATGAATTTGTCACAGACTTGCCCCCCTCAGTAGACCCCTCACATCCCACTACCAACTCAGTTAACTCGACGGTACACCCTTTATCTCACTTTATTACATACGATAAATTCACTATCGCTCATAGGACATTCTTAGCGGTCATCACGTCTCGTGATGAGCCTAAATACTTCTCACAGGCTGTTAAAGATCCCCTATGACGTGAAGCCATGCAAAGAAAAATACTGCCTTAGAGACAAATGAGACATAGATTTTAGCTCCACTCCCACCGAGAAAGAAAAGTTGTTGGTTCAAAATTGGTTTACAAAATCAAGTATAAGCCTAACAGAGATGTGGAAAGATACGAGGCACAATTAGTTGACAAATGCTTTACTCAAATTGAAGGTGTTAACTTTCATGAAACCTTTGCCCCGGTAGCTAAATTGGTCATAGTTAGATATTTGTTAACTATTGTTGTGAAACGAAACTGGGAAGTACATCAATTCGATGTCAATAATGCATTCATTCATGGTGATTTAATTGAAGATGTTTACATGCACATACCATAGGGCTTTGCTAAAGATGGAGAAACTAGAGTTTGCAAGCTCAAGAAATTGTTTTATGGGCTTCGCCAGGCATCTCGAAATTGATATGAGAAATTTACTCAAGCCCTTCTTGTTATTGGTTGTATTCAATCACGGGCAGACCATTCATTGTTCACCTTTCAAAAAGAAGCCATTCGAGTCATTGCCCTAATCTACGTTGATTTCGTAATTTTAGCAGGCAATGACCCCTCTCATATTTCATTCGTCAAGTGTTATTTGGATGAAAAATTCAGTATTAAGGACTTATGCCCGTTAACGCACTTCTTGGGCATTGAGGTTGCACGATCCCCCGACGGCTTTGTTTTGAGTCAACGCAAATATACCTTAGACATTCTAAAGGAAAGTGGATTAATGGGATGTCGCACGGGTGCCTTTTCAATGGAACAAAATTTAAAATTAAGTCCCGATGATGATAGCCCCTTCGTCGATGCTACTCAATATCGACAACTCGTAGGCCGCCTTCTTTACTTCATATTCATGCGACCTAATATTGTGTTCGTCGTTAGCCAATTGAGTCAATTTATGAGTCAACCGAGACAGTCCCATCTTACCGTTGTACACCGCGTTCTTTGGTACTTAAAGTAGGCTCCGGGACAGGGTATTTTCCTTCAAGCAGGAGGAGGTACCTAAAGGGGTTTTGTGACGCCGACTGGGGGGTTGCCCCTTTACCCAACGTCCGTCTACTGGATACATTATTTTTCTTGGTAGATCCACAATCTCTTGGCGCACAAAGAAACAATTTGTTGTGTCGCGATCATCGCCACAGGTTGGGTATCGTGCTATGGCGACGACAATTTGTGAGATAGTTTGGCTACGATGGTTGTTGAATGACTTTGACTTGACCTCGACCGCTCCGACAACCTTGTTTTGTGATAACCAAGAGACTCGTCATATTACTGTTAATCCCGTTTTTCATGAGCGAACCAAACATGTAGAGATGGATTGTTATTTCGTCTGTGAGCGTGTCACAAATGGAGATATTCGTCCATGTATGATTTTCACAGATGGACAAATTGTCGATGTGTTCACCGAGACACTAGGGGCTGAAAGATTTCGTATTCTTCGAGGCAAGTTGGGTGTTCGTGACCTACATACTCCACCTTGAGGAGGAATAGGGGTGTAAACGAGCCGAGTAGTGCTGAGCTCGAAACTCAACTCGATTGTTATACTCGAAACTCGACTCGGTCGAGTCTAAAATTTTAAAGATCGAGCTCGACTCGATAAGAAATTCGATAAACTCGAGCTCGGCTCGACTCGACTCGACTCGATTACCTATATAATTTTCAAAATTAATTGTAAAACATATTTTTTCTGAAATAAACTCGAGCTCGACTCGACTCGATTACTTAAATATAAATATAATTATATATTAATGGCAAAATAGTAAATATTGTTCAAGCTTGATTAGGCTCGCAAGCCTTTCGAGCCGAGTATTTATGAGCTCGAACTCGAACTCGATAACTACTCGAGTAGCTCAAAACTTGAGTCGACTCGATTAACTTCTAGTCGATTTCGATCTTTTCCCGAGTCGAGCAAGAGTAGCTCACGAGTTGGCTCGACTCACTTAGGAGGAGTATTGGTGTTATTCGAGTAATTTGAATAACTTAGTAATTGGACCATATTTCATATTAACAAATAAAGTTATTTTGTTAGGCTCAGTAGTTAGTTTGTTATAGAGCTAGTCTTTTGTGAAATATTGCATATATGCATTTTAGTCATTCACACTCACATTCTTTATAAATACACCCAGTGACAGTTCAATCCACATTTTTTATAAATACACCCACTGACAGTTCAATTCACACCCATTTTTTTATAAATACACCCATTAGCAGAAATATTTTTTATAAATACACCCACTAGCAGAAATTGTACTTAGTCGTCTTCTCCGAGCAGTTTTCGGCCACCCGAGGCCGCGGCCGAACGCTGCAATTTACGACGTCCTTAATCTTTAAATATTTTTTAATTATTATTATGGATCGAGATTATTTTATATTACTACATGCAATAATATATGTTACTATATGTTATAATGTGAGTTACTTAATCAATAAAAATTCTAGAAAAAAATACTACATAAAAGAATCGGTATTACTATATAAAAAATTATATGTTACTACATACTTTAGTTTGAATTACTACATTGAATATGCGTTTGTTACTATATGTAACTTTATCAAATGATTTGCATTACAACATGGTTATTGTGTTTATTACATGCGATAGTATATGTTATTACGTATTATAATGTGAGTTACTACATTAACAAAAACACTAGTAAAAAACGGGTTACTAAATAAAAGAATTTGTATTATTATATAAAATAGTTTGTGTTATTACTACATAAAATAATGTGTGTTACTACATATTACGATTTGAATTACTACATTTAATATCACGCGTTCGGCAATAAAATAATAGATAAAAAAATCATAGAAATTGACAAAATAAATGGGTTAAATTTTTTTGTCAAAATTAGAACACAAGCGGACCAGTTAACAAATAAAATAAGAATTAACCCAAATGAATTAATGGATATTATTTTTAGCTCAATTAACTTGATGGAAGTTAAATATCCATCCCTTTTTTTCCCCTCCCCTCACTCAAATGAATTAATGGATATTATTTTTAGCTCAATTAACTTAATTAGTCAATATTTACATGTATGCAATATAGCATATACATTTTTGTATTTGTTACCCATCCCTTTTTTTCCCCTCCCCATGACTCGATCCCAAGACCTAAGGCCTAGGTAGTGGTGCTCTAACCACTTGAGCTATCCCACTTTGTCTGTTTATTATAGTATTTGTTATGCTGTTAGATACATCTTAAAATATATGATATGGAGTAGAATATAATTTTGGCAAATATATACGGTGGATATATATGAGTCTATGTTACTATGTATGAGTCTTTTTCCATAATTCAGAATTTAATAAACAAAAGTCTATCAATGTTTTGCGCTGCACTTCACGAATTTATCATTAATATTTAATTTACTTGTCTTAATTTTTTATGTAAACATTTAACTCAATTAATTGAAATTCAATTTCAATTGGATAGGTTCAACCAATTACAATGGTGTATCATTTAGTATATATATATACTGTATATGCTAGTCTACTAGTAGGACAACAATATACTCCATTAATCAATTCCTACAATGTAAATTGAGTACATAATTAATCTACCAATAAACATTTGCCATATATTGAAACATTGAATAGAATGTTGTTTATGTCAATGGTCCAAATGCCAAGAGATTTTGATAAATATATGGTCGGTAAGTCGGTCGTGGTGAAGCCATCATAACGTGGAATAAGGAAAATAAAAAATTTAAAATAAAAAATTACGATTAATTAGTTATATGTTTAACTAACAAAATATTGAAAGTTAGCACATGTGTGCATGTGAACCTCACACCTCAGAATTAGCAGTCTAGCTCTTTTTTTTTTTTTTTCTTTCCATTTTTTGTTTTATTATGTTAAAACTTACACATCTATCGAGCCCCTATCGTGCACACTGCACACACAAACAAATTAATTTTTTTTATAAAAAATATAAAGTAATATAATTAGCCACTATTAAAAATTCAACAGCGATTTAAATTGCAACTTGCAAGAGAGTTATATATATATTATATATATGTCTAAATTCATAAATTTTGCAGCGATAAAAGAAAGAGTTGCGTAAATTAAAAAAATATTGTACATTAATTATCAATTGTGTCGTAAATAAATAAATTTCATTAACTGATAAAAAAAAGTTATAGATGAGTTTTCAGTGCACATGATCATCAGATAATAATTGTGAATTTCTTTATTATATATTTTTTAATTACAGAAGTACATTATATTAAAACGCATTGCCTCGTATCAAATTGGATGAGCTTTATCAGTTATTAATCAAGACTTCATGATCAGCACGAGTACGTTAAAAAAATAAATATATATATATATATATATATATATTATTATGATTAAAAAAAGTAATATGAACTTGCTTCACCTAAGTTGTCAAATTCCATGAGTTTTATTATTTATTAGACAAATTCTTCCATACACTTGAATTTTAAATTTTACTCCCTCCGTCCCGTGATTACTTGCACACTTTCTTTATTTGGACGTCCCAAAATTACTTGCACACTCTTAATATGGAAATACCCCACAAAATTAATAACCTCACAACATCATTTTATTTTCAAATTTGTCACTCCTTTTTTCCATACATTTCACTTTACACATCATCAAATCCACTTTACACATCATCAAATTACCTAAAATACTTCTCCTTTATCTTACACCATCAACTACTAAATCCACTTTCTTAAACAACGCGCCGATCAAACTATGCAAATTATTTCGGGACGAAGGGAGTAATATTTATCAGATTTTAAATTTTAATGAATTCAAGTCCAGCTTCAATTGTACAATTGCAATAAATTGCAATCATAAACCATATAAATATTATCAAGTGTATTATTTGTGATGGCTTAGACTTTAGATGATGAATGAGACCGATGATAGTGTAATGGAGTATATTAAACTAATGGGCTCTCCATTTATTATTGATGATAGACTATTCCAAGTGGTCCTAATTTTGCATTGGAGAGGACCATGCACTAATTACTAAGCATAATTGTAATTAATGGAGCCACCCGCTGCTCGAGAGGCCCGGAGGTTCCAGTTTGCACCGGATGAGTGTATCACAACAGCAATCATTGAAAAACATTATCAATGAGTTAGAAGATATCATTTTAGAGGCCTCCGTTGTTTATCCATCGATGGAGTGCCAATGAGATGAACCTTGTCGCTTCGTATTTGGGACAAGATTTTTACCGTATTGGTTTAGTCGATTTAGATGGGTGTACCTTCTTTTTTCCTTGTTTCGAATTTTATTCTTGAGGAGGTTTTTTTCGGACAAGGTTTTAATAGCATCCCCAACCTCCTTGTGAACTTAAGGCTTAAATCTTTATCTTTCTCTTAATATATAACATTTATTTGCTAAACATTGTAATTCAATTTAAAATGAAAAAAAAAAAAAAACTCTCTTTTACTGTAAAATAAAATTTTATTTAAAATATATTTAAATGAGATTGAATATGTTAACTGATTCAAATTGAATCATACAAAGCATGTCTTGTAATCATTTGACATGTTCAATGTCCACAATGGTTCTTTTTTTTTTTATGCCGACATTAATTTTAAATCTTTTACACATCCAATTTGGATTAATCCACCCTACCTTATATGTTAAATTTCAACCATAACTAGTACTACTACCGTGCTACTTTATAACTAGTACTACTACCGTGCTAGTTTAGGGAGGAAAAATCTCATCATACCTGTGAACCAATCAATAATGAATGACCATTAAAATGTTTAATAGTAGTAGGGGCCCATTTGAATAACTGGTTTCCAGCATTTTCAGCCAATTTTTCTGGCAAGTAATTGACCTACTTAGCCGGTTGACTGTGGATGCACCGCTTCACTTCACTTTATTAATATATATATTCACGTATAAAATATTTAGAGATTTTTTTTGCTTAATATATAGTACTCTATCCGTCCATGAAATATAGTCCCATTTGCCTTATATTTTTTGTCCACCAAATGTAGTTCCATACATTTTATTCAAACTATCACTCTTTAACCATCAACCACCAAATATAGTCACTTAAATTACTCAATTTGCCATCAACTTTATTCACAATGAACCCCACAATACCCTTAGGTTGTGTTTGGATGGAGAGATTTGATTTGAGGAGGTATTTCAAATGAAAGGTTTTGAAAACAGATGGATTTCAAATGACATGATTTTAGAGAGGATTTAAAATCCTTTCAATTTTAACTAAAAAAATATGCTTAGGATTTTAAATCCATTCATTTCATTTTTAATTCAAACAAAGGGAGTGTATTTGAATGATGGATTTGAAATCCATATATCAAATCCGCCTTACTTTATCTACCATTTTCTTAAAACTTGTGTCCCACCCCCAATGGAACTACATTTGGTGAATGAGGGAGTACTATTTTATTGGAAAAAACAATCCAATAATAATAGGGAATAAATCTATCGTATCTTAGGATATATGCTTTTGATATGTTTGTTGTATAATCGAATTAAAATGAAAAATAAAATATTGTCTCATACTGCATTATGAAACGCTTATTTATTTTTTTCATCGAAAATAAATTTATATCAAGGTCGAAAAATAAATAAAAAAGAGATCACAATCTCCAATATTTTTAGTACTCATTGACCCCACCCTTATAAATATATTTGGACATAGCTAGGTTACTAAATGAGATTCGTGTGACAATTGCAAAATACGTTTTTATCTTATTCCAAGATTATGAAATCGTACGTTTTCAACTTTATAAAATACATCAAATTTTTTTTAGATGGATAGACTCAACTTTTTGAAAAAAGATTTTGAATCTCATATCAATTGCAAGCTCAATATGCGTTTTTTTTTTTTGATGTTTGATCCATCAAATTAAGTGTAGCGTTAGGTGTAATTTGATAGTGGGGGAGAGAAAACTATAGATACCTATAAATGCTTCTCAATCGACATCATACTACCTAAAATAATATCTCCTTAATCTATTTATGTTTTAATAATAATACCATTATTTAATTTCACTTTTTAATGTATTATCATTTTTTAATATACAGTGTATCATTTAGAAAAAATAAAAAATTTGACTTAAACACTACGTACTACATTTTTTTTTTAAAAGTGATACAATTAACATTTCTATAGAAAATTGATGTTGGTCTCATACAAGACAGGTTCTAAGATGTTAAAATGCTCTTAAAATGTGTGAGTTATAAATTAATACTCCGTATATAGTACTCATCCGTCCAAATTAATTCATCATACTCATTTCCACTTGTAAATACTAATTTATTAATTCATGTAAAAAATAAATAAGTTGAGGGTATAATGGTTTATAAGTTTCAACTTGTAAATAAAATTAATGTTTATGAATAAAGTGAATAACAATGTGAATAAATTTCTAAATAGTTTAAAAAAAAAAAATCATTGGTCATATTTTACTTGTAAAATTTTGACTCAATTTATCTTAATTGTCTATATTTTCATGTACGTTTTTTTAAGAATAAGTGGAGGTAAAGTATTGTGATTTGTGAATAATATATTTTTTGAAAATAAATTGAGCTGAACAACAAAAAAAGAAAATAATAAAATTAGACAAAGTGAGTACATTGCTATAACTTTGAGTTCAGAATTGATAGTTCACTAACTTCAAAACCTAAATTGATAAATATCATCACATTAGGATATTTTTTTTTTAATTAATCAATTCGTTAATGGAGCAATTCAACCTCGTTTTAAAATCGGATCAATCCATTAATGAAATATAAATAATTAATTCTAATCAAACCTAAAAACGGTAATATAAGGTGAAATAATTCAATCACAATTAAAAATTTAATATTTATCTCACATAATAAAATATTATGAAAGAATTTTATCTTAATACAACACAATTTAGAAAAAAAAAAAACTCCATTTTGTGTATATATATAATATGCATGTGCTTCGATGTTCATAGTCGTAGATTCTCTCCTCCTTCCAAAGTCCAACACACACAAAAAAACAAAACAATGAACAAGAATCCATTCTGCCGCCCCCGCCTGAGAGTCTCCGCCCCCGCCGGCAGAAAATCCGGCGGCTTCTCCCTCCTCGAGCGCCTGAGGGATGCCGTCTTCCGCCTCATCATGCTCTCCGCTCTCTCCAAAGGCTCCAACGCCGCCCCTCGGTCATCGGCGCCACCGCCCGATGCTTACTACTACCTCAACGATCCCCACCACAGCGAAGCCGTCGCCGACTGCATAGAGTTCATCAAGAAGTCCGCCACCGCCACCAATGAACCCCTCCACTCCGCCACCGTCATGTAATCGGAGCTTTGATTGGATCTTAGATCATACAGTATGTAAATTGGTGTGTAAGTAGAACTAGATCCGATTTTTGATTAATTGTTTGTCAAAAATTATTGTATAAACCAATCATTGCTTCAAGCCTTAAAAAAAAATAAGTACAAATTATGTAGACCGTTTTTGTGATCTACTATATAATTCACACTTCCATTTTATGATCACTTTGAACGTTTTTTCTTTTCAATAATATATTTCCATTTTTTTTAATCTCGATTATCTCTCTATATTTTTTATTTTTTTTGTATCTCTCTCTTTACCTCACTACATTTTTTTATTTTTTTTTTAATTTTTCTAAAATTTATGCACACAGTAAATTGATAAATTGATAAATTAATGATTGGAGCTAGGGAGCATATATATGCTTTGAGGGAAAAGAGTGAATTTCATACTGTATTTGGTACGTATTACTTTAAGTATTAATTTTGGGTGAATATTCATGTTTTGACAATTTTTAAAAGTCGAATAAATTTGTTCATTTTTACTTTTCCTCTCGTTCTATTATTTACTTTCAAAATTCAAAAATCTAATCTAACAGTACAGCTCATTACTGGCGTCACATTTATTTACAAATTCATTACTAACGTTGCATTTAAAAAATAAATTAAAAAAAATCGTCATATTAATTTTCAAATTGATTACTAATTTGTTGTAACCACAATATGAAAACAGGATTCCGACAAATCTTGCAAATTGATTTTGCTGAAAACTGTATTTCTTAAACTTTTCTTTTCTACCTTTTGTCGTTTACAACCCTTTATATGGAGTATTAACAACTAAACCTCTAATATAAGCCCTAATCTATATATAAAAGAAGGAAGAAGGCTATTCAGGTTTTGACAAGTGTTCATTTGAGGCAAACCGGCCTACTTGAAATTTTAACACGTGACACTCACAATATTATGGGATGTTAATTATTTTTAAACATAACATGTATCAATTATTCATATAATGAAATAAGACGTGGAAGACCAAAATTGAAATATGTGATTTCATTTCGAAAGCTATTAATTGTGTAATCATATAATCATCATTGGGAAAAAATGTTTTTTTTAGGACCGGATCGAATTAGTGTGACATGAACTCGTTTCTTACAAAATAAATATCACAAAGGTAAAGTCTAGTATGCACTCGAGTGCATGCTGTGCACCCTAGTCCATGTGCACTTTTCAGTGTACTGACTTACACTTTTTGGTAATGGTGTTGCACTTTTCAATTATTACTTATTTACCAAAAAGTGTAAGTCAGTAAACTAAAAAGTGCACATGGACTAGGGTGCACAGCATGCACTCGAGTCCATAGCAGACCAACCCTATCACAAATTGCAAATACGCTACATTTTTTCTTACTATATTTTATACATGTAATATAGGTAATTAATTATATAATACATATACAATAGAAACTCTATAAATTAATACTCGATCAATTATATTTTTTATTGGCCCATATACAATAGAAACTCTATAAATTAATACTCGATCAATTAATTAATAAACTCTCTATAATATATTTTTTATTGGCCCATATAAAATATAAATTAATAATTTCTTATATACTACCTATTATATGAATGATTTATGAATGTTTCTTGAAAAATGACTCAATTGTCTTTTTTTTTTTTTTTTTTGAAATCAATTTCACCTTGAAACTTTTGGTGTCTATTTCTCATAACTTTACAATAAATTAATGTTCTTCAAATGTCGTCGGTCATATTTATTTTTTTCACACCTATAAGATGAGAAGTCATGTTGTGTGTATAATTTTGTTTGTGTTAGCATATTTTGATCTTGTATATTTATATTAAAAGTATTTTTTAATGTCCATAAAGTGATACAATGAACACAAGAAACATAATAATATGGAAGATTGAAGAATTCTTTCAAATTAGGCCCTTCATTGATATACAGTAATTAATTACAAGTGAAAGTTTGAAAGTGTGTTTATAAATTGAGTATTTTATTACTTCATAAACTAATAAAATATTAATTAATAATTATTAATTTATAGATAAATTAATCATTCTTTTAATTAATAAATTTTGGTGGTATAGAGTTTTTACTATATATACACACATGTTTATATATATTTTTTTAAAAGAAGAATTTGTTGGGCTCTTTTAATTCAATATATTGATTGGGTCTTACGTTTCTTTTAATTCTACTCGTGCAATGCACAAAACTTTTATTGTATTTTGTTTTTGTAATGTATAAATTTTTTTTTTAACATAAAATACGATTATCTGATTTTCTCAATTTCTGGAAGAAGGTTTTTTTTTTTTTTTTCAATTTCTTTCCCATATAAAGCTTTGTTCTATTTTTTCTCGTCCAATACAAAATTTCTCCTTCCAAAGCTTTTATATTCATCTTCATGTTTCAAAATTATTTCCTTAAGATTCATTATATTCCTTCCCTTCACAAATTAAACATCAATAAAAATTATAAAATCTCTTTGATTAAATGAATATCTTAAAATCACCGCTCAAAAAAACAAAATTAACCCGATTCCATCACAGAGACTAATAGAGATAATGTTAAATAGTATTATTTGTTAGAGATTTTATTATATTCTTAGAATATATCTTTTATGATTTGGTCTTCCTATAATTGTGGAAGTTTGTTGTAGACTTTGTAAATCTCACTATTATATATTTCAGAATACTCAATCACCATATTACGGTGATTTTCCTCTCAATTATTCCTTTCCAAAATATGTATTCTACATATTCTGTTATGGTATCAGCCTAATATTACCGATCCTAAACCCTAATTCTTTTCTTCCGCTTCTACATCCGATTCTCTCTTCCTCCCGCTGCACGGACAGGTAGCCTCCGTCCAGTTTTCCTTCTCGTCGAGTGTTATATCAAGGACTGGTCCCCTCCTTCATCTCTCTCGATCGACAAGATGACATCCTCCGCCACCGATCCTCTTCCGGTGACGACGATGATTAATATGATGCAAATCAAGCTTGAGGCGTCCACTTATCTTATGTGGCGTCGTCAAACTATTCACATGGCCGAATGCTTCGATATACTCGGGCATCTTGACGGCACTTCTCCCTCTCCCGCGGCCACTGTACCGGCGGTTGCACCTGCTGTTGATCCGACACCGAATCCGGAGTATACGGCATGGCGACTCAAGGACAAACGGTTGCTCAGCGTTTTGTACACCTCTCTATCCCCTGATGCCGCGTCTGAAGTGATTGATTGCACCTCTGCAAATCAGGCATGGGTGGCGCTCGAATCTGTTTATGCCTCATCTTCACGATCGCATCAATTACGTGAAGAATTGTTATCTCTCCGTCGCGGTGATCTGTCTGTGGAGGAGTATGGGCGCAAGTTTAAACATCTCTGTGACCAGCTGCAAGCAATTGATCGTCCGATTGATTCATCTGATAAAGCTCACTGGTTTTTACGTGGGTTAGGACTTCAGTTTGCGGGTTTTGCCGATACCCGTATGGCTATGTCTCCGGTCCCCGCGTTTCGTGACCTTTTGCACCAGGCTGTGCAATTTGACATGATGATGAAGTCGATGGAAGGGCCTTCTCATGCACCTGCGGCGTTTTCTGCTACTCGAGATGGGCAGCCTTCTTCGGCTGGGTCCAGACAGGTGTCCCGTTCCCAGAACCGTGGCCAATCTCAGTCCCAGCAGCAGTCCAGGCCGTCAGGTGTTTCTGGTAATGCGGGTGGCTCTGGTAGGCGTGATGGGCAGCCCTCTGGAGGTGGTTTCCGTCGTCCTTTCGTGTCTAAATGCCAACTCTGTCGTGGGGAGCACTACGCAGATAAATGCCCCAGGTATCTGAATGCTATTGGTTCGAACTCTGCTGCAAATCTTGCTGAAGCTTTCACCTCGACTTGCAACGTCTCAAACTCTACCCCTGATTGGTATCTCGATTCCGGAGCCTCCGCTCACATGACGAACCAACTGTCCGCCCTTGACTCTCATGAGTCCTATTCTGGTAACGGTTCTGTTATAGTTGGTAATGGTAATGCGTTGAATATTTCTCATATTGGCACTACTAAACTTTCAGACGATGTTAAGTTGTTAGATGTGCTTGTTGTACCTCATATCACAAAGAACCTCCTATCTATCAGTAAATTAACTGCGGATTATCCTGTCGATGTTATTTTTTCTGATAAATTCTTTGCGATCCAGAACCGACTCACAAAGAAAGTACTGGCTCAGGGAAGGTGTAATCAGGGGCTTTACCTACTTGATCGGGGTGTTCCAGCTTTGGTTACAGCAATTCGGGTCAGGAGATTGAAAGCTAGCTTTGACTTGTGGCATCTGCGTTTGGGGCATGTCCCGTTTTCAGTTATCTCATTGTTAAATAAACAGGGTTGTTTATCTGTTACTTCAGTTTTACCAAACCCTAGTTTATGTTCTTCTTGCCAGTTGGCCAAGAGCAAACGTTTACCATTTATGTTGAATGAAAAACGAGCTACTACTGTTCTTGATTTAATTCATTGTGATTTGTGGGGTCCAGCACCTGTTTCTACATCTGATGGCTTTAAGTATTATGTTGCCTTTGTCGATGATTTTTCACGTTTTTCCTGGATATATCCATTACGTGCTAAGTCAGAATTTTATGATGTATTTGTTCGATTTCATGCCTTTGTCTGCAATCAATTTTCTCGAACTGTGAAGATATTTCAGTCTGATGGTGGTACTGAGTTTGTAAATGGGAGGGTTCGTCACTTTATGCACGAGCATGGTATACATCATCGAATTTCATGTCCATATACACCTCAACAAAATGGCAGGGCTGAACGTAAACATCGTCACATCTCTGAAACTGGGTTGTCCATGCTTTTTCATGCACATGCTCCAGCTTCTCTTTGGTTTGATGCCTTTGCTACTGCAGTATATGTTATTAACAGGCTTCCATCTGCAATACTTGATAATATTTCTCCCTTTCAGGTATTATTTGGATACTCGCCTAGTTATGATACCTTTAAACCATTTGGATGCCGTGTTTATCCTTATCTTCGGGATTATGTTGCTCACAAATTAGAACCTCGCAGTCGGCCGTGCATCTTTCTTGGGTATAGTAGTACTCAGAAGGGGTTTCGTTGCTTTGATCCAGAGTCTTCTCGAGTTTTTATCACTCGCCATGCTCAGTTTGATGAGCTCTATTTTCCATTTTCTCGAGCTCCATCTCTCACACAGGTCACTGATTTGGATATCTCGACTTTTCTCGACATCTCCTCTGATTCCCCTTTGGCTCCTATTTCGGCACCTATCAGACAACCGCATCGGTTTTCTGTTGATCATGATACTCGTCCTCCCTCGCTGGTTCATGATGAACTGGTTATGCCGCCACATGTGCCTGATCCTATTATACCGCATGTTCCCGACGTTGGGCCTCCTGTTCTGCCTCCTGTTCCGCCTCCAACTCAGGACTTGCCACTTGTATCCACTCATCCCATGATCACCCGAGCTCGTGTTGGGACATTTAAACCTCGTTATCCAGTCGACTTCGCTTCTTCGGCTCTACTCTCTGCACTTGTTACCACCTCTGAGCCTCGTGGTTTCAAGTCTGCTGCTAAGCATTCCCACTGGCTTGCTGCTATGCAAGAGGAGATTGATGCACTTCGTTCGAATTCCACTTGGGATCTAGTGCCTCGTCCATCTGGAACGAACATAGTTGGTTCAAAGTGGGTTTTTCGTACGAAATTTCTAGCAGATGGTTCGATTGAACGTCACAAGGCTCGTTTAGTGGCGCAGGGCTTCACTCAGATTCCTGGTTTGGATTTTCATCATACATTTAGTCCTGTTGTGAAGGCAGCTACAGTTCGGATAGTCTTGGCATTATCGGTTCAGCATGGGTGGCCTCTTCATCAGCTTGATGTCAAGAATGCTTTCCTTAATGGAGTTCTTGACAACCCTGTCTTCATGTCTCAGCCTCCTGGCTTTGTTGATCCTCAACATCCTGATCATGTTTGTCGCCTTAAGAAAGCTCTATATGGCCTTCGCCAGGCCCCTCTTGCCTGGTACCAGCGTTTTAGCACATTTCTGTTCAGCTTGGGCTTCTCTCAGAGTCGTTCTGACTCGTCTCTCTTTCATCTACATCAGGATAATTCTATTATCTATCTCCTTTTGTATGTTGATGATATCATTGTTACAGGCAATGATACTGCTGCCCTTCGTCGCTTTATTGCTCGTACTGGTGACGAATTTGCTATCAAGGATCTTGGCTCTTTGAGTTATTTCCTTGGCCTTGAGGTCTCCTCCACTGACGCTGGTTTGTTTGTTGGCCAGACCAAGTATGCACTTGACATCCTTGAGCGTGCAGACTTGGTCGAGGCTAAACCTGTCTCAACTCCCTTAGCAACAGGTGAATCACTTGTCAGCACAGGTCCTACGTTCAAGGATCCCACCCTATATCGATCGCTTGTTGGTGCTTTGCAGTATTTGACTATCACTAGACCTGATCTCTCGTATGCTGTAAGCTCTGTGAGTCAGTTCCTCCAGTCTCCAACTGAGGACCATTTTCTGGCAGTTAAGCGTATCCTTCGCTACGTGAAAGGTACAATTCATTTCGGTTTATCCTTCACTAAGCGCTCGGATATTTCCATTCTGGCCTATTCTGATGCAGACTGGGCTCGCTGCATTGAGACTCGTCGTTCGACATATGGGTACTCTATTTTTCTTGGAGGTAATCTTGTATCCTGGAGTGCCAAGAAACAACCGACTGTTTCTCGCTCTAGTTGTGAATCTGAGTACCGTGCTATGGCCAATGCTGCGGCCGAACTTGTTTGGGTTATCAATCTTCTGAAGGAACTTCGAGCTCTTCCTTCTACTCGGCCTACTCTGTTATGTGATAACAAAAGCGCCATCTTTCTGAGTCAAAATCCTGTTGCACACAAGAGAGCCAAGCATATAGATTTGGATTATCACTTTGTTCGTGAGCTAGTGTCTTTGGGCAGAATTTCTACCGGGTTTGTCCCATCTCATCTACAGCTAGCAGATATCTTCACTAAGAGTCTTCCGCGTCCAGCCTTTGAGTTTTTACGTTCCAAGCTTTGCGTGTGTCTTCACCCCACGCAGTGCTTGACGGGGGGTAATAGAGATAATGTTAAATAGTATTATTTGTTAGAGATTTTATTGTATTCTTAGAATATATCTTTTATGATTTGGTCTTCCTATAATTGTGGAAGTTTGTTGTAGACTTTGTAAATCTCACTATTATATATTTCAGAATACTCAATCACCATATTACGGTGATTTTCCTCTCAATTATTCCTTTCCAAAATATGTATTCTACATATTCTGTTAGAGACAATGTAGCCAATGTTGACAAATATCACATCAAATCATTGGAGTTGAGTTAGAGTGTATAGACCTACAATTTTCAATGAATGAATATATAACCAACTTGCGCTGCTTCAACAAATTGATATTCACAGCATTATGTGCCAATCATGGAGGTCATTTCTCGTAAATTCAAATAGAGAATACACATAAATAAAATAAATCAGGCATTAGCCAGACCAAAAAAATAGAAGTTAGAGCTTTTATTAATGGAATCGGGTGAGGCAACTATACACTTGTATTCTTCGGTTGCATTTGTTTCTCACAGTAGCTTAGCATATCGATTGGTATCAATTTATTGGCTGCATCGACTAAGATTTATCCTGGTGTAGGTTTGAGCTTCGACAATGTTCCTATTTATTATCATGCCAGTAATTTGAGGGTAATTGATTCTATAGTATCTAATATGTGATTTAGCTATTATTGATGCTGCTCTTATTGGGATCAATACTCAACTTAAGGAAACCTTCACAATTTGGAAGAAGGTCAGCCCTTGTGTTGTAAATTGAATTTTGTTCTGGAGTAATTCTTGTAATTTTTGATGTTTTGGATTGCTAATCTTTGTTGAATGTGTTTGCAGTTTTTTGGTCATAGCCTAACTTTGTGGTGCTTACTATATCATTTAAATTTATGCATTTATTATCTCAGAATTCACCCATTTTGCAGACATTGCAGCCTCAAATTCTGAATAAGAAGAAGAAGCTAGGCAACTACGTTTATATGCTTATTATTGACGGGTTGGAATGCTGTTGTTCTTATTGCTGCAGTTCTTACTTGGCAAGAAAATGCTATTGAGGCTACTCATTTCATCTCACACTTCCCATGAGATTCTGCTATCTTCTTTCTCAAACACCTGCTGTGCATCATGTTGTTAATATTTCAATAACTTAGTTTAAAATTTACTTAATGCTCATCTTACAGAAATGTGCTACTTTCAGCTGTTGTTTGTTATGCCTATATAATTGAATATGTTATATGAAAACTTAGGAACATGTGTAATCTGATGGTTAATGTAAATGAGAATGTACTGGCCTTTGGCACTTGATGCATTTTATATGAACTCCAGAGTCTATGTAAGAGGCTTTAGATTGTTTGGTATAGGTGATTTTGTAGCATGACATATCATAACCATTGGTCCTGTTTAATTCTTTTCACAGCTTAAGATAAGATCTCAGATTTGGAGATGAAACTTATATATATTGACAGTGGGCATCTTGGAATCTCAGAAGCTGAGAACTATGCTATAGTTAAGATGTCATATATAGAATAAACAAGGATCTTAGCAGCATTGATGACACAGGTAACGTGCAGAGAACAACAATCCCTTCTCCCCGGAGAGAATATTGAGGAATATAAACAATTTTTTTTTATTATGAAAGAATTAATATTATCAGAAGCAGAGAAATGATCCAAAAAGAGTCATTCAAACTCTTTAAAGACTGCAAAGAACTAACTTCATATGTTTTGTCACTGTTGCTCGCAGCTAGGGTTGTATACGAATCAAATAATTTTGGTCGATTCGGTATTCGTATTCGAATTTTGATATTCGTATTCGAAATTTTATGATTCGAATTTAAATACTTTTTTTGATTCGATTAATAAACGAATACAAATACAAAATCATGATATTCGACTCGATATTCGTAAGTATTCGATTAAATATATATATATATATATATAATATACATGTATATTATATATAATATACATTTTTAAGTTATATATTAAATTATAAATATATATACATTTTACAAGTCCACAAAAAAGTCAAAACCCTAATTCATTTATGTTTTCTCCCCAGTCCACAATTATCAACAGCCCCTTTCTTATTCCTCTCTATTCGCCGCCATATGGCCCATATATATCTCACTCCCTTCAGTTTCGTAGCCCCATCTCCCATATGTTTTGCAACCCTCACCTCTGTTTCGCGGCCCTCCATCCCCTCTATTTCGCTTGTTTCGCCGCCCCTTTCCCTCTGTTTCACATGTTTCATCGCCCCCCCTCCCCTCTGTTTCACCTGTTTCGCCGCCCCTCCCCTTTGTTTCGCCGCCCCCATTCTGCAGCGTGGAGTCAATAGTCGGCATATGCAAGGCAGTGTGAAGTCAAGACTCAAAAAATATTGTTTAAATATTCTCTAAAAAATAATCGAATCGAATACTCGAATCGAATACCACCGAAAAATTATTCGAATCGAATACCAAATCGAATTTATTATTCGAAAAATAAACGAATACGAATATTCGAATACTTTAACGAATCGAATCGAATACAATGGTATTCGCTTCGATTCGTTTACACCCCTACTCGCAGCCAATAACCATCCATTGTTGCAACCATAGAAGAATGATACCAATCGATATGCTAAGCTACTGTGAGAAACAAATGCAACCGAAGAATACAAGTGTATAGTTGCCTCACCCAATTCCATTAATAAAAGCTCTAACTTCTATTTTTTGTTCGGGCTCACCAAATTCCATTAATAAAAGCTCTAAGTTCTATTTTTTTGTTCTGGCTAATGCCTGATTTATTTTATTTATAAGCTCTAACTTCTATTTTTTTGTTCTGGCTAATGCCTGATTTATTTTATTTATGTGTATTCTCTATTTAAATTATAAGCTCTAACTTCTATTTTTTTTGTTCTGGCTAATGCCTGATTTATTTTATTTATGTGTATTCTCTATTTAAATTCTGAGGGCTCTATGCTTTCCTTTTCTGAGAGGGGGTTGGCATCGATAGGCCGTTTTCTGACTCACTCTACCATTCCACTCTCTCTAAAACAACCCGAGGAGTCTTAAAGTAAAGAAAGTCCATCCAATTACATTGATAGTCGCCCTCCAGCAGCCATCGAGTCTGATAGGCTCTAGGCCTTACCTACCTTACTCTTTCGAGGTTCCCTCCCTGGAGTCTCCATCCCGGACCATTCCATTAACCTAGTCTCATTCTTCTTGTGTTCTTGTCAGCTTATTCTATCTTTGCAGTAGCCCTTTCATAAACAAACACGAGCTCCCGTTCTGCGGCGTGGTGGCAGGACCGCTAGGGGAGTGGCTCCGGGTGTAGATAGGGTGAAATCCGCAGAGGTCATGCAAATAAAAAAAAGAGGCCGGGGATATTTTCTTTCAGATCCAGTTCTCTCCGACGATCGAGAGAAAATAACTCAATCAAATAGCCTCAATTGATTCGTCAAATAACCTATGATTGTAGAGAAATGACCTCCATGATTGGCACATAATGCTGTGAATATCAATTTGTTGAAGCAATATGAAAGATTATTAGGTCATTAACATGTATTTTAATCTCATAAGCCTTGAGCGGTATGACAACATCTTGAGGACCATTAAGGAAAAGCATATTGATAGATTTCATATTTAAACTATGATTCATGATAATGAAACCAAAATAACTTTAATTGTAGATTACGTGTAAACATTTGAGCTCATGATTCCCTTCAATTAACCATTACGATGACCTTGACTTTAAAATCCAACAGCATACTCAAATGGAACTCAAAAACAAAGAAACTACACAGATGAATGAAATTAAAATCTAGGGATTATATTTTTTATAGTCCATTAAGTTGCCACGATTTTGAATTTAGTCCACTAGATTACCACTTTTTGAATTTAGTCCATTGAGTTTCGATTTATTTTGATTTTGGTCCGGTTACCTGCTATAGCAGGTTTAACAAGTCATTTTTTAAAACACACCCCATAAAATGTTATATACACCCACACCACACTAACATTTAAAAATCATTTTTTATTACTATATACATCTCAATTCTTTCCTATTTAATAAATTTCCTAAAATAATTAAATTAAAAAAAGTAAAAATTCAAATTAATATAAAAAATATAAATAAAACCTATAAAAAAACCATCAAAATCTTAAAAAATTACACAAAGCTAAAAAAATTAATTAATTTAATTAGTTTTGAAGATTTAGTTGATTTTTATACTATTTTTGAAGATTCTTAATAAATTAAAAAAAAATCAACTCAATTTAAAATAATTATTAAATTAAATAAAAATCTTCAAAAATATTAAAAAATCAATTAAAATTTTAAAACTAATTAATTTTTTAGCTTTATTAAAATTTTGAAAATTTATGTATTTTTTTTATAGGTTTTATTTATATTTTTTATATTAATTTAAATTCTTAATTTTTTAATTAAATTATTTTTGACAATTTATTAAATATGTTTATAATTTTATTTAACTTTAATTGATTTTTGAATTTACATTTGGAGTGTATATAATATTTATGGGGTGTTAGTATGTTCATGTAATATAAAAAAATATTCAAAAAAAAAAAGTCTAAAACTTCAATGCTTTATTAATGTTTATTTGCGTTCTAACTTTTATAAAAATGTGGACAATAAGGCTAAATAAAATTTAAAAATAGTAGAAAATCAACTAAATATTCAAAACTAATTAAATTAATTATTTTTTAGCTTTATTAAAAATTTGAAGATTTAAGTATTTTTATAGGTTTTTATTTGTATTTTTTATATTAATTTGAATTCTTACTTTTTTTTCATTAAATTATTTTTAACAATTTATTAAATATGTTTATGATTTTATTTAACTTTAATTTTTTTTGAATTTTTGTGTTTAACATTTGAAGTGTATATAATATTTATGGGGTGTTAATTGGGTTCATGTAATATAGACGAAATATTTAAAAAGAAAATAAAATAAAAAAGTTTAAAACTTCAATGCGTTATTAATGTGAAAAGAAATATTTTTGTGTTTAATTGATTTTTGAATTCTTATTTTTTAAAATTTAATTATTTTTGCAATTTATTAAATATGAAAGAATTGAAGTGTGTATAGTAATAAAAAATGATTTTTAAAATTTAGTGTAGTGTGGGTGTGTATAACATTTTATGGGGTGTGTTTTAAAAAATGACTTGTTAAACCTGCTATAGCATGTAACTTGACCAAAATCAAAATAAATCGAAACTTAATGGACTAAATTCAAAAAGTGGTAATCTGGTGGACTAAATTAAAAAACGTGGTAACTTAATGGACTAAAAAATATATAATCCCTAAAATCTATGTCCAATTAGAAAGGAGGACTCAAAAACCGAAAAATGAAAGAAAGATAGAACATCCAACATGACATTTTGGATGACGACTCAAAGTAAGTACTTCTTGTCCAGAAAATCTGATACAACATTTGAATTAGTAGCCATGATATCAAAAAAGAAGCACCAAAGTTGGAGCAAGGCAAACGAAGATCAAATGTACATTAAATTTCAAACAAAGACAATTGAATGAACAATTTACTTAGGCACAAATAGAAATTTGGAAAGACATTGTTTTCTGAAATTTCAGTTTACCTTATTATTAGAAACAGTGAGTACTAATTCACCATCACCAACATCAATTTCCAATGAGAAAGATTGTTTAGAAACAAAGATAAAATGTACATTAATTAAATTACAAAACCAAGACAATTGAATGAGCCAGAAAGATACTAAAATAGAAATTCATATCCCTAGCTATTAAATGAAATAAGATAATATGGAAGTAGCTTATCATCCCCATTAGTTGAATTGCTTGATTTTTCAATTATTTTATGGATAGGATATCACATATTAAAAAGATAGTTTAAAGTAAGTTAAACATGATTTCCATTGCTGAATTTCATATTTAAACAAATTTGTATACCACTTAAACAAAACATACCTTATTGCAGTGAAACAACTTACATTTAACCTGCAATTAAAAAAAAGTACTCCCTCCATCCACTAAATGTAGTCCCATTGGGATGGGACACAAGTTTAAAAAAAAAATGTAGATAAAGTAGATAAAGTAAGAGTATAATAGGGTATTGTGGGGTCCATTATGAATAAAGTAATTATTTGTGAATAAAGTGGGTGGCAAATTGAGTAATTAAGTGATGGTTGAAGGGTGATAGTTTCCATAAAGTGCATGAGACTATATTTGGTGGACAAAAAATATGAGGCAAATGACACTACATTTCATGGACGGAGGGAGTATTAAATTATTAGATAGTCAAAACTCCAAAAGAAACTACAAAGGCTTTGTGTATTAAATTATTAGAACAACAGACCATGGTTTCAAGGCAGAAATAGGAGAAAATCAGAATTTAAGTCTAACATCTTTATAGAAAAAAATCACTCATTTTACTGTGGCATTTTTCAAATCAGAAGACTGTGTGTGTGCTGCATCATTCAATCATAAATTAGAAAAACTAAATAATGGAGTATATTATTGATATTTCCATAGGCCAGAGATTTTCAAATTTTGATTTAGAAAAAAAATAGATGTAGATACTACCTCAAATTGCACATTTGAAATTGTCATGTATTAGAGCTTATAGAATCATGAAGTAACATACCTTCTTTTGTGAATGGCCTCCTGCAGATCAGCCATAGTAGCCTGCAAACAACACTAAATCACTATCTAAATCAAATCCTTGTTCGCAAAAAAAGATACCACACATTCATAGTTTTATTGATGCTACACAACTAAAACACACTAAGTGTAGTATCCAAATTCCCAAATCACACACCAACGTGTATATGCGAAGATAGATTCACAGTCGACACGTGTCCTTTGAGATATCTTCTCCTTTCGCCATGGTGGTTTATCATAGTTGGGTAGATCTGCCTATTGTCACCGATAAACCACCGCTGGCTCACAATGTTATTCAATTCCATTTGTCTATTATAATATGGCAATTTCTTATATGGAGGTTTAACAGTAGAATCAATCAAACCTCTGTAAAGAGTAGATGAAGATCGATTAATACCTGTAAAGAGAAATGAAGTTCTGCAAAAAATATAGTTGAAAGAAGAAGAAGATTACGTTAGATTTCTGAGAGATATATTAGTTACAGCTAGAGAAGTAGGATGAAAGAGAGTGCGTGTGAGGATACGAAGACACAAATGAAAAGGGAAATTAAATCTACAGAAATGAAATGCATTATGAAACGGTTTTTCCAACTCAGACATAAAAAATGCTCACTTTCGACTTGCATATTTCTTCAAATTAGTACAGTAGGAAGCCAAATCCAAATTATATTTGTGTTGCATCCACGTTTGAGCATCTGCTTGGTACTCTGGGTAAGGACAATGGTGTCTTGTTAACTAATCTGAGGGGCATCACTCCTACACCACAATCTTCAGAACCCCTAAGCAACACAAAGCCATCAAACAAAGTTATAAATTAAATTAATTAACCAAACGCATACATGTGCATACAACATTCATCAAATGAGTGTGCAAATGACAAACGATGGTCAAAACTGCCAATAAAAGCAAAATCTATTTCTAAGCGAATTAAAACAAAAAATTCCTAAATAATCGACAAGCTAATTATCACTAAACAATCGGATTCAGTGTAAATACACTACACTAACATCACAAATAAAAAATCCCAAAAAACAGTAAAACAAACACGAAACTTTGCAATCGGGAAAGAGCTTATTGAACCAGGCGTGGAGGCAAACTCCATCGGATACCCTGTCACAGTACCACCCAAAGAAAAGAAAATAAAAGGTGCAGAGGAAGATCAAACTACCGTGAGCAGTTAATTGGGGGAGAGGAAGATCAACACATATGTGAGGAATTAATTGGCTCATTTACCTTATACTTTCAGTTATAGAATGAAAAACGTAAGAAGTAAAAATCAAAATCACACCTTAAAATTGCCACATGGCGAAAGGAGAAGATGTCTCAAAGGACACGTGTCGAAGTCTGGAGAGACCACATCTTCCTTTTATATATAAAGATTCCTAGTAAGGTGGAGTGATTGTATCTTTGTGATTTATGTGTACTGTATGATATCATATCTTTGTGCCTTTGTTTGAGTCTTTGTGAGTGCTCCGAGTGCGGTGGAGCTTGTCTTTGTGTGCCTTTGTGTGAGTCTTTGTGAATGTTTCCCATGATAGCTTATTTTGCATTTATTGTTAATTTATGCATGTGTTGTGTGTGCTATGTGTGTGTGGGAGTTTGTGTTAGACGATGATGACCACCTGTGGATTTTGGATTGTAGTAGGGGATGGCCAAAAAGGTGGAGGATGTTGGGCTTGGGCCCAATTGTTGTTTTGGCCCATGTGGTAAACCTTTAGGCCCACTCCATTTGTTTGCCCTAGGGCTGTTTGAAAGCCATACAAATACACTACAAGTCTCTCTTCCTTCTTTGTGACGTTAAACGATATTGAGAGAAGTGTGTTAGTCTTGTGTGGGTGTTGTGCTACCCAGTCTTAGTCTTTTGGTTATTCTCTTTACTATCCGTATTGATCCGATACTCAGGTGACCTGAGCCCATTCCTATCGGAATACTCACCGGAGTTGTTCAATGAAGACGACGAGTAGACCCAACCGTTATTTTTCTTAATTCAGGACTCAACAGGGAAGAACCAAAGAGCATAAAACTCCAAACAATGTCTAAAAAGAATTATAAACGACCTTCTGCATATGAGTAACTATCTATAAAAATTGAATGCTCAAACTAAAAGGCAAATATTACAATGGCAAACTAATATAACTTGCTCCTAGGGTGATAACTTGGTACGAAATCAAAATGCATACCAAAACGGGAATACTAATCTGATAAAAGAAATCTATTAAATCATAAGGTAATAAACACAATGAGAATTAGTTTGGGACCTTTGGTTATAAGTAAATTAAATAAAACATGAACATAATGTTAAGGGTGTTATCTAGGATGACATAAAATCGGGGTTTAGAGCCTATGACCTCATGCATCATATCATCCATGTAAAAGAGGAAAACAAAACTCTTATGAAAGGTTACAATAATATACTCCAAATTTCGTCAAACTTTAAATTGACCGACATTTTTTAACGGGTTTTCAAAAAACTAGGCCTTCAGTAACTACATATGTATAAAAAAAAATCTTTTTTAGGAAATTCTGAAAGGAATATATATTTAATCATACCTCCTCCCTCCATGTGTAATTTTAGACCAATTCTGCTATTGTCATGTGTCCAATATGTGTCAATTTAAAGCAAAACTCATATGCCTTAAGAAAACCCCTTTTCAATCCACCTTTTTTTTTTTGTTTACAGACATGGCTTATTATGTTATCTGAAAATGTGGTTCAAATTGACCGCGATTTTTGGGGTTTCCAGATAGGAACATGAGTGATAGTCTGAGGGAAAGATTTATTGCGCATCCAGTAAGTCTTTCCTTGAGATAATATATTATTTTTGCTGCTTATTTTGGTTATTATTGTTTATGTTTAGTGAAAATATTATAGCATATTTGAGCACCTATCAAAATAATGATAGGGAAATATGCACCAAAGGTATACTGCAATATCGAATAGTCTGATAATAAAAGTCGAGTCAAGGGAAACCCTATGTGGTTGCAGAATTCACGCGTGGGCCCAGGCCCACGAAATGGGCCAAACCCGAAACCGAATGGGTCGATCCAATTCCTGTGTTGGGGTTTCGGAGTTTTTGGGTCTGCAAAAAGATAGGCGGGCCCCAAAGACCACCAAAGACCAATTGCCAAATCCGAATCCGAGCCGGCCGGACGGGCGGGCGCGCGCATGTGGCCCTTTGGGGAGTGTACCCCTAATACATAGTTGAACTCCATTCCTACTTCAATACCTTTAAAGCCTTTAAATGTTTTGTAGACTTTCTATGTGGGACATGTGACCCTTCACATTCCTACACCTCTCAAACTCAAGTTGAAACATTCAACTTCATTACTTAATTTCTCACTCACCTTAACTCGGTTTTGAGATATTAAATATACCACGTTCATCTACTCTGCGAGTAGATCGACTATGTCACGTTTAATTATTTTATAATTAACGTTTAGTCCATCTAATTAATTAATTAGACAAGGGTATCAAAACCCAATTAATCCCACATTAATTCCAACAATCCCCCACATGAGTGAAAATCGTGTGTATGTAACATCAGACTCAGTGTTCAGTTCGATTGAGATCTCCGTGCATCCGGAAAAGTAGTTTTTTGGCTTTGAACTTTCCGTAGCCAAACACTATCGGGTACACCGGCGGCTTAGTGGACGCAGTGCCTTGAACTAATCCTCCATAGTGTATACCTAATCAACAATGTCAACACACTTCAATCTCGTCTTCGTAACATTCTCACATTTTTGTCCGTTTTCGCCATGGACGTCCTTTGTGTTCATAAATTTTTGGTCGAAGCGGCCCTCACTTCTCATTTATATAGGCAATCTCCTTTCGAGTATCCCGTTATACTCTAGGAATCATTAAGAGTCGAAGACTCAACCTTTACCACATCTTACGGGTCGTTAATACTTGAGATAGTGCTGTCAGGAATAGTCATGTTTTTTCAAGTGTTGTATCACTAACTTCCACAGTTTCGTTTTCCCATTGAACCAAGTTCTTGGGATCTCCAGTCACCATGGTTGGGTTTCCACTGTTTTAGTTTTTCTTGTGGGTTTTAGACCCATTCCTTCTACCAGCTTATTCAATCGATCTCGGTTTATACTCTTCGTGAGCGGATCCGCTATATTATCCTTTGATTTCACATAATCAATGGACATTACTCCAGTTGAGATCAATTCTCTAACGGAGTTGTGTCGATGACGTATGTGTCTCGACTTTCCGTTGTACATGACATTCATAGCTCTGCCAATGGCAGCTTGACTGTCACAGTGTACCGTCACAGAAGGTACTGGTTTGTTCCAACATGGAATGTCTTCCAAAAAGTTACGCAGCCATTCAGCCTCTGCACCGGCTAGGTCTAAAGCGATAAATTTCTGATTCCATTGTGGAACGGGCAATACACGTTTCTTTCTTGGACCTCCACGACACTGCTGCTCCTCCAATAGTGAATACATATCCACTAGTGGATAACGAGTCTTTAGTGTCTGATATCCAATTTGCATCACTGTATCCTTCGACTACAACTAGATGTCTCGTGTAGTGAAGCCCATATTCAAGGGTGTACTTCAAGTATCTTAGGACCCTTTTCAGTTCTTTCCAGTGCTCGTGACTTGGATTGTTCGTGTATTGACTCAACTTGTTTACCGAACATGCAAGATCAGGGCGTGTACAGTTCGTAATGTACATCATACTTTTAATGATCCTTGCGTATTCCAGTTGTGCTACTGGTTCTCCTCTGTTCTTTTTCAAGTGAACATTCAGTTCTAAAGGTGTCTTAGCAGGTGGATCGTCAAAGGCATTAAATTGCTTTAATACCTTCTCCACATAGTGAGATTGTGTCAAGGAAATTCCATCAGATGTTTTCTCTACCTTGATTCCAAGAATCACATCTGCTAATCCCATATCTTTCATGTCAAAGTTTCTACTTAACATGTTTTTCGTATTAACTATGATATTGTGATTGTTACTCATGATTAACATGTCATCGACATATAAGCATACGATAACAAATCCATTTGAGGTATCTTTCACACATACACACTTATCACATTCGTTAATTCGAAACTCATTTGACAACATCGTATTGTCAAATTTCAAATGCCACTGTTTTGGAGCTTGCTTATGTCCATACAGTGATCGAACGAGTTTGCACACCTTTTTCTCGTTTCCAGGAGCAACATATCCTTCAGGTTGATCCATGTATATTTCAGCATCCATCTCACCATTAAGAAGCGCAGTCTTAACGTCCATTTGGTGTATCTCGAGATTGTGCAACGCAGCAATAGCGACTAATACACGAATGGAGATGATCCTTGCCACTGGTGAATATGTATCAAAGAATTCATACCCTTCCTTTTGTTTAAAACCCTTTGCAACTAGATGAGCTTTGTACTTGTCAACAAATTCATCTGCTTTGTACTTTCTTCTAAGGATCCACTTGCATCCTAAGGGCTTACAACCTTTAGGGAGATCAACCAACTCCCATGTGTGATTTAGCAGAATTGACTCGTATTCACTTTTTATGGCTTCCTTCCAGTGGTGTGCATCTGGTCTTGCCATAGCTTCTTTGATAGTTTTAGGTTCATCTTCCTCCAAAACATAAGTAATGAAGTCTGATCCAAAATCCTTATCAATTCTAGCTCTCTTACTGCGTCTTGGTTCTTCACTCTCTTGAGTGGAAGGACCTGCAGTGTCATCTGTTGCATCATGGGTTCTCTTATTCGAACTCACTTCCTATTTATCCTTAAATGGAAAAATGTTTTCAAAGAACACAGCGTTCCTTGACTCCATAGTAGTACCTTCTGTCATATCAGGTATTTCAGATTTGTGAATCAGAAACCGATAGGCACTACTATTTGAAGCATATCCTATAAAGATACAATCAACTGTTTTAGGGTCGATTTTAACTTGTGCAGGAAGTGGTACTTCAACCTTAGCTAAACACCCCACACTTTTAGGTATTTGTATGAAGGTTTTTGTTTCCTCCATACTTCATAAGGAGGTTGATCCTTAGTTTTATGTAGAATCTTATTCAGAATGTGGTTAGCCGACATAATGGCTTCCCCCCACAAGTTCTGAGGTAAACCAGAGCTGATTAACATAACGTTCATCATCTCTTTTAGTGTTCGGTTTTTCCTTTCCGCAACACCATTAGACTGAGGTGAGTAAGAGGTTGTCGTTTGATGAATTATTCCTGTTTCAACACATAATTGTTCAAACGGAGCTACGCACTCTCCACCTCTATCACTACGAATTGATTTAATTCGAGTGTCTAATTGATTCTCTACTTCACTTTTATAACGTTTAAAAACTTCTATAGCTTCGTCTTTACTTCTTAAAAGATAAACGTAGCAGAATCTTGTACAGTCGTCTATAAAAGTAATAAAATACTTTTTCCCTCATTTAGTTTGTACAAATTTCAAGTCACATACATCCGTGTGAATTAATTCTAGAGGGACAGTGTTCCTTTCAACGGTTTTAAATGGTAGTTTGGTCATTTTTGCTTCCGTGCATATTTCACATCATTTGGATGTATCAACGTTGTCAATTTTAAGTAAATCGAGATTTACTAAAAGTTTTATGGATTTTAAATTCACATGTCCTAATCTAAAATTCCATAAAGAGGAACACTCAACGATATAAGCAGAAGTAGAAGCAATTTCATTAACAACTTGTTTGCCTTTGGGGCTTACAACCATTGTGCTTAATTTAAATAAACCATTCTCGAGATAACCCTTCCCGAGAAAGTGACCAAACTTACTTAGAACTATCTTATCAGACTCAAAGACTAGTCTAAATTGACTGCTAACTATAAGAGACCCCGAAAGGAGATTCTTCCGGATGTCTGGGACATGCAGCACGTTCTTCAAGGTTAGCTCTTTTCCAGATGTCAGCTTCAGCACCACTGACCTAGTTCCAGCCACTTCAGATGAGGCTTGGTTGCCCATAAACAACTTTCTCCCATCAGTAGGAGAATAGTTGAAGAAGGCAGACCTCTCCGAGCATACGTGGCAGGTGGCACCAGTGTCCACAAACCACTCCTTCTTATTGTCTACCATGTTGACCTCCGTCACCACTGTAGACATGTCCAAATCAGTAAGGTTCACAGAATCTTGTGCTTTCTGCTTGCCCTTTACCTTGTCGTCACGATGGGGTTGACGACACTCACTGGACTTGTGGTTTGGTTTCCCACACCTGTAACAATTTCCAGCGAATTTCTGCTTAGGGGCAGGACCCTTCCCCTTCACAAACTTTGTTGTGTTGGCAGCAGACTCGTTGGGACGTTTCCTTTTCTTTGATGGACCCTCTTGTTCCATCAAGTTAGCCTTGGCTTCAATCTGAAGGGCAGGTCCCTTTATTTCTCTTTTTCTGTTGTCCTCTTCAATTCTCAGACGAACAATCAGATCCTCCAAGCTCATCTCCTTCCGTTTGTGCTTGAGGTAAGACTTGAAATCCTTCCAATATAAAGGCAATTTCTCGACTACATAAGCTACCAGAAAAGCATCTGGCAGAATCATGTCTTCAGCATCTATCTTATGGAAAATAATCTCCAGTTTCTGGACTTGATCCACTACAGATTTGTTATCCTCCATCTTAAAATCGTACAGTTGTGCAACGACGAATTTCTTTAGTCCTGCACCTTCAGTTCTGTACTTCTTCTCCAAGCTAGGACTCCCACAACTCCTTGGCAGATTTTATGTCACAGTAGACACTGTAGAGGGCATCAGACAGTCCTCCAATTATGTGTTTTCTGCACAGATAATCACCACTTAACCACTGATCATAAAAGATCCTTTCATGCAGACTGGCATTTGCCTCAGGCTGTGTAGGTTTATCTCCAGTCAAAAACTTATCAATTCCAAGCATGGTCAGATAGAATAGCATCTTACTCTGCCATCTTTTGAAGTCAGTTCCTGAGAACTTCTCAGGTTTTTCTCCTTGTACGACCATTGGCCTAGGCCCAGGTGCAGAGAAGGTAAAAATCTGATACCTGAAGGGATTCTGGAAAGGAGGAGTTCTTTCAAAAGGATTGCCTCTGTTCCTGACCTTGTCAGCAGAGTCGTTCTGTTTTCCTAGAGATTTCACACTAGAGTTGTGTGAAACTGATCGAGCAGGAGACTTTTCCTTATTGACATTGTTGTCAATATTCTCAGCAGTGTTTTCAGCACCGTGAACGACCTCTGTATCAGTGGGGTCAACATCCATGTTATCATTCGATTTCGACATTGCAGTGTATTAATTAAGTCCAAAAAATAGATTAACTATTCTGTTCTGCGATTGATAGGGAAATATGCACCAAAGGTATACTGCAATATCGAATAGTTTGATAACAAAAGTCGAGTAAAGGGAAACCATTTTCCCGCATAACAGAATACGCCCAGGTAGTGCTCGACTGGTATGGCGCTCTATTCCCAAAGGTAAAACGACTTCTACTCCGTACACAGTAGCACCACTATATACGAAGCCTCAACGAACGTACTAGGTACGAACTGAACACACACGAAAAAAATTCCGGCAACACACGGAACGAATTCCGACAACGAGAACAGTGTATGGCTTTGGAGAGCACAACACTGCAGAGAAGAGAAGAGGGGCGAAAATATTCAGCGTAAAGAAATTATGAGGGGAGAGCTGATATTTATAGGCAGATAAAAACCCTAGGTGGTTGCAGAATTCACGCGTGAGCTGGGCCCCAGCTCGTTGGGTTAGGGTGTGAAAAAATAGCACAACGTGGAGAAAGTCTTGGAGACCAAGTCTGAGGATTCCAGATACAGTAGTTCTGGAAGGTTTTTGAAGCATTACGAAATGGGCCAAACCCGTAACCGAATGGGTCGATCCAATTCCTGTGTTGGGCTTTCAGAGTTTTTGGGTCTGCAAAAAGATAGGCGGGCCCCAAAGACCACCAAAGACCAATTGCCAAATCCCAATCCGAAGCTAGACAGGCGAGCACACGAGCGTGGCCCTTTTGGGAGTGTACCCCTAATACATAGTTGAACACCATTCCTACTTCAATACCTTTAAAGTCTTTAAATGTTTTGTAGACTTTCTATGTGGGACATGTGACCCTTCACATTCCCACACCTCTCAAACTCAAGTTGAAACATTCAACTTCATTACTTAATTTCTCACTCACGTTAACTCGGTTTTGAGATATTAAAAATACCACGTTCATCTACTCCGCGAGTAGATCGACTATGTCACGTTTAATTATTTTATAACTAACGTTTAGTCCATATAATTAATTAATTAGACAAGGGTATCAAAACTCAATTAATCCCACATTAATTCCAACAATTAAGTTCATAACTTTTGAACTTTAATTCCTTCAATTTTCTATTTTTATGGATGAGGGTCTTCCTTTGCGTTGAAAAACAGAATTTGCAATATATCATTCTCCATTATCAAGCGTTATTCTTACACTACAAAAAAGAGCTGTTTTACCGACGGAAATAGAGACGGAAATTCGGTCGGTAACAGTGTTTTCCGACGGAAATACCGACGAAAAAATTCCGTCGGTGCCAACCTCGTCGGTAAGTCTTACCGACGGAATTTTTTTTTCTTTTTTTTTTAAATTTTTTTTAATTACCGACGGAATTATCGACGAAATTTTTTTTTTTAATTTTTAATTACCGACGGAATATTCCGTCGGTAAAACAAAATTAAAAAAAAAATTTAACCTGGGCCCAGGCCAACGGGCTGGCCCAGCCCGGCCCACACCCAGTAAGGCCCGCGAGGGCCCGAATTTAATTGCAGATTTCAAGCCGCATGCATGGGACTCGAACCCGGGTGTGTGGGCGCATAGTGAGGAGCGCCCGCCACTCGGACAAGTCTGTTTTTCGTTAATAATTGTAATATTAATTGTATATGTACTCATTTTTGACCCAATTTTTTTTAAACAATTCACAAAATTAATTTCTTTCTATATTACTATAACTAAATTTGTGATTTATAACTAATTTAAATTTAATTTTTTAATTTATATATAGTAAATCTAATTTGTTTATTTTTTGTGTTTTGATTAAAATTCTAAATAGTTCATATTATTATACATGTTTTACTCTTTTTTTTAAACAAATTCATTTAATAATTGAACATTCTTTTACTTATATTAATCACTATATTTGTGACTTATAACTATATAACTATTGTATATGTGTGAATCTTATTTTCAAATAGTATATTAATAATTTAATGTATGCATGCATCATATTTTTATTCAAAACAAGTTAAACAACAAATTCCTTTAATAATTAACATTCTTTCACTTATATTAATCTAAATTTGTGACTTATAATTATTGTAATATTAACTTTTTAATTTATAAATTATAAATGTAATTTTTTGGTTTTAATTAAAATTCTAAAATTCACATGTATAATTTTTTTTGTTTTTGTTTTGATTAAATATGATTACACTTATATTAATTACTAAATTTGTGGCTTGTAATTATTGTAATTTTTTTTAATTTATAAATTGTAAATGTAGTTTTATTTTTTTATTTTTTATAATTAGTTTATTTATTAATTCACACAAAGACTTAATTATCATATAAACTAAATGGATATAAACACTAAAGAAATTATGTCCAAACAATATAACATAAAAATTTCTAATTTAATCAATAATTTTCTAATTTAATATAAAATTTTCTAATTTGATCAATAATTTCCTAATTTAATATAAAATTTCCTAATTTAATCAATAATTTTCTTAATTTAATATAAAATTTTATAATTTAATCAATAATTTTCTAATTAACTTAATCAACAATTTTATAATTTAATAGACATGTTTCAAATTTAATCAACAAATTTTATATTTTAATCAATCATATATTTCTAACTAAATTTTTTTTTCTTTAATTAATAATTTAATTTTTGCACAAATTATTTAATATTTTTTTAATATTTTTAATATTTTTTTTAAATATTTTTTTAATATTTATTTAATATTTTAAATATTTTTAATATATATTTTTTATTTTTTATGGTTAGAGACGGAAATTTCCGTCGGTAATTCCGTCGGTAATCATAATTTTTTTAATTTTTTAATATTTTTTTAATTTTTTAAATATTTTTAATATATTTTTTTTAATTTTGTGGTTAGAGACGGAAATTTCCGTCGATAATTCCGTCGGTAATCTTTTTTTTTTTTGTGATTGCCGACGGAATATCCGTCGGTAATTACCGACGGAAAATAAATTTCGTCGGTAATACCGACGGAAAACAATTTCCGTCGGTAAATCGATTGACTTTTGTAATCCGTCGGTAAAATTCCGTCGGTATTTCACAGTTTTTTTGTAGTGTTAATTGTGTTCATATACCAAGTATATTGTCATCAATTACAGATTAATGGTACTGTCATTAAGTAGATTTTATGGAAGAATAGTAGATTGTTGTCTCTGTACATGTTTAAATTGCTCATCAACTTCAAAATTGTGTTGAAATTCTTCTTCTATTGCATTTAAACTAAAAATATTTATTGTAGATGGAATGTTGGTACGTAGTAAGGACTCTCAAGTTGCATATAGGTTGAAATGCATAATATATTAGTAGGAGTAATATGATTTTGATAATTCTTCTTCTATTGCATTTAAACTAAAAATATTTATTGTAGATGGAATGTTGGTACGTAGTAAGGAATCTCAAGTTGCATATAGGTTGAAATGCATAATATATTAGTAGGAGTAATATGGTTTTGATTTAGGGGGAGTATTGGTTGTGAATTTTGTAGGATTTTTTTGGACTTTTAAAGTTTGGAGGTATTCAATTCGGATTTTTAAAAGTTTTTAAAAATTTTGAGGTATTCAATACGAATTTTAAAAAGTCTTTAAAAATCTTTAGGTATTCAAGAGTTTATGGATTTTAATACTTTATGTATGTTGTTTGATTGTCCTCCAAAAATATAAATAAATTACACTATCCAAGATCTCTTCTAAAAACAAGAGATTTCAAATGATTCTCTCAAAGAACTCTGAATACGAAAGTTCAGAAGTAAGGATGACAATATTGACCCGACCCGCGGGTACCCGCCCCACCCACGAGTTTTGGGTCAAGTCGAATCCGCCCCGTATTGAGAATGGGTCGGGTCGGATCAGATCCGCGAATATTCCCGAATTAATATATATATATATAAACTTTATATATATATGTATAAATTAATAATATATATATATATATATATATATTATTGATAAAATACTTTATTTATATATATATATAATATTAATTTTAAAAAAAAACTCTTTACATTAGTAGTTTTGGTGCCGAAATTTATGAAAATATATGTAAATCAATTAAAAAATATATATTTCAAAATCCTTTCATTCTATCAAAATCCATATAAATTAATAAAAAAAGTCAGTCAAACTCTGTATAGACTCTATGGATTTTATAAATCCGTTTTGTTTTTAAAGTCCAAAAAAAATCGACGGATAATTAAAAGTTTTTGTTTCTGACTTGCATCGATAAATTAAGGAATTTATTTTTTATTTTTTTTAAATGTATCGATTATTTAGAAATTAGGGTGAATGATAGCATTTCACCATTGACAAGTTTAGCTCTACGTAACATTAATTTATTTGTTCTTTTCAAAGATTACAAGACGATTTTTTTCATCTTTTTGCTGAGTGTCTTGATAATTTTTTTGTATCATTGGGATTTTCGATATTCTATATAATCTTTGAAAAGTTAAATATGAAAATGATATAAAAAATTCATTAATATTGCAGTAGTCCCTTTTTTATAATTATTATTATTATTATTATTTTGCTGCCACTTTATTTTTTGCTCCTTTTCTTTGGTTCTTTCTGCTTGAAACAAATTGCAATGGAAAATCTATATATATAAAAAGAGGAAAGTTCTCTCCATATTTTGACATGATAGTAACTCTAACATCCAAGAAAACTGATATGGTAAGTTCATAATGATTTACTTTGTTGTGTGTTAATATCTTTCTGGCATTTTGTGATAGCAACATTTTTTAGGCCTAAATGAATGGTAATTTTTTTTATCTTTTCCCTTTGAGTCCGTTCTGCTCTATAAGGCTGTTTGAGAAAAATTCTACCATCTTTTAATTAATCATTTCTTTTTTCCTTTTCAAAATCAATTTGGAGTGTTTTATCTCTCTTTTACTAGATTACATAAGCTCTGTGAATCTTTATATATAAAAGGAAGATTAGTCTCACCAATTCCCGTCAAGTGGCATTATTGAATTCTCCGTCCCTCTAATTTAGTCTTCGATTGAGATAAGTGTATTGTCAATATTAGAACTCCCTTTAGAAATGCTTTTTATAGGAAATATATTTTTATTGAGGTTCTGCATTTAAGAAAATGTAAAATATTGAGTGGATCAGTGCATAAGGTTGATTTAAGGACTACTGAATGCATAACTTGAATGTTATTCATAAAATAAAATAGAAAGGACAGAGATATAATGCCATACCACTTCTTTTCTACACCTAATATATCCTTTTTGTTTTGGTAAATATAGAAGGAAGTTGTATATGGCTTGACATAGATATCTAGATTAGAGATCCAAAGTGCATGCTTAATTGCAAATCCTGGTTGTTATCCAACTTCTATTGAGCTACCATTAGCTTATCCCCTCGATAAAGATTGGTTTTTGCCATGAGTCATTTTTGTTCGTTTCGCCATGTGTTCTTCCATGTGTGTCTCGATCTTCCAACCATGCAACAATATTTATTATATAAATGACAATTTCGACATATATCTTCGGGGCATGTTGTGCAACCATAGTAGATCCCATCTTTTCATAACTACATAATTTGGTCTTTCCTTGCCTCAACAGGACCAGTACTTATACAGCTTCGTACCTCACTTTGCTTCTTTAATCCATGACTAGCTACTCATTATTTCTTTCACATTAATTAATTTATCCCAGTGTTGGGGCAAAGATTGAGCAAGAGCAGCTGCAGTGATCTTCCCAACCTGATTGGGTGGTGATTCTAATTCTGTGGGTATGAGTAGATGATTTTTTATTGACAGACCACAACTTGACCTTAGTACTAAGATTTAATTTTTTTATACAAACTCGGTATTGCTCAGTTTGCAGTTTCTTGATGGGATAATTAGAGAAAGAAGGCAAGTGCTTTATTACGTTCCTGATAATCATAATAATCTCTATATTGGTTTTTTTTTTTTTTTTGGCCAAAAGAATTGCTTTTGATGATTTTCTTTCTCTATGAGTCTATGATAATCTCTATATTTGTTCTTTTTAAGCCATAGATTTGAACCGAATTTGACAGTGAAGATAACTGTTTTTGAATAATTGATAACTAATTGATTACGAAATGCAAGTTTTCAGTACTTGACTTATTTTTGGGTGTGGAAATGAATTTGTTTTGCATCTTACATTTATAGGGTGCATGTTTTTCATCTTCTTTTGGATATATGTCTGAAGAGATCGAGCTTTATGAATAGCAGCAAATGTGTCTGATCTTTAATTATGAGAATTATACAAGTTGTTGATACCACTACATTGCTATTGTAATTGGTTTATCACTTGGTCACTTTTACGGATAATATGTTTAAAGTAACTTTGAGGTATATATATATATATATATGCTTATCCATCGTAGTTTTGCAGGTGATGGAAAGGTGTATTCTTATGAAAGAAGAACATTTTGCAGAGAAAGCACAAGCCAATGTAATTTGGTGTGATTTTAATGTTTGGTACCAAACTTCTATCACAGTCTTGCACTAGATTTAGGATTTGCTAATACTAATTTTTAGAAAGAGCAATAGGCTAAAGTGTTTATATTATCATGAATTTATGTTATTTAAGATAAATAATCAATTCAGTTTATTACTTCTCTTTGCTGATATTCATTTTTTTTGTATTGATCTTACATAGTATATTGTTGTAGAGCCTGAAAAATGTAGTTCAGACAAAGAACTTAAGCTTTACGAACATGACAAAAAAAACTGACAGAAAAATTAGATTTAATACTCTTTAGAATTGACCACTGTGTATTTGTATGTAATACTAATATTGTTTATCTATTGTGGCTGACAAGTCTTTCCTTTCCTAGAGTGTTGTATGTATTTATTTACCAAAACACAATGTGGGCAATGAGTATATATATATATTTTTGGAGTAATAATGAAAACTGGTTTATGAAGCTATTGAACTGTAAAATGAAAACGAGAGAACATATTCTGATAATAGTGTGAGCTTGAGGAATATCAATGAAAAAAGACTCGAACCTTTAGTTGGTACAGCTCCAACAGTTCAAGCTCATATTGATTCAACGATGATATATTTAGATAAGACAAATAAGAATATGGTTTTTATTCTATATATTTGAGTTATTTATTTATATAGAAAATTGTTGTATACAAAGACGGAGCCACATGGGGCCCAGGGGGTGCACTGGGCCCCCCACTGATTTTTAAATTTTTTTAATATATATATATATTTAATTCAATTTATTAATAAGTCTCTCCCTTTGCCTATTCATCCGCGCGTTTTCAATTCCTATTAAATACTCCGTAGCACTTAGTGTACTTATGAATTTTAATTAAACAAAAAATATTTATTTCTCTTTCTGTCATACTTTTTTATTTATTACTCCGTTAAGTTTTCCTCTTTTTAAATAAATGTGAATTTTAATTAAACAAAAAATATTTTCTACTCTTTATATAAATAAAATGATTGAGTTTAGGTATAAATAAAGTGAATCATAATTTTGAGTAAATAAGATAGTTTGGAGGATGAAGATACAAATGTTATTTTTATTTTAAAACATATGTATTAAATTTGGACGAATCAAAAAAGAATACTTACATGCAAAGTTTGAATTGATTTTTTTTTAAGCCTCGGGTATCCGGTTCGAGTTTTATCCTGCACCTTAGAGGGTTTGAACCTAAGACATAGAAAGGAGCACACTGCACAATCCTAAATGTCGAGCCTTGCAACGTTTGAATAGTGACTTGGTGAGTATGATATTTCTTAATTAAGAAAATATTTTTTACACATATATTATATATACTAGAATTTTCCGTATCATAATTTTAAAATATATATAATAGAAGATAATTATATATAATTGATTATTGATTCAAATTATCATTTTAAGTTTGTGATAAGATTTGAATATTTAGTAGTGAAAAATATTTCATTTGAACCGTTCAACATTTAAACATAAAAATGCATCGACATATTATATAAAATATAATATTAATGAATTAGGATGTTTGAATAATACTATAATAAAAAATATTATTACTTTTAATATTCTTGCATTCTTATTTTAACGTTAATTGGACCCCCCTACACTAAAATCCTGGCTCCGTCACTGGTTGTATATATAGGTGTATTGCAGTAGGAAAAGTTATATCAGATTGAGAAATGAATGGTGATATACATTGTTTAGTTTTTTTTTTTTTTTTTTTTTTTTTTTTATGAAGGGTAAACCATATAAAGCAAGGTTTAGTCTAATATAGATTTGAGTTTTATTACATTTTTTTCCGCTTTTTTAATTTTCTCCTTTTTTTACCCTTTTCCTTTTTATTTTGTTAAAAAAATGTTGGGGAGAAGGCTTGAACTATATACCTCAACAATAAAAAAAATTTACTCACCATTTAAACTACTAACATATTTTAATAAATATTGACTTTCTATTTGTTATACCCAGTCAAAGAAGTATATCTTTGACAAGTCAATCCTAGTCACCAGCTTGTGTGGCGACGACTAGTCAACCAAGTCAAGCAACGACTAGTCAACCAAGTCATGCGACGACTAGTCAACACGTGAAGAAAATGTAATTATGTGCTCGCCCAAAGATGTTGGCGAGCACATGTAGAGTTACCTAGATTAAGACAAGTATTGAAGCCTTGGGAGAGAGTATGGAGCGTGCTCGCCCAAAGACTGTTTGGCGACCACCATCCATGAAGATGATCGGACGACCAGGTCCTCCGGCGACCACTGTGACCCAACTCCTCGTTTCCGGCGAGGACGACCACCAAAGAGGCGGTTTAGCATTTAATGCAGGTCCCATCACCTTTATGTGGTGGGATTTCAGGTCCAATATCAGCCCGCCACGTGTAAAGTGCGGGTAGACCTAAAAACTAGTATATAAAGCCTAAAATGGCTCATTTGTAAGATAAGTGAACAATTTCCTACAAACACCCAACCCAAAGCAATACACCTCCCAAAGCTCTAAGCTTTTAGCTTCTCAACAAAGCTACTTCTTGTGTTCTTGCTTGTTCTTCATACTATTCATCATAAATCATCATATCAATCTGTATTAACACGTAATAAACCCCAATCATAATATATGTTTGTTTAGTGCTATCGAAAAGCCCACATCCAAATCAACTCTACAAAAGCACGTACAACATTTGGCGCTAGAAGGAGGGGGCCCTTTTACGTGTTCTTCATCAAAGTTTCAACCGATCATCGACCGATCGGCTTGTAAACTCTTTTTTTCAGGTTTTAATCGGTAGAAATACTTTTTAGAACATCGTTTACGTATTTCATACGTACTTTAAATTATCTTCGTGTTCTTAAATATTTGTAATATTTAGGCATATTTTGGAGTTTGATCTCCTTATTTTTCTGTTTCTAGCACTTCTTTGTGGCTGTTTTTAACAAATTCGTAGTTTTAGCACCTTCTTCTGCGTAAGAACTCAAATCTTGTGTTTTTAAGCTTTTTAAGTCTAGAACAGTCATCTTTGTAATCAATTCCCAGCAAATCACTCCAAAGATGTCTCAACACACCAATTGTGACGGAGTTCCACCTCCCGGAGGGAACAAACACCCTCCACCACCGGTTGCTCCGGCGGCCAATCAAACGGCTAACATCAACCTTGCGGAAATTTTAAATGATCCTCAACATCTGAGAGATTTTACGGACTACCTCAATGAGAAGAGGAGGAAAAATGAGGCCATGGAACTCGAAAAAGCCAAGGATCAGGCTTTTGACAAAGCTCGAAAGGCGAGAGCTAACATTAATGACGAGGACGACCACTCCTATCATTCGTACTCGGTACTACGTCCCCGCGATAAGGGGAAGAATAAAGTTCACGAGCACTCCTACAGCAGTCATACGGGAGACTCGCATGGTGGTCGCAACTCTGTTTTTGATCGCGTGGGCGATAAAAACCAAAAAGCTTCTCTCCCGATACCGCTCAATTTGGGTGGCCGACCAGAGAGAAACGACCACAAAGACTGTTGTGGGAATAGAGATCGAGGAGACAGAATCTACGCCCTCGACCGAGTAGGGCCAAATTCGCGAGGACCTGCGAAAAGTTTTCGTAGCCATCACTCAGCCGGCCGATCACATAGAGATCGAGATGATCGACCGGCCCCATCTAATGGTAGTCGACGTGATGAGCACGTCGTACCCCGACCACAGACTTCCGAAGAAGGGCAGATCGCCCAGTTCATAGAAATGCAAAAACAGATGAAAGTGGAGATGGAAAACTTACGAGCAGAGGTGGCCGCATCAAAGAGAGGCACTGTCCCACCAGTCACTCTTCCCGCTCCTCCTCTAAGTGTTATGATCCTCACTGCCCCCATTCAGAGAAAGATTCAGATGCCTTCTATGGCAGCGTATGATGGGATGTCCGACCCCCGGGTACACTTGTCGAAGTACTCGACCTCAATTGGGGCAACAGACGCCACACAGTGTCGAAACTTCTCCCTGACTTTGGGAGACCGGGCCCATCGTTGGTTCACAACCTTGGGAGCCGGGTCCATCAACTCCTTCCTCGAGCTAGGGCAGCAATTCTTGACTTACTACGGGTTCATTGCTGCTCGCCCAACATCCAAGCAGCGTTTGGCGAACGTTCGCCAAAGCCCAACTGAGTCAGCAAAGGACTTTATCGAACGCTTCGATAGGTTGGTAATCGATGGGGAGGTAGTGAATGATGAAACCAAGCTGATCTCAGCCGTTTCCGGCCTAAGGATAGGTTCCAAGCTCTGGGAATCTATGCATACACTTTTCCCGGAATCTTACGCAGATTTCCGTAACCGGGCCGGCAATATCATTCAGATGGAGGAAATTTTGGACATCGCCAAGGCTAACGAGCAGCCTGAGGCGGCCAAAAAAGTGTGGCCAAAAAAAACTTTACAACTGGGGAGCCCTCCTAGCCAAAAAGGGTGGTAAATCAAGGAAACAGTGCTCGTCCATCAAATTTCAAAGCTTTTGAAGAAGCACCGGAGATCACGCAGTTCAGAGAGACCCTTGTTTTTTACCTGTGGTCCATTCTTGATGCGATCAGAGGAAGGGATCTGCTCCCCTCGGCGAGGGCAGTGCATACGAGCGAGAACAATCTGGATAGGAATAAGTTTTGCATCTATCATAACTCAATCGGCCACCACACGAATGGGTGCCGAGATCTAATGAAGAACTTATTCAAGCTATACAATGAGGGCAAGCTCGCCGAGTTCATCAAGCCCAGGGGTGGAAATGACGACCACCGTGGGAAGAAGCGGCGCGACGACGGCGAGGGCGACCAGGATCTGCGCAAACAGATTAATCGCCAAAAACTACTCCCCCAATGCCAAATGGTCCTAATGGCGACGTCGACTTCGTGGGCGGAGGCAGCTTTGTGATAGAAGGCTCCTTGGGGGGTATTGAATCTGGAACTGCTCTGTCTGTTCGCCGAAAGCAGAGTGAGATGCGAGCACTCAATAATGTACATCAAGTGTGCGTCGCCCCGACTACCGAGAAGCCCCCATCCCACCAAGTCATGTTCTCGGATGATGATCTTAATGGAGTGGTGCAACCAAACAACGATGCTTTGGTTGTTTCCGGAAAAATCATGGGAACCAATGTCCATCGCTTGATGGTCGACACCGGGGCATACACCAATGTCTTTTTCAAGCATACTTTGGATGCTCTCGGTGGATATGCCGCATACATCGAGCCATACGACGACATCATAGTGGGTTTTGGGGACACCCGCTCCCTTCCGCTGGGAAGGATTAGGCTATCATTGGAGCTGGCATCGACGAAAGAGCCAGCAATGCATTACACTAGGTAGCTCGACTTCATGATCGTCGACATGCCATCGTCATACAATGCTTTCCTCGGCCGACCTTTCTTCGACGAGTTTAAGGCGGCCGCCTCTACTTATTACTATTGTATTAAGTTTCCAACCCCGGCGGGAGTTATAACCGTCAAGGGCCACCAGAAGCGGGCAATGGAGTGTCTCATCCGTTTTGCTAAGCGTCATTCTAAAGAAACTCCTATGATTGGAAAGTATATCATGTGTCCTAACGAAGAAACCAAATTGAACTACTTGGAGGGATTTCCCAACAAATATCAAAAGATAGAAATTGGGGAGTCAAGTCAAATTTTTTACGACCACCAAGCAGAGATGGACGAGCACACCCTAATGGAGATTGACGAGCACGAGCAAATCGAAATGAACGATCAGCCTCCTGAGGTGATCGACAACCAGGTTCCAAAACTGGACATTTCAGATTTAGAACCTAGGTTAGGCTTCGAGCCAAAATTTGGAATTGAGGATCCTCGTTGGAAAGAACCCAAAGAACAGGAAACTCCAGCGGAGGACCTTGAAACCATCCACCTAAATGATGCTCGTCCAGAACTTGAAGTGTTTATTGGGTCAAATTTGCCAGAACAACTGCGGGCAGAAATGATATGGTGGGCATCGACATGGATCATGCCTGCCATATATTAAACATTGATCCGACAAGAAGACCCATCACTAAAAAATGAAGAAAGTTTGGGCCTGATAAATATGCGGCAATGGCGGTCGAAGTCAAAAAGTTGATCGATAACAAGTTAATCGAGAAAACAGGAACTGATCCTGAGTGGTTGGCAAATCCAGTGCTCGTCTGAAAGACGACCGGGTCGTGGCGACTGTGTATAGACTTCACAAATCTAAACGGTGCTTGTCCAAAATACCATTTTCCAATGCCCCACATCGATCATCTAGTGGACAACACGGCGGGGCATGAAATGCTAACTTTTATGGATGCTTTCGCGGGATACCATCAGATCGCGATGCATCCCGACGACCAGAGACATACAGCGTTCATGACTGCGACAGACATGTATAGCTGGAAAAGAATGCCTTTCGGTTTGAAAAATGCGGGGGCAACTTACCAAAGACTGGTAAACAAAATGTTTGAGAAACACATTGGGGAGATGGTGGAGGTCTATATCGACGACATTGTCATCAAAAGCTTACGGAAAAAAGATCACCTACACCACCTCGCCATGACTTTTGACATTTTGAAAGAGTATAACATGAAGCTGAATCCAAAGAAGTGCAGTTTCGGTGTTGGCTCCGAAAAATTTCTGGGGCACTTGGTTAACCAGAGGGGCATCGAGGCGAATCCAACGAAAATTCAAGCAGTCATCAACATGCAAAGCCCAAGAAATGTAAAAGAAGTACAACGGTTGACAGGATGCCTAGCATCGCTCAACAAATTTATTGCACGAACGGGCGATCGCTGCAAACCTTTTTTCGACGCTTTGAAGAAATGAAGATTCGAATGGACCGATGAGTGCGAGAAAGCTTTCGAGAAGCTGAAAGAATATTTATTGGATCCGAAGGTCCTATCTAAGCCAGTCCAGGCGAAATTTTATATCTTTACTTGGTGGCCACTAACTGTGCGATCAGTTCAGTGCTCGTCCGAGCAGAAGGGAGCACACATCTGCCAATATACTATGTAAGTCATCCACTGAGAGATGCTGAGCTAAGATACACTCCGATGGAAAAATTGGCCTATGCATTGGTCATGAGCGTAAAAAAGCTAAGGCAGTACCTGTTCGACCACGAGGTGGTCGTTCTTACGACCTTTCCTCTTCGACGAGCACTGCATCGGCCGGACACCACTGGAAGAATTTTGAAATGGTCAGTGGAAATCGGGCAGTTTGGGCTCACCTACGCACCTAGAACGGCGATCAAGGGACAAGTGTTGGCAGAATTCATAGTGGAACTAGTGCTGTTATTCGAGTCGAGCGAGCCCGAGTACCTAAGGTTCGAGTTCGGCTCGAGAGTATTTCGAGCTAGGCTCGAGCTCGCTCGTTAACATTATCGAGTGTTAAAGATGGCTCGACTCGACCCAATTTTTTAATTATTAAACTCGAGCTCGAGCTCGTGTAATATTTTTTTTAGCTCGACAAAGCTCGAACTCGAGCTCAAACTCGTTTAACCAATTGATTTGAGCTCGACAAAGCTCGAACTCGAGCTCGAAATCCTGTAAACACACACATTTAACTAAAATATTGAAATTCTTATAAAAAAAATACATATTTAAGCAAAATATTATATCAATTTCATCAACACGATTTAAAAATACTAGAAATATCAAAGCAAATGCATAATTCAAAAGTACATACACGAATACAATTAAAATATGAAAGCAACATCCACTGATTTCTACTTGATCGATAATAACTAACAATATGAAAGCAACATCCACTAACAACTAACAAATGTACTCAATCCATCATAGAAAATGTTTACAAATAAAATATTTCTCCAGTTGCGCGCTCTTGGCAAAATATGTCTTGCAATGATTGTATTGCACCTTCTCAGCTTCATTCTTCAACTTGATAATTTTCATATTGTCGCATACCATTGATTTTTTTAGCCGTTTCTTTGACTCAAAAATTGTTTTGTTGGTTCTTCTTCATCGGCTTCCTTTTTTCCCTCCTACTTCATTGAGTTGGTCACTTGTTGCTTGGAGTTCTTCCTCGCTTATCACACATTCACACCTACAATTTCTTCAATGTCAAACTCTTGACCACCAACTTCATTAATTTGGTTCATACCAACACTTGAGCATGAACCTCAATACTCCATCACCCTATTTACAACATCACTAGATCGGTATATTAATTAGCAAAATCAATGAAAATTAATGCTCTTTTTTTTTCTTATAAGAAACAAGAATTTTATTCCAATAGAAGGGATGAGGAATCCCTTCAAAAATAGTCAACAACAATACAATGTTTATGTAAGCAAGACTAAAAAGCATAAGTTTTTACTCCTAACTACATCTGACAAGAAGAGATTGCTAATATCATTTTATTTCCAGGTAACGAGACTTCACTGAGAGGAGTCAATTATCTAAAACCCAACAATATAGCAACAGTTTCAACACTTAATTATCAATATCCAAACCTAACCAGTCAATTAATATCTAAAGAACAAGCTCAATATTGCCTCATCATCAAATCAATTGTTTCCAATTTCCCTCGTCCAACATGTTATTGTCATTTCTTCAAAATATTTTTTTCCAAACATCTTCACATTTTCTTTTCCCGTTTGGTTGCTTAATTGACTTATTCCCTAACACGTGTTTTCAATAGAAGCAAGTTCGAGTGTTTGCAAATTGAATGCTTTAATCACCAATAATCAAAACCTAAAAAGTGAGGAAGGGGATGGTGCTACCTGAACCTGATTCTGCTTCTCATAAATCATGTTCTTCAATCAAATCTTTTCAAACAATCACACTTCAACTCTTTGCATATTTTGTAAACACTACCCACTTCTACTATTTAGTAATTCCTTTTAAAAAATAAGTAAAAGAAGGTAGAAGAAGCAAAATAAACCTATGTTACGGCTGTGGCTGGAGGGTTTCGGCGCGGCAGTTGCGGCTGGAGGTTGTAGTGCGGCGGTTGGGGAGTGTGTGAGGCTGAGGAGCGGTTTCAACGATGGTGAGTCACGGCGTGGGTGTGTGAGGTTGAGAAGTGAGTGTTGTGTGTCTGTGTGTGAAAGGAAAAGAAAAGAGGCAGAATTAGAATTGGAGTTTTGGGAATGAGAGTGTTTGACCTAATTTGTGGAATTTACAAAATTACCCATTCGAGTTTCGAGCCTTACCGAGTACCTCGCGAGTCGAGCCGAGCTTGGCTCGTTAAGTAATCGAGCTTTTATACTACTCGAGCTCGGCTCATTAACCTTCACGAGTCGAGCCATATCGAGCCTTAACGAGTCGAGCCGAGCCGAGTCTCGTTAAGGCTCGGTTCGAATAACAACTCTAAGTGGAACTCACTTTCCCAGACGCATTGGGCAAAGAAATCGAGCTTCCTTGGACACTGTTCGTCGACGAGCACAAAGACAGGGGCAGGAATCGTCCTCACCAGCCCATCCGGACAAACTTTTGCTTCGGCAATCGAATTCGAGTACCGGGCGACCAACAACGAGGCAGAGTACGAGGCTCTGGTCGCTGCAATCAAGATGGCAATGGCCGTGGGCGCCGGGAAGCTGAATTTTTTTTTCAGACTCTCAGCTAGTGGTATGTCAAATTACGGGCGAGTACGAGGCTCGCGGCGACCAGATGCTGAAGTATCAAGACCTAGTGAAAGGTTTACTCGAGCAATTCGATCAAATCCACATCGAGCAAATCCCTAGAGAGGAGAATACGCAAACAGACGCTTTAGCTCGACTGGCCACTTCAGAGGGGGAGGCAATATTTTCAGAAGCGACGATCACTAAAATTTCTTCCCCATCAGTGAGTAGAAGTCAAATTTTGCAGGTTGAAGCGACCAGCGACGAGGACTGGATGTCGCCGATCACCAGGTACATCAAGACCGGCGAGCTCCCGGAAGACAAAGTTAAGGCGACTAGACTGCAACTCAGGTCCGTCAGGTACACCATCATCGGCGACCAGTTGTACAAATGAGGTTTTCAATGCCTTTATTGAAATGCCTCGGAGAAGATGAAGCGAAGATCGTCATGCACGAAATCCACGATGGAGTATGTGGAAATCATACAGGGGGACAAGCACTCGCTTTGAAAATTATAAGGCAAGGCTTCTTTTGGCCTACCCTGAAGAAGGATGCAATCCACCACGCGCAGACGTGTAAGAGATGTCAAGCCTTCGCTCCCGCCATACACTCACTACCAGATGAGCTCACCTTGGTGTATAGTTCTTGGCCTTTCACGAAGTGGAGGATCGACATCATAGGACCTTTCCCACCAGCTGCGGGGGGAGTAACGTTCGTCGTTGTAGCAGTCGACTACTTCACCAAATGGACGGAGGCAAAGGCGCTGAAGACCATAACGTTAGCTCAAATGACAAACTTCATCTGGAAAAACATCATTTGCAGGTTCGGCCTACCACGAGCTATCGTGACGGACAACGGACGCTAATTCACCAGTCAAGACATGCTGGATTTCTGCGCAAAATGGAACATCAAGAAGCTTTTCTCGACGCCCTATCATCCACAATCAAATGGTCAGGTAGAAGCGATAAACAAAATTATCAAACACACACTGAAGGCAAAACTGGAAGGATTGAAGGGCAAATGGGCGGACGAGCTCCACATGGTTCTGTGGGCATATCGGACGACCACGAGAAATTCTACAGGTGAAACTCCGTTCGCACTCGCATTCGGAACAGAGGCTGTCATACCAGTAGAAGGACAGGTCGCCACTTTCCGAGTGGCAAATTTTGACGAACAGCTAAACAACGATGCACAACTCACCGACTTGGACTTCCTTGAAGAGCGAAGACTTACAGCGAACGAGAAGAATGTGGTCTACAAACAAAGGTCAGAACGCTACTACAACACCAAAGTACGTGCTCGGCAATTTACTATTGGCTAACTCGTACTTCGACGGACGATGGAGCAGTCCATAGGCATACTTGGCCCGACTTGGGAGGTCCTGTACCGTATAACGCGCACGCACTCAAACGGATCGTACGAGCTAGAAGATCTCGACGGCAAGCCGAGCAAGTACCCATGGAACGCGGTCAAGCTAAAGAAATTTTATCAGTAAGTTTCATCCTCGTACATTTGTATAGTTTATATTTAGAATCATGTCAATACATATCAAGATTTAAATTTCATCAAGTGTTAGACAAATTTTAGAGTTTTTAGATAAGGCTCTACGTAGCCAACTAGAAACGAGTTCAACCGGCGATTGGTTAACTCTAAACACATACGGACGTAAACCAACGAATGGTAAAGGTCCGGAAACGAGTTCAATCGACGAATGGTTAACTCTAAAAGACAAGTACTCGTTTTAAAAGATACTTGCAAAACAGTGACGAGGACGATCACTATTAAAACAAACGAGTTCAACCGATGAATGGTTAACTCTAAAAGAAGAGTACTCGTTTTAAAAGATACTTGCAAAACAGTGACGAGGACGATCACTATTAAAACAAACAAGTTCAACCGACGAATGGTTAACTCTAAAAGACAAGTACTCGTTTTTAAAAAAGATACTTGCAAATAAGTGATGAGGACGATCACTATTAAACATACGAGCACAGACCAACGAAAGGTTTAACTCTAAAGACAAGTACTCGTTTTGAAAGATACTTAAAAAAATAATAATCACATAAATTGAAAGCAAGTGACGAGGACGATCACTCAAAAAACGAACACAAGCCATAACAAAAAGTTCATTCATATTAAAGAAAGCCTCAAAGGCTGAGATTACAAAAAAGGCCACTTGGGCCGAACACTACAAAAAACAAGGCCTTACGGGACGAGCAGAGTCTAAGCCTACTCAACATTTACAACTTCTTCCCCGGCCGGAGCATCTTGCTCGCCAGCAGCCACCTCCTCGACAAGAGCACTCTGCTCACCAGTCTGCTCGCCCCCTTCGATCGGTGGGAGCTGGGGCGGGCTCTCAAATAAAACTTTCTTCGCCAAAAGACGAGGAAACATGAGACCCATCTTCACCAGGTCGAGCAGGGGAAGGACGGAGCCTTCTGTAGGTTCCTCTTCAATAAGATGATTGTCGATAAAAGCGCCGAAGAGGGACACATCCACCTCCGGATGAGTCTCCTTGAAATGGCGAACAAGCTCGTGCGCAGTGAAGGCTGCCGAGTAGCAAGCTCCGGACTCAGCAAGATAAGCTTGATTATCCTGATCCTCTTTAACATCGGTCAGCTCTCGCCCAAGAGAAGCCAACTCATCCTTAGCAGTTGTGAGACGGGTTTGCAGAGTGGCCGCCTCTTCGCGAGCAGCAGCGAGCTCGTTGGACTTCGTTGTCCTCTCTTCCTCGGCAGACTTGAGGCGAGCACGAAGATCTTCAATCAGTTGATGATCCTCCTGATCTTTTTTTCTGGATAGCAGCAAGTTAGGCCATCAAGTCAGCCACCTTCTTCTCAAAGCCATTGTTAGCTTTCATCAGACGGGCAATCGCCACGTCCTTCTCTTCGCTGCCCTTCCGGAGTTCGTGGATTTGAAGGGAAATCTGCTCGGTCGCATAAGTTTGGCGACAAGCGCTGATGGCGATCTGCCGAGCATTCTCGGCAGTATTGTGACAATCAACCTCCTCGACGAAGGTTTTAGTCAGCGATCGGGGCAAGTTCTTCATTGCCCGGATCGTGAGTTGGTCTAGCTCATCGTCGTCGGTCGGGTCCCGCGACCGATAGTAATTGAGAAGGTCCTCGCTGTAGGGACCGGAACATGGGTGCTCGGCAACCCTGAAAAAGAACAGATAGCGATCAGTTGAAGGTACTTATAAGAATATTCAAAGGCATTTTTAAGGAAAGCTTACTTGGCAACCCGATCGGGATTCCGGCCGAGCAAAATGATGTCGGCGGGGTCCCTCTGCCCGGCCGACGAGGTCGCGGCAATCTCCTGCGGCCGCCTAGATTTGCGAGCAGGCGATGACTTTTTGGGAGGAGGTGAATTCCTCCTCGGCGGGGATCTCCTCGGAGAAGGTCTCCGGTCGGCAGCAGGAGGGCGATGACCCCCTCGGGCTGTTTTAGCAGTTTTCCTGGCGGGAACCTCTATGGTCTCCGCCCGGTCTTTCCTCTTGTTAGAGCCTTCGACTATGTCGCGCTCGTGGTTCACCTGCGCAAATCGGAGGGATAGGTTCACCATCACGTCTTGTAGCTCGATGGTCGGAGGAAGATAGGTGATGACCTTCGTAGGAACCACTACTAAAAACAAAGTGTCAGCTTTTTTACAAAGAAAAGAAGAGCAAAGGCAGTGAAAAGAAGTTACTCGTTACCTGGAGGAAATTATCTAGTAATGTGGTGAGGAGGTACTCGAAGACCTGCTCGCTCCCTTATGCACTCACGGTTCAAGAAGCGACAAGACCTCTCCAAGTAGCGACGACGAGCGACGCAACAAGTATGATATTGGAATAAGGGTGACAGACGGTGCTCGTCGGTTTTCTTGCGAACAGATTCACCTACAAAAGCGAGGAGTTATTCAGTATAGACAAGAACGAGCACAAAATCAAAGGACTTACCACGAATTCTTTGGTAATCAGTCGGAATGGAAATGCGACCAGAGGACCCATCGGGTTTCACAACACTCTTCCAGTCCCCGGTGACCCACCACCAGTTGGTTTTCCAGTCCTGAATTTTGTTGGGAACACCCTCGATCAACTTGATGCGATCGCGACCATTCACATAATACCAGCCCTTTCCCACCTTCCTTCCGGTTTCGGCCACCTGAAGGAGATAATTGATCTCTCGAGGACTGAGGCAGGTATGGCGACAACCGTTCTCGACGGCCTCCAGACTGAACACTGTAAGGAGCCCGATTATATTTGACCACCCGTTCGACGTCACTTGAGAAGGTGCCACCCCAAGAAAGAACAAGAAGTTAGAAATTCCGGGGTGCAGTGGGAACCTCAGCCCGGCCTCCATCATGCCAATGTTTACGGCGACCATCCCTTCAGGAGGCTGGTCGGCCCTCTCGTTTTCTCGCGGAACGAAGAAGCAAACATCTTGAGGCACTTGGTATTTTTTCCGAGTGTTTGCTAGTTGGGCCGGGGAGACGGTGCTCGCATATTCGCTAGATGCATACTCCGATTCGTATGCTTCTCGGTATGAGCGAGGAATCTCTCTGGGTGGATACTCGGAGATATATTGGTAATATGTTTCCCTCGAGAGCTCGTCCCCGTCCAGCTCTTCCCGCCCGCTCAAAATATCCTTAATGCTCGCCGCATAGCGAGCAATCTCCTCATACTCTTCGCGGAGAGTGTTCGTCAGAGTGTCTTCAACTCGGGCCGGATCAATCTGGTCGCCCACCTCCACATTCAAATCCGGGTCGCCCAAATCTGAGTCAACCTCCTCGACATCGTCCTCGGCGTCATTGCCGGCATCTTCCCTTACAGACTCGTCGGTCTCATTGGCGACCGCAATGCCGACTACCTCTAGCATTTCATCCCAACTGTCAGCCGGAAGATTAGGGAATCCTACGCTAAGGGGGTTAGGCGAATGCACGCTAGAATCCGAGGAGACCACCCTCTCTCCTAGGTCCCGACGAGGACTCTCACCGGAAGGTCCAGCACCACCATCCAACGGCGGCGAACCACCACCAGAAGTCTCGATAACCACCATTTTTTCCGATGAAAAGAGGGGAAAGTGGAAGAACAAAAAGAAAATGTAAGTTGTTTATCTTTCACGCCGGTCGGAAACACCCTAAGTCGCCGGAAAAACTTGAAGAAACTTGCTCGAGAAGAAGTTCGTAAATTGCAAAGTGAAGAAAAGTGATTTATGAAGGTGAGAACTCCTATTTATACGCAAAAGTATCCGAGGACCAAAGTGCAAAAAACGGGGTCAAATTTGCAATTTTCCCAAAAATCTAGGGTCATCCCCGAAATCGAGGCGAGAAAGTGGGCGTCACGCGCGACCTTTGAGGTCGGCACGCGCCCACGCGCAAAAATTCAATTTTTTGCGCTTCCCCACGCGCCTGACATTTGGCGGCTACTGAAGTCGTTAAAACGCTTCGGAAAGCGTGATCGGTGCGAGAAACGAGGCAACCGCCAACAAATCTCATCATCAAGATTTTGTATGATTCGATTTTCCACTAAGACGATCACACTGCCCGCCTTTCTATTCTACGAACACGAAGAAAGGCGACCAGGGGGCAAATGTTATACCCAGTCAAAGAAGTCAATCTTTGACAAGTCAATCCTAGTCACCAGCTTGCGTGGCGATGACTAGTCAAGCGACGACTAGTCAACCAAGTCATGCGACGACTAGTCAACACGTGAAGAAAATGTAATTATGTGCTCGCCCAAAGATGTTTGCGAGCACATGTAGAGTTAGCTAGATTAAGACAAGTATTGAAGCCTTGGGAGAGAGTATGGAGCGTGCTCACCCAAAGACTGTTTGGCGACCACCATCCATGAAGATGACCGAACGACCAGGTCCTCCGACGACCACAGTGGCCCAGCTCCTCGTTTTCGGCGAGGACGATCACCAAAGAGGCGGTTTAGCATTTAATGCAGGTCCCATCACCTTTATGTGGTGGAATTTCAGGTCCAATATCAGCCCGCCACGTGTAAAGTGCGGGCAGACCTAAAAACTAGTATATAAAAGATAAGTGAACAATTTCCTACAAACATCCAACCCAAAGCAATACACCTCCCAAAGCTCTAAGCTTTTAGCTTCTCAACAAAGCTACTTCTTGTATTCTTACTTGTTCTTCATACTATTCATCATAAATCATCATATCAATCCGTATTAACACGTAATAAACCCCAATCATAATATATGTTTGTTTAGTGCTATCGAAAAGCCCACATCCAAATCAACTCTACAAAAGCACGTACAACACTATTATATATATTTATATTATAATAAAATGATAAACATGTGTTATAAATAAAAAGTGAAATACAATATTTTTTAAACGTGCAAGTCATTATAATTGAAAAGTGCAATACAATATTAATGAAATGTGTAAGTCAATATAACTAAAAAGTATAAGTCATTTAAAATTGAAAAGTGCAACACGATATTACTAAAACGTGTAAGTCACTATAACTTAAAAGTGTAAGTGTATATAACTAGAAAGTGCAACACAATTTTTATTAAAAAGTGTAAGTGAGTATAACTGAAAAATGCAACACAATATAACTAAAAAGTGTAAGTCAATATAACTAAAAGTGTAACACAGTATTACTAAAAAATGTAAGTCAATATAACTAAAAAGTGCAACACAATATTATAAAAAAATGTATGTGAGTATAACTGAAAAGTGCAACACAATATTATAAAAAAGTGTAAGTTAGTATAACTAAAAAATGTAACACAATATTACTAAAAATGCAAGAGTTAGTATATAACTAAAAAATGCAACACAATATAACTAAAAAGTGCAAGTCAATATAACTAAAAAATGCAACACAATATTATTGAAAAGTGTAAGTCATTTATAACTGAAAAGTGCAACATAATAATACTAAAAAAATGTAATTCAGTATAACTGAAAAGTGTAAGTGTCTATAACTAAAAAATGCAACATGATTTTTATGCGAAAATGAAAACAAAATCGAATTGCAAATTTTATTATTATTAATGTTACACTTTTTGTAATTAGTACTTGCACTTTTATAGTAGAAAAAAATAATTATGAAAATATAAACAAATGTGCGATTATATATATTTTTACGTTTTTTACTTTTAAATTGTATAAATATAAATAAAAATGCGAAAACACTCGAATTGCAAATTTTATTATTATTAATGTTACACTTTTTGTAATTAGTACTTGTACTTTTATAATAGAAAAAAATAATTGTGAAAATATAAATAAATGTGCGAAAATATATTGCAAAAATGGGGACTCAAACCCATAACATTGTGGTAAAATAAGCATTCTCTTTAATATTATATATCTAATTTTCTGGACTCAAGTGCACCTCACAACAGCCTTACCTATAAAGCAAAGGTCTCTACCAATTATAGTTCAATTCGATTTAATATTTGTGTATTTCATATATCTTGAACATGTAGTATGAGAGCAAAGGTTTAGTCAAGATGAATGTTTTTTGTTATAGATAAAATATAGTTTAATAATATATTAGAAACCAACATTCAGCCTATATAAAATGAACCAAAAAAAAAAATCTATATAAAGTGAAAAATAATTGTTGCGAAAAAAAAAATTATAAAAAGAAAAAAATACAATAGACCGTGCAATCCCATGGACAAAAAAAAAACTAATAAATAAACAAAAGCAGCATCATTTGTTTGGAACTGTAAATAACTAATTAACATCGGGTCTCGTTTTGTTTAATTACATTTTTTAATTGAAGTTGAATTTGTTATATCAAGAAGCAATAATTGTAATTTAAAGTTCTATGCAATTAATTCTTATAGTTGGTTCATCTAATTTTTTTTTTTTTTTTAGAGTTTGTATTTTTATGCTTAATTTCACCGATATATTTTTATAATATACTTCCTCTATCCTGTAAAATTTTCCTCAAACAAAATTTTAGATTCACAAAGTATATACTTATTTTATTTAAATAGTTAACTTTTGAGTATTTTTTTTACTTTATTAACAAGATTACCAACAATATTTTTTACTTGATATTTCATATATATTTTTTATAATTAAAATATGTTTTTTTTTTAAAAACATGTATAAAAATAAATGGGCAAAATTTTACTAAACAAAGGGAGTATAAAAAATGGATGTTGGGTTGTAGTGCTGTACTAGACTGACTGGCTAGTTAACTCCCCTATTTCAAATAAGACTGGATTAGGGACTACATTGAACTGGTTTGACCCAGCCCAACTATATTAATTGACTGAATGGACTGAACTAGACGGCCCAATTTGTTGAGAGGATTTTTCTAACCCTTATAAATATACAAATAACTATTCTCCCATTCTCACAAAAGGCAGCCTTAGCATAGTTTTCGATCTTTTTATATTGCACTTTGATTGCATAATTTTAGATTTTTTTTTTTTGGTTATTTGTTTCTTTTTTGCATTTGAATTAATTTGCATTTCAAATTAGAAAAATAATTGTTTCAATTAATTGTTATTTTATAATTATATATATAGGAGAATCAAATAAGTATATACATTCAAATTTTACACCCTCTCAATCTTTTTATACAAAGATATAGTATATATTTATTTGAAAGACGACTTTTTTTTGGGTGTGAAAATAATTTTTGGAGGATAATTTTTTTATCAAAATATTTGTTTTGTATTTATTTTAAAAATAAATACATATCACCATATATTAGCTTCACTTTCAATTTTTATTCCATTTTTATATGCATATTTGTATTGAATTATTATTAATTTGTGTTTGAAACCCTTGTTTTTTATCATTTTTTTAATTTGTAGAAATTGCTAAATAGCTATAAAATGGGATGTGAAAAAAATTCTTTCATGTCTCAATGAAAAATGGTAAAGTCTAAGTATGCACTCGAGTGCATGCTGTGCACCCTAGTCCATGTTGCACTTTTTAGTTTTACTGACTTACACTTTATGGTAAATGGTGTTGCACTTTTCAATTATTACTAAAAATATTATTATACAGTTTAATAATTGAAAAGTGCAACACCATTTACCAAAAAGTGTAAGTCAGTAAACTGAAAAGTGCAACATGGACTAGGGTGCACAACATGCACTCGAGTCCATAGCAGATCAACCTATAAAAAATTTATTTCATGTCTTTTATTTGAATATGTGTGGATGGTATGCTTGGTTTCATAATTTGTTGAAAGTTTGTCTCTTTTTGTACTTTTTTTGTAAGTGTTTTTTGTATTTGTTAACCAATAAATTTAAACACCTGCAAATATGCACATAAAAGAATGTGATAAAAAAATAGGGTAACATGTTTTTATTAAAAATTTGGGTTACAACTCTTGTTGATCTCTTGATTCCACTCTCTAAACATAATTTGATACCGGGGTCTCAGCGACGTGTTCCGGATTTTGAATTTGACCTACAATTTCGTAGTAGGGAGTTGATGGAGTCGTTTGTGACTTATTCCATCAAACTCGATTTAGGGAGTTGATGGAGTCGTTTGTGACTTATTCCATCTTACTCTGCAATTCTATTTTCACTCTCCTATTTATAAGAAACTAACTACTTATAGAGCAATAAAGATATTAAAAAATCGTAAAGAAAAAGATAATTCCTCAAGTTTTGGAGATATTATTTTATATTCTTATCTCCAAAACCATGATTTACAATATTTGACACTTTCAAATTTTAATAAAATTTCAGTGTCTACAAATGCCCCCTCGAGATCTGTTGTAGAGATTTATTTCGAATGCAACTTGATCTCGAAATCTTGATGTAGAACTCAAAAGGTGATTTAGCATGCCCCCAACGGTGATTTAACATGCCCCCATGAAATTCTTGGATCCTTGGAGAGTGGAGATGAAGAGCGAAAATTGTTCCACCGGGCGTGCCAATTTGTTAACCAATAAATTTAAACACCTGTAAATATGTATAAAAAAAAGTGATAAAAATAAGGTAAACATTTTATTTAATTTCGGATTAAAACCGAGTAATTTTGTTGGTTACAATCTCTAATTTTCTCCTCTTGAACTTCACTTGGATTTCTTGAGCTTTTGGAGCTGGATCCGCAGCCGAATCCTTTCCGATCTTGTATTTGAGGCTTTTATAATGTTAATCCAAAGGCTTAGCACCGTATTTTGGATTAACCACCGAATTTAGGGACTTTTTGGATGAACGTCGTTGAAGATCGTTCTTGAATTTGGGACTTTGTAACGTTAATCCAAAGGCTTGACGCCGTATTTTGGATTAAACGTTGATTTTCGGGACTTTTCGGGACCTTCGGGACTTATCGGGACTTTTTCGTTGAAGATCCACGAAGAACTTTGAAGAAACGTCGAATCGAAGAGGCTTAGCACCTTGATCTCCACTCGAACACTGCTTCTTGCTGCTTTTCCCCAAGAACGCCTTGATGAAACGCCGAATCGAAGAGGCTTAGCACCTTGATCTCCACTCGAACACCACTTCTCGCCGCTTTGCACGAAGAACGCCTTTGAAGATCCTCCCCTTGCTGAAGAACACTCTAAAATCTCTGCAGAGAATTTTAGAGCCTTGAATGCTTATGATTTCTTGATGATGAAAATGAATGAAATGAGGTCTCTATTTATAGGTGTAGGCCTGGAGATTTTTGTGCAATTAGTTAGGGTTTTCAAATTTTGAATTACTTGGGCTAAGAATACTGTTGGTCCTGAAAGGAGTATATAACAAGTGTATGGGGGGGAATACACTTGTATGCAATTCTTTTGCTAACTTGATCAAACCAGAGTTCAGCAAGGTTGTCTTGGACAACTCTGCTGAAGAAGACTAACTCTTCTAAGATAATCAAACTACTAAGTACTATTGAGTACTTAGTTGAATAACTATCTAGGGGAGTTATATGTGCGGAATAGTGGTTGGCCCTTTAAGTTTAGACTCCTTTAATTTCTGAAATCACTTAGTCAATGCAACACAGTCCAGTTTTCAGGGAACTTGTCCAAATAGGTTTTTGCACAGTCTTTGAATGTTTATCCTTGAAAGATCAGTTTTGTGTGCAGAGTTGAGTGTATGAAAGAATTTGAAATGTAAATCAACACAAGAAGTTATAGTGGTTCAGAGACTCAAGCTCCTACATCCACTTTTCCTGATTTAACAGGATAATTCCTTCACTCTTGGAATTAACTTGTTTTATAGTGCCAAGGTGCACTTGATCAAAAACACCACTCCTTGGTGAATTGATCCCTAGGATGTCTAGAGTCCTAGTACCCTCTTCTCAACTCAGAACTGAACTGTTCTTCTCTCAACAGTCAGCTCCTACCACTTCTACTACTACAACCTTCTCACTTTCACTCTTGAAAGAAGTAAGGGTTGAAGTAAGGTTCCAACTAATGAGATATCCTTTACAATGAAGATCAGTGTATAAGGATAGGATATCTCTCTAAGCTTGTGTATGGATATACAATTGGGTTCAGCTTAGAAGAAGTGTATAAAGACTAAGATAGTCTCTTTGAAAGCTTAAATGTTCTATGAGCTTCAGAATACTTGAGTAGTTGGATTCTGTTGAGGTTAGTTGGATGCTTTCAAATGGTCTTCACACTTCTGTATTTATAGACAAAATGGAGGATTTGCCCGTTGGAGAGGCAGCCCCAAATTGCTATAAATGTCTTCCTTGAGTTCTTCAAACTGGAAGACAGATTCTTGATAGTGACATGTCCTCATTTGGGTAATAAACGGCTTGTAAGACTTTGTCTTCATTCTGCAGCACTTTTCCCAATGTTTGACTTCTTGTTAGGACTTGGACATGGCTTCTGAAGGTTGATCCAATGATAGGACAACATTCCTTATCATCTGGACAACTCTCCTTATCACTATCAGCAGTTTTGCTTTTCAGCAAGGTTGGCTTGCTCTTCTTCAGATGACTTGGCTCTTTCCCTTTATTTCACTTCAAAGTGATCTTAGCTTGTTTCTTTGGTGATCTTTAGGGTGTGGTTGTCTCTTTCTCTTCAGCATAGTTGACCTACAACCTTTAGAACATCTGTTCTGATTCAATCATGCTGAGACAACTCTTCTGGACAACTCTTCTGATCAGCATATTTGGTCTTTTAGCATCAGAGCACTTTACACATAGAGTTGGCTTCTCTGGACAACTCTCCTGATCCAAAGCCTTTGAGTAGTCTTGTCCTTTTGAGCTAGGTAAAGTTATTCTTGCATATGGCTAGCTTCTTTGGACAACTCTGCTGATCAGAGTTATTAAGCTTGTCCTTTTGATTTTACCAATCTTGCATATGGACACTTTCTCTGGACAACTCTCCTGATCAGATCATCTTATTGGACTTGTCCTTTTGAGCTTCACAATCTTGTTCTTGCATAAGAACATCTTCTCTGGACAACTCTCCTGATCAGTGCATTTGGTTTTCCATAGAGTGTCCTTGCTCTTAAGTGATTGTTCCAGAATTTGAGCCTTGAGGGGACTTGATCTTGATCATCTTCAAAGCATAGGTTCCCCCTCAAATTGTGCATCTAATTGTCTAAGAGCTGCCTAACATTTCAGCTTCCTATCTAGCCTATAAACTATATGTTCTATCATTTCTAGAACATATTTATCTTGACTTAGGCATGTCTCAGGGGGTTTTGGTATTAGATCAAAACATATCTCATTTTATTCCCAACAATTTCCCCCTTTTTGATGATGCCAAAACCTACACAATCTAAGCAAAAGTGACTTGTCTACACCTATTACATGTATCTTCAGAAGACATGACTAAGGTCAATATTCCTGAAAAATAATGTGTTAGTGTATTCACTGTTTCTGTTGTAAGTAGGTTCAAGATAGGCATAGAGAGATTAGTGTTTCTTGATTCAAAATAAGTTCAACTATCATTCATTCAAAGATCATTACAAGCATGTTGATAGTTGAAATTAACATATCAGAGCATGAATCAATAACACTTAAATACATCAGAGCATTTCATTCTAACAATTCAAGACATAAATAAGCTTTTCATCATCAGAGCACAGAGCTTGTATCAGAGCAATCCATAACAGATCAGAGCAACCAGATTAGCACACCACATCAGCAATCTTGACCATATTTTAGCATAGTTGATCAATCAAGAAAGGTCAGAAGACTTAGCCATTTCAAAGATCATCCTCAGGGGGTGGCAGCATTCCATACTGTGCCCACACTCTTCTTTTCAATGCCATGGCTTCTTGGTTGGTTCCCTTAGGTCCAAGAACCATCTTGTTTAGCTTAAGGATCTCAGTGAATTCTCTCAGAATTCTTGCTTGGTCAATCCATCCTTCAAGCTTTGGAGGCATGTATATGATTGGCTTGGGAGCTGTGAGTTCAATTCTTGCAATGTCAGCAGCTGCAAGAAGTTGTTGATACAACTCTCTGTAGTATTCTAGCATGAACTCAGTGAAGGCAGAGTTTGCATCTCCTCCATTCCATCTGTCAATGACATAGTAGTCATAGACAAACTCCCTTTTGGCTTCTTCCCATGTGTCATTCAGTTGAATTGGCACCCATTTATCCAAGTGTGGATATTTGGTGTCCATTGGGATTAGAAGCTGAGGCTTCATCTTGCTGTAAGTTGCTCTTCTCCTTCTTGGTTTCTGAAAGTTTGCTCTCCTTTCATCTCTTGCTCTGTTGGCTTCTTCCATCAGATCCATTTTCTCTTGGGCCCTCATCATGGCCAATTTCTGTTGTGTTTCAGGGTCTTTGCCATACCCTTCATGAAACAGCTTTGATGGATCATGGGCTAGAACAGTTGTCTTCTTCTTAGGTTCAGGTCCAAATCCTTCAGCAAATAACTCTTCAATGTCTTCAGAGGACTTGGTACCTTCAGCAGTTTTGCCAGATTCAGAAGATTTGTCCTTTTCAGTAGATTTGGGCTCTTCAGCAGTTTTGGCTTTCTTTGATGTAGGTTCATCTTCATCAATTCTGAATTCAGGTGGAAGATCAAGGCTGCTAGGAAAGTCAGTGAATTTCTCAACTTGTCTCTTCTTTCCTTGGGCCTTCTTGATCTTTCCTCTAGTTTGGACACCTTCAGCACTCTTGTCCAAACCTGATACTTCACCACCTGGTCTTTGTTGCAACCTCATCCTTTCTTCTTGAGCTGAGGCCATAGAATTCTTCAAAGCAAGTGCTAATTGCTCTTCTTCATTCAATTCTTCCACATTCAGAACTTCAGGCTCTTTGCCTTTTCCTTCAGCAATGTTGTCTTTCCCTTTGACTGGGCTCCCAATCACCAAGGCACCTTTTGCTCTAGCTCTTTCCCTTTCCCCCTTTTTGGCAGCATCAAAACACTGGGGCTTGAGGTCACTCATTGTTGAGGCCATCAGGGATTGGGCCTGGTTTAGGGACTTCATCTCTTCCAACAAATACACATTTTCATCATGTATATCTTGCATTTTATCATTGCTCAAGCTAAGAAAAGCTAGAACAGGTTTCATTTTCTGTGGAACAACCTCCTCCATGGTTGTCTTAAGAGATGCATCCAATTGGGTCTTCAGAAGCTCAGTGAGGTTGGCCACTGCACCTTCAGCAATGTTGGCCAATACCTCTTGGGAAAACTTTTCAGAGGCTGCTTTGACCATAGCTAGCCTTTGCTCTTCAGCTCTTCTCTTTTGTAGTGCAGTCTTCTTTCCAATAGCTTGTTTGACAGTTAGCCTGAGAGCTTTGACATTGGCATTGTGATTGTCTCTCAGCAGCTTTTGCTCTTTCTTGACCTCCTCTGAGATGGCTTCCATGATTGATTTGGCATTTTGAACTTCAGTGGAGATGGTTTGGAGACCAGATTCCACACCACTGATTCTTGCCTCAAGGGTTGGTAGCACAACATCTTCAGAGCCAGTGAGCCTCATTTCGACAGATGCTAGAGTCCTTCCTTGCTCATTCAATGCTCCTGAAGTTTCAGCATGAGCAGATTGGACTTGATGAGCCAAGGAGTCCAACTTCTCTGATTGCATTCCAAGTAAGGCCTGAGCTGAGCCTGTGTCTACTTGGATAGGTGCATCTGTTAAGAACTCATCTGCAAAAATTTGATCAAGAGAAATACCTGCAACATCAGACAAGTCAAACAAGTTAGGAAATAAGCACTCATCACCCTCAATTTCTTTTGTATAAGACTCTGATACATCAGCAGTCTTCTTCTCATTTTCAACTTGTTCTTTTCTCCCTTCTTTAATAATGTTCTCACTCAAGGAATCAGGCCTCCTCTCATCAAGGGATTCTTGAAGTTCATATTTGACTTCAAGAATAACCTGTCCTTCCTCACTTATTCCACCCTCATATGGTGGTACACTCACTATCTTAGTGATGACTACCTCTCTTTCATCCTCAACTCCCTCTGATTTTTCAACTATTCTCTCCTTTTCAACTCCTTCTCCTAAACCTGCAGCATCTTCACCCTCAACAGGGTTCAAAGATGGCAGTTGTGAGGAGATCACAGTGCTTATCTCAGCAGCCACTGAGTCATCCTGAATGATTAAGGGCTGATCAGTGTCCAACTCTTCTGACACTGAATAGACCTTAATCAAACTAGCCTCTAGTACAGGAACCTCAACATCTTTAGGCTGTGCCTTGGGTTCAGAAGAACCTTCATTGGCAGATGTGTCTTTGGTTGTGTTACCACCCTTGGTCAACACCTCTGAAGATACAGAGCCTTTCCTATGATAGGTTTTAGGAGGGTTTGAAAGTCTGTCTGCTATAGAAGACTTGGGTTGAGAGGATTCAGGGAGGTTGGCTTGAGGGGTTTCAGAAGGGTTGGGATTTGAAGGGTTTGAGGGATCATCAGGGGAATCATCATCATTGGAGCTACTGTCAGGGTGTTTGATTCCCTTGGCTTTTCTTTCTTTCTCCTCCTCAATCTTATCAGCTACCAGCTTTGAAAAAATCTCCTCATCAATGAGAAATCTTGTCTTTGAAACTCCAGCAAAGTGTAGCAATCTGTTTTCCTCTATTTGCCACCAGTTTGCACCCTTATCTTGGATGACTTGTGATATCTCCATCATAGATTTGTCTTTCACATCAACAAGCATCCTTAAATCATAAAAGGCCTTCTGAATTCTTGGAAATTCAGCAAGTTGTGGATACAAACTGTCCACAGTAGCCTTGGCTCCTCCTCTGAGCATACTTTCATAAGTATACTCCTCCTCATCTCCACTTGAGTGGGGACTTTGGGTTATAGGGGAGTTGGCTCTAGGTTCTCCTACTAGGGCTTCAGGCAAAATAAGTTTAGGGATAATGGTTTCAGAAGGGTTGGGCTCAAATGAAGGTACTTCAGTTGCTTTAGAGAGCAATGAATCTGAAGGGGCTTTACTCAGGGGGGTTGGCTCATTGAGTGCATGCTCTAAGAGCTTTGAATAATTGAGCATGGATGAGTCAAGGGGAGACAGGAGTCTTGTCTCATCTACTGCCAAATCAGCAAGCACATCAATGCCACTTCTTTGCACATTCCCTTCTGGAGAATATCTCTTAGTAAGATTTACAGGAGTAATGGGTTGGTTGGAAGGGGTGACATGGGTTTCAGGGGAGTTGGGCTCAAGGTACTGAGTTTCAGGGAGGTTGGCCTCTATAGGTTGACCTTCAGGGACTTTGGATTCTGGAGTTCCAGAACCAGAAGAATTAGTCCTTGACATGGATTTGGTCCTGCTTTCAGCTCTGCTCTCCCTTAGAGCCAATTGAAGAGACCTTTCTTCTTGAAGCTCCAACACCTTCTCAGTAGGTTTGGCCCTTCTCTTGCTGGCCCTACTGTTTCCACTTCCTTCCTTCTCAGGGACAACTTCCCTGATTCTCTTATCACCCTTCTTCTTTTGCCTAGTCTCATTGTACTTCCTCCTCAACTCTTCTGAGTGGTCAGAAGGCACACTCACTCCCTCTTCTGCCACTGCATCAACTTCAGCTGATGCTCCTGAGGCTTCCCTTGAAGACAATTGAGACATCTTTCTTGTTTTGACAGCCCTGGCCTTTGTTCTCTTTTTCATCTTAGGCTTCTCTTCCTCCTGTTCTTCAGCAGGCTTGGCCAGTAACATCCTTCTTTTCTCAGTTTTCTTGCTGAGCTTTCTGAATAGGATCTTTTGGGCTGGGAGAGGCTTTGCAAAGGTTTGCATCTGGGAATAGTGGGAAAACCTCTCAATCAACAAGCTTGCCCTGGTGCAATACTTGATTTTCCCTTCTAGCACCACCTTATTGTGGGTTTTCACCTTAAATTTAGCCTTCTCCTTCATCATCTCAGACATGATGAAGGTCCTCCAATCAAACTTGATGCCCTTATCACTGGCATCAATAATGGCAGCCATGATTCTGATCCTTGGATGGCTGACCTGCTCTAAGCTTCCAGTGTTGCTTAAGAGGCTCTTAGCAACTACCTCAAAAAGATTGAGAAACTCTGGCTTGAGAGTTTTCTTGTTTTGAGTTGAGGAGAGAGGGCCTGGAACTAATAGCCATTCTTGGGCTATCTCATCTTCATGCCCAGTACCATAAACCTCTGGATTCCTTCCCTCATAAGGCAATCCAAAAGCTCCTTCCAGATCTTCTGAGGAGAATTTTACTCTGTGGAATCTCTCCTCTTCCTCTCCTTCTGCTGTGTAAGATAATCTGGTTGATACTTCACCATCTTCAGGCTTGCCTCTCCACTTGAGGAAGGCAAAGAATTCTGCCATGTAGCTCTCCAAGCAAGAGCTTGGTCTTTCTTCCAAGAACTTTCGAAGACCAGCTCTTCTCAACCACCTCAGGGTTGGAGTAATCTCAGGATCTTCACTTTCAAAGGAGACTATTGGCTCAAAGTGAAGATTGTTTTTGTTGCTTAGGTAGGCAAAATCCAGGTCTAGATCCTTGTTAGAGAAATCAACAAGCATCTCAGGTCTAACTTTGGGGGCCATTGAAATTTGCAGAGAGAGTTTTGAGAGAGTTTGAAGAAAATTTGAGTTAGGGTTTCGAATACTTGGGAAGAAGTGTTTGTGGGGATCTTAAGACTTGTGAATATTCTAAAAAGACTGTATGTCAATGAGTTGGTAAGGTCTTGAAACAATTCAAAGGTGAACAAAAATGGAAATCCAAAATGGACGGCTAGGATTGATTTCAGGGGAGTTGTCCATTTTTTGATCCAATGGTCAAAAACCAATGTAACAGTGAAATAACTGTTTTATTCAAAACGTGGGTGCTTTTTAATGTTTGTTAAAGGCTGGGGGTTTTTCGAGATAGATCATGTCCCAAAAAGTTTAATGCAAACAAGAGTTAAATCTTGGCATTTAATGCATGGAAAGTACCTTTTGGGTGGGAGACAAATTAAATCCCAGAAAGGTGAAAACTGTATTTCAAGGGACAGATTTCGAGATAGGTATTGATCACCAAAAATAGGTGCTTATCATACCAAGATTTGGTTTGATAGCTGGGACAACTTATCTGACCCTACATGGACAAGTGTCCTGAAAGAGCCTTGTGGGCTGCATAGGCTAGAAAGAGCCTTATTGCTTCTAGCCTTGCCACAGGTGCAAATGTCTCATCATAGTCAATGCCTTCATGTTGGCAATACCCTTTTGCCACTAGTCTTGCTTTGTTTCTGACAATCACATCATTTTCATTTTTCTTGTTCTTGAACACCCACTTTGTTCCAATAACATTTTGATGTGAAGGTCTATCCACCAGCTCCCATACTTCATTTCTGGTGAATTGGTTCAGTTCTTCCTGCATGGCTGTGATCCAATTGGCATCTTGAAGTGCTTCCTCAATATCACTTGGTTCTTGCTCTGACAAGAAACAACAGAACATAACACTTTCACCATGAAACTTTCTGGTTCTGTCTCCTATACTTGGATCACCAAGTATAAGATCAGTAGGATGGTCAGACAACCAAGTCCTTCTTTTCCTGATCTCTTCAGTAGAGTTGTCCTCTACTGAAGGTGAGTCATTTTGATCATAGAATTCAGGATAATTTAATGCAGGATCTAATTCAGGATCATAATCAGGGGTGTTGTCCTCAATGTCAGGGACATTGGTATTTTCAACATTTTGAGTTCCCCCTTGATTATTTGACCCATTAACTACCTCAGCAGGAACTGCTTCTTCATTGGTAGTTGTTACCTGGATGTGAACTGGGATTGGTTCATTCAGTTCACCATTTCCATCTGTAGGATTTGTCTCAGGAAGGTTGCCTTCAGGATTGTTGTCCAATGTGGGTTTTTCAGGCAGATTGGCTTGAACAACATCTATGAATTCAGTGTCTTTGTCTTTTAGGCTTAATCTGGTTGTCCTCTGTGTGATTTCTTCAGGTTCTAAATGATCATTCCTGATCTCAAAGATAGATTCATCAAACACAACATGAGGTGTTTCTTCCACTATAAGGGTTTTCTTGTTGTAGACTCTGAAAGCTCTACTGATTTGAGAGTATCCAAGAAATACTCCCTCATCAGCTTTGCTGTCAAAGGCTTTCAACTGTTCTTTCCCATTATTGTGAATGAAACATTTACAACCAAATATATGAAAGTATGACACTTTAGGCATTCTTCCTTTCCAGAGTTCATAGGGGGTTTTGCCTTGCCCCTTAGTGATCAAACATCTATTTTGAGTATGGCATGCAGTGTTTATAGCTTCAGCCCAAAACCTCTTAGGTAAATTTGAGTCAGCAATTAGAGTTCTAGCAGCTTCTTTTAAAGTTCTATTCCTTCTTTCTGCAACTCCATTTTGTTGGGGAGTTCTAGCTGCTGAGGTTTCATGAGCTATTCCATTAGTTGTGCAATACTCATTGATGTATGAGTTAATGAACTCAGTGCCTTTATCAGATCTTATCTTGATAATGCTAAGGCTTTTCTCATTTGACAATCTCTTGAGAAGTTCAGGTAGTTTGACTTGTGTTTCCTTCTTATTAAGGAGAAATACTACCCATGTGAACCTAGAGAAGTCATCTACTACCACTAATGTGTATTTTCTACCATTTATGCTTGAAGGGGTAATTGGTCCAAACAGATACATATGTAGAAGTTCAAGTACCCTTTCAGTGGAGATGACTGGTTTTCCTTTGAATGAGGCTTTAATCTGTTTTCCTTCTTGACATGGCTTACACACATGTTCTTTAATGAAAACCTCATTAGGTAGTCCTTTAACTAATGCATTTCTAGCAAGTTTATTCATAGATTTGAAGTTCAGGTGGTTTAGCCTCTTGTGCCATAGCCAACTTTGTTCACTAGAACTTTTAGCAATAAAACATGCAGCATCAGTAGACTTGTCCCAGTCTGCAAAGTACACATTTCCCTTCCTAGTTCCAGTCAATAGAGTTTGTTGAGTTTTATCCTTAATTAGACACTTTCCACTTGAGAACTCAACATTAAAATCTTTATCACAGAATTGACTGATACTTAGGAGATTGTATTTGAGACCAGCCACATAAGATACATTGGATACTTTGATGTTACCAATCATCAAAGTACCATAACCTTTTGTAGTTGCTTGTGAGCTGTCTCCAAAAGTAACATTTGGGCCTTCTTTTTCAATGAAGTCAGTGAGGAGTTCCTTGTTTCCAGTCATGTGCCTTGAGCATCCACTGTCAAGGTACCATGCTGTCTTTTTGTTCATGCTCCTCTTCTTGTGGCCCATTGGTACCTGCATTTAGATAGGTTTAGGTACCCTTTGAGTTTTGGGTCCTGAGAGGTTAGCTGTACCTTTGGGAACCCAAACTTGCCTAATAACCCTGATTGATTCAAGGTGGCTAAGTTGATTTCCTAGTGCATCAACATACACTGTCTTTCCCTTAAATGCCTTTGGGAAAGTATGTGTGAATGTGTTAACTCTGTAAGATTCAGAGGAGTTGTCCACTCTCCTGAACTTATGAGTTCTTTGTGCAGCTTGATGAAATCTTTGAGGAAAGGCCTTTTTATGACCATTACCCTTTGGTATGAAGGGTTTTGGTTGTCTCATTTTATTCTGCCTGTGAGGGTAGTTGTCCTTAGGTCTATTCAGCTGAGGCTTTCTCAGATGAGTTGGCCTAGGCTGATTATACCTTGGATAATTCCTCTGAACATTGTTCAGGAGAGTTGCCCTTCCATTGGGTCTACTCTGCTGACCAATATTCCTCTTGTGCTCAGGAGCTTTGGCCATTTCCTTAGGTTTTGGCCTATTCTCCTGAATCACTTGAGTAGGCATTTCATTCAATTTGCCCTTTCCTTTGTTCAGTGGCTGAATTATTTCATTTTCAGTTTGTGCCACTGACTTAACAAAGATTCTCTTAGTGTTACTTGTGGATGCAACACTAAGACAAGGTGAAGATTCAAATGGATCAAAACCCAATCCACTTCTTTGAGCCATAGGTCTTTGATAACTTTGAATTTCCTCTATTGCTCTAGAGGATTTGTTCAAAGCAGACATCTTTAATTTCAGGCTCTCTTCACTTGATTTAAGAATATCATACTCATGTGAGAGGTTTTCAAATTTTGCATTTAGAATTTTAAGTTCAAATTCTTTTCTCTTCTGAGAGAGAAGTTGATCATCAATCTCCTTTTGTTGGTCAACTATCCTGAGATTTGCTTCCTCAAGCTTTCTCAAGACTTGTTGATACAACTCAGTAGACTTGACATCAACAGCTACCTCAGAGTTCTTGGTTAGTTCATTAGCCAATCTTTCATTTTCTCTCACACAGTTGTCATGAAATTCTTGTAATCTAGTGAAATCTTCCATCAACTTTCCTAAGGAAAGTTTCAGGTTAACCTCACTAGTGTTTTGTGAGATGAATGATGGTGAACTAGAAGTAGAGGATACCTCATCATCCTCAAGAGCCATGTTGCAAACATCATCATCATCATCACTGTTGGAGAATAATCCATCAGAGGAGTTGAAGCTTTCAGCACTATCAGATTCTTCACCAGCCATCATGGCTTTTCTATTGGTGAACTTTCTGTCTCTTTTAGCTTGTCTCTCTCTTCTTTCTTTAGAGCTCAATTCAGGGCAGTCATACTGGAAGTGCCCTTTCTTTTTACAGTTATAGCACAGATCTTCATCATCTTCTTTCTTTGATTCTTCTCTTCTTTTTGATGATGAAGGTTCAGCTCTACTGGATCTTCTCCTATCAGAGTACTTGTCCTCTGATCTTTTCTCTTCAGGCTTTTTGACTTCAGCCTGTGTTTCAGGAGAGTTGTATCTCCTGAATTTATTGTCCTGGTAGAATTTCTTGTATCTACCAAACCTTGAGTTCAACTTTTCAAACCTTCTAGCCATCAAAGCCAGTTCTTCCTTCATTTCAGTCTTTGAGACTGTCTTTGATGATCTGGGAGTGGGTTGCATTTCTGGTTCAGCAACTTTGGCTTTGAATGCCACTCCCTTAGTAGAATTTGAAGGTTCCTCAACAGGCTTTCTTCTATTTAGATCAAACTCATAGGCTTTGAGTTCAGAGAAGATTTGTTGCATGGGCATGGTGGAAAGATCTTTGGTGTTTTGCATCATTACAGCATAGACATCCCACTTTTGAGTGAGACTTCTCAAGATTTTCAATCCCACTTCTCTCTTGGTGTAGACCTTGCCCAATGAGTTAATTTCATTCATCACATCAGTGAATCTACCAGCAAATTTGTCAATGGACTCATCAGTTTCCATTGAAAATTGTTCAAACTTCTGCACAGCAACTTGGAGCTTGTTCTCCTTGATCTGTTCAGTGCCCTCACACATTTCAGCAAGAGTATCCCAAATTTCTTTGGCTGTTGTGCAGTGGTAGACTCTTCCCATGACTGCATCTGGAATTGTTTGATAAAGGGTGTTCATTGCTAGATAATTCAGATTATCCTTCCTCTTTTCATCAGCAGTGAAGTCATCTTCATCTTTGGGAATCAGTTCCCTTATATCTGCTTTTTGCTCAGCTGTCACTCTGGGGTTAGTTTGAGTAAACACAAAAGGTCCTCGTGTGATTACTCTTAGCATATCAGTATGGAGAGATGCAAGATGAGCCCTCATTCTAATTTTCCAGAAATCATAATTGTCTATTGAAAACATGGGCAGTTTGTGATGAGAAATGTGGTTGACTGGATTTGTGGCCATGTTGTCTAATCCTTGAACAGCAGGTGGAGGAACAGCATTGTTGTTGGCCATTTCTCAAGAATAATCAGTTAGTCAACAGGTAATAGATTTCAGATAAAGATCAGTTCAGTGACCACACAAATATGAGAGTTTTGAAAATCAAGATGGATTTTCAGAAGCAGTGGTCTTTGAACCCCTGCTCTGATACCACTTGTTGGTCCTGAAAGGAGTATATAACAAGTGTATGGGGGGGAATACACTTGTATGCAATTCTTTTGCTAACTTGATCAAACCAGAGTTCAGCAAGGTTGTCTTGGACAACTCTGCTGAAGAAGACTAACTCTTCTAAGATAATCAAACTACTAAGTACTATTGAGTACTTAGTTGAATAACTATCTAGGGGAGTTATATGTGCGGAATAGTGGTTGGCCCTTTAAGTTTAGACTCCTTTAATTTCTGAAATCACTTAGTCAATGCAACACAGTCCAGTTTTCAGGGAACTTGTCCAAATAGGTTTTTGCACAGTCTTTGAATGTTTATCCTTGAAAGATCAGTTTTGTGTGCAGAGTTGAGTGTATGAAAGAATTTGAAATGTAAATCAACACAAGAAGTTATAGTGGTTCAGAGACTCAAGCTCCTACATCCACTTTTCCTGATTTAACAGGATAATTCCTTCACTCTTGGAATTAACTTGTTTTATAGTGCCAAGGTGCACTTGATCAAAAACACCACTCCTTGGTGAATTGATCCCTAGGATGTCTAGAGTCCTAGTACCCTCTTCTCAACTCAGAACTGAACTGTTCTTCTCTCAACAGTCAGCTCCTACCACTTCTACTACTACAACCTTCTCACTTTCACTCTTGAAAGAAGTAAGGGTTGAAGTAAGGTTCCAAATAATGAGATATCCTTTACAATGAAGATCAGTGTATAAGGATAGGATATCTCTCTAAGCTTGTGTATGGATATACAATTGGGTTCAGCTTAGAAGAAGTGTATAAAGACTAAGATAGTCTCTTTGAAAGCTTAAATGTTCTATGAGCTTCAGAATACTTGAGTAGTTGGATTCTGTTGAGGTTAGTTGGATGCTTTCAAATGGTCTTCACACTTCTGTATTTATAGACAAAATGGAGGATTTGCCCGTTGGAGAGGCAGCCCCAAATTGCTATAAATGTCTTCCTTGAGTTCTTCAAACTGGAAGACAGATTCTTGATAGTGACATGTCCTCATTTGGGTAATAAACGGCTTGTAAGACTTTGTCTTCATTCTGCAGCACTTTTCCCAATGTTTGACTTCTTGTTAGGACTTGGACATGGCTTCTGAAGGTTGATCCAATGATAGGACAACATTCCTTATCATCTGGACAACTCTCCTTATCACTATCAGCAGTTTTGCTTTTCAGCAAGGTTGGCTTGCTCTTCTTCAGATGACTTGGCTCTTTCCCTTTATTTCACTTCAAAGTGATCTTAGCTTGTTTCTTTGGTGATCTTTAGGGTGTCGTTGTCTCTTTCTCTTCAGCATAGTTGACCTTCAACCTTTAGAACATCTGTTCTGATTCAATCATGCTGAGACAACTCTTCTGGACAACTCTTCTGATCAGCATATTTGGTCTTTTAGCATCAGAGCACTTTACACATAGAGTTGGCTTCTCTGGACAACTCTCCTGATCCAAAGCCTTTGAGTAGTCTTGTCCTTTTGAGCTAGGTAAAGTTATTCTTGCATATGGCTAGCTTCTTTGGACAACTCTGCTGATCAGAGTTATTAAGCTTGTCCTTTTGATTTTACCAATCTTGCATATGGACACTTTCTCTGGACAACTCTCCTGATCAGATCATCTTATTGGACTTGTCCTTTTGAGCTTCACAATCTTGTTCTTGCATAAGAACATCTTCTCTGGACAACTCTCCTGATCAGTGCATTTGGTTTTCCATAGAGTGTCCTTGCTCTTAAGTGATTGTTCCAGAATTTGAGCCTTGAGGGGACTTGATCTTGATCATCTTCAAAGCATAGGTTCCCCCTCAAATTGTGCATCTAATTGTCTAAGAGCTGCCTAACATTTCAACTTCCTATCTAGCCTATAAACTATATGTTCTATCATTTCTAGAACATATTTATCTTGACTTAGGCATGTCTCAGGGGGTTTTGGTATTAGATCAAAACATATCTCATTTTATTCCCAACAAATACCCATTTGGGCTCAATTTGATTTGGGCTAAGAATACCCTATTTTTTTGGCTCAATTTGGTTTGTTGGACTTTAGAGGCCCATCTTCATTTATGGGACTTTAGAGGCCCGTCTTGCTTTATTGGACTTTAGAGGTCCGTCTTTATTTATCGGACTTTTAGAGGCCCGTCTTTATTTATTGGGCTTTAGAGGTCCGTCTTTATTTATCTGACTTTTAGAGGCCCGTCTTTATTTATTGGGCTTTTAGAGGCCCGTCTTTATTTATTGGGCTTCGAAGATCCATTTTAACTCATTGATCTTTCAAGGCCCAAATTAATTGGAGGGAACAATTAAATATTAATTAATTATATCTTTATTTTAGGAATTAAATTTATTCCAACAAATAAATAATAAATTTAATTAATGTTTAACCCGTAATTTCCACGCGTCGCAATTTAATTCGTAATTGAATTTTCCTCGTCTACAAATTGCCCCCTCGTATTTCATCCACAAGTACATTTGTCTTTGAAGTGGATGAATTGCGAAATTATTTCAATATTTTCCCCATACCTAAATTTTGTATTATTGGACTTTATGAATTGTCACAATTAATAAAATTTATCTCATGGGCTCAAATAGTGTAGTCTTTTGGGCTAAAATGAACAAACAATTTCATGAGTGTATGGAGTATTTCAAAGCCCAATTCTTCCTTCTTACAATTAGTCTAGTCCAAGAAGAAGGCCCAATTGTATTTGAATATCTTTCATCCGTAAATCACAAAATATATGTCACCAAATATTTGAAATATGATTTTCCAAGAATTGTGGAGATTTAGTTGAGATACACCAAAATATGTGCTTGTTGATCCTTATCTTTTCACCCCTTCAAGCCTATATAAAGGATGCCCTCCTTCAATCATCACTTCATAATTTATCACATTCACAAAGAAGTAAAGTAATTATCAGAGCTCAAGAAGTAACAAAGAAGAATTTATCACATTCACAAAGAAGTAAAGTAATTATCAGAGCTCAAGAAGTAACAAAGAAGAAAGAAGCAAAGTCATTATCAGAGCTCACGAGGTAACATACTACACTGCGCTTTTCATTTTATTTTATTTCTGAACGTATATACATGTATATATATAGCACATATTAATTTTGCCAAGAATTCTCTTTTTCTTTTGTGTTTATTAATATGTCCATACACTGTCATCCGTAATCAACTTTTATGTTATGCACTTTTGACGAGTGAACTTTTGCCATAATTTTTTTATCGATTTCACGGGTTTGCAAACGAGAGATCGTCGGTGTCCCTTGGGTCTTTTTACTCTCTTTGAAACTTGTGAATCTCGAAAAAAGAATTAACACCATGCGAAGAAGGATTTCTTAAATATTCACAGAATTCGAAAGAGAATGTGGGTGTCCCGTGGGTTTTTTTTTTTTTTTTACTCTCTTTCGAATCTGTGGATTTTAATGAACCGGAAGAATCAACAACTTATTTTCGCCCAAGTCAATTTTTCAATAGCCGTTCTTAATCAAATTGACCAAATTCGAAAGAGAGTGGGTTTTCGGTCGTTGGTATGTTAATCTCTTCGGATTTGGACAGTTTGAAAAGGAGGGGAACTTTGAAATTACTTGTTTTTGGGCGTCTATAGGCGAGACGGTGTTGCGACTCACTGCGACGCCAGCGGAACTGTGGTGGCCGAACCCAGGCGGAGCGTGGCGGCAACTGGCTTCAGGCGACGGTGGCCACGGCAGGCGAGGCGATCGATGGGCGTGGACGATGGCCGATTCCAGGCGAGGCGGTGTGCGAACAGTCGTCACGGCGACGACAACTGGCGGCGTGTAAACAGGTGGCTTTAAGCGGAGTACAGCGGCGATTGCGGTCGGACAGCGGCGATTGCGACCATGGCGACGGCGGTCGGACAGCGGCGGCAACTGAGTCAGAATCGAGGCGAGCTTCTTGCTGTGGTCGGCGGTTGGTTTCGGGGCGGCACGGTGTCGGCCATTGCAGTGGCGACTGGAGTTCAGGCGGAGCGTGGCGGCGGCTTTGGAGACGCGACGGAAGGAGGCGCTGCTCGATTTCCGGTCGCGGCGGTGTTGCGACTCACGGCGACTGGCCATGGCAGCTGGTTGGAGATGGCGTGGAGCTGATGTTGTGTGAGTGAGCATGACGGCGATTCGTGCAACATGGCGAGAGTCGGTGTTGCGACTTGACGGAGCATGGTTGATGACGGGCTTCAGGCGGCGGGCTTTCGGCGACTGAACTCAGGCGAGGCGCGAACAGGCGGCGTGGCGTCGCGGCTTCAGGCGAGGCGCGGCGGAGGGGCAAAGCGGCGGCTTTAGGCGTGCGACGGCAGTCGATTTCCGGCTATGGTTCGCCGGCGAGGAGGCAGCAAATGGAAGTTGTACCAGATGGCTTTGAGGATTTTGAATTTATGTGTGAGGAAATAGGGCATCACATGCTTTGGATTTGGGCTTGACTCATTAAGGAAATGGGCCCAATAAAGTGTCCCATTTATTTAATTAATTCAAAACAGGCCCAATGTATGAAAAAGAATAGTGGGCTATGCTTATTATTAATTTGGGGACAGTAGGCTCTCTTGATAAAAATTAATTAGAACAAGCCCAATTCCTTATTAATTTAGACAGAGGAAACTCCTCATTTGTTAAATTAATTTAGGATAATGGGTTTTCTAGCTTTAATTAATTGTCGTCTCTTTACGATTAGTTCTCTAATAATTTTCTTCTTCAATTCAGGTTCCTTAAAAATGGTTCACTTCAAAAATAATGTTACTTCTTCCGGAGCTCGTTATTTGGTGATCCTCAATGATAAACGCCAACCTTTAGAGAAAGGGACCCATTTACGTGTAGAAACGCCCCTTATTGGTAACTCTGCACAACCTTGGCCTTTAGTGAATGCTGGACTTCACTTGGACAATTGGTCGCATGAGATATCTTTGAACAAATCAACGAAAGCATGGGTTCTTGACAACACTTCCCATCGCAATGAGATTGAAGAGGATGTAGGTCATCTACCAACCTTGGGGAGGCGTATAGTTATGGGCCAGGACAATTGGAGAGGAGCTATAGAGTTTTCTGGAGAATTCAGTTATCACAAAGGATATTGGGAGTGGACTGAAGACGTTTTGAGCCGATGTGAACATACCCTCAGGGACGCCAGGATTTATTATGCTGTCTTTGCCTCCCTTTTCACTTACGACTTTAATTCTGAAATTATCAAAGCTTTCTGTGAGGCATGGTGTCCATCTACAAATACGTTGCTCACTACCTTTGGAGAGATGTCCATCTCATTATGGGACGTGCATGAGCTAACGAATCTTCCTCTAGATGGTTGTCTATACGACGAGGTGACACTTGACGCACCCGAACTTTTCGACGAGACTGGGGATTTATGCCTTCCAAAGAGTTGCAAGTACTTACTCCACGCTTACCACATACTTCGTGGGGACGTTTCTAGGGGTGGCGTATCGATTGATCAATGGATCGCATTTTGGTCAAGAAAAACTGGAAAGTATCGTCAACCTCCCATACGGAGTGAGAAAATGAGAAGTTGTCGTCCTAAGTCGACTCATAATCCTCTTGGGAATCTTGGAGTCCATAAGCCATGGTCCGATGCAGAAGTTACTTTGTTCAAAACACTCAAGATTGAACCGGCCCAACAAGAAGAGACATATCTTGCTGCTCATTTAGCTTGTTGGCTTTGCATATTTACCCTTCCTAATGGTGAAGTGAATATGATACGTCCTGCTACTTTCAAAATGGCTAGTTTGATGGCTGTGGGTAAGACAGTTAATCTTGTTGTACCGGTCTTGGCTAATATTTACAGAGGTTTGAATCGGATTTCGCTGCACCCCGAACCGTCCCGAGCCCGATCTGCCTTTCCGGTTCATTTTGTGTACGTTTGGTTAGCCCGATATTTTAGGACTCATTACCCTGCTGTTCATGATCACCGTGCCCCTATAATGGTAAAGTATTCTGGAGAGAATGGTGCTAAGTACCATAACCCTGCGGAGGCTCGTAAACGGATTCATAGAGGAGAGTCTGCCGAATGGACATGCAATATGTTAAATCGGAAGCAACTTATCTCTTATGTTGATACCGGAACTGGTCAATGGGCTAACTGGAGTTACTTTGTCGCTATTCGATCCAATTACCTTACTTGGAGGCAAGGCAATCGTTTTATTGTTGAACCCTACAGTCCGCACCGATTTAGCCGTCAGTTTGGCTTTTACCAAGAAGTTCCGGGAGAGTTGATTTTTGATCTTCGTGAAACCCCATTGGATAATGGGACGCATTATTGGCAGTCTTGTACTTTGCGTGGATCTCGTGCTAAAGTGTGTTTACCGATTCCCCCCGTAAATGCTAAGTCGTATTCTTCGCCAGATTACAAGAAGTGGTGGGCCCAAGCCCACGGTACTTACTTAGAAAATCATGTCGACGACTTGATCAACTCGAAGCATGACGATATCTTGGAAGAAGATGTGTTAGTTATTGATAGTCATGATCCTTGTGGAGAGCCTGATGAAGATACTTCTCGAAAGCCGGCTGATCCTCCCTTGATTCCTGAAGTTGCGCAAGTGGTTGAGACTAACAAGAGAAAGAGTGTTTCTCAGTGCTCGGAAGAGAGTCAAGGTAACAACGATGATCGCCATTGGAAACGGGCCAAGAAGGTTACAGAAGCTTTAGTACCTTTGGAGGAATCGGTTAAAGACTCCTTGAAGAAAGAGGTTTTCGTCACTCACTCTTCTCTTACTTTCCATTTTTATACCACTACTTTACTAATTATGTTCACATGTCTACTTTTTCAGGCGATGGTTGACATCTTTGGTAGTAATTATGGATCAGATGAGGAAGAGGCATCGTCTTCGGTGAAGATTTTGAAAGCTTCTTCCCCTATCAACGTTGGGAAGCAGTGTACTCAAGCAGTTTCAGTATTTCAATGTGATAAGTTCTTTTTTGATCGTGAACGAGACTTTGTTTCGTCTACATGGAAAGCTCTTCAAACAAGAATCATGGAAACCCCTATTAACTTCTTATCTTCTATGAAGGAGGAAGTGTTTATTGCATTCACGAGGTTACAGACTTATGCCCAAACTGAACTCCCGACTATAGAGGCGTCTTTGATATCTTTGTTTGAGAGAGCCGATGCTCATGATACGATGAGGTCTAAATCTTCCGATGGATGTCCTAAGGAGGCTCTTAATCAACGGTTGACTGAAATTAAGCATGCCCTTCACGAGGTTGAGGAGAAACGTGCTGAAAATCTTTCTCAAGCCGAGGCTATCCAAATAAAGCTTCAAAAAGTCAAGGATAAGGTGCGACGCTTGAAGGAGTTGAAGAAGGAGAAGAAAGTATTGACCCAGTCTTTGGAGGAAAAAGAAACATTAGTTCAAGGTTTTGATACCGAGATCCTAAATTTTCAAGACGAAATCTCCACTATCAACAATACGCCCCCGATAGAAGATGTTGTAATTGAAGGCTTGAAGAAGACGAAGACCGAGCTAGAGGAGGCTTTAGAAACATTCTATTTTGTGTTTGTAACCACTTATCTCTTATCATTTTGTGTTTGTCCTTTTAACTAATTAAATTTTTTCATTGCTTCTTCAATTCATTTACCCCTCCTAAAATATCGTATTTTTATATTAAGTGTAAAAATTATTTTTCCTTTTTTTTAATTCATTTAAAGATTAATTAATTCTTCAAAATTGACGGAGGGTAATGTCTAAATTTCATTACAATCGCTAAAATGACACCTAATCCGAAATAGAAGTAGTAATTATTATTGTTCACGTTAGGCCTTTTTATTTAAATTTTCAAATAAACATCCCATGGACTTTATTGGTTGTTGGCTAGTCAAGGGGTTAGGTTTCAGAGCCTGTTTATATTGCTCTTGTGAGGTTATTATTGTTCACGTTAGGCCTTTTTATTTAAATTTTCAAATAAACATCCCATGGACTTTATTGGTTGTTGGCTAGTCAAGGGGTTAGGTTTCAGAGCCTGTTTATATTGCTCTTGTGAGGTGGATGTCTTAGTCGACTGCCCCCCCCCCCCCCCCCGAAAATGAAATATTTGAGAGGCCCAAATTATATACGGTCATAGTTTTATGGGAAAATTTGTATTTTCAAGACAAGAGTTCAAAACTCAGTACATGAGTTTAAAGTTCTTTTTATTGTCTTTGATTTGAAAAAAAAATACATTGCTTGAGCAACATTCGTCCGTTAGAATTATTATTTATTTTGTGTCTGATACACTTGTCTCCATTTTGTTTGTAGAAAGTGCTTGAGGGCGAAAAAATGGGAAAAAGAATATTATGTTACCATTACAAAGAGAATGTAAGAGTGTTGATTTTTTCATTTTAAATTTTTGGATTTTATATATTATAGATAGTACTGTTATGATTTGTTTTTGTTCCCTGGACAGATAAGTCCATCGAAATTTGAAATACATGCAAAATTTGAATCTAGCTGTAACTCGTGAGTCTCCACGCTAGAAAATTTAATATTATTTGCTTCTTTCTTTTTTTTACCTGATCAGACCTTGGTTTCCATTTTCTTGCAGTTATATGTATATATTTACACCTAAAATGGAGTCCCTCCACAAGTTACTCTATAAACAAATAGTCTGCGTACTCTGTAGGTAACACTTATAAAATTTTTAAAAATTAATATATTGGTTAGTAGTATATATCTTACAAATCATGAACTTGTTTGTTTATAGAGAGTATGATTTTTACAAATCATATTTTGGTCCACAAACTTCAATGATATGTGATCAGGTAATTATATGTATATCATTGCAGGATTCATACTAATTTCAGTTCTATAATTAATTAAAAACATACATTATATGATTTTTATGCTCAAAACATTATACAATTTGCAGTGCGAGAAGGAATATCACGTGGGGTTTTTGTAAAAATACAAGATGGAAGATCTTAAGGTGTGCTTTTTCAAATGAATTGTTGGATACATATTCTTGTCTTTTTTTTATTCATACATTCTAAAATGAATATAATATGCTGCTACAGAAAATTTCTGAAGGAAATTGGTTCTGTTGCGAGGATTGTGAATCATTGTACACTAGCTTGCATAATTTGGTAGATGCGGGGGAGAAGCTACTGGAAAATAGTTTCACGGCTGATCAGGATTTTAATTTTAAGGTGGGATGGAGGCTTCTGAATGGTAAAGAAGGTAGTGCTTCAAAGGAAATCAAAAGTTTATTGTCAGAGGTCCAAAACATATTTAAAGTAAGTAGTATTGATTAATTTCATTTCATTTCCTAAGTTGTTGTAACTTAGTTTAAATATTGATTATACAAATGTTGGTTGTGTTTTCAGGATTGTTTCGAGCCCATTATAGATGAAGTAACTAATGATGATTTCATCCCATCAATGGTGTATGGGTATATACGTTAGATATTCATTTAATCATGTGTCACTCATCAGCTCCTAACCTTATAATTTGTAATGATTGCAGGGAGATTATAAATGGGCAAGACTTTAAAGGAATGTATTGTGCAATGCTCACAATAAAAGACACTAGTGGAATGATGTATGTACTATGTATTTCTTCTTTAGATAAAAAAAAAATATAATTGTGAATTGTGAATTCTGATGGTTGAGTTATTAATTATAAATTCTTGCAGGTCAAAAGTTGTATCAGCAGGCATGGTGCGACTACTTGGACGTGTTGTATAGGTTAAAGAGTCAACAAATCATGTATTGACCGGTCAAATAGTCAGCGAAGAATAGTCAAAGTCATCCAATCCTAGTCATGATCAAGGACGAGGACGAACAGCTAATGAGAGACGAGCAAGTAAAGTCTTCAAAGAAGAATCAACAAGTCAATTAAATCGCCCAGTGACCAGGCGAGGACGAGCAACAACTAGAAGTCAATATAAATGAGAAGCAGCGAACAACGAACTATGGGATTTCATCTTTGGAGCGTTGACAAGTCAAAGGCGGTGTAATTGGGGTGTTCGGCGACGAGCATCGTGTAGGGTGATTTGGTTTCAGAGACATTTAATGCAAAATTGTAGCATTAAATGTACGTAATGATCATTAATAGCAGCTATATATAGTCATATATTTGGTCGATTAATGCTGAGCTGCCAGCAATTAATTGCATGCATTGTAACCCTATTATATAAAGCCAAGTCGGTAATAAAGAGACAATCTCATTTTTCTAAGAAATACGGAGTATTACATTTGATTACTTACCCTAAGTCTTCAAGAACACCAAACCCTAATTACATAGTTCATCAAGAACATTTAAAGATCATCTTATAAACTGCACTTATATAAATTATAGTGTTTGTATCCACTTGCTAAATACATACTTCAAAGTCTCGGGATGCATCGAGAAGTTGCTGGCGACGTCAAAAACTTTGTTCTCCCAAACATGAAAAGGCAAGTTTGGTTTTCAAAAGATGTCCGAAGAAAAGGTATGTTTTATGGTTTAATTAAACAGATAGGTTTAAAATTAGTTAGAAAACATGCATGTAAATGTCATTGTAATGTATTTTGCAGGTTTCAAAATATAGTAAAGTCTGCTGGCTAATCAGGACCTTCAACGGAACGTCATGCTACACAAAACTCTTCAAAATATAAGTAAAAGAGATCTCTTCCAAAATTAAATTAGTAATTTGGGTATCCGGAATAAATAAACCATCATTTATTTATTGGAATTTTCTTTTAACGGTATCGTCTTCTTGATTTAATTGCATTTTTTAATTGAAGTTGAATTTGTTATATCAAGAAGAGCAGGAATTGGAGTTACATGTATAAAATTGTGTTATTGTTCATTTGCACTCTCTAATTTTTCTAATATCTAATTTCTCATAATTTTTTATTAATATCTAATTTTCCACCTAACCGTGAGTAGCAAATCATATCTAACATTTCCAAAACAAATCAAATCTACACTCAGTAATTTTTATTTTTTTAGTTTAAGAAGAAAACAAAGAGGAAATCTAGGTAATCGTAAATCTTATTTAAGGCTGAATGGTAAGAACTTGTCCATTATATATAAGTGAATTTCCTAATCTATGATAAATCAAAATTTTCTAAAACATTTTATGAAATAACGGCTAGAATATTATACATATACAAAAAAATAATCAAGATAGATTAAGATGTGACATTCAAGATTCGTAGTGGAGTTCAAATTCTAGCCAGAAAATTTGATTTGCTTTGGATGTTTTCTCGTTTTTACTAACGGTTAAGTTGCTTTGAGATGTTTTCTAAGTTAAGTGGGAAATTAGATATTATTATTATGTGGATGATGACGTGATCATTAATTTGTCCAGGTTGGTTCTCTATCACCACTCTCTATAACACTATTTAAATTAAAACTATTTTTTTTTATCAAAACAATTGTTATTTTGTAATTATCAAGAAGAATTAAATAAATATATTTCAATTTTACCTCCAATAATTTCTACTTTCAATTTTTTTTTTCATACATATGGCAAATGATTAAATGACTTTCTTTTTTAGTGTGAAAATAACTTTTGAAGGAAAAAAAAAATTTTATGTTGTATTTATTTTTAATAAATACATATCACCATATATTAGCTTCACTTTCAATTTTTATTTTATTTTTATATGCATATTTGTCATGAATTATTATTATTTTTTGTTTGTAACCCTTTTTTTTATCATTTTTTTAATTTGTAGAAATTGCTAAATAGCTATAAAATGGGGATCTGAAAATTTTTCTTTCATGTCTCAACAAAAAAATTCTTTCATGTCTTTTATTTAAAAACTTGTGGATGGTATACTTGGTTACACGATTTGTTGAAACATGTTGGTTTGTCTTTTTTTGTACTCTTTTTTATAAGTACTTGATATTTCTTCTTTTCGAAAAATAAAATGGTTGTTTAATTGGGCAACATTCGTTCTATTTTGTGTTTGTAACCCCTCATTTCTTATCATTTAATTAGTATAAATTGCTATAGAATGGGATGTGAAAAAGTAAACAGAAGTTGAGAGTCTTGATTTTTTAATTGAAAACGTGTGAATGGTATACTTGGTTTCATGATTTTTTTTTTACTCTGAGCTAAATAGTCCATCTAAGTTTGAAACATGCTGATTTTGTCTCTATATGTTATTCGTCACTTTCTACACTTTAAAATTTTACATTAGAATTAACTTTTTTTTTTCTGTTTGGACCATGAATTATATTTGTCTCTAGATATATGTATATTTTTCCATCTAACATGGTTTCTCTACATTCTTGATGTTATGCATAAGAGCTCAATAGAAATAATGTGCATATTTTACAATACACAATGATGAAATTTATGATATATTTATAAGTTTGTAGAAATTTAGAAATTAATTTTTTGGTTAGTAATTTCTTTAAGATATTAATTTCTAAATATATATGGAACTTTAAATAAAGCATAAATTTCATCCTTTAAAACAAGTGTTACATGCAGACGACACACTCAAATTTTCTAGATTCTCTTTTGTCATTTAACAACAAAATGAATATCATTTTGGGTGTAAATATATACATATACATGTATAAAAATGGAGTTCAAAGTCTCCGATTAAAAGAAGAATGTAAATATTGATGTTCAAGTGTAGCGACTGACGGATTACGGCGAGATGCGAAACCAGCATTAATTTCATAACACCAACTTTAATAACATTTAAATATTTCAAATAAAATATCTAACACTTTTACAATTTTATTGCTTATTCTAGTCATATTTCAATTCAATCAAGCATTTTCTACAAACAAAATGGAGACAAGTTTTTTAAACACAAAATAATTAATAATTATAAGGGTGAATGTTGCTCAAGCAAATTGTCGTTTGCTATAACCTCAACTAGGGTCGATTCTAATAATTGTTTAGTTTTAGTCAAATTTTAAAATTTAGACCATTAATTTTTCATCACAAATTCTTTTTAGTTTGTCATTTGTTTTTAGAACAAAACTGATGCTTCATTTGATTTGTTTTGAAGGTTTGATTTCTACGCCCTTTTTCTTCTGTCCTGATTTTAATTTTTTTGTTGTTGTGAATTCCTGAAAAGAACCCACCGTTTTTCCTTATATACCCAAAACCAGGGAGGCGCTGTGGCGGTGTGAGGCCACTCAAAGTAGGGCGAGGGTAGTGCGAACGCCAATTATTTCAACTTTCAGGTCCGTCCAAGAGTTCTAAAATGTGAATGTTTTTTTAGTTACAAAAATTCCCACAGAAAATCGAGATTCATTGTCAGCAGCATGAGGGTGGTGCTATGGCAGTGTGAGGCCACTCAAGTCGTGCAAAAGTGGTGCGAAAGCAGTGCAAATAATTTAGAATTTTCAGGTTTGGATTTGCAGATAAAGTTTTCATTGATTCAATTGGTTTGTGTTTGCGGAATAAGTGTTCGATGAAATTCCTCATCCAAATATTGTTACTTGCAATCCAAGCGATGATGAATTGATTAAAAAAAAAGCTTTTTGTGCCTTCTAATTTGATAATGTCCGAATCAATTATGCCTTATTTTATTGTCAAAATTTTGTGTTAGGAATTAATATACAAGAATTAATTCACATCCTCTCTACATGTTCGGACTTTTAGATGAGACTGAATTCTTTCATGGTATCAGAGTAAACCGCGAGAAAAAATCACTAAAATCTGGGATGCACAATGCCTTCGAATGCTTCGACCCGTTAATTATTTTCTTATTTCCTGAGTTTCATTTATTCATTAGAAGGTGAAACTTGAGATGAATTTGACATACATTTTACTTGGTAGTTTACAATCTTAGCTCTAGCAGCTTTTAACAGACGAATTAATCATGTTTTTGTTTAGAAATCTTATTTTCAAATTGATTTTGGGAAATAGTAAAAAATGAGTGGTGAACTTGGCCCTCCAGCTTCGAGAGTTCGAGACGCAGCATAGCGCAGAAGCGCTCCTCCTCCGTGAAGAGGTCGTCGGTGCCGCTTTCTAAAAACAGTGTCGTGACCAATAGAAGCCCTTCTTCTCCTTAGAATTTTTTGGTGATTATATGTTAATGCTATTCTATTAGATTTAATTTAATTTTAGATGAGGAAGAAATTTGTTCAAGTTGTTGTCCTATTGATGTAGGGAAGCGTTTAAAGGAAGTGAGAACCGTTGATTTCAATAAGAAATACCCGGATAAACACAAAGTTCATTAAGGCAGAACCTTAAACTTTTCATATATTTTCGAATGTGTAAAATGGTGCATACATTCTCCTTTTTAAAGGAGTTTTTAACATAAGAGTCAAGGTTCTTTAAATGCAATAATTAAAGGGATTAATTGGATACATTGAAATTAGACTTTGACTGAATAAATGAATGAAAAAAATAATTTGAGGAATCATTTATTCTTCCACATCATTCTCTCCCGGTTGAAAACCCTCATCGTGAAGGTACGAAGACGAGTTGCAGCGTCTTTGTATTCTTTTGACCACAAAATAATAACAAGATATTCCATCATCAAAATGGTACGATTTCCATCACCATTCGTAAAACACACAAAATAATTTTTCTCAACCTCCATTGTTGAGTTAATGGAATTTGGATGAACATCCTCAACTATAAAAATACTTTCATTATCCTCGTCAAAATTTGTGGGGTCACTATAGCCAACGTCCATATCATCAACTAAAATATTGACAAACTCATTGAAAATTGGTGGAACATCATAACCAAAATTGTCATTAGAATATTCATAAAAAATTGGTGGTCCATCATAACCACACTCTTCATCAGAATATTCATCGAACATTGGTGGTCCATCATAACCACAATTTTCATCAGAATATTCATAAAAATTTGGAATCATCATCAAGATCGTACCTGAACTCTGATTACCAACTGATGCAGGGAAGCGTCTCAATTGAAGTGGGAACTCTGTTGATTTCTTAAAGAAATATCCGGAAATACACAATATCAATTAAGGATAAAATGAAGTGAGAACCGTTGATTTCGATAACGAAATATCCGGAATAAACACAACAACGATTAAGGATAAAACTTAAGGATTTTCATATAATTTCTGAATGTTTGAAAATGCATTATACGTCCTCTTTTTATAGGATTTTACAATAGAATAGTCAAAATTCTTAATGAGAATAAAATAAATGGTTTTGAAACTAATCTTAACTTAATTAAATAGATTGCAGAAAATTAGAAAGAACTCTTTGTTTGCAGCTTCATTCTCCATCATTCTTCCCCTCTTCGAAACGATTCACCCTCGAATCGGAATCGCAACTAGCTTCATTTTCATTGTAAATGTACGGTAACAATCTGGAACATCTTTATACACTTTTAGCCACAAAATAATAACAATTTGACCTTCCGTCGCAAGAGTAGTGTGGTTTCCATCACCATAAGTAAATAACACAAAATAGTTTTTTTCCACCCCCATCGTTGAGTCAAGAATATTGAGATGAACATCCTCAATTATAAAAATATTTGCATTCTCCTGGTCGAAAATTGAGGGACCATTATTGCCAACGTCAACATCATCAATTAAAATATTGATAAACTCATTGAAACTTGGTGTTACATCATAACCACAAATGTCATCAGAATATTTATCAAAAATTGGTGGTCCATCATAACCACAATCTTCATCAAAATATTCATCGAAAATTGGCGGTCCATCATAACCACAATCTTCATCAACATATTCATCGAAAATTGGTGGTCCATCATAACCACAATTTTCATCAAAATATTCATTGAAAATTGGTACCATCATCAAGAATCGTACCTGATCTCTGATATCAACTGATGCAGGTATAAAACAAATTCGAGTGATTGGTTAGAGCTCCCAGGTATATCAAAACTCTCTGTTTAATAAAATTTTTTGGGCCTTATATATTTTATTAATATAATTGATGGTGTATTTTCAATTGTTTTGTCTTGACATTTATATAAACTCACTCAATTAACATTTTTGTAAAAAATTCTTTTGTTTTTGCTAACTATTGTAGTTTGAACAATTTTCATGTAATCAATATTTTTTTTCTTGCTGTTTTCTTGATTTTATGTGAATGGTCGGTTTCTTTGCTTTGATACACTTCTAGATTATTGAATGATTAGACATGTGTAAAAATGATTTCTCTTAGTAGTGTTGATGATATTTACTTCGCCTGATTTTACCTGCCTTTGTCATAAAATATTTTATCATGTAATTGGTTTTGTTTGGTAATTACTAATTGAGACACCATCATTGTGTCTGCTGCTCCTCCTAAGTTATTTAAGGTGAATAGATTTTGTGTTATTCTAGACCTTTATATTTTAGTCTAAAGAATGAGTTTTTACTTTAATGAGAGCTTATTCTAATAGTTTTAATTTATGGTTGATCACTTTGTGATAATGGTCACCTTTATTTTCTGACTGTATATTGGGACTTTAGAATTTTGTTAGAGCTTCTGAGGCAAAAACGAATTGATAACTTTAATTAAGACAGAAGAAAAAGTAAAGTTGGATAGCTTTCACTAGGAGTCTAGGACGGAGGGAAAGTATTTCATAATAAGCATGTGATTTTGGTTGATGTTTATGATGAATTGTGCAGGAATTCTGGGTTGGGAATGAGGAGCTGGTAAGTATATATGATAAAAGGTTTGGGGATGCTGGTTACAACAGTTTCAAGCTTGGCAGAACAAATAATCGAGATGGTATATTTCAGAATTTTCGTGTATTTTAATTTGTCTTAAAGTGACTGGAACGGGAGCAAGAGTGGTCATGTTTACACGTTCATCGGGTCTCTGAGATTTATATCCTCATATGATGCTGCTCATCTCTATACTGATGCAGATGCTCACAAGGTTATTTTCTTTTTGGTTCTTGCTTTTTCGCCTGATTCAAAGGCTCGAATGCCAAAAGGATAAAAAGAAAGAAGATTGGGTTGAATGTCGATCAACATATGCTTGAACAGAAGGAACCTAATTCCAAGTCCAAGCGAAAGAAATATGAGTTCAATACTAAACAACAAGAACCTTAATTGAAGGCCGATCAACAGATGCTAGAGCCAAAGGCCGAACAAAAGAAAACTAATTCAACATTCAAGTAAGATAAGCCTGAGGTTGAGATGTGTAATGATCCAAAAACCTAATCTAATGACATGAAGGGATGTGAATATCCAAGAAGGTGATGAGGCTACTTATGAAGATTTGATGTCTAAGGATGAGAAGAATCTCAAAGTTGTAATAATGTTTTTCTATAAGAATGCTTCTTTTCCTAATTGGAACCTTCTATGTTTTTTATACCAGGTAAGCTCTTGACTTATTTTTGTCCCTACAAAGATTTTCCCGTGGAAGGGTTTTTGACGACACTTTAGTTTCTGGATCTTACAGCTCTAGGTCTTTTTTCTTTTTTATACATATCTTTATTGTCCATAAATGTAGAAAAAAAAATCAAAATATAGCTACATATAAAAAAATATGTGCAACGTAGTTGAGTATAATTAAATTAGAAATTAAAATGAGCTTAAAGAATTTTACGACACGGGAAAATTAATATAGTCCCGTGCATCGGGCAAAAAACTAGTCTAATTAATAGAAGTGGATCAAGTAATAGGAAGACACAAAACAAACAAATGGCAAGTAAAATATAGAAGTCCAAAAGAATTAATAACAAGAAGACTAAAAAAGGACCCAATCTTGATAATAGTTTTTGCAAGCAACATTGCAGCCTTTCTGTTGTCATGTTAAGCCCATTGGCCCTTCAATTCGACTTTCGATGATACGTAAGTTTTAGCCCACGCGCATCAAAGGAATAAAACATTGATAAATTTTCATACCTTTCTTGCTGCAATGACTCCAATTAATGATTATACATTTTTATTACTCCGGCATCAAATTCATAAGGGCTATGAAGACGATGGTAACTAGGTGTAATAAGAATTGTAATAGATCGGGGCCTAATGTTGTTTGTAATTGAGATTTTGTAAAAGTTGTTAGGTTAGCAAAGTCGCATTCGCGACTCTTGTAACCATTTTGACCAAGGGTGGACCCGTGTTTTTTTTAAGGATGAACTGAAGGCCTAAAATAAATACAGTACCAAAAAAAATAAAAAAATGCACATGGTTATTCGAGTCGATTAAATACTTAAAGTTTGAGCTCGACTCGATTACATAGACGAGTAAAAAAATAAGCATAAAAAGTTCATAAGCAGCTCGATTCGTTTAATAACACTACTCTCCACACCACATTATAGACCGAAAACTAAGTTACAAATCAATATACTATTACATAATACTACATTAATAAGAAAACAAAACAATACTATATACTCCCTCCGTTCAATTTTATTATGTCAATTTCTCTGAACACGGATTTTAATAAATATTGATTAGTTTATGTATAAAATAGATAAGTTGGGGGTGTGATGGGATGTTGGGGTCCATTTATAAGTAAAGTGATTGTTTATAAATAAAGTTAAATTTGAGTAAATAAGTTATGGTTGGAGGGTGAAGATAAAGTAGTGTGAATAGTATTATTTCCCTAAAGGAAATGAGGATAATAAAATTGGGCAATCAAAAGGAAAGTGAGAATAATAAAATTGAACGGAGAGATTATTAAACTAAAGTCGGATAATATACATAAAAAACGTAAACAAGAAAAGGATGGTGGGTGTATCAAAATATATCAGCCAAATAGTAGTGGCGTGACTTTATTACGCGAAAGGGTAAATTGGAATTTTCAGCGTGTGTACGCATATTAGGGTTGGTGTTCTAAGCGAGTAGGTGTCCTCGTCAAAACCATGTGTGCGTATAACCGTGCCCTTCTGTGTCGGGCCAGGTCTATATATTCGAACCCAACTACAAGGCCCAACAATTTAGTAACTCGGTACATAAGCCGTTGGAGCTCCGGCCTCCGAGAAAAGAAAAGAAAAAGAAGAAAAATCGCTCTTTCTGAACCGTGACTCTGTGAGAAGCTCAAGGAATTTCAATGGCTGGTAATGTTAACAGTAATCTAACTGGAATTGAATTCCGTTGTATTTTAATTGTTTCTTCTGCACGACTTTTTAACTCACCCAGCTAGTTTCTGATATGTATGTTGCAATTTGAAGTTTAATCGCAGTACTGATTTCGGCAATTTCTTTTCTTTTTTGTTTTCTTCCTGAAAGGGGGACTGTCGGAGAGAGAAGACAGAGTATCCTTAGAACTCACCGAGGAAATCCTTCAGAGCATGGAAGTTGGAATGGCCTTCCGCGATTACGTTAGTGTTTTCTGTAATTGACTTCTTAATTGCTGTGCTTTATTCTATTTTTGCAAACGTGAGAATTTAGATTCCAATGGAACTTAATAGAGTTGTATTTAGAGGTCATCATCATTTGCATTACACCCTGTCCTTTAATTTTGGTGTGCAAAATATTAAGTATATTTTCCTGCTTCAATGAATATCTCTTGGTGCTTTTTTTTGTTAACCCTACCCCATACCCAACCTAGGTAGTGGTGCTCATACCACTTGACTTCGTCAAATATTTCTTGGTGCTTTATCGGTTATCCTTTTTCTGTAATTTTCTTACAGTTTCTATTTTCTCACCAAAATATAAGGTCTAATTGTATCTTTAGTTTCCACAGACCCACCCAAGGTGAAAATAACGTTTCAAGCCCAATTTTCACAAAACTGGTACACGTTCTTATGTTAAGTTCAGGAGGAAACAGTTTATTGGTTATAGGAGCTTGTAATTTAATTCCATCATGTGGAATTTGATCACATGATAGTCAATAGTAACAACATCCATGAGGGCAAAGCTTGCGGCTGCTGCTTGTCAGGCTTTAATTCTGGCAACAGTAATAAACAATTTTTACCATAATGCGATTGAGGTAGCTTCTGAAATTTTACCTACACACATATTGATTTCTTTCCGAGATAAGTCTTTTATTATCTTTATTAGAAAAAATAGCATTTATGCTTATAGTACCAAAGATGGTTCATGCGTACTTTTGCAGTTGTTCTATGTATTCACCATGCACTTTATTAAAGAGCACGTCTTTCCAGCCTTGCGTATTTTGCATGCAGTTTGAAAGCTATATTTATTATAAATAAGTATATTGAAATCACCATAAATCTTCTTACATGAAAATGTCTTCAAGTCATTAGAGTCAGTTACATGTAACTTGTAATTGGGGTTCCATATACAAGGATTTAGTACTTTGAGGACTTCTTCTTTACATTAGTTTTCTTTCAACATATGTGTCAGTTGTTTTGGAGATATTGCAATGGATGGCGTTTATTTAGCTATACACTGATGTAATACTTTTCATCTACAGAATGGTAGAATTAGTTCGATGGATTTCCACAAGACGTCAAGTTATCTGGTAACTGCAAGTGATGATGAATCCATTCGCTTGTATGATGTTGCTAGTGCAACGTAAGCATCTTCCCTTCAATTTCTTTTGGCATTCCACTTTTCACGATAAATTTATTTTACTACAATGTGCAAGATTTTATTTTTTCGAATATCAAGAAAGCAGTCTAGTTTGTTTGATTAGAATCACCTGGATGGGAGCCTTACAGAACGGACAATTGAAGAAGGAAAGACCTGTACTTCTATATTGCAATGGATTTTCAAGTTTGCTTCAATAATTTGACACTTAAATTTTGGTTTAGCACTTATTTTGTTAAAATTTGAATATGAAATTTCTAATATAATAGCGTTGCAAGATTTTGGCAGTGTATGTCTAGAATTGAATACATAGTTGTCAATGTAGTTACATTAACGGTATGCTTGTTTTGAGATTTTGAGGATTTTGAAATCCGGATTTCAAAATCTAGATTTTGAAATCCACATGATTTGTATATTTTGTGTTTGTTTTGGAATTTAAGTAGGGTAGGATTTAACACTATGTTATAGGCTTTATAGGTGTATATATATAGGGTTTGTAGGTATATATAGGGTTGACTTTTGTATGATTTATTAGTATTTTATAGGGTGAGATTTTGAAATTCTAATTCTAAATCCCAAAGTCGAACATGGGTTAGATTTCAAAATCTCAAATCCGGATTTGAAATCCCAAAACAAACATACCCTAAGGCTATGTTTACTTTTGGTTTTAAAAACCAGGTTTTGGATTTCAAGATCCAAAACCCGTTTTACTTTGGGATTTAAAAACCGGTTTTCAAAATCCACTCAAAACCACCCCTATCAAACATATTGATTTGACATAAAGTTATATCTATATAATATTATTCCAATCATTATATTCTTTCTCAACAATAATATAATAATATAATAATACAATAATACAATAATATAATACATTTAATCATTACACAATTAACTAATCATTATAATCTCACCAAACAATAATATAATAATACAAACTCATTCAATCTTACAACTTGATTTGACATAAAGTTAAATCCTCCACTATTCCAAAACCCAAAAGAAACACTCATATTACTATTTATCGGGATTTCAAAAACTAGGATTTCAAAAATCCAGTTTTTAAAACCACCCAAAACCCAAAGTAAACATCCCCTAAGGGATGATCTTCATTTGGCTGGGATCTCAATTAGAATATGTGCTACACGTTGTGGTGAATGGACTCTGATTAGTTTGCAATAAGCAATGCTGATAAGGAATTGCGCACAACCCTCATTATATGTGTACCCAGATAGTTTGAAAAATGCCAAAAATCTGGTGCATCCATTCCATGAAGTGCTAAGCCAGTTGTGTTTACTGTTTACAATGGATTGTGCCAACTGCCAAGTTCAGTTTTCAATCTCTTTTTGCTTGATTTTGGGGGATTTATTACTATCAGGGAGCAGGTGTTATGATGTTAAAAAGAAACAATAGGATTTTGGGGGATGGAGAGGAAGTTTTCTTCAGGAGATGTGGATAGGGTCAAGTTTAGAATGGCATGATGGATGCCAAGTCATAAGGAGTTTTCTTGTGTTTGATTTGGTTAGAAACAGTGCCCTGTAGTTTCATTGTATTACATTCATAATTGTGATTCCCCATGGCAACTCTAGCAAGACTTAACAGGATCATCTTCTTCTTCTCTTTTAATTCTCACAACAAGCACTTGTTACATCCCCCTAGATTATAGGATGTAAACCAAAATTGCTAAAAGTGTGTGTTAGCTTCTCCCCATTTCTTTATAAGTTTTCATCTATGAACTGAGACTTCATTTAAGTTCAATTATGGAAATCTTATCCTGCTTCCACACTTCTAGTAATCATTGATTCACAATTTATCATTGTAGTCCAAATTGCTTCCCCTTCATTCTATCTGGGTGTCTTCCTATGTATGCAATAATCATTAATCACAACACTAATTTCAAATGTTCAGTTTTTAGCTTATTATCGTGTTTGCTTATTGTTTTCAGATGCCTGAAGACAATCAACAGTAAAAAGTATGGGGTTGATCTAGTTACCTTTACCTCTCATCCTACAACTGTTATCTACTCCTCCAAGAATGGCTGGGATGGTAGGCATATAAAAATACTGTACCTGTCAAAAATTCAAAGTAACTCATGCAACCACTAATGATTTTTCTCAATGACAACAGAATCACTAAGGCTTCTCTCTTTGCATGATAACAAATACTTGAGGTACTTCAAGGGTCATCATGACAGGCACGCCTTCTGAACCTTGAAGCATTTTCCTTTTCTGGAATTTGGAAAAGATATATTTTTACATGGTACCATGTGACATTATAAAAATTGGATTTACAGGGTTGTTTCCCTTAGCCTCTGCCCAAGAAATGATTGTTTTATTTCTGGATCGCTGGATAGAACTGTTTTGCTGTGGGACCAAAGAGCAGAGAAATGTCAGGTGGAGGCCATGGCATGCAATTCTTAATTATTTTAGCTATTTTTCTTGTTTGATCCCTGTTAAAAGTGATTCTATGGAATAGGGTCTTTTACGAGTTAAAGGGAGACCAGCTGCAGCTTACAATGATCACGGGCTTGTTTTTGCTGTCGCTTTTGGGGGACACATAAGAATGTTTGATGCTAGGAAATATGAGAAGGTCAGGATATAGTATATGAATGCACAAGATGATAAAGTTTATCAATTGCCATTCCTGCAGATACTGATTGATTAACTGTTTACAGGGCCCTTTTGACATATTTTCTCTTGGGGGAGATATTTCGGAAGCAAATGTTGTGAAGTTCAGCAATGATGGAAAACTTATGCTGTTAACAACTTCGAATGGGCATATTCATGTTCTTGATTCATTACGTGGCACCCTTGTGAGCTACTGAGCTGTCTCATTTTTTTAGGGTGTGTTTTCAAACTCTAAAATTAGTTCTAGAGTCATTTTTTTTTTCAAAAGCTGTGAGAGGCAGCTTTTAGAAAAAAGTTATTCTACTTCAATTTTAGAGTTTGCAAACTCCCCCTTAAGTTAAAATCTTGTATAATTGGCAAAGTATTATGTGAACCTTGTTTACCATACACCACTAATACTATTGCTTTGTAAGAACCAATACTATAGCTGCTATAGTATTAGTTCTTACAAAGCAATAGTATTAGTGGTGTATGGTAAACAAAGTTCACATAATACCTTCTCTGTATAATTTTGTAGTGTAGTGAGATGAAGTGGGACTCTAAATTACACTAATTCTTGCACTAGTTATCGACACATAATGTCAAACCAGTTTCAACCAATTCTACTTTGGAGGCATCATTCAGCCCTGAGGGAAAGTTTGTCATATCAGGTCCGTGTAACTTACAGATTTTCAAAAGACATTTAGCACTATTCTAGTTTGCCTTGATTGATTTTTTTTTCCTGTGTCCATGACATTAACAATGTTTAAAAAGTTTTTTCGTTTGTAAGGTGGCGGCCATCCTTTTTTATTTTAAAAGGGTGTTCTGAGATGGTGTTTAATAATAGAACATTTATCATGTATAATAGTTGAGTTGATATATTTTTTAATCAACCTTGAGTTGCTTTTTAGGGGGTTAAGGAACTTTAGGGAAAAATTATGTACTTAATAGAATTATTTCTTTACTTGCATTTCTTTTGGTGATGCACATGAACAAGTTATCACAAGAATTGCCTGTAATAATAAGGATTGCTAGCTATTGATTAATTTTGGCTTACTTTAAAATACGGATTACCAAGAGAGAAAATATTTAATGCTATCTGTAGACGTGTAGAAACTCAGGATTCTTTTGGTAACAGTCTATGAAACCATAAACTGAAGAATTCAGATTACCTGTAATGAATGGATGGATGACTGTTACATCTAAATCCTTCTGGAATCCAATCAGCAGAGCTTATGACTTGCAGAGTGTGTCATAATGTGAATGTATAATAGAGCAGAAAATCTGAAATTGCATTTTTTTTTTCTTTCTAAATGTATTTCCTTCTGCAATTTTGACGCTGAGGTTGTCCTTGTATTAACATCTATGTTTTAACAGATATATGAATGACATTAAAGTTCCTTTTCCCATCCTTCGCATGACAGGTTCTGGAGATGGCAGTGTTTTTGCTTGGAGTGTTCGAAGTGGCAAAGAAGTAATAGACTGTCTCTATAAATAAAACTACCTCTTTTGCCAAATTTGTTATTATTAATTATAAATTATAAATTTGTTCCAAATGTTTGTTAGGTTGCCAGTTGGTTGAGTACGGAAGCAGAACCGCCTGTAATCAAATGGGCTCCCGGAAGCTTAATGTTTGTGACTGGGTCTTCTGAATTATCCTTTTGGATTCCTGACTTATCTAAATTAGCAGCTTATGTTGGAAGGAAGTAGGTTTTTTCACCGCTACCTTTATGATGCTTCGCTCACCGAGACGTGGAGGGCTGCATGTCTTCTATACAATTCTTTGTCCACCTAATTGTTATCCATAGAATGACCCAATATAATTTATCCGTTCGTCTGAACTTGTACGAGCTTTTGCTTACTTGATCAGCTGGAACAATTAGCTGCTGACGAAGAGAGGAACTGTGGATAATTGCTGCATATTTTGAATATTAAGAAATGATGGCAGCTTGAAATGCCCTGGATCTTATTCCTCGTGTGCATATGAAAATTGTCACAGAAGGTTCTGCAGATCAGGTATGCATGTGCAACTTCCCATAATATTTTTCTTAGCAGTCATTTCTGGTTAGTATAGAATTTTATGATTTAATAAGTAATATACATGTTGGTTGTTACTTGAATACTGTAGCTTTTCTAATAAACATGCGATGAATTGTAGCGACTCCAAATTCTTTTTTCTGCTTGCTTATTCACTGTTAGTGTGCATCATTTGCTGTTGAAGCAAATTCATGAGGGAACAATGATATTCATTTTATTGATTTGGATTGTGATTTTTGCAGGGCATTCTATTTGTACATGGATTTTCAAAGCAACAAATTAATCTCATTGCACCAAGAGCTTGCTCATTTGTTACTTGTAAGGATATAAGCACAGCAGGAGAGATGCTCATTTTACACCTTGAATGCTCCTATTCTTGTTTTTGTGCTTCGATGGCATCGCCTCCAACTATATTTCAATACCGTACTATTTAAGTTTATTCGAACTAGGGTTTCATTATGAACAACACTCATGTCGTGATGAAGTCATATATTTCAAGATAGTTAAAATAGTTGGCAACAAATTCAATCCATTTCAGATTTGAAATCCTTGAACCAAATTGTGAGATTTATTCACTTTGGTAAACATATCATGTGTTTGTAGAGATGACATCACCCAAAATAATTTTGGAGAGAGAGAGAGAGAGAGGTGAAAATGAAAGTTTGAATGAGAAGAAAATGGGATATATATTTTTGCTAGTAAGGGAGATAACGTACCCAAAGACATGAAAAGCATTGAAGATCTCACTTGGATCTTATTACTCAATAATATTATTTCACATGATGCACCCACCACATTTTGGGATTATGCCTCATCCAATGCCATAAAGTGTACCAATATGTCAAACCAACATAAGGAAACCCCATCCACACCATATCTTTTTGATTGGGACACCTATCATTCAATTACCCAATTTTTTATTTTCTTTTTTTCTAATCAACTCATTTCATTTCATTTCGGGTCTTAGCAACCACAATTAAGTAATATTAAAGTACTTTTAACAATTAAATAGTAGTTGATTTTGAAGGGGAAGAATTTATGTGCAATATTGTACCTGCAATACTCTACAATTAAAGTACTTTTAACAATTAAATAGTACTAGTTGATTTTGAAGGGAAAGAATTTATGTGCAATATTGTACCTGCAATACTTTACAGAAAATTTTGTGAGTTAAAATCAGGTCAAATAGATATTTTTTTACAAAAATCGCGCAAAAACAAATAGACTAACTACCTCACAATTCTTGTGATAAAATAAGGACAAGTGTATGTTAATGTAAGATCAAGTACGTGTTACTTGTTTTTACAATAACACACTTGCATTTATCGTAATACATGTCTGAAAATGAGCTTTTACGTTTGTTTTGCACGATTTTTTAGAAATATTTGTTTAACCAGCTTTCCACACACTTTATTGATTTTGAATAAACATTCATGGACGAGTTTTTTTTTATTTTAAAAGAGATTTTTATTAGTCTTTATAGCATATTTTTTTGAAATTTTGGCCAAAACATGATTATTTTGAAAAACTATCCCTCCAATCAATACGACACATTCTTCTTCAATAGTTTGTAAATTTGAATGAAATGTGATTTATACATGACACAGATATTCAGAACATACAAGGGTCATATCTTCTAGAAAATTTGTACGTTATGCTTTACAATATAAAAATGTTTTTTTTTTTAATTCTGCAACCCATGAAGTGAATATAAAGATAAAAACCACACAAAATAAAATCTATTCTTTCTACTATATTTGATTTCATTAGTTCACTTGATGTTATTAAAGAAATATGTACGCATAATAATAATAATATTTTTTTAAAAAAAGAAGGTAGAATAAATAAAAAGAAGAAAAGTACTTGGTTGCAATAATTTAAGTTTTAGAGTGAATGCTCATTTAGTCTACATCATCGGGGCCACTTATCAGTTACATGGGTTTGTCTGTTATCCGTAGCAAATACTATGATTTAACTTCTTCTCATCTATCTTCCCTTTGGAATGGAACACCCTTTTTTTTTTTCCTTAACAAAAAGAAAAATAGAAGTGTACATATAGTCATATAGATATCACACTCGTAACAATTAAAAGTTCCTACTATTACACTCAACTGAATTGCTACATCCCTTTTCTCCAGGACACTGTTCAAAACGGTCGATTTCGATTTTTTAGAAATTCAATCGATTTTTTGAACTTGATTTTGAATTTCTTAAAAATATTGAAGATCGAACCATCAGTTTGCTGGTTAAAACTGTCTATTTAATTTAAAAAATTTCTATAAGGTCATCTCGGTTCAATTTTATAACCTAAACTAACAGTTTTTTTAAGCATCTCTACTTTCTATACAAAATTAACTATGTAATTGGTTTTTTAATTTTAATATGACATGATTTATATCAATTGAGTTCTAGATGTGGGTCGATAAGACTAAAAAAATGCTACAAATAATTTATTATTTTATTTCGTGTTATTATCAGTACACCTGAAATTATCAGGTAGAAATCGATGAGTAATATATAATAGATTGAATTAAAAAAAAAAAAAAACTATCTGTGTTTCTTTTGTAGATAATGTGTTTCTTTTGTAGATAATATATTAGAAGCAAAATATTAAATTGATAATTCTATTAATTCCCATAAAATTTCTATTGATAATAATACTTATGTATGCATCTCTATGAGAGTTGAGCGTTGAGAGTCTTGAGACCACTAATATGGGGTGCACCAGTTTCATAGTGTAATTGATCACATAAGTGGAATAACAATATTAACTGAAATATAAAATTACTTTTAATTAAAATATGTAAACTAATATAATTCAACATTATTACGTACTTTATTTAAAATAATCACATATATATAATTAAATACAACGTGATGTTAGCTTTGATTGAAGCGTGTTAGTAATTTTAATTAAAAAAATGTTACCAATGTACCAGATGCGATTATGAATTTATGAGAATAAGACTTTGTGAATTTAATTAGGAATATAAAAAGTAAAATCAACATCGATAAAATCCCCGTTAGAGAGCACACAACAAATACAAATATAAAATACAATGAATATATATAATCTGAACTTTCCATTCAATTTTATCTCCACTAATGACTACCCTGCCTCTGGGAAGAAAATTAGAATTGGGAGTGCATTTATAATTTTTCTAATACTAATTTATAAAATAAAATTATAAAAAAATTAAAAAAAAAATTATGGGGGCACGTGCCCCTATCCCGGGTAACATAAATTTGTCTTTGTTCTTATGGACATATACCGGTGAATCTGTAGATTGACTCGTTTAATCCCAATTTTTTGTTCTTATGTTCTTATAGTTTTTGTTTCTTGCTTTTAGATTTTTCATCTCCTCTAGTTAATTCCTGAAATTCCCACATTCAGTTTGTTTCTCTTTCTTTCTATGCTTTTTTTTTTAGGATTGAATAAGAGATAGTTCTCCTTCACAAATTGGATTTTTTTTTTGTAAAGTCTAGTATGCACTCGTGTGCATGTTGTGCACCCTAGTCCATGTTGCACTTTTCAATTTTACTGACTTACACTTTTTGGTAAATGGTGTTGCACTTTTCAATTATTAAATTGTATAATATTATGGAATTGTATTCACAAAACAACTCCTTACAAATGATAAATCAAGACAACTAGAAACGCAATGAATTGAAACGTATAAAGAACTCAAAGAAAGAACACGGGATTTACGTGGTTCGATCAAATGATCTACGTCCACGGAGGATAGAAGACTCTCTTCACTAATCACAAATGAAAGTTACAGATTACAAGTATTCACTAAGCTTGATCTCTCAAAACTCTCAGTTTTCAGTACCCTACAACCTATGCACTATATGGTATATTTATAGATGTACAATGCATTGGATAACCGCCACTAACCAACTAACTAACTAACAGAAAAACCAGAATTAACTAACTCTGAAAACTAGATTTCAGAAGACTTGACCCAGCGGAGTTGTCTCAGCAGACTTGGGATAAGCAGTCTTGTCTCAGCAGACTTGGCCCCAACTCTCCTGAACTGACTTCAGACGACTTGCATAAGCAGAGTTGTCCAAACTCAAAAAACTTCAGATTAGTTGACTCCTAATAAGACCACTAAACCTTATCAGTTGAGTTACACCTTAACCCAACTTTGCTGAACTCCAAGATCAGAACAATAGCAACTCTTCTGATAGATAGATATTAGATGACATCCAATATTGCATTAATCCTAACATATAATAATATTTTTAGTTTAATAATTGAAAAGTGCAACACCATTTATCAAAAAATATAAGTCAGTAAAACTGAAAAGTGCAACATGGACTAGGGTGCACAACATGCACTCGAGTCCATACTAGACCAACCTTTTTTTTTTTTCTTATTTTGTAAAGCGAAGTTTATCTGGAAAAAAATAATACAGTATATCTTGGTAAATTAATCCGCGTCAAATTAAATTAAAAGGAATTAATAATGGGGTATATTTGAAAAGGTAATTAGTGTATATTTTTGATGGAATGGGAAATCCTCGTGTGACTGCAAGTCTGAAAAAAAAAAAAAAAAAGATGCAAATAATTAGTGGCATTTACGATGCATAAATCACAGATTTCGATATACATGCACGTAAATTAAAGTAATAGTAGTAGTACTCAATATTGCGGCTGAATATGATCCTCTCTCTGCTTTAATTAATCTTTTCACCAAGCTAGCTAGCTTATCACATCCATCCACCTTTTTGCAGTTGTATAATTTTCAACACCATCATCATTACAATACTAATTTATCTTCTTCTTACACTCCCAATGTCCCCGTGCATGTAGTAACAATCATATATCAATCTTGGGTACTACGGACTCATACCAATTTAATTCATTCGGTTAAAAATCGGATTATTTATAACAAATTACTTTTACACCACCAACTAAATGAGTAATATTTGTATAGTATTCATAATATTGGAAGGGGGTGTTTCTTTTGGGCTTTGGTTGGTTTTAAAAACCAGATTTTTGAAATCCCGATGAATAGTAATATGAGTGTTTCTTTTGGGTTTTGGAATAGTGAAGGATTTAACTTTATGTCAAATCAAGTTGTAAGATTGAATGAGTTTGTATTATTATATTATTGTTTGATGGGATTATAATGATTAATTAAATGTGTAATGATTAAATGTATTATATTATTGTATTATTATATTATTATTATATTATTATTATATTATTGTTGAGAAATAATATAATGATTGGAGTAATATTATATAGATATAACTTTATGTCAAATCAATATGTTTGATAGGGGTGATTTTAAGTGGATTTTGAAAATCGAGGAAGTAAAACAGGTTTTGGATCTTGAAATCCAAAACCTGGTTTTTAAAATCAAAAGTAAATATACCCTAAATATGTAATTTAAGGAATTGTTTATGGATACTTTTAATATATGAGTTCTTATAATAATAGTATTAATTTGTTTAAACACTAGCATTAGTAATGGTGCACGTTGTATAAAGTGTAAATAATACTTTATTTTACATCCACAGTCATTAGAGCCCAGGAGGGCAAGCTTCATCACTTCTGTTTGAACTATATGATCTCTACGAAATAGGACAGTCTTTGATGGGGTCTCACCCTCAGTTAAACGAGGTATGACAGAGATTGTGGCAGGCATTAGGGAGGCTAACAATATTTCTCGGAGATATGTGGATGGTTAAGTTTAGGATTTGAGGATTGCTATGTCCTTTGGTGTATCGAGCAGACATAGACCGATACGACAGGGTTCGTCTGTGAAATGGGTCCCCCGAACCCGGATTGGTATATATAGATCAATACTGACGGCAGTGCCACATTCTCTTTCGGAAGCTTGCATGCGGGGTCGGTGTTTCGAAACTTCAGAGGTTCTTTATTGCAACTACTGCTTAGGATGTTGGTTGGGATCTTCCTTTTGAAGCGACTATTCTTGCTATTCAATATGCTCACACATAGGGCTGGTGTTACATATGAATTGAGTCAGATTCTATTTTGACTGTTAGCACTTTGATGGGTTCCACTCCTATTGTACCCTGGCGCCTGCAGGATTTGGAGCCAGGTTCATCTTCTCACATATGATATGCACATTCGACACTCTCACACTTTTCGAGAGGACAATCAGACGGTAGATGCGGTGGCCAAAATTCGGCTTAACTGCATCTAAAGAGGACATCCTCCGAATTTCTTACTTACATTCTTGCATAATGACTTGTACACGGTTTACTTTAGACGCTGATTTTTAGATGTGTGAGGTTTATCACATAATCTCAAATCAGATGCGTTCTACTCGTCTGGTGGGAAATCAGCAGAGTACTAGTCTTCTAATGTAGTCTATTGATGAACTCAGTTGTTGGGCGTATCAGTTGGTGGAGTCAAGTAAGCTAACTTAGACATGATCAGATGAGTGGAAGGTCCAATCAGATGTGAAGGTGTTGCTTAGGATCAACTGAGTTGGTAAGATCAGAAGAGTTCTTATCATATCAGTAGAGTTCTGTTTGTAGAGTTAGTCTTTTGGCTAAGTGTTAGGATATCAGAAGAGCTATGTTTGTAGAGTTAGTCTTCTGGTTGTCTTCTGATTGTGTCATCTGTTTGCAAGAAACAAGTGAAGGGCTTTGCGGTCAATTCAAATTGGGCAATGTTGAAAACGTGAATTTGTTAGGCAGTTACAACTAGGGCTGTTACACGAACCGAGCCGTTCGTGAGCTCGGCTCGGCTCGGCTCGATAAGGCTCGAGTTCGGCTCGGCTCGTTCGTTAAATGAGCTGAGCTTGAGCTCGTTAGATACTCGATTTACTAACGACCCGGCTCGAGCTCGACTTGTTATGCTCGATATCTAATTTTTTTTCTTTAAATTCCATTAGCCTCGTTAAGCTCGTTAGACCCTTTAACGAGTCGAGTCGAGCTCGTTTCTTAGCTCGGCAATGTTATCGAGCCGAGCCGAGCTCGAACTTCAAATACTCGGCTCGGCTCGAATAACAGCCCTAGTTACAACAGAGTCCATCCTGGCAATGATCACGCAATCAACACACGCTGCAATCAACCTTGGCTTCTATAAATACCCCATAGCTTGTAATTGTGAAAGTTTGATGCTTACGAGAGCATTCGTCTTGAGTTGTGAGTTCACGAGTGAAGTGAGGAGAAATCCCTTTCCGAGTGTTGAGTGTGTAAACATTCTTTTATCAATCAAGATTGAAGTCGTGTGTCCAGTGAATGTAGATCAAGTTGATCGAACCACTTAAATCGTTGTGTGCTCTGTTTTCTGTTCTCGTTCTTTATATTTGTGAATTGCTATCTTTGTTGAATTGTTTGAGAGTCTCATTGTTCATTTGGGTTGAATACGTCTAATCAAGTGTATAATTAACTGACAAGATGAGTGTACCTTTTTCCTTGACCTGAGTTTTGATCCTAAGAATTTTCCAGGCAAGAGTTTAATGACACTGCAGCCTCTGCCCGCTCGATCTATGAGCTTATAGCTAGTTATATGTTTTTTTTATTTATACTATCATACATTTTATTGTCTAAATTAAAATAATAATTTTTCATCAATCATGATGTACAAGTTGTACTGCAGTTGAAATTCAGAATTACAGGTTTTTTTTATACTCTTATCTTATATATTACATTAATTAATTTAATGTAAAAATAATGTATACTTATAAATATTTCTCTATTATCTTCACTGATTTTTACTTTATGATTTATATTAAAAAAATCACCAACCTCGATTGGCAACAACTCATAGTTTTGATTGAAGATGACATATAACAAGTCCCTAAAATTAATTTACTACTCAATGAGTCGTCATGAACTCATGATGCTGCATATATAACAAATAATTGAAATTCCATCTATAAATTTATAAGCTAGCTAGCTCTTTGTAGTTTGTACTATATATATTCAAATCAATTTCAATCAATCTACCAGTTCTTAGCAGGACCCTTCAAATTACTGTTTTGTTTATATAAAATTTTAAAAAATTACCTCATTAATAATTTAATATTATAATTACCCATATACAGCCCGATAATAAAATTAACGAAAACTTTAATAGCAAATTTTTTTATTAATCCGATCAACATCTGATAGTCATTCCTATTTTAAAACTAAACAACTTAATAATAATGAGCATATACCATTCCACACAACTATCAAATTTAAATTAAACCAGCTAATGCTTTTCTAATTTTTAAAAAATCTCAACAAATCGATTAGTTTCCTTATTTTTTTAACCCAAATTACTGTAAAACATTCACATGCATGCATGAATATTATGATGTGCGCTTATAGAGTTTTTAAATCTTCTTTAATACTGAATCTATATTATGACTGACTTTTCCTAAAAATTTATATTTAAAAAATTCTCAAATTCTATAACTTTAATTTAATTTCTTTAATATCTTTTTAATTAAGTTAGCATAAACAGTCACTTTTCTCTATCTCCTTCAACAGTTTTCTCTATTTTAATTTTATACCAATTCTATTTCATTTTAATTATTTTTCTTTACTTTTTCAAAACATAGATAACATTCGATAATAAAAAAATATATATTTATATATATTAAATTTTATTAAATAATATTTTTTTTCACAGTTTCACTAGTATTCATGAGAATATGTGTGTGTAGGTAACTGAGTAACTGTCATTGACACTTCTTTCCACGTTAATTCAACTACTACTACTTCATTCCAAAAATTCTTATGGAGTTTGCTTGTAAAAACATTAAATACTCCGAATTAGATTATGTCAGCATTTATATATCTATATAAATTTAAATTGAAAGGTTCAAGCATTAATTCTCATGAAATCTTCTCATTCACTCAATTACAGAATCATCTGATCAAATATTCTCTATTTACTTCTGTTTAATCTTTCAGTACAATACGACATGATTGTATATATATCTCTGTCCTGCATTTATACTATAAAAATGAAACTGAAATATGATTAAAAAAAAAGGGTAAGAACTTGTTCTAATTAATTTTCACATGAGCGTCAATTAATCTAGACACTATTTCGAAACTTTTTTTTTTTAAAAAAAATCTATTTAAATTAATCTTTACACTGCACTTGTGTTCTAAAAATGGGTTTTTAATTGTGAGAACGTGTCAAAAAAATAAAAGAAATTGTCCATGCGCTGAGGTTATGAGCATAAATATATTTTGGATTTTTAAATACCAATAAAAAAATGAGATGAAATACTGCATACTTTTAGAATGAACCTACCAAGTGGAATGAATTAATAAAATCACACAAAAATAAATAAGTGACTTTTTCAGCATTAATTACATGTTTGTACACAATTAAATGTCGACCTTTTAACATCTTTTTTTCATAATTTCTCCTAATTTTACTCCCCATTCATATTAATTTTTCTCACACAGTTTATATGATGAATTTTTTTAAAGCTAAAATTCTGAAATATTGTAAAAATATTACTCTGTATTAATTAATTAATAACAAATTTATCAATATATATATTTTTTAATTTTAAAAAAAGTAAACAAATTATTTGTATTTATGAATGGAGTGAGTATATATATATATGATGGAACTTGTTAGTTGTAAAATAGCAGAATTTAATCTCTCCTGCCACGAATAGAAAGATGAAATTAAATAAAATTTTGAATTTAAGGAGGAATTACTATATGTGCTTGAAAAACAGAAATAGTTGAAACATTCCAAGAGAAATTAATATTAAGCAGCTGACATCATTAATTAGCCATACGTAAGCAATAAATAAGCTAATTGGAAGCATATATGAGTACCCTTAGCTTAGCATAATAATTACACGGGACCAATATCCCCTAATTATAGGTTACTAATTATATATATATATATATAAGCCCTAAATTCGAAAACATAAATTATTTTATCATTATTAATTAATTGCATATATCAATAATATTCAAGAAGTAGGGTAGGAGTTGAGAGTGAGTTCCAAAGAAGCCCTAGCTCCGGCGTCGTCCATGCGGCGGTACCAGGCGTGGAACTCGTCGGCCTTGAGGGCGGCGTCGTTGTGCATGGGGAACAGAGGAAGCGTCTCGATCTCCGGCGCCTCCTCTTCCTCCTCCATTTCCATTTCCATATCCATTTCTAGGGTTTGATCATATTTCCTCTTTTCAAGAAAATTAGGGTAGTGATCAACCCCTATCCATGCATAATTACTGTTTCCATTTGGATTTATGTTGCATTCCTGCAATTAAGTAATTCCATGAAACAAGAGGAAATTAATTAAAGAATATACGATTTTGTTAGAAAATCAAAGTATACATAAAAAAGAGAGGTACATATTGTACAAGTTGTTCGAGTGTGACAAATTAAAATGGTAAATCAGAAGAATCTTGTAGTACTTGATGCATAATAATTTGTACGTACCCGAAAACTCCTCTCGACAGATCCAAACCCGTAATTCGCAACACTGACATACCCCGGTGAAGATGAGGATGCAAAATTCCCTGCCAATCCATTAATATTTATTAATTATTAATTAATTAAATTAAAACGAAACTTTTATTGAAAATGGTTAGAAATTTTACCTGGAGAATGATTGATGTTGTAGATGGGAGAGGGGTAGTTATGGTGCATGGGGATGTCATGAGTAAGAGGAGGAGGAGGAGCAGTGAAGCGTTTTTTCTGGCGCTCGCGGGCTTTGTGATTCTGGAACCAGTAAAAGACGTTTTTGCCCTCGATCTTGCCGTACTGGCGGAGTTTGGCGGAGATCTTCTGAATCTGCTCGGCGGTGGGGGAACGGACGCCGCTGTTGTAGTAGAGGTCTTTGAGGATGCGTATCTGATCGGTTGTGGGAGTCCAACGTGTACTGCTCTGTCTGCAAACAGCTGCAAAGCCTTTCCCCCCGCCACCTGCAGCTTGATCTTGCACCTCATTTGCTTGCATCTGTTGGGATTCCATTTAGAGAGAGAGAGAGAGAGAGAGAGAGAGAATGAGAATGAGGGATTAATTGGGATGGAAGAATTGCAAGTGAAAGGGAGGGCTATAAAGAGGAGAGAAAGAGAGAGAGAAAGAAAGAAGTTGACAGAGGTAACAAAAAGGAAGGGACAAAAGAGGGACTATAAAGTAGCAATTCAGACATAATATTGCTTGCTTGCTTCCATCAAAATACACCCATCATCAACATTATTATTCTAACAAAAAATCCTACTATAATAGTAAGTTTTATAGGTAAATTGATACACATAATATAAAAAAAATGTAATTATGGGTAGGGATTTAAAGATTAATTTTATAAACATTTATCTATAAAATAAATGAATAGCTGACTTGTAGTGTGTATTGTGTACGCGGACTCAAAAAATAATAATACTAGTATCATTTTGTGTAAAAATAGGAAATTGTGAGAGTGTAATTTATAAAAAGTTTTTCTAATTTTAAAAAATAAAGTGTAAAATTTATTGGGGAACGGAGAGAGTATTTGATACTCCCTCCGTTTTTTAATAAGTGTCACTTTGACTTTTTAACTAATTTTAAAATAAGTGTCATTCTGAGTTTTTTTCTTTAATTTTGACTATTTTGCCCTTATTCATTTACCATATATATTGTTCATAAATAAATTCCATAAACATTGTTTATACCAAAATTATTCTGGTTTATGAATACTAGTTACATTCTTGACCGCATTTTTTATCAAACAAAACTTCTATATCAAAATTAGCTATAATTAATGAAGGGTAATATAGACCACACTTTATAATCTTAATTTGTTGAAAAATGTCAAAGTGACACTTATTAAAATACGGAGGGAGTATTTGTTTTCTAATTTTTTTTACCACGAGTTTAAATTAATTCTCTATATTTACCAAGTTCAGTGTTTTAGTTATTCTACCATCTAACTAAGGTAACTCATCCGATAATAGGAAATGCAACGATTATTTTCAATTTTACATAACACAATTTGGTGTGGTAGACGATAATATCAAAAATGTGTTTCTGCCAATAAAACATAATTGGAAGGAAGTGAATACTAATTCTAGCTAATTTAATGCCACGTTTGATGTTTATTTTGAATTGAAAATAACTATCATGTCATCTACTATATATTACCGGATAGTTACCTCTATTAGCTGATAGAAAAACTAAAACACCGATATTTATAAATATAAATAACTAATTTCAAAACTAAAACTAAACTTAAAAAACAAAAATTAAATTCAATACAACTTAAAAGATATAAAATGCACTTTTGCACTAACCTTCTTCTTCATCAAATTTTTTTTAGTTTATTTTATCCAAAATTTTCATTATTTTCACAAATAAAAACATGTCACACCAACTATCGAGCCAAATAAAAAAAAAAGATTATCATACAAAAAGAGCAACAACCAACAAAAATTCCTAAATGGAAACAAGAGGAACGACGATGCAAAGCACAACATCGACAGTGAGCACGAGTACAATCTTTTTATCTATTTTTATTTAAAGCCTAAATGTTAGGGATTTAATGATATGTGTATGTGTGTGTTTTCAAGCATGTGAGTGTTTGAGTGAAGTGAATGAATGATGATTGATACAAGGTGATTTAAACTTTGATGAGGGGTTCTTCTTTTAATGGAGATACACATAGTCCTTTTATGATCAGTCTTTTTGAGAGATATTCTTGTACTTTGATAAAGGTCCCATATATGTTTTTTAGCTCTAGGAATTCCTTTTTATTTTTATTTTTAATGTGACAGAGAGATATTATTATGTGATTGAGACATTGATGAAAACAGAACAATATATAGCTACCTACCTACTTTCCCCTGTGCTCAAATGATTCATGCATAGTAATAAACAGAACAATATTGATACTTCCTCCATAGGCTTGCAAGCTATTTAAGAATTTGGGGTATAAAGATTAAAAAATATAACAGAATAAGTAGATATTCCCTCCGTCCGCCTATAAGCTTCACGTTACTTTTTGGCACAAAAATTAAGAAAAGTGATTAAATAATGATATAGTACAAGTGATGTGATTGAGAGAGGAGAGAGATAGAGAGAAAAAATAAGATATAAAGTGAAGTGTAAGAAAAAGTACTTACCAAAAAAAGTATGAGAAGTTTATAGACGGACGGACAAAAATAGTAAAATGGGAAAAATTTATAGGCGGACGGAGGGAGTATATTATAAGAGAGGTAAATGATATACTCCCTTCGTTCCGGAGGAATTTGCACCCTTTGACCGGCACATATTTTAAGAAATGTGTAAGAAAAGGTGTAATAATTGATGTTTTGAGGGGTAGTTTTGTAAACTTTTATGAATAAAGTAAAGTAAAAAGTAGATTGAGTGTGGAAAAGTAATGGCATATGGGTAAATATAAGTATATTTTGAAGATGGGGGATTATGAAGATATTTTCTTTTATGGAGTGTGCAAATTGGTATGGAACATCCATATATTGAAAGTGTGCAAATTCCTGTGGAACCGAGGGAGTAGAAAAATATAAGAGTTAATAATTTTCTAAAAATAGAATAAATATTTTTTATTGAAATAGACAAAAAAAAAAAAAAAAAAAAAAGGGTAATATATTAATGTTTTAGTACTAACAGATAGGAGTGCATATTAAGCAGGTGTCAGCAAAGAGCTTTTATGTAATTAAATACGTATATTGAGTTTTATGTATATGTATGTGTAAACACAAATTCGGGCATTAAATATAAAACGCGAAAATGCGAAACGATTTTATTTAATTTCGGATTAAAACTGAGTATTTGTGGGTTACAATCTCTAATTTGCTCCTCTGATTCTCTCTTCTTGAAGTTCTTGAATTTCTTGAGCACTTTTGGAACTTCTGGAGTTGGATCCGCAGCCGAATCCTATTTGATCTTGTATTTGGGGCTTTATAACGTTAATCCAAAGGTTTAGCACTGTATTTTGGATTAAACGCTGAATTTAGGGACTTTTTGGATGAACGTCGTTGAAGATCATTCTTGAATTTGAGACTTTGTAACGTTAATCTAAAGGTTTAGCACCGTATTTTGGATTAAACGTTGAATTTAGGGACTTTTGTGATGAACGTCGTTGAAAATCGTTCTTGAACTTGGGACTTTGTAACGTTAATCCAAGGGCTTGACGCCGTATTTTGGATCAAACGTCGATTTTAGGGACTTTTCGGGACCTTCGGGAACCGAGGGAGTAGAAAAATATTAGAGTTAATAATTTTCTAAAAATAGAATAAATATTTTTTATTGAAATAGACAAAAAAAAAAAAAAAAAAGAGGGTAATATATTAATGTTTTAGTACTAACAGATAGGAGTGCATATTAAGCAGGTGTCAGCAAAGAGCTTTTATGTAATTAAATACGTATATTGAGTTTTATGTATATGTATGTGTAAACACAAATTCGGGCATTAAATATAAAACGCGAAAATGCGAAACGATTTTATTTAATTTCGGATTAAAACTGAGTATTTGTGGGTTACAATCTCTAATTTGCTCCTCTGATTCTCTCTTCTTGAAGTTCTTGAATTTCTTGAGCACTTTTGGAACTTCTGGAGTTGGATCCGCAGCCGAATCCTATTTGATCTTGTATTTGGGGCTTTATAACGTTAATCCAAAGGTTTAGCACTGTATTTTGGATTAAACGCTGAATTTAGGGACTTTTTGGATGAACGTCGTTGAAGATCGTTCTTGAATTTGGGACTTTGTAACGTTAATCTAAAGGTTTAGCACCGTATTTTGGATTAAACGTTGAATTTAGGGACTTTTGTGATGAACGTCGTTGAAAATCGTTCTTGAACTTGGGACTTTGTAACGTTAATCCAAGGGCTTGACGCCGTATTTTGGTTCAAACGTCGATTTTAGGGACTTTTCGGGACCTTCGGGACTTATCCGGGACTTATCGGGAGTTATTCGGGACTTTTCCAGGACTTATTCAGACTTGTCGGGACTTATCGGGACTTATTCGGGACTTTTCCGGGACGAACGTCGTTGAAGATCCACGAAGCACCTCCTCCTTGAAGAAACACCGAATCGAAGAGGCTTAGCACCTTGATCTCCGCTCGAGCGCTGCTTTTCGCCGCTTTGCACGAAGAACGCCTTGAAGAAACGCCGAATCGAAGGGGCTTAGCACCTTGATCTCCACTCGAACGCTGCTTCTTGCCGCTTCGCGAACGCTGCTTCTTGCCGCTTTGCACGAAGAACGCCTTTGAAGCTCCTCCGCTTGCTGAAGAACACTCTAAAATCTCTGTAGAGAATTTTAGAGCCTTGAATGCTTCTGATTTGTTGATCTTGAAAATGAATGAAATGAGGCCTCTATTTATAGGTGTAGAACCTAGGGTTTTTTATGGGCCAAGGAGATATTTGTGCAAGTGGTTAGGCCTTAATTCAAATTTTGAATTACTTGATGGGCTAAGAATACCCTATTTGGGCTTGATTTGGTTTGTTGGACTTTAGAGGCCCATCTTCATTTATAGGACTTTAGATGCCCGTCTTCATTTATCGGACTTTAGAGGCCCGTCTTCGTTTATTGGACTTTAGAGGCCCGTCTTCGTTTATTGGACTTTAGAGGCCCGTCTTGATTTGTTGGACTTTGGAGGCCCAAATTAATTTAATTTTGCTTGTCTACAGTATGTAATTATCGAGCTTCAAGTTGCTAAAAAAGGCTTATTTTAATTCATATTTAAACTTTTAAGGAATTAAAAAATGAGTGATATTTTAGTGCAATTGATTGCTTCTATATAATTGAAATTGAATTCCTGGATCAAATGTTGGGTTAAAAATTAAATTGTATTAAAATTCAAGTGTATCTATATACACGATTGTATAGGAGAATTTGCCTTAAAAATAGTGTATGTATTATAACATGGATAATTTAATTAAGGACATCATTTTTTTTAAGCCTCGGATATTCGGTCCAAGAATCGACTAATTTCGGGAGATCAATTTCACTATCCTTTTACGTGGTCCGGTTTTTTTTTTAAAGTCAGTCCAGAACCAAAAATATATTAGTGATTTTCGATGTTTATTGATTTTGAAACATATATATTTCATTAGTGTAACATTTCACAAGTAAAATAAGATAAATGAATTGCATGTACACTTTTCAATAAAAAAAAGAAGTGGAATTAAATTTTGGAAGGATTCAAAGAACCTCTCTAACATATATAAATAAGATTTAATTGAATTTGTGTGGTATATAAATGAATGTTTTGTTTTGCACATGAGACATATTGTCATGATAAAATGTAGAAAATCTAAAGTGAGGTGTAATGTGGGCGGTACATTTATTCTGTGAGACATTTATGCTTCTTTCTGCCCACATATCCTTTTGTGCCCACAAACTATACGTACGATAGGCATGCACAACCTAAGAAGATTTTTTAAAGATTTTAAATCACAACAATTATTTTTATACTCCTCTCTCTGTCTCATATAATTTCTTCTATTATGTTCAAATCATAAAACTGCTTGTGTAATATTGTAAACGCAATAATTTATGATAATTAAATTAATTTATACTTTTCGTAAGTAATTTTTTTTTTAAAACGTGAATAGAATAGCATTACTAGAAATTAACGGATCATATAAAGTTATTTTTCACCTCTGATTCTTGTGCATTACATATTTCTATATATGTATGTGTACGGTCACTGATCACATGCATTTTATCTGTTTCAGAATCCTAACCACATCTTCTACTTAGAATTTATTTTACAAATTAAAAAAATGTACTAATTGTTTTTTTTAATCCGGTAATATATTAACTAAATTAGCTTACAACATTATGAAATATAAGTTTACGTACATCAAAAGAAATTTACCGATTATTTTTAAAAATATTTTGAACATGAGTTTTAAGAAAAATTGTTTGTTGATGTAAAAAGTGGAAGTTTGAGGGTGGAGGTAAGTAGAAATAAAGTAGTGGGTGAGAGTAATATTTCATTTTTAGGAAATGAGAATTATAAAATTGGATAGAGGGAGTACTTATTATTGTCATTTTAGTTTTAAAATTCACCTTTAATGTATATTATCACAAAAACTGAATATAGAAAAAAATAAATTGGAACCTGTATATTATTTTAGGACAATTTTTTTTTTAATTCTTTTTTAGAAAAAGAATTAAAGTGGACCTGAAAAATAATTTGTTTCTCTCATTCATCTCCATTACTAATTTTTAGGGCTTTGCCTCTGAATGAATATATTTATTGCACAAGGGATTAAATTTATATGGTAAAACATTTAATGTTATAGCTTGCCCTTTTGGGGTTGTATTATTTAGGGTTTGCATACATATATACATACCTTGTTATAAACTAATTAAAATAACCATAAAATTTTGAGAATTAGAAAATGAAATAGGCTTGATTCATGAAAATTGCAACTTTGGCCAGATTTATTTATTTATCGCATATATTTAATTAGAAAATTCTTGTTGTTGACAGTAGGAGGTAGTAACGAGTTAAATTAAAAGACTTTGCCATTTTTCATTTTTTGTGTATACACGCACAAATTAACACACATACTCCTATATAGTACGGAGTATATAATTAAGTAAATATAACATGAGCCATGCGCGCATGTTAAGTATTTTAAAAAGAGTTACAACATCCATCACTGTTTCCTTATATTTATATGAGTGTAATTTAATTTTCCCAGAAAATGAATAAGCAGTATTAATTGGCATTCAATAATGTCTTTAATTAAAAGGTAAACAAAAGAAGGAAAAAAGATTGAATTTTAAAACAAAAAGGGAAATAATCAAATAGAAAATAAATAGACCACACGCTATAATTGGGTATATAGGTGAGGGGAATATAATGAGGCTAAAAGGCTAGCCATAAAATTAACAGAAGAAATAAAGTGTGGTAGGTGATCATAGTGTGACAGAAATAAATTAACAAGCTAGGTGAATTCCAAAAAATAATATATATATATATATATATATTGCATATATAATAAAATTTTCATTCTATTTTTAACATATTCTTTTATCTTTTTTAAATCTCAATCACATTATTTGTATATACTAATATACTTATTATTTTATCGTTTTTCATCTCATATTTATTTGGAGCATTAATTTCAATCACATGTGATGTGAGATGTGTTATTTGTTGTAAATAGTCGGACTCAATAAACTTGTCATTTGATTTGAGTGGATAAAGGGGACATTTGATCCAACTCTAGCTAATATAATGCAAATTTAAGTTTTTGTTTACCATTATTTGTGCTGTAATATTCTCCTCCATCACTCCTAACCTAATTATTTGGCTGTAACATTCCCTAGCTCTCTCCACTAATTAGTAATTAGTGATTCAAAGTACATATTTTAAAATTCTTTAATTAAGTTCAACTGAAAATATTCTTCATCTTTACATTAAATTTGTGAATGTCGTTGTAATAATTCAATAACGGTCCACGGTCTTACTGTTATTTACTACGTACTCATCCAATTCTATAATTATAATTATTTACGTGCTCACAAAATGAACTCTTTCATAAGTTCTATTTTCACATTATTTATATATTTTTTTTTTACATAGAATATTACTCGTATTACTTTTACCTCAATATAATTAATTTATATATTTTATTCATAAAAAATTATAAATTACATTTCAACACTTCATAAATTATACATTTTTTTATTATTTTGTGTGCTAAAATTTAATGCAAACCATCGTCACGAATAAACTAATTTAAAAAAAAAAAAAGAATTGCAGTACGTATGAGAAGGGGAATATGATAATTTCCATACTGCTGGTATAGTACTTTTTATAAGTATAAGCATACGTACACGAATATACAGTAGTACTTCGTATATGTTTTTATTTGTAAACTAGATGATAAATATTACTCCTATTAATTTGAAGAGATGGATGATATATTAAGTTAATTAGTGATATTTTTGAGAATATTGTTTATTTGTATTACTACAATAAATGAAGCACATGCACATAATAATTTTTGTAGGTATATAGTAAAATATTGAGAGAATTAGATGAGAGTAGAAAATGCAAATGGAGTTAGAAATTATTCAGAGTGTCTCCTTGAATTCATACTGCCACACTCTAATTCCACTTTTTTTCTTCTTAAAATTTCTGACTGCACTCTGCACACACACACACTCACTCTTTTTCTCTCACTAGCTCCCTCATTGAAGGTTCAACTTTTGAGATTGCTGCCCCTACTCTAAGTCTAGGCTATTTCTTTGATTTTGACACTAACATATGATCATCATATGGAAACCTTTCCTTTCATGCATTATTATTACTCCTCATTCTTGCTTCACAATCCATAATTTTTTTTTATTATTTATTACTCAATATTAAGTGAAATAAAACTGAAACTAATAAAACCAATTTAGAGTAATAAAAGTTTTTAAGTGTAAATAAAGTACTAATAAAATTTGATGTAATATTTTAAGTAGATAATTATAATGTTTTTTTACTATGTTAAGTATGAATCATTAAATAAAGAAACACAAAAATAGCAAATTGAATCATTAAATAGAAAACGAAGAGAGTATTGTGTAAGTGATACCAGATTTAATTTTTGTACTATGATATCATAGACTTTCAAATTAGTCTTATATATTTACAAAACTTAGTATTTTCATATTATCATTTTCATTATAACTAAAGGGGATAAATTGAGAAAGTTGGAAATCAAGTGAAAATAGCTTAAAGGACATACAAATAATTTGAAACAAAATTTAGAATTTAAAAGGACATTTACTATGAAACGCAATGACTAATATTTATTAGTGAAATAATTAATATTAATAAATCAATATTTTTAAGTAAGATAGTTAATTAATACATCTAAAAATATAGACATTTATACTGATTTTTATGTCATATTTTAATATATGTTTGCACAAAATTTATATTTCATATAAATAACTAAGGTAAACTGAGCTAAAAATACATAAATCAAACCCGGATCAAATTTAATTGAAATAGATTGTTTTAAGAAAAAACTTACAAAAGCACAAATTGTCTTTATAGTAACTTATGTTAATCTTTTAGTAGTATGTTATACGGAGTATATTTTTTGCCTTGAAATAAATTATGTGCTTAAAATCCGCTAATTTTAAAAAATGGTGTAAATTAAAGATATTTAATATAGTAAATATAATTGTCATTCCTTAGCCATCAAATTAGTAGTAGTAGTGTTGCATGTGGGCTATGTTTGATTTGGCAGTAAAAAAAGATAGCTCAAAATCCTGCCCTCACCCTACCCACCCCCCAATTGTTGTGTTGATTTTTGTTTGTGAAGGAGGCAAGGGTAATCATCTTCTTCTTCTTTTGATCTCAAAAGATTTGGTTTCTCTCACTACCACTTTGATTTAATTTCCTGTTTGCTTTTCTGCAATTTAATATCAAGAAAGAGACTTGCAAACCATATACAGAAATTTCTGTCTACAACCAACAACATATACTTGAGTGCGTACATTTCCACATATTAACTAGCTAGTTCTTCCTATTTATTGTAATTACATTTCTACACTTGATAAATTAACTGCTAATATTATCCAATCATCATCATAAAATAATTGCTTTTTTTTTTTTTACTTAAATTGTGATAGTACGTTTTTCAATATGTTCGGTTCATATGATTTTTGTACGTTTTTAAGGGGCGAACACTGATTTATAAAGGTAAGTTAGTCATTTGTGAGTAGTGAAACCCTAGTTTGTTTGATGCTTGTAAACAAAGTGAAGTAAATTAGGAACATAAAAATGGGCATAAAATCATGTTGTTGCTTTCCTCAGTTTTATGGCTTTGCCACTTCCATGATCATCACTTTTCAAGTGGACCCATAACACTCTCTCTCTCTCTCTTGTGTGTGTGTTTGTGGAGTTATTACACAAAATGGGATAAGAAAAGTGGTTCTTGAGACTGAAAACCTCATTTAAACTTGCAACGTTTTTAGGTCTATTAGTTGAATATTCTTGATTTGAATGAGTTTCTAATAGACCACTGCAGCAACCCAAAGCATTTAATTCTTTCTCTGCACAATTACTACTTGAGTGATATTTTTCCCCATATATAACTATATTTCTTTGCAAACTCACACACCCAATATATATATGTGGTAGTCAAGTAAGGATTTTAAAAAAAACAAGTTCATTTTGATAGAATTGTTTTTTAGGATGAAATATCGATGATATTTGATTAAAAAAAACGCAATGTGGTGAATTTAATTATTATATATTCTTCAACTCAACCCATGAAAATTCCTCTATTATACCAAATTTTATTTACTTTTTAGTCCGTTTTTTTTTTCGAAAATTAACAATTTTGCTATTTTGGACCATCATATTAAATTTTATTCATTTCTTTTTTTTAAATCACTTTTCTTGACCAAACCAACGAGATCTACAAAACTCGACGTCTTTGGGCTTGGGCCTTGATGTGTGGGCACTAGAGCAAAAATTCTAGGTCAGGTTATATTCCCCTCTCTTTTTATGACTTCACCTCCAAAGATTTGTTTTTAAAAAATTATATAAAAAAGACTGTATTACCCTTTCATTAATTTAATTAAAATACAACTAATTAAAATCTTAATTACACCCCACCATCGGCTTCCTAGTTGAGCCGAGTTGCCCATATTTTTTGAAAAAATCGAAAAAACATGATTTCGAAAATAATTTTCGAAAAACGATCAAAAAATTGAAAATAATTTCCGGGAAAGGGTCAAGAAATCGGAAAATTTTCGATTTTTTTTTTTTTTAAAATTTAATCCCATCTTCAATTACTGAACCAGGCAAGAAGAAAATTTGGAAGAGAAGAACAAATAAGAAAAAAAACAACCACTGCACAAATCAACCGTAGATAGCCAATCTTTTTTAATAAAATCACTTTTGCAAATCTTAGGGCATGTTTGTTTTGGGATTTTGAGAATTTTGAAATTCGGATTTCAAAATCTAGTGGATTTTAAAATCCTAATACTTTTTATGTTTTGTGTTTGTTTTGGGATTTATGTAGGGTAGGATTTAACTTTATAGAATAGGGTTATAGGTATTTATATAGGGTTTGTAGGTATTTATAGAGTTGACTTTTATAGGTATTTATAGGGTGGGATTTTGAAATCCTGAATCAAAATCCCAAAGTGTAACAGGGGTGGAGTTTCGAAATCCCAAATCCGGATTTCCCATCCCAAAACAAACATGCCCTTAGGGTGTGTTTTGAAACTTTACAAACTGCTTCCAGAATCACTTATTTTCAAAGTTGTCTCTCACAACTTTTAAAAAAAAGAAGCAGTTTGTAGAGTTTCAAAACACACCCTTAATCTACTCCTTACATCATTAGTTATGTTTCTGGCCTTTTAAAAAAAAAATCAACTAGTTTATTTAAATATTGTGTTTAAACATGTCTCTTATTTTGTAACATTACCAATAATGGAGTATTTATCTTGTGTCGGTTCAAAGATGTAACATAATTTTAAAGGGCACCCAAGGATCCTACGAGGACACCCACGCGATGAGAACACCCACAAAACGGATGAGGACACCCACGTGTAAAATACAAAATTACCCTCCCCTCAATTAAAACATTCTTTTTCTCTTTCTCACCCACAAATCGTCGGCACCCACTTCGAAGGCCTTCCTCCATTCTTTCTCTCTTTCTCACCCACAAATCGTCGGCACCCACTCCGACGACCTTCCCCCCACGCAGCCAGCTCCGCCGTCCACCTACAACAGCTCCGCCGCGCACGCAGCCTCTCCCCCCCCCCCCACTTTCGCGGCTGCAGCCCACTCCGCCAACGCCGCTCGACATCGCGCCGCCCTCCCCGTCGCGCTTCCTTCCACGGCGTGCGTCCTTTCGCCGTCGCGTCGCCCTCCCGTCGCGCTGCACTCATGTCGCCTCCGCCTGCAACCATCTCCACCGCCCCTCCCGTCGCGCCTGCAACCATCTCCACCGCCCCTCGTTCGCGGCCGCCGCCCCTGCAACCATCTCCACCGCCCCTCGTTCGCGGCCGCCGCCCCTGCAACCATCTCCACCGCCCCTCGTTCGCGGCCGCCGCCCTCCCTTCTCCCCACAGACGCGGCCGCCGCCCACCCCCTCCTCCCCTTCGTCGCGGCCGTCGTGCTCCTCCCCTCGCCGCCGCCGCTACACAGGAAAGTTTAGTTAGAAAAATTAGGGTTTCTGGAAAAAAAATTAGGATTTTTTTTTAAGTTTGGAAATTATTTTCGAACATAGTGCGTTTGTTTTGGAAAAAAATTCGAAAAACTTGAATTTGTTTTGGAAAAATTTTTGAACAAGATGTTCAATTTTTTTTTCAGACAAATTTAAGTTGTTTTGAAATTTTTTTCGAACATAGTGCGTTTGTTTTGAAAAAAAATTCGAACAACTTGAGTTTGTTTTGGAAAAAATTTCGAACAAGATGTTCGATTTTTTTTTCCGGACAAATTAAAGTTGTTTTGAATTTTTTTTCGAACATAGTGTGTTTGTTTTGAAAAAAATTTCGAACAACTTGAGTTTGTTTTGGTAAAAATTTCGAACATGTTAAGATTTTATTTTTGTTGTTGAAATTTTGAATTTTTAGGATTTTTTATGTTTTGGTGTTGATGGTGGGAATACGGAATGTTTCGGATGTGAAATGATGAATCGCGTGTAAACCGAAATAGATGGGTGTACTCATCCGGCGTTTTTTTTTTAAAACTACAGAAGGGGTAAAAACGTCTTTTCGCACCATCCTTAGGACAAAAAAAAATCTCCGTGGGTGAAATCATAGGAAATCCGGGTGCCTTTAGCCGCGCCCAATTTTAAATTAAGAATCCCAACTATAGTAGTACTATACACCAAATCAAACGTAAAATACAAATAGAGCCCAAAACTTGAACCGGATCAATAATTTCAGATGTAACATATTTATATGGCCCTGACTATATACCCTCCAGCTTTGTTAAGTATACTCCCCTACTCCACTTATTAATTTAATATTAATGTAAAATACCAAATTTACCCTTTTCATAAAATATGGTAGGATAGATACACTCCTAACCCTAGAAAAAGGGTCTGTCTCACCTCAATTCTGCTTCTGCCGCCGCCATCGACTGCCACCCAACCTCCGTCCAGCACCGTAGCGGCGTAGCCCCTCAAATAAAATTGGAAATTAAAAAAAAAAAAAAAAAACGTATTTCGACAAATCAGAGTCGACCAAAAACATTTCCATCGACACTGGTTCGTCGACCAAACACACTTTCGTCGATAAGATTTATTCGACAGAAATTTTTTAAAAAAATTGAAATTTTCGACAAAGATGGATCGACCAAAAAGACTACCATCGACAAATTCTAGTCGATGAGAGTGTTTTTTAACAATTGATTATCATCGAAAATTTTAAAAAAAAAAACTGCAGAAATACGCGGCGGCGAAGAATGCGACGGCGTTCTGGGGGGTCGGCGGCCGACGGGCGATACGATTGGTGGAGTCACGGCGGCCTGGGAACGGCCGTGAGGTGTGGCCGACCTCCGTGGCCTATTTCCATGGCAGAAATTTTAAAAAAAAAAAACGCAGAGGGGCGACGGAGCAATTTTTTTATGTATTGCAGTGGGGGGAGGAGCGTCGGCGGCGGCGGTGTTGGGCGAGGGAGGGGCGCCGCCGCCGCCGATTGTTGTGGAATTAAAAAAAAAGATGATTGCGCAGGTGGGGGACGTTGGCTGGGGCCGCGCGCAGCGGGGGATTGCGGCTACGGTGTCGACGGCGACTCGGCGATGCTGGCGGAGGGGGCGGCGCCGGAGGCGGCACTGGGCAGGGGGCGGCGGTTTTGAGTTTGGAGAAGAGGAAATTAGTTTTTAGGGTTTTGAAAAATTGGAGAAGAAGAAGGAAGTAAATATGGAAAAAAAAAATAGAAAGAGGGTATTTTTGATAATTTAAGGGGGAGTACATCTAAAATTTGACAAATTAAGGGGAGTACATAAATCGGGGGAGTAGACTTAACAGAGCTGGAGGGTTATATAGCCAGGGTGACGCAGCGTAAGCTTTTATTTCTTGAAGAACTCAAATGAATCAAGAACTCACAGTAGCAAACGGAACTCAACCGACGGGACGTTTTAATTCAAACTTCAACTCCCTCTAACAATCATAGTTCAAGGCCTTATAAAGGCGCAAGCAACCAACTGCTTAATTACGAAAATACTAAAGAGCCCCTAACTAACAACAATTATCAAAAGGACCAAAAATGACAATCAAATGAAAACAACACAGAATTTAACTATAGCTGACATAATACGACGCCGCAGCTTCAAGACTCATTACTCGCATCATCTAAATGTATGACTCCATCATTCTCCCCAGGTAAGAAACGAATCGACCTCGATTCGTCGGGGAGCAAATCTTCGGGGGAAGAGCGAACTTTGTAGGGCACCAAATGTTTGACATTAAACACGTCCGAACACCGAATATGGCTTGGGAGGCGGAGACGATACGCGTTTGGATTAATCCGATCCAGAATTTCCAATGGACCAATTTTTCGTGAGGAAAGCTTGTTATATTCATGCGCGGGAATGCGGTCCTTGGTGAGCACTGCCCACACAAGATCGCCGACTTCGAACTCCACATGGCGCCTGTGAACATCAGTCGCAGCTTTGTACTTCGCGGCAGCAGCTTCCAAGTTTGATTTTACGGCATTGTGTACCTGATGAAGAGATTCAACAAAATCCTTCGCGGTGCCATGAGGACGCACACGCGAAGGCAACACCAATAGATTGGGCCCTGGGGAACACAAGAATAGACAATATGGAAAGGGGCATAACCTGTACTTCTGTTTAGTGTCGCGTTGTGAGCGAATTCCGCCTGAGCGAGCTTAAGGTCCCACGAGCGCAGGTTATCGCCAACGAGACAGCGTAGTAGATTACCCAAGGACCGATTGACCACCTCGGTTTGGCCATCCGTTTGCGGATGGTATGCGCTGCTGAATTTAAGCTCTGTGTTTACTAATTTCCACAATGTTCTCCAAAAATGGCTTAAGAAACGAGTGTCTCTATCCGAGACGATAGACTGTGGCAAACCATGGAGGCGATATATCTCTCGGAAAAACAATTGTGCCACCTTCAAGGCATCCGCTGTTTTTTTGCATGGAATAAAATGCGTCATCTTGGAAAAACGATCTACTACGACAAAAATAGAATCGTGCCCCCGTTGTGTGCGCGGGAGGCCAAGGACGAAGTCCATACTTAGATCAACCCAAGGCTGGGACGGAATGGGTAACGGACGATACAACCCTGCATTTGTGGTTGTACCCTTTGCTTCTTGGCAAATGGTGCAGCGATCAACTAGGCGAGTAGCATCGCGGCGTAGTGTCGGCCAAAAATAGGTCTGGGCTGCTAATGTGATGGTCCTGTCACGGCCAACGTGGCCCATGCGGTGCAATTCCTGTAATATTTGAAGACGCAGACTAGATTCTGGTATACATAGTTTGTTATCCCGAAAAAGAAACCCATTAGTGAGGACGTAATTTTCGACCGGACCGTGTGCGAGCTGAATGATCACCGGGCCAAAAGTTGGGTCATCAGTGTAGGCTTCCCGTAACATCTCAAAACCTATCACCTGAGTGCGCAATTCCAAGAGGAGGGCCGAACGGCGGCTTAATGCATCGGCCACGCGATTCAACACACCTGACTGATGCTTAATAACAAAGGTAAATTGTTGTAGATATGCCGACCAACCGGCGTGACGTGCGGACACGGCATCCTGCGAATGTAGATGTTTCAATGCTTCGTGGTCGGTAAATAAGACGAACTCTCTATGGAACAGGTAGTGTCTCCAGTGGCGAACCGCCCGAACTACTGCGTAGAACTCCACGTCGTAAGTGCTATACCTCGTCCGTGGTCCATTGAGTTTTTCGCTAAAGTAGGCGATCGGTCGACTGTTTTGGCTGAGTACGGCTCCTATGCCCAGTTTGGAAGCATCGCAATGTAATTCAAAGGGGAGATCAAAATTCGGAAGGATTAACAGTGGGGCGGTCGTCAATTTTTCTTTAATCATAGTGAACGCCGCCGCAGCGTCTTCAGTCCATGAAAACGTGGGGGAGCTCATACACGAGGTAATAGGCGCCATTATGGTACTGAAATGGGGAATAAATCTTCGATAAAATGATGCCAATCCATGGAAGCTACGGGCCTCTGTCGGAGTGCGCGGTGGAGGCCAATCCCTAATAGCCTCGATCTTAGCCGTATCCATACCAATTCCATCACTAGAAATAGTATACCCCAAGAACAGAACCTGTTGTTGTAGGAAAGTGCATTTTGAAGTAGCTGCAAATAGTTTCTCAGTTCGAAGGATAAGCAAAACCTCCTGGAGATGGGCCAAATGGTCGCTAACAGAACGGCTGTAGACTAAAATGTCATCAAAATACACTACGACGCACAAACCCATTAACGGACGAAGGGCCTGCGACATAACCCGCATGAAAGTGCTAGGCGCGTTGGATAAGCCAAAAGGCATCACTAACCATTCGAACAGACCCTCACGGATTTTAAAGGCTGTTTTCCATTCGTCGCCCGGACGAATGCGAATCTGGTGATACCCGGATTTAAGGTCTAGTTTGCTAAAGATCGTAGCGCCGCTTAATTGGTCCAGCAGATCATCCAACCGCGGGATCGGAAAACGGTAGCGGACAGTGATTTTATTGATAGCGCGGCTGTCGACGCACATACGCCAAGTCCTGTCCTTCTTGGGAATCAATAAGGCCGGGACTGCACACGGACTTAAACTCTCACGAAGAAAACCCTTGTGGAGGAGGTCAAACACCTGGCGGCGCAGCTCTTCATGCTCGGCTGGGCTCATTCGGTAGCGCCGCTCCGGGCACCAAGTCGATATGATGTTGAATGTCACGAAGGGGGGGCAACCCGGAGGGTAAATCCACAGGGAACACGTCCGCGAACTCCTGCAAAAGAGCTTGCAGGATCAAAGGTACACTAGATTCTTGCGACGAGTCGCGACCACAAACAAGGAGACAAAAAGGGGCAGTAGCTAATTCTTTTAGAAAGGCTTTGTGAGAAAGAAGGACGACCTGAGCTGTTTGTAATGGGCGCGATGGGGCTGGGGCGCTGGGTAGGAGAACAATTTTGATTCCTTCGAAGAGGAAGTTGTATGTATTTTTACGGCCATCGTGGGTGACATTGCGATCATATTGCCATGGTCGGCCGAGTAAGATGTGGCATGCGTCCATGGGGACAACATCACACCATATGGAATCCCTGTAAGACTAACCAATAGACAAAGACACACGCACACGAAATTTAACAGTAATAGATGTACCGTTTTGTAGCCACGAAACATGAGCGCCGCAAGATCAAGGAAGGGCCTTCATCCCCTTTGACAAACTCCTCCTGAGCACTATCGTCCTCGTACTCATCAAAAATAGGGAGGCTTGCGTAGTCCTCCTCTTCGCCGAGCAACGCGCGCTTTGGGCACGAACTGGCGCGGTGGCCAAATTCGCCACAAGAGAAGCACGGGCCCTGTGGTTGGCGATTGGCTGGTGCAAGAGTTGATGGGGGCGTCGAGCGAGGTTGGCCTGTAACTCTTGATGAAGTTGACGGGGTGGACGGGTCGGCACGTTGTGCCGAAAATGGGAACACGGGTTGGCGACGGTTGTACTGGCGCTCGACCAACACAGCGCGTTGGTGTGCCTCGGAGACAGTATTTGGCGAGAAAAGATTTAATACATCCTGTAAATTTGGCCGGAGACCTCCTATGTAACGAGAAACTAATTGATCGGTAGATTCCGACAGATTGTTACGGGTCATCAATTGAAAGAATTCTGTCGAATATTCGAAGACCGAGCGAGGACCTTGGCGCAAGTTTTGAAGACGTTGAAACAAAAGGCGCGTATGATTGAAAGGCAAGAAGGCCGCCTGTATCTTTTTTCGGAAAGAATACCAAGTGGAGATCGGGGTCTTACCCTGTTGCGAGCGAGACGACTTCAGATTGCGCCACCAATGGGCCGCGCGGCCGCGCAGACGGGTGGCGACGAGGGGTACACGGCGATCATGTGGAACGTTTTTAAAGTCCAAAATGTCTTCCACTGTTATCAACCAGTCGCAAAGCGAGGAGTCGTCAGAGTCGTCGTGGAACTCCGGAATGTCCATCTTGAAGCCCAACTCCCAACGGTTATCCTCGGCGCGAACAGGTGGACGGTTATCCTCGGCGCGAACAGGTGGACGGTCATCGCGCTGCTGGCGTTGGCGATACGCCGGATCAAGTGGGGCGAACGGATTATCCATTGTGGGGGTTTCCTCTTCCGATGAAACCTGCGGGGCGGCAGAACCAGAGGGGCCTGGGAGGCCCGGAACATGATTTCGTAAAGCCATAACCAGTTCTTGATGTTGTGTGGCCAGAGAGTCGTGTTTGGCACCCCACGACGAGACCTCTCTAACCAAGGTTTCCATCTGTATGCGAATTTGTGCCACATCGTTACCCAACGCAAGGGCATCCAAAGCGGACTGATCGGTACGTTTCGGTGGCATGATTTCCCAAATCGAACCTTAGTCTCTAGATACCAACTAACGCAGCGTAAGCTTTTAATTCTTGAAGAACTCAAATGAATCAAGAACTCACAGTAGCAAACGGAACTCAACCGACGGGACGTTTTAATTCAAACTTCAACTCCCTCTAACAATCATAGTTCAAGGCCTTATAAAGGCGTAAGCAACCAACTGCTTAATTACGAAAATACTAAAGAGCCCCTAACTAACAGCAATTATCAAAAGGACCAAAAATGACAATTAAATGAAAACAACACAGAATTTAACTATAGCTGACATAATACGACGCCACAGCTTCAAGACTCATTACTCGCATCATCTAAACGTATGACTCCATCACAGGGCCTATTTATATATGTGTAGTGTGTTTATTAAAGGTAAAACCATTCAAATGTAAAATAAAAAATAAAAAAATTATATATATATAAATTCCAAGTCAAACTGCAACTTCAATTCTATGTCGTGAAACCCATGCAGGGTACAAATGAAATTAATTTTACGGAGTATTTATCATGAATCTCAAACAGCCAATCAACTAACTAGTCACACTGGTGTACACTCACTCAATTCGTAAGTAAATAGCAAAATCACTTGAATCCAATTGCATACAAGAATTTTCCTTTCACACATAGTTCATAATAAAATCCCATTCAAACATGTACACAGTCATCAATTTTCATAAATGCAAACGCAAAATTTTGAAATTTGAACTATCCAAGTGATGCAGGGAAACGTCTCAAATGAAGTGAGAACAGTTGATTTCGATATGAAATATCCAGATAAACAAAACAACGATTAAGGAAGAACCTTAAGATTTTATATAATTTATGAATGTCTCAAAATGCCTCATACATTCTCTTTTTAGAGGATTTTTTACAATGGAAGAGCCAAAACTATTAAAAATTAAATGGATACTCTACATTGGAACTAATTTTGACTAATTAAATAGATAGCAGAAATTTAGAAAGACTCTTCGTTGCAGCTTCATTCCCCATCACCAAGTTACTACTATAAATCATACAATACCAGATAAACATGGAAAAATATTGTGAGAACCCAAGTTTTGATACCACAAACAATCTAACAGCAGAGATGCACTAACCCTGAATACAATTATCTGGTCAGGTCTCCTGGTTCCTTTTTCCTATTATCACAAGTCTAAAGCAAACAACTTCATTATCCCCGAACCTGAATAAGCTCAATAAACATATAACAACTGGGTGACTATCAAAAGCCTCAAGAACAACCTTTTTCTCATTTCCTATTGTTTCTGCATGGTGTAGTGCTAGTTGCAAACTGCATGCATCTAAAATATTCAAAGCAAAACACTTCTTGCAATCTCAGCAAGACAGCAACAAATAGCTGAGTAGACTCAAGGGGCGCTTGGTTCAAAAAAATTCAATGGGTGAGGTAATGAGAATGACCATGGGTAACTGTGATGATTAATGAAAATAAAAGTTGACCAATTCACCTTCATCATACTTCAGGCGGGGTAATCAGACATTAAATAAGTTAATCGTTACCCTATTTTGATTAACTAACTCTCCTCCTATACTCATTTCTCCTCAATAATTCCACTATTCCTCAACCAACAATCATTTTTCGTCCACATTTATTTTAAAATTAGAACAAAATACTAATAATGTAATCATCATTATCATTGTAATTCACTATTCAATGACACCTCCTCAGTTACATCTCGTATTATTGTTTTCTACATTTGATAATAGAATCACAAATGATAAAAGTTTTCAGCCAATATTTGTCCATACCTGTACGCGTGAAGAATAGTTGTGAAAGCCACAAGCACACATCCAATCGCCATTACGCCATCCATTACCATTTGGAGCTGGAGGAAGTTGATGTGTTTGGCCAGCATATAAAACTCCAGACAAGCCACTACCTCCTAAGGGCCAATTAGAAGCTGAATGAAGTCCATACGGATGAGTAGATTGGTGTCCATATTGACCAGTCCCTCCAATAGACCAGCCAGAGTTCAAAGGCATTGACGGGTGGAGAGATCCAACGTTCACCATTTGTTCTCGAGTCCTGGCAAAATAAGTTGGACGAGTAGGGACAGAAGCTCCATGGATTGCAACTGCCGGCATTGCTGCTAGCTCCTTAGGTTGCCCACACTTTTTGCACTTTTCTCTTGATGCATAATTGTTGCTAGTGCAACCTATTGATCCATTGCGCACACACCCAACCCAGAATGCAGCCACGAAGAAGATACAACGCACACCAACCCGCCATCCAATATCACAATACACATACAGAAAACATGAAACAACTCAACCTAATTGAAACCAAGCTTCTAAATTATGGTAAAATTCGTACTAAATTGAGCAACATTTAGGAAATAAAACAAACACAACTTCAAACACAGTGGACTACAGAATATACTGTGGAGGTTTGTGAATAACGAAAGGAGGAAAAACACAACCAAAAACAGAAATATGAATTGTATTTAACTAAGCTGGAAGAACACACTAGAACACTACGTTTCATGGAACTGTTTCAATAATAGAGCCTCTATCTTCGGGAAGTTCTTATCAAATTCATACCAACATGTTGAAACACCGTTGTATAAACCTGTTGTCTATAATCAGAAGGACGGGAAAATTCATTCAAGAAATTCCATCTACTAACAACTCAATTGCTCCTATTTCCTTTTTGGGACGTCCACAATAAAACTCAATTTTCTCAAAAGGGGGACTTTCTCTTTCCGAAAGTACAATTTCATCCACTAGAATGTAATAAGAAAACATAGCTGTAAAAATCAAATGGAACATCAAATTTGATGAGACAGTACAACAATCAAACATTAATACAAAAGGGTCCCAGCCCAGCAGTACAAGCTTGAAATTCAATCAAATGAGGAAATACAACAAACAGGATAGCAGCAGGTATATGTAGTTCAAAATATGGATTTCACACAATTCAGTGTGCTGGCAACAGCAAGGAGAAAGGACTTGGTTCTACGTCAAAGGAGTTATCTAAATATTGGAAGAATTCAGTGCCATAACCTTGCACTGCTCGTTCATGGCTACAAGTTGGGCCTCTTTTTTATCGAGTTGAGCACTCAGCCTCATGTTCTCATCCATCAGTTTCTGGACCTCAGCCTCCTTCTGCATCTTCTCATTTTCCAGCTGTGATGTTTTTGCCACAAGCCTAGTTGTATAAAACACAAGTAAACAAAGTAAGAATATGAAAATCCTAAAACAAGAAGCAGGTGCACATTCTCAACAGGTTGAAAAGCTTCACGGGCATGAAAAAGGACATCAATACAGCGACATTTAACAGGATATACTTTTTTTTTTTTTGACGGAACAGGATATACCATTTTAAGATAATGCTTGGAATTATAGATCATGTGAAGAAGCTAACTGTTGGCAACGGTTTCCGATTTTGGTGTGACACTTGCATAAAAATATATAGCTCAGAGTGATAATATTTTCAACCATATAATTTCATTGGGCCTTTTACTTGCTGTCCTACTTGTAGTAATTCAACATGATATATGCAGTGGCAGTACATTTTTTACATACCACAAAAGTGTAAACACTAAGGTGATGTTTGTTTTGGGTTTAAAAAATTAGATTTTAGGTTTTGAATTTTAAAATTGGTTCTAGATCAGGATTCTGAAAACCGGTTCAAAAAACCACCACTACAACACCTATAAACCTACTACCACACTTTCCAATACAATCACTTTCTTTCCTTGCACTTTAATATATTTGTATCATAATTCACATCATTCAAGCAATTCAATCACACTGAACAATAATAGAATAATACAACTTCATTCATTCTTACGCATTGATTTGACATAAAGTTTAATCTCACCCTACTCAAAAACCAAAACAAACGTATCTTACTAGTCATCAGGATTTCATAATCCCCTAGATTTCAAAAACCGATTTATAAAAGTCCATTAAAAACTCAAAACAAACATCATGTAATTGTCTTTTCCTGAATATTAACCATAATCATTTTAAAAGTGGAGTAACATAGAAATGAGCATGGTTTTCTTGTGAATTGTGACTAAACTAGAACTAGAAAAATTTGTGGCCATACATATAGAAAAGTGTAAACACTAATTGCCTATATCTGAATGCTAACCATATTCATTTAAACAGCTAACACAGAAATGAACATGGTTTTCATGTAAATTGTAACTCAACTACAAAGATTTTATGATAAAACTATTTGTGATCATTGTGAGCAACTAACTCTTAGAAGCATTTATGATAAAACTGAACTAACGAGGTCATATAAGTTAGAACAAACTGACCTTTCAAAGTGCTTTTCAATTGTCTGAAATTGCTTCTCTGATGAAAGAAGTGTTTCCCTTACACTGAGCAGAGTACTGACATAAGATTTCAAGGTTTCAAAGTCTTGCTTGACACGGCAAAGCTCCTGCTCGTTTTCTGCAGCTCTTTGCCTTTGTCTAGAAGTTTCTTCGACTAAATCTTCTACCCTCTGTCTCATCTCATTCAGAATACTATTTGTGCCCAACGCAAACTGCTCCATCTCCTCTAACTTTACAGACATTGTCTCAATTTGAACTGCCTTCTTTTTAATTTCTTCCTGCCCAACTGTCACCTTTTCCTTCTCAATAGCCGTATCGGATTCCGCCATGATAACTCTCTTCACAAGAGATTCCATCACATCTGTAACCATTTGTACACTTTTAAGTAGTTCACTAATATAAACGCCATCTTGTTCATCAAGACAGCCTTCCTCACTGCTAAGTGATGTCCATGCTTCCTCATCTGCACTCTCAAAGGAAGAAACGTCAACGTTTCTTGACCATCTAGACAATGGTACACCATTTTTATCAACGAGGCCCACCCCATCTAACTGTTTGATACCACAAGAGGTACGGGCCAAATTAGGAACAGCCATGATTCGGGCTTTGGATTTCAAGTATGTCAATAGTGTTGCAGAAGTCTTGACCCTTCGCCACAGAACGCTTAATTCCTTCTTAGCTACTGCATCTGACCCTTGTATACATGTCTTTACCTCTGCAAGCTTCTCTTGCAAAGCATCTACTTGAGTTTGACTTTTCTCCATCTCCTGCTTCCAGTTGATTTGTGTGTTGGTCAATTGTGGCACATCAATATCTTCCTCCGTTGCCATTCCCTTCCAGATAATGTCTAATAATGAAGGAGCCACAAAAATATATTTAATTATTTATAGGTAATCAGCAATCATATGAACATTGCATGTAATGGTATGGTGTAATTTCATCCACTAAAAGGGGGACTTTCTCTTTCCGAAAGTACAATTTCATCCACTAAAATGACTAAACTCTAATAAAAGTGAAAAATAAACATCTGCACTTTTTTAATCTAATTTACAAATCTATGCCTACTTAAGCGAGTCATTATATTTATACTGAGGGCTGAGGCAATAGTCTGAAAAGTGAAAATCAATTTAAATTCCAACAGGAAAAAATAATAATAATAAAGAAAGAAAGAAGAATCCAGGTGAGAGGAGCAACTTGAGATCATGGATAGCTTTTCTTTCATATAATTGCAAGTTGATATTTTCTACTTACTCCTACCTAGTAAATTGAACAACAATAAAAACTTCAAAAAGAGAATTTGCATATAACTTTAGTCACTAGTAATATGAAAGTCTTAATAGGTATAGCTATTTAATATAGGTGTTCAAGACAATCAAACAAATAAAGGCCCAAGGGTTTTCCTGATAAAGCACGCGAATTAAGTCGCCACTGGAGTTGATAATGCACGAACAGCATTTTCTACTTGGATAATTTAAACAGGGGTAGCTAAAAAAATTACAAGGAATTTCTTATTAGAATTCAAAAACGACTAACACCATAAATTGGAGCAACAGGCAGGAAAGCAGATAGTAAGTACTCATTGAATTATCCTCCACCCAACATAACTATGTGAAGCATTTAAACGGGTAGATTTCAGCACGTGAGGAACAAAAAAATAGATATTGAATGAAATGTGAAATATACCAGTACAGATCCAATCGCCAATTCGAGGAAGCCTCTTGGAATCGGAATCAGCTGGGGTTTTGGTATCGACGAGAAGACGGGGCTGCTTGCAGCGGTTGCAAAAGGATCTGAAAGCATAGTTCCCATTGTGGCATCCTCTGCACTCCCAATCGCCTTCTTTTTCACCTCCTCCGCCGCCGCCGCCTGAACTGCCGCCGACCATTTCTTTATTCTTCCGATCAGAGCTGCGGCAAATTTTAGTTTTAGGGAAAACTCGCGTTCTATGAATAGAATATTTCAGGCCTTGCTTTTTCGGTATTTGACACTTTGACCCTTGATATTTTGAGATTCTGAAATCTGTTTGGAAGTTGAAAAAATTGTATAAATGAGGGGTATTTTAGGTAATTTAATGGTGTATAAAGTGAAATGTATAGAAAAAATAGTGTCAAATTTGAAAATAAAATAATGTTATAAGGTTATTAATGAGTATGCAAGTAATTTTGATATGTTCCCATACAAAAAGTGTGCAAATAATCAATCACGCATGTTTTGTCAATTTTGTATTCTACATAAATTAAGAGAGGATTTCTTGTCATTTTTAAATCACCGGAAAATTTGCACAATTTTTTGTAACCAGAATTTCGTGCAATTAAACCCATTATTAAAAAAAGGACATACGTCCATTTAAAATATATGAATTTAAATCTCTACAAAGCATATTTGTGTGAGCATTTTTTTGGTAACAATTATGAAAGTATGAGTCATGTCACGTTTGAATGCACTTTCTCTCATCCAATTGGATTGAAGTTTAAACGGTTCTCTATTATTGAGAGTGTGTGGTATGGACATAGTGGAAAGGGAGAAATTTGCAATGATTTTTTAAAATGAGGAACAAGGAATGGAGACTAGACAGATTCTGAATTGTTGATTTTTGACGCATGCATAGGAATAAAATCATTGCTCTCGTCGTATCTCAGTGTTCTCCTATTATTTCTCTAGTTTATGAACTTTTCTTTTACTTTGGTTGTGGTATCCCTCATACCCAACCCCATTTTTTACCCTACTCTCTTTCCATTTATATAATTCATACTTTGACCAATCAAAATAAAATAAAATTATACCTTTATCTATTGTGTATACATAGTTTTATTAGACTGTGTGGACAACCGGGTTGTCCATACAGGACAAAAAAAAAAAAAGAATCCCAACTATACACCAAATCAAACGTAAAATACAAATAGAGCCCAAAACTTGAACCGGATCAATAATTTCAGATGCAACATATTTATATATGTGTAGTGTGTTTATTAAAGGTAAAACCATTCAAATGTAAAATAAAAAAAATAAAATTATATATATATATATAAATTCCAAGTCAAATTGCAACAACTTCAATTCTAAGTCACGATGAATCCCATGCTGGGGTACAAATGAAATTAATTTTATTTATCAAGAATCTCAAACAGCCAATCAACTAACTAGTCACACTTGTGTACACTCACTGAATTCATATGGTGCAATTGAACCACAATTAATCAAGATGTGGCCGATTAAAAAAAAAAAAATCAATTGGACAACTAAGTAAATAGCAAAATCACTTGAAATCCAATTGCATACAAGAATTTTCCTTTCACACATACTTCATAATAATCTCATTCAAACATGTACGCAGCCATCAATTTTCAAAATTACCGAATCTTATCCGATGGGCAGGCTCTTGTCTCGGTCTGCCTGAGTTACGAGGAGATGAATTTTCTGAAGTATGTGGTCTCCCTTTCTCCGTTCTATCGTCCCTTCCAACAGGTTTTCTTGAAAAACGTCTGTTTCTAGAAGCATCATACCGTTGTGATCTGTCCCTTTCAACCGGCAAGGGTTGAAGCCCTTGCATATCAGGCTCTGGAACATAGCCATATGGCCGTTTAGACTCGTCCATTCTCCGAAAGGTGATTGATATCCTGAAAATAAAGCAACCGGAAATTATAAAAAAAACTGCCAGACAATGATACAAGGAGAATCGGCCTTCTAGAAACCGTACCTTCTGGAAGGGACAGCTGGCACACAGTGTTTAGCCACGTCAGCTCCGTTTCCATTTAGAACAAGAACAGATCTGGTTTAAAATTAGACACATCCAATCATTTTGAATGAAAAAAAAAAATCCAAGTACAAGATTGTTAGAAGCAGGGCTGCAAATTACTTACCCGAGTGGCAGGGGAATTGCGAAAGAACCAGCAAACTCACCGGGTCCCAATATATCCAAGTTTGACCCGAAAAGTATGTTGCACTCACTAAGAAACGAGACTGTACAAAACGGTCTAACAAACTCATGATTATCAATATGAGGTGGTATACAATCACCCTCCTCATAAATATTCACGATACAGCTATCAGGCACACAAGAAGGTGGTAAAACGTGCCAGCGAATGAGCCTTTTGATCATAGTTCTAAATAGCTGAGGCAGAGGATCAACCATTTCATTCTTCAAGATGCCTGGAGGATTCCCGTTTTTATCCTGCTACCCAAAAATAGTACAAGGGGAAATTTAACATCGTTTCTACTATTCTGGGGGAGGCGAGGGGGGATTAAGAAAAATGAAAGTAGAAGAGGGTAAAACATATAAACTAAAGAGAAGGGGGTGGGGGTAAAGGTAAAAAATGTTGAAAGTACAGGGGGCAAATAATGTATTATTCCAAAGATTTTAGGTGAACTTACTCTTGCGTAATTGTAGCAGCAACCAAATTGGAGAGTTATGCGTCCCTTACCCTTCATCCACTTCCGGGGTGCAGTATAAGTGCGCTCTATAATAAAATTATCAAGAGAGAATCAGATTTACAGCAATAAATTTCTCTGCCAATTTGAACCTTGAGTTTAAATTCACTAAACAGTAAACAACAGGAAAGTCATAAAAGAAATTGATGATTACAGATCAAAACTGGCAGTCACCAATCCATACATATAAGCGAACAACACAATACAAGTGTTGCAATAGGCAAATAATATAGAGAGCATAAAAAAGTATGAAATTCAGATTTCCAGAACACGACATGAAATACCACCCACAGGGTGCACTATAAGTTTGTTACTAAAGGGCTATTCAACAATAATTCTTCTCTTTTTTATTCTCTATCTCTTTCTCTCTCCCCCACCCCCTTCCCCTTCCCCTTTCCTTCAATATGTTTGACGAAACAAGCTTCCAAATGAAAGAAAATAAGACAAGCTCTTGAAAAGTTCTACGTAGATTTCTGCTCAAGCATTGGTAAATATCCTACTTTCTCCATTCTCATTTATAATCCTCTTCATTACATGGCAACTTAAGGAGGTCCGAGGTTCTACTTAAAAAAAAATTCAGAGATTCAGATTTCTTTATTAAAGAATTTTTGACTCTCACTATATACTTAGGCATACATCATAACTCATTAAGGGAGTTCAAAAGAATGAAAAAGTGACAACTGACTGAACAATGGACTATTTCATTTAGTGACGTAAACGTGAACATATCACACATTCCACATTCAACTCGCGTAATATCACTATATCAGAGAGACAGATAGTTTTTTTTTTTTGTGGGGGGATCGTTTTAACTTTAAGTTTGATGCATAAAAGACAGAGAATAACAAATGAACAATGAAACAAGCTAGTTGATACTCTACTGTTATACTAAACCCTAAGTTTTGCACGATAAAACAGTTTAGTGTTGGAATTGCATTGTACATAAAATATGAATATACTAGCTGTATTTATGTAAAATATATAACACTCAGAATAAAAAATAAATGTGGGATTGCATGTATCACATTCCAAGATATAAGATTGTGTATTACATTTCAATATATATAGCCATATAGGTTCCTATAACATCAATCTACCCACAGACATATCAAGAAATTTCCAAACGGGATGGACCTATCTCATACAAGTAGTCACAAATTGATGACTCAATGCATTGAAGCAGGTTGTAATAAGCAAGTTAAACAATTCTATACCAACTTCAGCTCTCCCCTAAACAAAAGTATAGTCTAGATCCCGATTATTGTTACATAATATGCCCATAACAAGTTCACATCCACAAAATCAATATTTAAACTACTAATGTGAATATAACTATAAACAACAAAATTAACAAACTAACCTTTCAACTGCCCATCTCTTCCCATCTGTTGGAGATCTTCAACATAACTAACAATCCTCTTCTGCTCTGCAGCACTGAAGACACCTTTATGCAGCTCCAAACCATCCACTATGTTGACAATTTTCCCACTGACTCTTTCTAAACATATGAAGTCCTTCTTCCTTTCAACGTTATTAAACCGAATCTGCTCTCTCTCATCTCTTGATAATGCCACCTTGGGCTTAGCTTCAGCAACAGATGTTCCGTTTGCAAACGAACCATTCACAGTGTCAAGTCCATTACTTTCATCATTGCCTTCTTCTGCTGCAAGCTCATCCTCTAGAGCCATATCCGCCCAAGATTTTTTCAACGAAGGGCTGGTTTGTGTTTCGCTTGGTGTTGAGGGTTCAACAGCATGCTCTGATGACACCTCGCATTCGTCTTTCCAACTACCCAATGAATGTGTATCCGCATCATCAATGTTATCTGCACTGTTTTTTGTACTCTCAACAGAATGGGCACTACAATTAGCATGATCCTCTTTGTGGTGATTCAGATTCGAACTACTTTGAACAGAATCAGCAGAATTCCCTTCTATTATCACAAATACCAATAGTAATTAAGTCAGAATCAGTCACACAACATACTAAAGAAATCTAGAAAGAATACACCTTTTGAACAACCCTTAATAAATTGAACTGAAAGGACGAAAATATTAACAAGAAAAAGTGATGGGGATAGTGAAAACGGTAAAATCTTTGTGAAACGAAACCTATTTATTTATATAGCGAAAAAAAGATATTGGTAGTAGAGAGTTGTGAAGAAGTAGAAAAGGAAAAAACAGAAATTGGGAAAATAAAGTAAATATGGAAGCAATTACTACTAGTGTGGAGGGATCGGATGCCATCAGATAGAGTTCGTGTGCAAGATTTGCAGAGGCCGCGGGAGAGGAAAGGCAGCCAATTGGAGAGAAATTCAGCAGCGATCCGGACTTCGTTGGCATCGAATTTGAGGAGAAAAGGGTCCATCTTTGAAGCTTTAGGGTAATCACTCATGGCGGAGAGAGATCTATCAGTCTTGCACTACCAAAGACCAAGAAACCTATTCCTATTCGATTCCACGGATTTCAGATAGATAGAAATATTATTTATTTATTACTCCGTATATATTATTGAGTTTTATGGCGCTTTCACTTTTGAATTTTCTCAAACAAATTGGAGTAGTAATTACCATGTAAAACCGCAACATATATATAAAAGGAAATAATATTAAAAGAGAATTTCACAAGGTAACTTAGTGATCAAGTCAGATTTTTTAAACGATCTTTTACGATCTTTGGTTGTGGTAAGTTTGATACACTATCTCTAATAGATATTGATTTGAAAAAGAAAAAATATAAGGATTAAAATGAAAATATGATTAATTAGTGATTTAGGAGTATTAATTTGTGGGACAAAAGAAAATAGAAAACAATCCTCCTATACGGATGAAGTGTTAATTAATTAATGGGATTAAAAAGTGTTAATTGTGTTGCTTACTCTAGTGTTATTTTAGGTTAGATTAATTTGAATACACCTACCCTCTTTTTAAATTTGATGAAGAGTAAACTAATACAGTAGGAGTAATACTTCACCCTTTTGAAAAATAAAAATAAAAAGTTTAAATTATTCAACCTCGTGAAGTCGTGATGGTGGTCCTTTAATATTTCTACATCTTTTGTGCAATTTATGAGCTATATATAGTATTATACGAGTAAACAATTTATTCAATGTAATATATTTTCAGCTGTGAATTTTGTGATTAGAAAAGAAAAGAAATAGAATTCAACGATTTTCCTTTGATTTCAATTTTCAATAAAGGAGTTTTCTTTTCCAATAACTTCAATTCAAAAACTATTGAAACCAACGGGGTTAGCAAGTACTCCTTCCATCCCACAAAAATAGCTCGATTTGATTTTACACATATATTAAGAAAAATCAATAAATGTAGTCAAATTTAGCTAATGTGTCAATTTTATCCTTAGAATCACATTCTTCAAAATCTGTTAAGCCTTAATTACTCTTATTAATTAGGGGTAAAATTGACAATTACTCTTATTAATTAGGGGTAAAATTGACAATAAAACATTTAATACTAAAGTAAAGGAGGAAAAGTCCGTAACGAATCTTAATCATAAAAAATCTATGTACGGTAGTCTATTCTCCCCAACACGGAAAAGAGAGAAAAAAAAATTAAGTATACATATTTAAAATCAAAATTGATTCAAATTTGTAAATTAAAAATTATGTGGGGTCATAGAGAAGAAAGGAAAACATTTTGACTGAATGCGAGTCTGTAAATTTGAATGTGATTAATTTACAGTTTATGTAAATTTACACAAAGGTATTGGGACAAATTAATCTAATACTCCACAATTTAACATTAATAATAATTACATACATATCATTTAAACTCAAAACAAAAATTTAATCAATCATACCATACCACTTCATCCAATTTTATTATTTTCAATTTTTTACTTTTCAAAATGATAATTTTATTCATAAATGAATCTCACAGCCTCGAACATACGCCCAAACATATACTAGTATATTTTATAGGTAAACTAATTCATATTCATTAAAAATATAAAATATATATAAGTAAACTAATCAATATAAAACTAGTAGAGAATACATGTTACGTCCAATAATGTAAAACCTCGAACACGTCCATCTATCAGATAAAAAAAATAAAAAAATTGCACACAACAATACCACTTTTTCTTTTACGCCCAAACCTCACTCACTAAAACTAAGAAAACAAATATCCTGCAAAAGGGCCACTAAAGCAGCAGCAACCAAATCTACATTTAATGTAACTAGAATACAACATTAATATTGCAGAAATACATTCAATCCAGATGATCTATAATCTTATCCCCTTGATGAGGGGAAACAAGAAAGCCGTAAAAATGTGTCGGCATTTTTGAGCTAAGCAACACTTACGGCTTGAGTAGGAACCTCTCTCTGACTTTTGCACCTGCAAATACAAAATACGGAGTAGTATTGAGTCACAATTGCATAGTTGTGGAATGTACTTACCCAATCCAAGTATGATAATCAACTTTGCTCACCTATTACATTGTTCTCGAGAAGCGTAATTGTGATTATTGCAATTTGAACACATCCAATCCCCATCTCGCCATTGCTTTGCTCTGCACAATACACCACTGACCTTAGACACACACAATTAGCTGGTTGCGTGAAAACAATTTCGGTGTTTTACTTCTTCAAGGAGATGCTCGTGGGTTACCATAGAACATTAAAAATGTAGAGTTCTTTTAGTATTTCCAAACTATTGCTACAGTACATGTAATAAATGGGTTAATTGCATGAAACCCCCTCGTAGTTTGGAAATATTGCGTGAAATCTCCTTGTGATTCAGAAATTGCATGAAACCCACTGTGGTTTAATAAATTAAGTGAACTCTCCCTTTTTTCAGAAAGGGGTTAATGATTTTATCTATTTTTTCTATAGTTCAAGTCACGTTACACCCTTCATAGCATAGTCTTAAAACTTCAATATTTGAAAATTTATTACAGAAAATCGAGGAAATAGGTAAAACCGTTAACTCATTTTTGGGAAAAAAAGAAAGAAATGGTGGGGATAATTCGCTTAATTTAATAAACCATAGTTTTGGGCAATGTCCAAACCACAAGGGGATTTCATGCAACATTTTCATATCACGAGGAGGTTTGGTGCAATTAACCCTGTAATAAACACAATAGATAGCTGCAAAGGGATGGGAGGACATGAGAGTAGAAATAAACAATTAAATAACAAAAATCATTGCATAAAGTGCACATAAAATCTGATATTAGTGGTTGCTGCATTTCGGAATGAATCCTCTCTTACCCTTTCCCGAGGACTGTCGGTGTTGCCGGGACGCGTGATACTTGAAGGTTGACTTGCCAATTTGTGGGGACTGATGTGTTTCCACTGGGAATGGCAGGGTAAAGGCTGTTCAGTTGAGTGCTACCAGGATTTTGGTATGGCTCAAAAGCCGAACGTGGTTGCTGCAGCCCATATGCATATTGGTTATCAGATAAAAAGGTGAAGCAAAAATGCAGAAAAATATAAATAAACAAGCAAAGAGAAGATTTATGATATCTGTTGGGGTAATTTGAGTATGCTGAAAGAAGTTTCGTACTTGTCCGGCATTGAGTCTCTTATTATCCAAATTATGAAGAAATTCTTCAGAGGCCAGACGTTTTGTTCCTAGAGCTTCAACAAAAGAAGAAAAACAATATCACTGTTAAGATATTAAATTTGAAAAGTTAGAAGCAAGCACAACTTGAATGGAGGCATACATAAAATAGCTGTCAGAGACACTGGCATGGAGCAGTTTATGTGCTTATACAATTTAGAGTTAAGAATTTATGGTTGCTGAATCTTTTGGTGTTGTAAATCATTCAGCTTTGAGCTTGTGAATTCATTATCAAATATATATCCTTACACAGAAACCAGTGAATTAACCTCAAATAAACTTAATACAGCCTAGATCAAATGAAGGGTCAGAAAGGAATAGAATAACTTAAACTTTATGCATGTGATCAAAAAAAAAAAAATTAATTGTTAGCTGTCAAAACAAGAGTTTTCAATTGTGGTAAAATATATATCTACCATTTTCATATTCTGAGATCAGGAAACCAGATTTAGTCAACTATTTATGAGTTATTAAGCCAATAGATATTCATTATTGGTTATTTTAGGACCAATCATCAAGACTGAACTTAGGAAGACACTGAGTGAGCCATCTCTTGGCAGTTTCCCTCTTCCACCACTCAAGAAGCCCAATAAAATTCAAAACTGCATAAGTTCCCTGAGGGGATGTTTCTTTTTGGTTTTAAAAACCAGGTTTTGGATTTCAAGATCCAAAACCCGTTTTACTTCGGGATTTAAAAACCGGTTTTCAAAATCCACTCAAAACCACCCTTATCAAACATATTGATTTGACATAAAGTTATATCTATATAATATTACTCAAATCATTATATTCTTTTTCAACAATAATATAATAATACTATAATACTATAATAATACAATAATATAATACATTTAATCAACTAATCATTATAATCTCACCAAACAATAATATAATAATACAAACTCATTCAATCTTACAACTTGATTTGACATAAAGTTAAATCCTTCACTATTCCAAAACCCAAAAGAAACACCCATATTACTATTCATCGGGATTTCAAAAACCAGGATTTCAAAAATCTGGTTTTTAAAACCACCCAAAGCCCAAAAGAAACATCCCCTGAGGGTATGTTTCATTTGGTATTTGAAAACCGGATTTGGGATAAAACTCAATATCTGTAAACAACATTTTTTCTACACCACACTCTCTCCAATGATTCATTAATCCTTAATGCACATATGATTTTTTTATTCCCACTCTTATTTTATTTATCACTTTTCACCTTTTACTCTCATTTTTGCAATTTCCAATAAAATACACTAATTATTACACAATCATTAAATCATTACAAATTTACAATTCCAATCAATAATAATATAATAATACAACATCGCACATTGTTAGACATTGATTTGATATAAAGTTAAATTCTTCCCAATTTAAAACTCAAAACAAGCACACACCATTATCATTTATCTAGATTTTTTGAACTCCAGATTTCAAAGTCCTCAAAATCCCAAATCAAACATACCCTGAAGGTACAAACAAAGGATTATGGATGAGACCCCACTTCTTCACAGCAAGATTGTAAGGTCCAATGCTTTTCCACATTTCATAGACACAAGTCACATAACTAATCTCTAACAATGATTTTTTAGTCATAAAGTCTGAGTACTAAGTTCTGAAGCAAATGTTCATGCTTCAGAACTATTTAGAACATGGTGAAGAAGAAAAGGCAAATAAGGCAGTTCCCTCAAAGGATTCTGGATTAGAACTATTTAGACCTCACTTCATCCAAGATTGTATGCTCAAATGCCTTCCCACATTTCATAGACATAACTACTCTCTTCCAGTGATTTTTTAGTCATAAAAATCTGAGTTCTAAGTTTCCAACAAATGAAAAATAGCAATGCAGATAAGAAATGTTGCCTTTTAACACAAGTTATCTACAAACAGAGAAAAAGAAACGCTACGCTAAACATACTCTTGTCCAATCAGGTATTAAACTGAAAAACAAAAATATCTAGTTAGTGTAAATTGATAGTTCCTCTTATAGCACACGTCCATGTAAGAAGTAATGGAAAAGTATGTAGATGATTTATCAAAGTCAAGGATTAACAAAAATAACTAACCTATAACTACAGAGCTGACAAGAGATGAAGGTGCTGATATTGGTGCAGGAGCATTGCACTTTTTGCACTACAAATGCAACAACCAAAGATGAATAATCTCACAAGATAATATATTCAATGAAAGTATAGAAGACTCTAGCACTCAAAGTGAATTCATGTTATTCCTCTTCCGAGACCGTGTTAGGATTTCATAAATGCAAACTCAAAATTTTGAAATTCGAACAATCCAAGTGATGCAGGGAAACGTCTCAAATGAAGTGAGAACAGTTGATTTCGATATGAAATATCCAGATAAACACAACAGCGATTAAAGAAGAACCTTAAGATTTTATATTATTTATGAATGTCTCAAAATGCCTCATAAATTCTCTGTTTAAAAGGATTTTACAATGGAAGAGCCAAAACTCTTAAATTAAATGGAACTTAAATGGATACATTGGAACTAATTTTGACTGATTAAATAGATAGCAGAAATTTAGAAAGACTCTTCGTTGCAGTTTCATTCCCCATCACCAAGTTACTACAAAAAATCATACAGTACCGGATAAACATGGAAAAATATGGTGAGAACCCAAGTTTTGATACTACAAATAATTAAACAGCAGAGATGCACTCACCCTGAATACAATTATCTGGTCAGGTCACCCATATTTTCAAACTCCACAAATTAATTTTAAATTTTTTTCTGGTTCTTTTTTCCTATTATCACAAGTTTAAAGCAAACAACTTCATTATCCCCGAACCTGAATAAGATCAATAAACATATAACAACTGGGTGACTATCAACAGCCTCAAGAACAACCTTTTTCTCATTTCCTATTGTTTCTGCATGGTGCAGTGCTAGTTGCAAACTACATGCATCTAAAATATTCAAAGCAAAACACTTCTTGCAATCTCAGCAAGACAGCAACAAATAGCTGAGTAGACTCAAGGGGCGCTTGGTTCAAAAAAAATCAATGGGTGAGGTAATGAGAATGACCATGGGTAACTGTGATGATTAATGAAAATAAAAGTTGACCAATTCACCTTCATCATACTTCAGGCAGGGTAATGAGACAATAAATAAGTTAATCGTTACCCTATTTTTATTAACTAACTCTCCTCATATACTCATTTCTCCTTAATAATTCCACTATTCCTCAATCAACAATCATTTTTCGTCCACATTTAATTTAAAATTAAAACAAAATACTAACAATGTAGTCATCATTATCATTGTAATTCACTATTCAATGACACCTCCTCAGTTACATCTCGTATTATTGTTTTCTACATTTGATAATAGAATCACCAATGATAAAAGTTTTCAGCCAATATTTGTCCATACCTGTACACGTGAAGAATAGTTGTGAAAGCCACAAGCACACATCCAATCGCCATTACGCCATCCATTACCATTTGGAACTGGAGGAAGTTGATTTGTTTGGCCAGCATATAAAACTCCAGACAAGCCACTACCTCCTAAGGGCCAATTAGAAGCTGAATGAAGTCCATACGGATGAGTAGATTGGTGTCCATATTGACCAGTCCCTCCAATAGACCAGCCAGAGCTCAAAGGCATTGATGGGTGGAGAGATCCAACGGTCACCATTTGTTCTCGAACCCTGGCAAAATAAGTTGGATGAGTAGGGACAGAAGCTCCATGGATTGCAACTGCCGGCATTGCTGCTAGCTCCTTAGGTTGCCCACACTTTTTGCACTTTTCTCTTGATGCATAATTGTTGTTAGTGCAACCTATTGATCCATTGCACACACACCCAACCCAGAATGCAGCCACGAAGAAGATACAACGCACGCCAACCCGCCATCCAATATCACAATACACATACAGAAAACATGAAACAACTCAACCTAATTGAAACCAAGCTTCTAAATTATAGTAAAATTCGTACTAAATTGAGAAACATTTAGGAAATAAAACAAACATAACTTCAAACACAGCGGACTACAGAATATACTGTGGTGGTTTGTGAATATCGAAAGGAGGAAAAACACAACCAAAAACAGAAATATGAATTGTATTTAACTAAGCTGGAAGAACACACTAGAACACTACGTTTCATGGAACTGTTTTATAGTAGAGCCTCTATCTTAGGGAAGTTTTTATCAAATTCATACCAACATGTTGAAAAACCGGTGTATAAACCTGTTGTCTATAATCTGAAGGACGGGAAAATTCATTCAAGAAATTCCATCTACTAACAACTCAATTGCTCCTATTTCCTTTTTGGGACATCCACAATAAAACTCAATTTTCTCAAAAGGGGGACTTTCTTTCCGAAAGTACAATTTCATCCACTAAAATGATTAAGCTCTAATATAATAAAAGTGAAAAATAAACATCTGCACTTTTTTAATCTCATTTACAAATCTATGCCTACTTAAGCTAATCATTATTTTTATACTGAGGGGCTGAGGCAATAGTCTGAAAAGTGAAAATCAATTTAAATTCCAACAGGAAAAAAAAGAAAGAGAAATCAAGGTGAGAGACGAACAACTTGAGATCATTGATAGCTTTTCTTTCACATAATTGCAAGTTGATATTTTCTACTTACTCCTACCTAGTAAGTTGAACAACAATAAAAACTTCAAAAAGAGAATTTGCATATAACTTTAGTCACTAGTAATATGAAAGTCTTAATAAGTATAGCTATTTAATATAGGTGTTCAAGGCAATCAAACAAATAAAGGACCATGGTTTTTCCTGATAAAGCACATGAATTAAGTCGCCACTGGAGTTGCATAATGCACGAACAGCATTTTCTACTTCGATAATTTAAACAGGCGCAGCTAAAAAAATTACAAGGAATTTCTTATTAGAATTCAAAACGACTAACACCATAAATTGGAGTAACAGACAGGAAAGCAGATAGTAAGTCTTCATTAAATTATCCTCCACCCAACATAACTATGCGAAGCATTTAAACGGGTAGATTTAAGCACGTGAGGAACAAAAAAAAAAAAAGATATTGAAAGAAATGTGAAATATACCAGTACAGATCCAATCGCCAATTCGAGGAAGCCACTTGGAATCAGCTGGGGTTTTGGTATCGACGAGAAGACGGGGCTGCTTGCAGCGGTTGCAAAAGGATCTGAAAGCATAGTTCCTATTGTGGCATCCGCTGCACTCCCAATCGCCTTCTTTTCCACCTCCGCCGCCGCCGCCTGAACTGCCGCCGACCATTTCGTTCTTCCGATGCGAGCTGCGGCAAATTTTAGTTTTAGGGAAAACTCGCGTTCTGTGAATAGAATATTTCAGGCATTGCTTTTTCGGTATTTGACACTTTGACCCTTGATACTTTGAGATTTTCCATTTGCACCCCCCAAGTAAAACATTAATAAAAGAGTCCGGTCCATAAATAATTGAACAGCAAAAAATACATTGCAGAATGTTGTCTGAAATTTGTTCGCAGGTTGAAAAATGAAAATTGCATAAAATTTCTCTTATATCATGTTTTGTCAAATTTGCACAATTTTTTTAACCCGAATTTCGTGCAATTAAACCCATTATTAAAAAAAAAAAAAGGGCATACGTCCATTTAAAATATATGAATTTAAATTTCTACAAAGCATATTTGTCTCGTATAGAATTTTAAAGGCAAGATATTTTCCGCGTAGTGATTTCCTATCCACTAGATTGGGAAGTAACCCGAGTTACACGTGAAGGGGCGTCTATGAGTCACAAGCATTGGTCAGGCGTGGAACCAGATGGAAAATGGGTAGTGGGGCTCAGATTAGAGTTTGGGCCAACCTTGGATAAGTGATGCCAATGATTTTTTGTTACGGGGATAACACCTGGAGGGTTTGAAGATATGAGGGTCAGTGTGATCTTATGATACCAGACCAAAAATGTTGGGATGTGGAGCTACTTGAGTTCATCATTAAAAGTTAATTTGTGCATATTGTGATGAGTGAGTATCTTATTGATCATATATTTGTTTAAATGAAGCTAAGTAGTTAATTTGTGGTTGAGTGTGAAATTAGATCGTCCTGTTATATACTTTGCATAAGCACATATAAAAATCCCCCCCTCCCCCCAAAAAAAAAAAACATATGGTCGAATATGGATAAATATTGAGATCGATGTAAAATCCTACAATGTATCTAGTTTTTTTTTTTTTTTTTGTCGAAATGTAATTGACAAAATATGTGAGAGAATTTTTTTTATTGGAAAGATATCCCACCTCGAAACAGAAAAAACATTCATATTCATTAATATGGGTAAGAAGTGTCTTGTTGTATCGCTGAGCGTTGCAAGGCCATCTCCAGTCCTCGGACTCAAATTGACACCAAATTTGAGTCAAACAGTAAAATCATATTCAAACAATTTAACAAAAAAAGTGATATATTTAATATAAAAATATAAAAAAAACAAAAATCAATGAAACAAAACACCAAATTCAATTGCATAAAATATAAATTACATCACAATTACAACAAATGTAATACTTAAAAAATATAAGTTACATATTTCTAGCCATTAACTTTTAAAATTAGAAAGTTCTTCCCATAAATGTTCATTCAATGCATTTCGAAGTTCGAAATGAGCATCTGCTTCTCTGATTTTTTTATGTCGACAAAAAAAATCTTGAAATCTTGAAGTTTCATTACTTGCTATTTCTACATTTGGAGTTGACACTTCTCTATCTTCTACAATCGGAGCCCTGAGATCACGTTCGTCCTCAATAATCATATTGTGCATTATTATGCATGCAATCATTATTTCTTGCAAATCACCAGTCATAAAAAAACGAGTAGAATTTGCTACAATTGCAAATCGACTTTGGAGAACTCCTAATGCGCATTCCACATCTTTTCTGCATGATTCTTGCTTCATTGCAAAAAAAAATAAAAAAAATTGGACCACGTGGATCACGAATTGTTTGTACAAGAGTTGACCATTTGGGGTATATATCATCGAAATGAGCAGATCAAATTTATGCAAGCAAGTTCTCATCAATCTCAATCTGAAAATCTCTTCACCTCCTTTAATTGGACAATATTTTGGTAATATTTGAGGGTCTGGAAGTAGTCTATCTCAATATTATTAAAATTCGTAGTATTTATGTTTAAGTTGTATTTCATTTGCTTATTTATGTTTACGTGTGTTGTATTAAATTTAGCATTTATGTTTTCTTAGTTAATTTTCTACTATATTTTGTAATTTAAATTCGTAGTATGTATGTTTTTATTCTATTGTATTTTGTAATTAAAATTTATACTATGTATTTTTATTTTCTATTGTATTTTATAATTTAAATTATTAACGTTGTTTTACAATTAAGTTATATGCTTTCAATTTTTAAATATTCTATAATTGTTAAACATAAAATTCAAAATTGTTTTATTATTTAATTTAAATAATAATTATAAAATAATAAAATTTAAATAAATTAAACAATAGACTAATAAAGAAAATGAAAAAATAAAATATAAACACTTGGAACAATTGAAAACGTTAATTGGGAGGGCAAATAAAGTATAAATGTTTTTGGGTCCAACTTTGAGTTGGTGGCAAATCTGTCACCAAAAATGGGATTGTGGCAAATTGCCACCACTATAGCCACTGCATTGGAGTAGATTTTAAAGACAATTAGAGTTTTAGCCACAACATTGAAGATGCCCTAATGATGGCTTGTAACCCAAATGGGGCATCAAAGTGATGTTGGGCCAAAACAACTGCCTGGGACAAGGCAACGGCTATCTGGCCCGCCCGATCCAAGTGGAGAATTGGGCCATGTGGTCCATGCGAAGGTGTGGGTTTCATGGCCCTTAGAGTAGAGGGCACTGTGTTAGGCTGGTTTCACTGAGCAACAAAAACCTCTCATTCCTTGCAGTGGAAGGTTAACGGCCCGGTGCTTCCCTAGATATAAACACTCTTCAATTTCATTAAAAAGTTTGAGCCTAATTAACTTTTTTCGGTGCAAACAATTAATGGGTCACACAAATCTAATGAAAGGCCACGATTATATACACACACACGCAAGGTTGAGATGGACACCCACCAATATTTTTTACAAATCAATGATTTTGAGATTGAAATGTCTAAAAGGAAAAACAAATACTTACATATCTGGATTTTGAGGTTGAGAGATCTAGAAGAAAATTGACGACGGAGGGGCGGCAGAAACGAGGAGGAGGCAACAAATCTATTTTTCTAACTTACAATCGAAAGAGGGACATACTGCTTGGGACGCGACGGAAGGATGAGGAAGCGGCGGGGGCTTGCGACGTAGCCACGGACGGCGGCTGCTTGGGACAGAACCTTGGATGGACGGTGAGGCCTAGAAGAACGACGAAGCAGACGCGCGCATGAAATTGACGAAACAAATGCGGCGACGACGAACGAGGCTATGGCGGTGAGACTTTGTGCGGCAACGAAGAAAGGCTGTGGCAGCGATGCTTTGAGCGGCAATCGACGAGGCTGAGAGAGGAGCGGGTGTCCCAAGCGATGTATTTTGTTTTTCACACTATATGGTTTGAGAGAATAAGGGGAGAATTATGGTTATGTAGAAGAAGAGTATCTTCGGTCTTTCTTGGAGTGTGTCTTAATCGTACGTGGTGTGAGCTAAAATCTCGTGTGTGCGTATAATCGACTATTAATTACTGATTATTATTCATGGTATTACTGATTACTGTTCATGGTATTACTGATAATTGTTTTTGGTATTAATGGATATAATTAGATGTGTGAAATTATTTGTTATTGTATATAATGTTCATGGTATTACTGATTACAGTTCATGGTATTACTTATAATTGTTTTTGGTATTACTTAGAGATGTTTATCCGGGCCGGGCTAACCGGGCTGGCCCGTTTAACCCTGAAAAATACAGGGTTAGGGTTCATGAATTATAGGCCCGTTTAAAACCGGGCTTTTTTGACCCGGACCGGTTAGCCCGTGGGCTAAATCGGGCCAGCCCGCAGGGCTACAGGGCCAGCCCGCTAGCCCGAGTTGTTACCTTTTTTTCTTTTTTTTTTAATAAATAACCTAAGAATAAATTTTGGGTCATTTGACCAATAACCATAACTATAAGCATTAAGAAGCACATTACCATCCATTAGTCATTATTACTATTTTTTATTAAATTATGATATTTGTTTAACTTTATCTGTGTTTAAATTATACTTTTTTTTTCTTATTTACTAATCATTAACTAATTATGTATTTTTCTATTTTTGAGACCTTTAATTTTAAAAGAAAAAAAAATTATTGTAGCCCGTTAGTGGCCCGTTTAGCCCGTGGCCCGCTAGGGTTAGGGTTAGGTCCCAACAATTGTAGGCCCGTTAAATATGAACCGGTTAAGGCCCTAACCCGTTTAGCCCGTAGCCCTGTAGGGCTGGCCCTATAGGGCTAGGGCCAGCCCGATAGACATCTCTAGTATTACTTAATATAATTAAATGTGTGGAATTATTTGTTATTGTATAAGATACTATTGATCAATGTTAATGGTATTACTGATTACCGCTCACGGTATTACTAATAATTATTTTTGGCATTACTAAACATAATTAGATGTGTTGAATTATTTATTATTGTATAAAAGTTATTAATGTTAATGGTATTATTGATTATCGTGGTAGTACTAATAATTACTTTTTGTATTACTTAATATAATTAGATGTGTAGAATTATTTGTTATTGTATAAGATATTACTAATTACTGTTAATGGTATTACTGATTACTATTTATGGTATTACTAATTATTACTTATTGTATTATCCACTATAATAAAATCATACCTATAATATTATTTTGTATTAAAATTTTAAAAAATACACATGAAAAAATGGAAAATAAAGGCAAGAAAATAAAATAAAAAGTAAAAGAAAAAAACCCGAAGAAATTAAAAATTTGGAATAAAAATTGAAAATGGGAAGAAAAAAGAAAAAGAGGAGGGGGAAGAAAAATTAAAAAGAAAAAAAAAATCGAGATTTGTGGCTAATTTCGATAGTTTTTTTAAAATTATGTTTTTACGATTTTTTTTCTAAAAATATGGGTGATTTGATGGTGAATCGACGGTAACTCGACAATGACTCGATTGCAGATTGTAAATATACAAATTAAAGTTGATTTTATTATATTTTGTGTAAATTAATAAAAGGATAATATAGTCTTTTAAATGTAATTATTTTTTAAAAAATAATTTGGGGATGAACTCATAAAATGAGGGATGCAGATAACCGTAGTAAAAAAATAATTTGAGGGTGAACTCATAAAATGAGCGGATGCAGATAACTGTAGTGAAAAATGATTTTTGGGTGAACTCATTAAATGAGCAGGTGCAGATAAAATATAAATAAAAAGTTAAACTTAAAATTGGTGTGTACCGGTACACTCGCATTTCAATAGTTTTTTTTTTAATTATGTTTTTACGATTTTTTTTCTAAAAATATGGGCGATTTGATGGTGAATCGACGGTAACTCGGTAATGACTCGATTGCATATTGTAAATATACAAATTAAGGTTAATTTTATTATATTAAATTAATAAAATGATAATATAGTCTTTTAAACGTAATTATTATTTTTTAAATAATTTGGGGTGAACTCATATAATGAGCGGATGGAGATAACCGTGATAAAAAGAAATGGTTTGGGGTGAACTCATAAACTAAGTGGGTGCAGATAACTATAGTAAAAAATGATTTTTGGATGAACTCATTAAATGAACGGGTGCAGATAAAATATAAATAAATAATTAAATTTAAAATTGGTGTGTACCGGTACACTCGCATGTACCCAAGTATCACACTTACTTTTTAGTTATACTGACTTACACGTTTAGTAAATATGTGTTGCACTTTTATTTTATATCAACTTACATTTTTTAGTAATATTGTATTATACTTTTTACTGAATAAAAAAATTTCCTTAAAAGTTTAACACATTTTTACTTAAAAAGGTTTTAGTCACTATAATTAAAGATGTAAAATATTTTGACTAAATTGAATAGTGAAACTTAATATGTTTTATTATGTATAATTAATAAAATTATTTATTTAACTAGTATGACAAAATTTAAATGAAGAATGCATATATTCTTAAGTAAACGAAAAGATTAATTTGATATAGCATGATATTAAAAAAAAAAAAAAAAAAAAAAATAGAAAGGGTTGGGCCAGTAGTATCATGCTACTAAAAGATAAAAAAGAGAAATAAGTAGAAAGAGATATATTAAATGTTGCCAAAATAAAATGAAATAAATAATTTTAAATGAAACATTCAAAATACTTTCACCTACCTTTTATAAATTTTTTATTTTATTATTTTAGTTAGTCTGTCTATAAATTTCTTATTTTGTCATCATACTCTTTTTAGTAAATATTTTATTCTTATATTTCACTTTGTACCTTATTTTTTCTCTTTATTGTTTCTATGTATTTCTCTCATTCCATCAATCATATTACTGTACTATATGTATTATTTAATCATTTTTTTTTTTAATCTCTATCCACATTTCACTTTATATCTGTAACAAAATAATTTTAAAGGGTACGGTCGTACGGATGAGTTTTAATTTAAAATTTTATACTCAATAAATTCATATGACTAGTTTCCCCGCCCCTAACGAAGTTGGATAGCTCTTAGAGCATCACTAAAAAAGTTTCCCAGCCCCTAGATGGCTGGGCTGGGCTGGGCCGGGCCGGACAAGCATGAGCCAAATCATAAAACCTTTTAGCCCGAGAACAGGTGGGGACGCACGAACACAAAATTTCCGAAACATAAACCCTAAATCTTGGTCAAAATCCCTAATTCCACATAACATAAATCACGAATTTTGTACACTCTTCTATTCCCAGATGCTTAACAATGGCTCACACAGTACAAAATGACGGTCAGTTGGAGGAAAATGCTAGCGAGTCCACTCTTAAGCCCCAGCGGATTAAAATCACCAGGGCTTCTGATGACAGCGACAAAAAGGTAGCTCTCCTCTGCTCTGCAATATTTGAATTTATTTTTTCTGAAAAAAATATGGTTGTATAATTATACGTTTTTTTCTGTATATTTACATAAGCATGCTGTTGTCCTGTATGCTTTGGAATGTTACGGAAATTGTCTTCTGGTACGGTTGCTGTAATTTAAGCTCGATTAAACAAATAAATTCCACTTCAAGCGTACCTGATTTACCTTTGAGTTTTAATTTTATGAATTTTACGTTGATTGCGTTTGTACTAGTCACAGGTACACTGTTACGTACTACGTAATTACTCGACGATAGAGTGGCATGGGGGCATTAGAGACACGTACATGCTTTGATTAAATAAACTTTACTCACAGTTTGACTAAATACCTATATTACTTTGTATAGTTGGACTTTATGGAGATTGTTTTAATGATTCCACGATTAGCTAAGGTAATCTTGAGCTCTATGCTCTTCGCCAAGGCCTTCATATCTAATGATCAAATTGTTTTGTGTTGAGGAAGTGCATTCTAAATTCTAATGCAGTTGACTGAGGTTGAAGTGTTATATATAAATGATCTTTGATTAGCTAAGTGCCTTCAGAAACTGGATAGGATAATCAATAATGAGATGGGGAGGAAAGTGTACAACAAAATAAACTGTTGATATCTTGAAAGCAACGCCAATTTTACTATGATTATCAGACTGGATTACAACATGCGGGCTCTTCATTTGCATATATATATATATATATACTGTGTGGTCCATCCAAAATAAACTGTGTGGTCCAATCCAAGTGATCGTTCAAATTTTTGTCTTTCTGGAGAACAAAAATGAACACTCCACACTATCAGAGTCACAAATTTTTGAGTTTAGTTTAGTCCATAATCATGTTTGAACTATTTCTTGTTGCAGCATTTAGCGTGTAAGTAAAAAAAGTGTTCTAATTTGACAATTTCCATGTCTTGTAGTAATAACATTTCTTGATTAGTGATTTCCTTGTCATTTAATTCCAGGAAAATTTGTCTTGATATTTGATAATCCTTTTTCAGTAAAGCTAGCAAATGCATGAGTGTTTACTTGATTGTTTTATGTATGCCCTACAGAGTTCTCAAATGGGACTCAAAGATTCTGAAATCAGTGTTCCAATAGTCTATGGAACAATTGCTTTTTGGCTTGGTAGAAAGGCATCTGAGTAAGTTGAATTTCAGAAATATATAATTTTTATGTGTAGTTCTTGTTTTATGGGCCTTGCTACCCTTTAACTAATTTTAGCTTCATTGTTGATTTTCTCATCAATGTTTTCTTGACGGTCAGATCTCAGTCACACAAGTGGACTGTTTATGTACGCGGAGCTACTAATGAGGATCTTGGGGTGGTGGTAAAGCGTGCTGTATTTCAATTGCATCCAAGTTTCAATAACCCTGTTAGAGTTGTTGAAGCACCACCATTTGAAATATCAGAATGTGGTTGGGGCGAATTTGAAATTGCCATTTCCCTGTTTTTCCACAATGATATTTGTGAAAAGCAGTTGGATTTGTAAGCCACTTTTCATATTGGATTTTAGTATGCTTCTTGATTTACTAACCACTTTATGTTTTATAAGATCCTGTTTCTGTCCTCGTATTAAGGTATCACCATCTTAAGTTGTACGCTGAGGATGAAAGTGGTCCCCAGTCAATTAAAAAACCTGTTGTCGTGGAAACATATAATGAGATAGTCTTTCCTGATCCTTCCGAGGCTTTCTATGCTCGTGTCCAGAAGCATCCTGCTGTTATTGTGCCTCGACTTCCCGTCACTTTAAATTCAACTGCTGGTAACACCACAATCATTTTGTTGTACTTCATATAGTTGTCTATTTCTAGCATTATTTGCAGCATTCTTATTTTCGGCTCTATCCTCATTGGTACCAACATAGAAGACCTGAATGAAAAGAAAGCTGATACCAAAGATCACCCGTTGAGCCAATGGTTTATCAATTTCTCAGAGGCAGATGAGCTGTTAAAGCTTGCTGCTGCTCGTCAGCAGGTAAGACTCTTATGTTTTCTTAACACTTTTTAGTGGAAATTTATGCCTGTGGATATACCTTGAGTTTATTTTATTCATTTGCTCATTGTAACCAACAAACTTCTATGCTTTGGAAGTGCGGAGTAAATACTCTGTGTAAGCTTTTTTCCTGTCCTGATTTTGTTCTAATCATCTTCACAGATGTACATGTGCATAGTGCATACTGTAAACTGTGTTGGTGTCCATTGAGGTTATAAGCATTTAATGTCAAATTATTACATTGAATGTATTTCATATATGTTCCTGACAAATTATGGCAGTTTCACGATAGAAGACCTGAATGAAAAGTTCAGTTATCATGTCGTATATCAGCTGAGGGACTCCCCTTATTAAACCTGGACCAAGAAATGGACTAGGAATTAGAAAAAACTAATCAAGTTTCATACTCCCTCCGACCTCCGTCCCCGTAAAAGCTACCTGGGGGCTTTGGGCACGGAGGTTAAGAAATATGATACTCCCTCCGTCCCAGGATTACTTGCATACTTACTGTTCACTCACTTTTTAAAAAATATTATAATAAATAAAATTTTAAGATATAATTTTATAAAAAAATAAGTAAGTGAATGGCCTTATATGTATATATGGACCATAAAAATAATTACATTAAATGTAATATTGTAGATATTATACGGGTGAAGTTTCTAAAGGTCCGAAAAAGTACGTGTGCAAGTAATCCTGGGACGAAGGGAGTAGAATAAATAGATGTATTAGAGATGGTATGATTGAGAGAGAGAAGAATATAATTAAATGTGAGAGGAGTAGTTTGCTAAAAAAAGAATGGGTAGCTTTCATTGGGACGGACGAAAAAGGAAAGTTGGGTAGCTTTCACTAGGACAGAGTGAGTATATGAACTCAGATAGTCTAATTTATTTGTACAGTATATGGATGGGAAATTTGATGTGAACCGGTATACCCAAACCTCTATTCCAATATTTTTCTTAATCAGGGTGGAAGAAATGGAACAACCACTACCAATTTCAGAACAGACTTTTTAGGAGTTCAATCTCCCAACTCTACCCATCTGCTCTCTCATGAGTGTTCAAGTTCATCTCCATTTTTTATTCTTGTTGCCTTCATCTCTGAGCTCTCTCTGCCTTCTGAATCCAATAACCTTCTACATTTTTCTATCCATCACAGTCCTAAAATTAAGCTGGCTAGTTCCTTAAATCTGAGCTAGTTTCAGTTGAAGAAGAACTAATATCTAATGTGGCTTTCTAAGTACTGTACTATATTTACTTTTGTTACAATTATTTTGTAATAGGGTTCTACTAGAAAGCAACTTTAATCAATCTTTATTTGATATATTTTATATCGAAATTGTATCATCAACCCAAGTGTCCACGAATCAACAATATGGTTGCAGTGTTCACAATGATCTACGATGGAAGTAGTCTCTACATAATTGCCTTTTTTTTTTAAGCTTTTCAGCATGTAAAGTTATTTCCTTCCTTTGATTCTTTTGCTTAATTACTTCGTAATTTGACTACTGCTTTTTGTCTATAAAAATATTGAATTGGTAAATATGTATAGTTTCATTTCATAAGACACTTTATTTTTTTCCTTTTTTTCTTTCTTTCATTTTCAATGTCTTGCTGATACAGTTGCATGATTTGAAGTTGAGGTTTTGTGTGAGCACAACTTTGGAGCCTCTTTGACAAATTAAAGCCTGTTTGCATTTAAAGTTGTTTATCTTATTGTAAAGTATCCATGATTAATTCACTGCACATGACTATCACAATCAGACATTAGTGTCTAGATTTTTGACTTTCTCCGACAATCCTTCTTACTTCGTTTAAATTGTGGTAGGTTCAAACCCATATTATCAAGCTAAGAAGGCAATTGAGCATGTTAGATGGTCCACCATTACAGTCGTGGAAACCAGCTTCTGGGTAGTGACAGATATGACTGAGCATGAAGATTTGGAGTTAACTGTAAATGCCGTATATATGTTGTAGTAGCTTAGAGCAGGAAGCATTTGAGTATTGATAATCCTCTTTTCTTCTTATATAAGAGGGCAAATGATGGTCTTCCGTATCATGTGATTGTATAATACTTAAAACACCATGCCTTGCCTATTTATTTCTAGAAATCACTTTCTGGAGGAATTCTTGATAGTCGTAACCTTCATGTATAGCATTTAATGCAAATTCCTATTCTATTGCCGTCCTTGAGTTTGAATGCCCTTAGCAGCCATGTACCATTTTGTCTGTATTAGAATTTTCTTAAGGCAAGAGTAACATGCTGTCACATGCTAACTTCAAAAACTGGTGTCGTTTTCACCGATTTTGAAAAGTTTACTAGCTCATTTTCTTGAATATCATGAACCTAAAGTACGGACCTTGCTGCATGATTTTTGACAAGCCCATTGCGTGGAGGAATGGGAGAAATTGGAGGCCAACGAGCGAGGTAATGCCTTGGTCCCCCATTACACAGTAAACTACTTCTCCATCACCAGAAAAATATACGAGTTTCTGGTGGTGCCCATTTAGTTAGGTGTGAACACTGTTTAGGAGCTTTATTTCAGGGTTTGGTATGAGCACATGGGTAGTTCGAATTGCTTGGCATTTATCTTATTATGTTATCTATCTGTCTGTCTATTGAGGTGAGAACAGGAAAAGATATGAAGCTGATGTGGGTGGTGCAATGGTACATCACGGAAGGTTCGTTTTATCCAACTCTTATTGATTATGACGGAGTGTTTTTGCTTGCAAATGTTTTCTATCTAACGAGATATCACTGTCGTTCTTTTAACCTTGCCGGAGAGGAGGGGCAGTTTTCATTCTTTCTTTGGAAAATAACTTGTGCACCTCATCTAGAGAGCCATTTTTGGTTGGGTGTATTTTATCTTTTATTGCGACTTGATTATATTCATTATTTAAGGCTTATATATGCATTTACTTAACTTTTCATATGGAAGGCTTTCTAGGGTGTTTGCTTGAGTTTCAACAAGGTAAAATATGAAATAATTTTGAGGTTTCAGAAAATGAATGGGACAAGGGTGTTGGTGAAGGACAACCATTTATTTAATTTGTACAATAGTATGATCAATTGCATTCTTCTCTATGATTGGAAATATATTTAAATATCTAGGAACCTAATGTGTACCAATTGTAATATATACTGTACATATATGTATTTATCGATAAATATAGATAGCAAAACCTTTACGAGGAATTAGACGTCTCTTTAACTCTCGCTTTACATGTTCCTACATGTTTTTTTCTTTTTCTTCTTCAGTTCCCCATTTAATGCAATATGTAACACTACATCTGATCGATTATAAATTTATAACCAATACTTAATGTTATTTCACACAAATTAATAAAGTTATTAGAGTATATAATACAATATTTTTACCTTTTATTTACGTGCTTAATTTATGTATATTGTTACAAAAAAGAGAGTAGAAGAACAAATTTAATTTAATTCTCTTATTTTATGTCAATTTTTTTGTCTGAGTCTAACTAAGCCAATTTAACAATAATGAAATTCTAGAACATTTTGTCAATAGCCAAAAACTGACTTTTCTGGCTTTCAACTTATGAGTATATAATAATAAAATACATTTTTATTACATAAACGTTTCACCACAGACATTTTACTAAATGTTCTCCAAACTCACCTTTTTTTACAAAATATTTAATTTATTTGTAATAAACTGATAAAAAATTCCTGACAAATTTGATTATTCCTTGTCCATGTAAAATTGACGTGTCAGCAATAATAAATATATCAATGCATCAGGCTGCGCACACATTAAAGGTATTTTAATTTTATGTTAAAAAATTTATCACCGCTCTTTGTCTTAGCTCTTTGCACATATTAGTGTAGTTTTAGCACTTTTTCTAATAATTTTTTACATTAATTTAAAATTTTGAATTATCAAATACTTGTGTACCGCACATTTTATACTTGTAGACAAATGTGGACAAATACTTGTGTACTGCACATTTTATATCAAAAATATTGAAACATTCAATTCATATCTTACCAAAACAAATTATTAATAATCCAATTTTAGAATGCTCATTTCTTTATATACGAGTTTTATTAAATACTCCCTCCATTTTTAAATAAATGTCATTTTAACAATTTTCAACATATTAAGATATATAATCATAGACCATTTTACCCTTCATTAATGATAACTAATTTTAATATTAAATTTATGTTTAGTAATGAATGTGGTCAATATTGTAGATGATATTCATGTATACAATAATTAAGGTTTATGCATGATTTATGTTATAGTACTATATTCAAAAGGAAAAAACTTAAATCAAGGTAAAGAAAATGGAGGGAGTACAATGTGTACAAGGGTAAAATTGTCAAACTTGAAGAAAAAAGTGTAGAATGACACTTATTTAAAAAATATTGAAAAAGGCAAAGTGACATTTAATAAAAAATGGAGGGAGTATTAATTAATTTTGTGGCGACACCTCCCGATTTGTCAGGTATACTACGAAGAATTGCATGGATCGGTAGGAAATTACTTAAATAAATATATTGTCCCAAACATCACATTTACAAGCTAGCTTGCACACTTCAAATATATTTTTTTAAGTGATAATGAGACTAAATTTCTGTGTATGATAGACGTATTGTGGATAAGGGTGGGAAATATACCAAAATTGGTATATCGATTTTTTTTTGTACCCAAAAAATATCGAAATTATCAAATTTTTTGGTATATTGAAAGTTTCAGTATGATATCTTACCGTACATAAACTTTTGGTACAATAACGGTATAGAAAATGGTCATATTGCCATATTTTGGTATTCAGTATGAAATGGTATATCGAAACACCGAAACCTTAATAAAATAATAATTTTATATTATTTTTTAAATTAAAATAACTTAAAATTTAAAGCTTAAATAAAATAAACCTTAAATAATAAATTTGGTTTAAAACAATACTTCAATATATTCGGTATGAATGTACCAAAAATTTTGTATATTGAAATTACGGTATGTTATCGATATGAATTTTTTCATACCGAAATTACAGTATACCGAAATTTTAAAAATAAAAAAAAATGAAATTAGATCGTGGAAGCTAAGTACTATAATTTCACCTCAAAAATTTGAAGTGAACCTTTTGAATATTATATTTGCACAAGTATATATATTGAATATTATATTTGCACAAGTATATATAATATATCTAAGGATATACTCGAAATAAATATGCAAGCAATGATTCTTTACAAACAAAATAATATGAACTCAGTTTAATACAATGGAAATTAATTATATTACAACTTAATATTTTCAAATACATTAAAGTACACAAACGCATTATTAAGAGGGTTTAGCGGCCAGATTTATTTTCCTGAAATATACACACAAACTGTAGATAAAGTTGTTTTTCTTTATTCTAGTTTAGAGAAAAAAATCAATTTCCAATATCTCTTTTTGCAAATGTCCAGTTCATCTATTGATAAAATAATTTTTGACAGGCATTTATCGATGAATTGACATTAAATCTTTAATAATCATTCCTTATTTTTTGACAGAAAAAGGTACGTTCGTTTGCCCACTTCTTCACAATTCGAAGGGGAAGTGATGCCGGTTTGATCCATTTTGTGATGAAGATATTGAGTTTAAAATTATACTCCCTCCATCCCATACTTGAACCTACATTTTACCATTTTGGGCGTCCCATATTTGAAGCAACTTTACTTAAAATAGTAAAAGCACTTTTAAACACTCCCCTTAAAACATCACAATATTACGACAAATGCCACTACTTTATTACACTAAAAAGTAACTTTATTACTATTTATAAAGTTGAAAAGTCTTTATTACCCCCACTTTATCTTACACAATACTAATAAACAACTCATTTATTAAAACCCGTGCCAATTTGGTTTGTAGCTTCAAGTATGGGACGGAGGGAGTATTAAATTTTTTGTAATAATCTTATAAACCTCTTAAAAAAAAGTCAATTAATAATTTGATCTCTTCTCATATGACCAATTATCGATATTCACCATCCGTTCACAAAATGTAGTCTCATTTATCTTATATTCTTCGTTCACCAAATATAGTCTCATACACTTTATGAAAATAATTACACTTCAACTACCACTTAATTACTCAAATTGTCATCAATTTTATTCACAAACAATCACTTTATTCACAATAGACCCCACAATACCTGTAATACTCTTATTATATCTATTTTATCTACATTTTCCTTAAAACTTATATTCCACTCTAATGGAACTACATTTGGTGAATGGAGGGAGTATAATTTTTTTACTGGACCAACAATCCATCACACACCGATATCACATGAACCATACTCAGGAAAGATAAAAAAAAAAATTAATCCCTCCAAATCCAAGGAAACAAACATGTCCCTAACATATAAACAAAGAACGATTAGTCGTCCTAATTAAATAGGATTTGATACCCTTTTTATTTTCTTTTATATATCTTTTCTTAAATACTAGTACTACAATTTAATGCACCATAAATCATATGTCCTTTAGTAGAGTTCCTAATGACCACACGAATGATATGCATGATTAATTAATTAATTAATGGTTACGTTTTCTTCTTTTTAACTAATCAACTAAGAAACGATTGGCAGTATGGCCCCGGTCGGCAATCCCAACTCTCTGTTGGATTTTTTGTTTTTCTCTCGTGTTTATTTTCAAATACTTCATTAATACTCCATAATCCATATCATTATGATATCATCAATGTCGTACTCTCGTTCTATGTGATAACATTGAGCGAAAACTATGTCTCTTTGATTGAACATATGTTTTAATAAAAATACATAAAGTAAAAAAGTGTTGTGGAATTATTGTGATATAAAAATAAAGTGATTGTTTTCATAAAATTACTTTTAACGGAAAGAGGAAGTATTTTTTTAGGCAATATTAATTGTTTTCATAGAATAATATTAATTATTTTTATTAAATATTATTAGTTGTAATCAGGTGCACTGGAGACCCACCCTATAGATAAAACAAGAGATTCAAAATATTCTACTCACTCGTCCCTTGGTAAGCTTCCGCAAAAACAGGCGTCCCATACAAAACTTCATGTATACATATATTTTTAGCAACACCCGATATCTCTCCCAACATTTCATTTTTCCTATTTCTCTACCTCAACAATTCAATACAAATATAAATTATAATAATATATTCCCTAATATATGTACAAAAGTAAATGAAAAGTTTTCCCCAACATTTCATTTTTCCTATTTCTCTACCTCAACAATTCAATACAAATATAAATTATAATAATATATTCCCTAATATATGTACAAAAGTAAATGAAAAGTTTTCCGGGGCGGAGGGAATAGTGTCATTTAATTTTCAATTGGGGTAAATACATTTTTTTATCATTTAAGTTGTACCAATTTTGATTTTCGTCTTGACTTTGAAATTTTGACACTTATGATCGACTATTGTCGCTATCTAAGTTTTTTACACTATAAAAAATATCATCATTTCAAAATTGGATGATTTACTTTTCTTTTCTTTACTGGTAAAAAGACTAAAATATTGTATTTTGTAAACATAAATAACTAATTTCTAAGTCGAAACACATAGATGATGAAAATCAAAACAAGTACAACTTAAAAAAAAAAAAAAGTATTTTCCGTTTCCCATTGTGTATAAGCATATATTCAACGGGCCTATTGTCCTAAGAAGGGTAACAGTGTAGGGCCATTAGAATTGGTGGATGAGGTCTAAACATGACTCTTGCCAAAAACATCCATGCAACAATTAGTTCTATGCCCCCACACTCCACATGTTTTTGTTCTTTCAAAATTATCGTTTTATTTCCCCATGTATAAATACCTATACAATCCCCTTAAATTCTTCCATAACCTCATTAATTTTCAATTTCTCAACAAAAAAGAAAAGGAAAAAAAATGGCTATATGGAAAACAAACAAGAATGGCACCACGACGACGATGAATGCAGCAACACTGAAGCAAATCCTCAGCAAGTGTTCGTCTTCCAAGAAGAAAAACGGCGTCCCTAAAGGACATTTCGCAGTGTACGTGGGCGAAAATAGGAGTAGATACGTCATTCCAATTACGTTTCTTGAAAATCCTATGTTCCAAAAATTGCTACAAAGGGCAGAAGAAGAGTTTGGATTTCATCATGATATGGGAATAACTTTACCCTGTGATGAACAATATTTTTGCTCTTTGGTTTCAATGATTAATGGGTCATGAGCTAGTATGTTTTGATTTGATTTAGTCAAATAATTTTCACTATAGCTTATGAATTATGATCATGATCAAACGATCCATAATCACCAAGCTTTTTTATTCAGCTTAATCTATGATAATTAAGCTCAATTTGTATATATCAAAATCGTCTTACCTTTTTTTTGTAAAGTACGAGTTGAATTTTAAATTTTCTATGAGTTTGAGCAGTAAAATTAACATTTTCTTTTGGGAATAATTACCGTCTATATATACTCTTAATTTGTATGATTTCAAGTTACAACTTACAAGTACATTGATGAATAGTCTATCATTAATCATTATCTGAATTTTTTAGTGTTATGACTTATGAGTTTGACAACATAGATTATTTTAAGATAGAAGGTTAATTTGACTTAAAGATATATATATATATATATATATGTTTAATTAGATTTAAAATAAAATTTATACGCAACAAAAAAATAAAATACATTCAATTATATGCATACTAAATAATTAAAACACACACTATTTGGAATATAATATGTATCAGTTGAAATATTGACAATTAGATTGCATTTTACATTAAACTCAAAATTAATATATAAAATGGTACGTACAATTATTTATAATAGATTATTGTTTAAAGATATGATCATCATATATATGTATGCTAATTTGACATACACATTCCTTTAACCTTTATTTTCAGACATTTAATTTTGGCATTCAAGATTCAATTCCTTTTTTTTTTCTTCCCAATAGTAAAGATACGTACATCTGGTACATTTTTCTATTTTTTTTTGGGACCCGTTAGATTTGACCATTAATAAAACATTCTGACCCTACTGTTAGTTTGCATCATACAAAATATCATATTTAAAAAATATATTTAATTTTGTAAGTTAGTATTTTTTTTAAATTACTTTTTTTTTTCGACAATTTTTAATTTTTTTTTAAAAATTACTTAAACACGATATTTTGCATATTAAAAAATTATTTCATATGTTTAACGTATGTTATTACCGAATTCACCGTAATTTTTTTGTAAATCTGGTTAAATTCATAGTAAATCTGATTAATTAAGATGATATTTACTTTACGATTTAAAAACATGGTTTAAAATTTTAAAATTCTAAACTTGTTTTATTTCAAAATTTAAAAATTGATTTATAAAATCCACTAACCTAGAGATGTTTATCGGACTGATCCTAGCCCTATGAGGTTGGCCCTGTAGGGCCACGGACTAAAAGGACTAGGGTCTTAATCGGTTCATACTTAACGGTCCTACAATTGTTGGGAACTAACCCTAACACTAGCGGGTCACGGGCTAAACGGGCCACTAACGGGCTACAATAATTTTTTAAATTTTAAAATCAAATTCTCAATTTGACACGTCCAACAAACAAATAAAATAGAAAAATATATAATTAGTTAATAATCGGTAAACTAGAAAATAAAAGTATGATTTAAACACAATTCTAGAACTCATTAATCCTTAATATGACCAAAAAAAAAATATCATAATCTAATAAAAAATAATAATAATAACTAATGAATGGTAATTGACTACTTATTGGTTATAGTTATTGATATTGGTCAAATGACCCAAAATTTGTTCACAAGTTATTTATTAAAAAAAAAATAAAGGGTAACAATCCGTGCTAGCGGGCTGGCCCGGTTTAACCCGCGGGCTAACCGATCCGGGTAAAAAAAAACCCGAATTTAAACGGGTCTACGATTCATGAACCCGAACCCTGTATTTTTTAGTGTTAAACGGGTTGGCCCAACCCGGATAAACATCTCTACACTAACCCTTCCCTAAAAACCATCAATATCAAACACATTAATTTGACATAAAATTAAATCTCTACAATATCACTCAAATCATTATAATTCTCTCAACAATAATTTAATAATACAATAAATTCAATCATTACACAATCAATTTCATTCAATGTTACATATTGATTTAATATAAAGTTAAATCATCTACTATTTAAAAGAAACATATATATATTATTGTCTCCGTTCAAATTCATTATGCTCATTTCACATTCTTAAAATTGAGAATTATTTATAAACCCCACGTGTCCACTTTTACTGTATCTATAATTTTACACAAAATGTCATTACTTTTGAATCTACACATACACACAAGTCAACTCATTTCTTTATTTTATACATGCAAATTTAAATTACCCTAAAACCCTACTCATTATAATATTTATCTATAAAAGTTACCAAATTACCAGTAATTTAGGTTGAGAATGACTTAAGAATCTCAATCATAAGTCGTGTAATGTATTACTATTATTGTACAAACATAGGAATAATGTGCAACCCTACAAAAAAAAAAAAAAAAAAAACAAAAAAAAAAACAAAGGAATAATATGCAAGGGGCTGAGTGGTATTTGCAAGAGCTTCCTGCTGGTTATAATTATTTTTCTCTACTTCTTACAAAGGAAATTTAATGATTTTCTTTTACTTAAAAGGACCATATGCTACCCTCCCAAAAAAATAACTTTATTACTACTTTTTACTAATAAACAATTTATATATAAAACTTGGAAATAATAAATAGAATGGGGAGAGTATAATTTTATGGCAAATACAATACAAATACGTGACTATTTATAAGAGCCAAAATATCATTCAAGACCATATACTCCTATATATTAATAGATTTATTTGACCCAACACCTCTAGACTTACAAAATACTACTTAAAATATGACTTTGACTGAGGTGAATATATATATACATGCATATCCACGAAAGAGTTAAGAATGCATGTAACTCGAATTCATCACAAAAGACAGTTTGAATTAAGGCACAAAAATACCAAATGAAATGAACTCGACAGATTTTACATGCATATGCTATCGTTCAAAAAATGTCATAACTAGTGTCTATGTGTCTTTTTTTTTTTTAATTATAAGTCACAGTTATATGCACTGAATTACATAGTGTACAAATTTAATTGAATAGTATGCGTCACTTGTATAAAAAATTGTTATTTTGTTATTAATTGTTGAGATTAAAAATAGATGTTATGGAGTGTATGGATCCGACATAGACAAAAGCATTGGATGGGGTAAAGTCCAAGTCCATATTGATGGGTCAACTCAAAGGTTAGCATTCCCGTGAAGTGATCATATGATCACTTTAAACGATGGACTACGGCATATCAACCCCACATTTATAAATATCAATCCTGGATTTTAGTAGTACTCCACTCTATTGAATGATATTTTTGACATTGTTAAAACGTGATTCCAATATTATTTAAGAAGCGTGATGAATTAACAGTAAAGTGCTAGCTGGTTAATTAATTTAATGATCTTATCATTTCAAAGCCTGCCCCCACTCCAATATTAATTTGTGCACTTCTCAATATAGAATTGTATAGATGGATCCTTGAAACCCGGTGGTTGATGCATGTATACCGGCAGATCAAGGTGTCCGTGAAGAAACGCATTACTCACGTCAAGTTGACGAAGAGTCCAATTTGAGCTTATAGCGAGAGTGAGGACTGTCCGAATAGTCGCGGGCTTGACAACCGGGCTAAAGGTTTCTGTAAAATCTATTCCGGGGCGTTGATTGAAACCTTTGGCTACAAGGCGAGCCTTGTATTTATCGATCGAACCATCAGATTTCCTCTTAATTTGGAAGACCCATTTGCATCCAATAATATTGCCATTCGGAGGGGAGGGGACAAGATCCCATGTGCCATGACGTTGCAACGCAGTGAATTCTTCCGTCATAGCCTCACGCCAATGTGGAATTGAAAGAGCTTGGCGAACCGTGGATGGTTCCACATCATTCGAAAGTGGGTGTTTTGTGGCCGAATTAATATGCTTTGGTTTGTGAATGTTGTTTTGGCTACGGGTCCGCATAGTATGTTGGCGAGTAGGTGGGGGTAAATCACATGGGGGTGCTGGAGACAGAGCACGAATATGAGGATCAATAATAGGGGGTAACTCGGGAGCAGGAGCCGGCGTAGCAGGTCGAGGAACAGGTGCCAAGGCTTGAGGAGAGAATGGTAGTGTAATAGTAGATGGTGTATCAGCAAGAGGAGATGTATCCCGGAAAATTAGACTCCATAAACCGAACATGGCGAGAGATATATATGTGACCAGTGGTAATATCAAGACAGCGAAAGGCGCTTTGCGACGTGCTGTAGCCGACAAATATACATTTCTTGGATGGCGGAGAAAGCTTTCCCTTAATATATGGCCTTAACCAAGGGAAGCAAAGGCACCCAAAAACCCGGAGTTTTTGATAATTAGGTGGACTGCCGAATAATATATCAAAGGGGCAGCGACGACCAAGAGTCGGAGTGGGCATACGATTAATAAGATACACTGCTGTTTGAATAGCAAAAAACCCAGAAATTGTGCGGCAGTTTAGCATGATGGAGTAAAGCTCGTGCTACTTCTAATATGTGACGATTGCGATGCTCAGAAAGCCCATTCTGTTGAGGCGTGTGAGGGGCTGTTGTAAGCCAGCTGATGCCCAAATTAAGTAGAGTTGGACGGAGTGCCAAAAATTCTCCACCGTTGTCGAAATAGAGATTGCGGATTTTGTGATTGAATTGCCTCTCAACCAAAGGCATAAAGGACATAAATATGGTCTGTACTTGAGATTTTGAAGTCATGGGGAATATCCAATGGTAGCGTGAAAACAAGTCCACAAGTAATAAGAAGTATTTTGATCCATCAAATGAAGGAGACAAAGTAGGACCCCATACATCAGCATAAATATAATATAACGGATGTAAAGCTCGAAACGAAGTAGACATAAACGGTAATTTGCTTGATTTGCTCAAATGGCAATAAACACAGTCATTGTCCACAATCTGGGACTTGTTCAAAACAGGTAAATGAAAATTACGAATTATAAAGCGACTAGTATCCACAGATGGATGACCTAGTCGTGTATGCCATGCAGAATTAGAAGTTCGAATTCCTAAATGAGCCGCAAAACGTTGGTGAGGGGCAGGTGGAACACTCGAGTGCAAATGATATATCCCTTCACGACAAGCCCCTTTAAGCAGTGGAGTTCTCGTGACTCGATCCTTGATAAGAAAGTGAGAGGGAAACAATTCCATAGTAACGTTATTATCACGGGTGAACTTGCTAACCGATAATAAATTCTGTCGAGCATTAGGGACGCACAATATATCAGAAGGTAGAAAATCATGGGAAGGGTATCGTAATAATGATTTACCAGTGTGAGATATTGGGAGGCTGGAACCATTGGCCAAGTGCACTTCATCAGTGCCGTCATATTCAGAATGAATCGAAAGGTTCGAAAGATCAGCAGTAAGGTTGTGTGATGCACCCGAATCAACTAACCAGGAGTGATCAGTCGACTGACCAATTGGAGACGATGCAACATTCGCCTGAGGAGGTCTGCGATAAGTTAGGGCAGAGTGACCCTTGAATCCGCATAATTGGCATACTATCAGATTGGGATTGAAACCAGAGAAGGAGCTACGATTGGTCTGTGGCCGATTAGAATATCCACGATGCTGCGAAGAATAGCCAGAAGAGTTATAAAATTGACGGTTACCTTTAGGTTGATGGTTGTTGCGAGATTTGGTGCCCTGAGAACCGTGGCGAGTCTGAGCATGGTTAGCTGACACAGCTAAATGCTTAGAGGCAGCCTCCTGCCGTTTGAGGGTGAGCTCATGCTCAAATAGTAAATCGTGCAGCTCCTCAAAGTGAAGGGGAGATTCACGGGTACGAATAGGGCCAACAATGGTGTCATACGCTGGACCAAGACCCAGGCCCGGTCCTAATGTTAAGCCAACGAGGCGTTCGATTCAGGCCCAGAAATATTTCACTTTTTTAGGGGCCCATTTTTAAAGATATATATATATATATATATATTATAATATAATATAAAATATTAATATAACTAACGCATAAAGATAAGTGCTAAAAAAAAAATTAGTGAAGAAGGGAAGGAAAAACTAGGAGAAAAAAGCTTCAACAAAGGCCTGATTCAGTTTATATTTTTAAAGTTTTTACTTTTTCAATTACATCTTAGAGTGTCAAATTTACACCATTTTTTATCCAATTTATATCATTTTCGTCGAAAAATTGAAATATTAAAAATTTCTAAAAAATCTCATTAAAAGTTACTTGTATAAAAAATAAAAAATAAATCTAAAAATTCAAAAAATCTAAAATTGTCTAAATAAATTTTTTTAAAAATCTCATTAAATTTTCTAAAAATTGTAATAATTACATTAAAAATCTAAAAAATCTCTTAAAATTAAATAACTTAAAACCTTAAAAAATCTATTAATTAAAAATTAAAAATTCTAAAATGTGTAAAAATTTTATATTGTTAGTCATTTAAAAATTATTTTACATTATATTTTATAAGTTCGTATAGAATAAAAAATATAAAGGGATGGGGCCTTTTTTTAAAGTTCGATTCAGGCCCCGATATTCCTAGGACCGGCCCTGCCAAGACCGTTGATTACGGATAGTGTAAGGTCATCTTGAGAGACATGTTGATCGATGAGGGCCAACTCATCTGCCTTCGATTTGACGTAATGAAGGAATTCGGTGATGGAACGATCATCAATAGTAACGCGATACAAATCGCTCTTTAGTTGGTTGACACGAGACCGTGAGCGACCCGCAAATAGACGAGTCAAAATATTTCAAGCCTCGACCGACGTGGCGGCGGAGGAAACAATTGGCAAAACCTCCGGAGCGAGGGAGCCGAAGATTGTGGCAAGAAGAAGCTGATCCTGCTGCATCCAGTGTGCGATATCAGCAGAATTGGAGCCGTCAGATTTGCGTTGTGGGCAAGAGTTGGTTTCATCGACAAAGCCAAGGAGATTGTGGCCTTTTAGGAGAGCAAGGAGATGTGCCCTCCGAGAGGGATAGTTTTTATGTGAAAGCTTGATCGGGAGATCATGACGAGCGGAGATCGGCACGAGGGGAGGAGATGGGGCAGGGGGAACAGGTGTTTGCTCGGTGTTTGATTCAGTTGTGTTCGCAGACATTTTGAGCGGAAGGTTTGAAGGAAAGGTTTAGGGTTTAGATCGAAGCCTTATCTGATACCATATAGAATTGTGAAATCGTATTTCATTAATTTGAGAAGAAATACATGGAGATATATATATATATATATATATATATATATATATATAGCAATTATGTTGAAAAGAATGCGGAAATTACGAATACAATATTTGAATTTAATAGCGACAAACTCCTATAACTATGTGATAAGAGAGTTTAAAACGCTATCTGGAATTATCTAGATAGGTTTTACTAACACTCAATTCTCAAATAATTCATATATATATTAGTACAAGAATTAACCAAATGATCATGTCTCTTGCATAATGTAATGTAATGTTATATAATGAACAGGAACATGCAGGTCGTTTGACCTTGAATGACCTTGTCAATTGAACACATACGAATTAGTTGGGACATGTCCTTAGGATAACACATGGTAATTACTAATAAACAACACACCTATAACTATAATTATATGTTTTTTAAAAGCTAGGTAGATATGGTATAAATTCTTTGAGTACAAGGGGTATTTAAAAACCCGATACAAGTTATACATAAATATCCAAGATAAAGATGAAAATAAAATAAGTTATATCGAATTAAAAAAAAACACTTCATAACTGAAGTTAGTAAAAAAGTAAGCTCTCAACCATTTTCATTAACTAAATTTAATGCTTTCAATGATCCCATCCTTTAACTATACTGTCTCATTGAACACAAGATCATTTCTGACCTTCCACAATTTTCTTACGACACACAAATATACTATAGACAAAAAATCTTCCTTATATTTGAGTTCTTTTTCATGTTCACAAAATCTAAAAAAATGATGATCCTTGATTGCAGTAGCCTATTACAAATGACTATCAACCCAATCACATGTTGAAAAAATGTGCATTGAAGAGAGCTTCAATTCATATTATTCGCTCAATTTGAAGTTTTGGATGAATGAGAAATGATATTTAAAAAAATTATTGTAACTAAAATTTGAGAAGAAAAAAAATTAAAGGTTTTTTGTTCCACATTGAAAAATGTAAAAGGAGAAAGTAGGTATATATATATATAATATAAGTATTGAGTTCATTAGTAACTTGTAAAATATTATAATAATTATGTTCCGCCTTCTAATATCGCACACAACTGTCCATACAAAAAAAAAAGAACTAGAGCACGAGATAAATAAGTGATCGGAGCACACCCACAGAGGTAGCAGCCGTTGACATTGTTGTCGATCACGATTCCACTTCTAGATATATATATTGTTCACCGTTGCTACTTGCTATCTTTACTCTCAAGAGTTAAAACCTTCAAGGAGTGGGTTGAAAGTAGAAACTTTGGAAGGGATAGCCTAGTAGCCTTCCACCACAATTTCATCACTGTTGTTTCAATTTTTATATGAGAATTAGATTATCCTATTAATAAATTAAATTTAAAATAAATACAAATATTATATATATATATATAGAAATGTCAAATAGATCGGACCGAACTGGGTGGGCCCCGTTAATGAGACATGCATGTTTCCTTCGAATTGGACCGAGCCCAAACTGGGCCAGGTTGGGACAAGTTGGGTCGGTCCAAAATGGGCCAGACCGAGTTGAGTCGGGTCCGGGTTGGGCCCGGTCCGGACTGGGCTCAAATTGGGCCGAACTTTCTCTCGGGCCTCGAGATCTACAACTCTACGTTGCTCGAAAAAAAACTCTTATGACATGATTGATATTTAGGAATGAAATGATCATTTCTTAATTCATTCCAAATATCATGATTTGCATATTATTTAATTAGGAATGACCATTACTTCAATACTCCATGATTTTTTGTGTTCCATGTGGTTAGAAATGTACTCCCTCAATTCACTAAATGTAGTCCCATTGGGGTAGGGCACAAGTTTTAAGAAAAATGTAGATAAAGTAGATAAAGTAAGAGTATTATAGGGTATTGTGGGGTCCATTATAAATAAAGTAATTGTTTGTGAATAAAGTGGATGACCTGAGTAATTAAGTGATAATTGAAGGGTGATAGTTTCCATAAAGTGTATGAGACTACATTTATATTTGGTGAACAAAGAATATGAGGCAGATGAGACTACATTTAATGGACCGAAGGAGTATTTTTTTTTTAATTATTATTATATAAAATGTTATTATTAATTTTTATTTACAAAATATTACTTTTCACTTTCAACAATAATAATATTAATAATTTTAAATTTTTTTAATATTTAATATTATAATTATTAAATAAATAATAATATATCATCAATAATAAAATTTTAAAAATCAATAATACAATTAATAAATTTAAAAATTAAATAATAATTTAATATATAATATTAGAAAAAAAAAAAAAAATATACATATAGTTAAAAAAATTATTAATTATGGAAATATTTACTTCATTTGATAATAGTAATTAAACACTCAACAATAATATTTTTTATATATTGATAATATATATTAATATTTAATAATAATAATTTCAACAACAAATAGTAATAATAATAAATAATCTCAACAACAAAAATTAACCATAATAATAATTTAGGTAATTTTACACAATACTTATTTTTCATTATTTGTCCATACTGTGAGAATAGGTATGTGATCACTATTAATGAGGTGATAAGAATGAAATACTATTTATAAGTATTTACAAGGAGATAAACATGGTTAATATAAAAAATATATCAAAGAGATATATACAAAGATATGGTCAAAATAAAAAAGATATTATTCCTATATTTACATTATTCCCTATTACCCCCTGTCAAGCGATGCTGAGGATGAGGACGAACGCAGAGCTTGGATCGTAAAAATTCGAAGTTCGGCCGAGGAAGACTCTTAGTAAAGACATCGGCAAGCTGAAGGTTAGACGGGACGAACTGGGTGAGGAGGCGACCAGAGGAGACCAACTCACGAATAAAATTGCAGTCAATGTCGATGTGCTTTGCTCGCTTATGGGGGACCGGATTTTGACTCCAAAATAAGGCACTTTTGTTGTCGCATATGAGAGTTGGGGCGGACACGGGGAGTTGGCCAAGCTCCCGAAGAAGGTTGTTGACCCAAACGACCTCCTGAGCAGTGTTAGCAAGCGCACGATACTCGGACTCACAGCTCGAGCGAGCAACAGTGGGTTGTTTCTTTGCACTCCAAGAAATCAGGTTGCCGCCGAGAAAGATGGAATAACCGTACGTTGAACGCCGAGTGTCGGTGCATCGAGCCCAGTCGTCTGCATCAGAGTAGGCGACCAACGAGTAGTCACTATGCCGACCAAAAGTAAGGCCAAAGTTAATCGTGCCTATAACATACCGTAAAATCCATTTTACGGCGAGAAAGTGATCATCAGTAGGCGACTGAAGGAATTGACTAACATGATTGACAACATAAGACAGATCCGGGCGTGTGATAGTCAGATACTGAAGGGCACTAACAAGCGAACGATAAAGAGTGTGGTCGGCGAAGGGTGTCCCAGAGCGAACAAGAGATTCCCCCGCGGCAAGGGGAGTGGAAACAAGCTTGGAGTCAAGCAGCTCGGCACGGACGAGGATGTCATGAGCGTACTTTGCCTGACTGAGAAAAAGTCCACCAGGAGTGTGCGAGACCTCAAGGCCGAGGAAGTAGCTGAGGCGACCAAGATCCTTGATCGCAAATTATTTGTCGACCCGACGAATGAAACGTCGAATGACATTATGGTCACTCCCTGTCACAATAATATCATCGACATAAAGTAAGAGGTACAAGGTAACTGTACCACGCCGGAAGTAGAAGAGAGAGGGATCTGCTCGACTACAAAGAAAACCCAAGGTCTTAAGGAAGCTACTGAAGCGAACAAACCAGGCGAGTGGAGCTTGTCGAAGACCATACAGAGCTTTCTTGAGGCGACAAACATAGTTTGGGAAGCGAGGATCAACAAAGCCAAGGGGCTGAGCCATGTAAACGGTGTTTGTCAACTTCCCATAAAGAAAGGCATTATTCACATCAAGTTGATGCATGTGCCACTGATTCCGAACAGCCAGACACAGGATGATGCGAACAGTTGCAGTCTTGACAACCAGACTGAATGTTTGTGAGAAGTCAAGGCCAGGTACCTGAGAGAAGTCCTGGGCGACCAGACGAGATTTGTAGCGATCAATAGTACCGTCCGCAAGATATTTGGTGCGAAAAACCCATTTCGAACCAACAATATTTGTAGAAGGTAGGCGAGGAACTAATTCCCAAGTTTGGTTAGCATGCAGAGCATCAAGCTCAGATTGCATGGCAGCCAACCAGTGTGGATGCTTAAGGGCAGATTTGAAACCCTTATGCTCGACAGAAGTGGAGAGGGCGGACAGGAGTCCGGTGGTCGCAATGTCGGCAATGTGCCAAGTCTTGAAAATCCTAGACTTGGCCCGAGTGATCATCGGGTGAGTCGAGGCAAGTGTAGGGCGAGCAGAAAGTGGTTGGGAAACTGGGCGAGTAACAAGTGGTTGGGTAGCAGGGCGAGCAGGTGGGGGCTGATCAGGTAGACGAGCAGCAGGCACTTGAGCTGGCCGAACAGGAGGCAAGATCGATTCTTGAGGATCCGAACAAAGAACACAAGGAAGCTTGGGAGCAGCAACCGATGGTTCCAAAAAAGAGCTGATATCAAGGGAATCAACAGGCGAGGAAGGAGCAGACTTGGCCAAGAACGGGAACACAGACTCATCAAACTGAGCATGGCGAGTAGTGTAGAAGCGGGAAGCGATCGGATCGTAACACTGAATCCCTTTGTGAGAGGAACTATAACCCATAAAAACACACAGAACACTGCGAGGAGCAAACTTGTGGAGAGCATAATCCCGAAGATATGGAAATACGCGACAACCAAATGTTCTGAAGTTTGCAAAGTTCGGAGCAGTGTCGAACAGAAGCTGAAAGGGCGACCTATCCTCAAGAACAGGGGTGGGCAAACAGTTAATAATGTAGACAGCAGTGGAGAAAACATCAACCCAGAAGTGAGCAGGCATGCTCGCCTGAAATAACAACGAGAGCCCAGTTTTAGTGACATGACGATGCTTGCGCTCAGCCTGACCATTCTGTTGAGAAGTGTAAGGACAAGAGATTCGATGATGAATGCCATGATCGGCGAGGAAACTACGAACGCGACCATTAATAAATGTTGTACCACCATCACTCTGGAAGGCCTTAATATTGGTAGAAAACTGATTGCAAACAAAGGTGTGAAACCGCACGAACACATCAAAGAAGTCAGACTTGGCGTGCAACGGGTAGATCCAGGTGAATTTGGAGAAATCATCCACAAAAATGACATAGTACTGAAAACCATCATTAGAAGCAACAGGGGCAGGTCCCCAAAGATCACAATGAACTAAATCCAAAACACGAGATGCTCGCTTCTCATTTAATGCAAAAGATAAATGTTTACTCTTAGCCAATTGACACGGAGTACATAAGCCCGATTTGGGCAAAACAGAAGTAAGGGACAACAAACCCAATTTATTCAATAAATTAACTATAGAAATAGGAACATGGTCTAATCTACGATGCCAACACTCAAAATAAGCCTTCAGCGACGAGCTCCGTAAAGCAGCGACCAAGGCTGGAGTGCCCTGCTCCAGGGCATAGAGTCCTCGACTATGCCGACCCCTCGCCAAGGGTTTCTTGGTCGCCCGATTCTGGATGACAAATGAGTCATTAGTAAACAAAACATCAATAGGAAAGTCCGAAGTAAGCTTACTAATGGATAACAGTTTCTTAGTGAGATGTGGTACGACGAGCACATCTAACAAACGAACATCCTTATTAACCGAACACGACCCAACATGAGTGATCGGAATAGTAGAGCCATTAGCAACAATAACATTGTCGTTACCAGAATACGGGTGAGGATTTTCCAGGTCAGCCGAGCGAGGAGTCATGTGAGCGGAGGCACCACTATCGAGGAACCAATCCGAAGTAGGAGGATGCGAGATATGACACTGAGAATCAAGGGCATGAGCAAGATTAGCCGTAGAAGGGGTAGGGCGAGCATAACGGTCCGGACATCGATTCGCATAATAACCCTGTTGGCGGTAAATCTAGCAAGTGGGAGGGCGGTGAGTAGGGGCCGAGCCACTAGCCGAGGATCCAGTGGTCACCTGGAGACCAGAATTCAGAGGAGAGAAGTTACGGGATTTGGTGCCAGGGCAAGCAGCCTTACCCGAGCGAGCAGAGGCAGAGAAAGCTGGAACGGGCGAGGACGAGGAGTCCATCGAGCGAGTAAACTGCTCATAGTTTAAGGCCTGATGGATCAGATCCCGAAAGGCAGGCATGGGCGTCATAGCCATGCGAGTGTTAGAGAAACCAGCAAACTGGGAGCCGAGATCGATAAGAAACCAATGACACCTGTCGTCATCATCAACAGGCTTACCGATGGAGGCGAGTTGATCACAGAGAGCATGAAACTTCTTGCTGAAGTCGTCGACGGAGGTGGATCCACGACGAAGGGAGAGGAGCTGATTCCGTAGTTGAGTGATGCGGGAGACCGAGGTGTGACTGTAGGCTGCCTCGAGTGCGACCCAGATGGAGCGCGAGGTGTCACAGCCGATGACCTCAGCCATGGCTTCTTCAGATATAGAGGAAAGAAGAAGACTGAGGATCTTTTGATCCTTCTCAAACCAAGCGGTGTAGGCTGGGTTTGGAGCCGATTCACCAGATGTGGTGATCGACTTCGCCGGAGTGGGTGTCGTGCCATGAACGTGAGAGATGAAATCATGGCTTGACAGAACCAGGACTACCTGATTTCGCCAGAGCAGGTAGTTGGAGGATGACAACTTGATTGTCAAGAGATGAACCAAAACATTTAGAGAGATGGTGGGGGGAGTGGGAGCCGCCGCCGTCATGAGGAGGGAATGGAAGAATTTTAGCGTGAGGCTTTAGAGAGAAAATTAGGGTTTCGATGAGTCAGACTGATACCATGTGAGAATAGGTATGTGATCACCGTTAATGAGGTGATAGGAATGAAACACTATTTATATAAGTATTTACAAGGAGATAAACATGGTAAATATAACAAACCATATCAAAGAGATATATATAAAGATATGGTCAAAATAAAAAAGATATTATTCCTATATTTACATTATTCTCTATTACATACCAATCATAATAATTATCATTCATATTCCATTCAGTTATATTTTCATTTTATCATACCAATCATGTTCTAAGGATATTTATTAATATTTAAAAAAATATATATTAGGATATTTCAGTAATTTTATATTTTTTTCAAAATAAATAAATATGTTATCTAGTGGCTAAATTCGGTCGTACATGTCAAAGTTAAATGATGCATCAATTTTTAATTGGAAACCTATTGTAAGACAAAGCAAATCGGTAAAAAATCTCTAATTAGTATATTAGTTCTTATAAGTAAAGGTATTAGAACGTATGATAGTACATTTTTACAAAACATTAACCGTGTACATATAATAAACAAGATTCACATAAACATTAATAATTTAATACTAGTGTACGTAGATTCACATAATACATGGTTGCATATTTCATTTCATATGTCAAAAGACTCGAAAGAATTATCGCGTCTTGTTTATAAATAAATTAGAATGAGACATGGATGCATTACCGATAGAAACATAAAAATTAAACACAAAGAAAGGAACTTAGTATTGCGACATAAGGGGTCGAAAGGAAATAAGTTATCTTCTATTTTAATAGAAAAAAATGTCACTACTAATTATTTTATTATTATCTAAAAAATATTTTGATAGGAATGAATTAGTTAGACATAGTTGAGCGAGTTGTCGAAATGGAAAGTTTGGGCAGTGTCCGGTCCTATTTGCTATGTCACCCACTACCATTGACTGACCGGCTAAGGCCCCTCAAATTATTTTATCAAATTTACTCCATTTAATATATCTTATCCTAAATATTCCAATAATATGTTGTTTTGTTTGATAATTAATCATGCCATAAATTACTTTAAGCAAATTATATATTTGATGAAATGAATTTGAGATTAAGAATAAAATGAAGTTTTGAATGGAATGACATAAGAACAATCATTCTTATGATTAATATACCGTGAAAATAAATGTGAGAATTAAATGTAGTATTGTATAAATCTATTTTAATTATTATTTTGAGCATTGTTAAAAATATATTATTATTTTAAATTAATAATACTATTGATTATTGTTAAAATATATTATTTTTATTATTAATATTTTAATAATAATAATTATTAATATATATTTGATTTTATTATTTATAATAAATGTATATTTTAAAAGAAAATATTTTTTTTATTTTTATATAAGAATATTATCTTTATTTTTAATATTAAATAAATTTAAAAATAATATTATTGTTTATATTATCAAGAATTATTATACTATTATTTATATTTTTGAAATTTGTTATATTATTATATTATTTTTTTATTTTGAAATTATATGCGGAGTATTATATTAATATTTTTATTAAATATAATTTTTTTTATTATTAAATACGGAGTAATAGTAATATTATTATTATTAAAAATTTAATTTCTTAGCTAAATTCATGGGTGGAAGGGAATAACAATTCTTTACTTTTGAGAATCATTAATCCTTATGAAATGATGATTTAATTCCCTAAATTGTACCGATCACAAAATTTGAAATAGACCAATGAATGATAATTCCATTCATTGCCTATTCCACCGTACCAGGATTGAAAACAATGTTTCCAAATTTATAGAAGAGCAAGCTTGCAAAAAAAATAAATAAAAAAAATGGTCAACTCACGCGTACGTCTTTTTTTTTTTTTTTTTTGTAAATACTCAATGGTTGGCTCATTGTCTTACTAAAGCTTCTAGATATTTTTTGAACTTTCATTGTTGGGTTAACCTGACTCATTTTGTTGGTGTGTTGATACTAATCAAATAAATTAGCAAGATTAACTTTTCAAAAAACACTAATTGCATTAAATTTCACACCATAATACATAGATAAATATTGATAGTGCATGGCATCATGGGACATATAGTCATGTGACAGACGTGCCAACTTGCGTATAAATTAATTTCAGATTACATATAAATCATATATCCAACTTGGCCATTAATTACAAGTAATCTTAAAATTGTGTCATTCCAATTATTAATATATTATTATGTGATCATGAGACAAGCCCTGATCAATCTTTATTATATATATATACGGACAATATGAATTATTTTTTGTAAATTAATAATTTATATATATAGTATTTTTTGGCACAAGCACATGCTAACTACACATGACATGAATATTCATTAACTTATTGATTTCAACTTTGACAATTATTCTCTCGTAAAAGCTCTATCAACTTGGTTAAAAAAAGGTTTTATAATAAGTTTAATTATCACTGTTTAGTATATAAATGTAATTGTATATATTACTATACAAAATTTTGCAGTTTAGTGAGTTTGAAATAAAAACACATAAATTAAACATCTTATAAGGAGTGACACTTTGTATATCAATTGGTGGCAATTCATAGAAAATGATACTCGAAAAATAAAGTTCATGTGAACTCAAATTTACCGAAGATCTACTCTTATTATTGTTGTGTACGTGTTGATCGCGTGCATCCCACGTAGCCAACCTGAATAAGGTTGAAGTTTTCTATTATTTGATATTCCGTCTAATTAGTCTATCAGCTTAAAACCTAGGATTCAATTACGCAAATCCACCTCATTTCATTCGTACGTAAATTTCCAATAAAAATAGGGAGAGAAACGTTAACACATTGTGTGTATTAATTATATATATATATTTTTTTTTTTTGAACTCATTATTTTATCCTTTATCTATCTATTTCCAAATTTACAATAAATTTATGAAAAATATGATGGAGATGATCATTTTTCGTCCAATAAACATGGTTATGTCCTTTTCTTTTTTTTAATTCTTTACACATATTTTTTGATAACTCGAACACATGACTGCGTTGACCTAGGTAATGGTATTCTTATCACTTGAACTATGGTACTTCATCGATATGTTTATGTCTTGCCGACTAGAAAAACTGACACTCATATACACATGCAATTAATCAAATTTGCGTTTAATTGCTAATTGTATGAGCATCAAAAGTCAAAGTGACCCGAGTAAGCCACAAACAGTATTTATAATGTGTCGCAGATTGCTTAATAAGTTGGAGTTATGCACCAACAATTGGAAAACTATTATACTTTTCGTTTCAATTTAATTGCAATTTTTGATAATTATCTACCCCTTTCAATTTATCAAGAGAAATTAAATATTTTCTCAACTATACAAATTTCTTAATTTCTGTAATAAATTGTTGATAGCTTGTTGGTTGATCGAACGGGGTTTCTATTGATTATCCAGCTAAAAAACTATTACACAAACAAAGAGTAAACAATTTGAAAGTAAATGCTCAAGATCGATAAGATGTGGGTGAAGAGAACTTAAGAGACCCCCTATATATATATATTCAATGAAGGGGGTGGGTGACTAACCCTCATAAATGTACCCCTAAGTTTTTTTTTTTTTGGGCAACACATCTGACTTCTTTGTCCGATTTTATTTCGATTGTGGTCTAACGTGTGTTCGAAAATAGTTCTTGATAGGTTGGGTGTGTCCACTCAAGTACCAGGTTTAAGCTCGAGCTTCTATTGGCGACATACATACCCTCCAATCGCGATGGCCGAAGGTCATTTTGCACATTAAATAGTTTGTATGTGTGTACTAAATGCATCCGTACTTTAATATTCTCTTGATGATGACTCCTAACATAGCTTGATTTTCATTTCTTAGACTCGAGTACGTACACTCACCTGAGATCATCTTAACTCATGGTCATACGTTCGTCTTTGATGGAGATGAAGCCGCACTGTTATTTCTGGACAAGCAAGATCGCCTCTTAATTGATAAGGCCCAAAATCATGTGCTTAATTAATTGTTTGGGCCTGTCTGTTGGGTTATTTATTATGTGGTTTAATTATTGTTTGGATTAATGTTGGGAATAAAATGAGTTTTGATTATGATACCGAAACCCCCTTAAGACATGCCAAGTAGATAAGTCAGAATGCATGAACATGTTTCAGGTTTGTTGGAACATGTAGCCCAAAAGCAGTAGAGAAGCTGATATGTTAGGCAGCTCCTAGAGAATTAGATGCACTAGTTGAGGGGGAACATATGCTTAGAAGACTACATGAATCATATCCCCCCAAGGCTAAAAAAAATCAAGCTTATTCCAAGTTTGCTGATGGACAGATATGCTGATCAAGTCTAATTAGTTGAAGTACAACCTTTTGATTGAGCACATGAGTAAAATGCATCATCTAGACCTAGTCTACTGAAGCATACACGATCAGAAGGTTTGTCCAAGCAAAGTTGTCTCAGCATACATGAACCAGAAGAGTTTCAAGGACAACTATGCTGAAATGGTCAATGCTACTGAACCAAGTCATAAATGCTTAGAGGTCATCAAGAAACATGCATGAAGACATCCATACATAGGGAAAGAGCCAAGTCATCTGAAGAGCTTGCCAACACTGTTGATAAGCAGAATCTGATGAAGTTGATAAGCAGAATTGTCCTAGTGATAAGGAATGTTGTCCTTATCTCAGGATCATTGATAAGAAGAGATGTCCATGTTTGACCAAGGGAATCTTAAAGTCAGACATTGGGAAAAGTGCTGCAGAATCAAGACAAAGTTGTTACAGTCGTTTATTTCCCAACTTAAGGACATGTCACTATCAAGAATCTGTCTTCCAGTTTGAAGAGTTCAAGGAAGACATTTATAGACATTTGAGGCTGCCTCTCCAACGGGCAAATTCTAGAATTTGTCAATAAATACAGAAGTGTGAAGACCTTTGAGAGCATCCATTATCTATCCAACTATCCTACACAGCTCAAGTGCTTTCAAGCTTTCAAAGAGACTGTCTTAGTCTTCAAACACTTCATATCTAAGTTGAACTTCATTGTGAATCCATAAAAAGCTTAGAGAGATATCCTATCCTTATACACTGATCTCCATTGTAAAGGATATCTCATTAGTTGGAACCAAACTTCAACCCTTATACCTTTCAAGTGAGAAAGTTAGAAGGTTGTAGTAGTAGAAGTGGAATGAGCTGACTGTTGAGAGAAGAAGAGTCTAGTTCTGTGTTGAGAAAGGGTACTAGGACTCTTGACATCCTAGGGATCAAGGCACCAATGAGTGGTGTGGTTGATCAAGTGCACCTTGGCACTATAAAACAAGTTAATTCCAAGAGTGAAGTAATTATCCTGTTAAATCAAGGAAAGTGGATGTAGGAGCTTGAGTCTCTGAACCACTATAAACTCTTGTGTTGATTTACTTACAAGTACTTACATTCATCTAACACAGCACATAAACTGAACTTTCAAAGACATATTCACAAGACTGCGCAAAACAGATTTGGACAAGTTCCCTGAAAACTGGATAAACTGTTAAGGAGATTTCAGAATTAAAAAGGAGTTTAAACTAAAGGGTCAACCACTAATTCCGCACATATAACTCCCTTAGATAGTTATTCAACTAAGTATTCAATAGTACTTAGTAGTTTGATTATCTATAAAGAGTTAATCATATCAGTAGAGTTGTCCAAGACAACCTTGCTGAAGTCTGGTTTGATCAAAGTTTGAAAAAGATTTGCATACAAGTGTATTCCCGCCCCATACACTTGTTATATACTCCTTTCAGGACCAACAAGTGGTATCAGAGCAGGGGTTCAAAGACCACTGCTTCTGAAAATCCATTTTGATTTTCAAAGACACATTTTTGTGTGGTCACTGAACTGATCTCGATCTGAAATCTATCATATCTGTAACTAACCTATCTTGTTTTGAGATATGGCCAACAACAATGCTGTTCGGCATGATGGTGTTCAAGGACTCAACAACATGGCCATTGATCCAATCAACCATATATCTCATCACAAACTGCCTATGTTCTCAATTGAGAACTATGACTTCTGGAAGATCAGAATGAGAGCTCATCTTGCATGCCTACACAATGATATGCTGAGAGTGATCACAAGAGGACCTTTTGTGTTCACTCAAATCAATCCTAGGATGACTGAAGAACAAAGAGCTGACATAAGGGAAGAAATCCCCAAGGATGAAGATGACCTCACCACTGAGGAGAAAAGAAAAGATAATTTGAATTATCTTGCAATAAACACTCTTTACCAGACCATTCCAGATGCAGTAATGGGAAGAGTCTACCATTGCACAACAGCCAAAGAAATTTGGGATACTCTTGCAGAAATGTGTGAGGGTACAGAAAAGATAAAGGAGAATAAGCTCCAAGTGGCTGTGCATAAGTTTGAACAATTCACAATGGAGTCAGATGAGCCCATTGACAAGTTTGCTGGTAGATTCACAGATGTGATGAATGAAATCAACTCATTGGGCAAAGTCTACTCCAAGAGAGAGGTTGCACTGAAAATCTTGAGAAGTCTCACTCAAAAGTGGGATGTATACTCTGTAATGATGCAAAACACAAAGGACCTCTCAACCATGCCCATGCAACAAATCTTCTCAGAGCTCAAAGCTTATGAGTTTGACCTCAATAGAAGAAAGCCAGCTGAGGAATCTTTCTTACCAACCAAAGAAGTGGCATTCAAATCCAAGGCTGCTGAACCAGAGATGCAGTCCACTCCAAGATCATCCAAGTCAGTCTCTAAGGCTGAAATGAAGGAAGAAATGACCCTCATGGCTAGGAGGTTTGACAAACTCAACTCAAGGTTTGGTAGATATAAGAAATTCTACCAAGACAACAAATTCAGGAGAAGGTACAATTCTCCTGAAGCACAGGCTGAGGACAAAAAATCTGAAGAGAAAAGATCAGAGGACAAGTACTCTGATAAGAGAAAGTCCACTAGAGCTGAACCTTCCTCATCTAGAAGAAGAGATGACCCAAAGAAAGATGATGATGAGGATCTGTGCTATAACTGCAAGAAGAAAGGGCACTTCCAGTATGACTGCCCTGAACTCAGCTCAAAAGAGAGAAAGGAGAGGCAAGCAAAAAGAGACAGAAAATTCACCAATAGAAAAGCCATGATGGCTGGTGATGAATCTGATTCTGCTGAAAGCTTCAACTCCTCTGATGATGGACTGTTCTCAAACAGTGATGATGATGATGTGTGCAACATGGCCATAAAGGATGATGAGGTATCCTCTACTTCTAGCTCACCATCATTTCTATCACAAAATACTAGTGAAGTCGACGTGAAACTTTCTTTTGGAAAGTTGATTGAAGATTTCACTAGGTTACAAGAATTTCATGACAACTGTGTGAGAGAAAATGAAAGGCTTTCAATTGAACTTACAAAACCTACTGAGACAGTAGTTGATATCAAATCTACTGAAGTTTATCAACAAGTCTTGAGAGAACTTGAGGAAGCAAATCTCAGGATGGTTGATCAACAGAAGCAGATTGATGACCAACTGCTTTCTCAGAAGAGAAAAGATTTTGAACTCAAAATTCTCCAAGCTAAATTTGAAAACCTCTCACATGAGTATGATATTCTCAAATCAAGTGAAGAGAGCCTGAAATTAAAGATTTCTGCTTTGAAGAAATCCTCTAGAGCAATAGAGGAAATTCAAAGTTACCAAAGACCTATGGCTCAAAGAAGTGGATTAGGTTTTGATCTATTTGAATCTTCACCATGTCTTAGTGTTGCTTCCACAAGTAACACTAAGAAAATCTTTGTTAAGTCAGTGGCACAACAAGCTGAAAATGAAATAATTCAGCCACTGAACAAAGGAAAGGGCAAAATGAATGAGATGCCCACTCAAGTGATTCAGGAGACTAGGCCCAAACCTAAGGAAAAGGCCAAAGTCCCTGAGCATAAGAGGAATGTTGGTCAGCAGAGTAGACCCAATGGAAGGGCAACTCTCCTGAACAATGTTCAGAGGAGATATCCAAGGTTTGATTAGCCTTGGCCAACTCTATTGAGGAAGCCCCAGCTGAACAGACCTAAGGACAACTATCCTCAAGGGCAGAATAAAATGAGACAACCAAAACCCTTCATGCAAAAGGGTAATGGTCATAAATATCCCTTTCCTCAAAGATTTCCTCAAGTAGCACAAAGAACTCATAAGTTCAGGAGATTTGACAACTCTCCTGAAACTTACAAAGTCAATACTTCCACACACACTTTCCCAAAGGTATTTAAGGGAAAGACAGTGTATGTTGATGCTAAAGGAAAACAACTTAGCCACCTTGAATCAATCAGGGTAATTAGGCAAGTTTGGGTTCCTAAAGGTACAACTAACCTCTCAGGACCCAAAATTCAAAGAGTACATAAAGCTTACTAATTGTAGGTATCCAAGGGCCACAAGAAGATGAGGAGTATAAGCAAAAAGTCAGCATGGTACCTTGACAGTGGATACTCAAGGCACATGACTGGAAACAAGAATCTCCTCACTGATTTCACTGAAAGAGAAGGCCCAAATGTCACATTTGGAGACAGCTCACAGGCAGCAACAAAAGGTTATGGTACCTTGATAATTGGTAATATCAAGGTATCCAATGTATCTTATGTGGCTGGTCTAAAATATAATCTCCTAAGCATAAGTCAGTTCTGTGATAAAGGTTTCAATGTTGAGTTCTCAAGTGGAAAATGCTTAATCAAAGATAGAACTCAACAAACTCTACAGACTGGAACTAGAAAAGGAAATGTGTATTTTGCAGACTGGGACAACTTTACTGATGATGCATGTTTCATTGCTAAGAGCTCTAATGAACAAAGCTGGTTATGGCATAAGAGGCTAAACCACCTGAACTTTAAATCAATGAACAAACTTGCCAGAAATGCATTAGTTAAAGGACTACCTAATGAGGTTTTCATTAAGGAGCATGTTTGCAAACCATGCTAAGAAGGAAAACAGATTAAAGCTTCATTTAAGGGAAAACCAGTCATTTCTACTGAAAGGGTACTTGAACTATTGCATATGGACTTATTTGGACCAATTACCCCTGCAAACATAAATGGTAGAAAATACACATTGGTTGTAGTAGATGACTTTTCTAGGTTCACATGGGTAGTATTTCTCCTTAATAAGAAGGAAACACAAGTCAAACTCCCTAAACTGTTAAAGAGACTGTCAAATGAAAAGAGCCTTAACATAATAAAGATAAGAACTGATAAAGGCACTGAGTTCATAAATTCATACATCAATGAGTACTGTACACAAAATGGTATAACCCATGAAACTTCAGCAGCTAGAACTCCTCACCAGAATGGAGTTGTAGAAAGATGGAATAGAACTTTAAAAGGAGCTGCTAGAACCTTAATTGATGATTCTAATCTACCTAAGAGGTTTTGGGCTGAAGCCATAAACACTGCATGTTATACTCAGAACAGATGTTTGATCACTAAGGGTCAAGGCAAAACCCCTTATGAACTCTGGAAAGGAAATTTGCCTAAAGTGTCATATTTTCACATATTTGGTTGTAAGTGTTTCATTCACAACAATGGGAAAGAGCATTTGAAAGCTTTTGACAGCAAAGCTGATGAGGGGATATTCCTTGGATATTCCCAAATCAGTAGTGCTTTCAGGGTTTACAACTGTAAAACCCTTATTGTGGAAGAAACACCTCATGTTGTGTTTGATGAATCTACTTCTGAGATCAGGAATAAGAACCTGGACACTGAAGAAATCACACAAAGAACAACCAGATTGAGCCTAAAAGATAAGGACATTGTATTCATTGATGTTGTCCAAGCCAATCCTCCTGAAAACATCACACTGGACAACAATCCTGAAGGCAACATTCCTGAGACAAACCCCACTGAAGGAAATGGTGAACTGAATGACCCAATCCCAGTTCACACTCAGGTAACAACTACCAATGAAGAAGCAGGCCCTGCTGAGGTAGTTAATGGATTTAATATTCAAGGGGGAACCACAAATGGTGAAAATACCAATGTCCCTGACATTGAGGACAACACCCCTGAATATTATCCTGAATTAGATCCTGCATTCAATTATCCTGAATTTTATGATACTAGTGACTCAACCTTAGTAGAGGACAACTCTACTGAAGGGATCAGAAAAAGAAGGACATGGTTATCTGACCATCCTACTGATCTGATACTTGGTGATCCAAGTATAGGAGTCAAAACTAGAAGATTTCATGGTGAAAGTGCTCTGTTTTGTTGTTTCCTATCAGAACAGGAACTAAGTGACATTGAGGAAGCACTTCAAGATGCTAATTGGATCGCAGCAATGCAGGAAGAGTTAAATCAATTCACCAGAAATGATGTATGGGAGCTGGTGGATAGACCTACACATCAAGATGTTATTGGAACCAAGTGGGTGTTCAAGAACAAAAAGAATGAAAATGATGTGATAGTCAGAAACAAGACCAGATTGGTGGCCAAGGGCTATTGTCAATCAGAAGGCATTGATTATGATGAAACATTTGCACCTGTGGCAAGGCTAGAAGCAATAAGGCTTTTCTTAGCCTATGCAGCCCACAAGAGGTTCAAAGTGTACCAGATGGATGTCAAAAGTGTCTTCTTGAATGGAGTCTTAAAGGAAGAAGTCTATGTAGAACAACCACCTGGTTCTGAGGAAGGAAACCAAGCCTACAGACTGAAGAAAGCTCTCTATGGACTCAAGCAAGCTCCAAGAGCTTGGTATGATACACTGTCACAATTCCTCTTGGACCATGGTTTTATCAAAGGAACTGTGGACAGAACTCTCTTCAGAATCACTGAAGGAGAGGACATCTTACTTGTCCAAATATATGTTGATGACATCATATTTGGATCCCCCAATGAAAAGCTTTGTGAAAAGTTCTCAAAGCTTATGCAAAGCAAGTTTGAGATGTCAATGATGGGGTTGATGGACTTCTTTTTGGGTCTTCAAGTCAAGCAATCAAAAGAAGGAATATTCATAAATCAAGCTAAGTACACCAGAGAGATGATCAAGAAATTTGGATGTACTACTAGCAAGCCAGTAAGGATCCCCATGAACACAAATTGGAAGATGGATCCAGATGAGAGTGGTGTTCCAACCAACTCTACTGAGTATAGAGGAATCATTGGTTCACTCCTCTACCTCACTGTCAGCAGACCTGATATCACCTTTGCAGTAGGTGTTTGTGCAAGGTTTCAAGCCAATCCTAAGAAGAGCCATCTAGAGGCTACTAAAAGAATCTTGAGGTATCTCAAAGGCACTGAAAATCTAGGCTTTTGGTACCCTGCTGATGACAACATTGAATTAACTGACTACTCAGATGCTGACTATGGAGGTTGTAGAATTGACAGAAAGTCCACTTCAGGGACATGTCAATTCTTAGGGAACAAGCTCATATCTTGGTTCTCTAAGAAGCAGAATACAGTGGCCACCTCCACCACTGAAGCTGAGTATGTTGCAGCTGGAAGTTGTTGTGCTCAGATCCTTTGGTTGAGACAACAACTAAGAGACTATAATGTCAACTCTACTAAATTGCCAATATTCTGTGACAACAATAGTGCCATTGCAATATCACAGAATCCAGTGTTGCACACAAGGTGTAAACATGTGGACATCAAGCACCACTTCATTAGAGACCATGTGGAGAAGAAGGACATCAAGTTGGTGAAAATCCATACTGATCATCAAAAAGCTGATATATTGACAAAACCACTTGTAGAAGCAAGATTCCTGGAATTATCAGCAGAATTGAGACTTCTTGATCCAGGGAAGTTGGACAAGTAAGTCCAAAGAAGTTGATTAATAAAGGGGGAATTGAGAGTGATACTCAGCAGACTTGGTCAAGTCTACTGAAAATCAGAAAATTGGTCAGGATACCTGTCCATTGAAATTCAGGACACTTGTCCATAACATTTCAGGACACTTGTCCATGTGGGGTCAGATAAGTTGTCTTGGCTATCAAACCAAATCTTGGTCTGATAAGCACCTATTTTGGGTAATCATTGCCTATTTCGATGGCTGTCCAATTCCTCTTCAAGCCATTACCTTTTCAAGGATTCAATTTGTCCCCTACCCAAAAAGTCACTTTCAATGCATTAAATGCCAAGATTTAACTCTTGTTTGCATTAAACAATTCAAGACATGATCTACATTGATAACCCCCCCAGTTTTAAACAAACATTAAACTCCTTCCCACGTTTGAATATAAACAGTTTTCTACTATTCCATTGGTTATTAACCGTTGGATCAAAACAGTTACCTACTCATTGACATACATTCCTTTTGGAATATTCACAAGTCTTAAGAAGCCCACCAAGTTCATTCTCCCCCACGCATTCAAACTTTTCTTGAAATCCTAGCTTTCATCTTCTCAAACTCTCTCAAAAACCTTACTGTTTCTTCAATGGCTCCCAAAGCTGGACCTGAAATGATTGTAGATTTCACCAACAAGGATCTAGACCTTGACTTTGGTTATCTTAGCCACAAAACAACCTCATATTCGAGCCAATCATCTCCTTTGAAAGAGATGATCCAGAAATTACTCCAACCTTGAGATGGTTGAGAAGGGCAGGACTTCAAAAGTTCATGCAAGAAAAGCCAGATTCTTGCCTTGAAACCTACATGGCTGAGTTCTTTGCATTCCTTAAGTGGAGAGGGAAGCCAGAGGATGGAGAAGTTACAACAAGGCTATCCTACATAGCTGAAGGAGAGGGGGAAGAAAGATTTCACAGGGTGAAATTTTCTGAGGAAGAAGTAGATGTTGCTTTTGGATTGCCCTCTGAAGGGAGGAATCCAGAATTCTATGGCAATGGCCATGAGCAAGAAATTTCTCAAGATTGGCTCCTAGTTCCAGGACCAATCTCATCTACACAGCATAAAATGACTCTCAAGCCCAAATTCCTCAACCTATTTGAGGTAATTACAAAGAGTCTATTGAGCAATACTGGCAGTCTGGAGCAAGTGAGTGCTCCAAGGATAAGTATAATGGCTGCAGTAATTGATGCCAGTGATAAGGGCATCAAATTTGATTGGAGAACCTTCATCTTGTCTGAAATTATGAAGGAAAAGGCAAAGTTTAAGGTGAAAGTCCATCACAAGGTTGTGTTGGAGGGCAAACTTAAGTATTGCACAAGGGCAAGTATACTGATTGAGAAGTTTGCTCACTATTCTGAGATGCAAACATTTGCCAAACCCCTCCCTGCCCAGAAGATATTGTTCAGAAAGCTAAGTAAGAAGACTGAACAAAGGAGAATGCAGCTGGCCAAACCTGCTGAAGAGAAGCAAGAGGAAAAGCCAAAGTTGAAAAAGAGGACAAAGGTCAGGGCTGTAAAAATAAAGAAACTGTCTCAACTACCATTAGAAGAGACATTAGGAGCTTCAACTGAGATTGAAGAGGGAGTGCGAGTTCCTTCTGATCATTCAGAAGAGTTGAGGAAAAAGTACAATGAGACAAGGCAGAAGAAGAAGGGTGATAAAAGGCCCAAGGAAGTTGTCTCTGAAAAAGAAGAAGGAAGTGGGAGCAGTAGGGCTAGCAAGAGGAGAGCCAAGCCTACTGACAAAATTCTGGAGCTTCAGGAGGAAAGGACACTTCAAGTAGCTCTAAGGGAAAGTAGAGTAGAAAGTAGGACTAAATCCAAGTCCAGGACCAACTCTTCTGGCTTTGGAACTCCTGGGTCCAAAGTCCCTGACAACCAATCTATAGAGCCCAACCTTCCTGAAATCCAAAATCCTGGACCCAACTCCCCTAAAACCCATGTTACCCCCACAAACCAACCCATCACCCCTCTCAATCTTTCAAAGAGGTATTCTCCAGAAGGGAGTGCACAAAGAGGTGCAATTGATGTGCTAGCTGATCTTGTTGTGGATGAGACAAGACTCCAATCTCCCCTTGACTCATCCATGCTCAATTACTCAAAATTCTTAGAAGCTGCACTTCATGAGCCAACCCCCCTGAGCAAAGCCCCTTCTACTGAAGTACCTTCTACTGCACCCAAACCTTCTGAAGCCAACCCTCCTGAATTCAATCTTTCTGAAGCTGTTCTCCAAGCCAATATCCCTGAAACCAGAGCCATCTCCCCTATAACCCAAAGTCCCCATTCAAGTGGAGATGAGGAGGAGTATACTTATGAGAGTATGCTCAGAGGTGGAGCAAGGGCTACTGTGGACAGTTTGTATCCACAACTTGCAGAATTTCCAAGGCTTCAGACAATGTTCCATGATTTGAGGATGTTGGTGGATGTGAAAGATAAATCAATTATGGAGATTGCACAAGTCATTCTTGACAAAGGTGCAAACTGGTGGCAGATTGAAGAAGGAAGACTACTTCACTTTGCAGGAGTTAACAAGACAAGGTTCCTCACTGATGAGGAAATATTTGCAAAGTTAGTAGCTGATAAAATTGCAGAGGAGAAAGAGAGACTTGCTAAAGGGATCAAACACCCTGATAGCAGCTCTAGTGATGATGGCAAAGATGATTCCTCAAACCCCTCTAAACCTTCTCAGACCAACCCTCCTGAACCATCCCAGACCAATCTCCCTGAACCTCCCCAACCCAACCCTTCTGAATCCAGCAAGTTCTCAAACCATCTTTTAACCTATCATAGAAAAGGCCCTGTCTCTTTAGAGGTGTTGACCAAAGCTGGTGACACAGGCAAAGACACATCTGCCAATGAAGGTTCTTCTGAACCCAAGGCACAACTTAAAGATGTTGAGGTTCCTACTTTAGAAGCTGGTTTGATTAAGGCCTATTCAGTGTCAGGAGAGTTGGACACTGATCAGCCCTTAATCATTCAGGATGACTCAGTGGCTGCTGATATGAGCACTGTGATCTCCCAACAACTGCCATCTTTGAACCCTGTTGAGGGTGAAGGTGCTGCAGGTTTAGGAGAAGGGGTTGAAAAGGAGAATCTAGTGAAAAAATCAAAGGGAGATATGGATGAAAGAGAGGTAGTTATTACTAAGATTGTGAGTGTACCACCAAATGAGGGTGGAATAAGTGAGGAAGGACAGGTTATTCTTGAAGTCAAGTCTGAACTTCAAGAATCCCTTGGTGAAAGGAGGCATGTTCCTTTGTACGAGGACACTAATATTGAAGGGAGTAAAAAAGAAGTTGAAAATGAGAAGAAGGCTGCTGATGTATCAGAGTCTTATACAAAAAATACTGAGGGTGATTAGTGTTTGCTTTCTAACCCATTTGACTTGTCTGATCTTGTAGGACTTACATTTGATTAAATCTTTGTAGATGATCTTTTAACTGACACTCATATTCAGGTGGATTCCAGCTCAGCCCAAGCAATTCTTGGTGAACATTCAGCAAATCTGGACTCCTTGGCCCATCAAGTCCAAACTGCTTATGCTGAAACCTCAGGCACTTTGGATGAGCAAGGTAGAACCTTGACAGCTGTGGAAATGAGACTCACTGGCTCAGAGGATGTGGTGTTGCCCACAATTGAAGCCAGAATTAGTGTTGTAGAGTCTGGATTGCAGACCATCTCTACTGAAGTTCAGAGAGCAAAGACCAGCATGGAAACCATTTCCAAAGAAGTCAAGAAAGAGCAAAAGTTGCTAAGAGACAACCACAACTCCAATGTCAAAGCTCTCAGACTAACTGTCAAGCAAACACTTTGCAAGAAAACAACCATTCAGAAGAAGAGAGCTGAAGAAATGAGGCTAGCAATGGTGAAGGTTGCCTCAGAAAATTTTTCCCAAGAAGTAATGGCCAACGTTGCTGAAAGTGCAGTAGCCAATCTTACTGATCTGTTGAAGGCAAGCCTTGATGCATCTCTCAAAGCAACCATGAAAGAGGTTGTTGAGCAGAAAATGAAGCATGTTCTAGCTTTCCTAAGCTTGAGCAGTGACAGGATGCAGAATATACATGATGAGAATGTATATTTGCTAGAAGAGATGAAATCCCTGAACCAAGCCCAATCCTTGATGGCAACTACTATGAGTGAGCTCAAACCTCAATGTTTTGATGCTGCCAAAAAGGGGGAAAGAGAAAGAGTAAGGGCCAAAGGTGCCTTGAAAATTGGAGATTCTGATAAGGGAAGGACAAGATGCCTGAAGGCAAGGGAAAGGAACCAGCAGTGCTGAATTTGGAAGATCTTGATGAAGATGAGCAACTAGAAATTGCTCTAAAGAATTCTGTTGCATCAGCTCAAGAAGAGAGAGCAAGGCTTCAATAGAGGCCTGGAGGAGAAGCATCAGGACTGGACAAGTCCACTGAAGGAGTTCAAACAAGAGGCCAAATCAAGAAGGCAAAAGGAAACAAGAGGAAAGTTGAAACTTTTACAGACTTTCCTAACAGTCTTGATTTGCCACCTTAATTCAGAATTGAAGAAGAAGAGCCTACCTCCAAGAAGGCCAAGAATGCTGAAAAGGTTAAAACTGTTGAAATAACCAAAAATGTTGAGAAAGCCAAGTCTTCTAAGACTGACAAGTCTACTGAAGCTGCCAAAGCTACTAAAAATGTTGAAAAGTTGTATGAAGAAGGCTTTGGACCTCAACCAGTGAAGAAGACAACAATGCTGATCAATGATCCATCAAAGCTGTTTCAGGAAGGTTATGGCAAGGATCCTGAAACACCGTAGAAACTGGCTATGATGAGAGCCCAAGAAAAGATGGATTTGATGGAAGAAGCTAACAGAGCAAGAGATAAGAGAAGGGCTGACTTTCAGAAGCCTAGAAGAAGGAGAGCAACATACAACAAGATGAAGCCACAGTTGCTGATCCCAATGGACACCTGTAGATGTTGTTAATTCTTAAATGTCTTAACATTATCAACAACATCTTAATTTGACCTTCCGAGATTTTTTCTAAGTCTTTTCTGAAATGCTACATTAAATGTTGATCTAAATGTTGTCGCATTTCTGGCAGGATCTAGAAGCTTCTACAAGGATCTGGAACCTGGAAGATTCCAGAACATTGGAGAACATGCTAGAACAGCCTAGATACATTTGGCACGACCTGGAGCAGGCTAGAAGGATCTAGAAAGATCATGGAAGTAGTGGAAGTTGAGTTTCCTAAAAAATAGGACCTCAATGTGGAAGCCTCTAGAATTTCGTATCCCACACTATAAATACCCATTGAAGGCTTCATAATTCAGTGTGCTCTATTCGATCAATATCCTAGACCGAGCGTTCATCCCTGTTAGGAAATTGTGGCCAATAGTTCTACATTTTAGTTCATACGTTGTATACCACCCGTATGACTGTGTGTCTTCTTATCTATTGAGAGTGTAATCATTAGATAGACTAGGCATTTCGACAGTGTATAATTTATACACTTAGTTCGTTTTCTAGACTTGGCACCTGCCTCGTTTATAGTTTCGTTGTGAAAGTTATTGTTGTAACATTTCACACAACATTTGTACTTGAAGATAAGTATTGATTTTACGCCATAAGGCAGACATAGATTTTTATTTATAAAATCTATGTTAAAAGTATTTCCATTGTGTCTCGTTTGTTTTTAGTGTTTCAAGTCTTCCGCTGTGAATCTTAATTTCTGATATTCTGTTAGAGTTAGTGTTGCACTATTTGTCTCAACATTCTGTGCAACATTTATCTACTTATACTTAAACACTTCTATACACTCTACACCACCCCGCACACTTTCAGTTGGTATCAGAGCTGATACCTGACGACACTAGGTTAGATCTTTGGTCAAGTGTGTTTTTAGTTTAGTTTAGCAATGGAAACACATCACATATCCACTGCACTTAGGCCACCCGTTTTAGATGGTTCGAATTATTCTTATTGGAAGCCTAAGATGCGTATGTACATCAAGTCAATTGATGAACGTGCTTGGAGGACTGTACTTACAGGTTGGGAAGCTCCAAAGAGACCAGCAGACGCAGATGGTGAAGTTCAACTCAAAAGAGAAGTTGATTGGACGGCTGATGAAATAACAACAGCAAGCTACAATTCTAAAGCTTTAAATGCTATTTTTACTTCTGTTGATGTTTCAATGTTTAAAATTATATCTAACTGTTCTACTTCTAAAGATGCATGGGACAGGTTGCAAGAGCATTGTGAGGGTTCAGACAGTGTTCGAAGGACTAAGCTTCGAATGTTGGGGACAAAATTTGAGAATCTCCGAATGAAGGAAGATGAAACCATTTCAGCCTACAATGAAAGGTTAAGTGAGATAATCAATGAATCACATTCTCTTGGTGACCCTATTTCTAATGTTAGAGTAGTTCATAAGATATTAAGATCTGTTCCTAAAAGATTTGATGCTAAAATTTGTGCTATTGAAGAGGCAAAAAATACAGATACATTAAGTCAAAATGAGTTAGTGAGTATTCTTAGAACATATGAAATAAACACTAATCAAGTTGATGAAAATGATGCTGATAAGAAAGTTGTAGTTTTTAAAGGAGAAATGTTGGTCCCAAAGTTGAGTTAATAATATTGAGTAAGCTAGTGAAAATGTCTAGAGGGGAGGGGTGAATAGACTTTTCAAAAATCTTTCAATATATCAGAATACACAATGCGGAATAATCAGATTACTAATGAGCCCAATCAAATTTATACTCAACTTTTATCTAGATCTTTATCTTTGTTAATTCTTAATGTTCTTGATTAAACAATTCAAACAGTAAATGTAAAGAACACAGAATTTTATAGTGGTTCGACAAATGTCTACATCCACTCTCACAACTCCAGTTGTGAAGTTTTATTACTCTTCTTGAGTTTCTTGTGGCTTAAAGTCCCAAGATTAAGACTTTGATCTTATCGATTATACCACCAGGTATATCTTCGATCTACTAGTAATTCTACAAGTAACTAGCACACTTGTTTTACAAAATACAAACTTAAACTTGAAAAGTAAAACTTCTCTTTGAATAGCCTTTGATTCTTCTCTTCAATTCAGTGGCTCTTCTTCTTCGCTTTGATTTCCTTAACTCTGTGAGTTCTTGCTTGTAGACTTGCTCTTGAATTCTCTAAGATCAGTAATTTCTCAGTAGTCTTCAGCAGTAGGAGATCATACAGTATTTATAGAATTTAGTATGACAGTTAGCAGTTTGTGAACTAACTTTCAACTAACTCTAAACTGTTTTTGTAACTTCTTCTTGTAACCGACTTTGTAACTTCCTTCCAAGTCAGCATCTCTTCAATAAATCTTCAGTTACACCTTAAATAAGCTTTCCAAACTTATTCTTCAATTTCACTAAATCAGCACAGTAACTTACTGTTCTGATTTTTACTCTTCTGATTTTACTCTGCTGATTTTTTACTCTTCTGATTCAATCAGCACAGTAACTCAAAACTGTTCAAAACTTCTCCAGATTTCTTCTAAGCTCTTCTTCAACTCTTCTTGAAGTCTTCTTAGTCTGAAGTAGTCCTCTGAGTCTTCTTTAGTCTTCTTTAGTCTTCTGATCTTCTTCTAATCTAGTTCTAATCTACTGTTCTGAACTTTTACAATGCTGAATACAATAAACTTACAAATATAAAACCTATCCATACATCAACTGAACTATATACAGATGAGTATAGCTAAGTCCTATACTATAAGCTGTCTATACAATACAAAACATCAGCTTAGTTCCTAACAATTCATATATCAGATCAGTAAATAATAAGATCAGTAACTCATAAGATCAGTAACTCATGTAAGTTCAATAACTTCCATATAAGACCAGTAAATATTTAAGATCAGTAAACACTTAAGATCAGTAACTTACATAAGATCAGTAAACATCTAAGATCAGTAAGTACATAAAATCAGTAAGTATATCAGATCAGTAACTCAGATTTCAAATATCTCATATAAGATCACTAAAATTATTCTCAGTTTTCATACTCAGATCAGTAATCTTATTTCAAATAACTCAGTTAAGATCAGTAATTTTATTCTTACTATTACTCAATAAGATCAGTAAACTTATTTCAGTTAGCATTAAGATCAGTAATCTCAATTTAAGTTTCTCATCAGATTAGTAAGCTTATATTCAGATGACTTAGTTAAGATGACTTAGAACCACATATATCACTAACTTTAAGTTGATTTTGGCCATCAAAACATACTTTCATCAACTAGAACATTGTTTATAGGATTCATATCCCAACAATTTCCCCATTTTTGATGAAGCCAAAACTACTTAAATGTTAATAAATCAGTAGTTAAGTATGTAGTCAATCATAACAGTTCATCAATTCAGAAATTCATATCATATTCACAATCAAATCAGATATTTCACATATTACACATACTCACAAAATATGAAATGATCACAAAATATAGAAATAAAGATTAAGGATAGAAATGTTATCTTCTGAGCTTGTCCTTCATCTTCATTCTGTATCTTCAGATTCTGAATGCCACATACATTCTTGCCTTGATATCCATCATGTGTTGATGATCAGTGATTCCTTCTTCCTTGATAATCTCAGCAATAATGTTGTTGATCTCTTTGTAATCAGGTTCTCCATTTTCCAGTCTTGGAGGTTCCCAATTAGGTTCTTCAGGGCACAAAATCTTTGTTCCAGCACGATTAGCAACCTGTGCTATGTCTTCCCAGAACTCTTGATCAATATTTAGCATAAATTCTTCAAAATCAATAAATTCTGCTTCCTTGCTCGAATGATCACCAAACTTCTTCACAATGAAGTTTGCAATCTGCCATTTCTTCTTCAAATTCTTCCAGTATTCCATATGTTCTGTTAAAACAATGAAATCCACAAAGTTTTCATCTTGAAAATCTTTGTCAAACTGTTTTCCTTCAGCTTTCTTTTGAGCATTCATCTTTTTCTTCAAAGCTGCGACTCGATTATCAAATCTTGTCTTCAAGAACTTGACATCCTTTTCTTTCTTCTTTTTCAAGCTTTCTTCTTCACTTGTCATAACAGCTTTCATTTTGCTCTTTGATCTAGTCATTCTTCCAGCTTCTTCCTCTTGTTGTTCTTCATCAGATAAAACTAGCTTCCTCTTCCTCTGACTTGAACTTCCAGCAATTTCAGGTCTTTTCTCAACAATCTCTTGACCTTGTTGCTTCTGTTGCTTTCTTTGCTTTAGCTTTTCATTCAGAATTGCAATTTCAGCTCTTAATTCATCCTGACTCACAACCAATTGAGCTTGTTGTGATTGTGTTTGTTCCATCACTTGTCTTGTCCTATCTTTCCCCTTTTTGGCTTCATCATGCCACTCTTTCAAGGAAGAAATGTGTTGCTCCAGCTTCTTATGCAACACCTGAGACAGGTTCTTTTCTTGTACTGTATGAAGGTCAAAAATTTTGGACATTGTATGCTCCATTACCTTCTCATAAGAGTGTTCAGAATGCATCTTGTTCATCCTTTCAGTAGCTTCTTGAAACATTTGGACAACAGCTTCCAACTTTGCTTGAAGCTCTGCATTCTGCTTTTTCAGCATCTCAAAGTCAGATTGCTCAGGATCCTTCTCAACAGGACCTGTTCTGATCTGTTCTTGCATATCCTCAATAGGATCAGCAGAGTGAATTTGAATGCTTTCCAATTCTTCAGCATTTACATCCTGATTTTCAACAACTTCAGTTTCTTCAAGTACAACAGTGTTCTCAAACACTTCTGTTGCATTGACAATATCTTCATCAATATCCATAAAATCTGTTGCAGCAACAGTTTCAGTCTCATCAACACCTTTCTCTTCACTAAACAAATCCTCATCAGAATTAGGAGTTGCAATCTTCTCAACAGTGTACTTGATTCCTGTTAATCTCTCAACAAGAAGTACAACAGATTCTGGAGTGACCAACTCAAGAAAAGAGTTAACACCAGCTGCTTGCATCTGCTCTGCTTCCCAATCATCAAAGATTGAAGCTCCTCCCATGCCTTCCATGATAGCTAAATTTTCCTTCAAAGTACTCCTCTTAAGATACACCCAAGTGCCAATCCTAAGGAGTTTCTCAAACTCAACTGAGCTCTCATCCAATCCAGGAAATTGCTTTAACAAAGCTATCCTCAGATCTATCCTGATTCTATCCTCTTTGTCACAGATAGTGTACTCCATCAAATTCAGGTTCAGGAGATGATAAATTCAGGTTCAGGAGATGATGAAATATCAATTGGTTCAGAAGAAGGCTCAAATTCATGTTCAGTAGAGTGAGCATGAACCTGTATTGGGGATTGATGTGGTGAAGGTTGATGTGAAGTTTGATGTTGAGGGGTAGGAATTGAAGTAGGCTCAAAGTTAGTGTGCTGAGGTGATGAATGGGGAGTATTCTGAGTCTCAGAAAAGTAGTGATCTGATCCTCCAGAACATGAAGGTTGAGGGTTTTGGGGTTCTGTTTGGCTTGGTTCAGAATCAGAAGGGGTAGGGGAGACAACAACTAACTTCCTCCTAACACTCCTTGACTTAGTCCTCTTATGAACAACAATTGGACTAGGAACACTAACCTCTTGCTCATCTGAGCTCGATTGCTCCACAGTTCCCACAAATCGAACTGTTGGTTCTGAGGCAGCTGTAGCAGACCTTCCTCTCCTTAATGTAGTACTGCTCGGATCATGCCTTGCCTTCGACCTAACTTCAGGTTGATTGTCCTCAGATTGGTACATTGAAGCTCCAGACTCTTCTGCTTCAATCTCTTGAGAGTGTTCCAAGGGGTTCTCTTGTTCAAATTGAACAGACTCCTTCTTCATCAAGAACTTCCCATGATGGAATTTCTTAGGATTACTCCAATATGGCTTTTTCACCAGCTGAGGCAGCAAGAAACTCAGCTTGCTTCCAAACCCTAATTTTGATTTAAGTGAGAATTCCATTGTATCCTCATCAAACAAAACTTTTTCCTTTTCAGTCAGCAGTCTTTCCAAGAAGAATCCTTGCCAATCACCTTGCACTCTGTCGATGATTGCAGCCATAATTCTAATCTTGAAACTTGATAAGGCATCCTGGCTATGATGTTGCCCTAACAAGCATTTTCCTGCTATATCCATCAAGAACTGCAGACCAGTAGGAAGAACATCCTTCTTTAGATTAGTCAAGGTCTCTGTTTCAACACCTGACCATCTTCCCACACACTCCTTTTCCTCACCAGCTTTGTAGGTCAAAATATCCACCGGACCTTGCGGTAAATCCAACATTACTTCGAGAATGTCCCTCGTAATGGTGACCTTGTGTCCAGCAAGCATGGAGTGAACACCATTTTTATCTCCTTGAAGTTGTAAATAAAATTCCACCGATTCTGGTTCATAGACGTTTATGGGAAACGATTCCAGAAATTTTCGTAGCCCGCACTCTTCGCACATAGTTAAGATAGCTTGATTTTCAGCGTTGTGTCTGCCATTGAAGTAGACATCGTTCTCCACGAAAATGCCCTTCTTGCGCATCCACAAATTCGAATCGAATGTTCTTGCAACTTGGTTAGCTTCATTGATAATATTAATGGTTGCCATTTGAGAATTTTGTAGAAATCAGATTTTCAGAAGTTATGAAGTTAAGAAATTTTCAGAAATGAACTCGTAAGAACGAAGAAGATGAAGTGTGATCATTTTTGTTAAATTCAAAACCAATCTAGGGCTAGGATTGAATTAGATTATCACATAGAATGGTTGGGATTAAATCTCGAAATTCGAGTTAAACAATAACTGTTCACATTCTAGTAACATTCTTAATTTTTGGAGCCAACTTGTGTTTGATAAATACACCACAATTTTTAGGTTTTAGGAATAGAGGAGTGTATTAATCTTCTCTATTAATAATCTAAAAATATGAACAATTTTTGACTTAGAGTAATCTAAACCAAAAGACTGTTCTGATGCAGATCAGCACAGTAGTTTCCAAAACTATTTCACTTCATTTTCTTACTTATATTTAAAGAAAATTTCACTTATCTGGATCAGCTGAGTACTGTGATCAGCTGAGTAACCTTTTTAGAAATCAGATCAGTAGATGAATCAGCACAGTAGATTTCAGATCAGTAGATGGGTCAGCACAGTAATCCTCAGATCAGTACCCAAATTTCCTGATTTCATCTTTTTGATATCAGCACAGTAATCCTCAGATCAGTACTGTGTCAGATCAGTAGATTTCTTGTAGACAGATTAGTAGTAAACAAGTCTTTCTGTAGACAGATTAGTCAGTAATCAGATTAGTTCTGTCGAATAACTGAATTGTAATCAGATCAGTACTGTAGACAAGTCAATTTATTAATCAGAATATATCTGTAGACTGCTATGGTCTGTAATCAGATCAGATTAGTAGACTTTTCAAATCTGTAATCAGATCAGTTCCCCCTTCAATGGAGAATTCCTCTTCTGTGCCTGTTTCACCTTGGTAGAAGTGTTAGTTTATGAGATATAAGTGTAAAACAGTACAAATTAGTAACAATATGTATAATTTAATGATCATATCAAGATTTATGCTAAAGTGACTTAGTGATCTGAGTCAACAAAAGGATCTTTAAGAAATCACAGATTCCCCCTTAATGTATGTTCTCAGTGTCCCTCAGCTTTACCAGCTTCCTCATTGGGATTAAGGTCACTTTAGTAACCTTGTTACCTGTTTTAGTGATCTGACATAGTGTTGTCTCTTCTGAATGTTGAGTTTTGATGTACAACTCTTAATTTCTGCTTCATGTCCTTCTTGGTGTAAGATCAGTACCTGAAATGTTAGTACATATCTCTATACACATGTAATTTAGGTACCCACTATTTATTGGGGTCCTTGAGTGTTAGTAGCAGTAAGAGGCACCCAAATAAACATTGAAGTTTTGAATAAGTGAGACCTCTTCAGTTTTCTTCCAAATTTATCACAGAACAGTACTTTATTAACCAGTTCAGAATTATCAGCAGACTTAGGATCTATTTTTCTGAGATAGCCTTTCCTTGGTTCTATCCCTTTTTCAGTAAGATCAGTATGTCTGTAATAGTTTGAATATGGTCTAAAAGCATGTGGACCATAAGGCTTATAAATTTGCTTTGGTCTTTTCTCTCCATAGATATCATAGGATAAAGGAGGAGGATAAAGAACAGGTTTGTTATGATAATGAGGCACAAATCTCCTAGGTTTAGTTGAATACAGCTGAGACTGCCTTATGAAAGGAGGTCTAGGCTGTTCCCAACTTGCTTGTGCTTGTCTTGACCTACTGTTCTGAGTTTGTCTCTTCTGAATCCAGGACTGATCTGATCTGGTCAGAGGAGTATAACTCTTCTGGTATGGTCTTGACTGTACTGGTCTTAATACATTCTTCATTTTACCATTCTTGGTAGTAGGAGGGATGTATTTAGACTGTACTTTGAGTTTTGGATCATCATCATAATTCATAGGTTCTTTCCCTTTATCTAGTTGCAAAGAACTTGTACTAGCTCCATTAGTGTTCTTAAATTCTGAAGTAGATGGACTAGGCAGATCAGTACCTATTCCCCTTTTATCATTTGGAGCTCTATATCTGTCTGAGATTGTTTGATTAATCTTAGTAGAGTTAATCATCCCAGATAGCTTTCGATCTAGGCTCACTACTTCAGATTCTAAGAATCTATTGCGCTCTTCAAGTTTTTCACATTTGATCTTTAAATCATTGAATTCATTAGTCTCTTTGGCTTGAGTTTTAAGCATACCCTGATATAGTTTGTCAATGGATGCATACTTTTCTTGGAGTTGAGACAACTCTTCTGATAGTCTTGCATTTATGACAGCTATATTAGGATCCACTTTTGACTGAGCTTCTTTTAGCTTAATGATTTCTTGCTTTAAAGATATATTCTCATCACTAATTTCAATGAATGCTTTGTTAGCTTGTAGAAGGTCTTCTTCAGTCACTCCTTGGGAATGATGAAGACTACTTCCTACACTGCTAACAGCAACATCACTTTCATCAGTGTCAGAATTGTCACAAGATTGAAATGAGTTAACAGATGATACCTCATCATTTATTTTGGCCATCATTGCCAGTCCATCATCTGCTATGAAGGCTTCATCTTCATTGCTAGAGGGGTAGTCAGATGAAGACGATGGTAACTCTTCTAATTCCGAATCAGAGTCATTGTAGGCCACCATTGCCTTCTTACCCTTTGCATATTTTCGATCTCTTCTGGCTTTCCTTTCTTCTCGATCTTCAGAACTCAGATCAGGACATTCATAAGCATAATGACCTGGCTTATCACAATTATAGCAAACAGGATTGTTAGAAGTTCTTTTAGGAGGAGAATGCTTTCTGTTCCTGTCATGTTTGTCAATTGAGTTCCTGTCTTTCTTATCAGAATACTTTCTGTCTCTCTTTTCAGATGAGTTCCTGTCTCTCCTGTTCTCATTGGAGATCTCATCCCTTCTTTCAGAAGAGTTTTGATCCCTTCTGTTCACAGAAGAGTCCCTGTTATTAGAACCCTTAGATTCCTTATAGAATCTTTTGTACCTGCCATACCTCTTGTTCAGTTTATCAAATCTTTTGATCATAAGCCTCATCTGATCTTTCAGACTAAGATCAGAACTATCTAGTTCATCTTTTATGCTTGAACCCTTAGTCTTAGATGATCTAGACCCCTTAGAGGTAGAGGCTTTGAAAGCTATGTCCTTAGAGGCATCCTTATCCTTATGTATCACTGTAATAGGATCTTCTTCATCTAACTCAAACTCATGTGCCTTAAGTGTTTGGAACATAGTTTCTGCTGGCCAAGAATCAATGTCTTGTGTGGTTTTAATGATCATCTTGACCATTTTCCACCTTTCATCCAAGGCTTTCAAGATTCTCAAGTTAACTTCTCTGTCAGTATAAGTCTTTCCTAATACATCAAGATCATTCATAATTTTGGTAAATCGAGTATCCAACTCATCAATTGATTCTCCTGGCTTCATCTTAAATGATTCAAACCTTTGGACAGCAGTGGATAACTTGCTTTCTTTGATCAGAGTAGTACCTTCACAAAGAATAGCCAGTTTGTCCCACATCTGTTTTGCAGTCTTACATTTTAATACTTTACCAAGATACTCATTTGGTAAGGTATGTAAAATGTAGTTCTTGGCAAGACTGTCCAAATTGTTTTGTTTCATTTCTTCCGAAGTCAGTTCTAACCTTGGTTTAGGGACCAGTGCACCAACTGGTTTAGATGGATCCAGAACAGCAGTGTTTTCCACCATGATGACAATTGGTCCTTCAGTCACCACAGACACCATTAGATCATGGGTTGAGCTAAAGATGGCCTCCATCCTAAGCTTCCAGTAGTCATAATCTGCAATCTTGAACTTAGGCAGCTTGTTCACATTAGTGTCATCCATGTTTGATTAGACAAATAGGATCAGTAGTATAGCAGATAGATTTCAAGTATTCAGATAGTAACAAATATCAAGAAATAACAGTAAGATCAATAAAGAATCCCTCAAGATCTATAAGGTTATCAGGAAACAGCAGTCCAATGAACTACTGCTCTGATACCACTTGTTGGTCCCAAAGTTGAGTTAATAATATTGAGTAAGCTAGTGAAAATGTCTAGAGGGGAGGGGTGAATAGACTTTTCAAAAATCTTTCAATATATCAGAATACACAATGCGGAATAATCAGATTACTAATGAGCCCAATCAAATTTATACTCAACTTTTATCTAGATCTTTATCTTTGTTAATTCTTAATGTTCTTGATTAAACAATTCAAACAAATATCAAACAGTAAATGTAAAGAACACAGAATTTTATAGTGGTTCGACAAATGTCTACATCCACTCTCACAACTCCAGTTGTGAAGTTTTATTACTCTTCTTGAGTTTCTTGTGGCTTAAAGTCCCAAGATTAAGACTTTGATCTTATCGATTATACCACCAGGTATATCTTCGATCTACTAGTAATTCTACAAGTAACTAGCACACTTGTTTTACAAAATACAAACTTAAACTTGAAAAGTAAAACTTCTCTTTGAATAGCCTTTGATTCTTCTCTTCAATTCAGTGGCTCTTCTTCTTCGCTTTGATTTCCTTAACTCTGTGAGTTCTTGCTTGTAGACTTGCTCTTGAATTCTCTAAGATCAGTAATTTCTCAGTAGTCTTCAGCAGTAGGAGATCATACAGTATTTATAGAATTTAGTATGACAGTTAGCAGTTTGTGAACTAACTTTCAACTAACTCTAAACTGTTTTTGTAACTTCTTCTTGTAACCGACTTTGTAACTTCCTTCCAAGTCAGCATCTCTTCAATAAATCTTCAGTTACACCTTAAGGTGTAACTCAAAACTGTTCAAAACTTCTCCAGATTTCTTCTAAGCTCTTCTTCAACTCTTCTTGAAGTCTTCTTAGTCTGAAGTAGTCCTCTGAGTCTTCTTTAGTCTTCTTTAGTCTTCTGATCTTCTTCTAATCTAGTTCTAATCTACTGTTCTGAACTTTTACAATGCTGAATACAATAAACTTACAAATATAAAACCTATCCATACATCAACTGAACTATATACAGATGAGTATATCTAAGTCCTATACTATAAGCTGTCTATACAATACAAAACATCAGCTTAGTTCCTAACAGTTCATATATCAGATCAGTAAATAATAAGATCAGTAACTCATAAGATCAGTAACTCATGTAAGTTCAATAACTTCCATATAAGACCAGTAAATATTTAAGATCAGTAAACACTTAAGATCAGTAACTTACATAAGATCAGTAAACATCTAAGATCAGTAAGTACATAAAATCAGTAAGTATATCAGATCAGTAACTCAGATTTCAAATATCTCATATAAGATCACTAAAATTATTCTCAGTTTTCATACTCAGATCAGTAATCTTATTTCAAATAACTCAGTTAAGATCAGTAATTTTATTCTTACTATTACTCAATAAGATCAGTAAACTTATTTCAGTTAGCATTAAGATCAGTAATCTCAATTTAAGTTTCTCATCAGATTAGTAAGCTTATATTCAGATGACTTAGTTAAGATGACTTAGAACCACATATATCACTAACTTTAAGTTGCTTTTGGCCATCAAAACATACTTTCATCAACTAGAACATTGTTTATAGGATTCATATCCCAACAAGAAACATCAAACATTTCTGAGATTCAACCTATCATTACTGAAGTTGATTCTGATGAAGAATTGCTTGATGAATGTCTCAAGGATCCTAACAACATTGCCTTACTTACTAAGCACTTCAATAAGTTTCTTAAGAAATCTGTGAACAAATCTAGCAACATTCAGCCTAAGATTCAAATCAACACATCAACACCTCAACCAGAAAAGAGGAAAGGTCAATTCACACCAAGACTATCAAAGAGTGAAGGTAAACCAAGGTATGATCCTGAATTTCGAAAATCAGTTCAATGCAATGCTTGTTCTGGTTATGGCCATTATGCAAATGAATGTGCCAATACTAGACTTAAGCAAAAACTGAATTTTAGTGCTACCTTGAGTGATGATTCTGATGATGATCTTGATGAATTAAATCAGAATGAATATTCTAATTTTACCAGAATTGATTATAATTCCTCAGATGATGATCTGGATGAAACAGATTCTGATGCTGTACCTGATGTTTCAACATCTACAGCAACATCAGAACAGAGTCACCCAAATTTGAACTGTTTTAATGGTTTAGTTGATGATGCAGGAAAAAGGAATGATGACAATGAATACCAAAAGCTGTTAGATGATTGGAAGAATCAGAAACTCACCCTTGATTCTCTGAATAAAAGGAATGAGGATTTGACAGACATAATCACCAAGCTAGAAGTTATTCTTACCAAAAGAGATCTGGAAATCTGTAACTTAAAGGAGAATTTGATAAATTCTACTTTATGTTTCAAGAAATATTCCAAGAGTGCTTCTGAGGTAAATAATGCTATAGCTACTGGTAAGTCTAATAATCATGGTTTAGGTTATGATGGTACTATTGCTTCTATTTCTGATAAATTTAGAAAACCTGTGAAATTTGTTAAGGCAAATGTTGACACATCTGGGTCAACATCTGCAGAAACAGAGTCTCACAAGGTTAAAAGGAAGTATATCTGTCATTTCTGTTTCAAAATTGGTCATATTCGTCCTTACTGTATAAAGTTGTTTGAAGAACAGAAAAACTTGAAAATGCTGCATAAGAAACTGTCACATCCTGGTAAACAGTTTTTGAAATCTGCATGGAAACCAAAAGCTACCTGTAATGTTGTTCATACCTCCTTAAAAGCATGTCTACCTGACTTGTGGTACTTTGATAGTGGTTGTTCTAGACATATGACAGGTTGTATTGATTTCTTATCTGATTATGTGACCTTGAATAGTGGTAGTGTTACATATGGTGGAGGTTCTAAAGGAAAGATTGTTGGTAAAGGAACTTTGAATGTTGAAGGTTTTCCTAAGCTTAAAAATGTATTACATGTTGATGGCTTACTTGCAAATCTGATTAGCATTAGTCAACTTTGTGATGATAATTTGCATGTGAAATTTGATAAAGATTCATGTTATGTTCTTAATAAAGATGAAGTTTGTGTCATGACTGGTACTAGGTCAGCTGATAATTGCTATCTTATTGGAACAAATATGTGTAACTTGTCAAAACATGATGAAAATGTTCTATGGCATCAAAGATTGGGTCATGCAAATTACAGAGGAATGAAAAAGCTAATCAAAGCAGATGCAGTAAAAGGAATTCCAGAACTGAAGTTTCACAACACCACTGTATGTGGACCATGCCAAAAAGGTAAGCAGGTAAGAATGTCACACAAAATGCTGTCACATTGTACTACACATCGATGCTTTGAATTACTGCACATGAATTTGATGGGTCCTATGGAAACTGAAAGCATTGGAGGAAAGAGGTATTCCTTAGTTGTGGTAGATGATTTTTCTAGATATACCTGGGTAGAGTCTTTGCGAGACAAATCTGAAGCATTTGCTGCATTTAAAATTCTTTATAAGAGGTTCAAAAATGTGTTTAACTTGAAAGTTGGCCGTATTAGAACTGATCATGGTAGGGAATTTGAAAACAACATGTTTAATGATTTTTGTGATAAAAAGGGTATCTTGCAAGAATATTCATCTCCTAAAACTCCACAACAAAATGGAATTGTTGAAAGAAAGAATAGAACTTTACAAGAAATGGCTAGAGTTATGCTTACATCCAAATGTCTTGCTAAGAAATTTTGGGGAGAAGCATTGAATACTGCATGCCATATTATTAATAGGGTTTTTATTCGTTCTAACACTAATCAAACACCATATGAGATTTTGAACAACAGAAAACCTAATGTGAAATATTTTCATGTATTTGGTTGTGTGTGTTATATTTTGAATGATAGGGATCAACTTCATAAGTTTGATTCTAAAAGTGATAAAGGTTTCTTTTTAGGCTATTCTAGAAATAGTAAAGCTTATAGAGTTTATAACCTTAGAACTAACACTGTTCAAGAATCTGTTAATGTTGTGTTTGATGATGATAAAGGTCTTACAGATGACAAAGATGAAGAAGATGTATCACAGGTTACTGACACTTCTGAGAATACACTGAAGTCTGAAAAAGTTGCACCAAATGTTAACACATCTGGGTCAACATCTACAGAACAGTCAGCTGTAAATTCACAGAATGATCAGTACATCCCCAAAACAAATCCTTCTTCAAGAATAGGCAAAAGTCATCCTTCTGACCAGATCATAGGCGATGCTACAGTTGGAGTGCAAACAAGAGGAAGAGTAAGATCAAACAAGGTAGATGTGGTAAGAACAATATGCATGTCTTCTATGTGTAATGTTGTAAATGTTGAATGCTATTTATCTGAAATTGAACCTAAGAGTGCTAAAGAAGCCTTAACTGATGAAAACTGGATTAATGCTATGCATGAAGATCTTGGTCAGTTTGAAAGAAATGAAGTATGGACACTTGTTCCTAGACCTAGTCATACTAATGTCATTGGAACAAAGTGGATATTCAAGAATAAAACTGATGAATCTGGTAATATTGTTAGGAACAAGGCTAGGTTAGTAGCACAAGGTTACACCCAAGTTGAAGGAGTCGATTTTGATGAAACTTTTGCACCTGTTGCTAGGATAGAATCTATTAGATTACTGCTAGCTATTGCATGTTTTATTGATATTAAACTTCATCAAATGGATGTAAAGGCTGCATTTCTATGACATATTAAATGAAGAAGCATATGTTGAACAACCTATAGGATTTGAAGATCCACAGTATCCTGATCATGTATATAAACGTAAGAAAGCATTATATGGCCTTAAACAAGCTCCTAGAGCATGGTATGGTAGGCTTACTGACTTTCTTTTGGAATATGGATTTATTAGAGGAGAGGCAGATAGAACTTTGTTCATTAAGCACACTGAAAATGATATACTAATTGCTCAAATATATGTTGATGACATTGTGTTTGGTTCTACTTGTGATAAAATGTTGAGTAAATTTGTTGAGGCAATGACTGCAACATTTGAAATGAGTATGGTTGGAGACTTGAATTATTTTCTAGGTCTTCAAATCAAACAATGCAGCAATGGTATTTTCTTCTCCCAGAGTAAGTATGCTAAGAACTTGGTTAAAAGATTTGGTCTTGAGAATTCAAAACCAATGAAAACTCCTATGGGATCTTCTTTGAAACTTTGCAAAGACAGTGCTGGAACAGATGTTGATCCAACACTTTACAGATCCATGATAGGTAGTTTACTGTATTTAACCTCTAGTAGACCAGATATTATGTACAGTGTGTGTGTTTGTGCTAGGTACCAAACTAATCCAAAGGAATCTCACCTGAATGCTGTGAAAAGGATTATCAAGTATGTTGCAGGTACAAGTGACCTTGGAATCTGGTATACTAAGGACACCAACAACATATTGATTGGCTACAGTGATGCTGATTGGGCTGGAGATATAGATGATAGAAAGAGTACGAGTGGAGGATGTTTCTACATGGGAAACAATCTTGTTTCATGGCACAGCAAGAAGCAGAATTGTGTTTCACAATCTACTGCAGAATCTGAGTATATAGCTGCTGGAAGCTGCTGTACACAACTCTTGTGGCTGAGCAAGATGTTCCATGACTATGGTATTGAGAATGGTATACTTACAATCTTTTGTGATAATACTAGTGCTATTAACATTTCTAAGAATCCTGTACAACACTCACTCACAAAGCACATTAGCATAAGACATCACTTTATGAGAGATTTAGTAGAGAAGAATATTGTTAAGTTGGAGTATATACCTACTGAAAAACAAAATGCTGACATTTTTACTAAGGCATTAGACCATGAGAGATTCTCAATCTTGAGGAAATCTCTTGGGATGAGCACTATCTGAAAAATTCGGATGGATGTTGTCACAAATGCGTCAGCATTTGGGACAACATCATGGGTTGTAAAATTTTATAAGTTGAATTTATTTTTTACTTAGTTAAATAATTCCTTTGTAAAATATCTACGAATCTAAGAACCTTGTAGTGCAAAAATAAACATGTCTTACACCTCTCAAATGCATAAAAATGAGAATGTTATTAGCATACTAAAATATGTACCAAATAACTGAGTAACTATGGAGCACGGAGTTCACTACTACGATGCCTTCTTTTCAAAAGGTGATTCTTTGGTAAAAACATCAATATATTTGTAATCCATTAAGTAAGTATGGGGCACGGAGTTCGCTACTACGATGTACTCTACAGGAACAATGGATCAATACAAATTAGATGCTATAACACAAAAAGAAAAATATGGTGCAACACAAATGAAGCAAATTCATGTAAAAACCGTGTTGAGGTGTTTGTAACAGTTTTGAGCACAACATTGCCTGATTCGAATTTATTTTTATAAGTAGTAATTATTTAATTATTTATTGAGATTTATTTTATTTATTCAATTATATAACTAACCCACGTTTTTAATTTTCAGATTATGCTTGGACTTAGTCTTTATTCTAGAATTTTCTTAATTATTTAATTAATTAATAAAATGGATTTTTCCACTAATTAAACCATGATCAAGGTTGTGGCTAAAAATGTGGAGCACTATCACATTATTTCTGGAATTATTCATGTTAACCTCCAACTACACATACATTCTCTCTATAAAACTCAATTAATTGTGACTTATGTTGCTAATCGTGATTTTTGAGTTTGTTAAGTACTAAGCTTCTGCAGAATTGATTACTGGCCGTGTATCTCTCAAATTTTGTGAATACACTCCTCAAAACCATCTTGAAATTCCAACCGTCCCTTAAATGGCTGGAAACCGACCTCAATCCCACTCACAATCTCACTCTGATTCGAAGAACTCATCCCCTTCTCACACAAACCCTCTCGAAATCCTTGCTTCCATGGCGTCTCAGAAATCAACCTCGTCAAATGCTGACTCAAATGTCTCTGCAACACCATCAACAACCACTCCCACTCCTCAAACTGCTCCTCAAACCATTCCACCAACAACCAACATTCCTCAAGATGCAACCGTCGAACAGTTCAATAAGGCTATCGAAGAAGTGTCTGACTCTCTTCGAACAACTGGTCATCTGCCCGTGATGACATTTGGAGATATCACAGTGGATATCTCAAGCTATTTGGCTGATCAAACCGCCCAAATGGCTGCTGCTTCAAAAAGCCCTAAATCACCTACTGTTCACACCTCGCAAGCTGAAAATGAGGAAGTTACTACTGAAGAAGAAGCTACTGCTACTTCCGACCCTGAAGATGTTGAAATGGAGGATGCAAACATCTCTGAAGATGGTACAAACTCTTCACTCTCTGTTTCTGATGAATCTGCTCCCATTCCTTTCAAGAAGAATGCGCAGAAAGGAAAAAGACAGAGGAGTCCAGTTCAAAGAAGAAGATCATACCGTGTGTTCACTCGTGTGGATTATTCTGAATCCATGAGGAAGAAGAAGAAAGCTGGAGCTGAAGCTGCTGAACCCATCCAAGTGTTCACAGACTCTGAAGAGGAAGCTACTGTTGTTGTTGAGAAAGTTAAAAAGACTGTTGCTGAGAAACCCAAGAAGGCTGTTGTTGAAAGAAGGAAGAAAGCTGCTGCTGATCCCAAAGGCAAAGGGAAGGCCAAGATGATTGCTGAAGATGAACCTGCAAAATCAGATTCAAATTCTGATTCTGATGTGTGTTTAAGAGATATTCTGAACTCTCTTAAGAAAAATGCTGAGCATTTTGCTGCTGCAAAGGAAGCTGCACCAGAACCTGAAGATGATGGCAGTGGTGATAACTCTTCCAGTGCAGAAAGCAGCTCGAAGGAAAGCTCTGCTAAAAACTCCACATCAAGCTCCAATGACCTTGCTTCTGAAGAGGAAGGTAATTCTGATTCTCTTGAGACTCTAGAGAATAGGTTGGCTATTTATTCTAAGAGGAAACTACTGATAGAGAAGAGGATTAATATCCCTGATTTTGAAAGTAAAGGCATGGTTAGTTTCTTAGAGGAAAGGAATTTGATGCATGCTGTGAATTTTGGTGAATCTTTCTTGACAAATTGGGCTTATGAATTTTATGCTTGCATGAAAAAGAGTACTGGTAGGAGATCATCTAAGTGGTATGGGACTGTAAACTTTACTCCTGAGTTGATAAATGAGTTTCTGCATATTCCCAATGTTGAGGTGGATGAAGAACCTGACATGGATGTGGTTATTGCTGCTATAACTGGTGGTAGGGTAGTTAAGTGGACTAGACAGATGCTAGCCAAAGACCTCACTTCCCTACATTCTGTGTTGTACAAACTCATTATCTACAACTGGATTCCCACTACAAATACCACTAAGATCACAAAAGACCAAGTTGTTCTTATGTATAGGATCTCTGTGCTTAAGAAGTTCAATTTAGGCCTCACAATTTTTCACCATATGATGAGATTTACTGGAAAAGTTTCTGAAAAAGGCAACCTACCCTATCCTGTTCTGATTTCAAATTACTTGAGGCATCATGATTTTGTTGCCAAGAACACTGATGTGTTGAGGGGGAGAGTACCATTACTGGCCATAGCTCCTGCCTTACTCACTGGGGATAGAGTAATTGATCTGCCTTTGACTGCTCCTGGTACTGATCATCAGCACAGGCCTTCAACTACTGAACATCAGCAAAGACCCTCAACTTCTGATCATCCAGAATCATCCAGATCAAGACAGAGAAATGCACCCCCAAATGTTGAGAACATCCATATCAACATTTCTGGTAATGTGTATCTTTCACAGGAATTCATCAAATTGCAGCTCAAGCACTTGCAGGAAACAATAGATGAACTCCAGTTCCTGAAGGACAGGTGGACCAACCTCCTTTCACCTACAACAGGGGGAGTACCACCACCATCCAACTCCAATGTGGTCATTGAGGAGATAAATGAAGATGGAGTTCCAGCTGCTGCTGATGCTGGTGTACCTGATGCTGGAGGAGATGCTGCTGTAACTGATGTAGTTGCACATCTTGCATCTATTTACTTTGTGGATGAAGTTGATGAACAGGAACATTGATGAACAGGGACAAGCTACAAGACAGGGGGAGATCTGAAACCCACAATGGCTATGGTGCAGGAAGATGATGCTGCAGCTGTTACCACAGCAATATAAGCCATTTATTCAGTTCTACCTTTGTAATTAATGTTTAAGTATTCTGAAATTTTGATACACTTGTTATTTATTTTCTTAGATGATAGGATGTTTATTACTGCAACTTGCTTAATGGTTCCACTTGATATTTGTTTACTGCCTTGCTTAAATTGTTTACAGATTATCATGTGTTTACTGCAGGTTGCTGGAGTCTTTGTTTTGTTTACTCCTCTTTGTTCTGTTTTTGTTTTGCATTATGTTTTGCTCTGATTTTTTGTTTTTTTGTTTTGTTAGTGTCATACTTAGATTCTAAGTGAATTTCTTCCAGTTCAACTTATTATCTTAGTATAGTTACTTATGTTGTGAGTAAGTGTATAGTTTATACTTATTCTATTTTGGATAAAATAGTTTTGATCCTTTGGCACGGATCATTATGAAATTATCCTTGATCTTCAGTTGATTTGATCCAACGATTACAACAGGTATTGTCTTGACTAGTGCTTAGCAATGATGTCAACCTCAACTAAGTACATAAAACTGAGTATGTATAGAAATATATGTGCATCAGGTGTGTTGTAGTCGAAAGGTCAAATTGGGGGAGATTGTAGATGTTGTTAATTCTTAAATGTCTTAACATTATCAACAACATCTTAATTTGACCTTCCGAGATTTTTTCTAAGTCTTTTCTGAAATGCTACATTAAATGTTGATCTAAATGTTGTCGCATTTCTGGCAGGATCTAGAAGCTTCTACAAGGATCTGGAACCTGGAAGATTCCAGAACATTGGAGAACATGCTAGAACAGCCTAGATACATTTGGCACGACCTGGAGCAGGCTAGAAGGATCTAGAAAGATCATGGAAGTAGTGGAAGTTGAGTTTCCTAAAAAATAGGACCTCAATGTGGAAGCCTCTAGAATTTCGTATCCCACACTATAAATACCCATTGAAGGCTTCATAATTCAGTGTGCTCTATTCGATCAATATCCTAGACCGAGCGTTCATCCCTGTTAGGAAATTGCGGCCAATAGTTCTACATTTTAGTTCATACGTTGTATACCACCCGTATGACTGTGTGTCTTCTTATCTATTGAGAGTGTAATCATTAGATAGACTAGGCATTTCGACAGTGTATAATTTATACACTTAGTTCGTTTTCTAGACTTGGCACCTGCCTCGTTTATAGTTTCGTTGTGAAAGTTATTGTTGTAACATTTCACACAACATTTGTACTTGAAGATAAGTATTGATTTTACGCCATAAGGCAGACATAGATTTTTATTTATAAAATCTATGTTAAAAGTATTTCCATTGTGTCTCGTTTGTTTTTAGTGTTTCAAGTCTTCCGCTGTGAATCTTAATTTCTGATATTCTGTTAGAGTTAGTGTTGCACTATTTGTCTCAACATTCTGTGCAACATTTATCTACTTATACTTAAACACTTCTATACACTCTACACCACCCCGCACACTTTCAACACCAAATATCCTCATTTGGATAAATGGGTGCCAATACAGCTGAATGACTCTTGGGAAGAGGCCAAAAGGGAGTTTGTCTATGACTACTATGTCATTGACAGGTGGAATGGAAAGGATGTTAACTCAACTTTCACTGAGTTCATGATTGAGTTTTACAGGGAATTGTATCAACAATTGCTTGCAGCTGCTGATATTGCAAGAACTGAACTCACAGCTCCTAAACCCATCATCTACATGCCTCCCAAGAAGGAAGGCTTCATTGATCAGTCAAGAATCTTTCAGGAATTCTTTGAGATCCTGAAGTTGAACAGAATGGTTCTAGGACCAAAGGGTACAAATCAAAAGGCCATGGACTTGAAGAAGAGAGTATGGGCACAATATGGGATGGTGCCACCTCCTGAAGATAGCCTATAAATTGGCTAAGTCCTCTTGACCCTTATGTGCTGAAATGGATAAATGCTTATCTTGGTTGCTGACTTGTTGATATGATCATCTATGCTGAAAGTTGCTCAAGTCTGCTGATATTTGTAGTTTGCTCTGATTATCATAATTTTGCTCTGATCATGATGATTTAGTTAGATTTGTGCTCTTATGTAATGTTGTCTGATTCATGCTCTGATATGTTTATTCAACTATCAACATGCCTGTAATGATCTTTAAATGAATGATATTTGAACATCTATTTTAATCAAGAAACAACATTACATGCTCTCAGCTTGCCTGACTTATCAACCTATATGCAATAAAAACAGTCAATACACTAACACTTTTTCTTTCAGGAAACTTGACCTAAGTCATCACTACTGAAGAAAATTGTAATAAGTGTAGTCAAGTCACATTTGCATAGATTGTATAGGTTTTGGCATCATCAAAAAGTGGGAAATTGTTGGGAATAAAATGAGTTTTGATTATGATACCAAAACCCCCTTAAGACATGCCAAGTAGATAAGTCAGAATGCATGAACATGTTTCAGGTTTATTGGAACATGTAGCCCAAAAGCAGTAGAGAAGCTGATATGTTAAGCAGCTCCTAGAGAATTAGATGCACTAGTTGAGGGGGAACATATTCTTAGAAGACTACATGAATCATATTGATTGGGTGTGAGATTGCTCGTTTTTGTGCTCATTGTTGCTATGTTATCGTAGCATTTTGATGTGGTTTTGGTCATAATTGTTAGAAATGGTGCTACTAACCTTGTTGTCAAGAAATGTGTTCAAAGTGTAGGAAACGAGGTGAAATAGTCCATTTTAAGGGAAAACGAGCATTGGTGGATGGGAGTCGAAGTTCGATTGGAGGACGAGCAAGGAAAGCCAAGAAAAAATGTTCGAAAAGTCCAAATAGCAAAAGTCACTCGGCCGGCAGAGTGGTGTCACACTGGCGGCCGAGTGAGAAAAACTTACAGAAAGTTTCTGGAATGGCCATGTCACACTGGCGGCCGTTTGATATCACACTGGCGGCCGAGTGATATCACACTGGCGGCCGTTTGATATCACACTGGCGGCCGTTTGACATCTGGAACCATTTTTGGTTCTGGAAGTCCCTCTCACTCGGTTGACCGAGTGATCCACTCGGTTGACCGAGTCAACTCACGATTTTCGGGGTTTTTTTAGAATTTTGAAGAACTTCAAGGACCCAAATGCTAATTTCGTCTCACACACTTTTGGAAGCTTTAAATAGCTTCAAACTCAGTTTGTAAGGGCATCTTTGGCCTCATTCTATTACAAAACTCAAACCCTAGTTCATCTCTTAGGATAATTTTAACATTTATTGCACTTTTAATTCTTAGATTAGTTTCCAAGTTGAATAGTTAGCTTAGGTTTTTTGAAGATTAAGGTTATACTCTCTTGTAATAGCTTGGGTATTAGAAGAAACGTCAAGGTGACTTCAAACCATACTCTCTTTTGTTATTTAATCACAAGTTTCATGTTTATTTCATTCTTTGTTATTGTTTTAGCCATGGGTGTTTCTCAAAACACAATGGGCTAAGTTTATTTATGCTTTGGGTGTTCTAAGACCATGTGAATATTGAGTTTGGAATTGTTTGAGCTTTGTTATTGTTAAGATTAGATTTATTGCTTCTTTTAATGGGTATTATTGGTACTTTGTATGTTAACTTCTATTAATCCATATTTAGATGCATGTTTAGCGTAGACGAGAGTTACATGGACATGTCTATATTTATGGTGTGAGTTGTTGGTATGCAAATGTGTTAGTTATACTTTTAATTCGTCGAGAGAGAGTTAATCGTATTAGAACCCCATTAAAGGACATTAATTACTTGAATGGTTGTTTGAGTAGTTGGTGAGGATTAGGAAGAAAACCTTATTACCGGGTTTGGGAACACCTTAGAATTAAGGCTATATTACCCGAAGGGAAATGGTTGTCATCCTAGCATTTAGGTGCTCTTAGCAAATATTGATTAAAGCAATTAACAAAGTAAAAGCAATTCCTCTCTATTTCACTAGGTGGAGAACACCCGAAGCATTCTCTCACCCTTGCACTTCTTCGAATTATATTCGTAGTTGTTCTTTGTTTTAATTGTTAAATTCTTGCTTAGTAGTAATTTTCTTTGTTAAGTTGTGGTAATTTCTCTTATTGGTGCTTTTCTCACCTTTAGTAGTATAAATCACTTGTTAGTTTCTAGGTTGGTAGTTGATTTAATTTCTAGCATCTTGGTAGTAATTTAGCTTTAATTTTAGAAATCCAAAAACCCGAAACCGTAGTTACATTAGCTATCACAACATAAAACTCTAGGGATCCATTGCACAAACCCACCTCCTAGGTCGATACTACTTGGTCGAATACTTCCATTACTACTACGAACCCTTATGCTTGAGGGGAAGTAGTTAGTCAACCTATAGTGACCAAAAAATTCGTTAAAGTCAATGGCGCCGCTGCCGGGGAGGCGACGTAGTGCTATAAGTGGGACTTAGAGTTAGTTGAATACTAGTGCTAGCTACAATTACTTGCTTTATTTTGATTTTATTTTTGTTTCAAGAATTTGATAGTTGCAATTTTCCATAGGTGCATGTTAATAAGAGCACGTGGTGGACAAATTGAACCTATCAATCTTGAGATTGAAGCCACCGCAAGAAGGAATCGAGCTATAAATCGAAGAATGGCGGAGAATAGACAAAATCAACCTCCGGGTGCCGTGGTAGATGATGAAAGTGATGAGATCAATACCCAAGAAAATCTCCAAGTTGAACATCAAGGAGATGTTCAAATACAAGGCGGAGGAGGAAATGGTATGCAACACCCACCTAATGTTCAAATGGGTGGTGTGCTCAATCAAGGCCACTATGGTGGACAACCTCAAGAGTATCCCCCTAATATCCAACAAGGAGGGTATCCCCACGGCTATCCACCATATCCATACCCACATTATCCTCAAGGATATTATCAACCTCCACCTCAAGGGTATTATCCCCCACCTTATCCATACCATCCACCCCAAGGTGCATATCCTCAAGAGATACCCGTTCCACCTCAACCGGAAAGACAAGAATCTCGTCCTCCAATACAACATGGGAGGCCCATGAGAGAGTACTTTGAGCCTCAACAAAGGGAGCATTATGATGGGATAGCAAGGCCAAATGTGGAGGCCAATAATTTTGAGATTAACGCTTCTTTGTTGAGAATGCTTAGAGAGAAGCAATTTGAAGGGAGGATCGAGGAAGGCTTTGAAGAAGATCCAAATGAGCACTTGGCTCAATTTTTAGAGATAGCCGATACACTCAAGCAAAACGGTGTGTCCGAAGATGCAAAGAAGTTGAGGCTATTTCCCTTCACACTTTCCGGAAAGGCAAAAGCATGGTTACAAACAAGCATTCCGGCGGGAGAGGTGAGAACTTGGGAAGAATTGAAGAAGAGGTTTTTATTGAAGTACTACCCTCCTTCCAAAACAATGGAAGCAAAGCAAAATATCTCTCAATTTAAACAAGGAGCTAATGAGAGCCTTAAAGAAGCATGGGAAAGGTTTACCAACCTACTCATAACTTGTCCTCAACATGGTTTTCCATTGGAGCAAACGACTTGTTGGTTCTTTTGTGGCTTGAGAGAAGAAGACCAACATCATTTGGATGCTTGTGCCGGAGGTTCGATATGGCTCAAGTCGGTGGAAGAGATCAAGCAAATAATGGAGGGGATATCGAACAATTCTTTTAAAATGAGGATTGATAGAGGAGGAAGGCATCGAGTTGCTCAAGTTAATGAGGTGGACGCCATGAAAACAATGATCACCACGTTAATTGAGAAGGTGAATGCTCTTTCGTCTAATCAACCAAGTGAAAGCCCATTACCAATGGTTCAAGGAGAGCTTTCGATGAATCAAATGGAAGATGTGAACTACATGGGTAGGCCACAATATCAAGGAAACCATCAACAAAACTTTCAAGGTGGTCGTCCATATCAAGCTCCTCAACAAAATCGTTTTCAAGGTGGTCAATCCTCAACACTCCAACCCAATCAAAGTCACCCGATGCAAGGGGGGCCATCCACCGCATTTCAAGGGAATCAAAATCAAAACTTTCGAAGGCACGACAACTTGGCGTATTCTAACCCAAAATGAGCAATGCAATATCCACCCGGATTTGATCCCGGGGCAAGGCTTCCTAATGGGGAAGGAAAAGCTACTACGGAAGATACACTTTTACGGATGTAAGAGTTGTTCAAGAAAGCTGAAGAGCAACAAGTTAAAAAGAATTTGGAACAAGCAAAGATCAATGAACAACACTCAAAGGGGATTAAAAATCTCGAGCATACGGTGGGGCAACTTGCAACGTCCGTTGGAGAGTTGAGCACGGCGGTTAATCAAATGCTAAACAAGGGAAAATTTCCCTCAACAACCGAGATAAATCCCAAAGAGTATTGCAAAGCAATAAAGCTTAGAAATGGCACCCAATATGATGGTCCATCCATGCCCACTCAATCGGGAGAAGACAAGGTGAAGGAAAAAGAAGAGAGTGAAAAAGAATGTGAAGCGATGGAGTTGGGAAAGAGTGAAAATGAGGAAGAAGGGGGAATGAAGTCAAAAGACAAAAAAGGAGTTGAAAGTGAGGAAAGAATCCCAAAGTGGAAAAAGATGAAAGAGAAGAAGATTAATGAAGAAAAAAGCATACCATGTGATGAGTGGGGGGTACCAAAGACAATGGTACCATTTCCTCAAAGATTCATGAAGAAGAAGTTGGATGAAAAATTTGCTAAGTTTCTTGAAGTCTTCAAGCAACTTCACATCAACATTCCATTTTCCGATGCTTTGGAGCAAATGCCAAATTATGCAAAATTCCTCAAGGACTTGATCTCGAAGAAGAGAAGGATTGATGAACCCGAGCTTGTCAAATTCAACAAAGTATGTAGTGCTATGCTCCAAAAGAACATGCCACAAAAGATGAAGGATTCGGGTAGTTTTATCATCATGTGTGATATTGGAAATGGGATCAAGAAGAATGCTCTTTGTGATTTAGGGGCTAGCATTAACTTGATGCCCCTATCTTTGTTTAAAAAGCTTAAAAGGGGGGAGTTGAAGCCTACCTCAATTGCACTTCAACTTGCCGATCGGTCAATCACAATTGCTAAGGGCATTGTGGAAGATATTCTAGTGAAAGTGGATAAATTTGTGTTTCCCGCCGACTTTGTGGTGCTAGAAATGGAGGAAGATGAACAAGTGCCTATCATTCTTGGAAGACCATTTTTAGCAACGGCGGGAGTTGAGCTTAATGTGAAGAAGGGAGAGGTAACATTGGAGGTAAATGAAGAGAAAGTGACTTTCTCCATGTATGACTCAATCAAAAATGCTCCAAGTAATGAAGAATGCCACTCTATCAAAGCACTCAAGCTTTGTGTTGAAAAAGGCAAGGGAACGGAGCTAGATAAATTGTCAAATGTGCCATTGAAAGATCCGAGAGATGGTAAAGAATGGAAGCAAACACCCAAACTTGAGCAAAATTCAAGTTTGGGGGGGATTGATAAGAAAAAGAAATTTGGTAAGTTGCTTGAATCAAGAGATGATGAAGAGGAAAGAAGAGAGAGTTCAAAGGAGATAAACATTGAAAAAAGATTTGAAATTGGAGATGAGGTAATATGGTGCAACTTTGGAGTGATGAAAATTCTTAGAAAGTTGAAGCTCAAGGGACGTAACACGTTGGTTATGAAGAAAGCGAACTTTGAAGGAAATCTTGAGTTGCCAAATAAGGAAGACGATATTTTCATCACCGATGAGCATAATGTGAAACACTATCATCCTCCATTCAAAGAAAGATTGTCAAATACCTAGATCGAAAGAGCATTTTGAACTTTTTTTATTTCCGTCCGTCATAGGACGTTAAACCTAGCGCTAAATGGGAGGCAACCCATTCATTTATTGCTTTCTTTTCATTTTAGTTAGTTTTGTGCTTTTTGACCTTTTTGGTTTAGTTTTGTTTAGTAGGTTGAGGTATGATGTTGGTGCTTAATGGAGCTTGGACATGGACTTCTATGTGAGGAGAAAGGATATAATGAAGAAAGATGGAATGATGTATGGTGCAAACTCAAAGGTAAACACTCATTTCCAAACTTAGATTTGCTTAGCAAAGTCTAAGTTTGGGGGGTGATCGTTTTTACAATTTCATTTGCACCGATGCACATTCGTCTATTTCTTGAATTGATTTAGTTTGATCATTGAATTTTGAATTTTTTTGAGAGCTACATTGCATATTTTACACGAAATAGGGGCTAATTCTTTTGTTGATTTGGAGAATTTGTTGATGGATGCATGAATTTACTATAATTGATCTTGTGATGTTTCTTGGTGATTGGGAAAGCAATGCATGTATGACTCTATCATTTGATTGCATTTTGTGTGAAGGGCTAGGCTTAGGAAACACTTGAGTTTACCACATTGAGCCGGAGAGACTTGAGCCTTCTTGAATCGAAATATCATTCCGGTTCAATTTTTCTTGAGTGAGTCATCCACGAATTATGCATGCTAGAACTTGCTCTTTGACTTGTTTGACACTTGATTTAGGAGGAAATTGTTAAAAATTATAGGAGGCATTTCTTTGAATTTGAGTCACTTGGCCAAATAAATCCCACCAAATGATACATTTTCGTAGTTAGCCCCGTTGAGCCGTAAAACCAATTTTCTTTGGCAAGCTACAAAATGTCACCATGAAACCACATCTTTGGAGCCTAATTGTCCTTATCATTTGTAGAGCTTCAATGTTGGTTGACATAGTGAGGGGATTGAAGTGAGTGGATTTGTTTTGATCAAAGTAAATTCAAAAGAAAGAAAAGGGTTGAAGAGAAAAAGAAAAAGAAGAGCCAATGAGCTTGTGCTTAATGTGAAAAATAAAAGGGAAACAAAAAGTCCCAAAAGCTCAAATCACAAAAGTGAAGAGAAATGGCTCCAAAATGTTGTGAAAAGAAGGAAAAAAAAAGGGGGATGAAGTTCATTTTGAGTGAAAAGAAAAGAAAGAGGGCAAGTGTTGTGTGAGAGTGAATGAAAAATGAGAAAAATACAACATTTGTTGCTCTACAAGTTGAATAAGTCACTAATTCTAAATTTATCCCACCCCTTCCAAAGAACCTACATTACAACCCTTCAAAGACCTCTTTCATTGACAATTGATGCCTAAATAATTGGTAGATAATTGAGTTGAAAAGCAAGCCTATGGTCTTTGTGTTTTTCGTGGATTGACATTTGAGAGCTTACATGCCCAATATACACTTGTGTGTTGAGAGAAACACTTCTTGAGAGAGTGGTGAATCAAGTGTGTTGAATTTATCTTAGCTTGGATCACAATTTGTCTTGAAAGTGGTAGAGAAATTGCATGTGTTGATGAACCATTCATTGGAGATATTGTTTGATCATGCCTACTATGCATTGTATCCATTCACAAATCCTTCACAATCACCCTCCTTTGGTTTCTTTTTCTTTGCTTGGGGACAAGCAAATCTCTAAGTTTGGGGGGGTTGATTGGGTGTGAGATTGCTCGTTTTTGTGCTCATTGTTGCTATGTTATCGTAGCATTTTGATGTGGTTTTGGTCATAATTGTTAGAAATGGTGCTACTAACCTTGTTGTCAAGAAATGTGTTCAAAGTGTAGGAAACGAGGTGAAATAGTTCATTTTAAGGGAAAACGAGCATTGGTGGATGGGAGTCGAAGTTCGATTGGAGGACGAGCAAGGAAAGCCAAGAAAAAATGTTCGAAAAGTCCAAATAGCAAAAGTCACTCGGCCGGCCGAGTGGTGTCACACTGGCGGCCGAGTGAGAAAAACTTATAGAAAGTTTCTGGAATGGCCATGTCACACTGGCGGCCGTTTGATATCACACTGGCGGCCGAGTGATATCACACTGGCGGCCGAGTGATATCACACTGGCGGCCGTTTGATATCACACTGGCGGCCGTTTGACATCTGGAACCATTTTTGGTTCTGGAAGTCCCTCTCACTTGGTTGACCGAGTGATCCACTCGATTGACCGAGTCAACTCACGATTTTCGGGGTTTTTTTAGAATTTTGAAGAACTTCAAGGACCCAAATGCTAATTTCGTCTCACACACTTTTGGAAGCTTTAAATAGCTTCAAACTCAGTTTGTAAGGGCATCTTTGGCCTCATTCTATTACAAAACTCAAACCCTAGTTCATCTCTTAGCATAATTTTAACATTTATTGCACTTTTAATTCTTAGATTAGTTTCCAAGTTGAATAGTTAGCTTAGGTTTTTTGAAGATTAAAGTTATACTCTCTTGTAATAGCTTGGGTATTAGAAGAAACGTCAAGGTGACTTCAAACCATACTCTCTTTTGTTATTTAATCACAAGTTTCATGTTTATTTCATTCTTTGTTATTGTTTTAGCCATGGGTGTTTCTCAAAACACCATGGGCTAAGTTTATTTATGCTTTGGGTGTTCTAAGACCATGTGAATATTGAGTTTGGAATTGTTTGAGCTTTGTTATTGTTAAGATTAGATTTATTGCTTCTTTTAATGGGTATTATTGGTACTTTGTATGTTAACTTCTATTAATCCATATTTAGATGCATGTTTAGCGTAGACGAGAGTTACATGGACATGTCTATATTTATGGTGTGAGTTGTTGGTATGCAAATGTGTTAGTTATACTTTTAATTCGTCGAGAGAGAGTTAATCGTATTAGAACCCCATTAAAGGACATTAATTACTTGAATGGTTGTTTGAGTAGTTGGTGAGGATTAGGAAGAAAACCTTATTACCGGGTTTGGGAACACCTTAGAATTAAGGCTATATTACCCGAAGGGAAATGGTTGTCATCCTAGCATTTAGGTGCTCTTAGCAAATATTGATTAAAGCAATTAACAAAGTAAAAACAATTTCTCTCTATTTCACTAGGTGGAGAACACCCGAAGCATTCTCTCACCCTTGCACTTCTTCAAATTATATTCGTAGTTGTTCTTTGTTTTAATTGTTAAATTCTTGCTTAGTAGTAATTTTCTTTGTTAAGTTGTGGTAATTTCTCTTATTGGTGCTTTTCTCACCTTTAGTAGTATAAATCACTTGTTAGTTTCTAGGTTGGTAGTTGATTTAATTTCTAGCATCTTGGTAGTAATTTAGCTTTAATTTTAGAAATCCAAAAACCCGAAACCATAGTTACATTAGCTATCACAACATAAAACTCTAGGGATCCATTGCACAAACCCACCTCCTAGGTCGATACTACTTGGTCGAATACTTCCATTACTACTACGAACCCTTATGCTTGAGGGGAAGTAGTTAGTCAACCTATAGTGACCAAAAAATTCGTTCAAGTCACATATCCCCCCAAGGCTCAAAAAAATCAAGCTTATTCCAAGTCTGCTGATGGACAGATATGTTGATCAAGTCTAATCAGTTGAAGTACAACCTTTTGATTGAGCACATGAGTAAAATGCATCATCTAGACCTAGTCTACTGAAGCATACAAGATCAGAAGGTTTATCCAAGCAAAGTTGTCTCAGCATACATGAACCAGAAGAGTTTCAAGGACAACTATGCTGAAATGATCAATGCTACTAAACCAAGTCATAAATGCTTAGAGGTCATCAAGAAACATGTATGAAGACATCCATACATAGGGAAAGAGCCAAGTCATCTGAAGAGCATGCCAACACTGCTGATAAGCAGAATCAGCTGAAGTTGATAAGAAGAATTGTCCTAGTGATAAGGAATGTTGTCCTTATCTCAGGATCATTGATAAGAAGAGATGTCCATGTTTGACCAAGGGAATCTTAAAGTCAGACATTGGGAAAAATGCTGCAGAATCAAGACAAAGTTGTTACAGCCGTTTATTTCCCAAATTAAGGACATGTCACTATCAAGAATCTGTCTTCCAGTTTGAAGAGTTCAAGGAAGACATTTATAGACATTTGAGGCTGCCTCTCCAACGGGCAAATTCTCAAATTTGTCAATAAATACAGAAGTGTGAAGAACTTTGAGAGCATCCATTATCTATCCAACTATCCTACAAAGCTCAAGTGCTTTCAAGCTTTCAAAGAGACTGTCTTAGTCTTCAAACACTTCAGATCTAAGCTGAACTTCATTGTGAATCCATAAAAAGCTTATAGAGATATCCTGTCCTTATACACTGATCTCCATTGTAAAGGATATCTCATTAGTTGGAACCAAACTTCAACCCTTATACCTTTCAAGTGAGAAAGTTAGAAGGTTGTAGTAGTAGAAGTGGAAGGAGCTGACTGTTGAGAGAAGAACAATTCAGTTCTGTGTTGAGAAAGGGTACTAGGACTCTTGACATCCTAGGGATCAAGGCACCAATGAGTGGTGTGGTTGATCAAGTGCACCTTGGCACTATAAAACAAGTTAATTCCAAGAGTGAAGGAATTATCCTGTTAAATCAGGGAAAGTGGATGTAGGAGCTTGAGTCTCTGAACCACTATAAACTCTTGTGTTGATTTACTTACAAGTACTTACATTCATCCAACACAACACATAAACTGAACTTTCAAAGACATATTCACAAGACTGTGCAAAACAGATTTGGACAAGTTCCCTGAAAACTGGATAAATTGTTAAGGAGATTTCAGAATTAAAAAGGAGTTTAAACTAAAGGGCCAACCACTAATTCCGCACATATAACTCCCTTAGATAGTTATTCAACTAAGTATTCAATAGTACTTAGTAGTTTGATTATCTATAAAGAGTTAATCATATCAGCAGAGTTGTCCAAGACAACCTTGCTGAAGTCTGGTTTGATCAAAGTTTGAAAAAGATTTGCATACAAGTGTATTCCCCCTCCCCATACATTTGTTATATACTCCTTTCAGGACCAACAATTAATTATTGGACTATGTTTAGCACGTATTTTAGTCAACATTAAACCTAGTATTTATAGGTTAATGTTTGGGGATTGTACGCAGTTTTTGGAAGAGTAAAATAATAGGGTTTATCCCGCCGTGTGCTTCTTCTCCGTAGTATACGTAGTATCATCGGAGTTTCACACGTTTATCTTAGATTGTTCTCTGTTTGTGTACGCTTCGCTGCATCAGTTGGTATCACGTGTCGGGCTTCCGATCCTCACGATGCCTTCTCGCCGCCAACCAATTGATCACGATACCACTCGCTTAGAACAACATCTAAAGTTATTGACTACTCAACTCGCTCAACAGGGCTAGTTGCTCCAACAACTTTCCGCTGTTACCTTGGGTAACAACCCACCCACGCGACCGGCAGAGGCCGTACCTCACCCGCCGGATCTCCAGGGTTCTTCGGATGATGAGACTACCATCGATAACCCATTTGCCCCGCTGGCAGATCGCATACCACGCCGTGCAGATGAGGGTATGCGCTGGGAATCAGGGATCAAAGTTGATCTCCCGGAGTTTGATGGGTGTATGGATCCAGATGTCTTCCTTGATTGGTTTGTTGCTATTGAAGAGGTTCTCGACTACAAGAATGTCCCAGCCGAACGCCGAGTGTCTTTGGTGGGTACGCGCTTGCTTAAGCGTTCCGGCGCATGGTGGGCACAATTGAAATTGATACGCCACCGGCAAGGGCGTGCCAAAATCACGGCGTGGGACAAATTCGTGAAGCATCTACGTCGTGAGTTCCTACCGCACAACTATGATCGTACCCTCTATAAAAAGTTGCAGGGTCTTCGCCAAGGTACTCATTCCGTGGATGATTACATGCATGAATTTTACCAGCTCATCACGCGTGTCGATTTAACTGAATCGGTCGATCAACTAGTGGCACGATATATTGGGGGCTTACGGATGCCCTTCCAGGATGTCTTGAATATGATATCACCGGTAACCCTTTCGGAAGCACATCAACGAGCCATGTTGTTTGAGAAACAACAAGTTCGCAGGGACACAACACCTTTCACCCCTTCGCCCTCATGTCCGCCTAATATCATTTCTTCTACAGATCGGGTAGCCCCCACTGTTCCTCCTCCGCGTTCGACACCGAGTGCACCTTCGGGCACATTTTCTCGTGCTGGACAGTGCTTCTCGTGCGGGGAGATGGGACATCTCCGTGCTGCATGCCCGAAACGTAATCCTCGTGGATTGCTTGCTGATGAACCTGTGGTTGGGTTCGACACCTATCAAGGCGAGCCCATCTTTGATGAGGAGCCTCAGCCCGCTGCTCTCGAGGAATTCTTACACGGTGATGTTGGGCCCTCCCTGGTCACTCGGCGTGCTTGCTTCACACCCAAGGTTACGGATGCCGACCACCAGCGTAATGCTATTTTTTAGTCGTCATGCACGATAAATAATAAGGTATGTCGATTTATTATTAATTCGGGTTCATGTGAGAATGTTATTGCTTCAGTTGCGGTTGTTAAACTTGCTTTGGTTTCTGAAATGCATCCGAAACCTTATAACCTGGCTTGGCTAGAACGTGTTAATACTATCACTGTCGATCGTCGTGTTTTGGTTGCTTTTTCCATTGGCACTAACTATGCAGATAGTATATGGTGTGATGTGGTGCCTATGGATGCTTGCCACTTGCTATTAGGTCGCCCTTGGCAATTCGATCGGAGTGTCGTCCATGACAGGCGGCGTAACTCGTACAACTTTCTTTTTGGTGGTACAAAATATACACTTCTCCCTTCGTTGCCAAGACAACCACAACCTACTCCTGACATGGGCCTTCTTTTGATTTCTCATAAGGCTTTTGCGCAAGTGTTTGATGAATCAGATGTGGATTTTCTTTTAGTGGCTAGTAATGTGGCCACCACAACTCTTATTTTCACCTGTAGTTCATGAGTTAATTCAGGAGTTTTCAGATGTCTTTCTCGATGATTTGCCGGCTTCTCTTCCCCCTTTGCGTGACATACAATACCACATTGATTTAATTCTAGGGGCTCCTCTCCTGAATCGACCCCATTACCGCATGAGCCCTGCCGAACATGCAGAATTGCGCCGTCAGGTGGAGAATTTGTTGCAGAAAGGTCATGTCCGTGAAAGTTTAAGCCCCTGTGCGGTCCCCGCCCTCTTAATTCCTAAGAAAGATGGCCAGTGGCGTATGTGCGTTGATAGTCGTGCCATTAATAAGATCACCGTACGGTATCAGTTTCCTATTCCGCGTTTGGATGATCTCTCGGATCAACTTGGGGGCGCAACGGTGTTCAGTAAGTTGGACTTACGTAGTGGTTATCACCAGATTCGAAATCATCCCGGGGACGAGTGGAAAACTGCGTTTAAAACACGTGAGGGTTTGTTCGAGTGGTTGGTTATGCCTTTCGGCTTGTCTAATGCCCCCAGCACTTTCATGCGTATCATGAACCAGTCTCTCCGCCCGCTTATTGGTGTTTGTGTTGTGGTTTATTTCGACAACATTTTGGTATATAGTAAGACACATGTAGATCATTTGTCTCATCTTCGGGCTATTTTTGTAATTCTACGCCGGGAACAATTTTATGCGTCACCATCCAAGTGTTCATTTTTCAGGTATTCAATTTTATTTCTTGGATATACAATTTCCGCTGCAGGTGTTGGGGTTGATTCACACAAGGTGGAGGCTATTCGTGATTGGCCGACACTAAAGACAGTGACGGAGGCCCGTAGTTTCCACGGCTTGGCCTCTTTCTATAGGAGATTTATTCCCCATTTTAGTGCTATTATGGCACCTGTAACAGACTCTATGCATGGGAAGCAGTTTGTGTGGTCGAAAGCCGCGAATGCCGCTTTCCGTTTAATAAAGAATAAATTGACGCAGGGCCCTTTATTGGTGTTACCAGATTTCTCGTCGCCATTTGAATTGCATTGTGATGCTTCAAAGATAGGGATCAGTGCTGTTTTGAGTCAGGGGGGAAACCCGTTGCTTATTTCAGTGAGAAGATAGCGGGTGCTCGATCGAGGTATAACACTTATGACTTGGAATTCTATTCTGTGGTCCAAGAAATTCGACATTGGCGCTACTATTTGTTCCACCGGGAGTTCGTCCTTTACACGGATCATGAATCCCTTAAGCACCTTGCCACACATGATAATTTGTCGGCGCGTCATGCGAAGTGGTCGACTTTTCTGCAGCAGTTCACTTTTATTGTGCGCCATCAGTTGGGAGCATCCAATCGGGTTGCCGATGCCTTGAGCCGTCGCCTCTCCATATTAGCGGACATGCGTATTATTGTACATGGTTTTGATGGGTTTGTGGATATTTATGCCTCTGACCCTTATTTTGGGAGTATATTATGCAACCTACAGGAGGGCCATGTTGACCCAACTTTTGCTATTGTCAATGGGTTTATTTTTAGGGGCACTCAGCTTTGTGTTCCAACGTCCAGCCTCCGCTCCCTTATTATCGTGGAAGTGCATCGTGCAGGCCACCCGGGTCGAGACCGTTCCACCGAATTATTATTACGGCGTTATTTTTGGCCTTCGGCGCGTAAAGAAATGGCTCGCTTTGTCGCTCGTTGCCGTGTATGCCATGTTTCGAAAGGTTCTGCTACTAATGTCGGACTGTACATGCCGCTCCCAGTACCTACTCTTCTGTGGACTGCCCTGAGCATGGACTTTGTCCTTGGTCTGCCGCGCACACAACGTGGGAACGATTCGATTTTCGTTGTGGTCGACCGCTTCTCTAAGATTGTGCACTTTATACCTTGCAAGAAGACCGCGGATGCAGTAAATGTCGCCACCTTATTTTTTCGTGATGTCTATCGATTGCACGAATTGCCTCTTTCTATCATGTCGGATCGAGACAAACATTTCTTAAGTCACTTTTGACGATCCTTGTGGTGTATGGTTAATACGGAGTTACACTTTAGTAGTGCTTATCATCCTCAAACGGATGGTCAAACGGAGGTCGTGAACCGTTCTTTGGGTAATCTTTTACGTTGTCTCATGGGTGACAATTTGAAATCATGGGATACTAAGTTGCCTCAAGCAGAATTTTCTCACAACTTGGTTGTTAATCGTAGCACTGGTTTTTGCCCTTTTCAGGTGGTGTACGCCACCATTCTACGGACACCGGTGGACCTCCTTACCTTGCCTGCAGCTGCTCCCATCGATCGTCGCGCGGAAGACATGGTTCGAGACTTGCAGCAGATACATACCACCACTCGCACCAGGCTCTTGGAGGCTAACTCATGTTACAAAGCGGATGCGGATAGCCGGCGTCATGCTGTGTCGTTTGATGTGGGTGATTATGTTTGGGCTGTCCTAACTAGGGATCGTTACCCGACGCATGAGTATAATAAATTGGCTTCTCGCAAGATTGGCCCGTTGGAGATTATTGAGAAAGTCAACGACAATGCTTATCGCCTTCGTTTGCCGAGCCATGTTCGCACATCGGACGTCTTCAATGTCAAACACCTCGTGCCTTATTCTGGTGACTCCGCCTCTGGAGATGAAGCCGGTGCCGATTCGAGGGCGAATCGTTTCGACGATGGGAAGAATGATGGAGATGAAGTCGCACTGTTATTTCTATAAGTAAGATCGCCTCTTAATTGATAAGGCCCAAAATCGTGTGCTTAATTAATTGTTTAGGCCTGTCTGTTGGGTTATTTATTATGTGGTTTAATTATTGTTTGGATTAATTATTGGACTATGTTTAGCACGTATTTTAGTCAGCATTAAACCTAGTATTTATAGGTTAATGTTTGGGGATTGTACGCAATTTTTGGAAGAGTAAAATAATAGGGTTTATCCCGCCGTGTGCTTCTTCTTGTAGTATACGTAGTATCATCGGAGTTTCACACGTTTATCTTAGATTGTTCTCTGTTTGTGTACGCTTTGTTGCACCAGTCTTGCTCTCAAACGGGGGCTTAATACATTCTAAGTCAACCTTGTCAGGGTGAGCTTGCCCGAGTAGGGAATGTTAGCGACTAGTGGCAGGCATTCAACTCCCGACTCGAGTTCGATAGTCAATTCTCTATTCGCAGAGACAAATTCAGTCAAAATTTTGAGAGACAATTCAACTATATTAGGCTTGCAATAGCCCTATGTAAGTGTAATGATATGAAACTCAATAGTAATTTCTTTTATGTAACTCAATATGTATATAAAATATTTGTAGCATGATAAAAATAATTTATACAACATAAAAAAATCACCAAAAACTTCATATTATAGCCGTATACATACATATATAATGATTGACTATTTTGCCCCTTTGGGGACATCTGATAAACGTACCCTCCAAAAGTATTTTTGAGGGCTTTGGCGTAATTCCTGCAGCCCTCTTTAATGTTGGTTGCTTTATTATTTATCTATTTCCCTATCATTCGCGTTTTCGCTGTCGAAAGAATGAAAGTGACTGCTATCGTGACTATTATTCTGTGTGTGGCAAACTCAGCTCTGAGCATCAGATTTCCAAATCGGATCTCCGAATACCCGGATGGCGGATCCGACCAGCCTCTAAGAACCGCGCTATTCGCCCTAGGTAGCTTCTGGAGGTCCGAAGCCGCCTTTGGATGCTTGGACGGCGTCGTGCGGACCACTGCCGGTTATGCCGGCGGATCTAAACCTAACCCCGAGTACCGAAGCTTAGGTGATCACGCGGAGTCTGTGCAGGTGGCTGCTCTCTTCTCCTTTCACGTTTTTACTCTATTTTGTGCGACTCTTCTGGATTTTGGAGGGTTAGTTTTGTCGCGTGATCGTAGTTTACATCTGTGTAAATTGATTATTGAGAATGATTGGTGTGGCTAATGTGTGTTTCCAATGTTAATCGCGATACTAGTGTATATGATAAATGATCCGTAGAGTAGAATTTTACATGAAGAGTGTTTAATGTGAGCGATTGAACTCAAGTTCAATTTCGGTTAATATGAATATCTGGAGCTGTGTCAAAGGCATTATGAAAGGATGTAATGCGCACTTAGTTGTCAGAGATAAGAGATGAAACATTTAAGTTCATTTACACATTTCATGTATGCAGTGTGTTGATATTTTGATGTATGAATGATGTCTTGGGCGGCTTCCTGAAGAAGCTCTGTCTTATCCTTAGTAAAACATGGTTTATTATATCTGCACAATCAAGCATTAGTAATTTTTAGAATTGGAAAAAAATTCCAGTATATATTTCCTCATTAGCTGGTGCATAACACATTCCACTACATTTTTGGTTCTAGGTGAATAAATGAAACTGTTTTTCTGTCATTTTGTTTTGAAGCACAACATGTTGTTCATATATTTCCTATAAAAAACAAATACTCGGGTGTATGATTTATATTAGTTTGAAAATTGCCTCAACTCTCTTGTTCCGTAGTGCAATGGATCATGCCTTTCCGATTTTGTATCTTCAATAGGTTGTGTAGTCTTTCTGCACTTGTGTAGAGTTTTCATTGGCCATCTTGTCCATTACCTCAACTCTTTTGTTGCGTATTGTATTGAATCACGCCTTTCTGATTCTATATCTTCAATAGGTTGTGTAGCCTTTCTGCACTTGTATAGAATTTGCATTGGCCATCTTGTCCATTACCTAATGCATTCAAAAAGACAAGATTCATTTTTTATTGCGATGTAAGATGTGGTCCCTATTGAGTCTCTATAAGTAAAACAGAATTTATTGGATGACTTCACTCTGGAACTTTTCAAGCATGACAGCTCTTGTTAACCCAGCTACTTTCAGTGCTTAAAATGCTGAAGGATAAATAGCATTATGATTTAGCAATTGCTGTGTAAATTAGTGTATATGTTGGTATTGCTCTCCAAGATAATGTGTAACAAAGGATCTTGTAGCAAACAGGTCACAACATATTTTGATAAAAAAGCTCCACCATCTTCACTCAAGGATTGTTCTTCAATAACTTGATGTATATTACAGAATTATGTTTAGGCTGTCTTACTGAACATCTAAATGTGATCATTATCAACGTAATTTGATGCATCATCAGCTGAATTGTCAATCTTATTAATAGATTTCAGGTGTATCAATTGCTTTGCCAATCTTATATATAGATTCCAGGTGTTTCAATTGCTTTATGGAGCTAAGATGTTGGATTGCTTAGCAAAACTACGAGAAACATGACTTTCTCTATCATCATCCAAAGTTTTCTTATTAGCTCAAGATATGTGCTTAATAAGACCCATGCTAGATGTCTAATAAGGCCTAAAATAAATTTTCTACCCAATACGACAAAAGGTATTCGATTGAGTGTATACTAATGACCAAAAAATAAACTATCTACGATTCAATGTAAACCAATTGTCCAATTGAGATATCCAAACTAACCATAGATAACTCAACATATCTACCAAATGGGGTCTTAAAGTTTAGCTGATAGATAAGTGTTTAGTTTCCATTTCAAATTGTTATGTTTTATGTTTGAAGAGTTGCATGTACTGAAAATTCATACGTAGCTTTCTTTGAATGTTTGCTTCATTTCGCTGCCCCTATGAAATGATACAGTTTTTTTAAATAGTTCTGTCAATTCTTTGCAGGTAGAATATAACCCTAAAATTATTAGTTTCAGACAACTGCTTGATGTCTTCTGGAGTAGTCATGATTCTAGGCAAGTGTTTGGGCAAGGTCCAGATGTTGGAGATCAATACCGGTACTGGTTTTTAGATCAAGCACTACTCTCGTGTACAAGTTTACCCCAAAAAAGAAGTGCTCTAACATGGTACATCATTTTACTTGAGCAGGTCTATAATCTTTACAAATGGAACTGAAGAATCTAGGTTTGCTGCTCTCAGCAAAGAAAGGGAACAAACAAGGTCAAGGCATGGAGTCATTACCACTCAAATCCAACAACTAGGGTCATTTTATCCTGCAGAGCCTGAACATCAGGTCTTATTCTTAACCTTTTTTCTTGACATTTGTATTTATATATCTATGAAGCTAGCTAGTATCGTTGGGATTGACAATGCTTGGAAAAGATATGAGGGCTTAATTTATGTGGTAAAGGATGTCCTATGTGGCCCTTCAATATTCTCTTTATTCATTTGTTGATGCAAGCTTTATTGGTTTAATTACCAACTGAATAAACTGCAGAAAAAGAGATCACCTTCTAAGTGGATCTATCTCCTTTCAGACTAACAGAATATTTGTTCGCCTCCACCTGTAGAAATTTGAGCTTAAACGGAATCCATTTCTTCTTCAATTGATCGGAAACTTGCCCGAAGAAGAGCTTGAGAGGTCTAGCCTAGCAACAAAGCTCAATGGATATGCAGCAGAACTTTGTCCACCTAGCATGCAGAAGCAGATCGATGCTAAGATCAATGACATATTAAGAAAAGGGTGGCCAATCCTAAGGGAGGTTTAATTTGAATTTTTGAGCGTCCCATTTGATACAAATTGTACAAGTTATCTGGTGCGTTAATTTGAGGCATCATCTACCGGCTGAGAGTACTCATCACTGATACACTTGGCCTTGGAACTGAGTATTGTGCCGGTATTGTCATTTTTTCTCCTGCTAATTTAGGCATTGTGCCTCTGATGTAGGAGAAGTTGCTGACTGATACATAGCTACTGCTTTAGATTATATCATTGGTAATACTACTTTCATTGATTGATATTCTTTTGATGCAACTATACAGCTAGAGAGATTTTATGTAGTTTTTATCAGTAGTCTCCAATTGCTGTATTCATACTATGTTTGCATGTCGCCTCGTATCTTGCTTTTGTCTTCTTCCTCATGGCTTCTCGAGTAGAGTAGTGTGGTGTGGTGCTCCGTATGTGTATGCTGGGTGATTGGTGGAGGTTTCTTTCTGGTTGGCTCTGTTTTTATGTGCATGTGATGTATATGTAGTATATGAATAATATTGATTATAGTGAAGGATTTGAATTGTTTTCTCTATGCCTTATATAATCATTTTCATTTGCAATATGGTTTTGATCATGTTTGGAATGCTACTGAGTTAAAATCGTAACGCAGGCATAAAGAATTAAGGATAAACGCCAATATAAGAAAATTGTGTACAAGCAAGGTGGGGGAGAGTCTAATACAACAAATGAAATTCTTCTAAATATTTGAATCATTACTTCTCTTAAATTTTTGTCCAAAGACATACTCGTATATAGATAGTATTAAAAAAGTGTAGGGCAATTTCGCATTTTAGTCCAAATTTTATTTTAGTTTTGATTGGATACAAATGATTATTTTAATTTGATAAACATTGGAGTATAATGAATAAACGACAAAAAAATTATGTAAACCTGTTCATGAAGATGACTATATATAATAGGAGTAGTACATATATGCAAAAAATAAATAAAAAATTACACCATTAATATTATTGATGTGCCAAAATTTGCACGAGAGGATTGCATGTCCTTTGGATTGGATGTCCCACTCTTCGAACACGTACAATCACTCCAAGTATGCTGCCTTCACTCAAAATCTTCAAGAACCTGCAAAGAACACGCCGGAGGGGGGTCCGGCGTGGACACTCCGATGCCTAAGTCAGTATAGGGCTTATGAAAATCTCCCAAGGATCTCGAGATCCTTGATGTATCAAATCAGTTCTCAAAGAATATCAAAAAGGTGTTTTTCGTTTTATATATCAAATTTGTAATATAAGAATGTCTAACCTGGAAATCTCCTTGGATTTACCTATTTATAGGAATCCTCCCTTGAGAGGAAGCCAAGTCTTCCTCCTTTTTCGGAGCTGCCCATAAGACTCGGCCCTGCGGAGTGGACGAAGTCTTCTCTTCTCTCCACTTCCCGAAGACTCGGCAACATTCCTTCTTAGTTGACTTGGTTCCCCAAGATAAAGGAGGATAAGGTCTACCTTTTATCAAGTCTAAGCCGAAAATGGCGGAACCTCCCTACATTCAAGGCTCACGACCTTTCATCAAAACTAATTCTTCCGAAAGCTTCTTTCCAGCCGAAGCTCCCTCCAAAGGGATCTCCAGAGAGGATTTCCCATCAGAGAGTATTATATAATTTGATCCTTCCACTTTTATCTTATCCTCTATACACGTGTCGACTTCTTATTAGGTGACATTTTTAGGCCGCATCATCTACTCCCCCCTACTCTCGTAAAAGAGAGACATCTTTTGGGAGAGTAGATAAATTTCCCAAAATTTAATTCAAGGGTCCTTCTGGAGATACGTGTATCATTCCTGCTTTGGAGAGGAGGTTTCAAAACATGTCCTTCTCCGAAGGCTTTTCCCGCCTCCAGCTAAGAAGACTTTTCGGTTTCCACGCGTGGGCCCCACGCGATCGCTTTTCTCTCTCCTTTGTTATTCTCCCGAGAAAAGTTCTCGATTCCTCCCCACATCTTCTCTCATTTACTCCACGCAACCGCTTCTCTTCTCTTCTTCCCTTTTTCAAATTTCATTTCTTCCCCAAAAGTCTCATATCGTCTTCATCTTTCTCCTTCGGTGCTCTTCCTCCGAGTTTTCGCCGTCGCCGGCCGCCCCGACCGATTCCGTAGTCCTCCTAATCAAGGTAACCCAGCTATCTTCCCTTTTTTTTCTTTCCACTTTTATTAGCACTGTAACTCGATGTCCAGCCCCCTTTCTCCGCCTGAAAATCTCAGCCCAAACTCTTCTGAATTGACTCCCTCTCTGATGGGGAGTCCAGAGAATAAGATTTCCCCTTCATCTCAAATCGACCATACTCATCTAGTTAGCCTTACTCATGCTTATGGTTTTCCATCGGAATATACCTTTCGCACTCCTCGCTCAAATGAACGCCCAGATCTCTCCCAACCCCGGACTCTTGCCTTTTTTGAAGCTCAACTTAGGGCAGGACTACGATTTCCGATTCATCCCTATTTGGCTGCCATATCGACTCGCATGCAGATCCCTCTTAACCAGTTTACTCCGAATGCTATCCGTACTATGATAGGCTTTTTCATCCTGGTGAAAGGGAATGGGGGTGACCCATCTGCCGAACTGTTTCTGAGCCAACATTCTTGTAAAGTGAACGATGGCTTCTTTTATGTTAGTGGGCGAAGGTCCCGTGTTTGTAAGTTTCTGAAAAAACTCCACGAAGAAGACTCATCCTGGCGAGATTATTATTTTTTTGTTACAAGCCTGGAGTACTTCCTAAGTTGAATATTCCACAACCCTGGAGTACTTCCTCCTCCTTTGAAAGCTTATTCTGTTTCCAATCACACTGTTATGACTGATCTCAATACTCACATCTATCTGCACGATTATTTCGATATTCCTAGTATTTGTAAAAATCCTCGCATCCTCTCCCACTTTGGCTTTTGCCCTCAAGACTTCCCTTTAGATTCTCGAGATGGTAAAAAATCTTTTATTCTTGTTTCTTACTTCTCGTATGTGGCTATTTTTCTACATTCTGAACATCTTCTTGGTTATCTGCAGCAATGAGTTGGCTAACTCACATCTCACGGGATGCCCCTGCTCTCAGCATAGTGAAGACCCCTGCATTTTATCCGCTCTAGAAGATCCTCCAAAAGCTCCTCCGTCTCCGGCTCTTGAGAGCTCAGCAAAGACCCCGGCTCCAGGGAGCCCTTCAAAGGTTCCTCATCTCCCCGGTTCATCCACTCAAGTTCCTGGTTCAGTTGCTAGGAGAACCCGATCAGCTGCCAACGCCTTCTTTTCTGACTGTGGCACCTCTAAGAAGAAGAAGGGAAAAGCGACCCGTGCTGAGAAGGAATCTCCCCCTCCTACTGTGTATGAGCCTCTCCACCGTCTTATCGACCGATGCCCTGCTCCTCCCAACGCTGAGTTATCCGACACGCCTCTTCCTGAAGATCTACTGCTCCGGGGGGCTCATCTTTTTTCCGAGGTACTTTCTATTATTTTCAGATCTCTGCCTTCTTCACATCCTAAACATTGTTTCTTTTTCTTTTGTAGTTTTGTCTTATCTATACTAAGATACTCGACCAAGGCGTTGAGATGGTGGCTGAGCTCGAACTTCTCCGAGTTGAAGCATCTTCTCTCCAGTCAACTCTCAAAGGGATCACTACGGAGAAAGACAAGGCTCATAAACGAGCTCAAGCTCTGGCTGAGGAATTATCTCTTCTACAGACTCAAAGCAAGCAGGATGCAGCCCGGATTAAATATCTGGTGCAGGAGGTGGGACGGATGGAACGCGAGCTACCAGACGTCGGAGTGCAGGCTTGCATTAAGTCTCTATTCACTTCCTCCTTGGGTCAAGAGTTCTTGGGGACCCTCCATACTCAGTGGCTGTCCGGCTTCCTAAAGAGCTCGAGCTTCTTATGCGCCATGGGGCCCCATATCCCTCATTTCATCGACCATGGCTTCAGCAATGCTGTGGCTGAACACTCAGCTCCGGGGTTCGATGGGACCTACTCTCGTGAGTTCCACCTGGACCAACTCGCTACTCCTCCAAAATTCTTGGGGGATCCTAAGGAGAGCCTGACTTGAACGAATTTTTAGTCATTATATTGACTAACTACTTCCCCTCAAGCATAAGGGTTCGTAGTAGTAATGGAAGTATTCGACCAAGTAGTATCGAACCACGGGAGGTGGGCTAGTGCAATGGATCCCTAGAGTTGTATGTCGTCATACTAATGTAACTACGGTTTCGGGAGCAATTTGAACTAAAACTAAGAGACGATCGAAAGATAATAAATAAAGCTAAACGCAATTCAAGTAAGTAAATAAACTACTAATCACGAAAACAAGGAAATGACAATTCAAAACAAATAACAACTACGAATGAAATTCGAAGAAGTGCAAGAGTGGGAATGCTTCGGGTGTTCTCTACCTAGTGAAATCGAGCGGGATTGCTTATACCATTTTTATGCTTCAATTTGGATTTGCTAAGAGCATCAAGATGCTAGGATGAAAATCGTTTCCCTTCGGGTACTATAGCCTTACGTCTAAGGTGTTCCCAAACCCGGTAATAAGACATCTTCCTAATCCTCACCAACTACCCAAATAACCATTTAAGTAATTAATGTCTCCTAATGGGAGTTCTAATACGATTAACTCTCTCTCGACGAATTAAAAGTATAATAAACGCATTTGTATACCAACAACTCACACCATAAATTTAAACATGTTCATGTAACTCTCGTCTACGCTAAACATGTCTCAAAATATGGATTAATAGAAGCTAATACTCAAAGCACCAATAAAACTCAATAAGAGAAGCAACAATCCAAATATCAACAATAATCAAAGCATAAACAATTTTAACACTAAATATTCACATGGTTTCAAACACCCAAAGCATAAAAAAGCTTAGCCCATGGTGTTTGATGAAACACCCATGGCTAAAATAACAAGAGAACTAGAAATAGACATACAAATATCAATAATATAACAAAATAGAGTTTGGGTGGAAGTCACCTTGATGATTCTTCAACAATCTAGAATATTACAAGTGAATGTAGCCAAAATCTTCAAGAACCCAACCTAAATACTAAATTTGAAGCTAATCTATGGAATTAAACTTGCAAAATATGTTAAAAATCTACCTAAGAGTGAAACTAGGGCTTGAGTGTGTGAAAGTGAGGTCAAGCCTCTTTACAAACTGAGTTTTGAAGCTATTTAAAGCTTCCAAAAATGTGTGAGACGAAATTAGCATTTGGGTCCTTGAAGTTCTTCAAAATTCGCAAAAAAACCCGAAAATGTGAGTTCACTCGACCGCCAGTGTGAGGTGAAACGGCCGGCCGAGTGAGAAAAACATACAAAACCAAACTGGGTTCCAGATCCCAAACGGGTGCCAGTGTGGGCTCAAACGGCCGCCAGTGTGAAATCATTTCACTCGACCGCCAGTGTGGGCTCAAACGGGCGCCAATGTGAAATCATTTCACTCGACCGCCAGTGTGGGCTCAAACGGGCGCCAGTGTGAAATCATTTCACTCGGCCGCCAGTGTGGGCTCACTCGACCGCCCGTTTGGTTTCTGCTCCTTGGACTTTTTCTTCTATTTTTCTTGGCTTTCCTTGCTCGTCCTTCAACCGAACATCAATTCCCAAGCGCCAATACTCATTTTCCTTCTAAAATGGACTATTTCACCTTGTTTCCTACACTTTGAACACATTTCTTGACAACAAGGTTAGTAGCACAATTTCTATCAATTACGACCAAAATCACATCAAAATGCTACAATAATATAGCAATAATGAGCACAAATACGAGCAATCTCACACCCAATCAGAGCCCCGACAGTCCTTGGTGGTTACCCGGCATGAATCAGGCCATTACCAAGTTGCAGGCTGCTAAGGTGAGCATGGCTGAGCTAAAGCCCCTGGAGCGTCTAGTTTATCCTTATGCTTCTGCTCCAGAGATGGCAACAAAGGTGGATGGAGGGACAGGCGTTGAAGATACCGTGAAAGGTACAGAGGGTCCAGAGGAGGGCGGAGGATCTAGCAACCATGTCGCTGAAGAGGAGGGCGCTGCTAGAGGAATTGAAGGAGTTGAGGTCGAGGGGGCTGTTGCTGAAAAAGCAGTTTAGATTTCATATTTCCGGTGGTCACAATGAACAATTTACTTTTCTTTCGTTTTGCTGCACTCTTTTCATTTTCTGCTCATAATACTTGTTCACATACTTCGTAGGGGACCCCACACTCCTGGATATGTGGGGGCTTTTGTAGTGATCGTATTGGCTTGATATTGCTTGTCTGTTGGCGTGTTTTTTCTTCTCTGTTTGCATGAATAACTTACAAGACCAGCAATGAATATGTTGGAGGTGTGCTCTCTTCCCCCCCTTTTTGTTGGTCTTGTAGGCTACGTTGGAATCGTCTCTTGGTTGTCCTATCTTTTGATTTCAATTGGCTTGGTTATGGGGGGACATCTTCCCTCTTCTCTTGACTCCTGAATCATAAAATTTATCCTTTTCATTATCTAGTCTTTGTAATTTTCAAGCATGGTGAGGGCTTTCTGGAGCACCTCGGCCTCTAGGCCTCTGAGTGTTTCTCACTCGAACTCTTAAAAGATTTTGATTCATAAAATCTTCTCATTTCAATAACCCTCTTGGGTCTCAAGTAGGATGAGGGCTCTCTGGAGCGCCTCGGCCTCTAGGCCTTTGAGTGTTTCTCACTCGGGTTCTTAAAAGATTTTAATTCATAAAATCTTCTCATTTCAGTAACCCTCTTGGGTCTCAAGTAGGATGAGGGCTCTCTGGAGCACCTCGGCCTCTAGGCCTTTGAGTGTTTCTCACTCGAATTCTTAAAAGATTTTAATTCATAAAATCTTCTTATTTCAGTAACCCTCTTGGGTCTCAAGTAGGATGAGGGCTCTATGGAGCACCTCGGCCTCTAGGCCTTTGAGTGTTTCTCACTCGAATTCTTAAAAGATTTTAATTCATAAAATCTTCTTATTTCAGTAACCCTCTGGGGTCTCAAGTAGGATGAGGGCTCTCTGGAGCACCTCGGCCTCTAGGCCTTTGAGTGTTTCTCACTCGCCCTTTTTTGTACTCATATATCGCATATTCAAATATGAAAAAGATAATCAAGACACAATAATTCTGAATAATTCTTTCTTCAAAAAGGGATAAGACTTCATTGATTTATTGTCAGTTTTCAACATAGGCCATAGATAACCTAAGCCGGTCTCATTAAAAACCTCTTTACGGAAAAATCCCAGAGGGGAAACCCGTAGAGAGGGAAAAAGAGCTCCGGTGAAGCCACAAAATACATTAAGCAAAATATGAATCCATGCAAAAATCACAAAGCAAAAGTCATAAATGGTCTCAAGACCTTACACTTTCTTCAAATAAAGAATCTCTTCAAATGGCAAACGTTCCAGGGTCTAGCTATGTCGACCCCTTCCATGCTCTGTAATCTATAGGCTCCTCCCTTCAGTACCTGTGTGATTTTATAAGGCCCCTCCCAGTTGGGCTCCAACTTTCCCGTATTCTTTAGGGCATCAGCTCTTCTTAGTACCAGGTCCCCTGCTCTGAAGGACCTCGGGATCACCCTTCGGTCATATGCGGCTTTAATTCTGCTCTTATATCTTTCGGCGCGTACTCTAACCATCTCTCTTTCTTCTTCCATTAAATCTAGGGCCTCTCTCATCAATCTTTCATTCTGATGTTCTTCAAATTGGGCAATTCGATGCGACTGCAACACGGCCTCTGGAGGTATCACCGCCGCGGCTCCGTAGACCAGCTGAAATGGAGACTCTCCAGTTGCTGTCTTTGGACTAGTTCTATATGACCACAATACATTGTCTAACTCGTTCACCCATCCTCCCCCTATCTTCGTCAGTCTTGTTCGAATACCATCAACTATCGTTCGATTAGTAACCTCCACTTGTCCATTGGCTTGAGGATGAGCTACAGAGGTTGTAGGTCCCTAAGTTGAGTTAATATCGAGGGAAGCTAAAGAAAATGTCTAGAGGGGGGGTGAATAGACTTTTCTAAAATATTTCGATATATCAGAATTACAATGTGCGGAATACGAAATTAACAATGAGCCCAATTAAAGATTATACTCAACTTAATTCGAGAACTCTGTTTTGTATATACTCAACTAGTCTAGTTCAGTTATGTGTGTTTAACAAGTAAACAGTTAATCAATTAAACAACAAACAAAACAGTAAAGTAAATCAAACACGAGATTTATAGTGGTTCGACAACTTGTCTACATCCACTCTCACAAACCCAGTTGTGAAATTCTTATTAACTCTTCCAATCGAGCAATATGTTCTTGTAGCTTTAAGTCCCAAGAAATAAGACTTAGATCTTCTCGATTATATCTCCAGATATATCTTCGATCTTACTAGCTATTTTACAAGTAACTAGCAACTTGAAACAGTAAACTAAAATAAAACTTCTCTTCGTTCAGTAGTAGCCTTCTGATCTTCACTTGTCTTGTGTAGCTTTACTTTCTGAACTTCAATCTCTGAGAAAAACTTCTTTACTTGAATCTTCAATAATGCTTGCAGTATCAATATTTCAGTAGTCTTTAACCAATGAATACCTTGGGGTATTTATAGACTTCAAATTCCAAGAACTTTCAGTTGTGTAACAACCTTTCTTGAAAACTAACTTCTAACTGAAACTTCTTTATCCTTTCACGCGTTTCTTCAGTTAATTAGTTATTCCTTAACTAATTCTTCAGTCTTTATCTTCAATACGCGTTTCTGTAACTAACTTCAAGTTAACTTGTCTTGTTGAGTCGCACCTGTCTTGTCCTTCAGTAGTAGACTACGTCTTCTACTTGTCTTGTGCAGTAGACTTCTTCAGATTACAATATAGAACTAATCTAGTCCTATCAACTAATCCTAACAAGACTATTACATTACATTAAGCTTCTTGTTACAAAGCTTAGTCAACTTATAAAACTATACAAAAGAATCTATCTATTACATTCAAAAACATGAGCTCTATACAACAATTATTCATAGCTCAATAACAATCTAACATATACATAATATGAATATATGAAGTACTTATAAATCGTACTTATCATTTGTCTTTTAAAACTAGTACTTTTTATAAACTAATACTTGTCTTTTGATTTCTACTGATCTGTACAAGATGACTTCAACTTAACTAGACTAGATCAGTCAACACTTAGAAAATATTCAAGTCTTCTTTTGGCTTATCAAAACTTTATCTTTTATCTTTTATTCATCATTTAGGACTTGTTCTAGGATTCATATCCCAACAGAGGTGAATCTCTGTATTATGTTTAGTCTTGCACACCATCCTTGCACATTTTCTCCGTTAAACTGTGTTCCATTATCAGAGACCAATATTCTGGGTACTCCAAATCTGCAACAAATCTGTTTTCTCAAGAATTTAATCACATTTTCTTCATCTATCGTAGCCAGAGGAGCAGCTTCCACCCATTTGCTAAAATAGTCCACTGCTACTATCAGAAATTTCCTTCCTCCGGAGGCTGGAGGGAAGGGTCCTACCAAATCGATTCCCCACTTAGCAAAGGGACAGGGAGAGTGCATAGCTCCCATCTCTTCCGCAGGGGTCCTTATCAATGGACCATTTTTCTGACACTTGACACATTTTTTCACAAATTCCCTAGCGTCCTTTGTCATGGAAGGCCAATATAGTCCAGCCCTTAAAACTTTCTTCACCACTGCTTTATATCCTTCATGACTAGCTGCATCACCTTCATGGATCTCTTTGAGTGTGTACATCGCTTCTTGGGTTGATATACACCTCAAATATGGTTGTGTGAACGATTTCTTGTATAAGTGCCCTCCGATAATACAATATTTGATTCGAAGGGCTCGGGTCTCTCTAGTGGTAGGGGCATCTGCTCCCTTAGTGAGTTCCATCCATATAGCTCTTCTCCAATCATCTTCCTCCTCAATGGCACCAATGGGGTTCTCCAGGGTCTCTCTTTCTGCCACTACCAAGGTAACTGTTCCTTGTCCATCAAACTCTGTGGAGCTAGCGAGTTTGGAGAGGCTATCCGCCTGCGTATTTTTCTCTCGAGGTATCTGGACTACCTCGCACTCTTGGAATTTGCCCATCATTTCTTTGGCTCGTTCCAGATAGGCAACCATCCTACTATCTTTGGCTATATACTCCCCCTTCACCTGTTGAAGAACTAATTGGGAGTCTGAGTATAGGGTTACCTTTTGAGCTCCCAATTCTAATGCCATCTCCATTCCTCTGATCAAAGCTTCGTACTCCGCTCCATTATTCGAGGTCATGAATCGAAACCTCACTGCAAATTGTAGGTCCTCTCCTCGAGGGCCCGCTAGCACAATCCCTGCTCTGCATCCGCTCAGAGTCACTGAGCCATCTACATATACCTTCCATCCCTCAGCTTTCTCTGGTTTGGTCGACTCTTGGATGAAGTCGGACAAAGCTTGGGCTTTTATGGCTTTCCGTGGCTCGAAATCCACATTATATTCTTGGAGCTCTATTGCCCATTTCACCATCCTTCCAGAGAGGTCTGCTCGCCCTATAACCTGTTTCAGAAAGTAATTAGTGCGGACCAGTATTTTGTAAGAGAGGAAATATGGGCGCAGCCTTCGCGCTGTAACTACCACTGCTAGGGCAGCCTTTTCAATATCTGAGTATCGAGTTTCAGCCCCTTGCATGACCTTACTGACGTAATAAATAGGATGCTGGAGAGATCCCTCTTCTTTTACCAAGGCGGTGCTTAGTGAGAATTCCCCTACGGAGAGGTACAAAATGAGAGTATCTCCCGGAGAAGGCTTTGTTAGCTTCGGTAGCTGGGATAAATGATGCTTCAGGTCTTCAAAAGCTTGTTGGCATGTTTCATTCCATTCAAACTTGGTTCCTTTCTTGAGAATCCTAAAGAAGGGATGACTCTTTTCGGCAGACTTAGCTATGAACCTGCTCAATGCTGTAATCCTCCCATTGAGCGTCTGGAGCTCTTTCACGTTTCTCGGTGGTTGCATGTCTAGTACAGCCTTCACCTTGGCTGGATTCACTTCTATACTTCTTTGAGTGACCATGTATCCGAGGAACTTCCCTGATTTTACTCCAAAAGAGCACTTGGCGGGGTTCAACTTGATGCCGTTCTCTCGAATTACTTGGAAAATTTCCTCCAGATCTTCCACATGCTGATCTGCCTTTACACTCTTAGCCAGCATATCGTCTACATATATCTCCATGTTCCTCCCCAACTGTCTCTGAAAGACAGCATCGACCATCCTTTGATACGTTGCTCCAGCATTGATTAATCCGAATGGCATTCGAACATAGCCGAACGTTCCACACGCTGCTATGAAGCACACTTTGGAGACATCTGAGGGGTTTAGCTGGATCTGGTGGTATCCTTGGTATGCATCCATCATGCTTAGCAGCTCGAAGCCTGAAGTTGCATCTACTAACTGGTCTATTCTTGGTAACGGATAGTGGTCTTTAGGGCATGCCTTGTTGAGGTCCCTGAAATCGATGCACATTCTCCATTTTCCTCCCCCTTTAGGCACTAACACCGCATTGGAGAGCCATTCTGGGAATTGGACTTTCACCACGTGTCCTGCTTTCAATAGCTTCTCGACTTCTTCTTTCACGATGTTATTCTTTTCAATTCCAAAATTTCGTAGTTTCTGTTTCACGGGCTTTGCCTTTGGATCAACATTAAGGTAATGTATTGCTATCTCCGGAGGGACCCCTGTCATGTCAGCTGGAGAAAATGCAAATATATCGGAATTTCGACGTAATGTAAAGATTACCTTCTCTGTAAGTTCCGGTCCCAGTTGGGTACCTATCTTAGTGGCAAAGCCGAGTTTCTCTGGGAAGAGCTCCACGCTCATCAGTTCCTCGTCTGTTTTAACATTCACCTGTTCAGGTGCTGCTCCCTCTACTTTCTTCCTCTTGACCTCAGGGTCATCTCCTCTCGTCCGCTCCAAGCCCTTAGTTAGGGCTCTGTCCGCCATCTTTACAGACTCTGCATAGCACTTCCGTGCTTGATACTGGTCTCCTCTTACTTCTCCCACCCCTGTGGCTGTAGGGAATTTCATTTTCATATGAAATGTAGAAATGATTGCCTGAAAGAGATTCAGACTAGGTCGTCCCATCACAACATTGTATGATGAGGGGATGTCTACGATAAGGAACTCCACCAAGTGGACCTTTCGAGCTGGAGCGTCCCCCAATCCTACCTGTAACATTACTGATCCCAAAGGTTGGATAGCACCTCCGGAGAAACCATACAGAGAGGTATCTACAGGACGCAGCTTCACACTCAGCTCCATTCTCTTAAAACATTCAAAAAACATAATGTCAGCCGAACTGCCCGTATCTACGAAGATTCGAGCAACATCGAACCCAGCTATGTCGGTAGTGATCACTAGAGCATCGTTGTGATTTTCCTTAACTCCCTTCACATCCTCCGGTCCAAATCGGATATTGGGCGTCTCCGTCATACGTCCTACTTCTCTTAACTGACCCCCTTGCTCTGCTTTTAGAGCTCGGACACTCTGTTTTCTCTTCCGAAAGGAATCTCCATCAGCTGGTCCTCCCACAATCATGTGAATCACTCCTCTCTTCGGCGGTGGAGGGGGTATATCTTCGGCCGCCTCTCCGGTTTCCTTCTCTTCCGGTTTTCTTTCATGGTCTTTCCGCTTCTGCCCTCGAGGGCCCTGTCTGTCTCTAAATATAAATTCCTTTAGATGGCCCGCTTGGATCATCCTCTCAATCTCGTCTTTCAGGTGGTAGCACTGATTTGTGTCATGTCCATATTCATTGTGAAATCGGCAAAATCGATCAGACTTAGGCTTCTGAGGTCCTCGACCTCTGGAATATGGGAATTTCAAATCTGGATGATCTCCTGCTACCTCCAGTACTTCAGCAGGCTCAATCCTCAAGGGCGTGTATTTCTCAAACCTCCCGCGAGGGCCAGACCGAGGACCTCCGGAGGGGTTGCTATCTCTTGCTGATCCAGAGGTCCGAGGGACCTCTAGGCTGGGTCGTCTGGAGGGACCTTCTCTTCTTCTCTCTCGATCCTGTGGCCTAACCTCCAGTCTTTTGGCTTTACGGACCTCCTCCAGAGTGAGGTACTTCTCTGCTCTGTGCAGCAACTCATCAAAATTCTTAACTGGCTTCTTAGCTAAGGAGGAGAAGAAATCTCCATCCCGTAATCCGTTGGTGAGAGCGTTGATCTTCACCTCCGGAGAAGCTGTAGGGACCTCCAGAGCTGCCTAATTGAATCTCCGGAGAAAAGCTCTCAAACTCTCGCTCTCGCCTTGCCTCAGATTGAAGAGGGTCAAGGTGGCCCGTGGTTGCCTCCGGGCACTTGCAAATTGATGGAGAAATAACTCACTGAATTCCTCCCAGGATCGGATAGTATTAGGTTCTAGTTGAGTGAACCATTGCTGCGCCGCTTTTGCCAGGGTGGTCAGGAACACCCTGCACTTGATTCCTTCTCCGTAGCGGTGTAATAGCGCAACATTCTCAAATCTTACTAGGTGTTCATAAGGGTCAGCCGTACCGTCGTATTCGAAATTGAGGGGCTTGAAATTGAATGGTAGTTCATCCTGTAGTATGCTAGGAGAGAACTGACATCCAGAAACATATGCGGATCTACTTGCTCGATTATTCATCTGTTTCCTCATATCCTTCATCTCCTTCTACAGGGCCTGTAGTTGATCACTAACTGGCCCTCCGTAGGTAGCATCCGTGCTTTCTTCTGCTTCAGGGAGTTCTGTCTCTCGTGGTGCCAGATATGCATTCCTTCTTGTATTCCGGAGGGGAATGGTTCTCTCCGCTCGGGAGGGCACTTTATCGTCTTCTTCTGCCTGCATCCCCATTTCCTTGGACAACACTTGGAAGGCTACAAGTGCCTCATCTTGGGGTCTCGGGGCAGGTACCTCCAGGTTTCCTGGTGCAGCTCTGGGGACCCGATCTCTTTGGTCCGCGAAGGCTCTCTCTACGGCTTGCTTAATGAGGCCGTTCAACTGATCGGGAGAGATCAGGAGCGGCCCCGAGTCTAGAATATCTTCTCGCTGAGGATCCGCTGTCTGGGACTCTGGGGCTTCAAGGTTCTCTGTTACTTTCTCCCCGACCGGTAGGGGATGACTTTCGTCGCCCAAGCCTGGGGTATGCGCCAATGGCTGATTTGATCCAGAAAGAGTATGGATTGGATCTTTCCCCCGGCCTCCTCTTGGTGGGGGGTCCGTTGGCAAAGGGGAATTTTCCCCTTGAAGATTCTTCTTTCCCGAAGTAGATGTTTTGTTTTCGCCACCCATTTGCTCGAATAGGTAGAAATTCGTGAGAAAATCTTTCAACTCTTTCCCACAGACGGCGCCAGTTGATGTGCCAAAATTTGCACGAGAGGATTGCGTGTCCTTTGGATTGGATGTCCCACTCTTCGAACACGTACAATCACTCCAAGTATGTTGCCTTCACTCGAAATCTTCAAGAACCTGCAAAGAACACGCCGGAGGGGGGTCCGGCGTGGACACTCCGATGCCTAAGTCAGTATAGGGCTTATGAAAATCTCCCAAGAATCTCGAGATCCTTGATGTATCAAATCAGTTCTCAAAGAATATCAAAAAGGTGTTTTTCGTTTTATATATCAAATTTGTAATATAAGAATGTCTAACCTTGAAATCTCCTTGAATTTACCTATTTATAGGAATCCTCCCTCGAGAGGAAGCCAAGTCTTCCTCCTTTTTCGGAGCTGCCCATAAGACTCGGCCCTGCGGAGTGGACGAAGTCTTCTCTTCTCTCCACTTCCCGAAGACTCGGCAACATTCCTTCTTAGTTGACTTGGTTCCCCAAGATAAAGGAGGATAAGGTCTACCTTTTATCAAGTCTAAGCCGAAAATGGCGGAACCTCCCTACATTCAAGGCTCACGACCTTTCATCAAAACTAATTCTTCCGGAAGCTTCTTTCCAGCCGAAGCTCCCTCCAAAGGGATCTTCAGAGAGGATTTCCTATCAGAGAGTATTATATAATTTGATCCTTCCACTTTTATCTTATCCTTTATACACGTGTCGACTTCTTATTAGGTGACATTTTTAGGCCGCATCAATTATCATTGTTAATACGGAGTAATAAATAATACTCCTACAATAATATTGTTTGTAAAAATGAATACAACTAGTATTATTTATAAAAAAAATAGTAATAGTATTATTTTATTTAAAGAGAAAAAAATTGGGAGCACCAACCAGGCAACCACTTAATCAGGCCTTTTTATTTCGTGTATAAACCTCACTGTCTCTCATTGTGAATTTGTGAGCACCGAAGCCAAAATCAAAATCAAGTAGAAATTCCTCCCAAAATTTGCAAAAATTGAGTCCGATCGGAAGAGGAAGAAGTCGGCGGATCGAGCCGACCACCACCACAAGCACAAGCACAGCAGCACTAGTAAAAAGACCAAAATGTCCTCGTCGGAGAAGGTTAGGGCTTCGCACATCCTCATCAAGCACCAGGGCTCTCGCCGCAAATCCTCCTGGAAGGACCCCGACGGCCTTCTCATCTCCGCCACCACCCGCGAAGAAGCCGTTTCTCAGCTCGAGGCCCTTCGCCGCGACATTGATAAAGGCGAGGTCACCTTCAAGGAACTTGCCACCCAGCACTCCCACTGCAGCTCCGCCAAGCGCGGCGGCGATCTCGGTCCGTTCCGCTTTCATTTAATCCTTTTGTTATTACTGCTTCGAATTTTGCTATCTGTTGGTACAATATTGCTAGGGAATTAATTAATTTTGCGATTCTGGCATTCCTTCTACAGATTATTTTTACATAAAATTATTTAGAGAATTTGCGGATTAAATTGAATAACGTGGTGGTTAGGATGTTTTTCTTTTGTGGCTTTCTTAAAGTTTCTACATAGAAGATTAATTCACACTTTGTTTATTCATCAAGCTTGAATGAGGTTGTATCCTTGTGAACTTGTGGTTGCACAGCGTTCTTTCAGATTGTGAATACGTAGATTTATATGTTATCTTCAATTAGTTCCTCTTCGAAAAAGAAGAAAAAAAATAGCTATATTGGTTGGATAGGGGCATAATCTGTGGCGTTGAGTCGTTTTAACACTCGAGCTCGAATTAGAGGTCCTAGCTTCAATTGAGCTCGGGATTGCCTCAACATTTTGACTTGTATAAAATTGTAAATAGTGTTATACATTTAAAAAGGCTCAATGTGGCTCGATTCGGTTACTTCTGTGTGTGTGAGAGAGTGAACTGAATATATTACGAGTAAAACTATATTATAGGCATAACAATGCTCCCGATACTCAAGAGTTCAAATTCTTTCTGAACTGATCCCTAGTATGCTCTGCATACTGGCTCAACTTGATTGTACTATAGTTGAATCTTTTCATTTTTATTTTTTATGGAATCAATTAGAACTACAAAAGAACTAAATGATTATATATTACAGAAGAACCAGAAACTATGGGGAATAGAATTACTGCTTTTTCGTGGCTAAACAACTAAATGATTCCTCCATAACCATTAAAATAGGCAGTCTTCTTGGTACTTGGTATTCATATATAATCTGTTACATCTATGATAAAAAAAAGTACTTGTAATCAACAATGGGGTTGCTTGGTAGGGTGGTTTGAGAAAAAGAAATGGGAAGGAATGAAAAGTAGGTTCTCTTAGGTTAGGAGTAGAGAAAGGAAATGTATGGAACCCACTTTTAGGGGACGAGTGAAACTCATTCTTTACGACCATCATACCCATGCTCACTCTCAAATCCCCCTCTTAAATGACCAAGCATCCCATGAAAAAGCTGTGCATTACATATATTTCACATGAGTTTGAGAAAATGTTTTAGCAGCATATAATACTGCTTTGTTAGTGTGTATAAGGGCTAGGAATGATAAAAGAACGGGAAAAATGTGTTTCATGTTTGGTTGGAGAGTACGGGAAAGCTCGAGAATTATTTTTTATATACGAAAAGTGGAATATCCTCCATTCCTCAATAATTTGGGTGAAATTCATTCTTCAATACATTTTGTAATATTTGTAAATAAAACTTTTTATGCATAACTAGAATTATTAGTTAAAATAAATTTACTTCTGGAAATTGTGAAATATTCTGAATAAAAATCTAAAATTAGTAGACCAAGTAAAACCAACCAACCAACAAAGCCCCTTGAAAAGACATATCCATAACCATTCCACACTAATATCATTAGCACCCTCATTTCTTTTCTTATCACAAACCAAGCAGCCCCTATAGTTGGCCATAACTTTGAACTGAACAAGTACTTCAACTAGTGACATGCAATTTGGTCTTTGGCTATTTCTTCCAGCATTGACTACTACTCCCTTCATCCCAGCAGAAGCTTTCTAGCTTTCTCTTTTCATGCGTCCTAATAAAAGTTTCCATTCCTTTTTTGGTGAACTATCCCATCTCACATTTCATTATATTTTTCTCTTTCTCAGTCAATCACCTCTAATACATCTACTTATTTTATCATATTTCTTAATATTTGTGCCCAAAAGCTATGGGAAGCTTCTCCCGGGACCGAGGAGTATCTTTTAATGTAGAGTAAACTACAAGTATCCCTTGATGCTTGTCTAAATTATATAATGAGGCCCGTGGTTTGGGCAAATTTTAAATATTCTTTGAAGTTTGTTTAAATTTCCAAGAGGACTTCGAAATTTGGGTAAATTACAATTATCCCCTCAAGGTTTCTCAAATGAACCCTGTGGTTTGAACTTATCATGTGTTTTGCTTGGTAATTGGGACAAACATCAAGGGGTAATTGTAAGTTACCCGTACCATGGTGTTCATTTAGTAGTTTGGACTAATATTGAGCGGTAGTTGTAATTTAAATGGGCAAACCTCGAGGGGACATTTGTAATTTATCCTTTAATGTATAATTTTGTATGCAACCTCACATGACCAATATCATATGAATTTCTTCTATAAACTGGGCGGAAGATGAAATTGATTTCCTCTATAAATTTTGAATGAAATCAAGGTGTACTCTGAGAATATACATTTCTGATTTGCTCTGTGTTTCATGATTTCATAAACACCACATTAACCTACTATAATGTCGTCAAGCTATGCGTCAACCAATATTAAGCACCGTATATCTGTAACATGAATTCTTTTATAATTCCATGATTGATAAATGATAATGCATGTTGTCGAGTTGTGTTCTCATCTACATATTAATTAAGATTACAAACTTTGAAGATTGCTTCTTGTCATGAGCAGGTGAAGATAATTGTATTTGTTTGAATTGTTATTGGGCTTTGCGTTTGATCTTGTTTATTCATCAACTGAGTCGAGCTTAAATCAAGTTGAACGAACACAAGTCTAGCTCAGGCCATTTTATATGTTCTCTTGGCATATTTTCAATCTTTTCCTGAACCCGGGTGTTGCAATGTGCAATGGGTGCAGGTCCATTTGGAAGGGGTCAGATGCAAAAGCCATTTGAAGAAGCAACATTTGCTCTAAAGGTTGGGGAGATGAGCGACATTGTGGATACTGACAGTGGAGTTCATCTCATCATCAGAACTGCCTAATTTTTGCGTCTAGTTGGTTTATATGACATATTATGTGATCTGATGATGATCTTCTCTTTATTATTTGGGAGCAATTGAAGAATCACATAAAGCCCCCCCTACTTATTTGGTTACTGTAAAAGTTTGTTGTCTATTTCTCCTCTCCATCTGTTTTTTTTTTTTTTTGCTTGATTCTGTGTCTACGTGCATCTACTCTACAGTGCGTAATTGTTCTCGTGCAGGTAGCTGACAGCCACTTGGTCTATTTGTACACATTCTATGTTTGATTGTAAAAATTGTGGGTTCAGAAGATCAATTTTTATTTAAACCCACGTGAAAATCACCTGCACTTCAAATCCCGCTTGGTGAACTTCTGTGTTGCCCCATTAGCTGTGCGTCTCCTTAGACGACACATCAACCGTGTTTGAAGCGGCAATTGGAACCATACCGACACCCTTTTTTAGAGAGGAAAAGTCGGCAAGGCTTCTGGGGTGCTGAGGTCGAAGTAGCCATGGGTTCATCATTGTGTGCTTCGTACACGTCTGCCCTTGACACATCTGCTCTCGACTCATCTGCCCTCAACACAGACATGATGGGACTGGGCTCACTCATTACAGCATTAGAGGGGCTACATGCAACAGATTGGATCAATTGATAAAAGAAAAAGGCATAAACATTATTAATTGCAAGACAAGATGAATTGGTTTACCTGGGATCAGGTATAGAAGAAGTTTGGCTTTCAACAATTGATTCCCAGTAGTTTTGAATCCCTCCTTCACCACCAGCAACTCTCCAAGGGTTTAGACTAAACTGTATGTGCATGCAGATAGGTGAGACCCATCTGAAAGACTTTTAAAATAATATAATCCCAACTAAAAAAGTTATCCTATTTGTTTTTTTTTTTCAATTTGAAATATTCTCAATTTTACCCACAAATGCTGTTACTTTTTTTTTTTTCACATATACCCTCCCTTTTCCCAATTCCATGACTCGAACTAGGATCTAATTTTCCCTCATTTCATGACTCGAACCCAGGATCTAATGCTTAGGTAGTATCTAACCATTTGAACTATCCCATTCTGTGCGAGTGTTTAAAAACAAGAAATTGGTAACTTTTATTAACTTTTAATGAAATGTTTAAAATGATAAATTGGTAATTTTCAAAAGGGACGAAGGGAGTATGTATCAAAATTAAACAACTTACATTGGGACGAGGGCATTTCCAACTGAGAAAAGGCGGGCGCGGATTGTCGTGTAATGGAACGTACCAAGAAAGACAGCTCTTTAACCCAAGGTCGACCATAGCCTGCGAAGAAGAGCTCTTTTAAAAAACTTGTCATGAAAATCTTCAACTGATGATGAAGAAGTAAAAGAGGAAAACTGGTGATAGGCGTTACAGTAATTCCATGAGTCAGTCTAGCCTATATTTTATTATTAAGGTGAGACAGGTACTGAAATGCAAATGGAAAATTCCGCAAATTAATGGTGAAAACTGGAAACTTCTAGTAGGCTCCTAGCACTTAAAATAAGTGTCAAACTTAATTATTTTTTTTAAATCTTAATAAATGTTTATCTAATTTATTAAATAAATACATTTATTGAATTTTTAAAGGAATTCAAGTGTGACATAGAAAGAAATGTAATAAATATACATTTGAAAAGTGTAAAAAGACGTCTAAGGAGATACTTCCTCTGTTCGTTCATCTATAACTTCTCTTTACTTTTAAACACATAGATTAAGATAAATAACTAAATAATTTCCGTGCACAAAAATACAGGCATGCCGCATGCGACACATAATACTATTCTTATAAAATAATTTAAGAGTCTGTACATATTCATCTTGGGAGTACTTATTAATAATAATAATAATCAGGCTAGCTACGTAAATATAAACATACAAAGTTTGCTACGTTTAACTTAACACACACTTAAAGAAAATTTAATAAATGTATTTAAGTTTAGCTAATATATTTATTTTAACATTGATATTTTATATTATTAAAATCAATAAAAGTGATGTGAATACATGTGTCAAATGTCAATTAGTAATTATGAAACTAAATTTAATTTAGAGTAAATTTGTCAATTAAATATTTATTATTTAAGTAAAAAAGAAACATAGCTATAAATCGAGGTATTTGAAAAATGGTGCTCCCTCCGTTCCACAATTACTTTCACACTTTTCTTTTCGATAAGTCTCACAATAACTTTCACACTCTTAAAATGGAAAACCTTTATAAACTCCACCATCACAATATTCTCAATTTTACATAAATGTCATTACTTTTTCTTCACGCATACACAAAATTCAACTTATTTATTTACTTTATACATAAAGTTTTACAAAATTACCTTTCAAAACTTCACTCATTATTATAGTTTCTTAATATGCATCTTCATCTCCATGAAAGTAATCCTAGGACTAGGACGGAGGGGTATTATGTACCGGTTGCGTATATCTGGCAAACACTATTTTTCCAGCATTTACCATAAACGTAAATCACTTAATATTTTTATTTAAATTTTTAATTTAGAATTCTCACTAGATTGTAACAATATGCTCCTATATTATATTATAATAATAAAAATCCACCATTAATCTAAATCCAACTCTGCTTTTTTCCATATTCAGTAGATACGAATGCATGCATTGCTCACGTAACATACATTATTAAGTTCAAGCATAAAATTAACACTCTGCTCTTAAACAATCAGATGAATTAACAAAATATGCAGCTGTAGTGCTGTACCTGATTCGCGGTAGCCGTAGTAGGAAAGCCGGAACCAGAAGTTTCATCACTACTCGTCGATATCTTTAAATCTTTCATCTATCTTGATAATAATTCAACAGCCAAAAGCCACGTACAAACTCGAAATCAGAAATGATAAAAATGAAATCGAAATTAACAGAAAAAAATGCAGCCGGATGCAGGTTGTTAAACAATCAAACGAAACGGAATCAACAAAAAACTCAAAAGTTCTTTTACGAGTTCACAAAATTGAAATCGAATTAACAGACAACATGCAGCTGTACCTGATTCACGATGTCCGCAATAGAGACCCCGGAACCAGAAGCACCACTCGATGTCTTTGAATCTTTCTTCTACCATGATAATAATTCAGCAACAGCCAAAAGCCACATACTCGAAATCAGAGATGAATTAACAAAATTGAAATCGAAATTATCAGAAAATTGAAATTGCAGTCGTACTTGATTCACTTTGGCAGTAGCAGGGAGGCCGGAACCAGAAGCACCACTCGATGTCTTTGAGTCTTTCTTTTATCATGATAATAATTCAACAACATCCAAAAGCCACATACTCGAAATCAGAGATGAATTCACAAAATTGAAATCGAAAAAATTATCAGAAAATTAAAATTGCAGCCGTACCTGATTCACGTTGGCCGTAGCAGGGAGGCCGGAACCAGAAGCACCACTCGATGTCTTTGAATTTTTCTTCTATTATGATAATAATTCAACAACAGCCAAAGCCACAAACTCGAAATAAGAGATGAATTTTCAAAATTGAAATCGAAATTATAAGAAAATTAAAATTGCAGCCGTACCTGATTCACTTTGGCCGTAGCAGGGAGGCGGGAACCAGAAGCACTACTCGATGTCTTTGAATCTTTCTTCTATCATGATAATAATTCAACAACAGCCAAAAGCCACATACTCGAAATCAGAGATGAGATCACAAAATCGAAATTGAAATTAACAGAAAATTAAAATTGCAGCGTACCTGATGCATGTTGTTAAATTCAAGCAAAAGTTCACAAAAAAGAGAAATAGAAACCGATCAGTTAATTAACAATCAAATGAAACGGAATCAACATAAAACCTTAAAATCAAAAGATGAATAAAAATTGAAATCGGATTAACAGAAAACATGCAGCTGTACCGACTCACGTTGGCCGTAGCAGGGAGGCCGGAACCAGAAGCACCACTCGATGTCTTTGAATCTTTCTTCTATCATGATAATAATTCAACAACAGCCAAAAGCCACATACTCGAAATCAGAGATGAATTCACAAAACTGAAATCGAAAAAATTATCAGAAAATTAAAATTGCAGCCGTACCTGATTCACGTTGGCCGTAGCAGGGAGGCCGGAACCAGAAGCACCACTCGATGTCTTTGAATCTTCCACCTATTCTTGATAATAATTCAACAACAGTCAAAGCCACAAACTCGAAATAAGAGATGAATTCACAAATTTGAAATCGAAATTATCAGAAAATTAAAATTGCAGCCGTACCTGATTCACGTTGGCTGTAGCAGGGAGGCCGGAACCAGAAGCACCACTCGATGTCTTTGAATCTTTCTTCTATCATGATAATAATTCAACAACAGCCAAAAGCCACATACTCAAAATCAGAGATGAACTCACAAAGTCGAAATTAACAGAAAATTAAAATTGCAGCGTACCTGATGCATGTTGTTAAATTCAAGCAAAAGTTCACAAAAAGGAGAAATAGAAACCGATCAGATAATTAACAATCAAATGAAACGGAATCAACAAAAAAACTTAAAATCAAAGGATGAATCTAAAAATTGAAATCGAATCAACAGAAAACACGGAGAGCTGTACCTGATTCGTAGTAGGACGGCCGGAACCAGAAGCACCACTCGATTTCTTAAGTCTCTTTGATTTCGTCATAATATATCTTGATGATAAGGCAATTCCACGAACAATTTTTCGGTTTCCAAAATGAAAAATAGGAACGGAGTGAACCAAAGTTTATGAGAGCTTTGGAAATTCGGCAACAAAGAGGCGGAAACCATTTAGAAATCGTGCAGAAATTAAATCTGGAGTGAGTGAGACTGTGAGAGTGGTGGGTGAGAGAGTAAAAAAAAAAAAAGAAAATCAGAAATGCAGCGACTAAAAATATCAGAAACCGTTCACAATAGTTTTTTTTTACTATAATGGAAGAACAATTGCTCAGTCCCAACTCCTTCAGAGATTAAAAGGGAGCTGGTGAGTGAGCAGCCTTATGTGTTGAAAATTTTGGCGCGCAAAACGTACGCCACTTTAGATTTTGCACCACTTTTATTTTTCTTAATTGTTGAAATATTTTTTCTCAAAAAGTAACAATTTTAATTTGATTCTGATGTAAGTTGATTGTTTAAAAATTCAATTGAACAATTAAAAATATATTAAAATCATTTAAAATTCAATTGCACGTATATAATTTGGAAGCACAACGGGTGTACACAAGATTGTGCATTCTTGTCATATACCACGGTATTTTGGTATACAAAAATATTTTGATATTCAGTATGAAACGATATACCGAAATTTTAATAAAATAATAGTTTTATAATATAATTTATAATTTTATAATTTTTTTAAATTAAAATAACTTTAGATTTTAAAAACTTAAATAAAATATGCCTTAAAAGAATTAATTTTGATATAAAACATAGATTCAATATATATTTTCACTTTGAATTGATACACCCGTATTTTGGTATTAAATGTTAGTTCAATATTTTCGATATGAATCTGCATACCGATATTTCAGTATGGTATCGGTTTTTTCAATCTCAAAATTTTCGATATGGTTCGGTATGGTCTGTATATCATACCAAATAACCACTAATCTCGATTTCATTATATTAAAAAAATTAAAAATTACAAACACGCAATATATATAAAAAAAAATCCTTATAATAGTGATACATTTGTCGTATTATTACTTAAAAAAAAATATTTGGAGTGAATAATATTTGTGGAAGCATTTGGATGCACTCCATGTTTGATGAATGTTGAAAATTATGATATATAGAATCCATCACTATAAAGAATTTTGAATACACTAATGTTAGTAAAAGTTTAGCCTTTTTTTAGCATAATAGAATTGGAATGGTGCGACCTCGTGTGATTTTTGTGCGACCTCGTGCGATTCATGCTTTCAATATATTGAGTTGCAATTTTACAATATATGTGTATGAGGCAATTTCACCCTACAACATAAATGAAGGAGACTTAATGTTGGGAAAACGTGTTCTAATAAAGCAGTTAATGAAAATGTCCAGAGAAATTAAGCTCTACATTACAGAAGAAGCCATGCAAGTTGCTCTTGCATGGAAGTCTAAAATCCAAGTTAGTTGGTGTCATTGAGATTCTTACTTCTGTTTGTTGGCAGCTTCTAGTTTCAACTTTTAACAAATAAGAGATTTCAACCACTACAAAATAATGGGGAAATGGGAACGGGGAAGGCATCGGATCTGCCCTCACTAATGATGAAGGCAACGGCAAAGGGGACGGCAGTGTGCCGATGCCAATATGCTCGATGCTATTTAAATGGCATCAGATTTGGGGAAAACCGTTGCCTTTTGGCAACGGCAGGTGCCGTTACCTTTTGGCAACGGGCCCACTGCCGTCCCCTTTTCGCATCGGGACCACTCCCGTCCCCTTTTTGCCGTCGTCCCGTCCCCTTTTTGCCGTCGGCAAAGGGGACGACAGTGTGCCGATGCCAATATGCTCGATGCTATTTAAATGGCATCGGATTTGGGGAAAACCGTTGCCTTTTGGCAACGGCAGGTGGCCGTTACCTTTTGGCAACGGGCCCACTGCCGTCCCCTTTTTGCCGTCGCCTTTTTATTAACATTTAAAAAAGACGAATCTGGGTTTCGAACCCAGGTATCGAGGCCACCAACACCAACCCCAACCGCTGGGCCACCAATTTTTCGCGAATTTCTGCTGTTTGCGGGGTTCGAACTCGGGACCTCCCGGTCTCGAAGGCTTTTGGGCGCCCCCTGTGTGCCGTTTAGGCTAGAAGCTTTAGTCGACATGTTGTGAATGCAATTAATATATATTCAATTTAATTTTAGTTTTTAATTCTTTAATTCAACCCATTTGCTTATTAAATTATTTATCAATCATATCATAATTATTTCTAAATTATGTTTTTCAAATTAACTAAATTATGTTTTTCAAATTAAATAATTTAATTACGGTATCAATTCACACTATTTAAATTTATTCTAATCCTCAATTTACAACATTTAAATTCATTCTAATTTTTAATTTCACAACATTATAATTACATATAACATTGAATATAATTATTTTCACTTATACATTTAAATTTATTCTAATCACATCATTTAAATTCATTCTAATTTTCAATTCGCAACATTAAATATATATAATTATTTTCACTTATCCATTTAAAAATATGAATTCACTTATCCATTTAATTAAAAATATTTTCATCTATTATAAAATTATTCTCTAGTTCATTTTCAATTAAAATTATATATAACATCACAAACAACATTAATTATAATCATAATTAGCATGTTCACGTCAATTAAAATAACATCACACACAACATTAAAATAAAAATTAATCATCAACGTCAATGTAATATAATAACATCACACATAACAAAGTAATATAAAAATGTATCACTCCTCATCATCACCACCATCATCCTCAGTATCATCCAGATCCTCAACCTGGCTACGATCATGAACGTTGTGCGACGCTCCCGACGGCCTCGGCGCCCCACCCATCTGACCCATCCCACCCATCCCACCCATCTGACCCATTGAAGGTGGATGGCACTATTGACTCTCCTCATTGACTCTGGATGGATTTGTAGGAGTAAGCGCTGCTCTCTCTCCTCATTGACTCTCCGTTCTTCAGCAATAGCATGGTTAATGTCGGCCTGGGTGAATCGTCCATAAGCCGTACCACTTGACGTCTCGCCAGGACCGGAGGAGACCCGTATGTTCTTGCCTACTTGTCCAAGACCCCTAACACGTCCATGAGACCTGCCGACCTTCTTCAAGTACAGTTCAGACATGTCGGGTATAGGTGGGCCCTGGGAACCATCCTCTGAACTAGGTTCATCTAACGGATCTCCTGTAGTACTATTGGTCAACTCCTCCTGTATCTGGTCCTATACGTACACATTTAAAAGTGGGTTAATACATTTTCAAGTACAATTAAATATATATTTGTTATATAATGTAATGTGTATATATATATATATATATGTACACACTTACAAGTATATCACCCATATAACCATAACTGTATGTGCCATTTTCGTAACGGTGGTAATATTCAACTATCTCCCAGTCGTATGCAGGGCGTCCCATCCTCTCCTCCTGTATTTTGAATCGAAGACATATACGTATAAATAAACTAAATAATTAACTAAAATTAATTATATATAATTGACCACAAATACTTACAATGCGCCGTGCGACCTCTGCTGCTCCACGAGCTCCGCCTTTATGAGTACCATGGCCAGGATACAAGTCTTGGTTCGCTGCACGAAGCATGCCGTAAAACTGTGCCGCGTTCTCGTTAGGGGGTTCTTCATTAAGTGCCTCCTCTTCCACGTCTATTCCAAAATCAATGTTTGGGCCACCCATTAACTCTTCTACCATAGTGTGGTACGAACTAGGTCCCGCTGGATCAACGTCGTTTGAAGTTGACGCAAATTCATTAGTGTTTTGAAATGTACGTGGACCCCAACTCTCTTCCCCGTGATAAATCCAATTATAATAATTTAGTGTAAACCATTTCAATATAAATGAGATTTCACTTCATTAGGATCTCTATAAGTTTGATTTCGACATCTAGCTTTCGAACAAGGACACCTAATTTTTCCTTCCCAAATCGAATTCGGATTACTAGTGGCAGCTTCAATAAATCCATTTACTCCACTAACAAATCCGGGGTTCATAATCTCATTCACTAATCTTGGACTATACATCCAACTACGACTTGAATAATCCATGTCAATCGACGTCTACAACATACAAACAACCAACGTCTCATTCCTCCAACTCTATTAAAATTAATTAATATAATTCTAAATATATTCTAATAATTATTCTAACACCCTAATTAACAAATAAATTCATATATATATAGACATATAACACAAATATAATTCTAACACCCTAATTAACAAATAAATTCATATAACTTAATTAAAACATACATATAAATACATGCCTAACACAACATAATTAACAATTTATAAATTCTAACAATTAACACATGCATGCATAAAAATTAACAATTCTAACAATTTTATATATACATACAACATATATGCATATATATACTAAAACTATATATACACATATAACTTCAAATTTAACCAATGAAAACGAAAAAAATTACCGTAGAAATGCTCCCGTCGAAGTGTAGAACACAAATGGCCAAAAACCGAGTTCGATCCGCAAACGAAGGTGATTTTTGAGTGTGGAGGTGTAAAACTCGAAGCTTCAATGGAGGTGGGGGGTGCGCCGCTGTTACGTTCTGGAAGAGAGGGGGTTTGGCCAATTTATATTCATTTAGGGCAACGGGCCCACTGTCGTTGCCATTTAGATAAAGGAAAAGAACCCATGATTTATGATAATGACCCAAAACCTAAAGTACAGTCTAAATACATTCCTCCTACTACCAACAATGGTAAAAAGAAGAATGTATCAAAACCAGTACAGTCAAGACCACACCAGCAGAGTTATACTCATCTGACCAGAGCAGAACAGTCCTGGAATCAGAAGAGGCAAACTCAGCACAGTAGGTCAAGACAAGCACAGTTAAGTTGGAATCAGCCTAGACCTCATTTTATAAGGCAGTCTCAGCTGTACTCAACTAAACCTAGGAAATTTGTGCCTCATTATCATAACAAACATGTTCTTTATCCTCCACCTTTATCTTATGATATCATTGGAGAGGAAAGACCAAAACACATATATAAGCCGTATGGTCCACAGGCTTTTAGACCCTATTCTAACTATTACAGACATATTGATCTTACTGAAAAAGGAATAGGTCCAAGGAAAGGCTATCTCAGAAAAATAGATCCTAAGTCTGCTGATAGTTCTGATAAGGTCAATAAAGTACTGTTCTGTGATAAGTATGGTAGAAAACTGAAGAGGTCTCACTTATTCAAATCTTCAATGTTTATTTGGGTACCTCTTACCACTAACCCCCAAGGACCCCAATAAATAAAGGGTACCTAAATTATTAAGATCACTACTTGCAGGGTCGATTGGACTTATACAAGAAAGGTGGTTCAGTTGGAGAAACTTGGTACATAGACAGTGGGTGTTCTCACCACATGACTGGTATCAGAGCTCTTCTTTCTAACTATCATGAGCAAGAAGGACCCAAGGTGATCTTTGGTGATAGCTCCATGGCAATCACAAAAGGATTTGGATACATCAAGAATGGAGATGTAGAGATTCAAGATGTCTCATATGTAGAAGGTTTGAAATACAATATGTTATCTGTCTCTCAATTTTGTGACAGGGGTTATAAAGTCTACTTCAAAAGCACAAAATGCGAAATCTGGGATAAAAGAACACACTCTATTCTACTTGTTGGAGTAAGACAAGGCAGTGTCTACATTGTGAACTGGAATAGTTGTCCTAGGGATGCTTGCGTTCTTAGTAAGAGTCCTAAAGAAATCAGCTGGTTATGGCACAGACGCCTATGTCATATGAACTTTAAGATAATTAATAAGATAGCAAGAGACCACCTTGTTGAAGGTATCCCTAATGAGATCTATTTCAAGTCACAAGTGTGTGATTCATGCCAAAAAGGTAAACAGGTAAAAGTTTACTTTAAATCAATTCCTACTCTTTCTACTTGCAGAGTCTTAGAACTCTTGCACATGGATCTTCATGGTCCTATAAAACCCCCTACATTGAATGGTAGAAGGTACACTTTGGTTGTGGTAGATGATTATTCAAAGTTTACTTGGGTAATCTTCTTACACAAAAAGAGTGATACACAAATCCAATTGCCTGATCTGTTAAAGAGGTTGCAAGTAGAAAAAGGCCAGTCCATTGTTAAAATAAGGAGTGACAAGGGGACTGAATTTATAAATTCTTACATAAAAAAGTATTGTTCTAAAACTGGAATTCAGCATCTGACAAGTGTAGCTAGAACACCCCAACAAAATGGTGTAGCTGAGAGAAGAAACAAAACTCTTAAGGAAGCATACAAAACAATGCTGGCAGAGTACAACACACCTCAAAAGTTATGGGCTGAGGTAATTAACACTGCCTGTCACACTTAGAACAGAAGTGCTCTAAACAAGGTACATGGTAAAACACCATATGAGGTATGGAAAGGTAGAAAGCCTAGAGTTTCATATTTCCATATTTTTTGCTGTAAGTGTTTTATTCATAACAATGGAAAGAGCAAATTAAATGCTTTTGATGTTAAAGCAGATGAGGGGATATTTTTAGGATACTCCTCAACTAGCAAGGCATTTAGAGTATTTAATTACTCTACTCTATGTGTGGAAGAAACACCCCATGTAGTCTTTGATGAAGTTGTACAGGACTGTGCTGACCATCAGCTCAGTAAGAAAGTTGATGATCTGAAAATTCAAACTGAAGAAGATGATGGTGAGACTGAAGTTTATGAATCTGTACAAGCCTATAATCCATTTCTAAACATCCTAAAGAAAGATGATGATGTAGAAAAGGTAAAAGACAAAGGTAAGTCTTCTAGACCCATTGACATGCCTGAATTGGTTGACTGTTCTCCTGTGAATAAATCTGCTGATATTGATGATACTGATATGCATGATTTAGATGATAAGAGTGCTCCTGTCAAATCTAGAAAGACATGGAAATCTGCTCACTCTACTGATCTTATTATTGGTGAGTCTAGTAAAGGTGTTAAGACCAGAAGACAACTGTTTGATTCTAAACCAGAACCTAGTAACTCTTTATTTTGTTGATGTTGTTTTCTTTCTTCTATTGAGCCCAAGAATGTAAAAAAGGCTTTGGCTGATAGTATTTGGATTATTGCTATGTAAGATGAATTAAATCAGTTTACTAGAAATGATGTCTGGGAACTTGTAGATAGACCTGCTGATCATAATGTGGTAGGTACTAAGTGGATTTTCAAGAATAAGAAAGATGAGAATGATCTTGTGGTAAGGAATAAGGCTAGATTAGTGGCACAGGGCTACTCTCAAGCTGAGGGTATTGATTATGATGAAACTTTTGCTCCTGTAGCTAGACTAGAAGCTATAAGATTGTTCCTTGCTTATGCTGCTTATATGAAATTCACTGTGTATCAAATGGATGTTAAAAGTGCCTTTTTAAATGGTATACTTGCTGAAGAAGTCTATGTAGAACAACCTCCAGGGTTTGAGGTAAAAGGTAACCAAGTATGCAGAGTGAAGAAAGCACTATATGGTCTGAAGCAAGCCCCAAGAGCCTACAAAATATACAAGAAATCTTTTAGACAAATTTGGTATCAAGACCTGTAAAACAGTTGAAGTACTAATGCTACCCACATACATAATGGATCCAGATGAGAAAGGTAAGTGTGCTGATCAACCCTATTATCGTGCTCTAATTGGTTCTCTACTCTATTTAACTGCTAGTAGGCCAGATATTGCATTTGCAGTTGGTGTATGTGCTAGATTTCAGGCCAACCCCAAAGAAAGTCATGTGGAAACTGCTAAAAGGATATTGAAATATCTAAAGGGTACCATTAATAGAGGCTTGTGGTATTCTGCAGATGATGACTTATCCCTAAGTGGTTATTCAGATTCTGACTTTGGTGGTTGTAGGATAAATAGAAAATCAACTTCTGGTTCATGTTAATTTTTAGGTTCTAAGCTCATATCATGGTTTTCTAAGAAACAAACAAGTGTGGCAACATCTACCACTGAAGCAGAATATATGGCCGCAGGAAGTTGTTGTAGTCAGCTTCTTTGGCTAATGCAACAACTTAGAGACTACAATATTGTGGAATCAAATGTACCTATATTCTGTGACAGCAATAGTGCCATTGCCATCACTCAAAATCCTGTTTTACATACTAGATGCAAGCATGTAGAAGTTAGGCATCATTTTATTAGGGATCATGTTGAAAAGAAAAACATAAGAATGGAAAAGATCCATACTGATATTCAGAGAGTTGACATTTTCACAAAACCTTTAGCTGAAACTAGATTTAGAGAGCTTTGCATAAGTTTAGGATTGATAGACATGGATCCTGCATATATATAGATCTGTACTAACATTTCAGGTACTAAGCTGATACCAAGAACAGTACACCACAAAGGATAATCCAGAAAGATAGACCATGTCAAGACCACTACATTCATCACCAACAGGTAAAAATGTTCCTAAGGTGCCTAATCCCGATGAGGAAGCTGGTAAAGCTGAGGGAATTGAGAATATACATTTAAGGGGTAATCTATGATTTCTTAAATATCCTTTATGTCGACTCAAAGCACTAGTCACCTTAGAACAAACCTTGCAAGACCTATTCTTAATTATTCTTTATTGTTCTGTACTGTATTTCACCAATATTCGCATAAACTAACACTTCTACCAAGGTGAAACAGGCACAAAAGAGGAGTTCTCCACTGAAGGGGGAACTGATCTAATTACAGAATTAACCTGTCTACAGAACTGATCTGATTACAAAATTAATATGTCTACAGAACTGATCTGATTACAGAGTTAATCTGTTTACAGAACTGATCTGACTACAGAGTTAATCTGTCTACAGAACTGATCTGACTACAGAGTTAATCTGTCTACAGAGCCGATTTGACTACAGTACTGATCTGATAAGTATTGTGCTGATGTCAAAATATTGAAAGAGTAATAAACAGAAAAATTGGAGTACTGATATGATGATTACTATGCTGACTTCAAGAACTGATCTGATCCTGAAAAGTGTACTCAGCTGATCACAGTACTCAGCTAAACCTAGATAAATAAAGTTCATTATTTTAAAAGGTAAGAACAAGAAGTGAAGTGTGCTTGGAAACAACTGTGCTGATATACATCAGAACAATATTCTGCCTTAGAAAAATTCTAAGTCAAGATATGTTCGAGATTAGAGTATTAATAGAGAAGATTAATACACTCCTCTATTTTTGACCTAATTTTATGGTGTATTTATCAATAGCAGCTTGGCTCCAAATTTTAGAAAGGGTTTCGTGAATCTAGAACATTTTTTTTTTAATTTCACAAATCTCAAAGCTCAATCCAAACCACACAACGTGTGAAATCAATTAAATCTGAGCCTTAGATTCGAATTGAATTGGATATCCATGATCTAAACACTTCATCTTCTTCATTCTTTCACTTCTGAAAAATTTACGAGCTTGAATATTCTTAAAACTTTACTACTCTACTACCTAATATTTTACACTTCTTCAATGGCGATTATCGATATTATGAATCACTCTAACGAAGTTGTAGGTACTTTCAATCCTTCAAAATGGATCAAGGAAAAAGGCATATTCGTGGAAAATGTTGTATATTTCGTCGGAAGGCAGAATGCAGAAAATCAAGCCATTCTCACAATATGCGAGGAATGTTGCCTAAGGAAGTTCCTAGAATCATTCCCCAAGATGGTTTTTGAACCTGAGGCAATGGAATTCTACCTGCAGCTCCATGGCGACAACAACGCTGTAAAATCGATGATTTCAGGGAACAGAGTGTCCTTGACAAGAGAACTTCTAGGTATTGCTTTCGATTTACCCGAAGGACCGGTTCATATTATGAGTTATATGGAAGGGCAAGAAAAATCATGTGTTGGAAGATGGATTGGAGAAGAACCAAAATCGCTGCAACATCTTAAGAAGGCTATTCTTCCAGCAAATCTACGGTTATTAATGGACATTGCCGGAAAATGGTTGTTAGGGCAACATTACAGCCAAGATGCTCTTACGAATCTGAAAATTCGTGTTATGGCTGCGATTATTGATCGGGTTGATGGTGATTGGCAAGGATTCTTTCTTGAAAGGTTATTGAGTGAAAAGGACAAAGTTTTGTTCGATGAGGAGTCCAAGGTATTCTCAATAAAATCCATGCTTAGCTTTGGAAACAAGTTGAGCATCCTGCTGCCTACTCTTGCGAGCAGTAAGGTTGACTGGAGTCCACATAAGAAATTCCATCAAGGCAAGTTCTTGTTTAAGAATGAATCACTGGAATTTGGACAAAAGAACCTACAACAAGAATCTGGTGGATCAATGTTTAAATCTGATGATGAGGAGCCTGAAATTAGATCAAAGGCAAGGCATGATTCAAGCAGATTGAGAGGTAAGAAGGATAAGAAGCTGACCCCAAAGAAGTCATAGCAGTCAGTTACTATTGTGGAGAAGGAAGCTAACTCGGAGAAAGAGGTAAGTACTTCCAGCCTTGTTGTTATTCATAAAAGAACAAAATGTAGAGGTCTTACTAGACCTAGGAGAAAGCTTAAGAACATTTCTTCCACTCCTTCAAATTCTGATCCTATTCCTGCTCAACCAATTGATCAACATCCTACTCGTTCTGATGAGTCAGTACACTACTCACCTATTCATCAGAACAATCCTCTTTCATCTCCCCAGAACACTACGTTTCAAACCACTCCCCAAGCTAGTCCTCAAAATCAATCCACTCCCCATTTTCACCTAAACCAGTTCATGATCACTCTACTGACCATGAATTTGAACCTTCTTCTGAACCCATTCATATCCATTCATCTCCTGAACCTAAACACATTGAACCCAAACCTGCTTGTTTAATGGAATACACTATCTGTGATAAAGAAGAGCAGATTAGAATGAATCTGAGAAATGCTCTTTTGAAGGAATTTCATGGTTTAGATGAGAATTCTACTGTTTTTTGAGCAACTTCTTAGGATTGGCACTTGGGTGTATCTAAGAAGAGTAGAGTTAGATGAGCTTTTGGTGGTTATGGAAGGTATGGGTGGTTCTGCAGTTTTTAGAAACTGGGAACAAGAGCAGAGAGATGCAGCTGGTGTTAACTCTTTCACTGAGTTACTAAGTCCAGAATCTGTTGTGCAAATGGTGGAAAGGTTAACTGGTTTTTTATATGTTGTGGAAAATATTGAGACTGATAAACGAGATGTTGATACTGATGTCAACATGGAAGCAGAAGAAGAGCATGTTGATGCTGATGTCAACATAGATGAGCAACTTGTTGAAGAGTGTGCAGTTGCTGATGACAATGCTACTGAGGTGTTTGAGAACACAGTAGTCATTGAAAATACTGAGGTTTTAGAGGAACAACAAGAAGTATTGGTTGTTGATGAAGTGGAAAACACACCAATCTTTGCTAAAAATGTTGTTGTTCCTGATGTTGTTCAAGAAGAAATAAGAACAGTTCCTGTTGTGAATGATCAAGATCACTCAAGCTTTTAATCTTTGAAAAGGATTAATGAAGAATTGCAAGCTAAGTTGGAAGCTACTGTGAAACAGTTTCAAGATGTTACTGAAAAGATTACTCATCTGACAGCAGAGAGTGCTTACGAACGCATAATGGAGCACACAATGTCAAAGATCTATGATCTTCATAGATTACAAGAGAAAAAGTTATCTCAAGAGTTGCATAACAAGTTGGAGCAACACTTCACACCCTTTAAGGAATGGCAAGATGAAGCAAAAAATGGGGAAGAAAAGATAATGAAAGTAATGGAGCAAACTCAATCACAACAAGCTCAGTTGGTTGTGAGTCAAGATGAGTTAAAAGAAGAAATTGTTAGTTTGAATTAGAAGATTAAACTAAGGAAGCAACAAGCTACTAAAACTCAAGCTGTTGAGAATGTTGAAACTGCTAAGAAGAACATTGTTGAATCTTCTTTTGAAAAAAGAAAAGGAAAAGTCATCTTAAGTGATGATCAAGCTGAAAAGGAATCTGAAGAAACTGGTAGGATTACCAGATCCAGAAGCAAGTTGAAACATGTAGTTTCAAGTGATCAACCTAGTGAAAAAGAGATGGTTGAAGCACAGAAGAAACTTGAATTGCTGAAAAAGAAGAGAGCTGAAGCAGAACTGAAAAAGAAGAAACTTAAAGATGTTGAACCTTTGAGTAAAAGATTTGAGAATAGAGTTGCTGCTTTGAAAAGAAAGATGAAAGCTAAGAAGACTGGAAGTCTTATAGAAGAGAACTTTGTTGATTTTATTGTTGATTCAGATAATATGGATTACTGGAATGATCTGGAGATAAAATGTCAAATAGCAAATCATATTGTTAGGAAATTAGGATTTCATTCTAGCAGAGAATTAAGCAGAATATGATTGTTTTCAAGATTTCATGAACAACATAACAAAAGACTTTTGGGAAGATATTTTGTTAACTGCTGGTGCTGCTGATATAAAGATCTTATGTCCTAAAGAGCCTATTTGGGATCCTCCAAGATTAGAGAATGGAGAACCAGATTACAAAGAAATTGGTAACATCATTGAGAAAATCATTAAGGATGAAGGCATCACGGATCATCAACACATGATGGACATCAAGACAATGTTGTATGTGGCATTTAGGATCTGAAGATGAAGAATGAAGATGAAGGACAAGCTCACAAGATAATAATTCTTAACCTTATCTTTATTTCTATATTTTCTATATTTTCATATTCTATGATTATGTGTAATATGTGAATTATCTAATCTAATATGAATATGAATCTGGAATTTTGACTTTGATGAACTGTTATGATAGACTATATACTTAACTACTGATTTATTAACATTTAAGTAGTATTGGCTTCATCAAAAAAGGGGAAATTGTTGGGATATGAATCCTATAAACAATGTTCTAGTTGATGATTATATGTTTTGATGGCCAAAAGCAACTTAAAGTTAGTGATATATGTGGATGTAAGTCATCTTAACTAAGTCATCTTGATGAGTCATGAAAACTAAGGTTACTGATCTTATATGTTACTGATTTGATATATGAACAGTTAGGAACTAAGCTGATGTTTGTATTGTATAGACAGCTTATAGTGTAGAACTTGGATATACTCTTCTGTATGTAGTTCAGATGATGTATATATAGATTTTATATTTGTAAGTTTGTATTCTGTTGTAATCAGTATTGTAAAGTTCAGAACAGTAGATTAGAACTTGATCAGAAGACTATTGAAGACTCAGAAGACTACTTCAGAATGAGAATACTATCAAGAAGTGTTGAAATGAAGCTCAGAGATATAAGAGAAGTATTCCGAAGATGTTTAGAACAGTTGTTGAGAACTGTGCTGACTGACTAAGAACAGTAAAACTAAGAAGAGTAATTTTACTGTGATGAGGCAGAATAAGTTTGGAAAACTTATTTAAAGCGTAACTGAAGATATTTGAAGATATGTTGACTTGGAGATAAGAAGTTAAAAAGTCGGTTACAAAAAGAAAGTAACAAAAATAGTTTTAGAGTTGGTTTCACAAACTGCTAACTATCATACTAATATATATATATACTGTGTAATCTTCTACTGGAAAGACTAATGATCTAAGAGCAATCAAAGAGAATTAAAAGTCTACGAAGCATTCAAGAACTCACAGAGTTAAAAGGAGATCAAAGAAGAGAAGAGCCACTGAATTGAAGAGAAGAATCAAAGGCTACTACTCAAGAGAAGTTTTACTTTACTATTTTAGTTTGTGATTTGTTGTAAACAAGTGTGCTAGTTACTTGTGAAATTACTAGTGGATCGAAGATATACCTAGTGGTATAATCGAAAATATCAAAGTTTTAGTCTTTGGACTTTAAGCCACAAGAAACTCAAGAAGGAAGAGTTAATAAAACTTCACAACTGGAGTTGTGAGAGTGGATGTAGACATTTGTCGAACCACTATAAATCTTGTGTGTTGATTTACTTACTGTTTATATTTGTTTAACATACATATTCAAGATCTAAATCTAAGTTGAGTATAAAACTAAAACTTGAAGTACTGAGCTGGCCCAGTAAGAGCAGTACTATTCAGAACACTATTTCGCATTAAACTCTGATATTTTGAAAGATTTTTAAAAGTCTATTCACCCCTCCCCTCTAAACTTTTATTAGCTTAATCAATCTTAACTCAACTTTGGGACCAACATCAACATTCCACGATAAACTACAATAAGAGAAAATAATTTAGAAATTCATTAATATTAATTAGAGATATTAATGAGCATACAAAATTATAACACACACTACAAAAAATTGTCTGTATAGCGAGGGAATTTGCCGAGGAATTATCTTGGCGAAGGCTTTTGCGAGGGATATTAGAACCCTCGCTAATTGGTTGAGGGATATTGTTAAGGGTGGGAATGGATCAAGCTACCCGATAGGGTCTACGGCTCGGCCTTCTAAAGCTCGGCTCGACTTTTTTAATAAACAAGTCAGACTAAAGCTTTTTTAAAAGTCTATTTACTTAAATAGGCCGAACTTAAACTTTTTTGTAAGCCTTTTAAGCCCAACAGGCCGACCTATTTAACTCTATTTCTATGTGTACAAATATATAATATATAAAAATACAATAAATATATAATATTATACATAATATGCGACACATAATAAATAATATTCAATATATGATGGGATTATCTTGAAGATCTTTTTTTTGTTCTATTTTTCTTTGTAATAGTTAAAAATAATTGATATGAACATTTGCCTTTGAGTATAATTTTATGGACTTTTTGATAAATTTTTTATTGTTCTTATTTCTTTATTTTGAGATTTAAAAAGTTAGTTTTTATGATTTAATGATAATACATGTGCTGTTTCCTTTGAATAACACTAAAAAGACCCTTAGAAGACTTTCGAGCTAGACATATTTACTAAAAAAGTGAGACATAGCCTTTAAAATAAAAAACATATAATATGCCACATGCCAGACTTGGGCTCAAAAATTATATATCAGGCCAATACTTTTTTTGTTAAAGTCTGGTATGTCCTATTCCCACCCCTAAATATTGCAAACCCTCGCTAATTACCAAGGGTTATTAAAATATGCTCGTGGGTTGGTGGGCATAAAATACACCCGTGGCCTGGGTTTGAAACCCAGGTCACACGTTTTTGTATTTTTTTAACATAGTTTTGCGAGGGATTTTACCCTTCGCTAAATAACGAGGGATTTGTCAATGGAATATGACGAGGGTTTTAATCCCTCGCTAATTTGCGAGGGATTTGTCGAGTGTTTCAATAAAAAAAAGTATAATTGACCCTTGGCAATTTGGCGAGGGCCTATTTTCCTCAGTAAATAGTCACCAATTTGGATTTTTTTTTTGTTGAAAATCTCTTATTTGTTGAAATTGGAAGCTAAATCATAAGCTTCCAACATAGAATCCCAACACCTCCAACGAACTTGGAAGCATGAGTCGGAGGTTGCATGAAAGTCGCACAATCCCAATTCTATTATGCTTAAAAAAATTCTAAAACTTGCAAAAAGTGAATTTAAAATTATTTATAAACCATTTAAAAAATCTTTATAAAGATACATTTTTTGTATCACAACTTCCAACATTTCACAATAAACTACAGTGAGGGAAGACAGTTTAAAAATTCACAGATATTAATAAACACAAAATATTATAAGACAAGGGTAAATGTGAAACAATCATCAAAAGAGTTGAAATCTATTATTTGTAGTGATTTTTTTTTTTTTTTAAGGTTTACAAGATCCATTCAAGCAAATGAAGCAGTACTAAAAAACTCTACATCTTCAAACCAAGACGAATCCGAACGGTGTCGTTGTCATCTCCAATCGTGAGGAGGTGGAAAAACGAGTGATACCTTTGTCCACCAAAGAAGCATAGATCTCTATTTCTTGATTCAAGACACCCCACACTAAGGCATCAACAAATCAACAAAATAAAGATAAAACATAAAGACAAAAGACCACCGAGCACCAAGATCCATCAGACTTCAGAAATAGCCCGTCTCAGACAACAAACACCATAACACAATGAGGTCCCAAAAGAGGGAAGAAAAAGTCCTACCAGAAGGAAGAAAAGTCCCATAAAGAGAAGGCTGGCCCAAAAAGGCAGAAAAGTCGGTGAAAACCGAAGCCAACAGAAATAAATATAAACTAAAAACAAACAACTACTCCATCCGTCCGCCTATAAGCTTCCCGTTACTTTTTTACACATAGATTAAGAAAAGTGATTAAATAATAGATATAGTACAAGTGATGTGATTGAGAGAGGGGAGAGATAGAGAGAAAAAGTAAGATATAAAGTGATGTGTAAGAAAAAATACTTACCAAAAAGGAAATGGGAAGCTTATAGACGGACGGACCAAAATGGTAAAATGGGAAGCTTATAGGCGGACGGAGGGAGTATAAAACATGAAGAAAAATACAGAAAAATAAAGTAAATGGGATCAACGGATGACTCACCCGATCGGCCACCGTAGCGCCGTCAGGGAGGATCTATCATTGATTCCAACTAAAATCCTAAAAAGGGGCCCTAAACCCACTGAGTGATATGCAGAAGAAAGAAAAATGGGACGGTTGTGATATTGACAGTGAGACTAGCGGTGGTGCGGCGGCAAAATGGGCGGCGACACTGACGGTGGTGCGGTGGCGAGATGGCGATGGGCTGTGTGAGAGAAGGCTGGAGTGGGGAGGATGTGGTGGGCGGTGGTGGTTTTGAATTCTGGTTTTGGGGTTTTTAGAGAGTGGAACTCTCACTCCTAGAGAGAAGACAGAGCAAATAGCTTTTCAATCAATGAGAACGCACAATTATAAGACAAGAAAAAAGTATTTGTGAAACAATTATAAGACAAGATGAGTTAAAATCTCTTATTTGTTGGAAGTGGAAGATAAGGCATAAGCTGCAAACAAGAAGAGCCAGAATTTCAATACCTCCAACAAATTTGGAAGCACGAGTCAAACAAGGTCGCAAAATCCCAATTCTATTATGCTAAAAAAAATTTATAAACATGAGTAAATTTAAAATGGGGGAAGACAATTTAAAAGTTCACAAATATTAATTAGAGATATTAATGAGTACACAAGATTATAAGACAAGAAAAAAAATACTAGTGAACTTATTTAAAAGAGTTCACTACAAAATATTAGTCAAAAGGCAACGGCAATTGACAACGGCAAGCGGGCCGATGCGATTTGGTAACGGCATTTAATGGCCGATGCGAAAAGGGGACGGGAGTGGGCCCCGTTGCAATTAAAGAACTTGAACTAGCTCCATTAGTGTTCTTAGTGCCTGAAGTAGGAGAACTAGGTATAGTAGCACCTATTCCTCTTTTATCATCTAGAGCTCTATATCTGTCTGATAATGTTTGATTAATCTTAGAAGAGTTAATCATATCAGATAGCTTCAAATCTAAGCTCAGTACTTCAGATCCTAAGAATCTATTGCGCTCTTCAAGTTTTTCACATTTACTCTTTAAATCATTGAATTCATTTATCTCTTTGGCTTGGGTTTTAAGCATATCCTGATATAGTTTATCAGTGGATGCATACTTTTCTTTGAGTTGTGACAACTCTTCTGATAGTCGTGCATTTATGATAGTTATATTAGGATCCACTTTTAACTGAGCTTCTCGTAGACCAATGATTTCTTGTTTTAAAGAAATATTCTCATCACTGATTTCCATGAATGCTTTATTAGCTTGTAGGAGGTGTTCTTCAGTCACTCTATTGGAATGATGAAGACTACTCCCTACACTACTATCAGCAGTATCACATAAATTAGAATCAGAATTATCACAAGATTGGAAAGAAGTGACAGATGATACCTCTTGTTCGATTTTAGCCATCATGACCAGTCCATCATCTACAATGAAGGCTTCTTTCTCATTGCTAGAGGGGTATTCAGATGAAGACGATGGCAACTTATCTGAATCCGTATCAGAATCATTGTATGCCACCATAGCCTTCTTACCCTTAGTAAATTTGCGATCTCTCCTTGCTTGTCTCACTTCTCTGTCTTTTGTACTTAGATCAGGACATTCATGGATGTAATGACCTGGCTTTTCACAATTATAGCACAGAGGTTCATTAGTAGATCGTTTAGTAGGAGAACGATATCGGTTCCTATCCTTCCTATCAGAAGTGTTCTTATCCTTCCCATCAGTAGAGTTCCTATCTCTTCTATTCTCATTAGAGACCTTATCTCTCCTTTCAGAAGATTTGTGATCCCTTTTGGTCTTAGAAGAGTCCCTGTTACTAGAACCCTTAGTGTCTTTGTAAAATCTCTTATATCTACCATATCGTTTGTTCAGCTTATCAAACCTCTTTATCATTAAGCTCAACTGATCCTTAAGAGTAAGATCAGTACTATCTAGTTCATCTTTTATGTTTAGAGACTTAGACATAGATGATCTAGACTTCTTAGAGGAAGATGCCTTAAATGCAACTAGTAGGGCACCCGTGCTGGCGCACGGCCAAAATATATTAAAATATGTCAAAAAAAATTTAATTTTAATATTTTTATAGTGTCACCGTGTATTCATTTTAAAATATCACTAACTTATATTAACATATATATATATATATATATATATATTATAGCACAATTATAAAATTTATTATTGTTAACTAATATTTATTATACTATATTGAATTTTAAAATATAATAAAGAATACAAATTTTAAAATGTTTTTAATATCTTTTCTAGATTAAATTATTAATTTTTGAATCTACTTAAATTAATGTCTTATATTATACTGTATAAAGTTAACATATAAATATGTATAATTAATGTCTAATAATTAAATATATGTATATTTATGATATGACAAAATAATTAAATTACTATATATAAAGTGTAATATTACAATAATTTTGGTAATGTAAATTACATTCAATTAAATAAAGAAATAATCTAATATCAATTGTAATTTAATACATAATAAATTAAGAAACTATTATAAAATTTAAAAATTAAATTATTATAAATTCATATATTTCTAAAAACTTCATGAAACACTAATAGGATATTCAAACCATGAAGTTTTGTCATTTTAGATACAACTACATATAATTGACCATGACTAAATACAAACTTTTTCAAAAAACACCTACATGAGAAAACATAATGATTGTCCTTGACTTTTATTAATAGTCATAACATATGACACAATTAACAGAAACTGTCTACGCTGAAACTTGAAAGACAATCTAGGATCAGAAAGTGTCAATCTAAGTCGCGGTGTCAATACCAATTGTCCACCACTACTTCCAGTTATAACATTAGCTTCAAGAACTTTATCACCTAATTTGGTTATAACCAACCTACCAATAGAACAAAATGTCACATTATAAATTTATAAATATAAAACAAATACAACATTTTAAACGACAGAAAATAAATGAAAATATAAAGAGAACGGTCCTAAAAAAAGAAAAAAAAAAAGACACAAACATGGTTCCATTGCATAGTCCAATTGAGTGATCTATATTTCTCAATAACATCACCGGTGTTCCAATTTTCAAATTCAATTCATATTTAGGTACACCAAAAGACTTCAAACAATTCAAAAAATTAGGAGTATGGACATTAATTAGGCAAATTATCAATATTCATATCAGATCTGCAAGGACTGACATAACTCAAATAATTACGTGATTCATTTTCAATTAAATGAATCATGTGCTCATTTATTGATAACGTGGGTGCAAGAATAACTCTACTTTGTAAATAGTCATGATCATCCATCATATTCTTAAAATCAGGATAAATGCTATCAACAATAGTAGAAATTAGATCATCATCAGACTTTAGCAGAATATCATTAGGAATTTGTACATCACATCCGTACTCAGTTTCTGACCCTATACTACTACCATCTCCAATAGATGATATCCATTCAGAAAAAGAATGCAATTCATGTACAACTTCATCCGATCTCAAGGTTTGCAACCACATATTCTTAGTAAGTTTCAGAATAATATAATCATTCCACAAATTAGATAAATTGATAGTAGCGTGAACGATATTCTGCCTCGTTCCTTTTGGAATAACGGGTAATATCTGACGAAAATTACCTCCAAGTACAATAGTCTTACCGCCAAAAGGCAGTTCAAATGACAAAGGGTCTATAAACTGCATAATATCTCTCAAAGTCGTATCGAGAGCCTCAATAGAATATCTCTTAACCATTGGCGCTTCATCCTATATTATAAGATCACATTTAATCAATTGAGCAAGAGGACTTCCTTAATGAATATTGCATGTAGAATCTTCAGTAAATCAATTGGAATGGAAAATCTAGAATAAGCAGTACGTCCACCAGGAAGAGGGAGTGAAACTATACCACTCGAGGCTACAATAATTACAATTTTGCCCTTAGATCTCAAACATGTTGAAAAAGTCTTCCATATAAAATTTTTGCCTGTTCCACCATCATACCTATAAAAAAAAATACACCACTCTTACTGGACTGAATGGACCTAATTATTCTATCATACACACCACGTTGTTCATCACTAAGTTTGCTAATTAAAGTCTCATACTCTAACTTCAAATCTGATCCATTGTATGCAAACTCATTCAAAATTAATCTATTTCTAGATGAAAAGTTCGGATCATGGTTTACCATCGACATACCTTCAAAATCGTGCAAAGACTTACCAAGAGTTCGCAACATATATATTATTAATTTCTTTCAAACAACAACTCTTGATTTCATCTTCTGTCATCCAAAGAATTTAAAATTAAAATGATATATTAGTTAATTATGTTAAAATAAATTAATATAATTTTTTTTAATAAGTAAATGAGTGATAAATTTATGTAAAGTAATTGAAATTTAGAGTTAAATTAATAATTTATATTTAAACTAATAAATAAGTATATAAAAGTTACATTATTATTTATTATGTATATAGATTTACATTTAGTTAATTATTCTAAAATAAATTAACATATAATATTTGGATTTTTTATATAAATAAATGGGTGATAAATTTATGCAAAACAACTGAAATTTAGAATTAAATCGACATTTATATTTGATATGATAAATAAATATATAATAAATCAAATTATTATTTATCATATATATTTTAAAGATTTACATTTGATGTTTCAACAAATATAATTTTACATATTAAAATAATATGAAAAATTAATTTAATATAAATATATGAACATTTCCATTAATACATATAATTATTATTGATTTAGATATATGAATTGATTTTAAGTGTTATTCATTTAGATAACTAATAAACACGAAAATATATTTTATCAATCCCAACACACACACACACACACATATATATATATATATATATATATATTCAAATTAAATTTTAGTTTAAAATTTTATATTTTATTAACTACATTTTTCTTAGATAATATTGATAAAATAAGTTAAAAGATTATCTAATTTTTAAAATCAAAATTATAAAGAAAGAAAATTCTCAAACTCAATTACAATTTACAATCAAACAAATTTTGTTGTATTCCTAAAATTTTGATTTTTTAAGGTTAATATTAAATTGTGTGAAATAGTTTAATCAATCAAAGTTCTCAATAAATCGTCAATAATTTAAAGTAATTAATTGACCAATTAAATTAAAATGACTTGCATATTATTGAAGTTGAATAATTATAATGAAATTAAATCACGACACGAAAATAATTAAACATACTTGAAAAATGCTTAATTCTTCTTCTATTATAAAGAACATCATCAGACGGATGTCTACAACATTTTCCCCAAACTTCATAAGGTCGACCCAATGAACTAATGTTAGTAGCGTAACAAATAAAGACCTCATCGAAATGCTGAAGCTCAATAGCTAACCTCCTCCATACCATCAATATACTCTCTATCGTCGTCCAACAAATCTTTAGCAAAGCAAGCTTCCTGAAATGTTGGATGAACTACTCCATTGAATTTCTTCAAATCATAATACGATGTAGGTCCACGAACTACATTCAAGAGTATCCTCAAGTAATGAGTCTCATCAGAACCATGAGGAACGTAACATATACGTCTGATTGAAAAACCTCTCTTCCTTTGAACATAAGTCAAATTTCTTTTTAGAAGAATTCTTGAACCAAGCTAAGAACATGATTTGTTTTACCGATGGTCTTTTCAAGATAGATTCCAAGTATGCACCATCACCAAATAAAACAGTCTGCTTATCAGGAAGATGAAATCTCAAACGTTCAACTGGCGGATTTATATAATTAATCTCAAATCGAAAATTCTCCAAGCAGCTTCACATGGAGAAATTTACCTGTAGTCATAGACTCATAGTACATTTTAACTTCATCTAAATTTGATTTTCCACCAAACTGTTTCTTACTTTCAAAAAAAGATACAGTAACACGGTCATGTTCTTTGTTGACATACTTGAATGGGTATTTTATGGATCTTGATTGATTACACCATTCAACATTGATGTGTGCATCATACTTCAAAAGAAGATAACGATTATGAGGAACGGCGTGTCTTTTATCCAAAATAGAACCTTTCTTGTTCAAAGTCTTTCCATCATCCCTTCGCCTATAAATAGGATAACCATCTTCATCAATAGAAAACTCTGAAACAAATCTATTAGATAGATGTTTTGTACATTAACCTTCATCGGTCATGCAAGGAGAACGTGGATTTACAGCACCACAAGGACCGTGGATCATTAAATCACAAACAACATTAAAATACTCTTGATCATTTTCCTTATCAGGTAACTCAGAATAAATAATGCGATCAATATCATTCCTAGATGAAAACTGTAACAATTTTTTAAAAAATCATGAGATAAAATATAATTAATTATAATAAAAATGTCATGTAGCAAACTCAAATATATACAAACCTCGTTGTGATTTTCAAGAAACACCAATATATGTGCATGAGAAAGACGGTATCGCGCTTTTGAAATTCAATAGTATAAAGAATTGCAAATAAAAGATAAAAAGTAGTGAATACATGTTATTAAATGACAATAAAATTATTATTTTAAACAAAAATAAAAAAATTTAAATACTTGCTTTGACATTTCAATATTTTTTTTATTACGAATATCATTTAATAATCCTTCAAGTTAAATCTTAAATATTCGACATATTATATGTGAACGATTTAGGGCTAAGTCCTTTCTGTTTTAAAAAAATGTACAATCTTAGGCCATTTTTGATTGCATGTGAATGTTATAAATAATTGAGAATAACCGGCCCATCTACAAATTGTCATTGTATCTTGATAATTTTGGACCATGTAGCGTGCACCTCCAGTGAATGAAGGCAGCAAAACAACTCGCTTTCCCAATCCACGCGCATGTGTCTCACCCCATTTAAATTAAACTGCATCCTGAACACCATTATACATTTCACTACGAAACTCTGATTGATGTGTCCTTATGTATTTAAGTATACCAGCCTCAATCATAGTATAAGCATCAACAATAAATTGTTGAGTGGGCCTTTTTATAGATAAAATTGTAGAAGGTTCACCATTTCTATGTTGAAGTCGAAATGCAAAGTACTCTCTAAAACTAAAATACTTATGCGTTCTAGCTCTATGCAGCGCAGATGTAGCAAAAGCAATATCCTCTCTATACTCATCCTCGCCGTATGAGAAAATAAGTGGATATTGCAAACCAAGATAGGACGGATTCAACTTTGTGATGCGTTGAAGTTCACCGACATAAGTTCCTACAACAATATCACGATTACCAAGAGTTTGATCAAGGGCACCAACAACCACATCAGTAACCTCAGACATAAAAGGTAAGTTATACCTTCTAGGATCATGTCCTCTTTTAGTAATCAATCTCATAGTCACAATAGAATTTCCTTCAAGAAATCTATGCATAGCCTCTCGAAACTTCTTCGCAAGTACATTATAACCATCTAACATATTTTTAAGATTTGTTACTATTTCAACATGTAATATATTGATGTTTAGATCCGACATGATATTAATAAAAAAATCTATATGGATGGCAATGGGTCGTGTCGGGCCAGATACCTAGATACCCAGACTCGACCCGTTTCACTACGGGTCACAGAGCGGGATGACCCGTTCGGATCACGGGGCGAGGCGAATCGTGGCGGTCCATTATAATTTCTTTTTTAAAATAATAAATATATAATATAAAATTTATATTTGTTTTGAAAAAAAGAAAGTCTTATAAGCATGTTTATAAATTTATGTTCACATTATAAAGATGTTAATATTGATATAAATTTTTAGATGAAATATCATATTATTTGATATTATGTTTTATCAATTTATATCAACCTAAGATATATATATAAAAGGTGAATTATTGTTATATATATGTTATAATATATATTAATAAACATGTTAAATGCAAATATAAATATAATATATATATATATATAATAAATATAAAAACGGATCACGGGTCTAGATTACGGGGCGATGATGATACCCAGACCCACCCCATTTCAATACGGGTTCGGGATGGGGCGATCCAAATAGCACGAGTCGGTTGGGTCGGGGCGAGGCGGTTTGAAATTGCCATCTCTAATACTAATATAAAAAAAATATGGTAAACGTATGTAATTGAATATTAAAATAAAAATACCTATTAGCCTTTGTTCTGTTGGAAATTTCGTTCTCAGTGTCGTAAATGTACAATTGTGCGAACTTTGGTTGAGATCCATTTGATGACAATAAACCACCCATTCTATGATAATTTTATTCATGTAAGCGGAACACAGGTGGAGCGCCTCCGGTATTAACAATTCTATCAATTTTCTCACCCAAAGAAGTAAATGAGAGCACTTATAAATGCACAAACATTATCTAAATAATGTTTTCTTTTTACATTATTACCCAAATTAGTTCTTGAAGAATTGGAGGAGGTTGAGACATATATGGTTACTGTATTTTTCCTTGAGTGCAACACAATGAAAATTTTGGCCGATTTGAAACTTGGCCGCACTTTAACCTTTCATCCTACCAGAACATTGCACAACAATGTTGACAACTATGAATATGATCTCGAATATCCCAATAGTGAACAACTTTTCAATTAAAAAAAAAAAGCAAGTGTTAAAACATGTTCAATAAAACGATACTTAATAATTAAAATATAAATATATATATATATATATATATATATATATATATATATATCCATATACATAATATTAAAAAACTAAAATGATTAAAAAATATATATATATGTGTGTGTGTGTCTTAATATTTTAATATATGAACACATGTATCATCAGGTTTTAGTTCAACAATCTCGAAACTTTTCTCATTGAAACTCATTAATTCTCTGAATAATGGATCTCTTGCTTGTAATTCAACAATATTAGTATCATCACAAGTCAAATCAACTACAAACGATGAAACTTCATCTAACATTGATCATTGTCTTGAATTGTATTGACAATTAAAACTTTTATCATAACATAAATAACTTGACATTAAAAACCTCGAACCAATTATTGTAAATTTATAAATATTAACTCTAAATGACTAACTATTATAAATTTATAACGATTAAATCATAAAACTTGATACATTATATAAGATTAATTATAACATTGAAAATTACATTATATATATAATAAAAAATTAAAAACAAACAATTAAATATTAATTAATAAAATCATAAATAAATACTCCCTCCGTCCATGAAATGTAGTCTCATTTGCCTCATTTTCTTTGTCCACCAAATGTAGTCTCATACACTTTATGGAAATCATCACCCCTCAAACATCATTTAATTACTCAATTTGCCATCAACTTTATTCACAAACAATCACTTTATTCACAATGGACCCCACAATACTCTATAATACCCTTACTTTGTCTATTTTATCTACATTTTTCTTAAAACTTGTGTCCATCCACCATAGGACTACTTTTGGTGGATGGAGAGAGTAATTGATTTTTTTTAAATTTTCAAATATTAAATTTAAATCAATCAAATTACTCAGTTTAATAACCTAAGAATTAATCATAGAATTTAATAGATTATATAAAAATGATTATAAAATTAAAAAATTGAATGATCAACGCTATACACATTATAAACAATTAACTCTAAATTAATAAAATATATATAATTATTAAAAAAATATAAATATTTTTTTATTTTTTAAATATTAACTCAAAAACACTCAAATTACTAACTATAATAATTTAAACATTAAATCTTTTAATTTAATAAGATGCATATAATTAATAAAATTAATTGAAAGGAAAGGGGATGGGTGGGGGTGGATAGGGGTGTAAGTGAGTCGAGTTTTGAGGTTCTCGATTAGCTACTGAGTTGAAACTCATAAATAATACTCCCTCCACTTTTAAATAAGTGTCATTTTAACAATTTTCAACATATTAAGATATATAATCATGGACCATTTTACCCTTCATTAATGATAACTAATTTTAATATTAAATTTATTTTTAGTAATGAATGTGGTCAATATTGTAGATGATATTCATATATACAATAATTAAGGTTTATGCATGATTTATGTTATAGTACTATATTCAAAAGGGAAAAAACTTAAATTAAGGTAAAGAAAATGGAGGGAGTACAATGTACAAGGGTAAAATTGTCAAACTTGAAGAAAAAAGTGTAGAATGACACTTATTTAAAAAATATTGAAAAAGGCAAAGTGACATTTAATAAAAAATGGAGGGAGTAGGTTTGAAAGGCTTGTTCTCTAATCGAGATTGGATAATATTTACTATTTTATTATTAATATATAATTTATATAAATATACAGGTAATTGAGTCGAGTCGAGCCGAGTGAATATAGAAGAAAGAGATAGAGAATAAAAAAAAAAGAACAAAAAAGAAAAAACACTTGTAGCTAACACCTCAAATATGCATGTGGCTGCTCGTGAGACTTCAATTTACACATGTAATTGTGGTCAACATTAGACTGATATTTTTAGAAGATGATAATTACACACCAAAATTTGACATTACTTCTAAGCAGTTAATAAGATTTTCTATTTTATCATTAAAAATAACAAACGGTTCAATCCATCTACACGGAAATACCATAATCTAAACCAAGCACAAACTGACTAAAAGGTATAAACTAATTTATAAAAGCTGATACACGTTCAATTTAGTAATTTTGTCCGAAAATTGAAAATCCATCTTACTTGCCTACATTCAAATTCACATGAGCATTGGTTGTTTATATTTATAGGTTGGTGACCGTCAGTTTTGATCTTTAATCATCAATTTATTTTATATAGTGTTGGTATAAAATTCAATTTAATTTATATAGTGTTGGTATATTAATAGGATACTCGTTTAATATATAACAATCTATAACAATTTGTTTCATTAAAAAAGAGTATCTATATAAAATAAATATTATAAATGATAGTATAAAATTATTAAATAAATGTAAACTTAGTACGTTATTGAATTGATAATAAATAAATACGGATTCATATTTGTATGAATGTCATTTTTTTTAATTTGCAATGAACGTTTCTTTTTTGAAAGAGAATATTAGTTGTATAATGTTACGTATATATAAATGGATGTTTGATGAATGTTAAAGATTTTTTTTAATTAATATAAATATCTAAAAGGAAAATATTATCTATGGAAGTTTTCCTTAATTTAATTAAAAAGATTGAAGACTTGTCTGTGACAATTAATTCTGGTTGACTTTATTTTCAATGAAGGAGCTTTATATTTGCATTAATGAAAATTGGAGATTTATAAAAAGTATGACAATTAATTAAGTTAATTGTTACATAATTGAATCAACTAATTATGCGGGACAATTAATTAGGCGAAAATAATGCAAGTATGTTAGTCTAAAGAGTAGTATTTTATTATTTTTAAAAAAATTTAATATTAGTAATATTGTATTTAATCTTTCAATTTAATGGGTTCATTTTCTAATATGGTATGACTATTAATTAAATTCGCATAATTTATTTTCTAATATGGTATATACATTTAGTATTGATTTAGTCGATTGACAATATTGATAATAAAGAAAATGAGTAAACATGTAATAAATAAATTACATTTAATTTAGATTCAATTCTCACAATTTTCCCATAAATATTTGTCACGGATCATATGAGTTTCTTTGCAATAAAACTTCGACATAAAGTGATTTCAATCATAAATTGACTGACTGTTCATCAAAAATAGAAATTATTATTATTATTTGGTCGAGCAAAGGTAATTATTATATAAATATATCAGATTTAAAGTCTTACATATAGTACCACCAGTAACAGTAGTACCAGATTAATAAAAGAATAGTAGTACCAGATTAATAAAAGAACAGTAGTTAAATTAATAGAGAAATAAAAGAAGAGAAAACTCCAATCCACTTTCAAGCTAGGCCTCATATGCGTAGAGAAAGGTCTTAGGAACTCTGAACAGGTACTGAGAGTCCGATTCCAGACCTAAGTAAAAAAAAAGTTACAATAAAAAAACTGGTTAGCAAAGATTGTCAAGATTAAATAGTTCGAATGTCATAAATGTCTTATTCAAAGATCACTCGAACATTGTCTAATATTCAAAGATCACTGAAACTTATTTTTCTTGATTGTAAATGTTGTTAAACTCTCTTCGTTTGGACCTCTCAAACAACAATTTAATCGAAATGAAATAACAAAATAAATTCAGTATTTATTACAATTTGAGAGATTAAATAAGTTTAAGATCTCCAAACAATGAAACAAAAATCTTCAAATACTTTAAATCTTCATTAATACAAATAAAAGTATACAACAATCCTTGAAATCTATATAAAAATATTCAACAATGAAATCTATACAAAAATCTCCATGGATACAATATATATATATATATATATATATATATAGCAATCCTTGAAAACTATACAAAATTCTTCAAATACGCCTTAAAGTATTATGCATATCTACATCTTTCAGAATAATAAATCTGAAATTTACAAAAAAATAATTTGAACTCTATAAGAATAGAATAGAAAATTGAGAAATGAAGTGATGAAAATGAAAAATGCAAGGATGGGTATAAATGACCTACAAAAAAAATTGATTCTATAATTATGCATTTGATCTAAAGGTTCATAATTCATCAACTAAAATAGACGATCAATATGAAGTTGGAATTAAAGAAAATATTAATGACAAATAATTGCCAAACTTACCTAAATTAAGAAAAAGAGAAATGAACGGTTATAATGAATTGATGAAAATATGATCAATGGTCCACATGTTTTTCCAGCCAAATTAAAAAAGGAAATTTGTAGGTGTATTATATTAGTATAGATTCTTAAAATATACATACATTGTATGACATAAATATTAAAACATATATTATATAATGACAATTATAGATTTTAAATATGTTAATATGTGAATTAATAAAATAAAGGTATCAAATATATAAATAAAATAATTTTAAAAAATATATTATCACTAACTTGAAGCATTCCAACGTAAAAATATTATCACAATTTCAATAACATTTTACATTGTTTATATTTCAATTAGATTAAATAAAGTTGAATCTTCAATAATATATAAAATATAATCATAATTATTAACATTCAAATAATATTTTCAACAAATAAAAAATTAGAGTGATACTTGGGTGCAATTGGTTATACATATACAATTGAAGTTTAGTTTCAATAAATTGGATCAAATGTTGAGGTCAAAGATTAAATTGAGTAAATTGAACATTAAAATTCAATTGTATCTATACACTCAATTGCATAGATAAGTTGCAAAACAAACAACTCAAAATCAAGAACTAAGTCTTGCAGCTAAAACTATGCGCGAACGAACCAATAACTCCAACATTATTGTCATCAACTTTTCAAACTATGATTTTATCATTTTTACGAATACTGGCATCTGATACTAACTTGCATTGGTTATATGATAGTCGAATTATATGAAATTACTATGATTGTGCAGATACTTAACTAAGTAAACTTACACAATCAGAGAAATAATATTTCTTTGCAATGAATTCAGATTCTTTTAATATATATATATATATATATATATATATATATTCAACATCAGTATTCAACAGAGATTGTTTAAAAAAAAATTTTAAAAACTATATAATTTAAAAAATGACATTAAAAAAACAAATAAATCAAAAATATCTCACCATGTAACTTTAATAATTTGCAAGCTTGGATTTTCGATTAGTTTCATGTTTCCAGCCTCGTTCAATGATCCAAATAGACTCTAGTAATAATTTGAGAAGACAAATTTATTTGAACATAATATTATTTATAAAAAATTTGAACAACTTTTGCTAACTACAATATTAAATGTTTGAACTATCTAAAATTGTTATATAATAATCGTTAAAATAAAAAATAAGAAACAACATATAATTGTTGTTAACATTATTGAAATATAATGCAATGAATTCTATAATATACACAACCATTTATACTGATGATCTGTTTTAATCAATTAAAAATCATCAAAATACAAAATAATAGAAAAAGTGTTGAAGACATCATAAAATAAAAATTATAAATTTAACTTTATTAATAACCAACATGTTAATAAAGCTTCCTAAATTTACTTAAAATTTTCAACTTGCATCACTATATTTTTGAAAAGTAGAAACATTATCATGTACAAAAAAAAAAAATTCACACTAACCAAGTAAGAGTTTTCTACCTCGGGACAGAGGGTTCACCATATCTTATAAATATCCAATTAAAAGTTGACACTTCATTTGACTTTATCATGTGCGATTGCCGATTGCACTTCATCATTAGATAAAATATTTAAATTTTTTGAAAAAAATAAAATTACTGAAATATCCTTATATTATTTTTTAAAATTATTCCAAGAGTTTTTTCCCAAATTAGTTGGACCGTAGATCTCAAGGCCCCATGAGAAAACCCTGCTCAATTTGAGCTTAGTCCGAACCCAAACCGGGCCCGACTCGTCCAACTCGAACAACAACCCGATCAGACACAGATCGGAACCGACCCGACTCGTCATAACCCGAACCAATTTGGTTTCGATCCAACTCATATCGACCCAACCCATTTTGGGTCTGGTCCGACTGGCCATAACTTGACCCAGTCTAGGCCCGATCCAATTTGAATGAAACATACATCCCAACGGTTTATGGGCCGAGGCTAGCAAGCTCAACCCAGCCCGGTCCGACCTATTCGACAATTTTATATGTAATTTTATAATTAAATTTTTTTATTTATTTTAAATTAAAATGATATATTCGTAATTGTTTATTTATTAATTTAATTCATTAGTAGGGCGATGCACAACGATTGCATTTTGCATAGGGCAAACGCACTAATGCGAAGTGCAACCATATAGAATAAAATATATATATACGTTGGATCAATGATCTAATGGTATTTGAAGCATGGTTTATTGTAAGGCGGGGTGAAGTCCATCTTACCGTAGAAAGACCCAACCAAGTAACCATATAGAATTATAAAAATTTATAAAACAATAAAAATCATACAAATAGGTAAACATTAAAAACAAACACACACAAAAAATTAATTAAAATGTTTATCAAAGGAATGAATTGGACCACGATTCAAAGAATGACAACATTTCTCATTCATGCTAAATATCATAAAATATAACATACCTACAAATTAAATACTCCTCAAAATCCTGGCAAAACCACGTGTCTTCATCCTGAAATACTTTAACAGAAAAAATGAGGGACATGTGAATTTACAATCCGAAAATATCGAATAAGATTCATCTCATCTATATATATTTTTTCACAAAACTTTAAGATAAATGTTGCACTAAAAAATAAAATGATCAATAAGCAAATACTCTCTCCGTCCCCAAAGTGTTTGCACCATAAAGTGGACACACTTATTAAGAAAAAAAGTGTAATGAGTGGAGTGTTGAGGGGTATGTAATTTTGTAAACTTATATGAATAAAGTAAAGAGAGTGGTTGGAATAAGTGTAAAAGTAAATGACATTTTGTGTAAATATGTGAATTTTGTGAGGGTGGGGTTTATGAAATATTTCCTTTTTAAGGTGTGCAAACAATTGTGGGACGAATAAATAAGGCAAGTGTGCAAACAATTGTGAGACGAATTGTTTGCACTACCCAAAAATGAAACTTTTTCATAAATCCCACCCTCACAATATTCACATATTTACACAAAATGTCATTACTTTTACCCTCAATCCAATCATTCACTTTACTTTATTAATAAAAGTTTACAAAATTACCCCTCAACACTCCAATCATTACACATTTTCCTTAGTTTGCGTACCCATAAAATGGTGCAAACAATCCTGGGACGAAGGGAGTATTAGATTATAATAATAAAAAAATTACTTAACAATCAACCTTTTTTAATATTGAAATTTGTTAATTGACAGGTGATTGAAGATGAATAAAAAAAATAACATGAAAAAAATTATATTAGTCTTACAACGTTTAAATTTGATCGTCTTTAAAATAAAATAAAACAAAACGACATTAATATAATTTCATTATTTTAAAAATATTATCAATAATAATAGAATGTTATATATAAATAAATGATATCTTTGGACAAATAAATATATAAAAATATTTGTAATAAATATTAACTCAAAAAGTAAGCAACCCATCCAAGTATTAGACAAAGTGGGATAGCTCAAGTGGTTAGAGCACCACTACCTAGGCCTTAGGTCCTGGATTCGAGTCATGGGGAGGGAAAAAAAGGGATGGGTATTTAACTTCCATAAAAAAAAAAAAAAAAAAAAAACCATCCAAGTATTATGTCATATTAGTGCTTTGTTATCTTCAATAAAAAACTAATCGATGAAACTATCAATATATGTATATGAACCACAAGAAGAATGAACTATAGTGTTTTAGGAGTGTATCATCACTACAAAAAACCATCCATATGGAGAGGGTTTTGGCGAGGGTAAAGCCCTCGCTAAACAATTTGGCGACAGCATAGGCGAGGGGCAGTCGCCGTCGCCTAATTGCTCCTCGCTAATTTATTGGCGAGGGTGCCCTCGCCAAATCCCGAGGCCAAATTGGCGAGGGCCAAACACACTCGCTAATTGGCGAGGGCCAAACACACTCGCGAATTGGCGAGGGCCATACCCACTCGCGAATTGGCGAGGGCGCGTGCCGTCGCCAAATAGCGAGAGTGAATCCCGTCGCCCAGTCGCGAGAGTCATAACCCTCGCCAATTCCCGAGGGCAAATCCCGTCGCCTTTTTCCGAGCGCGACACCCCCTCGCCAATTCGCGAGATTTAAAAAAAAAACAGACCTGGGTTTCGAACCCAGGTCTCTAAGGCCACTACCCTTACCCCTCACCACCAGGCCACCCTTTATTCCCAATTTTCGCACCTGGGCGCGCGCATGGGGGGTCGAACTCGCGACCTCCCGGAGGCTGAAGAGTTTATGCGCCCCCGTGTGCCAATTAGGCTAGGAGCTTTAGTCGTAATATTTCAAATGCATTATATATTTATCCCTTTTAATTTCTGTTTTTATTCTTTAACTCAATTAATTTAATAAATTACCAACTATATGTTATTCTTTTACAAACCCCTCATTACTAAATTTAATAACTTACACTTATATATATATATTAATTAACTCAATTTATTTAACAAATCCCTTCGTTAATACTAAATTTAATAATTTATACTTATATATGTATGTATTAACTCAAATTTATTCTTTTATTATTAATTAAGTCAATTAATTGAATAGATTACTAACTCAATTAATTTATATATTAACTCAATACTTAATTAATTTAACAAAAGCCCTTCATTACTAAATTTAATTTAACAACTATATGCTATTAACTCAATTCATTTATATATTAGATCAATACTTAATTATTAATCACACACAAGCAATATATATGAATTAAAACCATATAAAATAAAACATTGTCTCGTACGTTCACTTCAATTCAAGTACACAACATAACAAAAAAAAATTCCCAAACAACTTCATCAATTTTTTAAAATCCAACAAGACAACATAACTTAAAATGTATCAATCATCGACCATCCTCATCAGCGTCATCATCACCATCATCATCATCATCCCCGTTCCCGTTACCCGACCCCCTTCTGAACTGTCTCATCATTGATGCCATCTGTGATGCCATCTGAGCAGCAAACTCTTGACGTAAGCGCTCCTCCGTCTGAGTGACTGATTGCTGCAGTTCTTCACGTATGAGACGCTCTCTCTCTTCACTAGCCCTCCGCTCTTCCAAAAGAGCATTGTCGATGTCGGCCTGACTAAATCGTCCAAACGACGTACCGGAAGATGTCTCACCAGGACCAGAAGTGACACGTCTGTTCTTTCCTAGTTGCCCAAGACCCTTCACGCGACCGTGAGATCTTCCAACTTTCTTCACGTACAACTCAGACATTTCCGGTAAGGGTGGGGTCTGGCTACTGGAACCATCATCTGAAGGATCATGATCAGATGACGGCTGGGTGAGATGTGACAATTCCTCTTGCACCTGATCCTATTTGTGCATACAAAAAATTTGGTTAATATACATGTCAACACAATTAAATATTATATTTAATATAATATATGTATACACTTACCAGAATATCACCTATATGCCTGTATGTGTACGTTCCGTTATTGTAACGGTGGTAATATTCGATAATCTCCCAGTCGTACGTTGGTCGTCCCGTCCTCTCCTCCTATATTTTGAAGAACATAAAATTAAATTAATTAAAATGAACTCAAATTAATTACTTATATAATTGAACATAAATACTTACAATTCGTCTGGCCACCTCGGCTGCCCCACGAGATCCCCCTTTATGTCTAGCAAAACCGGTACCCGGGCCTCCAGGCTCTGATAGACGGTTCTTCCGACACTGCTCACTCTTCTTAATTGTGTCCGGATCATTCCAGTGGCGAACCAAGTGCTCCCAGACACCGTTGTCCCATTGCGGCTTCTTATTCTCATGCTCCCACAATCCCTTGTAGTGGTTCAACATGTCACTGTATCGATTTGCTGCTCTCTCAAGAAAGAGCTTGTACACTAATGCAGTGTCAGTAATCTCTGGATCCCACGTAACCTCATTCTGCCAAAAAAAATTTATTAATTATAACAAGATGTGAATGAATAGATATGTTACACATCATTAAATTATACCTGGAATGTATCCCACCACCGTTGAAGTACACCTGGGGATACCAAGCCGAATGTGTGTGCGCCAGCCTCCATATTCCGGTACATGATGTGTCTGATGGTGGTCGAGATTGGACCCGAAGGCATCAACCTGTTGTTACACATAATTAATTTGAAAATGAATAATTATGTATTTCATTATAATGAAAATTATAAGATATGTAATACTTACGATCCACGATAGATCGTAAGACGAATACGACCATCGTGTGCGTCTGTCGACTGGCTGGCCGCTGTCTCGACAGACGCACGTCCGACTGGGTCGGGTATCGGTGGATCCTCCTGCGCTGGATACATGTGGGGCATCTGGGGGACCTGTGTGTAGTACGGATAGGGGGTCGATCCCTGCATCTGGGGCATCTGGACGATCCCAGTCATATCTGGCAAATAGAAACCCGGATGATGTGGTATAGGTACAGGCGGCGTCTCACCTCTACCTCTACCTATACCTCTACCTCTACCTCTACCACCCGAATCACCAGAACCCTGACTACCAGAACCATGTCCACCAGAACGCTGTCCATGACCCCCATATCCACTCATCTGTAAAAATAAATATTAAAATATAACAATTAATAAATTAACATTCTTGATATAATAACATCTATGAACACTCAAACTGGATCATAAACATGCATTAAGAACACTAAAACCGAGTCATAATCAACATTCTTTATATAATATAACATATACATGAACACTCTAGTAATATTCTTCTTCATCATCTTCTTCATCTTCATCCTCATCTTCTTGTTCTTGTTCTTCTTCCTCTTCTTCTTCTGGTTCTTCATCTCCGGCTACGTCCATCAATGTACCGGTGGTATCAGTTAATATAACAGGATCATCATCTACTTGCACAATCATTTGATGTTCTATGCTTTCCTCTTGGAACGCGGGAACATCTGCTTCATCGTCAGTAGTGGATGACTGTTGTGCGTCCAAGAAGGATCTCGGCTTGATTTTGCATACAGTTATCCAATCAGTACGGGGCCCAGGGTACGAACAATAGTAGACTTGGGTGGCTTGACTTGCTAGTACGAATGGATCGTACCGACCGTATCGTCGCCTTTGATGAATATCCACAAGCTTGTAGTTAGGATCAATTTTTGTACCACTGGCTGAGTTATCAAACCACTGACACTTGAACAAAACCACTTTCTTCTCGTGGTACCCCTGGTAGTCCAATTCGACTACTTCCTCGAGATTCCCATAGAAATCCTCTTCATCTGCATCATAGTTTTTTCCCTTGATACAAACCCCACTGTTTGATGTTGCTCTAGATGCACCATAAGCCATAGTGTGAAATTTGTACCCGTTCACGTAATACCCTGAGTACGTAAGAACGTGACCAGACGGACCTGCAGAAAGATCGGAAATAAACTTGTTCTCCACGGGATTTATCTTCACCTATATAAATCGACTCTATGTGAGATTTACGTTATTGCTATTAAATATATATATTTGTATAAAATATGACTTACAATTTCTTCAAACCACGAAGCAAATTCATTTTGTAGCCTATTGTCCGATGCAGCAGCCGAGAGATTTGGTTCAACAACTTGAAGTTGATGCATGAATAGCCTACATACGTATTTTGATTAATAAGACATCTCAAAACTAACCAATATATATTTATACTCTGGCCAGTGTCACTTACTGAACATACGGCTGCACCTCATCACAATTCAACAACACGTACGTATGAGCAACTTTTTTCTCCTCATCCAAAATCCATCTCTTCTTTGGTTTCCCAAATCGCTTGCCAGGCGCCTTAAATATGGAAAATGTACCATCCACATACTGTTGTACATCTCCACTACCATCGTAATTACGAGGTAAATTGTGTATCCTCGTCGTAACATGATCCTCAAAGTAATGAGAACAAAATATTGACGCCTCTCTAGTTAAATATGCATTTGCAATCGAAGCTTCAACACGTGCTTTGTTACCCACACTCAGTTTCAAGGTGCGAAGATACCTATAATTAGAATTCAAGGATCGTGATTAAGATAATATAAAAAACATTGAATATGACCATTATATCTTAAAATTCCTTAAAATACCTCTCGAATGGATACATCCATCTGTATTGAACTGGACCAGTAACTTTTGCTTCATATGCAAGGTGCACAGGTAGATGTTCCATGGAGTTGAAGAAGCTGGGTGGAAAGATACGTTCCAACTTGCACAATATTACTGGGATATCTGTTTCCAACCGAGTCATGTTGTCAACTGTTATGGTCGTAGAAGTTAAGTCCTTAAAAAAGAGACTAAGCTCAGTGATTGCTTTCCACACATCAGTCTGCAGAATATTACGAAAAGCAATCGGTAGTAGTCTCTGCATAAACACGTGACAATCATGACTCTTCATTCCATACAATTTCAACTTCGTCCAGTCAATACATCGAGACATGTTAGACACATAATCATCGGGAAACTTCAACCCACTTATCCACTTACAGATAACATCTTTTTCTTTCTTATCAAGCGCATAACAAGCCTTGGGATACTTATTTGTACGTGGACATTTCTTGAGAGAGGGACGACGACAATATTCATTCAACTCATCTCTTGATTTTGACGTGTCCTTTGTTTTCCCCTCCACATTCATCACTGTGTTGAACACGTTATCGAACACATTTTTCTCAATGTGCATCACGTCCAAATTGTGTCGAACTAACAAAGTACTCCAATAAGGCAAATCCCAAAAAATGCTTTTTTTCTTCCACCCTCCGTCAATTTTTTTTTTGTGTGCCTCAGCACCTTCCTCTGTAACCTTTCTAAGTCCCAAATGATCAATTTCGTATAGGAGACTCGCACCTGTTCGGATAGGCGGCGGATCATCTGTGACTGCTACTCCAGCCCTGAATGCCGTCTTGTTCTTTCGCCATGTATGATTAGGTGGTAAGAACTTTCGGTGGTTATCGAACCACGATTGCTTTCGACTGAGCCTCAAAGTGAATGCATCGGTGTACTCCCCACAATATGGACAAGCAAGCTTTCCAGCTGTACTCCAACCAGACAACATTGAGTACGCTGGAAAGTCGCTAATGGTCCAAATCAGTGCAGCTCTCATAATAAAGTTTTGCTTCCTAGAGACGTCGTACGTTTGCACCCCATTTTCCCATAAAAATTTCAAATCAGCTATCAGAGGTTGTAAAAACACATCAAGCTTGTCCTTCGGACTTTTTGGCCCGGGCACAAGAATCGAAAGAAACATGAATTGATCTTTCATGCATAACCACGGGGGTAGATTGTACGGAGTAAGAATAACTGGCCATGACGAATATTGCTTCCCCGTCATTCCAAACGGTGCAAAACCGTCTGTGCTCAAGCCCAACCTAACATTCCTAATTTCAGCTGCAAAATCAGGATACGAACGGTCCAAATGCTTCCAAGCCAACGAGTCTGTAGGGTGACGCATAACACCAGAGTCATCAGAACTGCACGAGGCATGCCATGTCATATCCTTCGCAGTGGCCTTGGACATGTACAATCTTTGCAAACGAGGAATTATGGGAAAGTAGAACATTTCCTTAACCGGACGTTTCTTTTTCAACCGACCATCTGCATCAACCCTACTCGGCTTATACCGTGGTCCACCACAAATCTTACAGAACTCTAGTTCGCTGTCTGCACCCCAAAATAACATGCAATTCTGTGCACAACAATCAATCCTTTCTACCGGAAGACCCATCCCACTCATCAAGTGTTTGGTATCGTTAAATTTCTTGGGAACCTTATTTTCTAAAGGACAAATCTCACGAATCAACTCAACGACTTGATTGTATCCCCTTTCAGACAATCTGTTTTCGGTTTTAATATTCAACAATCTGGAATTGAACGACAACTGCGAATGAGATTCACAACCGGGATACAAGTCTTGGTCCGCTGCACGAAGCATGTCGTAGAACTGTGACGCATTCTCATTAGGGGGTTCTTCATTATGTGCCTCCTCTTCCGCGTTGATTCCAAAATCAATGTTTGGGTTACCCATTAATTCGTCTACCATAGTGTGGTACGAGCTAGGTCCCATAGGGTCAACTTCATTTGAAGTTGACGCAAATTCACTAGTGTTTTGAAATGGACGTGGACCCCAACTCTCTTCACCGTGATAAATCCAATTATAATAATTTCGTGTAAACCCATTTCGATATAAATGAGACTTTACTTCATTAGGATCTCTATAAGTCTCATTTCGACATCTAGCTTTCGAGCAAGGACACCTAATTTTCCCTTCCCAAATCGAATTCGGATTACTAGTGGCAGCTTCAATAAATCCATTTACACCACTAATAAATTAGGGGCTCATAATCCCATTGACCAATCTTGGCCTATACATCCAACTACGACTTGAATAATTCATGTTATTCGATCTGTTTCAAATGTAAATATATATAGTTTATATATATATTTTTAAAAATTTCGGCAGAGTTTCATCTAAATCTATCGTATCACCAAATATTTAGGTTCCTAGTGCATCCATTTCCGACTCGAGTAAAATTACTCAAGTCGGAACGCACAATCTACAACAAACAAACAACTCATCCCGGCCTCCAACATCGATTTAATTTCACTTATTTCCAACAATTAATTATAAAATTAATTCTCCCAATTAATTAACACATTCATGCATAACAATTAACACACCGTACCAATTAATAATTAACACATATATATATACATGCATATATAAAACATATATATATAACAATAATTATATTAACACATTAATTCATAACAATTAACAATTTTTATAACTTTCATCAATTAACAATTAATATTCTTAATTAATCCTAATAAACATTATACATATTTTTCTAACATAATTACAATCCTAACATTACACAACAAAACTATATATATACATTCATATATATATATATATATATATATACATATATAATATAATACAAACATATATATATATACAACTTTTAATTTAATCAATAAAAACGCATAAATTTACTGTAGAAATGAACCCCTCGAAGTGTAGAACAGAAATATCCAAAAATTTGTCTCGATCGGTAGCTCCGGCAGCGGCGTTGGCGCGGTGGAACGAAACTCGCGGCTGTTTTCTTTTTTTGGGGGTGAAGGAGGCTGTACGAAGTTGGGGAAGAAGGAGAGGGTTTTAATTGGGAAATAGGCGAGGGCAATTACGAGGGCCCCACCCCCCTCGCCAATTAGCGAGTGGGGAACCGTCGCCATTTTCCGAGGGCCACAATGCACTCGCCAATGAGCGAGTGCACAACACGCCGTCGCCAAATCCCTCGCCAATTGGCGAGGGCATCTTTTTCCACTCGCTAAATAGCGAGTGTGATTCCGCCCCTCGCCAAATCCCTCGTTATTTATTCCCCTCTTTAAATCCCTCGCCAAATAGCAAGGGTGAAATACCCCTCGCCAATTCCCCTCGTTATTTGAGCATTATTTTGTAGTGCATGAACCACAAGAAGAATGATCTATAATTTTTTAGGAGTGTATCATGAACCACAAGAAACTATCAACATATGTTAAGAATGAACCACAAGAAAAACTAATCGTGATAACTATCAACATATGTATCACGAACCTGATTAAATGCTTAAAATTAGGAGTGTATTTATTTCATTAAATATTTAATTAGAAGATTATTTATTATTATACTGTTTAATGGCATTAAAGATACATTTAATTATAATTGTTGACCAATACAATGATTTGGTCAATTTTACTAAATAAAGATATTATTAATTATATTAACTTAGTTTTTATCATGTCCAAATTTTATATGCGTGTATAATTCATGGTGGTTAAATTACGCTCATTAAGTAACTAAAGGGGTATACAAGTTTTTTCATCATAATTTATTGTATTAAAAAATTTAAGAGTAGAATTTAGTACATAAAAAATGTACACAATAATTAAAAGTGTATTTCTTAATTTAATCATAAACTATGTAAATAATAAGTAGGAATAAAACCATAGAGTCGACCACTGCGGCTAATACATTATAAATAATTAGTAGCTTTACATCAATTCATAATTTAGAAAATTTGCTGCTAATACATCATATCTAAAAATTTAATTAAAAAATTGAATGACTTTTTATTATTGGAATTTCAAAGAAAAATTAATTAAAGGCCGATTATTATTAAATTTTACTTTGAAACATTATTGCTTATGTTTTAAATTAGAGTTCAATATATTGTATATAGATTAATAGATTAACGTTAATATATTTAGTTTATAATTTTTATTATTCTTTTTTTTTTCGAATTCATAACTTTTATTATTCTAAATTTAAGTTTTTGTAAATTTGAAAACAATTTCAAATTACCTAAATTAATCTGCAATACCCAAGATTACAGAATGTTTGACTATTGCTATGTAAAGTGCATAAATTAGTAATGATAATGCCCTTGTTATAAAGTGCACAAATCAAATATTGGTTGATTATACATAGTGTGAATCGTCAAATTTGATTATATGAGATTTAAAAAAAAAAAATCTACACAAATACACGGACTAATTTAATGATAGTATAGAAGGAGCAGGAATCCTTTACAAAATGTGAAATTAACGAATTAATCAACTCAATAAATATACAATAAGTAAAATTTAATACATCAAAAAAATCAATTGAATACGAACACTAAAAACTTGTTGAAACCAAAAAAAAATTAGAAAATGAAACTTAAAGACAAAAGAGAGTATTCATTTATCAATATAACAAATAATATTTGAAGATTCCACAAATCATACATGAGTCTATATGAATAATGAAATACACATAAATTGGAGAGTTTAAATACTGAATATGAATACAAGAAAAACTGACTAAATCTTCCACCCTTAACGAAAAAAATTAACAGCGGAATCTTCAAAAATCTTCATCTTTAACAAATCTTCAATCCTTAACGAATTGATAACTAAACTACATATCCAGGAAAAAAAAAATCGATTATAAGGAAAGCTAGAAAACATCTAACCTAGAACCACTACAAAATAATGCTCAAATAACGAGGGGAATTGGCGAGGGGTATTTCACCCTTGCTATTTGGCGAGGGATTTAAAGAGGGGAATAAATAACGAGGGATTTGGCAAGGGGCGGAATCACACTCGCTATTTAGCGAGTGGAAAAAGATGTCCTCGCCAATTGGCGAGGGATTTGGCGACGGCGTGTTGTGCACTCACTCATTGGCGAGTGCATTGTGGCCCTCGAAAAATGGCGACGGTTCCCCACTCGCTAATTGGCGAGGGGGGTGGGGCCCTCGTAATTGCCCTCGCCTATTTCCCAATTAAAACCCTCTCCTTCTTCCCCAACTTCGTACAGCCTCCTTCACCCCCAAAAAAAGAAAACAGCCGCGAGTTTCGTTCCACCGCGCCAACGCCGCTGCCGGAGCTACCGATCGAGACAAATTTTTGGATATTTCTGTTCTACACTTCGAGGGGTTCATTTCTACGGTAAATTTATGCGTTTTTATTGATTAAATTAAAAGTTGTATATATATATATATGTTTGTATTATATTATATATGTATATTATATATGTATATTTAATTGTGTTGACATGTATATTAACCAAATTTTTTGTATGCACAAATAGGATCAGGTGCAAGAGGAATTGTCACATCTCACCCAGCCGTCATCTGATCATGATCCTTCAGATGATGGTTCCAGTAGCCAGACCCCACCCTTACCGGAAATGTCTGAGTTGTACGTGAAGAAAGTTGGAAGATCTCACGGTCGCGTGAAGGGTCTTGGGCAACTAGGAAAGAACAGACGTGTCACTTCTGGTCCTGGTGAGACATCTTCCGGTACGTCGTTTGGACGATTTAGTCAGGCCGACATCGACAATGCTCTTTTGGAAGAGCGGAGGGCTAGTGAAGAGAGAGAGCGTCTCATACGTGAAGAACTGCAGCAATCAGTCACTCAGACGGAGGAGCGCTTACGTCAAGAGTTTGCTGCTCAGATGTCATCACAGATGGCATCAATGATGAGACAGTTCAGAAGGGGGTCGGGTAACGGGAACGGGGATGATGATGATGATGGTGATGATGACGCTGATGAGGATGGTCGATGATTGATACATTTTAAGTTATGTTGTCTTGTTGGATTTTAAAAAATTGATGAAGTTGTTTGGGAATTTTTTTTTGTTATGTTGTGTACTTGAATTGAAGTGAACGTACGAGACAATGTTTTATTTTATATGGTTTTAATTCATATATATTGCTTGTGTGTGATTAATAATTAAGTATTGATCTAATATATAAATGAATTGAGTTAATAGCATATAGTTGTTAAATTAAATTTAGTAATGAAGGGCTTTTGTTAAATTAATTAAGTATTGAGTTAATATATAAATTAATTGAGTTAGTAATCTATTCAATTAATTGACTTAATTAATAATAAAAGAATAAATTTGAGTTAATACATACATATATAAGTATAAATTATTAAATTTAGTATTAACGAAGGGATTTGTTAAATAAATTGAGTTAATTAATATATATATATAAGTGTAAGTTATTAAATTTAGTAATGAGGGGTTTGTAAAAGAATAACATATAGTTGGTAATTTATTAAATTAATTGAGTTAAAGAATAAAAACAGAAATTAAAAGGGATAAATATATAATGCATTTGAAATATTACGACTAAAGCTCCTAGCCTAATTGGCACACGGGGGCGCATAAACTCTTCAGCCTCCGGGAGGTCGCGAGTTCGACCCCCCATGCGCGCGCCCAGGTGCGAAAATTGGGAATAAAGGGTGGCCTGGTGGTGAGGGGTAAGGGTAGTGGCCTTAGAGACCTGGGTTCGAAACCCAGGTCTGTTTTTTTTTTAAATCTCGCGAATTGGCGAGGGGGTGTCGCGCTCGGAAAAAGGCGACGGGATTTGCCCTCGGGAATTGGCGAGGGTTATGACTCTCGCGACTGGGCGACGGGATTCACTCTCGCTATTTGGCGACGGCACGCGCCCTCGCCAATTCGCGAGTGGGTATGGCCCTCGCCAATTCGCGAGTGTGTTTGGCCCTCGCCAATTAGCGAGTGTGTTTGGCCCTCGCCAATTTGGCCTCGGGATTTGGCGAGGGCACCCTCGCCAATAAATTAGCGAGGAGCAATTAGGCGACGGCGGGCCTATGCTGTCGCCAAATTGTTTAGCGAGGGCTTTACCCTCGCCAAAACCCTCTCCATATGGATGGTTTTTTGTAGTGAACAATACATCTGAAAACATAATAATAAAAATTACAACTACATTAGAAATTTAGAACAATAGAGAAGAGAGAAAAGTGAGAAGACGAAGATGAGATGAGAATGAGAAGAGAAAACAGGAAATTTATAGAAGAAAAAACAAACGTTACTAAATTTAATCTTTTGATCCTATGGACCATATCTCATCAAGATGATATCAATGGCCAATTATAAGGAGAGTATTAATGATAATTAAATGTTAAATATATCATAATTAACAAAAGAAAAAAATGGACGATTGTGATCAATTGTTGAAAAGAGAATCAATGGCCAGAATTGTTTCCCGCCGAAACTAAAAATGGTAATCCGTAAGTGTATTATATATTTATAGATACTCTTAGAGATTTCTTTCTCCCTATCACTGCTAGTTAGAGCCGGCAATTTGGGCCCGACCCGATGGGCCGGCCCGGCCAACCCGAAGCCTAGTATGGGCTGGGCTCTAAAATTATAGGCCCATAAAAAACTGGGCCTATTTGGCCCGACCCGATAGGCCCGATGGGCCTAATGGGCTAGGCTGATTTTGGCCCGACAGCCCATGGGCAGCCCATTTGGCCCGATCAATTTTTTTAAGATAAATAAACAATTAAAATTATTACAATACTATATATACTTAAATATTAGTATTATGTTTTTAATTTTATTTTGATTTTAAAATTTGAACTTATGAATTATTTATAATTCTATTTGAACTTGATAGATAGTGTAATGTTATACTCCGTACTAGTTATGTCCGTTTATAAATTATGTATAATTAATATATTAGTAATGTATATTTTTAATTATAATTATTTGTATAAATAAAATATATATATGAGAATGTGACCATTACCTAATAAGTTTATACTCCCTCCGTCCCAACTTAACTTTCACACTTACTGTTCACCCCCTTTTTAAAAAATATTATAATAAATAGAATTTTGAGATATAATTTTATAAAAAAATAAATAAGTGATTTGACTTGTGTGTATGTATGTACCATAAAAATAATAACATTAAATATAATATTTTAGATATTGTATGGGTAGAGTTTCTAAAGGACCGAAAAAGTAGGTATAAAAGTTAAGTTGGGACGGAGGGAGTATATATACAGAGTATACTTTTTGCTAGAAATATTTTTTTTATCTCATGGGGTGGGACTTGCAATGTACATTAATGCAATAATGGTTATGGTCGTTTATAAATTATGTGTAGTTACTAGTTAATATATAATTTTTGCAAGAAATATTTTTTTTAAAAAAAATTATGTAATGGGCTGGGCTGGCCCGCTAGCCTAGTAGCCCAGATGGGCTAGGCTGGGCTCCAATTTTATAGGCCCGACCAGTTCATGGACCGGCCCGACCTAGCCCACGAACATCACTTGGCCCGATGGGCTGGGTTGGGCTGGGCCGGGCGGCCCGATTTGCCAGCTCTACTGCTAGTTACAGGATCTTCTTCATCCAACTCGAATTCATGCGCCTTAAGTGTTTGAAATGTGGTTTCAGCAGTCCAGGTATCTATGTCCTGAGTGGTCTTGATGATCATCTTGACCATCTTCCACCTATCATCTAGTGACTTAAGAATACGCAGGTTGATCTCCATATTAGTATGTGACTTTCCTAACACATCAAGATCATTCATAATACGTGTAAATCGAGTATCTAGCTGGTTAATTGTTTCTCCAGCTTTCATTTTGAATGATTCAAATTTCTGTACAGCAGTGGACAACTTGCTTTCCTTGATCAGAGTAGTACCTTCACAAAGGACAACAAGTCGATCCCACATTTCTTTAGCAGTCTTACATTTTAATACTTTACCCAGATACTCATTGGGCAAGGTATGTAAAATATAATTCTTTGCTAAACTGTCCAAATTATTTTGCTTCATTTCTTCAGCAGTGAGTTCTGACCTTGGTTTTGGTACTAGTACGCCAACAACTTTAGTAGGTTCGAGTGAAGCAGTGTTTGGAGTCATGGTGACTATAGGTCCTTCTTTGACGACAGACACCATCAGATCGTGAGTGGAGCTGAAAATGGCCTCCATTCTGAGTTTCCAGTAGTCATAATCTGCAATCTTGAACTTAGGAAGTTTGTTCACATTAGTTCCATCCATAATTGATCAAACAGATAAGATCAGTAGTAAGCAAGTAGTTTCAGATTGTCAAGTATTGATAAAGATCAAGAATCAGTGACAAGAACAGTAAGACTTCCCTCAAAGTCTATTGGGTTATCAAGAAACAGCAGTCCAAAGAACTACTGCTCTGATACCACTTGTTGGTCCCAAAGTTGAGTTAAGGTTGATTAAGCTAGTAAAAGTCTAGAGGGGAGGGGTGAATAGACTTTTAAAAATCTTTCAAAATATCAGAGTTTAATGCGAAATAGTGTTCTGAATAGTACTGCTCTTACTGGGTCAGCTCAGTACTTCCAGTTTCAGTTTTATACTCAACTTAAATTTAGATCTTGAATATGTATGTTAAACAAATATAAACAGTAAGTAAATCAACACACAAGATTTATAGTGGTTCGACAAATGTCTACATCCACTCTCACAACTCCAGTTGTGAAGTTTTATTAACTCTTCCTTCTTGAGTTTCTTGTGGCTTAAAGTCCCAAGATTAAGACTTTGATCTTTTCGATTATACCACCAGGTATATCTTCGATCCACTAGTAATTTCACAAGTAACTAGCACACTTGTTTACAACAAATCACAAACTAAAATAGTAAAGTAAAACTTCTCTTGAGTAGTAGCCTTTGATTCTTCTCTTCAATTAAGTGGTTCTTCTCTTCTTTGATCTCCTTTAACTTTGTGAGTTCTTGAATGCTTCGTAGACTTTTAATTCTCTTTGATTGCTCTTAGATCAGTAGTCTTTCCAGTAGAAGATCACACAGTATTTATAGACATTAGTATGATAGTTAGCAGTTTGTGAAACTAACTCTCAACTAACTCTAAAACTGTTTTTGTAACTTCCTTTTTGTAACCGACTTTATAACTTCTTATCTCCAAGTCAGCATATCTTCAAATATCTTCAGTTACGCTTTAAATAAGTTTTCCAAACTTATTCTGCCTCAGCACAGTAAAATTACTCTTCTTAGTTTTACTATTCTTAGTCAGTCAGCACAGTTCTCAACAACTGTTCCAGTAGAAGATCACACAGTATTTATAGACATTAGTATGATAGTTAGCAGTTTGTGAAACTAACTCTCAACTAACTCTAAAACTGTTTTTGTAACTTCCTTTTTGTAACCGACTTTATAACTTCTTATCTCCAAGTCAGCATATCTTCAAATATCTTCAGTTACGCTTTAAATAAGTTTTCCAAACTTATTCTGCCTCAGCACAGTAAAATTACTCTTCTTACTTTTACTGTTCTTAGTCAGTCAGCACAGTTCTCAACAACTGTTCTTAACATCTTCAGAATACTTTTCTTATATCTCTGAGCTTCATTTCAACTCTTCTTGATAGTCTTCTGAGTCTTCAATAGTCTTTTTTTTTTTTTATGGAAGTTAAATACCCATCCCTTTTTTTTTCCCTCCCCATGACTCGAACCCAGGACCTAAGGCCTAGGTAGTGGTGCTCTAACCACTTGAGCTATCCCACTTTGTCTAATCTACTGTTCTAAACTTTACAATACTGATTACAATAGAATACAAACTTACAAATATAAAACCTATTTATACATCATCTGAACTACATACAGAAGAGTATATCTAAGTTCTACACTATAAACTGTCTATACAATACAAACATCAGCTTAGTTCCTAACAGTTCATATATCAGATCAGTAACATATAAGATCAGTAACCTTAGTTTTCATGACTCATCAAGATGACTTAATTAAGATGATTTACAACCACATATATCACTAACTTTAAGTTGTTTTTTACCATCAAAACATATAATCATCAACTAGAACATTGTTTATAGGATTCATATCCCAACAGTTGAAAATCATGACACACAAAGAATGTATCATTATAAACAAATTTGAATGCACTTTATGTTTGTATTTTTATTTTTTTAGCATAATAAAAATGGGATTGCAACTTCCGTGCGAACTCATCCGACTCATGCTTTCAAGTTCGTTTGAGGCGTTGGAATTCTTGCTGCTGTTGACAGTTTATGATTTAGCTTTCAGTTTCAATAAAGAAGACATTTCAACTCTTGTAATGATTGTTTCACATGTATTATTTTCTTGACTTAAAATCTGCTCATTAATATTTCTAATTAATATATATATGTGAATTTTTAAATTGTCTTCCCTCGTTGCTTATTGTGAAATGGTGAAGTCATGATACAAATAATGTATCATAATAAAAATCCTTTTTTTAAGAAGAATTTTGAATACACTCCATCCCATTTTGAACAAATCAGGTCATGTCATTTTGTTGATTTTTTCAAGTTGTTTTAAGAGCGACTAAGAAAGTAACTCAGAATTCATACTTCCTGCTAAACAAATGTTGGTCGACTAGTATTGCTATAACTATCTTACATAGTAGTACATACTCCCTCCCTACCACAATTGTTTACACGTTACTTTATTCGTTCGTTTTACGATTGTTTGTACACTCATAAAAAAAACTTTTTAATAAACTTCACCCTCACATATTTACACAAAATGTAATTACTTTTACACTCATTTCAACCATTGTATTTACTTTATTCATTTAACTTTACAAAATTACCCCTCAACACTACATTCAATACATTTTTTTCTTAGAAAGTGTGTTCATTTTGTGGTAAAAACACATATGAAATTATTAGGAAATAAATCAACTATTACCATAATTAGAGGGATTTGTATATATCTTTATTTCCTTAGACTTAATCTTTCCTTATCTTGTATATTTGTAAAGTTTGACTATGATGTAATTACTCTCCTATATATATATTTAATAACCATAATCACCAAATTTAACCGTGATCAAATCTGATTCTCACATGGTATCAGCCTTCCTTCGATCCTAAAATTCCGTCCACCACCACCCTCACGACATCTTTCTCTCATTCTCTCCCTGTCAAGCTTGTCCCCCTCGACTTCTCTTCAAATGGCAAATTCTGCAATTCCCATGAATGTCCTAATTCGTATGGTCACTGTGAAATTGACCTCCACAAATTATCTCCTGTGGAAGAAGCAGGTCCTTCCCATGCTTCTCTGTGCCAATCTCTTGGGATTCGTTGACGTATCCACTGTTGCTCCTCTTGCCACCGCCAATAGTATCATGAATCCAGCCTATACTGTATAGCGCGCGAAGGATCAGAAAGTTCTTGGCTCCTTCTCTCTTCCCTCACTGAGGAATCTCTTTCTGAGGTTATTGACTGTGACACCTCCTGGGACGCTTGGGTTGCTCTCGAGGCTGCCTTCAGTCCCTCCTCTCAATCTCGCACAACCCAATTGTGTGAGAAACTTCTTCTCCTCAAGCGCAACGATCTTTCTGTTGCTAATTATGGTCGCAAATTCAAGCTCTTCTGCGATCAACTGACTGCCATCGGCAAATCAGTTAACAATTCCGACAAGTCTCATTGGTTTATACGGGGCTTGGGCCCTCACTTTGGAGGTTTCTCTGACACTCGTATGTCGCTTACTCCGGTTCCAGGTTTCCGTGATCTCCTCCATCAGGCAATAGCTTTTGAAATCATGAATAAACTTGCTGATCCTATTCCGCCTCTGGCTGCTTTCGTCACCCATGATCGTCCTCGCCCTTCGTCGCATTCTCGCGGACAGTTCACTCACCGCGGCGGCAGTGGCTCCTCATCTCACAGGGGTGGTCGTCATGGTTCGGGCCGAGGAGACCGAAAATCTTATGTTCCTCGTTGTCAGATCTACAAGGGCGAGCACTACGCTGATCGGTGACCGAGTCGTTATGCTCGCCCGCCTGACCACTCTTCGGCTGCTTTGGCCCACTCTTACACTCGGCATGTCAATCAACCTGCTGCTCATCTCGCTCAGGTCTTTCACTCTGCCTGCTCGCTCAACTCGCCTCCTGCCTCTGATTGGTATGTTGACACTGGGCTTCTACCAACATGACTTCTTGTCCGATCGATCTGGATTCCTACTCGCCTTACTCTGGTAATGGCAAAGTGATTGTCGGTAACGGTTCTATTTTACCTATTTCTCATGTTGACTTTCGTTCTATTTCTCGTAATGTCAGCTTCGTGATGTTCTTGTTGTGCCCGACATTACCAAGAACTTGTTATCTATCAACAAGTTAACCTCTGACTTGCATGTTGATGTTATTTTCTCTAATAAATCATTTCAAATTAAGAAGCGGAACACCAAGGAAGTAGTAGCTCGGGGCCAATGTGAGAAAGGCCTTTATTTCTTGGATTCAGTCCTTCCAGCTTTTATTGCAGTTGTTCGATCCACTGTTTCAAAGGCCTCTTTTAATTTATGGCATGTACGTTTTGGGCATGTCTCATTCAATACTCTAAAGCATTTACATAAACTAGGGGTTATTGCTGTTACATCAGTGTTACCGAATCCTGTTGTTTGCTCTTCTTGTCAGTTGGCCAAGAGCAAACGATTATCTTTTACTGTTAATGAGAAACGTGCTTCAAGTGTTCTTGATTTAGTGCATTGTGATTTATGGGGCCTTGCTCATGTTTCTACTTCTGAGGGGTATCGTTATTATGTTGTGTTTATTGATGATTTTTCTCGCTTCTCTTGGGTTTACCCCTTGCGTGCAAAGAGTGTATTTTTTGGTGTATTGAAAATGTTTCCACAAGTTTGTTTGCAATCAGTTCTCTAACTTCTCTTCTTTTATGAAGGTTTTTCAAAGTGACGGGGGTACAAAGTTTGTATAAAAAAATACAGTAATTGAAATAAATTGTACTCCCTCCATCCATCAAAACTGAAAAGTATGAACCCAGGTGGACGAAGAGAGTATAATTTTTTTTTTAAATAATGCTTTGAGATTCTTTAAATAATTTTTTTTTATATTTTCTAGATTAAAAAATATTACTATATAATTTTAGAAACTTTTTATAACGTAAGGTATATTTATTAATTTATTTATTTTATTTATAAAAAGTATGTGCTAAATTTGATAAAATATGAAAAGCATAGGTATAATTTAGTTAAGAAAAAAGTATATGCTAGATTTGAAAAAAAATGCAAAGTATAAGTATAATTTGATTAAAAACAAAAATATATTGTAAATTTAATAAAAAGTTAAAAGTATAGGTTAAAATTAATAATTTGTACATAAATTTAACCCAAGTATCTACGTTAGATAATAAACCTTCATCAAAGACCCATTTCTTCGGGTCAATGTTTGATCCGAATTTATCAACAAAGTAAACCCAACCTTAGCGAAATAAGTCAGTTGCCAATTTAATTGAAAGTTGAAAAGATGTACAGTATTAGAGTACCTAGAATGTGATTAATTGAAATATTAGACTTTATTCAAAACTACTCACACTTTGCTATGAGCATCCTAATTTTGAGCACACATGAATCATGAAAAATAGATAAAGTAAAAGTGAAGTTCTTTCAACTTTAATTTATTAAATTGATAAAATAAATGTATTGTATAAAAAACTATGATGGCACAAAAATTTTGAGTTGTATTTATATTTTAAGTATAATTGCTCTAGAATTTCATAAACTCTTTGATCATATAATATACTTTCTCCGTCCCAGCCTTAGCGAAATAAGTCAGCTACCAATTTAATTGAGGGAAAGTTGAAAAGATGTACAGTATTAGAGTACCTAGAATGTGATTAATTGAAATATTAGACTTTATTCAAAACTACTCACACTAGGCTATGAGCATCCTAATTTATACAAGAATTTAAACAATTCTTAATTCAAATAGTAACATCTCCAATTAGATATAATCCCTTTGTTTCATATCAGTTTTAGTCGCACATAAATTATGAAAAATAGATAAAGTAAAATGAAGTTCTTTCAACTTTAATTTATTAAATTGATAAAATAAATGTATGGTATAAAAAACTGTGATGACACAAGAATTTTAAGTTATATTTATATTTTAAATATAATTGCTCTAGAATTTCATAAACTCTTTGATCATATAATATATTTCATCCGTTACAATTAATGATATTTATTAGTACATGGTAAAGATAAATTTTTGTATTCAACATATCATATAATTGATTTTCAATTATTTAAATACATTTATAATTGTCCAATTAATTTTTTGACTCTTCATATTATAACAAATTAAAATTTCAACTCAATTGAAGTGTGACTCCAGTGTAAAAAATGAAAGGGGGTCGAATAAGTATTTGGTTTAATGTAATCACGTTTTTTACGTTTTTCTATATGTTTTGATTATGATAATTGAACCTAAATATTAAATATGATAATTTTATATAGTTAATTATTTTTTAATACTAAATATGTCGATATTTAGATAGTAAAATATAAACTGAAATATCATGGGTGATATCATTCCATTTAAAGAATTAACTGGAGTAACATTTATAAAATAAAAAATAACGTGTGACACTAAAGTGCGAAACATAAAATTGCACTCTCTGACTATTCCCCTCACTAATTTCCAGTTTCCGTTTCTCTGCTCCATTCTCTTTCAATTAGCTCCAATGGCAGACAATATACACACTGATTCCACCACTGCCGCCGCTAGATCTGAATCTGAATCCGCCGCAAATGGCGGCAGCGGCAAAGTCGCCCTGATCACCGGCATCACCGGCCAAGACGGCTCCTACCTCACCGAATTCCTCCTCGATAAGGGCTACGCCGTGCACGGCCTCATCCGCCGCTCATCCAACTTCAACACCCAACGCATCAACCACATCTACATCGACCCCCACAACGCCCACAAGGCTCATATGAAGCTCCACTACGCCGACCTCACCGACGCCTCCTCCCTCCGCCGTTGGCTCGACATTATTCTCCCCGACGAGGTCTACAACCTCGCCGCCCAGTCCCACGTCGCCGTCTCCTTCGAGATCCCCGATTACACTGCCGACGTCGTCGCCACCGGCGCCCTCCGCCTCCTCGAGGCCGTCCGCTCCCACATCTCCGCCTCCGGCCGCTCTCACATCAAATACTACCAAGCCGGATCGTCGGAAATGTTCGGATCCACAGCTCCGCCACAGTCCGAGACCACCCCCTTCCACCCCCGCTCCCCGTACGCCGTTTCCAAGTGCGCCGCCCATTGGTACACCGTTAATTACCGCGAGGCTTACGGCGTTTTCGCCTGCAATGGGATTCTGTTCAATCACGAATCTCCTCGTAGAGGGGAGAATTTCGTGACCCGGAAGATCACTCGGGCCGTGGGTCGGATCAAGATCGGGCTTCAGAGCAAGCTATTTTTGGGGAATTTGCAGGCGTCTAGGGATTGGGGATTCGCGGGAGACTACGTGGAGGCGATGTGGCTGATGCTGCAACAGGAGAAACCCGACGATTACGTGGTGGCGACGGAGGATTCGCACACGGTGGAGGAGTTCTTAGAGGCGGCGTTTGGGTACGTAGGGTTGAATTGGAGAGATCACGTGATGATCGATAAACGGTATTTCCGGCCGACGGAGGTGGATAATCTGAAAGGGGATGCAAGCAAAGCGAAGAAGGTTTTGGGATGGAAGCCCAAAGTAGGGTTTGAGCAGCTGGTGAAGATGATGGTTGATGAGGATGTTGAATTGGCTAAGAGGGAGAAAGTGCTTGTTGATGCAGGCTATTTGGATGCTCAGCAGCAACCTTGAACTATAATTTCCATGCCCTTTTCTTTGTTATACTTCAATTTGATTGTGAATTCCTTTCCATGAATGAGTTGTTCAGTCTCTCTCTATAGAGGAGGAGGAGAAAGTGCAGAATATATGATGATTATGATTGTGGTGTTTCATCGTATTGGTTTTTGTTTGATATAGTGTTTGTTGCATTGGATTAAGAATTTGTCACATTCATCGATCTACTGCTCTATCAGTTCTGGGTTTATGAGTGATCCTATTGGTGGTTATGTTGTACTGCATTTTCCTCCATTTAAATTTCCATAAAAGTCAAATAATTTTCGAGTAACATTTTTATGATTAAGCAAATTCAATTAAGTACTTTAGCTTCACTTTTTTTAAAAAAATTGTTTTGAAAATAAATTATTTTGAAAGGTTTGGTAGAATTTGCAGACACATACTAACATTTTAATGGTAAATACATTTTTTATTTCTTAAATTGTACTCATGTGTTTGGTACTTAATTGAACCGTTATAAAAATAAAGGTTTGTTTGAAACTTAATTAAACATTTTTTTAAATGAAGGAGTAATTCTTTACTCTCTCAAAAAGCAACTTTTATCACTTTTAACAATACTACTTAAACTTTGTGCAAATAATAAATGTTCAATCTAGTACGAAAGGTAGGGAACATTAGTTTTAATTTTTATCTTCTAAGTTATTTGAATTTTAAAATAAGTGATATGTGTTTACAAAACTTGTGTTTTAATCATTTTATAGGCAAACATTCATTCATTTTATAGGCAAACATTCATTTAAACGCTATTAAAATCATCATCACTCCTTAACATGTCAATTCTCAAATCGAATGAGTTATCTCATTTTAATAGTAAAGAGAATAAAAGTATAAAACATTGAGTTTTGTATTATAGAAGATTAATTTCAAAGTAAAAAATTTTAGAAAATGGCAAAAAAATAAAAATGTATTTTCTCTTTATTAAATGTATCCCCTGTTTTAGAATTCAGATCTAGATTCAGGAATTAGAACTACCTCACGTTCTCTGACAGTACATTGGTTCACTCTTTTTTGACAACACAGTTGTGTGGCCATCATGTTCAATGTGTCATCGAAAATTCGAACTCAGATTAATTTTGTCAACAATTAAGGCACAAATCAGTGTATCGGATTACATAGTAGTGAGTCATCGATATACAGAAGGTGAAAGAAAATGTTGAAACTTTGTGTCCTAGAATGTACAAAAAAAATACCAAGTATGAAAGGAAGAGTAAGGGGAAAAAAGACCTAACTTTCCTGCTTCTGTGATGGCTCTTCCTCCTCTACTGTTGATGGCAAAGACGGTAAAACACAAGTAGTCGTTTGATCACTGGAGGTTGCTGCTGTAAATGGCTTCACAGAAGATCGCAGTGATTCTGGCCCCTCGATAGCAATTCTCTTGCATAATGCATCACAATTGCTAATAACTTCAGTTAATCTTCCCTTTAACTCTCCAAGTTCTACTTGCAACGAATGAACTGTAAAAAATTTCGAAGATGGCCAACAATCAGATGGGTCTATACTCTATAACAAGCAAAGTGTAGACAAATTTTCTCCTGAAACGTGTTGGACATAATGGAAATTTCTTGCATGCTGTTATTAGACACAGCTATCGTTTAAAAATTAGCGATGTACAGAGTTTCTAATAGTAAGTTCCAACTATCGATTCAGAATGACCTCCAAGTTCTAAAATCTCTTATGGGTTTTGTACTATTCAGTTTTATTTAGTGGACATGGTAATACAGCACGGGTACTACAACTAATATTAACCTCAATCCCGTTTTTTTGTATTTCGAAGAATGATTAAGATACCTTCTGAGAGATGATTAGATGTGGTCTTTATCGCTGAGACTGAGTAATTGTAACGTTGAAGAAGCTTGGCAGCCAAAGCATCTGCAACTTCTATTTTATTTTCAACCTCTTCCTGCATAGTAAAATAAGTGGATATAGGAAGATGCTTTTTTCACCCACGGTATAAATAACCAATTGATACCAAACTTTGAAATTCTACAGAAATACCAAGCTTAATATTTATCATCAAGATTTTGCTGTAAATTTATCCTGTTACTTATATTTGTGGTTCAAAATCAGCACTAATAGAGGACGAACAATGCATTTATCAGACAGTAACTAGAGAATATCAGATATCAGAATGAAATAAAAGAAACCAACAGTAAGTTCACAGACGCGGGTCACCCAACATGCTGACGTTAGAAGCAACACAGACCATTGAGCTGTTCTTCCAAATTTAGCCTCTTCAAAAATACTATTAGTGTTAGATACAACATTGAGTTGTTCTTCCAAAGTTTTGCTTTACATAGATGATTGTGCATGCCATGCAAAACAGATTCAATGGAATAATGACCTTCAAACACATATTGCAAAGACAATCAGCAGCAAACATTTACACTCATATTCTATGTGGTTATAGTCAAAGACATGATGAATATCTGCTCAGATGCACAACAATGAAAAGGCCAACCTGTCTTTTAATTATTTTCTTAGCCCGTTCATCTTGCAAATCACGATATATTGTGAAGAGCTCCAGTAGCACATTAGGATCCACAGTACCTAATCCAAATATAGGGGAGGAAAATATTGGCAGTCAATGACACTCACTGGAGCTAATATCTATATATAGAAATTAGATTGACAAAGGAGCAAAAAAGGAAATGCATTATGGTACAGATGAAACTGAACTTAGCATACTTAACTCTTTTCCCCAAGATTACACCTCTTATCTTACCCTTCTCCACAGCAAGTGCATTGCCCAAACTTTTGACATTTCTATAATTAACATACAACATATTTTCAGGACAAATTTAATGATCATCTAATAACAAAATGCCTTGAGGGGTTTCTATTGCATTATATAAATTTGATTTCCATGGGCTTGATTGTGGCCCTGGCAACAGAATTCTTGTAGTCTGTCATTTTCCTTCAAAAGATCCCTCTCGACAGATTTTGTATCGTTGATTTACGAATAAAAGAGAAAACCTAAGCAGCATTCCATGCTTAACTCCAGCTTTGGTGAATTGTAAGCTAGTGCTAGGAAGGTGGAAAGCAGGGTGGGTCCAGGGGTTGGAAATTAGTGGTGTTACTGAGATTGATGGCAGTATAAATTGTAAGCTATGCTAGCACATCAGATTGTTCCTTCTCTCTACAATAGTTGTGTAAGTTGATGTAACCTACACATGTAGAGTGTGTGTGTGTGAGAGAGAGAGAGAGAGAGATGTAAAAAAAAATCTTCGTTAAGGATAAATCTTAAATTTTCGACCCAAAGGCATCACTGGAGGCTGTCACCCATGTCAAACTTAATTGGTCCAATTAGATGACAACATACGACTATAGTCACTATACGAGTAAACACTTTACTTTCCAATTGGGTAACCCATTCAAGATGTCTAACAGGCTTTAAAGAAGATAACCTTAACACAGTTACAAGTCTTGTATTATACATTATTGAATCACGTAGATATGCAGGCTATCAGTCTGATGCACAGAACATTCCGGATGACTTTAAGTCAATGCTTCAAACAGACAACACCTTACTGAGTGATTCCAATAAATGGATGTATACTTGAAAAGTAAAGAATAAGACTAATTCTCCAAAAGAACTGAAAACTCACAGGTGGAACCTCTCAACAATATATACAATCCACCAATTTTCCCAACATACATGATATGCAAAAGATTTGAAACTTGAAATGACAAATAACAATATCAAGGTTTCTGGCATGTATTCCATAGAATGGTCATATTTATCATGCTTATCCAGTTCTCCTTATGAGGCTTAAAACTGAATTACATCAAGCTATTTTTTTTTTTCTTTTTAATAACAGTCTATTAATATTATAGTCTAATCAATGACCACTGATCTCCTCAAGCAACTAGTTATAATTGCTCGCTTTTGACCTTCGAAGATAGAATTTTGCACTGAACTCAGTTGATCAGCTGAAGCAACTACATTAATTCTTATCTTATACAATAAACTGTCAGGATGCTAATGACAATAAGAGTTGGGCTGGAGAACCAGGCATACAAAGAAGGAAAAATGCACTATCATTCCTTAGAATTAAGACATTGGCTAACTCAATAGCCCATGTAGCAGCTGCGCAGTGAGCACAAAGCGAACAATTCGTTCCCTTTTTACTAAAGAATTACACATGCTCATTGCAATTATGCAGCATACTTTTATGTCTTTTGATATTCGAATGCCCAAAAATAAAAAAATGTAAGCTCAATAGCTCATGTAGAACAATGTCACTACATCCACCGAACACCACTTAGCGACTACTGCATTTTCAATTCATCTTGAAAATAAGAACAAAAACAGAAACAGGGATGAAACAGATTAAAAATAAGTGAAATATTACCTGGAGTGGGAGAAGAAAATGGTTTCCGGACGAGGATATCTGTTAAGGTACTCTCTGCCGGGGCTGATGCAAGTATGGGCTTCGTCTATAGGCACATACATATAACAAAATCAAGAGTCAAACTCTCATGGGGTCAAAAATTTTAACTTATTCTATAGTTGGGATCAAAAATTCATTGGACAATTAGATATTTATTCAAATCACTTAAAATCCAATTGTATTGTATACACAAATTTGTCCAAAATCAATTAACGCACTTAATTTGATTAAAGAATGCATTCAGTGAAAAACTCACAATTTCTAGAGACTGGAGCCTCTGTAAAACTGGGTCTACGCCCTCAGTACGCTCTGAAACCGTGGTGATCCCATCCTCCGAAATCTTCTTGCGCATACAATACACCCATAATCAAACACAAATTGCAGAACTGAATAAAAATATTAACGAAATGAAAATTGAAGAAAATATGAACTTAGAAACAGAGAGCAGCGGCGATTGAAATTGGGGTTAGGGCTTCTTACCCGGGAGCTCGAAAGAGATGATTCTGAAGCGCCCATGGACAAACGGTCAAGACTGGAAAACTAACGACATTTTATTGCTCTTTTTATCATCGTTCGTTCGAGAAACAATTCACAACTCGATAATTAATCACATATACACGCAGCATTTTTTTTTATTTTTTTTTTTCTGGGAAAGTTGTACGGCATTAGACTGAGATTTTTTTTAAAGAGAATAAGAATTAAATTAATTTTCAGATTTATTTCTTATACTTTTCATGCTTCAATAATTTGATTACAATTTAACCTTTTTTTAACCAAAAATTGTATAACTTAAAAAATTGCAAGAAAATGAATTATATATTAAAAAGGTTATCATCCACAATAGTTGAAAATTCGACCCAATAATGGAGATTTAGGAAAAACTTAAGCGCAATGATAAAATGATGTGTCAAATCATTAGTTTTTCAGGGAACAAAACGATCCACGTAATCACTATGTTGTCTTAATATAGTTTTACAAGTCATGGGAGATGAGAGTCATGAGACAGCATTATGTTTTCCAACATTATGTCGTGTAACTGTTTCTCATCTTTAGAAAAAGAATCGAAACTATCATCTCTATGTCGTCTTCAAAAAAGAACTAAATCTATCGTCTCTATGTCGTATTACTTCTTCTTGGCTGTGTCAATTTCATGAACATTAAAAAATACTAGAATATGTCATCACCGTATCTTACATTGTCAAGTTTTGACAAACGTAAAGAAAAAAAGACTTCACAAGAGGAAATTAAAAAGTACGAAAAAAGACTCTCAAATCAAGAGAAAGATTATAGACTCAACTTAGAAAAGGATATCATAGGTGTTTAACTCAAGATATATGAAATAATCTCCCCTGTTTTTAATAAGTGTCGTTTTGACCTTTCATTTTCTTTACAAATTATATGACGTTTTATATTTTTCAAGGTGAATTTATTGCACTTTTGCATAAATTGCCCTTGAAATTCTTTAAAAAAATTTAAAAATGTGTTATTTTAACAAAATAGATAAATATTTGTTTGAAAAATATATTTCCAACTTATGATTAATTTTTGTAGAGTGTACAATATAGGACTCAAGATTTTAAAATCTTCTACCTAACAACTATTGGTTAAATACAACAAACATGTAACTACTCTTCTTCTAGAACTATCTATGAGTGTGAGCATGAGGGTTTGGATGTGTATATGGCACATGCATGTTATATACTTAACACGCCCAAGAAGAAATTGAACCACAATGATTAAGTGAGGTTGAGAGGGAGTAGTAACATTTCCACCCACAAGATTGATAGAATGTGATGCGTGACTATGCAACCGCATTTCATAATCCTGAAGTATCGACTACATCTCCGGTAGAGAAGGAACAGGGCCTCTGGTGGTTAGAGAAACTACAACAACATCAAAATCAGCACTCAAACCTCCAAGGATATATAATACCAATTCATTATCACGAATGGACTGGCCAGCATGATGAAGACCATCCACAACCGATCGCAACTTCAAAATGAATTCATCAATGCTAAGATCTCCTTTCTTCAATGTCTGAAGTTGCAGCTTAAGAATCATCGCCTTAACACTCGATTGGGATTGAAACAAAGATTCAAAAGTCAACCAAAGCTGACATGAGTGCTCACACCTACTAACATGACCCAACATTGACTCAGACACCGAGCTTAGGAGCCAACTGAGAAGGAACTAATCCTTTCGTTGCCATGAAATTGAAACAGAATTCGTCGGATTCAGGGCACAACTTTACAAAGAAGAACATCTTCGAAACAATGTGCTCGCACAAAGGCGAGTACATGATTACGCCAAAAAGGATAATTATCATTATCCAAGCGAATCGATAGAGTGATGAATCGGGGAAGAGAAGGTAGATTATTGGAAGAGGAAGACATGATAAGAGATATAGAGTATATTGAAAGAGTAATAAGGATCGAGAAGCTGAAAGTGAGAAACAGTTAGATGAAGAAAAAAACAGTTATAGAGGAACAAGCTTGAAGATACAAAGAAATCAGATTGAAAATATGAAGGAGACAGTTTGAATATTCAAAGACGAAGTAAAGAAGGATGAAGAAGAGTAGTATTTGCAATATCAAACACAAACCATGAGAAATCCTGCCCTCATAATACCATGTTTGAAAAATATATTTTCAACTTATAATTTTGTAGGGTGACGCCCTCGTGCAATATATAGAGGGCTCAAGATTCTAGATATTTCTACATAACAACTATTTGTTAAATACAACAAACACGTAACTACTATTCTTCTAGAACTATGTGTAAGTGTGAACATAAGAGCTTGCATGTGCATAAAGGTATAAAAAGAAATTTATTTATTAATATATGTGCATTATTCTAACACTTATTTTAAATACAGAAAAGAGTATAAAACAGTGAAAGTAAGAAAAATAAAAGAAAACTAAGTAACTCTATTGGGTAAATTTTCACCTTGCAAATCACACAAATAAAAATTTGACAGGATAATATTTCCAATTGAATCTTAATAAATTAACTTGAATATTGAGTGTGCAAATTTGCACTTTTTTTTAATGATAATATTGCCTCATAAATCACTATTAAAGCAATAAAGTTTTTTTAAGCAGTATATAACATATTATTATCATAATTAAATGCAAAACCTAAAGTAATATAAAAAACCATCAAGGGTCTTACATTCTTAATTTTTATACTGAGTATTTTAATTTAGATAAAGTTTTATGATAATTTTAGTAGGGACCTCATACATATAGTTAGGGTGTCGTAAGGTGTCGTAATGACTATCATACTCAGTTAATTTAAGCCATTAAAAATATAATCTAAAAGTTTAAACTTGATGACCTATTACCTTTTGTACAATTTACGGTATGTATTAATCATATGTGTCGTAATGTATCATAAATTTGTACTTTCTATTAAATTAAATTAATTAAAATATATTATTGTAAAATTACATTTTTATCCTTATAATAAAATAATTTATTATAATTATTAATGTAATTAAAATATATAATGTTAAAATTACATATTTACCCTTATGATATTAATAAAATTAATAACAAAAAATAAATCAAATCAATTTATTAACAAAAAAAATCAAATTCATTAAAACCTAGTTAATACATGCATTTTCAATTTCATCTGTATTTTTCCTCCCTGCGACCCATCATCCGCCGCCTGCCAGCCTCCGTCGCTCAGCTTCTGCGCTGCCTGCCAGCCGCCGCCGACTGATTTTGAAATTCTTGTTAGAATTTTCGATTTTCTCTGATTGATTTTGTTTACGAGTTCTATGCTCGATTTCTTGAATTCTACACTCAAACTTGGGGTTGTTAAAATTGGGGTTGAGTTGTTTAGTAGTAATTATTTTTTAAATTGACTCAAATCAAATAGAAACTTGATTGATCAACAAGTGTTAGACAAAATGCCTCAAAGAAAATTTGCAATTGAATTTACCAATTTAGCAAAGGAAGTGAGGACAACAAAAAACCTACTCCCTCCGTCCCAAAATTTTATGCACACTTTGATCGGCACGGAGATTAAGAAAATGGAATAAAGTGATGTGTAAGGTAAATAAAGGAGGGGTATTATTGGTAATTCATTGATTAAAGTGAAAGAGATTTGACTAAAGGTAAAATAAATTAGGGGTATTATTGGTATTATTGTTTCATTTTTTGGAGTGTGCAAAAAATGTTGGAACGTCCATTAAGAAAAGTGTGCATAAAATCATGGGACGGAGGGAGTAATTTCTAATTTCAGATTAGTATTACTATCACACTATGTAGGGAATATACTGTGATGCGTGATGTTTGAGTTTTTGTATTTATCATAAGTTTAAAAAGGAATACTATTGAAGCAACTGTCTATTTTAATGCCTCAAGTTAATGAAAATAGAATGACATCTCAAATTCTCTTGAATTTCATTTTCTTAGGAAGAACTCATACTACAAACTTCATTAAGAATGTGCCAAACTAGATGGAAGGGAATTGGGGACGACAAAAAACCTAATTTCTAATTTAACTAATCTATTATTTGGATTGGCTTATTTAATTTTTAAAATAATAATATTTGTATAAAAAAAAGGTAGAACAGTAATTTTACATAATATATATATATATTTTTTAAAAATAATTTAAATAAAAGAAGGGTAATATAGTAAATAATAAAATACAATTTAAAAAGTAGTATAAATAACTTAAATCTGTATAACAGGTTACGACGTTTACGACACCACGTGGCGCGATTCGACAAAGTGACTATATAGTCACTTTGTAAAATTTGACTACCGTAAGAATTGTCATTTTGGTAATACAGTTTGAAGTATCATAACTTAAGTATTTTTTAACACACGATTTTTCGTATAACATAAAACCTAGTCTTAACTTTATTTTAAGAAAACTAATTTCTCTTGTTATTATTATTATTTGAATCCTCTTGTGAAAACTAAAATACAAAAAAAGGCTTTGTGTGAGTGATTCTTTGAAAAAAATAATAAAATACAAAATCTATATATATATAATAACACAATAGTCAAGTTCCCGTCCAAATTGCTAAAACATTAAAATATTATTTATGTGTGACCCACAAGTAAATAATTACAGTATTATTTTCCGTTGAAATACATCTCAGTGCCCTCTCTGTCCTTTGGGCTTCCTCTTATGCAGTCTACGGTTTTTTACAGCAGTCTTCTTCTTCTCATTCAAATCCAAAGCACACATTAAAAATCATCAGCCCTTTCATATTTCATTTGAAAATTGTACTACCTTTTTCGAAAAAAAAATGTTTAACTAAGGTGATTTGTGAGTTTATTTCAGATAAAAAAGCCAAGCATAAAATAAATAGGATTTGTCTTATACCTTTTCTTAATGGAAAAAAATCCAAGTCTTTTTCCCCGAATTTTTTCCAGGTGGAGGCAGGCTCCTTTTCTTGAGCATTTTATCGAGCACATTGTGTGCGTGAAGGTTGGAGGCGCTGCAACAAGTCGTTGCGGCTGTGGCGGAAATACAACGATGGCAGCGTACCTGTTCGCGAGTGAAGGTGGGGCAAGCTCTTTCTCTTGATCATCCTATCGATCATTCTCCTTAGGTCTTCAACTTTGTACAGACTCCATCTCTTGAGCATTCTATCGAGCAACTTCTGTGCAAGGTATGTTTGCAGCGATGAAAACAAATTTGTACGGCGACACGCGCAACAAGGACTTAGCAATGGCAAGGAGGGGTGTGTTGTGTGGAGGCTCGACCTCACTCTAGCAACGGCTGGGTGGGCGGTGTATGGGCGGTGTAGGTTAATTTGAATCATTCTCACTTTCTTCAAATTTTGGTAATTGCTTTTTTTTTTAAAAAATATTATTTTAAAAATCAAAGTAGTGGACAGAAAATTTAGCAAACCGAGGAGGCTTTCTCGGGAAGCCAAGTGGTGAGGTTTTTTAAATTCTGGAGTACATACTATTGTTAATTTTTCTCTCTCTCAAATTAGTTATTCTTTTTAATTTTTCTCTCTCTCAAATTAGTTATTCTTTCATTGATTTGTGTTAATTTCAACAATTAAATCGCACTATAAATCTAATCTGCTATGGTGTGTCTTGAAAATTTTGTTTCAGTGGATTTTAACGTTCCCGTTTCAAGAATTCCGCCAACAATGGCGGCTAATTCAAGATTTGATGAATTCAAACCGACCCAATTTTGGAAACAAAATTAAGCATGTATGCTATCATTTTTTTTTTCACTTTGATTTTGAATTATTTTTTACTGTCTTTTGTTTGACATTAATAAGAAGTTAATTGCTTAGTCACTGCAGTTTTTCTTTGAACTGATAATCTTATTATTTTTAATTTGTTCTCTATGCTCTTTTTTTTTAATCAATTCTTTGTGTATTTTCTTATTAAGATATGTGCTCTAATTGTATTTTTTGTATTTTTTTTCTAATCTGTTGTCTCATTTTTGTTTCCCGATCATTTTTTTTTGGCAATCTGGAAAATTTTACTGTTATCAAGTTATGCATGCCAGTGATTACTTTCTCTGGGAATTGCAATGGATACTTATTTTTTACCATCCAAGTAATTGATGGTTTCTTTTAAAAGATGTCTCTTAAATTTGTGTTTGTTCATTGTATATATGATAAATTGTTTCATTTCCAGATTTGGTGCATACTTGGTATAGTCATCATATTGCAAGTTTGGGTTCTTTGAATTTACGTTAAGAATTTCGGATTTAATCGATAGTCACGTTTTAGATGCAATTTCTTCTTTCATTTTTAAAGAATAGTTTGTAAATCCTAACATCTAGATTTAAATTCATTTAGCTGAAAACAAAATTAAGGGCATGATTTTTTAGTTTTTTTGGGATTCTACAAATACAACATTGTCTTCTATTATAATTTTAGTGGTTATCAATAATTTTTCATTTACATAATGTAGAGTTTATTAATGTGAATAGTATGACCATAAGATTTTCATTTTGATAATTTTAACTCATTTTTACCTTTTTACCTTGGAGCTTTGTCCATGCTAAAAAAAGTAACAAAAGTTGTGTTATTTACATTGTTTGATGTGTCACCGTGGACTTTCCTCGGCTGCTTTCCATCAGCGAATGAAATTTCGAATTTCAGAAATTTGTATCAACTTTGATAAAAAAAAAAATTAATATTTGTATTAAAATAGTCCAAAAAAATCATTATAGAAAAAAAAGAGTTGATCAAAACATGTTCATTAGGCTTACTAATAGTCTAAGAGCCTACTAAATTTTGAACAAATATTACCGATGAGAAGTGTGGAAGTATACGTATGGAATTGTGTGTCTTGGGCTATTTGGATATTTGGAAGAGAATGAATTTAATATTTAGTTGTATTTTTTTCATTTTTTAATTTAATTTTAAAACAAATCATTTGATTTATTTAATTTTTTCTGATTTTGTTTAAATTTAATTAATTTTTAAAATTGATTTATTTCAATTTAATTATTTTAAAATTTTAGTTGATTTTTTTTAACGTTCTAGATTTTTTAATTGATTTAAAAAATCAAACTTTTATTTTGAATTTTTTTTTTAGTATTATTGAATATTTATTTTGTTAATTTATTTTTAAAATCTATATATACTTTTAAAATTTAGTTGATTTTTATAAAAAAAAAATTGTTTTTAATTAATTTGTATTTGTTTATAGAGATGAATGGTAAATAGGAAAGAATTGAGATATATATGTTTAATAATATAAATTGATTTTTAAATTTTAATTAGGAGTGTTTAATATTTGGAGTGCATATAACATTTTATAGGGCGTGAGTAGCTCCACTTAATAATTATATATGTAATATGCTATTTACTATTTTAGGACAATCAATCTAAATATTTTCAACTATATATACTATTTAATTAAAGAGTTATTTTTAAAATACTAAAAAAAATGTACTTTAATTAAAATGTACTGTATAACCGTGCATAGCACGGGTACAATACTAGTGTCCTTTAAAAAAACAAAATACAAAATGTAACAACAAAGATCCAGCGGAAGACCGGTGCGGGATAAAAAGCCTTCAAGTTCGAACCCTGGAAACTTCGATAAAATAAATTGAATTTACGTAGTGGAATAGAATAGCATACGATTACCATGAGAACACGAAGCACCCCCAAATCAGCCACGGTGCCTAAGAGGACACCTCCGGCGTCTAAGAAAGCCGCCGCCAAGGCGCAGAACACGCCGTCCTCTGCGGAGGTTAAGGTTGATTCTTCTCCGACGACGGCGGTGACGCCGGAGGCAGTTGAACCAAAGTGTGCCTCTGCCGAGGGGCAACAAGAAGTAGGCGTCACCCCCAGTTCTGAGCCCGGACCATCAGGTTTGTATGACAATTATGTTATTGGATCGTGCAGATTGAAAATAACCGTTTAACTCGCTTGTTTTCCGTGTTTCTTTGTGATAAGTTGTAGGTAATTTATTCTTATCTAGTAGTATTAATTTGTTAATTGTGGGGATAGAGTGCTGTCGGATGTGAAATTTTCTGTAATTCAATGTGAATAACGTGTTGATTCATTGATAAAATAAATCGATGCCTTGAACGAGAGAAATGCCTAATTCATAGTGTTTAATTGATCAAACCTTACGGATGTTTTTTAGCTCAACAGGTTCCTCTGTGAGAACTCATTTTATCATCTACCTGTGGATTTTGATGGGTTGCATGTAGAAAGAGTAACTATATATGGGTAACTTATCTTGTTATCTTTTGGCACATTGCAGCTTGCAAGTGGCTTATAAAGCAGTTCAGTAATTTCATGTTAAATAATTTTTACCGCAGTTCAGTAATTTTATTATAAAGTAGCTATAAGCTGCTGAACACCTGTCCTGATATTTTGGCATGGGACACAATGCTTATCCATCATTTGAGTCTCGAACAACTATTCCAATGATTGCATATCCAAGTATATGTACGAATATGCAAGCATTTATATGGATCAGTGATCATGTTATCTTCTGTATATATCTTTTAGCCCATAACAAATAAATAAGCTACCATAAAGTCTCTCTGCTGCCACCCGGATTCATTACAGCTCAATTGCTCAAATTATTTATTCTTAAATGGGCTTAACTTTACGTGAATTATGTCACATATTAGCCTAACATTTGACTAGAAATCCAAAATATTTTGCTAGAAATGAAATCGACTAATTATTTGGTCCCTTATTTGAGATTGTCTTAAACTGTGTTCAGACTGATTCAACCCATACTGATGATATATGTTTCACATTTGAATATTATGTCTGGATGCTCTCTTTTGTCTACCTGTTAAAAACTTTGTTATATAAGAAGTATGTCTTTTTCACTTAATAAGCTTATGACTCTTTTCATGATTTCATCTAATGAAAAGTCTTGATCCACTACACAAGCTCTTTTTAGGAAGTAGGAGATTAGGTTGTTTCTGGATATAGATGCTTTTTTGAGTTCTCATTTTGTTGTAATGTGTTGCAGTTGAACCACTCAGTCAGATCTCAGCGGTAGCAAAACCTGTATCTGGAAAAAAAATCGTTAAAAGGGTAGTAAGGAAAGTGATCAAAAAAGCTGTTGGAGCACCTAGAGCTGTTTCTGCATGTACTACAGCATCAGCGGCAGTTGAGAAGACAGACATCGAACCAACATCAGAGGAGAAGACATTAGATGATTTAAAAAATACGAAAGCTGGCAATGATGAACTTGCAACTGATCATAACTCTTTATTTCATAATGTTAAATCCTCTGTGTTAGAGGATGATAACATTGGTAATCTTAAAAAGAATTCTAAGAAGGAAGAAGAAGAGGCTGGTGAGACAGAAAAACACTTGATTGAAAGTGGTAAACAGTTTCCTGAGGCTGCTATGGAATATATGGTTACAGATGCAAAGCCTGTGGATGCTCAAGAACCTTCTGTAACAAATGATAAAGAAGAATTAACGGAAGAAAAGGAGGACCTGATAAAAAAGTTTGGTAAAGAGGATCCTAAAGGTAAAACCATTGAAGTAGAGGATGGCAGTGATGAGGTGAAGCAGGAGTGTGTTCCAGCAGAGGAACGTGATGGTGAAAAAATTGAGGCCTTGAGCGATCATGAGGTCCATGAAGAGTTTGAGGGAGAAGATATTGCTGATGACGATGCACCAGAGAATGCGTCAGAAGCTGAAACTTTAGAAGAGGAACAGGTGCAGCTGAATGCTACTGCGAGAGAACGCAAGTTAAGAAAAGAAAGGGAGATATTTGTTGGTGGGTTGGATCGGGATGCTCTGGAAGAGCATGTTAGAAAGGTATTCGAATATGCAGGTGAGGTTGTGGAAGTCCGCATGCACGTGGATTCATCAACAAACAAGAATAAGGGGTATGCTTTCGTCCAGTTTGCAACAAAGGAGCAAGCAAGCCGTGCTTTATCTGAGATGAAGAACCCAGTTGTATGAATTGTTGCTGAGTTTTATGTGTTCAAGTTCATATGCTGTTTATTTTATATGCATATGTTCACAAGTATGTGAACAGGCATGCGAATGCTCGGGTGCAATTCTGATGTTCACCTTTTCTCAGATACATGGAAAGAGATGTGGAACTGCACCAAGTGAGGATAATGACACGTTATTCTTGGGGAATATTTGCAACACATGGACAAAGGAAGCTGTAAGTTAATTTATCTTTCCTTTAGCTCCATTTATGTTCATTACCTCATATCATCTGTGATTAATCAATGGCAGATAAAACAAAAGCTGAAGGATTATGGTGTAGAAGGTGTTGAAAACATCACTTTGGTAGCAGATCCCCGACATGAAGGGTTGAGTCGTGGTTTTGCATTTGTTGAGTTCTCCTCTCATAATGAAGCCATGTTGGCTTATAAAAGACTCCAAAAGCCTGATGTTGTGTTTGGGCACTCTGAGAGAACTGCCAAAGTGGCCTTTTCTGAACCTTTACGTGAACCAGATCCAGAGGTCATGGCCCAGGTTAAATCAGTGTTTATTGATGGACTCCCACCTAATTGGGATGAAGATCGTGTGAGAGAGAAATTCAGAGTTTTTGGGGACATTGCCCGAATCATGTTGGCGCGGAACATGTCAACTGCAAAGAGAATGGATTTTGGATTTGTTGATTTCAACACACATGAAGCTGCAGTTTCATGTGTTGAAGGTGTAAACAGCAAGGGATTGAATGATGGTAACACAAAGGTATGTTGCTGTTATGCATTGTTGTTGAGTCTTTCTTTAGCATAATTATGTGGCAGATGCCTAATGTCCTTTGAGATACTTGTATATGTTTGTTTTAGGATTACAGATGGTAAATTAAGGTGTGCATCATGAATTTCGGATGAACTGAGTGGATTATGAAGAATGTCTCTGATTCTTTGTTTTAGAATTTTATTTTTGCTGTTTGTTTTGTGCCAAATTTACTCTCTCCTCTTTCTCTAATTTACTTATAATTCTTTACCTGTAGCTTCTTAACTGAGCTTTATCTTTTTTTTTTTTTTTTGTCTATAGGTTAAAGTGCGCGCAAGGCTTTCAAACCCTTTACCGAAGATGCAGGCTGTAAAAGGTGGCATGTGTGGAGGATTTCGAATTGGTCATGGCCGCAGTGGAAAATTTCCAAGATTATCTGGTATAGATGCACCTGTTTGTGTTATTGAGATTCTTACTTTTCATACGATAGGTTGTTAGTGTAGTGTGCTACATTGATTGCAGAAAGGGGCTTTCAGCATGGTGGACGTTCTTTTAACCGATATGCGAGGGGTTCTAGTCCTCGTGGTCCTGGACATGGCGGTAGGATGAGCTTTTCCAATGAACCTGAATTTGACCATCCATATGGACCATATCCTCCTTTTCAAGGGAGACCAAACTTTGGACGAGGTGTTTTATTCTCCATTGGCATAAAATGTCATGACTGAAAATTGCAAAATTACAGCAATAATTTTGACCATATAAGAAATGTTGCGACTCATGAACAGGTGGGAGATGGAGTTTCAGGGGAATTCATCAAGGTCCATTGCCTGCAGAGCCTTACCCAGACAGAGTGAGGCATGGTGCAACTGATAGAGGCTATGGAGACTATGGTTCGTACAGGAGATATCCATATTCTTATGAAGAGGAATATGACAGGTCATACATGGGGAGGCATTTTGATGAACCATATCCGTATGATGATGTTCCCCATGGAATAAAGCGGCCCCATTACATGATGGTAAGCTGGAACTTAATGAATATTATCTCTTGGTACATTTTCTTTGAGAAGAAATTGTGTGTTGAAGTCAATGTAGTTATGATGTAGCTGCCCTGTTATTTGTTTTGTGTTTAGGACCAGGATCCCAATGTGGCAGAGCCAAGTAGATATCGTTCTCGATTGGATCAGTCAGATCCTGCTGTTCCATTTCGTGGAACTAGATATCGAGGTATAGTTATATGTTGTCATTTTTCTTCATCCCTTGATAGGCCTTTCTAGACTCCTCAGCATCTTAGTTAATATTGGAAACAGGGGAGCTTGGAGCTGATGATAGACTCTACCGCCAAAATTATTATGGTCCTCGTGTAAGTATCATGGTTTTATCTTATCTTAATTGGATGTTACACGTGGAACTCTTTTTACTCATTTTTTTTATATCATGTACAGTATGGAGGTAGTTCTTATTCAACATATTATGAGGAAGATCGCACATATGAGCGTGGATATTACTATTAGGTCCCATTGTGCTAAGGTATATATGAACATAAATTTCACACTCTTTACTTTGGGCTGCAAGACAATGATTTCATGTTACATGTTTTTACGCATTGAGTATTTGCAGGGATGTCAAAATGGTGAAGTTTCAGTTCTCTGTGCGATGAGAAGACAAGATTTTGCTGTCTGGCGGGTTAGAAGAATTTTTTTGTGATGCTCTTGCATATGTCTTGTTATCTATTTTGAGTTTGTCAATACTTCTTCCTAGTCACACGGATACTCTGCGCTTTCCGTTCCTTGCATTATTCATTTTCCACAGTTTAGATTTCAGTATAGTAATGACTTTTAGGACACGACTTGTGAAAAGACCCTGATGTTGATAATAGTATCCAGGTATTAAGACGCCTGGATTTCAGTGCTAAAGTTTGGAGCCAATTACTATACTAGTTTCTTTGATTTTGGTAAAAGAAGTTTAAGGACATTAGAATGCTTTATTAAGATGTCAACTTCTTCCTTTATTAAAACTTTCCTTTTGGGTTTAGTGCATATATGACCAATTACTTGAAACTTTGGAGATAAGTTGGGATTTTAATTTCTTAATTAGAGTGCAATCTCAGATCAAAAAAGTAACCTATGGTAATTTTTGGAGATGTGATCTTTGATGAATGAAGCAACGTTTTCTTCACTGGAAAGTGTTACATTTTGGAGTTCATCGCAATTGAGCTTGGTTGAGGGAGATGTATGAAAAGTCCATCTAATTAGAAATATGATTATTGCAATATTTGAAATGTGACTTTGGGATATATGATGAGTAATATATGCACTTTAGATAAGTGGTGGATACATTTGAAGTTAGTATTCTGCTGGTTTATTGTATTTTACTATAACAAGTTTCTGGTATTATCTTCACCGGAGGTTACACTAGGTCTCTGAAAATGCGGTGTTATTTTGCTGGGATATTGATGTAATTAGTGGGATTTTAATGTTTTGATGACAGCAATAAATCTGAGGACAGAGAGCTCCATAAGTACATTTGAAGGCTTGGCGTCAAACCTAAAGTACTTATCTTTTGTTTATATGAATACATCAATGCTAGTCACCTGGTCAGTGATTGATGCTCTCTGTTTATTGACTGGATAGATTTTGATGACAATTGTATAAAGTGTGCTGTTTTATCAAACCGAGATTTTGATATTCTGTTTGAATGGGTCTTTTATGGTAGTGTGTGCTTACTGTTGCAAATGGAGAGAATGTGTGGCCTTTTTAACTGAAATTGCATGGTCATCTGTGGGAGAGCTAGACTTTGACGAAGGATTTCTATTTTTCTCTGTATTATCCAGGTTAAGTTGCTGGTATTCCGCATATGGGTTTTTCACCTAAGATTTTCTTATGGGTTCTGATAATGATTGATCCCTTGTTGGAATATATATACAACAACTTGGTTATCTTGGGATATAATCGTTTCAAATGAAAGACCTTATGCCCGCGTCACATATTGGAGAATCTCTGTGGTTCTTTAGTGTTGCTCCTACAGGTCATAACAATGACAAGAATGTATATTAGTGTTTTACAGTTAAAAAGCTTTAAAGACTTCCCATCTATGATTAGATATTAATGTTGTTACCTTGGAGACACTCGATAAGCCTGTATCGTTCTTCTGTTTGAAATTCTTCTGATAGCAGATTCTAGAAAATGAACTTGGAATTTTCTTTTTCTAGTGAGTTTCAGGGTCAGGGGTGTAAAGATCTTGATGGTTTTTAGGTTTGAATCCGTTCTAATTGGCAGTTTAGAGTAGTTGCTCGATTTTTTAGGAAATGATGTCTTGTTGGTAGATCCTTGCCGTAGGTGATAGGCTTTCAACATCTTCGGTTTCTTTCTTTGTTTATTTGGTCCCTTTGTCATCAGTCACCATACCCTAAATTTGCTAATCTATTTGTGTTTTCTGTTATATGGTCCCCATCCATTCGTTCTCTGTTACCGTTTAGTTCTTTCCTATAATTTTTTTTTTCAGTCGATTTTGTGTTATTTATTATATCGTGTAAGGACTGTGATATATTTGGTCATAAGATTTGGTAATATATTATTTTGTGATGCGATGAGGGTACCCAAGTTCAGATATTCACTTGTTATAATGTTAGATGCTACTTTTTTGCACAATGCAGTTTGGAATTTCCATTTCTACCTTGCTAATCCTGCTTGGTTCGCCACAGTTTTTTTTTTTTTTTTTTTATACTCATTTTGGCGAAAATATGTGCATGTTATTTTTCTAATCAATTCTGCGTATGTGTGGGAAAATATGTTCAAGAAACTTCAAGAATTAAAAAAAAGGCGAAAACCCGTTTTTTTTGTGTTCCTTAAGTTACACCCATTTTGGATTTGATCCTATTAACTTTAGCACTCTGATCCTGTAATTTATAACTTTTTGAAATTTCATTCGGGAACCTTAGCAGCAGGTTGCCACGTCGGATGTGACCTGCAGTAGTAGGTTGCTGGACGATTTTTTTTTTTAAATTGTAAGTTACGGAACCAAAATCAAAATGGTGCAAGTTACAGGGCAAATATCACATTTTCTCAAAAAAAAAAAAAAAAGTTGCAGCTTACAAGTTACAAGGAGAAGTTTACTTTTACCCACTTCGTTTATCTCTCGATTCCCTAATCTTTTTACTAGTGCTTTTTTGTTGGATTCGCATATCAATACGTGCTACACTATATAACAAAAAAGTAGAGTTAATGTATAAATGTGTGCTTTATATTAAGGCTTTTCTTTTTACACGCATAATCGTAGCTCTTTTTTCTTTTTTTCAAGGCATATTCAAATTTTTTTTTTTAGGGTTAAGGGCTTGGTGTAATTTAAAAGAACTAAAACTGGTAGAAATTCACTTATGTGTCATTTTTACTCTACGATACACAAGAAATTCTCGGGATGAAAAGTCAAAATGCAAGCATCCTTCTCACCAACTTGCACCAGTACGTTTCCACATCTTATGAATTCTACAAGTTGGTCTCTTATGAATATACTATGTAACTTGTATTTAATCTATTAAATGATTCTGACTCGTGATTTAATTACATAGTATGTTGCATTACACATGCATTTTTTTGCTAAACTCTACTTGTAGACTTATACAAGACACCTATGGTACAGACGCATAAAAAGAATAGGAATTAAGAATTAGACTCTGGAAAGATTTTTAAACATTTCATCGGGCACAGTTTATACAATCAAAATACAATAATACAATCAGGGCAGCAACTACAAGGGATGTAGCAGTTATAAATATAAATAAAGGCCTAAAAGTCTGAAACAAAACAGAGCATCAACTGCTTCCGTTACCTGTGCAAATAAGCAATTATTTTCCCAGACATAATAAAAGCTACTTAAGAGTGCTATAACGATTCGTCCCATGCTTTGCCCAATGCTCCTTCAGATCAAGGGGAGACGAGAAATCGTATCCCTCAGCAGCCAATCGATTAAGCAACTTGGTGAATGCACTCCCACTCATCTTTCTTCCACCAACTCTAGAGTAACGTTTATTCGCCACCTGTGGCAATGGATACATTGAAATCGTCGTTGTACAGCACGCCGATTGCCACCCGCCATTTCCCCATCTATAGCATGGTTGTGGCGAGCCTGTGCAGGTGCATACAGGTACAGGCATGGCAGAATCATCAAAGTTAATCTGATTCAAACCTAGATTATCCTTCCAAGAAACCTGTTTTTCTAGATAGTCCTCATCGCTTTCCAAACCCTGCTCATTACTCCAACCATTGTATGTATCAGTGTCTACCTGCTTACTTGGTGATTGTGATTCAGCTGTTCTTTTGCCAGTTCTTTTGGTTGATTTCGTTGCTTTTCCATCTTTCGTTGACCTCCCTTTCTTAGGCTTGGGATTCTCAGCAGCCTCTGTAATATCACCCCCTCTCAAACTTCCCCTTGGGCTGTATGTAGCTTCTGAGACGCGTACTTGCTGTTGGTAATGCATGCGTTTACTTCCATTTGCAAGTTCGGAGGTAAGTGGGTCGGGTATGCTGGTGTTGTCATTCATTGAGCTCTCTCGATATCGTAAAGAAGCTACCGCCTCGTCTCGTTCTTGGATGGCAGCATTTCGCTCTGCTATTGCAGCGTCTCTCTGCAACATTGCCATGTCTCGCTCTGCAAAAGCTCGTTTTCTCTCTTCCAATGCCATGTTTCTTTCTCGGATCGCAGCATCTCTCTCGGCCGTGATGGCCATAAAGGTCTTTATAGTCAAGTGATTGTGATCCTTCATAAGGCACAGAGTTGGAAAAGGTGTTATTTTCATCTCAGGTGAAATGAGAGGGCTAACAATAACAGACCAAAATGTTATGCAGCCCATTGTTGTGCATCTGGCTGGACTGCTGTTAACTAGTCCTATTAGAAACCTAAGTAAAATGTGAGAGAATGAACAGGTTGTCCGGGTTTTCAGATAAACAAGAGGATAAATGCATGTTCATGATATAGCTAGCTATTATCAAAATTTTACTTCTGATATTTCAACTTTAAGTTCCTTGACAGATCCCAAGTAGAGGAAAATGAATGGAAAGAGAAATTTAACATCTAATGTTTGATAACTCGTACCAATCTGAGTTCAATCTATTTGTGTGCATAACATCTAATGCCTTATGTAATTACCCTCTAACCATTCCAGAAAAACTTGTATACAACTGTCGCACGGAACACATTATGTGAGACAGTTTCTCACACAAGACTTGCTCTAAATGTTCATTCATATCAAAACCACTTCTCCACCTTTCAATGATAAAAAATTTCAGACGTGTGTAAATAAAAAGAACATCCTTACCATCAGTACGAATATTATGTCACTCAGAAATTCATCCTCCCAGTGGCCTTTTCTGAACAAGGAAAAACAACAAACATCAGTTATCAGAGGCAAGTGAAGCAGCAAAAAACCTGTAATCACGAATTTCAGTGAGTTTGCATCTGGATTTAAGTGATGAAAATGGTATACTAATAATGTCTTCTTCAATTCAAATGGTATAACTCCATAATTTGATCATCAACATGTGTGCTTTACTTTACCTCTCCAAATCCAAAGTTCAGACAAAGTCATAACTGAACATAAGTATCAAAAGGACATCAATCTGCTTGTTTACCTAAACTAGGGTATTCCATTTCCTACTAGTTGTTAAGTAGATCATTTAATTTCCAGTCATGTACTTCAGATTGAAAACGAAATTGTGACATTAACCAAATGACTCAGTCAAATTTCATGGGAAAAACTCAAAAAAGAAGGGGGAAAAGTGGCTTCATACATGCATTAAACTTCTCATGGTTGATCAAATTCTGAATACAAGTAGAAAACTGTATCTGGATAGAAATGCAGTAGCTGGTCACTTCGGAAAAGGAAAAAAAAAAAAAACCTCCTGGGCACTAATTAGTTTTTAGAATTTAAAATTGAATATGAATTTATCTTCCCAACTTTTCAGCACTTAGTAACAGCTTAATTTTTCTTTTTCTGAAAGAAGAGAGAATAAACCCAGGAGCTGAAATTGAAAGAACAAACAGAAGAAAGAACAGATTGTACCAACTGAAACGCTTGTGTGAGAAGTTGCAAAAGGAGCAATCAAAACTTCATTCAATCTCCAGAAATTTGTCCCATGTATATTCAACCAAAAATTATCGTCAACTACCCAGAATCGCGAGCTGCAAAACGAAGATCGCAAATCAGAATGATATACAAGTGCTTAGCTAAAGATCAAGAAGGCAGAAACTGATTTCAAATGCTGGATCAAAAATCGAACAGTTCACGAGGATAACCAAGCAGATCGAGAAATCGAAGACAAATAAATTAACAAAAACTTGCAAAATCAAACCATACCAAAATGGGAAAGTTCCGGCAATGAAGATTGAAATACAGTGGGTACACCTCCCTCCCTCCCTGTCTCTCCTTAGTGTTGCCGGAGAGAAGAGAGCTGAGTGTGCGCGTGTGTGTTTATCCGCCAAGTTGCAGGCGAGAGAATAAAGATGCTAATTTGTGTGCGTAGCTTTTTGAATTGGGAATTCAATTCCATTAAAGCGCCGTCGTTTCTATTGCGTGGAGGCTAACACGACGTCGTTTGGAATCATTGGTCTCCTCGGGTACGACCCGAGTCTCTCTGCCGGACCTTCGCTCCCCTGTCCTTTGATTGACCGGCTACCTGCTGTTCTAGTCAAAACCCATTCATCCCAAACCTTTTTCTTTTACCCTTCTTCCCATTTTCATCTCTTATCCCCTTTTATTTTTTCGAGTGGTAGTAACTGAAAAAGAGACTACTGGTGTGTTTGGTTGTGAATTATTTTTATCAAAAAAATCATTTTTTAATATAATATTCCATCCCTATGTTTCACAATAACTTTTACCTATGAAAGTAGACTCATATATTAAGAAAATGTAAAGTTTGGTAAAGTTTTGAAGGATAATTTTGTAAATTTTTATGTATAAAGTCAAGGACGGAGTTAGAATTTTTTTTTAGAATGGACTGAATGAATGCAATACAAAAAAATAAAAATATCATTTTCTTTTACATAAGTTGCAACATTCGATTTTTTATTCGATAGAATTTATAAATTTTCAAACAATTATCTTTTAATATTGACAGCTCTATAATTTGATAAATTAATAGCTCTCCATTCGGCTTCGGCTTCGGCTTTGGATTTGGCAATTGGTCTTTGGTGGTCTTTGGGGTCCGCCTATCTTTTTGCGGACCCAAAAACTCCGAAGGCCCAACTCAGGAATTGGTCTTTGTAGGTTTTCTATGTGGGACAAGTTCCCACACCTCAAACTTCAAGTCGAAGCACTCAACTTCAACAATTAATTTCTCACTCACCTTAACTCGGTTTTGAGATATTAAATATACCACGTTCATCTACTCCGCGAGTAGATCGACTATGTCACGTTCAATTATTTTATAATTAACATTTAGTCCTTCTAATTAATTAATTAGATAAGGGTGTCAAAACCCAATTAATCCCACATTAATTCCAACAATCCCCCACATGAGTGAAAATCGTGTCTATACAATACCAGACTCAGTGTTCAGTTCGATTGAGATCTCCGTGCGTCCGGAAAAAGTAGTTTTTGGCTTTGAACTTTCCGTAGCCAAACACTATCGGGTACACCGGCGGCTTAGTGGGCGCAGTGCCTAGAACTACTCCTCCATAGTGTATACCTAAACAACAGTGTCAGCACACTTCAATTTCGTCTTCGTAACGTTCTCACGTTTTTGTCCGTTTTGGCCATGGACGTCCTTTGTGTTCATAAATGTTTGGTCGAAGCGGCCCTCACTTCTCATTTATATAGGTAACCTCCTTTCGAGTATCCCGTTATACTCTAGGAATTATTAAGAGTCAAAGACTCAACCTCTACCACATTTTACGGGTTGCTAACACTTGAGGTTGTGCTGTCAGGAATAGTCGTGGTTTTTCAAGTGTTTTATCACTAACTTCCACAGTTTCGTTTTCCCATTGAACCAAGTTCTTGGGATCTCCAGTCATCATGGTTGGGTTTCCACTGCTTTAGTTTTTCTTGTGGGTTTTAGACCCATTCCTTCTACCAGCTTGTTCAATTGATCTCGGTTTATGCTCTTCGTGAGCGGATCCGCTATATTGTCCTTTGTGTTGACATAATCAATGGACATTACTCCAGTGGAGATCAATTCTCTAACGGAGTTGTGTTGACGACGTATGTGTCTCGACTTTCCGTTGTACATGACATTCGTAGCTCTCCCAATGGCAGTTTGACTGTCACAGTGTACCGTTACCGAAGGTACTGGTTTCTTCCAACATGGAATGTCTTCCAGAAAATTACGCAACCATTCAGCCTCTGCAGCGGCTAGGTCTAAAGCGATAAATTCTGATTCCATTGTGGAACGGGCAATACACGTTTGTTTCTTGGACCTCTACGACACTGCTCCTCCTCCAATAGTGAATATATATCCACTAGTGGATAACGAGTCTTTAGTGTCTGATATCCAATTTGCATCACTGTATCCTTCGACTACAGCTGGATGTCTTGTGTAGTGAAGCCCATAATCAAGGGTGTACTTCAAGTATCTTAATACCATTTTCAGTGCTTTCCAGTGCTCATGACTTGGATTGTTCGTGTATTCAAGATCAGGGCGGGTGCAGTTCGTGATGTACATCACACTTCCAATGATCCTTGCGTATTCCAGTTGAGCCACTGGTTCTCCTCTATTCTTTCTCAAGTGAACATTGAGTTCCAAAGGTGTCTTAGCAAGTGGATCGTTAAAGGCGTTAAATTGCTTTAGTACCTTCTCCACATAGTGAGATTGTGTCAAGGAAATTCCATCAGAGGTTCTCTCCATCTTGATTCCAAGAATCACATCTGCTAGTTCCATGTCTTTCATGTCAAAGTTTCTACTTAACATGTTCTTCGTATTAACTATGATATTGTGGTTGTTACTCATGATTAACATGTCATCAACATATAAGTATACGATAACAAATCCATTTGGTGTATCTTTCACATATACACACTTATCACATTCGTTAATTCGAAACCCATTTGACAGCATTGTATCGTTAAATTTCAAATGCCACTGTTTTAGAGCTTGCTTAAGTCCATACAGTGATCGAACGAGTTTGCATACCTTTTTCTCGTTTCCAGGAGCAACATATCCTTCAGGTTGATCCATGTATATTTCAGCATCCATCTCACCATTAAGAAATGTAGTCTTAACGTCCATTTGGTGTATTTCAAGATTGTGCAAAGCAGCAATAGCGACTAACACCCGAATGGAGGTGATTCTTGTCACTGGTGAGTATGTATCGAAGAAATCATACCCTTCATTTTGTTTAAAACCTTTTGCAACTAAACGAGCTTTGTACTTGTCAACAGATCCATCTGCTTTGTACTTTCTTCTAAGGATCCACTTGCATCCTAAGGGCTTACAACCTTTAGGGAGGTCGACCAACTCCCATGTGTGATTTAACAGAATAGACTCGTATTCACTTTGTATGGCTTCCTTCCAGAGGTGTGCATCTGGTCTTGCCATCGCTTCTTTGATAGTTTTCGGTTCATCTTCCTCCAAAACATAAGTAATGAAGTCTGAACCAAAATCTTTATCAATTCTAGCTCTCTTACTGCGTCTTGGTTCTTCACTCACTTGAGTGGAAGGACTAACAGTGTCATCTGTTGCTTCAAAAGTTCTCTTATTCTAACACACTTCCTTTTTTTCCTTAAGGGGAAAAATGTTTTCAAAGAATACTGCGTTCCTTGACTCAATTGTAGTGCCTTCTGTCATATTCGGTATTTTAGATTTGTGAATCAGAAATCGATAGGCACTACTGTTTGAAGCGTATCCTATAAAGATACAATCGACTGTTTTAGGGCCGATTTTAACTTGTTTAGGAAGTGGTACTTCAACCTTAGCCAAACACCCCCACACTTTGAGGTATTTGTATGAAGGTTTTCGTTTCCTCCATATTTCATAAGGAGTTTGATCCTTAGTTTTATGAGGAATCTTATTCAGAATGTGGTTAGCCGATAGAATAGCTTCCTGATTCGGGTGGAATCTACACGATTTAGATGCATATTTGAAGCTCATTTGATGTTGATTTCATTGAATTATACAGTAAATATGATTGTTTAAGCCGAAATGAGAGAAAGGTTGTGTTTTGTCGATTGTGTAGGAAATACGATGGAATTTGGAGCAAAAAACATACCACAAGTGATCGGACCGGAAAGAGGAGTGCACGGTTGGATTCGTCTCGAAAAACGGAGTGGATTAGCCAAAGGAATCGAGTCAATCCGACATACGAGGCGAAAGTTATGCATGGAACGAGAAGGGGAAGAGGCAACTCGGCCGAGTGCGTCAACTCGGCCGAATCTGCAACTTTGAACTCTACTGCGCACTCGGCCGAGTGAGCCAACTCGGCCGAGTGAGCCAACTCGGCCGAGTAAGGATGAATGCGTAGCTCCTGGAATCGGACATCACTCGACCGAGTAAGGTTACTCGACCGAATCTGCAATTTTGCACTTTACTGCGCACTCGGCCGAGTGAGCCAACTCGGCCGAGTAAGGTTGAATGCCGTAGCTACTGAAATTGAAGACCACTCGGCCGAGTGACCCTCACTCGGCCGAGTCTCGGCTGGAAAGAGTTGCTACACGCTTCTTAAGTGTTCCACTCGGCCGAGTGACCTCAACTCGGCCGAGTCACCCCATTTTCGGTGCCAAACTTGTATTTTCTCCATTTTTGAGGGATCAACTTGCAATTATGCCATTCAAACCCTTCCCAAACACTATATAAACTCCCTTTCTTAAAATCCAGGGGAACACTTTTTAGAAGCATTTTCCACACACACATTCACATAGTTGTAGGTGTTCTTCATTTTTAGTTTAATTTCTTCAATAGATTAGATAGAATAGTGGTTTTTACTTCAAATCAAGCTACGATTATCATCGGGCATCGTCTATTACCTCGTTTTGTAGCTAAATTCGTATGATCAAGGTGATATTACTCTATTTTGCAATTCAATTTGGTATTTTCTTAATTTCTTCAATCTCTTGTCATTTTATTATGAGTTTAATGTTATTTGTTGTTGTAGCCATGGGATTCTCTTCTAGAACCATGGGCTAATCCTCAATTGCCTTGGGTGTTGATGTTCTGATGAGAATTTAGTGTAATTGTGAATTAATTGCATGATTAGCTTATAACTTTGGTTTTTATGTTTCTAGAGTTGTATTTTGATTGATTCATTTGGTTGATCAACCCTATTAGCAAGCATGTTTGATTATGTTTATTGCAACGAGAGTTGGGTAGCATGATTGAGAGTGTGAGTGTGAGCTTTGATCAATTGAATAGAAGTTAATTAGTAATTAGCTCACCCGAGAGGGGTGTTAATGGCTAGACCGACAACCTTAGACACTAAACGAGTAGAGGTCGTCTAGGAGTTTGGTGAGAGGGCGTTTCATAAGCATTAGTAACCGTGTTGAAAGTGCTTATGAAACACTATCTTAGGTGATTATGGTATTTGGTTAGATCCTATAATTGCTAATCAATGCACGATGTTTACCTATGCCTTTTGAGGGGGTTTGCACACTTATGTGATAGCCTTTAGCTTGACCAAAATTTGTAGCAAAATCATGTAATTGGTTCACTAGTTCACTTAATTGCTCACAAAACGGAAACACCCGAGGCAATACCCTTCCCTTGCACTTTCCAAAAGAAAGTTAGATAGATTGTCATTTCTTGTCACTAGTTCTTATTACTTTAGTTAATATAGTTTACTACTTTTGTGCTTATTCCCGAAAATCCAAACACATCATTTAGTTACTACAATAGCATGATAACTTACAACTTTAGGGATTCACTAGCACTCAATTAAGTCCTTGGAACGAAATTTTACTTGGTATACTTATCGTACTACTAACGAACCCATACGCTTGTGGGGATCGTATAGTTGTAAAAAGTGTGCAAAAATATGATCCAAGTCAATGGCGCCGCTGCCGGGGATTTAAGCGAGTGTTATTTGTGAAACTTAGAGTTTGTTAAGTGTTATTGATAGTAGCATTTCTTTTTGTTATTTTGTTTTTGTTCATCTTTGTGGACTTTGACATTTTTCTTTTGTAGGTGCATGATCACAAGATCACGTGGAGGAAATCTTGAACCATTAGACCTTGAGATCGAGGCACACGCAAGAAGAAGGAATCGAAGTAGGAATCGACAAAGAGTCATAGAATAACCATTTGAGATGGAGAACATTGAAGAGATGAATCTTCCACCAAATGGAGATGATGAGCCTCAAAGAGAGAATCCCCGAGTTGGGAATCAACAAGGAGGTAATCCACCTCAAAATCCTCCACCAATTCTCCATAATCCGAATCCACCTCAAAATCACCTTCCATATCAAGGATACTATCCTTACCCCTATCCACCTCCACAACAAGCCTACTATCCACCACCTCAACCTCATCAATATCCACCACCTCAACTCCCTTACCCTCCACCTTACCAATATCCTCCACCTCAACACATTCAAGAGGAATACATCCCTCCTCTTCCACATATGGAAGAGCCTCAACGTGTTTACCATGGAAGGCCAATGAGGGAATATTTTGAGCCTCAACCTAGGGAGCATTACGATGGGTTGGCAAGACCAAGGGTGGAGGCAAACAATTTTGAGATTAGTGCCTCTTTATTAAGGATGTTGAGGGAGAGGCAATTTGAAGGAAGAACGGAGGAAGGATTTGAGGAAGACCCGAATGAACACCTTGCTCAATTCTTGGAGATAGCCGACACTCTCAAGCAAAATGGAGTGTCGGAAGATGCTAAAAAGATGAGGTTATTTCCGTTTACATTGTCGGGGAAAGCAAAAGCTTGGCTACAATCAAGCATTCCCGCCGGAGAAGTGAGGACGTGGGAAGAGTTGAAGAAAAGATTTTTATTGAAGTACTACCCTCCTTCAAAGACTATGGAAGCCAAACAAAAGATCTCCACATTTCAACAAGGTCCAACGGAGGGAATCAAAGAGGCATGGAAAAGGTTTACGAATCTTCTCATCACATGCCCCCATCATGGTTTCCCAATAGAACAAACAACTTGTTGGTTCGTTGGTGGGTTACGATTGGAAGATCAACACCACATTGATGCTTGTGCGGGGGGTTCAATTTGGATGAAATCGGTGGAGGAGATCAATGACATAATAGAAGGGATATCAAGCAATACTTTCAAGATGAGAGTAGACTGTGGAGCACAAAATCGGGTAGCCCAAGTGGATGCTAATGATAGCATAAAAGCAATGATGACTACACTCATTGAAAAGGTGAATGTTTTATCTCAAACAAGAGATAATCATTTATCCTTTGGGCAAGAGAATCTTCAAATGGGACCTATGGAGGATGTGCAATACATGGGTCAACAAGGATACCCACAAAATTTTCAAGGGAATCGACAATATCAAGGTCAACCACCATATCAAAATCGCGGTCAAGGATATCAAGCTCCTCCTCAAAACCGATTCCAAGGGCAATCTTCATCATCTCAAGGACAAGGGGGACCATCCCCTCAATACCAAGCTCCTCAAAACTCGAATTTTCGGAGGAATGAGAACTTGTCATATTCCAATCCTAATGGTGCTATTCAATATCCTCCCGGATTTGATCCTGGTGCAAAACTTCCAAGTGGAGAAGGGAAGTCCTCCACGGATGAGCTTCTTGCACTCCTCATGAAGAGAATGGAGACAAGTGAGAAGAAATCTGAAGCATCCGACTCCATCCTTGCCCAACTCATGAGTAACCAAAAATCTACCGACTAAATGCTTGCCCAACTCATGAGTAACCAAAAATCCACCGACTCAATGCTTGCCCAACTCATGAGTAATCAAAAATCGATGGAATTTCAAATGGGACAATTGGCAACTTCCATTAGATCTCAACATACAAATGGTAAATTGCCCTCAAACACCGAGGTAAACCCACGTGAGCATTGTAATGCTATTACAATTTCAAGTGGTGAACATTATGGAGTTTCTTCAATTGAATTGGAAGAGGGTGAAGTGTTGAAGGCAAAAGAAAGGGAGGACGAGGAAAAGAAGAGGATAGAAAAAGTTGGAAGTGGAAAGGTTGCTCCAAGAATTCCAAAGTGGAGAATTGCCAAAGATTTGAAAAGGAAGAAGCTTGAGGTACCTTGTGATAGATGGGGGGTGCCCATTACATATGAGCCACTTCCATACCCGGGAAGATACATGAAGAAAATGGATGAGAAGTTTGGGAAGTTTTTGGATATCTTCAAGAAAATCCACATTGATCTTCCACTTTCGGATGCTTTAGAGCAAATACCTCATTACATGAAGTTTCTAAAGGATGCAATAGCAAACAAAAAGAAACTAGTGGATGATGAGAAGATCAAGTTGACCGAAGAGTGTAGTGCTATCCTTCAACGAACTCCTCCCGAAAAGCTCAAGGATCCGGGTAGTTTCACTCTCCCATGTGAGATTGGTGATGGTCCCATGATGAAAGCTCTTTGTGATTTGGGAGCTAGCATCAATTTGATGCCACTTTCAATCTTCAAGCGTTTGGGACTTGGAGAAGTAGTGCCCACATCAATTACTCTCCAATTGGCGGATCGTTCCATCACCCATCCTAAAGGGATCATTGAAGATGTATTGGTGAAGATTGACAAGTTTATCATTTCGGCCGACTTCGTGGTGTTAGATATGAAAGAAGATGCAAATATCCCATTGATTCTTGGGAGGCCGTTTCTTGCCACGGGGGGGGAGCAAACATCGATTTGAGAAAATGAGAGGTAACATTGGAGGTGAATGGAGAGAAAGTGATTTTCTCCAAGAATAGCTCAATTGAGAGCCCCCCAAGAAAGAAAGAATCCCCCTCCATCCAAGAATTTGACATTTATGTGAAAGAGCCATTACCAAAAGTTCCATTGAAAGATCCGGGAGATGATAACAAATTGAAGCAAACTCCCAAACTAGAGCAAAACTCAAGTTTGGGGGAGTTTTATGAGGAGAAGAGTTTTAATAAGTTCCTTGGGGGTAGTGAAGATGAAGAGGTAAAAATAAAGAGTTCGAAGGAGAGAAAGATTGAGAAGGGCTTTGAAATTGGAGATAAGGTGGTATGGGGCACCTTGGGAGTGATGGAAGTCCTTGGAAAGATGAAGCTCAAGGAACGGAAAATGTTGGTCATGAAGAAATTGGTCTATGGAGGAGGCATTGCGTTGGAAAGTGAGGAGGATGAAGTGTTCATCACCGATGAGCACAATGTCAAGTACCATCATCCTCCATTCAAAGAAAGAGAAGTATGAACTTGTTAAGTTCCGTCCGGCATAGAACGTTAAACCTAGCGCTAAATGGGAGGCAACCCATTTTTACTTGCTTTATTTCATTTCTTGCTCATTTTATTTGCTTTGTTAGTTTAGTTTGATGTGTTTGTGAGTTTTGATGTTAGTTGGAGAAGCTTGGATCGAATGGACGATTTGAGATCGAAAGTGGAACTTTGAGCTTCGGAGAAGGTGTAGCTATAGCAATCGTGAGAGGTACGCCCACTCCAAACTTAGGAATTGCATAGCAATTACTAAGTTTGGGGGGGTAGTGGAATTTATATTCTTGTTCATAGTATTGATTGCTTAGCTACTCTTAGTGTTAATTGTTGGGATAGTGGCCCATGTGTGTAGATTTGTATGGTTAGCACTTGGTGTCAATATCAACGCAACACTATTTTTCCAAACTTTTAATTGCTTTGCAATGAAAAAGTTTGAGGGGGGGGGGGGGGTATGTTCGTTTTTTACATTTTCTATTGACACCAATGTGTACTCTTGTGTATGTGTGTAATTTGAGCTTTAATGATCATTGAGACACATTTGATAGTGATTTGTTGTGAATTTGATTCCTTGAATGTGTACATGATTGTAATGAATCATGTTGTTTGTGTTGTTGTCATCTTGTTGCCTATGGATGTTTTGCATGCACAATGAGTTATGTGTGGTGGTGATTGATGAATGTTTGAGTCTTTAATGAACCAGTGAGAGTTGAGCTTTGAACCGAGCATTAATCCGGTTTATTTCATTTGTAAGTGAATCTATTCATTGCTTGCTTTTCTAGAACTTGCCCAAGTTCTTGCTTGAAATCATGCTTGTGTGATACTTTGAGATAGGATGTAGGCCATCTTTCGTACTACACGTCACTTAGCCAAAAATTTCCCAATAACCAAAGAAATCTTCCGTAGTTAGCCCGTTTGAGCTTGATTTCCCATTCTATTGGCAACCTACAATGTTTAACCACTTAGCCTTTTGAGCCTTTGATATCCAAATCTAGTGGAGAAATAAAAGAAAGTAGTAAAACATGTGCTTTAATGTCTTTGGTTTGAAGAGAAAATTGGCAAAGTTGTGAAAAGAGAAAAAAGAGATGGAAAGGAAAAGAAAATAATTGAGAAAGAAAAGAGGGACAATGAGCCCCAAGAGCTTAAAAAGAAAAGAAATTTTCTAGAAAAAGATGAGGAGATGAATGCATTTGAGGAAATTAAAGGAAAAGTGAGAAGGAAGGTTGTAAACCTTAAGAGCACAAGCTTGAATTGTTGAATAACAACTTTCATTCTCCACTAGACGAGTCACTATTTCCATATTCATCTTACCCCGTCCAAAGAGCCAATGTTACGTCCTTGGTTAAGCCCTATTGATCTCATTGTTGAACATGTTTGTGGTGGAAAGATGGTAGAGCTTTGGCAAGCTTATGGCAATTGCAATGCATGATTTGATTGATGAGTGCTTATTGTCCTTAATTTGTTTGAGTGTTTGAGAGAAACACTATATCTAGGGAGTTGAACTTGAACATCTTGATATTGTCATCACCATCACTTGTTGTTGTGTGTAGAGCATGTGTGAGTTATGAGTTGGATCTTCAATATTGAACTTGTGATCATTTTAAGAATGTATCTTGAGGAAGAAGAATTCATTTCATGTCATTTGATACGTGGGATCTTTCATTGATCATCTAGTTGTAAATTTCACCCTCATATTGTAATTCTTTCGTTGCTCGAGGACGAGCAACACTTTAAGTTTGGGGGAGTTGATTCGGGTGGAATCTACACGATTTAGATGCATATTTGAATCTCATTTGATGTTGATTTCATTGAATTATACAGTAAATATGATTGTTTAAGCCGAAATGAGAGAAAGGTTGTGTTTTGTCGATTGTGTAGGAAATACGATGGAATTTGGAGCAAAACACATACCACAAGTGATCGGACCGGAAAGAGGAGTGCACGGTTGGATTCGTCTCGAAAAACGGAGTGGATTAGCCAAAGGAATCGAGTCAATCCGACATACGAGGCGAAAGTTATGCATGGAACGAGAAGGGGAAGAGGCAACTCGGCCGAGTGCGTCAACTCGGCCGAATCTGCAACTTTGAACTCTACTGCGCACTCGGCCGAGTGAGCCAACTCGGCCGAGTAAGGATGAATGCGTAGCTCCTGGAATCGGACATCACTCGACCGAGTAAGGTTACTCGGCCGAATCTGCAATTTTGCACTTTACTGCGCACTCGGCCGAGTGAGGTTGAATGCCGTAGCTACTGAAATTGAAGACCACTCGGCCGAGTGACCCTCACTCGGCCGAGTCTCGGCTGGAAAGAGTTGCTACACGCTTCTTAAGTGTTCCACTCGGCCGAGTGACCTCAACTCGGCCGAGTCACCCCATTTTCGGTGCCAAACTTGTATTTTCTCCATTTTTGAGGGATCAACTTGCAATTATGCCATTCAAACCCTTCCCAAACACTATATAAACTCCCTTTCTTAAAATCCAGGGGAACACTTTTTAGAAGCATTTTCCACACACACATTCACATAGTTGTAGGTGTTCTTCATTTTTAGTTTAATTTCTTCAATAGATTAGATAGAATAGTGGTTTTTACTTCAAATCAAGCTACGATTATCATCGGGCATCGTCTATTACCTCATTTTGTAGCTAAATTCGTATGATCAAGGTGATATTACTCTATTTTGCAATTCAATTTGGTATTTTCTTAATTTCTTCAATCTCTTGTCATTTTATTATGAGTTTGATGTTATTTGTTGTTGTAGCCATGGGATTCTCTTCTAGAACCATGGGTTAATCCTCAATTGCCTTGGGTGTGGATGTTCTGATGAGAATTTAGTGTAATTGTGGATTAATTGCATGATTAGCTTATAACTTTGGTTTTTATGTTTCTAGAGTTGTATTTTGATTGATTCATTTGGTTGATCAACCCTATTAGCAAGCATGTTTGATTATGTTTATTGCAACGAGAGTTGGGTAGCATGATTGGGAGTGTGAGTGTGAGCTTTGATCAATTGAATAGAAGTTAATTAGTAATTAGCTCACCCGAGAGGGGTGTTAATGGCTAGACCGACGACCTTAGACATTAAACGAGTAGAGGTCGTCTAGGAGTTTGGTGAGAGGGCGTTTCATAAGCATTAGTAACCGTGTTGAAAGTGCTTATGAAACACTATCTTAGGTGATTATGGTATTTGGTTAGATCCTATAATTGCTAATCAATGCACGATGTTTACCTATGCCTTTTGAGGGGGTTTGCACACTTATGTGATAGCCTTTAGCTTGACCAAAATTTGTAGCAAAATCATGTAATTGGTTCACTAGTTCACTTAATTGCTCACAAAACGGAAACACCCGAGGCAATACCCTTCCCTTGCACTTTCCAAAAGAAAGTTAGATAGATTGTCATTTCTTGTCACTAGTTCTTATTACTTTAGTTAATATAGTTTACTACTTTTGTGCTTATTCCCGAAAATCCAAACACATCATTTAGTTACTACAATAGCATGATAACTTAAAACTTTAGGGATTCACTAGCACTCAATTAAGTCCTTGGAACGAAATTTTACTTGGTATACTTATCGTACTACTAACGAACCCATACGCTTGTAGGGATCGTATAGTTGTAAAAAGTGTGCAAAAATATGATCCAAGTCACTTCCCCCCACAGGTTCTGAGGTAGACCAGAGTTGATTAACATTGCGTTCATCATCTCCTTTAGTGTTCGGTTTTTCCTTTCCGCAACACCATTAGACTGAGGTGAGTAATGGGCTGTAGTTTGATGTACAATCCCTGATTCAATACATAATTGTTCAAACGGAGCTACGTACTCTCCACCTCTATCACTACGAATTGATTTAATTCGAGTGTCCAATTTATTCTCTACTTCATTTTTGTAACGTTTAAAAGCTTCTGTAGCTTCGTCTTTACTTCTTAAGAGATAAACGTAGCAGAATCTTGTACAATCGTCTATAAAAGTAATAAATGATTCGGGTGGAATTTACACGTTTTAGGGGCACATGTGAAGCATGTTTTGATGTGGATTTCATTGAATTATGCATCGAATATGATTGTTTAAGCCGAAATGAGAGAAAGGTTGTGTTTTGTCGGTTTTGTAGGAAATACGATGAAATTTGGAGCAAAACACCAACCATACTTTACTGGATCAGGAAGAGGAGTGCACGGTTGGATTCGTCTCGAAAAACGGAGTGGATTAGCCAAAGGAATCAAGTCAATCCGACACCCGAGGCGGAAGATATGCACGAAACGAGAAAAGGCCAAAATCGAAGAACAAGGCAACTCGGCCGAATCTGAGACTTTTGGGTTTACTGCGCACTCGGACGAGTGACTCAACTCGGCCGAATCTGCGAGTTTGCACATTACTGCGCACTCGGCCGAGTCAAGTTGAATGTCGTAGCTCCTGGAATTGAGAATCACTCGGCCGAGTGAGCCAAGTCGGCCGAATCTGCGAGTTTCAATTTTACTGTGCACTCGACCGAGTAACCCTAACTCGGCCGAGTCTCGGCTAGACAAAATCGTGGCACGCTTTTTAAGTGATCCACTCGGCCGAGTGCCAAGCCCCACCCAAGCCAATTTCCAATTTCGGTGCTTTTTCCACATTTTGGCCATTTTTTAGGGACCAACTTGCAATTATGCCATCCAAACCCTACCCAAACGCTATATAAACACCTTTTCTTGAAATTCAAGCCATTCACCCCTAATTCATCAATTCTCACACATAGTTTCACATACTCCAAAGTGATTTGGCCATTCCTCTCTCAATTCTCCATCAATTCAAGGAAGAAAGGATGCAATAGCTTGCAAATTTCATTCCCCACCACAATCTAGACTAAGCTTCTTTGTTCTCTTTCTTTTGATTTAGTTTTTTACATTTGGATTTTGTAATTTCATTATGCTAGTAGTTGGCTAAACACTTTTTGGTTCTAAAGCCTTGTACATACTTTTGATGATATCTATGAATTAATGTTTTGCTTATTTGGTGTTTGTGTGGCTTAATTCTATTTGGATGCTTGGTTTATATTGCAAAGCATGTCATTATGTGTACAATGATGATGTGTTGATCATAGTTAATTGAATTAGGTTGAGAAATCTAGTTTGGTTGATTGATTGCAAGCATTTAACCTAATTTTATTGTGAGATTGAAAGATGATCAATGATTAGGAAGATGTGTGATGATCTTAGGAGCTTGATTGAGTTTTATTGTGCAATTTAGGTAGAGATACTAAGTTGTGTGATATCTCCTTTGAATTACTTGGATCGAAAGAACTTTTAATTCATTATTATGTGATCAATCTTATAGACAAAGCATGAATACCACTTGAGTAGATAGTTAATCATAGATGGATTCACTAGTAGTGCATGTGCTTTAGGACCTACCTTCTCTTAATTGAGTTTACATCCGTTTCACTTTCGTTTTCTTGATTCATATGGTATTCGATCGATTTCGTATTTACTCTTTCGTTGTCTATTCGTGACATATTATTAGGCAATCTTAGGGGTAATTCAACATTCAATATATTCGATCACGTCTACTTAGAACTCAATTAACAAACTACCCTTTTACGCTAAACCTCCCCGTGGGAACGACCTCGTGCTTATCACGCTACGATAGACACCATACACTTGCGGTTGTTTATTTTAGTGTTGTATAACACGTGAATCAATAAAATACTTTTTCCCTCCTCTAGTTTGTACAAACTTCAAATCACATACATCCGTGTGAATTAAGTCTAGAGGAGTAGTGTTCCTTTCAACAGTTTTAAATGGTAGTTTGGTCATCTTTGCTTCCGTGCATATTTCACATCGTTTGGATGTATCAACATTGTCAATCTTAAGTAAATCGAGATTTACTAATCGTTTTATGGATTTTAAATTCACATGTCCTAATCTAAAATGCCATAAAGAGGAACACTCAACGATATAAGCAGAAGTGGAAGCAATTTCATTAATAACTTGTTTGCCTTTGGGGCTTACAACCATTGTGCTTAATTTAAATAAACCATTCTCGAGATAACCCTTCCCGAGAAAGTGACCAAACTTACTTAGAACTATCTTATCAGACTCTAAGACTAGTCTAAATTGATTGCTAACTAGAAGGGACCCTGAAATCAGATTCTTCCGGATGTCTGGGACATGCAGCACGTTCTTCAAGGTTAGCTCTTTTCCAGATGTCAGCTTTAGCACCACCGACCCAATTCCAGCCACTTCAGATGAGGCTTGGTTGCCCATTAATAACTTTCTCCCATCAGAAGGAGAATAGCTTGAGAATGCAGATCTCTCTGAGCAGACGTGGCAGGTGGCACCCGTGTCCACAAACCACTCTTTCTTATTGTCCACCAAGTTGACCTCCGTCACTACTGCAGACATATCCAAATCTGTAAGGTTCACATAATCTTGTACTTTTTGTTTGCCTTTCCCCTTGTCGTCACGACGGGGTTGACGACACTCAATGGACCTGTGGTTTGGTTTCCCACAATTATAGCAATTTCCAGTGAATTTCTGCTTTGTGGCAGGACCCTTCCCCTTCACAACCTTCGTTGCGTTGGCAGCAAACTCATTGGAACGTTTTCTTTTCCTTGACGGACCCCCTTGTTCCATCAAGTTAGCCTTGGCTTCAATCTGGAGGGCAGATCCCTTGCCTTCTCTCTTTCGATTGTCCTCCTCAATCCTGAGACGGATAATCAGATCCTCCAAGCTCATAAGCTTTCGTTTGTGCTTTAGATATGACTTAAAATCCTTCCATGATGAAGGCAGTTTCTCGACCACGGTAGCTACCTGGAATGCATCAGGTAAAACCATATCTTCAGCAGCTATCTTATGGAAAATAATCTGCAGTTTCTGGACTTGATCCACTACAGATTTGTTATCATCCATCTTAAAATCGTACAGTTGTGCAACGACGAATTTCTTCAATCCAGCACCTTCAGTTCTGTACTTCTTCTCCAAGGACTCCCACAACTCTTTGGCAGATTTTATGTCACAGTAGACATTGTAGAGTGTATCAGAAAGTCCACCAATTATGTGATTTCTGCACAGATAATCACCACTTGACCATTGATCATAATAGATCCTTTCCTGTTGGCTAGCACTTGCCTCAGGCTGTGTAGGTTTAGTTTCGGTCAGAAACCTATCCATTCCAAGCATGGTTAGGTAAAATCGTATCTTACTTTGCCATCTTTTGAATTCAGTCCCTGAGAATTTCTCAGGTTTTTCTCCTTGTACGACCATTGGCCTCGGCCCAGGTGCAGAGAAAGTAAACATCTGATCCCTCATGGGATTGTGGAAAGGAGAAAAAGGTGCAAACGGGTCGCTTATGTTCCTAACCCTTTCAGCATGGTCGTTCTGTTTTCCTATATCAGAACTGTGTGAAACTGATCGATCAAGAGACGTTTCCTTATTGGCATTGTTGCCAATATTCTCAGTACCATGCACAACCTCTGTATCAGTGGGGTCAACATCCATGTTATCATTCGACTTCGACATTGCAGTAAATTAATTAAGTCCGAAATTAGATTAATACAATATTATGTTCTGCGATTGTTGGAAACTATACGCCTGATAGGGTATACTGCAATATCGAAGAGTCAGATAGTAAACAAGTCGAGTCAAGGGAAAACCCTTTTCCCGCAGAACAGAATACGGCCAGGTAGTGCTCGACTGGTATGGCGTTCCGTTCCCAAAGGTAAAACGACTTCTACTTCATACACAGTAGCACCACTGTATACGAAGCCTCGGCGAACGTTCTAAGTACGAACTGAACACTCTCGGAAATAAATCCGGCACAAGAAAGAATAGTGTAAGGCTTTTGGGAGCCCAACACACTACAGAGGGACGAGAGGAGAGTAGAGGGAGCAGAGGGGCGAATTTCAGCGTAGGAAATAATGAGGGAAGAGACTGATATTTATAGGCAGAAGAAACCCTAGGTGGTTGCTGAAATCATGCGTGGGCCCAGGCCCGAATCGTGGGATGATATCGCGAAAATATCGCTAAGTCTTGAAGACCAAGTTTGAGACTCCTAGATAATTCTGGAACCAAACCAATTTCTGAGTTGGGCCTTCAGTTTTTGGGTCTGCAAAAAGATAGGCGGGCCCTAAAGACCACCAAAGACCAATTGTGCCAAATCCAAATCCGAAGCCAAGCCGGTCGGGCGAGCGCGTGTGGCTCTTAGAGGAGTGTACCCCTTATACATAGTTGAACTCCAATCCTACTTCAATGCTTTTAAACCTCTTCAATGTTTTGTAGGTTTTCTATGTGGGACAAGTTCTCACACCTCAAACTTCAAGTTAAAGCACTCAACTTCAACAATTAATTTCTCACTCACCTTAACTCGGTTTTGAAATATTAAATATACCACGTTCATCTACTCCGCGAGTAGATCGACTATGTCACGTTCAATTATTTTATAATTAACGTTTAGTCCTTCTAATTAATTAATTAGATAAGGGTGTCAAAATCCAATTAATCCCACATTAATTCCAACACTTAATACTGGTCGGGTAGGTTTAGAATTGAGAGTATGCTCATCGTTAGTGATGCGGTCAAAATATGTCGCCCTATGAGGTGACGATACGTGAATAAGCGATGAGTTATCTTCACAAAGAATTTATATTCATTCCACAAGATGATTAATACACCATTGATCATATATTTTGTGAATAACCCAATGAGTCTCTTAGGAGCCCAATTGTAATGAAGATAGATTCATGAAGTGACCCAACTTAACAATAATAAGGAGAGTGGGCTCAGCCCCTTGAGAAATAAATGGAGGAGTGGCCCACATACAAAATTCTACCAAGAGAAGATAGGCCTAACCCTCGGCCCATATCATCAGCCCAAGCCCAGGGTTACGTGGACTAAGGCTTGGTCAAATGGAAGTGAGCCCCAAATTTTGAGGGAAGTTGGGGTTGGAGAGGCGAAACAGATTCCGTGAATCTAGGGCTGAAGACGTGGAAGGAGATGGTGGGCCTTGGACCGAGTCCAAGACTAGGCAGTTGAGAAAAAAAGTAACCTTTTCCCCTAAGGTACGATTTAGAAGTCTTATTATGATCATTTTACTGAATACTCTGGACACAATTACGATTCTATACACGAACACACTTGAGAATATTCATTTTACACTGATTGAGAACACAAAACATTATTGAGATTACATTATTTTTGCGAGAGCTTCCCCTTGATTCTCCCGAGAGCGATATCTGACTTGAGCGTCAGAGATTTCACGCTGGAATTCCCTCCGATATACTTTTGCAGGTCTACGGGAGCTTTGGAAGGATTTATCCGCACAAGCATCACTAAAGAGTTGTAATCCAAGCTCGAAGGTTATAATCCAGCCCGTTAGATTTATTATCACATCCCGTCACTTTTTGACGCAACAATTAGGTTTTAAGTTTAATACATTAAGATGTAAATAATTTTTGAGATGTAAAAAGATATATGTGTATATAGATAACACGTGTTATCTGAGAGCAATTATATATTTTAATTTGTATATTTAATATTAAAATAAAAATAATTAAAAGGTAATATAAAAATAAATGAGACAGAACCACAAGTTAGACCGGAGGTCTTGAAATTTTTCTGTCGAATCTAGTCCGAAGTTGTCTAGACTTGCAAAAATAGTTTCATCGAAGCTAGTAGTTCAATCTTGATTGCAAATAAAATATACTCCGTATTATTTTGTTTCATATACATTTGATTCCCAATTTTTATTAAATGTAAAATATTATTGATGTATGATATTCATTAACCAAATACATTATTTCCATTCCACATACATTCTTCTATTTCAAACTCAACCATCAAGTACTCCCGTTCAAAATAAACTTAATTGTGGTTGATGATCGATGAATAGTAAAATAAGCTTTCAAACAACAATTCGAGATGAATAACTTCAGTTTTAAGAATTAAGTTGAGTCAGGCTCGACTGAAGGAAGCAATCAGTTGACTTTTAAAATAATCTAAAATGCTTAACGAATGTTTGTGTTTCTTTTAAATATTTTTAATAATGAAAATTTTAATTTTATAATAAATCAATGTATAAGATTTTAACTTAATATATTTGAGTAAGTTTAATAAAGTTGATTTTAAATGATTTTTAAAAATCAATTTTTAAATTTTGTAATAAAATTAAAGTAAAATGTTAAAATCCAAAACCCGATTATTAAATCGAAAGTAAACAACTCTGAAAAAAAAGTGACAAGATTTAGGTCACAATTGAACAAGAAAACACATTTTCTTAAACAAGGGGGGTCAAAAAAAATGTACCCCCAGTTTTATTTTCGGATAAGGATGTCACACAGGAATCCAATTCGAGAAATGATCAACGCCTGACAAGAACCCACGTGGACGTCTCAGATTACTATATTTAAAAATTCTCGATCCGCGCCAATGACAAATATCCAATCAGAATTAAGTATTAGACTACTCATGGATATTGCCCCGCTATATATAACGCAAAAACTACCACTGGACCTATAATTCGAAGCCTCACAAGTTGAAAGCATTTCAACAGTTTCACAAATTTCTATACTTGTTGATCGTGATGACGTCGGCGAAGGAAGTCCAGAAGCCAACGGCGGCGAAACGTCCTGCTCCGGCGAAACCGGTTAAGGAAAAGAAAGCCAAGGCGGCGCCGAAGTCCTCGAAAACCGCTTCTCATCCGACTTACTTTGAGGTATAATATTAATTAATATCTACTTCTGTATATTCTATCGACTGTTTTGATTTTTAATGTTTAGTTTCACTGCGCCAATCGAAACTGAAATTCTGTGAATTTGATCGGATGATTCAATTGACTGTTTTGATGCGTAATAGTTAATACCTCTGTGTCAATTGAAACTGAAATACTGTGAATTTGATCAGATGATTAAGGAGGCTCTCTCTGCATTAAAAGAGAAGAGTGGATCAAGCCCTTACGCAATCGCCAAGTACATGGAAGAGAAGCACAAAGGCGTTTTACCAGCGAATTTCCGGAAAATCCTTGGCCTTCAGCTGAAGAACTCTGCTATTAAAGGAAAGCTCGTTAAAATTAAAGCTTCATACAAGCTATCTGAATCTGGAAAGAAGGACAAGGTTACGGTTCCGAAGCCTGCGGCGAAGAAAACCGCTGCCGCTGCAAAGAAAACCGCCGTTGCAGCAACTAAAAAGCCTAAAACAGCAGCGAAGGCTACTACTGCAGCCGTCGGAACAAAGAGGAAGGCGGAGGTCGGAAAGAAGAAAGTGACCCCGAAGAAGGCTGTGAAGAAGGCGACTCCGGCGAAAGCAAAGCAACCCAAGAGCATTAAATCTCCGGTGGCAAAGAGGGCGAAGAGGGCTACTGCTGCTTAATTATGGATGCTGTTTGTTATGAAGTAGGGTTGTGTATAGTTTCTTTTTGTGGTTGCTTGATGTATGAATTAGATTTCGGTTTTATGGTTTTCTAGTTCCGGTTAATGGAGTGGTTAATATTGAACTAGCTTTTTCTAATTTTTTTTTTCTCTGTTTGGGTAAATTAACCGCCCTTCTTCCCCCATTGGCAAGCATTTCGTGAGTCCCTATGGATAAGTATGTTAATCCCTCTTATTTAAAAATAAAATGCACTTATATTGATTATTGAGACAAAGTAGACAACAATTCATTTGTTATACAACTTTAATTAATGCTTATATTTGAAAAAATACAATAAATATATATTGAATAATGTAAAATATTGCTATAAAAATACAATAAATTTACAATTTTTAAAAATTTACTACTTTTCGTTCTATAATATTTTTTTTTATAGGTTGATGAATATGTACTGCATGTATGAAATTGTATTTTCGATTAATGTTAAATATATATGTTTTATTTCTATTTATATGGACAATATTTAATAAACATAAAATTAAATAAATAAAATATTAAAAAAATGCTGATGTGATAATGGATCTACGTGGACACTATATCATTTCCACTTCATTTTAATACTAATATCAGTAGTATTTTTCTGGAATGTGTGTTAAAGGGCAAACCGGTTGGATCAGAATTATTTTTTTAATTTTTTTTTTTTAAAGTTTATGAAAGTGAGAACCAGATTGATGAATTTGTGTATAAAATTAAAGGGTTTGCTTTTCATTATATCAATGTGAATCTTATTTACATTATTATTAATGATCTTTTAACCCTAAAAATAAATTAAATATGTTTGTTAAATTATATATTTGTATAAAATGTAATAGCTCAACACATCTTCACAAATTACTTGGTTTTGAAAAATAATTGAGAGTGCATTAGTAAAAAAATATATAAAAAAAAAAAAAGAATTCCTGTACAAACCGTCCTGATCGAAAAATTTCGGTCTTGGACCGAATTGGAAAACCGGAATCCAAAATTTACCGAACCGGAATCTAACCGGTCGGTTCGATTTCGGTTTTATTTTGAACACTCCTAGACGGACAAGTACGGAGTATTAAGTTAGGGCGACACTTCCACATCCAAACTGTTGATAGTTTAGGCGACAATAGAACTATGCTAAAAAAACCCATTTTAACATGGGACATATTTCCCTCTTATTTCATCGAGTTTTACTTAAGTAACTTCCTCAAAAGCCAGTCTAATAGCTAATCAATTCTATATTTTATACTCGCGTATTTCTATTTTAATTATTTTCTATTTCTTTTCCAGTCATTCATTTATTTTTTTTCTTCAATAAAAAAATAAAATTTCATACATCTACATTTTATAAAAAAATATGATATTAATTTTTTAAATTTATTTAGTAATATATTTTCACAATCCCGCATAATACACCGGTATTACACTAGTTTTAAAGTAATTTACTCACTAATTTAATTTTATCCCCCAAAAGTTCACCACCATCCACCCTCCTATAATAATAAATTATTCCATGCAATTAAGTATATAGGTACACTTGAACTTTAATATTTAATTTATTCAATTTAATTTTTCATTTGATTCAATTAGAAACTAATTTCAATTGTATCACCCAAATATCACTATAATATAATACATTATTTATCATTGATTTACAAAAAATAAAATATTATCTTAATAAATTTCTCAGAAAAATCCACACTTTTATGAGTGAGTTTTGTGTAGACTCAAATACATATACGGTAGGAATTGCTTGTTTTACACATTATTAAGTTAGTAGTCAAATGAAAATGTCTTAATTAATTTAATTCAAGGTTGTTATTTTGTAGATCTCATAAATAAAGATGCTCACTTACCTTTTAGTTGCTAGCATAATCAATAAATAAATAAATTTATTTTGTATATATAATATTAATTGAAAAAAAATTAGACAGAGGAAGGGAGGGATTCGAACGTGTAACTCGACCTTATAAAGATGTTCACTTACCATTTAAATTTCTACCATAGTCAATAAATAATTAACTTTATTTTGTATATATCGTACTAATTGTAAAAAGAGAAGAAAGAAAAAATGTTAGTGAGGTAAATCAACCTTAGATATATTCTCATTTACCATTTAGACTGTTTTTATACTTGATAAATGAATGATCTTATTTAGTACATATAATAATTAATAATATTGTATTACACTTTTTAGTTACGGTGATTTAAATTTTTTAGTAACAATTCGTTGCACTTTTCAGTTATAATGACTTATATTTTTAAATTTTAGACACTTACACTTTTTAGTATCATTGTGTTACACTTTTCAACTACAATTTATAACAATTTTCATTAATATTATGTGGTCCTTTTCATCGTATTGCTCAAATAACAAAAGGCAAAAAAAAAAAAAAAAAGGACAAGGGAGGGGAGGGTTTGAACTGCGTATTTCGATCTTATAAAGATACTTACCATTTAAGTTGCTACCATAATCAATAAATAAATTTATTTTGTATATATCATATTAATTGTAAAAAAAAAAAGAAAGAAAAAATATTAGTGAGAGAGATGAATTTTAAAGCACGTAAATCAACCTTAGAGATATACTCACTTACCATTTAAGCTACTTTATACTCGATAAATGAATGATTTTCTTTAGTACATGTAATAATCAATAATAATATATTGTACTTTTAGTTACAGTGACTTAAACTTTTCAATAATATTATGTTGTACTCCGTAATTTTTAGTTATAGTAACTTGCACTTTTAAAATTCAGTAATAGTTCAAAATTCATTCTCCTTGCAATTTTTTTCCCACTTTGTTATAATATGTACAAAAGAAAGTCAATATTTTATTGAGTATGATTTTAACGTTAGGATGGTCCTTACTTTTTTAAGATTGAGGTACACGTTTCAAATTTATCTTTTCACATTTTTTTAAAATGAACAATTCAGAGGACAAATTGAATTGTGCAGACTGAACGAACGTGCTCATATCATCTCTAATACAACTACTTATTCTATTATAAAAAATATTTTAAACTTAATTAAACATATTACAAAAACATAAAAAAAATTACTTAAAGGATAGGGGACTGAGTTTTTTTTTCCCCTAAAATCGATTTCTGCCGTGGAAAGTGGACTAGGTTTTCTTTTCTTTAATCTATTTATTAAAAGTAAATATTTTCTTTAATCAATTTATTCTTTTTGCCCAACTTTAATTAATTTATTAAAAATAATATATTTTTTTAATTTAAATATTGGTGAAAGGAGTTGGTTAATTGGTGATGCATTTTTCCCTCCACGCGTGTGTATATATATATATATACATGCATTTCCTTTGGTGGACCTTCCACCCCTCTCTTTCGCACACAGTTCCACCATATTTTTGTGTAGATATTCATTTTTCTTACATGAATTCATTTCTAATTTAAGCATTAATGTAGGTGAGCTTTTGAAGGAAACTTTTGTTTTTCAAAGTTGCATCAAAAATCTGTGATTTCTTTGGAAGCAAACCTGCAATTTCTTTTAGAAATACGTGGATTGAATTTTTGGAATCATTATTTGTTCAATTGCGGAAGTTGAAGAAAGAAGCACGGATTCAAATCCGTGTTTGGCTGCGGCACATTGCTCTGCGGTTGAATTTTACGTGGGAAAAAAAAATGTTTAAAGGAGAAGCGGTTTCTAGCGTAATTTTATTTGCATTTTGGAATTTGGAAGCAAAGATCTCGCGCGGAGTTCAGAGTTCGGATTTAATGTGATTTTCTCGAACTCCGCAGGTAATTTTGGCTGCCTATACAAGTTTATGAAATTATTTTGCAGTATTCGCGTGGTTTGGGATTGCATGGCGTAATTATGCACGAATTTAATGTGATCCGGTTGCGTTTCAACTGAAATTGTTAAATCTTCGTTTATTTCATCTTATGATTGATTAATATTACAAAACAGATAACCAGTGTGAATATTGTGTAAATGCACATACCTGTATGTTGGTTGCATCCCCTTCATTTTAATGCTATTTTTGATTTTGATTGGTTTTTTCACTTAACAAATGCATTTTCGAAAAATTGGTTGAATCAAGCTGGTATTGTTTATTCAAAACACATGTTCTCACGGTTAACACTTCAAGATATGTGAAGTGTTGATTGAGTATCGAAGAAGTAGCTACGCAGAAAAAGCCTTAGGTTCTTGGGTATGTATTGGTGTAGTTACTATACACCATATCTTATATGAAATTTATGCATGAAATTCAGAGTGTTTGACATAGTAGCTGACTACAAGAGCTTCTTTAGTTGATATTACAGAAAAAATGTCACATTTGATGCAGGCCATCCCCACTTTTTCTCGAAAATTATAATATTGGACACCATGGTGTTCTATTTGGGATCTATGATGGATACTGTACAAAAGTTGTCAACCTCTGACCATGCTTCAGTGGTCTCCATTACCATATTTGTCACACTCCTTTGTGCTTGCATTGTGATTGGTCATCTATTGGAGGAAAGTCCTTGGATGAATGAGTCAATCACTGCCCTTATAATTGTAAGTATGAGTGTTTGATGGTGAACATTTGGTCTGAAAATACACACACACACACATCTAACCTTTATGGGATCATTAATGACAGGGTATAAGCACCGGAGTTTTGATTCTAGTTATAAGTGGTGGGAAAAGCTCACATCTTTTGGTGTTCAGTGAGGATCTTTTCTTCATTTATCTGCTTCCTCCAATCATTTTTAATGCTGGGTAAGATTATTTTTTCTTATACACTCTTGTTTTGTGTCCACAAGCTTGCTTGATATCTTTTGGCTGCAACATATTGATGTTGTGATTCTTATGTAATGCTTCCATAGCTTTGAAGGCCAGTTGATTAGGATATCATATAACTTGTTGCTATATTGGTTTTGTTTTCCCCTTCTATGTGTAAGGTGGATTTTTTAATATCAAGTGAAACAATTTTATCATTGAAGTAGTTTGGCAAATATAGGGGAACCTGGAGATGGAATACTAAACCAGGAAATACCTGCAAAAATGAAATCAGGATTGCATAGAATTTATCACTAAAACCTGGTTTATAGTGTTTTCTGTGTGGGTGTGTTTTAGTAAAAGTGCAACCCAATTGTTCCCCCTTAGTTCTAGCCCTTTGAGGTCAATTATACATTAAATCGAGAGATACCTTTATTCTACCTGTATCGTTCTCTATGTGATGATTTTGACTTCGCTTCTCATGACTCCATCTGTTAATCAGGTTCCAGGTTAAAAAGAAGCAATTCTTCCGCAATTTCATGACTATAATGCTTTTTGGAGCATTTGGTACATTGATATCCTTCACAATTATATCATTAGGTATGACCCTCTGCCTTGTTTAGTTCATCTAGTCTATAGCTATTAGTTTCTGTGAAGAAGGATATTCTTGCCTTTTGACATGCCCTAATAATATTCTTTACTCTTGTATTTTTACTCTCACAACCTTACTTCTCATTCATTATGGTTTGAACCGAGCCCCTTAAACCCTCACCTTATTTTGAGGGATAGAAATTCTATTCCTCTTGAGGAAGCTCTTGAAATGGAGCGAGATTAAGGAGAAAATGCAGAATATAATTAGTTTGTGGTGTTTCAAAATTTTATGGTCTGTATAATGTAAATGACTGTGCTGTTACGCACAAATGTGTGGCAGGTGCTATCGCCATCTTCAAGAAAATGGGTCTTAATCTTGTACTTCGAGATTATCTTGGTAATTCTCTCTCTTAATCCCCAAATTTAAATAATTTCATTCATCTCTGCTTCTAACCACGCTTGTGCTTCCAGCAATTGGAGCTATTTTTGCAGCAACGGATTCCGTTTGCACATTGCAGGTGCGATTTTGCAACTTTATGCTGTTGAAATCCTCACTGAGAAAATTCTTTCTAATACAATACTTATTCACTGCTGCAGGTGCTAAATCAGGATGAGACACCACTATTGTACAGTTTAGTGTTTGGAGAAGGTGTTGTGAATGATGCAACATCAGTGGTGCTTTTCAATGCAATCCAGGATTTTGACCTTTCAAATCTCAACACCACTGCAGCTTTAGACCTGATTGGAAATTTTGCATATTTATTTGTCTCGAGCACTGTGTTGGGAGTTGTAGTGAGTCTTTTTTCCTCTTTGTTTTGTGGGAATACATTGTAGCTTTGAAAATTATGTACTGAACATCTTTATTCTACTCGAGGCTGGACTACTGAGCGCATATGTCATAAAGAAGTTGTATTTTGGAAGGTTGGTGCTAATTGCTATAACATGCTTTTTCCTCATGTAATTACATTTAAAATAAAAAACTATTTCACGATGGGATAATGAACAACTTGACCCATAGTGAAATTGTGGGACCATTTTTACTAACTGTTTTCTGGTCTCTGTTTTGGTAATATAAAGAAAAATTACATGTTAGTTCTCTGATTAATTTACAGGCACTCCACTGATCGGGAGGTTGCAATCATGATGCTCATGGCTTACCTATCATACATGTTGGCAGAAGTATGCTTTTTACATTCAATAAGGGCCTTTATGAACTTAGCACTCTCTTTTAATGACTAACACTGTGTTTCAGACCCTTGGGATTGAACTTTGTTACTTAACCTGAGAGGTGTCTTGCAGTTATTCTATTTAAGCGGCATCCTTACCGTTTTCTTCTGTGGAATTGTGATGTCACACTACACCTGGCATAATGTGACAGAGAACTCAAGAGTTACAACTAAGTATGACGATTTAAAATCATTTGCTTGTACTCGTTTACTTTCTGATTGAACTATAAGTTCAACCCAAATGCAGGCACACCTTTGCAACATTGTCCTTCCTCGCTGAGACGTTCATATTTCTGTATGTCGGCATGGATGCTCTAGACATTGAGAAATGGAGAGTTGTAAGTGACAGGTACTCAACATACTTTATACCGAAACTAAGTTGGGTTTTTTATATTTTGTTAGGATATTTTTCTTAGTCTGTGACTTATATTTCATTTTTCAGTCCAAAAACCTCAATCCAAGTCAGTGGAATTCTACTTGGGCTGGTTTTGGTAGGAAGAGCATGCTTTGTTTTCCCCTTGTCATTTTTGTCTAACTTAACAAAGGCGTCTCCAATTGAGAGAATTGACTTTAAGCAGCAAGTAAGAGCTCTATTATTTCAAGCGTGCAAGACAAATATATGGCTATATAAACTTTGGCAATTGTGATTTGCAGGTTACCATATGGTGGGCTGGACTCATGCGAGGTGCTGTGTCTATGGCCCTTGCATACAACCAGGTAAAAAATTATCGGCTTTGTCTACTTCAGTTAGACGGTTATATAGTATAAACCTGACTCGTTTCTTTTGTTGATGCAGTTTACTAGGGCAGGTCACACACAGTTACGTGGGAATGCTTATTTGATTACCAGCACCATAACAGTTGTACTCTTCAGCACTATGGTAAGACAACTTAACTCCGTTGTCTCCATGAAAATAGAATAATATTTATCTTTCAAGAGTGCACCAATCCTGTGTCTCCATGCAGGTCTTCGGCCTGATAACAAAACCAATGGTGAGATTCTTGATGCCATCATCGAAACAGTTGAACAGATATATGTCTTCAGAGCCAGTTACACCCAAGTCCTTCACTGTACCACTTCTGGGTGATGGTCAAGATTCTGAATGCGACCTTTTTGTTGGAAATGGGCACTCATCGGATACTCGTGACTATTGCAAGTCTATACTCCGTCCACACAGTTTGCGCATGCTATTAAAAACCCCAACTCGTACGGTCCACTACTATTGGAGAAAATTCGATAATTCTTTCATGCGTCCTGTTTTTGGTGGCCGTGGGTTCGTTCCGTATGTACCAGGCTCTCCAACTGAAGAGAGTGTACATCAGAATTTACATCAATGGGAAGAAGAAGACAAAAACTAATTGTATTCCAGTAATCTCATTTTGTTTGGAGTTTTTCTCATTTTCGTTGTCTAGGTGGTGATGGGGGTGTCTAGACTCTAGATTACAAATGTATAGATTGCATATTCTTATAGTTCTATGATACAGTTGGGAGGGAGGGGGAGAGAGAGAGATTCTCCCACTGTCTAATTTTTTGCAGAAGCACCAGTTGGTGTGCATTTTCTGTTAGCAATCTTCTATGTATATGGTTCTCACATTTTACATACCATGTGTAGTCATGAATGATGTAATTATTATTTTCATGTGTGGATTAATTAAACAACTTATTCCTGATTGTTTGTTTTGTGCTGAAATTAAGCCTGTGCTTCCCTGAGGTTTTATTTTGTGATACTCAGTGCACTAATATCAGTATTAATACACCGATTTTATTTGGAGATTGAAAAACTGATTTTCAAAAATCACCCAATACATCACATAAATCTACTATCACAATTTGCAATACAATCATCTCTCTCTTCTTTCACTTTAATATATAATTAACATAATTTACTTAACAATAATAAAATACTCTCTTCGGTCCACATAAAATGTGTTTGTGGCTGCTCACTCACTAGTAATAGATGTTGGGATATGAATCCTATAAACAATATTCTAGATGATGATTGTATGTTTTGATGGCCAAAAGCAACTTAAAGTTAATGATATATGTGGTTATAAGTCATCTTAATTAAGTCATCTGAAATAAGTTTACTGATCTTAATGAGATATTGAAAACTGAGTTACTGATCTTATATATGTTTACTGATCTGATATAAGAACTGTTAGGAACTAAGCTTATGTTTTGTATTGTATAGACAACTTATATTATAGGACTTAGATATACTCATCTGTATATAGTTCAGTTGATGTATAGATAGGTTTTATAATTGTAAAGTTGTATTCTATTGTATTCAGCATTGTAAAAGTTCTGAACAGTAGTTTAGAAGGAGATCAAAAGATTATTGAAGACTTAGAAGACTACTTCAGAATAAGAAGACTCTACTGAAGAGAGGATTGCACCATTGGATTCGTCTCGAAAAATGGAGTGGAATGAAAAAAAGAATCAAGTCAATCGGAGTTCGGAAGCTTGAGATATGAAGGGACGAAGACAGAGGACGAAATCTGGGCCGAAGTATCCGCCCGACCGGGCCGACCCGCCCGGCATGTGATCTGCACCTAACTTTTTGATAAGTTCACCCCCTGCGCGTGTTTTTGGCCAAAATCAACTTACGAAGTTTTGGCCTGGCCGGGCCACTTTTCCCGCCCGGCCGGGCCACCTGTTCCAGCCCATTTCGCGCAAACAACTTGTCCGCCCGGCCACGCCACTTACCCACCCGGCCGGGTGGACCCATTTTCGGGGTTTTTAGCCAATTTTCTCCATATTTCAAGGGCCTAATTGTAAAATTAATTCAAGACTTTTACCCCAACTATAAATAGACCAAATTTGAGTTTTACAAGGGAGTCTTACTCCTTTTACAAGCATTTCCACACACACATTCACATAGTTGTAGGTGTTCTTCATTTTTAGTTTAATTTCTTCAATAGAATAGTGGTTTTTACTTCGAATCAAGCTACGATTATCATCGGACATCGTCTATTACATCGGTTTGTAGCTAAATTCTCATGATCAAGGTGATATTACTCTATTTTGCAATTCAATTTGGTATTTTCTTAATTTCTTCAATATCTTGTTATTTTATTATGAGTTTGATGTTATTTGTTGTTGTAGCCATGGGATTCTCTTCTAGAACCATGGGCTAATCCTCAATTGTCTTGGGTGTGGATGTTTTGATGAGAATTTAGTATAATTGTGGATTAATTGCATGATTAGCTTATAATTTGGGTGTTTATGTTTCTAGAGTTGTACATTGATTGATTCATTTGGTTGATCAACCCTATTAGCGAGCATGTTCGATTATGTTTATTGCAACGAGAGTTGGGTAGCATGATTGGGAGTGTGAGTGTGAGCTTTGATCAATTGAATAAAAGTTAATTAGTAATTAGCTCACCCGAGAGGGATGTTAATGGCTAGACCGACAACCTTAGACACTAAACGAGTAGAGGTCGTCTAGGAGTTTGGTGAGAGGGCGTTTCATAAGCATTAGTAACCGTGTTGAAAGTGCTTATGCAACACTATCTTAGGAGCTTATGGTATTAGGTTAGATCCTATAATTGCTAATCAATGCACGCTGTTAACCTATGCCTTTCGAGGGGGTTTGCACACATTTGTGATAGCCTTTAGCTTGACCCAAATTTGTAGCAAAATCAGGTAATTGGTTCACTAGTTCACTTAATTGCTCACAAAACAGAAACACCCGAGGCAATACCCTTCTCTTGCACTTTCCAACGAAAGTTAGATAGCTTGTTATTTCTTGTCACTAGTTCTCCATACCTTAGTTAATCTAGTTAATATTTTTGTGCTTATTCCCAAAAATCCAAACAACATCATTTAGTTACTACAATAGCATGATAACTTGCAACTTTAGGGACTCATTTTCACTCAATTAAGTCCTTGGAGCGAAATTCTACTTGAGACACTTATCTTACTACTAACGAACCCATACGCTTGTGGGGATCGTATAGTTGTAAAAGTGCAAAAATTCGATCCAAGTCAATGGCGCCGCTGCCGGGGATTTAAGCGAGTGTTGTTAGTGAGACTTAGAGTTTGTTGCGTGTTATTGATAGTAGCATTTCTTTTTTGTTATTTTGTTTTTCGTTTCTCCTTGTGGGCTTTGATACTTGTTTTTGTGTAGGTGTGAACTTCATTGCCTTGATGGATGGATACAACCAATACCAATGGAATCAATGTTATAATCAAAATGGTATGGTTTATCCTCCACAACATGGAGATGTGAGCTACGATAATTGGAGGAACTTTGATCACCATTATCATATGCAACAAGTTCCCTCCTATTATCAAGATTGGAGGAATGAAGAAGCATCACCTACTCCTCAAGGATATTACACTCCACCTCCACATCAATACCCTCCTCCTCAACACTTTTATCCACCATATCCATATCCTCCCCCACCACCTGAAGAGTTGTATTGTCCACCTCCTCCTCCACCTATGGAAGAACCGTACTTTGAATTTCATGGAGCTTCAGAAGGAAATTGGTGTAATAGTGAGAGCAGCTTTGAGTACGATCATCAAATGCAACAAGCTTCCTCTCATTATCAATATCAAGAGTGGGGAAGCAATGAGGGTAGGACTACTACCGAAGAGCTAATTGCACACATGAAGGAGAGAATGGGGACAAGTGAGAAGAAATCTGAAGCAACCGACTCAATCCTTGCTCAACTCATGAGTAATAAAAAATCAATGAAATCCATGCCTGGCCAACTTATGAGTAGTCAAAAATCGATGGAATTCCAACTTGGACAATTGGCGATCGCCGTGAAAAAAATGCAAGAAGAGGAGAGCTCAAGTGAGGAGAGTGAAGATGTCAAACTCTTTGACAAAAGAGATAAAGAGGGATGTCCTTTGATGGACATGAGCTACAAGGAACAAGAAAATCAAGAAGCGCCACAAGATGAGTTGGAGAGTGAAATGAGCATTTCTAAACCTTTAAACTCTTCAATTTGCACTTTATTTGATATTAATGCTTCTATTGATTTTATTTTGCCTCTTGATCACTTTGATTCAAAGAAAGAAGTTGAGAAGTGTTTAGGTATCCTTGAGAAAAAGGGAGAGCAATGGAAGAAGACGATGTGGAAAGAGCAAGAGGAACCTTCATTAATGAGAGCATGCAAGAAAAATATGGATGATTGGTCTACCTTCCATGAGAGTCTTCTTGACTTTGAGGCTAAAAGATTGAAATACAATGGCAATGAGGCCCGATATCCATGGCCTTTTCGATGAGCTCATTTAGTTCCGTCCGGCTTGAAGACGTTAAACTTAGCGCTAAATGGGAGGCAACCCATTTTTACTTGCTTTATTTCAATTCTTGTTCATTCTATTTGCTTTGTTAGTTTAGTTTGATGTGTTTGTGAGTTTTGATGTTAGTTGGAGAAGCTTGGATCGAATGGACAAGTGGATCGAAAGGGGAACCTCGTGCTTCGAAGAAGGTGTAGCTATAGCAATCGTAAGAGGTACGCCCACCCCAATTCTTAGGAATTGCATAACAATGACTAAGTTTGGGGGGGGGGGGTAGTGGAATTTATATTCTTGTTCATAATATTGATTGCTTAGCTACTCTTGTTTTTAATTGTTGGGATAGTGGCCCATGTGTGTAGATTTGTATGTTTAGCACTTGGTGTCAATATCATTGCAAAACTATTTTTTCAAACTTTTAATTGCTTAGCAATGAAAAAGTTTGGGGGGTATGTTCGTTTTTACATTTTCTATTGACACCAATGTGTACTCTCGTGTATGTGGGCAATTTGAGCTTTAATGATCATTGAGACACATTTGATAATGATTTGTTGTGAATTTGATTCCTTGAATGTGTACATAATTGGAATGAATCATCTTGTTTTTGTTGTTGTCATCTTGTTGCCTATGGATGTTTTGCATGCACAATGAGGAATGTGTGGTGATGATTGATGAATGTTTGAGTTTTGAATGAACCGGTGAGAGTTGAGCTTTGAACCGAGCATTAATCCGGTTATTTCATTTTTGAGAGGATCAATTCGTTGCTTGCTTTTCTAGAACTTGCCCAAGTTCTTGCTTGAGATCATGATTGTGTGATACTTTGAGATATGATGTAGGCCATCTTTCGTATTACAAGTCACTTAGCCAAATTTTTCCCAATAACCAAAGTAATCTTCCGTAGCTAGCCCGTTTGAGCTTGACTTCCCATTCTCTTGGCAACCTACAATGTTTAACCACTTAGCCTTTTAAGCCTTTGATATCCCAATCTAGTGGAGAATAAAAGGAAAGTGGTGAAACATATGCTTAAGTGCCTTTGGTTTGAAGAGAAAAATTGGCAAAGTTGTGAAAAGAAAGAAAAAATTGAGAAAGAAAAGAGGGACAATGAGCCCCAAGAGTTTGAAAAGAAAATAACTTGGCTAGAAAAAGACGAGGAGATGAATGCATTTGAAGAACTTATATGAAACGTGAGAATGAAGGTTGTAAACCTTAAGAGCACGAGCTTGAATTGTTGAATAACAACTTTCGTTCTCCACTAGACGAGTCACTTCTTCCATATTCATCATACCCCGTCCAAAGAGCCAATGTTACGTCCTTGGTTAAGACCTATTGATCTCATAGTTGAACATGTTTGTGGTGGAAAGATGGTAGAGCTTGAGCAAGCTTATGGCAATTGCAATGCATGATTTGATTGGTGAGTGCTTATTGTCCTTAATTTGTTTGAGTGTTTGAGAGAAACACTATATCTAGGGAGTTGAACTTGAACATTTTGATATTTTCATCACCATCACTTGTTGTTGTGTGTTGAGCATGTGTGGGTAATTAGTTGGATCTTCAATATTGAACTTGTGATCATATTTGAGAATGTATCTCGAGGAAGAAGAATTCATTTCATGTCATTTGATACGTGGGATCTTTCATTGATCATCTAGTTGTAAATTTCACCCTCATGTTGTAATTCTTTCGTTGCTTGAGGACGAGCAACACTTTAAGTTTGGGGGAGTTGATTCGGGTGGAATTTACACGATTTAGATGCATATTTGAAGCTCATTTGATGTTGATTTCATTGACTTATTGGTTGTTTATCATTGTTTTGGTCAAAATAAGAGAAAGGTATTGTTTTGTCGATTTTGTAGGAAAAACGATGTATTTTGAAAGCAAAACACCGACTATACTACACTTTACTGAAGAGAGGATTGCACCATTGGATTCGTCTCGAAAAATGGAGTGGAATGAAAAAAAGAATCAAGTCAATCGGAGTTCGGAAGCTCGAGATATGAAGGGACGAAGACAGAGGACGAAATCTGGGCCGAAGTATCCGCCCGACCGGGCGACCCGACCGGGCCGACCCGCCCGGCCAGTGATCTGCACCCAACTTTTTGATAAGTTCACCCCTGCGCGTGTTTTTTGCCAAAATCAACTTACGAAGTTTTGGCCTGGCCGGGCCACTTTTCCCGCCCGGCCGGGCCACCTGTTCCAGCCCATTTCGCGCAAACAACTTGTCCGCCCGGCCGGGTGGACCCATTTTCGGGGTTTTTAGCCAATTTTCTCCATATTTCAAGGGCCTAATTGAAAAATTAATTCAAGACTTTTACCCCAACTATAAATAGACCAAATTTGAGTTTTACAATGGAGTCTTACTCCTTTTACAAGCATTTCCACACACACATTCACATTGTTGTAGGTGTTCTTCATTTTAATTTAATTTCTTCAATAGATTAGATAGAATAGTGGTTTTTACTTCGAATCAAGCTACGATTATCATCGGGCATCGTCTATTACATCGGTTTGTAGCTAAATTCTCATGATCAATGTGATATTACTCTATTTTGCAATTCAATTTGATATTTTCTTAATTTCTTCAATATCTTGTTATTTTATTATGAGTTTGATGTTATTTGTTGTTGTAGCCATGTGATTCTCTTCTAGAACCATGGGCTAATCCTCAATTGTCTTGGGTGTGGATGTTTTGATGAGAATTTAGTATAATTGTGGATTAATTGCATGATTAGCTTATAATTTGGGTGTTTAGGTTTCTAGAGTTGTACATTGATTGATTCATTTGGTTGATCAACCCTATTAGCGAGCATGTTCGATTATTTTTATTGCAACGAGAGTTGGGTAGCATGATTGAGAGTGTGAGTGTGAGCTTTGATCAATTGAATAAAAGTTAATTAGTAATTAGCTCACCCGAGAGGGGTGTTAATGGCTAGACCGAGAGGGGTGTTAATTGGTGAGAGGGCGTTTCATAAGCATTAGTAACCGTGTTGAAAGTGCTTATGCAACACTATCTTAGGAGCTTATGGTATTTGGTTAGATCCTATAATTGCTAATCAATGCACGTTGTTTACCTATGCCTTTCGAGGGGGTTTGCACACATTTGTGATAGCCTTTAGCTTGACCCAAATTTGTAGCAAAATCAGGTAATTGGTTCACTAGTTCACTTAATTGCTCACAAAACGGAAACACCCGAGGCAATACCCTTCTCTTGCACTTTCCAACGAAAGTTAGATAGCTTGTTATTTCTTGTCACTAGTTCTCCATACCTTAGTTAATCTAGTTGATATTTTTGTGCTTATTCCCAAAAATCCAAACAACATCATTTAATTACTACAATATCATGATAACTTGCAACTTTAGGGACTCATTTTCACTCAATTAAGTCCTTGGAACGAAATTCTACTTGGGACACTTATCTTACTACTAACGAACCCATACGCATGTGGGGATCGTATAGTTGTAAAAGTGCAAAAATTCGATCCAAGTCACTATTCAGAACACATTTCCGCATAAAAACTCTAATATTTTGAAAGATTTTGAAAAGTCTATTCACCCCTCCCCTCTAGACTTTCTTAGCTTAATCAATCTTAACTCAACTTGGGACCAACAAGTGGTATCAGAGCAGTAGTTCTTTGGACTGCTGTTTCTTGATAACCTTGTAGACTTTGAGGGAAGTCTTACTGATCTTGCTACTATTTCTTGATATTTGTCACTATCTGAATACTTGAAAATACTTGCTATACTACTGATCTTATCTGTCTGATCAAACATGGATGAAACTAATGTGAACAAACTTTCTAAGTTCAAGATTGCAGATTATGACTACTGGAAGCTGAGGATTGAGGTCATTTTTAGCTCAACCCATGATCTGATGGTTTCTGTGGTCAAAGAAGGACCAATGACTACCATGGTGCAAAACACTACAACACTGGATCCATCTGAACCAGTTGGAGCACTGGTCCCTAAACCAAGGTCAGAATTGATTTCTGAAGAAATGCGTCAAAACAATTTGGATAGTCTTACTAAGAATTACATTTTACACACCTTGCCAAATGAGTATCTTGGCAAAGTGTTAAAATGTAAGACTACCAAGCAAATGTGGGACAAACTAGCTGTTCTTTGTGAAGGTACTACACTGATCAAAGAAAGCAAACTGTCCACAGCTGTCCAAAGGTTTGAAACATTTAAAATGAAGCCAGGAGAATCAATTGATGAATTGGATACTCGATTTACAAAGATTATGAATGACCTTGATGTGTTAGGAAAGACTTATACTGAAAGAGAGATTAACTTGAGAATCTTGAAAGCTTTGGATGAAAGGTGGAAAATGGTCAAGATGATCATTAAAACCACACAAGACATTGATTCTTGGCCTGCTGAAACCATGTTTCAGACTCTTAAGGCTCATGAGTTTGAGTTAGATTAATAAGATCCTATTACTGATAGTCATAAGGATAAAGATGCCTCTAAGGACATAGCTTTTAAAGCCTCTACCTCTAAGGGGTCTAGATCATCTAAGTCTAAGGCCTCAAGCATAAAAGATGAACTAGATAGTTCTGATCTTAGTCTGAAAGATCAGATGAGCCTTATGATTAAAAGATTTGATAGACTAAATAAGAGGTATGGTAGATATAAGAGATTCTATAAGGAAACCAAGGGTTCTAGTAACAGGGACTCTTCTAGGAACAGAAGGGATCAAAACTCTTCTGAAAGAAGGGATGAGATCTCTAATGAGAACAGGAGAGATAGGAACTCATTTGATAAGAGGGATAGGAAGTCTTTTGATAAGAAAGATAGGAACTCTATTGATAAGCATGACATGAATCGAAATCGTTCACCATCTAAGAAATCTTCTAACAATCTTGTGTGCTACAATTGTGATAAGCCAGGTCATTATGCATATGAATGTCCTGATCTGAGTTCTGAAGATCGAGAAGAAAGGAAAGCTAGAAGAGATCGAAAATATGCCAAGTGTAAGAAGGCAATGATGGCATACAATGAATCTGATTCGGATTCAGAAGAGTTGCCCTCGTCTTCATCTGAATACCCCTCATGCAATGAGAATGAAGCTTTCATAGCAGATGATGGACTGGCAATGATGGCCAAAATAAATGATGAGGTATCATCTGTTAATTCTTTTCAATCTTGCAATAGTTCTGATTCTGATTTATGTGACACTCTGATAGTAGTGTAGGAAGTAGTCTTCATCATTCCAATGGAGTGACTGAAGAAGACCTCCTACAAGCTAACAAAGCATTCATGGAAATCAGTGATGAAAATATATCTTTGAAACAAGAAATCATTCGTCTAAAAGAAGCTCAGTTAAAAGTGGATCTTAATATAGTTATCATAAATGCAAGACTATCAGAAGAGTTGTCTCAACTCCAAGAAAAGTATGCATCCATTGACAAACTGTATCAGGGTATGCTTAAAACTCAAGCCAAAGAGACTAATGAATTCAATGATTTAAAGATTAAATGTGAAAAACTTGAAGAGCGCAATAGATTCTTAGAATCTGAAGTAGTGAGCCTAGATCGAAAGCTATCTGAAATGATTAAGTCTACCAAGATTAATAAAACAATTTCAGACAGATATAGAGCTCCAAATGATAAAAGAGGGATAGGTACTGATCTGCCTAGTTCCTCTACTTCAGGCTTTAAGAACACTAATGGAGCTAGTTCAAGTTCTTTGCAACTAGATAAAGGAAAAGAACCTATGATTTATGATAATGATCCAAAACCTAAAGTACAGTCCAAATACATTCCTCCTACTACCAAGAATGGTAAAATGAAGAATGTATCAAGACCAGTACAGTCAAGACCATACCAGAAGAGTTATACTCCTCTGACCAGAGCAGAACAATCCTGGTATCAGAAGAGACAAACTCAGAACAGTAGGTCAAGACAAGCACAGGCAAGTTGGGAACAGCCTAGACCTCATTTTATAAGGCAGTCTCAGCTGTATTCAACTAAACCTAGGAAATTTGTGCCTCATTATCATAACAAACCTGTTCTTTATCCTCCACCTTTATCTTATGATGTCATTGGAGAGGAAAGACCAAAACGCATTTATAAGCCGTATGGTCCACATGCTTTCAGACCCTATTCAAACTATTATAGACATACTGATCTTACTAAAAAAGGGATAGAACCAAGGAAATGCTATCTCAGAAAAATAGATCCTAAGTCTGATGATAGTTCTGAAATGGTTAATAAAGTACTGTTTTGTGACAAATATGGAAGGAAACTGAAGAGGTCCCATCTATTCAAATCCTCAATATTTATTTGGGTACCTCTCACCACTAACCCTCAAGGACCCCAATAAAGAAAGGGTACCTAAATTATTAAGATCACTACCTTGCAGGATCGACTGGACTTATACAAGAAAGGTGGTTTAGTTGGTGAGACCTAGTACACAGATAGTGGTTTTTCACACCACATGACTGGTACCAAGGCCTTGCTTACTAACTATCATGAGCAGGAAGGACCAAAAGTAATCTTTGGTGATAGCTCCATGGAAATCACAAAAGGATTCAGATTCATCAAGAATGGAGATGTTTAAATCCAAGATGTCTCCTATGTTGAAGGTTTGAAATATAATTTGCTGTCTGTATCTCAATTCTGTGACAGGGGATACAAAGTTCAGTTCAAGACCAGAAGATGTGAAATAATAGACAAAAGGACACACAATGTTTTACTTGTTGGCACAAGACAAGGAAGTGTATAAATTGTGAATTGGAATAGTTGTCCTAAGAATGCTTGTCTTATCACTAAGAGTCCTAAAGAGAACAGTTGGCTCTGGCATAAACGCCTCTGCCATCTGAACTTTAAGATAATCAACAAGATTGCTAGAGAACATCTTATTGAGGGCATTCCAAATGAAATCTATTCCAAATCACAAATGTGTGACTCATGTAAAAAAGGTAAACAGGTAAAGGTTTCATTTAAGTCCATTCCAACTCTTTCAACCAGTAGAGTCTTAGAACTTCTGCATATGGATCTTCATGGTCCTATTAAACCTCCCACATTGAATGGAAGAAGGTATACTCTGGTTGTAGTAGATGACTATTCTAAGTTTACTTGGGTAGTCTTTCTACACAAAAAGAGTGATACACAAACACTTCTTCCAGATCTATTGAAGAGGTTACAGGTTGAAAAGGGTCAACCCATTGTCAAAATAAGGAGTGACAAGGGGACTGAGTTTATTAACCGTTACATTTCTGAATACTGTTCTAAGTCTGGCATACATCATCTAACAAGTGCAGCCAGAACCCCCCAACAAAATGGTGTTGCAGAAAGGAGAAACAAAACACTAAAAGAAGCATGCAGAGTAATGATTGCAGAATTCAACACACCTCAGAAGTTTTGGGCTGAAGCCATTAACACACCTTGCCACTCCCAAAACAGAAGTGCTCTTAATAAGGTGCATGGTAAAACACCTTATGAGGTATGGAAAGGCAGAAGACCTAGAGTTTCTTATTTTCATATCTTTGGATGTAAGTGTTTCATCCATAACAATGGTAAAAGTAAATTAAATGCTTTTGATGCAAAAGCAGATGAAGGGATATTCTTGGGATAATCTTCAGTAAGCAAAGCATTTAGAGTATTTAATTACTCAACTCTATGTGTGGAAGAAACACCCCATGTAGTCTTTGATGAGAATGTGCAGGACTCTGCTGATCATCAGCTCAGTAAGAAAATTGACATACTAAAGCTTCAAACCAACAATGATGATGATGATGCAGAAGTATATGAATATGTACAAACATATAATCCTTTCCTGAATGTCCTAGATCAAGATTCTGATAAAGAAAAGGTAAAAGACAAAGGTAAGTCATCTAAAACTTCTGATCTGCCAGAATTGATTGACTGCTCCCCTATGGACAAATCTGCTGATTTGATACAAACATGGTTGCAGAAATCGGCCTAGGCGGCCGTCTAGGCGGCGCCTAGGCGTTGGGCGTCCACCGACCGCCACGATTAAGGTAAATCGGTACATAAAATCGGCAATGGAGTTGGGTGGCGTTTAGGCGGCCGAGTCGCCGCCTAGCAGCAACAAACGCGGAACCAAAAATTAAAGAAATCCAAAACTTATAAAAAAAACATTACTTAGTTCATAGTTCAGTATTCGATTCTTCATTCACTCATCTCAATACTCGCCCAACTCGCACTGCCGCCGGTCGCCACGCCCGCACTTTTGCCGTCGTCAGTCGCCACTCTCTCTCTTTCGTCGTTGCAACTGTTGTCGCCGTCGCAGAAGTGCTTGTGCCGCCCGTTCGCCACCGCCGTGAGTTGGAAGATCTGGATTTTGAAGATGTGCTAGAAATTCAAATCGGTTGATCCTGGATGCTGAATGCTAAATTAGATTTAGGAAAGGGGGAAATAGACTGTGCTGTGTAAATTAGGTTATGTATTGGGCCCTAATATTAATTATTAAATAAGTCCAACACCTTATAAATTAGAATACATTTGGGCCCAAACATTGGGCCAGAAATAAATGTAATTAATTGCTATAAAATCGGATCGCCTAGGCGGGACTAGGCGGCGCCTAGGCGCCCTGGGCGCTAGGCGGACGAAAAACGCCCGACTAGCGATTTCCGATTTCTACAACCTTGGATACAAATCAATGATACTGATCTGCATGATGATTTGCATGATATGAATGATGCCAGTATTCCTGTTAAGAATAGAAGGACATGGAAGTCTGCTCATTCTACTGATCTGATTCTAGGTGATTCTAGTAAAGGTGTTAAAACTAGAAAACAATTGTTTGAATCCCAAGAAGAACCTAGTAAGTCTTTATTTTGCTGGTGTTGTTTTCTATCTTCCATTGAGCCTAAAACTGTAAATGAGGCTTTAAGTGATAGTAACTGGATTATAGCCATGCAAGAAGAACTTAATCAGTTCACTAGAAATGAAGTTTGGGAACTTGTGGATAGACCTAGTGATCATAATGTTGTAGGCACCAAGTGGATTTTTAAGAACAAAAAGGATGAAAATGAGAAGATCAAGCTTAAGAGACAACAAAGTCAAGAAGTTGTTGAGAAACCTTCTACTAGAACTGATGTTGCTGAAAGTTCTGGAAAGAAGAGAAGGAAACTGATCTTGTCTGATGAAGAGATGTAAGAGGAAGAAACTGGTAGAGTTACCAGATCTAGAAGTAAATTGAGTTCAAGTGAAGAAAAAGAAAAGCTTGAATTGATGAAGAAGAAAGCTGAAGAAGCAGAGCTGAAAAAGAAGAAAAACAAAGATGTTAAATTTTTTAGAACAAGATTTGATAATAGAGTTGCAGTTTTGAGGAGAAAGATGAAAGCTCAAAGGAAAGCTGAAGGAAAAGAATTTGATAAGAATTTTCAGGATGAAAACTTTGTTGATTTCATAGTTCTACCTGAAAGTTTGGATTTATGGAACAATCTAAAGAAGAAGTGGCAGATTGCAAACTTCATTGTGAAGAAGCTTGGTGATCATCTGAACAAAGAAGCTGAATTTGCTGATTTTGAAGAGTTCATGATGAACGTAGCCAGAGATTTCTGGGAAGATATTTCAAAAGTTGCTGCTCGTGCTGAGATAAAGATCTTATGTCCTGAAGAACCAATCTGGGATCCTCCAAGACTTGAGAATGGAGAACCTGATTACAAAGAGATTGGTAACATTATTGCTGAGATCATTAAGGATGAAGGCATCACTGATCATCAACACATGATGGACATCAAAGCAAGACTTTACTTGGCATTCAGAATCTGAAGAAAGAAGATGAAGGACAAGCTCACAAGATAACATTTCTTAACCTTAATCTTTATTTCTATATTTCATATTCTGTGATTATGTGTAATATGTGCATTATCTGATCTGATTATGAATATGATATGAATTTTGAATTGATGAACTGTTATGATAGACTACATACTTAACTACTGATTTATTAACATTTAAGTAGTTTTGGCTTCATCAAAAAGGGGGAAATTGTTGGGATATGAATCCTATAAACAATATTCTAGATGATGATTGTATGTTTTGATGGCCAAAAGCAACTTAAAGTTAATGATATATGTGGTTCTAAGTCATCTTAACTAAGTCATCTAAAATAAGTTTACTGATCTTAATGAGATATTGAAAACTGAGTTACTGATCTTATATATGTTTACTGATCTTAGTGTGTTTACTGATCTGATATAAGAACTGTTAGGAACTAAGCTGATGTTTTGTATTATATAGACAACTTATAGTATAGGACTTAGATATACTCATCTGTATATAGTTCAGTTGAAGTATAGATAGATTTTATAATTGTAAAGTTGTATTCTATTGTATTCAGCATTGTAAAAGTTCAGAACAGTAGTTTAGAACACTAGTTTAGAAGGAGATCAGAAGATTATTGAAGACTTAGAAGACTACTTCAGAATAAGAAGACTTTGAAGAGTTGAAGAGAAGCTCAGAAGTTCGAGAGAAGAATTCTGGAGAAGTTAGAACAGTTTTGGAGAACTGTGCTGACTGGCTCAGAACAGTAAAAGTCAGAACAGTAAGTTACTGTGCTGAGTTGGTGAGTTTGAAGAATAAGTTTGGAAAACTTATTTAAGGTGTAACTGAATATATTTGAAGATATGCTGACTTGGATAAAGTTGAAGGAAGTTACAAAGTCGGTTACAAAAGGATAAGTTACAAAAACAGTTTTAGAGTTAGTTGAGAGTTAGTTCACAACTGCTAACTGTCATACTAAGTTCTATAAATACTGTGTGATCTCATACTGCTAAGACTACTGAACATTTACTGATCATAAAGCATTCAAGAGCAATATAAGTCTACAGAGCATTGAAGAACTCACAGAGTTGAAGAGATCAAGAAACCTGAGAAGAGCCACATATCTGAAGAGAAGAAATCAGAGGCTATTCAAGAGAAGTTTTACTTTTCATTTTAAAGTTTGTATTGTTGTAAACAAGTGTGCTAGTTACTTGTGAAATTACTAGTCGATCGAAGATACACTTGGGAGTGTAATCGAAAAGATCACAGTCTTAGTCTTGAGACTTTAAGCCACAAGAAACTCAAGAAGGAAGAGTTAATAAAACATCACAACTGGGATTGTGAGAGTGGATGTAGACTTTTTGGTCGAACCACTATAAATTCTGTGTTCTTTACTTTTCTGTTTGGTATTTATTTAATATTTGTTTAACCAAGAACAGTAGAATTTACTAAGTAAAGATCTGAATAAAAATTGAGTATAAAACTGAAACTGTAAGTACTGATCAAACTCAGTAAGAACAGTACTATTCAGAACACATTTCCGCATAAAAACTCTGATATTTTGAAAGATTTTGAAAAGTCTATTCACCCCCCCCCCCCTCTAGACTTTATTAGCTTAATCAATCTTAACTCAACTTGGGACCAACAATAGACGGATGTATGGAGGTGGCGATTGGTGAGGCAATGGGCTTCATGGAAGCATTGTCGTGGGTTCACAACTTAGACATGAAAAATGTGGTAATTGAAGGAGACGCCAAACGAGTTGCAGATGCGATCTGCTCAGATACCTCAGACGACTCCACCTTTGGAGATATTATAAAGGAATGCAAAAGGATTTTTAGTTCACTTTCAAATTGTTATATTTCATTTGTAAAGCATAGTGTCAACTCTTTTACACACGCTATTGCTAGGGCCTCCCCCTCCTGTGAGAGTCCTCATTGATTGTTGGGACGATTCACCAAACTTTGTGGTAGGATTTTCCCCAAACGTTTATTCATGCTTTGAATAAAGACATTGGATGTCGAAAAAATAAAGGTTTGAGGTAGATAAATTTATTTGTTCCATTCTTTGGGTTGTAATTGTTGTTTTATACAACTGAATCTTTAATACGTGTCACTTTTTTCTATTATGAAACGTTGATTATTTTTTAACATAACTTACATCTATAAATCAGATAGTGAAACATAAAGTATAATACTAAAAGTGACACATGTGATCTCTTACCGGAGACTAGATCCAATTCCCATCCACATAAAGCAAGAAACGAGAATTAAATTGAACAAAAAAAAAAAAACTCCCCTATCCCTGTTTTTCTTAATTTTTTTCTATTTATGTATAATTATAATCTTTTACTTACATCATGAGAATCAGTTAAAAATTTACATCATGAGAATCAGTTATAAATGTATAATAAAATATCATTAATTAATAAAAATAAGAATCAGAGTTAAAAATAATAATAAATGCACAAATAATAAAACAAACTAAAGATATGATATATATAAAATTTTCCCGGGGAAAATAAGATGGTGACTTGGTGAGTGATCTCCACTCCCCTTAGTTGCATAACCTTAATAATTAATCTTGTTCATTCGAGAATAAAACATTACATTGTATAGATATTAAAATCCAAACTTAAGGGTAGAATTGGTTCCTATAATTAGTTGGTCCTTAAGGCTTAAATCAAAATACCAAAAACTTTTTTATAAAAAAAATCCAAACTTAAGGAAATTCATAATTAGTTCATAAATCATGAAAACACAAACATATAAAAATTGATCGACAATTTATCTTCTCAATCCCAAGATGATCACTTTCCCCATCCAACCATTTGCTGAAAATCTGTGAAGAACAACAAATTCAATGTAATTATTGAAGTCAGTATCTCCAACGACTTACATCAATCCTACACTAAAAAATATGGTAAGAATATTGACTATGATATTATTAAATAAGATAAATTTAGATGCATTTTGCAATAAATTAAAAAAGATTAAAGAAAATAAAATCATCTGAATTGATAATCACATATTCACATGTAACAAAAATAAATTTCGATATGTATTTTGTGGTGTATCATTGGAGACGGGAAAACATTAAAATTGATGTTTTTGTTTTGTAATATATATATATATATATATATATATATATCCTTCAATTAATAAAAAGGAGAAAAGGTAATATTGTTTATATTTTTGTTGTTTTGTAATATAAAATTAAGAGATATATTTTTTTTACAAATTTATTCTTTAATTAATAAAAAACAGAAAATGAAAATGTTAATTTTTTTCTTTATCATAAAAGAGAGAGGAAAGAACGATCTATAAAATGTAAAATTCAATTAAAATGAAAAGTTGTAGAGATATGTAGAGATGCAATTTAGGAAAAATGTGAAATTTTTTATTTAAATTGAAAAATATTTTAAAATAAAATTTAAAATTAAAAGCGCAAACAATATGAAACAGATAAATATTGTTTTATCAAATTACCCTAATTTTGGAATAAAAGATAAAAATAAGGGTTTTGTGATCTAAATGCATGATTACTACTCTCCTAAATTCATAATATTTGTTGTTTTGTATAGAATTAAATAACTTTAAAAAAAAAAATACCCTTCTTTATCATGTAAGATGAAGAGAAATGAATGAAAATCAAAGAAAATGGGGAGAAATATAATTCAATTATCACGAAAAAGTATAACAATAAAGAAATTTAATATATAGGGATAATTTAGAGGGAACGTAAAAAATTAGTTAAAATGACAAATATTTAAAATAAAATGAAAAACAGTGTAAAATGGAACGGGCATGTCATAAAATCAACTAGCTAGATAAAGGTAAATGGTACTGACCTAACCTTATCTCTCAATGTTTGTGAATACACATGCAATTGAGACACTTGTTGTCTTCTATGGCCTCTCGCATCACATTATTCGCAAACCGAAGTTTTTCGTTTTCAGCCAACAACCTTTTGTTTTCAGCTATCGCATTCATTGCCTGAAACCATCCCGCAACTTCTTCGTCATCCAGATCTAATTCCATGCTCAACTTCTGTATTTGCTTTTTATTAGGATGTGTAAACTCCCTATAAAACCTGTCACAAAAAAAAAAAAAAAAAAGGAATTAGCTACATCAACAATTTCGTAGGAATCGACTGCCGAGCACATGATAAAAAACGATGTCGTTTCAAAATTTTCGTTTGCTTTGAAACGAAATCAATACATATAAAAATAATTGGAATCGACTAAATTCATAGATTTATATTTTCTCGGATCATTTTAGAAAAAGTGAAAAATAGATTTATTGTTTATCCCCAACCTAAACTATATACAGCAAGATTTTAGGAGGGGAGGGGAAATCATACATGTTTCAAATGATAAATCCAAAAAATGTAAAACGTTAACAAAGATAAAAATATAAATTAAGTTTTTTTTTCTTTCTTTCTAATGTACCCATTTTGTCCATTTTTATAATTTTATTTTTTTATCAGTTCAATTTTACTATGATTTATATGTTATAAAATGGATATTACTCACAAACACTATTTTATTTCTACTTTTATCTTTATTCTTAAACTTTTACTTTTTGCATATAAAAATTTAACAAAAGTTTGAGTGAGATGTCTCACTTTGAGATTAAATGAGACCAATATCAATTTTCAACATAAATGTATCACTTTTTAAACGTTTATTTAAAATGATATATATATATTACATATATAAGTGATAGTAATTTTTTTTTAAAAGTGATAAAATTCAATTATAAAGTGATACCGTTCTCATAATAAAACGATCTCACACAAAACTTGTTCATCAATTTATTTTCTTTAAATCCATGTACAACACAAATTAAAATTATAAAAATGAATTTGAAGGTCGAAATGAAAAAATGTGATTAAATTTATTACGCTTTGAGCCGTTTCTGCGGTGCGTTACTGTACTCATCATCTGACGATTCTGGCCCACTTTCAATGTATTTTGAATCCATTTGTATCCTCACTCTCAAATGCACTACAATTAGAAGAAAAAAAAAGTTGTCAATACACACACGAAACGAAACGAAACGAAACGAAAAGACACAGACATAATTATTGAAAGAAGATAAAACATGTACATACCTAACGTAGAAAATATTTGAATTGCTTGTGAATAATAATATTGTGGATGTGATAATAAGGCTATTTATATACGTGTCATTCTTATGTGAACAATTAATTACTTAATCCCATGGTTATACAGACCAGATTTTTGTGGCCAAAGTTGATAATATAATAATTAATACTTCTTGTTTAAAACATTTCCTAAATTAAAATATGAGGTAAAACATTAAACATTAAAAAAAAAAAATCTCATTCCCTATTTTTTTAATTATATTTTTTTATAACTACGTTGTGAAAAATAATTTAAAATATATAATAAAACCTACTTTAATCAATAAAATTAAAATTAAGTGAATGTTATAATTAAAAATATACATTTTATATTAAGTAATTGTGAACAATGAGATATAATCACAGTTGAATTGGTCAGTGGGGAATGACTTGTATTTATATGAGTAATTACATTGTAACCTAATTACATAAATTTAGGAAGAGATAAATACAAAAGATAAATACAACAATATATGTCATATATACAAGGAATGTTTGACTATTCCTTAATAGTAATAAAATAAAATCTACATATGACATATATAAAATTTCCACAAGGAACTGATATCTGCCCGTACCGTCCTTGTCAGCGCGGAAAATTCTCCGGTCCCAACCCCTTACATGGGAAAAAAATCGAAAATTCTATGCTCCATTCAGGGTGAATTCCTGTTCAGGACGGATATTACCCTGTCCCGTCGGGCATGTTCGGCTTGTAATTTATTTCACTTTGAGCGACCTCGTGAACACGTCTTGCAACGTTTAGTTATGACTTCTTGTTCGTTTTATAGTTTTCATTGTTGGGTCGAGCAGTCTTAAACTATCATTTATGACCTTCTCGATATTTTAAAATTTGTGCATTTTAATTATTATTTTTTATTCAAAAGTTATTCTTATTTTAATTTAATATGTCTCATCGCATATACGAATATTATACGCGGTGTGTAATGATAAAATAGAAAAAAAAAATTATATTTATTTACATTTTTTATACAAAGGACCAAGACTTTAATGGTAAATAAGCTTTGTATAAAAAAATGTAAATAAATATAATTGTTTTTTTCATAATAAGGCTATTTTTTATACAATGATAATAAGGCTATTTATATACGTGTAATTTTTTTTAATGGAGCAAATTTATCTCTACATAATTGTATGACAAAAGAAAAGGAGAAAAGAAATACCATACTGTACTTTTAAAAAAAAAATTCAAGGCCCAATTTATTTTTTTCATTTCCAGTCATACGAAACAATAATAATGACGTACACCACTAATATATATTTTTTTTTAATATGACCAATTATTTCTAGGCGTTTCATCAATAATTTAATTCGTAAGGAGCTAGAGACTATAGTGATACCTGCTTTTAACTAATTAATATAAATGAGTTGAGTCATAATTATAATTGGTATTATATACTCCATGTGGACACTACAAAAAAAGGGCGTTTTAGAGACGGATATACCGACGGAATTTCCGTCGGCCCCCGATGTTACCGACGGATTTGTCGACGGAAAGTCGGCCGTTCCCTTTTTCGTCGTCAGTATTTTTTACCGACGGATTTTTTAATTCCGTCGGGATTTCCGACGGATATGCCGACGGATTTACCGAGGGATATTCCGTCGGTATTTCGGACAACCCGTTTAACAAACCGGGTCAACATTCCGTCGGTAATTCCGTCGGAAAGAATGGATTAAAATAATTATAAAATAAATTAGAATGAATTAAAATAATTATAAAAGAAATTAAATTTTGAATAAATATTGATTTCGAAATTCACATGCCGACGGAATTTTCGTCGGTCAAATGCCGACGGAAAATCCGTCGGCAATTTACCGAGGGAATATCCGTCAGTAAAACAAAAAAATGAATAAAAAAAATATGATTTCGAAATTCACATACCGACGGAATATCCGTCAGTAAAACAAAATATTAATAAAAAAAATATGGGTGGCCGGGGAGGCCCCGACCAGAATTTCATTTTCCGACCAAAATTAATTGGCATTGGTTTGTCGAAATATAATGCATGGATACAATAGAGGGGACAATTAATTGGCATTGGTTTGTCAAAATTACCACTAACACAAACCAATAAATTACATATACTACACTAGAATCTATAACAAATAGAGGGGGCAATCCAAACAAAGAGTAGTAAAGCATCGGAAGACATTTAACTAATAAGTCGATCAATTAATTAAAAAAATTGCAATTCGAACTTCTACAACGTTGTTCACCCTAAAAACTACTCAAATGGGCAAGAGTCAGAGTCAACCTGCCTGTTGAAGTTCGAATTACAGTTTTTTTTATTTTTTAAATTGTAGGTTTATTTACCAAAACAAACAAACAAACTGAGCCTTTAATCCCAAACTCATGTTTATGGACATATTATGGAATCATCAAACCTGGAACATATCTCGTTGCAACTGTCGTTTTCATCATCATCCGAAACTGAAATACAAAATCAAATCAGTTTGTTCAAACAACAAAATACAAATTGACAACTCAAAAAAAAAAAAGGAAAGCGTACCACGGCAGAGAAAAGGGGAGGACGGCGGTTTACGACGCGGAGAGAGGACGGCGGAGGGGAGGAAGAGGAGGCGCCGCCACTGTGCGAGAGAGGCGACGGCCATTTGCCGAAAAAAAAATCCTACGGCGGAGGGGAGGAAGGAGGGAGGAGGAGTGGGGGGAGAAGGTGGATACAGAGGTTTGGGTGGGGGAGGAGGCGGCGGCGGCGGCGTTGCTGGGCGAGGGAGGCGAGGAGGTGGAGGGAGGCGAGGTGGGAGAGAGGAAATTTCTGAAAGAAAACCAGGTTTTATATAAGGGTAAATACCGACGGATAATCCGTCGGTATTGTTCAAAAAGTAAATACCGACGGAAAGTGAATTCCGTCAGCATTTTGGCGATTTTTTTTATTTTTTTTTTTAAATAATTCAATTTTTTCTATATACTTACTAAATTACCAAAATATTTTTTTAAAAAATCACGAAATTCATTTCTTCCACATATATTAATAAATATATTGGTTGTGGCTTATATTTATAGTAAATTTAATTTTTATAATTTGTACCTAAATGATAAATAATTAATTAACTTTTATAAAATAAGAAATAAATACATTACATTAATTGAATTAAGTTTCATCTTCATCGTCTTCATCCTCCTCCTCCTCCTCATCATCTTCCTCATCCTCATCATCCTCCTCATCCTCCTCTTCTTCATCCTCCTCTTCATCCTCATCTTCATTCTCCTCTTCATCCTCTTCTTCATCCCCCTCCTCTTCACCTTCAATTTCGATTAATTGGGGATTTGCAGCCGTCAGGGGTACAGAAAGATTGAAATTTCCCGTAAAGACTTCAGTTGGAGTCTCTATTTGTTCTGTTTGAAATGGAGATTCATCTTCAGTATTTCTGTCCTTTTTAGGGACTTCTACCATTGACCTTGCCTTTACTTTGCAAACAGCGTGCCATTCATAACCACGTGGAGCTCCCGGATATGTGCAGTAGTATACTTGAGATACTTGATGGGCAAATACAAATGGATCATCCGCAACATACGTCCTTTTCGAACTAACATCAACGAGCTTGTACTCCGGGTGAATTCTTGTTCCTAGATGGCCTGAATCAAACCAATGACACTTGAACAACACTACAGTCTTTGCTGGATATCCTGGATATTCTACTTCGACGACTTCCCGTAACACCCCAAAGTAATCACTTGCATCTGCATTGTAATTCGCACTGCTAACGCAGACGCCACTGTTGGTAGTCCCCTTTGTCGATGCATACCCAGACGTATGAAATCTGTAGCCCTTCACAATATAACCGTTGTAAGTCTTTACACGACGTAGTGGTCCCTTGCTGAGATCTCGTAAGAATGGACTGTCTAGAGCGTTATCCCGTCCCTATACGGCTCAATTTAAAATTAATTAAAATAAATATTAATTTATTTACGTAAAACATAATTAATTAAATGGTACTCACATAACGTTCGAACCATCGGGAAAATTCACGTTGAATACGAGCATCTATATATGCATCTGAGATGTTTGGTTCTGCTCGTCGTAGTTCTTGAGCGTACATCCTAATTCACAACATTCAAAAACTTGGTTAATATTAAATGATATAAATGAAGTGGTATTTAAATAGACGATTTATATATGAAATACTTACTCGATGTATGGCTGAACTTCATCACAATTCAATAACACATACGTTTGTGCTATTTCCGCCTCCGAGTTCGTCTCCCAATATCGTTCAGTGGGTTTTCCTATTGGCCGTCCCTTAGACTTGAATATGGAGAGCATTCCATCGACCTCTTCACTGATATCGTCAGCGGATGTACCACCGAAGTTACGTGGAGCACTTCTTAACTTTGTGTTGACGTGGTCTTCAAAGTAATAAGAACAAAACATGCCAACATCTTCATTCAAATAAGCATTCACAATCGATGCTTCAACGTTTGCCTTTTGTTTAGCATTACGTTTCAAGTTGTGGAGATACCTGATATACACACACACACATATATATATATATATATATATATATATATATATATATATATATATATATAAACTTATAAGAATGCATGTGTAATTGTAATGAAATAAAAAAAAAGTAAGATTTTACCTTTCAAATGGGTACATCCACCTGTATTGCACCGGACCACAAATTCTCGCTTCATACGCTAAGTGAACGGGTATGTGTTCCATCGAGTTAAAGAAGCTAGGTGGAAAAATTTGTTCCAACTTACACAAAATCACTGGAATGTCTTCATCTAAACGAATCATATCATCGATCGTGATCGTTGTAGCCGTTAAATCTCTAAAAAATAGACTTAATTCAGTGATAGCCCTCCACACATTGTTAGGAAGAAGTTCCTTGAACGCAATCGGTATCAAGCGTTGCATAAACACATGACAATCATGACTCTTCATCCTTGCAACCTTACCCGTTGTTGTGTCTACGCATCGACTCAAGTTCGACACGTAGCCGTCCGGAAAGTTCAACTCCTTTATCCACCTACACAATCTTTGTTTTTGTGGCTTATCCAGTGTGTAGCTAGCCTTTGGAAATTTACCTGTACGCTCATCCTTTTTCAACTCTGGACGGCGACAAAGAGTGTCCAAATCCTCCCGAGACTTTGGAGTGTCTTTCGTCTTGCCTTCCGTGTTCATGATTGTGTGGAACACATTGTCAAACACATTATTTTCAATGTGCATCACATCCAAATTGTGTCGTATCAATAGTGAACTCCAGTATGGTAAGTCCCAAAAAATACTCCTTTTGTTCCAACCACCCTCAATTCCTCTGTTGTGTTCCGCTGCATTTTCCTCATTACTTTTTTTCAACCCCGTCACTTGAACCTCATATAACAACCTACGTCCTGTACGGAGAGTAAATTATAAGTGACACTAAAAGCAATAGATAAATATACGTTTAGTACTCGATTATTAAATAAATGTATAAAATACCATCTCGTAGTGGAGGTCGATTGTTTGTGACTGCTCTGTTTTTTACGAAGTTCTTCTTATTTCTTCGAAACGGGTGACCTTGAGGTAAGAACCTACGGTGATTATCGAACCATGAAACTTTTCTACTCACCGGGAGACTGAAAGCTTCAGAATTCTCCATACAATACAGACATGCTTTCTTTCCGGCCGTACTCCACCCGGACAACATACCATATGCAGGAAAGTCGCTAATGGTCCATAAAAGAGCAGCACGCATCGTGAAGTTCTGCTTTCTAAAAACATCGTATGTTTGGACTCCATTCTCCCATAAGAAGATCAAGTCTTTTATAAGAGGTTGGAGATAAACATCCAGTTTGTCCTTTGGATTCGTTGGTCCAGGCACCAATACAGTCAGAAACATTGTTTGAGGTTTCATGCACATCCACGGAGGAAGATTATATGGAGTCAGTATCACCGGCCACAAAGAATACTGCTTCCCATGCATCCCAAACGGTGCAAAATCATCAGTACACAAACCTAATCTCACATTCCTCGGTTCACAACCAAAATTTGGAAACACGTTGTCAAGATGTTTCCAGGCCTCTGGGTCTGCCGGATGTCGCATCTCCCTCGACTCAGCGAAGAGGAATCTGTAGCATGCCACGTCATGTGTTGTGCAGTGGCACTTGATTGATATAATCTCATCAAACGGGGAATGATAGGAAGGTAGTACATCTTCTTATATGGCACTTTCTTCTTTGTCTTCTTCGATTGACCACCAGGTCCCTTTCGACATGCCTCTTTGTACCGGGGATGGCCACACAATCTACACATATTCAGACTGCTATCTTCGTCACCCCAATATAACATGCAACCATTCACACAACAATCAATCTTCTCAACCGGCAAACCAACATTCTTCAACATTTGTTTGCTTTGATGAAACGTCGTAGGCACCTTATTATTTTGAGGACAAATTTCACTGCATAACTGTGTCACTTGCTCATATGCCCTGTTAGAAAGTTGCGATGCACTCCGGGCCGTCCGACCACTTGGTGTCCTCACGGCGCTGCTCATCCCACCAAGGCCAAGGACCCTTCCCTTGGAGGTCGGGGCAACGTCAAGGTAACACTGGTCCACGTCAACAACCGGAGGGGTACCGCTGCTTCCGGATTCAGCAGTAGTCGTGGCGGTGGCTTGCGTCTCAGCCTCTTCAATCCTCTGTCGGACGCTCAACTACATAATTAAAAAATTAAAATTAATTTAATTATCTATATATATATATATAATGTAATTAATACATAAATTTAATTAAACTTACGTGGAGGTCAGTAGTGCGCCCGTAGGTGGACGTCTGTGTATCGGTATTAAACGGATGAAGAAGACTCATCCGATCCAAGTGGGTGTGTGGACGTCCAGTCTCCCGCTCCTATTACGTATCAAATAAACATATACAAATTAATTTAGATAACTAATATAAAATAATTAACTATAATTATTTAATTTTTAAAAATTAATGAAAACTTACGATAGCAAGTGATTGCTCGAGGACGGACCGAGCTCCCCCCCGATGCACTGCCATCCCGCCTCCAACGTCGGTTCTGCGGTTGGCCCGAGCTTTGTCACACTTGTCTTGGTAATCCTGGTCCATCCACTTCTCAACCAACGACTCCCACAGGTCAACACCATCCTCGTCTTTCCCCAGAACAAGATTTTTGTCTTCATCACGCCAGGCCTTTCTCCAGTCGTACATCATGTTCGTGTACCGAGTAGAACAAAGATTGTACCACTTCTCGTAAATAGCGGCGTCCGAGTAGATCGTCGTATCCCAACGGGCCTTTTTCTATACAAATAAATATTCAACATATTTATCAAATAATATGAATAATTAGTTATTTAATAAACTTTAAATATTGTAATTATATACCTGGAACTCCTCGAAATAATCATCCTTTTTAGATTGTGGCACCTTCGACCAAGTGATAGCACCCTTAGAAATCTTGCAATCCTTAAAGGATTTTGTGCACATCCTGGACACCTCATTACCGGGCACCAACCTGTAAAATTATTAACAAATTTATAAACTAACACATTATAAATAAATAAATAAAGTTAATCGTTATTGAATCTCATCAAACATTAGAATTATTGACTTACGCTCCTGAAACGATGTCAATGACTTTCCTTTTGTCTCGAACAGGATGCTGACGAGAAGAGGATGACGAACCAACCGACATCGTAGTCGGCGGCGGCGGCGACACTGCCACAGGAGGAGGAGGAGGAGCCGTCACAGGAACTGATTCATCCCGAGACCTCCTTGCACGTGACCAAAGTGACGACCTACGACGTGAACCCGAACCCTGATTCGGTACTTGTTCACTCATCTGTTTCAATCAATAAAAAATACATAATTTTACTAATTATCAATTTAATGAACATATTGCTAATTTAAAATTTTTACTAATATATCATATTCCTAATTTAATCAACATATTCCTAATTTAAATTCAAAACAATATATATATAACCTAATTACAACGTGATACCACCGTCGAACCATCTAATTAACTAATAATTTAAACAATTGATTGAAACATGCATCACCTACATTAAAAATATTTCTAAATTAACATATTCCTAAATTAACAAATCTAAATATAATTAAAATAATACTTTTCTAATTGGAGTTTTCTAATTATCAATTTAATGAACATATTCCTAATTTAATTTTTTTACTAATATAGCATATTCCTAATTTAATTAATCAACATATTCCTAATTTAATCAACAATAACCTAATTTAATTATTATTTTTCTACCTAACTTAATCAATAATAAAAAATTGAACATATATATTCCTAAATTAACAAACCTAAAACTAATTAAAATAATAATTTTCTAATTTAAACAATTGATTGAAACATGCACTACCTACATTAAAAATATTCTATATCAAAATTACACCATTAAATTAAACTAGTAATTAACTATATAACAATAAATTAATGTATACATATAACAATTAATTAATTAATTAACCTTAAAAACCTACTCGATCTATCAAAATTATTCTTAATCAACAAATTAAATTAACTAACGTACATACTAACATGATCATAATATTTTAACAACTAACTAAATCAATATAACATGCAAATCAACATTAAATTATTCATATTTACATATATCCATGCATAAACATATATAAGTATTAAAATTAAGTAATAAAACTAATTAAGAAAACGTACCGTATCAATGTAATCGAAGAAATTTGCTTCAATAGCCTCGTCCTCGTCTTCGTCTTCCCCACCGAATCCTCACTCACGCACGCCCCCTTTTTTTTCTTCTAAAACGAACTGATTGATTTGAGGCCCTTATATATTAAAAAAAAAAATATGCCGACGGATTTTCCGTCGGCATTTCCCTCGCTAACCGCCCACTATTAATGGTAATCGTTACCTTTTTGGAAAACGAGGCGGTGCGGATTCAACGGGTCAGATGCCGACGGATTATCCGTCGGCATTTCCGTCGGCAAACATATTTCAAATATCCGTCAGCATTTTCCCTCGGTAAATGCTGACGGAACGGAAGTCCGTCAGCAGTTCCCTCGGTAAATGCTGACGGATCCGAAATCCGTCAGCATTTACGTTGACTTTTCAATCCGTCAGCATTCCGTCAGCATTTCCGTCAGAAATGCTGACGGATTATAATCCGTCGGCATTAGTCCGTCCCTGTAGCGCGCGTTTTTTGTAGTGGGATTTATGTCGGCACAGTGGGATTTGGAGTGTTAGAATCAAGGAGGAGACTTGGTGGCAGCTGGATGCAGTAGAATTAGCAATTTGGTAATATGACATGTGTTTCTCAGTTGGAAAGTAATGAACAATCTACAATTAAAAATGTAAGAGTTGAGACGAATACTAATTATACCGTATATATTACGTACAAAAATGCATATAAAATGTTTCATACGTGAAAAAAAATTAATTAATGTAAATTGGAGTAAAAATTGTAGATTAAATTGAGTTAAAGCAGGACAAACCTAAATAAAATAATTGTTTTTGCTCTTACATATTGTCATACTGCAACATCAATATATGTTTACTGCAAGGACATTAACACCAACTTTTTTTTGGGCTAATTAGCGAGTAAAAAAATTATAGTAGTACAATTTAATTGCTCTTGTAGTAACTTATTTTAGTTTTATAGTAACATAATATTTTTTGTATTGGGACATATGAATTTATCTAAACAATTAAGTGTGTGTTATTATCCTTGCATTATATTTTTTGGTTTTATAATATCATATTCTGACCTCGTAGTAAACGATCTACATGTGAATCATAATATTTTTTGGGCAACCCCAATTTTAGGTTTTGGTCGAAATATTAAATAAAAAACTCAAAAATCAATTTGAGAAATTTACATCAATTGAACAGTGCCAAATATGAATTATTTTTCGGAGCTTAATAGCGCAGTAAGTAGAACTTATTTGAGGAGATGGAGATTTTGGTATAGGGCACAAATTAACTTCCAACCAAAATAAAATAAAAATTATTAAATTAAAAAGTAAAAATACCCATTACTACTAAATTAAATTGGATACATTATCCATATAGTATATTATTATTATCTCGAAAAAAATCCCAGCTTCATGATCTATAAATTCCAACAGCTAGCAGTGTCCGTGTCACTCACCAATCTCATATTTCTTCTTCTTCTTTGCATTAATTAATTAATCTTTTTTGTTACATACATACATACACCATGGTTGTCTCCGAGATCTCTTCGCAATCCGACGTCCCAGTGCACTGCACTTTCGGTTCCCGATATGTTCGCGAAGCTCTTCCCAGGTAACTCGACTCAACTCGATTAATCAAATTGTAGATTAATATTAGTAATTGTATTAGTATTAAAATGATCGATGATGTGATGCTGCAGGAATAAGATGCCGGATAATTCGATTCCAAAGGAAGCAGCGTATCAGATCATACACGACGAGCTTATGCTTGACGGAAATCCTCGATTAAATCTTGCTTCATTCGTTACGACATGGATGGAACCAGAGTGCGACAAGCTCATCATGGCCGCCATTAATAAGAACTACGTTGACATGGATGAGTACCCCGTTACCACCGAGTTACAGGCGAGTCATTCTCTCTCCATATATGTTTAATTTAATTGCACACTACATTTCGTTTATTGCAATTAAGTAAATTACCAATTTTAAACATTAGCTTTCTATGTTTCAAGATCAGATTAAAAAATAATGCTATTTCCTTAAAAATGTGCCACTTCAGCAAGTCAAGTTATAAGATTAAATTACAAATAAGCAAAGTATGATGATTTAATATAGTTAACTAGAAGTACATAAGATTAATATTAATAAAAAATATATATGCATAAATTAATTTCTATTTGCATGCTAGGATTAATTATGTATTAATTTGAAACTGTACATTTTTATAGTATTTAAATTGTCATATTTATCGGTTCTATATATACACATATATATACTAATGACAAAAAAAGAAAAGAAGAATCAAGATATTTATTTGTTAAATTATTGTAAAATCACGTCTAATTAGATCTCACATTTTTCATAATTTAATTTTTGTTGATCAATGATGTACATGTAGAGCGATTTTAAGTTATGGACACGGTTTAATATGAGGATGGATGGATGGATTGTTTTATGGATTTGAAATTTATAACTCAAATTCATTCCACTTGTTTGGATTAAAAAGTAAATGAATTGATTTGAAATACTTACAATCTTCGCTAAAATCATAACATTGAAATTTATGTATTTCTAAATATATACATTCATTTTAAATATCTTTCTCAAATCAAATGCTCAAATCCAAACACTGTTGTCGTTATTTAATTAGTTAATTTTAAATAAAATATGATAAAAGAATAAAAATAGTGGTTACTCTATTTGCTATGTAAAAAGAGGTATTGAATAGTATCAACAACTCCATATAAACTAAACCGTTTAAATTCGTACATTGTTATTTCACAAAAGTATTCCATTTATTCTTTAATTTGCTTAAGACTTTCTACCGATTTTAAAATTATTTTTAAAGTTTACAGCAAAAAAAATTCACCAAACAACTTTGATGTCAACAAGACAAGAAGAATACTAGCTTTAAGATAATTGTTTTTTTTAATGTAAGTATATTATATTGTTGATAAGGTTGGAAATAAAAAGACAAAAAAGTAGTGGTGAGAATTGAGAAACGTTGATGTGGAATAATTAAAGTTAATAATGGAGCCATGTTTGGAACTTTGGAGTGCGCTGGAGCCTGCCGACATGAACTTTTTTTTTTTTTAACTTAAAAAATTATTCTTTCAAAAAAAAAAAAAAAAACTTAAAAAATTAGAGTAACGCGTGTATTCAATCAATTTGTATTGGGTGCAATTAGATTACACTTTTAAGATTTAAAATTTAATTCAACAACCAAAAAAAATATTCAAAATCATTTAAATTAAATTGCATACAATATTCACTCTAATTTTTTTGCATATTATTTTATTTCTCGTATTAATATATGATTTTATCATACACATCTCATACTTATTGTTTTATTATTATTTATCTTATACTCATCATACTCCATCCGCTAAAAAATTAATGAATATTGATTGTTTATATATAAAATGGATGTAAAGTAAAAAGTAAAGAGTGTATTATTATATTAAAAAATAAATATTTCATTTATGAAAATGCATATTAAATTTAGACTGATAAAAAAAGAAGTTAAATTTATTAAGTTTGATTGAAGAAAGTATTATTTTTGCTCTTAATCACATCATTTATACTGTATAAATTATTTTATTATACTATTATTAAATATTCCCTCCCGATTACTTGAACACTTTCTTTATTGGACGTCCCAAAATTATTTGCACATTCTTAATATTGAAAATACCCCACAAAATTAATAACCTCACAATATTATTTTATTTTTAAATTTGTCACTCATTTTTTTCATATATTTCACTTTACACATCATCAAATTCACTTTACACATCATCAAATTACTTAAAATACCCCTCATTTATCTTACATCATCAACCACTAAATTCATTTTTTTATACAGCATGTCGATCAAATTATGCAAGTATATAGATAGATAGTGGGGGTTGGATGGACTTGGAGTATGGAGTATATCACATGAATTAATTTAGGTTGGGAAATGGCGAAATTAAGGCATGTTAAGAACAAGCATATATCCAGCCGACATAAGGCGCTGAAAAAATATATTTATTTGAAATTTGGATAGATCGATCATGCATGTATGTAAACAAACAAAACATCCAAATTAATTCTGTGTTTAAAGATCATTTATGGTCCCACGTGATCATACCCATACCCATAACTGTAAAAATATCATCTTTGCTGCGCGTGATCATAATCATAGAGATATATTAAAAATGTCATTCATACACTCAATTATATAGGGGTGACATTCAAATTTTATTTTTAGTATTTGAGACATTTTAAAATAATTTTTTTAAGTTTTAACTTTACAAAATAAATTATTTACCTTTCAATTTTAATCCTTTTTATATCAATTTTAATCCTTTATATTTTAATCATTTACAAAATGTCACATGTCATGTCACATCACTCTCTTCTATATATATATTTTAAAAAAAAACTAAAAACACCCTAAAATACTCTATACACACCCCCTAATTTTAAATACAAAAATAGATGCATATAAAATTGACAAAGTAACCCTTACATAAATAAAGAGTAAAATAATTTTAAAAATAACTTGAAAAAATCTGAAAAAATATGAAACAAAACCAAAGGGTGTTACAGCTATGAATTATAGATGTTAATTATGTGAATCTTATTTTTCTCTATTAACTGAAACTATAATTAAATTTAATGATAATATCATCATTTTATCAAATATTCATAATAAATAAATATATTTAAAATAAATTGGTTAATTAGTTTGAAGTAGATGCATAATTTTAAATAAATCAACTAAATAAAATTTGAAAATATTTAAAAAAATCAACTAAATATTAAAAAATATTTGAATGGAAAAATCAATTAAATCCAAATAAAATTTAAAAATATTAAATAAATCAAATAAAATTTATAAAATAATTAAATTAAAAATACCAATTAATGGTTCAATTTTTAAAAAACTAAATAAAATAAAAAATGGAAGAAAAATCAACTCAATCAAAAATAAATATAAAGAAAATTAAATAAAAAATGAAATCATATTTTTTATTGATTTTTTTTAATTTACTTTTTTTTTTTTACGTTTTATTGAATTTTTTTAATATTTTTAATTTAATTTTGATGATTTTTTTTTTAAATTTCAGATTCTATTTAATTTTTTAAAATTCTTTTTAAAAAAATTAATTAATTAATGTAAACTATTTATTTTTAAAGATTTAGTTAATTTTTTAAAATACTTTTAAATTTTAATTACTTTTTTTCAAAACAATTCAAGTAATACTTTTAATTATTTTAATCTCTATTTATATAAGGGTTACTTAGTCATTTTATATGCATCTATTTTTATATTTAAAATTATGGGGTGTATATAGAGTATTTTGGGGTGTGATTAGTTTTTTTTTTTTTTTTAAATATATATAGAGAAGAGAGTGATATGGCATGGCATGTGGCATTTTGTAAATGATTAAAACATAAATGATTAAAATTGATGTAAAAAAGGATTAAAATTGAAAAGTAAATGACGTATTTTGTAAAGTTGAAACTTAAATGATTTATTTTGGAATGTTTCAAACTTGTAGGACTAAAAATAAAATTTCCTCAAAATATTACTCCCTTCTTTCGATTTTTACACACATTTTTCTTTTAAAATGTTTCACAAGTACTTTAATATTTTATTTTTAACAATTTTACATAAAATGGAGTACTATTTTTTTTACTTAAACATACATACGAGTTATTTCATTTTTTTATACTTTATATATAAAATTTTATAAAATTACGCTCTAAATTTTACTTATTTTATTATTACACATTTTAAATATGTATATTTACCTGCCTAAAAAATATTATTATAAAACAAAGTGGGCTTTTAGATTAACCTCGAATTTCATTTTTTTATACTTTATATATAAAAAATTATAAAATTACACTCTAAATTTTATTTATTATTACACATTTTAAATATGTATATTCACCTGCCTAAAAAAAAAAAAATTACTCTGTATTATAAAACAAAGTGGGTTTTTAGATTAACCACCAAATGAATCATGAGTCATGACAGGCAAGCCAGATGTGCACCATTTCGATACCAATTCACATATATAAAGATTGATAATTATAGTGAACTATTTATATTTTGTTGTTATTGCTTATATTTTATTTTAATACCAACACGCTGGCTATTTTCTCATTTCTAGGCTTTTTTTTTTTTTTTTGTATGTCTCATTTCTAGACTTGAAAGTCCCAAGATCTCACATCACTTATATATAAACAAAAACTTATGAAATATTTTATAAATGAAATATCATAAATTTGGAGTAAAAATTTACAAGTTAAACTCAGATTAGACTTAATTAAAAAAAAAAATCTTTCAAGTATTATCTTACTGAATGATAAAACTATATTACTATAAGATCACAATATTTTCACTATAAAGTCAAAAGTGTACAATTACAATATCAAAAATACTTTGAAGTACACTTATTTTTTTGGACAAATTTACCAGAATATTTTTGAACTAGTACTTTGGCATTGGACAATAATTTGGTCTTATAGAAGTAATAATTTTGGTCTTGTAATAGCTTATTTTGGTCCAATAGTAGTAGTAAAAAAAAATTTGATCTTGTAGTATTATATTTTGGCCTTATAGTAGTAGAATATTTTATGTAACTACAAAGCCAAAATATGCTATTAATTACAAGACCAAAAACATTATACTACAAGACCAAAAATATATTACTCCAGTTTAAAAATATTTTTGAACTTATAGTAGTATAATTTTGGCCTTATATTGATAATATTTTAGTCTTATAAAATCTGTTGGTCCCAAAGTTGAGTTAATATTAGAACAAAGCTAAAAGTCTAGAGGAAATGGGTGAATAAACTTTTAAAACTTTTGTAAAATTTATCAGAGTATGTTCTGTTTTAGTATGCTAAGCTGATCAACTCAACTAGTAAAACCAGATTACCAAATACACAATCAAGTTTATCAACTAATCAATTAACAATATGCGGAATATCATATTATGATCCCTTAACAAGTTTATACTCATCTCTTGATTATGTAAAACACTTCTTGTAAATCAACAATATATGTTCTTAAGCTGTCTCGTCTATTCAGTACGATTCTTCAATCTAACTAATTATAAGAAATTCTTTAGAACAATATATGAAATGTAAAGTACTGTAAAAATAAATGAACACGAGATTTATAGTGGTTCGACAACTGTCTACATCCACTCTCACAAACTCAGTTGTGATGTTTTATTAATCTTCTCTTGTCTTGTGGCTTAAAGTCCCAAGAAATAAGATTTTAATCTTCTCGATTACACTTCCAAGTGTATCTTCGATCCGACTAGTAATTCTCCAAGTAACTAGCCACTTGTTACAAAAATACAAATACAGAAAATAAAACTTCTCTGAAAATCTCTGTAAGCCTTCTGAATATGTTCTTCAAATCTGGGCTTCAACTTGTATGATCTTCTTTTGACTCTATGAGTGCTTCGAATGCTTAAGACTTGATTCGCTTTGAATGCTCTTGTGCTTAGTACTTCAGTAGTAGTTTCAGTAGTTTTTTCCGCATGAAGATCATCATCTATTTATAGATGTAAAATATCAAGATAGTTTGTTATCCAACTAACTTTTCTTGATAGCTTCCAATAACCAACTTTATAATTGCCAATAACCTCTTCTTGATTCGGTTATTTAGTTATTCTGTTATAACAACTTCTATTTATCTTCTTTTAATAAGCTTTTACGACTTGCCCTGAATATTATATACTTAAAATATTCCTGTTTTTCTTCAACGTCGTCTTGTCTTCAATCTTCTGATCTGATAGGTCTATTGGTCTCCTTGACTTGACTTATCTATCAACTAAGCTATACTAATCTATTACATTACTTTAAACTTTATAAATAGCTTAGTCAACCTAAAGACTAATTACATCAAACATATACAAAGCTTCTATACAATCATTAAAACTTATCTCATAACCTATTACATTATATCATTATTTCTTTTTCTTTTGATATGATCTGATCCCGTCTTATACTAGATGAATTCCATAACAGATCAATCTATACTTAACATTTATTCAAGTCTGTTTTTGGTCATCAAAACTCATCTATTCACCAATTTAGAACTTGTCGCAGGATTCATATCCCAACGGAATCAATTATTTGGCCTTATAATAACATAATTTTTTTTTCTGGTAGTAGCAAAATATTTTATATTTTATATTACTATAAAACTAGGAAACAGGGGCATAGTTTTTTGTTGCTAAAAATTTAGTGATGAAACATTTTCAGTGCTTACATTGTGGCAATATGACCGACCATTGTGCATCGACATTTTCGTAAAACTATTAGTATTTGCTTCCATTATTTATTAAATTGTTCGACTTTTTCATTCCATGCATGTATGTTCTATTTAAATCATAGATATTTTTTAATCATATATCGATCATACTTTTAAACATGTAACATGCACTACTAAAATTGTTAATGTTGTACGTATTGGCATGCAGAACCGGTGCGTGAATATTATAGCACATCTATTCAATGCGCCACTGGGAGACGGAGATGCAGCCGTTGGAGTAGGCACAGTGGGATCATCGGAAGCCATAATGCTTGCCGGTTTAGCATTCAAAAGAAAATGGCAAAACAAGATGAAGGAGCTCGGAAAACCTTACGACAAGCCTAACATTGTCACCGGTGCTAACGTTCAAGTTTGTTGGGAGAAATTCGCTCGTTATTTTGAAGTCGAGCTCAAGGAGGTCAAATTGAGTGACGGATATTACGTCATGGACCCTGAGAAGGCCGTCGAGATGGTGGATGAGAATACTATTTGTGTTGCCGCTATATTGGGTTCTACATTGAATGGTGAATTTGAAGATGTCAAGCGTTTGAACGATCTCTTAGTCGAAAAGAGTAAACAAACAGGGTACGTACATTTAAAAAAAAAACTTAATTAATTTAATTTGTTTGATATTTATTTTAATATATATATAGATGGGAGACGCCAATCCACGTGGATGCAGCTAGTGGTGGATTTATTGCACCATTTATATACCCGGATTTAGTGTGGGATTTCAGGTTGCCATTAGTGAAGAGTATTAATGTTAGCGGACACAAATACGGGTTAGTGTATGCAGGTATCGGGTGGGCCATTTGGAGGAACAAGGAAGATTTGCCCGACGAGCTTATTTTTCACATTAACTATCTTGGAGCTGATCAACCCACTTTCACTCTCAACTTCTCAAAAGGTGAGAATGTATAACCAGAATGTGAAATTTCATAATCGGAAGAAATTGAATAGAATGCATGTTCGCAGAATTGAGAAATGTAGAATTGAAATTGAACAGTGAATTAGATCATGAAATTGAATAGAGAAAATGCATGATTCTCATTCCTCCTCTACATTAATTTACAAGAGAGATTACAACTACTAAAATAGAAGTTATAATTAGAACAACTACTCTAACTAATAATCTCTCATTTGTTAGCTTGATTTTTTTTTTTTTTTTTTCAGGTTCTAGTCAAATTATTGCTCAATACTACCAATTCATTCGTTTGGGTTATGAGGTAAGTTATAACGCGCGAGATTCAATCTCATTCCTTTTTAAAAATATATTCACTCACACTATACAACATTTGTGTAGGGATACCGTGACATCATGAAGAATTGTCAAGCAAACGCCAAGGTCCTAAAAGAAGGTCTCGAAAAAACAGGACACTTCAGCATTATTTCCAAAGATGAAGGGGTACCACTTGTAGCATTCAGCCTTAAGGACAACCGCCACTACGACGAGTTTGCAATCTCCGAGAATCTCCGCCGCTTTGGGTGGATCGTGCCAGCTTACACGATGCCACCAGACGCGCAACACGTCACAGTGTTGCGCGTTGTAATTCGGGAGGATTTTTCCCGGACTCTTGCTGAGAGGCTTGTTGAAGATATTCAAAAAGTTCTCGGCTTGCTCGACGCTCACAACCCGGAGCGTCAACCGGATCGGATCAAGAAGACCGAGGCTGAGGTGGAGACGGGGGTCACTAATGCTTGGAAGAAATTTGTTGCTGAGAAAACCAATAGGGCTTGTTAACCTTATTCATTAATTCTTATTCGGCCTCAAATTGGGTGCTTGGCCTTTCATAAAAAAAAAACACAAATTGGGTACATGGATTAATTGGGTGTCTTTGTGAGTATTGTTACTTATAAGAATATATATTGCAATATGTTTGTTTATGTATTGGGGGTGGATTTCAAATCCAGTTGATTGGATTTGGATTTGATGAATAATAGAATGTGTATTTGAATTTTGTAATTCTTCTATGTTTTAAAATGATGTTCATTTTTTATATAAATTAATAAAATATTGTTTATTGTGTCTATAATTATAAATTTTACTTTTAAATTTTTAAATACTCTTATTTATTAAGCATTAAAATAATGATTATTCATTAAATATAAATATTTTACACATTTTTTAAAAGAAAATAAATTATATTTTGAAATAAATTAAAACATCTTTTTGGGTATAGATTTTGTTGGATTCGATGGATTTGAATTTTGAAAATATAGGTAATACGCAATTGACTATGTATTAAAAAGTATGTGTATAAAGTAGGGGAAAGATTGTGTAGAATAAAAGAGGAAGGAGAGAATTCATTATATTCTTTTCTGTCCAATATTATTTTATTTTATTTGACTTGAGAATTCATTTTTTTTTTCTTTTTTAATTAAGCCGAATTTAAAGTCATAATAAAATTCTAATTGGCATTGCACCAAGTTAACAGTTGACTATAACCTGCCGAAATTGAATTTCCAGAAAACATAGCAAGGCTTAGATGCATGGAAAAAGTACACAAATTTTGACATTTTCAAGGTTTATTTAATTTGATGAGATATTTAAGGTATTGCATTACATTTGCCCATTTTAATATTTCAATGTGTATTTTATTGTAAAAAATTGATTGACATTTATAAAGATCAAATATAATAAAATACTAAGTACATGTAAAAGATAAATTGATTTAGATATTTATAATATGGAGCTCCATGAGAAATTTGACTTTTCCTTTTAGGAGAATGATTAAGGTGCATTTGCATCCATATAACATACTACTACTAGAATAGACTAGCCTTCCCAATAAATACAATTTATGGGTATCAACCACTTGATAGTAAAGTATACCAAATTGTTTTATTTTAAGTTAAGAGAATTTAAAATGAATTCAAACCTATCTCATATATTTACATCCACGACTTTGGACTGTGACACGGTTTTTTTTTTTTGGTAAATGCAATTTAAATTTGATGTCTCCAACAATTTTTTATTTTTTTAGAAAGTTCCACTAACAACCAAGATGAAAATATCGATATCGGTGGAAATATCGGTACCTTAAATTTACGGATATATCGATGGAAATATCTATAGAGAATATAGGTGATATGGAAAATATGATTTCTTGATTAGTTGTAAAGGAGATTTACAATGAGTATTTATACAAGAGAGAATTAGGTCTAACCTAACCCTAATGGGCTTTATAAGAGAGCCCATAGAAAACTAAGGTGGGCCTATACAATAAATAAGAATGAGAGTGTATTTACTAATATAGGTCCAATATGCCCCCTCAAGATGGAGTACCATAGGATAGGCCAATCTTGATCATAAGGAGCTGAAGGCGAGCACTGGAGAGAGGTTTGGTGAGGGCATCAGCAAGTTGGTCGGCAGTCGAGACATGCGAGATGCGGAGGCGAGCAGTTTTGACTAGGTCACGAACAAAGTGGAAGTCGATGGCAATGTGTTTCATTCGTGAGTGAAACACAGGATTTGAGCACAAGTAGGTGGCCCCAATGTTGTCACAGTAGATGACTGGCACCGGAGAAATCGGAAAGTGTAGTTCCTGAAGTAAGGATGTTAGCCATTGCACTTCAGAGGCTGCTGCGGCAATGGCTCTATATTCGGCCTCAGTTGACGAGCGAGCAACAGACTTCTGCTTTTTGGACGACCATGAGATGGGATTGGCCCCCAAAAAGACGACATAAGCACTCGTGGAAGTGCGATCATCGTGGTCGCCTGCCCAGTCAGCATCAGTGAAGCAGTGGAGCGAGGAGGATGAGGATGGGGTAATGTTGATTCCGACATCCCTTGTACCATTGAGGTAGCGGAGTAGACGCTTGACAGCAGTCCAGTGAGTGATGGTGGGTGCATGCATGAACTGAGATAGCTTATGGACGGCAAAGGCGATGTCAGGTCTGGTGAGCTGGAGATACTGAAGGCTGCCGAGCACCTGACGATACTGAGTGGAGTCAGCGGGAGGGGTGTCATCTGATAGAGTGAGGCGAGCAGAGGTTGATAGTGGAGTTTGGACTGGTTTGGAGTCGATCATGTTGTATCGGGCGAGCAGATCAGTGATGTATTTGCGTTGGGAGAGCAGGCATGAAGTTTTAGAGCGAAGAACTTCCACTCCCAAGAAATAGGATAGAGGACCAAGGTCCTTGACCGAGAATTTGGCACTGAGGTCGGCAGCAACCCGGGCGAGCATGGGCGAGGAGTTGCCCGTCAGAATGAGGTCGTCGACATAAACAAGGAAGTAGGCGACCACCCCATTGTTGTTGTAGACGAACAGTGATTCATCAGAGTGAGTGGGGATGAATCCAATGTCTACAAGGAAAGAGCGAAGAGCATAGTACCATGTGCGAGGAGCCTGCTTCAGGCCATAGATGGATTTGCGAAGTTGACAGACATAAGTGGGAAAAGTCTTGTCTTTGAAGCCCGGAGGTTGAGCCATGAAGACTGTGTCGGAGAGCTTTCCATGGAGGAAGGCGTTGTTGACGTCGAATTGGCGAAGAGGCCAGTCGTTGGTAACCGCAATGCTAAGGACAGTTCGCACAGTGGCGGGCTTGACGACGGGGCTGAATGTTTCAGTGAAGTCAACACCTGGTCGCTGATGAAAGCCTTTGGCGACCAGACGAGCCTTGTATTTATCCAAGGTGCCATCAGGTTTTCGTTTAATACGAAACACCCACTTGGAGCCGACCACGTTTTGAGATGTATTGGGAGGAACTAAGTCCCAGGTGCCGTTTTGAAGAAGGGCATCAAATTCAGCCGACATGGCTGCCCGCCAGTTTTTATCTTTGAGTGCCTGCGATACACAACTCGGCTCAATGTCAGAGGCGATGACAGAAGTAAGTCCATACCTCGGGTTTGGCTTGAACACATTGTTTTGAGCTCGAGTTACCATGCGAGATGCAGGAGGTCGTAAGGGAGCATTGGTCGGCACAGGGATGTCAGGTATGATTGCAACTGGCGAGGAGGCTGGTGGGGGTATAGGCTGTTGATCGACCAGTGTTGGTTGTTGGGGATTGGTAGGCACGGGATTGTGGTCGAGGACAGTTGTGGCGAGGTGAGGGAGCACAGGTGCTATAAGTGTGGGCGAGGAGCTGGGTGGCGAGGAGGTGGATGAATGATTAGTGGGAGAAGGTTTTGAAAAAGGAAACGTATGCTCTACAAACTGAACATGACGCGAGGTGTAGAGTCGGTTAGTGGAGCGATCAAAGCAGAGATAAGCACTTTGTGTGGGCGAGTACCCAACAAAGATACATGGAGTAGAGCGAGGATCAAGTTTGTGAGTTGTGTAGGGGCGTAGTAGAGGATAGCAGAGGCAGCCAAAGACTCGGAGTTTGGTTAGGTTAGGGGGGCGAGTAGTGAGTTTTTCAAAGGAGGAAGCCATGTCGAGGTTGACTTTGGGAATGCGATTTATGATATAGGCTGCTGTGCAAACAGCATAGGGCCAGTAGGTGAGAGGCATGGAGGCATGGTGAAGAAGAGCTAGGGCTGTGTCAACCACATGACGATGGCGACGTTCAGACATGCCATTATGTTCGGGTGTGTGAGGTGGGGTGGTGAGGTGTGCGATGCCATGGGTTTGAAGAAAGGGGCGAAGAGCAATGAATTCACCCCCATTGTCAGAGTAAAAGGTTTTGATTGTGTTTTGATAGGTGTTTTCAACAAGGGCTTTGAATGTGGTAAAGGTGGGGAGAACATCTGATTTTCTTTTTAGAGGGTAAACCCATATGTACTTGCTGAAATGATCAACAAATAGCACATAGTACTTGAAATTATCAGGAGACAAGACAGGTGACGACCAGACATCAGAAAAAATAACATCAAGTGGTTTAGTAGATGTAATGCTTGAATCATAAAAAGGTAGTTTGTGACTCTTGATACATGAGCATGAGTTACAATTGAAGTGTTTTGATGGAGCACTGGATAAACTAAGCTTAGAGAGGGTATGAGCGAGGATTTTTGTTGATGGGTGGCCAAGGCGAGCATGCCAGGTGGTCGTTGTGAGGTGTTGAGATGTGAAGGCTTGCGGGGAGGTGATGGACATGTGTGCCGGCCAGACATATAGATTATTTATACGACTCCCAGTGAGGAGAATGCTCCCCGAGTGACCATCCTGCACCTGAAAGGAAGAACGATCAAAGACAATGTTAACATTATTGTCACGACAGAGACTAGAGACTGAAATCAAGTTTTTCGAGATGTGTGGGACGACCAAGACATTTGAAAACTTGAGAGATGTAAGGTGAGGAAAGCACATAGAGCCAGTGTGAGATATGCGTAAACCTTTACCGTCACCAATTTCAACATTGTCAGCTCCATCAAAGGGCGAGTGAAGAGAGAGGTTGGCGAGATCGTTGGTGATGTGATGCGAGGCACCTGAGTCAAGGATCCAGTGCTCGGCAGGATGTGCCGAGGAGGCCGAGTGGGCCGAATAGGCCGGGCGAGCATCTGGTCGATTGGGGCGAGGAGGTGGTGAGTACCGTCCAGGCGGTCGGCGAGAACCCATAGAAGGAGCGGTGAGTGGGGGGACTGAGTTAATCTCAGGGCAGGTGCGAGCAGTGTGACCGGGTGCTCGGCAGTATTGGCAGGTGCCAAGGTAGGGCCTTTGCGAGGACTGGCGAGGACGAATGGCAGAAGGCCTGGACCTCGAGTCAGATCGCGAGGAGTCGGGTCGCGAGGAGCGATGATGCGATTTTCCCGCAGTGAGTGCAGAAGCAGGTATTGAGGCCGAGGAAGGTCGCGAGGCAATTTGGACCTCGGCACTGAGGAGTTTGTCACAGAGCTCGGCAAAGGAGATGGGCTGCTCGCGAGCTTGGATGGCATTTGCGATGTCATTATAGGACTCATCAAGGCCAGTGAGGACTTGGAGGGTTACGTCCTCGGCATCAGACTTAATGCCGAGGAGTGCAAGTTCGTCGACCACAGAGCGAACTTCCATGAGAAAATCGGAGATTGGGCGAGCACCTTTAGACAGAGAGCGAAACTTGGTTTTGAGGGCAAGAATTCGGCCTCTGGAGGGTTTTCCATACATGCTCTCAAGCATCGACCAGGCTTCACAGGAGGTTTTAGTCGATGCAACAAAAGGAATGAGTTCTGGAGACATTGATCCAACCATGGCTGAGAAAATGAGGTTATCCTGACACACCCACAGGTCATGCGCAGGGTTGGAGATGATGGTGGTGGTGTTGGTGCCTTCGGCAGCTGGGATTGTGGAAGGTGGGCACGGATGCGTGCCCAAGACAAAGCCGAAGAGATTGTGCCCAGTGAGGAGGAGGCGAAGCTGAAAGGACCACGCACCATAGTTGGTGGAAGTAAGCTTCAGGGACATGTTTGCAAGACCTTTGAAGGAGATGGGTGCAGGCGACTGAGGTGGAGTGGCCATGGTGATGGGTATAGCAGCGGAGAAGCGTGGTGTCGTCGACTGGTGGCGGCGACAGTCTCTCAGAGAGATGCGGCGGCGGCGGTGCAGCAGTGAAGAAGATGCAGCAACGGCTGGGGTTTGTGGCGGCAGCGGCGGCGGCGGCGGCTAGGGCTGGATAGCGGCGGCGGCGGCGGCTGGTGTGGATCAGGCGTGAGCCAAGAGACTCGATGATACCATATAGAGAATATAGGTGATATGGAAAATATGATTTCTTGATTAGTTGTAAAGGAGATTTACAATGAGTATTTATACAAGAGAGAATTAGGTCTAACCTAACCCTAATGGGCTTTATAAGAGAGCCCATAGGAAACTAAGGTGGGCCTATACAATAAATAAGAATGAAAGTGTATTTACTAATATAGGTCCAATAATATCGATATCGAATATCGATATCGATAAATATAGAAAATTGACGGAAATCTTATTAAAATGATGAAAATTTAAGATGAAATTTTAGAAAATATTATAACTAACATTAATACGTAAATTTAGCCTAAAATCACTACAAAATGATTTTTTATGACAAACATATTAGTAAAAAAAAATACAAAATCAGTCTAAAGTGATACAATATTTGTTCATAATTATTTCACACTAGACAATTAATACAAAAATGATAGATAAGACACAAGATACTTGCTTGTTCTGAAAAAAAAGGAACATAACAATTAAAACTCTGAAAAAATGGAACAAAACAATTCAAATCGATATTACCGATTTTTTCCGATATTTTCCGATTTTTCACCAATATTTCGACGATGTCAAGGAAAATTTGTACTAAACATAACCGATACCGATATTTCTCGATATATCCCGATATTTTACCGATATTTTGGAAGATATCTCGTTCCGGTGCATATCGATATCGGAGAGTTCAAAAATCCGAAATATCCCGATTTTTTCATCCTTGCTAACAACAATCCAAAAATGGATTGTTTGTTGAAAAAAATATTTACAACTTCCAGCAGCAACCAATCTCTCTTTTTTTTCATTCCAAATTTTAAATCTCATATATTTTCATTTGAATTTTATGTTTAATACTTAATAGTTTTAAAATGTGTTTTTATTGAAATTGATTATACATACTGAATTTAAATATTTATAAAAATGCATTTTCTTTTACATGGAAAAAAATTGTAATTGAATATGTCAAAGTGTTTGTGCTAATTCGAAATATATAGGCCCATGGGCTTGACGGTGGGTCCAGAAGAGTCCCGACAGTTTGATGGAGCGGGTTGAATTTTCTTGCTTTTAACAGGATTACAGGAATAGTCTGAAATTTGTTTAAATTAAGCGCGTTGCCATTTTACTAACTTCAACTCTCACATTTCATTTCTTCCTCCGCCTGTTTAATAATAGTCTTGCGTTGCCATTTTACTAACTTCAACTCTCACATTTCATTTCTTCCTCCGCCTGTTTAATAATAGTCTTTATTGATGTGTAGAGCCGTCAAAACGGGCTGGGCCCGTTGGGCCAGACCGCCCCACCACTAAAAATAGTGGATTGGGCCAGGATTTTTCAAGCCCGTCAGAAGGCGGACCCAGGCGGGCCGGCCCGTTTGGGCTTCGGTTTTTGACGGGTTGGTACGGTCTTTGGCGGGCTGGCCCGCCATTTTTTTATTTTTTTTAAAAAATACTATATTTAATTAAAAAATAATACCCTTAGAATCAAACTCAAGAACTTACGGTTGAATAATGGTGCTCTAACCACTTAAACTATCCAACTTTATATATAATAAACATAACTAATATTAATAACAATATATAATTTCTTCATTTTCTGTACTTTTTTTTTATGGCTGGAAGTTAAATACCCATCCCTCTTTTTTTCCCTCCCCGTCTTTTTTTTTATGGAAGTTAAATACCCATCCCTTTTTTCCCCTCCCCGTGACTCGATTTTTTTCCTTCTTTCTTCATTTTCTGTACTTTTTTTTTATGGAAGTTAAATACCCATCCTTTTTTTCCCCTCCCCATGACTCTTTTTTTCCCCTCCCCATGACTCGAACCCAGGACCTAGACACGCGCAAAACCGAACCGCCAAACCGGCCAACCGGCCAAACCGCCGGTTACGGTTTACAAACCGAACCGTAACCGAAAAATGGCGGTTCGGTTACGGTTCGGCATTTTGACAAACCGCAAACCGGCGGTTTGGCCAGTTTTGGCGGTTAACCGGCGGTTTGGCGGTTAACCGGCGGTTTTTTATTAAAAAAAAATAATAATAATTTTTTTAATACACAATTCTTCTATTTTTAATGTATAAATTTAAGTTATATAATTTTTATTCAATTCTAGTAATGTATTTTTTTAAAAATGAGTTAAAACGAATAAAAAATGAACGAAAACGGAGTGAAAACGAGCGAAAACGGAGATAATATTTAAAAAAAAAAAAAAAAAAAACCCTAAACCGCCAAACCGGCGGTTTTCAAACCGAACCGCCGGTTTGAAAACCGTAACCGTAGCCGGCGGTTCGCGGTTCGGTTACGGTTCGCCGAAACCCCAAACCGTAACCGCCGGTTTGTAACCGTTGCCCATGTCTACCAGGACCTAAGGCCTAGGTAGTGGTGCTCTAACCACTTGAGCTATCCCATTGTGTCTCTTCATTTTCTGTACTCATACCCTATTTTATACTCCATCCGTCCCATACTTGAAGACACATTTTACCATTTTGGGCGTCTCATACTTGAAGGCACATTACCTAAAATAGCAAACACACTTTTAAACACTCCCCTTAAAACATCACAATATTACAACAAATGCCACTACTTTATTACACTAAAAAGTAACTTTATTACTATTTATAAAGTTGAAAAGTCTTTACTACCCCCACTTTATCTTACACAATATTAATAAACAATTCATTCATTAAAACCCGTGCCCAATTGGTTTGAGTCTTCAAGTATGAGAAGGAGGGAGTATCATATATATATAATATAAGTATATTAATTTAATATATATGTATATTATTACTGTATTTATAATATATTATACAACTATATTAATGATCATATTTTTATTTAGTTTTTTTTGTTCTTAATTAATAATTAATGTAATTCTTAATATTTATTCCTATTATGTACAATAAATATACATACTTTAATTTTTTTATGTTTCTTGATAAATTTAATAAATATTTTGTAAAAAAAAAAAAAGTTGGCCTGCCAAAACCCGCGGCCCGCCCATTTTTGTGTTGGGTTGGGGTTTTGGTAGCCCGCCTTGCAAACGGGCTGGCCCGCCCCGCCAAATGGCGGGCTTTGAGTTTTGGCCCGCCCCGCCGGCCCGTTTTGACAGGTCTAGATGGGAGTACACACCTTTTAAAAATATTGAGTAATGAATAACTTATTAAAGGGTAATTTAGAAAAAATTTATATATAAAATAAATAAACGAGTTGAAACATATGTATATTTGAGTCGAAATTAATGTAATTTTATGTAAAATTATGGATATTGTAGAGATGAAACTGATGAAGAATCTTTTCATTTTAAAGGTGTAAAAAGTATTGTGGAAAGAAAAAAAAAAAAAGTGTGAAGACTTTTATGGAAAGTAGTATATAATTATTTCTCCAAATCACATATATCTATCACATGTACTTATTAATCTTTATGTCTAAAATCTACCCAAAAACTTATATGCAATATTGCATACATGCAATATTGACTAATTAAGTCAATTGGACTGAAAATATTGACTTATTAAGTAAATGAGCTGAAAATATATATTATTGGGCCACCATTAATTTATTTGAGTTAATTCTTAATTTATTTGTCAACTAGCCCGCTTGTGTTCTAATATTGACAAAAAAATTTAACCAGTTTATTTTGTCAATTTCTGTGATTTTTTTATCTTTTATTTTATTGTCGAACGCGGGATATTAAATGTAGTAATTCAAATCGTAATATGTAGTAACACACATTATTTTATGTAGTAATAACACAAACTATTTTATATAATAATACAAATTCTTTTATTTAGTAACCCGTTTTTTTCTACTGTTTTTGTTAATGTAGTAACTCACATTATAATACGTAGTAACATATACTATCGCATGTAGTAAACACAATAACCATGTTGTAATGCAAATCATTTGATAAAGTTACATATAGTAACAAATGCATATTCAATGTAGTAATTCAAACTGAAGTATGTAGTAACATATAATTTTTTATATAGTAATACCGATTCTTTTATGTAGTATTTTTTTATATGATTTTTATTGATTAAATAACTTACATTATAACATATAGTAACATATATTATTGCACGTAGTAATATAAAATAATCTCGATCCATAATAATAATTAAAGAATATTTAAAGAAATAAAAAATATTTAAAGATTAAGGCCGTCGTAAATTGCAGCGTTCGGCCGCGGCCTCGGGTGGCCGAAAACTGTTCGGAGAAGACGACTAAGTACAATTTCTGCTAGTGGGTGTATTTATAAAAAATATTTCTACTAGTGGGTGTATTTATAAAAAAATATGGGTGTGAATTGAACTGTCAGTGGGTGTATTTATAAAAAATGTGGGTTGAACTGTCACTGTGTGTATTTATAAAAAATGTGAGTGTGAATGACCGAAATGCATATATGAACCAATAAAACTTATTTGATATTACTCTTGATTTTTTGTCATTTAAAAAAAGAAGTATTAAATTAAATAAAATATTTATTCACATCCTCTAATTTATTAATTAATTGTTAATACATCAATTTTCCTAAATGCCTCTTTATGTTTAATTTACCAGAAATATAATCGGGAAATTGAATTAAGCAAATGGGACAAGATTTTGTATCACTTTCGAACATAATAACAATGTCAATTATCGATTGGGATTCATATAATTTGTGCGCGTTTTCAGACGTCGACTTGCGTCAACATTTCATGAATTTCAGCTTTGTCCACACTAATTTAATACTTCTATACATTATATATATGTACAATATACGATTTTTTTACCATATTTATTATACATATAATATAGTACTCCACTATATACATTGTTGAGATAAAGTGGGATAGTTCAAGTGGTTAGAGCACCACTACCTAGGCCCTGGGTTCGAGTCATGTCGCTTTAAGTCGCTTTAAAGAATTTATATATCAAATTAAGAAACATAAAATTTTGGCATATTCCCCTCTCCAATTTTGAAATTACGGATATTCTTTATTAATGGTGTAAACTGAAAAGGGTATTCTTAATTAAATAAGTGATCTTTTAGAATTCACATCGAGTAAATTAGGAAACAATGTGAAAAAATAGTTAAAAAGTAAAAACAATATATCTTTCGTGCTCCCTCATTATATACTCCCTTCCATAAAAGTGTGATTGCATTTTTTGACACGAGTTCTAAGAAAAAATAAATAAAATATGAATATTATGGTGTTTTGGTGTAATAATAATTTTTATAAAAAAAAATATGCACACCCTTAATAGATATATAAATATAAAAAGTGGACACAGTTTTAATGAACTGTAAGGAATACACAAGACTAATTCTTCATTTGTTGTGGTTGCGTGGTTGGCTTGCCACACATCGTGCTCCTTTAATGATTGGATCAACTTATGTACAGTAATGATGTTTGGTGATTAGATGCAATGTTTTCCTCTATAAAATTACTTTATTAAATACTTTATCTGTCTTTTATTGAATTGTACAAATTGTCGATTAGACTTTAAAAAAAAATAGATTTAGTGGTGTGTGAGAAAAAAATAAAATGAATGTTGTTTAGTGTGATTTGTAGGGGTGAGAATGGGCCAGGCTACCTGACAGGGGCCTACGGCTCGGCCTATTAAAGCTCGATTCGGCTCGTTTAATAAATAAGTCGAGCTCAAGCATTTTTAGAAGCCTATTTAGCTCAAACTTTTTGGTAAGCCTTTAAGCCCAACATGCCGGCTTATATAACTTCACACTCACGTATGTATATATATATATATTTTTTTTTTTTGACGTACTTATATAATATGTAATTTTCAAATAAATAAATAAGAAAATTTAGTAACACTAGTTATATTTTTATTTGTAATAGTTGAAAAAATAGTTGAATATTTTTTTTGAACATTTTATTACTTCTATTTCTTCATTTTGAGATTTAAAGAGTTAATTTTTATAATTTGATGATAATACTATTGTAGATATTTTTTTAAAAATACGCTAATAAGATTAAGAGGCCTTTAAAGGCTTTCGATTTATTAAAAAGGCCAGGCTTGAGCCTTTAAAAAAAGCCTATGACAGGCCATGGGCCAGGCTCGGACCTAAGAAATATATAACAGGCCAGACTTTTTTTCTTAAAGCCTAACAAGGCCTGGCCCATTCCCACCCCTAGTGATTTGGTTATAAGAAAAAATATACATCCAAAATAAGTGACTGTTTTTGTAAATAATATTGAAGTATAATTTTTGTAAGTGTATTAATTTTGTGATTTATTTTATATTAAAAGTGTATAAATAATATTGTGAGTGTGACGTTTTAATATAAAGGTGTAAAAGTAAACATGAGATGAAAAAAGTATAATTGAACAAAAAAAAAAAGAAAAAGGGAGGAGGTGTGCGAGGTTGAAACTTGGAACACATTATGCGACCAATGTTGACCTGGCTGGGGAGGGAAACGCGGCCTAATAATGGCCGGTGATGTAGGAAGCTTCTCATTCATCATCGATCCTATATATATTCTAAAATAATACTTTCTCCTATTTTTTAAATAAAAATACATGTCATTCTACCTATTTTTTCTCAAATATTCTCATTTTAATCTTATTCATTCCTTATAAATATTCTTTACAGATCAATTTTATAATTCTCATTTTCATAATATTTTCCAAAGTTAACTATTTTTATGTTATTGTTCCTACATTCTAGAATATATTTATTACAGAGTATCATTTATCAACAAATTTTTTTTGCACAAAATTAATTCATTGTCATTATATATGAAGGACATTGTTGACATAAATTTATAATCTTTAATTTGCAGTTAAAATTTAAAAAGACATTTATTAAAAAATGGAGAGAGTAGATAATTTTATTTATTCATATGAATACTATTTCCTGCCGTTATAAGCTTACTCTATCTTTTTTACACGAAAATTAAAAAATATAATATAAAATATTTAGGGGGTATAAAATGTAGAGAGAGAGGGGTAAAAAAAATGCATAGAAAAATGAAACGATAGAGATGAATAGAAAAATTTATCATTTAAAAAAATGAGAAAATTACAGTAAAACATTCAAAATAAATAATTGAAAACGGATGTAATATATTATTGTAGGCTGTAGCTACGTAGCATGCCCTGAATTGAACAATAAGTGCAATTATAATCTCTAGTAGAAATCCTGCCCAAATATAATTGCCACTTAACTCAAATCTTATTTCCCCCTTATATTTTATAAATTAGATTACAAATAGACAATCGAATAAAAAAAAAAACAGATGAATCTTTAGACACTCGCACACGGTCATAATCTTTTTCCCTTTTTCTTTTTGACGGGGACAAGAGAAAATAGAACAAGACATTAGTCTAAATTTTGTTCCTCATTAGTCGTTTACATTACATTTTTTTTTTTTTTACTTATTGATTAATTAAGTTTACAAATAAATGACGTTTTAATGAAATTAAGAAGATGTATATATTAACAAGCTTGATCTTAATTAATGAAAGAGTTTATCTTATTACCACATTTCATAATTTAGAAAAGATTCTTATTTATTAAAATATCTATTGGCGGGCCTAGTACTTAATTCCTTGTATAAAAGTCCCATCACATAACCCATTATACCCGAACAATCAAACACTCTTCTTCCTTCATACTTTATTATTTCCATTAATTAATCTCATTTTCAGACATGGTTCTCTCCAAAGCTTCCTCCCAATCCGACGTCTCAGTTCACTCCACTTTCGCTTCTCGATATGTTCGCGACTCTCTTCCAAGGTAATTATTCAGATACCTCTAGGTAGTAGATACGTTAAAATATTTATGATCAGATCGGATGTGTTGAATATTTTAGTATGTTTATTTGTGGGCAGGTTTAAGATGTCGGAAAATTCGATCCCGAAAGAAGCAGCGTACCAGATCATTAACGACGAGCTTATGCTTGACGGAAATCCTCGATTAAACCTTGCTTCATTCGTTACGACATGGATGGAACCAGAGTGCGATAAACTCATCATGGACGCCATTAACAAGAACTACGTTGACATGGATGAGTACCCCGTTACCACTGAATTACAGGCCAGTCCCTTTACTTGGTATCTATTTACATTTATGCCACTAATGTTTTGATTGATTGATTAGTTGCTAACTATATAATTCTTGGTATTTGAGTCTAATTAGATCTAGATGGGAATGGGGAATGGGGTTCAATTTTCCGCATTTATTTTTCCAAGTTCGAGTTAATTTTTGTTACTATTTAGAAGTCGTTTTCTTTGGTAGGCATGATGAATAAATAATTATTATAGACAATTAGTTTGACCCCTTCCACGTGGCCCAATATTTCCTAATTCATGAAACAACTAATTAAAATTTCTTTACATGTATGAATCCCACCTAATTAATTAATTTTTTTTATGTTTCGTTGTAATATATATTAAAGTATGATATGTAGAATACAAAATCTTTAATTATAAATTATTGAGAGATCTTTGATGTACTGTAATTGTAAGATGAAATTATAGAATGGAGAAAAATAATTAAAACAAAAATTTAACTTTAAAAAACGCATATTGAGAAATAGTAGTAACCATTTAAATCTGAGTGCCAAGGTACTTATTTTGCCTGTAGATTAGGTGGGGATATATATAAGGTTACTCAGTGGATTGGAAATTGCCAAATTGGTTAATGATTATGACGTGAACAAATTATGTTTTTATTGACAACTTTAATTAAAGTGTAACAGAATATGTAGAATACATATTTTGGAAAAGAATAATTGAGAGGAAAATCACCGTAATCTGGTGATTGAGTATTCTGAAATATATAATAGTGAGATTTACAAAGTCTACAACAAACTTCCACAATTATAGGAAGACCAAATCATAAAAGATATATTCTAAGAATACAATAAAATCTCTAACAAATAATACTATTTAACATTATCTCTATTACCCCCCGTCAAGCGCTGCGTGGGGTGAAGACACACGCAAAGCTTGGAACGTAAAAACTCAAAGGCTGGACGCGGAAGACTCTTAGTGAAGATATCTGCTAGCTGTAGATGAGATGGGACAAACCCGGTAGAAATTCTGCCCAAAGACACTAGCTCACGAACAAAGTGATAATCCAAATCTATATGCTTGGCTCTCTTGTGTGCAACAGGATTTTGACTCAGAAAGATGGCGCTTTTGTTATCACATAACAGAGTAGGCCGAGTAGAAGGAAGAGCTCGAAGTTCCTTCAGAAGATTGATAACCCAAACAAGTTCGGCCGCAGCATTGGCCATAGCACGGTACTCAGATTCACAACTAGAGCGAGAAACAGTCGGTTGTTTCTTGGCACTCCAGGATACAAGATTACCTCCAAGAAAAATAGAGTACCCATATGTCGAACGACGAGTCTCAATGCAGCGAGCCCAGTCTGCATCAGAATAGGCCAGAATGGAAATATCCGAGCGCTTAGTGAAGGATAAACCGAAATGAATTGTACCTTTCACGTAGCGAAGGATACGCTTAACTGCCAGAAAATGGTCCTCCGTTGGAGACTGGAGGAACTGACTCACAGAGCTTACAGCATACGAGAGATCAGGTCTAGTGATAGTTAAATACTGCAAAGCACCAACAAGCGATCGATATAGGGTGGGATCCTTGAACGTAGGACCTGTGCTGACAAGTGATTCACCTGTTGCTAAGGGAGTTGAGACAGGTTTAGCCTCGACCAAGTCTGCACGCTCAAGGATGTCAAGTGCATACTTGGTCTGGCCAACAAACAAACCAGCGTCAGTGGAGGAGACCTCAAGGCCAAGGAAATAACTCAAAGAGCCAAGATCCTTGATAGCAAATTCGTCACCAGTACGAGCAATAAAGCGACGAAGGGAAGCAGAATCATTGCCTGTAACAATGATATCATCAACATACAAAAGGAGATAAATAATAGAATTACCCTGATGCAGATGAAAGAGAGACGAGTCAGAACGACTCTGAGAGAAGCCCAAGCTGAACAGAAATGTGCTAAAACGCTGGTACCAGGCAAGAGGGGCCTGGCGAAGGCCATATAGAGCCTTCTTAAGGCGACAAACATGATCAGGATGTTGAGGATCAACAAAGCCAGGAGGCTGAGACATGAAGACAGGGTTGTCAAGAACTCCATTAAGGAAAGCATTCTTGACATCAAGCTGATGAAGAGGCCACCCATGCTGAACCGATAATGCCAAGACTATCCGAACTGTAGCTGCCTTCACAACAGGACTAAATGTATGATGAAAATCCAAACCAGGAATCTGAGTGAAGCCCTGCGCCACTAAACGAGCCTTGTGACGTTCAATCGAACCATCTGCCAGAAATTTCGTACGAAAAACCCACTTTGAACCAACTATGTTCGTTCCAGATGGACGAGGCACCAGATCCCAAGTGGAATTCGAACGAAGTGCATCAATCTCCTCTTGCATAGCAGCAAGCCAGTGGGAATGCTTAGCAGCAGACTTGAAACCACGAGGCTCAGAGGTGGTAACAAGTGCAGAGAGTAGAGCCGAAGAAGCGAAGTCGACTGGATAACGAGGTTTAAATGTCCCAACACGAGCTCGGGTGATCATGGGATGAGTGGATACAAGTGGCAAGTCCTGAGCTGGAGGCGGAACAGGAGGCGGAACAGGAGGCCCAACGTCGGGAACATGCGCTATAATAGGATCAGGCACATGTGGCGGCATAACCAGTTCATCATGAACCAGGGAGGGAGGACGAGTATCATGATCAACAGAAAACCGATGCGGTTGACTGATAGGTGCCGAAACAGGAGCCAAAGGGGAATCAGAGGAGATGTCGAGAAAAGTCGAGATATCCAAATCAGTGACCTGTGTGAGAGATGGAGCTCGAGAAAATGGAAAATAGAGCTCATCAAACTGAGCATGGCGAGTGATAAAAACTCGAGAAGACTCTGGATCAAAGCAACGAAACCCCTTCTGAGTACTACTATACCCAAGAAAGATGCACGGCCGACTGCGAGGTTCTAATTTGTGAGCAACATAATCCCGAAGATAAGGATAAACACGACATCCAAATGGTTTAAAGGTATCATAACTAGGCGGGTATCCAAATAATACCTGAAAGGGAGAAATATTATCAAGTATCGCAGATGGAAGCCTGTTAATAACATATACTGCAGTAGCAAAGGCATCAAACCAAAGAGAAGCTGGAGCATGTGCATGAAAAAGCATGGACAACCCAGTTTCAGAGATGTGACGATGTTTACGTTCAGCCCTGCCATTTTGTTGAGGTGTATATGGACATGAAATTCGATGATGTATACCATGCTCGTGCATAAAGTGACGAACCCTCCCATTTACAAACTCAGTACCACCATCAGACTGAAATATCTTCACAGTTCGAGAAAATTGATTGCAGACAAAGGCATGAAATCGAACAAATACATCATAAAATTCTGACTTAGCACGTAATGGATATATCCAGGAAAAACGTGAAAAATCATCGACAAAGGCAACATAATACTTAAAGCCATCAGATGTAGAAACAGGTGCTGGACCCCACAAATCACAATGAATTAAATCAAGAACAGCAGTAGCTCGTTTTTCATTCAACATAAATGGTAAACGTTTGCTCTTGGCCAACTGGCAAGAAGAGCATAAACGAGGGTTTGGTAAAACTGAAGTAACAGATAAACAACCCTGTTTATTTAACAATGAGATAACTGAAAACGGGACATGCCCCAAACGCAAATGCCACAAGTCAAAGCTAGCTTTCAATCTCCTGACCCGAATTGCTGTAACCAAAGCTGGAACACCCCGATCAAGTAGGTAAAGCCCCTGATTACACCTTCCGTGAGCCAGTATTTTCTTTGTGAGTCGGTTCTGGATCGCAAAGAATTTATCAGAGAAAATAACATCGACAGGATAATCCGCAGTTAATTTACTGATAGATAGGAGGTTCTTTGTGATATGAGGTACAACAAGTACATCTAACAACTTAACATCGTCTGAAAGTTTAGTAGTGCCAATATGAGAAATATTCAACGCATTACCATTACCAACTATAACAGAACCGTTACCAGAATAAGACTCATGAGAGTCAAGGGCGGACAGTTGGTTCGTCATGTGAGCGGAGGCTCCGGAATCGAGATACCAATCAGGGGTAGAGTTTGAGACGTTGCAAGTCGAGGTGAAAGCTTCAGCAAGATTTGCAGCAGAGTTCGAACCAATAGCATTCAGATACCTGGGGCATTTATCTGCGTAGTGCTCCCCACGACAGAGTTGGCATTTAGGCACGAAAGGACGACGGAAACCACCTCCAGAGGGCTGCCCATCACGCCTGCCAGAGCCACCCGCATTACCAGAAAAACCTGACGGCCTGGACTGCTGCTGGGACTGAGATTGGCCACGGTTCTGGGATCGGGACACCTGCCTGGACCCAGCCGAAGAAGGCTGCCCATCTCGAGTAGCAGAAAACGCCGCAGGTGCATGAGAAGGCCCTTCCATCGACTTCATCATCATGTCGAATTGCACAGCCTGGTGCAAAAGGTCACGAAACGCGGGGATCGGAGACATAGCCATACGGGTATCGGCAAAACTCGCAAACTGAAGTCCTAACCCACGTAAAAACCAGTGAGCTTTATCAGATGAATCAATCGGACGATCAATTGCTTGCAGCTGGTCACAGAGATGTTTAAACTTGCGACCATACTCCTCCACAGACAGATCACCGCGACGGAGAGATAACAATTCTTCACGTAATTGATGCGATCGTGAAGATGAGGCATAAACAGATTCGAGCGCCACCCATGCCTGATTTGCAGAGGTGCAATCAATCACTTCAGACGCGGCATCAGGGGATAGAGAGGTGTACAAAACGCTGAGCAACCGTTTGTCCTTGAGTCGCCATGTCGTATACTCCGGATTCGGTGTCGGATCAACAGCAGGTGCAACCGCCGGTACAGTGGCCGCGGGAGAGGGAGAAGTGCCGTCAAGATGCCCGAGTATATCGAAGCATTCGGCCATGTGAATAGTTTGACGACGCCACATAAGATAAGTGGACGCCTCAAGCTTGATTTGCATCATATTAATCATCGTCGTCACCGGAAGAGGATCGGTGGCGGAGGATGTCATCTTGTCGATCGAGAGAGATGAAGGAGGGGACCAGTCCTTGATATAACACTCGACGAGAAGGAAAACTGGACGGAGGCTACCAGTCCGTGCAGTGGGAGGAAGAGAGAATCGGATGTAGAAGCGAAAGAAAAGAATAAGGGTTTAGGATCGGTAATATTAGGCTGATACCATAACAGAATATGTAGAATACATATTTTGGAAAAGAATAATTGAGAGGAAAATCACCGTAATCTGGTGATTGAGTATTCTGAAATATATAATAGTGAGATTTACAAAGTCTACAACAAACTTCCACAATTATAGGAAGACCAAATCATAAAAGATATATTCTAAGAATACAATAAAATCTCTAACAAATAATACTATTTAACATTATCTCTATTAAAGTGAAACTTGAATTGGTTTTGGTTTAGATAATTACCATCTTTAATATTTATAATTTATATAACTTTAATATGGCTTCAAAATTAAAAGAAAAAGAATGTTCCCAAAATAGTATGAGATCAAATGGTTTAGTTTTAGTGTTGTAATTTATATTTTACTATATAATTTATTGACTTGTGTCACGTAAAAAAAAAAAAAAGATTAATGACTCATAATTATGAAGGTGACACGGGTTAAAGATTTAATAGGGTAAAATACTGGAAAATATAATTTAAAATAAAAGAATTGATCTATCCAAAACAGACTTGTATAGCTCGATAATTGGTTCAAAACGATCAACTCTTTGGTAATAAATGCAGTCTAATCTAAAATTAATACTCCGTATACTTGTTTGATGTTTTTTCTAGTGAAGGCTTTACGTAACAATAATGCAATTTTCTTGATATAATATAAACCTACTAAATATTTATTAATTAATGTGAACTTTTATATATTCAAGCATATTTGATCGCATCTCATCCAGAACGGTTGGTGAGCATATTTTCAATTCTTTTTTTTTTTTTTTATTTGGTGAGCACGTTGAAAGTCGCCAAAAATGTATTATTGAAATTAACTTTATCCTGACGTCCAAATATACAATATTATATACTATGAATTGAATGGATGTGAATTATTGGGAAATTCACTGTCTTCCTGACAACCCCATGTATTCAGTATTTAGTTAATACTATGCTGTGTGGAAACGTGATAATTAAGACAATATATACTTCAAAATTAATATAAAGATAAAATTAAACAATTGTACTCATAAATATAAACTCCCCCTATATATCTCAATTAAAGTATATCAATGAGTCTCTCAAACCTTTATAAAGAAAATCCAGTTAATTGATTCACGTCCTAATTTAATTAAAATGATAGATATGTTAACTGATTCAAATTAATAATGTATAGTTTTCAGTCATTTAGCATGCATAAAATTGATTGTATTTTGCGTGTTGGATTGAAATTTTATTTTAAACATGATTCAACATTCATCTTTAATCTAATTTCAAATATTTTTTTTATTAATCTATCCTATTAAAGTAGGCTTTATCTGCTTATTTCACTTTCATGGGACATTCACATCATGTGGAATAGTGTAATGAGAATATCATATTTTATTAACTATATTTAAAAAATTATTAAATAAAAACAATTAAAGTTGAATTCTTATATCCAACGTTCCATCATCATCGCACCCATCCACCCACTAATCTCTTAAACATTACTTTGTAGTTTGGTAGTGCTCTTATTTTAGTAACTTTGTTTAGTGTTTAAGCTGTCGTATCTACCGACAACCTAAAAGGTATTCCACTTGAAGTAATTACTTTAATTATTTCTTCTATACTTTTTCGAAGACTTATTTTATACTTAATACTATATTTTCTTTATTTATTTGAATATTGGAAGCTGACCCCTCAATGAGAATAAGCATATTTATTATTGTGGACTTTGTTAAAAACATTATTTTTCCATTCACTTTTTATGTAAAAAAATCTGAAGATAATAACAAAATATTCAATTTAGTCCCCAATTTTGTACATTTACTCAATTTCCGTTTTATTTTTATATAATGACATCGTTTTTTAGCACATGTCTTGAGACGATATTTCAAAATTACGCTCTTTTATTTATAATTATAACAATTTCTAATGAGTAGTTACACGATTTCTTATAGTATCATTTTTTTAATAGATAGTTATGGACTGTTTATTAGTATATCATTACTATTTCTTATATATTAATTTTACAACCGTGTTTAATATGGGCAACTTATACGCAATTGAAAGAGTCAACGAATATATAGTTGAGTTTGATGCACTGTTTCTTAAGGGCCGCAAGTCATTGATGGCCGCCGGCCTTATGGAGTAGTGGTCACCGAGTTGTAGGTCATTCATGTCTACTATTGTCTAGGGGCTTGAATTAATTTAATAGTATTTTTTTTAAAAGGCAAAATTTGTATTTGTATTTTTTAAAAATAATCAATGAATTATTTTTAAGAGCATTTAATAAATGATCACAAACAATTTAAAAAGGCCTAAAATTGATTTTTAATTCCTTAGAAATAAATACTCCGACTCCAATTAAATTTGGAGTTAAAAAGCTCTGTTTAGATTTTATTTTTAGAAATAAATAGTCAGAGAGTTAATCAATTTTAAGGATGTGTACGTAGTTCTGTAAATTTCTACGTAAATAATTTATCCGGTCAATATTTTAAAATTTCTAACATGAAACCTAATTATATCATCTTAAGTAACTGAAATGATAATTGATTAAAATATTATATGCATGGTTTTGAAATAACATTTTTCACCCCATATATATGTAACATTTCATGATAAAATTAATTATGTTATTGTAAGCAGAATCGGTGCGTGAACATGATTGCACATCTATTCAACGCGCCACTCGGAGATGGAGATGCAGCCGTCGGAGTTGGCACGGTCGGATCATCGGAGGCCATAATGCTTGCGGGTTTAGCATTCAAAAGAAAATGGCAAAACAAGATGAAGGAGCTCGGAAAACCCTACGACAAGCCTAACATCGTCACTGGTGCTAACGTTCAAGTTTGTTGGGAGAAATTCGCGCGTTATTTTGAAGTGGAGCTCAAGGAGGTCAAATTGACTGAAGGATATTACGTGATGGACCCCGAGAAGGCTGTTAATATGGTAGATGAAAATACTATTTGTGTGGCTGCTATCTTGGGTTCCACATTGAATGGCGAATTTGAAGATGTTAAACTTTTGAACGACCTCTTGGTTGAAAAGAATAAAGAAACAGGGTACGTACGTTTTCTTAGCTTAATTAGTACGTACGTACTTTATATGACGTTGTTTGATACTACTAGTTTTTTTTTTTTTTATATAAATTACTACTTTAATTATATACAGATGGGACACACCAATCCACGTGGATGCAGCTAGTGGCGGGTTTATTGCCCCATTTTTGTACCCGGAACTGGAGTGGGATTTCAGGTTGCCATTAGTGAAGAGTATTAATGTTAGTGGACACAAATACGGGCTGGTGTATGCGGGTATCGGGTGGGCCATCTGGAGGAACAAGGAAGACTTGCCCGACGAGCTTATTTTCCACATTAACTATCTTGGAGCTGATCAACCCACCTTTACCCTCAACTTCTCAAAAGGTACCTGGTCTTTATTCTACAACTAGTGTTGTTAAACGAATCGAACTGCTCATGAGCTCGGCTCGATATCTCAAATTTCAAATACTCGATTCGGCTCAAATAACAGCTCTATGTACAACTACTTCAAAAAAAAAATTTAATTTTTAAAATTTGTGTTGATCAACTTATAATAATATTTGTGTTTCAATGTCTTGCAGGTTCTAGTCAAATTATTGCTCAGTACTACCAACTAATTCGCTTGGGTCACGAGGTAATTTGTTTACTAGATTAATTAATTTAAGATCATTATACTCCTATATTTTATTAATTTGGAAAAAATATTTATACATAAATTGCACATTTGTGAAAATTTAATTCAATTAATATTTGGATGAACCGCAAATCGAGATATACTAAGTAATTGTTGGCCGAACAATATTAACACCTTTTCATTATATAAATAATACATTTCATTTTAAGAGCTGATATTTTTCATTAGATAAGTAATACGTTATGGCCTCTTTTTTATTACTCTGTTCGAAAATTTTATTCATAATTGCAATAACGAATGCACTATCCATTGTCAATGGATTATAAAGACGCGCGACAATAACTTATATAGAGTCCGTATATATTACTATAAGAATAAGTGTTACTGTATGGATAAATAAGTGAGTTGTTGTGATTAAAGAAATCAAACTAATTCTATGCAATTTATGTATGTAGGGTTACCGTAACATCATGGAGAATTGCCAAGAAAACGCGATGGTACTAAAACAAGGGTTGGAGAAAACCGGGCGGTTCAACATCGTGTCGAAAGACACGGGAGTACCCCTGGTGGCGTTCAGCCTCAAAGACCACAGCCAGCACAGCGAGTTCGAGATCTCCGACCATCTCCGCCGCTTTGGGTGGATCGTCCCGGCATACACAATGCCCCCGGACGCCCAACACATCACCGTGTTACGTGTGGTTATCCGGGAAGATTTCTCCAGAACACTTGCGGAGAGGCTTGTTCTCGATATCGAGAAAGTTCTACACGAGCTCGACTCTATGTCGACTAGGTTGACGGAGAAGCTCGTCGCGGTTGAGCACCATGCTGTGGTGAAGAAGACTGCCTTAGAAGTGCAGAGGGAGGTGACTGAGGCTTGGAAGAAAATGGTTGCTGATAAGAAGAATAAGACCAATGGGGTTTGCTAAGCTTTACAATATTATTTATAAATCACGACAACTTAATAATGGCTTGTACTATTATTTTTCTTACCGAATTTTAAATTAAACATTGGTACGATTTTGCATTGTGATTTGATTTGCCATTTAAGAGGGTGTTCTTAATTAAAGGATATATATATTTGATGTAAATGTACGTTCATCTCATTTGAGGTTTAATTGACTTTTTGAAATCAGTATTTTAATAGCATATATTGCAAAATAGGAATAGTATTTTTAATTTAGGTGCATGAGACCAATGAGTAATAACAACTAATAGTGCTACTTGATTACAGTAAATATTACTTTAAAAATACTAATGAGTATAATGTAGAGATCCAACTTCAAACCTCACAATTAAAAAAAAGTGAACTAGCACAGTAAAATTTTATTCTTCACACAATTTATAACCTCTCTCTGTTAGTTCAAAATTATTATGGGTCTGGGCTAAAAACTTTATGCAACCATTAGCCCGGGCCATTATATAAATTTAGTAATTAATTACTATTGTTTATCAGTCAAAATCGCAGGGGGCCTTCAAGTAGCATGTCGTAATCCCTGCCTAAATTCTTTATCAAGTCTCAATTGTTTGTCAACTCAATTGTACGCCTCCAACACCAAATAAAGTAGTTTCTCATTTTCACAATTGGTTGTACCCTTTACCTATTAGTCCGTTTTATAACAATCATTTGTATATTTTTAAAATAAATTTTTTTCATTAACTCCGCCTTCACAATGTTCAAATATTTACACAGAAAGTGATTACTTTTATATTTAATTCAATCATTTATTTTACTTTATTCGTAGAAATTTATAAAATTATCCTTCAACACTTCACCCATTACACATTTTTTTAGTTTGTATGCCTAGTGCAAATATTCTTGGGACGGGAATATTGAGTTATAATCATAAAATATATAAAAAAAATGTTGATAAATTAAAAAAAATATTGATATAAAAAGTGTTTAAATTTATTTATTACTCCCTCCATCCTATATGAATTTGCACACTTTCTATCGCATAACAATTTGCACACCCCATATAAAATGATATATCTTCATAACCCTGGCCCTCAAAATATACTCTTATTTATTCATATGTCATTACTTTTTCACACTCAATCTACTTTTTACTTTCCTTTATTCATAAAATTTTACAAAACTAATCCTCAAAACATCACTTATTACCCTTTTTCTTACACATTTTTTAAATTGTGTGTCTTCTCAAGTGTGCAAGTTCCTATGGGACGGAGGGAATAAAATTTGACTACTCCCTTCGTCCCATTATTTTATGCACACTTTCCTTAACAGACGTCCCAACATTTTTTGCACACTCCAAAAAAGGAAACAACTTACACAATTTTTACCAATAATACCCTCCATTTATTTTACCTTTCATTCCCTTTAGTCAAGTCTCGCTCACTTTAATCAATGAATTACCAATAATACTCCTCCTTTATTTTACCTTACATATCACTTTATTCAATTTTCTTAATCTACATGGCAGTCAAAGTGTGCATAAAATAATGGGAAGGAGGAAGTATTAAATTTTCATAATAGTATTTAAAATTTATATTTCCGCAAGTGGAAAGTCTCAATATAATATTTTCAACCTTGTCCCACCCTCCCCGTAACCGCGCGTCGGATTAATTGATCATCGTTTCTTGAAAATTCATCTACTCAAATAGATCCAGATCTGAGAGTTCTTTTGCTATCTCTCACTCTCTCCTCGAGATATCTGTTCTCTGATTACTATATTACAGCGCGAATTATAAACCCATTCTCTCAGTTGAGTGTGCGGCGTGCTAAGAAAAATATGGCGAGAGGAGGGTGGTGGCACGTCGTCGTTTTGCTGATCATCTGCGCGGCAATTCCGGTGCGATCGAGTGCATCTGATCACAAATACAAGGTTGGAGAGACGGTGCCGCTCTACGCGAACAAGGTCGGACCGTTTCACAACCCTAGGTGAGTGATATGTTTCCTGTGAGTTTTGATTTTATAAATTGGGTGGTTTTTTGGGTTGTGGATCTTAATGCTATGTATTCTTTAAGTTCAAGGATTCTTTTGTACTTTATTGAGTTTGGTTAATTTTATTCCTGTTCGTAATGGACATTGTTGAGGAAGGGTTTAAGATTCGTAGATAGTTATGATTTAGGTTGTGGAAGCGGGTAGGTATGGTAAAAGGAGTCTTTGAGTGAAGGAATTATGAAGCACCATGGCATGTTATAATGGATTTGGCCCTATCTTATGCATGTACTATGCTGATTGCTGTTTTTTCTGCGTGTGTACACTAGGAAAATTGTAGTCCTCTGGGGTGGGTGGGTGGAACGTTAATGCATAAGAACCTTTGTATGTGCCCAATACCTATGGGTGAAGCGGTTTATAGCTCTATGCGTATACCTCTCAAGGATTGAGGGGGACTGAATATCACTATCAGTTTCATTTTTCTTGAATGCATAAGAACCTTTCTTTGTGTGTAATAGATATGGGTGAAGCGTTTTATAGCTCTATGTGTATACCTCTCAAGGATTAAGGGTTAAGGGGGACTGAATATCACTATCAGTTTCATTTTTCTGGATTTTTTTTTTTAATATCTGTTAGTTCCTTTAGGTGATTGGTTAGAGATGCTTTTGATGAACTGGATTGATGGGTAACTGTATGTATGTTATATTCTTTGATTCAGAGAAACACTTAATGGCATTTGTTTAAGAATTGTGGCACCATAACTTTTTTTTGTCTATGCTTATACTGTGTTATTGTGCTTGATTCCAGTGAAACATACCGATACTTTGATCTCCCCTTCTGCTCAACAGGTAAAATTTTCAATTTCTTGTCTCTTCCCGTGATAAGTATGCTCTTTAGCTCATATTAACATTCTTTCTGACAGGTGAGGTGAAAGATAAAAGTGAAGCTCTTGGTGAAGTGCTAAATGGAGATCGATTGGTCAGTGCTCCATACAAGCTTGACTTTTTAGTTGATAAAGAGTCCGAAGTTATCTGCAAAAAGAAGCTTTCGAAGAAAGACTCTGCTGAGTTTCGTAGGGCTGTTGCAAAGGACTACTATTTTCAAATGTACTATGATGACTTGCCCATATGGGGTTTCCTTGGAAAGGTTGACAAGGAAGGCAAATCTGATCCCAGCGAATACAAATATTACCTATTTAAACACCTCCATTTTGAAATATTTTATAATAAGGACCGTGTGATTGAGATCAATGCACGCACAGACCCTAATGCACTTGTGGATCTTACTGATGATAATGAGGCTGATGTGGAATTCATGTACTCAGCCAAGTGGAAGGAAACTAATGTACCTTTTGAGAAGAGGATGGACAAGTACTCTCATTCCTCTTCACTTCCACGCCACCTGGAGATACACTGGTTTTCAATTATCAATTCTTGTGTGACTGTTCTCCTACTTACTGGATTTCTTGCTACCATTTTGATGCGAGTACTCAAAAATGATTTTGTCAAGTAAGGACTTCATTCTTTAAAATTCAACAAAGTGAGAATGTTAGAATTCCTACTGATTTGATATATTTTTTTTTGGTTTGAAAAGGTATGCCCATGATGAGGAGGCAGCAGAGGACCAAGAAGAAACTGGGTGGAAATACATCCATGGTGATGTTTTCAGGTTCCCGAAGTACAAATCTCTGTTTGCTGCTGCCCTTGGGAGTGGCTCACAGCTTTTTACCTTGTAAGTAGATCTTTCTTGGTCTCTCCTTTTGTTTTAAGTTCTTTGTGCAACTTGTGTTTGCAGTAATGAGACTATGGATTTTGTTTTTAAGTGTGGGGCAAAATTAATTCCAACTTCTCCTTTCAGGGCAACTTTTATCTTTTTACTGGCTCTTGTTGGTGTATTTTATCCCTACAACCGAGGAGCTCTTTTTACTGCACTTGTGGTCATATATGCTCTGACATCTGGCATTGCAGGCTACACAGCAGCTTCTTTCTATTGTCAGTTAGAGGGAACAAATTGGGTAATGTGCTTGAAATAACATTTTTTTATTTATTCATATAGTTTCTGGTGAAATCGTCATGTTCTGTGTAGTGTTCTATGATTTTTTTGTGTAGGGAAGTCTTGTTTATCGTTTATGTATACAGCCCGATCTTTCTTTTGTCTCTGTTACTCTTAACCATGGGTAATAAGCGCATATCTTTTGTTTAACCTGAAATTGACAAGAAGGGCATGTTCTGTGTAGTCACTGTAGTGTTATATGAATTTAATTTAAACATTATTTTTGTTGGAATCACTTGCCAGATCTTGTTCATCGTTTTTTGTTTAACCTGAAATTGACAAGTAGCCAAGTAGGGCATGTTCTGTGTAGTGTTATATGAATTTAATGTAAACATTATTTTTGTTGGAATCACTTGCCAGATCTTGTTCATCGTTTTTTGTAAACAATCTGCTTGTTCTTTGTCTCCGTTGCTTTTCCTGTGCCCCAGGTATATTACTTTTATATTAAATTGATCATTCAAAATAATTATGATACGCCAATACAATTTGGTAAAGAAGCAGAGAGGATAAGTTTCATGGACTTGTATCCTACTGTACCTATTCCTGTCTCTGTTTTTTTTTTTAAAATGTGTTATATATCTAAAATTGTGCATTAAACAATTTTTGGGGTTGGAGACCTGCATTGTACAGAGGCATGCCTCATGCACATCAGATATAAGCACAGAAGGTCTGTGCCCTGTCAACTGTACTCTCCTCAGTCTTGAAAAGGCACTAATTACTAGAGCCTAGAGCTGTTATTTGAGCGAAGATGGACTGAGTACTTGAAGTTTGGGCTGAGTTCGGCTCGATCACATTGATGAGCAGATTAAATGAGCTCGACTCGTAAACTATTCTAACGAGACTATCGAGTCGAGCTCGAGACGTTTTTTTAATAAATCTGAGTGTCTAACGAGCTTGAGCTTGTCTCATTTATCTATATAGGTGAGCCGAGTTGAGCTGATGTTACAAGCAGCTCGGTTCGCTTAACCGCACTAGATTCCCCTGCGCTCTGTGTCTAGGGGCACGACTCTATTAACTATGATCAGATATTTGGGGGGGGGGGGTGTATTGAATATTTGAATGCCAGAATCAATTGATGTCTTTAACATTATGTGAAGGTGTTTGAGCCTATTGCCTGTTTGTATACATTGAAATGATTGGAAATATGTTACTGTTAAATTTAATTAGCTCCTAAATTTAGAATGTTAGTCATATGAGATTGCCTTCATCTCCGTGACCCATTTTCACTTTCTTTTTCCCCATTCTTTTGACAGGTCCGGAACTTATTATTGACCGGCAGCCTTTTCTGTGGGCCACTCCTTCTCACCTTTGCCTTCCTTAACACTGTGGCCATTGCTTACCATGCTACTGCAGCTCTTCCGTTTGGTACCATTGTTGTGATATTTCTAATATGGGCTCTTGTGACATCGCCTTTATTGGTGTTGGGAGGGATTGCTGGAAAGAATAGCAAGGCAGAGTTTCAAGCTCCATGTCGCACAACAAAATATCCTAGAGAAATTCCCCCTCTACCGTGGTACCGTGGAACAATTCCTCAGATGGCTATGGCTGGCTTTTTACCATTCAGTGCCATCTATATCGAGCTTTACTACATATTTGCTAGTGTCTGGGGTCACAGGATTTACACCATATACAGTATTTTATTCATAGTCTTCATTATTCTCCTGATTGTGACTGCATTTATCACTGTGGCGCTGACATATTTCCAACTAGCTGCTGAAGATCATGAATGGTGGTGGAGGTATGTTATAATGCTGCATTTTCCTTATACTTCAAATGTGAATTGCTTATGTTAGTTATGGCTACACTTTCGTGCCAAATCTCAAATTCTGTGGTCTTCCCACTGCGTTATTCTTCATTAGTGGACAATATGGAGACTGGAACATGCAATCTTTTTGCTTGTGAAATGGTTTTAGATCTCCATTATACTGCATGCTACTAAAATAATCTGCTACCTTTTATTGTTTTTTTATTTACTTGTTGGTAATCATTTGAGCCTTGAAGTTTTCTTGCTCTTTCTTTTATCATTTGATACAAAATTCTTCATTTCAGAACTCGTGATCTTGATCCTCTTTTGAATTCAACTCCTATAATCCAAGTGCTGCCATTTACTGCATAAAAAAATTGCTGTGTCCATTGGAATTTATAAACTTATTTGTTTGGGATTATTTGTTCGACACCTGATCTTTAATTTGCTTTAAATTAATTTTATCCTCTACAGCATATTACAAACAAAATGTACACTAATTTCTCTTCACATTGTCAACCCTGAATCCAAACTGTCCAACTTGGATAGGAGTGTCGATGGGTTCTGCATTTGTTCTATTTTTTCCAGCTCATCTATTTACATTGTTAGCATAAATCTAAGTTCTATTAGTTGAGGACCACATTAATCAGTATAAAGGGTATAAAACCACTCCAAGTAGAATCAGTATTATGTTTAATTGAACCTTGAAGCAGGACTGCAGTTTTCAATTTGGTGTTGGCTTCTCTTATATGAGCATGCTATTTTGGGACATATACTTAATCCTGTCTCTTCTTTTTTTTTTTAATGTTACCAGGTCTTTTCTTTGTGGTGGATCAACGGGTGTGTTTATTTATGGCTACTGCCTATATTACTACTATGCTAGGTCGGATATGTCAGGATTTATGCAGACCTCGTTCTTCTTCGGGTACATGGCCTGTGTATGCTATGCTTTCTTCCTAATGCTTGGAGCTGTAGGCTTCCGTGCTGCTTTGTTCTTTGTGCGGCACATCTATCGCTCTATAAAGTGCGAGTGAGAAATCAGTTTATCTGTATTCTGTCCAAGTTTCCGACTGGTATGCATCTACCTACGAAATAAAGCCCATCCAATTTGTTATCCTATTGTAGTCTAGCATTACTTGCTCGTTAAAAGGGCCAATACTTAAGATGTGTGTTTCCATTTTCCGTAGGGCAGTCTTGAATGGGAAAAAATGGTTGTGTATCATATGATCGACAACGAATCATCAATGCTGAATGGTTTATGGCATGGCTGCATTCTAGAGGAAAGTCTCCATTAGTGTGTACTTGTGGAAGCATTTTCCGGTTACAAAGTAGTTTGTTGTTTAGAGCTTATAAATAATATAGACAAAAATTCTAGTCTGTAGGGTTCTTTTTTGTTTATATTTTTGAAAAGATTTTGGAATCTCCAAATGTTAAAAGAGTTGAATTGTGTCAGCTATGTTTTTAATATCTGTTTCTGAATATTACGTTTTGCACCCTGAATGTGAGATTCAGTAGGACAGCAATAGCGCAAAGCAAATTTTGTTCCGACTAATATATGGATGAATAATTTGAGAAGATATCGTATGAGATTTTGAGGATGATTTTGAGAATAGGACGGCAATGATTTTGGTTGTATTCAGTAGGACAACAATACCGTTGTTTCTGAAAAAGTAAAAATGTGTTTTTTACCATGCAGTTATTTTATAATGAAAAGTGCAATTGACAACTGACAAGCAAATGTTTTTTTTAATATTAACTGTATATTGTATCAAATCTCTAGTAAGGTTGTATTCGACACCGAAGGCAATGTAAGGGTGGCTATCCCACATAAATCTGCCAAAAAAAAAAAAAAACTCGCATGTACAAACGCATATTTCTAATTGAATAATTATAAGATGTTCATTCACATTAAAAATGATTTTTTGTTTTACCAGATACAAAGAATGATAAAAAAGTTTTTTCAGAGATTGAAAGGAAATTTTTCCAAGAATCTAAAATATGGATTCTTGATTTGAACTTTCTAAACTTCAATCTTATGCGAAATTCAATGGCAAATTTAACGTAGATTGTGCGTGATTAATCCAGATTATTAGTATACAGATTACTGTACATCAATACTCGATTTCTACTTGAAATTGAGAAAATTTAGGGTTTTTGGTGGGCAGTTTGAGCGATTATCTCTGAGTTCTTGTGCGCATTTACTGTGGTATCATTAAAACCGCCAGACTTTGTTTCTTGATCGTGATGGGAAAGTAAAAAACGCATGAAGGAGGTGGGAACCGCCACAACTGCTAAACCACCTGCAATGTCGAGGTCGTCCTCCCCCATGAAGAGGACCAAGAAGGTTGAATCTCCCAGGAACAACAAGAAGCGTGCGCGCGGAAATTCAGTGGAGAGAAATGTAACGAAAGAAATGCTGAAGGAACTTAGCAAAGAAGAAGCAATGCGACAAAAATTGATCGCCATGGCAGTTGCTGAGAGAGAAGCCGACGTTAAGGGCCAAGGGGAGTCATCCCAGGATCGGGAAATAATTGAATGCGAGTCGGACGATGATGATGTCGACGATGGGAATTGTGCGCATGATGACAATGGAGAAAATGCTATGGAAATTCACAAGGAAGAAGACGGAGCACATCCTGAAGATATCAATGGTGTCGGAACTGAAAATGACGCCCAAGTGGTGGAGGTCATATTGTCGGCAGTCAAGCTTGCAACGAACAACAGGGATTTTGGGAGAAATTCTGGGCATAATATCAAACAGGTAAGCCCTTTGTGTGATAATGATGCGAAGACTAATGATGTATCGTTGGAATATGTAGGGGAAACGAATGAGGTTGATCAATTCATGGCCGAGCCTGTAGAGGAGAACAAAGAGGCGAAGAAGGGTGATACTATGAATTCGGACAAGAAAACACAATCTGGAAACATGAATACGTCCAAGGCGTGGGCAAAAGGAGGAATGCCGGAGAGCGTTAAAGGCAACCGTATTCTCAAGGAGGAATTTCGTTTGAACTACGTCCCTCCGACTGCAAACAAAGCCTTCATCCCGATGGAGCTTGTGACGAAGGACTGGGAAAATGTACTCATCGGCTATTTTATGGGCCGTTTTCCAGGATTTCAGGCACTTCGACAACTATGCAAGCAATGGGAAGTGCCTCATCAAATTAAAAGCCACGACAGTGGCTGGCTTATGTTTCGTTTCGAGAAGGAGTCGGACTTGGAGAGCGTGCTAAATGGGGGGCCGTATAGTATTTGGGGCAGGACACTCATGATGAAGAGGATGTCGTTGGCCTTCGATTTCAGTGATTACGAAATTAGCGTAACACCTGTGTGGGTTAAGCTAAGGAACTTGCCCATGTGTTGCTGGAATGGGCGCATAATAGAGATAATATCATCCTTCGTGGGCCGACCGTTGTACACGGACAAATTGTCGCACACGATGGAGAGAGTTTCGTATGCAAGGGTCTTAATTGAAGTCGATGCAGCGAAGCCCTTGGTGAGAGAGGTAGAAGTTAATTTGGGGGATCGAAAAGAATGGATACAACATATTGAGTACGAGCTTGAGCCCCGTTATTGCAACAAGTGTCGAAAATTTGGACACGAAACGGGAAAATGCCCTCCGTTGCAGCAGCAACAAAAACGGGAAATGAACGCTGCCCAGGTACGTAAAACTGACCAGCCCCTTAAAGATGAGAATCATGCTCGTAATGAAGATCAAATGGAGGACCAATACCGTGTGGATGCTATGGGTTTTGTCAAGCCTAGATTTAGGAAGAAAACGAGTAATAATAGGTTTGGGGAGGGCCAAACTTTCGCAGCAAGTACAATTGGAGGAGAGGTCGAGGTGAAGAGTGGCCAGTTTGATTCTCTTCGTGACTTGGACGAGGAGGAGAATGGTAAAGAGGAGGCCATGGACGAGGACCAACCTGAGGTAGATGCAACTAATGACCACATGGAGGTTGCAGATATGATTGAAAAATTAAAGGATGGTGGTGTGGTGAAGAAATGACCGGATATAGGATCAAAATTGATTAATAATGACGGTCGAGTGATTGAAATAGGGGAGTGTTCGAGTGGTGGCCGAAAGGAGGACATCAAGGCAAGTGGGAGGAAGACTAATACGAAAGTTCAAAACGGAGATCGAAGGACCAGTCTTGAGAAAGAGGGGAGGAAGAAGGACGGAAGCAACAGGGGTAACCCCAATGGTTCGTGATGATTGTTGCAACATGGAATGCTAGAGGCTTGAGGGGGGAATTCACCCTCAAGAAAGTAAAAGATTTAATTATTAGAAAAAAAATTGATGTGTTTGGTTTTGTGGAAACTAAAATTAAACAGGATAATGTTGATTGGGTGGCCAAATCTTATGAAGGATGGGAAGTTGCTCACAACTTTGATATGAGTAGTATGTGGAGGATTCTCGTCATATGGAGAGGTGACAAAGTGATAGCAAACAACATCGTCAAAACTGATCAGGTGATTAACATTAAGTTTAGTTGTCGTATTACGCATAATATCTTCACATATTCGTGTATTTATGCTAGGAATACGGTTGGTGAAAGACGGGCCCTTTGGGACAACCTTTTGGAGTATAACGAAAGGGAGGAAGGGACGTGGCTGCTAGCGAGTGATTTCAACACCATAATGAGATGGAACGAGGAAAAAGGGGGTGCGTAGAGGAATCCGAATAGGATGGAGGAGTGACTTGTTTCGAATTTTTGCATTTTTTACAACTATACGATCCCCACAAGCGTATGGGTTCGTTAATAGTAAGATAAGTGTCCCAAGTAGATTTTCGTTCCAAGTACTTAATTGAGTGAAAATGAGTCCCTAAAGTTGCAAGTTATCATGCTATTGTAGTAACTAAATGATGTTGTTTGGATTTTTGGGAATAAGAACAAAGGTATTAAACTAGATTAACTAAAGTAATGAGAACTAGTGACAAGAAATAACAATCTATCTAACTTTCGTTGGAAAGTGCAAGAGAAGTGTATTGCCTCGGGTGTTTCCGTTTTGTGAGTAATTCAATGAACTAGTGAACCAATTACATGAATGAGCTATGCATTTGGATTAAGCTAAAGGCTATCACATAAGTGTGCAAACCCCCTCGAAAGGCATAGGTAAACAACGTGCATTGATTAACAATTATAGGATCTAACCAAATACCATAAGCGCTTAAGATAGTGTTTTATAAATATTTTCAACACGGTTACTAATATTCATAAAACGCCCTCTCACCAAACTCCTAGACGACCTCTATTCGTTTAGTGTCTAAAGTTGTCGGTCTAGCAATTAACCCTCTCTCGGTTAAGCTAATTACTACTTAACTTCTATTCAATTGGCCAAAGCTCACACTCACACCCCCAATTATGCTACCCAACTCTCGTTGCAATAAACATAATCGAATATGCTTGCTAATAGGGTTGATCAATCAAATGAATCAATAGAAACACAACCCTAGAAACATATACCCCAAATTCCAAGCTAATCATGCAATTACTTCACAATTACATTAAATTCCCATCAAAACATCCACACCCAAGGCAATTGGGGATTAGCCCATGGTTCTAGAAGAGAATCCCATGGCTACAACAACAATTAACATAAAACTCATGGTAAAATATCAATAGAAATGAGAATTTAAGAAAATACCAAATTGAATTGCAAAATAGAGTAATATCACCTCTTGTCTTCAAATCCTTCAAAACTAACATTAAAATGAGATACTAAATTAAACACTAGCTAAGAAATGAAATAACAAGCCAAGCTAATCTATTGAATGAAGTGTGGAGTGGAGTGGAGGGAGGTTTTCTCCCCCAATGAGAGTTGCTCTGTATCATGCCCCTGCGCTGAATTGGCTACTATATGTCTCCCCCTGAAAATTCACGCATTCAACTCATTAAAACAAGTAGATGGGCCAGGTGGTCAATTGATTGGAATTTGGTATATGAGATGGGCCCCTGCTGCTTACGGCCTCTTACTCTTCCAATTGATGAATGGGCTTAATTAATTTCAGCTGCTATCTCCCAAATTTGAAAATAGGCGTGGGCCTTTTTTCTTTTATTTTGATTCATGTGGGTGGTGTAGTAAAGGGCCCAGACATTGGGCTTTAAAGCCAAGTCATTTTCTTTTCTTCTCGATTTATCTCGTCGATTGACTCCACAATATAATCGAGTCGTGTTTTGCTCTAAAAATGCTCATTTTTCCTATAAAAATAGCAAAACACATACATTTCTCATTTTAAGTGTAGTTAGTCAATTTAATGTAAATAATGCATGAAATCTTATAAAATTATGCAAATTAAATACATGAATTTCAAGCAATTTTCACACTAATCAAGGAGTTTGTTAACTGTGTGACAACTCTTGGCTTGGTGGATGTGGCCTCAACGAGCTGCTACTTCACGTGGTTTTCTAAAAGCATAAAAAGCAAGTTAGATCGTGTGATGGTGAATGGTAAATTGATCGAGGAGGGGTGGAACGTCCATACTGAGTTTGTTGCGCCGGGCGTAGAGTCGGACCATGCACTATCAATTACGACGACGTTCAGAAATAATAAGATCGGGAACAAACCTTTTCGTTGTTACAATATGTGGACAAAGCATGATAAATTCTTAGAGGTGGTTAAGGAAAGTTGGAATGAGGAGGGGATTAGGGGTAGCAAGCAATTCGTGTTAGCTAAGAAACTTAGGAGGTTAAAAGGGCCGCTTAAGGAGCTTAACAAGAAGAACTTTATGGATATCTCTAGTAGAGTGGAGAGGGGGGAGAAGGAGTCAGAGGAGTTGCAAAGGGAGGCCTTGAGTAGTAATGAGGGTACGAATATGGAGGAGATTGCCGCTGAAATCTGTAGGAAAAAAGTGGAAGTTGGTAAAATCAAAAGTTGGGAGTTGAGCTACTTAAGACAAATGGCGAAAAACAAGTACGTGATCAATCACGACAAAGGGTCGAAGTATTTTTACGCAATGATAAAAAAGAATAAGAAAAGAAATTACATTGCTAGTCTTCAAATGGATGATGGGGTGACGAATGATGATGAGGATGTGGTGAAACGTTTGGTGGAGTATTATGAAAAGTTACTTGGAACGGACATTGAAGTCGGAGAGGTGGACGAGAGAGTTGCCAAATATGGGGTGTGTTTAAATGATGAAATGAGCAGTGAGTTGGCTAGAGAGGTGGGCGAGGATGAGATCAAGGAGGCGCTGTGGGCGATTGGCGAGGATAAGGCTCCGGGACTCGATGGGTTCTCTTTGGCTTTTTTCAAGAAAACCTGGAATATTGTGAAGGACGACATGGTTGGGGTTGTGCTGGAATTTTTTCGCAATGGGCAGATTTTGAAGCAAAGTAATTGTACGTTTGTGACGCTTATCCCGAAGAAGACGCATAACGTAGGGGTCACGGATTTTCGCCGTATTTCGTGTTGTAATGTCATATATAAGGTGATTAGTAAAATTCTTGCAAATAGGATTAGTAGGGCAGCAAAGTTGGTGGTCTCGGAGAGTCAAGGTGCCTTTGTGCCGGGGAGGTTGATGACCGAGAATATCTTCCTTGCTCAAGAACTTATACGTAAGTACGCGACGACTGCGGCTTCGAAAAGGGCGATGCTTAAAGTGGACGTTCGGAAAGCCTATGATTAAGTCTCGTGGGCATTCCTTAGAAGGTTGGTGATATACTTGAATTTTCCTAGTATATTCATTAACTGGATAATGGAGTGTGTGACGACTCCCACGTACTCGATCTTGGTCAATGGAATGTCGTTCGATTTCTTCAAAGGAAAAAGGGGGCTTCGGCAAGATGACCCACTCTCACCCTATCTTCTTGTTATTTGTATGGAGTATTTAAATAGGGCTTTAAGTATGAATGCATGTAGGGGCAGTTTTAAATTTCATCCTAAATGTGCCAAATTGAAAATTACGAATTTAATGTTTGCGGATGATTTGTTACTGTTCTCGCGTGGTGATGTGAATTATATTGTTGTCCTATGCGATACTTTGAGAGACTTTGAGGCCGTGGCCGAGCTTGGGATTAGTCCTACTAAATCCGGTATTATTATGGCAGGGGTTGATAGGGGGATAGGGACCATATTTTAAGTATGATTGGGTTTGTGGAGAGCCAATTACCAGTGAAATATTTGGGGGTGCCACTTGCTGCGAATAGGGTGAAGATTAGGTACTATGAGCCTATGTTAATAAAAATGCATGAGCTTATTGTGAAATGAGGGTCTTTAACTCTTTCATATGCGGGTAAGCTTGAATTGATTAGGTCGGTTGTGTATGGCATTTTGGGCTTTTGGTTTAGCATGTTGTCGGTTCCGAAGGGGATCATTTGCAAGGTGGAGACGCTGTGTAGGCAGTACTTGTGTGGGGGGGGGGGGGAACCGGCCCTTGTGGCTTGGGATGATATATGCAAGAATAAGGAGATGAGGGGGCTTGGGTTAAAGAAGATGGAGTGTTGGAATAGGGTCCTTGTGAGTCGAACGTTGTGGGATATCCACAAGAAGAAGGACACCTTGTGGGTGCGATGGGTGAGTCATTATTGGTTGAAAGGGGGTTCGGTGTGGGACATGAGGTGTGATCGGAAAAGCTCTAAGCTGCAATGGATGATTGGTTTGTTTAAGGACAGGTTGGTGGAGAAGTATGGGGGGGGGGGGTTGATAATGTGATTAATAGGCTTGATGCGATGAGTACGATAAGGGGCATTAAAGTTGGGATGTTGTATATGGAGGTGAATTTGGCGCATGGGCATATGGAGTTTAGATTTAAGGACTTTTGGAGTGCATATATACCTCCTAAGTTCTCGTTTATATGTTGGCTTGTGGCGAGCGGAAGGGTGGTAACGAAGGATAGGAGGTTTGGTTATGATAGTGACCATATGTGCATGTTGTGCATTAATGGGATGGAGACGATCCAACACTTGTTCTTTTATTGTCCATTTGTGGAATACATTTGGAATAAAATGGGGACGTGGCTGGGCTGGAAAGATAAGATGAGGAGCTTGAAGGAGGTGTTCGATGGTATACATAAAGCTAGAGGGATCAGAACAAGCAAGAAATGTATGCTTCGATTGTGGGTTTGTTCTATAGTGTATCATGTTTGGAGGACAAGGAATAAGTTCATGTTTGAGGGCAAGAGAGTTCACATCGATGGGATCATTCGTAATATTCAAATTAGTATGTGTATGCATGGGGCGCGTATTAAAGGGTTTAATTGGCAAGATGTATAGGTTAAGGGTGGATGTTTGTTGCATATATTTTTTGTTATATGTGTGGAATAAGTTATGATGTGTGTTTTGGTTAAATGCAGCAAATTTGGATGGCATGGACGTGTGGAATGTGTGCATGGACGTGTGGATGGGCGTGGATAAGGTTTGGAAGTGCAACAAGGATTGGAGTGCGGACGGAGCAAGCTGCGATGCTTATAAAGTGTTAAAGGCAGTGGGTGTTCGTGTTAGGCAGTTATGGAATTGTTGTATAGATAGGATGAGAATGTATTGGATGTGCATTTGTTGTAATAGAATAAATATATCGGGAGAAGTACCCAGCCAAGTGACGAGGCACGGTTTTCCTCCTACTGGATTTATCCCAATGGGTTTGCCAGGGGTTTTTTTTAACCCGGACCTTGGATGGCTGGGGAAGATGAGAGACGAGTGTACTGTATCGATGGCGTCAACTCTCTTGAGTTGAGCGTTTTTGGGCAATACAATTTTTTAACTTTTTGCTCAAAAAAAAAAAAAAAAAAGATACAAAGAATGATACTTGGCATTCCTGGTAGTGGTAGAACGTGGCAAGGATCTATCAAAAATTAAAAAAAAAAAAGAAGCTCAATTCTCATTAAAAGTAAAAAAAGAAAAATGTCGGTTTGGAGTTTGGTTTTGATGGGCCGCACGACACCAACTAGGTCCATTAAACAAGTGTTAATAGCTTGGGTAGGCAGTCATAAATCATAATTCCGCTGCGTAATTTGGTATTGAGTTAAGTGTACGACAGCTGTTGGTATCCCACTCTCTTGTAGCCGCGCGTGGGTCCCTGCATAAACATCTTTCCATAAAAAAAACCATATACTCAAATAGATCCCGATCTCTGACTTTGAGTGCTTCCCATTCTCTCTCATCGACATCTCTATCCTTTCACTACTGGTATATAACAACAAACACCCTCAGTTCACTATGTCTCTTGCGAAGTGAAACAATGGCGGGAGTAGGAGGAGGATGGTGACACGTAGTCGTGTTGCTGCTGGTGTGCGCTGCAATTCGGGTGAGATCACATGGATCCAATCACAAATACAAGGTTGCAGATCCGGTGCCGCTTTATGCCAACAAGGTTGGGCCGTTTCACAACCCTAGGTAAACGCTCTTTTCCTTTAGGGTGATGATTTATTCGAATTTGGTTGTGAATTTTGAAAAAGGTGATTTGTGAGGTTTTGAATTAGTGACTACTGTGTGCTGTTCAGGTTAAGGATTCATTTGTTCTAGATTGATTTAATTACATTTGTGAACTTTCCAAATATCCTTTTTACTGTCTTCTGTCATGGACATTGTTGAGGAGGTTTAGACATTCAGGTTGGCCTCATTTACTTTTGTAAAATAATATGCACCACTGGTGTGGATGCATCTCTTTCACATCCTATGCTAATTGCAAAATTTCGCAACACCAAACATTGATATTCTTAGGGTGTGGGTAAAACATTCAGGCTTAAACACCTATCTATTTGTATGTAATACAATCAATGTGTATACCTCTATGGGGATTAAGTGGAAGCTTAGGAGAAGGGGAATGGATAGTAGTTTCATTAAGTGATGGACTACTTTGTAAACTAATGCATGCGCGTCTTTGTTTCAAAGGAATATCTGTGACATTATTTAAAGTATTGTTGCACTATAACCTATTCTTTTTATATATATTTTGATTGCTTATATTGTGTTATTTTGTGCTTGATTCCAGCGAAACATACCGATACTTTGATCTCCCATTCTGTTCAACATGTAGTCTTCAATTATTTCTCTTTTCTGTTCAAGTTTGCTCTTTTGCTCACATTAACATTCTTGCAAACGGGTGAGGTGAAAGATAAAAGTGAAGGTCTTGGTGAAGCCTTGAATGGAGATCGTTTGGTCAGTGCTCCATACAAGCTTGACTTTTTAGTTGATAAAGAGTTCGAAGTTATCTGCAAGAAAAGACTTTCAAAGAAAGACGTTGAAGTGTTTCAACGTGCTGTTGCAAATGACTACTATTTTCAAATGTACTATGACCAATAAAAAGGTATGGAATATAAAAGAAAAAAAGAAAACCTAAAACCATAAACTCACAAGTCGAGCCAGAGGCCGGGGTGTCGTTAAAACCTTGCCTGGGAAAACCCTCCTTAGGGACAAAACCCAGGCGAAGGAAAAATGTAAACTCCTCTAACAATCAATATCTGTAAAAGACGGTATACATATCTTTATGCAAGAAAGTAAGTAAGAAATCTGGAGGATAGCCCCTCCAAATACAGTTAATCTTCGTCTTGGCCACTGCGTCAGCCGCCTGGTTGGCCTCTCTAAAAGTGTGAGAATACCGAATGTGCATGTTTGTGGTAAGAGGATGAACCTGACTCCAGATACCTTGCAGTCGCCAAGGGATAGAAGGAGTAGAGCTCATCAAAGTGCTAACTGTCAGACTGGAGTTCGACTCGATCCATAAGAATCGCCACCCTTGTGCATGGGCATACTGAATAGCAATGAGTGTCGCTGCTAACTCCGCCTAAAAAGGAATACCCCAACCAACCTCTTGGACAATAACCGCAACAAAGAACCCCATAAAGTTCCTAAACACCGCCCCTGCATGCAGACTGCCTAGAGAGGATGTTGCACTGCCGTCTGTGTTGATCTTGTACCAATCCGGATCTGAGGGGATCCATCTAACAGACGAACCCTGTCGAGTCGGCTTGTGCCTGCCTAAAACACCAAGAGATCTGGCAATCAAGAGATCCCGAATTGAACCGTCAGCATAACCCCGAGAGATGTTATTGACTTCCCTAATACCAGCAACGATCTGCGCCATACAACGTCTGACTGAGTGGGAGACCCCATCAAAGACCACCCTATTCCGCAGAGCCCAAATAGCCCAAATTGTAGTGACAAATGCCGCTCTCCATAACTCCAAAGACTGCGGATCCAATCGAACTCTAGTAGCCTGGAGGAAGATAACAAGAAAGCTGATCCCCGTGTGGATCGTGACTCCAAAAGGCCGAGTCAGATGCTGAAGAACCTCCAGAGTGAATGGAAAGTGAGCTAATAAGTGGTCTAAAGACTCAGAGTCTCTACGACATAGCATACACATCGAAGGACCGTGAATCCCAAATGAGACCAGCCAATTAACTCCATAATTTCTTCCTTTCCAGGGCTACTCTTATCTTCTTACTGGCTCTTGTTGGTGTGTTTTATCTTTATAATCGAGGAGCTCTTTTTACTGCACTTGTGGTCATATATACGCTGACATCTGGCATCGCTGGCTATACATCTTCTTCTTTCTATTGCCAATTAGAGGGATCAAATTGGGTAATGAACTTGAAATAAATTATGTTCTGTAATTTAACCTAAAATTGCCATGTAACTGTAAGAGCAGACCCTCTTTAATGTTCTATAAATTTTGTGTAGGTTTCACTTGTAGTGAAATTTCATTTTCTATGCATGTAAAAAACCTGATACTCCCTCCGTCTATGAAATGTAGTCTCATTTGCCTTATATTCCTTGCCCACCAAATGTAGTCCCATACACTTTATGGAAACTACTACCCTTCAACCATCACTTAATTACTCAATTTGACATCACATTTATTCACAAATAATCACTTTATTCACAATGGACCCCACAATACCCTATAATACTCTTACTTTATCTACATTTTTCTTAAAACTTGTGCCCCACCCCAATAGGACTACATTTAGTGGATGGAAGGAGTATTTCTTTTCCTTTTATACCTTGTTACTTTTATGTTTCCCGATCATAATGCTCTTATATGGAGTTCATCATGCATGATTTTATTTGGTATCTGAATACAGTTTAGTACAGAAGTGGAGGGGATAAGTTTTACACACTCCACTTGGGGATTGGCTTTGAGATATATCTTATTCCTTTATAATTTCTCGTACATCATTTGTTTCTCCAAATAGGAAGTTCCTTATAAGATTTTTTCTGTTTATCGTGTTCAATGTTTGTCTATGGAGTCAGGGGAACGTAGGAGATGGGTTTGTGCCAGAATACCCTTTTTTTTAATTTTGTGTGTTGAGTTGGCACTTGGGGATACCAGTATTTATGGTACAAAAAGATTGAAAAATTTGTCTTGACTGTTAAAAGTTAATGATTTCCTAGCCTCCTAGGTGAGCATGTTATGTGAAAACTATTCTGATTATTAAATTTAAAACTCTCAAGTCACATTTGAGTGCCTTCACCTGTTTCTAGACTGATTTTTTACGTTTTACTGTTAACAGGTCCGAAATTTATTATTGACTGGGGCTTTTTTCTGCGGGCCACTCCTTCTCACCTTCACCTTCCAGAACACTGTGGCCATTGCGTACCATGCTACTGCAGCTCTTCCATTTGGTACAATTGTTGTGATATTTCTGATATGGGCCCTTGTGACATCACCTTTATTAGTGTTGGGGGGGGGGGGATTGCTGGAAAGAATAGCAAGGCAGAGTTTCAAGCTCCATGTCGTACAACAAAATATCCTAGAGAGATTCCGCCTCTACCGTGGTACCGTGGAACCATTCCTCAGATGGCTATGGCTGGCTTCTTGCCATTCTGTGCTATCTATATTGAGCTCTACTACATATTTGCCAGTGTCTGGGGTCACAGGATTTACACCATATAAAGTATTTTATTCATAGTCTTCATAATTCTCCTGATTGTGACTGCATTTATCACTGTGGCGTTGACATATTTCCAACTAGCTGCTGAAGATCATGAATGGTGGTGGAGGTATGTTATAATGCTGCATTTTCCTCAACATTTAAATGCTAATTGCGTACCTTAGTTATGCCTACGCTGTTGAGGCTTTGCCAAGTCTCAAGTTTTGACGCCTTCCCATTGTGTTTTTTCTTGATTTGGAAACAATATGGAGTGTGCAATCTTTTTTCTTATGAAATGGTTTTAGTTCTCTACATGATTTGCATGCGAGTGATTCTACTAAAACACCCTAGTACCTTTTATTGTTTGTTTATTTACTTATTGGGAATCATTTGTCTTTAACTTTTCCCTATCTTTCTTTTATGTTTTAATACATCAGTTCATAACACCTAATCTTGATTTCCCTGTTGCTACTCTGTAGGGATCTGTTGTACGTTCTGTTCTCTTGGGTTGCATCTGGATTGAAGGATTTGGAAAATGATGGATCTATATTAGAAAAATCCATTAGTTGTCTTTTCTTTTGATTGGATAGGTTCTATAAATATTTTTTAAAATCCATCACTCTCATTCTGAACTATATTTGGATTGATTTTGGTGAATTTGAGAACCACATTATATTCTATCATTTGAAATCCTTCCCCTGAATCCTCTTTTCAATTCAAATCCTATATTCCAAATGAAGTTATGTACTGTATAAAAAAATTGTTGTGTCCAACGGAAGTTATGAACTGATTTGTTTGACACCTGATCTTTTTAATTTGCTTAAAACCAATTTTATCCTCTACAACATTATTATAGAGAAATTGTACACAAATGTTCTCTGACACAATGTCAACCCTGAGTCCAAACTTTCAAACTGGACATGAATGTAGTGGGGATTGGTTATTCTATTTTTTTTCTCCACTTTCATTGTTAGCATAAGTTTAAGTATTATTAGATGAAGATCTATTAATCAGTAAAAGTGTATAAAATCACTTCAAGTAGAATCATTATTATGTTTAATTGGATTTTGAAGGAGGACTGCAGTTGTCATTTTGGTGTTGGGGTTCCTCCAAACCTAACTTTTTAATTATTTTCCATGTTGCCAGGTCTTTTCTTTGTGGTGGATCCACGGGTGTGTTTATTTACAACTACTGTCTGTATTACTACTACGCTTGGTCATATATGTCAGGCTTTATGCAGACATCATTTTCTTCGGGTACATGGCTTGTGTATGCTATGCTTTCTTCCTAATGCTTGGAGCTGTTGGCTTCCGTGCTGCTTTGTTCTTTGTGCGCCATATCTATCACTCTATAAAGTGCAAGTGAACAATCGACACTGGGACTATAAGTTTGATTTGTATGTATCCCCCTTTGAAGATTTTTTATTTCCAATTTCAAACATTACTAGTTTAAAAGAGCAGTACCTGGAAGGCTTTTTTTTTTTCCTTTTCCATTTTTCAGAGTATTGTTGAATTAGGAAAAGCGATGATTGTGTATCATATGATTGACGAAGTAGCATCAATGGGGTCTTTGAGGATTGGCTATAGCTATTGCTATGACTGCATTCTGGAGGAAAGTCTTCATTAGTGTGCAAATCATGGAAGTATTTTCTGATTACAACGTAGTTTATTATATACGGATAATAATTAATATAAACAAAAATACTAGCATGTAGAGTTGTTTTTGCTGTTTCTTATTGATTATTTCTTTGAAAAGATTTTGTTATCACGAAATATGAGATGTTTTATTAGCTGATTTGCACCTCACTTGGACTATATCAATAGGAGAAAAAATTGGATGCCCTCGATCATCATTCGAGATTGTATTACTTTTTTTTTTTAATGCTGAAATTTTTATTTTTATTCTACATTTTCATAGTTTTCCATTTTGTACTCTAAACATTATACGTATATATTTTATTTAGGTTTAGGCGAATAATATTTTACTAACCACATTTTCTGAACTTCAATGTTGCAAGACAACGTTCTTATGACCCTGAATGTAAATGAAGGGTTTGCTGATCTGAAATTGTGTCAATCATTTCTTTTGCTAGCATTTTGTTAATGATTTTACTCTAAAATCATAAGAAAAGTTCCTTTATCATTCCTGGTTAATTTTATGCTTTGATTTCCTTAGTTTGTTGTCGTGTTTCTTGCCTTTCAAAGCGCTTTCTTACCATGGGATTATATTCGACATTTTTTCTGAAATTTGTCAGACATTATTTAGAATTTGAATTGAATTAAATGTTTTTAAGGTAATGTTAATTATATTCGGTGATAGCTTCAGCTTATGCTTTTTTATATTAATCATTATAATTTGTAATATTTTAGAAGATTTGAATGAAAACATTTTATTTTTTGTAAGAATTGATGTAGATGTTTGATGAGTCAGGATTATTGCATATTTTTGTGCTTTAATTAATTATTTTATGAGGATTAATTCGACATTTCCTTGTATTTTCCTGATTTACTATTTTGTGGTCTTCAAAGGCTTCGATATTATTTTTGTGTAATTTCAGGCTGCTTTGTAATTTTTTTGAGGAAGCTTGAAACAAGCCACGTGTGAGAGAGGGGTGAATTGAGCTAGTTAAATTAATGAGAAAAAAAAAAGGCAAGATGACAAAGTGTTGGGCCATGCACATTTACGGATATGGGCCACAATTATAATTGGAATTTTCTTAATCCTAATTATGGACCTGGCATTTGGGCCGAAGAGAGAATACAAGTTTATTAACCTAGTGGAGATTGAAAGGAAGCCAGGGGCCGAATTGAGGAGGAGAGGCGTTAATTTTCGGAAGCAAGCAGGAGGGAAGCAGAGTCGTGAGCAATGATTTTGTTTATGGAAATTCTTTTCATTATGTTTAGTAACTAATTTTTATATTCTAGCCCGAGGACGTAAAACCTCATATTGATTATGCCTGTTTAATTTAACAATTTCTGATTGATTTGATTTATTTCTCGATTTTACTATTACTTGAGTAGATGCTATGCGTGTTTGAATTAGGAGTTTAATAGGCTTGATCACCCAATTTTATTCCTATATCAATTCTAGCTATCCCATATATCGTAATCCGTAATTGTTATAATATTTTGGGTATTGTAGCAACTAAGGCAGAACACCTTAGGGAGTAGTAACATTTAGGTTGCATGAAACGAGCGTCTCGTATTCATGGTCTAATTTATCCTATTGTTTTAATTCTTGAATGCGTTCCTCGAGTTGAACCTTAGATACATGTTTTAGGGTTATTTGAAGGGATAGATTAATTGGGGGTCGTACCTGCTGATTAATTAAACGTAAGAAACAATTCGAGTTAGTTTGGTCGTACCACTAACTTAGGGATAAGATTTGAGAATAAATTGAGATAATCGGGTTTGTTGATTAAATTGGTATAATTAATTAAGGGGACACTATCCGAGGGCTAGCTCATTCACATTATTTGAGTCTCGTTGATTTTATATTTACAATTTATTATTTCTTATTTCTTAGTAGTTGTTAGCTTATCAATCAACTCCCCCCCCCCTCCTTTAATTGCTTTCGTACACAAATCAATTCGATTAAATTACACCGTTTCCTGTGGATCGACCCTTGCTTACTCTACTACATTAGTGGGTTAGTTAAGGAATTTATTTTTGGGTGCCGGCGACAGCACACCAAATTTTGGCGCCGCTGCCGGGGAATGGTTGTAAATTTGATTGAATTTTTTGTGTTTTTAATTTTTGTCAAAAAATTCTGAAAAAATCCAAAAAAAATAAAAAATTCAGAAAAATTAAAAAAAAATTGATTTCACGTTGGCTACTGTTGCTTCATTTGTTTCTCTTCATCAGATTTCTACTAACACTGACCCCTTCAGTGTCTTCTTGTTCAGTTTGTAGAAATTGTTTGCAGGTCTATTCTCTCTATTCTTTGTGCTATGTATGATTTTAGGTATGAGAACTACCAAGGCACTTACTCCAATGACTATTATTGGAAACCATACCATGATCAAAGGACTCAACTATTCAGAAATTATGAGAGGACTTATGATAATGGTGGGTGGATTAACTCTGAGAAATACTCTGAACCCTCATTTGAAGATTTGTTGAGAACTATAGAGTTGAACACATTGAATTTTCAACAGAGAAATCAATTGGTACATACGAGCTTGGTGGATGAACAAAACAGTGATGAGAGGAGCTTTGAACCATCACTGACTGATTTGTTGAAGTCCATGGAAGCCAATGTTGAGGAATTTCATGAATATACACAAGCACTCGTAAGGGACTCAGAGTCTAGACAAAAGAGTATGGAATCTAGGTAAAATAGTATGGAGTCTAGACAAAAGAGTATGGAAGTGCAACTGAGCCAAATGACGAATGTCATAAGCCAATTGCAAACACAATGGGGTGAAAATCTAGTGGAAGATGTTGTTGAGCTTAACCAAATCGACATAGAGGAAAGTCTCGAGGAATTTAGTGAGCGGATTGAGATACAAGACGAGCATGTTGTTACTGAAAAATCAGTAGAGAAAAATCTAGACGCAAAAGCAGACACTGACCCCCTCAGTGTCAGCGTACCAGAACAGAAAAGTAAGTCACAATCTTGTGCATCAATTCCTGTTATTACTAATGTAGTTCTCTTTCCCTACAGGTTCAAAAAGGTCGAGAAAAATGCCAAGGAGCAGCAACTAGTCGATGTCTTTCGAAGGGTTGAGAACAACAAACCACTAGTTGAGCCGATAGAGCAAAATCCTAGATATGCCAAATTATTGAACAAGCTTTACCCTGACAAGCAAAGGATATTTTGGAATGAGAACTTGATTGGAGAGAACATTGTTTCGCAATGTAAAATGCCACTACATAGAGAGGATTATTTTACTCCTATTACGTGAAAGAGAAGTTGATCGTCGAGCCAACGACGCTAATAAAAGGCGCTTATTGGGAGGCAACCCAATGTTTATTTAGTTTTTATTTTATTATTTTTGCTTTTAATTTCGTTTTTGTGTGTTTGTGTTTCAGGAGAGGATTTCAGATAAGGCGTGGGCACGCCTTAAGGATAGACTTCTCCTGAAATTTTTCTTTCATTGAAGTGGCAAGATAAGGCGTGGGCACGCCTTAAGAAAAGACTTCTCCTGGATTTTTCTTTTGTTCCAAATTCTGTTAGCATCACATGGGCTGAGTTTATATTTTTTAATTAGTTTTTTTTTTCTTTCTTTTTTCCCAGCAGGCTCAATGAAAGAAGCCCACCTCTTCCTCAATCCAGCTGCACATAAACCCCACCCCACTCTCGGCATCACTTTCTCTCGTCGGAAATCACCCTCAACCGCCACCATTGTGCACTCGGGTACCCCCGTTCCACTATATTTCTTATTTCTATATGGTGTTTGCTTTTTGTACCTCTTGTTTCAGTGCTAAGGGACTAGCACCTATTTAAGTGTGGGGGGAGATGATTTGTATCAAGTGGTTTATGTTTTTTGCTTCTTGTATATATTGGTGAATTATATCGTTTGCTTGAGTGTTGAAACTTGATGGCATGAGTATTCGCATGGGTCTAGTGGCTGGAATTTTTGTTCTTTTTGTTAAATATGCTATGACCTTGGGTATTTTATCCTAATTGGTGATTGGATTTGATGTTCATATTTAAGTAGTGGAATCGAGTTATTTTTTTGGTTATTTTGGGTGCTGAAATAATCCTAAATTTCATGTGTTTTGGTGATTCTGTTTTAACTCTCCTTAGAAGGAAAATTTGAGTTGGTTGACGTAGTTGAAAAAAATTTGAAATAATTGTGGTTGTAGGAAAAGAAAAAGGAGTTGAGTTGAAAAGCAATTGAAATGAAAAAAATAACGAGGGGCTGAAACAGCTACCTACTTGAGGGGGCTCATGTGTTTAAATGAAAAAATCAATAACACCAAAAGAGCTAAAACCCGAAAAGTAGAGAGGAGCTGCGGACCTCGTTTGAAAGTTGAAAAATTTCAACTCCGGAATAAAAGTCTCAAAAAAAAGAAAAAAAAAAGGAGACTGCCACCACTCGTTTTTTTGTGCTTTGATGGAGAGTTGAATCAAAGAACCAAAATCAAGTTTTTTAGGTAATTGTGGATGCACTTGGAGTAATCATTAATTGGTGAGATTCTCGTGCTGAGGTGTGAATAGAAGGTTTTAGTTGCACAAGAGGGATAAGTTACTTTTGTTTGTGGCTCAAAAAGCAAATTCAAGTGCTAATAATGTGTGAGTATTCTTGTTAATCTTGGTTGAACATTCAAGTAATCGGTGTTGGTTGTATTGTTGATGAGATATTTTGTTCTCTTTGATTGTATTTGTTGCTTGAGGACAAGCAATGATTCAAGTGTGGGGGAATTTGATGAGTCAGGATTATTGCATATTTTTGTGCTTTAATTAATTATTTTATGAGGATTAATTCGACATTTCCTTGTATTTTCCTGATTTACTATTTTGTGGTCTTCAAAGGCTTCGATATTATTTTTATGTAATTTCAGGCTGCTTTGTAATTTTTTTGAGGAAGCTTGAAACAAGCCACGTGTGAGAGAGGGGTGAATTGAGCTAGTTAAATTAATGAGAAAAAAAAAGGCAAGATGACAAAGTGTTGGGCCATGCACATTTACGGATATGGGCCACAATTATAATTGGAATTTTCTTAATCCTAATTATAGACCTGGCATTTGGGCCCAAGAGAGAATACAAGTTTATTAACCTAGTGGAGATTGAAAGGAAGCCAGGGGCCGAATTGAGGAGGAGAGGCGTTAATTTCCGGAAGCAAGCAGGAGGGAAGCAGAGTCGTGAGCAATGATTTTGTTTATGGAAATTCTTTTCATTATGTTTAGTAACTAATTTTTATATTCTAGCCCGAGGACGTAAAACCTCATATTGATTATGCCTGTTTAATTTAACAATTTCTGGTTGATTTGATTTATTTCTCGATTTTGTTATTACTTGAGTAGATGCTATGCGTGTTTGAATTAGGAGTTTAATAGGCTTGATCACCCAATTTTATTCCTATATCAATTCTAGCTATCCCATATATCGTAATCCGTAATTGTTATAATATTTTGGGTATTGTAGAAACTAAGGTAGAACACCTTAGGGAGTAGTAACATTTAGGTTGCATGAAACGAGCGTCTCGTATTCATGGTCTAATTTATCCTATTGTTTTAATTCTTGAATGTGTTCCTCGAGTTGAACCTTAGATACATGTTTTAGGGTTATTCGTAGGGATATATTAATTGGGGATCGTACCTGCTGATTAATTAAACGTAAGAAACAATTCGAGTTAGTTTGGTCGTACCACTAACTTAGGGATAAGATTCGAGAATAAATTGAGATAATCGGGTTTGTTGATTAAATTGGTATAATTAATTAAGGGGACACTATCCGAGGGCTAGCTCATTCACATTATTTGAGTCTCGTTGATTTTATATTTACAATTTATTATTTCTTGTTTCTTAGTAGTTGTTAGCTTATCAATCAACTCCCCCCCCCCTTTTAATTGTTTTCGTACACAAATCAATTCGATTAAATTACACCGTTTTCTGTGGATCGACCCAACGACGGAGCTACACTGGGCCCAGGGGGGCCCAGTGGCCCCCCACCATTTTTTTTTTTTTTTATATATATGCTATTTTTTTTTTAAATAATTATATATTTTTATTTTGGTAATTATTTTTATTAATGAATGCTTAAGGAAAGATTTTTTTTTCTCCTTTTCATGTATTTACTTCTTAAATTTGTATCATAATACTTTAAAATATATATTTTTTTAATGGATCGAGTCAATAGATTGATGGTGTGTTTGAGATTATTGTCTAAATTTTTGCTAAGACTCAAAAAAATATTCTAAAAATTGAACAATATTATTGATGTTTTTTTTTTTAAAAATAGTGTTTTAAATTTTTTGTACATTTATATTTAAAAGTATTATATTGTTTCCTTCATAATTAAATTATAACTGAAGAAAGAAAATGTTTTTTAAAAAAATTAAAGGTATTAATATTTTAGCAATTTTTAAATTGTTTCGCTTCATTTTAAGTCGGAACTATCAAAACTTCTTACAAATCGGGCCCCCCAATTATAAATTTCTGGCTCCGTCACTGGATCGACCCTTGCTTACTCTACTACATTAGTGGGTTAGTTAAGGAATTTATTTTTGGGTGTCGGCGACAGCACACCAATGTTTCATATTCATCTTATGACTATAATACTGTTGGTCCCAAGTTGAGTTAATAACGAGTAAGCTAGTGAAAATGTCTAGAGGGGGGTGAATAGACTTTTCAAAAATCTTTCGAAATATCAAAGTACGATATGCGGAATACAAAATTATCAATGAGCCCAATTCAAGATTATACTCAACTTATTTTCGAGAACTCTGTTCTATACTCAACTAGTCTAGATCAGTTAAGTAGTTAACCAATTAAGCAATTTAAACAATCAAAACTGTAAAGTAAATCAAACACAAGATTTATAGTGGTTCGACAACTTGTCTACATCCACTCTCACAACTCCAGTTGTGATGTTTCCACTAAACTCTTCCAATCGAGTACAAGTGTATGTTCCTGTCTTTAAAGTCCCAAGAAGAAGACTTAGATCTTCAATCAGACTATACCTCCAGATATGTCTACGATCTTACTAGAAATTTTACAAGTATCTAGCACCTTGAAAATAACAAAACAAAAACTAAAAACTTCTCTGATCTTTCAGTAGTAGCCTTCTTGATTCTTCACTTGTCTTCTGGCTTCTATCTGAACTTTAATCAACTCTGAGAGTAAACTTCAATTGAATCTTCAATAACGTTTGTAAGTAGTAATTCTCAATATCTTCAGTAGTCAGTAATCTTTATCCAACGAATACCTTGGGGTATTTATAGACTTCAAATCCAAGAACTTTCAGTTGTTTAACAACCTTTCTTGAAAACTAACTTTATAACTGATTCTTTTATTCCTTCACGCGTTTCTTCCGTTAATTAGTTATTCCTTAACTAACTCTTCAGTCTTTATCTTCAATACGCGTTTGTAACTAACTTCAAGTTGACCTGTCTTGTTTAAGTCGTGCACCTGTCTTGTCCAGTAGTAGTAGACTGCGTCTTCTCTTCTAGTGCAGTAGACTTCTAATAGAACTAATCTAGTCCTATCATCTAACCTAACAAGACTATTACATTACTTTAAGCTTTTATAACACAAGCTTAGTCAACTTATAACTATACAATGAATCTATCTATTACATATAGAAATCATGAGCTCTATACAACATTTTTAGCTCAATAACAATCTATCATATATGAAGTACTTATAAATTGTACTTATCTTTCCATAAATACTTTTCTCTTAAACTGTACTTGTCTTTTGAATTCTACTGATCTGTACAAGATGACTTCAACTCAACTAGACTAGATTAGTCAACACTTAGAAAATATTCAAGTCTTCTTTTGGCTTATCAAAACTTTATCATTTATCTTTTATTCATCATTTAGGACTTGTTCTAGGATTCATATCCCAACAATTTCCCCCTTTTTGATGAAGCCAAAACTACTTGAATCTTTTCTTATTAGTAGACTAGTTAAGTAGTTACCTTGTCTTAAACATCAAATAGTACTTTATCTTTTCATTCATTCAAAATAAGATCAGTAGATATTACAAATACTTTGAATAACAAAATATCAAAAAAACAATTAAAACAACTTAATCTGAAAGAGTACCTCCTTCCGGGTTTGGAACGCAGAATGCATCAAGGAGTCTCTTGTGAATTAGACATATATGGTCTTCATCTTCAATCTTCTCTTTATCCAGTAGCTCTTCTTCAAATTTCTTGATCTGGTTACGATCTACTCTCTTTCCTGAGCTTGTCATAGGAGTCTTCCATCTTGGAAAGATTGGTATCAGAATGTTGAAATTTGCAGCAGCAGATATCCTCAATATCAGATTCCAAAGCATTCGATTCTGACCTTCCATAAACTTATCAAACATCGAGTATAGTTCATCCGAATTTTCAGAATCACCATACTTTCTGATTATCCAGTGATCAAGTTCCCATTGTCTCTTCACCTTGAGCCAATCTTGACGATGCTCTCTGTCAATAAAATAATCAATGAACTGATCTTCCATTTTCTCTTCATCTTCCTTCAGCTTCTGCAAATTCTCAATATGTTTTTCTATCTTCTTTTTGCTTGCATAGTGAGATTCATCACTTGGATCAACAACCTTCTGCTTTTTCACTTTTGTTGTTGTCTCCATCTCTCTAGGTTCTTCTAACTGAATAGATTTCCTTTTAGATATCATTTTTGTCTGCACTTCAGCTTCTGGAGATGCAATGGCCTTGCCCTTCTCCTTCTTCTTCAACTCATCAGCTTCAACTTTAGCTTGCTCAGCTTCTGCAGTTTTAACCAATCTGCCTCTGCCTCTCTTAGGCCTCTTAAGATCTTGCATAGTTTCAGCAGCATCTTTAGCCTCTGGTTCAGCACTTGCCTCTTTCACTCCTTCAGCAGCAAATTCAACTCGACTTGCCTCTTCCCCCTTTTTGGCTTCATCAGATGCCTTGAGAGAGAAAAGAGAAGTGAACCGAGTCATTTCTTCCATCATAGCTTGTTTCATAAGTTCTGTAGCTTTCTCAATTTGCTTCTCATGCGACTTGTTTTGACTTAACTTGTCCAGCTTGGTCGCCACCAACTCTAGCTTTTGAGTAGACAAGTTCAACTCATTCTTAAAATGTGTAGCGGTTAAACGTAACTTCTTGTTTTCATCAGTCATAGCTGAGATAAGTTGTTGAGCTTGAGTTAGCTGATCATAAGCTTCCTTCCTCTGAACATCAGCAACTTCGATTCTTGCTCTATAGACTCTTTCCAATTTCCTGGATTCAGTAGCTAGTACGCGAGCAAAATCGACTGAGCTTTTATCTGAGTATTCAACTTGATCCTGGAGAAATCCTTCAAGTTGTTCAAACATGTGTTGTCTGTATTCATCATCAATCTGATTGACTGCATTGACGATCAAATCTTTTGAACTTGTCACAAGGACATTGTTTTGTTCAATAAGAGTCTTCTGGACATCAGATTTAAGAAACTCATCAATTGACGCTTTGATGACAGCTTTCAATTCGTCCTTCAACTCATCTATTGAGGCGGCTGAGATAGCTTGAGATGACTGTCCAACCTCAACATGAGTAACATCAAGCATGACTTCATCTACTGGAGTTAAAGCTTTTACCAACTGATCTTCTGAAACAGTAGTCAAGACCTCGTCTTCGACTAGATCAACTTCTGGAAGCACACTTCCAGCAATAGCTCTTAAATTAAGTTGAGGAGAGTAAGAGATAATAGCCAACCTTGCTTCACGAGCCTTCCTTTCAGCAATAGCTATGTCCTTCTTCAATAAGGCATGCAACTTCTCCATGTATCCACAAAGTTCAAATGGCAGTAAATCATCAGAATAACGATTTATAAAAGCAAAATCTGATCTTGGACTATCAGCATGGTCCATCTGAAATTTGAACACAATGCCTCTCAACTGATCTGAGACATTGTCTAAATCTATGACTGGATCAGTAGACTGTATCAACTCAGCTTGATAATCTTCAAATACCACAATGTTTTGCACAACATCAAGATCTGGAACCTGAACACCTACATCAAACTTGAATTCTGAACTCATCAAGTCATCAGAAATACCAAGTAGTCTTTTCGCCAGAGCAGTGATAGCATAATTTGGGAAAAGTTCTGAGTGGTCACTAACACCACTATTCTCCTTCTGCTCCATTTCCCAATCCATGAAATTTGAAATGCCACCTTTTCCTAAGATGACTTCGAAGAGATCATCTGTACCAGACTTCTTCAAGGCCACCCAAGTACAAATTCTAACCAGTTTCTCAAACTGTTCTGAAGAGTAGTCGACTTCAACAGATGAGAGCTGCTTCTTCAAATTCTTGCTCATCTTTGAACGGATTCGCTTCTCTCTTAGACACATGGGGTAATAGACCAAGGATTCGAATCTAGCTTCAGTCGGGGTCTGAGTAGATGGGGTCTCTAACTCAGTTGTTGCAGTGGCAACTAACTTCTGATCTGAAGTAGATGAGATAAAGGGTTCAACATATTCTGTTGAGGGTAAGGATAAGTTTTGGTCTGTGGTTTCTTGGGGCTTTGACGTGTCTTGGTTTGGTGTGACAACTGTAGGAGTATCAGTTGTATCTATTATGGGAGTGTTTTCAGGTAGGCTGACCCTCAGCGGATATGCTGGCAGCACTTGTGAAGTTGTGGGAATAGGTCTAGGCCTAGATCGATGTGATCTTGCCTTAGTTCGAACAGAAGAGGATGGGAGAGAGAGAGGAATTGAAACAGATTGAGTAGTAGAACCAACCTGTAAACTCGACTCGGCTGGACGAGTAGGCGAATCAACTCTCACCAAAGTGTACATCTCAGGTATTTGTTCACTCGACTCTTGCTCTTGAGTCGACTCTTCCTCTGACTGAGTCCTCTCTGAGTCTTCTGCACCAGATGAGTCTTGTGTAGCTTCCACTGACTTGTCTTCAACGGACTCATCTTCTGAAGATCCAGACTCACCAGCATACGGCAAAGCTTCCATGGGGTCAATTCTGGCTTGCCTAGGTGCAGATGGCCTGGCCGCAGCTTGTTTCCTCACTGCCCCTTTCTTCAAGTAAAACTTCAAAGGATGGAACGACTTTCCTTTACTCCATTTCGTCTTGTTTGGTATAAGGAGAGGAAGTAAGATACTTAGCTTATTGCCATATCCAACAGCAGTAGACACCACCCAATTTCGAGTATTGTCATCTACTCGAACACTGCGTTCAAAATACATAATTCGATCCGCAATCAGCTTGAACCAATTGCATTCAGTGATACCATCAAAAATGACAGCCATAACCCTTGCCTTCATAAAGGTCACAGAGTCATGAGAACCAGTCGAACTTAACAAGATTTTGCTGGCAATATCCAATAAGGTGCGATATTTCTTAAGAAGATCACCCTTCTTGACTGGAACATACTTGCCATCTGATTTCTGTTTCAACTTCTTCCCACAGAAGATACTCAAGTAACGAATTTCTTGTCCAAGAGCATAATTTTCAATGTCAATAGTTCCGATGGGCAACTGTAGACGGTTGAACATAGTTTCTGGAGTGATTTGCACACGATTCTCACCAATGAAGGATTCAAGAATATCACCTTGTCTGATGACGTTGGCATAGAACTCTAGCACCTCCTCCTCCAAGACCACTTGAGGAAATGATTCTAGATACGGTTTGAGCCCACATCGAGTGCATTTAGCCAGAATCTCAGCATCGTCGTCTGAGTGATTGCCTTTGAAGAACACAGATGGTTCAACATTTACTTTGTTATCGGAGATGTACCGGCCTAGGTCGAATGTGACCTGCATGTTAGTTCTAAGATCGAAGATTGATCGAGTAGACATCTCAACAATAATCAATAACTAGATTGCTTGAAAATAGGGAGAGGCAAAAACTTCTTGAGAAAAACAAGGAATTAACAAAAATGTGACTAAGTCATGTGATAATTTGGGTTTTGATCAAGACGGTTAAGACCTTTGGCATTCGGTTACGGAACCGAGAGTATTATGTAATTTGATATTGTAAACTTTGAAATCCGCCCTTTCTTAGTTAGAACAGAGGAGTGAACTCATCTGTCCTAGTGTAGATGAGTGAGAACTGGATGTATACACCACAGCAAATGAGAGTGTATAAATCTAATTCAAGGGTTTTCAAATTCTATCAATACCTAATTACCATAATATCCTTAATCCGTTTTGATTAAACACTTAGCATTAAAAAAACTTAGCTTGTCTGTTCGAGTCCATCCAGAACAGACGAGTAGACATAAGCTCCACCAGACGAGTTGGCTTACGTACACCAGACGAGTTCCCCCTTTGTCTGTGCATGTCTATTCTGAACATCGAACGACTTCATGTACCTATCTTATCACATTCAACGTGTAATCGATGGTACAAGTAAAGTAACAATAAATAAGATGAATATCAATCTAAGGCAATAATCAAGGTTTCGAACAAGATGACTATTGACCAACATAAGAGTCAACATAAGGATATTTAAGAAATCATAGATTCCCCCTTAAATGTTTATTCCCTTAGTTTTACCCTCAGCTTTACCAGCTTCCTCATCGGGTTGGATGGTCAACTTGTCTGACCTTGTATACCTGTCTGTTGAGTGAGTAGACGAGTGCTCTGCTCTTTTGTGGTAACTTGTCTATTTCTCCTTTCTTCTTAGGATTGTACCTGTCTGGTTAGTACATTTCTACATACTAGTAGGGTCAAGATCAATTAGTCCTAGACTAATGCATAATTCATGAAATCGGGCCTCAGCTAATGGTTTTGTGAAAATATCAGCTCTTTGAAACTCAGTATGAATCTTTTCCATGCGAATATCCTTCTTTTCTACATGATCACGTATGAAATGGTGTTTCACATCAACATGCTTACAACGTGTGTGCAGAACAGGATTCTGTGTAATGGCAATTGCACTATTACTATCACAGAATATAGGAACATTTGATTCACAAATATTATAATCTCTAAGCTGTTGAATAAGCCATAATAATTGACTACAACAACTACCAGCTGCCATGTACTCGGCTTCAGTAGTAGAGGTAGCAACACTTGTCTGCTTTTTCGAAAACCATGAAATGAGTTTTGTGCCTAAGAATTGACAAGAACCAGATGTAGATTTCCTATCTATTCTACAGCCACCAAAATCAGAATCAGAGTAGCCACTTAGAGATAAATCATCATTTGAAGGATACCATATACCCCGATTGATGGTTCCTTTCAAATATTTCAGAATCCTTTTAGTGGTTTCCATGTGACTCTCTTTTGGATTAGCTTGGAAGCGAGCACATACACCAACAGAAAATGCAATGTCAGGTCTACTAGCAGTCAAGTACAGTAATGAACCAATTAGACCACGATAATGAGTTTGATCAGTACACTTACCTTGTTCGTCTGGGTCCATTCTGTATGTAGGTAGCATAGGTACGCCAGCAGACTTGCATGTCTTAATACCATACTTGTCTAGAAGATTTCTAGTATACTTTGCTTGATTTATGAAAATCCCTTCAGGGGTCTGTTTTACTTGAAGTCCAAGAAAGTAATTCATTTCACCCATCATTGACATCTCAAATTTACTTTGCATGAGTGTTGAAAAACTTTCACTCAGCTTTTTGTTAGGTGAACCAAAAATTATGTCATCTACGTAAATTTGGACGAGTAAAATGTCTTTCCCTTCTTGTCTTCTGAACAAGGTTCTATCTACCTTGCCCTTAGTAAAACCATTTTCTAATAGAAATTGAGAAAGAGTATCGTACCAGGCTCTTGGAGCTTGCTTTAGTCCATATAAGGCCTTCTTTAATTTGTATACCTGATTACCTTTGACTTCGAAACCTGGGGGTTGTTCAACATATACTTCTTCCGCAAGAATACCGTTAAGAAATGCACTTTTAACATCCATTTGATATACAGTAAATTTCATGTAAGCAGCATATGCAAGGAACAATCGAATGGCTTCTAGTCTAGCAACAGGAGCATATGTTTCATCATAGTCTATGCCTTCAGCTTGTGAATAGCCTTGGGCGACTAGTCTAGCCTTATTACGAACAACTACATCATTCTCATCTTTCTTATTCTTGAAAATCCATCGAGTTCCAACTACATTATGATGTTTCGGTCTATCGACAAGTTCCCAGACGTCGTTTCGAACAAACTGATTCAACTCGTCTTGCATAGCAATGATCCAATTACTATCAGCCAATGCCTCATTAATGGTTTTAGGCTCGATAGATGAGAGGAAACAACACCAGCAAAACAGAGATGGACTAGATTGTTCTTGCGACTCAAAGAGTTGTCGTCTAGTCTTAACACCAACAATAGAGTCACCAATAATATTTTCAGTATTATGCGCTGATTTCCATGTATTTCTATTCTTAACAATAATACTATCATCTATATCATGTACAGCTTCATGCATGTCAACATCATTATCATCAGAAGATTTAATGGGAGTAGACGAGTCGACTAGTTTAGGTATGTCAACTGGTCTAGTAGAGTTACCTTGAGCACTCACCTTCTTCTGGTCATCTGACTCGAGAGCTTTCATGAATGGATTGTATGCTTGAACGGATTCATATACCTCTGAGTCTTTGTCAGATTCGACAGATAGCTCAGTAGCTTTCTCACTGATCTTGTTGGTAGACGAGTCCTGTTGAGATTCTTCGAAAACCACATGTGGTGTTTCTTCCACACAAAGAGTTGAGTAGTTGAATACTCTAAATGCTTTGCTAGTCGAGGAGTATCCTAAGAATATCCCCTCGTCTGCTTTAGCATCGAATGCATTCAACTTGCTTTTCCCATTGTTATGGATGAAACACTTGCATCCAAATATATGAAAATATGAAACTCTGGGTTTTCTACCTTTCCATACCTCATAAGGCGTCTTACCTAGTGCTTTATTGATAGCACTTCTGTTTTGTGAGTGGCATGCAGTATTGATAGCTTCTGCCCAAAATTTCTGAGGTGTATTATACTCTGTCAGCATGGTCCTGCAGGCCTCCTTAAGAGTTCTGTTCCTTCGTTCTGCTACTCCATTTTGCTGTGGTGTCCTAGCTGCACTAGTAAGGTGCTGGATGCCACACTTAGAACAAAATTCTTTAATATAGCAGTTAATGAATTCAGTACCCTTGTCACTACGGATCTTGACAATTGACTGATTCTTCTCAACCTGTAACTTCTTCAACAGCTCAGGCAAAAGTGTTTGTGTATCACTCTTCTTGTGTAAGAAGACTACCCAAGTGAACTTAGAATAGTCGTCTACCACAACAAGTGTGTACCTTCTACCGTTCAAAGTTGGAGGAGTTATTGGGCCATGTAAGTCCATATGTAGAAGTTCAAGAACTCTACTGGTTGAGAGGGATGGAATAGATTTAAAAGAACTCTTTACCTGTTTACCTTTTTGACAGGACGTGCATACATGTGACTTATAGTAGACTTCATTGGGAATACCTTCCACAAGGTAGTCTCTGGCTATCTTATTAAGAACCTTAAAGTTTAGATGACAAAGGCGTCTATGCCAGAGCCAGCCAAGTTCTTTAGGATTCTTAGTAAGTAGACAGGTGTCCCTCGGACAACTGTTCCAGTTCACTATGTACACACTTCCTTGTCTAATGCCGACCAGTAAGACTGTGTGAGTTCTTTTGTCAATGATTTCACATTTCTGACTCTTGAACTGCACCTTGTATCCACGATCACAAAATTGTGAAACAGAGAGTAAATTGTATTTCAAGCCTTCAACATAAGAAACATCTTGGATCTCTATGTCTCCATTCCGAATGTAACCAAATCCTTTAGTAACAGCAATGGAGCTATCACCAAATATCACTTTTGGTCCTTCTTGCTCATGGTAGCTTGATAAGAGAGTCTTGGTACCAGTCATGTGGTGTGAACAACCACTGTCTATGTACCAAGTTTCTCCTGTTGAGCCACCTTTCTTGTATAGATCGAGTCGACCCTGCAATAGATGATATTACATAATTTAGGTACCCTCCTTGTTTAATGGGGTCCTTGGGGGTTAGTCGAGTTCAATGGAATCCAAATGTACATTGGAGTCCTGAACAAGTTTGATCTTTTAAGCTTTCGACCATATTTGTTGCAAAATAAGACCTTGTTATCCTTATCTGGTCTATCAGTTGAGTTCGGGTCTACTCTTTGGAGATAGCCTTTCGACTTGATCTCTACTTGAGCAGGCACTTGTCTATGATAGTCAGAGTAGGGTTTGTATGCATTAGGTCCATACGGTTTATAGACATGTTTAGGTCTTTCTTCTCCTTCGATATCATATGACAAAGGTGGAGGATATAGAACAGGTTGTATACGATATTTTGGACCTTCCTGTCTAGGTCTAGACGAGTAGAGTTGAGACTGCCTTATGAAAGGAGGTCTAGACTCTTGTCGTCTAGTCTGTACTTGTCTAGTACTAGTCTCCTCGGGATACCAATCCTCGTATCTGACCTGATTTGGTCGTCCACGATTCCTAGTCCTTTGAAGATTAGTTCTAGGTTGAACAGGCTTGTTGTTACCATTCTTTTTACCTCCCTTGGTAATTGGAATTTTAACTCGAGCTTGTCTAGGTACAGTGCCTTTAGACGGAGTGTCAATATCGTATATCATTGGTTCTTTTCCTTTATCATTAGTCAAAGAGCTTGATATGAAAATAGTAGGGTTCTTAGGAACTAGAGTAGACGAGCTTGATGTCTCAGCACCTATGCCTGTCTTGTCAGCAGGAGCCCTATACCTATCTGACAATTCGAGGTTAACCTTAGATGAGTTAACCAGGTCAGTAAGTTTAAGGTCTAATGTGACAACCTCGGTTTCTAAGAACTTATTACGTTCTTCAAGCTTTTTGAGCTTACTTTGTAAAACATTGAATTCATGTTTCTCAGTAGCGTGTGTCTTAAGTAGGTCTAGATACAACTTGTCTGTCAATGCACACTTCTCTCTGAGTTGTCTCAACTCTTCTTGTAAGCGTTCATTTAGGACTGTTATATTAGGATCTACTTTAGACTGAGCTTCCTTAAGATCGATGATTTCTTGTCTTAATATGATGTTTTCGTCACTGACTTCGATGAATGCCTTGTTGGCAAGTAGGAGGTCGTCTTCAACTGCACTAGTAGAGTGCTGAAGACTACTCCCTACTTGGCTACTGGCAGTGTCACTTTCATCAGAATCTGATTCATCACACGATTGAAAGGATGTAACAGATGATACCTCTTGGTCGATTTTAGCCATGAAGCATAGACCATCATCAACTATGAATGCTTCATCGTGATCTGGTTCAGACGGGTAGCTAGATGAGGATGATGGCAACTCGTCTGAGTCAGAGTCATTATTGGCCATCATTGCCTTTTTACCACGGTTGTATCTTCTTTCCCTTCGTGCTTTGCGTTCTTCTCGATCATCAGTACTCAGGTCTGGACATTCATATATGTAGTGACCTGGTTTCTCACAGTTATAGCACACGAGATCATTAGTAGCCTTTTTAATAGGAGAGTTGTTCCTTCGTTTATCACGTCTATCAGAACGAGTAATCTTCCTACCATCAGACTCTCTATCTTGTCTGTTACCTTTCGAGACTTCGTCTCTCCTTTCGGACGAGTTTCGGTCTCGTCTGGTTTCAGACGAGTTCTTAGAAGCAGACCCTCTATGCTCTCTATAGAACTTCTTATATCTTCCAAATCGTTTATTCAGCCTATCAAACTTTCTAACCATGAGGCTTACCTGATCCTTCAGGCTAAGATCAGTATCTATCTCGTCTTTAACAGAAGCAGACCTAGTCTTAGTCTTAGACCTGTCTATCTTAGACGAACTAGCCTTAAAAGCAACGTTCTTAGATACAACATGTTCTCTGTCACTACTTACTATGGGTTCATCTTCGTCTAAATCAAACTCATGAGCCTTTAGAGTTTGAAACATAGTCTCTGCTGTCCATACGTCTATATCTTGGGTATTCTTAACAAGCATTTTTACCATCTTCCAACGACTATCAAGGCTTTTGAGAATCCTAAGATTGATTTCACGTGGAGTATAAGATTTACCAAGTACTTCCAAGTCATTCATGATTTTGGTAAAACGAGTATCCAACTGGTCTATTGTTTCACCAGCTTTCATATGAAATGATTCGAATCTTTGGACTGCAGTGGAAAGCTTGCTTTCTTTGATTAGGGATGTCCCTTCACAAATGATAGCTAAGCGATCCCACATTTCTTTGGCAGTTTTACATTTTAACACTTTTCCCAGATACTCGTTAGGAAGAGTGTGTAAGATGTAATTCTTGGCCAAGCTATCCAAATTATTCTGTCTCATTTCTTCAGAGGTTAGTTCTGACCTTGGTTTCTTGACGAGAGTACCCACTGGTTGATTTGGATCAAGGGCAGCAGTATTGGGGATCATGGTCACAATTGGACCTTCAGTGACGACGGAGATCATTAAGTCGTGAGTGGAGCTGAAGATGGCTTCCATCCTTAGCTTCCAATAGTCGTAATCCTGTACCTGGAACTTAGGTAGTTTGTTGGCGCTGATCTCAAGAGACATGATTTCAAGAAATAAGTGCTAAGTAGAGTTATGATCAAGAACAACAGATAAGTCAAGAACAGGGAGCACGAAAAACAGATGATACAAGAATATGATCAATACCACGTATACAAGAACAGTCAAGGACCAAGACTTCACCCTAAGTCTTGAGTCGGTTATCAAGAAACAGCAGTTCGTAAACTACTGCTCTGATACCACTTGTTGGTCCCAAGTTGAGTTAATAACGAGTAAGCTAGTGAAAATGTCTAGAGGGGGGTGAATAGACTTTTCAAAAATCTTTCGAAATATCAAAGTACGATATGCGGAATACAAAATTATCAATGAGCCCAATTCAAGATTATACTCAACTTATTTTCGAGAACTCTGTTCTATACTCAACTAGTCTAGATCAGTTAAGTAGTTAACCAATTAAGCAATTTAAACAATCAAAACTGTAAAGTAAATCAAACACAAGATTTATAGTGGTTCGACAACTTGTCTACATCCACTCTCACAACTCCAGTTGTGATGTTTCCACTAAACTCTTCCAATCGAGTACAAGTGTATGTTCCTGTCTTTAAAGTCCCAAGAAGAAGACTTAGATCTTCAATCAGACTATACCTCCAGATATGTCTACGATCTTACTAGAAATTTTACAAGTATCTAGCACCTTGAAAATAACAAAACAAAAACTAAAAACTTCTCTGATCTTTCAGTAGTAGCCTTCTTGATTCTTCACTTGTCTTCTGGCTTCTATCTGAACTTTAATCAACTCTGAGAGTAAACTTCAATTGAATCTTCAATAACGTTTGTAAGTAGTAATTCTCAATATCTTCAGTAGTCAGTAATCTTTATCCAACGAATACCTTGGGGTATTTATAGACTTCAAATCCAAGAACTTTCAGTTGTTTAACAACCTTTCTTGAAAACTAACTTTATAACTGATTCTTTTATTCCTTCACGCGTTTCTTCCGTTAATTAGTTATTCCTTAACTAACTCTTCAGTCTTTATCTTCAATACGCGTTTGTAACTAACTTCAAGTTGACCTGTCTTGTTTAAGTCGTGCACCTGTCTTGTCCAGTAGTAGTAGACTGCGTCTTCTCTTCTAGTGCAGTAGACTTCTAATAGAACTAATCTAGTCCTATCATCTAACCTAACAAGACTATTACATTACTTTAAGCTTTTATAACACAAGCTTAGTCAACTTATAACTATACAATGAATCTATCTATTACATATAGAAATCATGAGCTCTATACAACATTTTTAGCTCAATAACAATCTATCATATATGAAGTACTTATAAATTGTACTTATCTTTCCATAAATACTTTTCTCTTAAACTGTACTTGTCTTTTGAATTCTACTGATCTGTACAAGATGACTTCAACTCAACTAGACTAGATTAGTCAACACTTAGAAAATATTCAAGTCTTCTTTTGGCTTATCAAAACTTTATCATTTATCTTTTATTCATCATTTAGGACTTGTTCTAGGATTCATATCCCAACAAATACAAAACACTTCATGCATCCTTAATCAACATATTTAAAACAAGGGTAGAACTATTCATAATTCTAGATTCGTTACATAGTTTATTGTTATATTGGTGTAATTTATTTTACCAATCTTTATTTGTTTAATGAGTTATGTCACTATATCTAATCATAGGGAGTATACCTATTATGTCGTTCAACTTGAATGTTTCTTAGTATTTTTCTTTTCTTTTATAAATGAATTTTATATTAATCAAATAAAATTAGAATTAGCATTCAACCTATATAAAATAAAGAAAAATTGTTATACAAATTTTTTTTAAAAAATGTCGTTTTATATATGTTAAGATTTCGCCAGGTGTCGTTCTACATGTCACATTCTTCTACGTCTGGTCATGTGTCGTTCCACGTGTCACATGCTATTGTTGCAATTAAGAAAACTCATTTGCTTAATTTATAAAAATTTAGTGTTGTAAATGAAGTGAAAGGTCATATGTTGTTCATTTTCTGCAATAAAAGGAGGAAGTGGCTCTCCTGGTTTCACCATTTGTCGTTTTATATATGTTAAGGTTTCGCCATGTGTCGTTCTACGTGTCACATTCTTCCTCGTCTGGCTATGTGTCGTTCCAGTATCACATGTTATTGTTGCAATTAAGACAACTCATTTACTTAATTTATAAAAATTTAGTGTTGTAAATGAAGCGAAATGTCACATTTTGTTCATTTTCTGCGGTATTAATATGTCGTGTTAAGTGCTAAACCAATTGGTTATTGTAAACCTTAATTAACGTAACTGAAATAGGGAGATGAAGAGACTTGACACATGCGCATTAAAAGAATAAGGAGATGTAGAGACTTCTACACGTGCATTAAGAGTATGGAGATGGAGAGACTAAGTCTCACTCCATTATCAAATACGGTTAATACTTATAATGATCTATTATTGGAGTTCAGTGAAGCTCTTCCTGAATTCAAAAAGATGACTTCAAGAAAATGAATAGGTAGTTTTTTCAAATTTTTAATATATTTGTTAAATTTTTTGGTTCTCTTGAATTATCTCTTAATCTGTTATTTTTGTTCTTAATTCTCATCACTCCATTTCAATTAATCTGATAGTACATGTACAAGGAGATTGAAAAGTGTTGGGAATAAAATGATTTTGATTCAGATACCAAAACCCCTGATTGATGATGTTCAGATTGGTTGAGATATGCTTAAGTCTAAGTTCAGACAAGTTGTCTCAGAACACTTGAGTAAGTAGAATGCTTAAGTCTAAGTTCAGACAAGTTGTCTCAGAACACTTGAGTAAGTAGAATGCTTAAGTCAAAAATCTCAGAAATGTTGTGAGATTTTAGAGTTCAGGATAGTTGTCCAAAGCTGAATGTTAGGCAGCTTGATATGTATTAAGTTTCTAGGCCAAAGTTGCTGAACTTGCAAGACAAGCTGACAAAGTGGACAACTGAGCTGAAGAGATCAAGAATGTTAAGGCAATGCTCATAAATGCAAATGATCAGAACAATTAAAGTGCAAATGATCAAGAGCATTGAATGCCAAAGCTCACAGAAGACACAATCAATGAAGCATTTATTGCCAATCATGCCTGAACCAAGCATTGAAGACTTGAAGCATTAAAGTGTGAAGCATTGAATGAGTGTTGGAACATTCTAAATTGCAGCAGGAATGTTCAGGGAGCTTGTCCCATCTGACCGTTGGTTGAGTGTAGCCTCTGCCACAAATCAACCTTGGGAAATGTGCATATTTGGAATCTGACACAAGTCTTCTCAGCCGCATTTTTCAGAAGTCAACACATTCATTCAAACAACCATTGAAGAGGCCTTTTACACAATGGATAAAAGGATGCCAAGCTTCATAGCCGTTTCAATGGTGCTGCAAATAGACAAGTTTGAATTGCTATCCCTCCAACGGTTAGCTGCTCAAATTTGCCTATAAATACAGAAGTGATCAAGGGATTCAATCATCCAACTACAAGCTATCAAACTATCATCAAGCTTTCAAAGGAAACCAAGCTATTCTTAAGAATCCCAAGTTTCCTGAATCACTTCATATAGCTAAGCCAATCTTTGTAAACATCCAAAGCTTAGCATTGAGATATCCAAAGCCTTTACACTGTTCTTATTGTAAAGAATATCTCTACTAGTTGGAACCAAACCTCAAACCCTATCTCATTAAGTGAAGAGAGAGTTTGTTGTAGAAGTGAGGAGTTAAGGACTGTCATTGTGAAAACAGTCTTAACTCAGAGAGATTGAGCACTAGGACTCAGATTATCCTAGGGATCAAAACACTAAGAGAGTGTTGTTGATCAGTGCACCTTGGCACTATAAAACAAGCTAATTCCATTGTGAAGGAATTATCCTGTTTAATCAGGGAAAGTGGATGTAGGAGCTTGAGTCTCTGAACCACTATAAACTTGTGTGACATTTACTTACTGCACTCTTTATTGCACTTATATTCAATCATATTTCAAAAGAGCAAAACTCAGTAAGTTAAGAAAAACAGTTTTGGACAAAGTCCCTGATAACTGTATTTTTCAGAAATCAACTTGGAGTATTTTCATCAGAAAAAGGCCAACCACATTCCGCACTAAGCAACTCTCTTAGATATTTAGCCAACTGATCACTTAATAGTAATCAGTAGGACAAGTATCTATCAAAGTTCACACTCAGGCCTGTTGTGAGACAACCTGCCTGATAAGACCAGTTTGTTTAAAAGAAAAGAATTTGCATACACAAGTGCATTCCCCCCCTCCCCCATACACTTGTGTTATACTCCACCAAGTACCAACAAAAAGAATAAGAGATGGAAGAAATTTATTTTTCCTTGACCGGAGATGCTGCTCTTTTTGCTATTGAGTCAACTTTGATGTTACTGAACTCAAAATCCACTTCAAGAATCGTAAGAGAAACAATGCATTTTCACAGATTTCCGTTGTTAATAAATTGATTTAATTGATTTTTAATTTGTTGTTTTGCATTTTTTTTATGGGTGAGTGAATTAGTTCTTGTGAAGATCCATGTTCTATCTGGTGCAATAGGTAGCATAATTGCTCAATTTTTATTTTCTTGGAATGCAAAAATTAGTCGTTGAATGTTTTTCCATCTCAAGATTGACTTTGTTGTATATACATATTTTGTTTTTTAGATTTCTTTGAATCGATGTGTTATCAACTTCTTTATTATGGGATGACTTTTAAATGTGCAAATATTGTTATTTTGGTAATAAATTTATTAGATGTGATATGGATGTGGATGGTGATAATTCTATTATTCAGATTTAGTTTGTTGTTTTAAAAAAATTTAGTTCTCGAATAAAGTTTACAGATGAATTTATCCTTAATTGATCACGTCCTATTTCGTTGTCCAAAGAAATGTGTTGCTCCCAAAGTCCAAAGGAATCTGAGTGAAAAAATCGTGATGCCCAAATCATTTATTTTTGTGCCATATTTCTACATCAACATTCATCCTTACAAGAGTTTGATGTACAATGATTCTTATTATATAAAAGGGGAATGAGCCTCTCTAAAAAACTATTTTGTCAAGTGTAATTTTGAAGTCATGTGTCATGTTCGTTAGAAGTAGAGATAGAGAGAGACTCTTAAACAAATGGTACTCAATCAATTTCATAATAATTGAGAAAACAATTATTCACCTCTCCTTTCATGGCCACCGCAACCACCATCATAAACATCGATAGAAGGTTGTTCTCCCGTCACCATCAATCTCAAATTACTGATTCATTGATTTTGTAATTGAATTGTCCAAAGAAGAAGTTTTTGTGGAAAAATGAACGATGAATAATGAGTTTATGAATAATCAGAGCTTAAAAAAGAGTTCCATAAAAAGAAGTCTTTTGGTGAAGAAAGATAAATTTCAAACTCTATAAAATAAACATTCATATATTTTTTTCACAAACAAGATGCACCGGTAAAAACTACTCCAGTACTCATAAAAAAGTAAGTAATAACAACTAATAATACTACTTGATTATAGTAAATATTATTTAAAAATACTAATGAGTACAATGTGGAGATCCAACTTCAAACCTCACCATTATAAAAAAGTGAACTAGCACGGTAAAGTTTTTATTCTTCACACAATTTATAACCTCTGTCTGTTCAAATTTATTATGGGTCAGGGCTAAAAACTTTATGCTACCATTAGTCCGGGCCATTATATAAATTTAGTAATTAATTATTAATGTTTATCAGTCAAAATCGCACAGGGGCCTTCAAGTAGCATGTCGTAATCCCCTGCCTAAATTCGTTATCAAGTCTCAATTGTTTGTCAACTCAAGTGTACGCCTCCAAGAGATCTCATAAAATGTCTTTCTCTCTCCTCATCTTTTCTCTCTCCTAAAAGAAAGAAAAGAATGTTCATCTTCCTTGGTGCTAATTATTATCCGCCTTTAATTTCTTCTTAAAAAGCCTTAAATTGGTCTTTTTCTCTTCGATTATTGGGATTATACATTAAATGAGTGTTGGTTTTTACAAGACATATGGAGTGCTTTTGGTGATTTCTTGGATTTCTCAAATTCGGCTCATCATTGCAATACATAGGTTTGGGAAACGAATTGGTGGGAAGTGAATACCACTTGCTTGTATATTGGCGGTGCGATCAACGGTGAGGAAAATCTATCTCACAAACTCACGCTGGCCTTATCGATTTCTACAATAGTTGGGTGTTGCCGTTGAGAAAATATCCGCAATGATTTAAGTGTATCAGATAGGCCAATGGTTTTGAAGATTATTGGTGGTTTTTCTCTTGATTTTTTGCCTATAAATATGGAACTCAAGGTAGATACAAAGGCACAACTCTTCATCTTCTTCCTTCTTATGTACGATTCATACTTTGTTCTTCAGAAAATGGCCATGGCGATTCAAAACAAATTTAGTGAGTGTTCCATCTCGGAGAAGGAGGTAGCAAATACTGATGTTCAGACGAACGAGCTCATAATTCCTACTTCTTCTGTTGCGTTAAAATTTGTTTCTAGAAGGTTCTTTAATGTTATCGAGTTAAAGAAGCTTCTTGTTTCGAGCTGGAAAGTTAACCCTAATCTCAATGTTACTTCGGTGGGAGATGGTCTGTATATTGTTGATTTTCAGGGAAAAGCTGAGATGCAAGAGATTCTGGACATGCAACCATGGAATCTGAGGCGGTCACTCATGGTGTTGAAGCAGCTTTCTGGTGCGGAGTGTTTTGCTAATATCAAAATGGATCGTGTTCCATTTTGGATACAGATCCATGGCCTTCCTGCACATGCAATGAACAAGATAACAAGAGAAAGAGTAGGAAGTGTTCTTGGTGAGGTATTGCAGGTCAATGCGAAAGAAGGAGTGATGGCATGGGGTGAATCTTTAAGAGTTCGTGTGCTTCTTGATACGGAGGCACCTTTATGCAGATTCTCTAATTTCACTGTTCAAAATGATACTACCTTTATCTTTTTTCGTTATGAAAGGTTATCTGACTTTTGCACTTATTGTGGGCATCTTACTCATTCGGTTAGGGGATGCAGTAAGGCAAAGGATAGAGACGAGGATTGGTGTGAGAGCCACAAATTTTTTCCAGATTGGCTGAAGGCGGATAAGGCTAAAAGACCCAATTTGGCGGACATGCAAGACCTATCAAGGCTGTTAGGCATTAACTTGGGTATCCCCGCTGAAGTGACGGTTCAGAATTCACCGGAGCGGAGAGGAATAGACGGAGAAAGAAACATTATAACTGTGGAAGATAATGTTACTTCTGATTCTGAAAAAAGGAGGAGAGCCAAAGGTAAGGCAGTGATGCTTGATGAAGGGGTTAAGGAAATGTGGAAAATAACATAACAAGAGGTTTTAGGGCCTCATTGGAATCTGAATGAAGAAGCTCAGTCCAAACAAAATGATAGGGAAGTTGTGTACACGTTTCGGGAATTAATGACGAGAAGAGATGAAGGGGAAGAGGTGGCTAGACGAGGAACTGAGAAGGTTGATCCTAGTACAGGTATGGTACTTGAGCCCTTAACTTTTACTATACCTGTTGGTTACCATCATAGAATGTTTGTTGAGGCTTTGTGGGGTAAAGAGAAAGATAATGGCAAAGATTATCGGGTAATACATCATGTGGGAAGGGACTTTAAGACTTTTGATTTTACGGCCTATGTGGAAATAATTAATGAAGGGGAAAAGCCTTATGTTCATTTTCGAGAGGAAATGGGTCAAAATGATGTGGAATAGGAGCATGATGAAGGAAATGAGGACAACTTCTCAATCCCGGGAGATATGAGGTCTGGTAAAAAGAGACTGTGGAGAGACCACTCAGGAGACATTGCGGATTTCATAAGGTCAGACACTGTGCGTCAGGAAATTGATGGGCTATACTTTCTGAAGAAAGCAAAGAGCATGATTGAAACTTATGGATCGGAAATTTCGATTCAAATGATGGCGGGTGTTGAGGTTACTCAACCCCGCCGTGAAGAATGAGGCTGCTGTGTTGGAACGCTCGTGGTTTATGTAGTGCACGTGCGTTCAGTAAGATTAGAAAGTTGATTGAGTTGTATCATCCTTCTTATTTCTTTGTGTCTGAAACAAAATGTAATGCATCTTATGCTGAAATCCTTAGAGTACGGCTAGGGTTTTCTAATGTGTTCTGTGTTAATGCTTGTGGGTATTCTGGTGGACTTGTCTTATTCTGGAATGAAAGTGAAGTTTCTGTGTTGTCGTTTTCTTCGGGCCATATTGATTGTTGTATTTCTGATTCTGTTGGTGCATGGAGGTTTACTGGGTTTTATGGCCACCCAACACCTCAACAAAGAGTAGCATCTTGGCAACTCCTTAAAAGACTTAAGAATTATCTACCAACCTACCAAATCCATGGTTGATAGGTGGTGATTTTAATGAGATTCTCTATAATCATGAAAAAAAAGGAGGACTGAATAAACAGAGTAGTACTATTGCTTTATTTCAAGATGTACTGGTACATAATGATCTTCAAAACCTTAAGATGTTGGGATCGAAGTTCACTTGGCATAATAGGAGAAAAGGGAAATTTTACATTAAGGAGAAACTTGATAGGTTTTTGGCTAATGAGGCTTGGATGGATGTCTACAAGTTCTATAAAGCAGTTTCTATGGACTTCTTGAGCTCAGATCACAGGCCAATCATGATTAGTTTTGAGAATCAAAGGCAGAAAGTAGTGAAGGAAAGGGGAATAAGAACTTTCAAATTTGAAAACTATTGGATGAAAGAGCCTGATTTCAATAGGGTGTTGTCAATTGCTTGGAATAAGGCGGATGCTAATATGCCTTTGGAACAGAATTTGAATGCGTGTGGCACAATGTTGAAGGATTGGGCTAAAAAAAAAGGAGGCACCTTAACCTATAGGATTAAACGGACCCAAAACCAAATCAATCATATTCTGGATGATGATGCTGCGGCACCAAATATGACTAAAGTTGGAGAGTTGGAAGGGGAATTGGCAAAACTTCAGTCGCAGGAGGAATGGTTTTGGAAGCAAAGGGCTCGGGTGTCTTGGCTGCAAGAAGGGGATCGTAATACAAAGTTCTTTCATTTCCGAGCTAATCAGAGAAACATGAAGAATACCATTAGTAGAATTCAAGATGAGAATGGCAATTGGATGCATTCTAGGCAAGATATTGGTGGTGTTTTTATGAATTACTTCAAAATGGTGTTCTCTTCTAGCAATCCATCAAGAGCTGATATAAGAAGGGCAACACAATTTATCAAGACTAAGATCACCACTGAGAATTCCAATGCTCTAAATATTTCATTCTAAAAAATCGAGGTGTTGAGGGCAGTTAAGGATCTTTCTCCATGGAAGGCTCCGGGTCCGGATGGCTATCTAACATCCTTTTATCAGCAGAACTGGAATACCATTGGTGAGGACATTTCAAAGGCAATCCTGAACATTCTGAATGGAGAAGGAACACTTAACAGTTGGAATCATACATTTATATCTCTTATTCCAAAAAAGAATGCTCCTGCTTCTCCACAAGACTTCAGACCTATTAGTCTTTGTAATGTTTTCTATCGCATTCTTGCTAGAACAGTGACTAATAGGTTGAAGTGTGTGCTCAATGATTTGATTGATCCACATCAGAGTGCATTTGTGCCAGGTAGAAACATCACTGATAATATATTGGTGGCTTATGAGGGTATGCACTTTTTAAAATCTTCGAAGAGCAAAGTGGGTTATGCAGCTCTAAAATTGGATATGAGTAAAGCATATGATCGAATTGAATGGTCCTTTCTTATGGAAATCCTCAGTGCAATGGATTTCCCTGAGAGATGGATACAGATCATTTGGAAATGCATCTCAACTGTATCTTATTCAATTAAGATTAATGGTTCATTCTCTGAGAGTTTTGTCCCTACTAGAGGTCTGAGACAAGGGGATCCCTTGTCACCATACTTATTTGTATTATGTGCACAAGCTTTCTCTTCGATGCTATCAACTGTTGTTGAATCTAAACAACTTTCGGGCATTAGAGTTGCTCGAACTGCGCCAATTTTATCCCATCTCTTTTTTGCGGATGATAGCATCTTGTTCTTCAAAGCTTCGAAAGATGAAACACAAGCTGTGGCGAATTGTATCTATGTGTATGAGAAGGCCTCTGGACAGTTGGTTAATAGGGAGAAATCATCCATTACATTTAGCTCTTCAACTTGTCAAAATAATGTGGATCAATCTAAGAGCATCTTAGGTATTCGGTCCTCTCAAGGCCATGATCTTTATTTAGGGTTGCCTACTATTATTCCAAAAGCAAAAAGGTATAAGTTTGGCTACCTTACAGACAAAGTGCGTGGGAAGGTGCTATCATGGAAACACAAATCTTTTTCAGAAGGAGGCAAAGAGGTCTTAATCAAGGCTGTTCTTCAAGCAACAGTGTCTTATGCTATGTCATGTTTTCGAGTCCCTGTGGCGGTGTGTACGGATATTGAAAAATTGATTGCAGGGTTTTGGTGGGGTGATGGGGATTCAGGCAAGAAAAAGCACTGGAGGAAATGGTCTAAGCTATGCTTACCTAAAAATGAAGGAGGTATTGGTTTTCGAAGTATGGTGCTTTTTAATAAAGCTATGTTGGCAAAGCAACTTTGGAGAATCATCACTAAGCCTAATACTTTGTTAGGAAGGATTTTTAATGCTAAATATATTAAAGGAGCGTGTCTTTCTGATATTGATATTGGCTCAAATCCTTCATTTGTATGGCGATCTCTTTGGTGGAGCAAGGAGCTGGATAAGGGAGCTAGATGGGAGAGTTGGGTGTGGAAGAGGGATTAGTTTATTTAAGGACAGGTGGGTGACTGGCTTGGAGGGAGGGAGGATTAGCTCCAGATTGGCTAGTGCATCGACGGTGAATAGGTTCTTGCTCGCAGATGGCCTGTGGAATGCACAACTTATTCGGCAAACCTTTTACCCTTATGAAGCGGATCAGATCCTCAATACTCCCACGTTTGGCATGGATTATATAGATCATCTTGTCTGGCCACACACATCTACAGGTATTTACTCTGTCTCTTCAGGATATTTCTTGGCTTTGAAGTGCGAGATTGATGAGGAAAGGCGCAATTTGGCGGGAGCCTCTAGTAATCAGCTGAGTACGAAGATTTATAAAGCAATTTGGAAGCTTCAAGTGCCGCCGAAAGTGCGGATTTTCTGCTGGAAAATTGCGCAAGACATGATACCATCTGAAGGTAATTTAGTTTCTCATCATGTGCCTACTAGTTCGACTTGCCAATGTTGTGGAGCGTTTTGGGCAGATTCTATGCACTGTATTTTTAATTGTGTTATTGCTAAAAGATCGTGGAAAGATACAGGGCTATGGAATGATATTAGTAAAGCAACAAAAGGTAATGGGTTGGAGTTCATAAGTTGGTGTGTACAAAACTTGAAAATAGAGGAGATGGCTTTGGTGATTATGGTGGCATGGGCTATATGGAAGGAACGATGTAATTACACGCATAAGGATAGTCAGTGCAATGGAAGGGTGGAGAGGAGAATGCAGTTTAATGTGAGTTGGGTTATATCTTATTGGTCGGATTTTCAAAGTCTAATGAACATTGCCAATACTACGGTGGATCATATCACAAAGAGGAAGGAGTTTTTTGATTTGATTCTGGAGGGCATTGTCCTATATACGGATGCAACTTTTAATGAGGAAAGGAATTTTTTTGCAGTTGGATATGTGGTCATTGTGTCAAATTCGAAAATCATACTTGCAGGATCACAGAAAATGAAGCATCCGGGCTCGGTCTGTGGTGTGGAATTAAGGGCAATGGCAACTGGAATACAAAGATGCATGGAGCATAATATTAAAATCAATGCTATTCGCACAGACTCCATGGATGCTATAAATGCTATGGAAAGTGGTGATCATTTGGGAGTTCTGGAATTCAGCACAGCTAAAGAGGTGAAAGCTTTATTGTTTAAGTACTTGATATGGGATTGCCAATGGATTCCGCGAGAACAAAATCAGATTGCACATGAATTGGCAGTTAAGTCTTTTAACACTTCGTATCCTCAAGATTGGATTGAAGATGATTGTCCTCAATATTACAAGGAGATGCTTGCTTGTCATTCTCAATGTTGAGAGAATGAATTTCTGTTCCTTGTTATGTTGTCTAAAAAAAAAGTGTACGCCTCCAACACCAAATAAAGTAGTTTCTCATTTTCACAATTGGTTGTATCCTTTACCTATTCGTCCGTTTTACAACAATCATATGTATATTTTTAAAATGAATTTTTTTCATTAACTCCACCTTCACAATGTTCAAATATTTACACAAAAAGTGATTACTTTTATATTTAATTCAATCATTTATTTTACTTTATTCATAAAAATTTATAAAATTGTCCTTCAACACTTCACCCATTACACATTTTTTTAGTTTGTATGCCTAGTGCAAATATTCTTGGGACGGGAATATTGAGTTATAATCATAAAATATATAAAAAAAATGTTGATAAATTAAAAAAAATATTGATATAAAAAGTGTTTAAATTTATTTATTACTCCCTCCATCCTATATGAATTTGCACACTTTCTATCGCATAACAATTTGCACACCCCATATAAAAGGATATATCTTCATAACCCTGCCCTCAAAATATACTCTTATTTATTCATATGTCATTACTTTTTCACACTCAATCTACTTTTTACTTTCCTTTATTCATAAAATTTTACAAAACTAATCCTCAAAACATCACTTATTACCCTTTTTCTTACACATTTTTTAAATTGTGTGTCATCTCAAGTGTTCAAGTTCCTATGGGACGGAGGGAATAAAATTTGACTACTCCCTTCGTCCCATTATTTTATGCACACTTTCCTTAACAGACGTCCCAACATTTTTTGCACACTCCAAAAAAGGAAACAACTTACACAATTTTTACCAATAATACCCTCCATTTATTTTACCTTTCATTCCCTTTAGTCAAGTCTCGCTCACTTTAATCAATGAATTACCAATAATACTCCTCCTTTATTTTACCTTACATATCACTTTATTCAATTTTCTTAATCTACATGGCAGTCAAAGTGTGCATAAAATAATGGGAAGGAGGAAGTATTAAATTTTCATAATAGTATTTAAAATTTATATTTCCGCAAGTGGAAAGTCTCAATATAATATTTTCAACCTTGTCCCACCCTCCCCGTAACCGCGCGTCGGATTAATTGATCATCGTTTCTTGAAAATTCATCTACTCAAATAGATCCAGATCTGAGAGTTCTTTTGCTATCTCTCACTCTCTCCTCGAGATATCTGTTCTCTGATTACTATATTACAGCGCGAATTATAAACCCATTCTCTCAGTTGAGTGTGCGGCGTGCTAAGAAAAATATGGCGAGAGGAGGGTGGTGGCACGTCGTCGTTTTGCTGATCATCTGCGCGGCAATTCCGGTGCGATCGAGTGCATCTGATCACAAATACAAGGTTGGAGAGACGGTGCCGCTCTACGCGAACAAGGTCGGACCGTTTCACAACCCTAGGTGAGTGATATGTTTCCTGTGAGTTTTGATTTTATAAATTGGGTGGTTTTTTGGGTTGTGGATCTTAATGCTATGTATTCTTTAAGTTCAAGGATTCTTTTGTACTTTATTGAGTTTGGTTAATTTTATTCCTGTTCGTAATGGACATTGTTGAGGAAGGGTTTAAGATTCGTAGATAGTTATGATTTAGGTTGTGGAAGCGGGTAGGTATGGTAAAAGGAGTCTTTGAGTGAAGGAATTATGAAGCACCATGGCATGTTATAATGGATTTGGCCCTATCTTATGCATGTACTATGCTGATTGCTGTTTTTTCTGCGTGTGTACACTAGGAAAATTGTAGTCCTCTGGGGTGGGTGGGTGGAACGTTAATGCATAAGAACCTTTGTATGTGCCCAATACCTATGGGTGAAGCGGTTTATAGCTCTATGCGTATACCTCTCAAGGATTGAGGGGGACTGAATATCACTATCAGTTTCATTTTTCTTGAATGCATAAGAACCTTTCTTTGTGTGTAATAGATATGGGTGAAGCGTTTTATAGCTCTATGTGTATACCTCTCAAGGATTAAGGGTTAAGGGGGACTGAATATCACTATCAGTTTCATTTTTCTGGATTTTTTTTTTTAATATCTGTTAGTTCCTTTAGGTGATTGGTTAGAGATGCTTTTGATGAACTGGATTGATGGGTAACTGTATGTATGTTATATTCTTTGATTCAGAGAAACACTTAATGGCATTTGTTTAAGAATTGTGGCACCATAACTTTTTTTTGTCTATGCTTATACTGTGTTATTGTGCTTGATTCCAGTGAAACATACCGATACTTTGATCTCCCCTTCTGCTCAACAGGTAAAATTTTCAATTTCTTGTCTCTTCCCGTGATAAGTATGCTCTTTAGCTCATATTAACATTCTTTCTGACAGGTGAGGTGAAAGATAAAAGTGAAGCTCTTGGTGAAGTGCTAAATGGAGATCGATTGGTCAGTGCTCCATACAAGCTTGACTTTTTAGTTGATAAAGAGTCCGAAGTTATCTGCAAAAAGAAGCTTTCGAAGAAAGACTCTGCTGAGTTTCGTAGGGCTGTTGCAAAGGACTACTATTTTCAAATGTACTATGATGACTTGCCCATATGGGGTTTCCTTGGAAAGGTTGACAAGGAAGGCAAATCTGATCCCAGCGAATACAAATATTACCTATTTAAACACCTCCATTTTGAAATATTTTATAATAAGGACCGTGTGATTGAGATCAATGCACGCACAGACCCTAATGCACTTGTGGATCTTACTGATGATAATGAGGCTGATGTGGAATTCATGTACTCAGCCAAGTGGAAGGAAACTAATGTACCTTTTGAGAAGAGGATGGACAAGTACTCTCATTCCTCTTCACTTCCACGCCACCTGGAGATACACTGGTTTTCAATTATCAATTCTTGTGTGACTGTTCTCCTACTTACTGGATTTCTTGCTACCATTTTGATGCGAGTACTCAAAAATGATTTTGTCAAGTAAGGACTTCATTCTTTAAAATTCAACAAAGTGAGAATGTTAGAATTCCTACTGATTTGATATATTTTTTTTTGGTTTGAAAAGGTATGCCCATGATGAGGAGGCAGCAGAGGACCAAGAAGAAACTGGGTGGAAATACATCCATGGTGATGTTTTCAGGTTCCCGAAGTACAAATCTCTGTTTGCTGCTGCCCTTGGGAGTGGCTCACAGCTTTTTACCTTGTAAGTAGATCTTTCTTGGTCTCTCTTTTTGTTTTAAGTTCTTTGTGCAACTTGTGTTTGCAGTAATGAGACTATGGATTTTGTTTTTAAGTGTGGGGCAAAATTAATTCCAACTTCTCCTTTCAGGGCAACTTTTATCTTTTTACTGGCTCTTGTTGGTGTATTTTATCCCTACAACCGAGGAGCTCTTTTTACTGCACTTGTGGTCATATATGCTCTGACATCTGGCATTGCAGGCTACACAGCAGCTTCTTTCTATTGTCAGTTAGAGGGAACAAATTGGGTAATGTGCTTGAAATAACATTTTTTTATTTATTCATATAGTTTCTGGTGAAATCGTCATGTTCTGTGTAGTGTTCTATGATTTTTTTGTGTAGGGAAGTCTTGTTTATCGTTTATGTATACAGCCCGATCTTTCTTTTGTCTCTGTTACTCTTAACCATGGGTAATAAGCGCATATCTTTTGTTTAACCTGAAATTGACAAGGGCATGTTCTGTGTAGTCACTGTAGTGTTATATGAATTTAATTTAAACATTATTTTTGTTGGAATCACTTGCCAGATCTTGTTCATCGTTTTTTGTTTAACCTGAAATTGACAAGTAGCCAAGTAGGGCATGTTCTGTGTAGTGTTATATGAATTTAATGTAAACATTATTTTTGTTGGAATCACTTGCCAGATCTTGTTCATCGTTTTTTGTAAACAATCTGCTTGTTCTTTGTCTCCGTTGCTTTTCCTGTGCCCCAGGTATATTACTTTTATATTAAATTGATCATTCAAAATAATTATGATATGCCAATACAATTTGGTAAAGAAGCAGAGAGGATAAGTTTCATGGACTTGTATCCTACTGTACCTATTCCTGTCTCTGTTTTTTTTTAAAAATGTGTTATATATCTAAAATTGTGCATTAAACAATTTTTGGGGTTGGAGACCTGCATTGTACAGAGGCATGCCTCATGCACATCAGATATAAGCACAGAAGGTCTGTGCCCTGTCAACTGTACTCTCCTCAGTCTTGAAAAGGCACTAATTACTAGAGCCTAGAGCTGTTATTTGAGCGAAGACGAACTGTGTACTTGAAGTTTGGGCTGAGTTCGGCTCGATCACATTGATGAGCAGATTAAATGAGCTCGACTCGTAAACTATTCTAACGAGACTATCGAGTCGAGCTCGAGACGTTTTTTTAATAAATCTGAGTGTCTAACGAGCTCGAGCTTGTCTCATTTATCTATATAGGTGAGCCGAGTTGAGCTGATGTTACGAGCAGCTCGGTTCGCTTAACCGCACTACGTAGATTCCCCTGCGCTCTGTGTCTAGGGGCACGACTCTATTAACTATGATCAGATATTTGGGGGGGGGGGGGGGGTATTGAATATTTGAATGCCAGAATCAATTGATGTCTTTAACATTATGTGAAGGTGTTTGAGCCTATTGCCTGTTTGTATACATTGAAATGATTGTAAATATGTTACTGTTAAATTTAATTAGCTCCTAAATTTAGAATGTTAGTCATATGAGATTGCCTTCATCTCCGTGACCCATTTTCACTTTCTTTTTCCCCATTCTTTTGACAGGTCCGGAACTTATTATTGACCGGCAGCCTTTTCTGTGGGCCACTCCTTCTCACCTTTGCCTTCCTTAACACTGTGGCCATTGCTTACCATGCTACTGCAGCTCTTCCGTTTGGTACCATTGTTGTGATATTTCTAATATGGGCTCTTGTGACATCGCCTTTATTGGTGTTGGGAGGGATTGCTGGAAAGAATAGCAAGGCAGAGTTTCAAGCTCCATGTCGCACAACAAAATATCCTAGAGAAATTCCCCCTCTACCGTGGTACCGTGGAACAATTCCTCAGATGGCTATGGCTGGCTTTTTACCATTCAGTGCCATCTATATCGAGCTTTACTACATATTTGCTAGTGTCTGGGGTCACAGGATTTACACCATATACAGTATTTTATTCATAGTCTTCATTATTCTCCTGATTGTGACTGCATTTATCACTGTGGCGCTGACATATTTCCAACTAGCTGCTGAAGATCATGAATGGTGGTGGAGGTATGTTATAATGCTGCATTTTCCTCAACATTTAAATGCTAATTGCGTACCTTAGTTATGCCTACGCTGTTGAGGCTTTGCCAAGTCTCAAGTTCTGATGCCTTCCCATTGTGTTTTTTCTTGATTTGGAAACAATATGGAGCGTGCAATCTTTTTTCTTGTGAAATGGTTTTAGTTCTCTACATGATTTGCATGCGAGTGATTCTACTAAAACACTCTAGTACCTTTTATTGTTTGTTTATTTACTTATTGGGAATCATTTGTCTTTTAACTTTTCCCTATCTTACTTTTATCATTTAATACATCAGTTCATAACACCTAATCTTGATTTCCCTGTTGCTACTCTGGAGGGATCTGTTGTACGTTCTGTTCTCTTGGGTTGCATCTGGATTGAAGGATTTGGAAAATGATGGATCTATATTAGAAAAATCCATTAGTTGTCTTTTCTTTTGATTGGATAGGTTCTATAAATATTTTTTAAAATCCATCACTCTCATTCTGAACTATATTTGGATTGATTTTGGTGGATTTGAGAACCACATTATGTTCTATCATTTGAAATCCTTCCCCTGAATCCTCTTTTCAATTCAAATCCTATATTCCAAATGAAGTTATGTACTGTATAAAAAAATTGTTGTGTCCAATGGAAGTTATGAACTGATTTGTTTGACACCTGATCTTTTTAATTTGCTTAAAACCAATTTTATCCTCTACAGCATTATTATAGAGAAATTGTACACAAATGTTCTCTGACACAATGTCAACCCTGAGTCCAAACTTTCAAACTGGACATGAATGTAGTGGGGATTGGTTATTCTATTTTTTTTCTCCACTTTCATTGTTAGCATAAGTTTAAGTACTATTAGTTGAAGATCTAATAATCAGTAAAAGTGTATAAAATCACTTCAAGTAGAATCATTATTATGTTTAATTGGATTTTGAAGTAGGACTGCAGTTGTCATTTTGGTGTTGGGGTTCCTCAAAGCCTAACTTTTTAATTATTTTCCATGTTGCCAGGTCTTTTCTTTGTGGTGGATCCACGGGTGTGTTTATTTACAGCTACTGTCTGTATTACTACTACGCTCGGTCAGATATGTCAGGCTTTATGCAGACATCATTTTTCTTCGGGTACATGGCTTGTGTATGCTATGCTTTCTTCCTAATGCTTGGAGCTGTTGGCTTCCGTGCTGCTTTGTTCTTTGTGCGCCACATCTATCACTCTATAAAGTGCGAGTGAACAATCGACACTGGGACTGTAAGTTTGATTGGTATGTATCCCCCTTTGAAGATTTTTTATTTCCAATTTCAAACATTACTAGTTTAAAAGAGCAGTACCTGGAAGGCTTTTTTTTTTTCCTTTTCCATTTTTCAGAGTATTGTTGAATGAGGAAAAGCGATGATTGTGTATCATATGATTGACGAAGTAGCATCAATGGGGTCTTTGAGGATTGGCTATAGCTATGGCTATGACTGCATTCTGGAGGAAAGTCTCCATTAGTGTGCAACTCATGGAAGTATTTTCTGATTACAACGTAGTTTATTATATACGGCTAATAATTAATATAAACAAAAATACTAGCATGTAGAGTTGTTTTTGCTGTTTCTTATTGATTATTTCTTTGAAAAGATTTTGTTATCATGAAATATGAGATGTTTTGTTAGCTGATTTGCACCTCACTTGGACGATAATCAATAGGAGAAATCATTGGATCTATATTGTGATGAGATATGGATTTAGAATTCATCACCATTATTTTTAATTTTTTCCTCCAAGTTTTTGAATTTCCAAGTCTCTTGACCTATATTATATGCAGACTAGATATGAGTAATGTTGAAAATATTTGAGGCTAAATCAATTTCACAAGTATTTGAGGATTTTGAAATCTAAGTTGATTTAAAAAATATGGTATGATTTAAACTTGATGTTTTTAGGCAAAAAACTTATGTACAATATTGTATACATTTATTTTCGCTCTAAAATATTATTTTACTACATGATCAAAACTATATTACTATAAAACCTAAATTTTGTCACTATAAGATCAAAAATGTATTATTGCAAGTATAAAAATATTTTGGACACTTTTTTTTAGTAAAATTACTAAAATAATTCTGACTTATTCGATTACTATATGATTAAAATAATGTTATTACAAGCAGTGATTTTCGGTCCAACCGTGAACCGGTCACAAAACCGGTCCGAAAAAGGTCCTAAAACCGTTTAAAACCGGTTGAACCGATCAAAAACCGGCAAGATCGGTTCACTTCTTTTTTTATTTTTTTTTTTTTTTTTAATTTTTAATTTTTTTAATATTTTGAATTAGGTGCACATCAAACAAACCCATTTATAATGTTTTCCACTCATGTTTCTTCCATCCCTTATTCCATTTTCCACTCATGTTTCTTCCATTCCTTACTCAATGTGGGACAAAACTTATATGTTTGTTTGTTACTATAATATACTCCTTTTATAATATTTTTTTCTCATACTTCTTCCACCTCTTTTTTTTCTTTAAATTTTTAACTTTTTTTATATTTTGAATTAGGTGCACATCAAACCCATTTTATTTGTTACTATAATATACTCCTCATCCTTCTTTCACTTTTTCGATGTGGGACATAATAAAATTGTTATATTTATTTGTTACTATAACACCACTACCTTTCTAATATTTTTTTCTCGTACTTCTTCCACTTTTTCAATGTGGGACATAATAAAATTCATATGTTTATTTCTTACTAACGCTATTTCTTTTATAATGATTTTCTCTCATATTACATCCACTTTTTATTTGATGTGGGATGAATATTTCATATGTTCATCTACTTCTTATATTTCTTATTTTTTAATGTAATAAAGAATATAAAAATACATATAAAATTATTTTACTGGTTGAATCGCTGATCCAACCGGTCCAACCGGTTGAACCGTGAACCAGTGTCTAGTTCGGTTTGGTCTCCGATCCGGTTATGAAAACACTGATTACAAGATCAAAATTTTATCACTACTTGACAATTAATTTTTTGGGAGAATTTGCAGTAATAATATTTTGGTCATATAGTAAATCACATGTTTGCGACCCGCAAATTTTCTGGGCAACTCGGATCTGGGCTTATATCCTCGAAATTTTTAAAATTATCTTAATTTAACTTTTGGTTTAAATGGACTTAGGGTTTTGACTTGGTCTAATTAGTATGAAATGCATGTATGAAATATTTCATATAAGACTAGTCGTATGATTTATATGTGTTTTAGGATTTATAGGTGTTTATATAATGTTGATATTTGTATGATTTATATGATAGAATTTTAAAATAATAATTTTAAATTTCAAAGTAGTATAATATGCAATTCCAAAACAAACATTTTCTTTAATAAATAAAAAATTAAATTCAAAGTTTTATAGAATTTAAGAAATTTCAAATGGAGATTTTTGAGAACGACGAATAAAAGATTCTGAAATAGTAGTGATGTAGATAAATATGTCGCCCTCGGAGAAGTCGACACGTGGAGACGGGATAAATTATGATAATGGTGATTAGGCCAAGAAGCAGGATTAATACGCCCCTGGGCCTAAGTAGGGGAATTAGAGAGATCAGGGTGATTGGGCCTTTGGCCCATATTTGGAGAAATTAATAGCCCTTGGGCCTGGAAGAATCCAGCCCAAATATGGAACGAACAGTCCACCTTTCTTAGCCAAGTCAAATGAATAATTCAAACCCACGAAGATAGGGGCCGATAAGCTGAAAGAACCAAGTCTTCAGGGAGAGAGGCCGGGTCCTTAGGGATTGAAGGCTGGATTTACAGGAGTGGACCGAGAATATAGGGGGAAGAAGTCATCCCCTCTCCGCAGAGAGGGGTCAGGTATATAAAGAAGGTTATTTTCATATTCTAGGTTACGTTCTTTGACATATACATACATTTTTACTAAACATACATTGAATTTGAAGAGAAACTGCATTACATTCGCCGGAATTTCCCTAGATACACAGGGGAATTCCTCTTTGATTTCGCCTACTATCGAATCTGACTTGAGCGTCGGAGCTTCTACGCCGGAGCCCCCCTCCGGTGTACTTTTGCAGGTTATTTTCGGATTTCCAAGAAGTTTTACTTGAAGATTGCTAAGGATAAAACGAGAGATTGGGCTCGTGATTAATAGTGCTCGCAAGGGAACGACCAACATCCGAAGGCGTTCTTTTTCGACGCATCAACTGGCGCCGTCTGTGGGAACATTTCAAGCTAAGGCGTGAGAAAAGTTCCGTACTTAAATGGGTGGAGGACATGATCCAGTGAAGCAGACGAAGGAGAAAGGAGATTCCACTCCTCCTCCTCTTCCTCCGCCTCCCCCAGGTTTTCCCTCAAATCGAAATTTAGGGAAACGACCTGTGGACCATACACCAGAAGATATTCCCCCTCCAGGTTTTCCCCCAAACCGAAATCTAGGGAAACAGCCCGTAGATCATATACCGGAGGATACCCCTCCCACTCTGGAGGGAGATGCACCAGGCACCTCAGGAGCTTCAGGGAGTGGGATCAATAGGGATAACCCTAGCACTCAACCGGAACTCTTGACTGTCTCTCGAGATCAATTAGATGAGATGATCGCACAATCAGTTGAAAGAATAATTGCTACTCGAGGACTTCGCCCTCCCGAACCTGTTCCAATCACCCGTAAGGGTACAAGACAAAATCTCCCAGAATAAGTCATCGATTATGTTCCAGTCCCTTCCAGGAATGAGGATCCCCCTCAGAACCTAGAAGAAAAAATACCTTCTCGAGCGGAAAGAAGCATCTTGGAAAGACCTCCTCGGAGGGATACGGAGAGGATCCTTGGGGATACCACCCTGGAAACAGGGATGGGAGAAAGCACGGACGACACGTATCAGGAAGCTGTCAGCGATCAGATACAGGCCTTGCGGAAGGAGATGAAAGACATGCAGAAGCATATGATTGATAACGTAAGTAAACCTTCTTACGTTACTGGTTATCAATTTTCATCCACTATTTTACAAGATGAACTGCCTCCTAATTTTAAATCTTTAAATTTCGAATATGATGGAACCACGGACCCGTACGAGCATTTGATGAGGTTCGAGAATGCCGCCCTGTTGCATCGATACGGAGAGGGCGTCAAATGCAGGGTATTTATGACTACCCTATCTAAGGCAGCGCAGCAATGGTTCACCCAGTTAGGGCCAGACACTATCCATTCATGGTCGGAGTTCAGCGAACTATTCCTGCACCAATTTGCCAGCGCTAGGAGGCAGCCCAGGGCCACCCTCACCTTGTTTAACATGCGACAAGGGGAGAATGAGAGTCTTCGGGCTTTCTTAAAAAGATTCAACCAAGCAGCTCTCGAAGTACCTACAGCCTCCTCAGAGGTCAAAATTAACGCCCTCACCAACGGGCTAAGAGATGGGGATCTATTCACATCTCTAGCCAAAAAACCAGTTCGGACCTTTGATGAATTGTTGAGGAGAGCAGAGAAATACCTTACCCTGGAAGAGGTAAGGAAAGCTAAGCGATCAGAGACCAGGGCCGTAGTGAGTAATGGAGAAAGGAGGAAAGAGATTCCGTTTAGGAGGCCAAGTCCGGAGAGACATCGAAGCTCCAGGAGGCTAGAAAGCGTAAGAAGAGAGGAAGTCGCACCCTGGAATCCAAGGAGGGGGGCGAAGAGATACACCCCATTGAGGATGGAGCCAGCCGAAGTCCTGGAAGTGGCAGGGGACCATCCAGATATGAAATTCCCCTACTCAAGGAGCAGAGGTCCCCAAAACCCTAAGTCAAACAAATTTTGCAGGTTCCATAACGATTATGGCCACGATACCAACCAATGTTGGCATCTGAAGGATGAGATAGAAAGGATGATTCAGGCAGGCCACCTGAAAGAGTTTATTTTCAGAGATAGACAAGGCCCTAAGGGTCAAAAGCGAAAGGATCCCGAGGGGAAACAGGAAGATGATAGAAGGGATCAAAGAAAGGGCAATGAGGAGCCACCACCCCCTCCCCAGAAGAGAGGAACTATTCATATGATTATGGGAGGCCCTGCCGATGGGGATTCCTTTAGGCAGAGGAAGCAGAGCGTTCGGTCGTTGAAGAATGAGAGGAATATAGAGCATCATGAGGTGGGAAAGATGGCAGAGGGCCCAGACATCCATTTTGGGTCAGAGGACGCTGGGGAACCCAGAGAAATTCATAATGACGCATTGGTCATTACCACGGATATAGCAGGATACGATGTAGCAAGAATTTTTGTAGACACGGGAAGCTCTGCCGATATCATGTTTTTAGAGTGCTTTAAGAAGATGGACCTGAATATAAAGCTCAGACCGGTGGAGACCGCTCTTTATGGATTCTCAGGGGGAGCTATTCAACCCCTTGGTTCAGTGTTGCTACAAGTAGGGTTAGGAGTTGCCCCTAACCGTCGTGTGCAAGTAATAGAATTCCTGATTGTAGATGTCCCATCTTCCTATAATGTAGTAATGGGAAGGCCAAGCTTGAATATTTTTCAGGTAGTGATCTCCACTTTCCATATGAAGATGAAGTTCCTTGCCTTAGGGGGCGTGGGAGAGATATGTGGCGATCAGTATCAGGCAAGGAAGTGTTATGTGGAATCGGTCAAGATAGCAGACAGGGCCATGTTCCAGGGAATGGAGAGATTTAAGGGCGAAGACCCTGAGTTGAAGAGGCAGAAAGTGGGTGAGCTAGTACAAGAGCAACCCAAAGTTAAAGCAGACGAGGAGCTAATGAGCATCGAGCTCTACCCAGGAAAGGAGGGATTTACAACCAGGATAGGTATGAATATGAACCCTGAGCTCCAGGGAAAGATGATACTTGCCCTCCAGCAAAATGCAGACATCTTTGCATTCACAGCAACGGATATGACGGGTATCCCTCCAGAAATAGCCGTACACCATCTGAATGTGGATCCCAAAGCCAGGCCCGTGAAGCAGAAGTTGAGGAACTTCGGTAAAGAGAAGAACCTCATTGTAAAGGAGGAGATCGATAAATTGTTGAACGCAGGGCACGTGAAGAGAGTGCAGTTCCCTGAGTGGCTCTTGAATGCAGTACTGGTGTCTAAGGGAGCCGGCAAATGGAGGATGTGCATTGACTTCAGGGACTTGAACAAGGCGTGCCCTAAGGACCACTATCCACTTCCTAGGATTGATCAGCTGGTGGATGCCACGTCCGGATTTGAATTACTCAGCATGATGGATGCTTATCAAGGGTATCATCAAATCCAGTTGAACCCCCTCGATATACCAAAGGTATGCTTTATAGCGACATGTGGTACTTTCGGTTATGTACGTATGCCTTTTGGACTGATAAATGCAGGAGCCACCTATCAAAGAATGGTAGACTCGGTGTTCCGAGGGCAGATAGGCAGGAACATGGAGGTTTACGTGGATGATATGCTGGCTAAAAGTGTCAAGGCAGAAGGACATATTGACGACTTGAAGGAGATATTTCAGGTAATCCGAGAGAATGGTATTAAATTAAACCCTGCTAAATGTTCTTTTGGAGTAGGGTCAGGGAAATTTCTGGGATATATGGTGACTCAGAGAGGGATAGAAGTGAACCCTGCTAAAGTGAAGGCGGTGCTCGACATGCAACCCCCTCGGAATTTGAAGGAATTGCAAACCCTGAATGGTAGGATCGCAGCTCTCAGTAGGTTTATATCAAGGTCAGCAGAAAAGAGCCACCACTTCTTCAGAACTTTAAGGAAGGGGTCGAAGTTCGAATGGGACGACCAGTGTCAGAAAGCTTTCGAGGAACTCAAACTGCACCTTGAACAGCTCCCGAAGCTGACAAAGCCCTCTCAGGGAGATGTATTGCTCTTATATCTTTCGGTAGGGGAACACTCCCTGAGCACCGCCCTAATGAAAGAGGAAGGTTCTACACAGCAACCCATATATTATGTGAGCAAGGTCATCCAAGGTAGAGCTGTCAGAACGGGCTAACGGGGCGGTGCGGTCCATAACCCACCTCAACCCATCATTTTGCGGGTTTTGGCGGGCCGGTCCACGGCGGGGACGGGTTGAAAAATACTCAACCCAACCCAACCCATGACGGGTTGCGGGTTAGCCCACGGGCTTTTATATAATATATTTATTTTTTACTTTTTGACATTTAATCTTATAATAAATTTTAAACAATACATTAATAATTACTAAAAAAAAAAAGTATGAATAAATTTGAATAATCTTTAATTAAATTCACCACGTGAATAATTTTAATCTCTTATAATTAAAAAGTAAACCTTAAAAAAGATTTTTTGTTTAACTGACAAATCAATCGAACTAAAATTTAAACAAAGTTTAATGGGCAAATCAACTCAATTATAAGTAACAAACATATAAAATATTCAACGAAAGTTTAATGGACAAATCAGCTCAACTATCAGTAACAAATGTCAATTTGTTACTCTTTCAATCTACTCATGATAATTATACATTTATAAATAGATAAAGTTAAAAAAGAGATTCAAATCTACATTAATTATCAAGTCTCTCTCCGACAGTGGTGTATTCTCATTCTCAAATCTCAATTTTGTTTAGAATGATATTTTATAATTTTGTATATTGATTTAAAGTTGAATTGAATCAATAAATTTCTAATATCACATTTTTACTTACAATCATAGTTCAACTTAATAAAAACGCGTTACTGTTTCATTAAACCTTAAAAAATAAAAAATAAAATTTAAAAAATAAAAAGCCCGCGGGCCAACCCGCCCCGTCCGCGGTCCAACCCGCCAAAATCCACAATCCATACGGTCTAGCCCAAACGGGCCTGCGTTTTAAACGGGCTTGTATTATTCAACCCAACCCACCTTTTTAATAGGCGGAGGCGGGCCGATCCAACGGGCCTAGCCCATTTTGACAGCTCTAATCCAAGGAGCGAAAATGAGGTACTCAGAGGTAGAGAAGGCAGCACTGGCGGTGGTGGTAACGGCTAGGCGATTACGCCCCTACTTCCTCTCCTATAAAGTTATGGTGCGAACTAATCTCCCTTTGAAACAGACATTAGGGAGAGCAGATTTGTCAGGGAGAATGGTCAGATGGGCAGTGGAATTACAGGAGTATGATATAGATTATGAACCAATGAGAGCTATCAAGGCTCAAGCCCTAGCAGATTTTATTCAAGAGTCTACCAGAGTGGAAGAAGAACAAGGATGGAAGGTATATGTGGATGGCTCAGCATCCGCCTTGGGATGTGGAGCAGGGATATTATTGATCGACCCTGAGGGTCAAGAACTGCAGGTGGCTGTCAAATTCCGATTTTCAACCTTAAACAATGGTGCAGAGTATGAGGCCCTGATTAGAGGAGCGAGCATGGCTGCAGAGTTGGGAGCACAGAAGGTCACCCTATACTCCGATTCCCAGCTGATAGTACAGCAGGTCATGGGGGAGTACCTCGCCAAGGATGAGAGAATGATCACCTACTTAGAGGAGGTAAAGAAGTTAAAAGATAAATTCCATACTTTTGAAGTGATACAGGTACCAAGAGAAGAGAATATGAAAGCAGATGGATTGTCTAAACTAGCTAGTTCCACTGAATTCGAGGGGGACGGAAAGATAACCCTGTTGGTGGCAGATCAAGTAGCTACGGAAACCTTGATCGGAGAAATAACAGCAGGGGATGATTGGAGGAAAGAAATATGGGAAGAATTGAACAGGGATCCAGCAGCCCCAATGTCAAGAGAAGCAAAGGCTTGGAGAAGGAAGTATTGCATCCTAGGAGGTCAATTGTACAAGAGGTCATTCACTCAACCATATTTGAAATGTCTTTCGAGAAGAGAAGCAGAGCTAGTGATCAAAGACATCCATGAAGGTTGCGCATCCAGCCATGAAGGGTACCAGACCATGGTGAAGAAGGTATTTAGGGCAGGTTTTTACTGGCCCAACATAATCAGAGATGCTAGAGAGTATGTGAAGAAATGCGAGAAATGTCAGAAGAATGGACCCCTGATACGAATACCTGCAGAAGAAATGGGGGCTATGTACTCGCCCTGTCCCTTCGCCAAATGGGGAATTGATCTGGTGGGACCCTTCCCCTTGGCACCAGGAGGAAGGAAATTTCTGATCGTAGCTGTGGATTATTTTAGTAAATGGGTAGAGGCTGTGCCTTTGGCCAAAATTGAAGAAGATAATGTAATTCTTTTCCTTGCTAGACATATTTGTTGCAGGTTTGGAATACCTAGGATCTTGGTTTCCGACAATGGAACGCAGTTCAATGGAGAGAAAGTAAGGAAGTGGTGCGAAAGGTGGAGTATCGTACAGAGGTTTACTTCAGTAGCTCATCCACAAGCTAATGGGCAGGTGGAAGTTACAAACAGAATCCTAGTGGATGGTATTCGGACGCGATTGGAAGAAGTAGGAGGAAAATGGGTGAAGGAGTTAGACAATGTCCTCTGGTCTTATAGAGCCAGCCCTAAAACAGCTACAGGCGAATCTCCCTTCTACCTAGTATATGGAGCAGCAACAGTGATACCCCCTGAAGCTAGACTCAAATCGCACCGGATCACCTATTTTGAAGAAAAAAGAAATGAAGAATTGATGAGGGAAGCGCTGGATCAGATAGATGAAGAAAGGGAGATGGTGAGATTAAAAGCAGAAAGGTACAAGAGTCGGATCAAAGCAGCCTATGATCGCAGAGTAATCCCTCGCTGCTTTAAAGTGGGAGACTTAGTCCTTCGGAGAGCAGATGCTTTAAAAAACACAGGAAAGCTAGAACCCAACTGGGAGGGTCCATACAGGGTAATACAAGTGCTAAAAGGCGGAGCATACAAGCTCCAAGACATGACAGGGAAAGAGATACTAAGGCCATGGAACGTGTGTCACTTGAAGAGATTTTATGTTTGAGGAAGGTGTTATTCCCCTACTTCCTTTTTCTTTATGAACAATTTCGAACATTTACTTCTTATTCGAATAATTGCTTCACCGGCACTCTTTTTCCCTCTACATGGGTTTTCCTTTGGGGTTTTACCACGGAGAGGTTTTTAATGAGGCCGGCATAGGTTCCCCTTATTTGCCTATGTTGATAAACGTTTTCGATCAATGGAGCATCGGTTTTGATAAAATTTCAGCAATTTCCCTAAATGCATGTTAATATTGTGATGAGATAACTCTTATGCGCTAATTTTATGATGAAATGTTTCTCATATGTTAATATCGTGTTAAGATAACTGTTGAAGGCCTGCATGATGAGTGCTGAAATAATGAATATGTTTTGGAAACTGAAATATATCATGAAAGAGACATGGCAAGATAGAGAAATTCACACCAATTCATACATGCTCGAACAGAGAATACCTAGGAAAAATTCATAAAGTTACTATTCACGACAGCCTCTAAAGCTAGGGGGAGTAAGGGGTACGGTAGCGGAGAACATGATTAACTCGTCGACAAACCCTGTCCCTAGCGACTCTCAAAACTCTTACGAGTATAAACTAACTCTTACGAGTATAAACTAACTCTTATGAGTATAAAGAAACTCTTACGAGTATAAACAAACTCTCACGAGTATAAACTAACTCTTACGAGTATAAACTAACAAACTCTCACGAGTATAAACTAACTCTTACGAGTATAAACTAACTCTTACGAGTATAAACAAACTCTTACGAGTATAAACAAACTCTCACGAGTATAAACTAACTCTCACGAGTATAAACTAACTCTTACGAGTATAAACTAACTCTTACGAGTATAAACTAACTCTTACGAGTATAAACAAACTCTTACGAGTATAAACTAACTCTTACGAGTATAAACAAACTCTTACGAGTATAAACTAACTCTTACGAGTATAAACAAACTCTTACGAGTATAAACTAACTCTTACGAGTATAAACAAACTCTTACGAGTATAAACTAACTCTTACGAGTATAAACTAACTCTTACGAGTATAAACTAACTCTTACGAGTATAAACTAACTCTCACGAGTATAAACAACTTAGGGGAGAGTATAATCCCTACGAATTTTGACCTAGGGGAAAGGAAGGATAATCCCTAAAAACTCTGGCGTCAAGAGAAAAGCTAGAGATGTTAGCAAATCACCAAGTAAGTGCAGGGATATAAACCCTATCTCCTCGTTAAGGTTCCTCTAGGAGCTTTAGAGCCTTTACGTGTCCAGAAAATGTCGAAAACATGCTAACAGATACCACACCTTATAACAAAGATAGAGATGTATATGTATATACGCATGCCAAGTAATAAATGTGCAGGTACGATATCAAATGAAAGAAAAGCAGGAATATTCAAGACTTGAGGCACCATGCCTAAGCCCTCCACAGAAAAACCCCGGAGTGTGGAGTCTCCGGAAAATATCAAAAGGGGCCTTAGAGGCCTTAACAAAGTAAAAAAGTGTTTTCAAGTACCAAAATGTTATCAAGGAATTAAAGTCATGCAGAGAGGGGAACACCATTCTTCCCCTCAGAACCTTCTCCTGCCTCCTCTGCTCGTCCACTGGAATCGCCTTCCTCCGCCTTCTCCATCAAAGCACCCGCTGCCACAGTAGCCACTGGAGTTGGGTTGTCCACATGGACAGGAAAGGCCATATCCCTTGCAGGTGCAAGATCATCCAATTTCAGGGAAGCTTCCTTCAACTCTAGGATCGCCTTCCTCATCCCAGGTAACCACCAGGGGGTATGGATGTCTTCTTTAGCATCTCCAGGGAACTTGGGGGGAGTGTCCAATTCTTCTAACCGGAGGGCACGAGTATATTGACCGTTGAACCCAGGAGCAGAATGTTCCGCTACAGCGTTGGAAAATCCATGATCAATGAAATGAGGGATATATGCACCCATCGCCCCCAGAAAGCTGCTACTCTGAAGAAAAGCCTCCAGCCACTCCTGATGTAAGGTACCTAGAAATTTTTGACCTGCGGCAGAGGTAAACAGGGAATCTATGCACAATTTCATACCAGCCTGAGGAAGAGTAACCTCCAGCTGTTCTACCCGTTTGCCAAATTCCTTCTTCAGTAAAGATATCTCCCCCGAAAGTGTCGTTTGGAGTACTTTATACCTCTGATTAGCGTCATGCAATTCTGCTTCAAGAATATCCCTCTTTACTTTTTCCAATTCTACCTGGCTGTGGAGGTCATCCACCAGCTGAAGGGACTGAAGGTCTCGTTCAGATACATTGGAAAACAGAAGACCAAACTACACAAGGGATCATCTAAAGAAGTAAGACAAGCATATTCTTCTTTATTAGAATTACTTAGAAATGTATTTTCATGAGGAGGATACCTGGGTAAAGCTGTGAGCGGCATGCACAACTCGCTCACCAAAGGACAGAGCATTGAGGGCCTCAGTGGCGTGGGCCGGAGTGTAACGCTCTATAAAACCCAGGAGTTGGTCAACATTCATCTCATCTGGAGCATCAGAACCGACATCGGGCAGGGAGGATTTGGTCTTGGACTTCTTTTTCTTGGAAGCATCGGAAACAGGAGGTAACGTAGACACCATGGCCTTTTCAGTAGAGGAACGGGTACGCTTAGCAACAGATCCAGTAGCAGGTTCCACTGGAGAAGGGGGAATTTGAGCCCTCGAGGAACTTTCAGGCGCTGGAGACCTATTAACCATCGAAAGAGGGGCAGCATCACGCGAAATCTGAGTCAACCAACTCATAGCTGTACAAAGAAACATGAAACAGCATTAATAAATATAATGGTTTAAGGTCTTGAGTATAATACCAGGAGAGGAGAAATGGTATTACCATCATCGGGACCTAAAGGATAATCGGGGCTACCAAAACCGAAATGAGAAAGGATTCTAGGATTTTTACAGATACCCATTACATCAAAAAAGCCATGATTAGAGACCTGATCGTTTAAAAGGTTCATCACATCCAGGTTTAAGGAGGAACAGACGGAAAGGGGAGGACGGGGCACCCCAGGATTTTCATAAATCCACCCCTCATGAGGAAATTCCCAAGGAAGAGGGTTAGTAACAAAGAAATAGTAGTCTTTCCAATCCTGGACCCCTTCATGGAGCTTCTCCATGAATTTGCCGGTCCGAGAGGTGCGACCACTAGCATAAAAGAATCTGTCCGAAAACTTGCAGACATATTGGGTTAGAAAGAGTTGAGCTGAAGGTTCCCCACCGTTTCCCCTCATCAGAATGTAAAAACCTAACATTGCGCGTATGGCATTGGGAGTAAATTGGTTCAAAGGTATACGGAGATAAGCAGAAATTTCGCAGAGGTAAGGATGAATTGGGAAACGGAGACCCGCTTTTAATTGAGCCTCCCAAAAGGCTAAGGTATTGTGACCTGGAAAGTTAGGGCGCTCTTTCTTATGAGCAGCCCTAACGGAATAATCGCCGGGGAAAATCCCTGAACGCAGAAAAGCGGCTACACGCTCGGGAGTGAGAATCGAGGGACCCGAAATTTGGTCCTCCAAAGCTTGATCGGTTACAGGAAATAGGGGAAGCGAGTTGGAAGTAGAACTCCCCATGGAAATGGAGTCTGAAGAGGATGACATACGGATATTGTAAATGAGAGAAAAAGGGAAGGAATAGATACCTGGAGAAAGTCGGTTTTAAGAGTAGTGATGGAACGGCCGCTGGACGTGCTTAGAGGAGTTAAGTTCGCAGGAGTAGAAACGAAGATGAAGAAGGGATGAGTTTGAAAGAAGGAAAAGGAGATTTTTGGTGGAAAAAAGGGATTTTGAATAATCACACTGGAAAGAGAAGGGAGAAAACCAAGGAGAATTAAATGTTCCCCCTAATCAAAAGGCGCGTGAAGGGAAAACGGCGGCTTGATGTTGGGTTAGGAAGGAACGCGTGAATAAGGGATTCGAGGGCAAAGTTGCGTGTAGAAGCGCAAAGGCCCTGAAGATTTCTGAGAGTAATTATTGCAGAGGGAATCAAATCAATAAAATATTATGAAGGGTATTTTAAGTTTTAGGAGTAAAATATTTCCTTGGTATTTATCTCAATGTTATTGTTTTCCTACTCTCCTAAAAATTATTCCTTTTATGAGAGTAGGGGGAGTGGTTGATGTAGATAAATATGTCGCCCTCGGAGAAGTCGACACGTGGAGACGGGATAAATTATGATAATGGTGATTAGGCCAAGAAGCAGGATTAATACGCCCCTGGGCCTAAGTAGGGGAATTAGAGAGATCATGGTGATTGGGCCTTTGGCCCATATTTGGAGAAATTAATAGCCCTTGGGCCTGGAAGAATCCAGCCCAAATATGGAACGAACAGTCCACCTTTCTTAGCCAAGTCAAATGAATAATTCAAACCCACGAAGATAGGGGTCGATAAGCTGAAAGAACCAAGTCTTCAGGGAGAGAGGTCGGGTCCTTAGGGATTGAAGGCTGGATTTACAGGAGTGGACCGAGAATATAGGGGGAAGAAGTCATCCCCTCTCCGCAGAGAGGGGTCAGGTATATAAAGAAGGTTATTTTCATATTCTAGGTTACGTTCTTTGACATATACATACATTTTTACTAAACATACATTGAATTTGAAGAGAAACTGCATTACATTCGCTGGAATTTCCCTAGATACACAGGGGAATTCCTCTTTGATTTCGCCTACTATCGAATCTGACTTGAGCGTCGGAGCTTCTACGCCGGAGCCTCCCTCCGGTGTACTTTTGCAGGTTATTTTCGGATTTCCAAGAAGTTTTACTTGAAGATTGCCAAGGATAAAACGAGAGATTGGGCTCGTGATTAATAGTGCTCGCAAGGGAACGACCAACATCCAAAGGCGTTCTTTTTCGACGCATCAAGTAGAAATAGTTGCGAGGGAAGATAGGGAGTAAAATAAAGATTACGACATAATTTGATAATAGTGTACATTTCGAATATTTATTTTTCCTGTTCAAATGAAATTTGTCATAAAATCATTTTTTTTTTAAAACTTGATGAATATATTGAAAGTAATGATATGATAGTGGCCATTATTTTTTTATTTTTGACCATTAGTTTATGATTGCCACCACTCACAAGTCACAACTCTTGATCTTCTAATCCTCTAAGCACATGCGGTGTGCGGTTAGAATTCTACAACTCATATTACTGAACATTAGACATTGGAGTAGGTACAGTAAGACCCTTTATTTACCAAAATCTATAATTACAAGCAGAATTTTACGTCTTCATTGATTTTAAGACGAAAACACGAATTGACACCAGCAGACGTAGGCGAGAAAAAGTGTCCGAATAAAAAAACAAAAAGTAAGAAATGGTAACTATATCAACTTCATCTGAATTTGTCAACAAGTCTGATTGGTCATCTTTAAAATAAAAAATGTAAGTGTACACGAGGCAGTTGAGGAAGTTACTTCAACAAAAATGATTGAACTCAACTGCTATATCAACAAAAATGTAAGTTTATTCAACTCTTGTTTTGTATTTTTCATACTGAAAACACCTTTCTGATCAGACAATGGAAGAGAACACTACTTCTACTTGTCGTCTTCAGAAACTTTGAAAAATGTGTAAGAGAGAATCAAGTTGTTGATACCATTCATTTTTGGATCTGTTTCGAACTCGGGGTCTATGTAAAAGAACACCTACACAATTCAAATCACTTAAAAGTTAACAATGTTGCAAGAAATGTTTTCACAACTGCAATAGAATAAGGCACCACTCACAGGCATGTCAATCTGTTCCCCAGGGAGTAGTCGTTGCTCTTCGAAGCAGAAACACTGTATTTTATTGAAGTAAACAGCAGCCTGGAAATTTCGAAACAATATTATAAATGAAAAGAAAATATCTTAAGATTCAATTCAAATACCTTCATTGGAGTAACATTATAGGTAGATACACCGGTTATTGGAGTTGAGCTTCTATTTTCAGCAGTATAAAATGCAAGGGCACTCTCCCCTGGCTTCACCCTTACCTGTAAATTGGATATCATAAAATCATGATAAAGGAGTAAAAGCACTTAAAATATGTCATTAAAATTTCTCCAAACATGAAACACTTATCCTCATCTGCAAAATGGAAAAAATTAAAATTACTTAAAACACCTCTCTCTGTGTAGGAGAAAATTTCCAGGGCATCCCATCAGCCACGTCAGCATTAAACTGCACAACAATCTCCCTGTAAGCATGAGAAAGTCAAGGCCATGCAGTGCAAGAGATTCCAAGAACATTTATTGATTAAAACTCAACAACATTATGAAAAAATAATGAATAGTAGTATAACATATTCAAACCTGGATGTGACAGTTCCATCCTTTGAATGGCGAGCGATCTTTTCTTCAACACTCTAATGAACACCAAGAGATATTGCATCTGTATCAATATAACAGATTATCTAGACAAAAACTGGTAACACAGATTAAATCTGGTGAAACTAGTTCACCTCTCGACGTTGAACAGTGCCCCCATAACCAGTAGCTTGACAAAATCTTCGATACAGAGGAACTGCAGCATAACTACACCCCACCATAGCAAAGACCAATCCAGTAAGGTATAATAGCATCTTCTTAGATCTCTTTTCTGTAGCAGCATGAGTAGAATATCGCTGCCGAAAACTGGCATAGCACGACTCTTGTGGACTATAATTCCTCACCTTGTATCCATGCTTTGACATAAATCCCCGAGTGTCAAAGCCAAATGGCCGTCCATATATATTATTATTGTTTTCTCCAGAGAAAGAACTGAATCTCGAACCCACAACATCAAATACGTTCCTTGATTAAAAAGTACTGATAGTAAGTTTCTTAATAGTACAGTAATCATAACAGGGATTTATGTATTCAATATTTAACTTTAATACCAACAGAGCAGCGTGTGACGTTAAGTACCTGGATAAAAGGGGGGTTTGACGAAGATGATTTTTGGTACAAGAAAAGAAATGGGTTCCTCTAGAAAGTCGGGAAAATGACATGTTCTGTGAGATTTTTGATCGTCTGCTATTATATCAGGATAAATTCAGTGGCATCTGCAAGACTGCAACCAACGAAGAATAAAAACCAAACACAACCAAAAGCACAAGGATAGTAGATATTACCAAAAGTTACAAGGTTAGTAGGTTTCTGCAAGAACATAGCTTGGCATACAATTGTCCCAAACCAATATAAGCAAAAAAGAAGAATGCAACTTTCAGTTTTCAGTATTTGACTGTTATGTCCTGGATCTACACCAAGACAAAGTATCAGTTTAGTAAGTGAGGATCTACTGGAGACACATGGCTTTGATAATATCCAAGATCAAGCCAGTTAGGGAGAGAAAGTATTGAAGACATATACACTCATAAACTCAATTGTGTAGGCTGCAGAAGTTGAAATTAGAATCCTAAGAAAAAAGCATGGTTTAGATTCATGCCAGATTGTCACAGAATATCGCATTAAACCTATATAGATGGTTCAATCAATGTACCATCCATTGATTTCGGTTCAACACATGTTTTCTAAACTAGAAAAAAGATTAGAATCACCGAGAAACGCCATTGATTAGCACTATAATAACTCAAGGAATGCATAAAACCTAAAGAACATATGACACTAACTAGCTCCAAATTCCTTGCAAAATAGGCCTCATACAGAAATGTATAAACCATATTCTTCAAACGTCTAAACTAAAGAGTTAACACCCACATAAATTCACAGAAACAAATGTAATTGGAAATAACAACAATGTGACAGTGAAATTGTAATTTATGTTCAATTATTATAGCAGGAATCCTCATCACAAAGTACACAACAAAAAATGAAGACTTTGAATGATTTTCTTACCTTGATCAATTTGGGGGGAACATAAAGAAATGGAAAGCCCTAGGTAGTACAGTATGATTTTATTAATATATAAATTTACAACTGTCTTTTGAACTCAAATGGAAATAATGATTAACTAAAGCACCAAATCTTGAAATAAAAAAACACCAAGTCTGAAAATCAAAAACGCCAAATCTGTAAATAATAAAATAATGCCAACAATTAAGGACCAGTATGCATAAAAAACTAACCAGATGGGGGTAGACGACGGGGCTGGGGTGTTCGATGGCCGACGGGGGAAGGCGGCGGGAGTGTTACGAACGAACTGAAGACGTGGATTATCAAACGCGTTTCATTAATACGTTTCTTTATTTTCATGCCAGCTGGACTATCCAATTAAGATGTAGTTGGGCTTCTTCAAGTGTTGGCCCATTGACTGGGTACTATAAACGGCTGCCTATTTACACCTCCAACCCCGTTTAGAACACACCCCCATCCAATTTAATAATTTTACAAAAAATAAAAAATACCCTTTTAGTAAAAGGTATCATCCCCTTATTGAAAGCATCCCACTCTCGGCATAGGTGACAAGAAAAACCTCATAAACTTAGAACTTTCGACACACCAGGGTCGACCATATACACTCTCGTCGTCGACCACAAATGGTCAAAATTTAAAAAAAAAACATAAAAAATGAAGAACAGAGAAAAAGAGAGAAAAAAAAAACCCCTAAATCAAACCTGGGGTAGGGGGCGGCGGCCGCCTTAGATCGGGGTGGGACGGGCAGTGGAGGCGGAGGACACGGCAACGGGTGGAGGCATAAAAAAAAGAGAAAAAATGGAGAAAGAGAGGGAGGGGAGAGAGAAGGGAAAGAGAGGAGAGCGGCGGCCTGCGTGGATAAGGGTAGGGTGGCGAGTGGGTGGGGGGAGACGGCGAAGAACGCAGAAAAAAAAAAAAGAAAAAAATGGGAGAGTGGGGGAGGGAAGAGAGAACGGAGGGGGCGGCGAGTGGAGGTGGCGGCCAACGTGAATCCGGGTGGTGGTGGTGGGGGGGGAGACGATAGATGGAAGAAAACATGGGGTGCGGAAGGGGAGAAATTAGGGTTTTGAGGTGGGGTGTGTTTAGTAAATAGTTTTTTAAGATAAAATGGTATTTAGAACAATTTGAGGGGGTGCATCTATCCTAAAAAATTTTGGGGGATGCATCAATTATGGGTGTTCTCAACGCAAATGGAGGTGTAAATAGTCAGCTCATACTAAGTATTGTAGTCCTATCTTTCTCTATTTCCTTAATTCAGTCTGAAATGCAAATTTTGCGTTCTTGGCCGTCGAGGGTGTGTCCTCAACTTAGTTTGAAATGCAAATTTTGCTAAAATTATGTCTTCCTCTATTTCTCTTCTATCTCCTCAAAACTGTTTCTTCAGCTCATACTAAGTATTGTAATAGAGAGAAAGAAGGGAGGGATGGGGGTACACGACGAGACTATGTGTGCGACGATCGACGTCGTGCAGGGCAGCCCGCCGGCCCCTGCTTGGATAGGGAGAGGAAGGGAGAATTATGGTTTATAAGGGAAGGTTAGTTATGGAAAATAAGGGGGCTGAACTCATACATCAGGGTGAAATCAACAAAAAAATGGGAGCATTTAGTCGTGGCCTGTTTGGTTGCACTGGCCCATTTTTACATGGGCTAATTAAATTTAATTGTGTGTATGTTTATAAACACCTCTAACGTTGATTAATACACATCCTAAATTTTTTTACAAAAAATTGTACTGTATATAAAAAGACTATATTACCCCCTAACGAAAAAACTAATTATATACAAATTTTTTGTCCACGTCTTATATATGTAAATTGAATTCAACTACATGTTATAATTTGAAATTTATATAGAATATAATAGTAAAAGTATGAATTTATTTTGGACTTTGTTACCTTTCTTTTATGTTAAATCAGTGCTTATTATTTATTGTATCATCAAGTGTAAGAAAATAGTCAAATAATATTTTTTATGATACTTAAAATGATGGTGTCGAAAAAAAAAATGATACTTAAAATGAAAATTAAATGTCACGATAAATTCAAAAAATATGGATAAGGAATATTGATTTGAATAGTTGGTGGTAAGCATGAAGTAGTATTCCCTAAAATCAAAATTGGCCGACATGCCTTCGATCTCTCAACTCTCACCACGCGTCCGGTCAATTTCATCGATTCAATCAATCACATGATCTGATTCACTATTACTAGTCCAGCTCCAAAATCAATATTGTCAGAAATGGCGGAGGAGGATAATGCCACCAAGTCGCCCAACGGAGGAGTCTTGATCGTCAACGGCGATGACAGTGAAGAGCAGCTCACTCTTTACACCGTTCTCAGCCGTTTGATCTCTGAGATTTTCTTCCCCGGCCCCAATTCACCTGTTCCCCCCCTGTTGCAGAGGATAAAAGCCTCCCTTTCCGATAATATTCCTCTGCTTCGCGATGCTTCTACAAACTCTGCTCACCATCTACTCCTCTGGACTCGCCGCGGCAGCTCTCTGCGCGCTCTTCTCGTTCTCTCTGTGAGTCCATTTCCTTGCCTTTTTTACTTGTTTTTGATCTCCACTAGGAATATAATTTTATTGAAAAATAAATACTCCATCATCTTGCTTGACCCTTGGCCCCGTCCCGTCCCGAGTAAAGCTGAAGCTGAGGTTAAGAAATACTAATATAATAAGTAGATGTGATTGAGAGAAAGAGAAAGAATATAATTAAATTTGAGAGAGAATAGTTACCAAAAAAGATAGACGAAAAGTAAGGTGAGTAGCGTTCACTTCACGGGACGGAGGGAGTACTAAGCTTCCCCTTCGGAGAACAAGAAATATAATATAAAATGTGTAGGGGTAGTTGAGATAGAGTAAGGTAGGAGAAGAATAGTGAGTTTTGACATTTAAGAAACAAGAAATAGGTATGTTGGTTTTAAGAAACTAATGGTTTCTCCACTCTTTGCTGCTTTTTCTTAAGCATTGTTATGACTTATGTGGAGGCCGAGTATAAAGTTTGAACTGCATGGTACTTGTGTTGTTTCTGGAATTGGGGAGCATTTTTCCATTAATGCAATTCCTGCTTCATAATTGCAACAAGCAATGTAAACCGGAAATAATTGACACCCCAATTGCAACCATAGGACTCTGAATTTCAAGAAACCTTAGTATGCAGTGATCAACTCAATTATCACGGTTGCATGAAATCATCTATTGAACCATCTGTCTTTTTTTATTTGGTGGTCGAGGACAAGAGTGCCAGTTTGTTCAAATATTCTTTTTGGTCTCATCTTTGATGACATCTCTTTTAATACATTCTACTTGGGAGAAATAAACAAGCATTTGCTTGTCCTAGCTCATCGGATTATCTGAGAAAATGTCCCTAGTTTTTGTATAGTCCGAAATGGATAGCATTCACTTGAGCCTGATGCACAGCTTCCTTCGTGTTAATTGGGCTGTTTTGTGTGCTAAGAAAGTAACTCTTGGAAGTATGAAAAAAGGATTAGTAGATGTTTGCTCGTTTATTTAAGCTGTCATAACATCCTAAGCCTTTTCATGGGTTTTTCTTATTAGTCAATGGATGCCTAAAATCCTATGTTTATGCATCTTGCATATCAGTATATGTTCCTTTCAATTAAAGCTTGACTAGTATTGTTGAGAAGCAATTTCTAGAACCTGACGTATCATTAGTGTTTGTGCCATGACTAATGGAGACAGAAGAGTCGGTTAATAATTAATCTTTTTAACTTCGAAATTGGTAGTCAATCTTTCCTTTTGGAAATAATTTGTTCTACTAATGTTGTCTTCTCATAATGCTGATACATGTTTCAGGTAGGGACAATTGTTTCCCTCACATTGGCTGGCTTTTTCGTCTTCATGCTTTTCTTTGTGGCAGCAACTGTCAATGCTGTTGTTATTTCTTTTCTAATCTCTTTAGCAGCAGCCGGAGGATTCTTGGCTCTATTCTTTACATGTATTGCAGCCGTATATGTTGGGGCACTATCTGTAGCTGTATTTGTCATCTCGACCACAACAGTTTGTAGTATTGTTGCTGTTCTTATTGCTACAGGTATTAACATCGCTCTCTCGTGTTTTCCTTTTATTCTTCTTCGAGATTTGGACTTTTGATGCTCATACATGTTGCTGAGACTATTATTATAGTGTACTGAGTCTGAATGAAATATAATAATCTGTTCATATGAAATAAATCGGTTTGAGCTATCAAGAATTGAAAGTTAATTTTAAGGCCTGATAAAAACTATACACAATTTTGAATGGCAGTCCATGTGTCAATATCAGACTAATTATGATTCTCCTATACAATGTGATTTTGAGTTCTTCATATATATACCGTTTACATTACTCTGTGTTGTACTATTACTCGAACTCGAACTCGAACTCATACATATAGAAGAGAGGCAGAAATTTGGTTTATTTTTTGTTTATACAATTCTATGATTTGTACTTAACAAAACATTTTCAAGCTTATAAACTTAAGCTCTGTTTATTCAACACTCGAATGTAATCATTATCACATAGTCATGCAATCCTCTTATTTTGATATGAATTTAACACAAGTCCTGAGGTAACAACTGAGTGTCGTCATGATTTAGGTCCAAAGGTCCTTGAAATAATTTCTGGGGAGTTGATAGTGTTAGATATGTTAGAGATGGCTGTCTTGGTCCTAAGTTATGTCAATGTAGGGTCAAAATAGCATTTCAAAAAATTGTACAATAATTGTTCCTGTCTATCAAGTGTAATTGGTAAATTGTGGATGGTGAAATCTGCAGGTTGGGTTGGATTCTTTTGGACGTTGTGGATTGCAGCACAGAAAAGCGTAGGCCTGGCGAAGCATTCCGTTTATGTGACAGGATCAGCACTTTCAGCTTACTCGACAGCCCGACGCAGCCCTGTTTCCAACAAATCTGATTGAGTTACGATGTGTGAATGTATGTAGATGCCATGTGTTGTATCTATCTGCCTTCTGAATAGTACCGATAAGCATGCTGAGTAATGTTCTGTATATTATTATAGTTCTGCTTCTTTTTTTATCCTCTTTCTTTCGTGCTTGTGTGTTGTAAGAACACAGATTTCGGGATGTGCATTTTGTGTTGTGAAGTGATCATACCCTACTCCATGTGTCTTGCATAGTAATTGGATGTTACATCAATCTCTCTATATTTACTTTTTAAAATTTTGTTTTGAGAGTGAGTCGCAGCAGGTGAAGGGTAGGCAGGTTCCCTTGACTGCTGCTGCTTGTGATAAGTGGCATAGGCCGCCTGTGGGGAGTTGGAAGCTCAACGTTGGCGTTGACACAACGTTTTTGAGGGCTCAACTCAGACGGGATTTGGGATGGTGATAAGGGATGAATACGGGGAGTTTGTGGTGGGGCAGGCGAACGGGAGTGGTGACTGTCGATGTTGAAGAATTTGTGTATTGATCAATAAGCTACTCATGGATTTATCTCTCGGTGTTTGGAGACTATATAAATAAAGGGTTGGTCTGCTATGAACTCGAGTGCATGTTGTGCACCCTAGTCCATATTGCACTTTTCAATTTATTGACTTACATTTTTTGGTAAATGTGTTGCACTTTTCAATTATTAAATTGTATAATAATATTTTTAGTAATAATTGAAAAGTGCAATACCATTTACCAAAAAATGTAAGTCAATAAAACTGAAAAGTGCAATATGGACTAGAGTGCACAGCATGCACTCGAGTGCATACTAGACTTTACCATAAATAAATGTCTGCAGATCTATTATCCATATGTCCTCTTCCATTTCAATTTGTATAATATAATGGAGTCTCGGTTCAATGACACGCATTTGTAAGAGCTTCTTGGTTTTATGAGAGTTTTTTTGTTGTTGTGTAGACTCACCGAACTTTGTGAATGGACTTTCTAGCGTCCGACGTTGGTGCAATAATAAAAATTTGGGTTGAGCAGATCAAACTAGCTAGAGCGAATGCTTTTTTTTTTTCTTTGAAAAATGGTTGTTTAAGCAAAAAGCGATTGAGATTTAAATCTGCTTATGCTAATGATCGAATGTAGTTTTATATTAATTTAAATCTGCTAATTATGTTAATTTAATTTTAAAGAAACTGCTAGGAATGTAGATAGAGACCCCCTTTTTGCCAGCTATGACAGAAAGCTTTTGTAGTATTCAATTATACTATATGTTTCATTAAATGAGGAAATTAGTTTCACAAAAAGAAATTCAATCCGATCGTCAAAATATGATCTCAGTATTCCTTGGACCAACTATTTATTATTTTCACTTAATTTCCTGCAATTTCCAACCTTGCAAAATCTGAAATATTTGCCTACTCGATACTAAAAAAAAACTGAATTAATAGCTCCTCTCTAAATAAAATACACATAAATAAAAAAATATTTGACTAAGTAATCTAAACGCCATAGAGAATTGATAAATCATTTTAATTTGAAAGAATGAATATATAAATCAAGCCAACACAAATAAACGAATGAAATAATTGTAGGAATTTCCTATACACATATATATCTCCACTTTATCACCTACCCAAACATATGTTTATTCAATTCTTGATCTTGATCAACAAACTCAAACTGAAGAAAAATAATAAATTAAATTGAAAAATATTAAAATTTTCATGAACTAATTAATGAACTGCTGTAATAACCCTTTCAATCTGCATAGTTGTTGAGTGCATCAATATTCTTCTATTACTTCTAGGCAACAATTTGGACCAAAACCCACCATTAATCTTCTTCCCATTCTCATAATATTCTTCGTTTGGTCTTTAATGGACAAAAGCCATTGATCTACTCTTGTTGAAAACCCTACCTTCCAATCCCACACGACACGCGTAAGGAGACGAGCACGACGAAGCTTCTGAAGAAGAGACAGATATAGAAGAAGAAGACGAAGAAGAAACGGATCTTGCAGCTTTCGAAGAATCACAAGGATAAGATAATTGTGAAAGCTTTTCACCCAAACAAATAGAGCAAACACCCGGAGATTGTGTGTGTTTAGGGTGTTTCTTGCAGTTAGGCGCATTAGCTAACTTGGAATATTTTGTCACCTTTTGCTTCCAAGATTCCATGTTCATGTTTTTTTTTTTAATGTGCAATGCAACATATGTAGAAATGTAGTGTGGTGGGTGTATATATAGGGGAGAGTGTGTGCATGAGAATTTCCATGACGTTTCATGTGAGGTTCAAGGGAGCTTCACAAAAGAAAAGTCCATTGTGACATGTGGACGAGATCGTACGGTTGGATCTGTACCTTAGCTAGCTAGGTGGTACATGGTTTATTTTTGTAATTATATATTCTTTCATTAAAATATTTTTATACATAATTTTTTTAGTAACTATTTTCTTTTATATTTTTCCTCTCAATTACATCATCTCTAATATATTTATTTATTCTATTATATTATATTTTTTTCTCAATAATGGAGGGAGTATATGTCAATTTATTTTGATAATATTATTATATATAGTCAAGCCTGTCTTCTTGGGCGGGTTGGCTGGCGGCGTTGAAGTCTTGTGCCACTTTTCTGTACAATATGGATTAGTACACTTTTTTAAAGTAAAAGTAACAATATATTAATTTTATAATATTGTTCAAGATTAATTCACTGGAAAAATTTTAGTTTTAGTCCTATAAGTTTGATACATTCCAAAATAAATCTTTTAAGTTTCAACCTTACAAAATACGTTATTTACCTTTCAATTTAATCCTTTTTTACATCAATTTTAATCCTTTATCTTTCTAATGAATTAAATGCGGCTGGATTCCTAATCTTTATCTTTTTAATAATGAATTAAATGCTGCCTGATTCCGGTGGGATGGGCTGACTTGGTACCACATTTATTTAAAAAATGCCATTCATGTAAACTCTCAAGTTCAATTAAAAACAAAATTGAAATATTCTCCCAAGTTCAATTAAAAACAAAATTGAAATATGCACTAAAACAATTCTATAATTAAAAATAATTTTATTTTTTTTTGACAGAATAATTAAAAATAAAATTTACAACTAAATTAAAACATAACAATTTAAAATATATGAAGTTGTTCATATCAATTGATGCTTATAATATGTATTTCAATCTTTCCAAAAACTAATATTCCACTTAATAGATTGAGAATACAACTTCCAGTAAAAAAAAAAAAAAAAAAAACAAACACCAAGTTCATCTAGCCAAATTATCCACTAAAATAACCAAAGTACCTTGAACAAGTAAAATAAACGACAAAAGACAAAAACCATCCATGTTTAAAAGGCAAAAAAAACAAAGTTCACAATTTTTTGTTTCTCTTCTTCGTGATATTACTCTCTCTGTTGAGATAAGTCCATGAAAAAATGGTAATTAAACTCGAATATTGCTCAGAACTGTATTATTTATACACATTCTTAAAATAAAATTATATGTAAATTTTATTGAATTGAGAACTTTTTAAAATATTGAAAACTAGAACTTTTTAAAATATTGAAAACTTTTTAGAACTTTTTAAAATATACCTCTAGTCAATTGATTTAAATAGACATGTAAAAATATATATCACAACAAACTAGACAGTGGCCATATTATTAATAAACGAAAATTTTAAATAGACATCAGAAAAAATTAAATATAGAATGATGGGTTTTTTAAATAAATGTCGTACCAAATCAGCACATTCCACCGAATCCCAAATAATTTAACCGCATAAATAAATCAAAAGGAGAATATTAGAAAGATTTTGTAAAGTTGAAACTTAAAGAATTTATTTTGGAATGTATCAAACTTATAGTACTAAAACTAAAATTTTCCCACTTAATACATAACAGTGGTGGAATTGTGAATTATTTAATCTTTAGCACTGAAGCTAAGAAAATATTAATTAATTTACATTGAACTTCAAAATTTCATGAAACCTAGTCTAAATTTTGTAATATGTTCAAGATTAATTCACTTGCATGAAATGTGATAATTTCACTCAATTTCTAAAAACACATGAAAAAAAAAATAGACGATCTCATCGGTCGTCAAAAGTAAAGTATCAATCACTATTCAATATAAGTTTAGTATTTAATAAAATAGTTGTATTTCATTTCACTAATATATATAAGTTGTATCAATTATAATATTCAACCTACTCCGTCCAATTCTTTTTAATTGTCATTTTTTGAGATTTTTTATAAAATTAAGAAACATAAATGTAGATATATTTATCCTCCAAAAAAAGAGGGAAGAGAGAATGTGTAAAAAAAAAAAGACAATTAATTTGAAACCAAATTTAACCTCATAAACGACAGTTAAGAAGAACGGGTGGAGTATTATACTTAGTTTATCTTAATATATTTCTTAATAAATACTTAGTTAATATTTATACTTGAATATAATTATTTGTTAAATGTATTACTGAAAATTCATATGTTAGTATTGTAATTGAAGGAAAGTAGGCAGCTAAAGATTTTTTTTTTTTTTTTTTTAAATACACTTGTGGATCCAATCAAAGGGGTTGTGAGAGGTTTGTATAAACCGTTTATGTTATGTTATACATAAACTTCATTTCACAATTTTATTTTATTTTTCAATTCAATTTGGCCCTCAAACTCAATCTCCATTATTACTTTAGTTTTAACATTTATAATTGTAAGAACTTAAACGGATTAGGAATAGTTTTGCAGCTACCAAGAATGGAGAATTTTGTATAGGTATGAAGACGCAAACAACTTTTTGCCGCCTTCTATTTTATTTATGAGTTGTTTATTGAATTTGAACGGTAAGGCTATGAATATGTATATTATATTTTTTTAAGTATTGCATTTCGTTATTTTTTCTAGTATTAATATGTTATTGTGATGTACCATGTAATTGAACTTGATGTTTTGTTTCATTATAATCAATTTATTTTTTTAGTTTTGTATTAAATATTGTATATCTTTTATTTTTGTTTAACTTATTTAATTCAAATGTAAATATGAAATTATTTATTTGATAAGAAAAATTCTTGTATACAATATAATTAAATTTTAAGTAATTTTAACATACACTTAATTGTCCAATTTTAACACACCATATTAGAATCAAATCAAAATTGTAACGTAATTAGATTCACACAAGTTACAAGTGTAACTCATTTGGTAATGTATCACAACTAGTATTCGGACCATGTACATACATTATGACAAAAATTTATGTGTTAAATCCATTTGAAGATATCTAAACATTTAGTGAGTCAAATATAAATTATAGTGAGTAATATACACTTACTATCATTTAGGTCCTGTTTAACTAAACTTATTTCAAATCTCTTATAAGTAGTTAAAATATAAGGAGCTTATAAATTACTCTTTAAGTGTTTGAAAAATAGAACTATAATATTCAATCACAATTTATTCGCCCTTAATAAACATATAATCCCAATAGTTCAAAGACAATAAATCCAGGATGTAAGTGTGTACGTACACAACAATTCCAGCGCACACTTAAATTTGGTGCACAGATCACCGACACACAAAAATATGAATATTTTTATTCAAAAATCGATGAATATGCCACATTCATATCTGTATTAAATACAACTTATACAAGTTCACATCTTCACATTTATTAGTCAATAAGAAACAAAGAAAACTTGGAAAAGGAATATCCTCTCCTAATAAGTAATTGTCAACCACCCATCACTTTCTGTTGGGTGGACCTAAATATGTCTGGTCACTCTCTTTTTTTTTATTTAAAGGGAGCTAATTTCCCAATTTACCCTTAGGGCGTCTCGTACTTAGTTACCGATTTCCATTTTTATCAACACTTTACTATTTCACTTGCAATCAGTAAATGGGACACTTAGCCTGGGACGGGGGGAGTACTAAATATTTTACATTATATGTAGCAAAAGAAACGTATCTAAAGGGTTAGCCTGGGACGGGGGGAGTACTAGATATTTTACATTATATGTAGCCAAAGAAACGTATCTAAAGGGTTGTTGGACTAGCAAGAATGTTGCCAATATTTTGAGACAGCTTCAGTAAAATTAAACAATCACTATCATAAAGAAACTTATCATGATCACCAAAAAAGATTTAATGGATCTCGCAAGATATGGTAGGACCCGTCCAGAAACCCACCCACCATATTAAACGATGCCAGCTGAACTACCATTGAAAATCTGATTAATCTCTTCATGCATTAAATGTAAGAGTTACATTAAAAACGAGCAAAATGTGTTATCCAAACTGATCAACAGAGGGGGAGGGGGTATTTTCTGGTTGCATACTTTTGCTTTCTTAATGAAAACAGTTTACCACTCATTTAGTTGAGTCAGCAGCTGCTGTTGTAACCTGGGACACATACGGTTTAAGCTGAAAAACACCGAGAATAAACATATTAGTATCAGTTTCTAGCAATAAGCGATTTACTATATAATGTTTTCTGGACATAAGATATCTTTACACAAACTTAATCCAAAACAGTGCCATTTGTGCAACAAAATCAAACGACAGAGGCCTTTTAATTGCCATAACTACTTCAGTTTCTTATGGAAACAATGTGGGCACAAGCCCCACAAATTTAAAGGAGGGTATCCACGAATATAACAATAAAATGACAGGTAACAGATTGTCATGGTATGAGTGAGAGCTTTATGAGGATGCTAGTTGGATATAAAACAGAAGGAAATTGAACATAGACAGATATAGATTAAAACACACCCACTGGGCACTGACACATATAGCAGTGTTTATCCAACTGCCATAATAAAGCCTTATGTAATTTCAAATAGTGAGAACATGCTACACAATTATTTCATGTTCATTATATAGATCCATTATACCTATTTTTTTTTCAAGGAATTGAAAGCCTGGATAATTGGGTGTGGCCCTGTGGGAAGGCTTGAACTAACATTAAGAAGGACCTCAAAGTGAATAATTAAAAGGCGCCCAATTTAAGGAATAGAGTATGTGGGGTTATTGAATTAGCATGAAATACATAGACAAGAAGAAGTTGGGGAGTTTAAAGGTACTAACAAACTTCCTTAAATTGTCCTCTATTAAGAGAAAATACCAAAGAAACTAAGATAACATACTGAAAAGGATGGACACCCACTACAATAATCAATGAAATTGCTATAAATAAATAAAAATACAGCAACTTGGGCAATCTAGTAAATTAGGCTTCTTCCTAAGAAATTTAGAGTCCTATCTAGGTTGCTTAATTGATCATCACATTTGCAACAAATTGAAAATGCATACCTTGAAGCCAGTTAGATCAGGTACCACATAGTTTGGCAACTTTTCAGGCTGAACTACATAACCACCTGCAGACAAATATAACTGGATGTTATTATTCTGATGAGCTTTCAACAGGGCTTAATCAAGAGTAAGGGCTTAGTTGTCCGGCTTCAAATTCTTAAAATCCTAATTAAATTTACATATTCAGTTAAAAAGATTCATGCCTTATGAAACAATCACATTACAGTATATCCTTATTTATAAGCCAAAAATATCCATTTTGTCAAAAGTGCTTCCCTCAAACTCTCCATCTTTCAAAACCAACCTAGCACACATTAATATCATTTGTCAAAAATATGTAAAACGCGGTTATGGATCAAAACAATATAATTCAAACACCAATATGCAGAAACCATTTTTTAAATCTTTACAAAACTAAACGAGTCTACTTCAGACCCTTCACAACAAACAAGTTCCAGCAATTACTTTGAATAATCAATATCACCGCATTTAAACAAAATTACCTTTGCGAGTGTGAAAACCAGTGGGCTTGCAATTTTTCCCCTTGTAATAACCTTTGGGGGCCCTCTTAGACGTCAGGATATCAAGCGTCGAAGCTCGCTTCCTTCTGAATACTCTCCCTATTCCCAATATCAGCCCAAGAGGCATTTCTTTCCCTCTTCTTTCTAAAACTTCCTTAGTAATTTTTTCTGCATTCCAAGGGAAAAATTAATTTTTATTAAATAAAAACTTAATCCAGGAAGAAATGCGTAAAAAAAGATGTACATACAGAAATTCGACGATTTTCCTCAACAGCATCAATAAATTAACAACGAATAGCTAAATATTCCGAAAAAAATTCAGAAATTAGTTCCGAAAAAAGACAAAAAAAAAGCAGAAAAGAAGAATATATATTTTTTCAGATCCCAACTCAAATTAAGCAAATTCCATATCTCAAATCCCAAATCAACGAAAACTAGGGTGTTAGATTCTTGTCATTACCTTTATTGTTTTCCCAGTGCCCAGAGGGTATCTAATAACTGGAAAATGATTAGGCTTTTTGATCTGGGGTGCGGTGTGGACGATCGTGGGTTGGCGGAGGACGGCGAAGCGGCTGCGGAAGGGACGCGGCCGAAGGGGCTTTGCGACGGGCCTTGGTAGAGAGACGGCGGGGGGAAATTAGGGTTTACGAGGGAAATGGTAGTTTTAGAAAATAAGGTGGGTGAACTTAACCGTGAGGTGAAACCATACCGGCCGTAGCCCATTTTTTTACATTCAAGTTGGGCCGAATCTTTATTTAGAAATATTTGGGTCGTATATAAGTGTCTCGTTTTTTCTATTATTATTTTTAAATGATTAATTTATCATTTCTAAAAAAAAAAAGAAAAAAAAAATGTAGGCATACAAATTTGAGTGCTAAGTCACGATTATGATAGGATAGGTATGATATTCAATTTGGTTTGTTTGAAAATTTTAAGCTCCAGCTTATGATTCAACACAAAAAAAATCATATAAAATATTTCACACATAAAATATACAGTAAGTAATTAAAGTAAAATGAGTAAAAAACTTACATGTAAAATAGTGAATTTTTAAAATCTATCTCAATTAAACACATTTCAATAGTAAAGTTTAAATTCGACTAAACTATTAAGTTCGCAAATAATTAAAGTTCAAAACTCGTAAAAAACTGAAAGCTCGAAGCTTGTTAATAAACTAAACAAACTCATCTCAAGCTCAAAACTAATAAATTATTAGTTGATTTTTTTATATTTTTTACATCGATATTGATAAATTAGTAAAATTATTTATGCCTGCCTGCTCATTTTCTTAATTTAACATGATTAGGAACCAATCTCATATTAATTTATTAATAGTTGCTCGATAAAATTATAAATAAATGTTTAAAATTAAATGTTACTATAACTTTTAAGGTTCCAGCTTGGATTAATCTTATGATATTAATAAATAGTACTCGAGAAAATAAATTCTATAATTCACTATATGTTGAACTAACTAAAAATAAATTCTCTTTGTCGCACTAATTTATTGAAATATACTTGAGAGAATTTTATTTTACGTATTTTCACTCAGGCTTAATTCAGTTTGTATCCTTTAAATTTCACATTTTCAATATACATTATTTTTTATTCAATTTCCGTCATTTTTGTCGGAAAATTTTCAAACTCACTGAAAATGTGAGTTTTTGAACGTGAGGATCAATCTATGATTGTGGAGGTAATTTATGAGAGGCTCCCGATTATTGCAAACAATATGAGATTGTTAAGACACAAGGGCAAGCCTCCGCTTGAATCAGATAGACGTGGAAGGAGCTATTTCCGTCATCGAAGATCATCTAGGCTTGCCCCAACGGACCCTCGTCCGACTTCAACTCATGCAACCCCGACTCCTAGGGTGGAGAATTTCAACTCGGCTATTGTACGTGCTCACTTCAGTTCTTTCAAAAAAAAATTAAATTCGAGCTCAACTCAATGACAAACTTGAAATACTCGAACCCCACTCGATAACTTATACTTCTTGTACAACATTGATTAAACATTTTTTATTTTATTTATAATTAAAATATATTTATATAATTAGCATAATAGGGATTAAATTAACTACAAATTTAAGTGAGCTCGGACTCGAGCTCACCTCAATTAATTAAATTCAAGTCGATTATTTTTTTTACCGAATCAAGCATAAACAGCTCGTGAACTGACTCAACTCACCGACACCCCTAAATCCAATCTCGAAAAGGGCCCAGGGATAATCAAATAAGAGAGTAAAATAAAAAATGAAGGGGGGAAATAATTAACTTTGATTGAAAATGCATGAATATTCTAAGAAAAGTAAACTAGAATTACTACTACAACTTGTGGATCAAGAATCCTACTACCTCTTTATACATGTAACATTGCCTTGGATTCCCTCAACATAAAATAAAGAAGAAAAAAATATTTTCCAAAATGGAGAGTACCGATTAGTTAGCTATTTTTCATCCCAATTTGTTGATCTGTTCAATCCCAGTGTAAACTCCAAGCTCGGACTCTTGTGTTCACTACTTAACGTCGACATTAAATTATAGCTCTTCGGACAACAACCTTCACTTTCCTGCACAAATCACTTCAATTATACTACTATTATAAAATTAATATGTATATAAAATTATATAAATTTCCAGCATGCGGGATATGAATATGATCCTCCTATTCTTTATTAGTAGTACATTTCAAGTTAATGCATGTTTTTTACCTAACCCTTACATATATCTAGTATTGTTAAGCGATTCGAGCTATTCGTGAGCTTGTTAGATACTCGGTTTATTAACGAGTCAGCTTGAGCTCGACTCATTATACTCGTTTACGAGTCAAGCTCATTTTTTCAGCTCGACTCGACTCAGCTCTACATATATATTGTGCATAAAATGAAAAAAAAAAAAGAATTGTTACCTCTATAATAGGGCCCGAATTCAAATCTGATGGAAAAGAGGATGATCTTAGTGATTCACCATCATTATTAGCCTGCACCCACCCCTCTCTGCTACTGAGATCCAACAATTAAGATTAATATTAGTATTTTGTTAGTACTCGTGAAAAAAAAATGTATCCAACTTTCTTAATTAGTAGTAGTGCATAATCAACTATTTTCGTAACCTCTAGCTCTTGGCCTACATATATAAAATAATTAAATATCAAAATATATAGTAGAGGCATGATATATTCCCGTCAAAAAAAAAAAAAGGAGACATGGATATATTTGATTTGATAATGCATGCATATTGAAATGGAATTAATTTCCATAACGTATATTATGTGAATTTTAACAAATAAGGAATAAATATGTGGTTCATTAATATTTTCTATTTTCACCACTTATTTATTAATCTTTTCGAAGTTTATACAAAAGGCGTAAACGATTAAGATCATTAATTAATTACATGGAAGTGCAATACTGCTAATATAAATCAACATGAATTTTTATTTATATATATTTAAAATATTGTGAATATAATTAAAGAAGGGTGAAAAGAGTTTTAGTGTCCTGAATTCAGGCTTTAGAGATGGTGAAAACTCAACCCCCAAATAAGGAAACTGTATCTCAAAAAAGACAACAAAACAAGTTAAAAAACGAACCCTTCTACTGAACTAAAACGTACAAAACTAAGAATCAATGGTGAGAAGAAAACAGTGCTTCACAGAAATTAGGGCATTCTGTGTTTGAACATTCTTGACAATTGAGCCCCTCCCCCCTTTTTAAATATTAAAGCTGTTGGCAGGTAAGTTTGGACTTTACCCATTATTAATTCGAAAATGAGTACAAACATACATACATACAATTCAATTTTGTTTATTTTGAATCATAAGATCAGAAAAAAAGGACAAATGAATTATTATTTGGAGAGTTGGTAACTGATTTACTTCTACATTATTATAAAATAGTGACGTACAATTCAATCTATGTTACTAAACTGTAAAAAAAAAAAAAAAGGTTCATTAATATATAATTTTACACAGCGAGTAAAAATCATGCGGTTGAGATATTGCCAGCAAGAATGTACTTGAAATTAAATTAATTTCCAATAATTAGTAGAGGTGAATAAACTATACTCCCTACATATACGTTAACAATGTTGTCTTTTTTGTTGTTTGTACACAATTAAGAAACACATTTTTTTTTTAAATCTAAAAAAAAAGAAACACTTTTTTTTGAAACATTTACCATTCACAAACTCCCATATACAATCACTCTAAAATATCAATACAAAAAATGGGTAAAGAAAGGGAATTGTCAACTTACCTCTATTATCTTAATTAAAAGAAACATAGAGAAAGGAGGGATACATCAAATATATTTTCAATTAAAATGAGAATTTGGGGAAGAAACATGTTTAAAATTGCTTAAATGACAAATTTTTTAAGTAAGATTTAAGACTTTAGAGACTGAAACGGATTTGAGTATATAAGTATGTGTAAAGGAAAAGATAAATAAGTACGTCAAGATTGTGGTGCTTTTTTGGTCCTATGTGTAGGAATTTATTTATTTCCTCGTGAAGAGAATAAAAACAAGCTAGATAGGTAGGTAGAATTAGACATTAACTTTATGATTATAATTAAAGAAAGAATTAATTAATTCAAAGGTTAAAAGGTGCGGCTATGGTTGCTTTAATTAATTTCATGAGTTATGTTAAGATAGGCTTTTGTTTGTATTTCCCTAACTTTTTGTTACACAAGGCAATGAAAAGACATGTAAACATCTCAGGTGAAAATCTTGGAAGGATTAAAGAGTAGTAATACATACACACAACACATTAAATTAAAAAGAAAAGATAAAGCAAAAGCTGCCAAATGACGACATGAAGCCCGGCCTCTTTTATATATACATTATTAAAATTAAAATAGTGGACGTGAATTTGCATTAATCGTAGCTAGCTTGTTGTTAGTAGTAGTACCATGCAAAAAGCTAGGAAAAGCAAGGACATATTATATATTATTATATTCTGATTGATTGTGTTATGTACCTTGAAGAGTTGCTCCACAATGTAGTAGTAGAGTTGTCGGAAAGGAGATCGGAGGGGCCTCGTTGATCCATGAATAGCTGAAGCCCGGCCCGATCCCCCTGCATTGTCGACAGATCATCTTCTCCAGATCCATCTGAGTGCCCTAATTAATTAATTATAATACACAACAATTTCAATTAATAATATATATATATAGAGAGAGAGAGAGCAATCCGAATTATGTACCTGAGGAAGCTGCAGGTTTGTCAGTTGTTTTAACCGTTCGATACATCTGCGCATTGGGAATTACTAGTATGAGAATTCAACGGATGTGTCTTAAAATCATCATGACCAATAATTAATTAATTAAATTAAAATCTTTAATTTCTCTCTCTCTCTAGGAGTGACTGACTAGGGCTAGTGGTGAAAGTACTGGAAGACTTGTGTGTGTGTCATGTAGTAGAAGATCATTAATCACGAGGTTGATGTTTTGATTACTAGCTCTATTATTCAATAATCATCACACCCTCCCTCTCTCATCCCAATGCTTCTCTCTAGCTTCTTCTCTCCCATTCTTAAATTCATTCATTCATTCATCGGCTGCTGTGCCGGACACCCCCCATCACACATCATAACACATACATACATACATGCCCATTCCCTTTTCACTTATCACTTAATCCATGGGTCAAGAAATACAAAAAAAATGGGTGTAGCTAGTACCTGTAAATGGCTTTTGACATGAGCAAGAGTGAGATCTTTGACATCCATCAGCTCAAGAACCGACTTTGGAGTTGCCCCTAAAATCATATTCCAATTCAATTAATTTTATTGTAACACACACACACAAAAAAAAAAAAAAGGGGGTAACAATTAATTAATATACTTTCATGTCCACCAAGAAGCTCAACTGCATGAACAAAGCGGGCGTGAAGGGTACTAGTCCACCTCATCCTGGGCGCCCTCATGCTCCGTTTCGAGGGCAATTTCGGAAGAAATCTTGATCTCAAAATCTCATGAGAAGAAGCCCCAACATACTGATGGTGATGGAGCTGATGATACGACGTCGTCGACATTGGGTTACACCTGCCACCGCCGCCGCCACCGCCCCGGATGGAGGAAGAAGCATTCCCGGGGCTCAAAAAGGGTATCTGATGATCTAAGTAATTAGGCTGAGGGTAGAAAGGGAATGGACGGTTGGGATAGACCGGAATACCCTTGATAGGCCTCCTGAAGCCCCCGTCGACGGATACATCTCCTCCTCCTCCGTTGTGGTAGTGGTAAGGGTTTTGGGGTTGGACCGGCCGGTTCGTTGATGACAATGATAACTCGAAGGAGCTGGGTCTGGAGGAGGAGCGGTCGGCGGCGAGTTCAGTCATGGGGGGAGATATTTGGAGAGAGAGATCGGGCGTTGGCCGCTTTGATGATGAGGCCTCAATGAAAATCCCCCCTCCACCTTCTAACGGCATTTTTAATTATTTATAAAATTGTTTTGTTCAACTTGAAAAGGAATTACAACAAGATAGAGCTACTAGTTGGTAAGATTGTAGTATAAACTAGTAAAGATGAATATTGAGTTCATCAAAATCAAATATATTCGGGAGAAGCAAGAAGAAAAGGCCTCAACTTTGTGAAAAGACAAGGCTAGGGAAGAAAATGAGAAGAAAAAAATTAATGGAGGTACAAGAGAAAGAGAGAGAGAAATTCCTCGAGAGTATATATCGGAAAATGACAGTAGAATAGAATACAGACCTCACCCTTCACTATATAGTCAAAACACGCAATCAATTGCTATATAATTACTTTTCCATTTATTTTATTTCTATGTCAAAATTCACTATTCATATCTCGCCATTTTCTACATTTATATACTATATTATTCTCTCCGTCTTTAAAAAGTTTGCAAAAAATCTTCAACACATGAATTAAGAAAAAATGTGTAATTAATGATTGAAGTGTTGAGGATTGATTTTATAAACATTTATACATAAACACTACAAGAAAATTGATTTTTAGTAACAAAATCCTCTCACTATTGCTTCTCTAGCTAAAAGTCTATAGGGACAAAAATTGAGAATTAATGGTAGGACCTGTCACTAAAAGTCAATTTATGTCATTAAAGGTTTTTAGTTAGAAAAGCTACTATAATGATAGGATTTCTGTCACTAAAGGTCAATTTTCTTGTAGTGAAAGTAAATAAAGTGGTTAAATTAAGTGTATGTTGTACCCTAAAAATAACGTCATGGAGGATAAATATGAGTATATTGTAAGAGTGAATACAACTTTTAAAAGACGTACTAAAAAGAAAAATATTAAAATTTTTGGAGTACAGATTGAACACTTAATATCGGTGTAGAAAAGTTTATGACGAGACAAAAGAAGTATATAAATAAAACAAGAAAGAAATACTAGCATATAATAATTACACAATAACAAGATAAATAGTCACTTTTTAATTTCCTTCCCCGTAGACGACGGGTTAAAATTCTTCAAACACCTCTTCTCTTCTGTGATTCCCTTTCCCCCCACTCTCTACGCCTCTCTCTCTCTCTCTCTCTCCTCTTTCTTTCTCTCTCTCTTACCCATACGGGCATAGACATAGAGACACAAAAATACACACACGAACACACGATATGGTTTCTTTTTTCTTTTTTCTTTACTTCAACTAGGATGCTCATTAAAGAAATACCATTTTCATGTTAAGGAGGGGGCAGACCACACTGCAACATTTTGTTGAAAAATCAATTTGCTTTTCAATCACACCCATTTTTTACTTTTTTATCTTAATTAAATATATATATATATATATATATATTATTATTGCTAAAATTTGAGCATCGTATCTTTACTTTAGATTTGACCATATTTAGTTTTTTAATATTCTTATGATCTGGAATAATTATAAAAAAAATCTAAGTCTCATTCCACTCCCATCTTAGATTTATGAATTTTATTCTTGTGATCCATTATGTATATTAGAATTGTTTTAAATTATTAAATAATAAAATGTAAATAAAACATTTAAAAAATTCACTTTACAAACTGAAAATATTAATTTGAAACTATGTTCAAAATTTATTTTTTATTAAAACTGTAAAGATATTATTAGGAATATATATGATATAAATAAATTAAATGCATACCTCCCTACAAGATCAAAACCCACATGATTGAAAATAAACTTTTTATTACTTTTTAAAATTAATAGTGTACTTAATTTTCTTATTTTTAAATTGTGTATACTGTTAATTTGAATTTGAATTATATTATTGCAATCATGTACTACTATATTATAAATGATAGGTTGTATGATATCTAATTTTTAAAATGATTATGTATATAATATTGTTATGATTTTAAAATACAATTATAATTTTCTACTATAAGTACATTCGTATAAAATATTTTTAAATTTTAGTAGAAGATGTAAAAGGAAAATGTTTCCAAAAATTAGATGTAAATATTAAAAAATAGAAAATAAATGTATACCACAAATTCTACTTTAAATTTGGAAATACTAACCAGTCAAGTGACTACAATGTGGTATTGGAGTTTTGGCTAAACGTACATTCAATTTTTGTTAAAAACAACTTTACTTAAATTAAATTTAATTTCTAATAGACGAATCTCATTTCCATAAAATAAATCACATTTAATCGAGCCTCATAAATCAATGAATTCTAAAAGATATTTGTGTCATGCAAATGATTATTTAATAACTCAATATCGAGGATATATAGATACAAAGAGAGAATAGGATTAAATTAGAAGCATTGACTTAATGAGAAAGAGGTAGAGGGCCAGGAATTAAAGGGTTGTTTGTTTGGTAGTGGAATTGGATTTAGCATGTGCCTCAACCAAAATAAACCCACATTACCTTGTAATTCCCCTTCCACACTCCCAAATATTCCCTTCTAATCTTAATTTCAACAACTTGCCCTGCCATCTTACTTTGCTAGGTTTTATTATGTCTTCTTCCACATGATTCAATTTTTTTTTTCAAAAAACCCTAGCCTCAATCAACGGGTACGTGTATATATAAATACAATATACTAAAAATAAAATATTACTAATACTAGAAATTATAAAATATTATCTTTTGAATATCCATCGAGAAGATCCCATTACTATTCTTCAATTTTTTAGCTTGCACTTTTAATGCTGTAGGCCTCATTCAATATTATACCCAATACTTTGCACCTAGATTTGACACGATATTTAATTTGTCGATAAGGGACATTAAATTTCAAATTAAAATTTATTTGGCCTTAATTAATTGTATGAATGTTATGATTGAAGGAGATACGTGTGGATGCAATCAACTTTCAAAGGTCCCTAATTTCGATCTTTCAAGTGTTGATATTTTTTTCGTTAAAAAAGTGTCAACTCTATGACCCGCGAATTAATTTACTAGGGCTTTTTCTGTTGAGCTAGCTAGGCCAACGAACTTACTTGCTCGTGGAATGACATATTGAAATGAAAAATCGTGAAAGTGAAATATCAAGAGAAGAGTGGGGATTTGAAGCGTATACGTATTAGTGGTAATGACGTGCGTATATCTTAATTAACGTTAGAATGTGATTAATTAATTGCACAGGTTAATTAGGAGTATAAAATGGGGGGAATTCAGCGTGACACCTTCTCCAATGTTCTTAGGCGGTGTTTGGCTATTGCAGTTAATGCTGAGAGAGTAATTGTTTAATTGTTTGGGTACGTGTTCCACTTTTTGAAAACATAATACTAAAAAATAATGACTCATAGCAACGAAAATCATGCACAGTACTACTAGTTTTTTAACCCTTGTTTTTCTCGAGCTACTCTTTCTGCTGTTCAAACAAAGAATTTTGCTGATTTTTTGAAGTTTGGTTTCTTTTGTCTCCAATTTTCCACCACTTATTTTACTAATTTATTTATTTCTCCTATACAAGACTGATATACTACCAAATATCAACCCAAGATTCTTTGGCTTTTAATGCTTTGATTGTACTAATTAATTCTTCTAGGCTGTCCTCTTAATATACTCACTAAATACGTATTAAATAATTATTTAAAAAATATGTTGAGGTATTTATGGTAAGTGTGTATCTTAACTGGTCAACGTTGACTCGTAAATGGTGTTTTTTTGAAGTCATTTGATATATAAACAATTGAATATCTTTTTTTGTGTTGAGTATAAAATTTATTTTGAACCTAATTAAACATCTATATTCAATAACAATCTAGTATTTTGAAGTAATTTATCCTACCAAACTAGCCCGGTCCTAATGTGAGGCCAACGAGCCCATCGATTCAGGCCCAAAAATATTTCAATTTTTTAGGGGCCTATTTTTTTAAAATGTCTTATATATATATATATATATATATATATATATATTATATAATATAAGACACATAAACATTAAACAGAAGCTAGAAAGACGGACAACGCTAAAAACTAAAAAGAATTAGAGAAGGAGAAGGGAAGGGAAAAACTAGGACAAAAAAGTCTCAACTTCAAAGTATTTTTTAATTGATTTATTAGAACTCTTCTACTTTATTTTGTGTATTGTGTAAGTGTGTAGCATACTAGAAGAGCAGTAGAAAACTATCAATATTAATGTATTTGAAACATAGTTCTATGTTCGAATCCATCAAACTACGATAATCTAATAGAATGGGGGTCCACGCGCCTGGGTAGAGCGATTTTTCTTGGAGTATGTGCGATTTGCACGCTGAGAAGGTGCGATTTTCAGTTTTCGTCTGCAAACATCCTCTATTCGATTAGGGTTCCTCTCCCAATGCTCTCAATCATTGCATTTACCCCTCCTTCCTTCCCAAGTTTTGGTTAGCGTATGGAATTAATTAAGTCTAAAACAATCGAAAGTGGGTTGCGTTTTCCCCTAAATTTCTAGAGGGTTAACCCTAATCCATTTTAGCAGATTTTGGTCTCTCCCGAGGCTTCGATTAATCTCCCCCGATCTCTCTGGTCTGATTTCTTGGATTCTGAGGGCTGCGCAACACGCCTCTAATATGGGATTGGTCAGTGGTGCGGCCGGAAGGCCTATAAATTGGGTTGAGTTTCGGCGATGTGATTGAACTCGGCTGCCCTGATGGGGCAATTGGGCAGATGCTTAAGAGTTCGAGTTTTGCTTGATATCCAAAAGCCGCTGCACAGGAACACTCACATTCTGATTAAAGAGGAACTCGTCACGCTTCCTCTAAGGTATGAAAAGCTTGGAGATTTTTGTTATTTTTGTGGTGTGCTCACACATGTTGAAAATGATTACCCTGAGAGATATGTGGAGTATGGTACTGAGTTTACAGATGTGAAAAATTACCCACTTTGGTTGAGGGCTGAGGGTCAGAAAGGTCTTGACCCGGATCTGTACAAATTTCTTAAGGCAAATCCGCTTAGTCCGCCTCAGCCCCATGATATGACTGTTGCGCCGCATATAGGGGCGTCTTCTTCAGCGATGGTAGTGGTGCCCAATCCTACTTTAGGAGATATGAGTTTCGTTGGGGGAGGTAAGCCTGATTTTTCTAATGTGCAAGATGAGGAGGCCAACTATTTTGTGGAAATTGTTTTGAGAGAGAAAGAGCACCAACATGATAATCTGGTGGGGGATTGCTGGAGGGTGATGGAGGAACATGAAAATGAATACTACTAAAGGAAATTTGGTGGTCAAGGGAAAGGGAAGCTGCATCCGGGTCGCGAGGGTTTGGGGGCTGGAAAGGGACCGATGGTGGAGTTGAAGCTGAAAGCTAAAGCTGTAGTGTCGACGGAGGTGGTACCGAAGGTAACTGAATCTGAAGTGTATTCCCAGGTGAAAGCAAATGCGAAAGGACAAAGAAAAAGAGGACGAACAAGCTCTAACTACTTGAAGATGATTGAAGCAAAGGATGATGAGAAGGACACTATGACAGCGGGCTCAAAGAGTGGAAAGAAACGGTACAAGAGTGATGAGAAAGCCACGAGCTCGACAAAGGCGACATCTGGGGACTCTCAGATCCGCGACACCATATGAAGATTCTGTCCTGGAATGCACGAGGCTTGAGGGGGACGAATGTTTTCCATAAAATTAGGTGTGTAGTTGCCTTAAATGAACCTTCTTTGTTCTTTGTTTTAGATTCTAGAGTTTCTGCTAGCATGGTGCAATTGTGGAAGACTCTTTTGAACTTTCTTTTTTTTTTTTTTTTTTTTGAGAGAGACTCTTTTGAACTTTCAATCCTGTTTTGTTGTGGATGTTTTTGGTATGAAATGAGGATTGATACTTTTTGCTAATAGTGATGTTGGTGTTTGTATTCAGTCTTTTTCATGTGATCATATTGATGCGAGTGTGTTGGGATATGAATCCTTGAAACAATGTTCTAATTGATGATTGTATGTTTTGATGGCCAAAAACAACTTAAAGTTAGTAATATATGTGGTTCTAAGTCATCTTAACTGAGTCATATGAAATAAGTTTACTGATCTTAATGAGATATTGAAAACTGATTTACTGATCTTATATATATATAGTTACTGATCTTATTGTGTTTACTGATCTGATATATGAACTGTTGGGAACTAAGCTGATGTTTTGTATTGTATAGACAGCTTATAGTATAGGACTTTGATATAATCATCTGTATATAGTTCAGTTGATGTATGGATAGGTTTTATATATGTGAAGTTGTATTTTAGTGTATTCAGCATTGTAAAAGTTCAGAACAGTAGTTTAGAACACTAGATTAGATGAAGATCAGAAGACTAATGAAGACTCAGAAGACTACTTCAGAATAAGAAGACTTCAAAGAAGAGTTGAAGAGAAGCTTAGAAGAATTCTGGAGAAGTACATAACAGTTTTAAGTTACTGAGCTGACTGGCTCAGAACAGTAAAAATTAGAACAGTAAGTTACTGTGCTGATTTGGTGAATTTGAAGAATAAGTTTGGAAAACCTATTTAAAGAGTAACTGAAGATATATTTGAAGATATGCTGACTTGGAATAAGAAGGAAGTTACAAAGTCGGTTACAAGAAAGAAGAAGTTACAAAAACAGTTTTAGAGTTAGTTGAGAGTTAGTTCACAAACTGCTAACTGTGAAACTAAGTTCTATAAATACTGTATGATCTCCTACTTGAAGAGACTACTGCTACTACTGAACAATTACTGATCTTAAAGAATTCAAGAGCAAGTCTACAAGCAAGAACTCACAGAGTTCAGGAAATCGAAGCAAGGAGAAGCCACTGAATTGAAGAGAAGAAATCAAAGGCTACTCAAAGAGAAGTTTTACTTTTCAGTTTTAAGTTTGTGTTTTGTAAAACAAGTGTGCTAGTTACTTGTAGAATTACTAGTAGATCGAAGATACACTTGGAAGTGTAATCGAAAAGATCACAGTCTTAATCTTGGGACTTTAAGCCATAAGAAACTCAAGGAAGAGTAATAAAGCATCACAACTGGGATTGTGAGAGTGGATGTAGACTTATTGGTCGAACCACTATAAAATTCTGTGTTCTTTATTTTCTGTTTGATATTTGGTTAATATTTGTTTAAACAAGAACAGTAGAATTTACAAAGTAAAGATCTGATTAAAAGTTTAGTATAAAACTGAAACTGGAAGTACTGATCTGACTCAGTAAGAACAGTACTATTCAGAACACTATTCCGCATTATAAGCTCTGATATTTTGAAAGATTTTTGAAAGTCTATTCACCCCTCCCCTCTAGACTTTCTTAGCTTACTCAATCTTAACTCAACTTGGGACCAACAGAGTGTTACTTGGAATGGGTTATCTTGGTATTTTACGCGTTTTCAAGGGTAGCCTTAGGCGCGTCTCTTTCGAACTCCTCAAACGGGTTCGGGGAACACATGATTTATGTATGCCTTGGCTTGTGGGAGGGGACTTTAATCAATTTCTTTCGTATAATGAGAAGTAGGGTGGGGTGGTGAATTGTTTAATTAGAGACAATATGGAACATTTTTGGAGAACACTTGTTGAGTTAGGCCTTCATGATTTGGGATGTAAGGGCCCTTTGTTTACTTGGACAAATAAAAGAAAGCAGCACTTTAATATCAAAGAGCGATTGGATAGGTTTGTTGCAACCACAGATTGGATAAACCTTTTTTAATATTTTAAAGTTGATAATTTGCAATTTTTTTGGATCCAATCATAGAGTTATATCTATTGATAATGCAATAAAAATATGAGATGGGTTAGAAGTGCTAAACCACTGTTTCGTTTTGAGAATGCTTGGTTGCATAAAACTTCTCTTCGAGGTGAGGTGATTAAGGACTGGGCATCACACTCGAATGTTGTGGTTCTTTTGAGACGCTTAAGGCGTACTGGGGAGACTCTTCTAGTTTAGGCCTTGAAGACGGTTGGTAATATTGATAATCGTATTTGAAACCTCTCAAATAGGATTAGAAATATAGATGAGCAAGGAAAGGAGAATGAAAGTATGATATTGGAAACCGAATTGGAGAAGCTCTTTGCGCAATAATAAAAAATGTGGCATCAACTATCGAGAGTTAATTGGATCCAAAGTGGTGACAGGAATACAACGTATTTTCATAAGCGTGCAACTGAGAGGCGAAATTGTAATGCCATGATGGAACTTCAGGATGAGAATGGGGTTTGGCATACAACGTGTGATGGGATCACAAGTTTGCTCATTTCATTTTATGGGGATTTATACACATCCACGAATCCTTCCCCGACTCAAAGGGAGGTGATTACTAAGTTCACAAGTCCATTGGTTTCACATGAGATGCATGAATTCTTAAACCGTGATTTTTTGGGGTTGGAAGTCAAGAGAGCGGTGTTCGAAATGCATCCGGACAAAGCACCTGGACCTGACGGTTTTAATGCCAGATTCTTTCAAGAGATGTGGGAGGTGGTGGGGCATGATGTCACGAAGAGTGTTCTAGGCATTCTCAACGATGGAAAAGAAGTTGAGGTTTGGAATCATACCCTAATCACACTCATTCCTAAGAAAAAGACCTCGTCAAAGGCGAATGGCTATCGACCTATTAGTCTTAGTAATGTTTGTTATCTTATTGTGACAAAGGTGATTGTAGAACGTCTTAAGATGGTTTTTCCACATATTATTGATGAGAATCAGAGTGCTTTTATTCATGATCGGCTGATTTTTTATAACATTCTACTTAGTTATGAGTGCATGCACTAGTTACGACATAATAAGAGTAAAGTTGGATACGCAGTGGCCAAGTTGGATATGAGCAATGCTTATGATCGTATTAAATGGGCTTTTCTCAAAACTCAGATGGAAAGGATGGACTTCCATGATAAGATAGTTAGTCTGATCAAGAATTATGTCACAACTGTGAAATTTGCTTTTTATGTTAATGGGAGATTTGTTGGAGATATTAGGCCTACTGGAGGTCTTCGACAAGGAGACCCTCTGTCTCCCTTTTTGTTCGTCTTGTGTGCACAAGCGCTATCGCGAGTGCAAAATGGTGAGTTGGAAGGAATCCGAACAGCTAGGGGTGCACCTATGCTTACACATTTGTTCTTTGCGGATGATAGTGTGGCCTTCTTTAAAGCAAAAAAAGAGTGTGGTCAAGCTCTACGTGACACTTTACAGGATTATGAATTGCATCAGGTCAACAGGTAAATCTTCACAAGTCCTCAATTCTTTTTAGCCTGTCAACTCAGGACCAGTTTAAGCAGGAAATTCAGATTATCTTGAATATTCAGTTTTCACAAGACCATCATGTGTACTTGGGATTACCTACTTTCTCTACTAGAGGTAAGCGGGTGCAGTTTTCGTATTTAGTAGACAGAATGAGGAAAATAATAGATGACTGGAAGAACAAAGAGTTTTCGAAAGGTGGAAAGGAAGTGTTGATTAAATCTATCCTACAAGCAATTCCAGCGTATGTCATGTTGTGCTTTAAACTACCTCTTCAGACCTGTAAGGAAATGGAGTCTTTGATGGCAAATTTTTGGTGGGGACAGTCTGAAGGGCATAATCGAATGCATTGGATGAAATGGGATAATTTGTGTAAAGCAAAGGAGGAGGGTGGGATGGGGTTTCGAAAGATGACACAATTCAATGAAGCCCTCTTGGCAAAACAAGGGTGGAGAGTTATTGATAACCCACATTCCCTGGTGGTTAAAGTTCTGAAAGTGCGCTATTTTAAGCATCAAGATGTGATAGAGGCGGATATCGGTTCGAACCCTTCTTTCACATGGAGGTCTATTTGCTCCAGTAGGGATTTGGTTAGAAAGGGCACCAAATGGGTGATTGGTATGCATTGAGTCATCGGCCTTCAGGAAGGCTTTATCAAATCACATATTGTTTCTGGCCATGGGGTTAATTTCTTTCTGGATGAAGATAGACAGTGGAAGGAGGATTTGGTCAGACAGGCTTTCTTGCCCTTTGAAGCGGAGGGAGTGTTACGAACGGCCACTGGTCGGAAAGAAGATGAAGATCGATGTTTCTGGGTCCACGATACGAAAGGACAGTTTACAGTCCGGTCTGGTTACTGGGCCGTTAGAGCGGAGAATGATAAGGAGGAAGGAAGGGCGACTTGCTCAGATCGAGATGTGTGGACTAGATGGTGGAAGGTACGTTGGAAACTTAACTTACCTCCTAAAATTCGAATTTTTGGTTGGAAATTGTGCTGAGATTTCATTGCGATAGAAGGTAACTTAGCATTGAGAAACCATGACAATAAGGTCAACTATGACCTCTATGAAGTTTCTTGCCAAATACGATGCATGCAATTTTCACTTGCCCGGGTGTTCGACAAGTGTGGAAGGGACTCGGATGGTGGAAGCTGGTGGAGCAAGGAAAGTTTATTGCTACGATTCAGTTCTTGAGACGGGTGTTTGAGGAACGATCTTTGGTAGGATTGGAGGAGGTTATTATGATCGCATGGGGAGTGTGGAGGGAGAGGTGCTCGATAACCCATGATAGTGTAAGGGACCGTCGTCAATGCCATAAATTGGTGGGGGGAAAAGTCCTGGCGTATTTGAACACTTTCCGACAGGTTAGAATGGAGGGCTCTACAAAGATACATGTCCATAAGAATGACTCTGGTGATACCTTGGAGATTGGAGGCGAACCTCTGGCTTGTGTTGAGGTGGATGGAGCTTTTAATGCCGAGTTTAGACGATATGGAATAGGGGGAGTTGGTGTTAACGACATTGGGGAGATTTCCTTTACTTTTTCATCTAAGGTTGCAGCGCAGAGAGGTCCTTTGGGGGTTGAATTGCAAGCAATAGAACGGGCCTTAAAGGAAGCAAAAACTCTAAATTGGAGGAAAATTGTAATTCAATCCGACTCTCAGCAAGCGGTCAACCTCTGCTTTAAACCATGTTCGGGGTCGAGTCCGAAAATGAGCAATGCTAATAGGATACAACGACTTTCTAAAGAGTTTGTGGTGTGCAAATTCATTTTCTTTTTTAGAAGCAGAAACCGACGTGCACATGACTTGGCCCAGCGGATGGTTAACTCTACCATTTCTCAAGACTGAGATGGAGCAGTTGAATTCGTGACGCATAGAATTTTTTCTTTTTTGAGCTTTCAACATGATATTCCTACGTATTCCTAAAACAAAATTCCTACGTATTCCTAAAAAAAAAACATAGTTTTATGTTCATTAATCTGTGGTCCTACGAATTTGATCATACATTTAGAAGGTTGAACCCTAAGTTCCATTTTCAAACCTTGTTGAGTTGTCGCAACCTGCTGTTTGCATATTAATATGTCTCTCATTGTTTTTTTAAGTTTTTGTTGATGAATATGATTATATGAATGAAATGTGAATTATTTGTTTAGTTTTTTTTATAGTATCATCATGCCTCCCTTAAATAATTTCGTCTCATCTAAAAGTCCGAACTTTTAGAGAGGGTGAGAATTAATTCTTGTATATTAATTCCTAACACCCCCCCTCACTCGTGGGCCGGATTAACACCTCTTACCCTTTTTGGGGAGGAGGCCCATCGAGTGGACCATTTAAATGGGTGGAGTGTTTTCAACAGGAATCGAACCCAGGTCGTTTGCCCGGTTTGCTCTGATACCATGTGATAAGGCCTAACTCTACACTTAAAACCCAGGTGTTAAGTGAGAGGATTGCCCAGCTTATAAGCCCACCCAAGACCATCTCTCTATCCGATGTGGGATACCATTGGTCACATGGTATGAGAGCCAACTCTCTACTTCGATGTCTGGATCCACCTGTTGAACCACGTGTCGACCTTGTCCCCGTCTCACGTGAGGGAGGGTATTAAGGTATCCCACATCGGATAGAGAGATGGTCTTGGGTGGACTTATAAGCCTGGGCAATCCTCTCACTTAACACCTGGGTTTTAAGTGTAGAGTTAGGCCCTATCACACTCCCAAATATACATTTGAATATTAAAAAAATTAGATTAAAAATAAATTAATTAATCTAAAGTCAAGTCGGAGATATGAACAAGTATATTTCATGAGTTGATAACCCCAAGGAGTTAACCTAGTGAGTTGATAACCCCAAGGAGTTAACCTAGTGGTGTAGGGTCATGTCCATACAGATCGTAAAGCTGTGAGCTCTGGCTTTAAACGGAACCCCCGCAATGGGGTTGACCTAGTGGTGTAGGGTCATGTCCATACAGATCGTAAAGCTGTGAGCTCTGGCTTTAAACGGAACCCCCGCAATGGGGTCATGTCCATACAGATCGCAAAGCTGTGAACTCTGGCTTTAAACGGAACCCCCGCAAGTGGGCAGTGAGATTGGTCCCCCGTGACCCGAGACTTAAAAAAAAATAAAAAAATCATGAGTTCATATAAAATAAAAAATATAAAAAAATTATCTCTTATTTTAAAATTCAATTTAGACCTAGATATTTCTGCCCTGCTTAGAGTTGTATAAATAAAGTGATTAGAAGTACTCATGCCATCAAGGTTTATCTTCTTCTTTGTTGCACAATATTGTGAAAGAGCTCTAGGGTTAAAAACGTAGCAATTAAAATAAAATGCACGTACCAATGATTAATTTTCTGAATTTTACTCTTTAAATCATTTATGTACTATATAACAAATTATACACAGAAAACTCATATAAAATATTCCATACATGAAATATAGATAATTAAGGTAAATTTAGGACGAAAATTTGTGGGTCAAACCCGGATCAACGCGAATCAACACGGATCAAACTTAATTAAAATATATATTTTTCTCTTTTAAGTATTGTTTTACTACATGACCAAAATATTATCACTATAAGCTATAAGATTAAGAGTGTACTACTAGGGGCGGACCAAGGTATACCATGGGTGGCCATGACCCCCCTTAATTTTAATTTTTTAAATATATATTATATTAAAATTAATTAATTAGTTTTGTTATAATGGTTATCCACTTGTTACTTATTATCCAAATACTAATATTAAAACATACTTTAATTTCTTATATTTTAGTTTTACAAGTTAATAATTTTTTAAAATGTCATTATCAAATATTTGTATATATTTTTATTGATAAATTCTTAATAATTTTTTATATACATTCAATTGAATTTCGACGTTAGAACCAAGTTAAAATTGCACCATATAATACAAATGTGTCTCATTTTAATTCCTTATATTTTATGATGTGAATTAGTGATTATAATTTATTTTTTACTAGTTAAGTTCTTTATCTCGTGTTAACAAATTCACAACACATTATAGAGTTTGAAATATTTATAAAGTTTTAGATATTTAACAGGGGATAAAAGATATAAATATATAATATTTAAATTACATATAAAATTGGGGGAAATTAATGTTGGAACATATAAAACTCCCCCCCCCCATATCAATCCTGGGTCCGCCCCTGTGTACTACTACAAGTTTAAAAATATTCTAGACAATTATTTTTTTGGGCGAATTCTCTAGAATTTAACATGTATAGTAATACATTTTTAGTCTTATAATGATAATATTTTGACCTTATAGTAACAATATATTGATCATGTAGTAAACCACTTACACCCGCGAAATTTTTGGGCGACCCATATCCAAACTTTTGACCCACATTTTTTTAAAAAAAATATTTTAATTAAACATATTTAATGTAAAATATTTCACATTGTTCTAAATTATTTTACTTTTTAAATCATTTCGGAACTATATAATAAATATTGACTTCTACTAACTAATTCAAAATATTAATTCTGATTAATTAATAAGTTTTAATTATTCATATACCAATTTCGAAAAGAATATCTCTAATATTTAATTCGAAAATTTGTGGAGTGATTTGGAAAAGAAGAGCGTATCCAAGTAATTAAAAGTTGAAAAGGCAGATGGACTAATAAGCTAAACCGATTAAGTTAACAGTTGCTAGATTCCCGGGTTGTCTCGTGAGAGAAAGATCGTCTCACGTGACTTATCAAATAAAATAATGAGATTTTTTCCTATTAAAATTATTCCTGTTAATACTTGTGTTAGTAACACTTACGCCGGAGTAACAAGGTATTGTGTGCACTTACATTCTTGTATCAAATGAAAAGTGTGACAAATGACAATAATCAGTGACGGTCAAAAAAATTCGACGGGAACCGATTAATATTATTATAAAATAAATTGAATAAATTAACTTTAATTGTGTTTTATAAGAAATTTTGATAGTTGACTCAAAATGAAACGGAACAATTTAAAAGTTGTTAAAATATTAATGTCATTATAAAATATATTCATTATTTAATAATTTAGTAATAAAAAATCACTTTAAATTACAGAGTATGTCATTATTTTATTACAATAATTTATTACTCACAATATTTTATTACTCAAAATAATTTCATATCTTCAATTTTATCATTTTTAATATTAATAAATAACTTTTTGCATTAAACACATGTATAAATATTTAATGTAGGATGATTTTAAAATGTCTCATGACGAGTGCTAATTAAAAAAAGAGAAAATCTTGTTTGAGACCAAAATTGTATGCATGAGCTGAGTTAGCGTTCAATTTAATTTATAAAACCATTTGTCATATACTCCATATAAATGAGATTTGTCACGTCCCATGTAAATTTTTGCCATTAAAAATAAAAAAGGTTGTTATTATGGTTTAATATATTTAGTCTCTATTTACAGTACAATATATCATGTGCAACATTCTACTACAGGGGTCCATCAAAATGTTTAAAGTCTTTGTCCCAGCTGTTCTTCTTAATTAGTTTCGTCCTCTAATATGTTTCTTCTATAATTTAAGGTTACTATTGCTGGATCCTTTTAGAATGACCATTGGCATGGTGTATTCCACGTGTATACATGACTTTAAAATGTTATATCAAAACCTGGAATTTTCAATAGGAGCAGATTAATATTACTATAAAGATAAAATAATATGTAATTATTATACTCATAAAAATATTTATACGGAATAATAAAATATATTGTCAATACATTTTATTCCATTAAATTAAATTGATCGAATTGTCTTTTATTATGTTTTGTAAGAAGTTTTGATAGTTCAGGTCTCAAAATAAAGCGAAATTTAATGTTTTGTAAGAAGTACCAATATTCTATAATTCATATAATATAAACTAATATTTTATTTAAAATTCAATACTAAATACAGTTTAATTCTAAAGACATTTTCGTGATTTTTGGCAAAAATTTAGACAATAATTTCAAACATACTATCAGTCAATATTGTTGGCTCTATTAAAAAAAATTGAAGTATTAAGAAACAAAATGTATGCAAGCATTTATTTTTAGTCAGTCTAAATTTAATACTATGTATATTTCAAAATGAAAATAATATTTTATCATTACCCTCAAATCATCACTTATTTACTCAAACGATTATTCATTTTACTCATACACAAACATATACAATTATTTAAAAAAAAAAAACTAATGGTGAGCAATGTGGCACCGTCATTGTATATATAATTATATACATATGTTCGTGCACTGTTAAAAAAAAATTAAACTTTAATAACATAAATCTTATTATTATATTTATTTTAGAACTTTTAAATTGAAAAATTTAACGAAATTAAGGATTAAATAAAATCGGTAAAATATTTATTTTAAGAAAAACTTATAGTATGAAATATTTTATACATGAAATGAACATTAGTTGATTAAGATAAATTTAAAGTCAAAATTTATGAGTCAATGCGTATCAAACTTAGGAGGGTGTATTCATTTGAGATTATATTGAATTTTTATGGACTTTAAAAATTATGTGGATTTATAAAATTCATAGAGTCCATGCAGAGTTTGACTGATTTTTTTTATTGATTTATATGGATTTTCATAGATTAGACAGGATTGGGAAATATATTTTTTTATTGATTTACATAAATTTTCATAAACTCAATATTGATGCAAAAAGTTTTTTTTAATGTGAAAGTGTTTTTTTAAAATTAATATTATATATATATAATATAAAATATTTTACAAATAATATATATATATATATAAAATGTATTTTACCAATAAAAAAAATATATATATATATTATATTATATAAAGTTTATATATTAATTCGGGGCAGGACGGATACCCGCGGGTCGGGCATAAGACCCAAACCCCGGGGTGAATCTGACCTGATCCAAAGCTCGCGGGTCGGGTCAATATTGTCATTCCTACTTCTGATCTTTTGTCTTCATAGTTCTGTGAGAGAATCCGTTGAAATCTCTTGTAATTAGAAGAGATTTTGTATAGTGCAATTTATTTATATTTTTGGAGGAGAATCCAACAAAATCCATAGAGTATTAAAATCCATAGACTTAGACTGTTGAATACTTAAAGATTTTTAAACTTGAAAGTCCAAAAAAATCCTACAGAATCCACAATCAATATACCCCCCTAATTAAAATATATTTTTCTGTGAACAATGAGATATGATCACCGTTAACTTTGGTGAGAGGAGAATACTTGTATATATAGTGAAGATTACAATAACTGGTTTACATGATTGTAGGGAATTTAAATATAATTAATGCTATATACAAGGAAAGTAGTTATATACAAGGAATGAGTCAATCATTCCTTAATATCCCCCGTCAAGCGATGCGTGGGATGAGGAAAAACGCAGAGCTTGGAACGAAGGAACTCGAACGTCGGGCGAGGAAGACTATTCGTGAAGATGTCGGCGAGCTCAAGAAGAGTGGGGACAAACTGTATGGACAATTTGGCAGAAGTGACGAGCTCGCGAACAAAATGGCAGTCGATGTCAATGTGCTTCGCCCGTTTGCGAGCCACTGGATTTTGGCTGAGAAAAAGGGCACTGTTGTTGTCAGAAAGCAGGACGGGGCGAGTAGGTAACGGAATGCGGAGCTCGCCGAGCAAGGAAGTTAGCCAGACCATCTCGACTGCAGCGTTGGCCAATGCACGATACTCCGATTCGCAGCTGGAGCGAGCCACAGTGGGCTGCTTCTTAGCACTCCAGGACACCAGATTTCCACCCAAGAAGATCGAGTAACCATAAGTGGAACGACGAGTTTCCACACATCGAGCCCAATCGGCATCAGAATAGGCGACCACAGAGGAGTCTGGTCGGCGAGTGAAGGAGAGGCCGTAGTTGATAGTGTGCTTAACATATCGAAGAATTCTCTTGACTGCCGAGAAGTGGTCGATGGTCGGCGCTTGGAGGAACTGACTGACATGATTCACCGAGAAGGATAGATCCGGCCGAGTGATTGTGAGATACTGGAGGGCGCCGACCAGGGAACGATAAAGCGTTGGACCCGAGAACGGATCACCAGTGCTGATAAGGGTCTCGCCGGCGGCCAAGGGAGTGACAATAAGTTTGGAGCCTTGAAGTGCTGCTCGCTCAAGAATCTCGCGAGCATATTTGGACTGTCCGACGAACAGGCCCGACGAGGTGTATGAGATTTCGAGACCGAGAAAGTAGTTGAGGCGACCAAGGTCCTTGAGTGCGAACTCCTTGTTCGCCCGATCAATGAAGCGAACAAGTGTGGAGGGATCGTTTCCTGTGACAATGATGTCATCCACGTATAGATGTAGGTAGACGACCGAGGAACTTTGAAATAGATAGAACAGCGAGGAGTCAGACTTGCATTCCTTGAAGCCAAGGCCGAGCAGGAAGGAGCTGAACCGCTGGAACCAGGCCAAGGGAGCCTGGCGAAGACCATACAAGGCCTTCTTCAATTTGCATACATGATCCGGGAGCCGAGGATCAACGAAGCCGGGAGGTTGAGCCATGAAGACCGGTTTCTGGAAAAATCCGTTAAGAAAGGCATTTTTGACATCCAACTGATGGAGGGGCCAGTTGTTGCGAACAGAGAGAGCTAGAATGATACGGACTGTGGTCGCCTTGACAACCTGACTAAATGTGTGAGAGAAGTCTGTACCAGGGATTTGGGAGAAGCCTTGAGCGACCAATCTGGCCTTGTGCCGCTTAACAGAACCATCAGATTTGTACTTGGTTCGAAAGAACCATTTAGAACCAACAATGTTCGCATCCCGAGGGCGAGGAACAAGATCCCAAGTGTTGTTAACTCGCAAGGCATCAATTTCCTCCTGCATTGCGGCCAGCCATTCAGGGGACTTGGCAGTAGATTTGAAACCACGGGGCTCCGAGGAGGCAGTAAGGGCACTAATCAAGGCAGTGGAGGCCAAGTTTAGTGGATATTTGGGCTTGAAGATCCCAGATTTTGCTCGTGTGATCATTTGGTGTTTGGATGGTGGTCGCTGCACCGGAGGCTCAATGGTCGGCAGTGGTTGCTCGGCCGGTTCAGGGGGAGCAGGTGGCTCCTCAACAATGGCTGGTAGAGGAGGGGCGTCCTCGCCGGGGTCAGTGGTTCATGCCGAGCAAGGTGGAGTGTTAGAAGTAGACTTAGGAGATAAGTCATCCGAGGATTCCAGCTCGGCATCCAAGAAGGATGAGACCACTGCACTGGTCGGCAAAGGCCGAGCAGAACCTGAAAAAGGGAAACAACCTTCATCAAATACAGCATGTCGAGTAACAAAGATTTTTGAGGATGTAGGATCGTAACACCGGAAACCCTTGTGAAGACTACTGTATCCCAAGAAATTACATGGGCGACTGTGAGGAGAAAGTTTGTTGGCTGCATAATCGCGTAAGTATGGAAAGACCTGACAACCAAAGGGTTTGAAGTTTCCATAAAGGGGCACGGATCCGAAGAGAACCTGATATGGTGTTTGACCACCCAAAATAGAGGATGGCAGGCGATTAATGAGATGGACTGCAGTGGCAAAGGCATCGAACCAAAATTCAGACGGAGCACGAGCATGAAAGAGCATGGAGAGACCAGTTTCAGTGATGTGACGGTGTTTTTGCTTGGCGCGACCATTTTGTTGGGGGGTGTAATGACATGACACCCGATGCGAGATGCCATGCTCGGCCATAAAATGGCGAATATCCGTATTGATGAACTCAATGCCACCATCACTCTGAAAGACTTTGAGTTTAGCCGAGAACTTGGTGCAAACAAATTTGTGAAAGGCGACCAATGTGGTGAAAAACTCTGATTTTGCACGAAGAGGATATATCCACGAGAAACGGGAATAATAATCGATAAACACAACATAATAACGAAAACCATCTATAGCAGTAACAGGAGAAGAACCCCAAAGATCGCAGTGTACCAAATCAAGAATAGCAGAAGCACGTTTTTCATTTATAGTAAAAGACAAACGTTTACTCTTGGCCAACTGACAAGAGGTGCAAATGGTAGGGTTCGACAAAAGTGAATTATCAGATAGATGCCCTAATCTATTTAAGTCTTTGATAACATTAAACGGGACATGCCCCAAACGAGAATGCCATAAATCAAAAGAAGCACAAGCAACATCAGGCGGCTTCAAAGCAACGACCAAAGCCGGGAGTGCTCGTTCCAACACGTACAACCCCTGTTCACACCGACCCTGAGCCACCACTTCCTTGGTAGCCCGATTCTAAACAACAAATGATTTGTCAAAAAAGCAAACATCAACTAGAAAATCAGACGTGAGTTTACTAACAGATAAGAGGTTTTTGGTGATGTGAGGAACAACAAGAACATCCAGAAGGCCTATATCCTTAGAAAGTTTATGTCCAACATGAGAGATTCATAAGGAGTTACCATTACCAACAACCACTTGACCATTACCAGAATAAGGTGTCGAGGAATCTAGATGAGAGGTGCTGGAGGTCATATGGGCCGAGGCACCGAAGTCCACATACCAGTCTGAAGAAGGCGGTGAGGAGACAGTGCATGTGGAGTGAAATGCCTGAGCGAGATTTGCCGAGGGATCCTCGGTCAGACGAGGAGAAGACTGGCGAGCACCCGTGGTGCGAACAAACCGCTGGGGACACTTATTAGTATAATGGTCGCCACGACAGATCTGACAGCGAGGCACGTACGATTGGCGATTCCCGCGACCACCAGAGGATTCTCGACGACCACCACGATCATATGTGCGACCAGGATGATCGCGAGACTGAGAGCGAGCAGTGGGCTGGCCACGAGTGAAGAAGGCCACTGGAGAGGTGTCGACCGGATCAGTGGTGTTATTCATAAGTTCAAAAGCAGTTGTCTTATGCAGTAAATCCTGAAAAGAAGGGACAGGCGAGAAGGCCATCCGGGAGTCAGCAAACCCGCTGAATTTCGGGCCAAGACCCCGTAGGAACCAGTGGGACATGTCAGAACTCTCGACAGGTTTGCCAATAGCTGCAAGCTGGTCGCACAACACCTTGAAACGACGACCATACTCTGCAACAAATAGGGTATTGCGCTTGAGGAGGAGAAGTTCCTCACGAAGTTGAGTAATTCGAGATTGGGAGGAATGGCTGAAAGCATCTTTGAGGGCAATCCATGTATCGTAGGCTGTGTCACAGTCGATGACTTCTGCCAGGGCCTCTTCGGTGAGAGAGGAGAGAAGGAGGGCAAGAACCTTCTGATCCTTCGATTTCCAGGCGGGGAAGGAGGTGTGGGTTGCAGCAGGGGCAGGAGATGAGCCGTCCACAAGACTAATAAGATTGGTACAACCTGTTTCTTCCAGAGGAGATTTCACCGTGACCATATGAATGAGGACATTCATAGGGATTGAAGAGTCTGCCATTGAAGAGGGAAGACCGAGGGGGACAAGCTCGATGAAAATATAAGAGAGGCGGCGGCGGTAGAGGGAGAAAGAAATTTAGGGTTAGGGTTTTTAGGTGTTTTAGGCTGATACATGTGAACAATGAGATATGATCACCGTTAACTTTGGTGAGAGGAGAATACTTGTATATATAGTGAAGATTACAGTAACTGATTTACATGATTGTAGGGAATTTAAATATAATTAATGATATATACAAGAAAAGTAGTTATATACAAGGAATGAGTCAATCATTCCTTAATATTTTCATTTTCAAGTATTGATTTGCTACATTACTAAAATTATGTTGTTGGTCGTGTGTGAGATATACAGGATTCGAACCTAAAATTAGAGAGAAGCAAACTCATAAGTCCTACACCTCAAGCCTACACCACTAGGTCAACTCTTTGTGTTAGATATACGGTCTCAATAATTTGGGTCATATAAAAAAAATGTGATTGTACCTGTTCGAAGAACAGTCACTGTTAAACCAAACTTTATACGCGTTATTACATTCGAAAAGAACATGTGTTTTCATTTCTACATGCAATCCGCAGAAGATGCATATTTGTACGTATATTATCGTTAGGTTTGAGAGTACCTTACCTACGTAGGTTGGATTTTGTAGGGAAACGTTCCCAATTAACAGGCCCGGTCCTAATGTAATGCCAACGAGGCGATCGATTCAGGCCCAGAAATATTTCAATTTTTTAGGGGCCCATTTTTTAGAATATCTTATAATATATGTATATATATATAATATTAATATAACTATATATTAAATAATTTCGTCTCATTTAAAAGTTCGAACTTATAAAGTTAATTCTTGTATATAAAGAGAAATTAGAAGCTAAAAAAGTAAAAAAAAATTAGTGAAGAAAAAGGGAAGGAAAAACTAGGAGAAAAAAGTTTCAACAAAGGCCCTGCGATTACCCTTTTATGTTCATCATCAAATAGGTATATTTTAGTTGATTATTATTTAAATTGATTTTATGAGAATTTTTCTAATTTAGTTTATGATTGTTATTTAAATTGATTTTATGAGAATTTTTCTACTTTATTTTATGTATTGGGTAGGCGTGTAAGAGTAGCCGAGTAACAGAACTTGTAGCATAATCAATTATAAAACTTTCAATATTAATGATTTTAAATTTTGAAATATATTTCTATGTTAATGTTTATTAATACGTGAATTTGATTAATAATTTAAAAGGTTAAACCCTAAGTTTCAATTCCATTGCTTTTTTTTTTTTTTAAGTTTTTATTCACATTATTTGTTTAGTTCTTTATTTATTTTTATTATTTTATAGTATCATCATACCTCCAAAATACACATCTGGATATCAAAAGAGAAAAAAGAGACTAAAAATAAATGAATTAAATCAAAGTCAAGTCGGAGATATGAACAAGTATTTTCCTTCTAAGTCTAAAAAAAAAGCAATAAGTTGTTTTTGGAGTTATCATTTTTAAAGTGCTCTTTATCTACATAAACAAACTCAACAATTGATGTGGTGAATTATTTGGAAAAAATGGATATGTGTTTTCCAAATGCGTACATTTCTTATAATTAAGGTTTTGCTGATTATACATAGTAAGTGCAGAAAAAAAGTTTCTCATTAAAACTTACATCCGATCAACTATGTCGTAGGAAAGATTGAATGGACTAGCAATGCTATCAATTGAGCAACTTGATTATTCTGACTTGATTAATACTTTTGCTACTAAAATAGTTAGACGAGTCTTATTTATGTAATTGCTTGGAACACCATTGTTGTATTATTTTACGTATTGAGAAAAATTATATATTGTTAGTCCTTTAAAAATTATCTTACATTATGTTCATTAGTTCATATAGAATAAAAAATATGAAGGAATGTGACTTTTTTTTTAAAGTTCGACTCAGGCCCAGATATTCTTAGGACCGCCCTGTTCCCAAATGAGTCTTTAAGCACTGATCAAATAATATGTATGTAATGAAAACTCATTTAATATAAAACTGTAAAAATCTTATAAAAAATAATAATGAAATAGATAATAAAATCAACAATCCAAATTTCAAAACTAAGTACTTATTTTTTACCACTTGTAGGCCATATTTATAAAGATCCAAACTCACCTTTTCCAAATTTCCAAGAGGGACTTTTTGGAAGCTCCGTGTTCCGCAGCTTTTGCTTTCTCTAGCTCCCTTTATTTCTTTTTTAAATAGGTCCACAAAAATTATGAAAATTATATTTTACTCTTTTTCAAATTTTAATATAAAAAATTAGAAGAAGCTGATGTCATTTTGTATACATCAATGATATATCTTGGTTTGAGAAATAGACATTGTATTACATCATATATAACATAAATTGAGAAAATATTATAATTTGAACAAACAACTTTTGTGCATATGTTAATTTGAATTAATCTAGTTAAAGGAATAGATGTTAACGTTAATCAATTAACAATTGAGTGTTGATTTATCATTACACAAACAAAATAGTTAATTTAGCTAAAAATCTCCACGAACAAGTTCAAATAATATTCGTTAATTTAAAGCCGTTTACGTCCAAATTCGATCGTTGTGTATTCGATTCATAAATAATTCTGTCTTTCCTTTTTCTTTTTAAGTTAAGATTTAAGAATAATAATTAGTTACTATAATTGATTTTAAAATTATCATAGTGTTTTTCTGCATGCTTGACAAATCTTACTCTCAAGTAGTCATGTTTTTATAATTGTTAAAAAAACAAAGTTATTTCTTTCTAATATATTATAACATATATGCATGAACGAAATTAAATACTCCGTATTAAACATAAAATGTCGTTCAAAGTTGATTAAAGATTTGGCAGAAAAGACAGAGCATGAGTTTATACCATTGTTTATACCAATCAACTCATTACATTAATTATTATATCAACCTAAACCTTTGTCTGATTAAATATCTGAGTGAGTATTTAATGTTGCATGTGACATGTCACTATGGAGGCATAATTAAATAAAAGTAATTGATCTTATATGAAATTATTGAGTTATTCATCTCAATAAAAATTATTGATTTAGAGCTACATAAATTCAGTATCTTGTAATACAGTAATTAATGGAATTTGTCTCCTAGATGAGACTATTTTATACTTCATCCATCCATGTACAATGTGTTTGTTTCATTTTGTATAAATTTTAAAAAATATTGTTTGTTTATGAATAAAATAGAAAAAAAAAATTAAATTAATTAATTAAGTGTTAAGTATAATTTAAAAAAAAAAAATGAAAAAGACATGCACATTTTATGTGGATAAAAAGATTTTTTTTTTTTTTTGGATGAAGGAAGTATAAGTTTTGTCATTAAAAAAAAGTGTCACAATATATTAAAACGAGTTAACGTTTCTCATTTGTTGGAATGCATTGCTCATACTAAAAATATATCTCCCCTTCAAAAAAAAAAAAAAAAAAAGAAGAAAAAATAGCCTCTCTGGGAGCACATGAAATAAGTTTTTACAATTTTAGTACTATAATATTTCACATTGTGATTGTTAATAAAAAATAATAAGTAATGTTCCATTATTAAGTGGAATATAGGAACCCTCGATTTGTTTTGGGAGATGAGATCAGCAACACATAGTGTGTATTATTTTATAGCGGATGAAAATTCCTAAATAAAAGAACAATGAGATATATAAATTTAATTTGGGAAAGAATATTAAGGCAACTCCAAATTCGTTCAATAGAAATTGTGTGTATCGATCCATTTTATTGAAAAGGCGACAGCAATTCTACGAACAAAGCAGTTTGCTAATCATCTTTTTGTAAAGTGATTTAATTATATTCTCCTTTTATCCTCTCACTTTTCTCTTTTTTTTTTTCAGTTTCTTTTGATTTATACGTACTCTTTTCTTGTGTTATAGTATATCATTAATTCCTTATTATTTTGGATAGTGATGATCTAAGTATACAACATTAATAAATATAGAAAATTCCCAAATTGTATTTGAACCACAAATTTAACTTAATTTAAATTTAATGAGTCAAAAATTTAATTAAATAATAAAAAAATATATTTAAACTACTCAAAATTTTATTGCCTGTATGCATTAAATTTTATACCATGCAATTGCATTTTAAGCGATTTGGATATATATGCGAGAAGACAGTTGTCTACCTAATAGGACAATAAAAGGTAGATCATATAAAAGAAGAAAAGAAATTTAGGACCATAAGCTCACATGTCGAGCCAGAGGCCGGAGTGCCATTAAAACCTTGCCTGGGAAAACCCTCCTTAGGGATAAAACCCAGGTCAAGGAAAAAGGTACACTCCTCTAAAAATCAATGTCTATAGAAAGCAGTATATAAATCATTATGCAGAAATGAGAGTAAAAAGTCTGGTGGGTAGCCTCTCTAGACACAATAAAGGCCAGTCTTGGCCACAGCATCCGCCGCCTGGTTGGCCTCTCTAAAGACGTGTGAGTATCTGATGTGCATGTCCTGTGTAAGAAGGTGGATCTAGCTCCAAAGGCCTTGCAGACGCAAGGGAATAGAGGGATTGGTGCTCATAAAAGTGTCAATCGCGAGTGTCGAATCCGACTCAATCCAAAGGAAGTGCCATCCCTGATCATGTGCATACTTGATGGCCATAAGTACCGCTGCCAACCCAGCCTCAAAAGGGAGACCCCAACCCACCTTAGTAGCGACCGCAGCCACGAAAAATCCCCTAAAGGTCTTGAATACCGCCCCCGCATGCAGATTACCCGGGGAAGAAGAGGCACTACCGTCCTTGTTAACCTTGTACCAACCCGGATCAGGCGGGAACCAAATCACAAATGAACCTTGTCTCGTTGGCCTGTGTCTGCTCGAAATACCAAGAGCCCTAACAATCAGTAGATCCCGAACTGTGCCGTCCGAAAAACCCCTAGCAATGTTGTTGGCCTCCTTAATGCCTGAAATGATCTGAGCCATACATCTCCTAACAGAGGGCGAAACCCCATCGAATATTACCATGTTCCGCAGAGTCCAAACGGCCCAAATAGCAGTGACGAAGCCCGCCCTCCACAACTTCAAAGACTGCGGACCCAACTGAACTCTAGTGGCCTGAAGGAAGATGTCTAGGAAGCTGACCCCTATGTGAATCGTGATCCCAAACATGTGAGTCAAGCTGCGTAAAATCTCCAACGTGAACGGACAATGGGCAAGCAGATGGTCTAGCGACTCCGAATTCTCGTGGCACAGCACACAAATCGACGGACACTGAATCCCAAAAGATGAGAGCCAATCCGCCGTGAGCAGCTTGCCCCAAACTTCTCTCCAAATCATAGTGGATCGACACATTGGCATGAAGGTGCCCCAAATCCATGATGCCCAACCAAGCCTGGGTAAGGGTGATCTGAGCAAATCATATGCCATGCTGGAGGAGAGTTCTCCTGAAAGGGAGCCCTCCCAAATACGTTTGTCTGGTCCCCTAAGCACCGTGATCTGCAGGATATCCCAGACAATCTCCGTAAATCTCATGATAAAGCACCTCGGAAAGTGCCAGCAATCATCATAGAAGATATCCCAAACCGTGGAAGTGAGGGTAGGAGCGAACCAGTCAGGCAGACCCATCCTCTCAAAGATAGTATAACCGAGCCAATTGTCGTGTCAAAAGCTGATACGGGATTCTCTACCAATCAGCCACCTCGACCCATCCCTAAGTCTTGTATCATGCGGACGAAGACCAGGTCCAATAGAAGAGACTCTACCATAAGGTCTCAGCATGTGCTTTGAATTAAAGTGTCTTCGATGCAAGAGCTTCGTATCTAGCGATTTGTTATGAAGAATATCTCAACTCAGCTTACAGAGAAATGAGGCATTCGCCAGTCGTATAGAACGAACCCCAAGTCCTCCTTCCCCCAAAGGGACACAGACTCGCTGCCAAGAAACCGAACAAGCCCCATTCTTGCGGTTCGCATCCCCCTTCCAAAGGAAGTTTCTCATAGCCGACTCCACCTGTCGTAGCAAAGAACTGGACCATTTGTAAACCATCATCGAATGTACCAAAAAGGCCGTAATGACTGAGTTAATCAGGCAACGACGGCCGGCAAGGGACAAAGTGCTACCCTTCCACCTACTAAAGTTAGCTATGACAGAATCTGCAACTGGCTGTAAATGTGCTTTCCTTGGACTACCGCAGAATATTGGAACCCCCAGGTATGTGAAGGAGAGTGAGCCCTCAGCAATGCCAGTAATCCTAAGTGTCCTACGACGTAGCCTCCGAGCTATAGCTCTCCCAAAGAACACCCTGGACTTCGAAGGACTGTAGATCTGACCCGACAGTCGCCCATACCCTTGCAAGCTGGAGTGCAGGTTCCTGGCGTTAGCCTTTGTGGCCCGTAAGAATATCATGATGTCATCCGCGTAGAAGAGGTAGCGGGGGACATTACGAATGGGCTGGAGTCTACCTCTGTCAGTCTCCCAATCGATCCATCGTCCAAGAGCCTTCTCCGCGATACAAAACAATAAAGGAGATAGAGGATCACCTTGACGAATGACCCTCGTACAAGAAAAGTAGCCTTTCGGCTCCCCATTAACTAGAACCGAGATCCTAGCTGAATCCAGAACTCCCCTAACCTTAGAAATGAAATCTGCTCTGAACCCTATCCTAGCCAAAACCGCCTCCAAAAACTGCCAGTGCCATATACCCACGAATCCTCGGATAGTCTAGGGTATTAATGGCATCTGAGGCCAGCGCAATACACGTGTGGATTCGCTTACTCGGAACAAACTCAAACTGATAAGTAGAAAGGCAACCGTTGATGAAAGTACCAAGTCCCGATGACAAAACCCTGGTCATAACTTTGAAGATGAAATTACCTATCACAATCGGTCTAAATTCTTCCACCCTAGTGGCTCCCTCTGTCTTAGGAATCAATGTCATGAAGCACGAATTTAGCCCAGGTGGCAGAAGCCTACTAGTAAAATAGTGTCTGAGAGCAGCTATCACATCATGATCCACAATGTCCCAGCAACTTTGAAAGAATGATCCCCCAAAACCATCTGGTCCCAGAGCGCTCGAAGCATCCATTCCAAATACTGCACGCCGAATCTCTTCAGTCGAGGGAACACTCAACAACAATTCGTTCTGGTCAGCGATCACCACAGTGTGCATAAAACTATCCAAAATGGAGGCATCAAATGATGCAGACATATCATCAGCGAACAACTGATAGTAGTAGGCAACCGCGTGGGCACTAATAGCGTCCAAGTCCGTGGTGAGGTCTCCATCAACAACCATCAAAGCAATACTACCCCTGGAGTTCTTAATACGTTGGGAGATATGGAAGAAACAAGTGTTCCTATCACCATCAGTCACCCACTGCAATCTGTTCCTCTATGTGTAGAATTCTTGTCTGGCAGAGAGCAGACTGTTCAGATCGACCTGAGCCTGAATCTCCTCCGCAAAGCTGGCCTCTGAGTCCCCTTCTAACTCGATACGATGTTGAATATCCGCAAGATGTCGAGTGGCCGTCTCAATCTGAGTGAACACATTCCTGAAGACCGTCTTGTTCCAAACCCGCAGAGCAGATTTGAGTCTCTTCAACTTCCACTTAATCCGGACCATGAGATTCAGATGATCCAACGGTTGAGCCCAAGAAGTAACCACAACCGTTCTAAAGGAATCGTGCTGACACCACATACTGAGAAATCTGAAGGGACGTCTGACCTGAACCCAATCTGATCTGACTGTAAAAAGCAACGGATGATGATCTGACTTGAGGCGAGGGAGAGCCATAACCTAAACACCAGCCCAAAGGTCTAAAAATTCCTGATTGGCTAAAACTCTATCCAACCGAGCTGTTGTGTAACCATGAGGACCACTCCGAGTCACCCAGGTGAACTGGGCCCCAGCCATATCCAAATCAATTAAGTCTGACTCATCCAAAAACTCCCTGAATTCTAGAGACGCTCTAGGGGTGGCCCCTGAATCCCTACTCCACTCATGTGTTCCTGTCACAACATTAAAATCACCCAAAACACAAAGACACGTGGCAGGAGACGCTAAGACATCAGCCCAAAGCAAGAGATGAGTAATATATGAGTTACTAGCATGCGTAAAACCAAAAGAACAAATACGTGTGGAATCCCTAGTCTCAATCAAGATGGCTTGCTCCGACATATGACAGACTCTAGAAGTAGGGACATGCACAGACTTACAAAGAACCCAAATATTAGGTACCGAGAAATCTCTAGAATTAACAGCAAATCCAACTAAATTCAAGGAACGTAAATAATGAGGCGGAAGGCTAGAGAACATAACCTTCGCCTCGTAAATGGCAACCCAGTCGGGGTGATGAGTACGGCAGATATCATACAGAGCATTCCTCGACTGCTCATTCCCTACCCCGCAAATGTTCCAGGACAAAACAATCATCTGTCTCTCTGTGGAGAGCCGTGCATCGGCGGCTGGTCAATATCCTCGTCAAACCAGAGGCCAGTCTGTCGAACTGCAGTAGAGATCTCTGCTGGACCATTGACCTACTCTTCGATCATAAAATGCTCCCTGACTATGGTTCTTAGGTCATCTGTAATGGACTCCCCCTGAAAGGACTGAACTGGGCCACAGCACGGGCAAACCGTCTTATACTCATGTTTACCTCAGGAGTGTTAGTCTCAGTGCTGATGTCTATAAGTGTATCGTCACCCAAAGCATCACCCTCCGGCTGAGGGTCTATATCCACATGTTCCTCAGAAAGGACCTCGAAGGAGTTCCCCATGGTGAATGATGGCGCAGTGGTCCGTGCAGGAGTAGTGTCGACAGTAGTGTCTAATGGCGCAGTGGTCACTGTAGGAGTAGTGTCAACCATAGAGGTTGCAACATCAGTGGGTGTGTCCTGGGATCCGGAATCTGTCCTAGCCCTACTCCTGTCACTACGGGCTGAAGCTCTCCTCTCTATGCGTCTGGCCATTTTCTGACACAGAGCCAAAGAATGTCCCACAATCTTGCAAGAAGTGCAGAACTCAGGGAGGGACTGGTAGTGGATAGACGCATAGGCACTGTGTCCAGCCCTATCATAGCATATACGGTCAGTGGGGGGGGGGGGGTTGTGCATGTCCACCTCCACAAGCAATCTTTCATAGTGCCCCAATATACCTTTCAAGGTGCGCTCGTCTATTTTTACCAAGGTGCCAGCAGCGGAAGTTAATGCCTCCAATATCAGGGGGTCCCAATAAACCCTAGGAAGACCCGAGATGCATATCCAAACTTGAGCCAAAGACGATCTGTACGTGTTGGGGTCGAAGTTAGGGGTCCATTTGATCAGGTAGATGGCCCCTGGCTGCAACTGCCAAGATCTAGTCTTGAAAACCATATCCATGTCCTCTATAGTGGGGAAACCGATCTCATAAAAACCTTTTCCCATAGAGCTCACAGTAACGCCGGACAACTGCCAAATGACTCTGAGCTGCTCTAGGAGGCTAGCTTGGTTGTGCGGCTTATCCCCAGACTGGATGGTAACCCGACCAATAACAGTAGTGGTAAACAAAGCAGCCCTCTTCTCAAAGATGCTCTCATCAATACGAACCACGAACTCATCACCATCAAGAATCGGTCGCATAAAGGCAGGCAAAGCTGAACGTGGTTGCGTAGGCCCAGTGCACGGTCTGGCTGTGGCCCTGGCATATGAGATTCCAGGTTGGGTCCGTACCTGTGGAGTAACGGAGGACGAAGCAGTGCCAGAAGTATGAAATAGTGGAGGAAATTCACTATGGTGATCGTACGTACCCATTGGGCCGGAGGGATGTAAGTGAGAACCCCGTCCGGCATCATTAGCGCCAGTCTGCCTCGGGGCAGAGACATGATCAATCATAGGCATAATATCTTTTTATTTTAGTCCATATCTTTGTATATATCTCTTTGATATGGTTGTTGTATTTAACTCAATTATCTCTTTGTAAATACTCTTATAAATAGTGAATCATTCATATCACCTCATTAACGGTGATCACATACCTATTCTCACATGGTATCAGTGTCGAGGCTTGAATATCCCAGATCTGGCACGAGTACCCATCAGATGAGTCGGCACAGAAAGAGGGCGAGCAGCTGGTGGATCAGGAGGCTGCTGAACTGCTGGGCGAGCAGGAGGTTGGGCGGACTCCTGTGTGTCAGGGCAGAGACTATAAGGGAGCCAGTGAGGAGAAGTAGATGGCTCCATAAACGAACGAGGATGGGGCAAGAGCAGCCGAGAACGGGAACACTGATTCATCAACTGAGCATGGCGAGTGGTGTAGAAGCGGGAAGCGATCGAATCGTAACATCGAAACCCTTTATGGGAAGAACTGTATCCCATAAAAATGCACGGAGCACTGCGAGGAGCAAAGCTTGTGGTTATTCCATCTTTTTGGGCGAAATTTAATCTCCTGGAGCGCGAAGAAACAACCCACTATTGCTCGCTCGAGCTGTGAATCCGAGTACAGGTACTCGCAAACACATCCCAATAAATGATTTGGGTCACTCAACTTCTTCGGGAGCTTGGTCAGCTTCCTTCCTCGGCTTCCACGCTGCTTTGTGACAACAAGAGTGCCTTGTTTTGGAGTCAAAACTCAGTTGCTCATAAACGAGCAAAACACATCGACATTGACTCCCACTTTGTTCGCGAGTTGATCTCCTCTGGTCGCCTCATCACCAAGTTCATCCCGTCTACTCTTCAGCTCGTCGACATCTTCACCAAGAGTCTTCCTCGCCCCAGTTTCGAATTGTTACGTTTCAAGATTTGTGTTCGATTGCATCCATAGCATCGGGGGGTAATAGTGAATAGTAATATAGGAATACTATCTTTTTATTTTAGTTCATATCTTTGTATATATCTTTTTAATATGGTAGTTGTATTAACTTAATTATCTCTTTGTAAATACTCTTATAAATAGTGAATCATTCCTATCACCTCATTAACGGTGATCACATACTTATTCTCACGCTACCTTTACATCACCCACCTAGTCATTTACTTGGTCTTTAAATTCTATGAGGCTCATGTTCCACTTATCCAAACATGTGTATTCTTTCAAGAGATGAACAGTGTACGCGCGACAACTCATGCTTGTAAATAAGTATAAATAAGAGATTTGACTTAATAATAAAGGATCTAGGTTCATTAACAAAAAAACACACCTCTATTATCTTCTATTCTCCCTCAAATTCTCCAAAAACACTAAAACATAAAAGCTTTGATTTAACACTCGATTAACTAAAGCCACCACACAAATATTATCGATGACAAGTTTTCAAAGCCCCATAGGATCTCATATTTCAATTATATATCAACGGTTGTACCAATTTACTAATTAATCATGATTGCTTGTCTCAAAATATACCAAACTTATTTCATAATTACACGATCATGTACTAAGTCGATGACAAACTATATAATGTATGTATGCTTTCTATATGCAAAACTCTCTTTAAAATAATAAATATCCATTTATATAAATGAATAAACTCGTTAAATGAATATTTTTCTCTAGTCCCAAATTTCTTATTAATTACTTTATCGAGGATTAACTGTATCATTAGCGTTTCCATTCGCATCTCGAATCTACCAATAGTAATACTCATTTCATTTCATATTATTTGTCGCTTTTGAATTTAAATTTTATATTTTAAAATGTTTGTTTTTTTAGGTATTTTTCACTTTTCTTCATAAATTACCCTTATGTGTAATTCTTGTATATCTTTTATTTTTTTAAAAGATAAATAATTTTCATTTATTTGCAATATTTTAGGCAAACTACATCGAGAATTATATCCACAAATGATGGATGCTCGACACAGTTGTGGGGACTCGAAAAAGAACTCGAGACCCTAGCAAATGCATGTGCCACTAAATTTGCACTATGACAAATAAAAATGATATCACATCTAAAAAAGATAATACTCTACTTTACACATGCCATAACATATAGCAACCGATAAACTTATATATGTTGTTTTCTCTCGATAATGGCATCGACACCAACCTTCACGTCTGTCTCCACCACCACTGAATTGAAACCCATGCCCTTCAACCACGACAACGTCTTTATAACACCAACGATATATGCCTCATCTGATCGCAAAAGGGTTGAGAACATACGCGGCCGACCTACGATGAAAGCCCCCTCCTCGTCACTCAAAACCCAACCTTAACCGGTCTCCGATGTATCACTGAAACATGCAACAATAATGAAGGTTATATTTGAAGGGGAAAAAAGACAAAAACTTGTGTGAGACCTTTTCACGTGTCTTTTTTGGTAAGAAGGACCCCTATTAACCCATATTTCAGATATTTGGACTGGACAACCCATTTTTTCTCCATATTTTATGTCTGTAAAAAAAAGTGACAATGTTTAAGTAAAAAGTAATAATGTTTTTTAAAAAATAACTATCATTTTTTACTTAAACATTATCCTTTTTATATGGAGGTCAAGGCCAAGGGAGACCGATGTCATGGAATGAGACCCGTGACTAAGGGAGACCGATGTTATGGAATGAGACCCGTGAGATGATCTCACTAAAAACTATCTCAAAAAAAATCTTAATTTAGTACTAAAATAACAAAAATGACCAATGTTATAAAATGGAGATAATGCTACATAAGTGAAAAAAGAATGGAAATAAAGAAACACGTGGTTGTGTGTATGTGGTGTCACAGGTTGGGTTGAATATGGTAAGTTAGGTAATACATTAACTCACTCACAAATGCAATGTAGGGCCTAACACAAGGAAGAATTAACAACACGTCTCGCTTCATATTTTTTTTCCATGTTTTTTTTTTTTAATATACAAAAATAGATAATACTCATAGTATCATTCTTCATACCGGAATTAAAAGAAAGGAACAATGGCTCTACATAAGAATCGAATGTAAAAAATAAAGTAATTCTGCTTTTAAAAAAAATCACGAAATTAATTCAAGGAAACAAATAAGACTACTCTCTACACGTCATTATGAAATAAAATACCAACTTTAGTAAAGAACGAGTATATAACGAAATTAATCCCGCTTTCAAAAAATAATAATAATAATAATAATTCAAGAATTTAATACTCCATAACTTATGGTCAATTTTGATTCAAGCTAAAATTGGCTAACTTAACTTGCCACGTATATCAAGCTCCTATTATAGCCTACTCCCTCCGATCCAAAAAGTTTGTCGCATTTGGACTTTAAATTTATTTTAAAAAGTTTGTCACTTTTCCTAATTTTACCAATGATCTCCCTAAATTGCCCCTATTCATTTGGAAATATATTAATTACGATTTTTTTTGGAAAGGTCAAAAAGGAAGGTGGAAAAATAAAATGAAAAAGAGAAGAAAGGGGGAGAAAATAATGAGGGGTAAATTTGTTAAAAAAATATGTTCCTTAATTCTATACAAAATGAGAAATGCAACAAACTTTATGAAACGGAGAGAGTATTTATGATCATATATATTCCGATATTTTAGTGTAAATAGTGTGTATTTCAACAGTGGAGCATATTTTGTGTATTGAATATAAATTACATGTTAGATCAGATTAAACATCTATTTTAAATTCGATTATCTCTGCTTATTTTGGACTAATCTTTTTTGCTAAACTAATTCCTAAGCTAGCACACATCACCATCTATCTTTGTTCAGGGCTCAAGAAAAATCACTGGTTTATTCACAAAATAAACAAATAAAATTCAATGGGCAAATTCACAAAATTAATTAATTAGAACTCAATCGTCAATTCATCATCCATTCAAACAGAGGACATAGTTTTTTAGAAAAATACCAAAAATTCGCACAAAAATCAGTAATTTTCGTTATGTACTATTTCTGAATCTTCGTAAGCTGTTGTAACTTTTCTAAAAGACTCATTTTTTAAAAACTCTTAATTCTAGTAATTTTATTTTTTAAATGATTTTCTCTTTCCTCTCCTTTCTCTCTCCTCTCCAACTCTAATTTTTTTAAAATTATTTTTTCTATGTGAAATATTGCATACATGCATTCCATCCCAATTAGCCAAGTCAAAACCATAAGTCCAAAAGTCAAATTAAGTCAATTTTAAAAAATTCGCGGGTCATAAGCCTGGATCCGGGTTGCCCAAAAAATTCGCGGGATGCAAACAGGTGGTTTACTACATGACCAAAATATTGTTACTATAAGGCCAAAAATTTAATACTACATGTCAAAACATTCTGAAAAATTCACCAAAAAATAAAGTCTCTAGAATATTTTTGAACATGTAGTAATAAATTTTTGACCTTGTAGTGATAAAATTTTGGTCTTGTAGTAACATTGTTTTAGTCATGTAGTAGCCGAATAAGTCAAAATTATTTTAGTAATTTTGCCCCAAAAAAATAAGTGTTCAGAATTTTTTTTGACTTGTAGTAATACACTTTTGACCTTGTAGTGACAAAATTTAGTTCTTGTAGTAACATAATTTTGGTCATGTAGTAAAATAATAGTATATTAGAGTGAAAATAAACATTTTAATTAAGATTGACCCGCTTTAACCCGTGTTGACCTTTGTTGACTCACGAATTTTGACCTAATTTACCTTAATTAGTCATATTGCATGTATGCAATATTGCATATAAGTTTTTACGTTTTTCTTTCTTATTAATTCTCTCTTCTTCATTTTTCCACGGAACGTACTTTCCTCTCCTTTCTCTCTCCTCTCCAACTCTATTTTTTTAAAAATTATTTTTTCTTTCTTATTAATTGCCTCTTCTTCATTTTTTCACGGAACGTACGTTTTCTAATTATAATTTTATTTATAATACTAATTATGCATTTTTTAAATTATTAATTTTTTACCTTTTCTTTTCATTATTCTCTCATATTTTTCTATAATATATAAAATTATATATATATATATATACATTTTAAAAAATATATTAATTATTATTAAATACTCCCTCTGTCCACCAAAAGTGTGCTCACTTTTTTTTATATATGTTTTTAAAAAATTCATATTTTATTTATAAAGAATATATTTGGGATAACGAGTAAAGAATATATTTGGTAGATACTCAATTTTGTTATTAAAGTAAAAAGCACATTCAAAAGTGAACTATTTAAATAGAATAAACGTATTTTTTGTGGACCTAAAAAAACAAGTGAGCACACTTTTGGTGGACGGAGGGAGTAATATTTTTTTATTATTACGCAGATGTTGTACTAATAAAAAAATATTACACAAGGAAAAATCGAGAGAAAAACGGTACGGACTCCGGAGGAATGTCTCCAATGAAAAGAAAAGGAAGAAGGCGGTTTCAAGTCTCCCATATGTGTTTTCCTCCCTTTTCATCAATTTAAATGGAACTTTCCATTTAAATTTATTATATCAATTATATATGTCAAAAATTTATATGAAATAATTTATTACATGAAATATAGCTAATTAAAGTTAAATTGAGAAAAAAATTGTGGATCAAATCCGAGTTAATGCAAATCAAATTTAACTAAAAAATATTTTTTCACTTTTAAAAAATATTATACTATATTACCAAAATTATGTTACTACATGACTATATGACTTGAACGAAATTTTTAGGTCAATAAGTTTTGACTAACTACTTCCCCTCAAGCATAAGGGATCGTAGTAGTACGCACGTTAGTATTTCGACCAAGTAGTATTGAACCATGGGAGGTGGGCTAGTGCAATGGATCCCTAGAGTTTTGTGTCGTCATAACTAATGTAGCTACGGTTCGGGAGCTGGATGCAAAACTAAAGCTAAATAATAATTTAAAGACAATAAATTAAACTAAACACAATCCTAATAAGTAAAATTAACTACTAAACTAAGAAAACGAGAAAATGACAATTAAAGTAAAGAACAACTACGAATCTAAATTCGGAGAAGTGCAAAGGTTGGGAATGCTTCGGGTGTTCTCTACCTAGTGAAATCGAGTGGGATGAATTCCCTCGAAATCTTCTGTAACTCGACCTCACTCGGCCGCCAGTGTGGGCTCACTCAACCGCCCGTTTGGTTTCTGCTCCTTGGACATTTCCTTCTATTTTTCTTAGCTTTCCTTGCTCGTCCCTCAACCGAACATCAATTCCCATGCACCAATGCTCGTTTTCCTTCTAAAATGGACTATTTCACCTTGTTTCCTACACTTTGAACACATTTCTTGACCACAAGGTTAGTAGCACAATTTCTATCAATTACGACCAAAATCACATCAAAATGCTACAATAATATAGCAATAATGAGCACAAATACGAGCAATCTCACACCCAATCAACCCCCCCAAACTTAAAGTGTTGCTCGTCCTCGAGCAACGAAAGAAATATAAAACAAGTGGGAGGATTGCGAAGAAATTCAATCAAAAAGGAATGAGTGATTGTCAACTTTCCTCAATCTAGTCAAACCAAGAGGTACAATAATCTACAAACAAGTTCACAAGTTATGATCAGATCAATGCAAGATTCAGTGCTCAATTCTCAATTTCCTCACAAGTAAGTGTATCTCTCATCACTCAAAGTGTCTATCAAGAAAATGTATGCTCTCATCATCAAATCACACAAGTGCACCACCATATTCTTGCCAAATGTCTAAGTTCTCCACCACATGAAAGTGTTCAATCAATGAATCAATAAGGACTTCACATTTGGTTGTAATGTAGGCTCTTTGGTTAAGGTAGGGAAGATTTGGATAAAGTGACTTGTAAACTAGTGGAGCGAGAAGTAAAGACACTCGGAACATCTCTAAATTCTCAAGTGGAAAATTGCAATTGGCCGATTGCAACTAAATTCCAAACTCCCATAATTCATTTGTTCACTCCTTTAAGCACATTCTTCATCACCAAAACCCTTTTTTTTAACACTTTTGACCTTCAAGCTCTACCAAATGTTTGTACACAAGAGAGTTTTCTTTTTCAATATTTTTCATTTTTCATCAAATATATCTTTTTCATGTACAACTCACAGTTCATCTTTTCTCTTTTTTTTTTTTAATTTTTTCACTTTTCAACCAAGCAGTTCTATCAAACTCACATTTCACCTCAATTCAACCACATTTGTCAACATTCAAGCTCCACTAGTTCATAGAAAAATTTAGGCTCATACAAGATGGACAAATAGGCTAAATTTGTAGGTTGCCAAAGAAAATAGATCAATAGGCTCAAAGTGGCTAACTACAGAGAAATTTCATTTGGTATGGAAAATTTGGCCAAGTGATTGTTCAAAACAAAGATGGCCTTATATCACTTTAAAAAATCTCACACAAAAAATAGCCTCAAACAAGACAATTGACAAGTTCTAGAGTACAAAAGCATGAATGATACTCACATGAAGAAAAATAGACCATAAGATATGAAAGTCTAAAGGCTCTAAAGCTCACAAGCTTGTCTAATCATGAATTGAGAACACCGAATCAAACACAATCTTCACATAATCAAGTGAACAAGCAAGCATCAATCAATACCACAAAACTCAACCAAACTTCAAAAGCCAACAATCACCATCAATTATGCCTCAAATACCAACAATCCACAAAATATCTCAATCAACAAAACTAACAAAATATTAGGACGAACGGTGCAATAAAAATGAAGGTAAACACACGAAATACCCCCCCAAACTTAAATGAAACTATCTAGTTGAATGCAAAGTTTGGGAATGAGTGTGTTACCTTAGAATTTTACCATCAACAAAGCTCACCAAAGAAGCAAGCTATCGTCACCAATTATCCCTTGGACCTTTAGCACCAAAGCACCACTACCCTTGAGCTCCACCATGCATATCTCTTATCATTGACCACCAACACAACACTCAACCTACAAAACAAAAACTAAACAAAAGATGAAACAAGCTACAAATCTAAAAATAAAAGAAAGCAATAAAAAATGGGTTGCCTCCCATTTAGCGCTAAGTTTAACGTCTTCAAGCCGGACGAAAATGAAATAAGCTCATCGGAATGGCCATGGATATCGATCCTCCTTGCCATTGTATTTCAACCTTTGAGCTTCAAACTCAAGGAGACTCTTATGAAATGAAGACCAATCATCCACATTTTTCTTCCATGGTTTCAACAATGAATGTTCTTCTTGTTCCTTCACCATCTCTTGCCATTTCTTTCATTTTTCCTTAAGGATACCCAAGCTCTTCTCAACTTCTTTCTTAAGATCAAAGTGATCAAGAGGCAAAATAAAATCAATAGATGCATCAATATCAAGTAAAGTGCAAATTGAAGAGTTTAAAGGTTTAGAAATGCTGATTTCGCTCTCCAATTCATCTTGTGATGCTTCTTGATTTTCTTGTTCCTTGTAGCTCATGTCCATCAAAGGACATTCCTCTTTGTCATCTTCAATCACCATTAAGCTCCTTCTCATGCTCATGTCTTCAAGTGGATATCTCTTTGCATCCATTCTCTCCTTCATGTGTGCAATGAGGAGCTTTTCGGTAGTAGTCCTACCCTGTGGCCAAAACTCATTGATTTCCCACTCTTGATAATGAGAATGAGAAGAAGCTTGTTGCATTTGATAATCATACTCAAAGCTCCTCTCACTATCATACCAATTTCCTTCCGAAGCTCCATGGAATTCAAATCTATCTTGTGGATTACTTTCTTGATCATAATGCATATCCATGTAGACCGGGAACATCTCTTGAAAAGTGAGTGCATTATTGTTACTCCAATTTTGATAATATGAGGGAACTTGTTGAATTTGATAATTATAATCGAAATTCCTCCAATTATCGTAGGCCATATCTTCATGTTGTGGAGGATAAATCATACCATGTGGATCATAACATTGATTCCACGGGTATTGATTATATCCATCCATCTAGTCGATGAAGTTCACACCTACAAAAGATCAAAGTATCAAAATTCTCAAAATAATAAGAAAATAAAATAAAACAAGTAATGTAGCTAACACTAGTACTCAACTAACTCTAAGTCCCACTTAAAGCACTACGTCACCTCCCCGGCAGCGGCGCCATTGACTTGAACGAAATTTTTAGGTCAATAAGTTTTGACTAACTACTTCCCCTCAAGCATAAGGGATCGTAGTAGTATGCACGTAAGTATTTCGACCAAGTAGTATCGAACCATAGGAGGTGGGCTAGTGCAATGGATCCCTAGAGTTTTGTGTCGTCATAACTAATGTAGCTACGGTTTAGGAGCTGGATGCAAAACTAAAACTAAATAATAATCTAAAGACAATAAATTAAACTAAACACAATCCTAATAAGTAAAATTAACTACTAAACTAAGAAAACGAGAAAATGACAATTAAAGTAAAGAACAACTACGAATCTAAATTCGGAGAAGTGCAAAGGTTGGGAATGCTTCGGGTGTTCTCTACCTAGTGAAATCGAGTGGGATTGTTTATATCGTTTTTATGCTTCAATTTGGACTTGCTAAGAGCATCAAGATGCTAGGATGAAAATATTTTCCCTTCGGGTACTATAGCCTTACGTCTAAGGTGTTCCCAAACCCGGTAATAAGGTTTTCTTCATAATCCTCACCAACTACTCAAATAACCATTCAAGTAATTAATGTCTCCTAATGGGGTTGTAATACGATTAACTCTCTCTCGACGAATTAAAAGTATAATAAACGCATTTGTATACCAACAACTCACACCATAAATTTAAACATGTTCATGTAACTCTCGTCTACGTTAAACATGCCTCAAAATACGGATTAATAGAAGCTAATACACAAAGCACCAATAAAACCCAATAAGAGAAGCAATAATCCAAATATCAACAATAATCAAAGCATAAAAAATTTACACATTCAATATTCACATGGTTTCAAACACTCAAAGCATAAAAAGCTTAGCCCATAGTGTTTGAGGAAACACCCATGGCTAAAACAACAAAATAAATAGAAATAAATAAGAAATTTATCAAACAAAGCTTAAATAAAAGAAAAATATCACCTTGAGAGTCTTGTAATTCCTCCATTCTTACATGAAAATAAAATACTCAAAGGATTCTAAACTAAGAAAGCATAAAAATGAAGAGTGTGTTTGAGGAGATAAACTCCTCAAACTCTAAGCTAATTGCTCCTCTATTTCTCACATGTTGGGGGAAAATGAACTAGGGCTTGAGTGTGTAGAAGTGAGGCAAAACCTCTTAAACAATCTGATTGAGGAGCTATTTATAGCTTGGAAGAGTGTGTGAGACGAAATTAACATTTGGGTCCTTGAAGTTTTTCGAAATTCGTGAAATTCTCCAAAAAAACGTAAGTTCAAACGGCCAACCGAGTGAGTTCACTCGACCGCCCGAGTGAAAATGGATTACAGTACAAAACTGGGTTCCAGATCCCAAACGGGTGCCAGTGTGGGCTCACTCGGCCGCCAGTGTGAAATCATTTCACTCGACCGCCAGTGTGGGAGTCACTCGGCCGCCCGTGTGAGATGAATTCCCTCGAAATCTTCTGTAGCTCGACCTCACTCGGCCGCCAGTGTGGGCTCACTCGACCGCCCGTTTGGTTTCTGCTCCTTGGCCATTTTCTTCTATTTTTCTTGGCTTTCCTTGCTCGTCTTTCAACCAAACATCAATTCCCATGCACCAATGCTCGTTTTCCTTCTAAAATTGACTATTTCACCTTGTTTCCTACACTTTGAACACATTTCTTGACCACAAGGTTAGTAGCACCATTTCTATCAATTACGACCAAAATCACATCAAAATGCTACAATAATATAGCAATAATGAGCACAAATACGAGCAATCTCACACCCAATCACTATACTACAAGATCAAAAGTGTATTACTACAAGTTCAAAAATATTTTGGATACTTAGTTTTTTGTTGAATTTGTCATAATACTTTTTAACTTTATATACATATGTAGTAGTAAAATATTTACGCTACCACAAAGGCAAAAATATTTTGCTACTATCAGACCAAATTATTTTCACTCTAAGATCAAAAATGTACTACTATTTTAAGTTCAAAAATATTCTGAACACTTAATTTTTTAAGTGAATTTTTCAAAAAAAAAAAAATTGATATGTAGTAGTACTACAATTTTAGTCTTGTAGTAATAATATGTTGATCATGTAGTAAACCATTTGCTTGCGATCCATAAATTTTTTTGGGTGCCACAAATCCAGACTTATGACCCGCAAAATTTAAAAATTATCTTATTTAGACCTATTTTATGTATTAAATATCGATATATCCCGACATTTACGATATTTCCATGAAATATCTCGATATTTGGTACATTTTGAATTATAGTTCAACTGTTATCGATAAAGATATATCTCGACATTTAGGTGGTGTTTGGTTTGAGATTGTGGTGGATTGGATTGGGATTTGGGTAATCCATAAATAGTAATTATGTGTAAATTGTGTTTGGTTAAGGATTGAGAAGTAGGGGTAGATTTAACTTTATGTCACGTCAAAAGGGATGTTATAATATTTTATTATGGTTAGTAGTGAAAGAAAAGTAAGAGAGGGAAGAAAGTAGAAGAGATAACGAGTGTGTGAAAGAAAAGTAAGAGAGAGAATGAAAAGAAAAATAGTGATTTGATTGTAGTATAAAAATAGGTGTATATGTGTATTATAGGGGTAAATTGATATTTTGATTTGTATTTGGATTGAAATGGATTGAGAGAGATTGGACTAATCCAAATCCGAATTGGCCAATCCCAAAACAAACACTGCCACCGATATTTCCTGATATTTTGGAAAAAAATCACGTCTTCGTGGATATCCATATCGGTACCTCCAAAAAACCGAAATATTGGTGAAATATCGTGAAATTTTCATCCTGATCTTCACAATACACATATATATCATTCGGGTCATTACTTTTGTGCTCCAACATACACTCAATTCAACAAATTTGTTTACTTTATTCAACATATACAAGTTTACAAATTAACCTAATTATTAACCCCTCCATTTCAAAATGATGTCCCATCTACCCTTTTTTTTTGTCCCAAATATAGTCTTCTTTCTTTTTTGAGATGTGTAAAATGTTAAAATACACATATTTAAAGAATGGTTATTGTTTTAATATTCAATAAATAAAAATACATTTGAAAACTTATAAGTAAAATTAACAAATTAAGCACAATAATAAATATTTTATTAATTTGTGTGAAAATAAAGTGAATCATCATTTTAGGACGAAAAAAAAAAATCAAACGTGTATACAAAATTCACCGAAAACTTTTTGGCATGGGAGAGAGTTGTAAATAAGGCAGACAAAAATAGGAAGCTTAGGTAACCTTGTTTCAATCCATATAACACCGATCACGCTCTACTCTACTCTAATCTACTAATCCCGCGATATATGGAGGAATACTTGCAAATGCTTTTCTCGATTTTTGGGTTAATAGAAGAAGAAATACAAGAATTAGATTAGCTAGTAAAAAAAAGAAGTTAGAAATATGAAACATTGGAAGTTGGAGAGAGAGAGAGGGAGGGGGGGGTAAAGAGGGGTGAGTAAATTAACTGTGCCTCGAAAAGTGAGTAATAAATGAAAAGAAGGCAGAAGGGTACACCACTTTTTTTGGCAGAACAGAAAAGATGGATGTGTTTGGAAGATTGTAAATCATTTTGTAATCGATTGCTTTATCATTGAATCAAGTCCACCCCTCTCTCTCATCATATACTATATATATATATTCACTTCACACGCACACACGGGCATGTGAGGGAGAGAGAGAAACAAAAAATAAAGGGGTGGTTGTGACTAGTGAGTAGTACTGACACACGAGAAAGAAAGAAAAAGAAAGGGTGGTGTTAGCTTTTTACTTTTTGTAAGGACAAAAGTTAAGAAGAAGGGGGTAGGGGGCCATCACAACGCCATCATGGCATTATCATTTTCAAAACAAGATGAAAGAATAGAATAGAATTGTGGTTTCTCTGCTGCAATTGTATTTATTGCCATTCTCACTGCCCTAGGCTACTACTACCTCTAATATAATTCCTAATTTTTTAGTATTATAAATCAATATCTAATTCTATTCTCGAGTCAAACTTGTGCACCCCATTTGCAACTTTGCAATTAATACTTTTTGAATGGTCTAAATACCTTAAATAAAGAGGCTAACGAGTAGAAGAAAATTGAAAGTATCGATTTTTTTTATTTAAGAGGATTGAATTGATAAATTAATCTAGGGTTAATTATTGACCGATGCTAAAGAAAATCCCTCAATTTTATTGTACACACTCCAACTATTATACACACCCTATATAAAATATAATTTATTTTTAAAATTCTACTTACACCTCAATTTTGGACAATTATACCCAAATTTTAAAAAAATCATGAAAAAACCTTATTCTTTAATGGAACGGAAGAAACGTGTGAATAAGAAAATCACAAAAATTTAAAAATGAAACTAAGTAAAAAAAAATGGAAATTAAGCGTACCAAATTTACACATTTTATTGAATGTCAAATATGTACGGTTGAAACTTCTTCTTTCAAATTTGAACTCACTTTTGTGTTCTTTTTATTTAACGCTTTTCTTCTGTTCTGTCAGTAAAGAATAATTTTTCGTAATTTTTTAATTTGTATAGAGTTAGGTTATAATTGCTTAAAATTGAGGTGTGAATATTAATTTAAAAATAAATTATGTGGGGCGTGTATAGTAATTGGAATCATGAGATGTGTATAGTAGAATCAGAATTTGTTTAGACGTTGCCTTTATTATTTAATTTATGTAAACAGTTAAATACATACTTACAAACAATTTAACAACATTGAATATTTGTTTGTTTAATGATAGTATCGGTTTTGGGATAGGGCATTTTTTTTAATGATATAGAGTTTTTTCTTGGGCTGCAACCACCCTTAGTCATGCTGTAGCAGCTCCGCCCTTATTAATACTCCTCCTTCTAAGGGTTTTTTTTTTTTTTTGAGAGGTCTAAGATTTCTTTTTTACTATCTACATGTAAAAGCTACTCATCAAGTAATACTACTAATTAACTACTCCATATACTTTCACTGAATCAACTAATATCTTTCATTAAAACTACTATTACTATTTGGTGAAAAGAGTAATACTACTATTAGATTTTGATAATTGGGGTGCATGTTACCCAAAAAATAATAGAATGCAACATATAGGTACAAATATATATATATATATATATATGTGAATGAGCTATCACATCTTGGCATGATGAAGGAGAGAGATGGAGATTGTCCTTGACGAAAGACGCTGACCACATTGTCTACCCCGCATTTAAAGCGCGCCCCATTCTCTTGTTTTCATCTCACCATCCCCATACCATCCCATCCCATCCCATCCCATACCATATCATACATACATACATACATCCTTCTCCACTCTAATTTACTTACACTTTTTTTCTTTATTTAATTATATTAACCTACAAATCAAAATATACTAGCACATATTTATTGAATTATAGTGACCTTAGTTAAGAAGAATAAAACACAACTACTTTTATTTATTACCAAACAAATTAAATGCATATATATACCTCATTCCTCCGAAAATTGATGATATTCCTCCGAAAATTGATGATATATAGTTTCATTTTTAAAATTTGAATGCACTATTATTATTCTTATATTTTAGGGGGAAAACAAGATAGTAAGAGGTATCTATTAAATATTACATCATTTTATCTATTTAAATATTGTTTAATATCTACTTTGTGTATATTAAATTTTTACATTAAAATTCGTATTCAGGGTCATAAAATGAGTTGTCAATTTAGGGTTGAAGTACTACTAGTATTTTTGTGCAAATATTAGTGTATATAATTTGAGAGGTACATAATTTTGGCAATTACTTATTTGACTTGTTATTTACTTGAGTTTTACCTATGGACATGTTCCAGGCCATTAATGAGACTCCTACTCCATATATATATATTAGGCAATTGGCAGATTATTTCCAATACTTGATTTTCTTTAATAATCCCAAACAAGAGTAGCTCCAAAATTTAAATAAATAAATAAATTATAGTAGTACTAGAATTAATTAAACACACACAACTCTTTGTCCTTGTCACTTAGTTTGGATCAAAGGAATGGTTCAATACATTTTACCCTATTCCTGCAAACTGATCCACGATAAATTCCAAATATTCAGAATAGCACACTTGATGAGACATGTCTATCAATGTATCTGTGGAGTAAATGTCATCAAACTCAAATCCCTATGTTTGCCTTTTATAATTTAAAAGAAAGAAAGAGTATATTTTCATTCTCTCCGGAAAAAAAAAAAAAAATTTGTATCACATAATTACATAATTTGTTCAAAATGTTTCCTAATTTACATCATTTTTCACAACAAGGTGCTCTTCTATGCTAGCAAGTTGAAAAGATAGAAATTATGGTTTTTAAAAAAAGACTGTCCATAGATATCATTTGTTTCACGTAGTGTTCCACCCTATTATATGTTTAGTATGTGTCATCCCCACTAATATAAGACGTTACATATTTTTCAACATGACATATGCCAATAAATCAGATAGTTGAATATAAAGTGAAACATTAAAACTAGCATATAAAGTAGAACACTAAAACTGACACGTGTAACCTCATACCTTCCCACCCTAAATATGTAACTTTTTGAACTCATGAAATAAATCGAGAAAAAAAATTATTGAGACATCTCGCACTAAATAAAATGTGGGTAAAATAGGTAATTCCCCATTTCCATAATTACTTACACACTGTCTTTACTTAAACATTTTAATTACTAACCTTACAACATCATTTTATTTTCAAAATTACTATTTATTTTAAACCAACATTTTCCCTCACACAAAATACCCCTCGTTCATTTAACTTCAGATCGACCCTAGTAAATTCACTTTTATTAAAATATAAGTCGGTCAAATTATGCAAGTAGATGGAGTATTTCATAAAAATAGTGTGTTATTTTTATATATCAAGTCACATTTATATTATATTTGATAAAATAGAAATGAAGGGGAGAGGAGAGGAGACATAAAATGCAATAAAACACCCCAACTAACCAATTAAATATATATGTATGGAATGGTGATACATTAAGTACTATGATTTTCAAAGTTTATTCTTATTCCCTCTCACAGTTTGTAAGTGGACCCAAAATTTGAAAAATTAGATAGATAAAAAAAAGATTGAAAAGGTGGGGCCTCTGTCACCCTATTGTTTATGCCACACATTGGAATAAGGGGATGTTTGGAAGAAAATCAGAAAAGGCCAAATAAGAGAATTGAAGAAGATGTTGAAATTTGGGATTTGGGGGGTCTCACTCCTGCAACCAATTCAGTATTGGCTGCCTTTCTTTGGTACTTGAGTTGTGTGCAGATATATATATTTGGACTTTTCTATTCAATTATTAACATGCATTGGGCCTCTGATATTTCATTACTGCATTTGGGCCAGGCCCGTAAAATTTCAAGCCCAATGCCTTTTTATTTGGGACATAGTCACATGAAAGATAAGCACTAGGCCCAATCAAAATATTAGGCCATCGGAAAAAGCTTAAAACTTCTATGAACCCGATTTCATTTGATTCTTTTTTAAGTATCATGTTTTGCATATGGTGTTTCTTTAAATAAATATCAATTTTTCTTTTTAATTGTGATAGTTTATATGTATAACTATGACAATCGAAAATAGTTCACTTGAACCCATATTCACACTATTGTTACTCTATTTTCTGTGTTTTTTAGTAGGAATTCTTATTTTATTTTCTCTAATACCCATTTTATCATCAAATCATAATTCAGATTCTGATAGTTGTTTCAATTCTTGATGGGCCGAATGTCGGAGCCGGGCCCAAATGTTTCTCATTGGGCTTAGCGATCTACACTCAGAAATCATGACTGCATTTGATTTTTTTTTTTAAATCATTTTGAGGAAAAAAAAACTATTTATTTCCTATTATCCCCCCTCAAGCGATGCAGTGGGTGAATGGACACGCAAAGCTTGGAACGAAGCAACTCAAAACTGGGATGAGGAAGACTCTTCGTGAAGATGTCGGCAACCTGGAGCTCGGAGGGAACAAACTGAGTGGCGAGGCGACCAGACGAGACAAGTTCCCGAACAAAGTGACAATCAATATCAATGTGTTTTGCTCGCTTATGCGCAACAGGATTCTGAGAGAGAAAGAGAGCACTCTTGTTGTCACAGAGAAGAAGAGGGCGACCAGAGGGCAAGGCACCCAATTCGCAAAGAAGCTGGGTGACCCAAATGATTTCCTGAGCAGTGTTGGCCATGACACGATATTCAGATTCACAGCTGGAACGAGAGACGTTGAGCTGCTTTTTGGCACTCCAAGAAACCAAATTACCACCCAAGAAAATGGAATACCCATATGTAGAGCGGCGTGTCTCAACACACCGAGCCCAATCAGCATCCGAGTAGCCGATAAGAGAGGGATCAGAACCACGAGTGAAAGTGAGACCAAAATTGATGGTACCTTGAACATAGCGAAGAATACGCTTGACAGCGGCGAAGTGATCCACCGTGGGAGAGTGAAGAAACTGGCTGAAGTGATTAACAGCATAGGAAAGGTCCGGATGAGTGATGGTGAGATACTGAAGGGAACCGACCAGGGACCGATATAAGGTGGGGTCATGGAAGGGTGCACCTGTGCTAACAAGCGAGGAACCAGCAACCAGAGGGGTAGAGACTGGCTTGGACTCCATGAGGTCGGCCCGAGCGAGGATGTCATGGGCGTACTTGGCCTGACCAAGAAACAAAGTGTCCGAGGAGCGAGACACCTCGAGGCCGAGGAAGTAATTGAGCTCGCCAAAATCTTTGATCCGAAACTCTGCATGGACGCGAGCAATGAAATGCTTAAGGAAGATAGGGTCATTGCTCGTTACAATGATGTCATCGACATAAAGAAGGAGATATAGAGTAACCCCCTTGCAAGTGAAGTAGAACAGAGAGGTATCAGCTCGGCTGCAGTGAAAACCAAGAGAGGCGAGGAAGGAACTGAACCGAACAAACCACGCCCGAGGCGCCTGACGGAGCCCATAGAGAGCCTTCTTGAGTCGACATACATGATCCGAAAAACGAGGATCAATAAAACCCGGAGGTTGAGACATGAAAACGGGTTTGGTCAGAACACCGTACAAGAAGGCATTGTTGACATCCAACTGATGTAGGGGCCATCCATTTCGAACAGCGAGAGAGAGCACAATGCAAACAGTGGCGGCCTTGACGACCGGGCTGAAAGTGTGGGAAAAGTCGAAGCCAGGAATCTGAGAGAAACCCTGGGCGACCAGGCGAGCCTTGTAGCGATCAACTGAACCATCACTATGAAACTTTGTCCGAAAAACCCATTTGGAACCAACTATGTTTGTGCTCGGCGGGCGAGGAACCAGATCCCAAGTTTGGTTCGCGTGGAGAGCGTCAAGCTCCGAGCGCATAGCCGCCGTCCAATGAGGAAGTTTCAAAGCGGATTTGAACCCCTTTGGTTCATCAGAGACAGCGAGAGTAGATAACAAACCTGTGGTCGCAATGTCAGCCACATAACGAGGCTTGAAGATGCCAGACCGAGCCCGAGTAACCATCGGATGGGTGGATCGGGGAGGGAAGGGCAGGTCGGCACGCTGGTGCTCGGCCGGAGGCAAGGCGGAACGAGCAGGAGGTCGCTCGATAGGCGGGACCTCGAGTGGGCGAGGAGGCATATGTCGAGGATCCAGATCTGAAATAGCCTCTGAGGGGTGTGGGCAGAGCGAGCAAGGCTCGGTGCGAGCAGAAGTAGGGCGAGCAACAAGTTTAGGGCAAGGAACTGGACCGGGAGCAGGAGACTCCGGAACCAGAAACGAGCTGTAATCAAGAGACCGAGAATCTGCCGAGGAGCCCTTATCGGAGAAAGGGAACGATGACTCATCAAACTGAGCATGTCTAGTAGTATAGAAGCGGGAAGCGACCAAATCGTAACACCGAAACCCTTTATGAGAAGAACTGTAACCCAAGAAGATGCATGTAACACTGTGAGGAGCTAACTTGTGAGGAGAGTAATCCCGAAGGTACGAAAAAACACGACAACCAAAGGTTTTGAAATTGCCATAAATAGGAGGTTTATGAAAGAGCAATTCATACGGAGACTTGTCATCAAGTACAGGCGTAGGCAAACGGTTTATAATATAAGCTGCAGTGGCAAATGCATCAACCCAAAAATAAGAGGGAACACTGGAGTGAAGCATGAGAGACAATCTAGTTTGAGTGATATGTCTATGTTTACGCTCCACACGACCATTCTATTGAGGAGTGTAAGGACATGACAATCTATGGTGAATACCTTTGGCGGAAAAGAAATCCCGAACTCTACTGTTAACAAACTCCGTGCCACCATCACTCTGAAATGCTTTCATGGAGACATAGAACTGATTACACACAAAGGTATGGAAGGCGACCAAAACACCAAAAAAATCGGACTTAGCACGCAAAGGGTACAATCACGTGAAGCTAGAAAAGTCATCAATAAAGACATCATAATAACGATAACCATCATTAGAACACACCGGGGCAGGCCCCCATAAATCACAATGAATAAGATCCAAAACACGGGATACTCGCTTTTTATTCAAAGTAAAAGACAAATGTTTGCTCTTTGCCAGCTGACAAGGAGTACATAGAGAAGGTTTAGAAAAAACAGAAGTAACATCCAAGTGACCCAAACGTTTCAACAAATTAACAACTGAAATAGAAGTATGTCCTAATCTATGGTGCAAAAGCTCAAACGAAGCACGCCGAGCAGCAATGTGCAAATGTAAAGACCGCGACTACGCCTGCCGCGAGCCAGAGGTTCCTTGGTTACTCGGTTCTGAACCACAAACGGACGATCGGAGAAAACATCGTCGATAGGATTATCTGAATTCAGTTTGCTTATGTATAATAAATTTTTAGTGAGACGGGGAACAACCAGAACATCCAATAAGCGAAATTTATCATGAGCACGATAAGAACCAGTGTGAGTAATGGGAATAGAAGTACCATTCGCGGCAATAACATGATCATTACCATTATAAGGTGCGAGATCATCCATAACAGTGGAATCCTGAGTCATGTGGGCAGAGACACCGGTGTCAAGAAACCAATCTGAACCAGGGGAGGGAGCAACCGAGCACTGTGACTCGAAGGCCTGAGCAAGGTTGACAGAGGGATGAGACGAGCGAGCATATCTCTCGGGACAGCGACTAGCATAGTGGCCCGGTTGGCGACAAATCTGGAAAGTAGGAGTTGAAGACTGTTTGCCCCGAGCGCCTTGCTGGGCAGGGGAAGGGCGACCACCATGACCAGAGGTGCGAGCATGAGAGAAAGATCAGGGCTGCGAGGAGCCAGAGCACCGATCAGTGGCAAAAGCATGAACAGGAGCGGTTGGGGCGTCCATAGAACGCTGCATAAGGTCAAAACTAACAGCCTGATGAACCAGATCGCGAAAACGAGGCATCGGGGTCATAGATATACGGGTGTTAGAGAAACCAATAAACCGAGGGCCGAGACCGTTTAAGAACCAATGACTCTTATCAATGGCATCTAAGGGGCGACCAATAGAGGCCAACTGGCAGAGAAGTCGAAACTTCTTGCTATATTCATCAACCAAGGAGGTGCCACGGCGGAGGTTGAACAATTCACCACGTAACTAGTTGAGGCGAGAGGCAGAGGAATGACTATAGGCCTCCTCGATGGCTGTCCAGACAAATCGAGATGAGGTGAGGTCGATGACTTCGGCCATGGTGCCTTCAGAGAGAGAAGAGAGAATAAGGCTCAGAATCTTCTGATCCAATGCAAATCAAGCAGTATAATCCGGGTTTGGGACATCCTTGCCATCGGACTTGACGGTTTTGGGCGGTTCCGGGCAAGAACCGTCAACGTGGGAGAATAGATCGTGCCTAGTGAGAACAGGAACGATCTAATTACACGAAACAAGATAGTTTGACGCAGAAAGCTTCATGGTTAGCATGTGAACGAGAGTGTTAAGGGGAAGAGAGGAGGAGTCCGCCATGGCGCCGGAAGGGTAGGAACAGGCGACGACGGTGAAAGGAGAGGGAGAGGAAGAATTTAGCGTGAGGCCTACGAGTGACAGCTAGGGTTTAGGTGAGTTTGACTGATACCATGTGAGAATATGTATGAGATCACCATTAATGAGGTGATTGGGAAGATCCAATATATATAGTCAAGGTACAAGAGATTTACAAGGAAATATTTACAAGATATGGTAAATAATAATTTAAATATTTATTTCCTATTACAAATCAATGCGGATATCGCCGTCCACTTCAATCGTGAGAAGAGAAAAGACGAGTTTCCCTTTGTCTTAACAAATGTCCAGGTCTCCAATCTTTAAACGAGACAACCCCACAGTAAGGCCATCTCCAATCCTCATACTCAAATTGCCACCAAAATCATCAATTTGCCATTAAATTTGAGTCAAACAGTAAAATCATCTCCAATTATCAAACTCAAATTTTAATGTTATCTTATTTATTTATATTTTATTAAATATTTATTTATCATCATATATATAATTTCATATTTATATTTAAATTAAATTAATTAAACAAAAAAATTGATATATTTAACATATTAAAAAAAAACAAGATCAATTAAACAAAACACCAAATTCAATTGCATTAGCATAAAATATAAATTACATCACAATCTTATATAATAAAAGGAAGAAAGATTTTACCAAATTTCGCCACGTGTCATTTCTTATCATGACATGTGTCATTTAGAAATGCCACATATCTCAGATTCTCTTGCCATATGACATTCATTTTAAAGTTAATTGAAATTTGAAACGTTTCATTTGGCCTAAAAACGTTTCTCTATTGAATACGGATTACGATAATAACTCTTAAAAGTGTAATTTCACCTTTATTCCTCTATTCGTCGGGCCCTCTCAACTTCTTCCGCCGACTAAATCGGCACTTCGGGCGCCTCCTTGAGTCTACTATTTAACTTGCATTCCTGGTATGATCACATATCGAGGAGATAAATTACTTCAGGTATTAACGTCACTGGAATGAAGATCTTTTGAACTGAGATCATGGTTTTTCATTTCATAAATGTTACTTAATTAGACGTTGAGCAACGTACAATTCATATTTCCTATCATAATTGTATTGGATTTTCAGTTTATGGACTACTTACTAGAGATGTTAGTTATATTTTTTCATCTGGTTCAGTTCCGCTATATTATGTAAAAGTTTAATACCATTGTGAATAATTGATTACTAATTGATCACCAAATGCAAGTCTTGATAGAGTGCAGGTTTATTCATCTTCTTTTGGATATTTCTGAAGAGATTGAACTTTATTAATAGCAGCATATGTGTGATCTTTATGAATTGTTACTTTTATGAGAATTATATAAGAAGTTGTGTACGTTGATACCTGTTGGGAATAAAATGAGATATGTTTTGATCTAATACCAAAACCCCCTGAGACATGCCTAAGTCAATATAAATATGTTCTAAGAATGTTAGAACATATAGATTATAGGCTAGATGAGAAGCTGAAATGTTAGGCAGCTCTTAGACAATTAGATGCACAATTTGAGGGGGAACCTATGCTTTGAAGATGATCAAGATCAAGTCCCCCCAAGGCTCAAATTCTGGAACAATCACTTAAAAGTAAGGACACTCTATGAAATCTAAGATGCTCTTATCAGGAGAGTTGTCCAGAGAAAGCACTCATAAAACTCTGATCAGGAGAGTTGTCCAAAGAAGCTAACCATATGCAAGAACAAGTTTACATAGCTCAAAAGGACAAGACTACTCAAAGGTTTTCTTCAGGAGAGTTGTCCAGAGAAGTCAACTCTAGGCATAAAGTGCTCTGATGCAAAAAGATTAAATATACTGATCAGGAGAGTTGTCCAGAGGAGTTGTCTCAGCTAAATTGACCAAGATCAAGTGCTCTGAAAGCCTAAGATCAACTATGCTGAAGAGATTGAGACAACCAGTCCCTAAAGGTCCTCAAAGGAATGAGCTAAGACCATACACAAGAGAAATAAAGGGAAAGAGCCAAGTCATCTGAAGAAGAGCAAGTCAACCATGCTGAAAAGCAAAACTGCTGATAGTGATAAGGAGAGTTGTCCAGATGATAAGGAATGTTGTCCTATCATTGGATCAACCTTCAGAAGCCATGTCCAAGTCCTAACAAGAAGTCAAACATTGGGAAAAGTGCTGCAGAATGAAGACAAAACTGTTACAGCCGTTTATTACCCAAATGAGGACATGTCACTATCAAGAATCTGTCTTCCAGTTTGAAGAACTCAAGGAAGACATTTATAGCAATTTGGGGCTGCCTCTCCAACGGGCAAATCCTCCATTTTGTCTATAAATACAGAAGTGTGAAGACCATTTGAAAGCACCTCAACACAATCCAACTAAGCTCAAAGTTCTTACAAGCTAGAGTGCTTTCAAAGCTTTCAAAGACTATCTTAGTCTTCAAACACTTCATCTAAGCTGAACCCAATTGTATATCCATACACAAGCTTGGAGAGATATCCTATCCTTATACACTGATCTTCATTGTAAAGGATATCTCATTAGTTGGAACCTTACTTCAACCCTTACACCTTTCAAGAGTGAAAGTGAGAAGGTTGTAGTAGTAGAAGTGGTAGGAGCTGACTGTTGAGAGAAGAACAGTTCAGTTCTGAGTTGAGAAGAGGGTACTAGGACTCTAGACATCCTAGGGATCAATTCACCAAGGAGTGGTGTTCTTGATCAAGTGCACCTTGGCACTATAAAACAAGTTAATTCCAAGAGTGAAGGAATTATCCTGTTAAATCAGGGAAAGTGGATGTAGGAGCTTGAGTCTCTGAACCACTATAAACTCTTGTGTTGATTTACTTTACAAGTACTTACATTCATTCAACACTGCACACAAAACTGATCTTTCAAAGATACATATTCAAAGACTGTGCAAAACTGTTTTGGACAACTTCCCTGAAGCTTAACTGGACTGTGTTACATTGACTAAGTGATTTCAAAAATTAAAGGAGTCTAAACTTAAAGGGCCAACCACTATTCCGCACATATAACTCCCCTAGATAGTTATTCAACTAAGTACTCAATAGTACTTAGTAGATTGATTATCTTAGAAGAGTTAATCATCTTCAGCAGAGTTGTCCAAGACAACCTTGCTGAGTTCTGGTTTGATCTAGTTGAAAAGAATTTGCATACAAGTGTATTCCCCCCCCATACACTTGTTATCTACTCCTTTCAGGACCAACAAGTGGTATCAGAGCAGGGGTTCAAAGACCACTGCTTCTGAAAATCCATCTTGATTTTCAAAACTCACATATTTGGTGTGGTCACTGAACTGATCTCTATCTGAAATCCATTACTTGTTGATTGATTGATTCTTATTGAGATATGGCCAACAACAATGCTGTTCCTCCACCTGCTGTTCAAGGATTAGACAACATGGCCACAAATCCAGTCAATCATATTTCTCATCACAAACTGCCCATGTTTTCTATAGACAATTATGATTTCTGGAAAATTAGAATGAGGGCTCATCTTGCATCTCTTCATACTGATATGCTTAGAGTAATCACAAGAGGACCTTTTGTGTTTACTCAAACTAACCCCAGATTGACAGATGAGCAAAGAGCAGATATAAGGGAACTGATTCCCAAAGATGAGGATGACTTCACTGCTGATGAAAAGAGGAAAGATAATTTGAATTATCTTGCCATGAACACCCTCTATCAAACAATTCCAGATGCAGTTATGGGTAGAGTCTACCACTGCACCACAGCTAAAGAAATTTGGGATACCCTTGCTGAAATGTGTGAGGGCACTGAAAAAATCAAGGAGAACAAGCTCCAAGTTGCTGTGCAGAAGTTTGAACAATTCTCAATGGAGTCTGATGAGTCCATTGACAAATTTGCTGGTAGATTCACTGATGTGATGAATGAGATTAACTCATTGGGCAAGGTCTACACCAAGAGAGAGGTTGGACTGAAAATCCTAAGGAGTCTCACTCAAAAGTGGGATGTCTATGCTGTAATGATGCAGAATACCAAAGATCTCTCCATTATGCCCATGCAACAAATATTCTCAGAACTCAAAGCCTATGAGTTTGACCTCAATAGAAGAAAGCCTGTTGAGGAATCTTCAAATCCTACTAAGGGAGTGGCATTCAAAGCCAAAGTTGCTGAACCAGAAATGCAACCCACTCCCAGATCATCAAAGTCAGTCTCTAAGACTGAAATGAAGGAAGAACTAGCCTTGATGGCTAGAAGGTTTGACAAGCTCAACACAAGGTTTGGTAGATACAAGAAATTCTACCAAGATAACAAATTCAGGAGAAGATACAATTCCCCTGAAGATCAGGCTGAGGACAAAAAGCCTGAAGAGAAAAGATCAGAGGACAAGTCCTCTGATAGGAGAAGATCCAGTAGAGCTGAACCCTCATCATCTAAGAGAAGAGATGAATCCAAGAAGGATGATGATGAAGATCTGTGTTACAACTGCAAAAAGAAAGGGCACTTCCAATATGATTGCCCTGAACTAAGCTCTAAAGAAAGAAGAGAAAGACAAGCAAAAAGAGACAGAAAATTCACCAATAGAAAAGCCATGATGGCTGGTGAAGAATCTGATAGTGCTGAAAGTTTCAACTCTTCTGATGGATTGTTCTCCAACAGTGATGATGATGATGATGTCTGCAACATGGCTCTTGAGGATGATGAGGTACCAGTGGGCCACAAGAAGAGGAGCATGAACAAAAAGACAGCATGGTACCTTGACAGTGGATGCTCAAGGCACATGACTGGAAACAAGGAACTCCTCTCTGATTTTATTGAAAAAGAAGGCCCAAATGTCACCTTTGGAGACAGCTCACAAGCAACAACAAAAGGTTATGGTACTTTGATGATTGGTAACATCAAAGTAACCAATGTATCTTATGTAGCTGGTCTCAAATACAACCTCCTGAGTATCAGTCAATTCTGTGATAAAGATTTTAATGTTGAGTTCTCAAGTGGAAAGTGTCTAATTAAGGATAAAACTCAACAAACCCTATTGACTGGAACTAGGAAGGGAAATGTGTATTTTGCAGACTGGGACAAGTCTACTGATGCTGCATGTTTTATTGCTAAAAGTTCTTGTGAACAAAGTTGGCTATGGCACAAAAGGCTAAATCACCTGAACTTCAAATCCATGAATAAACTTGCTAGAAATGCATTAGTTAAAGGACTACCTAATGAGGTTTTCATTAAAGAACATGTGTGTAAGCCATGTCAAGAAGGAAAACAGATTAAAGCCTCATTTAAGGGAAAACCAGTCATCTCCACTGAAAGGGTACTTGAACTTCTACATATGGATCTGTTTGGACCAATTACCCCTTCAAGCATAAATGGTAGAAAATACACATTAGTGGTAGTAGATGACTTCTCTAGGTTCACATGGGTAGTATTTCTCCTTAATAAGAAGGAAACACAAGTCAAACTACCTGAACTTCTCAAGAGATTGTCAAATGAGAAAAGCCTTAGCATTATCAAGATAAGATCTGATAAAGGCACTGAGTTCATTAATTCATACATCAATGAGTACTGCACATCAAATGGAATAGCTCATGAAACCTCAGCAGCTAGAACTCCCCAACAAAATGGAGTTGCAGAAAGAAGGAATAGAACTTTAAAAGAAGCTGCTAGAACTCTAATTGCTGACTCAAATTTACCTAAGAGATTTTGGGCTGAAGCTGTAAACACTGCATGCCATACTCAAAATAGATGTTTGATCACTAAGGGGCAAGGCAAAACCCCCTATGAACTCTGGAAAGGAAGAATGCCTAAAGTGTCATACTTTCATATATTTGGTTGTAAATGTTTCATTCACAATAATGGGAAAGAACAGTTGAAAGCCTTTGACAGCAAAGCTGATGAGGGAGTATTTCTTGGATACTCTCAAATCAGTAGAGCTTTCAGAGTCTACAACAAGAAAACCCTTATAGTGGAAGAAACACCTCATGTTGTGTTTGATGAGTCTATCTTTGAGATCAGGAATGATCATTTGGAACCTGAAGAAATCACACAGAGGACAACCAGATTAAGCCTAAAAGACAAAGACACTGAATTCATAGATGTTGTCCAATCCAATCTACCTGAACACACAATACTGGACAACCATCCTGAAGGCAACCTTCCTGAGACAAATCCCACAGATGGAAATGGTGAACTGAATGAACCAATCCCAGTTCACATCCAGGTAACAACTACCAATGAAGAAGCAGTTCCTGCTGAGGTAGTTAATGGGTCAAATAATCAAGGGGGAACTCAAAATGTTGAAAATGCCAATGTCCCTGACATTGAGGACAACATCCCTGATTATGATCCTGAATTAGATCCTGCATTAAATTATCCTGAATTCTATGATCAAAATGACTCACCTTCAGTAGAGGACAACTCTACTGAAGAGATCAGAAAAAGAAGGACATGGTTATCTGACCATCCTACTGATCTAATACTTGGTGACCCAAGTATTGGAGTCAAAATAAGAAGATTCCATGGTGAAAGTGCTCTTTTCTGTTGTTTCTTGTCAGAACAAGAACCCAGTAATGTTGAGGAAGCACTTCAAGATGCCAACTGGATCACAGCCATGCAGGAAGAACTAAATCAATTCACCAGAAATGAAGTATGGGAGCTGGTGGACAGACCTTCACATCAAGATGTTATTGGAACAAAGTGGGTATTCAAGAACAAGAAGAATGAAAATGATGTGATTGTCAGAAACAAAGCAAGACTTGTGGCAAAAGGGTATTGCCAACATGAAGGCATTGACTATGATGAGACATTTGCACCTGTGGCAAGGCTAGAAGCAATAAGGCTCTTTCTAGCCTATGCAGCCCACAAGAGGTTCAAAGTATACCAAATGGATGTCAAGAGTGCCTTTCTGAATGGAGTCTTGAAAGAAGAAGTCTATGTGGAGCAACCACCAGGGTTTTGAAGTTGGAAACCAAGTTTACAGACTCAAGAAAGCTCTATATGGACTCAAACAAGCCCCTAGGGCTTGGTATGATACACTGTCACAATTTCTCTTGGATCATGGATTCACCAAGGGAACTGTGGACAGAACTCTCTTCAGAATCTCTGAAGGAGAGGACATCTTGCTTGTCCAAATTTATGTGGATGACATAATTTTTGGATCCCCTAATGAGAAGCTATGTGAAAAATTCTCCAAGCTCATGCAAAGCAAGTTTGAGATGTCCATGATGGGGTTGATGAACTTCTTTTTGGGTCTACAAGTCAAGCAATCTAAAGAAGGAATCTTCATCAACCAAGCTAAGTACACCAGAGAAATGATCAAAAAGTTTGGGTGTACAACTAGCAAGCCAGTAAGGATCCCAATGAACACAAATTGGAAGATGGATCCTGATGAGAGTGGTATTCCAACCAACTCTACTGAGTATAGAGGAATAATTGGTTCACTCCTCTATCTCACTGCCAGCAGACCTGATATCACCTTTGCAGTAGGTGTTTGTGCAAGATTTCAAGCAAATCCTAAGAAAAGCCACCTTGAGGCTGCAAAGAGGATTTTGAGGTACCTCAAAGGCACTGAGAATCTAGGCCTTTGGTACCCAGCTGATGACAATATTGAGCTAACTGGCTACTCAGATGCTGATTATGGAGGATGTAGGATTGACAGAAAGTCCACTTCAGGGACTTGTCAATTCTTAGGCAACAAGCTTATTTCATGGTTCTCCAAGAAGCAGAACACAGTGGCCACTTCCACCACTGAAGCTGAATATGTTGCTGCTGGAAGTTGTTGTGCTCAAATTCTTTGGCTAAGACAACAACTAAGAGACTACAAAGTCAACTCTACTGAAGTGCAAATTTTCTGTGATAACAATAGTGCCATTGCTATATCACAAAATCCTGTCTTGCACACAAGATGCAAGCATGTGGACATCAAGTGGAGAAGAAGGATATCAAGCTAGTGAAAATTCACACAGACCATCAAAAAGCTGATATACTAACCAAGCCACTTGCAGAGGCAAGATTTCTGGAGCTATCAGCAGAGTTGGGATTACTTGATCCAGGGAAGTTGGACAAATAAGTCCAAAGAAGTTCTTTGATTAAGGGGAAAACAAACTCAAACTTCAGCAGACTTGGTCAAGTCTACTGAAATTCAGAAACATGACCTTACCTCTTCAGGACACTTGTCTCTTGAAATTCAGGACACTTGTCCACAGTTCTTCAGGACACTTGTCCATGTAGGGTCAGATAAGTTGTCCTAGCTATCAAACCAAATTTTGGTATGATAAGCACCTATTTTTGGTGATCAATACCTATCTCGAAATCTGTCCCTTGAAATACAGTTTTCACCTTTCTGGGTTTTAATTTGTCTCCCACCCAAAAGGTCACTTTCCATGCATTAAATGCCAAGATTTAACTCTTGTTTGCATTACACTTTTTGGGACATGATCTATCTCGAAAAATCCCCAGCCTTAAACAAACATTTAAAACCACCCACGTTTTGAATAAAACAGTTATTTCACTGTTACATTGGTTTTTGACCATTGGATCAAAAATGGACAACTCCCCTGAAATCAATCCTAGCCGTCCATTTTGGATTTCCATTTTTGATCACCTTTGAATTGTCTCAAGACCTTACCAACTCATTGACAAACATTCTTTTTAGAATATTCACAAGTCTTAAGATACCCACAAACACTTCTTCCCCAAGTATTCGAAACCCTAACTCAAAAGTTCTTCAAACTTTCTCATTCTTCATCAAACTTCTCTCTGTAAATTTCAAATGGCCCCCAAGGTTAGACCTGAGATGCTTGTTGATTTCTCCAACAAGGATCTAGACCTAGATTTTGCCTATCTTAGCAACAAGAACAATCTTCACTTTGAGCCAATTATTTCTTTTGAAAGTGAAGATCCTGAGATTACTCCAACCCTAAGATGGTTGAGAAGGGCTGGTCTCCAAAAGTTCTTGGAAGAAAGACCAAGCTCTTGCTTGGAAAGTTACATGGCAGAATTCTTTGCCTTCCTCAAGTGGAGAGGCAAGCCTGAAGATGGTGAAGTATCAACCAGGCTATCCTACACAGCTGAAGGAGAGGAAGAGGAGAGATTCCATAGAGTTAGATTCTCCTCAGAGGATCTGGAAGGAGCCTTTGGATTGCCTTATGAGGGAAGGAATCCAGAAGTGTATGGCACTGGACATGAAGAGGAAATAGCCCAAGAGTGGTTATTAGTTCCAGGCCCTCTCTCCTCAACTCAAAACAAGAAAACTCTCAAGCCAGAGTTTCTCAATCTGTTTGAGGTAGTTGCTAAAAGTCTCTTAAGCAACACTGGAAGCTTAGAGCAAGTCAGCCAGCCAAGGATCAGAATCATGGCTGCCATTATTGATGCCAGTGATAAGGGCATCAAGTTTGATTGGAGGACCTTCATCATGTCTGAGATGATGAAGGAGAAGGCTAAATTTAAGGTGAAAGCCCACAACAAGGTGGTGCTAGAAGGGAAAATCAAGTATTGCACCAGAGCAAGCTTGTTGATTGAGAGGTTTTCCCACTATTCCCAGATGCAGACCTTTGCAAAGCCCCTCCCAGCCCAAAAGATCCTGTTCAGAAAGCTCAGTAAGAAAACTGAGAAAAGAAGGATGCTACTGGCCAAGCCTGCTGAAGAACAGGAGGAAGAGAAGCCTAAGATGAAAAAGAGAACAAAGGCCAGGGCTGTAAAGACAAGAAAAATGTCTCAGAGAATCTCAGAAGAGAATTCAGATGCTTCAGCTGAGATTGAAGAAGTTGCTAGAGAAGGTGTACAAGTGCCATCTGATCATTCAGAAGAACTCAGGCAAAAGTACAATGAGACTAGACAAAAGTCTAAGGGTGATAAGAGATTCAGGGAAGTTGTCCCTGAGAAGGAAGGAAGTGGAAGCAACAGGGCCAGCAAGAGAAGGGCCAAACCTACTGAAAAGGTGTTGGAGCTGCAAGAAGAGAGGTCTCTTCAATTGGCTCTAAGGGAGAGCAGAGCTGAAAGCAGGGCCAAATCCATGTCAAGGACCAATTCATCTGGTTCTGGAACTCCAGAATCCAAAGTCCCTGAAGGTCAACCCATAGAGGCCAACCTCCCTGAAATTCAGTATCTTGAGCCCAACTCCCCTGAAACCCATGTTACCCCTTCCAACCAACCCATTACCCCTGTAAATCTCACTAAGAGATATTCTCCTGAAGGGAATGAGCAAAGAAGTGGCATAGATGTGCTTGCTGATTTGGCAGTAGATGAGACAAGACTCCTGTCTCCCCTTGACTCATCCATGCTCAACTATTCAAAGCTCCTAGAGCATGCACTTCATGAGCCAACCCCCCTGAGTAAAGCCCCTTCAGATTCATTGCTCTCTAAAGCAACTGAAGATCCTTCTACTGTACCCAACCCATCTGAAGCCAAGATCCCTGAACTTAATCTACCTAAAGCCACATTAGGAGAACCCAGAGCCAACTCCCCTATAACCCAAAGTCCCCACTCAAGTGGAGATGAGGAGGAGTATACTTTTGAAAGTATGCTCAGAGGAGGAGCCAAGGCTACTGTTGACAGTTTGTATCCACAACTTGCTGAATTTCCAAGAATTCAGAAGGCCTTTCATGATTTGAGGATGCTTGTTGATGTGAAAGATAAATCTATGATGGAGATATCACAAGTCATCCAAGATAAAGGTGCAAACTGGTGGCAAATAGAAGATAACAGATTGCTACACTTTGCTGGAGTTTCAAAGACAAGATTCCTCATTGATGAGGAGATTTTTGCAAAGCTGGTAGCCAATAAGATTAAAGAGGAGAAAGAAAGAAAAGCCAAGGGAATCAAACACCCTGACAGTGGCTCTAATGATGATGATTCCCCTGATGATCCCTCAAACCCTTCAAATCCCAACCCTCCTGAAACCCCTCAAGCCAACCTCCCTGAACCCCTTCAACCCAAGTCTTCTGTAGCAGATAGACTTTCCAATCCTCCTAAAACCTATCATAGGAAAGGCTCTGTAACTTCAGAGGTGTTGACCAAGGGTGGTAACACAACCAAAGACACATCTGCCAATGAAGGTTCTTCTGAACCCAAGGCACAGCCTAAAGATGTTGAGGTTCTTGTATTAGAGGCTAGTTTGATTAAGGCCTATTCAGTGTCAGAGGAGTTGGACATTGATCAGCCCTTAATCATTCAGGATGACTCAGTGGCTGTTGATATAAGCACTGTGATCTCCCCACAACTGCCATCTTTGAACCTTGATGAAGGTGGAGATGTTGCAGGTTTAGGAGAAGGAGTTGAAAAGGAAAGATTAGTTGAAAAATCAGAGGGAGTTGAGGATGAAAGAGAGGTAGTCATCACTAAGATAGTGAGTGTACCATCATATGAGGGTGGAATAAGTGAGGAAGGACAGGTTATTCTTGAAGTCAAATCTGAACTTCAGGAATCCCCTGGTGAAAGGAGGCCTGATTCCTTGAGTGAGAACATTATTCATGAAGGGAGAAAAGAACAAGTTGAAAATGAGAAGAAGACTGCTGATGTATCAGAGTCTTATGCAAAAGAAATTGAGGGTGATGAGTGCTTATTTCCTAACTTGTTTGATTTATCTGATGTTGCAGGTATTTCTCTTGACCAAATTTTTGCAGATGAGTTCCTCACAGATGCACCTATCCAAGTTGATACAGGCTCAGCTCAGGCCTTACTTGGAATGCAATCAGAGAAGTTGGACTCCTTGGCTCATCAAGTCCAATCTGCTCATGCTGAAACTTCAGGAGCATTAAATGAGCAAGGAAGAACTCTAGCATCTGTAGAAATGAGGCTCACTGGCTCTGAAGATGTTGTGCTACCAACTCTTGAGGCAAGAATCAGTGGTGTGGAATCTGGTCTCCAAACCATCTCCACTGCAGTTCAAAGTGCCAAATCAACCATGGAGGCCATCTCCGAGGAGGTCAAGAAAGAACAAAAGCTGCTGAGAGACAATCACAATGCTAATGTCAAAGCTCTCAGGCTAACTGTCAAACAAGCTATTGGAAAGAAGACTGCACTGCAAAAGAGAAGAGCAGAAGAGCAAAGGCTAGCTATGGTCAAAGCTGCCTCAGAAAAATTTTCCCAAGAAGTACTGGCCAACATTGCTGAAGGTGCAGTGGCCATCCTCACTACGCTCTTAAAAGCCCAACTGGATGCATCTCTGAAAACAGCCATGGAAGAGGTTGTGCAACAAAAGATGAAGCCTGTTCTAGCTTTCCTTAGCCTGAGCAGTGATAGAATGCAGAATATACATGATGAGAATGTATATTTGTTGGAGGAGATGAAGTCCCTACACCAGGCCCAATCCCTGATGGCCTCAACTATGAGTGACCTCAAGCCCCAGTGTTTTGATGCTGCCAAAAAGGGGGAAAGGGAAAGAGCAAGGGCAAAAGGTGCCTTAGTAATTGGGAGTCCAGTGAAAGGGAAGGACAAAGTCCCTGAAGGAAAGGAGCCAGAAATGCTGAATTTGGAAGAATTGGATGAAGAGGAGCAGTTAGCATTGGCATTGAAAAACTCAATGGCCTCAGCTCAAGAGGAAAGAGTAAGGCTACAACAAAGACCAGGTGGTGAAGTGTCAGGTTTGGACAAAGATGCTGAAGGTGTCCAAACCAGAGGAAAGATCAAGAAGGCCCAAGGAAAGAAGAGACAAATTGAGAAATTCACTGACTTTCCTAGCAGCCTTGATCTTCCACCTGAATTCAGAATTGATGAGGATGAGCCTACATCAAAGAAAGCCAAAACTGCTGAAGAGCCCAAATCTACTGAAAAAGACAAATCTTCTGAATCTGGAAAAACTGCTGAAGGTACCAAGTCCTCTGAAGACATTGAAGAGTTGTTTGCTGAAGGATTTGGACCTGAACCTAAGAAGAAGACAACAGTCCTAGCTCTTGATCCATCAAAACTGTTTCATGAAGGGTATGGCAAAGACCCTGAAACACAACAAAAACTGGCCATGATGAGGGCCCAAGAGAAAATGAATCTGATGGAAGAAGCCAACAGAGCAAGAGATGAAAGGAGAGCAAACTTTCAGAAACCAAGAAGGAGAAGAGCAACTTACAGCAAGATGAAGCCTCAGCTTCTAATCCCAATGGACACCAAATATCCACACTTGGATAAATGGGTGCTAATTCAACTGAATGACACATGGGAAGAAGCCAAAAGGGAGTTTGTCTATGACTATTATGTCATTGACAGATGGAATGGAGGAGATGCAAATTCTGCCTTCACTGAGTTCATGCTAGAATACTACAGAGAGTTGTATCAACAACTACTTGCAGCTGCTGACATTGCAAGATTTGAACTCACAGCTCCCAAGCCAATCATATACATGCCTCCAAAGCTTGAAGGATGGATTGACCAAGCAAGAATTCTGAGGGAATTCACTGAGATCCTTAAGCTGAACAAGATGGTTCTTGGACCTAAAGGAACCAACCAAGAAGCCATGGCACTGAAAAGAAGAGTGTGGGCACAGTATGGAATGCTGCCACCTCCTGAGGATGATCTTTGAAATGGCTAAGTCTTCTGACCTTACTTGAATGATCAACTATGCTGAAATATGGTCAAGTTTGCTGATGTGTTAATCTGGTTGATCTGATCTATTAAAGATTGCTCTGATACAAGCTCTGTGCTCTGATGCTGAAAATATTATTTTTGTCTTGAATTATCAGAATGAAATGCTCTGATGTATTTAAGTGTTATTGATTCATGCTCTGATATGTTAACTTCAACTATCAACATGCCTGTAATGATTTTTTAATGAATGATAGTTGAACTTATTTTGAATCAAGAAACACAAATCTCTCTATGCCTATCTTAAAACCTACTTGCAACAAAAACAGTGAATACACTAACACATTATTTTTCAGGAATATTGACCTCAGTCATGTCTTCTGAAGATACATGTAATAGGTGTAGACAAGTCACTTTTGCTTAAGTTGTATAGGTTTTGGCATCATCAAAAAGGGGGAAATTGTTGGGAATAAAATGAGATATGTTTTGATCTAATACCAAAACCCCCTGAGACATGCCTAAGTCAATATAAATATGTTCTAAGAATGTTAGAACATATAGATTATAGGCTAGATGAGAAGCTGAAATGTTAGGCAGCTCTTAGACAATTAGATGCACAATTTGAGGGGGAACCTATGCTTTGAAGATGATCAAGATCAAGTCCCCCCAAGGCTCAAATTCTGGAACAATCACTTAAAAGTAAGGACACTCTATGAAATCTAAGATGCTCTTATCAGGAGAGTTGTCCAGAGAAAGCACTCATAAAACTCTGATCAGGAGAGTTGTCCAAAGAAGCTAACCATATGCAAGAACAAGTTTACATAGCTCAAAAGGACAAGACTACTCAAAGGTTTTCTTCAGGAGAGTTGTCCAGAGAAGTCAACTCTAGGCATAAAGTGCTCTGATGCAAAAAGATTAAATATACTGATCAGGAGAGTTGTCCAGAGGAGTTGTCTCAGCTAAATTGACCAAGATCAAGTGCTCTGAAAGCCTAAGATCAACTATGCTGAAGAGATTGAGACAACCAGTCCCTAAAGGTCCTCAAAGGAATGAGCTAAGACCATACACAAGAGAAATAAAGGGAAAGAGCCAAGTCATCTGAAGAAGAGCAAGCCAACCATGCTGAAAAGCAAAACTGCTGATAGTGATAAGGAGAGTTGTCCAGATGATAAGGAATGTTGTCCTATCATTGGATCAACCTTCAGAAGCCATGTCCAAGTCCTAACAAGAAGTCAAACATTGGGAAAAGTGCTGCAGAATGAAGACAAAACTGTTACAGCCGTTTATTACCCAAATGAGGACATGTCACTATCAAGAATCTGTCTTCCAGTTTGAAGAACTCAAGGAAGACATTTATAGCAATTTGGGGCTGCCTCTCCAACGGGCAAATCCTCCATTTTGTCTATAAATACAGAAGTGTGAAGACCATTTGAAAGCACCTCAACACAATCCAACTAAGCTCAAAGTTCTTACAAGCTAGAGTGCTTTCAAAGCTTTCAAAGACTATCTTAGTCTTCAAACACTTCATCTAAGCTGAACCCAATTGTATATCCATACACAAGCTTGGAGAGATATCCTATCCTTATACACTGATCTTCATTGTAAAGGATATCTCATTAGTTGGAACCTTACTTCAACCCTTACACCTTTCAAGAGTGAAAGTGAGAAGGTTGTAGTAGTAGAAGTGGTAGGAGCTGACTGTTGAGAGAAGAACAGTTCAGTTCTGAGTTGAGAAGAGGGTACTAGGACTCTAGACATCCTAGGGATCAATTCACCAAGGAGTGGTGTTCTTGATCAAGTGCACCTTGGCACTATAAAACAAGTTAATTCCAAGAGTGAAGGAATTATCCTGTTAAATCAGGGAAAGTGGATGTAGGAGCTTGAGTCTCTGAACCACTATAAACTCTTGTGTTGATTTACTTTACAAGTACTTACATTCATTCAACACTGCACACAAAACTGATCTTTCAAAGATACATATTCAAAGACTGTGCAAAACTGTTTTGGACAACTTCCCTGAAGCTTAACTGGACTGTGTTACATTGACTAAGTGATTTCAGAAATTAAAGGAGTCTAAACTTAAAGGGCCAACCACTATTCCGCACATATAACTCCCCTAGATAGTTATTCAACTAAGTACTCAATAGTACTTAGTAGATTGATTATCTTAGAAGAGTTAATCATCTTCAGCAGAGTTGTCCAAGACAACCTTGCTGAGTTCTGGTTTGATCTAGTTGAAAAGAATTTGCATACAAGTGTATTCCCCCCCCCCCCATACACTTGTTATCTACTCCTTTCAGGACCAACAATACCCACTATATTGTCATTGTAATTGATTTATCACTCGGTCACGTACTTTTACTGATTGTATGTCTAAAGAAACTCTAAGGTGCACATATGCTTATCCATTGTATTGTGTAGGTGATGGAAAAACATGTATTCTTAAGGGAAAGAAAAATTTGGCAGAGATTGAGAAAGCATAGGCCGAGGTAATTCGATGTGATTTTAATGTTTGGTATCAAATTAACGGAAAGGCAGAAACAAAAATATTGACGGTGGTTCTATAAATTAGAAAAAAATAAAATTACAAAGTTTTTCATAATTTTGCCACGTGTTAATATGAGGCCATGTGTCATCCCTTTAAGATGAGCTTCTCAGAAATAGACCTCTCATCTACCACACCTTCAGTTACTTTCATATATGCAGCATAACAGAAGATCAACAATAAATGCTGACTTCTGATATACCAATCACATATACTTGAATCTATTTTGGAAGATTTTATCTATCCACTTTTACATGTTTTCTCAATCAAGAAACGTACAGCCACTGTTAAGGCGTCAAGCTTAATCGGCAGGATGTTGATATCGCGATTAATTGGGTTGGGGTTTTGCATCATGCGAAGAAGAGCGAAGCCTTGGGGTTTTGATATGTTAATGACACTGTGTTAGGGATTCTCGCTGCTCAAGGATCATAGGGTAATCTGTTGAGATTTTTATTCTTGCTTGCGTTATACGTACGTACATTTCTCGAGTTCTTTTTATGGTAAAGTTGTTTCCATTCATTCAAAAATATCAAAATATTGAAGACCATTATTGTTTTGCTCTTTAGGTAAGGAGAGCAAACTGAAAAACCACACTATTGTATTTTGCTTTTTGCATTAAGGTTCAAAGTGAATTCTAGAAGGCATATGAGAAAATTTACTGAGGCCTTATGTTCTATTGAAAATTGAAAAATTGTTTCTTTCATCTATTGAGATTCTTATGGTTGGTCCTCTACACATATTGGGAACCAACATATGGGGATTCTCTTAGTTTGATTGCTCAAGTTCCAATTGTAGCTTCATATATATATAGTACCCTAGGTTAGTCGATTGATTGTAATGTTGTATCGTGATTTACTCAAGCAATACATTTATGTCAATTTATATTAGACCAGTAACACATTCAGTAAAAAACTGGTGGTCATGTAAATCAATGCTTATTGGTTGGTAATCTTTAGTTAGTTGTTGTCCAGTAATTTTAATTTGAAATGCAAGAGCTTATGAGGCTTTATGTGACTATCCATAGGTGTGCTACAAAATTGTTGTTATTAGAATCTCTTAATATACATATAATAACATGCACCATTCTTATGAAATCCTAACCTCTGTTGTATACTTTGTATATTTGCACGGCTTGCAGTGATCATGAAGGTGGGAATGCCAGCGCCCATACTGGTCATTCGGTAAGCAACGTTATGCCAGTGCCCATACTGTTAAGGTTGTTATTAGGGCTTTGATATGACTGAGTGTAGCATTAATGCTTACACTTGATTTAAGTTGCCTACTTGGGTTTTAGATTCTCATACAATATGATTTTCTTATACTTCTCTAATATATGGTAGATTGGTGGTTGTGATTGTTTTCAAGAAGCTGTTACATATTCTAATTACTTTTTGATGGGCTTTGCATATTTTTTCAAGAATGTCATTTCTAAACTGAAGTACACAAGAAAGTTTTTCTTATAACCAACCATATGCTAGATGAATTTCTGTTGTATTTTAAATCATATTCATGAGAAGGAATTACAATTATAGTCTGAATGAGAATTCTATTACACAATTTCTGTTTGATTCTAAATCTAATTCTGATGTGGCCAATTTTTTTATTATATTTTAGGTGATGGCCCTTCTGGAAGTCTTAAAGTATCAACTATATACGGGGTTGTTGGAACAATTAGGTAGTCTCCCATGTAGCACAAAATGTTATGTAAATAAGTTACTTCTTGCACTCTTTTAATTCATTTTGGTTAGACTTTCTTCAATATACACATTAATTCCCTTTATTTTATTTTATCCTGTCTCTGTGGTGACTGCACACTTTTTTTGGCACACGAAGTATTATGTTTGTCCTCGAATTTATTCGCAGATTAGGACAATTTTCCTACTACTATCTTATGTTTTGATATGAATTAACTCTGTTTTATTGTAGATAAATGTCACTCCTCTAGGTGTTTTATCTCCTGCAGCAATTGTTAGTCAAGCATACTATAAAGTGGTAGTAAAAGTTGGCAGATTCTTTCTCCTCAGCAAGTCTTGAATCAAGGTGAACAACTGTTGAAGGTTAATTAATGTCATTAATTTTCAAAATCGTATTTAAAATTATTCAAAAATACTAATGGTTTCCGTGATGTTTAAAATTAATATTTGTGTGTTATATTATTGCACTATTGACAACTGATTGGATTTAAAAAAAAAAAAGATTTAAAGATCCAATATAGATAGGGGTGTGCACAAGTCCAAAATCGGACCGGGACCGGAATTGATGCTAAAGGGGCGGCCGGAGACTGGACCGTAATTAGTCCGGTCCGGGTTTGGACCGATTGGACCGGATTTAAAAAAAAAAATTAATATTTTTTCAAGTTTATGGAAGCAAGAAAAAAATTGATGAATTTGTGTATGAAAATTAAAGCATTTGCTCTTCATTTGAAATCAATTTACGCCAATGTGAAATTGTTTTACATTATTATTAATGATCTTTTGACCCTAAAAATAAATTAAATATGTTTGTTAAATTATATATTTGCAAAAAATGTAATAGATCTTAACACATTCTCACCAATTATTTGATTTTGAAAAATAAATGAAAGTTAATTAGTAAAAAAATATAAAAAATAAATAAAAAATAAAAATTCCGGTCCGGACCGGAAGACCGGAATTCAAAATTTTCCAGACCGGAGACCGGACCGGAAACTAATCGGTCGGTCCAGTTCCAGTCTTTTTTCCGGTCCGGTTTTTTTTGAACACTCCTAAATATAGAGGATAGACAAACAAAAAAAATATGATTTGCAATATAGTGTAGTTACTTTCGACATGAAGACTGCTATAAGAGGAAGGTATGGAACGTGCAGTGTTGGTTTGACCTTTTTTTTATTAATAGTTTTGATATGTTAAATTATATTTGTCAAGGAGTTCAAATCTCTTTAAATTGAAACATTCAAAATGAAATACAAATGATTTTTTTTATTTTTAATTTTTTCGATAAAGTAAATGCCTTTAGGGTTTAATTCTTTCAGGATTTTGCAATTTAATGTTTGTGGAACGTACATTATGTACCTCGGGTCGTGCACATGTTGAGTTATGAAAATGAACGTGTACTTCATGATGATTTTTTTTTTTTTGTTATTTTAAAGCAATGGAAAAATAAGAACAATAAAATTAACAACAGTTTTATAAATAATAAAATATAAAGTTATAGTAGACCCGTGCATTGCACGGGCAAAAAACTAGTTACAATAAAATGTAATACTTAAAAATATAAATTACATATTTCTAGCCATTAACTTTCAAAATTAGAAATTTATTCTCAAAGATGTTCAATCAATGCATTTCGAAGTTCGAAACGAGCATCTGCATCTCTGATTTTTTTTATGTCGACGAAGAAAATTTTGAAATCTTGAAGTTTCATTACTTGTCATTACTACATTTGGAGTTGACACTTCTCTCAATTCTACAATCGGAGCCCTGAGATCACGTTCGTCCTTAATAATCATATTATGCATGTAGTCATTATTTCTTGTAAATCACTTGTCATAAAAAAAACAAGCATGATTTTGTAATTTAAATTTATAATATGTATTTTTATTTTCTATTGTATTTTATAATTTAAATTATTAACGTTATCTTACAATTAAATTATATGCTTTCAATTTTTAAATATTCCATAATTATTAATCATAAAATTTAAAATTGTTTCATGAAAAAATATAAACAAGAGGGAAAATTGACAACAAAAAACAAATTAATAAATCGAGTAGATAAAAAAAAAATTTGAGTAGAGATTTGAGTTGGTGGCAAATTTGCCACCAAAAAGAGAATTGTGGTAAATTGCCACCAACTCTGCGGCACCATTGGAGATTGGTTTTGGAGGCAATTAGAGTAATTGCGACACCGTTGGAGATGCCCTAAGGTGTTTCATGTCAAGAATAGGAAACAAAAAAATAGGCAAAGTTCCCAACCACAAAAAGGAGACCCACAAAAGAACAACAACAGATCTATAGATCTACAACCCAGATCTTGCAGATCTACAACGATCTTGCAAATCTACAACATAGATCTAGCAAAAACTAAAATACCAAAAGAGATCAGAAAGAAGCGGGAAGCCAACACACATCTGAGACGAAAGTACAACAAAGACAGAGCAGCAAAGTTAATGAGTGGGAATGGGTCAGGCTATTCGACAGGGGCCTACGGCTCGGCCTATTAAAATTCGGCTTGGCTTGGCTCGTTTAATAAATAAGTCGGGCTCAAACTTTTTTGAAAGCCTATTTAATTAAATAGGTCGAGCTTAAACTTCTTCATAGACCTTTCAAGCCCAATAGGTCGGCCTATTTAATTAATTTAATATATAAATATATATATATACAATATAAAAATATAATAAATACCTAATACTTATAATTAAATATAGAAAACATCGTAAATAAGATTGTCTAATATATATAATTTTTAACTAGTAAGCATTAAACAATATAATTCGTGGATTTTTTATGATTCGATGAAATATAAGTATTTTAGGATTTTTTTTAAATGCACTAATATAACTAAAAAGACTTTTAAAAGGCTTTCGGGTTAAACCTATTTATTAAAAAGGTTAGGCCAAGCCTTAAAAAAAAGCCTATAACAGGCCATGGGCCAAGCTCGGGCCTAAAAAATATTTAACATGCCAGACTTTTTTTTGTAAAGCCTACCTAAGTCTGGCCCATTCCCACCCCTAGCAAAGAAGACAAAAACGATGACAGCAACGTGAACGACGAATCTGCGACGGACCGACGACGGAGACCGGAAGAGAAATGGAGGAGCAACTCTCTAGAGAGAGAAGCTCTGACTTCTCTCTAAAACCGGTCTCACTATATCCATATAGCTATTTGAACATATTTCACAAAGACTATTGTAAAATATTGTATATAAGTTTTTTCCTTTCCAATATTTTTATTTTTTTAATTCAACCCCTTAAATAAATTGGAATTAACGGCTCAACTTAATAATTACAGTATAATTTATTAAATCATATGTTTCCCTTCCTTAAACCGGTAAATGAATTTAATTTTAATGGTTTAGTTTAGTATACACTTAAGTCCAGAGCCACATCTCGATCAGAACCACCCTTCTGCATGCGATCATGGTGTCCAATAAGCAGAGGTTTGCGCAGATCGAATCGTCGATCGTGCAGTTGAGCAACGCGCTGCAGGCAGTGTCCTTGCGGCTCGGGGAACACTCTAGTGGAGAGATCAAGGGCAGGGGTTGCCAAGATAGGCAACGAGGGTGCGACGTGCGGATGCCGGGAATTATCGACGCTGACCAAGGGCGACGTCGGTTCAGGCAGAGAAGCCACGACGAACTATCAAGCCAAGGAAGAAACATAAGTGGGTATCGGGGTCGCGAAGCACAAGGAAACTGTAAAATTCGCGATAGGGAAAGAAACAAAGACTTCTCGGGTTTATTTGACCATAAAGACCGAGATGAAGGGGGCAATATGAACAGGGGATACCGTGCCAGGGATAACTCATTCACAACACCCCCGAAACCTTTTTACTGCGACGGTTCTGATTTAGAATCCGACAAGAACGAGGGGCGATCACGTCGAGTTTCTTCACGTGAGAACTGGTGGGAAAGGGACAGCCCTTTTGTCACTTATGTTGATCCATTCCACTGTGACGAACCTGAGTCTAAGCCACGAAATTAGGTAGAAGATGAATACGATAGCCCACCTAAGTACGATGAAGAAGTCGTGCTGGAATCTAGAGAACAAAGAATTGAGTATGCACCCAAGCCTCAGGTGCTTGAATCTGTTTTGCAGGTTCAAAGTCTTGAGAATATTGTAACAGATGAGAACCCAAGTAGAGTAGAATTTCGTGAAGAGGAGTGCATCAAAGTTTTGATTACAGTAGAGAAACGAAGAGTTTCTAGGAAGGAAGTAAAGACTCAGAAAAAAATTGTTGCAAGTGAAACTGGAAAAAATGCGTATGTTAGTAAGATCCAAAGAGAACAAAAGTTGATGGAGAAAATGCGGAAAAGCATGTGGGCTAGGTGAAGTGGAAGTCAATGTACTTGGAGGATACTATGTGGGAGTCCATGGAGGAATTATATGATCGTTTTCACGAACCTTGAGGACAAGGTTCATTTCGAGGGGGCGGTGATGATGAGAACTTACCTAATAGGATTAGATGAAATCACGCCTTGAGATTTGACCATATCTTTTATTTGAATTGTAAATTTGATTTAGGTTAGTTCCTCTTTATTAGGTAAAGCCCACGGGCTTAGGGTTTAGGTTTAATTGAGACTTTATTTATTTGCGTTGTTTTAGAGAAGAGAATCATGAATGTTTGCTAGTTGCCAGGGTAATTTGGAAGAAGAGAATCATGAATGTTTGTTGGTTGCTAGGGTAATTTGGGATTATTTCCCAGGTTTCTAGAATTCCTCAGATTGAGATCTCATCAATGGGTGTTGTACATTCTAGTCCAATTTTTTTTTTTTTTTTTATTATTATTATTATAATAAGTACATGACCTATAAAATAGCTCTTTTTTTTTCTTCATTTTATTTCATTTTTTGCTTTTTTTTTCGTTTCTTTTTATTTAATTTTTTTTATTTTTTTACTCTTTTTTTTTACTTAAAAATATACACATTGTCCATTTAAATTAATTTTTTAAGGAAAAAATTTATTCAATAAAAAGTGCAACACAAAATTACTAAAAAATGTAAGTCGATATAACAAAAAAGTGCAACACCATATTTACTAAAAGTATAAGTTAGTATAACTAAAATTGAAATACGATATTTCTGAAATGTGCGTATTATTGAAAAGAGCATCACAATATTAATGAAAAGTGTAAGTCAATATAATTGAAAAGTGTAAGAGTCTATAACTGAAAAATGCAACAAATTTTTTTACTGGAAATTGCAACACAATATTATTAAAAACTTGCAGAATAACAAACTCATGAATATAGACACTATTGAATTGTAGATACATGGAGCATGTGGAGTGTGTTGTGTTGCTGCTAACTAACTGTTAGTAACCATATGAATACTCTAACATGCCCCCTTTGAAACCAAACCCAATTTCGGAGAAGGAACAAGCCGAGGCCAAAGTTTCTGAAACCGTGCTGATGAGAGTGGCTTCGTAAGTAAGTCGGCCACCTGATCTTCAGAAGGAACAAATCGAACGTCCAGCAGTTGGGCCTGGACCTTTTCTCTAAGAAAATGAACATCAACCTCGACATGCTTCATACGAGAGTGAAAAGCTGGGCTAAAAGCAAGAGTGATTGCCCCAGAATTATCGCACCACAGAACAGAAGGCTTGGACAGCGGAAGACGAAGCTCAGCAAGGAGTGAACGAACCCACAAACAATCAGTAGTTGCAAGAGCCAATGCCCGATATTCAGCCTCCGTACTACTTCGAGCTACAACAGTTTGTTTCTTTGAGCACCAGGCTAGGAGATTTGAGCCAAGAAAAATGCAATATCCACTCGTGCTACGCCGATCATCAATTGAGGATGCAAAGTCTGCATCCGCAAACCCCTGCAAAGAAAGCTTTGAAACGGGAAAAAAAATGCCATTGAATGAAGTACCTTTAAGGTATCTAAGAACCCGTTTACAAGCCTTCCAATGATTTTGAGTTGGGTTTTGTAGAAATTGACTAAGTTTGTTAACACTAAAGGAAATTTCAGGCCTAGTTAAGAGAAGATATTTGAGTGCCCCCACAGTGCTACGATAAAGTGTAGGATTGTCACATGGGGCACTGTCACAAGCTGATAGTTTTATGCTCGGGCAGGAAGGAGTGGGGCACGGCTTGCAATTAGTGAGATGTGTTTTGGATAGAAGATCACGAATGTACTTGGTTTGAGTGAGAGTGATAGATGAGGGAGCAACCTTGGCTTCAAGGCCTAGAAAATAGTTGAGTTCCCCAAGATGCTTAAGTGAAAAATTCCTGTTAAGATCTGCAATAATGCGATTAACCAAAGTAGGATCATCACCCGTTACCAAAATATCATCTATGTAAACTAAGAGAATGAATAACTTGCCATGCACCAACATGTGGAATAAGCAATGATCAGAAACTGAATGAGTAAACCCATAAGAAACCAGAAAACCCTTGAGCTTATCATACCAAGCTTTCGGGGCCTGCTTTAAGCCGTACAACGACTTCTTTAGTCTGCATACATGAGTCGGGTTGGAATTATCCACGAATCCTTGAGGTTGATGAATAAAAACAGCCTCCTTAAGATCCCCATTTAAAAAGGCATTGTTAATATCAACCTGTTGAACTCTCCAACCACGAGTAACAGCTAAAGATAGAACCAGACGAAGAGTAATGGGCTTAAGAACCGGACTAAAAGTATGAAAATAATCAATTCCAGCAACTTGTTGGAAACCACGAGCAACTAAACGGGTTTTAAATCGATCAACAGAACCATCCGGTTTGTACTTGACCCGGAAGATCCATTTGGCCGATATAATATTAAGATCAGGAGCCCAAGGAACTAACTCCCATGTGTGGTTGTTCATGAGTGCATTATACTCATCCACCATGGCAGCTTTCCATTTTGGTGATGAGAGTGCCTCAATGACAGAATCAGGTTCAACCAAATCGTTTTTAGTAGCAAGAAATGTTTTTGGCTTAAAAATACCTGACTTAGACCTAGTTTGCATGGGATGAAGAGAATGAGCAGGCTGCATAGGAGGAAGGTTGATGTTGGATATTGGAGAGGGCATATCATTCTTAAGGGGTGAAGTTGGTGAAGATGAGTCCATAACTGTTTCAAGCTGTAGAGTTGGTGAAGATGAGTAAGCACCTTCACTTCTCACAGAAAGCGAGTGAGTGTGTTGGGCAGATGGGGTCGGTGCAGGACTAGTAGATGGAAAGGGCAGGATTGGAAGAGATGAGTGACTGAGGATGGGTAGAGAGGCAGTGGGAGAAGTAGTGGGTGGTGAGAACATGATCTGAAATGGGAATTCAGATTCATTAAACTCAACTGCCTTTGAAATATAAACACGGCCGAAAGAGTGAAGACATATATAACCTTTATGATTGTCACTGTAGCCAAGGAACACACATTTAGATGAACGAAATTGGAGTTTCGACGTATTATAGGGACGTAGAAAAGGAAAACAAGAGCATCCAAAAACTCTGAGAGTAGAGTAGTCAGGAGGCCTGCCAAAAAGTTTTTCATGAGGAGAAAGATTATGCAAAACCGGGGTCAGAAGTGAATTAATTAACAAAACAGCAGTAGAGAAAGCATTCCACCAAAATCGCATGGGCATGGAGGCTTGAGCAAGAAGTGAAAGCCCCATTTCCATGATATGTTGGTGTTTGCGTTCAATAGTGTCGTTTTGTTGATGAGTATGAGGACATGAGTAGCGAATCTGCACTCCAAGGTTCGTAAAAAAACTTTTGAGTGCCATAAATTCCCCACCCATGTCACTTTGAACCCTCTTGATTTTAGTATTGAACTGATGTTCAACCAGTGAAAATAATTGAGGAATAATGCAAGCAACATCAGACTTTAAACGGAGAGGAAACAACCAAGTATATCGAGTGTAATCATCCATAATAGACAAATAGTATTTGAAACCAGAAGTAGACAAACATGAGGCTGGTCCCCAAACATCCATGTGTATTAAATCAAACATATTTTGAGCAACATGACAAACAAGGGGAAATTTTATTTGATGAAATTTGTCTAGCTTACAAGCCTCACAAAGTACATCATTCTTAGAATCAGAAGAAATATGTAAAGCCCTAAGAACAGTAGACAAAGTGCTAGAACAGGGATGGCCTAATCTATTGTGCCATAGAAGGCGAGAACATTCACTACTATTTCTCTTATTAGTAGCAACAGAATATGCATTAGTAGAAGGAGGACCATTTCTTGGAACAAAGTTCGAAGAATGTGCTGGAATCGAGCGAAGATCAAGCTGATACAAACCATCTTTAAGAGTCCCCCGGAGGAGCACTTGATGACTATTCAGAGCCTTAACAAGACAAAAAGTAGTGTGAAATTCAATGTAAGTCGCGTTATCACGTAAAAACTGAGAAATGCTTATGAGATTCTTAGTAATGTCTGGAACATGAAGAACATGATTCAATTTAACACTAGTCATAGAGTCTAAACTAGGTATTGAAACTGAACCAGTATTATGAATGGATGCAGAAGAACCATTGCCAACAATTAATGAAGTATTACCTGTGTAAGGAGAATGAATATGAAGATTTTCAAGAGTCGGTGTGACGTGATGCGTAGCTCCGCTATCAACGTACCACTGGCCTGATGAGGATGAAGGAGAAAGTTCAGAATATGAATGAGGAGAAGAGGAGGTCATACCAGAGGAAGAGGCATGTCCAGTATAGGCATGTGGTGTATTAGTAGGATTAGTGTGAGCAACATGTGCTTGAGGCACTATTCCTTGAGTACGAGAGGCAGATTGAGATGAGGAATAACTACCATGCCCTTGCTGAGGATGTTCAGGGCCATTAAAGTTCGTATCATAACGCTTAAAGCATTTGGCCGCTACATGATTGTTTTTGCCACAGAGTTGGCACACAACCCTAGGCTTCGAGAATCCTCTTCCTCTGAAACGACCAGAAGAACCCGATCGAGACGTAGAGTGTTCACGAGAGGCAATATTTGCCATAGGATTGCAAGGAGGCGGAGCAATACGACTAGACGTAGAGTTTTGGAGAATGCGCATTTCATACGCTTGTAGAACAGACTGAACCTCCGAAAGAGAGAGTGACTCCGATCTGGTGGTCAGATTGACAACAACAGCGTCAAATTCAGAGCCTAGTCCACCTAGGAGATGCAACACCAGATCGTCATCAGAAATTTCATGGCCCACTTCTTTGAGGCTATCACCGAGCAAGCGGATCCTGAGGATGTACTCGTCAATTGAGCGATCCTCTTTTTTGAGAGTTTGAAGCTCAAATTTAAGAGACATAATTCGCGCTTTAGATTGCGAACTGTACAAATCACTGAGAATTTTCCAAACCTCAAAGGAATGATGGCATCTACTAACGTGCCCTAGCATATGCTCAGAAATTGAGCTAAATAGCCAACTCATGAGGAATTGTTCCTCACGCATCCACTTGAGATACTCAGGATTTGTGATGATTGAACCGGTGTCCGGATCAGAGATAGAAGGAGACGGAATAGAAGCTTCATCACAGAGGAGAATCGATTCAAATCCATGACCACGAACCGTCGCCATGACTTGTGATCTCCAAAACACATAGTTCGTCTGATCTAGACGAATTGTAAGCGTAATGAAACGAGGCATAGGAGGATGAGGCGGTTGAGTCATGATTTTGGGGAGAAAAAAAACAAAAGAAAAAAAAAACGGATTGGATTAAGAACTGAGAAGAAGGAAAAAAAAAATCTGGAGACAAATGTTTTGAATTTAGAACTGAGAAGAAATGAAATAAAAAATTATGGAGATGAAATCCAAAAATTTCTCAAGCAATTGGTGAATATATTGTATGAGAGCTAGAACAGAGGATAGGAAGGCTTCAGGCTCTGTTGATACCGTGTTAATATTTAGAAATGTATTTCATTCATACTTTACAAATGCTATATGTACATGTATTTATAGGCAGAAGCCATGCTTAACCGTAGTAGCTGCTATATACATTTCTAGATGCTACTGGGTGCTACTACTTGATTCTAGATACTTCCTATCTTGTTACAACTTGCAGAATAACAAACTCATGAATAGAGACACTATTGAATTGTAGATACATGGAGCATGTGGAGTGTGTTGTGCTGCTGCTAACTAACTGTTAGTTAGTAACCATATGAATACTCTAACACTGAGTTGTCCCATACTAGGTCTCTCCCTCTACTCTCTCACTAAACCCTTTAAATTCCCACAACTCCAAGAATTTATTGGAGTTAATTACCCCTACTAAAGTTCATTGAATTCTGAGGTTTTCTTCTCAACGATTAAAATCCTGATCTCTACTACCCACGTTAAGCTTACCATTCATCAATTCGTTAACCGGTGGAGGTTGTCGATGGTGACGGCGGCCGCAAAGGAGGATAACACATAGGTGTAATATTTTTTTACTAAATATTTGCATGTTCTCCATTATATAATTTGAGAATTAATTTATTAGCGAAATGTGTTCATCCCTGACAGAAAAATAAGTGTTTTTTTTATTTGTGTGCACTGTATGGCACTGGCAATTTTACAAGAAGAAGATTTGGTAGAATGGGCTTATAGAGAGAAAGGAGTTGTGAACTTGGTTCTTGCTTACTATGGAGGCTCTCCCATTTTGTACGTTTTATTCCTTTTTAACTTTTTTTTATGATTGTATATATGCTCTATATTTACTTGCATGTTTTATTTCCATCTTTAAATTACAATTTTCCCGTTCTTACTACTAGAAAAGTAGTGATAATTATCATGCACTATTGTTTTGTTTTTCCTACTTACTTTCATCTATGGGTTATAGAGTTTAGTTAGCTTTTAGTTCTCTGTCTACTGCACTTGAGATACACTGGCCCCTGCTCTATGGATTCAGGTGTAAAGAATTAAATATATATTTGGTTTCTATTTTGCTAATACCTCGAGACAAAATTGATGTTTACTAATAAACATATTTTGATCTTTTACATTTCTTAGAAATTTGAACCTCAGCTTAGGCTGGCAGAGGTTCCTTCTTATATGACCTTGGTTCTTCAGTTTATATCTTAGATGAAGTAAATTAATGTATAAAGAACTTATGTATCGAGTATTAAATACGGAGTATAACATTATCTAACATTAGTGCATGAATTGGGGCACATGTTTTTAATATATTTTTTTAAAAGTCTCGGGCATCCCAGTCCAAGGACCGACTAATCCCACCTTCCACTGATTTTTATAATTATAAGCAGGTAATTCTCTTGTCTTTATTATTTAATTTATTCTTTTAAAAGAAGAATAATACTCTCCCAATCATTTGCCTCTATTCCTGGCTAGCGTTTTAAGGAACCGAATTTCCTATTATTATCCATGTTGATTTATTTATTACAAGGATTGTTTTTGTTAATGCGTAAAGTAGGTTATGTCATATGTGTTCATCTAATTATGACATGTTTATTTTTTTATTGTTTTGTAGGTGGAGCATGTGATAAGAGAATGGTTGCAAACGAGTTGATTGAACGTTTTTGTGAACTCATTGTGGCCAGGCTTGCTATCATTGCAAAGCAAAGGTTTGACCACGAGTAATATTTTCTTCAATTTGAGATGACCTTGTGCGTGTTCAGTGTGACAAAAGTAAAAATGAAATGTTTCTATTGTTGGCTCATATTTTCTGGAAAATGCCCAGCATAACTGAAAGAAGGGATATCGAGTGTAATATTTGCAGGCCCTCGATGCTCAAATATTCATGAGCTATTGTCTATTTGTAACGTTTTTCAGAAGAAATATGGGAAGATTTTTTTTTCCTACAGCCAATGATCTACGACCCACTGTTGGTGTGAACCGTTTGGTGTGTATTCTTACTCCTAAATTATGTATTTCAAGTCCATGAAATATGATTTTGCGGTGTGATCTCTATAATTCAGTCACTACTATTGATTGCAGTTTAATAGAAAAGCTCTTTGTAAAATACCACCGGGTGATTTTTTTTTTTTTTTTTTGAATGTTCTGAAGGAAATAGGCTCAAATAGCTTAGGAATATTAGGTGCGATGGAATACAACTGAGTTAGAGGAGGATTTAGTCAAGCCACTTGAAGAGCATATAGTACGTCGTGTACGAATTCGTACTTTAGCCATATCTACTTACGACTACTCACGAGTCTTGAGGATGTGGCATCAACTGCTGGTTTTGCTACTGAGAAAACACTTGATGTTTTAAACAAATGTCCTTCTAGCTCGTGCAGGCAAACAAATGTCTAATGATCAAAGGTTAAGGAACAGTTTGCTAAATTCAAATGTTGATGAGTCTTCCACCATTGATATGACAGAGGAACAATGCTGGTTCTTTCAATGCACAAAGTGAGGAGAGAGCTGATGATGCTAGAAAGGTGCAAGTTTAGAAGAATGACATATAATGGTGAAAGAGGACCCACCGAGTATGATGAATCAGACTGCGATGAAGATATTGAGATTGATGCACCACCGAACAATGATACAAGACAAAAAAAATCATTGCTAAAAAAAAATTGACGATATTTGTATAAAGTGTAAAATATTACTCCCTCCGTCCACGAAAAGTAGTCCCATTTGCCCTATATTCTTTGTCCACAAAATGTAGTCTCATACCCTTTTTTAAAACTATCACCCTTCAACCATCACTTAATTACTCAAATTGCCATCAACTTTATTCACAAACAATCACTTTATTCAAAATGGACCCCACAATACCCTACAATACCCTTACTTTATCTACTTTATCTACCTTCTTCTTAAAACATGTGCCCCATCCCCATGTCCCTACTTTTTATGGATGGAGGGAGTAAATTACAACAAGCACGGGCAAAAAACTAGTACGAATAAGTTCGTAATCACTAGCTTAGGCTGGTAAGATACCAAATACGAATAAGTTCGTAATCACTAGCTTATGCTAGTAAAAAACGGAGTTGCAAACAATTTTGCAAAATTAATTCTATTATTTTCTCTTTTTCTACTATAGTTTTCACCCCAAATATATAGAGATTTAATTCTCCCCAAAATATACAAATATCCTAACAAACTAATGCATATCCATATTTCTAAAAATAAGTCAACAACAAAATAAAAGATTATCCCTAATTGAGCTTAGCAATTTATTATGGGCCTCGACTTCAGCTTGGCCTACTAAATTTATTGGGCCGCCCTTCAACTCGGCTCTCGACTATACGTAATTTTGAGCCCACGGCCCGCATTCTCATCATTCTCATCTCCTTCACGAACATCCTTGTCATCAAGGATGAATTCAGAATTATCGGAGTCCGGTCCACCGACGTTTATCAAGAAAACATGTTTGGAGTCCGATCCACCGATGTTTATCAAGAAAACATGTTTGGTCTTATCCGGTTCAACAACAAAATAAAAGATTATCCCTAATTGGGCTTAGCAATTTATTATGAGCCTCGACTTCACCTTGGCCTACTAAATTCATTGGGCCGCCCTTCAACCCGGCTCTCGACTATACGTAATTTTGAGCCCATGACCCTCATTCTCATCATTCCCATCTCCTTCACGAACATCATTGTCCTCAAGGATGAATTCAGAATTATCGGAGTCCGATCCACCGGCGTTTATCAAGAAAACATGTTTGGAGTCCGATCCACCGGCGTTTATCAAGATTCAATCGAAAGTGCTTTTCTGTAATATTTTTTCGACAATTTTGAAGTTTTTGTGTTGCATGTAAACCAATGCTAAATTTCCCAACAATCTCGAACAGTCTTTCTCAACCATGATCTGAACCATGTTCCCTTAAGATCTTGCGAACTTAGTTCTTTTTTCAGAAAGTGTTATTTCTTTTATTTGCTTCAGTTTACATTAAAGCATTTCAATCTCTTCCATTATCCTTCCAGATTGTCTATTGCAATCAATTCCATCTCCATCATCAACCGAAATATCAACAAATCATCAACCGAAATATCAATAAACTCATTGAAAATTGGTAATACATCATAACCACAATTTTCATCAAAATATTCATTGAAAATTGGTGGTACATCATAACCACAATTTTCATCAAAATAATCATCGAGAATTGGTGGTACATCATAACCACAATTTTCATCAAAAAATAGTGGTCCATCATAACCACAATCTGTTCTAATTTTTCTTCTCCCGTCCTCCCTTGGCGTCGGGTTCACCCCTTTGTCAGAGCTTGTACTGAAGGTGCGGTGTTCTTTAGATGACGAACTTGACTTGATTCTGGATCCGGTTTTTGATGATTTCTTGCGTAACAATTTCAACATCATTCGTTTCATCTTGACATCGATACTTTTGAATCTTGTTTCAATTTGATGAAATCTTGTCTCTAGTAACTCAATACTTTCCCGATGAGTTCCTACCATAACGATCGTGATTCTCGAATATTCTCAACGAAAGCACTAATTTGATGAGAACCACGATACGAAATACGAATAAATCTGTAATCCCTCTGTAATCCCTAGCTCAGGCTAGCAAGAAACCGAGTTGCAAACGATTTTGCAAAATTAATTCTCTTATTTTCTCCTTTTCTACTATAGTTTTCACCCCAAATATATAGAGATTTAATTCTCCCCAAAATATACAAATATCCTAACAAACTAATGTATATCCATATTCCTAAAAATAAGTCAACAACAAAATAAAAGATTATCCTTAATTGGGCTTAGCAATTTATTATGGGCCTCGACTTCACCTTGGCCTACTAAATTTATTGGACCGCTCTTCAACCCGGCTCTCCACTATCGTAATTTTGAGCCCACGACCCTCATTCTCATCACCGTTTTAAGAAACCAATGTTGTTGGCGTCGACACTGTTATGAGATGGTTGCCCAATTTATTTCATTAACCAACTTGAAAACAACTACATTTTGTTAAGCCACCTCCACAACACTAATATTTTAAAAAATGATGGTCTTCAATATATACTTCTTCATTCAACAAAAAATTGCATATCTGATATAGTTGATGTCCCACGAAATTTTGCACATCCAAAAAAAAAATCCTAAAAAAATGTTTACAATTCTAATGGTGCAAGGAGGGTGTTTTTTTTTTTAATTTTTTTAAATTAATAATATCTCTTACTTTAATAAATTTTAGTAGACGTGGATAATAGAAGAATCATACACATTACCTAATCTTGGTGTGGTGTGGTCATCTCATCTTTCAAGAACTAAGGTCACTGTGATTCTATTCTAACTATCCAGAAAAAAAAAATGTCTGAAAATGAAAACCCGATTCGTTTCGGTATCATGGGATGCGCTGACATCGCCAGAAAAGTATCTCGAGCAATACAGCTATCCCCCAACGCCACCATTGTCGCAATCGCTAGCCGTTCAATGGACAAAGCCAAACAATTCGCTGTTCGAAACAAATTGGCCCAAAATGTGAAGCTTTATGCAAGTTACGATGAATTACTAGATGACCCTTTTGTTGATGCAGTGTACATGCCTTTGCCCACCACTCTGCACGTCAAATGGGCGGTGATGGCTGCTCAAAAGGGCAAGCATTTGCTGCTGGAGAAACCCACTGCTCTTGCCGTTAACATGCTCGATGAAATGCTCCAGTCGTGCGAGTCTAATGGATTGCAGTTTATGGATGCTAGTATGTGGTATCATCATCCCAGAACTGCACAGATGAAAGAATTCATGTTGGATTCACAAGGTTTTGGACGCGTTAAAGCTGTGAGTATTCTTGTTTTTTTTTTAGGCTCATTGAAATCACTTAAATCTTATAAAGTTAGCCCCGTAAATTCAATAGAATCATTCGTGAGAATTGATAGGAGAAGATGATTGATGTTTTAAGCATGGAGCAAACTTATATGTTGTTAGTCTTTTAAAAATCGTTTCACTTTAAAGTTCGATTCAGAACCAAATATTCATAGGACCTGCCCTGTTTTTAAGTCTTGATTTTGTGATGCTGTTAGAAAATCAAAAGTGTGAGCGGTTCTCATTACTGAAAATCTGAATTAGATACAAAGTATTAGTCACATTTCAGTCTTTTTTGTTAGTATGTGATGCCTGCCATCATTTGAAGACCTCTGCAAATATGACTGATTGCTGAAAGCTTACATGGAACATATCACCACTTCAGTTGAAAACTTGAAAACAAAATTCACATTAACAGTAGTCTTTAACATAGTTTATGAACAAGATCCTGAATAGATCGAACACACATAGATTCCTTGTGCAAGGCACAACAAAGTTTAGCAATCCCTAGGAAATAATTGGTACTATGATTTGATTGGCTTAGGCTTCTTTATTCTCATGCTTCATTAGTTTGAATACATGTCACGTGTTAGTTAGTGATGTCATTTGGTACACGCTGTTTGTCGTGGTTAATTTGGAATGCAAGATGAGACATATATATATACCGATTCCAGAATGAGCTATTAATCTATTGCTATTTCTTCGTTCTGTCTTTTAGATCCACAGTTCTTCATCATACACCGGAACGCCTGAATTTCTCGAGAACAATATCAGAGTAAAATCAGAACTAGATGCCCTTGGTGCACTTGGAGATGCGGGATGGTACTGCATTGGAGCCATAATGTGGACTATGAACCAAAAATTACCAACAACCGTAACTGCTCTACCCAACACCATTCGAAACTCAGCTGGAGTCATCTTAACATGCAGCGCCTCTTTACATTGGGAAGAAGACGAAACAATTGCAACATTCTTCTGTTCCTTTATCTCACATGAGACCATGTCCTTGGCAGTTTGTGGGTCCAATGGAACACTTCATGTTGACGATTTAATAATCCCTTATGAAGAGAGTTCTGCAGGGTTTAGGTTTACATCGGGTGCTGAGTTTGCGGATCTGCATATCGGGTGGAATGTGAAGCCTCGAGAAGTTGAAGTGGAGGCTGTGTTACCACAAGAGGCTATGATGATTCAAGAATTCTCTAGGCTTGTTAAGGGCGTTAAAGATTTTGGATGCCAACCGGATGGTAAATGGGCTCGAACTAGCAGGTGTACACAGCTCGTGCTCGATGCTGTGATGAATTCTATAGAAAATGGCTGTAAGGTAGTACATATGTGTAACTAAATCAGATGTTTTATTAGCAGAGTGAGATTTTTTTTGTTAAGCAGGGTATGTGATCTGAATGCAGAAGAGTGAATGAATGTATTATTATTATATTATCGTTCAGTGTGATGCGTGTTGTAGTAGGTTGTGGTTTTTTAAAATCGGACTTCAAAATCCCAAAATAGAATCGTGTATTGATCAATGCAAGAATGTGACAATGATCAAGTGATCAGTTTTGATGGCATTTATACAGATGATGAAGTGATATCAAGACAAGAACATTAATCCAATCTTGTAAAAACTCTTAAACCATAAGTCAAATACACACAAATATAAGCTGATAGCGGTGATACAGTGTCGTCAAAGCCTGAGCGTAAGATCAGGCGTAGAACCTCTGTCTAATGCCAGTTTTTTCTCTGCAAACTTGACGCTGGAATTTCCTTCCTGTACGAAAATCGGAGCAGAAGGTACTACATGATTGAAACTACCTGGCCATACTTGAGTATCTTCATCCTCAACATACATAGGCTGACACAGATTATAATAATCATCTCCAAATTTAGGACTGTTTCTCTGAATGGTAGGTACAAACCCGTGATGCAGGGAAGAGTGTGACTTAATTCCTAAGCATTTGAATGAGGATCCATGTGAAGGCATAGTAGCATATCTATCAGAAAACACGCCCATTCTAATAGCCCGTTTAGCAAGTGTCCTCTCGCGTTTATGTGCATTTTGATGGCCCCCGAGTGCTTGTGAGCTGAATAATTTTCTTTGACAAAAGTTGCAAGAAAAGGAGCGCGGTGGTGTGACTGTTACTACGCGATCATTGGTGCTTTCGCTCGATGATGATCCATCTTGGAAGCTTAGAGATAAGTTGAGGGAGACGGAATCTGTAACACCAACAGATTCGCCTACGCTGCTGCAGTTTGAAGAATCGAGACGCGTTTCTTGGAATGACATGTTGAAACCAACATCATCAGATTGTTGTGATGTTTTCATATTACTGGATTCTTCAAAAAAAAAAAAAAAAGAATGCATCATTATCCATATTCTAAAGCTTAATGAAGCAGATACCATCAAAATGGAAACACAAAAATGAGATTCATACAATAATTTTGCAGAAAAGTATAATATGGAGCATTTTTTTCAGGTCATGAGAGCAAGCTTCCGGATCAGGCGGGTTGATAACGTGAGTTTTGGGTCCATGATTCATAGTAAACTTACGGTAAACATAGTCCACAAAACATACTCTAAGTTTCAAATAAATTTTCGCATGTAATATTTTCTGTTACATCTAAGTTCCAAGGCTTAAAAATAAAAAGTTAATCAGAATAATTGGTTCATGAGTGTTGAATCCAATAAAAATAAGTGGCTGAGAATTCAAGAGAAGATCTTGGTTGCAAATCGAATATTGTACTCGTAACAATGGCTAAGGACACGACGGAAATAATGATAACTAACATAATGCAAATGTGAAAACCAACTCATCACCTGTGAATTTGCAGGAATCCAGTTGTTGATCAGATGAAACAAGATTAAGGTTTATTCTTGGTTGTTAGAGACAATAAAACAGAGAGAGAATTGTTTTGATGTATCATATCATAATAGAAAGCAAAGGTAAGAAGAGAGTGGAGGAGAAAATTGCATATAGAGACACACACTCTTGACTTAATACTTAATAGTACTACAACAACATATGTACTAGTATCTTATTTTTTAAATGTCTATGGGCCCAAGAATACAACACCACACACTCTTTGTTTCTCATGTTTTTGTTCCAATTTGCTACTAATGATAATGATGCTTCATATGCTAATGTTATGATTCATTGCATTTTCCCAACATTATGTTATCCGAAATACATGATATGACTAGATCATTAATAAAGTTACATCCATGTTGCTTAATTGGAGTCTATTCAAAGGTAGGTCAATCATCTTTAGCATATCAACAGTTATTTTGGATTCTCGTTGTTATCCACGTGAACTATCACGAGAAAATAACAATTTTAGTCCTGTAATTTAGATTTTGTTCGACTTTAGTCATGTAATTTTATACTTTTTTTAATTGTAGTTCTAAAGGTATCAATTTTAGTTGGTTATCCATAATTTTTATGCATACGTGATAAAAGTGTGAGTGAAATGATATCGTTTTAGTGTCTCCAGCAAAAATTGATCGTAAATTAATCAAATTGAATTCGACTTAAATTACATAACTAAAATCGATATTTCGATTGTATATAAAGTCTTAATTTTTAAAATTCAAGCATTTTTAAATAGTAACACTATATATTTGTGTAGTGATATTCTAACCATTCGTTCATGCAAATGGGATAGGACGGTGGTGGTGGTGGTAGGAGCGACTGCAAACAAAATGAATAATGGGAAAAATGAAAATGGGGAAGTTCCAAGATGAAAACGAAAAGCAAGTTAAGTCACGTGGCCGTACAAAGTTGTTACCCCATTCTTGTCGCGCATATAAGACATGTTTGCCTTCTTCCCCTTCTCATTTTCGGACAAAGTCCACATCATTTTTTCCAATCACTTTGCCAATGTGTGTGTGTTGTAAAGGTGCATCATGCGTCTCCTCACAATTCAATTATAAGTTCATGTCCAGTTTTAATTAATGTTAGAGTCACGTTTTATATATTTGTAATTATTTTATACTTTCTTCGTTTCATAATAATTTTTATATATTTTTTTACGTTTCACAATAACTTTAATCCCCTTAAAATGGAAAATATTTTTTAATTATATCCTCAATTTTACATAAAATGTCATTACTTTTTGGTCCATTCGGGACAGAGAGATTATAATTTACGTGTCCACATACATGTGAAAGTTATTTCGAAATTGAGAGATTATAAATTAATACTCGTACTACTTACGTTCCTTTTAAAAGTTTACATTAAAAATAAAAATAAATATAATTTTAAATGTGTAATAAATAGTTGAGGTAAAAAGAGATTGAAAGAAGAAAATGTAGAAATGATATCAAATTTTACTAAATAAGAAAATACAAATTTTAGATTTTAACAAACTAAAAGAAAAAGTGCAAACTTTAGAGAAGGACATAAGTATTACTCCATTATTCAGTTAATACTCCTATTACCCATTTCATTTAAAGCTAGCTAGTTAGTAGCATGTTTTACATTCGTGTTCAGTTGTACAGTGCAAATGGTGCACAAAGATAGGGACTCCAATATTTAGGGGGTGTTTGCAAATTCTATAAACAGCTTAAAAGCACTTCTCAAAAGTAAAAGCTGTGAGAGGGCAGCTTTAAAAAAAGTGATTCTAGAAGCAGTTTGTAGGGTTTGAAAACACCCCTTATACTCCCTCCGTCTTCATATAAGTTTTCCATTTTTTGGGGTATTTTAATTAAGGAATATAATAAAATAATAGATGTAGTCCAAGTGATGTGATGGAGAAAGAGAAAATAATTGATGAGTGTGAGATGAACTAGAATAAAATAATATTCGTAGATAAAGTTGATGTGATTGGAAGAGAGAAAATAATATGGCAAAAATGGAATGAGAAACTTATAGTGGAACATCCATAGAAGGAAAGTGAGAAACTTATAGTGGGACGGGTCGGAGGAGTATTTTATTTGTTTATATTGAAATTGCTTATTTGTTCACTATTTATTGATTTAATCATTAATGTATTAACAAGATTTTTATCCCTTAAACAATAAATCGTTTTCGTAATTAGCATCATTCTCCAGAATAAAATTAAAGGATCAAGTTGGACTGTGCGCAACCTTATAACCTGTACACAAGTTTTTCTTCAGTCTATATTAGATTTAGTTTCCTATTTCAGTAATTTATTTGTAAGAAAGTTAATTTAATCACTGGGTTTATATTACTTACTTTTTACAAGGTTTGAGCCCTGGTTTGTTGATTTAGCAGTAGAAATATGTCGGGATTATATTTTTTTTAGTCCATTAAGTTGCCACAATTTTGAATTTAGTCCATCAGGTTACCACTTTTTGAATTTAGTCCATTAAGTTTCAATTTATTTTGATTTTGGTCCAGTTACCTGCTATAGCAAGTTTAACAGGTCATTTTTTAAAACACACCCCATAAAATGTTATACACACCCCAAATGTTAAACACATCACACTAAAATTTTAAAATTATTTTTTATTACTATACACACCCACAACTATTTCCTATTTAATAAATTATCAAAAATAAGAATTTAAATTAATATGAAAAATATAAATAAAATCTATAAAAAAATCGCCTAAATGTTTAAAAATTAAACAAAGCTAAAATAATTAATTTAATTAGTTTTGAAGATTTAGTTGATTTTCTACTATTTTTAAATTTTATTTAGCCTTATTTTCGACGTTTTTTATAAAAGTTAGAATGCAAATAAAACATTAATAAAGTAATAGAATTTTAAATTTTTTTATTTTATTTTTCTTTTAAATATTTCTTTTATATTACATGAACCTACTAACACCCCATAAATTATATATATATATATACACTCCAAACGTTAAACACAAAAATTCAAAAATCAAATATAGTTAAATAAAATCATAAATATATTTAATAAATTGCTAAAAATAATTAAATTAAAAAAAAAAGTAAGAATTCAAATTAATGTAAAAAATATAAATAAAACCTATAAAAAATCACTAAAATCTTCAAAAATTAAACAAAGCTAAAACATGAATTAATTTAATTAGTTTTGAAGATTTAATTAATTTTTTTTTTACTATTTTTGAAGATTTGTAATAAATTAAAAAAAAAATCAACTTGAAAAAATTATTAAATTAAATAAAAAAAATCTTTAAAAGTATTAAAAAATCAACTAAAATTTTAAAACTAATTAAATTAATTAATTTTTTAGCTTTATTAAAATTTTGAAGATTTATGTATTTTTTATAGGTTTTGTTTATATTTTTGACAATTTATTAAATATGTTTATGATTTTATTTAACTATATTGGATTTTTTTATTTTTATGTTTAACGTTTGGAGTGTATATAAAATTTATGAGGTGTTAGTAGGTTCATGTAATATAAAAGAAATATTTAAAAATAGATAAAATTTAAAAATTTAAAACTCTATTTTTTTATTAATTAATGTTTTATTTGCGTTCTAACTTGTGTAAAAAACGTCGAACATAAGGTTAAATAAAATTTAAAAATAGTAAAAAATAAACTAAATTTTCAAAACTATTTAAATCAATAAATTTTTTTTTTTAGCTTTGTTTAATTTTTTTAAGATTTGGACGATTTTTTATAGGTTTTATTTATATTTTTCATATTAATTTGAATTCTTATTTTTTTTAATTTAATTATTTTTGATAATTTATTAAATAGGAAATAGTTGGGGTGTGTATAGTAATAATAATGATTTTTAAATTTTAGTGTGGTGTGTTTAACATTTGGGGTGTGTATATCATTTTATGGGGTGTGTTTTACAAAATGACCTGTGAAACCTGCTGTAGCAGGTAACTGGATCAAAATCAAAATAAATCGAAACTTAATGGACTAAATTCAAAAAGTGGTAATCTGATGGACTAAATTCAAAATTGTGGCAACTTAATGGACTAAAAAAAATATAATCCCAAATATGTCCGACAATTTTATTTTTTAAAAGGGTGTCAAAATATTTATCCTTATTTTATGGCTACAAAAGCTTAATATTCCACGTGGCCTAAAACTCCAGGCGCCGCTTTTGTCCCTTGAGTTGAGCTTAGACCTTTAACCCCTTACACACCCACTCCAAAAATCTAAATAAATTACTCAACTATTAAAATCATTAATAAAAGTTCGATTCAGCTCGGTTCTCTTTAAATTAAACACCATAAATAAATAAAATGATAAAATAAATGTAAAAATGTCAAATTATTCAAATATAAATTGTGACGACTCAATTAAAGCTTATTCAAGTCCGGTTCAATTAATTATTAAATAAACTTAAACATGAATTTCATAATTAGGTAAAATTTCTAACAAGTTTAAACTACATGTTCAACTCAACTTTGACTCATTTAAAGCTTTTACCCAACAGAACCCACCCCTCCCGGTCCCCCACCATCAAGCACCCACATTAATCCCACTAAATTATTGGAGTATATTTTTTGGTATTAAGGAGATAATCTAGTTTAACGAATGGTTCTAATTAAACTTTATTAATATAACTCCTCCACCATGCTAGTGACATGGCTTTATTTGTTCACATGCTATTAGCTTTAACTTTTAATTAACAAATCCCTAATTAAGAATTTAATGATGGGGATTATGAGGAGACGAGTTCGGCCCTACTTTAGATTGGCATATGCTACGAGTCTAAGACGAGTTGACATAGTGTTGTAGACTTGAAATTTAAGAGCGTAGATCTCAGGTTTAAAACTTTTTAGGTGTGAACAATTTTTAAGGAGTCAGTTCATATAGGGTTTCACTCTAACTTTAAATGGAGTTTTCGCAAGTATACAGTGAGATATTGATCCCCAAAATTAGTCTGTACCAAATCTCATGACATAAAAAAAAAATTTGGCATATGCTGTGTCTACACATATACATAGCATTAGATTCTCCAACTATATAATAATACTAGGTTGTCTATCTTCCAAGTCCAACACTTGCATGCCTCTTTCATACCTTATCTCTTTAGTACTCTTTTCTGCTTCTACTTTTTACTAATTTATTATTCCAAATTCTGACATGTATATGAACGTCTTTGAAACAACAACACAATAACTATAACTACTAGTAATAAATATTTTATTTCAGTTTGTAGACTGCTCAGTAGTTAATTAATTAGTACGTTGTATATAATTCTATAAATCAATATTGACCCCATTAATTAGTTTAATGTTACAGATAATATCCCAGTTAGCTAGCACCACTATTTGATAATTAACTAAAAATAACGGATTTTTTTTTTTGTAATTAATAATTTATTCAATATATAACATGATATGATTATTTTTTGATAATTTATATAACTTGTTGGAAAATAAAAACTTGATAGAATTGGAAAATAGTTGCAAAAAAAAAAGTTTCAATTTAAGCACTTTTTTTTAAATGCCATATATTAGCCACACACATAATTAAGTATAACTTGTTGGGAAATAGTAATTTGATAGAATTGGAAAATAGTAGTTTGATAGAATTACGAGAATATAAAATTTTGATTAACAAATTGACAAAACTAAAAATTCGTTATAGAAATGAAAATGTCGTAATTAATTAAACCTATTATAAATATGATAATTTGATTTTACAGTGATTGTGTCGGAAAGGTCGCTGGTCAACATGAAGATTTAATACGAAAATATATATGGGTTAATGAAGATAGTAATTAAAATACGTCAACAAATTTAAGAAGTTCTTTTTTTTTTTTTTTGAAGAGCAAATTTAAGAAGTTCTGAAGTAGCCTAACCTTCGGTACTTAAATTTATAGGAATGAGATTAATGTTTGTACCGCCGGTATGAAAGCCCAAGCCCATCAAGAAAATAAGTCCAATATATGCTTGGTGGGGGAGGTGGCGGGTGTTCTAGTGTGGCCTTTAACACCTGAGCTAAGAAGACCTTTTATTTATATGTAGATATAAAAATCGTCGCTAAAAAAAAAAAGTAGCACAATCTGTCGAAAAGAAAAAGGTTGCAAATTGCGACACCTCATACCTCACCATCAGGGCCGGTCCTAGAAATATCTGGGCCTGAATCGAATTTTATAAAATGGCCTAATCTCTTTATATTTTTTTTTATTCTATACGTACGAACTTATAAAACATAATGTAAAATAATTTTTAAAGAACTAACAATATATAAATTTTAAAGGACTAACAATATACATTTTTTTTTACACATTTTAGAATTTCTAATTTTTAATTAATAGATTTTTTAAGATTTTAAGTTATTTAATTTTAAGAGATTTTTCAGATTTTTAACGTAATTAACTAATTATTATAGTTTTTAGAAAATTTAATTAGATTTTTAGAATTTTTTATTTAGACAATTTTAGATTTTTTTTATTTTTTATACGAGTAATTTTTAATTTTAATGAGATTTTTAGAAAATTTTAATATTATTTTTAATTTTCAAATTTAATGGATGTAAATTGAACTATTTGCTCGAAATCTCAATTTTTCGACGAAAATGATGTAAATTGAATAAAAAATGATGTAAAATGGGCACTTTAAGACGTAAATTGAAAAAGTGAAAATTTAAAAGATATAAATTGAATTAGACATTTGTTGAGACTTTTTTCATCTAGTTTTTCCTTCCATTCTCCTTCATTAATTTTTTTTATGTGCAATTCTCTTTATGCTTCTTATATAATTATATTAATATTTTATATTATAATATATATATATATATATATATATATATATATAAAAGATATCTTAAAAAATGGGCCCCTAAAAGTAAAATATTTATGGGCCTGAATCGACCGCCTCGTTGGCCTTACATTAGGACCGGGCCTGCTCACCATCGAATTAAATCAATCTCAACCGACCACGTACAATTGACCACGTCTTTTTTTTTTTTGACCTTTACTAATTACTACTCCCTCCGTTCCGCTATAAATTTTTCACTTTCATTTTTTGAATGTCCTACAATCGCATTTCATTTTTGTTAAATTATTTTCTCTATCTCAATCACATCACTTATACTTTATCTATTATTTTATCATACTTCATCTCATACTCATTTATTATTTTCCCTCTGACCATCACATTACTTGTACTACATCTATTATTTAATCATATTTCTTAATCAAAACAACCAAAATAAATGAGAAATTTATAGCGGAACGGGGGGAGCAGTATATAGAGTGCAACGTTACGGGACAACGACCAATGAACCACACACATTGTCTTCCTTTATTGTCTTCGAGTTTCCTACTCAAAAGTTGATACAAATTTTTACTATATAATTAGTAATTCTTCATCTACATCCACATTAACTCGAAATCGATCTATTCCATCAAACTTCTCGACTGATGATTTTCTTTCATAATTGCTTCCATTAGATTTTTCGGAACTCAATGCTCTAGATACTTAGGAATTAAAGTGCAATTATCGAGAAGTACTAAATACTAATAGAAATTAAAATTAAAGAACACATATTTTGTGACCAACTTTAATTTGTGTCTAGACTCTAGAGCCACTCTCAAATCACGAGATTTACAATAAATACAAAAAGGTGGATCGGAGCCCAAAAGTCTATTGAGACTATCATTATTGGTGACATTGTTGTAAATGTCATAACAAGAGGACAAGCAATTTAATATTAAAATAATAATTGGTGCTCAAATATTTTCATGACATTGGGTGGATGAGTACCGTCCCAATGTCAAGTAGTTTTATATTGTTGGATAATGTGACACGTGTCATTATTTTATTGGTTGCTGTAATTTTGTGTGTGATATAATTAGATTTGTAAACATTGAAGATTATATGAATTAAATATATATATATATATATGTATTAAAATTCGTAATTTTTTTCTATATAAATATAGTTCAAGGCAAAAACTTGTGTGAGACCGTCTCACTGATCTCATTATGTGAGACGGATCTTTCCTGACCCATTTAATTTATAAATCCACGCCAACTGCACCAAGGCCATTTCAGCCCACCACTCCCATCAATGGCCCACGTACATGAGGTGTGCGGACTTCATGTCCAACTCTCAAGCCCACCATTAACTTCATTTGTTTAAATATTGTTAAAAAATAAAATTAACCATTAATTTATTTATTTTTATAAAATAATCAAAAAATAATTGTATTTTTAATTAAAAAATATTAATAAAAATCGATACATACATTTTATACACGAACTTTTTATTAAGAAATTATTAAAAAAATACAAGTTTTTACTAATTAAAAGTTAATTATCATTTTTGTTGGTCCCAAGTTGAGTTAAGATTGAGTAAGCTAAGAAAGTCTAGAGGGGAGGGGTGAATAGACTTTCCAAAATCTTTCAAAATATCAGAGTTTATAATGCGGAATAGTGTTCTGAATAGTACTGTTCTTACTGAGTCAGATCAGTACTTCCAGTTTTAGTTTATACTCAACTTTTAATCAGATCTTTAACTTTGTAAATTCTACTGTTCTTGGTTAAACAATATCAAACAGAAAAGTAAAGCACACACAAGATTTTATAGTGGTTCGACCAATAAGTCTACATCCACTCTCACAATCCCAGTTGTGATGTTTTATTAACTCTTCCTTGAGTTTCTTGTGGCTTAAAGTCCCAAGACTAAGACTGTGATCTTTTCGATTACAATACCAAGTGTATCTTCGATCGACTAGTAATCTCACAAGTAACTAGCACACTTGTTTACAACAACACAAACTTTAAAATGAAAAGTAAAACTTCTCTTTGAATAGCCTTTGATTCTTCTCTTCAATTCAGTGGCTCTTCTCTTCTTTAATCTCCTTCAACTCTGTGAGTTCTTGCTTGTAGACTTGCTCTTGATTTCTTATAAGATCAGTAATTACTCAGTAGTAGCAGTCCTTCAGTAGTCTTCAGCAGTAGGAGATCACATAGTATTTATAGAACTTAGTATGACAGTTAGGCGCAGTTTGTGAACTAACTCTCAACTAACTCTAAAACTGTTTTTGTTGTAACTTCTTCTTGTAACCGACTTTGTAACTTCCTTCTTATTGCAAGTCAGCATATCTTCAAATATATTCAGTTACTCTTTAAATAAGTTTTCCAAACTTATTCTTCAAATTCACCAAATCAGCACAGAAACTTACTGTTCTGATTTTTACTCTGCTGAGCCAGTCAACACAGTAACTAAAAAATGTTCAAAACTTCTCCAGATTTCTTCTAAGCTCTTCTTCAACTCTTCTTGAAGTCTTCTTATTCTGAAGTAGTCCTCTGAGTCTTCATTAGTCTTCTGATCTTCTTCTAATCTAGTGTTCTAAACTTACTGTTCTGAACTTTTACAATGTTGAATACAATAGAATACAACTTTACATATATAAAACCTATCTATACATCAACTGAACTATATACAGATGAGTATATCTAAATCCTATACTATAAGCTGTCTATACAATACAAAACATCAGCTTAGTACCTAACAGTTCATATATCAGATCAGTAAACTTAATAAGATCAGTAAACACATAAGATCAATAAACTTACATATAAGATCAGTAAGTATATACATAAGATCAGTAACTCAGATTCAAATATCTCATATAAGATCAGTAAACTTATTTTCACTTTCCACACTAAGATCAGTAATCTTACTTTCAGATATCATTAAGATCAGTAATCTTATTTTCAGTTTCTCATCAGATGACTTAATTAAGATGACTTAGAACCACATATATTACTAACTTTAAGTTGCTTTTGGCCATCAAAACATACTTTCATCAACTAGAACATTGTTTATAGGATTCATATCCCAACAATTTTCCCCTTTTTGATGAGGCCAAAACTACTTAAATGTTAATAAATCAGTAGTTAAGTATGTAGTCTATCATAACAGTTCATCATGTCAAAATTCCAGATTCATATTCAAGTTAGATCAGATAATGCACATATTACACATACTAACAAAATATGAAACAAACAACAAAATATAGAAATAAAGATTAAGGATAAGAAACGTTATCTTGTGAGCTTGGTCCTTCATCTTCTTTCTTTAACTTCAGATTCTGAATGCAACATACATCCTTGCTTTGATATCCATCATATGTTGATGATCAGTAATTCCTTCTTCTTTGATAATCTCAGCAATTATGTTGTTAATCTCCTTGTAATCAGGTTCTCAATTCTCTAATCTTGGAGGTTCCCAATTTGGTTCTTCAGGACATAAGATCTTTGTTCCAGCACGAGCAGCAACTTGTGCTATGTCTTCCCAAAAATCTTTATCAATGTTCAGCATGAACTCTTCAAAATCAGCAAATTCAGCTTCTTTACTTGAATGATCACCAAACTTCCTCACAATGAAGTTTGCAATCTGCCATTTCTTCTTCAAATTTTTCCAGTATTCCATATTCTCTGTTAGAACAATGAAATCAACAAAATTCTCATCTTGAAATTTTTTATCAAATTCTTTTCCTTCAGCTTTCCTTTGAGCATTTATCTTTTTCTTCAAAGCTGCAACTCGATTATCAAATCTTGTTTTTAAGAACTTAACATCCTTATTTTTCTTCTTTTTCAATTCTGCTTCTTCACTTGAAACACCAATTAACAATTTGCTTCTTGATCTGGTAACTCTACCAGTTTCTTCTTCTTCTTGTTCTTCATCAGACAAGACTAATTTTCTCTTCTTTTGAATAGAACTTTCAGCAATATCAGGTCTCTTCTCAACAATTTCTTGACCTTGTTGTTTCTGTTGCTTCCTCAATTTGATTTTCTCATTCAAACTTGCAATTTCTTCTTTCAACTCATCTTGACTCACAACCAATTGAGCTTGTTGTGACTGAGTTTGCTCCATTACTCTTCTTATCTTATCTTCCCCCTTTTTGGCTTCATCATGCCACTCTTTCATGGGAGTCAAATGTTGTTCCATCTTGTCATGCAACACTTTAGATAAGTTCTTCTCTTGTAGTCTATGGAGATCATAAATCTTAGACATTGTATGCTCCATAACTCTGTCAATTGAGTTTTCAGAAATCATTTTATTCATTTTCTCAGTAGCTTCTTGGAACATTCTCACAGCTGCTTCCAACTTAGTTGTAAGCTCTTCATTCTGCTTTTTCAACATCTCAAAGCTCGAAATATCAGATTCCTTCTCAACAGGAACTGCTCTGATCTGTTCCTGCACATCTTCAGGAATAATAGGATCAGTAGACTGAAATGGAGTGCTTTCCATCTCTTCAGTATTTAAATCTTGATTCTCCAAAGCTTCTGTTTCTTCAATCACAACAGTGTTCTTAAACACTTCTGTTGCATTGTCAACATCTTCATCAATTTCCATAACATTTTCTTCAACAATATGATCTTCCTCATCAACTACCCTTTCTGCACTTTCCATAAAAACATCATCATCTGCAGTAGTAGTGTCAACCTTTTCCACAGAATACTTAAATCCTGTCAATCTTTCAACAAGTTGAACTACAGACTCTGGGGTAACTAGCTCAAGAAATGAGTTAACACCAGCTGCATGCATCTGTTCTGCTTCCCAATCATCAAAGATTGAAGCACCACCCATACCTTCCATAACAGCCAAATTCTCTTTAAGAGTACTGTCAAGATGGATTCCGATCGGTTAGACGTCTCCAACTAATTAGAACACTTGAATATAGAAGAAATAACTGCTCTTAGGATAGTAATTCTGAAAGTAAGCAACGAGACAAACATCACACAAGGATTTAAGTGGTTCGATCAATGTGATCTACATCCACTGGACCAGATTAGTACTTCTTTGATTGATAAAGAATGTTTACACACTCATTCACTCGGAATTGGATATTTCCTCACTTCACTCGTGAACTCACACAACTCAAAGAATACAATAACGTACTAAATCTCTCCTCCCAACAAGGTGTCAACCTTTACAATGTACACAATCAAGAGTTTATAAAGACCAAAGGTAGTTGCTGCTGTTAGGAACCGTTTTGAGTAGTTATCAACCGTTTGCAACCACTTGTAACAACCCATGTGCTCTGTTATTGCTCAACTGAAATGGTAGTTATGCCCTCAAGTTGTTGTAACTGTAAAACTGTTAGTTAAACTAACTAACTTCGAACCAGAAGACTTGCCCATAAAGATCAGATCACTACTTAGTGTTCTGATACCCAACTCTTCTGCTCTGATGATCAAAAGCTAACTCTGCTAATAGACTTCATACTGTGCTGATCTTAACTGCACTGACCAAGTACTGTGCTGACTCAAGTACTGTGCTGACCTGGTACTGAGCTGATCTACTCTGCTGGAGTACTGATCTTGGTACACTCTGCTGAAGTACTGATCTTAGTCCAGTCTGCTGAAGTACTGATCTTAATCCAGTACTGTGCTGATCTTACTGTGCTGATCCCAACTGTGCTGAACTCTAAGCATCACCTTCTCATCTGATTGAAACCCTTCAACTCATCTGATAAGACCTAAGTTATCTTATCTGATCCTATCAGCTCAGTAGTTTACTGTGCTGATTTTGAGATTATGAGATAACACTCACAATTCTCCACCTTTAGCTCATAATCGAACTAATCTCCACCAAAACAAAAAACACCAACACTATTCTCCTCAAAGAATAGCCTCCACTACTGATCTTCTGCCACAAGAACAGTAGCCTTCTCCTCAGAGGAATTAATGCAGTCCAATAAGTCTAAGACACAAGCCAAACTTCTCTTTTGGCAATGCCTTAGTGAATGCATCAGCAGGGTTCTCCTCTGTAGCAATCTTCACTACCTGGACCACTCACTTCTCAACAATATCTCTTACAAAGTACAGTTTCACATCTATGTGCTTAGTTCTCTCATGATACCCCTGATGCTTTGCAAGATGTATTGCACTTTGGTTATCACAGAAGATAGTCACACTTCTTTGTGATATACCAAACTCCTTCAAGATCCCCCTAAGCCACATGCTCTCCTTAACTGCTTCAGTCAAGGCTACATATTCTGATTCTGTAGTAGATAATGCAACTACGGACTGATGTATTGACCTCCATGATATAGCTGTACCAAATAAGGTGAATACATACCCTGTCAAGGACTTTCTTGTGTCTACATTGGCTGCATAGTCGGCATCAACATATCCCACAAGTGCTTCTCCCTCATCTGATATCTTCTGAAATTTCAGATGCATCAACATATCCCACAAGTGCTTCTCCCTCATCTGATATCTTCTGAAATTTCAGACCTTTCTCAGCTGATCCTAGAACATATCTAATGACCCACTTAACTGTCTCCCAATGACTTAAGCCTGGATCACTCATGTATGTGCTGATTACACTCATTGCATGAGTTAAATCTGGTCTACAACACACCATAGCATACATTAAACTCCCTACTGCACTGGCATAAGGAACCTTACTCATCTGAGCTCTTTCTTGGCTGTTCTTGGGACACATCTGATTGGATAGCTTCTGATGCTGACCAATTGGTGTAGAAACTGACTTAGCTTGATTCATCCTGAATCTCTCTAACACCTTCCTCAGATAGGTAGGCTGACTAAGCTGAATTGCTCCCTCAACTCTACTGATCTCCATCCCAAGAATCACTTTAGCTTCACCAAGATCTTTCATCTCAAACTCCCTTTTGAGAATCTCCTTAACTTGATTGATACTGTTAATAGACTCCCCAGCTATTAACATATCATCTACATACAGCAGAAGATAGGTAACTGAACTCCCAACCCTCCTGAAGTAAACACAGCTGTCATACAAGCTTCTTGCAAAACCAGCTGAGCAAATGTACTCATCAAACCTTAAGTACCATTGTCTAGGGCTTTGTTTGAGGCCATAGAGTGATTTTCTGAGTAAGCACACTTTGTCTTCTCCATCTTCTATGTCCAACCCTTCTGGTATTTACATGTAGATCTTCTCATCTAAAGTCCCATGAAGAAATGCTGTGGTCACATCCATCTGATGCAGCTCCAATTCATATTGAGCAACCATAGCCAACAAGATTCTGATGCTACAATGCTTTACAACAGGTGAGAAGATTTCATTAAAGTCAATACCTTCTTTCTGTGTAAATCCTTTAGCTACAAGTCTTGCCTTGTACCTAATCTTGCCACCTCTTTGAGCCTCCACCTTTTTCTTGTAGATCCACTTACACCCAACAAGTTTCTTGTTCTTAGGCCTCTGAACAATCTCCCAAGTCTGGTTCTTGTTAAGAGATAACAGTTCTTCCTCCATAGCAACTAACCACTTCTCTTTGTCATGGCAGTTTATGGCTTCTGTGTAAGTTTTAGGCTCCAAAGACTCCACCTCAAGAGCTGCACATAATGCAAATGATACTATGTCAGCTTGACCATACCTCTGAGGTGGGTGGACTTCTCTTCTGGTTCTGTCCCTAGTCAGCTGATAGTCATGAAGCTCAGTATCACTATGAGTATTCTCCTCCTCATCTGGATCAATCTGCTCTTCAGTTAGTGTTCTGATGTCACCATGCTCCACCTCCACCTGTGTCTCATCTGGTTTGTTGTGTGCTGTACTGGAGCTTGCCTCCTCTTTCAATGGCATTCTACTTTCATCAAAAGTTACATCTCTGCTGATAATACACTTCTGCATCCCAGCTTCAAGGCACCACAACCTATACCCTTTCACACCTGAAGGATACCCTACGAACACACATTTCAAGGCTCGAGGCTCAAGCTTATCTTGCTTGACATGGGCATATGCTGAACAACCATACACCTTCAAATTACTGTACTCAGCTGCATGGCCAGACCATAACTCTTCTGGGGTTTTAAATTGCACAGCTGAGGAAGGGCTTCTGTTTATCAAGTAGGCTGCTGTTGACACTGCTTCTCCCCAAAATACTTTAGGCAATCCAGAGCTGCTCAACATGCATCTAACTCTCTCAAGTAAAGTCTGGTTCATTCTCTCAGCTACTCCATTCTGTTGAGGTGTACCTGGTACTGTTCTATGCCTCACTATACCCTTCTTCTTGCAGAAAACATTGAACTCTTCTGATATGACCTCCAGCCCATTATCAGTTCTCAAATGCTTTAGATTCTTTCCAGAAATGTTCTCCACCTCAGTGAGCCATTCCTTAAAATTTTCAAATGCTTCTGACTTGGATTTCAGGATAGTGATCCATACCTTTCTTGAGTAGTCATCTATGATAGACATGAAGTATCTTCCACCACTTCTGGTCTGATTCCTAGCTGGCCCCCATAAATCTGAATGGACATAGTCCAAAATTCCTTTGGTAGAGTGTGCACTCTTCCCAAACTTCAATCTCTTGGATTTCCCAAGAATGCAGTGCTCACACAAATCCAGCTTTGTGATCTTGTCACCACATAGCAATCCTTGCTTACTTAGCTCAAGTAGGCCCTTCTCTCCTACATGACCTAATCTTCTGTGCCACAACATTGAGTTGTCTTGCACCCTTGCCACATCTGATCTGCCAATAACTGTTCCCCCCTTAAGAAAGTAGATATCATTTCTTCTCTCACCTTTAAGAACAGTAAGCTTCCCCTTTGAAACTCTGAGCTCTCCATCTTCAGACTGGAATTTATAGCCCAATGAATCCAGCATACCAAGAGATATCAAATTTCTCTTGAGTTCAGGAACATACCTGACCCTCTTGAGAATCCTCACTACTCCATCATACATCTTCAAGTGTACTGTACCTTCACCTCTGACTTTGCAAGTGTGATCATTCCCTAACAACACAGAACCTCCATTCTGATGCTTAAAATCATGAAACCACTCTCTTCTTGGAGTCATGTGGAAAGAACACCCTGAATCTAAAATCCAATCTTGCTGCTCTTTAGTGGAAGTGATGGATAGGGACTGAGCTGACTCATAGCCTTTCTGCTCCTTATCATCTTGGGTTTGATTTGCTTGATTCTTATCAACAGGGTTCTTAGGACCAGATTTTCTCATAAGCTGTTTGTACTTGTAACAAGTACTCTTAAAGTGCCCAGGTTTGTTGCAGTGGTGGCACACTACTTCTCCTTGATTTGACACTGCTGATTTTCCCGTATCAGCTCCCTTGGGTTGACTAGACCCCTTCTTGGAGACAGATTTCTTCTGACCTCCCTTGATTGCCAATCCTTCCCCACTGCTACTTTTATCTCCTTGAGATGTCTTATTGTGTAACAGCTTGGACTTGACAGCCAAGATCACATCCTCCAATGTGATTGCTTCCTTTCTACCATACAAGATGGTGTCCTTTAGGATTTCGAAGGACTTAGGCAGAGCACTCAATAAGATCAGAGCCTTATCCTCTTCCTCTAACTTGACATCCAAATTCTCCAGATCATCAAGAATCTTATTGAACTCATCTAGCTGCTCCGTAATGGGTTTGTCATCTCCCATTCTAAAGGCATACAACTTCCGCTTCGAATAGAGTCGGTTAGCAAGAGTTTTCACCATATATAGCTTCTCAAGCTTATCCCAAACCTCCTTCGCTGACTTCTCTTTAGCAACCTCCCTCAAGACCTTATCTCCAAGGCAGAGTAGGATCGTGCTTCGAGCTTTCCTGAGCAACTTGCTCCTTTCAGCCGCAGCTGTTGCAGATTCTTCTGCAATCTCTTCGGATTCTTCGAGAGCTTCGAATAATCCTTGCTGTTCAAGGAGGGCCTGCATCTTGACCTTCCACAGCCCAAAATCTCCAGTGCCTGTAAACTTCTCTATGTTGTACTTGGTAGAATTCCCCATCTTAGATCTGCAGCTACTTCGGTTTCCCACAGACGGCGCCAATTGTCAAGATGGATTCCGATCGGTTAGACGTCTCCAACTAATTAGAACACTTGAATATAGAAGAAATAACTGCTCTTAGGATAGTAATTCTGAAAGTAAGCAACGAGACAAACAGCACACAAGGATTTAAGTGGTTCGATCAATGTGATCTACATCCACTGGACCAGATTAGTACTTCTTTGATTGATAAAGAATGTTTACACACTCATTCACTCGGAATTGGATATTTCCTCACTTCACTCGTGAACTCACACAACTCAAAGAATACAATAACGTACTAAATCTCTCCTCCCAACAAGGTGTCAACCTTTACAATGTACACAATCAAGAGTTTATAAAGACCAAAGGTAGTTGTTGCTGTTAGGAACCGTTTTGAGTAGTTATCAACCGTTTGCAACCGCTTGTAACAACCCATGTGCTCTGTTATTGCTCAACTGAAATGGTAGTTATGCCCTCAAGTTGTTGTAACTGTAAAACTATTAGTTAAACTAACTAACTTCGAACCAGAAGACTTACCCATAAAGATCAGATCACTACTTAGTGTTCTGATACCCAACTCTTCTGCTCTGATGATCAAAAGCTAACTCTGCTAATAGACTTCATACTGTGCTGATCTTAACTGCACTGACCAAGTACTGTGCTGACCTGGTACTGAGCTGATCTACTCTGCTGGAGTACTGATCTTGGTACACTCTGCTGAAGTACTGATCTTAGTCCAGTCTGTTGAAGTACTGATCTTAATCTAGTACTGTGCTGATCTTACTGTGCTGATCCCAACTGTGCTGAACTCTAAGCATCACCTTCTCATCTGATTGAAACCCTTCAACTCATCTGATAAGGCCTAAGTTATCTTATCTGATCCTATCAGCTCAGTAGTTTACTGTGCTGATTTTGAGACTATGAGATAACACTCACAAGTACTCCTCTTAAGATACACCCAAGTGCCAATCCTAAGGAGTTTCTCAAACTCAACTGAGCTTTCATCCAATCCAGGAAATTGCTTCAACAAAGCCAATCTTAAATCTATCCTGATTCTGTCTTCCTTATCACAGATAAAATAATCCATTAATCCAGCAGGTTTAGGGGCAAAATATTCTGGTTCAGGGGATGATGAAATATCAATTGGTACAGTAGAAGGTTCAAATTCATGTTCAGTAGAGTGATCATGAACCTGTGTTGGGGAATGATGTGGAGTGGTTTGATGTAGAGGACTTGAAATAGGGGTAGGTTGAAAAGTAGTGTTCTGAGGGGATGAATGGGGAGTGTTCTGAGACTCTGGAAAGAAGTGAGCTGATTCTCCAGAACATGAAGGTTGAGGGTTAATGGGATCAGCAGGGCTTGGATCAGAATGTGAAGGGGTAGGAGATACATGAACAAGCCTTCTCCTAGCACTTCTCCTCTTGGTTCTCTTATGTAAAACAATATGACTTGAATTACTAACCTCGTGCTCTTCAGAGCTTGCTTGCACCACAGTCTCAATGAACCTGACTGTTGGCTCTGAGGCAGCTGTAGCAGACCTTCCTCTCCTTGGTCTAATACTGCTCGGATCATGCCTCGCCTTCGATCTAATCTCTGGTTGATTATCATCAGATCGGTACATTGAAGCTCCAGATTCTTGTGCTTCAGGCTCTTGGGGTTGCTCCAAAGGATTCTCTTGTTCAAATCGAACAGACTCCTTCTTCATCAAGAATTTTCCATGATGGAATTTCTTGGGATTACTCCAGTACGCCTTTTTGACAACCAACTGAGGCAACAAGATACTCAGTTTGTTCCCAAACCCTAACTTCGATTTAATTGAAAATTCCAATGTATCCTCATCGAACAAAACTTTTTCTTTCTCATTTAGCAGTCTTTCTAAGAAAAATCCTTGCCAATCTCCTTGCACTCGATCAATTATTGCGGCCATAATTCGGATTTTTGAACTTGATATAGCATCCTGGCTATGATGTTGCCCTAACAAACATTTTCCAGCTATGTCCATCAAAAATTGAAGACCAATAGGAAGAACATCCTTCTTCAGATTGCTTAAGGACTCTGTTTCAACACCCGACCATCTTCCTACGCATTCTTTCTCTTCTCCTGCTTTGTAGGTCAAAATATCTACAGGGCCTTGAGGCAAATCCAACATGACTTCCAGGATTTCCCTTGTAATTGCGACCTTGTGCCCTGAAAGCATGGAGTGGACACCATTTCTATCACCTTTGATTTGCAAATAAAATTCCATCGCCTCCGGTTCGTATACATTCATCGGAGATGATTCAAGAAACTTTCTTAGTCCGCACTCTTCGCACATCGTCAGAATGGCTTGATTCTCAGCACTGTGACGACCATTGAAGTATACATCATTTTCTACAAAGATTCCTTTTTCTCGAACCCAGAAATCAGAATCAAAAGTACCTGCGACTTCATTAGATTCACTGATAATGTTGATAATCGCCATTTTAGAATTTAGTAGAAGATAGAGTATTGATTTCTTAAGCAGTTTCGAGGTGAGAGATTTCCAGAATAGTAAGTAATGAAGATGAAGTTATGAGAGATCGTGTTTAATAAATTCAAACCAAATCTAGGGCTTGGATTGATTTTACTTAGCACGATGAGTGGTTAGGATTCTATCTCGAAATCTGTAAATTAAAAAAAACGATCCAAATTCTAAAATCCTTTCAACTCTTGGAACCAAATTGTGTTTGATAAATACACCAACAAAAATTAGGTCAAAAATAGAGGAGTGTACTAATCTTCTCTATTAGTAATCTAAAATTTGAGCAGTTTTTGACTTAGAATTATTCTAAGGCAAAATACTATTCTGATGCATATCAGCACAGTAGTTTCCAACACTTTTCCACTTCATTTTCTTACATTTAACAATATTAAAATATATTTATCTGGATCAGCTGAGTACTGTGATCAGCTGAGTAAACATCTTCAAGCATCAGATCAGTAGTTGGGTCAGCACTGTAGTTTCAGATCAGTGCCCAATACTTCTGTTTTCACCTTTTTGCTATCAGCACACTAATCCTCAGATCAGTACTGTGTCAGATTAGTAGAATTCTGTAGACAGATTATTAGTAATCAAATCTTTCTGTAGACAGATTAGTAGTCAGATCAGTTCTGTAGAATAATTGAATTTGTAGTCAGATCAGTTCTGTAGACAAAGAAACTTTGTAATCAGATTAGTTCTGTAGACAAGTCAATTTATTAATCAGAACAGATCAGTAGACTAATATAGCCTGTAATCAGATCAGATTTGTAGACTTTCAAATCTGTAATCAGATCAGTTCCCCCTTCAGTGGAGAATTCCTCTTCTGTGCCTGTTTCACCTTGGTAAAAGTGTCAATTCATGAGATAATTGGTGAATTTCAGTACAGATCAGTAACATTATGTTTAATTTAATGATCACATCAAGGTTTGTGCTAAATTGACTTAGTGATCTGAGTCAACAAAAGGATCTTTAAGAAATCACAGATTCCCCCTTAATGTATGTTCTCAGTGTCCCTCAGCTTTACCAGCTTCCTCATTGGGATTAAGGTCACTTTAGTAACCTTGTTACCTGTTTTGAATGTAGTGGTCTGACACAGGGTTGTCTCTTCTGAATTTTGAGTTTTGATGTACTGCTCTTAGTTTCTGCTTTATCTTCCTCTTGGTATAAGATCAGTACCTGAAATGTTAGTACAGTTCTATATACATATGGAATCCATATCTATCAACCCTAAGCTAATGCATAACTCTCTAAATCTCAGTTCAGCCAATGGTTTTGTGAAGATGTCAGCTCTTTGAATATCAGTATGAATCTTTTCCATCCTAATATTCTTCTTTTCCACATGATCCCTAATAAAGGGATGTCTAATGTCAACATGCTTGCATCTAGTATGTAAAACGGGATTTTGTGTGATGGCAATGGCACTATTACTGTCACAATATATAGGTACATTAGATTCTACAATATTGTAGTCTCTGAGTTGTTGTATCAGCCAAAGAAGCTGACTACAACAACTACCTGCAGCCATATATTCTGCTTCAGTAGTAGAGGTTGCCACACTTGTTTGTTTCTTTGAAAACCATGAAATGAGCTTAGTTCCTAAGAATTGACATGAACCTGAAGTAGATTTTCTATCTATTTTGCAACCTCCAAAGTCCAAGTCTGAATAACCACTTAAGGATATATCATCATCTGCAGGATACCATAATCCTCGATTAATGGTCCCCTTTAGATATTTCAATATCCTTTTGGCAGCTTCCAGATGACTTTCTTTGGGGTTTGCTTGAAATCTTGCACATACACCAACAAAAAAAGTAATATCAGGTCTGGTGGCAGTTAGATAGAGTAGAGAGCCAATCAAAGCACGATAATGAGGTTGGTCAGAAGACTTACCTCTTTCATCAGGATCCATTATGTATGTAGGTTGCATGGGCACACCAACTGTCTTACAGGTTTTAATACCAAATTTATCTAGCAAATTCTTAGTGTATTTTGCTTGATTTATAAAGATACCTTCTGGAGTTTGTTTTACTTGAAGACCAAGAAAATATGTCATTTCTCCCATCATAGACATTTCAAATTTACTTTGCATGAGTGTAGAAAAGCTTTCACTCAAGTTTTTGTTGGGTGATCCAAAGATAATATCATCCACATAAATTTGAACAAGTAATATATCATTACCTTCTTGTCTTCTAAACAAAGTTCTATCAACCTTGCCTTTAGTAAAACCATTTTCAAGTAAGAATAGAGAAAGTGTATCATACCAGGCTCTTGGAGCTTGTTTCAATCCATAGAGTGCTTTCTTTAACCTGTATACTTGGTGACTATTCACTTCAAAACCAGGTGGTTGTTCCACATAAACTTCTTTAGCAAGTATACCATTCAAAAATGCACTTTTCACATCCATTTGATACACAGTGAATTTCATATGAGCAGCATAAGCAAGGAACAAAATCTTATAGCTTCTAGTCTAGCTACAGGAGCAAAAGTTTCATCATAATCAATACCTTCAGCTTGAGAGTAGCCCTGAGCAACTAATCTAGCTTTGTTTCTTACTACAAGATCATTTTCATCCCTTTTGTTCTTGAAAATCCACTTAGTGCCTACAACATTATGATCACTAGGTCTATCAACAAGTTCCCAAACTTCATTTCTAGTAAACTGATTAAGTTCTTCTTGCATGGCTATAATCCAGTAACTATCACTTAAAGCTTCATTCACAGTTTTTTGCTCAATAGATGATAGAAAACAACACCAGCAAAATAAAGATTTACTAGGTTCTTCCTGGGAATCAAACAATTATTTTCTAGTTTTAACACCTTTACTAGAATCACCTAGAATCAGATCAGTAGAATGAGCAAACTTCCATGTCCTTCTATTCTTAACAGAAATGCTATCATCATTTATATCATGCACATCATCATGCAGATCAGTATCATTCATATCAGCAGATTTGTTCATAGGAGAGCAGTCATTCAATTCTGGTAGATCAGAAGTTTTAGATGACTCACCTTTGTCTTTTACCTTTTCTTTATCAGTATTTTGATCTAGGACATTTAGGAAGGGATTATATGCTTGTACAGATTCATATATTTCTACATCATCATCTTCATTGTTGGTTTGAAGCTTTATACAGTCAATTTTCTTACTGAGCTGATGATCAGCAGAGTCCTGCACATACTCATCAAAGACTACATGGGGTGTTTCTTCCACACATAGGGTTGAGTAATTAAACACTCTAAATGCTTTGTTTACAGAAGAGTATCCTAAGAATATCCCTTCATCAGCTTTTGCATCAAAAGCATTTAATTTACTTTTGCCATTGTTATGAATGAAACACTTACATCCAAAGATATGAAAATAAGAAATTCTAGGTTTTCTGCCTTTCCATACCTCATAAGGTGTTTTACCATGCACCTTATTAAGAGCACTTCTGTTTTGGGAGTGGCAAGCTGTATTAATAGCTTCTGCCCAAAACTTCTGAGGTGTGTTGAATTCTGCAATCATGGCTCTGCATGCTTCTTTTAGTGTTCTGTTTCTCCTTTCTGCAACACCATTTTGTTGGGGGGTTCTGGCTGCACTTGTTAGATGCTGTATGTTGGTCCCAAAGTTGAGTTAAGATTGAGTAAGCTAAGAAAGTCTAGAGGGGAGGGGTGAATAGACTTTCAAAAATCTTTCAAAATATCAGAGTTTATAATGCGGAATAGTGTTCTGAATAGTACTGTTCTTACTGAATCAGATCAGTACTTCCAGTTTTAGATTTATACTCAACTTTTATTTAGATCTTTACTTATTAAATTCTACTGTTCTTGTTTAAACAAATATCAAACAAATATCAAACAAAAAGTAAAGAACACAGAATTTTATAGTGGTTCGACCAATAAGTCTACATCCACTCTCACAATCCCAGTTGTGATGTTTTATTAACTCTTCCTTGAGTTTCTTGTGGCTTAAAGTCCCAAGATTTAGACTTTGATCTTATCGATTACACTTCCAAGTGTATCTTCGATCTACTAGTAATTCTACAAGTAACTAGCACACTTGTTTACAATAATACAAACTTAAACTTGAAAAGTAAAACTTCTCTTTGAATAGCCTTTGATTTCTTCTCTTCAATTCAGTGGCTCTTCTCTTCTTTAATCTCCTTCAACTCTGTGAGTTCTTCTTGTGCTCTGTAGACTTAGATTGCTTGTGAATGCTTTATGATCAGTAGTCTTAGCAGTAGGAGATCACACAGTATTTATAGAACTTAGTATGACAGTTAGCAGTTTGTGAACTAACTCTCAACTAACTCTAAAACTGTTTTTGTAACTTCTTCTTGTAACCGACTTTGTAACTTCCTTCAACTTCCAAGTCAGCATATCTTCAATATATCTTCAGTTACTCTTTAAATAAGCTTTCCAAACTTATTCTTCAAATTCACTAAATCAGCACAGTAACTTACTGTTCTGATTTTTACTCTTCTGATTTTTACTCTGCTGAGCCAGTCAGCACAGTAACTTAAAACTGTTCAAAACTTCTCCAGATTTCTTCTAAGCTCTTCTTCAACTCTTCTTGAAGTCTTCTTATTCTGTAGTAGTCTTCTGAGTCTTCATTAGTCTTCTGATCTTCTTCTAATCTAGTGTTCTAAACTTACTGTTCTGAACTTTTACAATGCTGAATACAATATAATACAACTTTACATAAATAAAACCTATCTATACATCAACTGAACTATATACAGATGAGTATATCAAAGTCCTATACTATAAGCTGTCTATACAATACAAAACATCAGCTTAGTACCTAACAGTTCATATATCAGATCAGTAAACACAATAAGATCAGTAATCATATAAGATCAATAAACTTACATATAAGATCAGTAAGTATATACATAAGATCAGTAATTCAGATTCAAATATCTCATATAAGATCAGTAAACTTATTCTCAGTTTCCACACTCAGATCAGTAATCTTATTTTCAGTTTCTCATCAAATGACTTAGTTAAGATGACTTAGAACCACATATATCATTAACTTTAAGTTGCTTTTGGCCATCAAAACATACTTTCATCAATTAGAACATTGTTTCAAGGATTCATATCCCAACACTGTATGCCAGACTTAGAACAGTAGTCAGAGATGTAACAGTTAATAAACTCAGTCCCCTTGTCACTTCTTATCTTGACAATGGGTTGACCTTTTTCAACCTGCAACTTCTTTAATAGGTCTGGAAGTAGTGTTTGTGTATCACTCTTTTTGTGTAGAAAGACTACCCAAGTAAACTTAGAATAATCATCTACTACAACTAGAGTATACCTTCTTCCATTCAATGTAGGAGGTTTGATAGGACCATGAAGATCCATATGCAAGAGTTCTAAAACTCTGCTGGTTGAAAGAGTTGGAATGGACTTAAATGAAACCTTTACCTGTTTACCTTTTTTACAGGAGTCACACATTTGTGATTTGGAATAGATTTCATTTGGAATGCCCTCAACAAGATGTTCTCTAGCAATCTTGTTGATTATCTTAAAGTTCAGGTGGCAGAGGCGTTTATGCCAGAGCCAACTGTTTTCTTTAGTACTCTTAGTAATAAGACAAGCATTCTTAGGACAACTATTCCAATTCACAATGTATACACTTCCTTGTCTTGTGCCAACAAGTAGAACATTGTGAGTCCTTTTGTCTATTATTTCACATCTTCTGGTTTTGAACTGAACTTTGTATCCCCTGTCACAGAATTGAGATACAGATAACAAGTTATATTTCAAACCTTCAACATAGGAGACATCTTGGATTTCAACATCTCCATTCTTGATGAATCCAAATCCTTTTGTGATTGCCATTGAGCTATCACCAAAGATGACTTTTGGTCCTTCCTTCTCATGATAGTCAGTAAGCAAGGCCTTGGTACCAGTCATGTGGTGAGAACACCCACTGTCTATGTACCAGGTCTCACCAACTGAACCACCTTTCTTATACAAGTCCAGTCGATCCTGCAAGGTAGTGATCTTAATAATTTAGGTACCCTTGTTTATTGGGGTCCTTGGGGGTTAGTGGTGAGAGGTACCCAGATAAACATAGAGGATTTGAATAGATGGGACCTCTTCAGTTTCCTTCCAAATTTATCACAAAACAGTACTTTGTTAACCAATTCAGAATTATCAGCAGACTTATGATCTATTTTTCTGAGATAGCCTTTCCTTGGTTCTATCCCCTTTTCAGTAAGATCAGTATGCCTGTAATAATTTGAATAAGGTCTGAAAGCATGTGGACCATATGGCTTATAGATGCGTATTGGTCTTTCCTCTCCATAGATATCATAAGATAAAGGTGGAGGATAAAGAACAGGTTTGTTATGATAATGAGGCACAAATCTCCTAGGTTTAGTTGAATACAGCTGAGACTTTCTTATAAAAGGAGGTCTAGGCTGTTCCCAACTTGCCTGTGCTTGTCTTGACCTACGGTTCTGAGTTTGTCTCTTCTGATACCAGTACTGATCTGATCTGGTCAGAGGAGTATAACTCTTCTAGTATGGTCTTGACTGTACTGGTCTTAATACATTCTTCATTTTACCATTCTTGGTAGTAGGAGGGATGTATTTAGACTGTACTTTGAGTTTTGGATCATCATCATAAATCATAGGTTCTTTCCCTTTATCTAGTTGCAAAGAACTTGAACTAGCTCCATTAGTGTTCTTAAATTCTGAAGTAGAGGAACTAGGCAGATCAGTACCTATTCCACTTTTGTCATTTGGAGCTCTATATCTGTCTGAAATTGTTTGATTAATCTTGGTAGAGTTAATCATTCCAGATAACTTTCGATCTAGGCTCACTACTTCAGATTCTAAGAATCTATTGTGCTCTTCTAGTTTTTCACATTTGATCTTTAAATCATTGAATTCATTAGTCTCTTTGGCTTGAGTTTTAAGCATACCCTGATATAGTTTGTCAATGGATGCAAACTTTTCTTGGAGTTGAGACAACTCTTCTGATAGTCTTGCATTTATGACAACTATATTAGGATCCACCTTCAACTGAGCTTCTTTCAGATTAATGATTTCTTGTTTTAAAGATATATTCTCATCACTGATTTCAATGAATGCTTTATTAGCTTGTAGAAGGTCTTCTTCAGTCACTCCATTGGAATGATGAAGACTACTTCCTACACTACTGTCAGTAGCATCACTTTCATCAGTGTCAGAATTTTTGGAAGTTTGAAAGGAGTTAGCAGGTGATACCTCATCATTTATTTTGGCCATCATTGCCAGTCCATCATCTGCTATGAAGGCTTCATTTTCATTGCTAGAGGGGTATTCAGATGAAGACGATGCCAACTCTTCTGATTCCGAATCAGAATCATTGTTTGCCATCATTGCCTTCTTACCCTTGGCATATTTTCGATCTCTTCGGGCTTTCCTTTCTTCTCTATCTTCAGAACTCAGATCAGGACATTCATAAGCATAATGACCTGGCTTATCACAATTGTAGCAAACAGGATTGTTAGAAGATCTCTTAGGAGATGAATGCTTTCGGTTCCTGTCATGCTTATCAATAGAGTTCCTAACCTTCTTATCAGAATACTTTCTATCCCTCTTATCAGATGAGTTCCTATCTCTCATGTTCTCATTAGAGATCTCATCCCTTCTTTCAGAAGAGTTTTGATCCCTTCTGTTCCCAGAAGAGTCCCTGTTACTAGAACCCTTGGTTTCCTTATAGAATTTCTTATATCTACCATACCTCTTATTTAGTCTATCAAATATTTTGATCATAAGGCTCATCTAATCTTTCAGACTAAGATCAGAACTATCTAGTTCATCTTTTATGCTTGAGGCCTTAGACTTAGATGATCTAGACCCCTTAGAGGTAGAGGCTTTAAAAGCTATGTCCTTAGAGGCATCATTATCCTTATGACTAACAGTAATATGATCTTCTTCATCTAACTCAAACTCATGTGCCTTAAGGGTGTGGAACATAGTTTCTGCTGGCCAAGAATCAATGTCTTGTGTGGTTTTAATGATCATCTTGACCATTTTCCACCTTTCATCCAAAGCTTTCAAGATTCTCAAGTTAATTTCTCTATCAGTATAAGTCTTTCCTAACACATCAAGATCATTCATAATTTTGGTAAATCGAGTATCCAATTCATCAATTGATTCTCCTGGCTTCATCTTAAATGTTTCAAACCTTTGGACAGCTGTGGATAATTTGCTTTCTTTGATCAGTGTTGTACCTTCACAAAGAATAGCCAGTTTGTCCCACATTTGCTTTGCAGTCTTACATTTTAACACTTTACCAAGATACTCATTTGGCAAGGTGTGTAAAATATAATTCTTAGCAAGACTATCCAAATTGTTTTGTCTCATTTCTTCAGAAGTCAGTTCTGACCTTGGTTTAGGGACCAGTGCTCCAACTGGTTTAGAAGGATCCATAACAGCAGTGTTCTCCACCATGGTAACAATTGGTCCTTCAGTTATCACAGAAATCATCAGATCATGGGTTGAGCTAAAGATGGCCTCCATCCTAAGCTTCCAGTAGTCATAATCTGCAATCTTGAACTTAAGAAGTTTGTTCACATTAGTGTCATCCATGTTTGAATAGACAAATAGGATCAGTAGTATAGCAGATAGTTTTCAAGTATTCAGATAGTGACAGATATCAAGAAATAGTAGCAAGATCAGTAAGATTTCTCTCAAGATCTACAAGGTTATCAAGAAACAGCAGTCCAAAGAACTACTGCTCTGATACCACTTGTTGGTCCCAAGTTGAGTTAAGATTGAGTAAGCTAAGAAAGTCTAGAGGGGAGGGGTGAATAGATTTTCTAAAATCTTTCAAAATATCAGAGTTTATAATGCGGAATAGTGTTCTGAATAGTACTGTTCTTACTGAGTCAGATCAGTACTTCCAGTTTTAGTTTATACTCAACTTTTAATCAAATCTTTAACTTTGTAAATTCTACTGTTCTTGGTTAAACAATATCAAACAGAAAATATCAAACAGAAAAGTAAAGCACACACAAGATTTTATAGTGGTTCGACCAATAAGTCTACATCCACTCTCACAATCTCAGTTGTGATGTTTTATTAACTCTTCCTTGAGTTTCTTGTGGCTTAAAGTCCCAAGACTAAGACTGTGATCTTTTCGATTACACTCCCAAGTGTATCTTCGATCGACTAGTAATCTCACAAGTAACTAGCACACTTGTTTACAACAACACAAAATTTAAAATGAAAAGTAAAACTTCTCTTTGAATAGCCTTTGATTCTTCTCTTCAATTCAGTGGCTCTTCTCTTCTTTAATCTCCTTCAACTCTGTGAGTTCTTGCTTGTAGACTTGCTCTTGATTTCTTCTAAGATCAGTAATTACTCAGTAGTAGCAGTCCTTCAGTAGTCTTCAGCAGTAGGAGATCACACAGTATTTATAGAACTTAGTATGACAGTTAGCAGTTTGTGAACTAACTCTCAACTAACTCTAAAACTGTTTTTGTTGTAACTTCTTCTTGTAACCGACTTTGTAACTTCCTTCTTATTCCAAGTCAGCATATCTTCAAATATATTCAGTTACTCTTTAAATAAGTTTTCCAAACTTATTCTTCAAATTCACCAAATCAGCACAGTAACTTACTGTTCTGATTTTTACTCTTCGGATTTTTACTCTGCTGAGCCAGTCAGCACAGTAACTCAAAAATGTTCAAAACTTCTCCAGATTTCTTCTAAGCTCTTCTTCAACTCTTCTTGAAGTCTTCTTATTCTGAAGTAGTCCTCTGAGTCTTCATTAGTCTTCTGATCTTCTTCTAATCTAGTGTTCTAAACTTACTGTTCTGAACTTTTACAATGCTGAATACAATAGAATACAACTTTACATATATAAAACCTATCTATACATCAACTGAACTATATACAGATGAGTATATCTAAATCCTATACTATAAGCTGTCTATACAATACAAAACATCAGCTTAGTACCTAACAGTTCATATATCAGATCAGTAAACTTAATAAGATCAGTAAACACATAAGATCAATAAACTTACATATAAGATCAGTAAGTATATACATACGATCAGTAACTCAGATTCAAATATCTCATATAAGATCAGTAAACTTATTTTCACTTTCCACACTAAGATCAGTAATCTTACTTTCAGATATCATTAAGATCAGTAATCTTATTTTCAGTTTCTCATCAGATGACTTAGTTAAGATGACTTAGAACCACATATATTACTAACTTTAAGTTGCTTTTGGCCATCAAAACATACTTTCATCAACTAGAACATTGTTTATAGGATTCATATCCCAACAATTTTTACTTGATATAATTCACTATTCAAAAAGTGATAAAGTTTAGTTGAAAAATAATAATGATTTATCAAAAAATGTCTATCACTTTTTACTTAAATATTATCACATTTTAATCCTAATTAATAAATGAGATCATATATTAGTGAGCATGATTATTTTTACTAATTGCATTAGTTTGATAAATCAATTGTCATATTTTATTTGAAAGAATATCATTATTCTAAAAGTGATAAAAGTTTAGTTGAAAAGTGATAATATAATTTTGTCAAAAGTGACTATCATTTATTACTTAAACATTATTACTCTTTAATTCAAATTTAATGAATTACATTATTTGTTGGTGGCCATGATTATTTTTACTAATTACATTGCTTCTTTTTTTTAGTTAATTATCACTTTTACTTGATATAATATATTCAATATTAAAAAAAGGGTAAAAGTTTAGTTGAAAAGTGAATTAATTAATGATTGAGATTATATATTAGTGAACGTGATTATTTTTACTAATAGCATTAGTTTTATGAGTTAATTGTCACTTTTAATTTGAAAAAATATCATTATTAAAAAACTAACAACAATTTAGGTGAAAAGTGATCACGTTTTTTTTTATTAAAAGTGACTAATTGAATATCACTTTTTACTTAAACATTCAAATTTAATGAATTATATTATAGGTTAGTGGACATGATTATTTTTACTGCTTTTTTGAGTTAATTATCATCTTTACTTAATATAATTCACTATTAAAAAAGTGATAAAAATTTAGTGAAAAAATTATGACTATTTATCAAAAATAACTAGTATTATCTTTTACTTGAAAATTATCACTTTTCAATTATGGATTAATTAATGACGTTATATATTAGTGAACGTTATTATCTTTACTAATTGTATTAGTTTTATGAGTTATTTGTCACTCTTTATTTGATAGAATATCAATATTTAAAAAATGATAACAATTTAGGTGAAAATGATAATATTTTTATCAAAAGTGACTATCATTTTTTTACTTAAACATTATCACTTTTTAATTCTGATTTAATAATGAATTATATCATCTTTACTAATTGTATCAATTTTTTTGTGTTAATCGTCACTTTTTTATTTGATAGAATATCATTATTCAAAAAGTGATAACAATTTAGGTGAAAAGTGATAATATTTTTATCAAAAGTGATTATCACTTTTTACTTAAAACATTATCACTTTTTACTTAAAACATTATCACTTTTTAATAAATTATACTATTCTTTTTACTAATTACATTAATTTTTTGTGTTAATTGTCACTTTTTTATTTGATAGAATATCATTATTCAAAAAAAAATATAACAGTTTAGGTGAAAAGTGATAATGTTTTTATCAAAAGTGACTATCACTTTTTACTTAAACATTATTACTTTTTAATTCTGATTTAATTAATTATACTATCATTTTTACTAATTACATTAATTTTTTTGTGTTAATTGTCACTTTTTTATTTGATAGAATATTATTATTCAAAAAGTGATAACAGTTTAGGTGAAAAGTGATAATGTTTTTGTCAAAAGTGACTATCACTTTTTACTTAAATATTATCATTTTTTAATATTAATTTAATAAATTATATTATTTTTACTAATTGCATCCGTTTTTTTTTGTTAATTGTCACTTTTTTATTTGGTAGAAATCACATTTTAAATTTTTTTTTATTTAAATATAAATTATTTTTTGTTAGATTAAGATTCTTCAAAGGTAATTATATTATTAATTATTTGTCAGTATTTCCAATTGATCTAAATAAAATACTTTCAAATCTTTACTTTACAATAATTTAAACAGAAAAAATGATTTATTACTTTTAATTTAAAATATTATTATTTTTTAAACGATTTTTTTTTTAATGTCAGAAGGATCAAAATATTACTATCGAAATCTACGTATAAATTAGTGGAGTACTATGATTCTTAAAAAGTTATCCGCGGGCCACATTGTCTTTTAATTTGTTTGGATCAATATTTTTATATTACCATGGCCTTTTAAGGCCGACCCTTTTGCTTTTTTTTTTTGCCTTATTGCGGCTGAAATGGGTAATGGAGCTCCGTCTCACGGATTGAGATCCGTGAGACCGTCTCACACAATACCTCCCCATAGTTCAATATCGAGTTATTTTGAAATACAAACTAAAATTCTCTCTTTTATCTTCTAATATTTCTAGCATTTACTATTATGGATTCAAATTATCCCAAATTTTTTCCAAACTCTCAAAAATTTCTAAACGCTCAAGATTATCCAAATTTTTAATCTTATTTTAATCATTCTCTTTCGAATTATGAAAAATTTTCAAATTCAAAACACTGCCAAAATTCTCAGTTTTCTCTGAATCTTAATCAAGATCCTATTTCTGAACAAGTCCAAACATCACAAAATGTCTCCCGAAATTTGTTCCAAGAAACTCCATCGGCAAGCAAAAATAAAAAGGGGACAAAAATGTATGTGAATTGCTGCTTACAAGGAGGCATATCGTCGGAAAATGAGCGGAATGAGCCAAACCGACATTGAGAACGAAGCTCAATCAATTTATGCAGCGGGTGGTAGCAACAAATTTCAAGACTTAATTGTATTTAATGAAGTTATGTGTAAAAAACTCAAGTGGACAATTACATTCGTAGATCATAATTAATTGAAATGAACAGGGTAATGAAGAAAGCGGTGGCAGCTCAAAGAGATAAAAAACCCAGTGAAGATGGAGGAGAGTATTCCAGTCCCTCCAATTCAGAAACTCCAGGAAGTGGATGTTCAACCATTAACCGTCCTATAGGCAAAGATAAGGGGAAAAAAAGGGAAAAGGTAAGGCAATGCAAAATCCTTCTACTCATGAATTTGCTGCAGAACTTTGTGCATTAAGACTCATAAAGAGAAAAGGAAGTTGAAGTGATGAGCACACTGGAAAGAGAGAGAATGGAATTCGACAGAGAAAAAGAAGAGAGGAAGATTATGATGTCGAATCGTAATATGTTGATGACATTGATGGCGAAATATCACTTAACCCCTGAAGATGAAGAGATGAAACGTTATCTAATGTGAGTTGTGTTTAAACAGTAAATGTAATTTATTTTCATGCAACTTCAATTTATGTTGTCAAACTTTTAATTTTTGTGTTTAATTTTAGTTATTGTCTTGTAAACTCTTTTATTTGTGTGTTTGATTCCAATAATCAATTTTATGAATATTATTGTATTAGTGTTTCAATTATTGTAGTTGGAGGACAGTGATCACATGCATTCTAGTCATTATTATCTTGTAAAGTGATATCACATGCATTCTAGTCATTATTGTCTTGTAAAGTGATAGCACATGTATTCTAGAGTCAAGAGGACAGTGATATCACGACTTAATTAATTTAATTTATGCGATATTCATACTTTTATTTGCAGTTGTTATTAATATTCAACTTACACAATTAATATAGTACTACTTGGTCATATGAATTCTAAGTTGAATATCACAATTAATTGTAAAGTGATATCACATGCATTCTAGAGTCAAGAGGACAGTGATATCACAATTATATATATTAATGTGTTTTTTTTACACGTAAAAGAAATATATTAAGGCACGAAATCGGCATTAAAACTGTTCAAACAATTGATAGGTAATTCAAAAGAGAAGTATGAACATTAGTTAAGTATGAGCTAAATCATGTGCCACTCCATTGCCTTCTCTCTTATTCCATTTAAACACCACTTCACTCAAATTGAGAGCACTCCTTCTGATATCAGTAATCAAATCCCCAAATTTTGATATGTCCTCCTTATTTTCTGTTAAAGTCGCTGAGCATAATGCCGAGTCAGTTTTGATAATTACTCTGGTGCACCCTTCTCGAACAACATATTGTATCCCTTTCAAAATGGCGCAAGCCTCCGCCTCTTCCGCGCTCAGAGTTGGTGTTTCAATTTCCGCGAAACACCACAATACTTTACCCTCTCTATCTCTTGCAACTCCACATACTCCGATATCCAAGCCCTCCGTAAAAGTTCCATCGGTGTTAACCTTTACCCAATTATCCGGCGGTGAAATTCATCTCCCTTCCCTCAACCCATGCACGCTGCTCCTCACACCTCGGCGCCGCGATGCTCGTTTATACTCCTCCATCAAACTTGAGCAGACTCGCAAAGAAACAGAGGGTCTAAAGTTTTATTCTCAAAGTAGAATTTATTTCTTGAGTGCCAAATCATCCACATTGTTGAGATCAGTCGAGGCAGCCCATCTTTTCCAATAACTCTCCAATTTCTGATACCCAGTCCATCAGATCTTGATCGCATGATCCCCCAAGCATCCTCGGAAATTGGATACCCGATCCTCTCCATACTATTGCAGCGTATTCACAGTCTCGAATTGCATGTTCGGTTGTCTCGATGTCCTTACCACATCGTTTACACATATGATCAACATAAAAAAATCTCCCAATTAAGTTTATACACACCAGTAGGATACCTTTCATACACTATCACAAGAACATTTGGATTTTAGGCAGTGTATCCAGGGACCATATCCAATTCCAACGAACTGCTCCATTCATATGTGGCTCATTGCTTTCCCATAATTCCTCACACCATCTATGGTAACCAATTTTAACTGAATACATCGCGTCGCGTGCACATCTCCACATCAGAATATCCTATTGATTGATACGTCGTAGAGGGATTCGACGGATTCTCATTGCCTCCAAGGGTTCAAATTGTTGGGACAGAATCTGGAGGTTCCACTCGCCCCATCAGAATTAAATAGTCACGAAAAAATTGGTTTGGCTCTTCATTTCTGTTAGTGTTTGCTACCCACGGATCCCCCCCATCGTCAATCCAGGGGTCCTCCCAAACTCTTATACTCTGCCCATTTCCCACTCTCCAAACTACTCAAAATTTCAGAATTTTCCGCCTCTGAATAATGCTTCTCCACGTGAAGCTTGGATTATAGCCCTCATTTGCATCAATAAAACCACCTTTCCTGAAGTATCTCGCTTTAGGTGTCCTGGCTAGCATGCTATCTATGTTTTGGAGTATGCTCCACCCTTGTTTCGCTAGCATTGCTCTATTGAAGGCCCCTATATCACGAAGGCCCAACCCCCCCCACTCTTCAGACGACAAAGCTTCTTCCATGCCACCCAATGGATCCTTCGTTCATCTTGTTTTTTACCCCACCAAAATCTACTCATCATCCCCTCCATCTTCTCGACTATTCCTTGTGGTATCCGAAACACACTCATTAGATAGGTGGGTATGGATTGGGCCACCGATTTAAGGAGCATAAGTTTCCCTGCTTGAGACATCATTTGACTTTTTCAATCTTTCAATTTTTTCTCTATTCTATGCACAAGAGCACTAAAGCCACTCTCCTTCGATCTTCCCAGATTCGTTGGGACACCTAGATATATCCCATGGCTATCCACGCGGTTGACCCCCAAGTAAGTAACCAGTTCCACCTCATTCTCAATTAAAACTCCCCCACTGAAACAAATATGAGATTTTCTTAAGTTAATGCATTGAACTGACGCACCTTCATATATCTCCGAAACCCACCGCATGACTTTAACTTTCTTCTCATTGGCTCTTCCAAAGATAATAATATCGTCTGCAAATAAGAGGTGAGAGATTGCTGGAGCATGCCTACATATACGAGCGCCGTGAAGTAGGCACAGTTGAACTCTCCTCCTGATTAGACCTGACAATGCCTCCGTACACAACATGAATAAGAAGGGTGATAGAGGGTCTCCTTGACGGAGACCTCGAGAGGGGTAAAAAGTGTATGAAGGATTTCCATTGATGAGTACTGCATAAGAAACAGTTCTTACATAGTTCATGATAACACTGACAAGATGAGTAGGAAAACCAATTTTAATAAGCACACTCTCTAAGAAATCCCACTCAACCCTATCGAGGGCCTTACTCGTATCAAGTTTAAAAGCGAAAGAACCCTTAGAGACTTTATTTGATCTCATGTAATGGAAGATCTCGTAAGATAAGATGGCATTATCAGTAATAAATTTTCCCTGGACAAAGGCTGATTGGCATGGATCAATAATGGTGGAGAGGAGCGGCTTTATACGATTGGCTATGGCTTTTTCTGGTGATTTTAAGGGTGACGTTGCATAGGCTATTAGGTCGGAAATAAACTGGTGATTTGGGTAATTTTTTCTTTGGGATAAGAGCCAAAAAAGTGTGGTTTAGTGGTGAAGGACAAGATCCATTATTCAGAACATCTAACGAACATGCAACAATATCATTCCCAACAGTATTCTAAAATTTTTGATAAGAAAGAGCACACATGTCGTCCGGGCCTGAGGATTTAGTGGGGAACATAACTCGTCGTAATTTCTTCCCTCGTGAATGCTTGTGATAGAGTCGCTTCCATCTCGTTGGTCACTCGATGTTCCACCGCCTCCCCCATATCTAGCGTCCCTTTCCTAGAGAACAAAGTTGTGTAGTATTCTCGAAAGACTCTCTTCTTATCTTTCTTCTTGTTCCATTTTGTCCCATTAGATGTTCAACTATTCCCCGTCCTATAGGCAGAGATAAGGCAAAAAAAATAAAAAAGGTAAGACAATGCAAAATCCTTCTACTGATGAACTAGTTGCAGAACTTCGTGCATTAAGACTCATAAAGAGAAAAGGAAGTTGAAGTTATGAGCACACTGGAAAGACAGAGAATGGAATTCGACAGAGAGGAAGATTATGATGTCGAATCGTAATATGTTGATGACATTGATGGCGAAATATCACTTAACCCCTGAAGATGAAGAGATGAAACGTTATCTAATGGGAGTTGTGTTTAAACAGTGAATGTAATTTATTTTCATGCAACCTCAATTTATGTTGTCAGGCTTTTGATTTGTGTGTTTAATTTTAGTTATTGTCTTGTAAACTCTTTTATTTGTGTGTTTGATTCCAATCATCAATTTTATGAATATTATTGTATTCGTGTTTCAATTATTGTAGTTGGAGGACAGTGATATCACATGCATTCTAGTCATTATTGTCTTGCAAAGTGATATCACATGCATTCTAGTCATTATTGTCTTGTAAAGTAATATCACATGCATTCTAGAGTTAAGAGGCCAGTGATATCACTGACTTAATTAATTTAATTTATGCTATATTCATGCTTTTATTTGCGGTGGTTATTAATTATCAGCGCACACAATTAATATAGTACTACTTGGTCATATGAATTCTAAGTTGAATATCATTCATCATAACTATATATATATATTAATGTGTTTTGAAGAAACGGGGTACTTGAGATTTGAAATTGAAGGGGTACATAAATTCATTTCGAATTTCTGTTAGAGTTAAATTCTCAATGATCCAGGCCTTATTTTATTGCAGTGGTAAATAAACTCATTCAGTTTTCTTCTTTTTAACAAGGATATATAACTGATCAATACAAAAAAACAAAAAATATTTTAAGTGCAACAAATTATAATTGGCAGATTTTTATATATTCACTCACATAAACATTCGGAAGATAAAAGCTGATCCAACAAATCAGATCCCAAATCCTGAAGAACCACACGAGTACTCTCCTTTTCTGCAGGAAACGTCTCCTTTCTTCGTCTTCGTCTTCTATGCGATTCTTTCAATGCAGTGGCGCCGGGCGATGAGCCCTCGTTACAGCTAAAACTGATCCGTTGAAGCGATGCCACCACTTTTTCTAAGGGAAAATTGAGGTGGGCCACTGCCCGCCCCCCACGCATAGCAAATGCAGCTTGATTGTATGCTAAACCTGCTTCTTCCGCAGTGTCGAATGTTCCGAGCCAAACCCTAGCTCCATGCCTCGTCGAATCCCTTATTTCGGCTGCGTGTTTTCCCCATGGCCTCTTTCTTACACCGATCAATCTCCTTTTTTCTTCCTTTGTGAACGAAATGGTACTGCTCTTATCTTCTTGAGAAAACTCCATCGATAAGTAATTAATTTCACTTTTTTTCTTATATCGTATATAATGAAAGCCTAGAGTACTGTAGGACAAACTAAATTAAGATCGATGGACTTGTCTTCATCATCAGTATAATATAATTTAATTATAATTATAATAAAGTTAATGATAAGGGGTAGGAGTGAGATGATGATGATGATGATGATGATTATCAAAGGTTATAATTATAGATTCAAAACATTTTTGTTTTCGTTTAATATCAACTTGTGTGTTTAATTAAAATAATTCAAATAGTGTACGTATCACATGAAAGAACTAAAATAATAGATGTAGGTGCATATGACATCATAGCATACATCATGATATTAAGTTTTTTTTTTTTTTTTTAATTTGTCTATATTCTCCTCAATTTCGAAACAAGTTAATAATTAGTTCGGATGATGTTGAACTATATTTTCTATCCTATTTAATTTTGTGAATTAAACTAACCTTTCGATGATGTTTACTTTTTCTTTTAAAAATCAAGTTCTTTAGTTTTACTTGGGAATTTGAAACTCACCTATTAATATTCATCCAAATTAAAAAAATGCAGAACTTTATATAAAAATCGAATTTTTAAATCATTCAAAATCTGAAGTGGGCGGCATATTGATTATTGCCCCTCCTAATTTTATTCCTATTCTTAATTTGAGTATTATTTAGTACTCCTAAGTCCTAACTAATATTAGAAGCGACGATATACGTACATATCCGATCAAACTATAAAGATTTAAAGATAGTTTAATTGTAATAAAATAGTTCCAATGGGATGGATGGATAGATAAGATAAAATAAGTCAGGTGAATTAATTCGAAGAATTATAATTGAGGAATACTTAATTATGTTCTTAAAATAAGATATAAATGAGGTGTCCTAGGTTATGCCGTTTCCGAGCGTGGACCTGATTTTTTGTCTTGTTCCGTCGGCGGAGCTAATTTTCACAGGAATATATACACACATATAAAATTATGAGCATGTAATTCGGTTTTAGGCACCATTAAACAACATGGACCATGTAGAGTATGCATGTGACATGTCTAATTAGACCTAAAATTAAATTTTATACTCAATTAATATACAAAAGATACTCGATTATATGCATACCAAATGATTAAAAGATATATAATCTGCGCGATTCAATGTGAACCAATTGAGATATCCGATGGCCATATATTCTAATGTAGAAACACGTTAAATTAATTAATGGTTCAAAATTATTAGATAATTAACAACTTGATCTAGATTTGTACCATGAAATGGAAAATAATATTTTTCAAGATCTAAGATTTAAATTTTGTTCAGGCTAGTTAACAGAATCTCCCTCGAAATTTGCACAATTTACTAAAAGAACCCGTGTTTTAAATAAATTAAGTGCCAAATGCCGTTTTAGAACACTCTTCAAATATGAAAAAAAATATATTGAGGGGATGTTTCCTTTTGGTTTTAAAAACCAGGTTTTGGATTTCAAGATCCAAAACCCGTTTTACTTCGTGATTTAAAAACCGGTTTTCAAAATCCACTCAAAATCACCCTTATCAAACATATTAATTTGACATAAAGTTATATCTATATAATATTACTCCAATCATTATATTCTTTTTCAACAATAATATAATAATACTATAATAATATAATAATACAATAATATAATACATATATTACTATTTATCGGGATTTCAAAAATCTGGTTTTTAAAACCACCCAAAGCCCAAAAGAAACACCCCTGAGTGAAATGATTATGCATTTCTCGACCAATTTTTTATTTTCTTATTAGAATATGATGCATGGACATTGATCTAGCCCCTGGGACCAAAAAGGAGGATCGAGGGCTTTTCGTGGCCAGTAAAATTCATGTCACATCGTGTTATGATGCAGGGTTATTCCTAGATAAATGGATCAATGCAAACTCGATCCCCCTCTTAACCATACATCATATCGGTAAGAGCCAAGGTGTATGAGTTTCAAGGACGGGTGAATGATGTTGAAGCAATATTGATCTAAGAAGGGGACCCAGGATTCGAGTTTAGGGGGCTCAAAATATTTTTATTGATTTGAAACACTAATGTGTATATATAAATACACAAACAACTACGCACACATATATATTAGAATTGAAAGTGTTGAGTTGCAATCAAAAAATATTGTTGTTGCATTATATCGTTTAGTGTTGATAATGAAAAAAGAACACTCAAATTACCAAACAATGAAGATACGATTTATTTATTTTATTTAATATGATTTAAAATTCAAGAATTAACAAATTAAACTATATATAAATCATATTTTCTTCACCACTTTCTTTTTTTAGGAGCTAAGTTATTTTATTTATATAATACTACTATATGGGTTAATTGTAAATGTATTCTAAAAAATATATACTAATGTTATACTCCACAAAAGTACTAGTCATTTTTTATCAATAATAATTTCAAACATGTAAAATATAATTCTTTTAAAATCAATTTTACAATTAAAATACGTAGAAAATAATTATTTTTATATATATAAATCAAAAGTGAAATAACAAATTTATTTTGAAACAACTTTTTTGACTTTTTAAATTAATTTATCCTTAATTTAATTATTTATTTAACTTAATATATATATATATATATAATATATTTATTGCTGGGTGGGTTTTTTTTTTTTTTTTGGAGGGGGGCGGATCTAAGCCCTTGGGATCAAGGGAGAAGAACTCTTTGGTGGCGGGTAAGCCGGGTAGGGAAATATACCGAAATTTCGATATATCGAGCATTTTATATAGAAAATTAAAATATCAAATTTATTAAAATTTTCGGTATTGTGAGATATCGTATCGAAATTTTTGATACGATAACGGTATGAAAAATTATCATACTGTGGTATTTCGGTATGTCAAAAAATTTCGGTATACGGTATGAAACAGTATACCGAAATACCGAAACATTAATAAAATATATATAATTTTATAATTAATTAATTTTGATATAAAGCAATGCTTCAATATTTTCGGTATGAATTAGTATACCGGTATTTCGATATGAAATGATAGTTCAATATTTTCGGTATGAATTGGTATACCAATATGATACGATAAATTCATACCAGTATGAATTAGTATACCAGTATAATAAATCATTTCGATATGAATTAATTTACACAAAATATAATAAAATCAACCTTAATTTGTATATTTACAATCTGCAGTCGAGTCATTGTCGAGTTACTGTCGACGGTAACTCGATAATGACTCGACTGCAGATTATAAATATACAAATTAAGGTTGATTTTATTATATTTTGTGTAAATTAATAAAATGATAATATAGTCTTTTAAATGTAATTATTTTTTAAAAAATATTTTGGGGTGAACTCATAAAATGAGGGGTGCAGATAAACGTGGTAAAAAAATAATTTAGGAGTGAACTCATAAAATGAGCGGGTGCATATAACCGTGATAAAAAAAATGATTTGGGGGTGAACTCATAAAATGAGCGGGTGTAGATAATTGTAGTAAAAAACAATTTGGGTGAACTCATTAAATGAGTGGGTATAGATAAAATATAAATAAAAAATTAAAATTAGTGTGTACCGGTATTTTGCATGTACCCAAGTATCACCCTACAAATTAGGGTTGATTTTATTATATTTTGTGTAAATTAATAAAAGGATAATATAGTCCTTAAAATGTAATTATTTTTAAAAAAATCTTTTGGGTGAACTTATAAAATGAGCAGGTACAGATAACTGTGGTAAAAAATAATTTTGGGGTGAACTTATAAAATAAGCGATTGCAGATAACTATAGTTAAAAATGATTTGGGGTGAACACATAAAATGAGCGGGTACAGATAATCATAGTAAAAAAATAATTTGAAGGTGAACTAATTAAATGAGTAGTAGATAAAATATAAATAAAATAATAATCTAATTTTGTTAAAAAAAATCTAATATTACTACGTTCTTTTAATTTAAATATTATTATTATTAATTTTAATGAAGAATAAAATAGTAAATAATAAAATATAATTTAAATAATTATTTTAAAATATTAAAAAAAAGGGAACAGGTATCAAGTTAGGGCGATACAGATCGATACAATTTGATATCCAAAGTATTAATAGTTTAGGCGACACAAAAACTATACTAAAAAAATCCCGTGTATAGTTTCAATAAGTTGTACCCAAATACTTCTGTTAGGGGGAAGAAGCAAATTAGCTTTGATGTTTCATTTTGTTTTTTGCACTTTTAAAAATAAATAAATTATTTCATTTTCTCAAATTTACTATTGAAATTATTAAAATATTCAAGTATATGTGTTCTTTTCCTTGTTCTTATAAATACCACGATTACAGCAAAAATTAACCTGCTAATTTTGGAGTACCATTTAGAGCTAATTTATTACTGCTTCCGTCCCGTAATTACTTGCACACTTTCCTTATTGGGATGTCTAAAATTACTTGCACACTCTTAATATGGAAATACCCCACAAAATTAATAACCTCACAACATCATTTTATTTTCAAATTTGTCACTCTTTTTTTTCATACATTTCACTTTACACATTATCAAATTATCTAAAATACCCCTCTTTTATCTTACATCATCAACCACTAAATTCACTTTTCTTAAACAACGTGCCGATCAAACTATACAAGTAATTCCGGGATGGAGGGAGTACTAATTTCTTCACAAGATCCCTTTCTATTAAGGCTTTAAGAAATTAGTAGATACACTCCCAGTTATTAGGCATTAGTAGATACACTTCCTGTTGTTTACACCCTTATACACTCCCACTTTGTATTAGGGTAGTTATTGAGTATTTAGGAAGTTAGGTGGTTAGTTAGTTACTAATCACTGTTGATTAGCTATATAAATGTATTAGTTGCTTCTCTTGTATTTTTAAGAATGTAAAACACAATTTCTGTTTTGATCAATCTTCAATTTGTTTCTTCTTCATGATTCCATGCCATAAACATTAACATGGTATCAGTTTCCGGGTGAAATCGCGATCAATTCACGGTTTCCGATTCGATCCTCCACTGCGTTTTTGGTCTCATATTTCCCCTCTTTTCTTCTCCGATCAAAATCTCCTCCATGACGACCATTGTCACCGATCCCGACTCCCTTGATCCGGCGCTGAACCCATTCTCACCGTTGGCACTTCATCAAAACGCCAACCCAGCAATTTCTATTGTTCTGGAGCCCCTTGACGGCACAAACTTCGTTTCTTGGAGCAATGCCATCAAGCGAGGTCTAAGTGTGAAGAACAAGGCTCGCCTTATTGACGGATCCCTGACCATTCCCGACGAGGATGAAGAACCGGCCGTATATGCCGCATGGGTAAGGGCTAATGATCTCGTCCTTATGTGGATTTTAAATTCAATTGTGCCTGAAATTAAACGAACCTTGGAGTATTTTTCTGTAGCTAAGGATGTTTGGGATGAATTGAAACTTAGGTATGCCCTATCTGATGGCACTGGAGTTTATCACCTAGAAAAATCATTAAGTTCCATCACCCAAGGTTCTCAATCCCTGGTTTGTTACTATAATCAATTCAAGGCCTTATGGGACGAATATCTTAGTTTTAGGCCTGTTCTTAGATGTACTTGTGGTGTCATGGATTCTTGTACATGTGATTTGCCTAAACTAATGACCCAAACTCAACAACAAGATGTTGTCATGAAATTTTTAGTTGGCCTACATGATTCTTATTCAACCATTAGGAGCCAATTCTTGTTACAATCACCCTTTCCCCCTTTATCCAAAGTCTATGGCCTCCTACTCCAAGAAGAGTCTCAAAGAACTCTAACCATTACCCCTGAACCCATCCATCTTGACACCATTGCAATGAATGCAAAGAATCCCAGATTTTATAGAGATAAGAGAAAACCTCTCAAATGCAGCCATTGTGATGGTTTAGGCCATACAATTGATATGTGTTTTTACATAATTGGCTTTCCCCCTGGCTGGAAAGGACCTAGAGTGCTTCCAAATAAAGATACCAATAAATCTGCCAGCAATGCCCTTAGATCTATCCCTGGAAAAGACATTTCTAATCCCCTTATTCAACCTGATGTTTTTAACAAGTTTGTGAGCTCTTCTAAGATGCAGCACCATAATGATACCAAGGAATCCTCACACTCTGTGGCTGGTGCTTCCACTACTCCACCTGAGGATCCACAACACCCCTCCACTTCTGGTATGTCTTTCACTACTAGTTTTAATTCCACCACTGTTTCCACTTGGATATTAGACACTGGAGCCACAGATCACATGGTCTCTGACATTTCCATGTTCTCTACCCCTCCATGTGTTGCTAATATCAAAATATCTCTTCCAAATAATGCTGTATCCACTGCTACACACATGGGAAACATCACAATAAATGAACACCTTATTCTGTATAATGTCTTATATGTCCCAGAGTTTACTTTCAATCTCTTATCCATAAGCCAATTAACTAGATACTCTAATTGCTTTGTTAGTTTTCTTTCCTCACATTGCACTTTACAGGACAATTTGACCAAGAAGGTGATTGGTACTGCTGAGCAAGTGAGAGGACTGTACCTCTTACACACCCCTCATCCATATAACTGTTGTGTTTTAGAGAATTCTGTCTTTTCTGGTAGTTCTAAGACTGATCCTTGTATGTTTGATTTGTGGCATAAAAGATTAGGCCACACATCTAGAAAATGCATGTTGCACATTCCTGATTTGAATGTAAAAGCTACTGAGTTGCATAGTGACTGTTTGATTTGTCCATTGGCTAAGCAAAAGAAAAGATCATTTCCTTTAAGCACCTCTGTTTCATCTTATGCCTTTCAATTAATTCATTGTGATGTTTGGGGCCCCTTTTCTTTATGCTCTGTCACTGGCCATAAGTACTTTCTCACTATAGTAGATGATTTTAGTAGATGCACTTGGATTTACCTTTTGAAAGTTAAAAATGATGTTAAACATTCTTTAGAAAATTTCTATAATATGGTTCTCACTCAGTTTTCCACTAAAATTCAAACCATTAGAAGTGATAATGGGACAAAATTTATTCTTTCTGACTTCTACCATAAATTGGGTATAATCCATCAAACATCATGTGTTGAAACTCCCCAGCAGAATGGAATTGTAGAGAGAAAACATCAACATCTCCTTCAAGTGGCTAGAGCTATCATGTTTCAGTCTCATCTTCTCTTAAAATTCTGGGGTGAAAGTATTAAAACAGCTGCCTTTATTATCAATAGGATACCTTCTTCTATTCTTAAACACAAATCTCCTTTTGAACTTTTATATGGGGTGAAACCTGATTATTCTTGCTTTAAAATTTTTGGTTGTTTGTGTTTTGCTAACACCCTAGTTGCTAACAGACAAAAATTTGATCCTAGAGCCACTAAATGTGTTTTTCTTGGATATCATTTTGGTATTAAAGGCTACAAGCTTTTAGACCTCAACACTGGGAAGTTTATAATCTCCAGAAATGTTAAGTTTTTTGAAAATGTTTTCCCTTTTGCTCTCAAAAACACTTTTTCTGAGTTCTCTCCTCCCATTTCTAATGATGATGATGACTCTGATGTTCATATTCACACTGATTTAGTGCATGAGTTTAACAATCACACAGACCCTCACAATATTGTTGATCCTAACACACATGTTGGTAATATAGGGGAGGAACCTCACACTAGACCCTCTAGAACCAAATCTCAGCCTGCATATTTACAAGTCTATGAAACTGATCTTCCTGCCTCTATAGATCATGCTAAACTCAATCTTTCTTTTTCTGATGTTCATTATCCTATTCAAAGATACCTATCTACTGATAAACTATCTCAGAAGTATAAATCCTTTACAGCTTCTATATCCCAACAACAAGAGCCCAAGACATATAAACAAGCTGCTTTAAATAATAATTGGGTTATTGCTATGAATAATGAAATTGCTGCTTTAGAAAAGAATCACACTTGGACTCTTGTTGATCTCCCATTAGGGAAACATTGTATAGGCTGTAGATGGATTTATAAGATTAAATACAATTCTGATGGTTCTATAGAGAGGTATAAGGCTAGATTAGTTGCAAAAGGCTATACTCAACAAGAGGGAATAAATTACTTTGATACTTTCTCCCCTGTGGCCAAAATCACTACTGTCAGAATCTTGCTTGCTGTTGCTACTTCTAAAAATTGGTTTGTCCATCAATTGGATGTTAATAATGCTTTCTTACATAGTGATTTGGATGAAGAACTATATATGTTACCCCCTCCTGGTTATGGTTCTCACAATGAGAACAGAGTTTGCAGGTTACACAAGAGTATATATGGTTTGAAACAAGCTTCTAAACAGTGGTTTACAAAATTAACTGAGTGTCTTTTGTCCTTAGGTTTTACTCAATCCAAGGCTGACACTTCTCTTTTCACTAGACAAAATAATCTTGATTTCACTGCCATTCTTTGTTATGTTGATGATCTCATAGTTACAGGATCAAACCTTGATATTATCAACACAATCAAACTACATTTGCACAACACATTCACTATCAAAGACCTTGGTTCTTTAAGATACATTTTGGGCATTGAAATTGCCAGAAATAACAAAGGCATGACTTTATGTCAAAGAAAATATGCTCTTGACTTACTTCAAGATTCTGGTTTTTTTGGGTTGTAAGCCATGTTCCACACCTATGGACCCTAAATGGACCTCTGATATTAATTCTCTTCCTCTTGCCCATCCTGAACAGTATAGGAAACTCATTGGTAAGCTTCTTTACTTGACTGTCACTAGGCCTGACATTTCTTATGCAGTTCAGACCTTGAGCCAGTTTATGCAAACTCCTACTGAAGCCCATCTATCTGCTGTGCATAGAGTTTTGAGGTACATAAAAGGTAATCCTGGCACAGGTGTGTTTTATCCCAAACATACTCCTTTTAAATTAGATGCTTTCTCTGATTCTGATTGGGCGAGATGTGTACAAACAAGGAAAAGCATTACAGGTTATAGTATTTATTTTGGCAACTCACTAATCTCTTGGAAATCCAAGAAACAATCCACTGTGAGCAGGTCTTCAGCTGAAGCTGAATATAGGGCACTGGCTGCAACCACCTGTGAGCTACAATGGATTCATTATATCCTTGTTGATCTGAAGATTGAGCATTCCACACAATCAACAATGTACACTGACAGCAAGAGTGCCTTCTCCATTGCACACAATCCTTGCCTTCATCAAAGAACAAATCACATTTCTTTGGACTTTCACTTCACAAGGGAGAAGATCCATGAAGGATTACTCACACTCATTCATATTCCAACAGAGGAGAATCTGGCAGACATGCTCACCAAACCACTGCCTCCTTCTACCTTCATCTTACACAAGTCCAAAATGGGGTTGATTGATATCCACTCCCATTTTGAGGGGGGTATTAAGGCTTTAAGAAATTAGTAGATACACTCCCAGTTATTAGGCATTAGTAGATACACTTCCTGTTTTTTACACCCTTATACACTCCCACTTTGTATTAGGGTAGTTATTGAGTATTTAGGAAGTTAGGTGGTTAGTTAGTTACTAATCACTGTTGATTAGCTATATAAATGTATTAGTTGCTTCTCTTGTATTTTCAAGAATGTAAAACACAATTTCTGTTTTGATCAATCTTCAATTTGTTTCTTCTTCATGATTCCATGACATAAACATTAACACTTTCACATCATAAGATTGCCTTGTGTCGTGATTTTGTAAAAAAATAAAAAATCTCCAATATTGGTCACGACCTGATTTAAATTATGAAAATCAACATCATATTCTTAAACAATAATCAAATTAGCCAAGCGTGATCAACTATACAAACAAGTCAATAAATCAATAATGATACATACTCAAACTTTGAATATTGATAGATATCGTCAAAGGAATACCACAATTAATTTATAATTTAAAATGACCTGGAATCCATCCATCAGGATTGACTTATCTAGAAAAAATATTAAAAAAATTGTCCAAGTATTGGAAATAACTAATTAAATGTCACTTACAAAATCGTTTCACAAACTTTGTGTGCTTTTTCAGTGCATTATTATCTTTGTGTGGTTATTAATAACGGATAGTTTTTTTATGTTTGGAGATTATTTCTAGTAAGGTGAAGTGATTTCGTCTTTGTAATTTATGTATATTTTGTTGTATCATGTTTTTGTACTTTTGTGCGAGTCTTTGTGAATTCTCCCAGTAAGGTGGAGCATTGTCTTTGTGTTTTTTCTTTTTGTGTCCGACATGTTTTATTCCTCAATATTTTCTTTGATAGCTTATATATCTTGCATTTGTAATTAATGTCTTGCATAAACTTTGTATTTTTTCTTCTGCATGTGTGCAATGGGTGTGATGTGTGTTATGCATGTGTTGTGTGTATTATGTGTGTGGGATTGTGTGTGTAAAGACGATTATGACCACCTACAAATTTTCAATTGTAGTTGGGGATGACAAAAAATGTGTAGAAAATTGTTGTTTTGGCCACAAGGGGTAAACCTTTGGGTCCACCCCATTTGTTTGCCACTTTGCCCTATGACTATTTTAGGAGCCATACATATACACAACTCTCATTTCTTCCTTCTTTGGTAAAAAGTGAGAGGAGTGTGTGAAATTTGTGTGGGTATTGTGCTACCCAAGCCCAATCTCAGTCTTTTGGTTATTCTCTCTACTATCTTTTTGTAGATGGCCCTGACTATATACCCCTTCAACTTTGTTAAGTATACTCCCCCATTCCATTTATTAATTTAATATTCATATAAAATACCTAATTTACCCTTTGATGAATTTTTCATTAGATAGATACACCCTTCAAATTTAAATTAAATTTTAGATTAGCACTAACCCTAATTTGAGAGCAGATGCCGCCGTCACGCATCTTCGACCGCCACCGCCGCACACCAAAAATAGTTTAAAAAAAAAAAACTTAATTTAAAAAAAATATATATATCATTTTTCGACACTGGTTTGTTGACGAAAAACACTCTTGTCGACACTGGTTTGCCGACGAAAAACGCTCCTGTCAACACTGGTTTGCTAACGAAAAACGCTCCTGTCGACACTGGTTTGTCGACGAAAAACACTTCTGTCGATACTGGTTTGCCGACGAAAAACACTTCTGTCGACACTGGTTTGCCGACGATATCACTCCTGTCGAAAGATAATATTTTTAAAAAAATATTAAAAATTTTCGACACCTCTTGGTCTACGATTTACACTATCGTCAACAATTATTTGTTGACGATAGTGTATATTGTAGACCAAGAGTTGTCGAAAATTTAAAAAAAAAAGAGAAGGAATCGTTGTTGTTGCTGGGAGAATGAAAAAAAAAGGATTGGCGGCCACAGCGCCGTCGCCCTCACCGCTGCCAGGTATTCGTTTTTTTTTCTTCTTCTTCTTCTGTAAACTCCTCCCTCCCACGGCCACCGTCGCCTCCCCCCTTCCCTCTCTTGGCCACAGTCGCCGCCCCCTCCTCCTTCACTCCCACACCATCTGCAATTTTTTTTCTCCTTTTTCAACAGCTTCTCCCATATTGCCATCCCCTCCCTCCCAAACAGGGTTTGAGGTCGCGGTACTTGACTTGGGTTTTTTGCCTCTGATTTTCGAACTCGACTTCGACGAAGGGGGAGGAAGAACCCTCGCCGTCTTTGGGCATGAGGTTGTGGCCGGCGGCTAAGGCGACGGCGGCGCCGAAGGCGAAGGTGGTGTTATTGTCGACGGCTTGGAGAGGTGGTGGAGGGGGAGAGGAATTAGGGTTTTAGTTGTTTTGGATTTTAAAAGAATGAGGAAGAGGAAAGGGGAATTAGGGTTTTAATAGGGGGGTGTATTTAACATGTCATTTAAGAAGAAGAGGGTAATTTGGGTAATTTGAGGGGAGTACATCTAACATATATCACTTTAAGGGGGAGTGTATGAATCTGGAGAGTATACTTAACCGAGCTGGAAGGGTATATAGCCAGGGCCTTGTAGATTTGATACTCAGGTGACCTGAGTCGAGTCATTGTTGAAATACAACGAGAAGGCCCAACAAAATTTATGTGCAATATTTAGTTGCATTCTCCGTTGGTGGAGGGAGAGACCAATATCTCAAATTAGTCAATTTATATATCGGATACCGAGAAAAAAAAATTGCATTGCCTTCGTGAGAGCTTCGAAAATATTTTAAGCTAATTAGGGTTTTCTACGGCTTGTAAATTAAATTAATTATTGATCAATTAATTTCATTTCAGTTCATTCCAATATTAAGTTCGATAATTCTTTTCTTCTTCCCTTTTTTTTTTTATATATTTGGCATAGTTCTTTTTTTTTTTTTTTTTTTGAGCAAAAAGGTAAAAAGTTTTATTCCTCAAAAAACGATTATCCCCTAAGGGAAAACGCCAGCAAAGTACAGATTCCTATCCTTAGATCTCTATACAATTCATCAACACTAACTCGACTACCAATCATGGTGCTATCTACGTAACCTTGATTACTATTACCAATGGACAAGCCCATTGATGTTCCTAGTAAAATTACAAACATACATCTATCAAACACCTTTTTTAAGTGACGATTTCCTCCACTTCAGCCCTTGCACTTGCTTCACTTCTGCTCCTCCATTGCCTCTCCATAATGTGGTCGCATAGAAAAAATTCCAGCCAACAAACCAGCACGTAACAGGCCAAAAACCCCACCACTTTATGCCGAAACTTAACCATTCCTCATGCCGTGGTGGATCACCTTTCCTCCCCATGATGTGGCATAGTTCTTTTACTGCCAAATCTACGTACATATACACATACGATTTCTAGTTAAATTACAAAAAATATAAAACCTACTTCCTTTGTTTTACACTTACTTATTTTAGACATTTCTTTATAAATTTCTTATTTTTTTAATAGACAAAATTTACTATATTAGCTAACTTTTTTTTTTCTTATCTCTCTCTAACTGACTTTTTTTTTCTACTGTCATTTCTATCTCAACTATATATCCACCATAAAATATATACTATATTTCTTAATTTTGATGCAAAATTTAGAGAGAACTTATGCGGGTTACAGGAGTATTAGAAAGTCCTTTCATATTTCAAAACAGAAGGTAGAATTTCAAAGGCCTACATTTAATTTGTTTATTGCTTTATTATTGGTCACTTTCATATTTCAATTTTTTGAAGAAAAAATTGGAAAATGAATTACTCAAGGGTGTTTATTTTGGGCTTTGGATGGTTTTAAAAACCAGATTTTTAAAATTATGGTTTTTGAAATCTCGATAAATAGTAATGTGAGTGTTTCTTTTGGGATTTGGAATAGTGAAGGATTTAACTTTATGTCAAATCAAGTTGTAAGATTGAATGAGTTTATATTATTATATTATTGTTTGGTGAGATTATAATGATTAGTTGATTGTGTAATGATTAAATGTATTATATTATTATAGTATTATTATATTATTGTTGAGAAAAAATATAATGATTTGAATAATATTATATAGATATAACTTTATGTCAAATCACTATGTTTGATAGAGGTGGTTTTGAGTGAATTTTAAAAATCGATTTTTAAATAACGAAGTAAAACGAGTTTTGAATCTTAAAATCCAAAATCTGATTTTTAAAACCAAAAGTAAACATCCCCAAATGTTGTTTCCAAGTTTGGAAGAAAAAACTAATCGACCGCAGCCAGCCAGGAAAAAATGTTTTAAAATATGAACATATTAATTCTTTCAAGTGAGGTGAACAAAAGTTAATTAATTAGTTGGAAGTAAAAAATAAAACGCAAAAACTTATATACAATATGACTAATTAAGGTAATTAGGTCAAAATTTGTGGGTCAGCGTGGGTTAACACGGATTAATCTTAATTAAAATATTTATTTTCACTTTAATATATTATTATTTTATTACATGACCAAAATTATGTTACTACAATAACTAAATTTTGTCACTACAAGGTCAAAAGTGTATTACTACAAGTTAAAAAATATTCTTGACACTTATTTTTTTTGGGCAAAATTACTAAAATAATTTTGACTTATTCGGCTACTACATGACTAAAACAATGTTACTACAAAACTAAAATTTTATCACTACAAGGTCAAAAGTGTATTACTACATGTTCAAAAATATTCTGGAGACTTTATTTTTTGGTGAATTTTTCAGAATGTTTTGACATGTAGTATTAAATTTTTGGCCTTATAGTGGTAATATTTTGGCCTTATAGTAACAATATTTTGGTCATGTAGTAAACCATCTGTTTACAACACGCGAATTTTTTGGACAACCCGGATTCAGGCTTATAACCCGCGAATTTTTTTAAATTGACTTAATTTGACTTTTGGACTTAGGGTTTTGACTTGCCTAATTGAGATGGAATGCATGTATGCAATATTTCATATAAGACTCACCCAAAATAAAATTGGGGCTAATAAAAATATAAGATTAATAAATTTTAATTTGATTCATCTTATAATTGGTCTATAATTATACTGTCTTCCCAACACGTGTCTTTTGTTTGTTAGAGGAGATAAGGTGTAATACTCTCGTTTCTCTCTTTCTTTTTTTTTTTTTTTTTTTTTTAAATTAAGGTGTAATGGAGGGAGTAATTAATTTCGACAGGATAAGTCACACTAATTTTACTAGGCCCGTTTTTTCAGGCACTGAAAATGGGCTTCATCAGTAATTAGGCTTAGAGCCCAATTAAATGGGCGCGGCTAAAGGCACACACAGATCCTATGAGGACACCCACGCGATGAGGACACACACAAAATCGATGAGGACACCCACGAGTAAATTCCAAAATTACCCCTCCCTCAATTAAAATTCTAACTCATTCATTTCATTCTCTCTCTTCTAAAATTTAGACACCCACCTCCATTTTTACACCTCCATTTCTCTCTTCCCAGCGCCGCCTACCTACCACTCCACCGTCGCGGCGGCCCACGCCGACAACGCCGCCCGTTCCAGGTAGGCCCACGCCGACCACGCCCACACTCTCCCTCCCTTCGCGGCCGTTCGCGGCCGCCTCCTCTCGTCGCCGTCCCCATCTCCCCACCCAACACGCGCGACAACGCCGCCCTCTCTCCCAACGTAGACGCGGCGCAGCTCCGCCTCCCCTTCCCACGCGGCGACAACGCCGCCCTCACTCCCTACGTCGCCGCCTCTTCTCCTCCCTTGTCTGCCGCGACCGCCGTCTCTTCTCCTCCCTTGTCTGCCGCGGCCGCCGTCGCCCTCCTCCCAGAGACGCGGCCGCTCGCACCGCCACCCTCCTCCCTCCGCCATCGCCGCCCGTTCCAGGTAGGATTTTTTTTAATTTTTTGGAATTTTAGGAAATTTAGGGTTTTTAGAGGTTCGTGATTTATTTTCGAACCTATTGAGTTTGTTTTGGAAATATTTTCGAATGTTTGTTTTGGAAAAAAATTCGAACATTTTGTTCGATCTTTTTTTCCGGACAAATTTAGGTTGTTTTGGAATTTTTTTCGAACAATCTGTGTTTGTTTTGGAATTTTTTTCGAACAATCTTTGTTTGTGTTGGAAAATTCGAACATTTTGTTCGATCTTTTTTTTCGTACAAATTTAAGTTTGTTTGGAATTATTAGTAATAAAATTGTTAGTCAAATCAAGAGAACCAAAGTGTTGTTTTAGTTAGAGTGTTTGATGTATTTTTGTAATCTGTACTGCTATTTCTGTAATCTGTACTGCTGTTTTCCTTGAGGCATTTTCTAATGTATTTCACTTTGCGAATCCAAAAAATTGAGCCTTCATTTTTGTTGTTTTGGTGATGGTGTGAAATGATGAATCGGGTGAAATGAAATGGGTGTACTCATCCGTCCTTCTTTTAAAAAAATGTGCAGAAGGGGTACAAAAGACACTTTGCATGCCCTATTGATAAAAAAAAAAGTTTATGTGGGTGTATTCATAGGATCCTTGGGTGCCTTTAGCCGCGCCCCAATTAAATTGCTCTTCTTATTGGGCCTTGCGTCCAGTTATATTTGGGCGTGTGTTATATACCTCTCTAGCTTTGTTAAATATACCCCCTCCACTTATTAATTAAATATACATGTAAAATACCCAATTTATCCTTTTAGTAAAACATTCATTAGATAGATACACTCTCTAAAATTAAAAATCTAACTCTAATCCTAATTTTTGCAGCTGCCTTCGACTCCCGCCGCTGTCATCTCCGATCAAACCAAAAAGCCCAACAAAAATTCAACGGAAATCTAAAAAAAAAAAAAAACGATAGTTTTTATGAATTTGTCGACAAAAGTGTTTATTTTCGAGCACATTTTATTAAAAATTAAAATAAAATAAAACTGTGTTAAGGGTTTAGGCAGGGCGGCGGCGACTGGGTGAGGGAGGAGGGGGGCGTCCTTGGGTAGGATTAAGGGTGGCAAGGGAGGAAGCATCAGCAGCGTCGCTAGGCGAGGGAGGGGCGCCGCCACCGTCGAATGTTGCAGAATTTTTTATTTAAAAAAAAAAAAGGAGGACGATGATCGGCTTGGGTGTGGGAAGGTAGTGCGGCAGCGCCGTGTAGTTGCAGAAATAAAAAAATATATATGTGCAAGCGTCCGGCGGCCGGCAGATTGAAGTGGTGGGAGTGTGGTGAGGAAGAAGAAGGTGGGAAAGAATTAGGGTTTTAAGGGGGTGTATGTATCCAAAATAATTTTAGGAAGAAAATGTATAATATGTAATTTGGGGAAAGTACATCTAACATATGCCACTTTAAGGAATACGTGTATCGGGGGAGTATATTTAACAAAGCCGGAGGGGTATATAACCGACGCCTATATTTTTATACTCCCTTCGTCCCATGATTACTTGCAAACTTTCCTTATTGGGACGTCCCAAGATTATTTGCATACACTTAATACGGAAATACCCAACAAAATTAATATCCTCCCAACATCATTTTATTTTCAAAATTGTCACTCATTTTTTACATACATTTTACTTTATACCTTATCAAATTACTTAAAATACCCCACCCTTTATTTTACATCACCAACCACTAAATCCACTTTTCCTAAAATGTGTGCCGATCAAACTGTGCAAAAAAAATCCCGAAACGGAGGGATTATGATATTTATTTCTCCAACTCCAATTTTATAATTCTTACTTTTCTTTTTGGGCTGTCCAATTTTATTATTTTCATTCCTTATTTGAAAAAATTTCTATTCACATTACTTTATCTTCACCTTTCAACCATCACTTATTTACTCAAATTGTCATTGACTTTATTTTTAAATAATCACTTTATCTAAATGGACCCAACAACATCACATCATACTTCTAATTTATCTACTTTATATATAAACTAATCAATATTCATTAAAATTCGTGCTTGAAGAAGTGAACATAATAAAATTGAAAGAATGCAATATTAAATATCATTTGAAAATTTTAGTTGAAATACTATATTTTTACACAAATTTTAAGAAATATTATTTATTTACTTATAGAGTAGATAAAATAGAATAAAATAGAAAGGAGATAAAGGGTGGTGGAATGTATTCTCTATAAAAGAAAACAGACAACCTAAAAAAAAACATTTTATGTGAATTGAGGGAATATAATTTACACCTTTAAATACTCCGTCCGTCCCACGATTATCTTAACGGGTGGCTTGACATATAAAAGAGAGGTATTTTAGGTTTTTTTTAGTGAGTTGTAAATGAGATTTTGTGAAGTGTAAGTAAAATGAGTGACAATTTTAAAAATAAAATTAATGATGTTGTAAAGGTATTAATTTTGTGTGTTATTTTAATATTGGGAAAAACAAATATTTCTATGCAATTAAGGTATAGATACACTTGAATTTAAATGTTTAATTTACTCAATTTAATATTTGATCTCAACTTTTGACTAAGTTAATTGAAGTCTAATTTCAATTTTATAAATGCAATCAATTACACCAAAGTATCACTCTATTGAGAGTGTGTAAATAATTTTGAAATAGAGAAAAAAAAAGTGTACAAATACTCACGAAACTGTGGATAAAGGTATTAATATTTTATCTTGTATTTCAATATTTTTAATAAAATTAAAAACATGCGTATATCAATCATGTTAATATGAGACTAATGAGAGTAAGCGAGTAACAGATAGTATTTCAATTATCTCAATAATACACACTAATTTATTTGATTTTGTTATCCTTACAAAAATAAAATCATACTTAGTTTAACTTATATAATTACTGATATATTTTATTAACTGGGATATTCTGGAATCTAAATGGATTATAATTTGGGAAAATGGGTTCATGTCATGTGCGCTTATTATTCCAAGTTCGGCTGGAACAGTACAAGATTAGTTGGTTACTATTAAATACACGAAATCATTTCAATTATTCAATTTCATTTTTTAAAATTGTAGCATTATTTAAAGTTTGTAATTTAATAAATTTAAAAAAAAAATATCAAATGCCAAGTTCGATGTTTTAATTATATATATAAAAATGCATTCACGAGCCTCTGCAATTCTTTTTGCGTATAAGATCGTTTGTCTGAAATAGCTGGCAATTCATTAATACTATAATGATACTAATTTAGCTTTATATTGCAGTTACGTCTCTTTACCGAAACAACTAGTTTACCGCAAATTCCATCAATCCTTCCACGCTAACTTCATAATTATATATACTTACTCTTCTATCCTATACAGCTCATTCATTCAATTTTTATTTTTTATCTTGCAAAGGTTTAAAATATACTTATTTATCATCAATCATCATTGAAGAAAGGTCCCAAGGTTGGTTGTTACATAAACCACTTTTATCATAATACTCGTAAAGTATTGCTTGTTATAAAGTAGAATAAAGCTACGTGTGCCTTAATATAGAAAGACAAGTCTAAATTTAAATGGAGTATTTGCTTTGTCTTCCTATCTCTACTCATTTTCCAAGATAAAAATTTCAGAATATATTAAATATAATAAGTGACATATATTTGCGGACATACATAAATAGAAAATAAGTCTATGTTTGCAGAACAAAATGAACTAATAATACCCCATTTTGCATTTTACACTTTGCCATTTTTATTCACATTTTAAAAAAAAAAAAAAAAATTCAAGTTGTGACCCACACTTTTATTATCAATTATTTTTATTTTTACATAAAATTACTCCATTTGTCGCCCACTCTTCTTACACTTTCTATCACTAACTTTATACTATAAAATATTACTCCCTTCATCCATGAAAAATAGTCTCAAAAATAGTCTCATTTGTCTTATATTCTTTGTCCATAAAATGTAGTCTCATATCATTTATGGAAACTATCACCCTTCAACCATCATTTAATTAATTAAATTGTCATCAACTTTATTCACAAACAATCATTTTATTCACAATGGTCTACAATACCTTTATTTTATCTATTTTTTTCTTAAAACATGTTTCACTCTAATGGGACTTTATTTCATGGACGAAGGGAGTATTATATTCTTTAAAATTTGTATCATTTCCTACACGTAAAACTTAAAATGAAGTAGTATAATTTATGAAGTTACACACAAAATGCAAATAAACCCCATAGTAACATGAAACTTTGTGAATATAAAATGATACGTGATATAACTAAAATTATTAAATTGTAATAAAAAAAACAATAATGAATTCATTTATAAAATATGGAGCTAAGGGGCCTCTCTGAAAAAACAAGCAAATACTACACATTACACACAAGAATCAAGATAGTGGTGTTGTTTGTCTATGGGCCATGTTCCAAAGAATCATCCACTTATTATACAGCTTTTTTAAGACTGTCATCTTTTTAGTCTCAAACCTTTCTTCACTAAATTATCTGTTTTGTTATTTGTGGGGACACCCCTGCATGTGCTCCACCTCCTTTCTCAATGTTCTCTCTAATCTCCCCCTTTTCTTTTTTTTTCTCTTTCACACATCGAAATCCATTGGTTCTAACTAATACCCACCAGAAATAATAGTACACACATTTCTTCTCTTCAAAAATTTCCCAGAAATTAATCACTTTGGACATATCTCTTCAACAAATTTCCCAGAAAAAAACACCCCCTTTTCTTGTTTTCATCCTTTTCTGATAATTTTAGCTGAAATGAAGCCCCATAATGGGCTAAAGATTCAATCTTTAGGATTCTTATTACATGGGCTGTTGCTATTTTCTGCATTTCTGTATGCAAACTCACAAGGCAGTTCAGATGATGCAGCGGCCATGTTTGCGCTCAAGAAAAGCTTAATTCGGCCGGCTGAGCTGTCATGGTCCGACCCGGATCCGTGCAAGTGGGACCGTGTCTTCTGCTCAGAGAACCGGGTGACCCGGATTCAAATCGGGCGCCAAAATGTTGCAGGTACACTTCCTCCAGAACTCTCTTCTCTGACTCGCCTCGAGCGATTGGAGCTTCAATGGAACAATATATCTGGCCCTTTACCCAATTTGAAGGGTTTGAGTTCATTAGAAGTGTTAATGCTTAGTAACAATCAGTTTACTGAAATTCCTGCTGATTTTTTCTCTGGCATGTCTGCTTTGCAATCTGTTGAAATTGATAATAATCCTTTTTCTGCTTGGGAGATCCTTGAAACCCTTAGAAATGCTTCAACTCTTCAGAATTTTTCGGCTAATTCTGCCAATATTACTGGAAGGATTCCATCTTTTTTGGGTGCTGATGAGTTTCCTAGTTTAACTAACTTGCATTTGGCTCTTAATAACTTGGAGGGAGAGATTCCTTTGTCGTTTTCGGGTTCACAAATCGAATCGTTGTGGTTGAATGGGCAGAAGCTCAGTGGAGGAATTGATGTTATACAGAATATGACTTCCTTGAAGGAGATTTGGTTGCATTCCAATGGTTTTTCAGGTCCATTGCCCGATTTCTCGGGTTTGAAGGACTTGGAGACTTTGAGTTTGAGGGATAATTTGCTCGTGGGGCCAGTCCCTTTGTCGTTGATGAATCTTGAATCCTTAAAATCTATTAATTTGACTAATAACTTGCTGCAAGGGCCAATGCCAAAGTTTAAGGACTCTGTTTCAGTTGATATGAGCAAGGATACTAATAGTTTTTGCTTGCCACAACCTGGTGATTGTGATCCTAGAGTTAATATGTTGCTTTCGGTTATAAAGTCGATGGAGTACCCGAAAAAGTTTGCTGATAATTGGAAGGGGAATGATCCATGTAATGATTGGTTTGGGATCACTTGCAGCAATGGGAACATAACCATTGTTAACTTTGAGAATATGGGGCTTAATGGTACCATTTCTCCTGATTTTGCTTCCCTTAAATCTCTGCAAAGATTGATTCTTGCGACTAACAACCTTACTGGAACGATTCCTGAATCGCTTGCCACTCTACCCGTTCTTACACAGTTGGATGTGTCTAACAACCACCTTTATGGGAAAAAACCCGATTTTAGGACCAATATGGTTGTTAAAACCGATGGGAATCCGGATTTTGGGAAAGATAAAGTTGATTCCAGTTCGACGGGTGGAAGTTCCACGAGCGCATCTGGTCCTGGTTCGGAAACTGATCCAGTATTGAAAAAAAAAAAGAATAGAAGTATGGTTGGACTTATCATGTTTTCTGTAATCGGGGGTGTGTTTGTCCTTTGCTTAATCGGGATTGTTGCTTTGTGTTTGTACAAGAGAAAACAGAAGCATTTCAGCCAAGTTCAAAGCCCGAATGCTACGGTGGTTCATCCTCGCCACTCCGGATCAGATGAGAGCGTGAAAATCACGGTTGCAGGATCGAGTGTCAATGTTGGTGCTATAAACGAAACTCATGTTGTTTCCGCTTCTGATACGAATGACATTCAAATGGTCGAGGCTGGAAACATGGTGATCTCAATTCAGGTCCTTAAAAATGTGACAAATAACTTTAGTCCAAAGAACATTCTAGGGCAAGGAGGATTTGGGACAGTGTACAAAGGGGAACTACACGATGGGACGAAGATTGCCGTCAAAAGAATGGAATGTGGAATACTAGCCGGGAAAGGGACAATTGAGTTTAAGTCGGAGATTGCTGTTCTGACTAAGGTTAGGCATAGGCATCTGGTTGCTCTTCTCGGGTATTGTCTCGATGGGAATGAGAAGCTGCTCGTATATGAGTACATGCCACAAGGGACACTAAGTAGGTATCTTTTCAACTGGGCTGATGAAGAGTTGAAACCGTTGGAATGGAAATCGAGGTTGACTATAGCGTTAGACGTTGCTAGGGGGGTGGAGTACCTCCACGGATTAGCCCACCAGAGCTTCATACATAGGGATCTAAAGCCTTCCAATATTCTACTTGGCGACGATATGAGGGCCAAAGTCGCCGATTTTGGCCTTGTTCGCCTTGCTCCCGAAGGAAAGGGCTCAATTGAAACGAGAATAGCTGGCACGTTCGGGTATCTCGCGCCAGAATACGCAGGTAACCATTTCTTCAACTACGATCTTTATGCTGATTTCATTGTCTTGCAATTCTGTGCTTGATTGAAATATGTATGCATTCAAAACGTAGGACTTAAAAAAGCTAATATCAATCTATTAATACTGTTTATGTTCCCTTGTAACTGTCTTTTTAAACTAATTAAATGATCGCCTTCCAAATTTACCCCTCTACATTAAGTAAGCAATTTACTCGATTTTTCAGAATAGTAATAAGATTCAAAATCGTCCCTAATTTAATTTATAGCCTCTATATAATTCGATTTTGTGTTCAACTGTGACAGTGACGGGGCGAGTGACAACGAAAGTCGATGTTTTCAGTTTCGGTGTCATCTTGATGGAACTAATAACGGGAAGAAAGGCGCTAGACGAGAGCCAACCGGAAGAGAGCATGCACCTCGTTACATGGTTCCGAAGAATGCACCTGAACAAGGACTCGTTTCGTAAGGCCATTGACCCCACAATTAACCTCGATGAAGAAACCCTAGTCAACATTAGCACCGTTGCTGAGCTGGCGGGCCATTGCAGTGCAAGGGAGCCGTACCAGAGGCCGGATATGGGCCATGCTGTGAACGTCCTATCGTCTCTAGTCGAGAAATGGAAACCGACAGACCAAACCTCAGAGGACATTTACGGAATCGACCTTGAAATGTCGCTGCCTCAAGCGCTTAAAAAGTGGCAAGCGTTTGAAGGCAGTAGTCACATGGATTCATCGTCTTCGTCCTATCTTCCGAGCTTAGACAACACTCAGACGAGCATTCCTACAAGGCCGTACGGGTTTGCTGAGTCGTTCACGTCGAATGATGGCAGGTGAGGACGACGATCGATGGATCGAAGGTGTGATGACTTGCATATATGTTGATTATGTGCAATTATTTTGGCTTAGTGTAGTGTATTTTGTGTTTGGTCGATTTACCTACCCTTTTGGATTTTTAACTTGGTTAGATGTGATGATGCTCTCTCAACTTCTAGTTTGTTTTCACTTGTAACTTGCTGTTTATATTTAAAGTGAGTTGTAATTGCAGTCTCATTTTGTGTTTTATTTCATTCGTGCACTATACTCTCGGATTTTAAATTTGGATTCAACATATAGTGCATGAATTTGTACATTACAATTGATATAAAATGATACTCCTTGTATAAATTACTTTATCATAAAATTGATCTAATAATATTTCACAATGTTTTTACTTTATCTATTTTTTAAAAACATAGTGTTCAAAATTACTTTTTTTTATAGACGGAACTACGGAAGGAAAGAGTATAAAATTTTCGGATTATATTAAAAATATTGGTATAAATTGAGATGGGGCACCACATAACTGATATGGTACTGGACAGAAGCCCGACATAGATTCATATACAGTATATCTCTATCAATTCTCTGTTTCATTAAAAAAAAAATTGTCATTAGTTTTTATAGGAAAGATATTCATTCTTATTTAAAAGTTTGTGAGTGCAAGTTTAAAACTATGATACTATGATTGAATTATATCTCGTTCAAAATACTGAATTTATAAAGAGGTATGAAATTGATTTATTTATATTCATTCTCTAATTTAATCCATTAGTCCTATAAAAGAGAGACAAGATTATGCAGGGAGAAAATAAAAGAAAAATGAGGAGAAATGTATGGGTATATTGGGTAATATGATTAATTATTTAGTGAAAACATGATGATGCCATGTGAGTGTTGTCGCCTGGTTCACATGTGCTCACGATGTGTTTTTTGCCTAGTTTATAGTATATTCCAGCCAATTCTCAGCTGTCAACTCAAGTAGCTTTCCAGTTCCAATTGTGGCATGTGGACCCTACCTATTAATTACTACTCTATTTAATTTAATTATTCTCACTTTCATTTTTTTATTATTCAATTTTATTATGCTTATATTTTTTTTAAAAATAATATTATTTATAAACAATTTATGTGACTATTGCCAAGCCCACCCAAGAATAATATAAGTATTGATGGAAATATACAAACGTTAAATTTGTGAAAATATTGATGGATATATAGATATCGATAAATTTTGAAAATTATAAAAATATAATAACAAACCTTTAATACATAAAATTATCAAAGTAATTTGAATACATTTTATATCAGTGATAAATTTATATAAAATATAATATATAATGTTATTTCATATGATATTTATCAATTTTTTTTTAATTTATCGACATTTTCTCGATATTCTCTCGACATTTTACCGATATTAGGTTTGATATTATTATTGTGTACCGATATTTATTGATAATTTCATTTTTTTACAAATATCGTGGAAATATTGATTCTTCCTAATATCGATATCGGTGACATCAAAAAATAAATATATTGGAAATATTTCCGAATATTTTCTTCCATGAGTCCACCTTATAAATATTCTATCCATTAAAAGTGTACTTACATATTTTATTTGTGTGTTCATCAAAATTTAAAAGTGTGTTCACTTTTGCAACTAATTTTCCATTTTTTAGTTTTTTTTATTAGAATGTCATTATTTTCGTTTGTGTTTAATAAATTGTTTTTAAAAGTTTTAACAAAAATAAAATTTAACGGTGTTGTAAACGACATTCTATGTGTGAAACAGTACACAATTGTAAACTAATAAATAGATAATTAATTAATATTAATTACTCCCTCTGTCCCATAATAATTTGCATAGGTAGAAGGACACAAATATTAAGAAAGTGTAATAATGAGTGAAGTTTTGAGGGGTAATTTTGTAAACCTTTATGTATAAAGTAAATAAATGAGTTGACTTTTGTGTATGTGTGGAGAAAAAGTAATGTCATTTGTGTAAAATTGAGAATATTGTGAGGGTGAAGTTTATAAAGGGTTTTCCATTTTAAGGGTGTGAAAGTTATTGTGTGACGTCCGAAAAAGAAAAGTGTGAAAGTTATTGTGGGACGGAGGGAGTATTATTTATTTATTCCACACATGAGTGGATAATTATATAGATGGAAGTTATTTGTATAACTCCTTATATAAGGAAATCCGTTATTTTTCAAAGACAACTTAATAGAATTTTGTTCTCACCCGCTTCAAAGACACAAAAACATAATACAATACAGAAACATGAATTTCTATATTCTGTACAACACGCATCATACACACATATACTTGTAAGGGCATTTAGATTGTGAATACTAGAAGCGGTTCGTGAAACAATTCATGTGATCGTGTTCTGACTACGAGGATCACAGTACGTATGTGGAATTCAACCGGGTTCTAGAATCTTCCGTTGCATTGAGAATTACAGGTTGGTAATTCTAATTCTGATTTCTCAATTAATTAATTCCAACATTGGTATCAGAGCCAATGAGTTGGATTCTCGTACGTTTCAATGTGAATTTCTCGTTTAAATGCATGCCTGTAATTATTGTTGATTATGCATGCATAAATGAGAATCTGTATTTTTTTAAGAATTTTAAAATTTTCAAATGGTTGAATTAGAGGCTGAATTTTTTACTGTAGATGTTTAGTATAGTGTAGATGATATCTGAAACGTTTCAGATTTTTCGGCCTTACCGTTTAGGAGAAAAAAATCAGTCTTTGGAAATTTACAGAAATTTTGACTGGAAATTATGAATTATATATAGGGAATCGTGATTAATTCTTGTTACTGGGTTGAAGTACGTTGAATGAGGATTCCATCGATATAAAGTTCGTTAATTTTGGTCAAGAAACGAGTGAGTTATGAATTTTTTAAAAATTCACGTTTCTAGGGTAATTCTGAAAAGTTTCAGAAACTTTGTGGGTGACTAAATGAGAATTAGATATTCTCTAGGGACCATTCTGCAATTAGTAGTTGTGCGCTCTTTCAAAATCTTAGTTTGGCTCGTTTAGGCTCATTATAAGAGGAAATATTTTTTTTTTAGTCCTGTAAGTTTGAGTGATTCCAAAATAAATCCTTTAAATTTATAACTTTACAAAATACATCATATATCTTATAAGCTATTAATTTTAATCCTTTTTTAAATCTATTTTAGTCCTTTAAAGTTTAAACTCCAATTTTAATTATTTAAATATAATAAAATCTGAAAACTTTAATAAAATTTGAAAAAAATACTGATTTTAATGTATATTTTTTTAAAACAATATTAAAATATTTTTTAAAATTAAATAAAAATATCATTAAAATCTGAATTACTCAAATTCTACCTAGCCATTTTCCCTAATTAATTAAAAATATAAAAATTCAAAAATAAAAATATATTCTAAAATCTAGAAAATTGAAAGAAACTTATAAATATATTTTAAAAAAAGGTACAACTCCAATTACCCCTATCATATTTCCATGTAAATTATATGATTTGTATTTATAATTTTCTTTTAAATTTCTAAATTTTAGTACTCCCTCCTTCCAATTTCATTATTCCCACTTTCCTTTTTTTGGTTGTCCAATTTTATTATGCTCATACCCCTTTTGGAAACAATACTATTCATACTACTTTATCTTCTGATTCACGTGATATGCAACACTAAATAAACAACCGCAAGTGTACGGCGTCTATTGTAGCGTGATAAGCACGAGGTCAATCCCACGAGGAGGTTAAGCGTAAAAGGGTAGTTTGCTAGTCGAGTTCTAAGTAGACGTGATCGATAATTTGAGTGGTGTGAATTACTCTAAGATTACCTAACAATGTGTCACCAATAAGTAATGAAGAGTAAATACGAAATCGATCAAATACCATGCAAATCAATAAAACGAAGGTAAAATGGATAAAAACGCAAAGAAGGAAAGGTGGGTTCCAAGGCAATTGTAGTATTTAGACGTCCGTTTATGAGAGTTATCTCGTTTAAATGGCTATTAAGGTTATCTCATATAAGGTGATCGCAAAAGAAGAACTAATCAATCTCTCGATACAAATTAATCCAAAGACGCAATGTAATATAAGCTCGTATGTCTACATCACAAATATTACACCATCTAAAATAGTTCCTAAGATCATTTGATTCCCTCTCCAATAATTAATCCTCTCTCGAGATCATAATAATACCGGGTTGCATATTCGCATACGATTAAATGGAATAAATCTCTCGATACTACCCCAATTAACAATGGATCAAGCAAATCATCATGGCCACTAACAACATGCTTTACAATGGATAATTAAACATGAAAATAAGAGATAAACACCAATTAAAGCAAGAAATTACTCATAAACATCAATCCAAATCTCTACAATGCCTTAGAACCACAAAGTTGTTTAGCTACTCAAATACATATCCAAACTACAAATTCCAAATGAAATAACTAAGTAAAAAGGAAAAGAAAGAGAAAGTTTAGTCTAGATTATGGTAGGGGATGAAATTCCCAAGCTATTGCCTCCTTCCTTGCATGAATTGGTGGAGAGATGAAGAAGATATGGCCAAAAACCTACAACTATGTGTAAATGTGTGAAGAACTCTTGAGAAAGGGGTAAGATGGTGTGAAATTTAAGAAGTGGGGTATTTATAGTGTTGGGGTAGGGTTTGGGTGTGATATTTGCAAGTAGGTCCCTCAAAAATGGAGAAAAAAACACGCGTTTGGCACCGAAAATGGGGTGGCCCGGCCGGGTGAAGTGGTCGGCTGAGTTAAACAAAAACAGGGCACGGTTGGCCCGGCCGGGCGAGTGGTGCCACCCGGCCGGGCGGAAAGTTCGTAAATGGGGAGGGACATTGGTTTGTTCGGCCGCCCGGCCGGGCGAGTGATGCCGCCCGGCCGGGCCATAACTTCGACTTGGCCCAATTTCTGCTGCTCGGCCGCCCGGCCGGGCGAGTCATGCCACCCGGCCGGGCCAAACATTCGTCTTGGCTCCGTGTGTCGTTTTCTTCCTCCAACTTCGTCCCTCCGTTTCTCGAGCTTCCGACCTCCGATCGACTCGATTCCTTTGGCTAATCCACTCCGTTTTTCGAGACGAATCCAACCGTGCACTCCTCTTTCCGGTGCGATCACTCGTGGTATGTGTTTTGCTCCAAATTCCATCGTTTTACCTACAAAATCTACAAAACACAACCTTTCTCTCATTTTGGCTTAAACAATCATATTCAATGCATAATTCAATGAAATCCACATCAAAACATGATTCACATGTGCCTCTAAAACGTGTAAATTCCACCCGAATCAACTATTATTGTTAATTCTTCATTGCATATATTTCGTTATGATAAATGTGATTTTGTAAATGTCAAATAACATGGAGTTGGTTGTTTTCACTTCTTAAGTCGATAATTTTTCACGTGTTGGACTTATCCATACAATTTCTCAAAGTTTAGGCATTTGGATTGCTTTAGACATTACCTAATAGACGTTGAGAATAAAATACACAATTTTAAAGGTTTTAAGAACCTATAGAGCGTGAATGTTTATCCAACAGTTCAAGGAACTGTGTAATGAAAATGACATAATCCGACAATTATCAAAACCTAATACTGTTGCACAAGGATGTGATTGTAAGAAGGAGTACACGTTGTTGGATATGATAAGATCCATGATGGCAAAACTTTAACTAGCATCTTTGGGAGATGAGTTGTTAATAATTGTCAACATTTTATGAATAAAGTTATTCATAGATATTTACTTAAACTCCATTAGAACTCTGAACGAGTGAAATACCTGTTCTTGAGTAATTTTTTGTATCTGAATATCCGCAACTTATATACTTGATTCTACGAGTCAGTATGAAAAGTTGGGTTTAAGGGTTTAGAAACGTATCTTCATAAGGATATTGTGCTAAATCTAAACGATACATGTTGATCGAAGATCGAGGAGTTGGGAGTGTGACATGAGATAGAATCACATAATACTATTTTTTCTGAGAAATTTCTAGTATTGGAAGCATTTAGTATGCTAAACCATTTTTGTGATTGAAATAATCACTCTCTATCAGATCCAAGTGGGAGTGATTTACTTAATGTGATATTTGATAGAAATTTACCCATTAAAGATCGGATGAATCTTGATGAGAGTAATTATCAAGAGAAGATGTCACAAAGTTTCAATCTGAAACTTTTAGGAAACGTGTGTCTAAGAGACATCATGATATTGAAGGACATGTCTTCTATGTATCTTTAGAAAATGAGATGAGTTTTAGTGAACGAGGAAGAACCTACAAACGTTTCATAAGTTCTAGCTCATTCTACAAGAGACTAATGAAAGAAAGTAATGGAAGAAACGACAGAGTCGATAAGGTCAAACCAAGTTTGGAAACTTGTCGATCTTTCATCGAGACACAAAGAAATTGAGAATAAATGGATTCTCATATTATTAAAGAGACTGATGGGTCTATAGTGAGATAGAAAAGTTCATATGGTAAAAAATAATTATACTCAAGTGTGGGTATACAACTTCTTTTTCACCTGTTGTGAAATTTACCTTGATTCGTCTACTTTTGGCTAGATTTAGAATTGCATTATAGTGGACGTTTAAACTGTGTTTTCTCAATGGAGAATTGGAAGAAGAAATTCACATGTTGAAACAAGTGGGATTCATTCTTCAAAGAAGAGGATAATGTTTGTGAATTAATGAGATCGATTTACGAACTTAAACAAACCTCAAGATAGTGGTACTTGAGACTTCATTGAATGATTGTCTCATGTAACTTTGGGATGATAGACAAAGACCATTGTGCTTACGTTAAACAGTCCTAAGTAGTTTTGTAATTCTATCCGATGTATGTTGATACGATGTTAGCTGGAAAACGATAATGAGTATGTTTGGTGAAAATATTCATAGAGATAGTTCAAAGAAGTTACTTGGGTTGTCTCAAGAGACATAAAGAGACTTTTAGAACATAATCAGAATGGATGCATGGAAGCCTGTTGATACTCTTGTTGTAAAAGACGTGTCATTGAACTATTATGAGTGTCCGAAGACTCAAAGATGAAATGTTAGTAATACTATATGTGAATGTAATTGAAAGTCTGATGTATGTTAAGATGAGTGAACATCCAAACGTATGATGAGTTGTTGGTTTGGTTATCAGATATCAATTCAATTCAGAATAGACACTGGTGACAGTGTAAGGGTTTGTAAGATATCAGAAATGTACTACAAATTAATTTGAACCTGAAAGGGTATATATAGACATGTACTATCCATTGTGCAAGTTGATCTTGTGGCAAGTGCATCTGTAAGTACGAGAAATAGTTTGAGTAAGAAATTCATTGAAATTTTTGGAAAAGTAATCAGTCCATTAGGAGTTGTAATGATTCATCGTGGAATCAAACACTCTAGTAAGAGTTGTAGCGATTCACTATGGAATTGAACATTTCAGTGGGAGTTGTAACGATTCATTGTTGAATTAAACGCTCTAATGGGAGCTGTAACAATTCATTGTGGAATCAAACACTCTAGTGGGAGTTATACCGATTCATTAATTGAATCAAACACTCTAGTGGAAGCTGTAACGATTCACTGTGGAATCAAACACTCTAGTGGGAGAGCTGTAACGATTTGCACTACCTTGGGAGTTGTAACGATTCACTGTTGAATTAAATGCTCTAGTGGGAGCTGTAACAATTCATTATGGAATCAAACACTCTAGTGGGAGTTATACCGATTCATTATTGAATCAAACACTCTAGTGGAAGCTGTAACGATTCCCTGTGGAATCAAACACTATAGTAGGAGAGTTGTAACGATTTACACTACTTTAGGAGTTGTAATGATTCACACTCCAGTGGGAGTTGTGGTAATTTACTACAGAATCAAACACGCACTTCAGTGGAAGCTGTAGTGATTCATTGTAGTAATCAAAGTAGTTAAAGCTTACACTCGAGATTTTAAGTTTCATGAAAAACCAAAAAAATTAGATACAAAGTTTTGACTTTGTGAAAACATTAAAAGAAGAAAATGGTGATTCTTAAATGCATGACTACTCACTTGATGTTTGTAGGTCCTCTTGTCAAACATATTCCTGAGAGATGTTTTAGACATCAAAGGTTTTGGGTTTGTGTGGATCTGAACATAGTGTGTTGTAGTTGTTAATGTTGTTGAACATTTATGTATTGTGAATTATATGATGTTTCATATAATAGTATGTCGACAAGTAAAAATTGGCTCTCTCATACGAGCAATCGCCTCTGACATCGAGGCATGTGCAGAGATGAGATTATTTAGGAATAATCGTAATAGATCTTACCACAAATCTATTTAACTTGTTACGAAGCTAAATCAACGGATTTTCTGGACTATAGTGGGAGGAAATTCAAGTTAAGTGTCGAAGATACACTTGAACTGTGATTTATACGATGTCAAATAAAAGAATGACATACGCTTCCATCTTGGGAAGTTAATATATCGTGACATGTGTTTCATACCACATGTGCTAAGATGACCATAAGGAAATGAGAAAGATACCCCTATTTTCTCATTGTATGAGGCTTTGAGGGTTAAGAAATCCTCTAATAAGTACCCTTAAAACTTTTTACTGTATTCTTAAGTTTTCACTCTAGTGTTGCTACTTTAGCATGTTACCAATATCTATAAGTTATATGGTCATGCGGTGCATGTCTAGGAAAGCAGCTATAGTGGAAGTCTGGAGATATTAGTGTAAAAGGAAGGATGTCTTTATTAACATATTCTATTGTGATTTATTGACCGGTCAATCAAGTTTGGAACTTGATTATGAATACATAGATTTATAGATAGTTGAATATGCTCTTACGTTCAAGGGATTAAAAGAGATATGTCAACTGATGTTAAATTGAAAGAGTTATGAAGTATAATGAGTTTTGAAATCTTCATATAAAACTGGTTGAGTTGCTATATATCCTTAACAAGTGTATAGCGTGAAAACTCATATTCTCGAGGGTCACACGATTTATTTGCCTGTATGAAAATGTGTTATGTGATGGTACACATATGTGAAGTAAATGAGCTTGAGACTCAAATTTCATGTGTCAGTGGGAGATGTAAACTAATAAATAGATAATTAATTAATATTAATTATTATTTATTTATTCCACACATGAGTGGATAATTATAAGGATGAAAATTATTTGTATAACTCTTTATATAAGGAAATCCAACGGGATTTTCCAAAGACAACTGAATATAATTATGTTCTCACACGCTCCAAAGACAGAAAGACATAATACAATACAGAAACAGGAATTTCTATATTCTGTACAACACGCATCATACACACATATACTTGTAAGGGCATTTAGATTGTGAATACTAGAAGCGGTTCGTAAAACAATTCATGTGATCGTGTTCTGACTACGAGGATTACAGTACGTATGTGGAATTCAACCGGGTTCTAAAATCTTCCGCTGCATTAAGAATTACAGGTTGGTAATTCTGATTTCTCAATTAATTAATTCCAACCACAATGAACAAATTGACTATTGACGCCAGACCGCTTGGCGTCCCAAGTTGAAAGGCTACTGTCATTCCCTAAGAATCTTTATAACGTGGAACGCGCGCCATTAAAAAAGGCATCAACTAACTCTGATGCGCGGCTGGCATGAATGATGGGTTTAGAACGTCATGGAAGACGTCGATATTGTTTCACACTTATAACACCGTCGACAATGCCCTTTTTTTTATAATTTCCAAGAACAACCACAATTTATTAAGCACAAACGAAAACAATAATATTCCGATAAAACACTGATTTTCTTATCTTCGCATCCACTATGTACCTTAATATGAGTTCTATATTAAGTGGGCAAAGTATTACGCAACTTAATATATACAATTGCTTATAAAAATCAATATCATTATTTAAAAAAAAAATTATACTATTATTTAAAGTTGAACAAATTATCTTCTCTGTTAAGTATAGTATCTTCGAGACTCATGATATGATTGTTAATGATATAACAATATTATATAAAATAGAGCTGTTAAAATAAACTCATGATCATTGGGGGGTCAGTAAGATTCATGACTTGTCAAATTATCAATTTTTAATTATACTCTGTAATTTTTACTTTTCATTAAATCTACATGTTTTTCGTTTCATTAAATTATACTCATACTTTTAATTTTTTTCTTAAATTTAGTACACATTTTTTCTCCAAACTAAATTATACTCCGTACTTATATTTTTCACTTTTAATTAAATTTAGGACATATTTTTTTCTCTTATTCAATATACACTCATACCTTTTTTTTTATATAAAAAATAATCAAATTAGTAAATAAAAATAACTTTTATTTTTTAAAAAAGGTAAAATTATTCTGTCATTTTAGTTGTCCCTTACTTATTGACCCATTATCTAAAATAGTAAAAACACTTTTAAACTATTTCCTTAAAACATCACAATATTACAACAAATGACATTATTTTATTACACTAAAAAATAACTTTATTACTATTTATAAAGTTAAAAAATATTTACTACCCCTCACTTTATCTTTCATAATACTAATAAATAATTCATTCGTTAAAATTTATGTTTAATATTAGTTTTGTGTCATTAAGGAGGGGACGGAGAAGTATAATAATACTCTTTACATTATTTTGGATAGAGAGGTTAGTAGATTATGCTTGTTAATGCAAGAATCATTTAAAAGGTAGTCTTTCTTAAAAATGTCTCATTTAAATAAATAATTAATGGCCATAAAAGAGTGTCGATAAAAAACAATTAAAAAAAATAGAAAAGAATAATAAGTCTCGAAAAAAAATAAAAAAAAATCGAAAAAAATACAAGAATTTCGACCAAATTTTTTGAGAAATAAAAAAATTCGAAAAATTTTCCGAAAAAAGTTATATCTGATTATAAAAAATGTTTGGATCTTCAACTCATCCGTGAAAATTACAGAAAACTTACCAGATCTTTTTTTCATATCTTTTTTTTTTCTTCAAAAGTGCAAAATTAAAGGAGGATCGAGGAGGGGCGGCAGAGTTGTTGCAGGTGGGGACGAGGGAGGGAGGGAAAGAGGCGGCGGGAGACATGCACAGCTTGAGAGAAGGGGGAGAGTTGGCATGCGTGGCTGGGGAGGGGTGGACGCAAACGCATCAACACTAAAGAGGAAAGGGGCAGATGTAAATGTAGAAGGACACGATGCGACCGGGGGGGGGGGGAGAAGGGGGAAGTGCGGTCGGCGGCAAATCGAAAGATGAAGAGAGTGAGTGGATATGAAGTGTGAACGGTGAAAATGAGAGAGCTCTGACATAGCTCTTGTCAACCTCATCACGCCAAACAAGCACTGACATAAGCGCGCCTATGTATACATATATTTTTTTCTTTTGTTAAATAAAACTATATCATAGGTGCGAGCTGCACCCGCGACTCTTCAATAACGCGGGTTGCAGGCGTGCTTATGCTTAAATTGAAAATAACTCTATTTTTTACTACATTTACAATATTACGTTTCAAAACTACAAAATATTAAAAAAATTGTTGGTATTTTAGGTCTTTCTTGGAGTGTGTACTAATCATTGGAGGGGTGTACTAAATGAGTGGGTATCCTCGTATAATCAGTGAGTGCTGATAATCGTGCCCTATGTTTAATGGGCCACGGCTTATGAAAAGAATACTGGATTTTTGTTACAACGGAAGAAGGGCGATTAAAAGTAGGGTTGGGGTATATACCCCTTCAGCTTTGTTTAATACACGCCCCCTCCACTTTTATTAATTAAATATTCATGTAAAATGTCTATTTTGCCCTTTTAATAAAATACAAAAGATACATACACTCCCCATAAATTAAACTAACTCTAACCCTAATTTTAACCCTAACCCTAATTTGAGAGGTATTAGCCCTCGCCGAACGCCGCCGCCGCTGCCCAACCTCCGGCCGCCGCTGCCCCAAAAACTCAGAAATTATGTTGAACAAATGTCCAAAATTTCCAAATATTCAGAAATTACATACATACACCAAATGTCCAAATACATACATACAACAATTAAAAACTTAGAAATTAACAAAACATAACATAGAAAGTAGAAAAAAAAAATCGACCAACCAGAGTCGACCAAAATTTATTCCGTCGACACTGGTTTGTCGACAAAAAACACTCCGATCAAATCTGATTTGTCGACAAAAAATACTTCGATCGACTCTGATTTGTCGACCAAAAACACTTCGATCAATACGATTTTTTCGAAAGAATTAAAAAAAAATTGAAATTTTCGATATTATTGAATCGACCAAAAACACTCCCGTCGACAATAATATGTGTCCGGGAGTGTTTTTGATCGACTCAACATTGTCGAAAAAAAAAAAAAAAGCTGGAGGAGACGCAACATAAACAAAATGGAGGAGTTGACCAAAAAATGCTTACCTGGGGCGGCGGACGAGCGGCGGAGGCTGGACGAAAGGGAGGACGAAGCGGCGCTTCTTGGGGTGGGGCGGCGGCGGCGCTAGGCAGCGGGAGATCGACCGTCGCCGCCTTGTGCAACCGAGAAAAAAAATCTTACCTGAAGCAGGAGATCGGACGAAGGGCGGCGACCAATATTGAAGCGGGCGGGGAGGGGAAGGGGGCTGGATGACAAGCGAGAAAAAGAAAAAAAAAGGGCTGAGGCTGGACGACGGGCGGCTGGGCGGTTGGCGTCGCAGGCGGTGGGAGAGAAGAATGATTTTAGGGTTTTTTAAGAAGTGGAGAAGATGAAGATAATGAGGTTTTAAGGGGTGTGTATTTATCCTACAAAATTTTAAAAGAAAGGGTATAATAGACAATTTAGGGGGGAGTGCATCTATCTTATGTGTATTTTGAGGGAGTACGTGTATCGGGGGAGTGTATTAAACAAAGCTGAAGGGGTATATACCCCAACCCTAAAAAGTAAAGCTAACATTAAATTTATGTATCATATCAAATTTATACTCCCTCCATTCCACAAAGATAGCTACATTTTCCTTTTTTTGAATGTCTCAAATTATAGATTTTTTTTTTACTTAAGTATTAAATGCTTTATTGACAATTTTACCCTTAGTTAAACTCATCTCATAATTACTTTTAAAACTCAACTGTTTTGGAATGTACACAAAATTTATAGAATATTAAGGGTAAAATAGACATATTAATTAAACTTGATCACATTTATTGATTTTTCTTAATTTGTGTGTAAAGTCAAATGTAACTATCTTTGTGGAACGGAGGGAATATATTCTTGTGACGTGTAGTTTCTTGTGCACATGTTGTATTTGATTTGATTCGTATTTTGCACTTTTTAGTACAACAATAACAATCCTACAAGCGTATGGGTTCGTTATAGTTGAGTAAGCATACGACCTAGTAGTTATCGTCCAAGGACCTAAAAGAGCGTGGAGCCCCAAAACTATACGTCGAAATGATGTTATAAAAGTTAAACGGGAGGATAAGGCAAATACCAATTAAGAAAATAAACAACTAATGCAAACAACTAAACTAACTTTCAAAGATGAAAGTGCAAGTGAAAGAATTGCTTCGGGTGTCTTCCTTATGTGGGATCACTAATGAATTAACGAACTAATCACAATAATTAAACCTAATGTCTTGAATTATGTTAAAGGCTATCACATATGTGTAGACCCCCTCGAAAGGCATAGGTGAACACGTGCATTGATTAGCAATCAATGACAGACGCACCTTATGCCCAGGGGAGACATTGGGCCCCCACACCTTTTCAGAAAAAACAGTATATACTATGGGCATGTTTGCTTCATGGGTTGGGATAAGATGGGTTAAGATGTGGGGAGGCTAGATAAACCTAGGGAGAGAGGCTAGATAAACCCAAGGGGAGGCTAGGTTGTCTAAACCCATGAAATCTAGTTTATAAAAATCGGGTCAAATTATAAACCCGGGTCAAGGTGTTTAAAGTTATGAGAAATCAAACATGGGAGAAGGTGGGTCTACATATCAAACCCATCACTAAACTCCCCTAAACCTATTAAGCAAACATGCCCTATATGTTATGTAATGCATTATTTAATATTAACCCCAAGTATCCTGGTGGTTCATAATATTAGTATAAGTGTCTTGATTTTTTTTAGGTACAGTTTCGATTCTAGTTCATAGCTATTATTTTTTTCTATATTTTATTATTCTTTATTTAATTCATATTAAATGTTTTATTTTAAATATTTTATTTCTTGTTTCACATAATTTAATTATTATTTTATTCACAATAAAATTGGAATACAATAATTTTCTATATTTTATTATTCATAGCAATCATTTTTTTCTATATTTTATTACTCTTTATTTATTTCATATCAAATATTTTATTTTTTGTTTCACATAATTTATTTATTATTTTATTCACAATAAAATTGGAATACAAAAATAGGAAAATTATTGAAAGAATATATAAAATTATTGTATAATTTTTCTACCACTCCCAATTCATATTAAAATTGAAACCATTCTAGTATTGAATTTTTTTTGGAGTTCTAGTGTAGTGTTTATAATATTAATATTTTAACAATTTCGACCCTGTTTTAGTTCTTCATACCCGGAAGTTCAGAACAATCAAAACTTCCTCCAAATATAATAATAGTCACTTGTTCAATTTAAATTAATTAATGAAATGAGATATATTGACAATTTTATAATGACTTTTTCTTGTACGTATAAATATAAATTCGTCTTTATATTAATGTTAATTGGGCCCCCCTACTCAAAAAAATTGGGTCCGTCACTGTTAGCAATTATAGGATCTAACCAAATACCATAAGCTACTTATGAAACGCCCTCTCACCAATCTCATAGACGACCTCTATTCAATTAGTGTCTAGTGTTGTCGATCTAAGCAATCAACCCCCGGTCGGTTAAGTCAATTACTATGTGAATTCTAATCAATAAATCCAAGCTCACACCTACACTCTTAATCATTCGACCGAATACGATCGTTGTAATCGACACAACCAACAATGCTAGCTAATAGGGTGAATTAATCAATTGAATCATGTAAATCACAACAATAGAAACAATTAAACCAAGATATAGATAAATTAAGCAATTAATTCATAAATCCACTAATTACCCTCATAATTCCAACACCCAAAGCAATCAAAACCTAGCTCATAACTAAATTAACAAAACAAAATAAACACATATAATATAAATAACAAAACATGAATTGAAATTGAAATTACTAAACTAAACTTGCAATAATAGAAAAATATTACCTTTTATTTTTAAATCTTCCAAAACTAACAATAAATTGAAACACTAAATCAAAATCTATTTAAAAAATGAAAAGAACAAGCTAACTATCTAATGAGTGGGTGGAGTGAAGTTTCTTCTCTTCTCCGTGTGTTCTCCTCCCCTCCTTCAGCAATGCCCCCAAAAATAAAACAAATGGACTGCTAGATAATGTGGGCCAAAAGTTGGGCTGAAATTTAGCATGGTCCATTATGGGTGGGACTATTTACACCTCCATTTCAGTTTAGAACACTCCCCCTATGAGTTTAATAATAAAATAATGATGTAAAAAACTAAAAATACCCTTTAAGTTATATTACACTATTAAATACATTCCTATTACTAACTGCACCCCTCCTTCACCTTTAAACTCTAAACCTAAGTTTTGTTTTATCCAGCCACCACCACCTCCGCCAGCCGCAGCCGCCCTCACAACCTCCGCCCGCCGCCTCCACCAAACAACAAAAAAACAAACAACAACACAACAAAATTTCTCCCCCAAACAAAAAAAATTCAAGAACTTTAAAAATATCAATTCTTTTTTTAAAATTTCGACAAACCAGTGTCGACCATATTCACTTTGGTCGACACTGATTTGTCGAAACAAAAAAAAAACTTTACAAATTTGATCTTCTTAGGTTGACCATATAAACTCTCGTCGACACCACGTTGTCGACGAGAGTGAATATGGTCGACCTAAGAAGGTTGAACTTTTTTTTAAAAAAAAAACTTAAAGTTTTCAACTACGTAATGTCGACCATGTAACCTCTCGTCGACAACGTCGACGAGAGGTTACATGGTCGACATTACGTAGTCGAAAATTAAAAAAAAAGTTTTTGATGCAAATTGCAGAAAATCCTAAAACCTAAAACTTCAAAATTAACGCCGACTGAACTTTACCAGACGGCGGCGGCAATACACTTACCTGGGGTGGGGATGGCCGACATCTTCGACCAGGAGGCGAGGCGGCATCTTCGATCGGGAGCACGATGGGTTGAACACAAAATAAATTGCAGAAAAACAGAGAGGGAGGGGGAGGGGATGCTGCCGCGGCCGAGGGGAGTGTGGGGAAGGCCGTCGCGGCCGCGGATGAGGGAGGGGGAGCGGATGCCGTCGCGACCGAAGGGAGGAAGGGGAAGGCCGTCGAGGTCGCGGCTAAGGGAGAAGAAGGCGGCCGTCCGTGAAGAGACTGGGAGGAAGGGGGCGGCGCGCGGCAAGGGGGAGACGACAAGGGGCGGCGGCAAGAACAAATGGGGAGAGAATTAGGGTTTTGAGGGAGGGTGTGGTAATAAAATTGTATTATATAGATAAAAATGAGAAAAGGGTAATTAAGATAATTTCAGGGGGGGTGCATCTATATTTACCAATTTCAGGGGGGGCGCATCAATCGGGGGAGTGTTCTAAACTGAAATGTAGGTGTAAATAGTCAGACCCGTCCATTATTTCTTACTTAATTCATGCAGTCCGCAGCAAATGTTTCCACTTTGTTAATTAAATGGCGAATGGGTTTGACTATATGCACCTCCATTTCGAAGAGATGCACTCCCCCTTTCAATTTATTAATAAAATAATAGTGTAAAAAATAAAAAATACCCCTTCATTAAAATACAATATACTAGATGCACCCCCTCTGCTGAACGCACCCCCTATCATCATTTCTTTCAACTTATCCCTAAACCAAACCTCCGACCACCGTCACCATTTTTTCCGGTAGCAAGAAATCAAAAAAATTCAAAATTTTCAACAAATCAACCCTATTAATCCATAAAACACTATTATCAAACCCATTAACAAATCAACAATATTCAACAATTTTTTTAAAAAAAATCGCCAAACAAGTGTCGACCATATATCCTCCCGTCGACACATTTTGTTGACGAGAGGATATATGGTCGACCAACAAAGGTCGATCGACACTGTAGTGTTGACCATATGCACTCTCGTCGACAACAAGGAGTCGACGAGAGTCAATATAGTCGACATTACAATGTCGAAGTAAAAAAAACACCTAAAGCTAATGCCGGCGAATCGGGGTGGGCTAACGCCGTGGACGGAGCGGCGTGGGCCAACGCCGGTGAAGAGAATAAGAGAAGAGAGAGGTAAGGGGGCGGCCGCTGAAAGCAATTTTTTTTTAATAGAAACAGAGAGGGAGCGAGGGGCCGGCCACGGCGGGGGTGGATCGGGACGGTGGCCGCAGCGGATGGATGGGGGCGGCCGCTGCGATTTTTTTTTTACAGATGGACGGGGCAGGGCCGCCATGGCAGAGGCTGGGGGGACGGGGGCAGATGGACGGTGAACTCGAGGGACGGGGACGGTCACGGCGGCCGCGTGGCTGCTAGCAGTAGCGATTTTTTATTTTTTTTTACAGAAAACGCATGAGGGGGCGAGGGCGGGGTGGGGACGAGGGCGGCCGCGGTGGCGGGGGCGACGGCCGCCGGTGGCGGCGGGGCTGATGGTGGAGTGGTTTGGGTGGGGGAGAGAATGAAGAAGATGAAGATGTAAATGAAATTAGGGTTTGAGGGGGTGGGGATAGTAATAGGAATTTTTATGAAAGAGAGTCATTTATGACATTTCGGGGGTGCATCTATCTTGGAACGATTTTACGGGGGTTGCATCTATCGGTGGAGTGCATCAAACCGAAATGGAGGTGCATATAGTCAGACCCATAGCGAATGGACCTCCATTAATCATAAACATGGGCTGCTTGCGGCCCTTCTGTTTTAGGAATAGGCCACCTCAATTTGGGCCTCAATAATTTAATTAAGGCCACAGTTATACGCACACACAGATCTATTGAGAACACCCACCAGACATTTTTTTCATTTTAAAGGACATGTAAAATGCCTCATATGCCCTCCGGTGAATTTAAAAAAAAAATTGGGAAGATGAGTAGACCCACCTATTCCATTTTACACCAAATCATCCCGCCATCACCATAGTCGTCAACACAACAACCCTAAAATTAGAAAAACTACAAAAACCACCAGAATTATTCGAGACTCTTTTTCGGACAAATTATCATTGTCCGAAAATTTTACATGAACAAAATTAAAATTTTCGAAATTTTTTTATGAAAAACTCAGTGCGTACGAATTTTTTTTTTATATACAACTTTCACTTGTCCGTAAAAAAAAAATAGAACATCTATTCTGTTTGCAGATCTTAAATAAAATAGCAAAAATTTTGAAAAAAAAATTGTTGATTTTTACTCTAAACCCTAATCTGCAAACGAATTTGTGTGCACAAATACTAAACCCTAATTAGATAAAAAAATTGAAATTGAGCAGCTTCCTTAATTAAAATCCTAAACGTGCATGAAGGCGGCGACAAGACGGCGGAGTGTGCGACTTGGGAGGGGCCGACGCGGGGCGGTGAGTGGACGGGGAGGGTGTGCAGCCGCGGCCGCTTGAAGGGGAGGGGGAGGCGGGTGGGTAGCGCGACGGAGGGGTGAGGGTGGATGAGCAGCGCGACGGTGAAGGAGGCGGGTGGGTAGTGCGGTGCGACAGAGAGGAGCGTTGGCAAAGTGGGGCAGCGAGACGGCGAGCAGTAGACATGGGCGGTTTTTAACCGCCGAACCTCCGAACCGGCAAAACCGCCGGTTTGGCAGACCGCCGGTTACGGTTCAAAAACCGAACCTTAACCGGAAAATGGCGATTCGGTTTCGGTTGCTAGTTTTGGCAAACCGAAACCGCCGGTTTTCCGGTTTTTTTTTTAATACACAATTCTTCTATTTTTTATGTATAAATTTAAGTTATATAATTTTTATTAAATTCTAGTAATGTAGTTTCTAAAAAACGAGTTGAAACGAGCGAAAACGGAGTGAAAACGAGCAAAAAACGGAGAGAGAAAGAAAAAAAAAACCGCCTAACCGCCGGTTTTTAACCGAACCGGCGGTTAGAAAACCGTAACCGGCGATTTTTCGGTTCGGTTTCGGTTACAAAAAACACAAAACCGAAACCGCTGATTTTTAACCGTAACCGGCGGTTTCTTCCGATTGAACATGTCTAGCGAGCAGTGAATGGGCGGAGCTTGATGAAGAGAGGGGAAGGAGAAGAGAATTGGGGAGGCTGTGAGTGGGGTACCCAAAAAAGAAAAACTAGAGTTAAAGAAGAAGGAGGGGGTATTTTTTAATTTTAATCGTGGATGTCCTCATCCCACTATGTGCGTTTAGCCGGTGGGTGTCCTCAATAGGTTAGTGTATGTATAACCGCAAATTAATAGCTAAGCCCAAATAATTTTAGCTTCCATATTTTCTCGTTTAGTCTCACTCCTTCAATTGACTCCAAAAATAATTAAAGTGTGTTTTGCTCCAAAAAAAAAATCTCATTTCCCTACAAAATAAATAAAACACCATTTTTTTTTCCAAAATCAAGTGCAATGAGTCAAATTAGTATAAATAATGCGTGAAATCCTATAAAATTATACAAATTAAATACATGAATTTCGATCAATTTTCACACTAATCAGTATTGTACTGAAGTACTGAGCACATGAGTATAAAGTGCAGACTAATATTATTGAAATGCGAAGAATAATATTACTAAAACAAACGTTCCTGGAAATACATTTTTTCTTTAAATTATGCAACTTTTGATTTTTTGTTCTCTAAGTTTTTCGACTTTGAAATTAGTTCATTATATTTACAAATCTTAAAAATTTTCCCTCTAAATTTTTCGACTTTAAAATTAGTCACTTATATTTAAAAATTTTAAGATTTTAGTATTTATTACATGCAATCGAAGGTAAACATCATATAATTATTTGCAAATAGTTTGTTTTGTCGTTTACATGCACATTCGACCTCAAATCGCGTATCTACAAATAAACGACAAAGCCAACAAACTGTAGGTAATAAGAACTAAAATTTTAAAATTTGTAAGTATAAGAGACTAATTTTAAAATCGAAAAATTTAGAGGACAAAAATCTTAAAATTTGTAAACATTATGGACTAATTTCAAAGTCGAGAAATTTAGAGGACAAAAATTAAAATTCAAACAACTTGAGGGACAAAAAATTGTATTTTAATTTTCCTACATGTAAATATAATTGAAATGTAAGTCAAGATTTAAACCAAATAAATGAAATGAAACATATATTTTTTAACAAGTTTGTAAAATTTATTTTAATGAGACTAAATTCAAATACAATGGGATTAAAACTCAATAAACCATGATTAGTGGGACCAAATCTGTAATTTTCTATATTTGAGTGTGCCTCGAGTTGTTCCGGAAGGATTCGAGTTGGTGAATAAGTAAGCGTGTCGGTTAAAGTTTAGAGTAAAAATTTTTGTACCTATATTTTTTTTGTTGTTGAATTTTTCAAATAATTGATTTTATCTAGTATACATGTTTAAATAGCGCTAATTTAATCTTCTTATTAAAAGAAAGTAGAAAAATAATTGAATAGTTAAAAGGACGCTTCCATTTAGAATTTGTGGTTCTATTAGTTATTAAATATTAAAATTTGATTTACTTTTATTTTATCTAATTCAATTATATTTGTTTCTCTTTGGACAGCAAGAACGAGTTTCCGTTTGGTTGGGTATAGTCTGTAACTAATAAAAATCTAATTAACGCGGAAGATCAATAGTATTAATTTTACCAAAATCAGAAAATGAAACGCGTCCTTGTGAACGTGGCAGCATCTCAGCCGTTGATTCTTTCAACTCTAGATCGACGGTGTAATAATCGACCGACTACCCATGCTGACCCGATACCCGGTCAATAAGTCAAACCTCCACGCTATTTTAACAAATGGACTTCTATATTCAAATATTCAACGTCAAACATTCAATTCAAATGTAATTCCCATAATTTTGAACGTTTTCATTTAGTCCATATTTTCCCCCTAATTATTCAATCACTTTTTTCCCTTTGACCCCCTCTCAAATTTTTCATAAACTATATATATAGTCCAACATTTTATTCATCAACACACAACATAACTTCTTCCTCTTTCTAACAAGAAAACCTCATCAAATTTACACTCTTGATCACTACATACATTAAATTGCCTGAAATGACTTTCTCATGGAGGCGAAGGAGGGGCGGCCGCGGTCTCGCCGGAAAAGAAGGCTTCATACAAGATATAGAGCTCACAATTCCTAACCATTTTAAGTGCCCAATATCACTTGATTTGATGAAAGACCCCATCACGTTATCGACGGGGATCACGTATGATCGAGAGAGCATCGAGAAGTGGATGGAGGCCGGAAAGATGACATGTCCGGTTACCAACCAAGTCTTGAGAAACTTTGATCAAATTCCAAATCATTCCATTAGGAAGATGATCCAAGATTGGTGTGTTGATAACAAGTCTTATGGCGTGGAGAGGATCCCAACTCCAAGAATTCCGATCACACCTTACGAGGTTTCGGATATTTGTTCAAGAATCGAAGCTTCCACAAGAAGTGGAGATGCAAGGAAGTGCCTAGAATTGGTGATGAAGATCAAGAATTTGGCCAAGGAAAGTGAACGCAACAAACGATGCATTGTCGTAAATGGGATTGGATCATCAATGGCGGACTCATTCGATTCATTCTCATGTTACTCGATTGATAAACATACAGAATTACTCAAAGAAATCTTGTCTGCATTGACATGGACATTCCCAATAGGCCACGAAGGTGTTTCCAAGTTGAAATCCTCTGTTTCTTTACGTTGCATGGCCCGGTTTTTGAAGAGCGAGGACGATCTTTCATCAAGGCAAAACGCGATTTGTGTGTTGAAAGAAGTTGTTTCTGTGGATAAAGATTGTGTTAATGAGCTAATGAAAATTGAGGGCATAGAAGAAACACTCTTTCAGATGGTGAAAGTACCGATTGGCCCTAAAGCTACCAAGGCAAGCCTAGTGGTTATTCATCGTATGATGTGTTGTACAGACAAGAGTGGCCTAGTTTTTGTCCAAATGGGGCTAGTCCCTTTGGTTCTTGAGATTCTAGTGGATGGCGATAAAAGTGTTTGTGAGAAGGCGTTGGGCGTTATGGACAGCATTTGCAGTTGGAAAGAAGGGAGGGAAAACGCATATGAGAATGCACTAACCATCCCGTTACTTGTAAAGAAGATTCTACGTGTGTCAAATGCTGCAACGGAGTTTAGTATTTCGAGTCTTTGGAAGCTATGTTTAGGGGAAAATGAGAATGCCCTGGGTGAGGCTGTGCAGTTTGGGGCTTTTCAGAAGCTTTTGGTGGTGCTACAAATTGGGATTGGTGAAAGAACAAAGGAGAAGGTGACTGATTTATTAAAATTAATGAATTTGTGTAGAGATAATAAGTTAGATTGCTTTGATTCTTCATCCATGGGATTCAAGCATATGAAGAGGCCCAATTGATTTTTTGTATAATTCTACTAATTTAGGACAAGATTCATAGCTATTCTTTGTAAGCAATATATACTTTTAACAGATGAAACTCATACTCAGATCTGATTCAAAACATGAAATGCTCATTAGAATTTAACAGAAAATCAGTTTCTGCACATTATGTAGTAAAAATCAAATCAAGATTCTACACAACAAAAGAATCTACAATTGCATATGTACCTATAAGAATCTGTATCATCTGTGCGGCTGATTCCTATTTACAGAACAGTATCCGAAACTCAAAATCTCCACTGATAACAACTATTCGTAGCATAGAGGCCCCATATCAATCTCAGGCAGATGAATCTGCGTATAAGGATCCTCATACGAGTCATACTTGTACCCCATCCCATATTGTTTATCCACCGGTACAAGTGTGCTACAGCACGTATCACACACGAACAATCTAGGCACAGCCTCGACATCTTCAATACCAAAGCATCGTGTATGCTGCCATGTCCCACAAATATCACAAGCCACCATTCTCTCTCCATCATCATCTCGGGCCCCACATTTGCATCTAACTGTCCAGCTCTCCGTCCCCCCTTCGTATCTCAAATCATTCTCCAAATCCAACCCACTACCCCTCACCAAAACCTCCCTACCCGACTCAATTATCCCAAAAAGAACTTCATCGTCTTCAAATTCTTCCATTTCCAAAACCTCTGTCACCCTCACACTCTCCATCACACAGTAAGTATCCCTCATTGCATTCTGCACCGCTATCTTTAAATCACCGACTGTGGCGTAGAGTGGAACTACAATGTATTCACTAGGTGGGAAGCTGTGAGAGACATCCATGTTTGGATCAATCGAGCTTGTTGTTAGTCTGCAAATGAACTTCAGTGTGTCATCGTCATCGTCTATAAAAGGCCATTCCTTCACAAAATGCTTGCTATGGAGAATCACTCGAGCAGCCAATTCAACCGAATGAGAATCTGGATATCCAAGCAGTACATGCTCATACAAATAGGCAACATCATCGTATATACTTCTTTTAGGGCCCGTATTTAGTGTCTCAATTGGCTCTTGAAATTTTGGGAGTAGAACATCTTTCCAACCATGGAAGTCTTGAATCGTATATTCTAGTACTTTAGTTGATCTGTTCACTGCTCTACGAATGATATAGTTTCCAACAATCACATTGTTCATCACTTTTAGCACATGGTCGATCAAGCCCGTATCACCAATATGGAGGCGGGCTGCATCACGGGCCTCTTGTCTGGTCATTCCACAGCTGCCCACATTTTTTGCTGTTCGTTTTTCCTTCAAGGCTTCAGCAATGACTTCTGCAACCTGCTCAAGTCTTCTCACGGGCCACCTACTGTCCAAATTGGCAGCAAGATTGGAGAACTTTCTGCATTTTGTGGGCTTTTCTTTTCTAAAGGGGCTGGACCTCAGAAGAGGCCCGGTTTTTGAAAAATTTAAAGAACATCTCTGAAGAGAAGTATTAAAGACATATTTCTTATCGGATGACCATGACCGAGTGGCGGAATACTTTGCTGATGGGGGGGTGTATCTTAGATTCAGCATAAATTTGAACAAGTCTCTGACTGTAAGTAAATTTGTATCACTCATATCCCTATAATGGTGGATCATCTGCTTAATATCTGAGCTTGCATTGGTGAGACGGAAATCCACTATCACTTGATCAAGCTCAAGTGAGCTGAGCATATCCAATGCCCTTTCGTAGTTATGCTCCTTCACACCAAAACTCCCATGGCAGAATCGATATCCCCATTTACCAAACCAGGAGTGTCCATAAGCAACTCCATAAAGCAATCGGAGGTCCATCATATGCTTCTTTGACGTATCCTCGACTGTAATTTGCCTGCAAAGGGAACAAATATTCATTTTCTGTTTTCCTATAAACAGAGATACAAAACTATATCTTCTGACTTATATATTTCTGTTAGGTAAATTTTATGCTAATCTCATCCCATTTAGGCAAGAAACAACCAATAAGTCATAATGAATACACACATCGCGTATCTGAGAAGATTCAAATACAATCTGATTTCTACTTAATGTAACAGTTGTATATTTGTGCAAGAGATTGGTATACTTAGAGGTTTGTGACTGATTCCTATGATTCCCATATCATCCGGATATGATCTCATCATGCAAACATACCTATTATATAATTTTGCATTTAAGATCTCCAGCAATGCTGATATAATTTCAAGAACCAAACAAATTGTGCTAACTTACTGCCTGGTTAAAACATCATATATAAAAAAATCCACTAAAATATACTTCATTCTCAAACATTAGAATTCTTCAACTTACCTCACAGAAAGAGCCGTGCAGATTCGATCCCACAGATCCATTATCTCTCTACCACAGATGTACCCACTACCCCCTTCAATGCCATTGATACAAATCAAATGCCCAAACCCGTTTCCATGGATCAATCCATGCAAGAGGTGCGTGTGATCGTCTAACGCACCTTCATCAAGATTACACTCATGATTCGGAAGTATCAAATGATACTTCCTCTTTGACACTAAATGATGACTCCACCCTGCACCCAATTCAAAAAAAAAAAAAAATCAGAAAAAATCCCAAATAATTCCAGTAAAACCCAAAATTTCAATACTAACCAGCTGAGCGGCAGTACTCGCAGAATGGCTGATCAGAATTTTTTACACTCTCTTCGACAGTGTAAAGCGGAAGCGCCGTTCCTCTGCTTTCATACACCAAAAATGTGCGCCAAATCGGCATTCCGTCAATACTGTAATCCTCCGGCTCCGCACAATTCTGAAGAAATTGGACGATGTTGTCCCTAAATGCGCCGTCGGGGAGAGTGATGGGGACGCCGCGCTCGGCGAATGTGTGGAAGCCATAGAATTTGGGTGGCGCCATTAATTTCTTTGTTTCTCAGATTGAAGTGAAATCTTCGTTGCTAAAAAGATTTATGGTTATGAGCTTTACAGTTATTGAGCTGAAGATTAAAATTCAAAATTTAAGCTTCAGTTTGAATATTAACTGCATCGCCTCTTCTGAAAGGTTTAGCCGTTTAGCCTAAACCGTTCGTTTGTTTGTTTGAATTTATATAATTATTGGAGTATAATGAATATGTGTATATATCAGTGCAGCAATTAATGTGTATTGTATTTTTTTTTAAATGTTAATTATTTAAGTTAAAAATATTAGTTAATCACCGTTGTACGGTGTAATTGACTATAAAATCAACTCATATACTCCTCCCTCTATTTAATGACTTATTTTATTATTTTTCGTGTCTCTTATTTATTGAACTCATACTTAAAATAGTAAAAAAACTTTTTAATTATCTCCTCAAAACATCTCAATATTACATCAAATTTAAATCATTTTATTCACACTAAAAACATATTTACTACTCATAAAGTTAAAATGTTTGTATTACTTTCACTTTTATCTTGCATAATTCTAGTAAAAAATTCATACATTAAAACATGTGTCCAAAAGTTAGAGATACTTGTAAACACAAATTCGTGAATTAAATATAAAAACTCGAAAATGCGAAACAATTTTATTTAATTTCGGATTAAAACCGAGTATTTGTGGGTTACAATCTCTAATTTGCTCCTCTGATTCTCTCTTCTTGAACTTCGCTTGAATTTCTTGAGCTTTTGGGGTCGGATCCACAGCCGAATCCTCTCCGATCTTGGATTTGGGACTTTATAACGTTAATCCAAAGGCTTAGCACCGTATTTTTGGATTAAACGTTGAATTTATGGATTTTTGTGATGAACGGCGTTGAAGATCGTTTTGAACTTGAGACTTTGTAACGTTAATCCAAGGGCTTGACGCCGTATTTTGGATTAAACGTCGATTTACGGGACCTTTCGAGACTTATTCGGAACTTTTCGGGACTTATCCGTACTTATCCGGGACTTATCGAGACTTTTCCGGGACGAACGCCGTTGAAGATCCACGAAACACCTCCTCCTTGAAGAAACGCCGAATCGAAGAGGCTTAGCACCTTGATCTCCACTCGAACGCTGCTTCTCTCCGCCTTGCACGAAGAACGCCTTTGAAGCTCCTCTAAAATCTCTGTAGAGAATTTTAGAACCTTGAATGCTTCTGATTTCTTGATTCTGAAATGAATGAAATGAGGCTTCTATTTATAGGTGTAGAACCTAGGGTTTCTTATGGGTTAAGAAGATATTTGTGCAAGTTGTTAGGTCTTAATTCAAATTTTGAATTGCTTGATGGGCTAAGAATACCCTATTTGGGCTTGATTTGGTTTGTTGGACTTTAGAGGCCCATCTTCATTTATGGGACTTTAGAGGCTGTCTTCATTTATGGGATTTTAGAGACCCGTCTTCGTTTATTGGACTTTAGAGGCCCGTCTTGCTTTATTGGACTTTGAAGATCCATTTTAACTCATTGATCATTCAATACCCAAATTAATTGGAGGGAATAATTAAATAATAATTAATTATATATTTATTTTAGGAATTAAGTTTATTTAAATTCCAACAAATAAACTTAATTAATATTTAACCCGTAATTTCCACGCGTCGCAATTTAATTCGTAATTGAATTTTACTTGTCTACAAATTACCCCCTCGCATTTCGTTCACGAGTACGTTTGACTTTGATGTGGACGAATTGTGAATTAATTTCAAATGATTTCCCACATGCGGGCCAGGAGTGGCTATTCTTTAACTACTTTTGACAAAGTAGGAATTTAATTATTTAACCACTTAAAACGCCTTTAGTGGAGTAAGTTAACAGTTTAACCACATGTATTTACCTTTGGTGGTCGTCGTACACAGTTTAGACTCATGCGGACCAGGAGTGACTATTCTTTAACTACTTTTGACAAAGTAGGAATTTAATTATTTAACCACTTAAAACGCCTTTAGTGGAGTAAGTTAACAGTTTAACCACATGTATTTACCTTTGGTGGTCGTCGTACACAGTTTAGACTCATGCGGACCAGGAGTAATAAGCAGTTTAGACTCGTGCATTATGGAGCAACAAGCAGTTTAGGCTCATGCGTTTATGGAGCAACAAGAAGTTTAGGCTCATGCGTTTATGGAGCATACTTGTTTTCTTTACGCGTAGTAGCGTTTAAAAAATATTCCGTTCATGGGACAAATGTATACGCCGTCTTCAGAAATCAATTTGTAGGCGCCATTTGCATAAACTTCCTTAATTTGATTGTCTTCAACTGTGATGTGATTCACAGTTGCGATGTCTTCATTGTATTCATTTGTATTCGTAAGATCCACATGTGATCTTATTCGACCATCCCTTCCTCCAACTTGGATGGTTTGCACAGTGTTGATAACATCAGAGACATACCCTTTTCTGATCATTCGAACGATCCTTCTTTGTGCCTTTTCCACATCTTGTGGCACTTGTTACTGAATGTTATAGGCGTTGACAAAATTGGAAGAAGCTACACTCTCTGTATCATCTTCTTCGTCATTATACTCTTGAGCGAGAACAATGGTTTGCCTTCTAGCTTTGGACCCTCCCCCATATGCTATTGTATACGTATGTTGCCTCTTCATGTGGGATTGCTTCGAGCTCCGAACTTTGGAAACACCCAACTTTTGATGATGGGTTTGTGGCCCGAGTCTATCAAAGAGTGAGGGGCGTTTTGTCTTCTTACTATTCTTGCTAGCAGACTTCCCAAGTCTCTCAAAGACTGAAAGTCGTTTCACCTTCTTACCATCCTCATCGAACGCATTTTTTGTCGATGAATATTCTTCTTCAGAAATGTGGTTGGCATTGGCTCTTTTAATTGCAATGCGAACCGGATTCTTTGTAGTATAACCAAGTCCCATTTTGGTACTCTTGACGGCATAGCCACTCTTTCTCAACATTTTCTGGGTGTCATTAAGTCCATGTTCTGACTGGCTAACAACCTTCCCCAATGCACAATTTTCCCGTGTATTATATCCGGCTTTGACTAAAAGCTTGTAAGCTTTAGGACCATAAAACTTTGTAACATCATGTTCCATTACCTCTCCATGTTCCACCTTAGGTCCTTAAGTAGGACGAACAAACCCCTTAATTGGCTATGAAGATGGTTTTTTTCCATCCAGTTTAGTTAATGGCAGTGTTAACCCCTCCAATGCCTCGACAATAGAGGGAACCGATTTGTTCTCTTTGAGACGAGATGTTGATGCCTCCTTGCAATCTTTTCGTGTCAGGCCTTCCTCATTCTTTGTCTCTTTCGCACCTCGAAAGAAGTATTTGGCATCAGCAGAGTATGATTCTGCCTCTGTGAAGGGTTTATCATCTCCGAATACTGTTTTCACAACCCTTTAACTAAAGTATTTGAAGCATTGATGTAGGGTAGAAGGGACCACACCATTTTCGTGCAGCCACGGGCGCCCTAGAAGCATGTTATATGAAGTCCTGGCATCTATGACGTGGAGAGTTATGGTTGATGGCATCCCACCAATTAGTAAATCCAACACTATGGTGCCAAGGGCCCTCTGTCCTTCCTGATTAAACCCATGTATCATCAAACGACTGGCTGCGAGTTCATCCATATGTATCTCCATCTTTTTCATCACTCGTAAGGGTAAAATGTTTACCCCAGAACCTCCATCAATCAATATCCGATTTACTTTCTACTCTCGAGTATGGCCAACTACGAATAGTGGCCTGTTATGAGATTCTGAACCAAGCATTAAGTCTTCATCCGTGAAAGCTATCGTTGAGAAACAACCATTAACTTTGTCATCAAGACCATCGTTGGTCTGAGGTCGTTCATTATCTTCCTCGCTAGTGGTGTGGCAAGAGAGATTTCTACTTTCGTTGTTGTTCTCAATTGTGACAGCATTCGCCGTTGTCTCACTATCCTCTAGCAAGATCTTTCCTTCTTTGGCTAGCTGCATAACTTTCTCCTTTAATATGAAACAATCTTGGATTGGATGCCCTACCAACCGATGGTATTTTCAATACTTTGGGTCATCCGTTCGCCCAGCTTCATCCGGCCGTTTCATTTATGGTAATTCAATGAGATCATTCTGGATCAGGTCATCGAACATTCCGAGGATGTCAGAGTCTAGGAATGGATACTGCTTTTGTTGCAATTCCCTCAGACTTGTTCTCCTTTGCCCCCATTCTTGGGTGACGCCTTTTCCTTTACTCCCCGCATCAATTTCACCCTTTCTGAATTTGACAGTAGTAGTAGTCACTGCCATGGATTCTTTATTCGAATCTTTAATGAAAGGTTTGCCCCCTTTCTTCACTTCCTGTTTGTCTTTGAACTTCCAAGGTTCTTGAGTTGGCGGTCCTCCAGCTCTGGTTGTACACATACTCGGCTCCATATCATGAGCTTTAGTTGCCAAATCTTCGAACGACCTTGGCCAAATTGCTTGTAGGATATATCGAAGACCCCACTGCATCCCTTGAATACACATCTCGATTGCCGAAGCTTCGGTCAATCTATCCTTACAATTCAAACTTAAGCTCCTCCATCGGTTTATGTAATTTATCACCGATTCCTCATTTGATTGACGAGTGCGTCAATTCAATCATGCTCACCGTTCTACGAGTGTTGTAAAACTAGTTGAGAAATTCCTGCTGCATTTGCTCCCAACTGTCAATCGAGCTAGCTTCCAAATCGGTATACCAATCGAATGCATTGCCCTTTAAAGAGCGTACAAATTGCTTTACCAAGTGATCTCCGTAAGTGCCGGCATTGTTGCAAGTCTCTACGAAGTTAGCAATATGCTGCTTTGGATTACCCTTGCCATCGAACTGCTGCAACTTTGGAGGTTGATAACCAGCTGGCATCTTCAAACCGTCAATCCTCTTCGTGTAAGGCTTGTTGTAGGTAAATGAAGACTTGGGATTTTCCTCCAACTTATCTTTGATTGCCCCGAGTATGATTTCTTTTAATCGGTCAACGGGCACTAAACCATCGGGAGAAACTTGTAACTCCTTAAGAGTTTGGTCAACTTCCATTGGCTGGCGTTCACCAGACATCTCTGCATCATGCTCTTCGACTTTCTTTCCTTTATCTGCATTGCTCATCAGTTTAGCAATCCGGGCATTCTGTTCATGGACGTGTTTCGTGAGTCCTTCTATAGCTTTAATTTAGCTTGCCAATTGCTCCTCAACAGTCGTAGTGTTTGTCGCCATTGTTGAGGCTGTGCTTGAATCTGATGAGCTCGCTGTAGAACGAGTAGGGGAACCTGCTGGATTGTTCTCCTCATTCACAATGTTGGGTGGTGGATCCTCTGCAGTAGCCTTCTCTGAAGAAGACGATGATTTGGAGCTTCTTGACATACTCCTCGTGACTACGTTCACGTCTTCAAGGTCAAGACCAGCTGATCCGGATGCAACACCTTTCTTGATCTTTATCTTGATTGGTGTCAACGTCGTGACTTGATTTGTTTGAAGAGTGGAGATGAGAGGTAGAGATTGTCCCACTAGGCGTGCCAATTTGTTAACCAATAAATTTAAACACCTGCAAATATGCACATAAAATGGTGATAAAAATAAGGTAAACATATTTTTATTAAAAATGTGGGTTACAACTCTCGTCGATCTCTTGATTCCACTCTCTAAACATAATTTGATACCGGGGTCTCAGCGACGTTGTCCAGATTTTGAATTTAACCTACAATTTGGTAGTAGGGATCGGAGTTGATGGAGTCGTTTGTGACTTATTCCATCACACTCGATTTGACCTACAATTTAGTAGTAGGGAGTTGATGGAGTCGTGACTAACTTATTCCATCTACCTCTTGAAATTCTATTATCACTATTCTATCTATGTATAAGAGATAATGACTTAGAGAACAAGAATAACATATTCGAAAATCCTAAAAATAATAATTGGAGGGAATAATTAAATAATAATTAATTATATATTTATTTTAGGAATTAAGTTTATTTAAATTCCAACAAATAAACTTAATTAATATTTAACCCGTAATTTTCACGCGTCGCAATTTAATTCGTAATTGAATTTTACTTGTCTACAATGCTTAAATAAGGGACGGAGGGAGTGTTATACAGTATTTGGTAAAACTCTAATGTAAATTTAGTAGGGACCTCCTATATGTAGTTAGGGTGTCGTAAGGTGTCGTAGTCAGTTAATCTAACCCATTAAAAATCTAATCTAAAGGCTTAAACTTGATGACTTATTACCTTTTGTACAATTTACGGTATGTATTCATCGTATGTCTCGTAATTTATCATAAATTTTTATTTTCTATTAAATTAAATTAATTAAAATATAATATTGTAAAATTACATTTTTATCCTTATACAATAAAATAATTTATTATATTTAATAATGTAATTAAAATATGTAATGTTAAAATTAATAACAAAATAATAAATCAAATCAATTTATTAACAAAAAAAACAAATCAAATTAAACCTTAAAAAAATCAAATTCATTAAAACCTAGTTAATACATGTGTTTTCAATTTCATCCGCTTTTTTCCTCCCTGCGACCAATCATCAGCCACCTGCCAGCCGCCGCCGACTGATTTTGAAATTCTTGTTAGAATTTTCGATTTTCTCTGATTGATTTTGTTTACGAGTTCTATGCTCGATTTCTTGAATTCTACACTCAAACTTGGGGTTGTTAAAATTGGGGTTGAGTTGTTTAGTAGTAATTGTTTTTTTAAATTGACTTAAATCAAATAGAAACTTGGTTGGTCAACAAGTGTTCAACAAAATGCCTCAAAGAAAATTTGCAACTGAATTAGCAATTTAGCAAAGGAAGTGGAGACGACAAAAAGCCTAATTTCTAATTTCAGATTAGTAGTACTATCACACTATGTAGGGAATATACCACTACAAAAAAACTGCGAAATACCAACAGATTTAAATCTGTCGGAATTACCGATGGATTACCAAAGTCAACCGATTTACTGACGGAATTTGTTTTCCGTTGGTATTACCGACGGAATTTATTTTCCGTCGGAAATTACCGACGGATATTCCGTCAGCAATCCAAAAAAAAAAAAGACTACCGACTGAAATTTCCGTCTCTAACCACAAAATAAACAAAATATATTAAAAAAATTAAAAAATTTGTGATTACCGACGGAATTACCGACGGAAATTTCCGTCTCTAACCACAAAATTTAAAAAAAATATTAAAAAAATTGTGATTACCGACGGAAATTTCCGTCGCTAATCACAAAATTAAAAATTAAAAAAAATTAAAAATTTGTGCAAAAATTAAATTATTAATTAAAGAAGAAAATTTTTTAGTTAGAAATTTATGATTGATTAAAATATAAAATTTGCTGATTAAATTTGAAACATGTCGATTAAATTATAAAATTGTTGATTAAGTTAATTAGGAAATTATTGATTAAATTAGGAAATTATTGATTAAGTTAGGAAATTTTATATTAAATTAGGAAATTATTGATCCAATTAAAAAAATTTACATTAAATTAAAAAATTATTGATTAAATTAGAATTTTTTATGTTATATTGTTTGGACATAATTTCTTTAGTGTTTATATCCATTTAGTTTATATGATAATTAAGTCTTTGTGTGAATTAATAAATAAAATAATTATAAAAAGTAAAAAAAAAAAACTACATTTACAATTTATAAATTTAAAAAAAATTACAATAATTACAAGTCACAAATTTAGCAATTAATATAAGTGGAATCATATTTAATCAAAACAAAAAAAATTATACATGTGAATTTTACAATTTTAATTAAAACCAAAAAATTACATTTACAATTTATAAATTAAAAAGTTAATATTACAATAATTATAAGTCACAAATTTAGTGATTAATATAAGTAAAAGAATGTTCAATTATTAAATGAATTTGTTTAAAAAAAGAGTAAAACATGTATAATAATATGAACTATTTAAAATTTTAATCAAAACACAAAAAATAAACAAATTAGATTTACTATATATAAATTAAAAAAATTAAATTTAAATTAGTTATAAATCACAAATTTAGTTATAGTAATATAGAAAGAAATTAATTTTGTGAATTGTTTTAAAAAAATTGGGTCGAAAATGAGTACATATACAATTAATATTACAATTATCAACGAAAAACAGACTTGTCCGAGTGGTGGGCGCTCCTCACTAGGCGCCCACACACATGGGTTCGAGTCCCACGTATGCTGCTTAAATTCCGCAATTAAGGTTGGGCCCTCGCGGGCCTTGCTGGGTGTGGGCCGGGCTGGGCCAAGCCCGTTGGCCTGCCCCAAGTGAAATATATATTTTTTTTAAATTTTGTTTTACCGACGGAATATTCCGTCGGTAATTAAAAAATAAAAAAAATAATTAAAAAAAAATTTCGTCGGTAATTCAAAAAATTAAAAAAAAAAGAAAAAAAAATTCCGTCGGTAAGACTTACCGACGAGGTTAGCACCGACGGAATTTTTCCGTCGGTATTTCCGTCGAAAAACACTGTTACCGATCGAATTTCCGTCTCTATTTCCGTCGGTAAAACAACTCTTTTTTGTAGTGTACTGTGGATGCGTGATGTTTGAGTTTTTGTATTTATCATAAGTTTAAAATAGAATGCTACTGAAGCAATTGTCTATTATAATGCCTCGTTCAAGTTAATGAAGAATAGAATGACATCTCAAAATTCTTTTGAATTTCATTTCCTGTGGGAGAACTTATACTACAAACTTCATTAAGAATGTGTTAGACTAGATGGAAGGGAATTGGAGACGATAAAAAACCTAATTTCTAATTTAACTAATCTATTATTTAATTATTATTTAGATTGGTTTATTTAATTTTTAAAATTATAATATTTGTATAAAAAAGGGTAGAACAGTTATTTTATATATATATATATATATATATATTTTAAAAATGATTTAAATAAAAGAAGGGTAATATAGTAAATAACAAAATATAATTTAAAAAATGATATAAATAACTTAAATCTGTATAACAGGTAGCAGGTTGTTACGACGTTTACGACGTCACGTGGCGTGATTCGACAAAGTGACTATGTAGTCACTTTGTAAAATTTGATTACCGTAAGAATTTCCCAATTTAGTAATTCGTTATCTCTCTTTACATTTTTCTTTTTTTTCTATCTCTTTCTATATTATTAATAACTCACTACAGCAAAAAATAAATGAACATCTTTCGAATGATCGATAATTCTAAAAGAATCGGATTTGGAGAGAAGAGATAAGGGAACGTGATTTCTGCGGCAGCACCACCAAGCCCATTGCCTATATCTTCAGATGCTTCTGTTGTGAAGTCTATGAATTAATCATTCAAAATTGGTTTTCCTCCAACTTTGATGATATAATATGTCTTGACTTCAAAAAAAAAAAAAATGTCTTGATGGAATTATTAATATTGTAACATCCACTTCAATGCTATGGAAATTCCCAACAACAAACTCAATTGTAATAGTTTAATTGATATTCAATGGTCAAAACCATACCAGCAAATTGAATTGCAAAGGTTAATTAAAAAAACTAACTTTTCTATTACAGTACTCAAACTTTCCAAATTCACTTTTCACCATTAGGTCAAGTATTACAACTCTCCACCATAAGATTGAAGAGCTACATGATCTAAACCTCTTAGCTTCAATCAGTTGCTCCGTTTCTCTTTGATTTTTTTTATGTTACTTTGTTTTTCATACGACTGTAAGTTGTGTTACTAGCAAAACACTACAAAAAATGCGCGTTATAGGGACGGACAAATGCCGACGGATTATAGTCCGTCGGCATTTCCGACGGATATGCTGACGGAATGCCGACGGATTGGAAAGTCAACATCAATGCTGACGGATTTCCGTTCCGTCAGCATTTACCGAGGGAACTGCTGACGGATTTCCGTTCCGTCAGCATTTACCGAGGGAAAATGCTGACGGATGTTTTGAAATACGTATGTCGACGGAAATGCCGACAGATAATCCGTCAGCATCTGACCCGTTGAATCCGCACCGCCTCGTTTTCCAATAAGGTAACCGTTGGCATTAAAAGTGGGCGGTTACCGAGGGAAATGCCGACGGAATATCCGTCAGTATTTGTTTTTTTTTTTATTTTTATATAAGGGCCTGGTGATCAGAATGCGTTTGGCAAAAAAAAAAAAGGGAGTGCGTGAGCGAGGATTCGGTGGGGAAGACGAAGACGAGGACGAGGCTATTGAAGCAAATTTCTCCGATTACATTGATACGATACGTTTTCTTAATTAGTTATATTACTTAGTTTTAATACTTATATATGTTTATGCATGAATATATGTAAATATGAATAATTTAATGTTGATTTGCATGTTATATTGATTTAGTTAGTTGTTAAAATATTATGATCATGTTAGTACGTATGTTAGTTCATTTAATTTGTTGATTAAGAATAATTTTGATAGAGTAGTTTTTTAAGGTTAATTAATTAATTAATTGTTATATGTATACATTAATTAATTGTTATATAGTTAATTACTAGTTTAATTTAATGGTGTAATTTTGATATATAATATTTTTAATGTAGGTAGTGCATGTTTCAATCAATTGTTTAAATTAGTTTAGATATAGTGGTTCGACCGTTGGATCACGTTGTAATCAGGAATATGTTGATTAAATTAGGAATACGCTATATTAGTAAAAAAAATTAAATTAGGAATATGTTCATTAAATTGATAATTATTGACCCAATTAGAAAATTATTATTTTAATTAGTTTTAGGTTTGTTAATTTAGGAATATATATGTTCAATTTTTTATTATTGATTAAGTTAGGTAGAAAAATAATAATTAGAAAAATAATAATTAAATTAGGTTATTGTTGATTAAATTAGGAATATGTTGATTAATTAAATTAGAAATATGCTATATTAGTAAAAAATTTAAATTAGGAATATGTTCATTAAATTGATAATTAGAAAACTCCAATTAGAAAAGTATTATTTTAATTATGTTTAGATTTGTTAATTTAGGAATATGTTAATTTAGAAATATTTTTAATGTAGGTGATGCATGTTTCAATCAATTGTTTAAATTATTAGTTAATTAGATGGTTCGACGGTGGTATCACGTTGTAATTAGGTTATATATATATTGTTTTGATTTAAATTAGGAATATGTTGATTAAATTAGTAATTGATTAAATTAATTAGGAATATGCTATATTAGTAAAAAATTTAAATTAGCAATATGTTCATTAAATTAATAATTAGTAAAATTATGTATTTTTTATTGATTGAAACAGATGAGTGAACAAGTACCGAATCAGGGTTCTGGTTCACGTAGGTCGTCATTTTTGTCACGTCGTTCAAGGAGGTCTCGGGATGAATCAGTACCTGTGATGGCTCCTCCTCCTGTGGCAGTGTCGCCGCCGCCGCCGACTACGATGTCGGTTGGTTCGTCATCCTCTTCTCGTCAGCATCCTGTTCGAGACCAAAGGCAACTCATTGACATCGTTTCAGGAAGGTAAGTCAATAATTCTAATGTTTAACAGTATTCAATAACGATTAACTTTATTTATTTATAATGTGTTAGTTTATAAATTTGTTAATAATTTTACAGGTTGGTGCCCGGTAATGAGGTGTCCAGGATCAGCACACAAGCCTTTAAGACGTGTAAGATTTCTAAGGGTGCTATCACTTGGTTGACGGTGCCACAATCTAAAAAGGATGAATATTTCGAGGAGTTCCAGGTATATAATTACAATAATTAAAGTTTATTAAATAACTAATTATTCATATTATTTGATAAATATGTTGAATATTTGTATAGAAAAAGGCCCGTTGGGATACGGCGATCTACTCGGACGACGCTATTTACGATAAGTGGTACGGTGTTTGTTCTACTCGGTACACGAACATGATGTACGACTGGAGAACGGCCTGGCGTGATAAAGACTTAAATCTTGTTCTGGGGGTAGAGGATGGTGTTAACCTGTGGGAGTCGTTGGTTGAGAAGTGGTTGGACCCGACTTACCAAGAGAAGTGTGACAAAGCTCGGGCCAACCGCAGAACCGACGTTGGAGGCGGGATGGCAGTGCATCGGGGGGGAGCTCGGTCCGTCCTCGAGCAATCACTTGCTCTCGTAAGTTTTCATTAATTTTTAAAAATTAAATAATTATAGTTAATTATTTTATATTAGTTATCTAAATTAATTTGTATATGTTTATTTGATACGTAATAGGAGCGGGAGACTGGACGTCCACACACCCACTTGGATCGGATGAGTCTTCTTCATCCGTTTAATGCCGATACACAGACGTCCACCTACGGGCGCACTACTGACCTCCACATAAGTTTAATTAAATTTATGTATTAATTACATTATATATATATATATAGATAATTAAATTAATTTTAATATTTTAATTATGTAGTTGAGCGTCCGACAGAGGATTGAAGAGGCCGAGACGCAAGCTGCCACGACTACTGCTGAATGCGGAACACAACAGAGGAATTGAGGGTGGTTGGAACAAAAGGAGTATTTTTTGGGACTTACCATACTGGAGTTCACTATTGATACGACACAATTTGGATGTGATGCACATTGAAAAGAATGTGTTTGACAATGTGTTCCACACAATCATGAACACGGAAGGCAAGACGAAAGACACTCCAAAATCTCGGGAGGATTTGGACACTCTTTGTCGCCGTCCAGAGTTGAAAAAGGATGAGCGTACAGGTAAATTTCCAAAGGCTAGCTACACACTGGATAAGTCACAAAAACAAAGATTGTGTAGGTGGATAAAGGAGTTGAACTTTCCGGACGGCTACGTGTCGAACTTGAGTCGATGCGTAGACACAACAACGGGTAAGGTTGCAAGGATGAAGAGTCATGATTGTCATGTATTTATGCAACGCTTGATACCGATTGCGTTCCGAGAACTTCTTCCTCTCAATGTGTGGAGGGCTATCACTGAATTAAGTCTATTTTTTTGAGATTTAACGGCTACAACGATCACGATCGATGATATGATTCGTTTAGATGAAGACATTCCAGTGATTTTGTGTAAGTTGGAACAAATTTTTCCACCTAGCTTCTTTAACTCGATGGAACACTTACCCGTTCACTTAGCGTATGAAGTGAGAATTTGTGGTCCGGTGCAATACAGGTGGATGTACCCATTTGAAAGGTAAAATCTTACTTTTTTTATTTCATTACAATTACACATGCATTCGTATAAGTTCTATATATATATATATATGTGTGTGTGTATATCAGGTATCTCCACAACTTGAAACGCAATGCTAAACAAAAGGCAAACGTTGAAGCATCGATTGTGAATGCTTATTTGAATGAAGAGGTTGGCATGTTTTGTTCTTATTACTTTGAAGACCACGTCAACACAAAGTTAAGAAGTGCTCCACGTAACTTCGGTGGTACATCCGCTGACGATATCAGTGAAGAGGTCGATGGAATGCTCTCCATATTCAAGTCTAAGGCTAAGGGACGGCCAATAGGAAAACCCACTGAACGATATTGGGAGACGAACTCGGAGGCGGAAATAGCACAAACGTATGTGTTATTGAATTGTGATGAAGTTCAGCCATACATTGAGTAAGTATTTCATATATAAATCGTCTATTTAAATACCACTTCATTTATGTCATTTAATATTAATCAAGTTTTTGAATGTTGTGAATTAGGATGTACACTCAAGAACTACGACGAGCAGAACCAAACATCTCAGATGCATATATAGATGCTCGTATTCAACGTGAATTTTCCCGATGGTTCGAACGTTATGTGAGTACCATTTAATTAATTATGTTTTACGTAAATAAATTAATATTTATTTTAATTAATTTTAAATTGAGTCGTATAGGGACGGGATAACGCTCTAGACAGTCGATTCTTACGAGATCTCAGCAAGGGACCACTACGTCGTGTAAAGACTTACAACGGTTATATTGTGAAGGGCTACAGATTTCATACGTCTGGGTATGCATCGACAAAGGCAACTACCAACAGTGGCGTCTGCGTTAACAGTGCGAATTACAATGCAGATGCAAGTGATTACTTTGGGGTGTTACGGGAAGTCGTCGAAGTAGAATATCCAGGATATCCAACAAAGACTGTAGTGTTGTTCAAGTGTCATTGGTTTGATTCAGGCCATCTAGGAACAAGAATTCACCCGGAGTACAAGCTCGTTGATGTTAGTTCGAAAAGGATGTATGTTGGGGATGATCCATTTGTATTTGCCCATCAAGTATCTCAAGTATACTACTGCACATATCCGGGAGCTCCACGTGGTTATGAATGGCACGCTGTTTGCAAAGTAAAGGCAAGGTCAATGGTAGAAGTCCCTAAAAATGACAAAAATACTGAAGATGAATCTCCATTTCAAGCAGAACAAATAGAGACTCCAACTGAAGTCTTTACGGGAGATTTCAATCTTTCTGTACCCTTGACGGCTGCAAATCCCCAATTAATCGAAATTGAAGGTGAAGATGAGGGGGATGAAGAAGAGGATGAAGAGGAGACTGAAGAGGAGAATGAAGAAGATGAGGATGAGGATGAGGATGAGGAGGAGGATGAGGAAGATGATGATGAGGAGGAGGAGGATAAGGACGAAGAGGAGGATGAAGACGATGAAGATGAAAATTAATTCAATTAATGTAATGTATTTATTTCTTATTTTATAAAAGTTAATTAATTATTTATCATTTAGGTACAAATTATAAAAATTAAATTTACTATAAATATAAGTCACAACCAATATATATATTAATATATGTGGAAGAAATGAATTAGTAGGTCTAGTATATAGTAGGGTTTAGGGTTTTGGTAATTTATTAGGTTTAGTATATAGAAAAAATTGAATTATTAAAAAAAAAAAAAATCGCCAAAATGCTGACGGAATTAACTTTCCGTCGGTATTTACTTTTTGAAAAATACCGACGGATTATCCGTCGGTATTTACTTTTTGAAAAATACCGACGGAATATCCGTCGGTATTTGTACATGCCGACGGAAAATAAACCCTTATATAAAACCTCAACCTAGGGTTTTCTTTCACTCTTTCCAAACTTTCCTCTTTACAATCCCTACTCCTCTTCTCCAACCAACTCTTCGGCGACCTCACCGGCCCTATTCCCGCGCCGATTTCTCTCCACCAATCTTCCGCGCCGATTTCTCTCCACCGTGAAGCATGGCCGCCGCCCAATCTGTGCTCCTCCGGCGTTTTAATAAGTTGGCCGACTCCGACTCCGACGTAAGTGATTTTGAGTTTAGATTGAAAAATTTTGAACTTCAACATCGATTTTTTTTAAATTTTTTGGTTGTTTCCTTGAAGTAGACGAAGTCGCCGCCCTTCGCCGGAGACTGGAAGAAGACGAAGCCACCGTCAGTTTCTGGAAGTACGTATTAGATGATGATGATAATGATCAAGTAAGCTACTAATTAATTTGATTTGTTAAAAACAATGCCAATTTCTTCACATTCCCAACATAATATTTCATGTAATATTATTGTTTCATTACATAATATTTTAATTTTTACATAATGACATTTTTTACGAAATTTCTTCACATTCCCAACCTCTCGGAAAATGTAATTCTGGTCGGAAAATGAAATTCTGGTCGGGGCCTCCCCGGCCACGCATATTTTTTTTATTAATATTTTGTTTTACTGACGGATATTCCGTCGGTATGTGAATTTCGAAATTATATTTTTTTTATTCATATTTTGTTTTACCGACGGATATTCCGTCGGTAAAATGCCGACGGATATTCCGTCGGTCAAATACCGATATTCCGTCGACATTTGAATTTCGATTATTCAAAAATTCATTTCTTTTATAATTATTTTAATTTATTCTAATTTCTTTTATAATTATTTAATTCATTCTTTTCGACGGAATTACCGACGGAATGTTGACCCGATTTGTTAAACGGGTTGTCCGGAATACCGACGGACATTCCGTCGGAAAAAGATGACGGCCATTTTCCCTCGGTATTTCCGTCGGAAATTCCGACGGAATTCAAAAATCCGTCGGCAAAAAAAGCTGACGCCGAGAAAGGGGACGGCCGACTTTCCGTCGGTATTTCCGTCGGTAACCTCGGCGGCCGACGAAAAATCCGTCGGTAAATCCGTCTCTAAAACGCCCTTTTTTTGTAGTGAAAAGAGTGTTATTGTGTACGCAAGTGTTTATTAGTTCATGTCATAACACTATTTTATTCACGTAGTAACACACGAATTACTGAATTAAAAACTACTCCGTATAACATAATAATTTTCTGGAAGTTTTCATTTTTTTTTTTCAATATGTTGTTCATCTTTTCCCCTATGTTTCTGTTCAGCGCCAGGTTTGACTGTTTGATCTCATGATTCTCATCTCTATCGCGTTTCTACACACTTTTTATTCTTTTGTTGTGCATTTTGGTTTGTTCGCTTCTTGGGAAGAAGTTAATTTTTGGTGTGTACATGCAAATTATGTAATCTTTGTATATTTAGTTTTCATCATGTTTTATGTTGTTTGTGTTTGTGTTTTTTTTTTTTCTTTTTCTTTTTTTCCTGTTATTTGATCAGTTAGTAACTCAATTGTTCAATTAATAACATTTTATTTTACAACATTAGGAGTAACATCTTTGTATTTTTCGCGTGTTTTTGCTTGTCAACCCTAAATCTCTCTTAAATGAGCCACATTCTATTTATTTCCAATTTGAGTTGTAACTGCATTTGAAATATTTAAGTGGTGTTTCACAAATATATACCTCAACTAATAAATACTACTTTCTCTGTTCACTAAAATTTTGCCTGTTTCTATTTTTTGACCATAAAAAGTACTCCCTCCACTTTTAATTAAGTGTCATTTTAACAATTTTTAATAAATTAATATATATAATCATGGACAATTTTACCCTTCATTAATGATAACTAATTTTAATATTAAATTTATGTTTAGTAATGAATGTGGCAAATATTTTAGGTGATATTCATGTATACAATAATTAAAGATTATCCATGATTTATGCTATAGTACTATATTCAAAAGGGAAAAAGCTTAAATCAAGGTAAAAAAAATGGAGGAAGTATAATGTATAAGGGTAAAAATTAAAGGAAAAAAAAGTGTAGAATGACACTTATTTTGAAAATATTAAAAAAGGCAAAGTGACACTTAATTAAAAACGTTTAAATAGTTAATTTTGAGTATTTTTTCTACTTTATTAACAAGATTGAATATCTACCAACAATATTATTTACTCATTATTCCACATATTTTTTTTATAATTTAAGTATAATTTTTTAAAAACATGTTTAAAAATAAGTGAGCAAAATTTTAGTGGACATGGAGAGTATAAGAAATTAAAAAAAAAAAAAAAAAGAGGTGTCCGAATTGCATATAGCCTATTATTTTCACCTACACTCCTGAGATTCGTCCCAATGCTGTGTTCTAAACGGGATTTGCTAGCCCACGAATAGGGGTGGAAATGGGTTAGACTATCCGACAGGGTCTACGGCTCGGCGTATTAAAGCTGGACTTGACTCGACTCGTTTAATAAATAAATCGGATTCAAGCTTTTTAAAAAGTTTATTTAGTTAAATAGGTCGGACTTGAGCTTTTTTGTAGGTCTTTCAAGTCCAACAGGCCGTCCTATTTAATTTAATATATATATATATATATATATGATATTATACTTAAATATATATATATACTTAAATATATATATATATATATATATATATATATATATATATATATATATATGATATTATACTTAAATATAGAAAACATCATAAATAAGAGTATCTAATATATATAATTTCTAACTAGTAAGCATTAAGCAATATAATTGGTGGCTTTTTTTTTTATCATTTGATGAAATACAAGTGTTATAGAATTTTATTTTTTAAAATGCACTAATATAATTAAAAAGGTTTTTAAAAGACTTTTGAGTCATACCTATTTATTAAAAAATCAGGCCAAACCTTAAAAAAAAGTTTATAACATGTCATGGATCAGACTCGGGCCTAAAAAATATTTAACGGATCAGACATCTGACCCATTTACACCGCTATCCACTGGGACATTTTTCTAAAACTCTCGTGCAAAGTTAATTATAATAATCAAATATATGTGTGGGTAATTCTCTTGTGCAAATTTGAATCATGCAAATTAATTAATTACACTATAATAAACAAATTAGAAATTGACGAGCTAGGCAATCCATTTATAATAAAGTTCGGATTGATTGAGTTGGTGATGATCGAGAGTATTGATTGATTTACATAGACTCTACACTTTTAAATAAAATTTTGAGGAAATGACATTTTTGGACATGACACTATAGCAAAATATGAAAACAATTTGAATTAGGAAAATAATTAATATTATTCACGCTATTTTATCTATATCTTTGATCTATCACTTATTTTTTTAAATTGTCATGATCACTTTATTTATAAATAGATCTCACAACATTCTATTAATACCCTCATCATACTTATTTTACACATAAATTAATTAATATTCATTAAAATTTGTGTCCAAAAAAATTTGCATAATGAATTTGAACAAAAAGAGTAATTCTTTTAAAATTTATTCTTATCGTGTTAACAATTTTTTTTTTTTTTGGTATTTGTATAATGTCAGCACATATTCAAATAGTTATCGAACACGAAACATGAGGATAACTGGATGAGACGAATTGCCAAGAAATAACATCTTTAATAATAAAATAAAAAAAAAAAGAAAAAAACAATAATTAGTGGTGTTAATGTCGAATGAATTAAAGAATAAAATTCTGATATATATACCCACTAAAATAACTTTAGTCCGGTCAATTTTGGGAGGCTGATTGGGACTATCACAACTAGCTTACTTGGGAAGCAAGCAGAAAAAAATCGGACAAATTCACTACTATGTCTATATATAAGTTGTAGTCTTTTCCATAATTAATTCCATGTTGTTACATTAATTAATCCTGCACCAAAAATGTGTGACAAACAATCTGCATTATTCAGTAGGATTCCCTTGTTAGGGTGCCTTTGGGAGAGTTTATTATGTTTATTCTCCCGTGGGATTGGGAATGAGTCGAATGACCACGATGATGATCGGAGAGTCGATGCTGCAACTTCTGCTAATTTAGCGGCTCAAAAGCACTTCCGACAACTTCAACACATCAAGGGAGTTTGAGAAAGTATTGCCGTTTAACACTTTAAAAGTAATTTTTATATATAAACAGTTTTACTATAAATGAGACTATCTCACACAAGTTCTTTTGATAGATCGTCGATCTTGTGTTCATTAATTTCCACCAACTTTTAAATTAATATTGCATCACTCCAGTTATGTCTGAGATTTTATGATCAATTTTGTATGAGTTTAGTTTCAACTTTATAGCATATTTTGATTATATATATAAATTTGTGTGTCTTTCTCTTTTTCATGTCTTCAGATCTTTTGTTCACTATTCAATGTTATGATCTAAATACCCACCACGGGTCATGTTATAAACACAAAAATTTATGTGAGATCATTTAAAAAATGCAAGAGTAATATTTGTTAAACAATTTTTGTTTTGGAACTTAATATTTGAAAAGTGTCACAAATACTCCTATTGTGTTATAATACATGAGATGGTTGCATATTCTATTTCCTATGTATAAAATGACTTTACTAATAACCAGTCTAGAATCGGTCTTGAGATTTTGTAGGTTTAGGGAAAAAAAAAAAAAAAGGGCCCCTTGTTGATTATGTAGGTTTAGGGCGAAAAATAGATTGAAATTGGATAGAGCAGGTCGAATGCACTATTCAAAATTAATAGGTATTACTCATTTAGCTTTTAATTAGATCGATATTAATTACTCATTAGAAATAATTGTTTTTAGTATTAAGTTTAAGTTTACATCCAGCACATTTATATATCTTATAGTACATTTTAGTTATTATTTTTATCTTTTAATTTTTTTTAAAAATATTAATTATACACTAGTGCAAGACCCGCGAATTTCGCGGGATTGTAAAAATAATTATATTATGAAGTATTATTTAATAATATCTGAAATTTAAAAATTAAGCTATATTTACAACATACATTAATTATTAAATTCATGTAGATGTTAATTAAAGAATTATTTGATTCATGAATTATTAAATTCATTGTTATATATAGTATATTTTCATAATATAAAATTATTGTTTGTTAAGAGAACATGTAGATGTTAATTAAAGAATGATTTGATTCATGAATTATTAAATTCATTGTTATATATAGTATATTTTCATAATATAAAATTATTGTTTGTTAAGAGAACAATTATGAAATTTGTAATCCTTAGAAATAATATAGAGAACATGTATAGACATACATTAAATTCAGATCTAATTAAAATGAGTGCAAATAGATTTAAATAAATGTTTTATTTAAAATTATTAAATTCATAAATATTATAAGTGAGTAATTCAAGATGCAAGTATTCATGAAAGGGTTGGTCTGCTATGGACTCGAGTGCATGTTGTGCACCCTAGTCCATGTTGCACTTTTCAGTTTACTGACTTACACTCTTTGGTAAATGGTGTTGCACTTTTCAATTATTAAACTGTATAATAATAATTTTAGTAATAATTGAAAAATGCAATACCATTTACCAAAAAGTGTAAGTTGGTAAACTAAAAAGTACACATGAACTAGGGTGCACAACATGCACTCGAGTGCATACTAGACTTTACCTTCATGAAATAATGTACATACAAATTTGGAGCAAGACATAGAACGTCACATGCATGAAATAGAGAATAAAATATTAAATCGTCAGAATATTTTTTTAAATATTAAATCATGCAAACAAAATTAATAAAAAAAATAGATTTTAAGATTTACCTAACAAAAAATTATCAACATTAAATAACCATTCCATAATCTAAAAAATATCACTACAAAAAAAGGGCGTTTTAGAGACGGATTTACCGACGGATTTTCCGTCGGCATCCGAGGTTACCGACGGATTTACCGACGGAAAGTCGGCCGTCCCCTTTTTCGGCGTCAGCATTTTTTGCCGACGGATATTTGGATTCCGTCGGCAATTCCGACGGATTTACCGACGGATTATCCGTCGGATTTGCCGACGGAAATACCGAGGGCAATTCCGTCGGTATTTCGGACAACCCGTTCAACAAACCGGGTCAACATTCCGATGAATTAAAATAATTATAAAATAAATTAGAATGAATTAAAATAATTATAAAAGAAATTAATTTTTGAATAGATTTCGAAATTCACATGTCGACGGATATTCCGTCGGCATTTGACCGACGGAATATCCGTCGGCAATTTACCGACGGAATTTCCGTCAGTACAACAAAAAATTGAATAAAAAAATATGATTTCAAAATTAACATATCGACGGAATATCCGTCGGCATTTGACCGACGGAATATCCGTTGGCATTTTACCGACGGAATATCCGTCAGTAACACAAAATATTAATAAAAAAAATATGGGTGGCCGGGGAGGCCCCGACCAAAATTTCATTTTCCGACCACAATTAATTGGCATTGGTTTGTCGAAATACTTTTTAAAATTAAATATAATAGTATATATATATATATAATGCATGGATACAATTTAAGCTTTAATTTATAACAGAAATTCTAACCAACTGCACTATATATGCAAGTCTATCCGGAGATATTTTTAATTGTTATCTAAAGATATTCATATATAATTGGTGACAAAATTACCACTAACACAAACCAATAAATTACATATACTACACTAGAATCTATAACAAATAGAGGGGGGAAATTCCAAGCTAAATCATCCAATATTATACGCAAACAAATTGGGAATACCTCTGGCAATCCAAACAAAGAGTAGTAAAGCAGGCCACAATTCGTCGTTTTCATCATCATCCGAAACTGAAATACAAAATCAAATCACTTTGTTCAAACAACAAAATACAAATTGACAACTCAAAAAAAAAAAAAAGTTGTATCACCAACTACTTTGTGATGAAGATGGGGATGAAGAAGAGCTCAACAGGGCTTCTAAATATTCAACCCCCAAATCCTCCAAAACGACCACCACATTCTCCGATTTGGCACAACTTTTCTTCCGATTAACCGATTTCTTCTTCTTCTTCTTCAAGACGAATCTTCTTCTTCTACTTATTCTCATACCCTTATGCTTTGCTTGTCGAAGAGTGGTGGAGGGAGGCGAGGTGGGAGGGAGGAAATTTCGGAAAGGGAGAAAATTTCGGAAAGAAAACCCTAGGTTGAGGTTTTATATAAGGGTAAATAACGACGGATTATCCGTCGGTATTTTCAAAAAGTAAATACCGACGGATTATCCGTCGGTATTTTCAAAAAGTAAATACCGACGGAATATCCGTCGGTATTTTTCAAAAAAAGTAAATACCGACGGATATTCCGTCGACATTTTTCAAAAAGTAAATACCGACGGATAATCCGTCCGTCGGTATGTTTTGCGATTTGTTTTTTTTTTTTTTTAAATAATTCAATTTTTACCTAATAAATTACCAAAACCCTAAACCCTACTATATACTAGACCTACTAATTCATTTCTTCCACATATATTAATATATATATTAGTTGTGACTTATATTTATAGTAAATTAAATTTTTATAATTTGTACCTAAATGATAAATAATTAATTAACTTTTATAAAATAAGAAATAAATACATTACATTAATTGAATTAATTTTCATCTTCATCGTCTTCATCCTCCTCTTCGTCCTTATCCTCCTCCTCATCATCATCATCTTTCTCATCCTCCTCCTCATCCTCATCTTCTTCATTCTCCTCTTCATCCTCATCTTCATCCTCTTCTTCATCCCCCTCCTCTTCACCTTCAATTTCGATTAATTGGGGATTTGCAACCGTCAAGGGTACAGAAAGATTGAAATCTCCCGTAAAGACTTCAGTTGGAGTCTCTATTTGTTCTGCTTGAAATGGAGATTCATCTTCAGTATTTTTGTCCTTTTTAGGGACTTCTACCATTGACCTTGCCTTTACTTTGCAAACAGCGTGCCATTCATAACCACGTGGAGCTCCCGGATATGTGCAGTAGTATACTTGAGATACTTGATGGGCAAATACAAATGGATCATCCCCAACATACGCCCTTTTCGAACTAACATCAACGAGCTTGTACTCCGGGTGAATTCTTGTTCCTAGATGGCCTGAATCAAACCAATGACACTTGAACAACACTACAGTCTTTGTTGGATATCCTGGATATTCTACTTCGACGACTTCCCGTAACACCCCAAAGTAATCACTTGCATCTGCATTGTAATTCGCACTGCTAACGCAGACGCCACTGTTGGTAGTTGCCTTTGTCGATGCATACCCAGACGTATGAAATCTGTAGCCCTTCACAATATAACCGTTGTAAGTCTTTACACGACGTAGTGGTCCCTTGCTGAGATCTCGTAAGAATCGACTGTCTAGAGCGTTATCCCGTCCCTATACGGCTCAATTTAAAATTAATTAAAATAAATATTAATTTATTTACGTAAAACATAATTAATTAAATAGTACTCACATAACGTTCGAACCATCGGGAAAATTCACGTTGAATACGAGCATCTATATATGCATCTGAGATGTTTGGTTCTGCTCGTCGTAGTTCTTGAGTGTACATCCTAATTCACAACATTCAAAAACTTGGTTAATATTAAATGACATAAATGAAGTGGTATTTAAATAGACGATTTATATATGAAATACTTACTCAATGTATGGCTGAACTTCATCACAATTCAACAACACATACGTTTGTGCTATTTCCGCCTCCGAGTTCGTCTCCCAATATCGTTCAGTGGGTTTTCCTATTGGCCGTCCCTTAGCCTTAGACTTGAATATGGAGAGCATTCCATCGACCTCTTCACTGATATCGTCAGCGGATGTACCACCGAAGTTACGTGGAGCACTTCTTAACTTTGTGTTGACGTGGTCTTCAAAGTAATAAGAACAAAACATGCCAACCTCTTCATTCAAATAAGCATTCACAATCGATGCTTCAACGTTTGCCTTTTGTTTAGCATTGCGTTTCAAGTTGTGGAGATACCTGATATACACACACACATATATATATATATATATAAAACTTATATGAATGCATGTGTAATTGTAATGAAATAAAAAAAGTAAGATTTTACCTTTCAAATGGGTACATCCACCTGTATTGCACCGGACCACAAATTCTCGCTTCATACGCTAAGTGAACGGGTAAGTGTTTCATCGAGTTAAAGAAGCTAGGTGGAAAAATTTGTTCCAACTTACACAAAATCACTGGAATGTCTTCATCTAAACGAATCATATCATCGATCGTGATCGTTGTAGCCGTTAAATCTCTAAAAAATAGACTTAATTGAGTGATAGCCCTCCACACATTGAGAGGAAGAAGTTCTCGGAACGCAATCGGTATCAAGCGTTGCATAAATACATGACAATCATGACTCTTCATCCTTGCAACCTTACCCGTTGTTGTGTCTACGCATCGACTCAAGTTCGACACGTAGCCGTCCGGAAAGTTCAACTCCTTTATCCACCTACACAATCTTTGTTTTTGTGGCTTATCCAGTGTGTAGCTAGCCTTTGGAAATTTACCTGTACGCTCATCCTTTTTCAACTCTGGACGGCGACAAAGAGTGTCCAAATCCTCCCGAGACTTTGGAGTGTCTTTCGTCTTGCCTTCCGTGTTCATGATTGTGTGGAACACATTGTCAAACACATTCTTTTCAATGTGCATCACATCCAAATTGTGTCGTATCAATAGTGAACTCCAGTATGGTAAGTCCCAAAAAATACTCCTTTTGTTCCAACCACCCTCAATTCCTCTGTTGTGTTCCGCTGCATTTTCCTCAGTACTTTTTTTCAACCCCGTCACTTGAACCTCATATAACAACCTACGTCCTGTACGGAGAGTAAATTATAAGTGACACTAAAAGCAATAGATAAATATACGTTTAGTACTCGATTATTAAATAAATGTATAAAATACCATCTCGTAGTGGAGGTCGATTTTTTGTGACTGCTCTGTTTTTTACGAAGTTCTTCTTATTTCTTCGAAACGGGTGACCTTGAGGTAAGAACCTACGGTGATTATCGAACCATGAAACTTTTCTACTCACCGGGAGACTGAAAGCTTCAGAATTCTCCATACAATACGGACATGCTTTCTTTCCGGCCGTACTCCACCCGGACAACATACCATATGCAGGAAAGTCGCTAATGGTCCATAAAAGAGCAGCACGCATCGTGAAGTTCTGCTTTCTAAAAACATCGTATGTTTGGACTCCATTCTCCCATAAGAAGATCAAGTCTTTTATAAGAGGTTGGAGATAAACATCCAGTTTGTCCTTTGGATTCGTTGGTCCAGGCACCAATACAGTCAGAAACATTGTTTGAGGTTTCATGCACATCCACGGAGGAAGATTATATGGAGTCAGTATCACCGGCCACAAAGAATACTGCTTCCCATGCATCCCAAACGGTGCAAAACCATCAGTACACAAACCTAATCTCACATTCCTCGGTTCACAACCAAAATTTGGAAACACTTTGTCAAGATGTTTCCAGGCCTCTGAGTCTGCCGGATGTCGCATCTCCCTCGACTCAGCCGAAGAGGAATCTGTAGCATGCCACGTCATGTGTTGTGCAGTGGCACTTGATTGATATAATCTCATCAAACGGGGAATGATAGGAAGGTAGTACATCTTCTTATATGGCACTTTCTTCCTTGTCTTCTTCAATTGACCACTAGGTCCCTTTCGACGTGCCTCTTTGTACCAGGGATGGCCACACAATCTACACATATTCAGACTGCTATCTTCGTCACCCCAATATAACATGCAACCATTCACACAACAATCAATCTTCTCAACCGGCAAACCAACATTCTTCAACATTTGTTTGCTTTGATGAAACGTCGTAGGCACCTTATTATTTTGAGGACAAATTTCACTGCATAACTGTGTCACTTGCTCATATGCCCTGTTAGAAAGCTTGTTCTCGGTCTTAATGTTCATGAGTCGTGCATTAAATGACAACTGTGAGTGAGATTCACAACCCGGATATAAATCTTCTTCGACTAATTTGAGCATCTCATAAAACCGAAATGCCTCATTCGTCGGCTCCTCTTCCATGTTTGAAATACCAGCTTCCCTGATCATTGTTTGATACATATTCGGTTCTTCGTCCCCAAACTGTTGTTCTTCGTCCCCAAACTGTTGTTCTTCGTCCCCAAACTGTTGTTCTTCATCCCCAAACTGTTGTTCTTCGTCCCCAAACTGTTGTTCTTCGTCCCCAAACCGTTGTTCTACCTCATTACTAGTGCCAACATGATCGAAATTTGCTTCTTCTTGATAGATTCCAGCAGTGTAATAGTAAAACACTTCATCAAATCTATAAGGCCAACGTGTTTCGCCATGACTAGTCCAATTATAATAATTATCAACGAAACCATTCTTCACAATATGCACTAGGACCTCATCAATCTCTTTATATTGCTTATTCTGACATTTCTTAGCATTACACGGACACCTAATGCAATTTCCACTCATGTAATGTGGCTGGCTTTTTGCAAATTCAACAAATAACACGAGTTCATTATAAAATTCCACATTCACATTTCCTCTAATCATTCTAGGAGTACAATACATCCAACGACGGTCAGGCAAATCCATCTGCTAAACATTTAAGTGGAGCAACACATTACTAAACTAAACTTATAATAAATTCAAACAAAACTTATGATATATATAAAACATGTAATTACATTATATTGAATTTTATATATAGAGTAAATTAAAAATGGTAGAAAATGTACCGTAATTTGATGTTTCTGAATACCCGAGCATGAGCATAAAAAAATTAGGCAGTAGAAAGTTTTGGTGTAAATTTGCAATACGAAAGTGAAGTGGAAAAAAAGAAAGTTTTAGGGAAACATTTCCCGACGGAAATGCCGACGGACTTATCTTTCCGTCGGCATTTCACCGCCCAAAATTTCCGTCAGTCAAGATAAATGCCGACGGATTATCCGTCTGCATTTATCAAATGGTGAATTCCGACGGAAACTTAATTCCGTCGGCATTTCACCGCCCAAAATTTCCGTCAGTCAAGATAAATGCCGACGGATTATCCGTCGGCATTTATCAAATGGTGAATTCCGACGGAAACTTAATTCCGTCGGCATTTGGCGTGTTATTATTATTATTTTTTTATTAATTAATTCAATTTTTTGTATATATAGCAACAACACAAAGCTCACACACACCATATTCAATTTTTTCTATTTTGCAAAGAAATATCACGTCTTCTTCATCTTCTATTCGATTTCAGCAAGACCTTGTTTGTTATTGTGGAAAGGCATGTCGTACATATGCTTCTAAACAACCTAGAAGTAAAGGGAGGATATTTCATAATTGTCCTGACTCCCAAAGTGATGGTGGTGGATGTGGTTTCTTTGTATGGGCTGATACTCTAGAAAAGTGTGTTGTTGACAAGAATCAAGGATCTAATCAAAGTGACCAAGAAACTGAAGACATGAAGAAAATGACTCAAGAGATGAAGAAATTGGTTACAGAGATCAAGAATTTGGCTGAAGAAATCAAGGATTTAATCAAAGTGAACAAAATCATTTTGATTGTGCTAGTTGTCATGGTTGCATCTACCACCTTCAAGTGGTTTGGTTAAATATATGTATAAGGCACTCTATATGAGGCTATTTTAATTTGTACTAAAATGCACTCTTCAAGTGGTTTAAATCTATATCTAGAATGCACTCTAAATGAGATTATTTTGTACTCAATGAAACAAATGAATGCACCCTATTTTCATCTATACACCAATAAACTACACAAATAAACTGCAATATATAGTTCAACATATTTTTCAACATAAACATAAATATATACATAAAGATAAATAAGTTCAACAGAAAATTAAATAAGTTCAACAGAAAATTAAATAAGTTCAACAAAAAAATAAATTAGTTCAACACAAAATTAAATTGTTCAAATTGTTCAACCAGGATAGTTGCCAGGATAGTTGCCAGTGCCCGAAAAGTTAAAATATTGATCCATATCATCATTCAAGTTGACGTTGCCACCGTCGGCCTGACCTGCATCTTGACCTGCAGCTTGATCTGGAGCTGGAGCTGGAGCTGGCGGTGGTTGCCCCATCGTCTGTTGATAGATGGCCTCGATCTGCTCAGCAGACATCCCCAACGTCCGACCCGCATTGGTACTCCAGAGGCGGAAGTAGTTCTCGAACGTTGCCATGACGTTCGGATCCGGGACGGCAGTGGAGGATACGGACGGCTGCGATGCACTCCGGGCCGACCGACCACTTGGTGTTCTCACGGCGCTGCTCATCCCACCAAGGCCAAGGACCCTTCCCTTGGAGGTCGGGGCAACGTCAAGGTAACACTGGTCCACGTCAACAACCGGAGGGGTACCGCTGCTTCCGGATTCAGCAGTAGTCGTGGCGGTGGCTTACGTCTCAGCCTCTTCAATCCTCTGTCGGACGCTCAACTACATAATTAAAAAATTAAAATTAATTTAATTATCTATATATATATATATATATATAATGTAATTAATACATAAATTTAATTAAACTTACGTGGAGGTCAGTAGTGCGCCCGTAGGTGGACGTCTGTGTATCGGTATTAAACGAATGAAGAAGACTCATCCGATCCAAGTGGGTGTGTGGACGTCCAGTCTCCCGCTCCTATTACGTATCAAATAAACATATACAAATTAATTTAGATAACTAATATAAAATAATTAACTATAATTATTTAATTTTTAAAAATTAATGAAAACTTACGATAACAAGTGATTGCTCGAGGACGGACCGAGCTCCCCCCCGATGCACTGCCATCCCGCCTCCAACGTCGGTTCTGCGGTTGGCCCGAGCTTTGTCACACTTCTCTTGGTAAGCCTGGTCCATCCACTTCTCAACCAACGACTCCCACAGGTCAACACCATCCTCGTCTTTCCCCAGAACAAGATTTTTGTCTTTATCACGCCAGGCCGTTCTCCAGTCGTACATCATGTTCGTGTACCGAGTAGAACAAAGATTGTACCACTTCTCGTAAATAGCGGCGTCCGAGTAGATCGTCGTATCCCAACGGGCCTTTTTCTATACAAATAAATATTCAACATATTTATCAAATAATATGAATAATTAGTTATTTAATAAACTTTAAATATTGTAATTATATACCTGGAACTCCTCGAAATAATCATCCTTTTTAGATTGTGGCACCTTCGACCAAGTGATAGCACCCTTAGAAATCTTGCAATCCTTAAAGGATTTTGTGCACATCCTGGACACCTCATTACCGGGCACCAACCTGTAAAATTATTAACAAATTTATAAACTAACACATTATAAATAAATAAATAAAGTTAATCGTTATTGAATCTCATCAAACATTAGAATTATTGACTTACGCTACTGAAACGATGTCAATGACTTTCCTTTTGTCTCGAACAGGATGCTGACGAGAAGAGGATGACGAACCAACCGACATCGTAGTCGTCGGCGGCGGCGGCGACACTGCCACAGGAGGAGGAGGAGGAGCCGTCACATGAACTGATTCATCCCGAGACCTCCTTGCACGTGACCAAAGTGACGACCTACGACGTGAACCCGAACCCTGATTCGGTACTTGTTCACTCATCTGTTTCAATCAATAAAAAATACATAATTTTACTAATTATCAATTTAATGAACATATTGCTAATTTAAATTTTTTACTAATATATCATATTCCTAATTTAATCAACATGTTCCTAATTTAAATCAAAACAATATATATATAACCTAATTACAACGTGATACCACCGTCGAACCATCTAATTAACTAATAATTTAAACAATTGATTGAAACATGCATCACCTACATTAAAAATATTTCTAAATTAACATATTCCTAAATTAACAAATCTAAACATAATTAAAATAATACTTTTCTAATTGGAGTTTTCTAATTATCAATTTAATGAACATATTCCTAATTTAATTTGTTTACTAATATAGCATATTCCTAATTTAATTAATCAACATATTCCTAATTTAATCAGCAATAACCTAATTTAATTATTATTTTTCTACCTAACTTAATCAATAATAAAAAATTGAACATATATATTCCTAAATTAACAAACCTAAAACTAATTAAAATAATAATTTTCTAATTTAAACAATTGATTGAAACATGCACTACCTACATTAAAAATATTCTATATCAAAATTACACCATTAAATTAAACTAGTAATTAACTATATAACAATTAATTAATGTATACATATAACAATTAATTAATTAATTAACCTTAAAAACCTACTCGATCTATCAAAATTATTCTTAATCAACAAATTAAATTAACTAACGTACATACTAACATGATCATAATATTTTAACAACTAACTAAATCAATATAACATGCAAATCAACATTAAATTATTCATATTTACATATATCCATGCATAAACATATATAAGTATTAAAATTAAGTAATAAAACTAATTAAGAAAACGTACCGTATCAATGTAATCGAAGAAATTTGCTTCAATAGCCTCGTCCTCGTCTTCGTCTTCCCCACCGAATCCTCACTCACGCACGCCCCCTTTTTTTTTTTTCTAAAACGAACTGATTGATTTGAGGCCCTTATATATTAAAAAAAAAAAAATTGCCGACGGATTTTCCGTCGGCATTTCCCTCGGTAACCGCCCACTATTAATGGTAACCGTTACCTTTTTGGAAAACGAGGCGGTGCGGATTCAACGGGTCAGATGCCGACGGAATATCCGTCGGCATTTCCGTCGGCATACATATTTCAAATATCCGTCAGCATTTTCCCTCGGTAAATGCTGACGGAACGGAAATCCGTCAGCATTTCCCTCGGTAAATGCTGACGGATCAGAAATCCGTCAACATTGACGTTGACTTTTCAATCCGTCAGCATTTCCGTCGGAAATGCTGACGGATTATAATCCGTCGGCATTTGTCCGTCCCTGTAGCGCGCGTTTTTTGTAGTGTATAGCTCCAAATCTAAAAAGTACAGGTCCAAACAAAACACTTTAAAAAAAATATCTAAACATTATTTCAATCAACTTTTCTCAGTCTTGACGTGAATAAGTTGATTTGTTGTAAAATGAATGGTGTTATCTTCATCTTTTTCAAGTTTAACTTGAATAAGTTGGTTTGTTGTAGAATAAATGGTAGGGGTGGGCATAAAACCGAAAAATCGAACCGAACCGACGATTTTCGATTTATTTGGTTCGGTTTATTCGATTGTTCGGTTCGGTTCGGTTGAAATTTTTTAAAATTTCAATTTTTTCGGTTCAGTTCGGTTTATATTTTCTAAAAACCGAACCGACCGAACTATAAATAAAAATAAATATAATTAATTAATTCATAAATAAATAAATAAAATTAATTAATTAATAAATAAATATATATATAAATAAATAAAATCCTAGATCTAATCGCAGTAAATAATTAAACATTAATTTCCATTTCTTCCGTTTCTTTTTCATTTCCCGATTCCCTACTTCCACCACCCGTCTGCCTATCTTGGTCGTCTTTAACTCTTCCAACACTATGTTCTGCTTTGGTTGTTCTGCTTTGGTTGAATGCCCAGTTATATTATATATACTAGTTTTGTTTTGGGATTTTTAGATTATGTTTTTAGATATTTGATTTCATTGAATATAAATTTTAGATTATGCTCTCTTTGCTCGGGATATTTTTGCTGTTCGGAACGATAGCTTCAGAATCTGCCTTTAGCACGGGAGGAGGAGTGTTTGATGCATTTAGGAGTTCATCAAGTCCTAAAATAGTGCAATGTCTCCTAGAATTGAATTTTTTAAAATGTTTATTTGTTTAAATAATTTTTTTAAAATTTTAGGCAGGAAAAATTCGGTTCAAACCGAACCGAACAAACCGAATTGTAATTCGGTTCTGTCAAGATGGATTCCGATCAGCTAGACGTCTCCAACTAATTAGAACACTTGAATATAGAAGAAATAACTGCTCTTAGGATAGTAATTCTGAAAGTAAGCAACGAGACAAACAGCACACAAGGATTTAAGTGGTTCGATCAATGTGATCTACATCCACTGGACCAGATTAGTACTTCTTTGATTGATAAAGAATGTTTACACACTCATTCACTCGGAATAGGATATTTCCTCACTTCACTCGTGAACTCACACAACTCAAAGAATACAATAACGTACTAAATCTCTCCTCCCAAAAAAAGGTGTCAACCTTTACAATGTACACCATCAAGAGTTTATAAAGACCAAAGGTAGTTGTTGCTGTTAGGAACTGTTTTGAGTAGTTATCAACCGTTTGCAACCGCTTGTAACAACCCATGTGCTCTGTTATTGCCCAACTGAAATGGTAGTTATGCCCTCAAGTTGTTGTAACTGTAAAACTGTTAGTTAAACTAACTAACTTCGAACCAGAAGACTTGCCCATAAAGATCAGATCACTACTTAGTGTTCTGATACCCAACTCTTCTGCTCTGATGATCAAAAGCTAACTCTGCTGATAGACTCCATACTGTGCTGATCTTAACTGCACTGACCAAGTACTGTGCTGACCTGGTACTGTGCTGACCCAAGTACTGTGCTGATCTGGTACTGAGCTGATCTACTCTGCTGAAGTACTGATCTTGGTACACTCTGCTGAAGTACTGATCTTAGTCCAGTCTGCTGAAGTACTGATCTTAATCCAGTACTGTGCTGATCTTACTGTGCTGATCCCAACAGTGCTGAACTCTAAGCATCACCTTCTCATCTGATTGAAACCCTTCAACTCATCTGATAAGGCCTAAGTTATCTTATCTGATCCTATCAGCTCTGTAGTTTACTGTGCTGATTTTGAGATTATGAGATAACACTCACAATTCTCCACCTTTAGCTCATAATCGAACTAATCTCCACCAAAACAAAACACCAACACTATTCTCCTCAAAGAATAGCCTCCACTACTGATCTTCTGCCACAAGAACAGTAGCCTTCTCCTCAGAGGAATTAATGCAGTCCAATAAGTCTAAGACACAAGCCAAACTTCTCTTTTGGCAATGCCTTAGTGAACGCATTAGCAGGGTTCTCCTCTGTAGCAATCTTCACTACCTGGACTACCCCCTTCTCTACAATATCTCTTACAAAGTACAGCTTTACATCTATATGTTTAGTTCTCTCATGATACCCCTGATGCTTTGCAAGATGTATTGCACTTTGGTTATCACAGAAGACAGTCACGCTTCTTTGTGATATACCAAACTCCTTTAAGATCCCCCTAAGCCACATGCTCTCCTTTACTGCTTCAGTCAAGGCTACATATTCTAATTCTGTAGTAGATAATGCAACTATGGACTGATGTATTGACCTCCATGATATAGCTGTACCAAATAAGGTGAATACATACCCTGTCAAAGACTTTCTTGTGTCTACATTGGCTGCATAGTCGGCATCAACATATCCCACAAGTGCTTCTCCCTCATCTGATATCTTCTGAAATTTCAGACCTTTCTCAGCTGATCCTAGAACATATCTCATGACCCACTTAACTGTCTCCCAATGACTTAAGCCTGGATCACTCATGTATCTGCTGATTACACTCATTGCATGAATTAAATCTGGTCTACAACACACCATAGCATACATTAAACTCCCTACTGCACTGGCATAAGGAACCTTACTCATCTGAGCTCTTTCTTGGCTGTTCTTGGGACACATCTGATTGGATAGCTTCTGATGCTGACCAATTGGTGTAGAAACTGACTTAGCTTGATTCATCCTGAATCTCTCTAACACCTTCCTCAGATAGGTAGGCTGACTAAGCTGAATTCGTCCCTCAACTCTACTGATCTCCATCCCAAGAATCACTTTAGCTTCACCAAGATCTTTCATCTCAAACTCCCTTTTGAGAATCTCCTTAACCTGATTGATATTGTTAATAGACTCCCCAACTATTAACATATCATCTACATACAGCAGAAGATAGGTAACTGAGCTCCCAACCCTCCTGAAGTAAACACAGCTGTCATACAAGCTTCTTGCAAAACCAACTGAGCAAATGTACTCATCAAACCTTAAGTACCATTGTCTAGGGCTTTGTTTGAGTCCATAGAGTGATTTTCTGAGTAAGCACACTTTGTCTTCTCCATCTTCTATGTCCAACCCTTCTGGTATTTTCATGTAGATCTTCTCATCTAAAGTCCCATGAAGAAATGCTGTGGTCACATCCATCTGATGCAGCTCCAATTCATATTGAGCAACCATAGCCAACAAGATTCTGATGCTACAATGCTTTACAACAGGTGAGAAGATTTCATTAAAGTCAATACCTTCTTTCTGTGTAAATCCTTTAGCTACAAGTCTTGCCTTGTACCTAATCTTGCCACCTCTCTGAGCCTCCACCTTTTTCTTGTAGATCCACTTACACCCAACAAGTTTCTTGTTCTTAGGCCTCTCAACAATCTCCCAAGTCTGGTTCTTGTTCAGAGATAACAGTTCTTCCTCCATAGCAACTAACCACTTCTCTTTGTCATGGCAGTTGATGGCTTCTGTGTAAGTTTTAGGCTCCAAAGACTCCACCTCAAGAGCTGCACATAATGCAAATGATACTATGTCAGCTTGACCATACCTCTGAGGTGGGTGGACTTCTCTTCTGGTTCTGTCCCTAGTCAGCTGATAGTCATGAAGCTCAGTATCACTATGAGTATTCTCCTCCTCATCTGGATCAATCTGATCTTCAGTTACTGTTCTGGTTTCAACATGCTCCACCTCCACCTGTGTCTCATCTGGTTTTTGTTGTGTGCTGCACTTGAACTTGCCTCTTCTTTCAATGGCATTCTACTTTCATCAAAAGTTACATCTCTACTGATAATACACTTCTACATCCCAGCTTCAAGGCACCACAACCTATACCCTTTCACACCTGAAGGATACCCTACGAACACACATTTCAAGGCTCGAGGCTCAAGCTTATCTTGCTTGACATGGGCATATGCTGAACAACCATACACCTTCAAATTACTGTACTCAGCTGCATGGCCAGACCATAACTCTTCTGGGGTTTTAAATTGCACAGCTGAGGAAGGGCTTCTGTTTATCAAATAGGCTGTTGTTGACACTGCTTCTCCCCAAAATACTTTAGGCAATCCAGAGCTGCTCAACATGCATCTAACTCTCTCAAGCAAAGTCTAGTTCATTCTCTCAGCTACTCCATTCTGCTGAGGTGTACCTGGTACTGTTCTATGCCTCACTATACCCTTCTTCTTGTAGAAAACATTGAACTCTTCTGATATGAACTCCAACCCATTATCAATTCTCAAATGCTTGAGATTCTTTCCAGAAATATTCTCCACCTCAGTGAGCCATTCCTTAAATTTTTCAAATGCTTCTGACTTGGATTTCAGGATAGTAATCCATACCTTTCTTGAGTAGTCATCTATGATAGACATGAAGTATCTCCCACCACTTCTGGTTTGATTCCTAGCTGGCCCCCACAAATCTGAATGGACATAGTCCAAAATTCCTTTGGTAGAGTGTGAACTCTTCCCAAACTTCAATCTCTTGGATTTCCCAAGAATGCAGTGCTCACACAAATCAAGCTTTGTGATCTTGTCACCACATAGCAATCCTTGCTTACTTAGCTCAAGTAGGCCCTTCTCTCCTACATGACCTAATCTTCTGTGCCACAACATTGAGTTGTCTTGCACCCTTGCCACATCTGATCTGCCAATAACTGTTCCCCCCTTAAGAAAGTAGAGATCATTTCTTCTCTCTCCTTTAAGAACAGTAAGCTTCCCCTTTGAAACTCTGAGCTCTCCATCTTCAGACTGAAATTTGTAGCCCAATGAATCCAGCATACCAAGAGATATCAAATTTCTCTTGAGTTCAGGGACATACCTGACCCTCTTGAGAATCCTCACTACTCCATCATACATCTTCAAGTGTACTGTACCTTCACCTCTGACTTTGCAAGTGTGATCATTCCATAACAACACAGAACCTCCATTCTGATGCTTAAAATCATGAAACCACTCTCTTCTTGGAGTCATGTGGAAAGAACCCCCTGAATCTAAAATCCAATCTTGCTGCTCTTTAGTGGAAGTGATGGATAGGGACTGAGCTGACTCATAGCTTTTCTGCTCCTTATCATCTTAGGTTTGATTTGCTTGATTCTTATCAACAGGGTTCTTAGGACCAGATTTTCTCATAAGTTGTTTGTACTTGTAACAAGTACTCTTAAAGTGCCCAGGTTTGGTGCAGTGGTGGCACACTACTTCCCCTTGATTAGACACTGCTGATTTTCCCTTATCAGCTCCTTTGGGTTGCCTAGACCCCTTCTTGGAGACAGACTTCTTCTGACCTCCCTTGATTGCCAATCCTTCTCCACTGCTACTTTTATCTCCTTGAGATGTCTTATTATGCAACAACTTGGACTTGACAACCAAGATCACATCCTCCAATGTGATTGCTTCCTTTCTACCATACAAGATGGTGTCCTTTAGGATTTCAAAGGACTTAGGCAGAGCACTCAACAAGATCAGAGCCTTATCCTCTTCCTCTAACTTGACATCCAAATTCTCCAGATCATCAAGAATCTTGTTGAACTCATCTAGCTGCTCCGTAATGGGTTTGTCATCTCCCATTCTAAAGGCATACAGCTTCTGCTTCGAATAGAGTCGGTTAGCAAGAGTTTTCACCATATATAGCTTCTCAAGCTTATTCCAAACCTCATTCGCTGACTTCTCTTTAGCAACCTCCCTCAAGACCTTATCTCCAAGGCAGAGTAGGATCGTGCTTCGAGCTTTCCTGAGCAACTTGCTCCTTTCAGCCGCAGCTGTTGCAGATTCTTCTGCAATCTCTTCGGATTCTTCGAGAGCCTCGAATAATCCTTGTTGTTCAAGGAGGGCCTGCATCTTGACCTTCCACAGCCCAAAATCTCCAGTGCCTGTAAACTTCTCTATGTTGTACTTGGTAGAATTCCCCATCTTTAGATCTGCAGCTACTTCGGTTTCCCACAGACGGCGCCAATTGTCAAGATGGATTCCGATCAGCTAGACGTCTCCAACTAATTAGAACACTTGAATATAGAAGAAATAACTGCTCTTAGGATAGTAATTCTGAAAGTAAGTAACGAGACAAACAACACACAAGGATTTAAGTGGTTCGATCAATGTGATCTACATCCACTGGACCAGATTAGTACTTCTTTGATTGATAAAGAATGTTTACACACTCATTCACTCGGAATAGGATATTTCCTCACTTCACTCGTGAACTCACACAACTCAAAGAATACAATAACGTACTAAATCTCTCCTCCCAAAAAAAGGTGTCAACCTTTACAATGTACACCATCAAGAGTTTATAAAGACCAAAGGTAGTTGATGCTGTTAGGAACTGTTTTGAGTAGTTATCAACTGTTTGCAACCGCTTGTAACAACCCATGTGCTCTGTTATTGCCCAACTGAAATGGTAGTTATGCCCTCAAGTTGTTGTAACTGTAAAACTGTTAGTTAAACTAACTAACTTCGAACCAGAAGACTTGCCCATAAAGATCAGATCACTACTTAGTGTTCTGATACCCAACTCTTCTGCTCTGATGATCAAAAGCTAACTCTGCTGATAGACTCCATACTGTGCTGATCTTAACTGCACTGACCAAGTACTGTGCTGACTCAAGTACTGTGCTGACCTGGTACTGTGCTGACCCAAGTACTGTGCTGATCTGGTACTGAGCTGATCTACTCTGCTGAAGTACTGATCTTGGTACACTCTGCTGAAGTACTGATCTTAGTCCAGTCTACTGAAGTACTGATCTTAATCCAGTACTGTGCTGATCTTACTGTGCTGATCCCAACAGTGCTGAACTCTAAGCATCACCTTCTCATCTGATTGAAACCCTTCAACTCATCTGATAAGGCCTAAGTTATCTTATCTGATCCTATCAGCTCAGTAGTTTACTGTGCTGATTTTGAGATTATGAGATAACACTCACAGGTTCGGTTCGGTTTTTATATAACTTCGGTTCGGTTCGGTTCATTTTTTTAAAACTTCGGTTATTTCGGTTCGGTTGAAAAAAGGTCAGAATCGAACCGAACCAACCAATGCCCACCCCTAATGAATGGTGTGGTGTTATCCTCATATTCAATCTTCAAATAGTACACTGACTATTAAAGCACACTCATCTTCATATGCATAATATAATAAAAGAAGACCATACCAAAAATGTCAAACAAATAAATGTAAGAACAAAGCACACTCATCTTCATATGCCTTATATAATAAAAGAAGACGATATCAAAGATACTAAATAAATGTAAGAACAAACTATTAGTGTAAATAAATTGTGATTTGAAAATTTTATTACAGAATGAAATACGGAGTACATACTTTTAAAATCTTGTAGATGAGTTGCTCACTTTTTCATCAATGACCGCCAACTCTATTTACCGCACGCCTTTTACTTTTAATCTCCATAATTGTTGGTGTATCCTCGTAAAGTGTGCAACTCATCTTCATATGTTTAATAAAACGATACAAAGATACCAAATAAATGTAAGAATAAAATATTTTGTGTAAATAAATTGTGATTTGAAAAATTTATTACAGAACGGATTACATACTTTTTAAAATCCTGTAAATGGGTTGCTTCCACACGCCTTTTACTTTTAATCCGTATAAGTGTATCCTCATAAGGTGTGCAACTCATCTTCATATGCCTACCATACAAAGATACCAAATAAATGTAAGAACAAAATATTTTATTTAAATAAATAATAATTTAAAAAAAATTAGAAACAGATTACATACTTTTTAAAATCCTGAGTTGCTCACCTTTTCATCAATGACCGCCAATTCTGTTAACCTCTTTTAATCTTCATAATTGCTGGTGTGGAAAAGTATAATTAAATAACTGTCCAAACAAAAGAAAAGGAGAGGGAGGAGAGAAAAATAATTAAAAAGTAAACTAAATTAATGGTAAAGTTTAGAAAAAAAATAACAGAGAACGTAAATTAATGGCAAAGTTTAGAAAAGAATAACAGAGAACGGAGAGGAAGAAAACTGTAAAAAGAAAAAATAACCGAGATTTTTTTTTTGAAAAGATGGAGAAATATTTAAGGAATTTAAAAAAAAATAAAAATAAAAGAATATTGAAAAAAATTATGAAAAACCCGAGAAAAAAAAAAGGAGAGAGAAACAATAATAATTTAAGAATCATTCAATCTTTATATATCTCATCTAGTATATTCATTTAGTAAGATTTGCAAAGAAAATTTAATGTATCCCAATGAAATTACCTAAAGAAAATTAATACAAATTAGTTAGAGCTTCAAAATACGTTGGAGAATTAATAAGGAAATTAATGAGAGCTTCAAAATATTAAAGAAGAATACATTGTTGAGATTCTTTGTATTTCTTATCAGAACAGAGGAGGAAAGAAAGAAGTAAATATATTTTTAACAAAAGTATAAATAATTCAAAGATTACAAAAAATTACACCGTCTAAAAAAAATTAGAGAACCCAAAAAATTAAATTAAATTATCTAATAAAATTAGAGAACACAGAAACTTAAAATTTCACATCTTCTTTAAACTCTTTTGAACTCTTATTCCACATCCTCTTCCTTTTTTCAATTTGACGTCATGTCTATTAAGAAGAATGAGGTAAAAAAATTACATTGTCTAAAAAAAATTATAAAAAAATTAGAGAACACATAAACATAATATTACCTTAATATTTTCTTTAAAAAAAATCTCCATCTAGCAAGTGAGATGCAAAAAAAATCCACTCTCTCTAAATTTTTTTCATTCCTATCTTCTTTCTACTTCCTTCTCAATTTGATGTCCCAATTTTAACATCTTTTACGAAAAAAAAAAAAAAAGAAGGAAAGAGGTGTTTAATTGACATAGTGAAGAGTAATTACCAGCAAAAAGAAAATGAAGCTAATTAAGACGCAGTTTCTCAGAGAAAAATAACCTTTAATACACCTTAAAATTAAGGTCCATATTTAAAAACTCGAACTCATTTTCAATAAATTTTAAAGTTGGAGTCATGTTCATTTGAAAAGCATGTATGATTATCTTTTTGGGAAGGCACGTGTATTTGATGTTAAACTCAAAATGATTGGAATGAAGATTTTCAACATAAATATTAGTAGATGTTATCGTCCTGAAAAACAACATATTAGTCAACATAAATGAACGCTATTCTTTTACCAAGATTATGAAAGCATACACAACCCTTCCTCTAATTTTAAACTGCACGTATAAGTTCATGTCTTAACTAATTGAGTCAGTATAAGATCTCAATTCATGATATGAATAACGGTTCATATCATGAATCATGTTCATATTATATGACTAATATGAGTATGAGACATCTAGAGTAATCCAAATCAAATTCCAATTCCAAGTCTAGATAAATAATTGTTCTTCTTACATTGAGGTGGCCTTTTCCCTTTTCATTGTCTTCACAACCTTAGAAAGAGCAGGACAAAAATGACCTGAAAGAATAAATATAAGATTCAACAAAAAACTTAGGATGAATATTCTTCCGTGAAAATAATAAATACCAGCTTCTTGCACGGTGAATTCAACACCATCCAATTTGGCAATAATAGTTCCATCTTCCAGCCGTGACTGTATTAAAAACATAAAGTCTAGTATGCACTCGAGTGCATGTTGTGCACCCTAGTCCATGTTGCACTTTTCAGTTTTACTGACTTACACTTTTTGGTAAATGGTGTTGCACTTTTCAATTATTATACTAAAAATATTATTATACAGTTTAATAATTGAAAAGTGCAACACCATTTACCAAAGTGTAAGTCAGTAAAACTGAAAAGTGCAATATGGACTAGGGTGCACAACATGCACTCGAGTGCATACTAGACCAACCCTATTAAAAAAGAGAATAAAGTTAACAATAATTGAATACGCACAACATAAGTTAATTGTCTTTCAAAGGCATGTATTGTCGCATACCAAGCACGTCATCAAGATCCTTGGGGTTCTCCCATTTCTCTTCCTCCTTGATGCCACCATCCTTTGCAAATGTCATAATAACATTCTAGTAGACCATGCAAGTTGCGTTAAATGGTCTCATGATCATTAGTGAAATTATGCTTAGATAATCCAAACCAAATTGTGACAAAATTAGTTGCTCTGATGTTGCTGAGAATGAACTAACCTGGCCACCTTAAATTTAAGGAGCAAAAATGGAACTGAAATTGCTGCTTGTGCTTTGCCAGGGTTTCGTAGAAAATTCTCAATGTGTCTCTCTAAAAACCGAATTCAAAATGAACACATTAAATCAAGAATATCCAAATTAAACACCTTTTTTAAAAGCATAAAGATCAATAAAAATTCAAAAAAATAAAACAAAAGGAACAACACTACTTACTTCCTCAGGAGGATCCCTCTTTTGACCTGACAAATCAAATACTCTCAACAACTTTACTACCTTTCTTGCTCTTCTTCTTTCGGCTTTTTTTTCTTCACCATTTAAACAAATCAAAACATAAAAAAACAAAAAAGAAAAGCAGATTGCCGAAAAAACTGATCAAGTAGTTACCTTATTAACAGTCTTGTTGGTGGCCTATCCTTCTTATGTTCTCATATAAGATCACAGTTCAGACCATGCTGTAGTTATCCCCATCAAAGATATATGTGAGTTTTCCTCTGGCACTTAGAGCACAATAGAGACATTTTTGTTTATATGCACGATTAAAGAATACTTGGTAGTGGAACAATGTTGAATAGATAGAAGAAGAATCCCAGCAGTTTCAACACAAACTTGAACAAAGAATGTCCATCTTATAAATTTCATCAAATATATATATATATATATATACTATTCCTCCACGAAATTTATTCAATGTCGACACCATTAATCTGTAATTGATGGCATTGGGTGGTTTATCATGGCCTCAGATTGAATCCCAAACTCATAACACACACATATCAATCATAATTAATTAAAAGCAACAAAGAAAAAAGAATAAACATAATATCAATCACATTTCAATCATGATTTTAAAGGATCTTTTCGATAATTATCATTCCAAGAAAATAACAAATCCCCCGAGCAATTAGAATCACAATTCACAACTATGAAAAAATAAGCATGAAATCTTATAAAGAAACAAAAGTTAAATAAACAGAAAATGGAATTAGCAATTGTAGACACCTAAATTTTAAATTCCTTTGGACCTCTAAAGTCCAGTAAATCAAGACGGGCCTCTAAAGTCCCATAAATTCAAGACGGACCTCTAAAGTCCAATAGAGCAAGACGGGCCTCTAAAGTCCCATAAATGAATATGGGCCTCTAAAGTCCAACAAACCAAATTGAACCCAAATAGGGTATTCTTAGCCCAAGTAATTCAAAATTTGAATTAAACCCTAACCACTTGCACAAATATCTCCCTAGCCCATAAGAAACCCTAGGTTCTACACCTATAAATAGAGGCCTCATTTCATTCATTTCAGAATCAGGGAAATCAGAAGCATTCAAGGCTCTAAAATTCTCTGCAGAGATTTTAGAGTGTTCTTCAGCAGTTGGAGGAGCTTCAAAGGCGTTCTTCGTGCAAAGCGGCGAGAAGCAGCGTTCGAGTGGAGATCAAGGTGCTAAGCCCCTTCGATTCGGCGTTTCTTCAAGGCGTTCTTCGTGCAAAGCGACGAAAAGCAGCGCTCGAGCGGAGATCAAGGTGCTAAGCCTCTTCGATTCGGTGTTTCTTCAAGGAGGAGGTGCTTCGTGGATCTTCAACGACGTTCGTCCCGGAAAAGTCCCGAATAAGTCCCGACAAGTCCTGAATAAGTCCCGGAAAAGTCCCGACAAGTCTCGAATAAGTCCCGATAAGTCCCGAAGGTCCCGAAAAGTCCCTAAAATCGACGTGTAATCCAAAATACGACGTCAAGCCCTTGGATTAACGTTATAAAGTCTCAAGTTCAAGAACGATCTTCAACGACGTTCATCACAAAAGTCCCTAAATTCAACGTTTAATCCAAAATACGGTGCTAAACCTTTGGATTAACGTTACAAAGTCCCAAATTCAAGAACGATCTTCAACGACGTTCATCCAAAAAGTCCCTAAATTCGGCGTTTAATCCAAAATACGGTGCTAAGCCTTTGGATTAACGTTATAAAAAGCCCCAAATACAAGATCGGATAGGATTCGGCTGCGGATCCAACTCCAAAAGTTCCAAAAGTGCTCAAGAAATTCAAGAACTTCAAGAAGAGAGAATCAGAGGAGCAAATTAGAGATTGTAACCCACAAATACTCGGTTTTAATCCGAAATTAAATAAAATTATTTCGCATTTTTTAGTTTTTATATTTAATTTACGAATTTGTGTTTACAAATTGGCACGCCCGGTGGGACAATCTCTACCTCTCATCTCTACTCTTCAAGCAAATCAAGTCACGACGATGGCGCCAATCAAGATTAAGATCAAGAGAGGCGTTGCATCTGGATCAACTGGCGTCGACTTTGAAGACGTGAATGTAATCACAAGAAGTATGTCAAGGAGCTCCAAGTCATCCGCTGCTTCAAAGAAGAATATTGCAGAGGGTCCACCACCCAACACTGTGAACGAGGAAAACAGTGTAGCATGTTCTCCCACTCACTCCATGGCAAGCTCATCATTAGATTCAAGTGCAGCTTCAGCAATGGCGACAAATGCCACGACTGTTGAGGAGCAATTGACAAGCTTGACTAGAGCCATAGAAGGACTCACGAAACATGTCCAAGAACAGGATGCTCAGATTGCTAAGATGATGAGCAATGCAGATAACGGGCAGTCAAGTCGTGCAAAGGGAAAGCAAGTCGAAGGACATGATGTTGAGACGTCTGGTGAACGTCAGCAGATGGAAATTTACCCAACTCTTAAGGAGTTACAAGTGTCTCCCGATGGTTTGGTGCCCATTAACCGGCTAAAAGAAATCATACTCGGGGCGATCAAAGATAAGTTCGAGGAAAGTCCTAAGTCTTCATTCACCTACATCAAGCCTTACACGAAGAGGATTGACAGTTTGAAGATGTCAGCTGGTTATCAACCTCCAAAGTTGCAGCAGTTCGATGGCAAGGGTAATCCAAAGCAACATATTGCTCACTTCGTGGAGACCTGCAACAATGCTGGCACGTATGGAGATCATTTGGTGAAGCAATTCGTGCGCTCTTTAAAGGACAATGCATTCGATTGGTACATCGATTTGGAGGCCAGTTCGATAGACAGTTGGGAGAAAATGGAACAAGAATTTCTCAATCGATTTTACAGCACTCGTAGAACGGTTAGCATGCTTGAATTGACGAACACTTGTCAATCAAAGGAAGAGACGGTGATCGATTACATAAATCGATGGAGAAATCTAAGCCTAAATTGTAAGGATAGATTGACTGAAACTTCAGCTATCGAGATGTGCATCCAATGAATGCAGTGGGGTCTTCGATATATCCTTCAAGCAATTCGACCAAGATCATTCGAGGATTTGGCTACTAAGGCTCATGACATGGAGTTGAGCATGTCTACAAGTGGATTTGAAGGGCCGATATCTCAAGAGTGGGGGCAAAGGAAAACGAGTTTGAAGAAGTTGCAACGAAAGCAATATCCATTTCTAGACTCAGACATCCCCGAAATTTTCAATGACTTGATCAAGAATGATCTCATTGAACTACCACAAATGAAACGACCCGATGAGGCTGGGCAAACGAATGACCCCAAATATTGCAAGTACCATCGATTGGTAGGACATCCAACCCAAGACTGTTTTATACTTAAAGATAAAATTATGCGACTAGCCAAAGAAGGGAAGATCTTGCTAGAAGAAACTGAAACAACGGCGAATCACGTCACAGTTGAAGACAATCAAATGAAGGAAGTTTATGCAAATAGCGCCTACAAATTGATTTCTGAAGACGGCATATACATTTGTCCCATGAACGGAATGTTTTTGAAACGCTACTACGCGTAAAGAAAACAAGTATGCTCCATAAATGCACGAGCTTAAATTGCGTATTGCTCCATAAACGCACGAGCCTAAACTGCTTATTGCTCCATGATGCACGAGCCTAAAACTGCTTATTGCTCCATAAATGCACGAGCTTAAACTGTTTGTCGCTCCAAGAACGCACGAGCCTAAACTGCTTGTTACTCCATAAACGCACGAGCCTAAACTGCTTGTTGCTCCATAAACGCACGAGCCTAAACTGCTTATTGCTCCATGATGCACGAGCCTAAAACTGCTTATTGCTCCATAAATGCACGAGCTTAAACTGTTTGTTGCTCCAAGAACGCATGAGCCTAAACTGATTGTTGCTCCATAATGCACGAGTCTAAACTGCTTATTACTCCTGGTCCGCATGAGTCTAAACTGTGTACGACGACCACCAAAGGTAAATACATGTGGTTAAACTGTTAACTTACCCCACTAAAGGCGTTTTAAGTGGTTAAATAATTAAATTCCTACTTTGTCAAAAGTAGCTAAAGAATAGTCACTCCTGGCCCGCATGTGGGAAATCATTTGAAAGTAATTCGCAATTCGTCCACATCAAAGTCAAACGTTCTTGTGAACGAAATGCGAGGGGGCATTTGTAGACACCTAAATTTTAAATTCCTTTGGACCTCTAAAGTCCAGTAAATCAAGACGGGCCTCTAAAGTCCAGTAAATCAAGACGGGCCTCTAAAGTCCCATAAATTCAAGACGGACCTCTAAAGTCCAATAGAGCAAGACGGGCCTCTAAAGTCCCATAAATGAATATGGGCCTCTAAAGTCCAACAAACCAAATTGAGCCCAAATAGGGTATTCTTAGCCCAAGTAATTCAAAATTTGAATTAAACCCTAACCACTTGCACAAATATCTCCCTAGCCCATAAGAAACCCTAGGTTCTACACCTATAAATAGAGGCCTCATTTCATTCATTTCAGAATCAGGGAAATCAGAAGCATTCAAGGCTCTAAAATTCTCTGCAGAGATTTTAGAGTGTTCTTCAGCAGTTGGAGGAGCTTCAAAGGCGTTCTTCGTGCAAAGCGGCGAGAAGCAGCGTTCGAGTGGAGATCAAGGTGCTAAGCCCCTTCGATTCGGCGTTTCTTCAAGGCGTTCTTCGTGCAAAGCGACGAAAAGCAGCGCTCGAGCGGAGATCAAGGTGCTAAGCCTCTTCGATTAGGTGTTTCTTCAAGGAGGAGGTGCTTCGTGGATCTTCAACGACGTTCGTCCCGGAAAAGTCCCGAATAAGTCCCGATAAGTCCCGACAAGTCCTGAATAAGTCCCGGAAAAGTTTCGACAAGTCCCGAATAAGTCCCGATAAGTCCCGAAGGTCCCGAAAAGTCCCTAAAATCGACGTGTAATCCAAAATACGGCGTCAAGCCCTTGGATTAACGTTATAAAGTCTCAAGTTCAAGAACGATCTTCAACGACGTTCATCACAAAAGTCCCTAAATTCAACGTTTAATCCAAAATACGGTGCTAAACCTTTGGATTAACGTTACAAAGTCCCAAATTCAAGAACGATCTTCAACGACGTTCATCCAAAAAGTCCCTAAATTCGGCGTTTAATCCAAAATACGGTGCTAAGCCTTTGGATTAACGTTATAAAAAGCCCCAAATACAAGATCGGATAGAATTCAGCTGCGGATCCAACTCCAAAAGTTCCAAAAGTGCTCAAGAAATTCAAAAACTTCAAGAAGAGAGAATCAGAGGAGCAAATTAGAGATTGTAACCCACAAATACTCGGTTTTAATCCGAAATTAAATAAAATTATTTCGCATTTTCGAGTTTTTATATTTAATTTACGAATTTGTGTTTACAGCAATTAACGCAAGAACCATATTCAGTAAAAGTTAATTTTCTTGGAATCAAATTAAAAGGCAGGGTTTAAAAATCATTTTTAGTAAAAAATGAAAAACTAACCTTATGAATCTAGGCGGGTGGCACGGAGTCAGACAACAAACAGTGTGAGAGGGACAGTGATGAGAATCAGAACACGTTAATAAATAAATCCATAGAAGACTATTTGATACCTTCTCCACAGATTGAACCATCACAGTGTGTAATGCAGATATAAAGAAAGGGGACTGAGGGGAGGCGAATGATCAATTGCGTGACAAGTTAATACGCACTTTAAATGGACTTTCAGTTTCAAATTAACACGTGGCAAAAGGAGAATTGTCTAAAAATGCACACGTGTCGAATCCTGGAGAGACATCGTCCTCCTTTTATATATATAATATATAGATATAGATAGATAGACTAGTGTAATACCCGCGAACTTGCTGGGTTGTAAAAAAAATTATGTTAAGAAGTACTCCCTCAGTCCCATACTTGAAAAACCATTCTACCATTTTGGGTGTTTCATACTTGAAGATACTTATCTAAAATAGCAAAAACAATTTTGAACAATATTACAACAAAACACTAAAAAGTAATTTTATTACTATTTATAAAGTTGAAAAATCTTTACTACCCTCATTTATCTTACATAATACTAATAAACAATTCATTCATTAAAACCTGTGCCCAATTGATTTGGGTCTTCAAGTATGAGACGGAGGAAGTATTATTTAATAATATTTGAAATTGCAAAATAGTTCAATAAAAAAAAATTGAATTTGAATCATGTTTTGTACAATAAAAAGTTACTATTTATTGTACATATACAACACTGAATTCCATAATTTGTAGCCTATATTTGCAACATACATGAATTATCATGTAAATCTTAATTAAATAATTGTTTGTTTCATTAATTATTAATTTATTGTTATATGTAGTATATCTACATAGCATCAACATTTGAGTTTGGACTTTAGCATAGTCCAAAAAAAATTATAATGGACTGAGATGAGAAGATGATACCTTGTATGTCTAACAGAAAATGAATTTTATTTTAAAAAAAAATCGAAGAAACCGATAAAGAGAGGAGAGAGAAAAGAAAAAAAAATGAAGAAAATTGCCACACTTCTCTCACTTCTTCACCCATTTACAATTTTAAAATCTAATTTATCTATATATCAATTTTACTTTTTTATTTTTATTATTTTATTTTTTCTCTTTCAATTGTACGTAATAGTAATAATGTTGGTCACATAAAATGAAGAATAAAAACTGAAATGAAAATTAAGAGAGTAAACAGAAGAAATTTAGAGTATTATATAAAATGGAGAAAGATTTACAAATGCTCACCTTTTCATCAATTAATTAAAACCAATTCAAAGTAATTCTTTCGTTTACAGTCCTTTGAAACATAATTTTTACTAAAAATAATAATTGAAGAAATGTTTAAAAGAAAATAATTGAAAAGAGATAAAAATTTAAAAGAAATTATAAAAATCCTTTGAAATTCAACTAATGTAAATAAAAATGACTGAACATCGAAAAAAAAGGAGAGAAAGGGAGAGAAGAGAGGGAGAGAACTATAAATAATAATGGGAGAAAGGTTTTAAAAAAAAAATTGAAAAAAGAGAGATATTAAAAAAAAATTATAAAAGCTATAAAAAAAAGTAAAATAAAATAATTAATTAAAATAACTGTGAATACCTAAAGAGGAGAGAGAATTTAAGAAAATCGTAAAAAAGGTAAAAAAAAAAAAAAAAAAAACTAAAATAAAATAATTATGGATGCGAAAAAAAGGAGAACCAAAAAAAAAGAAAAATTTAAGGAAATTGCAAAAAAAAAAAGTAAATGAAAATTGTAAAAAAAAAAACTGTAAAAAAGAAAAACAAAAAAAGAGAGAGAGAAATATTATCAAATGTGAGGAGAAGATGACAAAGAAATAATTAAGAAAAAGAGAGAGCACAAAAAAAAAATTGTGGAAAAGTTTAAAAAAAACATTGAAAAGAAAGTGAAATTTAAGAAAATTGTAAAAGTGAAAAAATAATTAAGTAAAATAACGTGGACAAAAATAAATAAATAAATAAAACACTGAAAAAAAGTTAAATATCATTAAATGTAGCCGTTTGTTTCTAGGGGCCTTCAAAGGAAAAAAAGTTAATTACAAATTTATCCTCATATAATTAATAAAAAAATTAATTGATAATATATAATCTTTATTTTAATTCTATGCAAGTATACAATAAACACCAAATTTAATTATAATTTTTTATTTATATATTATTTGCACGTGCTCATTTAATGAGTTCACCATAAAATCATTTTTTACTACGGTTATCTGCACCCTCTCATTTGAAAAGTTCACCCCCGAATAATTTTTTTATCGCGGTTATCTGCACCCGCTCATTTTATGGGTGCACCCCAAATTATTTTTTTACCACGATTATCTACACCCCTCATTTTATGAGTTCACTCCAAAATATTTTTTAAAAAATAATTATATTTAAAAGACTATATTATCCTTTTATTAATTTATACAAAATATAATAAAATCAAACTTAATTTGTATATTTACAATCTGCAGTCGAGTCATTGACGAGTTACCGTCGATTCACCACCAAGGCACCTATATTTTGAGAAAAAAAAATCATAAAACATAATTTTTTTTAAACTATCGAAATTAGCCACAAATCTCGATTTTTTTCATTTGAATCTAGGTAAATATTTTTCAATCCAGTTTTAAATCTAGAGGCTGCAACATATAATTGTCTATGTATGAACATGTTTCGGAAGGTACACACTACACACTTACCATGAAAAGAGACTAACCTTTAACTTTTATTTATCGTCATTGAAAAAGACAATAGAATGATAAATTATCTCATTCGAAACTTTATGGGAGTCATGTCATCGAAACACTCAATATTATTCTCAAAATAAAAACTTTACTACAATCCTTCCAAAATAAAAATGTGTCATCGATAATGTGATTTTCAAGTCATGTAACAATCAATCTAGTTTCACTGTACAAATCGATGGTCTGAGCAAGACGTTTTCCTATAGTTCCATTCACATTTTCTAAAGCTTTTTTAATTCTGATTTCACCAAAATTCTGCTTTCCAAAACATAGTTTGAGAATAACGTTTTAACACTTAAAAAAGAAATGTTTATTTGTACTAATTTATGAACAGTGTCACCATGAGACCATCTCACTTTGAATAAGATAAGTGTTTATTTATGTTAATTACTATTAATCGTATTACTGATTACTATTTATGGTATTACTCGTTATTACTTATTGTATTACCGACTATAATAAAATCATACCTATAATATTATTTTGTATTAAAATTTAAAAAAATACACATGAAAAAATGGAAATTAAAAAAAAAAAGTAAAAGAAAAAAAAAACGAAGAAATTAAAAGTTTGGAATAAAAACTGAAAATGGAAGAAAAAGAGGAAGGGGAAGAAAACTTTAAAAGAAAAAAAAAAATCAAGATTTGTGGCTAATTTCAATAGTTTTTTTTAAAAAACAATTATGTTTTATAATTTTTTTCTAAAAATATGGGTGACTTGTGAATCGACTGTAACTCGATAATGACTCGACTACATATTGTAAATATACAAATTAAGGTTGATTTTATTATATTTGGTGTAAATTAATAAAAGGATAATATAGTCTTTTAAAAATATTTTGGGGTGAACTCATAAAATGAGGGGCGTAGATAAACGTGGTAAAAAAATAATTTAGGGGTGAACTCATAAAATGAGCGGGTGCAAATAACTGTGATAAAAAAATGATTTGGGGTGAACTCATAAAATTAGCGGGTGCAGATAACCGTAGTAAAAAAATGATTTTTGGGTGAACTCATTAAATGAGTGGGTGTAGATAAAATATTAATCAAAAATTAAAATTGGTGTGTAACATCTTGCATGTACCCAAGTATCACCCTACAAATTAGGGTTGATTTTATTATATTTTGTGTAAATTAATAAAAAGATAATATAGTCCTTAAAATGTAATTATTTTTTTAAAAAAAATTATGAGGTAAACTTATAAAATGAGCAGGTACTGACAACCGTGGTAAAAAATAATTTTGGGGTGAACTTATAAAATGATCAATTGCAGATAATCATAGTTAAAAAATGATTTGGGTGAACTCCGGGTGCAGATAACCATAAAAAAATAATTTGAAGGTGAACTAATTAAATGAGCATGTGTAGATAAAATATAAATAAAATAATAATTTATTTCTGTTATTAAAATCTGATTTTATGTTCGTATTGTTTAATTTAAATATTATTATTATTAATTTTAATAAAGGATAAAATAGTAAATAATAAAATAAAATTTAAATAATTATTTTAAAATATTAAAAAAGGCAACAGGTATCAAGTTAGGGCGGACAATACAATTTGACATCCAAATTATTAATAGGTTGTTTCTAATTAACTAGAGAGGAAAAGGGAGAGAATGGAAAAAATAATTGAAGAAAAGTTTACAAGAAAATAATTGAAAAGAAAGAGAAATTTAAGGGAAAAAAAATTAAATGAAAATTGAAGAAAGTTGTAAAAGAAAACTTTAAAAAAGAATCGAAAAAAAAAAATAAAGAGAATAAAAAATCATTTAAGAAAACTGTGAAAAAAAGGAGGAGAGAAGAGAGAACTAAAATCTAAAACAATTACTATTAAGAAAAATATAAGAGATTTTTTATAATAAAAGAAAAATGTATAAAGAACCTAAAAAAAAGAGAGAGGAATGTGATGTCATATAAAACTAATGCTCTATCATGTCTATATACAGACTAACTGAAACAAACAAATGGTTTATGCAAATATACTTTATATATACCGTATAAAGAAAACTAAATATGAAGTATTTAGGAAATTAATATTAAAATTCCAACTTCAAGCCTTAGAACATCAAAATCACATTTATGAGGCAACAAATTGAAGCATAATATATTAAAAAAAAAAAAAATTAATGACTTGCAACATATTCAAGTAGATAATTAATATTGCAGAACAAAAGTTTTATGCTTAGAAGCGACCACCGCGATAGAGAAGAGGCGGACGGGTAAAAGATGAACTCGTTTCCAAAAAAACACATACCTATTTAGAGACCCAGTTTGCATAAATTCTCAAAATAAAGGTGGAATATACGATAATGACGGTAGAAGGTTTAGGGAAATTAATGTTAATTTTAAATTTAAATATTCCAAAGTGAGATTTGTTAATAGAATTTTTTAAAAATTACGCATATACATAGATTTGTTAATATTAAAAATGTGTATTTAAAATTTAAGATGAAAGGATAAAATTAACCACAACAAAAGGTGAAATTGAATATTTAGGTGGGATTTGTTAATAGAATTTTTTAAAAACTACCAGGATAAATTAATTAATAAATAGTGAAACTAATGAGAAAAAAGAGATTTTGAAATGGAATGATTTCAAAAGAAAGAGAAAGAGATTGCAAATAGACTAATCATTTTTCGTGGGGATTGTAAAAAAATTAGAAATTATTTACTACTAACTCTTGGTTTTTCAGATTTGTTGCAACCAACTCCCTCTGACTTTTTGGCGTGGAACCCACCCCCAATTCCTATATCAATTGTTTCTTTTGCCCTTTCATTTCAATTTGTCTTATTTTAATTATTTGGGGTCCAATTATGTCATTCACCCTTCAAATCAATTTTTCTTATTTTCATTTCATATATCCTCTCTCTCCACTCTCCTCTTTTCTTCAACCTCCATTTTCTTCCCCTTTTGCAAATGACCGCCGCCGTCGCCACCAATCCAGATGCACTTCGTCGTCGCCTCCCAGTCCGACGCTCGTCGTCGTCGCAGCCCAGGTCGCCCGCTCATCTTCGTCATTTCCTTCAACCACCAATCCAGATGTCGCTGACGGAGCAGCTCCGGCGGTGGCCCCACGACAGCGGGTAGGAAGAATCTTGCGCTTGTTGGTAGAAAAATTCGGAGGATTTGGGGGCATCGTTGAGGAAAGAGAGTTTTCTTGAAGATGAAGTTCGTCGATTAATTGCAAATTCAACACGCCGGCGCGTAGCGCTTCTTCCTCCTTCGCTGTCCACTTCTGCTTCGGATTGCCCATCTCTGGTTTCGAACCTCAACGCCAACGCCGCCGTTGCTCAAATTCTTTTGCTGCCACTCGTTAGTTCCAATGAATCTTTTGAGGCCTATCTGAAGGGATGGGGAATATCTGTGTGTAGAGTATTGCGACGGTGGTGCTGATAAGGGTAGATTCTTAGAGGGGCCTATTGGGCCTCTGTCTAGCCCCACTATTTTAGTGGAATGGTTTCTTGGCCCACAAGATATGATTTTGGCCCATATGAGAAAATCCCTACTTTTCCTTTCTTACCAAATCTCACACTTTAGGCAGACTTTCTCTTAATCACGGTAATTTGTATCAATCCCACGATTTACTTTCCTTTCCCTTCATTGGGAATTATGGCTAATTGTCGGAAATCGTGGGTGGTCTTCACTATATAAATGGCATTGGTCCTTTGGTGAAAAATGTGGTTTACAATACAATTCTTGTATGAGTAAGAAAAGAGAAAGAGCTACCAAGAGTGAGAATTCGGTGAGATAGGAAGGCCTCGAGGTTGTTCCCTTGCATCGTGTGACGTTCCACTTGAGTCTAGGCGCTGAGCCCGGTGTTTTCGATTTTCTCTTTAATTTCTTTTTCTCTATTGTTGTTTTCCTCCATTTGTTTTCTTTTGTATTACACTTGTTTTTAGTACAAGGAAAACTTACAGTGGCATCAAGAGCTGTCCGATCTGGGAGTCGCCGGAGAAGTAGCCGCCGCTGTGAACCGCCGCCGCTGCAAATCGCCGCCGCCCATTACTGCCGGTCTGTTGCACTCCGAAAGGCCGTTGCCGATCTGTTGCTGACCGGTGGAGAAGGTTCTATTGAACTTTTACCCGTCTGGAGTTGCTGCCGACAACAGCTAAGGGATTGAGGTTTTGTATTTCTTTCTTTTTTCCATTATTGTTACTTACTTCCGCTGCTAGTATATATTATATCTACTGCTATATACATATATTTTTTATAGCTACTGTTATATATATATTATAATATATTAACGTTGCTTTTATATTTATATTATATAATATACTTATAAAGTTGTTATATATTATAATATATGTGTTTTATTTTCTGCTTTTGAGGTTCACTAATCCGTGTTCTGCAGAGATTAGTTTTTTGTTCTTATACTCTATTTCCTCTATTGACCTTGATTGAGTGCTTCTTGGCCTTGCGGGGGAATTTTAATTTATTGTTATTCTACCCAAGACAAATATTGAATCCATTATTCAATCGCTCAGGTATATTGGCTTATCCCTTCTTTTAATTTTTTCGTAAAATTAGACCGCTGATCGCGGATAGGCTTGGGATTACGTGTTGTTAGAATATAGGATTCTTGCTCGTTATTTGTGATTTCTGTTTGCTTGGTTACTTGTGTTTTCTTAATGGCTACTATTACGACAAATATCACGTTGGTTCCTTTCAATGGTAAGTCTGATTTCGGTATTTGGCAGCATAAAATGAAATGTGTTCTAATTCAAAATAGAGTTGTAAAAGCCATTGATCATTCATATGCTACCACTGACACTGATGATAAGAAGGCTGAAATGAACGAACTTGCTATGAGTGCCATTATATTGAACTTGTCTGATTGTGTGATTCGTAAAGTTAAACATCTCAAAAGTGCTCGTGAGTTATGGGATAAACTGTCTGAATTATACTATGAAACATCTTTACCCAGTAAATTGTTTTTGTTGGAAAAAAATTTCCGTTATAAACTTGACATGAACAAGGATATAGATGAGAATCTTGACAATTTCACTAAACTTATACAAGATATAAAGCAAACGGGTGACAAACACATTGATGATTACACTGTTATTGTTCTTTTGAATGCTATACCTGATTCTTACAATGATGTGAAATCTGCTATTAAATATGGTAGAGATGATGTTACTTTGGATATCGTTGTGAATGGCTTAAAAAGCAAAGAACAGGATTTGAAACAACATGGTAGTGTGAAGGGTGAGGTCATGCATGTGAGGGGTAGAACTAAGACGAAAAATCAGCCTAAGAAACATGATAAAAATGATGGTGAGAGAGGTAGATCTAAGTCTCGGACAAAGGCTAGAAAATGTTTTCACTGTCATGAATCTGGTCATTTTATTAAAGATTGCCCTAAGAAAATTCAAGAAAAACAGGATAAGAATGAGCATGCTAATATGGTTATTAGTCAAGAGAATTATGGTGATGTTTATATGGTTATTGAACCTAGTGTGAACTCTGTGCATTCTTTTGATATGAAAAAGCATGAATGGCTCATTGATTCTGGTTGTACTTATCATATGTCTCCGTTTAAGGAGTTGTTTACCACTTTTAATAAGGTTCAAAATGGTTTTGTTTCCATGGCGAATGACAAGAAATGTGATGTGATGGGTATTGGTAATGTGACTTTGAATTTTTCTTCTGGTGTTACTTATACTTTGAAAAATGTTAGATATGTGTCTGCTCTTTGCAATAACCTTATGTCTTGTGTTGCATTGGAAGATGATGGATTGGAAGGTAAATGGGGTAAGGGTTTTATGAAAATTGTTAAGGGAACTTTGGTGATTTTCAAAGCTGAGAAAATAAATAACTTATATATTTGTTATGTTCAATCTGAGTTTTTAAATGCTGTGAATGTGTCCAAGGGTGACAAAACTGATTTATGGCATAACAGGTTGGGACACATGAGTAATAAAGGTATGGAAATTTTGCAAAAAGATGGTTCTTTTGGTGATGATAAAATTTCTAGTATTCCTTTCTGTGATGCATGTGTACTTGGCAAACACCATAAAGTGAAATTTCCTGTTTCTCCCTCCCCCAATAATTCCACTTGCAAAGATGTGCTTGAATATTTACATGATGATGTATGGGGGCCTGCTAGTGAGCCCACTCAAAGTGGTAACATGTATTTTTTGTCCATTATCGATGATTTCTCTAGAAAAGTTTGGGTGTTTTTGATGAAAAACAAATCTGATGTGTTTTCTAAATTCAGTGAATGGAAAACCCTTATTGAAAATCAAACCGGTAAGAAAATCAAAGTGCTTAGGACTGATAATGGCTTGGAATTTTGTAATTCTCAAATGAATGATTTTTGTACAAAATTCGGTATTAAAAGGCATAAGACGGTTCCTTATAATCCCCAACAAAATGGTGTGGTGGAAAGAATGAATCGTACTTTAATGGAGAGAGTTAGAAGCATGCTTGCTACTTCGAGTCTTTCTAAAAAGTTTTGGGGTGAAACTGTTTGTACTGCTGCATATTTAATTAATAGATCTCCATCTGTGCCTTTAAATGGTAAATGTCCCGAGCATGTTTTCTATGGTAAGAAAATTGATTATTCTAATTTAAGAGTGTTTGGTTGTGCTGCTTTTGTTCATCAAAAACTTGATAAACTTGAACCTCGTGCTAAAAAGTGTATTTTTCTTGGTTATCCTGATGGTGTGAAAGGTTATAGATTGTGGTCTATGGATGAGCATGGTTACAAGATTATTATAAGTCGAGATGTTACTTTTAATGAGCATGATTTTCCTTGTTTACCTTATACATTGCCTTTGCATGAGTTTAATGATACTTCTAGTGAGGTGGAGCATGATATGCCTAAACTTGAAAGTGATGATGTTCATGTTGATAATGAAAATGCTGAAAATGAGTTTAATGATATATCTGATAATCTTGAGAATGTGAATGATGATAATTTGCAAGGTGGAGCTAATGATAGGCCTAGAAGGACTGTTAAGAGACCCCTTAGATTTGATGATTATTATTTGGATACTCATGTTTTTCATGTTTTTGAGTTAAATGATAATGAACCTAAAACCTACAAGGAAGCTTTAAAATCTGATCATTCTAAAAAGTGGATTAATGCTATGAAAGAAGAAATTGAGTCTTTGCATGTTAATCACACTTGGATTCTTGTGCCTAAACCTGTTAATTGCTCTGTTGTTGATTGCAAGTGGTTGTTTAAGGTTAAGAATGAACTTAATGATGTTAGATACAAAGCTAGGCTTGTGGCTAAAGGATTTACTCAAAAAGAGGGGGTAGATTATACTGAAATATTTGCTCCTGTGGTGAAATTTACAACTGTGCGAATTATGCTTGCTTTGGCTGCCCATTTCAATTGGGAATTGAAACAAATGGATGTTAAAACTGCTTTTTTGCATGGTGATTTGGATAAACCGATTTATATGAAGCAACCTGAGGGTTTTGTTGATACTGTTTGAAATTTTGAGCACCCAACAATGGCCTTACAAAATTGACAGAAATAAATAACAAAATTGTAAATACAATTAAATTAATATTTACATAAAGTCTTCGATTTTCGTCTTTTAGCATCTTTCCAAAACGAGCAGGTTCTTGAAATCTGCAACAACGACACCATCTCACGAACAATAGGAGCAAAGTTAAAGTCGAGTCAAGGAAACCATTTTCCCGCAAAACGAATATGTCCCGGCTAGTGCTCACGGTTTGACGTAACATTTTAAAAGGTAAAACGACTTTCGCCTCTATACGAGCAGCACCACAACGTATATAGTTCCAACGAACTGAATCGACACGAAAACTGGACTACGCTCTATATGCTTGATGCAAAATGTGTGATGCTATAATTTTTCTAGAAATTCTCAAGTGTTGTGTGTAAGAGTGTTTTTGCAACATAAAACATGCACCCTATTTATAGGCATGTTCCAACATGTGAGGGGTCTCCACATTCATTACGACATTCATGTAATTTGTAACGTCTTGCGGTTACAAGATTTAAATGGTTTTGTAACTCCTTTGCGGTTACAAATTCATTACTGAAACGTCTATGAACCTGGACATCCGAACGTCCAAGTTCATCACAATTTGCAACGTCAATGTACCTAGACATCCTCAACGTCCTAATTCGTCATAGTTCAAATTCAACTTTTAAATTTATTTGGGTTAACCCAATTTCAAATTGGGTTTCAACTTTCTAAAAACTTGATTTGTATGAGCCAAGCCCAAATATTCAAGTTCCAAAATTATAGATGGGTCTGAAATCCCAAATTTAAAACCCACGAGTCACGAGCCCAAGACTAGGCCCAAGCTCAACCGGACGAGCACCCACGTGCATCCGTATAGACTATTGGATTGCTCCTTAGTCACTATTATTTGAACCATTGTAACACCCTCCTATTTATAAGGAGTAATTAGCCCCATTAAACTTTCAAAGTTTCAACGTGGGACAATTAACATGATATAACACTTTATCCCATAAAGTGTATTATTTGACGTTTCAACTTCGTGAATTAATTTCTCACTCACCGAAATTCGGTTTTGAGATTTTAAATACACTACGAACATCTAATCCGAGAGTAGAATGGCTTTATGCCATTTAATTTCCTTGAAATTACATTTATAACCCTCAATAAATTGGTCAAAGACGAGTGTTCTCCACTCTCATTTTAAAATCAATTAATTAATTAAAATTAATCAATTTCTAACCAATTTCTCCAACAGATACTAAACATTCTAATCATGTTTACCTGCTTAAAAAATTCTTGTATGGTTTGAAACAATCTCCTAGACAATGGAACAAAAAGTTTGATGCTTGCATGATCTCTTTAAAGTTTAAAAGAAGTGCGTACGATCATTGCCTATACTTTAAAGATGATGTTAATGTTCCATTTTACTTGCTCATTTATGTTGATGATATGCTTTTGATAAGTCCTAGTGTAAAAGCTATTGAGCATGTGCAAAAATGTCTTGGTGATAACTTTGATATGAAAGATCTTGGAGATGCAAGGAAAATTTTAGGCATGCATATTGATAGAGATAGAAAACGGCATACTTTGTTGTTAAACCAAGCTTCATATGTGGAAAAGATTTTAGAAAAATTCTCTATGTCTACTGCTAATCGGTTAATGTGCCCCAAGCTGCTCATTTTGTGCTAAGTAAGGATCAGTCCCCCAAGACTGACTCTGAAATTAATGCTATGGAAAATGTACCTTACTCTAATGTTGTTGGCTCTGTTATGTACTTAATGGTCTCTACTAGACCTGATATTGCTTATGCTATTAGTTGTTTGAGCCGATACATGTCTAATCCAGGTAAAACTCATTGGGAGGCCATGAAATGGCTTCTCAGGTATTTGAAAGGTACAAGTAACGTTGGTCTTAAATTTTCCAAAACTGTTAATGATGTGAATTTAGTTGGTTATGTGGATTCGAATTATGCTAATGATAGAGATAATAGAAAATCAACTACTTCTTATGTTTTTACCTTGTGTGGTTCGTGTATAAGTTGGAAGTCTCAATTACAGCATGTTGTTGCTCAGTCCACAATTGAGTCTGAGTATGTTGCTATCACTGAAGCTGTAAAAGAGGCTATTTGTCTTAAAGGGCTTGTCACTGAAATTGGTGTACTTAAGGGAAAAGTAGTTGTTTACTCTGATAGTCAATCTGCCATTCAATTATGCAAAAATCCTGTGTTTCATGATAGGACTAAACATATTGATTTCATTTTATTCGAGATATCATTGAAAAAGACATAATTGATTTAGTGAAGATTCCTACTGAAAAGAATCCTGCTGACATGGGAACTAAATGTTTAAACTTGGACAAATTTAAGACTTGCATGAAACTATTGAATTTTGATTCAATTGATTGATAGCATGAGTTTTATGTTGGTTGGGGATCGAGACTGTATTTTCTTAGCACTTCTTATAGTCTCGATTATGTGTTTGAAAGTGCTTAACTTTAAATCTGTGCTAACTAGTGTGTTGTGTGTGCAGGTCTGACTGGACTCATACTACTAACATGTTTGTTGCTTGTGCTGGTTTAACGGGCGATGATGAATAAGTCCTAGATTCAATATAAGTGGATGATGATGCTTTAAAGGGGAATGTACCAAAGAGGTGGAGAAATGTTGGGCCTCTGTCTAGCCCCACTATTTTAGTGGAATGGTTTCTTGGCCCACAAGATATGGCTTTGGCCCATATGAGAAAAACCCTACTTTTCCTTTCTTACCAAATCTCACACTTTAGGCAGACTTTATCTTAATCACGGTAATTTGTATCAATCCCATGATTTACTTTCCTTTCCCTTCATTGGGAATTATGGCTAATTGTCGAAAATTGTGGGTGGTCTTCACTATATAAAGGGCATTGGTCCTTTGGTGAAAAATGTGGTTTACAATACAATTCTTGTATGAGTGAGAAAAGAGAAAGAGCTACCAAGAGTGAGAATTCGGTGAGATAGGAAGGTCTCGAGGTTGTTCCCTTGCATCGTGTGACGTTCCACTTGAGTCTAGGCGCTGAGCCCGGTGTTTTCGGTTTTCTCTTTAATTTCTTTTTCTCTATTGTTGTTTTCCTCCATTTGTTTTCTTTTGTATTACACTTGTTTTTAGTACAAGGAAAACTTACAGTGGCATCAAGAGCTGTCCGATCTGGGAGTCGCCGGAGAAGGATATATAAAAGGACCACTTGTTTTTAGTACAATGAAAACTTACACTTGTTCTGATCTGTAATGCTCAATGATATATAAAAGGACCACTGATTTTCTATCAAGAGATAACAACTCATTATCTCAACTAACCTGACATTACATATATACTTGATTTATTGTGCTAACAGTTTCTTTCAGGCAAGTTGACCAGTTCACTCTTCCTGAAGGTAAAGTATAGTATAAGTCAAGTTCCCTTTGTAATAGGTTTTGGCATCATCAAAAAGGGGGAAATTGTTGGGAATAAAATGATTTTGATCTAGATACCAAAACCCCTGATTGATGATGTTCAGATTAGTTGAGATAAGTTCAAGTCTAGTTCAGGCAAGTTGTCTCAGTACACTTGAGTATGTAGATTGCTTAAGTGAAAAGTCTCAGGAATGTTGTGAGATTTTAGTGTTCAGGATAGTTGTCCAAAGCTGGAATGTTAGGCAGCTTGATAAGTCTATAGGCCAAAGTTGCTGAACTTTCAAGACAGACTGACCAAGTGGACAACTTAGCTGAAGAGATCAAGAGCAGTAAAGCAATGCTAATAAATGCAAATGATCAAGACAGTTGAAGTACAAATGATCAAGAGCATTAAATGTCAAAGCTCACAGAAGACACATTCAATGAAGCATTTATTGCCAATCATGCCTGAACCAAGCATTAAAGACTTAGAGCATTAAAGAGTGAAGCATTGAATGAATGTTGGAACATTATAAATTGCAGCAGGAATGTTCAGGGAGCTTGTCCCATCTGACCGTTGGTTGAGTGTAGCTTCTGCCACAAATCAACCTTGGGAAATGTGCATATTTGGAATCTGACACAAGTCATCTCAGCCGCATTTTTCAGAAGTCAACACATTCATTCAAGCAACCATTGAAGAGTTCTTTTACACAGTGGATAAAAGAATGCCAAGCTTCATAGCCGTTTCAATGGTGCTGCAAATAGACAGGTTTGAATTGCTATCCCTCCAACGGTTAGCTGCTCAAATTTGCCTATAAATACAGAAGTGATCAAGGGATTCAGACATCCAACTACAAGCTATCAAACTATCATCATGCTTTCAAAGGAAACCAAGCTGTTCTCTAGAATCCCAAGTTTCCTGAATCACTTCATCAAGCTAAGCCAATCTTTGTAGAATATCCAAAACTTAGCATTGAGATATCCTAAGCCTTTACACTGTTCTTATTGTAAAGGATATCTCTATTAGTTGGAACCAAACCTCAAACCCTATCTCATTTAGTGAAGAAAGAGTTTGTTGTAGAAGTGAGGAGTTAAGGACTGTTATTGTGAAACACAGTCTTAACTCAGAGAGATTGAGCACTAGGACTCAAGTTATCCTAGGGATCAAAACACTAAGAGAGTGTTGTTGATCAGTGCACCTTGGCACTATAAAACAAGCTAATTCAATTGTGAAGGAATTATCCTGTTCAATCAGGAAAAGTGGATGTAGGAGCTTAAGTCTCTGAACCACTATAAACTTGTGTGCCATTTACTTACTGCACTCTTTATTTACTTACATTCCAACATATTTTAAAGAGCAAAATTCAGTAAGTTAAGAAAACTATTTTGGACAAAGTCCCTGATAACTGTATTTTTCAGAAATAAAATTGGAGTATCTCTTTGAGTCAAAAGCCAACCACATTCCGCACTTAGCAACTCTTTTAGATATTTAGCCAACTGATCACTCAATAGTAATCAGTAGGACAAGCATCTATCAAAGTTCTCACTCAGGCTAGTTGTGAGACAACTTGCCTGATAAGACCAGTTTGTCAAAAAGAAAAGAATTTGCATACACAAGTGCATTCCCCCCCCCCATACACTTGTGTTATACTCCACCAAGGACCAACAAGTGGTATCAGAGCAGGGGTTCAAAGACCACTGTCTCTGAAGAGCCAACTGTTCTTCAAAAACTCACATTACTTCTGTGGTCACTGAACTGATCCAAATTTCTGAAAAATCTACTTGTATTTTCCTTTGTCTATCTGTTTAAAAAATGGCTAACAATGCAGTTCCAGGAGATGTTGCCAACACCATCAACAACATGGGCCCAAACCAAGTCAATCATATTTCTCATCACAAATTGCCAATGTTCTCAATTGAGAATTATGATTTCTGGAAGATCAGGATGAGAGCACATCTTGCTTGCCAGCATGATGAAATGCTCAAAGTTATCACCAGAGGACCATTCACCTTCACCAAGCTCAATCCCAATGTCACTGATGCTCAAAAAGCAGACCCAAGGGAGCTTTTGCCAAAAGATGAGGATGAGCTGACAGCAGAAGAGAGAAAAAGGCACAATCTGAACTACATTGCCATGAACACCTTGTACCAAACAATTCCAGATGCAGTGATGGGAAGAGTGTATCACTGCACCACAGCAAAGGAAATCTGGGATACCCTAGCACTTATGTGTGAAGGTACCCAAAAGATAAAGGAAAACAAGCTTCAAGTGGCTATCCAAAAGTATGAGCAATTCACTATGGAGCCAAATGAAACTATTGATCATCTTGATGGCAGATTCACTGACATCATGAATGAGATGAATTCTTTGGGCAAGTTCTATGCCAAAAGAGAAGTTGCTTTGAAGATTCTGAGAAGTCTCACATCAAAGTGGGACATATATTCTGTCATGATGCAAAATACCAGCAATCTTGACAACATGCCAATGCAGCAAGTATTCTCTGAACTCAAAGCATATGAGTTTGATCTTAACAGAAAGAAGGTGCATGATGAGCCATCTTCCTCAAGCAAAGGTGTTGCTTTCAAAGCCACTGAAACAGAGAAGAAAAATACTCAAAGATCTTCTCAATCTGTTTCAAAATCAGAAATGAAGGAGGAGCTAGCACTCATGCCAAGGAGATTTGAGAAGCTCAACTCCAGATTTGGTAGATACAAGAAGTTTTACCAAGACAACAGAACCAGAAGGAGATTCAGCTCTCCTGGTAACAAATCAGAGGACAAAGTCTCTGATGAGAAGAAAGAAGACAGATATGCTGATAAAAAGAAGTATAGCAAAGGTGAACCATCATCATCAAGGAGGAAGGAGTCCTCAAGCAAGAAAAATGATGATGAAGATGTGTGTTACAACTGCCAGAAAAAGGGTCACTTTCAGTATAATTGTCCTGACCTAAGTGCCAAAGAAAGAAAAGAAAGGCAAAACAAAAGAGACAAGAGGATGAACAACAGGAAGGCCATGGTAGCTGGTGAATCAGCAAGTGAAGAGAGTGTCTACTCTTCTGATGATGGACTGTTCTCCAACAGTGAAAGTGATGATGACTGCCAAATGGCATTTGAAAATGAAGAGGTATGTTCATCTTCCAATCTTTCAATTAACACACATGAATCTAGTGAAATCCACCTTGACTTTGAAAAGTTGTTAGAAGATTTCACCAGAATGCAAGAAGTATGCAATATGGCATTGAGAGAAAATGAACAGTTGAGGTCTAAAAGCAAAATCTCCAATCTTCCTGAATCTGAGGTTGACATTAAATCAACTGAGTTGTATCAGCAGATTGTGAGAGAACATGGAGAAATGTCTCTCAGAGTCTCTGAACAACAAAAGTTGATTGATGAACAAACTCTGACTCTAAAGAAAAAGGATTTTGAATTTAGAACTCTTCAAGCTAAATTTGACAATCTCTCAAGTGAATTTGATACTCTAAAAATAAGCGAGGGGAGCTTAAAAATGAAAATGTCTGCCTTGAACAAATCTGCTAAGGCAATAGAGGAAATTCAAGGGTTTCAAAGACCATTTGCTCAAAAGGGTGGTTTAGGCTATAATCCATTTGAACCCTCACCTGGTCTTAGTATTGCCTCCTCAAGCAATTCTAAGATGACTTTTGTAAGATCAGTGGCACAACAAAATGAAATGGAAGTAGATCAACCACTGATCAAGGATAAGGGTAAAGGAATTTTTATACCAACTCAAGTGAACAATGTCCCTAAACCCATACCTAAGGAAAAGGTTAAAGGCATTGTTTACAGGAGAAATGAGGGTCAGAAAGATAGAACCAATGGAAGGCCAACCTATCTGAATCCTCATCAGAGAAGTTGTCCAAAATCTGTTCAGAAAAGGCCAACTCAAATGAGGCAACCTCAACTGAATGGATTAAGGCCAATCCCCTCTAATAGGTATAAAACATTCAGGAAGCCTGAACCTTACTTGACACAAGGAAAAGGCCATCCAAAATCCTATCCTCAAAGGTCTTTCCAAGCTGCACCTAAGTCTAGTAACTTCAGGAGAAATATCCCAAGGAAATTCACCAACCCTCCTGAACCTTACAAGACCAACACTTATACACAGAAGGCACCCAAGGCATTTAAGGGTCAAACTGTGTATGTAGATGTAAATGGAAACCAAGTCAGTCACTTTGAGTCAATCAGAGTAATCAGGCAGATTTGGGTTCCAAAAGGTACAGCTAACCCTCTAGGACCCAACACTCAAATGGTACCTAAATATTGACTTTGCATGGCTGCAAGGACCACAAGAAGAAGAGAAGCATCAACAAGAAAAAAGCATGGTACTTGGACAGTGGATGTTCAAGACACATGACTGGAAACAAAGAGCTTCTCTCAGAATTCATAGAAAAGGATGGTCCTTCAGTAACCTTTGGAGACAACTCTCAAGGAATCACAAGAGGTTATGGTACATTAAACATTGGTAATGTTAAAATTACTGATGTCTCATATGTCCTAGGCCTAAAATACAACTTGCTGTCTATAAGTCAAATTTGTGATAAAGAATATTGTGTTGAATTTGCACCAAATGAATGTATTATCAAAAATAATTCAACACAACAGGTGCTACTAACAGGGGTGAGAAAGGGAAATGTTTATTTTGCAGATTGGAGCAAAACCCCTGAAGCAGTTTGTCTTGTTGCCAAAAGCACAAATGAGCAAAGCTGGCTCTGGCACAAGAGATTGAACCATCTGAATTTCAAAACCATCAACAAGATTGCAAGAAACTCTCTAGTCAAAGGGCTGCCTAATCAAGTGTTCATCAAAGAACATATATGCCAGCCATGTCAGGAAGGAAAGCAGATCAAAGCTTCATTCAAAGGAAAACCTGTCATCTCAACTGAGAGAGTTCTTCAACTGCTGCATATGGATTTATTTGGTCCAATTATCCCAGTAAGTCTAAATGGAAGAAAATATGCATTAGTTGTTGTTGATGATTTTTCCAGGTACACTTGGGTAGTATTCTTGTTGAACAAAAAGGAGACCCAAGTCAAGCTACCTGAATTGATGATGAGATTGAGCAATGAAAAAGGCCTAAGCATTGTCAAGATCAGATCTGACAAAGGCACAGAATTCATAAACTCATACATCAATGAGTACTGCAGCAAGAATGGCATTACTCATGAAACTTCAGCAGCAAGAACACCTCAACAAAATGGGGTTGCTGAAAGAAGAAACAGAACCTTGAAAGAGGCAGCAAGAACTTTGATTGCTGAATCCAAATTGCCTAAAAGGTTCTGGGCTGAAGCCATTAGCACTGCATGTCACACTCAAAACAGGTCCTTAATCACCAAAGGACAAGGTAAAACCCCATATCAAATATGGAAAGGTAGATTGCCCACTGTTGCTTATTTCCATATATTTGGTTGTAAGTGTTTCATTCATAATAATGGGAAAGAACAATTGAAAGCTTTTGACAGCAAAGCTGATGAAGGAATATTTGTTGGATATTCACTAATCAGCAAGGCTTACAGAGTCTACAATTGCAAAACCCTTATTGTGGAAGAAACACCTCATGTTGTGTTTGATGAATCTGTTAATGAGTTCAGGAATAGAAACCTGAATATTGATGAGATAACACAAAGAACAACCAGATTAAGGCTTCAAAGCAAGGAAACAGTGTTTGTAGATGTTGCCCAGCCTGAACTTCATGAAAATCAAAAACTGGACAACCTACCTGATGGCAATCAACCAGAAGACAACCAACCTGAAGGAGAAATTGAACTGACTGACCCCATCCCAGTTCAAAACCAGGTAACAACTACCAATGAAGAAGCAGGCAATGCTGAGGTAGTTAGTGGATCCAATATTCAAGGGGGAACCAATGAAAATGTCAACTTATCTGACAATGAGGACAACACCCCTGAATATGATCCTGAACTTGATCCTTCAATTAACTTTTCTGAGTTCAATGAATCTAGTGATCCAACTTCAGATGAGGACAATCCTCCTGAAAGGATCAGGTCTAGAAGGACTTGGTTGCAAGACCACCCATCTAGCCTGATACTTGGTAATCCAAGTGAAGGGATCAAAACTAGAAGATTTCATGGAGAAAGTGCTCTGTTTTGTTGTTTTCTTTCAGAACAGGAACCAAAAGACATTGAGAAAGCACTACAAGATACCAACTGGATCATAGCCATGCAAGAGGAGCTGAACCAGTTTACCAGAAATGAAGTTTGGGAGCTGGTAAATAGGCCAACTCATCAAGATGTCATTGGAACCAAATGGGTGTTCAAAAATAAGAAAAATGAAAATGACATCATTGTGAGAAACAAAGCAAGACTGGTGGCCAAAGGATATTGTCAATTTGAAGGAATTGATTATGATGAGACTTTTGCTCCAGTGGCCAGACTTGAGGCAATCAGACTCTTCTTAGCATATGCAGCTCACATGAGATTCAAGGTGTATCAAATGGATGTGAAGAGTGCATTTCTCAATGGGGGTGCTCAAAGAAGAAGTATATGTTGAACAGCCCCCAGGATTTGAAGAAGGAGACAAGGTGTACAGATTGAAGAAAGCCCTCTATGGCTTAAAGCAAGCTCCAAGAGCTTGGTATGACACCTTATCACAGTTTCTTCTAGATCATGGCTTTGTCAAAGGCACTGTTGACAGAACCTTGTTCAGAATTTGTGAAGGAGATGATATTTTGTTAGTCCAAATCTATGTGGATGACATTATATTTGGATCTCCAAATGAAAAGTTGTGTGAGAAGTTCTCCAAACTCATGCAAAGCAAATTTGAAATGTCCATGATGGGATTGATGAATTTCTTCTTAGGACTTCAAGTAACACAGTCTAAGAAAGGAATCTTCATCAATCAGGCCAAGTATACAAGGGACATGATCAAGAAATTTGGATGTGCTTCAAGCAAGCCAGTCAGAATTCCTATGAATACCAACTGAAAAATGGATCCTGATGAAAGTGGAGAATCAACAAACTCCACTAACTACAGAGGAATCATAGGATCCTTGCTATATCTCACTGCAAGCAGGCCTGATATTACATTTGCAGTTGGAGTATGTGCAAGATTTCAAGCTAATCCAAAGAAGAGCCATCTTGATGCTGCCAAGAGAATCCTAAGATATCTCAAGGGATCTGAGAATCTTGGATTATGGTATCCAGCTGATGACAACATTGAGCTCACTGGATATTCAGATGCAGACTATGGAGGATGTAGAATTGACAGAAAATCCACCTCTGGAACTTGTCAATTCTTGGGCAGCAAGCTTATCTCATGGTTCTCCAAGAAACAAAATACAGTTGCAACTTCAACAACTGAAGCAGAGTATGTAGCAGCTGGAAGTTGTTGTGCTCAGATACTTTGGCTCAGGCAACAATTGAGAGATTACAAAGTAATCTCAAATGAAGTGCCAATATTCTGTGACAACAATAGTGCAATTGCTATCTCACAGAATCCAGTACTCCACACCAGATGCAAGCATGTGGATATAAAGCATCACTTCATAAGGGATCATGTGGAAAAGAAAGATATCAAGCTTGTCAAGATCCACACTGATAAGCAAACAACTGATATCTTGACTAAACCATTGGCTGAAGCAAGGTTCTTGAAACTTTCAGCTGAATTGGGCTTACTTGATCCAGGGAAGATGGAGGAATGAAGGAAGGAAGCTCATAAGAAGGGGGAAGTTCATTAAAATTGAACTTCAGCAAAGTTGACCAACCTCACTGAAGCATTCTGCCAAAAAGGGAAACTCAGCAAAGTTGTCCTTATGGTGTTCAGCAATGTTGGTCAGGAGCTTTGTCCTAGTGGGACCCAGTCAGCAACATTGGGACCCACTCAGGCATGTTAGTCAGACAGGTTGACCAAGAGAGAAGTCAAAACACATCTCAGGATGTTTGTCCGAATTAATTAGATAATCATTGCTATTTTTAGCATTGATTAGACATTTAAAAGGGTTCTTGGTCTAGGAGTAGGCCATTTTAGGATGGCGTGTACTATGAAGATCTTTGCCCCCAAAATGGCAAATCAGCATTAAATGCAAAATCTTAATTAAGATTTCATGAATTCTTGAGCCATCATCAAGGCCATTGATTTGCATTAAAACTCCATCAAACCGCCGAAAGCCCACTACCCCACTATATCCAATTGGTTCTTCATAATTACACACTGTTATTTTCTTTTAACCAACGGTTAATAAATCCCATTCATATATAAACTCCTCGATTTTTACTTTCTTCCCCACGCACTCATATTTCCAAACTCTTAAGATTTTCAAAACCTCTCAAACCTGCAACTCCTCTCCAAAAACCTACCCAACTCTCATATTATCCATGGCTCCCAAAATCAAGAGAGAAGAACTTGTAGACTTCAATGATCCATCCTTGGACATTGATTTCTCCTATCTCAGCAATCCAAACTCACTTTGGTTTGAAAAGCTAGTTGCCTTTGATAGCCCAGACACTGAAGTCCATCAAGTCCTTCATTGGCTAAGGGAGGCTGGACTAGAAAAGTTCTTAGGCACCAAGCCAGATTCCTGCCTGAACTCCTTCATGGCTGAGTTCTTTGCCCATCTCAGATGGAAGGGCAAGAAGGGAGATGTGTGCACTAAGCTCACATATGCTGAGGAAGATGAAGAAGAAGAAAGTCAACATACTATCATCTTCACTGTAGAGGACTTAGATGCTAGCTTTGGGCTACCATCAGAGGGCCAGAATCCTGAAATCTACAAAGAAGGGGATGATCAGGAGTTCTACTTTCCATGGATGATAGAACCCAAAAAGCTAGTAAGTGCTCAAAACAAGAATACTCTAAAGTCAGTGTTTAGGCACTTGTTTGATTGTGTGGTGAAAAGTTTGTTAAGCCACTCTGGGAGTGTTGAACAAATAAGTATGCCTAAATTGAGAGTTATGGCTGTTGTAATTGACTCTGCTGAGAAGAGAGTCAAGTTTGACTGGAAAAGCTTTATCTTGGACAAGATGATGAATGAGAAGTTCAAGTTTAAGGAGGTTAAACACCACAAGGTGGTGGTTGATGGAAGACTTTAGTTCTGCACAAGAGCCAGCCTGCTCTTAGAAAGATTTGCACATTATACCCACCTCCAAGCCAAGCCAAAGCCTTTCCCAGCTCAAAAGGTGATGTTTAGAAAACTGTCTTCTAAGACAGAAAAGAGGAAGCAGGATGCAGCTTCCAAGAAAGCAGGTGTTGTTGTTCCTACAACCAGAACTTCTCCAAGAAAGAGAAAAGCTCAACCACCAAAAGCTCAGCCAAAGATGAAGAAGATGAAGAAGATTCTGAGTGAATCTCCCCCAGAAATCCAGTCAAGAAGTGGAGGAGCCACTTCTGAAGAGATTGAAAAGGTTGCTGAAGAAGGAGTCAACCCTCCTGAAGAAAGTGAAGAAGTCAGAGAGGTTGTCCCCTTGCAACCTGAGTCTGTAACAGAGTTTAGGGACCTTGATAAGCCAACAAGGTCAGAGAGAAGAAGAAGAATCATCAAAACTTCTGAGAAGCAGAAGTTGATGGAAGAGGAGAAGAAAAAGAAGGAATTTTTCAAGGAGATTAGACAAGCAAGTAGGTCTAACTCCAAGTCCAAATCAAAGCCCAACAGCCCTGAAGCCAACTCTCCTGATATTCAATCTCAAAGAATATCTCCATCAAGGCATGAAGAAGAAGAGTGCAAGACTCCTGAAGATGCCCCAATCATTGCAAAGAAAGTTTACTCTCCTGAAGGTGCTCCTGATAGAACAGGAATTGATGTGTTAGCTGATTTAGTTGACATTGAAGATAGGCTATTCTCCTCCCTTGATCCCAGACTTTTGTCTTATACCAAACTTCTTGAAACTGCTCTTCAAGAAGGTGATCAACTTAATCTCCCACCCATTCCAGCCATTCCAATTACCTCTTCAGGAACATTGCTCTCAAAAGCACCTGAATCCCAACTTGTCTTAAGCTCCACTGAACCCAATCCTTCTGAACCCAACCTTTCTGAACCCAACCTACCTGAATCCCAATCCAACCCTCCTGAATCCCAAGCCAACTCTTCTGGAGATGAAAGTGGTGAAGAGTACACCTATGAGGGGATGCTGAGGCAGATTGCCAAAGCCAATGTGGATGAATTATATCCAGGGCTGAAGGATTATCCTAGGCTGCAACAACAGTTCTATGATCTCAGAGCTCTTGTTGAGATCAAGGATAGGACTATGGTGGAAATAGCTCAGGCTATTCAGGATAAAGGAGCAAGCTGGTGGCAGGTTGAAGAGAACAGGCTCTTGCACTTTGCAAATGTGAAGAAATCCAGTGTGTTGACCACTGAGGCCTTGTTCTGCACCATTGTTCATGAGAAGGTAATTGCTGAGAGAGAAAGAATTGCACAGGGACTCATGCACCCTGATAGTCCATCTGATGATGACAATGATGATGATGATGATGATGACAACACCAATCCCAATCCTCCTGGCCTCAATTCTGCTCAGGTACATTATTTAACATATCCTTCTGTTAAGGACTCTGATCATTCAGAGGAGTTGACCAAAGATGGTGACTCAGTCCAAGATGCATTGACCAAGGATGGTTCTCCTGAACCTGAGGCACAGCTTGACAATGTTGAGACTTCCATGGGAGAAGCTAGTTTGGCTAAAGCCTCATCAATGTCAGGAAAGTTGGACATTGACCAGCCTTTAGTCATTCAAGATGACTCAGTGGCCTTGGGATGCCCAAGCACTGTGATCTCCCAACAACTGCCCTCTGTGGATCCTGTTGAGGATATGGAGGTGTCAGGTTTAGGAAAAGAAGGAGTTGAAAAGGCACATAGTGATGAAAAATCAGAGGGAGGAGGTGAGGATGAGTGTATGATTACTGGTTCCCTGAGTGCACCAATTATAGAGGGAGATGAAGTAGAAATATTGGGTGCAGCCCAATATGAGAGTCAGGCTATTCTTCAAGTCAAATCTGAACTTGATGAATCCCTTGGTGAAAGGAGGCCTGATTCTCAAGTGAATGTGAGCTTATCTATTGAAAATGAAGAAAAGAAAGAAGTTGAAAATGAGAGTATAGGTGTTGATGAATCAGGCCTATTGGGAGATAAAAAGAATGAGGGTGTTGAGGGAGTTTTTACTAACACTCTTAGTTTTGCAGATTCAGTAGTTGTCACCATTGAGCAAATTTTTGCAGATGCCTCTCTTACAGAAATTCCAGTTGATGCTGACATAGACCTTGAAGCAGTCTCAGCAAATGTGTCCACCTTGAACAAAATCTACTTTGAGCAAGCAAATGCAACTGAGGCTAGCTTGCAAATTGCATCAAAAACTGCAACATCCATTGAGCAACAGTCAGAGAAGTTGGATTCTTTGGTCAGGGAAGTTGAGAAAGCTCATGCTGCAACAGTAGACACCCTAGATGACCAAGGAAAGACTCTAGCCTCTGTGGAAATGAGGCTAACTAGCTCAGAGGAGGTAATCCTACCTACACTGGATGCAAGTATCTGTGGTGTTGAAACTGGACTGCAAACAGTTTCAACAGAGGTAACAAAGGCAAAGGAAGAGATGGTAAAGTTCACAAAATCTATGCAGAAAGAGTAGAAGGGCCTTAAAGATTTGTACAAGCATAATGTGAGAGCCTTGAGAAGGACAATCAAAGATGCATTAAGGCAAATAACTGCTACACAGAGAAAGAAGGCTGAAGAATTGAAAGCTGCAATGGTGAAAGAGGCTGCAGAGAAGTTCACTGTTGAACTTATGGCCAAAGTGTCTGATCAAGTTGTGGCCAACCTCACTGATCAACTTCAGGCCAAACTTGATCAATCACTGAAAGCCACTTTAGATGCCATTGTTGCTCAAAAGATGAAACCTGTTCACACATTCTTGAGCATGGCAGATGACAAAATGCAAAACATTCATGATGAGAATGTTTACCTACTGCAGGAGTTGAAGTCCCTCACTCATGCTCACTCACATCTCTCTGTCACTATAAGTGACTTGAAGCCCCAGTGTTTTGATAATGCCAAAAAGGGGGAAAGAGAGAGAGCTAGGGCAAAGGGAACCTTGGTTATTGGTGAATCCAAAGGAAAGGAGAAGGTCCCTGATGTTGAGGAGGAGGCAGTAGAAGACATTGGGAAAGGAAAAGGCCCAATGAACATTGAGAACTTGACTGAGGAAGAGCAGATTCAAATTGCTGTTAAAGAGTCCATGATGTCTGCAATGGAGAGTCAGGCAAGGAAGCAACAAAGGCGTGGTGGTGATTCAGCAGGACTTGAACCCAAAGAGAAGGTTGTTGAAGTAAGGGGGAAGGTGACAAGGTCATCTGAAAGAAAAAGGAAGGAATTGCAAGCCTTCAATGAATTCCCAACCAGCCTGACTTTGCCATCAGAATTTCAGTCTGAAGAATCAACTCCAGTGAGGAAATCCAAGAGGATGAAGAAAGCAGCCAAGCTGCCTGTCATTGAAGAAGAAGAAGTTGAACAAGACAGAGAGCCTGAAGTTGCTGTGCCCAAGCTTGCTGATGATCCTTCTAAGCTGTTTGAAGAAGGATTTGGAAAGGATCCAGAGACACAGGAGAAGCTAGCTCTTCTAAGAGCTAAAGAGAGAATGGATCAGTTGGTTGAGGCCAACAAGGCAAGAGATGGAAGGAGGGCAAACTTCAAAGCTCCAAGAAGGAGGGCTTCTTACAGAAAGCTCAAACCACAAATGCTGCAAAGATGGGACACTCAGTACCCTCACCATGATAAGTGGGTTCCAATCTCACTGAATGATGCATGGGAGGAGGCCAAGAGAAGTTTTGTATATGACTTTTATGTCATTGGAAAGTGGCTTGAAGAGAGTGTAGATGAAGTCTTTGTGCAGTTTATGTTTGAAAACCATAGGGACCTCTACCAAAAGTTGTTTGCAGCAGCTGAGATGGCCAGAGTTGAATTCAAGGCCCCTGGTCCTATTCTGTACATGCCTCCTAAGTTCAATGGGAACTTAATTGATGAGGGAAAGATACTGGAAGAATTCATCAACATCATGAGGATGGAGAAGTTGAAGCCTGGCCCTAAAGGAACCAACAAAGAGATCTGGGAACTGAAGAAAAGAGTATGGGCTCAATATGGCATTGCTCCTCAAGATGATGGAACTCTCTGATGGATAAGTTCACTTCTTCCCTATCTGGTTTTTATGATTGCTTATGATGTTGTTATTCTACTTTCTTTGTATCAGTCTTGCTGTCCTTTGATTTTCTGATCTGTAATGCTCAATGATATATAAAAGGACCACTGATTTTCTATCAAGAGATAACAACTCATTATCTCAACTAACCTGACATTACATATATACTTGATTTATTGTGCTAACAGTTTCTTTCAGGCAAGTTGACCAGTTCACTCTTCCTGAAGGTAAAGTATAGTATAAGTCAAGTTCCCTTTGTAATAGGTTTTGGCATCATCAAAAAGGGGAAAATTGTTGGGAATAAAATGATTTTGATCTAGATACCAAAACCCCTGATTGATGATGTTCAGATTAGTTGAGATAAGTTCAAGTCTAGTTCAGGCAAGTTGTCTCAGTACACTTGAGTATGTAGATTGCTTAAGTGAAAAGTCTCAGGAATGTTGTGAGATTTTAGTGTTCAGGATAGTTGTCCAAAGCTGGAATGTTAGGCAGCTTGATAAGTCTATAGGCCAAAGTTGCTGAACTTTCAAGACAGACTGACCAAGTGGACAACTTAGCTGAAGAGATCAAGAGCAGTAAAGCAATGCTAATAAATGCAAATGATCAAGACAGTTGAAGTACAAATGATCAAGAGCATTAAATGTCAAAGCTCACAGAAGACACATTCAATGAAGCATTTATTGCCAATCATGCCTGAACCAAGCATTAAAGACTTAGAGCATTAAAGAGTGAAGCATTGAATGAATGTTGGAACATTATAAATTGCAGCAGGAATGTTCAGGGAGCTTGTCCCATCTGACCGTTGGTTGAGTGTAGCTTCTGCCACAAATCAACCTTGGGAAATGTGCATATTTGGAATCTGACACAAGTCATCTCAGCCGCATTTTTCAGAAGTCAACACATTCATTCAAGCAACCATTGAAGAGTTCTTTTACACAGTGGATAAAAGAATGCCAAGCTTCATAGCCGTTTCAATGGTGCTGCAAATAGACAGGTTTGAATTGCTATCCCTCCAACGGTTAGCTGCTCAAATTTGCCTATAAATACAGAAGTGATCAAGGGATTCAGACATCCAACTACAAGCTATCAAACTATCATCATGCTTTCAAAGGAAACCAAGTTGTTCTCTAGAATCCCAAGTTTCCTGAATCACTTCATCAAGCTAAGCCAATCTTTGTAGAATATCCAAAACTTAGCATTGAGATATCCTAAGCCTTTACACTGTTCTTATTGTAAAGGATATCTCTATTAGTTGGAACCAAACCTCAAACCCTAACTCATTTAGTGAATAAAGAGTTTGTTGTAGAAGTGAGGAGTTAAGGACTGTTATTGTGAAACACAGTCTTAACTCAGAGAGATTGAGCACTAGGACTCAAGTTATCCTAGGGATCAAAACACTAAGAGAGTGTTGTTGATCAGTGCACCTTGGCACTATAAAACAAGCTAATTCAATTGTGAAGGAATTATCCTGTTCAATCAGGGAAAGTGGATGTAGGAGCTTAAGTCTCTGAACCACTATAAACTTGTGTGCCATTTACTTACTGCACTCTTTATTTACTTACATTCCAACATATTTTAAAGAGCAAAATTCAGTAAGTTAAGAAAACTATTTTGGACAAAGTCCCTGATAACTGTATTTTTCAGAAATAAAATTGGAGTATCTCTTTGAGTCAAAAGCCAACCACATTCCGCACTTAGCAACTCTTTTAGATATTTAGCCAACTGATCACTCAATAGTAATCAGTAGGAAAAGTATCTATCAAAGTTCTCACTCAGGCTAGTTGTGAGACAACTTACCTGATAAGACCAGTTTGTCAAAAAGAAAAGAATTTGCATACACAAGTGCATTCCCCCCCCCCCAATACACTTGTGTTATACTCCACCAAGGACCAACAATAATGATGACACATAAAATTTGAACACTAAGCGTTGCAAGATTGAACACTAAGCGTTGTAAAGTTGAACATTAAGCATGACAAGATTGAACACTGAGACAAGTACTCTGACGTAAGAGAGAGTTTCTCTTGTAATTATTTATGTCAGCTGATTGATTCACCCCTTCTTAATATTCAAATTCAATTTAGGGTTTAGTAACTTATGTAAACTCTAAGGTTGTGTTTTTATGAATGAATTTGATTTAAGAAACACTTCAAATGAACAAATTTAAAAATACAAATAACATTAATAACATGGTTTTAGTGAAAATTTAAATTTCTCTTCATTTTAACTAAAAAAAGGGATGGGCATAAATCTAAATGTTTAAAATTCATTCATTTCCTTTTTAATCCAAACAAATAGACCAAAATCCCTTCATCTTCATGGAACCTAAATTGAATTGAGAGAGTATATTACATTTTCTAAAGTACAAAACAATATAAACCCTATATTAAATTTGAATATTACATAAGTTAGTAAATTTAAATTTAAATTGAAATTGTGATTCTTAAATATATAAATTAAATATAATGCAAGACCCTATATCCTAACCATGAGATACTACGGAGTATAATTTACATAACTTACTAAAAACTTAAATTTAAATTGAATTTACACAAGTTATATAAGATACAGTACTAAACTTAAATTGAGATTAATACATCCATTCATTAAATTTACATATATAAATTAACGTACTTTTAAACATAAATTGAGTTTGAAAATTACATAAATTAATAAAATTTAAATTGAAATTGAATTTACACCAGTTACTAAAAAGACTAGTCTTAGGTGAGACCGTCTCACGGAAATATATCTGTGAGACGGGTCTCCCTTGACCTCAATTTGTTAATATCCTCTTTTAAACCTAAATTGAGTTTGAATATTACATAAGTTACTAAAACTTAAATTGAAAATTGAATATTTCATAAATTACTAAAACATAAATCGAAATTGAGTTTGAATATTACACAAAGCGAATATTTGAATATAAGGTACCAAACATAAACCTTAAACCTAAAATTCAAAAAACGACTCTTTTTGTTCAGATATTCACCCTCCGTGTTCAAATATTTATCTTAGATTTAAGGTTTATATTTAGTACATTATATACTATTTAAGTTTAATAACTTCTATTATATTCAAATTCAATTATGTAATATTTAAACACAATTAAGGTTTAAATTTTATATTTGGTACCTTGTATAGCATATAAGCTTAGTAACTTGTGTAATATTATTCAAATTCAATTTAACTTTTAGTAAATTATATAGTATTCAAACTCAATTTAGATTTAAGTTTTATGTTTAGTACCTTATATACAATTTAATTTTAGCAACGGATGTAATATTTCAATTTAAATTTCTATAACTCATGGACATTCAGTTTATATATGAAAATTTAACGAATGAATTAATTTTAATTTTTTATTTAAATTTAGTGCCTTAGATTTTAAATTCAACTTATATGTGTAAATTTAATGAATGAATGAATCAATTTCAATTTAAGATTAGTAATGAATGAATCAATTTCAATTTTTTATTTAAGTTTAGTACCTTATGTTTTAAATTCAATTTATATATGTAAATTTAATGAATGAATAAATCAATTTCAATTTAAGTTTAAGTTTAGTATCTTATGTAATTTTTAAATTTAATTTGAGATTTAAGGTTTAAAGTTGACTTCTTTTATGTATTTCAATTTACGTTTAGTAACTCATTAATATTCAAATTCAGGTTTATATTTTATGTTTAGTACCTTATATACAATTTAAATTTAGCAACTTGGGTAATATTTCAATTGAATTTAGGTTTAAGGTTTTTATGTTTAATACCTTATATACCATATAAACTTATGTAATATTATTCAAATTTAATTTCAATTTATCTTTTAGGGTTAATTCTAAAAACATACACCACCTGTGTTAGTATCAATTTAATCACGACTTTCACGATTTTTTTAAAAAAATCTCAACCTTTTTATTGGGTTACAATTCAATTCACGTCAATTTATTTTATATTTTCCACCTCACAATACAAAATTGAATAACAATAAAAAAAAAAAAATCCTAACACTTCCTCTCCTCAAAATAGAAGTCCTCAAAATGACTGACTTCTGCCAAAGAAGCCAAACAAAAAAAACACACTTCTTCTTGAGATCTTCTTCTTCTACCAAGTCCCAAAATCACAAAAGTCCTTTAAAAAAAAAAAAAAGCAGCTGCATAGAAGCAACTCTCGGTTGGATATATGGAAACTCTTCAAAATTATGGAAAACCTTTGACCCTCCAAACAAAATAAACTAGAAAAAAAAAAGGTGCTCAGCGACGAGCCCGTGCTCGATTTTTCTGGCCGATCTGCACAAATCGTGGCGGAAAATCCACCGTCTAACGCCTGGGAAGTCCTGGGCGCCGTTCTGCACAAACAAGTAGACACACACCATTCTCCTTTCTTATCATCTAGGCACCGATCTGCACTTCAAATGGTAGTCGACGAGCAAGTGGGGAAATGAGTGGAAAATGAGACGAAAAGATACGTATGTCAGAGATGGGTGGTTGTCTTCTTTTCACCACCATCAATGGAGGTTTTGCTTTCTCCATTCTCTCTCTCAAACTTATTCTGCAAAGGAAATGATATGTGAGGAAGAAAGTGGAACAACATTAGAAAGACAAAAAGCAAAAGGGAGGTTTTATTATTTTAAAAATTGAAAATCACCTCAGGGTTACAATTGTCAAATTGCGTCCCATTTAGAAGCTAGCTGCAATAATTTTTTGAGAATTTTTGGGGAGGGAGTGGGTTGCTATAGGACCACCCACAAGGGAGTTAATGGTGAGCCACCCAAAAAATTATAAAAGAAACCTGTAAAAAGAATCGAGAAAAAAAAAAAGAGGAAGAGAAATCTGTATAAAGAAAATGGTAAAAGAAAATAATTTAGAAGACCGGAGGGGGGAGAGAGAAAAATTTTAAAAAATGGTAAAAGAAAATATTGAGAACACCTTGAAAACAGAGAGAGAGAGAGAGAGAGAGAGAGAGAGAGAGAGAGAGAGAGAGAGAGAGAGAGAGAGAGAGAGAGAGAGAGAGAGAGAGAGAGAGAGAGAGAGAGAGAGAGAGAGAGAGAGAGAAGAATTTTAAAAAAAATTGTAAAAGAAAAAAATTGTAAATGGTGAGAAAATTAGAATGGGAGAGAAGTGAGATATACGTAGGAGAGAAGAAGATTAGGAAATAGTAATTAAGAGTAGATTTTGACTTAGTTCTAATTTGGTGGGTCAAAAGTTCAATTGAATAAATAAGAATATACATTAAAATCTCTATAAATTAATAATTTTGGCACCATGAAATCTTATTAATTTAGAGAGATATTAATATATTGATAAATTAATATTTTATTAATTAAAAGAAATACTTTTTAAATTCAGGGGGTGTATTCAATTGAGACTCTGTTGGATTTTTTTGAACTTTTAAAATCTGGGGGTATTCAATCCGGATTTTTAAAAGTCTTTCAAAATTTTGAGGTATTCAATACGGATTTTAAAAAGTCTTTAGAAATTTTTAGATATTCAACAATCTATGGATTTTAATACTCTATGGATTTCGTTGGATTCTCCTTCAAAAATATAAATAAATTTCACTATTCAAAATCTCTTCTAAAAAGTAGAGATTTCAATGGATTCTCTCAGAAACTCTGAAAGAGAAGAAAGTAGTGTATTTAGAACCACAAAATTCTACACAGCCTCATAGTTTACAAAATCTAAAAGCTGTATCTTCCTACTCTTCTTCAAACGAATCTTCCTACTCTTTCTTCAAACAAAATAAAATCTAACCATGTTCTTCAATAAGCATCACATATTCTTCACCACCATTATTATTATCGTGAAAACTGTATTTTAAAATTATATTTTTTCTTTAAAATTTATAGTATATCGTTATGTTAGCAATATCAAGGTCGTCACTCCACTAATCGACGTCAACTCCCATCACGTGGTATCATCTAAAAGATTTTGGTGTCGAGGTCGTCACTCCATAAATGCAATTATTCCATGCATCATTAAGAGATGTGATTGAGAGAATTTTTGGTATTTTCAAATCACAAGTATCTGTGGAAGAGGAAAATTTGCTTTCTCAAAACCAACAAGCTAATGCATTGAGAAAATAACAATGAAGATATATTTTTGATATTTTTTCTAAATAATTTAGATAATTTTTTTTATATGTTCGATATACGTTTGCATCAATAGTTTTAGGAGCGTAGTTTATGGAAATCCATTTAAATAAATAAAAAAATGTGTATTTCAGAATCCTGTCAAATATATGAAAATTCATATAAATCAATAAAAAAGTCAGTCAAACTCTGTATATAGTCTATGGATTTTCTAAATCCACTGACTTTTTAAAGTCCAAAAAAATCAAACAAAATCTCAATTGAATACACCCTCCTCAGATATGTATTGAAAATAAACTAATTAAATATATTAATGTATAATATAATTAATTGTATTCAATTAACTATTATATTGGAACCTGTCACGAGAAAGGAGGCTTTGAGCGCAGCTAGAGAACTCGACACCGAAAGTCTTGGCTGCAATTAAAAAAGTTTTGAAATGAAATTCAAGTAAATTTAAATTTTAAGAAAAATCAAGTAACAATAGATTCAGCAAATTAACATAATATTTATAATTGTAATATTTATAAATTATTAATTTAAAATTTTAATGAGGCCTAATATTTATAAAAAAAAATTGAAAGATTATTATCTTATCAAACTTGATGATTTTTTTTACAAAGACTCAAATCGGAATCGAAAGACTTTTTTTATTTTAGAAAGTTTATTAATTTATAGAAATTTTATTGTACTCGGAACACTTAAAATTCAATCATATATAAAATTTTGTTCATCATTAATTATAAAAGAAAGTAAATTTGTAAAAAAATTATGTCCCTTACTAATAGTACAAAATAACAAAAGCGATGAACTACATTAAGTATTTAATGAACTTTAGTAGGATCTTCATTTTATTCTTTATTTCAATTTATTTTAGATGACAGAATAATTTATGGGTAACATACCATCTAAAACGCATTTTTATGCACACATTTTTATTTAATTATTAATAAATTAGTTAGTATTGATTTTAATATAAAAAATGCTTCTATTTTATATTTCAATTATTTTTTGCTGAAAAATAAGTTTACTTTATTTGAAAAATACAACTTTAGAAAAAATCTAAAAAGATACTATTATACTCAGCGTAATACGGTACGGGAGGAGAAAAGATTTCATAAGCTTGTGAAAATAATCTAAGTAATATACAATCGCATAATTGCAGGGAAGTCAATTTATTGCGTTTTATGCTATTATCCCTCCATGAAATTTGTGCATGGAGTAAACCAAGAGTCGCTGCAACAACGGCACTTTTTAAAAAAAAAAAAATTGACCAACTCTTGGCCTTGTTAATTTGTTGTTTTAGGTTTTTTTTCCAAGTTCTCTGTTTGCAAGTTCCTACAAAGTCCCTTCAATTTCTGTTTTTGTTTGTTTAAATGTGAGGTTGATCGTTCAGGGAAGAAGATAAAGGAGAGATTAATATGGCAGAAGTTAAAACTCCAAAGTTGATTGATTTCGTGTTTGGTTGGTCCATACAGGATGTAATGAACACTAATCTTTACAAGAATAAGGTATGCTTGTTTTGTTGCTCACATTAATTCAGTGTGTGTTTGTTTACTTTTCAGTATTGTTTTATATCCTTATTGGTAGAAATTTATTGATACCTTTTTTTTTGGGATGTTGTAAGGTTTATCGAATTCCAGAAACTTTCTCATCCGTACACCAATACATGAGATCATTTACCATCCCTCTTATTGAAGAAACACATGCTGATCTCCGATCCAGTATGACGAGTTTGCACTCTGCACCTGTTCGTGATATTGTTAGTGTTGGAATGAGTGACAATTTTGAGCCTCCTGATAAGTTATTGTATACGATAGAGCTCAAGCGCTTGTCGAAATTAGACAATGCCACGGGGATGTATGAACCTTTGGTTGGGGATTTAATTGCATTAACAGAAGTGAGACCAAAGTGCATTGATGATCTGAATGGACATAAAAGATCATATGTTGTTGCCTTAGTTCTAGGCATGTGGGATGAAGATGGCCGTGATGAACCCAACATGATTTTGATCCAGTCTTCAAGACTTCTCTTTTCAGAAGAAGAAGATGATGATGCAGGGAATCAGCTCTTTGCTGTAAGCCTTACAAATTTGAAAACGAACATGCGGATTTGGAAGGCTTTGCACCCTTGCGAAGGAGGACATTTTTCGATCATAAGGACCGTGCTTAGGATAGATTCATCAGTAAGATTCACTAGTTTTTCCATGCTTCTTGACATTGGGAATATACATATATATAACATACATTGTGTTTATCTGTGCAGATGGAAGAAAATTGTAGGCTTTGCTCTGAAAAAACTGAGAGTAGTCATAATCTTGTGAAGGCAGGGGAACATATAATGTCATTTGGGCTTGATGGTTCTCAAAGGGATGCTGTTATGAACTGTGTTGCATTAACAGAATGTGATCACAGAAATAGTGTGAAGCTGATATGGGGTCCCCCCGGAACTGGGAAGACTAAAACAATCGCTTCACTAGTGTTCTCGTTGCTAAAAATGATGTGCAAGACACTTATTTGTGCTCCAACTAATGTTGCTGTGGCGGGAGTTGCTAAGCGGTTTATGAGTTGCCTTGTGGGCGAATTAGAGTACGATAAGTATGGACTTGGGGATGTAGTTTTGTTTGGACATGGGGAGAGAATGAAGATTGATGAAAAAGATGACCTTTATAGTGTGTTGCTTGATCATCGAATTAAGGTATTAGCTAAATGTTTTGCCCCTTGTAGTGGATGGAGAGGTAGTGTAGATAACATGATGTGCTTGCTTCAAGAACCTGAAGAACAGTATCGACGTTTTCTGCAGAATGAGAATGAGAATAAGGATGTGACTACAGAAGAACCTAAAAACAATTTCTTGAAAGATTTAGTCATTCAAAACACAGAAGATAACAAGGGAAAAAGTAAGGGTAGGGAGTGTAGGGACGTGGAGTCGGAAGTTCCATGGACATTTGAAGAATTTTTTGTGAACAAATTTGTTGCTATTGCTGCCAAACTAAAGCTTTTTACAATAGGATTGTATACTCATATGCCTACTTCACATCTTTCTTCGAAAATACTAAGGTACATGATTAGAGTTCTTGATTGGCTCCAAATACTAGAGTCTTGCCTGCATAAAGATATCAGCAATGCAAGCGGGTTGAAAGAATCTTTAGTCGGAAAGGATGATCTTACTCCTCAACGCTTGACAGAAGATTTAGTTTTGATTAAGGTTCCACGGTCGAAAAATCAGGCATCTAGTTTATACGATATTCGACTACAGTGCTTGTTACTTCTGAGATTCCTCAAAGAAACTTATTCAGTCCCAGAGTGTATTGAACATTATCAGATCAGGGATTTTTGTCTGAAAAATGCATGCTTGGTTTTTTGCACTGTTTCAAGCTCATCAAAACTGCATACACCATTCCCACTTGTGATAATTGATGAAGCTGGTCAAGTTAAAGAATGTGAATCCGCGATCCCTTTGCAGCTTCCCGGGCTTCAACATGCAATACTCGTCGGTGATGAGAAACAGCTCCCTGCAATGGTCAGAAGCGAGGTTGGAAATCAACTCTAGATCACTAGATGTTTCTTTTTATTTTTTGTTTAATGATGGTTTTGTTATGTGCCATTTAAACACTTTGTGTTGTTTGATATTGACAGATTTGTGAGAGAGCTGATTTTGGGAGGAGTTTATTTGAAAGGCTTGTGAGATTAGGACACAGCAGGCACCTTCTCAATGTTCAGTACAGAATGCATCCAGCCATAAGTTTGTTTCCGAATGATATGTTCTATGGAAACTTAATTAAGAATGGTCCAAATGTGACAGCAAATGCTTATGAGAAACGCTTTCTCAGAGAACAATTATTTGGCCCCTACTCTTTCATCAATGTAACCAATGGACAAGAAGAGTTTGATAATAGATATAGTAGGAAAAATATCATGGAAGTCTCGGTTATTGCTGCGATAGTTTCTAAACTCTATACAGGTGTTGTTACTCTCAACCTCAATTTCCATTACTTTTGGTTAAATTCTTATTGCATTTTCTTTGATAGAATGTACTAAATCGAAGCAAAAGGTCCGGATTGGTTGCATATCACCGTACAAAGCTCAGGCCTTTGCGATTGAGGAAGCGCTTGGAAAGACTTACAGCAGTGAGGCAAAGGATGCATTTTCGGTAAATGTACGCTCTGTTGATGGTTTTCAAGGTGGTGAAGAAGATATTATAATCATGTCCACAGTAAGGTGCAATGGAAGTGGTTCTGTTGGCTTTCTTGAAAAACATCAGAGGACGAATGTAGCTTTAACTCGGGCAAGGTACATATTTTGTATGTTTTGATCAAAATGTGACTTAGTATAATTTATTTTTGGTATATAGGTACTGTCTGTGGATATTAGGCAATGGTGCAACCTTGTTAAACAGTGGGTCTGTTTGGCAAAAGTTAGTAAAAGATGCCAAAGAAAGGGGTTGTTATTACAATGCTTACGACGATAAGGACTTGTGTCTGGCTATTAGGAACAACATAATCGATTTTGGGCAGTTGAATTCTTTGCTTACAACTGACTCTATTCTGTTCAAAGGGGCTAAGTGGAAGGTACATTCTTAGTGTCGTGTCGTGTCTGTGTACAGTTCTTTTGTAATATCTTGAATGTGTAATCATCAAATGTTGTGCACAGGTTTGCTTCTGTCCCAAATTCCACGAGTCGATAACCAGAGTTAAGGACACTCTAATAAAAAAAGAAGTGATTTCTGTACTGGAGAAGCTTTCAAATGGCTTTCATGATCACCAGAAAGACGAAACTGAATACTTGGAAGGAGCCTCGTCGCAGCTCTTGAAATGCAGTGTCGTCAAGGGGCCTCTGAGACTTGTTTGGACAATCGACATTTTAAGGGAAGACAGAACAGACATTCAAGTTATCAAAGTTTTGGATGTCCTGCCACGATCCCATATATCGGAACTAGCTGATGAATTTTATCTTCTTTTCGGGAATTACACGGTGAATCAGATGAATCGTTGTGTGGCCAAACAAACTGAAAGGTAAAACTAACTTTTCCCTCTCTTGCACAACATTGTTTTTACTCCAACTATATATTTGTTGCAGAGGGGTGGTGATTCCAATGACATGGCCCGTTGTTGCCAACGGTCGAAGCATGTTTTCGTGCAATGAAGTTGATGCTAGTCTGGCCACTCAACTAGCTGCTGCTGTAAGTTTGAGAAATGAGCCTGAATCACACACTAGAAGAAGGTAATAGTAGTACTGAGTGAGTGCTTTTTTTATACTAACAGTTTTGGGAGTCGTTATATTCTTAATTATTTTTACGACATGCATCATATATGAAATTGAACGTGCAGGAACAATGGGTGGAGACGCGGTGGGCTCCGATATCGCAACGGCTAGATCGTGAGTGCGAATGCATATCCGTGCAAATTTGCACGAAAAAGTGTTTGTGTATATCTATTAAAATCGCTAATTTTGTATAGGAGTATGTATAACTTATTTGTCTAGCTTTTCTGAGAATTTGCTTGATTGGTGATGTTATATTAGGTGATTTTTGGTTGGCCATATGCTTGTGCGGTTGGTTAAATTTCGTAGAATTAACCTTCGCTTGAAGGTTGTGTAGTTTTACCGCAACTTTTTTTTTTAAACTAAGGTCTTTGCACAGATGGCTTAATATATGTACTGCTCCATCTAATTTCATTATTATCATTTCACTTTTAAAAATAATGTTAATTCTCACACTCTCCATCATTATTTATTTAATCATATTGTTATTCATTTTATTTATAACATAATCATTTTATTTATTAAAGAGTCACACTTATATACACTCAATTGCAGGGTGCAATTGTGTCGCAATTAACTTTATAACTTAAAATTCAATTATATGAATAACATTCAATTGCATACAAAAAATTGTCTTTATTAAAATATGTGTCAGAAAAAACGAACATAATGATATATATTGTTCTCAGTTATATCACTCTATGTAGTGTGTAATGGTTCTTCACATTTTTTGCTTATTTGGAAGAGATAGTTACAATTTTTCTTTCTTTCTTTCATTCGTGTATTGACTCGTCTCGTTGTTATTTTACACTCTATGTCCCTCCAAAATAACTTATGTGGCAGATGACATGTCAAAAATATTGGAAAATTTTGTCAAGTGATACACATGTGTTATATTCCGTCGAGTAGGTTTGATATTGGACTAAAATGACAAATGATTTTTTAAATTTCGCAATCCTTCCGCATGACTCGAATTTAGGACCTCACATCCTATATACTATTATGCTCTAACCACTTGAACTATTCAACTTCATCAAAATGACTAAAATGATTAGAATCAAGACTAAAAGTGATAAAATTGAGACTTAAATTACTAAAATTGATTAAGTAAAAGTTACATTACCTTTAACCGATTTGAAAAAAGTTTAATGACCATTTGTGATTTTTTCTCGATCATTATTGGTGTGGAAGGAACCTTTTTAATTAGCGTATATAATTTTTTTGTCCCTAGTCGTAGCAGTTTTAATTTTTGTCATCTGAATTTTTCGATCTTGGAACTAGTCATCTACATTTATAAAACTCAGTATTTTAGTCATTTTTACCAGAAAACATATGTTATGTTTTACCTGAATTAAAATCTAGACACTATGGGCATGTTTGTTTTGGGACTCACACGTCCCACGTCCTTGTTCTACTTCGGGATTTCACATCCGAATTTTCCCATCCAACTACATCCACCCCTATACATCCTACTATTACATCTCATCCAACTACTCTTACACAATTTGATTTGACATAAAGTCACATCTCATTCTACTCAAAATCCCAAAACAAATACACACAATTATTATTCATCAGAATTTCCACATCCAATATTTCCCCATCCAGGATTTCCCCTATCCTACATAATCACAAAACAAACATGCCCATGAGTTATGATTAGTCATTGTCGCTATTTGAGTTATTTGCACTATCAAAATTATCATCGCTGATATATCATTATCGTCCCATTGAATGTATTACTTCAATTTGTTGATAAAATGATTAAAACAAAATAAAATTGTAAATATAGATGATTAGTTTTAAAATTAAAAAATTTAGAGAATAAAAATAAAAAGGTAGAAAAATGTATTTTTTTTTTCTTTTAGTTACTATATGACAATCCACCGGCAGCTCTCGGACTCCTGCGTCCTGCCTTAATTGTGAAGCCTCTGTCTCTTTTTTTTAAAATTAATATTAGTACTAGCATTAGTAAAGTGACTAAAGGGCATTTGTTCTTTTATTTAATTGGTAGCACCAACCGTCGTTATCACTCCCACAAAATATATATAATGAAAAATCAATAACACTAATTAAAGCATAAATTAGTCTAAAGTTTAGACCTTTAGCATAAAATTAAAGCATGCATAATTTAATACCAAGTCGTACAATTAGTCTACAGTCAAGACATCATAAATTAGCTTAGCCCAAAACACCATAAATTAATACAATAGAAAAACTAATACATTATCAAATCATTTAGATTAATATAAAAAGAAATCAATACAACACTAAAACATAAATTAAAATCAATACATGATCAAATTATCATTTTTATATATTCTAACAGAAATTAAATTATTTGAAAAATTAAATATCTCCATTTATTTGTTATTTATAGTGGTAGAAATTGTCATTGATAGTAATTTTTTTATTTTTTGTAATAGTAACATATTTTGATTTTATAGCAGTAGTATATTTTTAATTTTATAATAATATATTTTGATTTTATAGTGACATATATTTTATCGTGTAGAAACATAATATTTGTCCTTACAATATTTCTTTAGCCTTTTGGTATCAAATTTTGATATTCAGACGATTCAAAGAAATTGTTTTAATTAAACATATTTCATGCTCTACAATAAAATTATTTTTTAATAATGAAATTATAAATTTTCTTAACTAAAAGTTTTTAAAGGCAAAATTTAAGAATTTATAATAATATGAATTTGTGAACAAAATTTGTTAATGTATTACTCCCTCGTCCACGAGTAGTTCCATTTGTCTTATATTCATTGCACACCAAATGTATTTTCATACACTTTGAAAACTATCATCCTTTAATCATCACTTAATTACTCAATTTGCCATCAATTTTATTCATAAAAAATCACTTTATTTACAATGAACTCCACAATATCCTATAATACCCTTATTTTATCTATTTTTTTCTTAAAATTTGTGTCCTATCACATGAGACTATATTTGGTGGAGGGTGGTAGGAGTATTTTCTATGTTACACTGTACTTAGATGAATGAATGAAGTAAACGAAGAGTCGCTCGCACCAAAAAGAGCGTGCCGATCTCTTCATTCTTGTTGGCATCAATCACTTCCCTAGAAAAAAGATAAACAGAGAAACATCTTTTACTCCAGCTACCGTCTGAAAAATTATCTGAATTAAGGAACAATGGTTCTTACGTTTGGAATGGATTCCTTTTTTAAAAAGTTGAACAAGCACTGTCTTGATCATCAAAGGTTCTATTACTAAACCCATTTTAGTTCGTTCGTTTGTTTGTTTGTTTATATATGTGTTTTTGATTTTTCAGGGAAGAAGAGACGATTGAGTCTATGATGACGAGAGAAGAAGAAGAAGAAGATACAACTCCCAAATTGACTGATTTTGTGTTTGGTTGGTCCTTAAATGATGTAATGAACAAAGATCTTTATAGAAATAAGGTATGGCTATATAAATACCACTGCTTTTGCATTCATAAAGATTATGTTTTGTATGAACTATGCTTATTATATATGAATCATGGACAAATACAACATTATTAACCAGCCTGACCCAAAAGATGTGAGAGAAAACTGTGAAAATAGTCTATATATGTTTGTATGAACTGTGTTTACAGTATGAATTATGGATCCGGAAGACTATATACTTCCATCATCCAAAAGCTGAAAATGAATCCATTTTCGTGTTAAGCATAACATTAAAATGGTGGAGTATGTAATTTGATACCCTGTTTGGTATATTCTATTATGATCAGGTTAAACGAATTCCAGAAACATTCGTATCGACAGACCATTACTTGAGCTCATTTACCACCCCTCTTGTCGAGGAAACGCATGCAGATCTTCGATCCAATATGATGAGTGTGCGTACCGCGCCTGCTCGTGAAATTTCTATTGTTAGTATGAGTGAAGATTTTAAGGCTCCTAACAACTTATTGTATTCAATAAGGTTGAAAAAGTTACCAAAACAATCAGTTAACAGATATAAACCTGAGGTTGGGGACTTAATTGCATTAACTGAGGTTAGACCAAAGTGCATTGATGATTTGAATGGAGCTAAAAGATCTTATGTTGTTGCCTTAGTTGTTGGTATGAAAGATGATGGAACTAAAATGATTCCGATCCAATCTTCGAAACCTATCTTTGAAAAAGGCGAGGAGGGCGAAAGGGATGAGGAGGAACTCTTTGCTGTTTATCTTGCAAACTTGACAACTAACTTGAGGATATGGAAGGCTTTGCACCCTTGTGAAGAAGGATTTTCGCCCGTCATCAAATCTGTGCTTAGGATAAATCCATATGTAAGATTCAATTCATGATTTTAACTTGGGATAATTTCAGTTTTGGTTTATTTTTAGAACTAAATTTGATAGTGAGCTGAAGATGAAGATTCACTACAAGAAATTTAGAATTAATGATGGGACTTTTCACTAAAAGTCGGTTTCCTGTCATTAAAACTCAATTTTCTTGTAGTGATTGAATCTGAAAAAAAAATGAGATTATCGATCCCTTTTAACTTGTTAATTGTGCAGAGAGGAGATAATTGTGGTGTTTGCTCCAAAGAAAATGAGGGTAGTAATTTGGTGAAGGCAAGGGAAGTTATAAGCACATTTGGGCTTGATGGTTCTCAAAGGGATGCTGTTATGAATTGTGTTGCATTAACAGAATGTCGTCACAGAAATAGTGTGAAGCTGATATGGGGTCCCCCTGGGACTGGAAAGACGAAAACAATTGCATCGCTAGCGTTCTCATTGTTAGAAGTGAAGGAGAGGGCTCTGACTTGTGCTCCGACTAATGTTGCTATTGTGGGAGTTGCTAAGCGGTTAGTGAGTTGCCTGGTTGGGGCATTAGATTACGACACGTATGGATTAGGGGATGTCGTTTTGTTTGGAAATGAGAAGAGAATGAAGATTGACGAACGTGATGATCTTTATGATGTGTTTCTCAAGCAACGTGTTGATATTTTAGCTGAATGTTTTGCCCCTGAATATGGATGGAGAGGCAGTCTTGATAAGATGATTCGCTTGCTTTTATACCCTAAAGAACCGTATCAACGTTATTTGGAAAGACTAAAGGACAAAAAAATTGTTGATACTGATGGTGATGACGAGAAAGAAGATGATGATGACAATGAAGATGATGATGTTGAGAAAGAAGATCAAAAGAAGTTATCAAAAGGGAGATTCTTCAAGGATTTGGTCATTAAAAATAAAAAGGAGAATAAAAAGAAAAACAAAAACGAACAAAGGAAGGAGAAGGCAAAATTTCATAAATGTGACGGGGACAAGGATGGTAATAATGTAGGTTCTGAGGCGAACAAGGAAATTAATGACGATCCATTGACGTTTAAGGAGTTTTTCACTAGAGAATTCAAGGCGATTGGAGAGCAACTAAACTTTTGTACTAAAGGATTGTACACTAATATGCCTACTGCATTTCTTCCTTTGGATGTAGTAACAAAAATGATTAGTGTTCTTGATTTTCTCGAAACCCTGCATAAACATGTCGTCAATGGAAACGTATTAACAGAGGATTTATTTGAAACAACTGGTTTACGCGATATCAGAATGCAGTGCCTGCAAGAACTGAAGCTCCTCCGTGATTCTTTTGAAGTTCCAGATTGTAAGGAACGTTACCACATCAGCAACTTTTGTCTGGAAAATGCATGCTTAGTTTTTTGCACAGTTTCAAGCTCAGCAAAGTTGCACACTGAAGGAATGTCGCCATTCAACTTGGTGATTATTGATGAAGCTGGACAAGTTAAGGAATGCGAGTCGTCGATCCCTTTGCAGCTTTCGGGGCTTCAACATGCTGTACTCGTCGGTGATGAGAAACAACTCCCTGCAATGGTTATAAGCAAGGTTCATATGTTCAACTTTGTTAATTGAATAAATGATTTTTGTTTTCTTTCATTTAAATAATTTCTTTAGTATATATTGACAGATTTGTGATCAAGCTTTGTTTGGGAGGAGTTTATTTGAAAGGCTTGTGAGATTAGGACACAGAAAGCACCTTCTCAGTGTTCAGTATAGAATGCATCCATCGATAAGTTTCTTTCCGAATAAGATGTTCTATGGAAACCTAATTAAGAACGGTCCAAATGTGACAGCAAGTGCTTATGAGACGTGCTTTCTCAAAGAAAAAATATTTGGCCCCTACTCTTTCATAAATGTAACCAATGGGCAAGAGGAGTTTGATAATAGACATAGTCGGAAAAACGTCATGGAAGTCTCGATTATTGCTGAGATAGTTTCTAAACTCTATAAAGGTGTTGTTACTTTCTGCCTCAAATTTCCATTATAGTTAGCTTCAGTTTTTACTTTTGGTTACATTTTAATTGTATTTTCTTTGATAGAATGTACTAAATCTAAGCAAAGAGTCCGGATTGGTTGCATATCACCGTACAAAGCTCAAGCCTTTGCGATTGAGGAAGCGCTAGGAAAGACCTACAGCAGTGATGCAAAGGATGCATTTTCGGTAAATGTACGTTCTGTTGATGGTTTTCAAGGTGGCGAAGAAGATATAATAATCATGTCTACGGTACGTTGCAATGGAAGTGGATCTGTTGGTTTTCTTGACAATTATCAGAGGACAAATGTAGCTTTGACTCGGGCAAGGTACGTACCTTGAAAGATTATATTTGATTAATCAAAATGTGATTTAATTTGTGGCTATTTTAATTGATGTATAGGTATTGTCTGTGGATATTGGGAAATGGTGCAACATTGTTAAACAGTGGGTCTGTTTGGCAAAAGTTGGTAAAAGATGCGAAAGAGAGGGGTTGTTATTACAATGCATACGACGATAAGGACTTGTCTGTGGTTATTAAGACTTCTTTAATTGAGCTTGGGAATTTGAATTCCTTGCTTTCAGTGGACTCTATACTGTTCAAAGCGGCTAGGTGGAAGGTATATATGTTTCTAGATTAATTTTGTTAGAATTATTGCAAGAATCCTATAAATTGAAAAGAAGCTAGAATGAACTCAAAGAACATAGGATCTACATAGTTCGATCAGGTTGATTTACATCCACGTAAGGTCAAGATGTTAATCCACCATTGAATGATCACACAATTACAAAGTACTATACAAGCTCTCAATTGCTCAAATTGATCCTATTCTTTTTCTCTGCACACTTTAGAACCCTAATTCCACAATTATGATCTTATCTCATGTGTTACAATGGGGAAACTGGTACAAACATGCTCATAACATGGATATGAATACAACGACAATCGGTTTTGAGCTCAACTTCCCTTGGAAGTTATCAATTTCAGCTCAAACCCTCTATAAATAGAAAACTGTCGTAAATACCAGAAAAACCGTTATCTTTGCTGTGTTATCTATTCATGCGGTTCAAACCTCATTAACTAACTTTCTAAAACTGATCCATCTTTATGCATTTGATCCATCAGTTGTAATTAATTATGTTATGAGATAATTTAGCTTTAACAACATAACTCTTATAACTAATGATGTCTACAGATTAGTTTTGGTCCCAAATTCCGGGAGTCTATAGCCCGATTAGAGGAATTGGAAATGAAGAAAGAAGTGATTTCTGTACTGGAGAAGCTTTCAAACGGGGTTCATGAGCACCAGAAAGACGAGACTGCATACTTGGTAGGAGCCGCTTCTCAGCTCTTGAAATGCAATGTTGTGAAAGGGCCACTGAGACTTGTTTGGACAATTGACATTTTAAGGGATAACAAAACAGATGTTCAAGCTATCAAAGTCTTGGATGTCCTGCAACGATCCCAGATATCGGAACTAGCCAGTGATTTCGATCTTCTTTTTGGGAACTACACGGTGAATCAGATGAGTCGTTGCCTGGACAAACGAGTTGAAGGGTAAAGCCAAGCTAGTACTCGATCTCGCTTATATAATAATTTTGTATTTTTGACTTTGCTGATTGGCTTGTCCTCCGTTGTTGTAGAGGGGTGATGATTCCTGTGACGTGGCCTGTAGCAGGCAATGCTAGAAGTGCGTTTTCTTGTAATGAAGTTGATGCCAATCTAGCATCCCAATTAGATGCAGTAAGTTTGAGGGATGTGGCTCACTCACATAAAAACAGGTAATATATCACTTACTGGATTCATGCATGCATGAAATTGAGAATTATTGGTCTCCGTTTATTTTTTCAAAAATCAAATTTAAATTTTTATGTTGGCGGATGAAAAAACAGGAGCTTTGTGGGGAGAAATCAGCGGCGTTGGTAGAGACGCGCTCGCCGGGCCTGGGGACTTTGTTTAATGATGTTTTGGAATTGATGCAATATGTTTGTTGATATTTGAGATCAATTAAATCACACAAAATTGTTAAAGGTCTGTTTTGTAGCCAAGAAATATTTTTGGCACATTTTACAGATGATAGCCTCTGCTTCTTATCTCAAACCCCGCATCTTAAACGCCCATTCTCCGTATAAAATCTCCATGCCCATTACGTAATGAAATAAGAATGAGCAAAAGGATATTTGACGTGTTTTGGGATAAAACCTACAACCACTGTAGGATCAAAACATTTTCACTAGATTTGGAAATAGATTGTATAAGATGCATGCACACTCAATTTTGATGAAGTTCCATTGCATGTAGCTCAACTGTTACTGAAATAGTCTGAATTACAGAAAAACTGAAGCTGCTATTAAAACTGCTGTTAGCTGTCAAATTCGACTTTTGAACTGTATTGATTGTGCCACTTCACTCCTGGCTTTAAATCTCAGTATCTAAACCTTACTTTGTAAGGTTAAGACGAAATTAAATATACTCCCTCCGTCCGCCTATAAGTTTTCCATTTTACCATTTTAGTCCGTCCGTCTATAAGCTTCCCATACCCTTTTTGATAAGTACTTTTTCTTACACTTCAATTTATATTTTACTTTTTTTCTCTATTTCTCTCCTTCTTCCAATCACATCACTTGTACTATATTAATTATTTAATCACTTTTTTTAATCTCTGTGCCAAAAAGTAGCGGGAAGCTTATAGGCGGACGGAGGGAGTATTTATTATTGGACTATATATAATCCATTTGAATATATAATTCGTGAATTAATGATGTAAGTCTAATTATATTTTCAAAGTAAAAGGATGATTAAAAACACAAAATGTAGTTTTGTCTTTATTTGTTATTGTGCTGTGAGCTCAAATTGAGTCCTGGTGTTATCATTTTTGGCCACAGTAAATGCTCTCCATTTTATTGTGTTCACCCCCACCCAAGTATTTAAAGTATGTAGGGGTGGTTCACTCGTGGGTCGGATTAACACCTCTTACCCTTTTTGAGGAGGAGGGCCATCGAGTGGACAATTTAAATGGGTAGAGTGCTTTCAACAGAATCGAACTCAAGTCGTTTGCCTGGTTTGCTCTGATACCATGAAAGAATTTTGTCTCATCTAAAAGTCCGAACTTGGTATCAGAGCAAAACAAGGCAAACGACCTGGGTTCAATCCCTGTTGAAAGCACTCTCCACCCATTTAAATTGTCCACTCGATGGGCCTCCTCCCCAAAAAGGGTAAGAAGTGTTAATCCAGCCCACGAGTGAGGGGGAGTGTTAGGAATTAATATACAAGAATTAATTCTCACCCTCTCTACAAGTTCAAACTTTTAGATGAGATATAATTCTTTCATGGTATCAGAGCCTCCAGGCCGACCTGGGTTCGATTCCTTTTAAAGCACTTTCCACCCATTTAATGGGTTCGATTCCTGTTGAAAGCACTCTCCACACATTTAAACACGATGGGTTCGATTCGCACTCTCCACATCAAATGGATCATGGCGTGTATCTCGACAGCCCATGCTACAGTCTTAGTGAACAGTAGCCCGTTCGGGGAATTTAAAATCGAGAAAGGAATTCGACAAGGGGACCCTATGTCCCCGTTCTTATTTCTTATAGCAGCAGAAGGGCTTAACATCATGCTAACGAAGGCTGCCTTCCAAGGAGCTTATAAACCAATCGAGGTAGGGAGGAATAGGGTGCAGATTTCTCATCTCCAATTCGCGGATGACACAATCTTCACGGGGGAAGCAACATTAGAGAACAACAATTTTATCAAGAGATTCCTAAAAATACTAGAGAGTGTCTCCGGTCTGAAGGTAAATACTAACAAGTGTTGTGTTTATGGAATCAACATATCAGAGGAAGAATCTGCAGCAATGGCGGAAATTGTGGGCTGCCATGTCGGCAAAATACCATTTATATATCTTGGAATGAAAGTCGGGGCACCTACGAGGTCAATTTTGGAATGGAAACAAGTGTCACAGAAGATAAAAAGTCGTTTAAAGAAATGGGAAGGCCTCAAAATCTCCATAGGGGGCAGACTTACATTACTCAAAGCCGTACTATCATCCATTCCGGTGTATTACCTCTCTACATTCCGAGCACCGAGAGCCACACTAAAGGAAATCACAAGCCTGCAGATAAATTTCTTTTGGGGAGAAGATAGTGCAAACGACAAAAAGAAGATTTCTTGGATCGACTGGAAAACTATATGCAAGCCTAAAAAAGGAGGACTAGGGGTCAGAAACCTGAAACTATTTAATGAAGTACTTCTTGGAAAGTGGGTATGGAGGTTCCTCACTGAGAGAGACAGCCTATGGGCTAGAGTGATAGAGTCGAGATGGGGGTGAAATGGGGAGAGGATATGATCCCATCGATCCCAACAGACTCTAGACGAGCCCGTGGATGGTGGGGAGACATTATCAAAGCTGGGAAAGAAGCGGCAGGAGCAAATAAGGACTGGATTTGGGAGAATTTAAAAAGAGAGGTGGGAGATGGTAGCAACATCCTCTTCTGGGAGAATAGATGGGCTGGGAATTCAATTCTCAAAAATAGTTTCCCTAGATTATACTACCTTACTTTGGATTAGGGGAAACAACTGAGTGAGATGGGAACATGGAACGAAAATGAGTGGGAATGGAGATAGGAATGGAGAAGACCTCTTAGAGATAGAGATAATATTATGCTTAACGATTTACTTGATGTGATTAACAGGTACAGGCCGACGAAAGACATGGAGGACTTCTGGATATGGAGCTTATCATCAAAGGGAAGATTCAACACTAAAGAAACATACGAGAGGCTGCTCGCGAACGGGAGTGGAAGCATGCCACACGAATAGAATAAAAAAGCCTTTAAAATGATTTGGAATAAAATCACACCTGCTAAAGTTTCGATCCATTCCTAGAGGGTGATCTTCGGTAGGATACCAACCAAAACTGAGCTACAAAGGAGAGGGGCGTTGGGCCCAAACAGTGACGTCAGATGCAACCTCTGTGGAGCAGACCCGGAAACGGTACGTCACATTATTATCGAGTGCCCTATGTCGTACCTCATATGGATGAAAGTGTCCAACTGGCTGAGCTTCCAATCTGTAGTGCCTACAAATCCCACAGAATGTCTCCTCTATTTCAGTCAACTGTACAAAGAAAAAAGAGCTAATATGATCCTCATAAGCCTTTGAGAATGTGTGGTGTGGTCTATATGAAAAGATAGAAATGCTAAATCCTTCAGAGATGAGGAGATGAAGCCAGATATAATCGTGAAAGATGTCATATCGAGACTCTAGAGCTGGATCATTGCCAAGGATATGAAATTCAGAAGCCTAGATTTCAACACCTGGAGATATACCCCAAACCTGCAGATGGGAAATTAATTTGGAAGTGTTTTACTAAACTATTGAAGGATGCTGCCTTAACTCTGTTTTTATTCATTCTGATAATTGGTGTTCCACTTCCACTAGATATCATCATACTTGTACACTTACATTTTGTGAATAAAACTTCTTTTAGTGACAAAAAATAAATAAAAAATTGTCCACTCGATGGGTCTCCTTCCAAAAAAAGGGTAAGAGATGTTAATCCGGCTCACGAGTGAGGGGGAGTGTTAGGAATTAATATACAAATATTAATTCCCACACTCTCTACAAGTTTGAACTTTTAGATGAGACAAAATTTCGGTATGTTAATATTTAATGTATTTGACTATTTTTTCATGGTATTACTGTTTATTTGGTCGTATTGTTGTATGTTCGTATAGTTAAAATGAATATATGTTAACTCTAGTTGAATTTTCGAAAGGTTTTTTTAATATACAAGAATTAATTCCCACCCTCTCTACAAGTTCGGACTTTTAGATGAGACGGAATTCTTTCATGGTATCAGAGCAAATCGGGCAAACGACCTGGGTTCGATTCCTGTTGAAAGCACTCCACCCATTTAAATTGTCCACTCGATGGGCCTCCTCCCCAAAAAGGGTAAGAGGTGTTAATTCGGCCCACGAGTGAGGGGGTAGATGAGACGGAATTCTTTCAACAACATTAAAAAAAATCAATATTTTTTTTCACAAATTTTGGATAAAAAGTTTCAAAATTTATTTTTGAAATTCTAAAAAAATATGAGTAAACCACGTGTATTTATGTAGAACCCAAATGTCTTGTCATTTATTGCATATTCGGGTCTGTCCGAAAGTCCTCATTCCTTTTAAAATTGTCAAATGGGTTGGTCTGCTATGGACTCGAGTGCATGCTGTGCACCCTAGTCTATGTGCACTTTTCAGTTTACTGACTTACACTTTTTGGTAATTAAAGTGCAACATCATTACCAAAAAGTGTAAGTCAGTAAACTGAAAAGTGCACATGGACTAGGGTGCACAGCATGCACTCGAGTGCATACTAGACTTTACCTTGTCAAATCTACTCTTCAAAACGGAATCAAACCTTCATATTTTAAGGCGAATTATTCTCTCAATTCGATCATTTTTATAAAATTTATATGTAAAAGTTTTAACTGTAGAATTATCTCTCAAAGGACTCTAATTATTACTCCCTCCGTCCCAAGATAACTTTCATACGTAGATGGACACGTATATTAAGAAAGTGTAATAATGAGTAGAGTTTGTAGATGAATACGTATATTAAGAAAATGTAATAATGAGTAGAGTTTTGAGGGGTAATTTTGTAAAATTTTATGTATAAAGTAAAGAAATGAGTTCAATTTTATGTATGTGTAGAAAAAAAAGTAATGACATTTGTGTAAAATTGAGAATATTGTGAGGGTGTAGTTTATAAAGAGTTTTCCATTTAATTTATTTTAAGGGTGTGAAAGTTATTGTGGAATTTTTTAAAAAGGAAAGTGTGAAAGTTACCGTGGGAGGGAGGGATTATTATTTTTTTTAACAATTAATGTGTTCAAGATTTAAAAAAATGAATAAAATATAATGGTTAAAAATGTGAAATATTGAGAATTTGAGATAGTACGTACTACGGAGTACTTTAAATTTACTTTCCAATTCCAAATGAAAAGAATTGCAACGATAAGTGAGTATACATTTTCCCTCCACGGAGTAAACGAAGAGTCTCACCAAAAAAATAAAGGACTCTGCCGATCTCTTCATTTCACTTCCCAAGAAAAGAAAAGAAAAAGCATCTTTAAGTATCGTCTGAAAAATGATGTAAAATTTGGATATTTGTAACCCGCAGCTGAACCCTGGTATTTACATTTGGAATGGGTTCCTTTTCGACAAAGTTGAAAAAGTATTAATAATGTCTTGATCATACCTTCTATTCTAAACGCATTTTTTAACAAGCACTGTGTTTTTTTTTTTTTTTGTTTATATACTCCATGTTTTTTATATTTCAGGGAAGAAGATGAAGAGCAGAAAAAAGAGACGAAAGAAGACACAACTCCCAAGTTGACTGATTTCGTGTTTGGTTGGTCCTTAAATGATGTAATGAACAAACATCTTTATAAAAATAAGGTATATATATATAAATACCACTGTTTTTGCATTCATAATATATACTGTACGTAGTTTGATAGTGATACTCTGTTTGGTATATCGTATTATGATCATATCAGGTTGGTCGAATTCCAGAAACATTCGAATCGGCAGACCATTACTTGACCTCATTTACTACTCCTCTCATTGAAGAAACGCATGCAGATCTCCGATCCAATATGATGAGTGTGCGCACCGCCCCTGCTCGTCAAATTTCTGATGTTATAATCAGTGCAGGTTTTAAGGCTCCTAACAACTTGTTGTATTCCATAAGGTTGAAAACATTACCAAAAAATTCAGTTAAATATGAACCTTTGGTTGGGGATTTAATTGCATTAACAGAAGTGAGACCAAAGTGCATTGATGATCTGAATGGACCAAAAAGATCATATGTTGTTGCCTTAGTTCTAGCTATGAAAGATTATAGAACCAAAATGATTCGGATCCAATGTTCGAGACCTATCTTCGAAGAAGGCGAGGAGGGCGAAAGGGAGGAGGAACTCTTTGCTGTGTATCTTACAAACTTGACAACTAACTTGAGGATATGGCAGGCTTTGCATCCTTGTAAAAGAGGATTTTCGCCCGTCATCAAATCCGTGCTTACGATAAATCCATCTGTAAGATTCAATTCTTCATTTTTACTTGGGATAATTTCATTTTTGGTGGCCCTGAAAAGTATTTCCATGTTTGGTCATTAGATTTGGTTGTAAAAAGTATATTTTCATAAGTCATAACTAAATTTGGTACGTAGTGAGCTAAAAAGGAAGATATTATCACTTTTAAATTTGGTATGCATGTATTAATTGTGCAGGGTGAAGATAATTGTGTTGTTTGCTCCAAAGAAAATAAGGGTAGTAATTTGGTGAAGACAAGGGAAGTTATACGCACATTTGGGCTCGATGATTCTCAAAGGGATGCTGTTATGAATTGTGTTGCATTAACAGAATGTGATCACGAAAATAGTGTGAAGCTGATATGGGGGCCCCCTGGGACTGGAAAGACGAAAACAATAGCATCGCTAGCGTTGTCATTGCTAAAAGTGAAGCAGAGGACTCTGACTTGTGCTCCGACTAATGTTGCTGTTGTGGGAGTTGCTAAGCGGTTAGTGAGTTGCCTGGTCGGGGCATTAGAGCACGACACGTATGGATTGGGGGATGTCGTTTTGTTTGGAAATGGGAAGAGAATGAAGATTGACGAACATGATGATCTTTATGATGTGTTTCTTGAACATCGTATTGATATTTTAGCTGAATGTTTTGCCCCTGAATATGGATGGAGAGGCACTCTTGATAAGATGATTCGCTTGCTTTTATACCCTAAAGAACAGTATCGACGTTATTTGGAACAAATAAAGGAGAAAAAATGTGTTGATACTGATGGTGATGACGAGGATGATGACGATGAAGATGCTGATGTTGATGTTGAGAAAGAAGATCGGAAGAAGTTATCAATAGGGAGATCCTTGAAGGATCTGGTCATTAAAAATAAAAAGGAGAATAAAAAGAAACACAAAAACAAAAGAAGTAAGGAGAAGGCGAAATTTCATAAATGTGACGGGGACAGGGATGGTAATAATGTAGGCTCTGAGGCGAACAAGGAAAGTAATGACGTTCCATTGACATTTGAGGAGTTTTTCACTAAAGAATTTGTGGCGGTTGGAGAGCAACTAAACTTTTGTACTAAAGGATTGTACACTAATATGCCTACTGCATGTCTTCCTTTGGATGTAGTATTGAAAATGCCTAGTGTTCTAGATTTTCTCAAAACCCTGCATAAACATGTCATCAATGGAAAGGGATTAAAAGGGGGTTTATTTGGAACAACTGGTTTATGCGATATCGGAATGCAGAGCCTGCAAGAACTGAAGCTCCTCCGTGAATCTTTCTTAGTCCCGGAATATTCACAACGTTTCCAAATCAGCAACCTTTGTCTGAAAAATGCATGTTTAGTTTTTTGCACAGTTTCAAGCTCGGCAAAGTTGCATACTCAAGGAATGTCGCCATTCAAATTGGTGATAATTGATGAAGCTGCACAAGTTAAGGAATGTGAGTCGTCGATCCCTTTGCAGCTTCCGGGGATTCAGCATGCTGTTCTCGTCGGTGATGAGAAACAACTCCCTGCAATGGTTATAAGCAAGGTTCATATCGATCAACTTTGTTAATTAAATAAATGATTTTTATCTCTTTCATATAAATAATTACTTTGGTATATATTGACAGATTTGTGATCAAGCTTTGTTTGGGAGGAGTTTATTTGAAAGGCTTGTGATATTAGGACACAGAAAGCATCTTCTCAGTGTTCAGTATAGAATGCATCCATCGATAAGTTTCTTTCCGAATAAGATGTTCTATGGAAACCTGATTAAGAACGGTCCAAATGTGACAGCAAGTGCTTATGAGACGCGCTTTCTCAAAGAAAAAATATTTGGCCCCTACTCTTTCATAAATGTAACCAATGGGCAAGAGGAGTTTGATAATAGACATAGTCGCAAAAACGTCATGGAAGTCTCGATTATTGCTGAGATAGTTTCTAAACTCTATAAAGGTGTTGTTACTTTCTGCCTCAATTTCTATTAAAGCTAGCTTCTTTGATTTTTGTTAAATTCTTATTGTATTTTCTTTGATAGAATGTACTAAATCTAAGCAAAAAGTCCGGATTGGTTGCATATCACCATACAAAGCTCAAGCCTTTGCGATTGAGGAAGCACTAGGAAAGACTTACAGCAGTGATGCAAAGGATGCATTTTCGGTAAATGTACGTTCTGTTGATGGTTTTCAAGGTGGCGAAGAAGATATAATAATCATGTCTACGGTACGTTGCAATGGAAGTGGATCTGTTGGTTTTCTTGACAATTATCAGAGGACAAACGTAGCTTTGACTCGGGCAAGGTCCGTACATTGTGTATACCTTTGAAAGATTTTATTTGATTAATCAAAATGCTATGATTTAATTTGTGGCTATTAATTTTAATTGATGTATATATAGGTACTGTCTGTGGATATTGGGAAATGGTGCAACATTGTTAAACAGTGGGTCTGTTTGGCAAAAGTTGGTAAAAGATGCCAAAGAGAGAGGTTGTTATTATAATGCATACGAGGATAAGGACTTGTCTGTGGTTATTAAGAGCTCTTTAATTGAGCTTGGGAATTTGGATTCCTTGCTTTCAGCGGAATCTATTCTGTTCAAATTGGCTAAGTGGAAGGTATATATATATGTTTGTTGATTGTTGTTAGAATTCTCAAGATCAGATCAAAAGAATGCAGAAATTATATTCACAATAACATTGATATGAATTGGTTTTGATATCAACTAACTGCCCTTGAATGCTGCTGTCTATTCTGGCGGTTGAAACCCTTAATAACTAACTTTCCAAAACTGATCCCTCTTTATGCATTTGTAATTAATTATGTTATGAGATTTTGCAACTAAACAGGTTAGTTTCAGTCCCAAATTCCGGGAGTCTATAGCCCGATTAGAGGATGTGGAAATCAAGAGAGAAGTGGTTTCAGTACTGGAGAAGCTTTCAAACGGGTCTCATGAGCACCGGAAAGACGAAACTGCATACTTGCAAGGAGCCACTTCTCAGCTCTTGAAATGTAATGTTGTGAAAGGGCCACTGAGACTTGTTTGGACAATCGACATTTTAAGGGAAAACAGAACAGACGTCCAAGCTATCAAAGTCTTGGATGTCCTGCACCGATCCCAGATATCAAAACTAGGCAGTGATTTAGGACTTCTTTTTGGAAACTACACGGTGAATCAGATGAGTCGTTGCCTGGACGTCAAACGAGTTGAAGGGTAAAGTTAGCAAAGTACACTTGTCTCTTTTGCTTATATAATTTTGTATTTTTGACTTTGCTGATTGTTGATGCAGAGGGGTGATGATTCCGATGACGTGGCCTGTAGTTGGCAATGCTAGAAGCGTGTTTTCTTGTAATGAAGTTGATGCCAATCTGGCCTCCCAATTAGATGCACTAAGTTTGAGGGATGACTCACATAAAAGCAGGTAACAATAACATATGTGTTTTATATATTGATTAATTATTTTCAGCACTATACTACAGTGGATTCATGCTTGAATCTACGAGAAAAAATCACAGGAAAAATTTCAAAATAAGTCCGGTTAATTAGATCGATTTCATTTTAAATCTTTTAAGTTTTTACTTTTTCAAAATAAATTTTGAGGTATCCAATTTATATCATTTTTATCCAATTTACGTCTTGTAACTTAGGTCGATTTCATTTTAATTCCTTTAAGTTTTTTTTTTTTTTTCAAAATACGTCTTAAGGTGCCCTGTCACCAAATTTGTTGTAAGCCTCAATTTTAAACACACATCTAAACTTCAAGGCGAGTGTCTCAATTTCAAAAAAAAAAAATGTAAATTGGACATCTTATGACGTACTTTGAAAAAAAAAACTTAAAAGATTTAAAATTAAATTGACCTATCAGACGTAAATTAGACATCTTAAAACGTATTTTAAAAAAGTGAAAACTTAAATGATTTAAAATGTAATCGGGCCTAAGTTACCATATATATTTTGAATTTTTTCCAAAAAAACACTCATGAAATTGAGAATTAATTGACCCTAAATGCACATACTAAAATCAAATTTTAATTTTTTCATGGCTAATGAAATAACAGGAAGTTTGTGGGGAGAAATAATCGTGGGCGGAGACGCAACATGTAATGTAATGTAGCTGGGCCTGGGAACTTTCGTATCGCCAGGATTTTTGGGACAGCCCCTCCATTGGAAATTACTGTAATTTCCTAATGCTGGACTGATGATGTTTTTTGGAATTAATGCAATATGTAATCCAACTATCCAAATCTTGGAAATTAAGGATTCTATAATGTCATATAATGATATATTATGATAGAAAAAATATTATTTTTGATCACGTAGTTTACTTATATTTTGATTTGATCACTTAATTTAGTCACAAATTATTTTTTAAAATCAAAATTGAGCATACCGTCAATTGATCTGTTATTAACTAATGGATTAAGATGAAAATGTTATTATTTGTACTCAAATGCAGCTTTTTATATATCACTATTTAAATTTAATATAAAAAATATTTTACATATAAATATATTCTCAAATTTATTGTCCAATCGAATGGATAAAGTGATGAAACGAGGGAGTTGAATTCGATTGATTGTTCATGATAGTTGGATTAGATAGACCAAAGGATAGCGGAAGAGAAGGATCGAATCTGAGAATTGGAGTTGAACGAAGAAGATGGCAGTTATGTGATGAACAAAACAGTTACAGGTATGAAGATATGAAGAACACGAAGAAGATGTGAAGCAGAGGACGAAGAAGGTGTGATGAAGAGTAGTATTTGCAAAATCGAAAACAAATTCATGAAGTAGGCCTCATGATACCATGTTAAATTTGTGTATATTCAACTCAATTTGCTAGTATGTGTATGTACAATATATATAGGAGAGACTCTCTTCTAGAGTCTTCCACCTAACAACTATTGGTTAGTTATAACAAGAATAAAACTACTCTTCTTCTTGTAGCATCTTCTTAAGAGAGCATGTAGAGCATGTGAGTTCCATGTGTGTGTTACATGCAAGGGTTTGCATGTGTGTGTTTTATGCTACATCTATGATCTAGGGTTTGCATGTGAACCATGCACATTATACTTCAACAATATTATTGGTATCGGATTTTTTTTATACTACTTATCATTGATTTCGAAAATTAAATTTTCAATACTATTGATTTTATTTTTAGTATTATTAATTTTCTTATTGATACCAACTAATCTTTTGTATCAACTTTTTTTATACTACTTATTATAATAAAATACGCAATACAAGACTTTAGCATGAACTTTGAGACTTGCGAACAGAAATCTCCTAAAAGTGAGTTGGTGAAAATGGGTATAGAACACATTTTTTGATACTGTACATATTTTATACTTTAGTATCAAAACAATTTTTTCAGACACAAGATTTTAGGATTGAGAGTATATGTATTGAATGTGAATTGAAAATAAATTTGATACCAATACCCTTTTGATATCAAATATTTTATATTTTGTATAAAAAAACATGATACCAAAAACCTTCTTTTCTTATAGTGCCTCTCGATCTTGTACGTTTGATTTTTTATTGTATTTTTTCGTTCACCTATCTTCCACACCTAGACTCCGATTTCGTTTGATTTCATATTGATGGTGCTTGTTATTTGGATATTGTCATGTACGTTATTTTCATTTAATTTCATTGTCATGCTTGCATTCTCGTTTTGGATAAGCAAAACTCAGTTTCAATTTTATATAAAAAAAATTGGAACCTTTTTCTGACTTTTTTCGACATTTTTTTTAATAAAAATAGATTTAACTCGAAAGTCTTTTAATTTTTTATTTAGTTCTATTAGTGTATTTAAAAAAAAAAAATCTTACAACATAATATTATTATCAACTCTTTAAATCTTAAAATTAAAAATTAAAAAAATAATAAATTTATCAAGTGTTACAAAAAAATATTCAATGGTATTTTTTCAACTATTAGGACTACAAAATAGTTTTTATTACTAAACTTCCTTACTTTCTTTCACACACATATATATATATATATATATATATATATATATATATATATATAAAAAAGAGTTAAACAAGTCGACTTGTTGGGTTTAAAAAACATCCGACCTATTTAACTAAATGAGCTTCTAACAAAGTTTTCTGATCCAAACTTTAATAGGTCGAGCTGTAGACTCATATCGAGTAGTCTGACCCATTCCCACCAGGCCACCACCACTCTCTGCCAACTCCGATTCGTGATTGATGGTGCTTGTATTTGGATATTGTCATCATGTTATTTTCATTTAATTTCATTGTTATGTGAAGAATAACAACAAGTCAAGCCAACAAATGAAAGAATATTAGTTAGATTAGTTAGAGGAGTAGTTCATTTGTTGGCTTAACTTGTTGTTATTCTTCACACCCTCCCAAAAGATGAGCATGAATGGTAATCAAGTACAGTACATCTTGAACTTGTTATTAAAGTAGCACGATGTGGGTGCAATGATAACAACAATGAAGAGGTAGCCTTCAAGAATAGAATCCAACACCAAATTGAACATTTGAACGTTGATGTAGAGAGTAGGCAAGTGATGCAACCCATGCATCTAATCAATGGCGAGATTTTCACCAATATTCCAAAAAATGTAAAGATAGAATCGTGATAGACACGAAAGATAGAATCGTGATAGACGCGAAGAAAAAAAAAGATTAGATTGTGTATAGGAACTCACGAGCATAGAACCCGCAAAGAAAATGAGTATAAAACTCAAGAAATTCAAAGAAATGAGCATATAATTCTAAAAATTCGAATCAAGACGAAATTAAATCCAAAACTCACGAGCATAAAACCCGCAAAGATATGAGTATATTACTCAAGAAACTCAAAGGAATAAGTATAGAACTCTAAAAATTCGAATCAAGATGAAATTGAATCTAAATTCACGAGCATAGAACCCGTAAAGAAATGAGTATAAAATTCAATAAACTAAAAAACATGAGTATAGAACTCTAAGAATTCGAATCAACATGAAATCGCATCTAAAATTCACGAGCATAGAACTCGTAAAGAAGTGAGTATAAATCTCAAGAAACTTAAGAGATGAGTATATAACTCAAAAAATTCAAGATTTGATAAAAATGAGAATAGAACTCAAGAGACTCATTTAAAGCGAATTGCGAAAACGTCCCTAGAGAGGGAGATTTCATAACAAGATTTTTTTTAATAGAAGACATATTTAGAGACTCATTTAAAGCGAATTGCGAAAACGTACCTAAAGTCTTGTTCGACGAACTTGTTTAATCGATCATAAATTAATCTTTACATAGCTCTGATACCATGTGAAATTTCATAACAAGAAGAAAATTAATAGAAGACATATTTAGAGAATTTCATTGAATAGAAAATTACATGATCAAATTTATTATCATCCCTCTTCTATATATAAGAGGGAGATTTACAAGAGAGGAGTTACAATTACTAAAATAGAAGTTACAACTAACAAATGAACTACTCTTCTAACTAATCTAACTAACACTCTTTCATTTGTTGGCTTGACTTGTTGTAATTCTTCACATCATGCTTGCATTCTTGTTTTGGATAGGCAAAACCCAGTTTCAATTTTATATATATAGAAAATGAATCAGAACTTTTTTTTGTTGATAATGGTGGCGTCTGCAATTAAGATTAGTGTTTAAATGTTGAAAAATGAGTGTAGTTAGTAGTGAAGATGCATTTGATAGTTACTCGATTAGTATATTTTACTTAAAGGGTATTTTAAATTTTTTACATTATTATTAAATTAATAAACTGAAAGGGGTGTACTTAATAAAGTTAGAGGTGCAGATAGTCGTACCCCTTTTTTTTTTTTTTTTGAGAACAGTCGTACCCCATTTTTAATTGGCAGCAATATGGGCTGATATTTGGACCTCCATACTCCCATTCCCTGGCTAATAAAACAACACTAATTACAAGCAATTATTAAAATGAATGAATAACGTATTTTAAAGGTGTTGCAATGGTGAGTGAGTACATTTTCAGTTCAATTCCATGCCCTACATTTTCCCTCCTCCATAGATGAATGCACAGGAGGGAGTAAACTCAGAGTCGCAACAAAAGACTGTGCCCGTCTCTTTCATTTTTCTGGTCCGCGCATTTTCCCCAACTCTCTTTTAGGAGACTTGTGTTCGCAAGTTCATACTAAAGTCTTGTTCTGCGTTTTTTTTATATGTGTTTTGGGTTTCACAGGGAGGAAGATAAAGCGCAGAAAGAAGAGACGATGGCGACGGAAGAAGACGGAACTCCGGGATTGATTGATTTAGTGTTTGGTTGGCCCATAGAGGATATAATGAACAAAGAACTTTATAGGGATAAGGTATGATTATATACGACTGTTTTTGCACTATAATATGTGACCAGATCATGATTTTATGCACGATTTGGACACACCTCCTATGCATTTTTCATATACATAATCCATAAATGAAGGTGATCATTACATTGCTTAAAAAGAGTTAATTTGATACTCTTTATGGTATATTCTATTGTTAGGTTACTCAAATTCCAGAAACTTTCTTATCCGCACACCATTACTTGAGCTCATTTACCATCCCTCTCATTGAAGAAACCCATGCTGATCTCCGAACCAATATGATGAGTGTGCACGTTGCACCTGCTCGTGAAATTACTGATGTTAGAATGAGTCTAGATTTTGAGCCTCCTAACAACTTATTGTATACGATATGGTTGACAAAATTAGCAAAATCTGATAGCGAATATGAACCTGATGTTGGGGATTTAATTGCATTAACAGAGGTGAGACCAAAGTGTATTGATGATTTGAATGGACCTAAAAGATCATATGTTGTTGCTTTAGTTCAAAGAACGAGGGATGATGAACCCAACAAGATTTGGATCAAATCTTCAAAACCTATCTTCAAAGACAATGAGGAGGAAGGAGGAACAGGGGATGAACTCTTTGCTGTGTATCTTACAAACTTAACAACTAACACGAGGATATGGAATGCATTGCATCCTTGTGAAGGACGATTTTTGTCGATCATCAAAACTGTACTTATGATAAATCCATCTGTAAGATTCTATTCATGATGTTTTAACTTGTTAATTTATGCTTCTTGAGATTTGAGAGTATGTATGAATTATTGTGCAGAAAGAAGATAATTGTGGTCTTTGCTGCAAAGAAAATGAGAGCAATAATCTGGTGAAGACAAGGGAAGTTATAAGCACATTTGGGCTTGATGATTCTCAAAGGGATGCTGTTTTGAATTGTGTTGCATTAACAGAATGTGATCACGAAAATAGCGTGAAGCTAATATGGGGTCCCCCTGGAACTGGAAAGACGAAAACCATCGCATCTCTAGCATTCTCGTTGTTAAAAATAAAGCAGAGGATTCTGACTTGTGCTCCAACTAACGTTGCTGTGGTAGGAGTCGCTAAGCGCTTAGTGAGTTGCCTGGTCAGGACATTAGAGCATGACACATATGGATTAGGGGATGTTGTTTTGTTTGGAAATGGTAAGAGAATGAAAATTGATGAGCATGATGATCTCTATGATGTGTTTCTTGATCATCGTGTTAAAATATTAGCTGCATGCTTTGCCCCTTTGACTGGGTGGAAAGGTAGTCTCAGTAAGATGATTTGCTTACTTCAAGACCCCAAAGCCCAGTATCGACGTTATTTGAAAGAACAAAAGGAGAAAAAAGAAGACGTAGATACTGGAAGTGGTGATGAGGATGAAGAGGATTTTGTTGAGAGAGAAAATCGGAAGGAAATATCAAAAAGGGGATTCTTCAAGAAGTTGATCATTCAAAATGCAAAGGCGAACAAAAAGAAAAACAAAAAGAAAAATGGTAAGGAGAAGGCCAACTTTCATGAGAGATGCAAATCTAAATGTGATGGGGATAGTGATGTTCCATGGACATTTGAGGAGTTTTTCTTTAAAGAAATCGTTGCGATTGTTGAGCAACTAAATTTATGTACTATAGGACTGTACACCAATATGCCTACTACATGTCTTCCTCTGGAAGTGGTAATGAACATGGTTAGAGTTCTTGATTTTCTCCAGATTCTGCGTGAACATGTCATCAATGAAAGGGGATCAACAGAGGATTTATTTGGAACAACTGGCTCACCTGATACCAGATTGTGGTGCCTACTGCAAGCACTGAAACTCCTCCGTGAATCTTTCTTAGTCCCAGATTATACGGATAGTTATCACATCAGGAACTTTTGTTTGGAAAATGCATACCTAGTTTTTTGCACTGTTTCAAGCTCGGCAAAGTTGCATACTGTAGGATTGTCGCCATTCCAATTGGTGATAATTGATGAGGCTGCACAAGTTAAGGAATGTGAGTCGACGATCCCATTGCAGCTTCCGGGGCTTCAGCATGCTGTACTCGTCGGCGATGAGCAACAACTCCCTGCAATGGTTATAAGCAAGGTTCATATCAACTTAACTTCTAAATTAAATGAATGATTTTGGTTCTTTCATTTAGGCATTTTCTTTGGTATTGACAGATGTGCGAGGAAGCTGATTTTGGGAGGAGTTTATTTGAAAGGATTGTGAGATTAGGACACAGAAAGCACCTTCTCAATGTTCAGTACAGAATGCATCCATCAATAAGTTTTTTTCCAAATAAGATGTTCTATGGAAACCAAATTAAGAATGGTCCAAATGTGACAGCAAGTGTTTATGAGAAGCACTTTCTCAAAGAACCATTATTTGGCCCCTACTCTTTCATTAATATAGCCAATGGACAAGAGGAGTTTGACGATAGACATAGTCGGAAAAACATCATGGAAGTCTCGATTATTGCTGAGATAGTTTCTAAACTCTATAAAGGTGTTGTTACTTTAAACCTTCCCATTGAAGATAGATTCAGTTTTTAATTTTGGTTTCTTATAGTTTTTTCTTTGATAGAATGTACTAGATCGAAGCAAAAGGTCCGGATTGGTTGCATATCACCGTACAAAGCTCAAGCCTTTGCGATTGAGCAAGTGCTAGGAAAGACTTATAGCAGTGATGCAAATGATGCATTTTCGGTAAATGTACGCTCTGTTGATGGCTTTCAAGGTGGTGAAGAAGATATAATAATCATGTCCACTGTACGGTGCAATGGAAATGGTTCTATCGGTTTTCTTGACAATTATCAGAGGTTAAACGTAGCTGTGACTCGGGCAAGGTACATTGTGTGCGAATAGATTTGTAAGATTTTATTTGATTATAATATACTATATGATTAATTTGTTGCTATTTTGATAGGTACTGTCTGTGGATATTAGGAAATGGTGCAACATTGTTAAACAGCAGGTCTGTTTGGCTAAAGTTAGTAAAGGATGCCAAAGAGAGGGGTTGTTATTACAATGCTTACGAGGATAAGGACCTGTCTGTGGTAATTAGGACCTCTTTAATTGAGCTTGGCCATTTGAGTTCCTTGCTTTCAGAGGACTCTATACTGTTCAGAGTAGCTAAGTGGAAGGTATGCAGCTTGTAGTCTGTTATAAGATTGGTTTAACATATATAATTCTTACAACCAACTAATGTTCCGTGTAGATTAGTTTCTGTCCCAAATTCCGCGAATCCATGTCCCGATTTGAGGACATGGAAATCAAGAAAGAAGTGGTTTCTGTACTGGAAAAGCTTTCAAATGGCTTTCATGATCACCAGAAAGATGAAACTGCATACTTGGTAGGGACCTCTTCTCAGCTCTTGAAATGTAGTGTTGTGAAAGGGCCTCTGAGACTTGTTTGGACAATCGACATTTTGAGAGAAAACGAAACAGATATTCAAGCTATCAAAGTCTTGGATTTCCTGCCACGATCCCAGATATCGAAGCTAGGCAGTGAATTCGACCTTCTTTTTGGGAACTACACACTGAATCAGATGAATCGTTGCCTGGACAAACGAATTGAAGAGTAATGCAAACTCCTATTTAGCTCTCTTGCACAGTACCCTTATATTTGTATTTTTGACATCAATTGTTCGTTTGTTGTTGTAGAGGGCTGATGATTCCAGCTACATGGCCGGTAGTTGGCAATGCTAAGAGCGCGTTTTCTTGTAATGACGTTGATGCCAATCTGCTCCCCCAATTAGATGCAGTAAGTTTGAGGGGTGTGGCTAAATCCAGGTAACAACTTGTTCGAAAATTTGGGTTGTCAAGTTTTAGTATTGTGTTTTATTTCTATCATACAAAAACTTGAAATTGAGAATTAAATAGATCTTTGAATGCGCTCTCATCTCATGCATCTGTTAATTTCTTCTAAAATCAATTTTTTTTAATTTTTTCTTGGCTGATGAAATAACAGGAACTTTGTGGGTATAAATGATGGTGGGAGGAGACGCAACATCTAGATGGAACTAACTCTCTTTATCAAGAGGATTTTTGTACAAATGACTTAAAATGATATGTGATGTATACATACTTTTGATTTTTATTAATGATGAATTTTGGTATGACAAAAATTAATGCTCCTATCCTAATTCCTATGTACACCATTTGTCTTATGATATGACCTTCAGTCGAATTATGTTTGAAATAACAAAATGAAATTCCTTTTGATGAAAGCTAACTACTGCTATATCACTCACATGAGACTTTGGTGTGGAGTGAACCTTTTTTAATTGGGCGAGGCATTGAATTCTGAATTCAATAAGGACTAATTTGGTTTGGGATAGATATAATATGATATGATTAAGTACGGTTCACAATTTAAAAGTTAAAATTAATTTGTATGTTTGAATTAATGGATTATTGGCAAAATAATAATCTCATCCCTCCTATGACATTTAATCATGTGTGACCGACAATCTTTCTCGCCCTGTAAACATACAAACCAAATTGTTTACATTAAGTGGGATAAAACAATTAAACCCATCTAATCCAGTAAACCAAACACACCCTAAAGGTTTCAAAATTAATTGATGGATATATGCCCAATTTCAATTAATGGCGTAAACTTAATAAATTAATAATTGGCGAACAATAATTCCTTACCGTGGTTATGTAGGGGAGACTTCAACGACCTCCTATCCGTAAATGATAAACAAGGTGGTGAAGAGCATCTGAACCACCTATTCCAGGGATTTCGATCCGCCATTCTTGACTGTAATCTCTCAGATGTCAACATGGAGGGTCACCCTTATACCTGGAGACGGGGTTGGGGGACTCCGAGGCTTATTGAGGAACGCTTAGACAGAGCTATGGGTAACCCAGATTGGCACTTGCATTTTCCGAATGCACGCCTTTGGAATCTTGTCGCGCCCATCTCGGATCATTCACCACTACTGATTTCGCCTTCGCCAATCACCACACGAAGACGAAGACGTCAATTTAAGTTTGAAAACAAGTGTCTCACAGAACTGAGTATCAAACCCGTAGTTGAGAGTAGTTGGACAAGATTCAGTGACGTCCCCTTACTGAGTCGCCTTCAAGCCACTGCCGGCGTTCTCCAAAAATGGGGGAATAACATTGCACACCAGTGGGCCCAGAAAAAGAGATCATTGGAGGCAGAGGTCGAATTTCTTTTGAGTCGAAGTAGGGTGGATCCAACCTTGCAAACTTCCTTGTGCGAGGCAAAAAAGAATTTGGCAACAATCTTGGTAAAGGAAGAACAACACTGGAAACAAAAAGCAAAAATTTTTTGGCTTCAAGGAGGTGATCTCAACACACGGTTCTTCCACCAGGTGGCTTCCGCAAAGAGAAAGGCCACACGCCTAGAGGGGTTATTTGACCACCACAATAATTGGATCGAATCTCAGAGGGGAATGGAAGCCATCGTTCACCACTACTTTGAAGATATCTTCACGCCTCCAGCAGTGAACATCGACATCAGTGCAGTTACTAATTCAGTCCAAAGTCGCATTACAACAGCTGAGAATGACCTCCTCGTCAGGCAGTTTGACGTGAAAGAATTCCGCTTGGCAATCTCCCAAATGCACAGCGACAAGGCACCCGGCCCGGACGGGTTTAATCCGGGATTCTACAAAAAATTCTGGTACAAGCTGGAGCCGGATATCGTAACAGCGTGTATTCAATGGCTTGAGGCGGGCTCCTTCCCAGTTGGATTCAATGATACTAACGTTGTCTTAATACCCAAATGCGACAACCCGAAGAATGTCAAGGATCTAAGGCCGATCGCCTTATGCAATGTGGTGTATAAGCTAATCTCCAAAGTCTTCTGTAACAGATTAAAGAACGCTCTTCCAGGCCTTGTGGACAAGTCGCAATCAGCGTTTATTGCAGGGCGTTCAATCCACGACAACGCTCTGATTGCCTTCGAAATAATACACACTATGAAGAACATGAGGAGAGGGTTGCGAGGGGATGTCGCCTTAAAAATCGACATCAGTAAGGCGTACGACAGGGTGGATTGGACGTATCTTGAGGGAATTCTACGGCGCATGGGTTTTGCAGAGAGATGGATTGGGTGGATGAATCTCTGTGTTCGCACGGTTAGATACTCTTTTCTGGTGAATGATGGTGTTGTAGGCCCTATCACTCCGGGCCGAGGACTAAGGCAGGGAGATCCGTTGTCGCCACACCTCTTCATATTATGTGTTGAGGGCCTCTCGAGCCTGCTCAAACGATCAAACAGAGATGGCTACATTCACGGCAGCCGTGTGTGTAGGGGGGCGCCTTCAGTCTCTCACTTGTTATTCGCTGACGACTGCCTCCTTTTTTGTCATGCAACGGAACAAGAATGCACGACTCTAAAGGGTATCTTGAACGTATACGAAAACGCTTCAGGCCAGGCGATTAATTTCTCCAAATCAGGCGTATTCTATAGTGCCAATGTTCAAGAAGACAAAAGAAACGCCCTTAACATGGTCCTGGGAGTGAGTGCACCGCTGAACACCAGACGATACTTAGGCTTGCCCTCTCTTATTGGGAGAAATAAGAGGGAGATATTCGGCTATGTACGGGAAAGATTGTGGAATAAACTACAAGGCTGGAGAAGTAAGAAGTTATCAAAAGCGGGAAAGGAGATATTATTGAAAGCGGCCGCTCAAGCTGTCCCGACTTATTGCATGAGCATCTTCTTACTACCTTCAGTATTGTTGGATGAACTCCAACGAATGATGAACTCATTCTGGTGGGGCCACGGCACGGACCCTAGGAAGGGGATCAAATGGGAGTCCTGGGAGTCCCTCTTACCCATAAAACTAGTGGCGGATTGAGCTTCCGCAATCTACATTTGTTTAATATTGCAATGGTTTGTAAGATTGGCTGGAAGATTCTTAAGCATCCAGACGCTCTCCTTAGCAGAATATACAAAGCAAGGTACTTCCCAAACTCTACTTTTCTTAATGCAAACTTAGGCTCAAACCCGAGTTTTACATGGCGAGGCATTCACGAAACAAGAGATCTAGTGAGGCGGGGCTTAAGATGGAAGGTGGGAGACGGGGGTGTTATTTGAATCTGGGGAGATCCATGGATAAATGATGATAACAGCTTCACCTTGACAGCAGAAACGCCCCCTACAATGATAATCTAAGGGTGTGTGATCTCCTCAAATTGGGAGAAAGACAGTGGGATGTCCCGCTGATTCGCGATAATTTCAATGCTTCCGATGGCAACAGAATATTACGTACGACCATTGCACCTGTGGGGGTTAATGACACGTTATTATGGCACTTCTCAGCCACCGGCAACTACATCGTTAAATCAGGATACCAATTAGCTCAGCGGCTGATCTCGGGAGACCAACCTTCCGGTCCTACACTATGGAGAACACTGTGGAAGTTGAACGTCCCGCCGAAAATAAAAGAATGTCTTTGGAGAATTTGCAAGGGCTGGCTGCCGGTAAGGGAGAAACTCTTCAGGAGGGGAATCTGTCCTATGACGGCGTGCCCTATATGCGACGGGGGAATTGAATCAATATGGCATATCTTGATTGATTGTGAAACACCGATGGAATGTTGGAATGAGGCTGGATTGTGGGGCTTACTGGAGGACAATTTTTCGAGAGTTGAGGGCCACGCTGACTTGTTCCTGCTGTTACTACAAACCGTAGAGACTGACAAACTGGAACTTCTCGCGACTGTAGCATGGCAGTTATGGAAGCACATAAATGAGGTACTGTGGGCTAACAGACGGAGGAGTGCAGGGCAAATATTAATTCACGCGCGGAGCGCGCTAGCTGAATGGAAGGGTCTTCATGGCCGGGTAATGGGACCTCCCCGTCCGCTTCCATGCAAACGTTGGCACAAACCAAATCCGGGGACAGTAAAGGTGAACGTCGACGCCGCTTTCTTTGAGGACGCCCTATCAACGGGGATTGGTATGGTGATACGTGATGAAGAGGGGGAGTTCATTGCAGCAAGAACCCTCACCACTTCCGGCATACTAGGGGTCGAAGAGGGAGAGGCGTGGGGTGTAGTCGAAGCCCTAAAGTGGGCAAAAAATATCAACTTTGAGAGGTTTGTGGTGGAGACGGATGCGCAAAGGGTCACAGATGAACTACAGAAAACAGATTCGGACATTGGCATCAACATTTTCGGCGATTCCATACGACTGTGTAAAGCTTTTCTTTTGGAGAACCCCCATTCATCGGTTTCAAATATTTCTCGTATTGCCAATACAACGACACATTATTTTGCTAGGAACTCTCGATGGTTCGGGAGTCCTCATTGCTGGGTCGAGCCTCCAAACTTTGTGGATGGCCTGCTCAACTTTTGTTTAGAGTGCATGTAACTGTTCTCGCTTCCAAAAAAAAAAATTGGTTCTCGATACAGAGAGAACGTAATTGATGATAGTCTCATTTTATTTTACAGTTTTTTTTTTTTTACATAAATAATAAAATATTATTTTTTATGTTTAAAATTCTAAATTTTACTTATAAAATTTTAAAAATACCATTATCTATTTAAAAATTAAAATAATAATAATAATTCATTAATTATGTATAATACATTTTACACATTCCAAAAAAAAAAAAAAAAGTATTTTAGACAAACCAATAAAGGAATAAGGTCATCATTTTGGATTGGATTTTGATTATTTTAATTTAGTATTTTCAGATATAAAATATTCCTACCAAGTTGATGATACAAACTTATTCAAAGAACTATCCCCTGTATAAGTATAAGTGAATGATATGAGATAAAATGTAAGATCAAATTGAGTATAAGTGAATGATATGAGATAAAATGTAAGATCAAATTGAGTGACAATTTTAATAATAAAATGTTGTTATAAAAATATTATTTTTTGTATTATTTACATATTGAGAGTGAATAAATAATTTTGAGACGGACTAAAAAATATTGTGCAAATAATCATAAGATGAAGATAGTGTCAATTTGTATAGAATTTGTCTGGACAAATTTTTTAACAATCGTTGCACTCTCAAATTTTCCAGAGCAAGCATTTGTGATTTTCTCTTGTACCCGAAAGTTTTGTTTTACTCGTATTGCGACTCATTGTTTGAGTTCTATGTATGGAGGGAAAATGCAGGTTTGAGTCCTTAGCTATAATTCAAATTTTGGCATTTTGCGGCAGACCTAACAAAATCATATCATATCCTCGAACATGTTTTTCTTTTTTCTAACAGGCAATAGGCAACACAGTATAGTTCCCCCTCATTCACCTGCTAAATTTTACTCCCTCCGTCCGCCTATAAGTGTTACGTTACTTTTTGGCACAAAGATTAAGAAAAGTGATTAAATAATAGATATAGTACAAGTGATGTAATTGAGAGAGGAGAGAGATAGAGAGAAAAAGTAAGATATAAAGTGAAGTGTAAGAAAAAGTACTTACTAAAAAAGGTATGGGAAGCTTATAGGCGGACGGAGGGAATATTTTATTGTATAAATTGTTTATTAATATTATACTCCCTCCGTCCGCCTATAAGCTTCCCGTTACTTTTTGGCACAAAGATTAAGAAAAGTGATTAAATAATATATATAATACAAGTGATGTGATTGGAAGAAGGAGAGAGATAGAGAGAAAAAGTAAGATATAAAGTGATGTGTAAGAAAAAGTACTTACCAAAAAGGGTATGGGAAGCTTATAGACGGACGGACCAAAATGGTAAAATGGGAAGCTTATAGGCGGACGGAGGGAGTAGATAATAAAGTGGAGTAGTAAAGATTTTTTAATTTTATAAATAATAAAATTATTTTTTGTATGAATAAAATAATGATGTTTAATTTAATATTATAATATTTTGAAGAAATTAAAAATTAAAATGTTATTTTATTATTTTAAATATAAATAATTAAGGGAAAAAAAAAGATAAAATGGATTATTAGATTGGAGACAAAGAAAAAAAAAAGTACTACTCCTATATTATAGGAGTAGTATAGGTACTGTCATTTTGAGGAAGGAAAGAATAGTTGTTGGTGAGATGACAAGAGAGGAAGGAAGAGTGGGAATCTCTGATACTTACTGGGAAATGAGAAAAAGCGTCCTTTCAAAATTTGTTTTAGTAAGGGGATGTTTCTTTTTTGTTTTAAAAACCAGGTTTTGGATTTCAAGATCCAAAACCCGTTTTACTTCGGGATTTAAAAATCGGTTTTCAAAATCCACTCAAAACCACCCTTATCAAACATATTGATTTGACATAAAGTTATATCTATATAATATTACTCCAATCATTATATTCTTTTTCAACAATAATATAATAATACAATAATATAATACATTTAATCAACTAATCATTATAATCTCACCAAACAATAATATAATAATACAAACTCATTCAATCTTACAACTTGATTTGACATAAAGTTAAATCCTTCACTATTCCAAAACCCAAAAGAAACACTCATGTTACTATTCATCGGAATTTCAAAAACCAGGATTTCAAAAATCTGATTTTTAAAACCACCCAAAGCCCAAAAGAAACATCCCCTAAAGGTATTACTAACAAATAGTCGTATTTCACTTGATGACTTACACGTTTGAACTTGCATATTTTTTTAAGAAAAATGAATTTACTAGTTAGTTAAGTAATTAGTAGGGCTTTTTTAACAATATACTCCCTCCGTCCCGATATAAGTTTCCCACTTCTTTTGGGTGTTTTGATTAAGGAATATAATAAAATAATAGATGTAGTATAAGTGATGTGATGGTGAGAGAGAAAATAATAGATTGGTATGAGATGGAGTATGATAAAATAATAGATAAAAAGTAAGTGATGTGATTGGGAGAGAGAAAATAATTTACCAAAAATGGAATGGGAAACTTATAGTGGGACATCCAAAAAAGGAAAGTGGGAAACTTATAGTGGGACGGAGGGAGTATTATTATTTAAATTTAAAATTAATAAAATATAGGTGTTTGGAATGTCTTTAATAAAATAAATTAAAGCGCCACGTCTAATGGCGCTCAAAAGAGACATGTCAGATAAAATGGCAGGTTGATTTTGATGGGTGAAGTGGCGCCAACAGAATAGGCGCTCATGGAATCATTTTTGGTGTGTGTGGGGTGGGGGTTGGGTTGGGTACATGGGGAGGGTAAAGGCCGGGGAGTTTATATATTGTTACACAATTATTTGAACTATTTCCTTATTCTACAATTGTTTACACTTCCTCATAAAATTCATAAATTTAACCCTCACAAAATTCACATATCTACACAAATGTCATTACTTTATACTTATTTCAAGCACTATCTCTACTTTATTTATATAAGCTTACAAAATTATCCCTCAACATTCCACTCATTACAAAATTACCGCTCAACACTCCACTCATTACACATTTTTCTTAATGAGTGTGCCCACTTTGTGGTGTTGAGTATATATATATATATATATATATTTATATTTTACTGTATATTTTTCATTTTAAATGATCCTAATATATTACTCTATCCATTACACAATTGTTTGCTCTTCTTATTCGTTTGTTTGTCCACCTTAAAAATGATATTTATTCATAAACTCTATACTTACAATATTCACACATTTATACAAAATGTCATTAATTTTACACTCATTTCAAACACTTTATTTATTTTATTCATTTAATTTTATAAAATTACCCTTTAACACTTTATTCATTATTTTTTTTTTCTTTAAAAGTGTGTCCATTTGGTAGTGCAATTATGGAATGAAGAGAGTATTCAATTTTTCATTTTAAGTTATTCTACTGAATATATTCATTCTATTTTTAAGAAACATATCATCTACGGATTATTATTTGGGCTAATATTGGGTGAGACCGTCTCACAAAATGAGATCCGTGAGACGACTTTTATATATAAAAAGTGATAATGTTTGAGCAAAAAGTGATAGTGTTTAAGTAAAAAGTGGGAAAAAAATATGGATTATCCTACTCAAAATTTTGAAATATGGGTTAAAATGATCCGTCTCACGGAAAAAGCCGTGAGACGGTCTCACACAAATTTTTATCTTATTTTATTATAATTTATTTACTTTCTTCCTCTAAATATGTCATTATTTTGATTTTAGTTTAGCATTTGAAATTGAGAAAAAAAAATAGAACTAATATAATACTTAGCCAGTTACGTCCGTTTCATTTTACTCAAATTGTTATTGACTTTATTCATAAATAATTGCCCATTTTATTTTATTTAAATTATTGACTTTATTTATAAACAATCACTTTATCAAATGGACCCCACAACATCTCATCATATCCAAAACTTATCTATTTTATATATACACAAATTAATATTCATTAAAGAAATATATACACAAATTAATATTCATTAAAGAAATAGACATAATAAAATTAGACCGGATTATATATTATAATCATTTAAAATGAAAAATATATATTCCAGTAAAATAGAAAATATGTATATATTATATATATATATATATATATTAAAACTCCTCCAAGTCAGCACTTCCCCACCTTTACCCCTCCCCCCTCAACGTACCCAACCCCACCCCACACACACCAAAAATATTCCATGAGCGCGCCATTCCAATTTTCCAAACACCTATATTTTATTAATTTTAAATTTAAATAATAATATATTGTTAAAAAAGTCTAATTAGTAGGGATATTGTGTATTTAAAGTAATTAGAATTTACTATTTTTAATTCATATTTTTTAGTTAACCTATCGTTTGTGTGCTCATATCTATAGTTAATCTAATAGTTCATAATGTAATCTATATATACTCATTTTCATTATTAATAAAATCATCTTTTCTATTCATCATAACATGGTAATCAGAGCCTAAACTGGCATCTGCCTCATTTTCTTTTTGATCCTATCCCTAGGGTTCTTCATTCTCGGTCCATAGCAGCCGGAAACCCTAATCCACACGGCTGCCATTACAGCCGCTAATCCACCGCCTCACGCACACATATTGTATTTGTCGACCTCACGTCCCTGCAAAATTATCCTGCACTACCATGGCCCTAAACAACATGCCCCGCGTCATCAATGTAGGCACTGCCGCCGCGACCGAGGAGTCGTCCTCCGATTTGCCTCGTTGCGTTCAACACCACGTCTCAGGCTCCCCTCAAACTCACATCTACCAACTATGTAGCCTAGAGTTTCCAAATCCACATGCTCTTGCTCGGATACGATCTGTTCAGGTTTGTGGTCGGCTCCTATCCGTGCCCTGCGGCCACCATTCCCGATGGCACTTCCACCAAACCTAATCTGTTGCATCACTTCTGGAAGCGTCAAGATCATCTCATCTTGAGTGCCATTATCAGATCTATCACACTGAATCTCATCTCCTTCATTGCTACCGCTACCACATCTCATGAGGCCTGGAAAGCTCTCACCTCCATATACGGTAAATCATCAGGGGGCGCATTCTTGCTCTCAAGAATCGTATCCACAACCCCCTCAAAGGTACTCGTACAATCACAGAATTTATGCTTGATATTAAAGGTGTCGTTGATGAACTCTCTCTTATTGGTGTTACTACGGATCAAGAGGATCTTGTGCTCAAAGTTCTCAATGGTTTAGATGATTCCTTTAGGGGTTGTTTGTTTAGGGATGGTGGTGGATGGGATTGGGATGGGGATTCAAAAAAAAGGGATGGGGTAATCCATGAATAGTAATTGTGTTTAAGTAGTGTTTGGATTGAGATTGAGAAGTAGAGGGGGATGTAGCTTTATGTCAAATCAAGAATGATGTTGTATTATTTTATTATTGTTAGTTAGTTAAGTAATGATTGTAAGAATGATTGAATGATGTTTAATTATTATTTTTTTAAAGTGTAAATATATGTGTTTAATATTAATATATTTATTTATATTAATTTAATATTATTTGAATTTAATGCAATTATTATTATATATCTATATACTTAATATTAAATATATTTACATACATTATAATACTAGTATATAATTTTATCAAAGTGAAAAATATATTTATATTAATTTATTATTAAATATATTTACGTACATTACGTATATAATTTTTATTTATATTAATTTGATATTATTTTTATTTAATTAATATAATTTTATGAAAGTGAAAAATGGGGAAAGGGATTGATTTTGAAGTATGAGAGATAATTATTTTCTGACCCTATCAATATTGAATAAATATATAAAAGTCAAATGATATAATTAAGTCTAATTTAATATAATCTTATCATAAAATACACACATAATAATATCAAACGCAAAAACAATTACTAAAATCTATTATCTTCTACTCTTCAGTGTGTATTTCTCTATTCTGCCACATATCATCCGCGATTGCATCCCTATGCTCGCTTTGAGTATCGATAGATTGCCTTGTTGCATTTCTTGCATTAGAATGTAATGTGGGATCTCCACCAATACCTTGTTCAAGCTCATCATAGATAGGATCCGCCATACCAAATTTTCGAATGAAATTGTGAAGAACACAACAACCAATTACCATCTTAACTTGGGTACGCATAGAGTAACAAGGCAATCCATATCTCAAAACTGGGAATCGACTTTTCAACATCCCAAAACACCTCTCCACGACATTCCTTAATCTAGAATGTCGAAGATTAAAGAACTCACGGGATGTAGTGGGATGCACCCCAGTATTTCAAAACTCTTGTAGGTGATATCTAGTTGATCTATACGGAGCTAAGAAACAGTCGTAATTGCAAAAGCCAGCATCAACCAAATACATTTTTCCTATTAAAATCACAAGCACCAATTATAAATCGTGTGTTGCATGCATTGTTTCCAAAATTCACAAAGTTAAGTGGAGTACCTTCTAGAGGCCAAGGAAAATGTTCATCATTCAAAATAGCACTTGATAAGACCCCCGCATCACACGCACTCCCTTCCCATCCAGCATAGACATATGTGAATAAACCGTCAAAGTCACATATCGCAAACACATTTTGTGATAAAGTTCCCTTACGTGATCGATAACGTAGTTGTTGATCTTCTGAAACCCATGTTGGTATTAAAGATCCATCCATAGCACCAACTACATCCTGCAGATCAATAAATTACATCCACATATAAAAAATGGATTAATTGTATGTAATTATAAGTTACAAAAATATCTTGAAATACGGGTAAAGACATGGGTCATTGAGCACTTTTGGTGGAGTGTTTGAGAAGTCTGGTGGAGTGATATATATAGATGCTAAACCCATCAAAGCTTTTAGAACCTGATGCATCGCACGATTCACAGTTTCAGTTGAGTGTTGAAAGCGTTCCCCTAAAATGCGATGCCTCGACTGATGCGCGACCATGCGCAAGAATATTGCCACTTTCTCTTCAATTGAAACTCGTGCATGCGTACCGTTGATTAAGAGTCCACGCGTGGTCAATTCATCCACGAGTCCCCTGAAACATGGTTTGTTCATACGTAAAGCATTATAAAATGCTGTATCAGCACCATTTAGAAGCTCTCCTATCCAATCATTTCCACCTAAACATGAGGTTAATTGTCTAATGCGTTGTTGGAATCGATTATGAATATACCATCCACACAAATGGAATAAAAAATGCCCAAATATTTCATCATCAGAACTATCATCATTATTTCTCGCCACTCGAACAACCGGAACAGCAGGGACTGCTTCATGTTCATTCTCCGAACCCGACATATTACCTAATAATTTGTCGGGGTTTTGTAGGATACCTGCAAATAGGTGGAAGATGTGAGAAAATTATGAGCTTGAACAGAACCAAAGATTATGAGCTGTAAAAGGGTAAGACATACATATCTTTCCTTAAATTATTACTAGATATTTATAGTAATAAATTAAACAGAAACACTTGTTCCAAATCTTGTCCCATAAAATTACTCACTAAGCATAATTTTTTTACATCAAGAGCAACAAAAGTAGGTACCTACTGTTAAACAGAAACTAACTAAGCATAAAGTTTCACTTACATTGCTAACAGTAAAAACAAAAGAACCTACTGTCAACCAAACATTTATCATAATAAATATACTAAAATCTGAATCTACAAGTTCAACACCCATGCACGCATAAGATTTGCGTTCATACGTGAAAACACCTTACGACACTCCGGATCCATAAATCGGTCAGATGCCTTGATCATCTGGTTTAATGGAACACCTTCCATGTTTTGAACTATTTCCATACATACGTCTATGGATGCCTCTGATTGATCCAACATCGACATCTTCTTAGCCATGTACGAGTGAAAGTCATTCATCCCTTTCTTAAACATTTCGTTATCATCATTAGTATCCAAAGAAGATCGCTTGCGAGAAGATCGTCGACTACGGCCAACATTTTTCTCGACGGGATGACTAGAGGAATGAGGAATATTCTGATCATTTACTGGAGAAGGATTAACGTCTTCCTCCTCCCGCTCATCATCAGTGACCTCAGCAAATGCCGATCGGGCACCCCTCCCTGTGGCTACACTATTCTTGAAAAGTTCAGTGCACATTTCAAAGTGTTGGAGTCCTCCCTTTATGATAGATTTGTGATCCCTAGCCTTTTGTTAAATTTGAATAAATGATAAATATATAACTAAATAAAATAAAAATATAACTTCATTTAAATTTACTTACCGCATAAAGTCCTTCTAAGACATCTGGAGCACCTGTTACAGTCCCCAATGCTTCATCCCAAGCAAGACCCGATCCTAAATTTGTCTTGTAGGCATACAAGGCCTTCCAGATTGCTTTCAAATTTTTCCATTTGTTTCTTAAACTAGACTGCGTGAAATAATTAGGTCTTTTGGCTATAGCATTTAAGTTTAGGGTCATCTCTTGAAGGACAGTTGGACTAAAAGATGAGGTTAGGAGTTGGTGGTTTATTTGAGCTTGGTGACAAAGTAAAATAAAATGAGACTCCAATTCCTTGGTCCAATGCACTTTGTCCTTAGACATCTATAATAAGTAAAATGTGAATTGTAAACAATCTATTTTGACGGGTCATCAACATCATTTTCAAACTGTCATATTAATCATATACTCCACATACAAAAGCCATCGATCATCTACCATCTCAGAAGTCTTATATTTTTTTTCACATAGCCAAATACCACACATGTCACTTCAAAAAAAAAAAAAAAACACCACACAGGTAAATTAGTCAAATATGTTGATGCACTAAATTAGAAAGTAAAAAAATAGGCCAAAATAGAGTCCACAGTCCACACAATGAAATATTAGATTAAAAAGTTGGCTTCATACAAAAATTATAAACTCACATCTCACTAATACATAAAATATTCATCAACAAAAATCTATTTAAATGTCCAAAATTAGTCAAATCTATATACATGCAAACAAAAATAAAATTTTAAATATTCAACCACAATAACATATAATAGATAAAATAAACAACAGAAATCAACTTAAAGTTGAGAAAAAATGACCTGGGCTATCTTTATCTTCAATCTAGGTTTTTTAAGGCAAATCTCGTCGTTAGAACCCACCGACTCTGAATCAACCAACACTAACCTTTGATCTCGTTTGCGAGTGTAAGTTATGCAAGGCATACCGTGTTACAAAAATAAAATCACAAAACTTGGACACATATATATAGAAGAGAATACAAAGGCAAAATAAATGCAAGCTTTCCCCAACCAACCCTATACACAGTGTATAGATCTCCGTAAAAGCAACCGAGGAAAGCAAATTGAACAAGAAAAAAACCGCCCCTTAAATCTTCTGAAAAATCGCCCCTTAAATCTTCTGAAAAATCTCCCTTTAAATCGCCCATCAAATCTTCTGAAAAATCGCCCCTTAAATCTTCTGAATTGACTATTGAGAGATACGTGCATAAGATCCTCTTTAAAGTAAATACAAATATCAGAGAGTTTCTTCTAAATTGAGAAAAGGGCAGGTGAATGGATTTAATTCGAGAGAGAACAAAGAGAAAGGTAGGTGAATGAGTTTTATTTGGGAGAGGGAGGGAGGGAGAGAGAACGAAGTACTGTGGCGTGTGTGTGGAATTTTGGTAGTTGAAGAATGAGTTTAATGGAGAATGGATTTAATTGATAGAGAGAGAGAGCGCGGTTGAGAGAGTGCAGTAGAGAGAGAGAGTGCGCGATAGATTCAACTTTAATTTTTAGTTGGATAACTCCACATCAAATTAAAAAATTATTAATCGAATAATTTCAATTTTAAAGAATATAATACACACATCAAATTAAAAATTATTAATTGGATAATAATAATTACTCCATGTCCACAAAAAATGTGCTCATTTTTTTTTATCCACAAAAAAACGTGCTTATTCTATTTAAATAGTTAATTTTTTAGTATTTTTATATTTTATTAACAAGATTGAGTATTCACCAACAATATTATTTACTCGTTACCTCATATATATTTTTTATAATTAAAATATGATTTTTTTAAAACATGTATAAAAAAAAGTGAGCACACTTTTGGTGGACAAAGAGACTATTTTTTAAGTATTTATTAGTTGGATAATTTTATATGACCGTATAAAAAATAAAAATTATTAATTAGATAATAATAATTTTTTAAAGTATTTATTAGTTGAATAATTATATATGATTGTATAAAAATAAGAGTGAGAATAAGGTTAATTGAAGAATAATAAGAAAGAGAAAATGAGTATGTGAAAGAAAAATATGAGAGAGAATGAGTTTGTGAAAAAAAGTATGAGAGAGAATGAGTAATTGAAAATAAAAGGGATGATGTGATTGTATAAAAATAGGTGTGTAGATGTATTATAGGGGTGATGGGTATTTGGATGGAGAGGGATGGGATGGGATGGGGGATGGCCCATCCAAATCCGGATGGGCCAATCCCTAAACAAACACACCCTTAAAGAACTAAGCAGTGCTATCCAGGTCAGAGACACTTCCATCTCCTTTGAGGAGTTGCACGATAAGCTCCTCAGTACTGAAGCCCAAAACAATGCCCAAACTGTTGCTCCGTTTCCAGCACCAGCCACAACCCTCACTGCTAGCCGACAATCCAGCCATTCGGCCCATCGCCCGCGCTACCAGCGCACGTCCGGCCACTCCTAGTCGCCTGCCCACACAGGTTGTTCCCAGCACCAACAACCTGCCGTGCTACACCACTCGACCTCCTCGCCCAGACCTTACCACGACAAGTGCCAACTGTGTGGCACCCCTGGACACTCGACGCGCTGCTGCCCTGAAATCCAATCGTACGTGCCCTCCACCTATCACACTCCCTTGGCGCACACGGCTGCCTCCAACCCATCCTCCTCGGGTTGGATCCTTGACTCGGGCACGTCGCACCATATTACAACAGATTTGGCTAATCTGTCCTTACACTCTCCGTATGGCTGAAGTGATGATGTTGTTATGGGTAATGGTAACAAGTTATTTATCTCGCACACAAGCTCTTTATATTTTAAGGAATTGAACTCTCTTGTATTTTTTGATACTCTTGTTGTTCCTTCCATGTCGAAAAACCTGTTGTCTGTCTCACAACTATGCCGTCAAAACAATATTAATATTGTATTCTCTGATTCCAATTTTCAGGTGATGGATTGTCTTACGGGGGTGTTCTTCTCCGAGCGTTAACGGGTTGTACGTTCGGCCTGCTGGTGTCCGTTTCAATTGCTTTTAAAAAACTGATTGTAAATTCGCTTTAATATACTTAAATATTTTTCTACATAAAATTATTGTTTAAACAATTTGAATATAATAATATATTTCTTTAATGTAAAATATATTTGACGTAATTGTTTTTAAAAAATTAAATGTTGAAAATTCTATTTTAAATTTTAATTTTTTAATAGTGATTTAGTTAGATTTGGGGAGGGAATAAATGAATTTACCTAAATTAGTTACTAGCTAAATTAAATTATTAGGACAAATGTCATCTATCTAACGATTGTAAGAGAAGATTTAACACCATTGTGTAACAGGAGATTCTGTCTCATATTGGCATAGTAGAGAGAAATAGGCTACCACCATAGCATGCATGTAATAAGATAAGTAGCTTAGTAGGCTGGAAACTAAAATCTCTTCCAATTCAAAATGTAACAGATGGCAAATCAAGAGTCGCATGCAGTGCAAGAAAATGAGCATCAAATCAAGTCACATCCCAAGAACTGGTGCCCTCCCTGCCGTTTCACTCCCCCAACAATTTACACAGAGAGTGAGTGAGAGTCAAACACCACTTATATTTCTTCTTCCATCTTCCTCCCTGCCCTCTCTTCTTGCCTTGGGTATACAATTTGATTTGTTCTTGGAGGATGGAGGGCTCTAGAATGATGAACAAACTAGAGTTGACTGATTTCATTTTCTCCTGGTCCATACCCCATGATGTAATCAACAAAAATCTTTACAAGAATGAGGTCTGTCTAATTTTATCAAATTCTTTCTTTTCTTCAAATTTAGCTATGATTTCTTTTCAACCTTGGCTGCAATGTTGTTCAGGTTCATCAAATTCCAGACACTTTCTCAAGTGTAAACCATTACTTCAACTCATTTGCCACTCCCCTTATTGAAGAAATACATGCTGATGTGCTCTCCAATTTCACCAACTTAACCTCTGCACCATTTTCTGAGATCTTCACCGCCAAGCCATCGAGATCTAAGCCACCTAAATACTTTTCCTACAATCTAACGTTGAAAAGACATTCAGGGAAGTATGTGCCTGTTGCTATGGATTTGATTGCACTAATGAATGTAAGCCCAAACTCTGTTTTTGATCTCAGTAGCCCTAAAACTACATGCATCATGGCCTTAGTTCAACGCTCTTTCGACGTTTATCTCACTTCTAAGATAGTGATTCTATCTTCGGAACCTCTACTCTTTAACAAGAGCAACAAGGGGAGCACACTCTTTGCTGTGTATCTCACTAATTTGATAACCAATATGCGGATATGGAGGGCATTGAATCCAAGCAAAGGAGGAAATACGAAAATTATCGACTCTCTTCTTAATGTGCACCCATCAGTAAGCTACATTTCTTCATTACATACAATGTAGTAGTAGTAGTAACTTTTATAAATAAAATTGTGTGTGTTTTGCAGATGGGAGAGAATTGTAGTCTTTGTTCCAAGAAAATTCAGAGTATAAATCTGTCAAAGTCGAGGGAACTTATAGTGCCACTCGGGCTTGATGATTCTCAGAAGAATGCTGTTTTGAATTGCATTGCTTTAACAGAGTGTAATCATGGAAATGGTGTGAAGCTGATATGGGGGCCTCCCGGAACTGGAAAAACTAAAACAGTTGCTTCGTTGCTCTTATGTCTTCTGAAAATGAAGTGCAGGACTCTGATTTGTGCTCCAACGAATGTTGCTGTTGTAGGCGTTGTGAAACGGTTAATGGCTTGTTTAAGTGGCAAACTAGAGAATGGAACATATGGATTAGGGGATATAGTTTTGTTTGGAAATAGAGAACGAATGAAGATTGATGATCATGAAGATCTTTCTGATGTGTTTCTTGATAATCGAACGAATGAACTTTGTTTATGTTCTCAGTGGAATATGATTCGATCTGAGATGATCCTCTTCCTTAAAGATCCTGAGGGCCAGTATCGACGTTACTTGGAAGAGCACAAAGAAGAGGATATGGTTGAAGAAAGATTAGGAAAAGACTTCTGGAAGAAGTTAATCGTTCAAGATATAAAGAAAAACAAGAAGAAAAATATGAAGGAAAAAGGAGGCAAATCCAAGCATGATGTGAGTAAGGGCTTTGAAGAAAACGAGAAATTAGATGGAACCTGCAAAGAAAACATTCTATTGACATTTGAGGAGTTCTGTGTAAAAAAATTCTCTGTTATCAGCAAGAATTTAATCCATTGTATAAAAGGGCTGTACACTCATTTGCCTACTTCATTGCTTCCTTTGGCAGTTGTAAGGGTGATGAGTAGAGCTCTTGATGAGCTCCAAATGCTCGAATGTTCCGTTGGAAAGGGAGACAAAGGAAAGCGCCTTCGTTTAGTGAAAATTCTAAGTGAAATCGATGTCCCTAAATTTGACAACAGGAGGAACTTTTGCCTGAAAAATGCATGTTTAATTTTTTGCACAGTTTCAAGCTCTGCAAAACTGAATTCCAAGAAAATGAGACCATTTGAATTGGTGATAATTGATGAAGCTGCACAGGTTAAAGAATGCGAATCCTCGATTCCCTTACAGCTTCCTGGGGTCCGCCATGCTGTACTTGTTGGCGACGAGAAACAACTACCTGCAATGGTCATTAGCAAGGTTCAAATCAAAATTGTTCATATCTGAGAATTAGTTCTACTGATTTATATTATTAATAATTGTTTGATTGGTGTTAGCAGATATGTGATGAAGCTGGTTTCGGAAGGAGTTTATTCGAGAGACTTGTAACATTAGGACACGGAAAGCAGCTCCTCAATATTCAGTACAGAATGCATCCATCCATAAGTTTATTCCCAAATAGGGAGTTTTATGAAAATCAAATTATGGATGGTCCGAATGTGAGAGAAAGTAGTTATGACAGACGCTTCGTCAAGGAAAAAATGTTGGGTTCGTATTCTTTCATAAATGTAAGCAACGGGAGGGAGGAGTTTGATGATTTGCATAGTCGGAAAAACATGGTGGAAGCCTGGGTGATTGCTGAGATAGTGTCCAAACTATACAAAGGTATGAGTTCATATGTTTCTTGAAAGGTTGCGTCGTGTAACTGGTGTTAGTTGTTTTATAAAGAAGCATTACATAATTGTGTTTTGTTTGGTAGAATCGATCAAGTCCAAGGTAAAGGTTCGGATTGGTTGCATATCACCGTACAAAGCTCAAGTTTCAGCAATCGAGCAAGTACTGGGAAAGACTTATAGCTCCGATGCAAAAGAGACATTCTCAGTAAATGTGCGTTCGGTTGATGGTTTTCAAGGCGGCGAAGAAGATGTTATAATCATCTCTACGGTTAGATGCAATCAGAATGGCTCAGTTGGGTTTCTCGATAATCTTCAGAGGGCTAATGTAGCATTGACTCGGGCAAGGTAGTTAAGGGGAAGGGGGGCTTGTTTGAGCAAAATATGGTTACATTTTTGTATGATGTGTGTTGCTTTGTTTTTGGCAGGTACTGTATGTGGATACTAGGCAATGAAGAAACATTGTTAAACAGCGGTTCTGTTTGGCAAAAGTTAGTAATGGATGCCAAAAATCGAGGCTGCTTTTACAATTCTTACAAAGGTATAAATGGAGGGTGCTTTAACAAGGCTACCAAAGGTAAGAACAAGTTAGTTGAGGTTGGTGATGAGCTTGCAGCAAAACTAGCATCAATCACTTTGAGGAATTAGCCATCCTGATGAATATTAGTAGTATTTATTTTTGTGTACTAGTTAGTATATTTGGCATGGTGTGTAAGTATATATGTAATGCATTTTGTACTAATGAACAACCACGTTTTGCTCAATTTGGTGCATATATGTTTCTTGCTGGAAAAAGAAAAAAAAAACCAACCTTTTTTGTTGTGTTTTGATTATACATAAACAAGGCCTTCTATTTATAGAGGCAGAGGCATACCGCATACGAAACTTCATGCTTATTTTGAAAGTCTTGAAATGTATGAAATAAAATACTCCCCCTGTTTTTTTTATTAAGTGTCATTTTAATATTTCTCAACAAATTAAGATATTAAATTATGAACTATTTTAACCTTCATTAATGATAAATAATTTTATTATTAAATTTTTGTTTAGTAGTGAATGTGATCAATAACGTAGGTGGTATTCATATATACAATAATTATGGATTTTCCATGATTTATGCTATACTAATTTATAAGGGTAAAATTGTCAAAATTAAAAAAAAATATAGAATGATACTTATTTTAAAAATATTTAAAAAGTCAAAATGACACATAATTAAAAACGGAGGGGTAATATTTTGTTTTAGTGAGAAAAAATGGGAATTTGAAGCTCTTGTCAGAATCTTAAAAGCCTAAAAGGGTGGAGCAGTGGAGCTGTTAACCCCTCCTATCCTAAAATGTTATACATACCTCAAATATTTAAACACACTCTGCTAAATTTTAAAAATCAATTTTTATTACTAAATACATCCCAATCCTTTTCTATTTATCCTTCATCACTCAATACAAATGCAAATTGAATCAAAACTAAAAAAATATTATAAAAACAAAATCTTCTAAAGTATATAAATTTTATTAAATAATTAAGAAAAATAATTTTTAATAATACGAAAAAAAAAGTTAAGAATAAAAATAATACTCCGTGTTTAATAATAGGAAAAAAAATTAAGAATATTTTAAATAATCAACTAAATTAAAAAAATAATTAATAAAAAATCAATTGAAAAATATAAATCGTTAAAAAACCAACTCAATTTTTTTTTTTGAAAGCTAATGAAACTTTCATTTATTTGCAATTAGAGCTAACAAAGTGAGAAGGCCATCCACAAAGTTAGGAGGAACTTGGGTCGAGAGAACGATCTCGAAGCCCTAGCAAAAGAATGTGCCACATAATTGGCCAACCGCGGAATATATCGGACACCACAGTAATTAAACTGGCTCCGAATCAAATTACAACTAGTCACATAATCGTCGAATGTAGTAACACCACTTACCTCTCCATTTATAGCATCCACCACCAACAAAGCATCCGACTCCAACTCCACCGAAAGGAACCCCAGGTTGCAGACCCAAGACAAGGCCTCATACACCCCAATGATTTCGGCCTCCTCCGATCTGGTAGCACCTGGGAATCTTAGCGTACGAGCTGCAATGAACTGGCCTCCTTCATCCCTAATAACCATCCCTACACTCGTCTCCATTGTCTCCCCAAATTGTGTTGCATCCACGTTGATCTTGACTCTCCCAACGGTCGGGCGATGCCAACCAGAACACACCGAAGACGACGGAAACGTCCTTCGAACACAGCGCACAACAACACACTTCTCAAGGTAATTTGCAGCGTCCACCACCACACGTGCTGGGGAAGACAACTTATCTTCCCAACACTTCGCATTCCTCTCACGCCAGATTCTCCATCCTGTCATAACGAAGCTACGAGCAGACTCCACATCGCCTCTTTCCATCATTTTAAGAAACAGATCGGACAATGAGTCTGCCTCCATAGCAATATCCTCCAGCCATGCCCGATGACCACTGATATCCCAACATCTCAATGAGAATCTACAACCCATGAACACATGCCACAAGCTCTCCGCCTCTAGGCCGCATAAATAACACTACCCATCAACCATAATCCCTTTACCGCACAATCTCTCTATCGTGGGAAGGTAATTCTTACAGCATCTCCACATCCAATGTCGTGCCTTAAGAGGACTTTTCAAAGACCACAATTTCTTCCACCCGTCGCCCATTTCATGATGAAACTCGGGTAATAAACTCATGGCTATTTTATACACTGATCTGACTGAATACCGACCATTCCTCTCAAAATGCTAATGTGTCTTATCCAGGGTTTCTCTCGGACAAACAATAGTTTTCCAAATCCGATCGACATCACCTGCTTCAAAATTTTCCCTCAAGAAATCCATATCCCATAAGCGACTTCCTAGGATGAAGAGGTCAGAAACTGTAACCCCTTCCAGCCCACTAATCCTCGGCGTATGCATAAAGAACGATGTGTCATCATTCAGCCACGGATCGTCCCATAAACAAATTCGCGTGCCATCTCCAATTTGCCAACGTATCCCCCATCGAACAATGTTTTGGGACGAACGAACTCCTTTCCAAGCATAACTTGGACTGTGCCCCAGGTGAGGTGAGCATTCAAAAAGTTCCTGTTGAAAAATATTTCACTTTGAAAATCTTTGGCAGTAAGGCGTTCAGGTTGTAATATTAATTAATCCAACCAGCAATCTTCCTGAGCATTACAAGATTAAAGATATGTAGGTTCCTAAATCCAATGCCACTCTTCTCTTTCGCGATGCACTGCTTCTCCCACGAAGCCCATTTAATTCCTTTTCTTGAGTCAACATCGTTGCCTCACCAAAAGGAGTTCATCATCTTCTGTAGCTCATCAATTAAGGAATGTGGTAACAAAAAAACACCCATACAAAATCCCGGGATAGCTTGAGCTGCTCGAAAAAAAAATCAACTCAATTGAAAACCAATTAACTCTTTAAAAAAATCTGAAAAATATTAAATAAATCAAATAAAATTTTAAAAAAATATAAAATTAAAAACATCAGGATTTAAAATTTATAAAAACTAAATAAAATTTATAAAATGAAAGAAAAATAAACTCAATATTAAATATATATTAAATTAAAGCTAAATACAATTTAAAAATATTTAAAAAATCAACTAAATTTTTTAAAATTCTTAAATTAATTAATTCTTTTGATTTAATTACTTTTTGTAGATTTATAATTAATTTTGAAGGTTTAGGTGATTTTTAAAAAATATTTTTCAAAATTTATTTATCTTTTTTAGATAATTCTTACTTTTTTAATTAATTTTTTAAGCTTAATTATTTTTAACGATTTAAAATTTAAATATTTTTACAATTTTAATTGACTTTAATTAATTTTTTTATTTGATTGATTTAATTTTATTTTTTTTTAATTTTTCAGATTTAATTTTTTTTCTCAAATTTTTTCATAAAATTTATTTGATTTATTTAAATTAATTGTTTTTAAATATTTAGTAGATTTTTTAAAAATAATTTTCAAATTTTAATTACAGATTTTTTCAAATAATTTTTTAATTTTTTTATACAAGGGTTACTTAGTAATTTTATACATATCTATTTTTGTCTTTATAATGATGGGGTGTATAGAGAGCATTTTGGGGGTGTTAAAAACAGTAGCCTTCTTAAAATTTAATTTTATGAGTGTTATCTCATAATATCACATCATCTGATGAGGTCAGCTGATAGGGATCATATAAGATGACTTAGGTCAAATAAGATGAGTTGAATGTGTTCAATCAGTTGAGGATGACTGGATGAGTGAGGAGTCGCTTAAAATCAGCTAAGTTGGTCAAATTAAAAGGGTATGATCAACATAGATGATGTCTATCAGCGGAGTTAGTCTTTTGACCATGTATTTGGTAGAACTTGAAGTTCAAAAGTGTTCAATGGTATTGGTGAAGAAGAACGTGCTTTAAAAAAGTGAGCAAATGAATTGTGGGAGTTTGGAATTTGGAGTTGCAACTTGATCAATTGTAACTTTCCTCTTGAAGATTTAGAAATGTTCTTACACATTTTTACTTCTTGCTCCACTAGTTTGTGAGTCACTTTATTCAAATTTTCTTCACCCTAACCAAAGAGCCTACATTACAACAAAATGATAAGTCCTTGTTGATTCATGAACTTGAGCATAACATGTGAACTTGTTTGTTGATATTTCTATCTCAAGGTTTGACTAGATTGAGAAAGTTGACAACCACTTATTCTATCTTGTCTTGAATGAATTCCTTCCCAATCTTTCCACTTGTTCTATTTTTCTTTCGTTACTCGGGGACGAGCAACAATTTAAGTTTGGGGGGTTGATTAGTGTGAAAATTGCTCAAAATCAATGTGTTTAGGGTTTAGGGTCCGATTACTCGTTAGTGGTAAGTTTTATGTTTTGTGGTCCGATTACTCGTTTCAATATTGTTGTACAATTACAATTACACTTAGGTATCCCTAATTTTTTTCCTTTTAAGTGTAGATTAATTAAATTAAGTTAGATTAAGTGTAGAATTACAATTACACTTAGAATTACGGATTGTTAGGATTAAATTAAATTAAATGTTGTACAATTACACTTAGGTCTCCCTAATTTTTTTCTTTTAAGTGTAGATTAATTAAATTAAATGATGTACAATTACACTTCTCCCTAATTTTTTTCTTTTAAGTGTAGATTAATTAAATTAAATGCTATACAATTACACTTAGGTCTCCCTAATTTTTTTCTTTTAAGTGTAGATTAATTAAATTAAATGTTATACCATTACACTTAGGTCTCCCTAATTTTTTCTTTTAAGTGTAGATTAATTAAATTAAATGTTATAAAATTACACTTAGGTCTCCCTAATTTTCTTTTAAGTGTGATACACGTGTTATACAACACTAAAATAAACAACCGCAAGTGTACGGTGTCTATCGTAGCGTGATAAGCACGAGGTCGATCCCACATGGAGGTTAAGCGTAAAAGGGTAGTTTGCTAGTCAAGTTCTAAGTAGACGTGATCGATAATTTGAATATGATGATTTACTCTAAAATTACCTAACAAGTGTCACAAATAAGTAATAAAGAGCAAAGACGAAATCGATCAAATACCAAGCAAATAAGTAAAACGAAAGTGCAACGGATGTAACTCAAAGAAAAAAAGTGGGTTCCAAGGCGATTGTAACACTTAGATGTCCGTTTATGAATGTTATCTCGTTTAGATGGCCATTAAGTTTATCTCATATAGGGTGATCACACAAGAAGAATTAATTAATCTCTCGATCTAATTAACCAAAGGCGCAATGCAACATAGGCTCGTATTTCTACCTCACAAACATTACACCGCCTAAAAGAGCTCCTAAGACCATTCGATTCCCTCTCCGATAATTAATCCTCTCTCGAGCTCATAATAATATCGGGTTGCATGCTTGCATACGATTAAATGAAATAAATCTCTCGATCTTATTCCAATTAACAATAGATAAGCAAATCATCATGGCCAATAACAACGTGCTTGACAATGGATAATTAAACATGCAAATAGGAAACAAACACCAATTAAAGCAAGAAATTACTCATAAACATCAATCAAAGTCTTACAATGCCTTAGAACCACAAAGTGTTTAGCTAACTACTAACATAATCAAATTACAAAATCCAAATGAAATAACTAAATAAAAAGGAAAAGAAAGAGAAAGCTTAGTCTAAAATGTGGTAGGGAATGGAATTTGGGAGCTATTGCATCCTTCCTTCCTTGATTTGGTGAAGAATTGAGAGAGAAATGGCCAAAACACCTCCAAGTATGTGTAACTATGTGTGGAATTGGGGGAGAATCTTGGGTTTCAAGAATGAGGCCTTATATAGTGTTGGGGAAGGGTTTGGATGGCATATTTGCAAGTTGATCCCTCAAAAATGGAGAAAATACAAGTTTGGCACCGAAAATGGGGTTACTTGGCCGAGTTGGGGTCACTCGGCCGAGTGGAACACTTAAAAAGCGTGCCACGACTTTGTTTAGTCGAAACTCGGCCGAGTTGGGCTTACTCGGCCGAGTGTGCAGAAAATGCTCAACTCGCAGATTCGGCCGAGTGAGCTCACTCGGCCGAGTGATGTCCAATTCCAGAGGCTACGTAAATCCTTACTCGGCCGAGTAAGGTCACTCGGCCGAGTGCGCAGTAAAGCCCAAACTCGCAGATTCGGCCGAGTGACTTACTCGGCCGAGTGCGCAGTCGAAGCCAAACTCGCAGATTCGGCCGAGTAAGGTCACTCGGCCGAGTTGCCCTACACTTCGATTTCGGCCTTTTCTCGTTTCGTGCATAACTTTCGCCTCGGATGTCGGATTGACTTGATTCCTTTGGCTAATCCACTCCGTTTTCCGAGACGAATCCAACCGTGCACTCCTCTTTCCAGTCCGATCACTTGTGGTATGTGTTTTGCTCCAAATTCCATCGTTTTATCTACAAAATCAACAAAACACAACCTTTCTCTCATTTTGGCTCAAACAATCATAATCAATGCATAAATCAATGAAATCCACATCAAAACATGCTTCACATGTGCCCCTAAAACGTGTAAATTCCACCCGAATCAAACCCCCCCAAACTTAAAATGTTGTTTGTCCTCAAACAACTAAGTACTTTAAAGCAATGAGGGTGGAATGATCACAATGTAATATTCAATGTAATTCACACATGCAAAGTAGGATGTAATGATATCTCTTTCTCAAAGTGCATTTCTCAATGAAGGTCATAGGCTCACTATTGCAATTCACACTCATGGATCAAAGAATGCATCAACACACAACACATTGTGAATGGGAAAACATAATCTAAATGCTCAAATCCTCTCCTCACATGACAAAGTGTTTCTCTCAAACACACAAACAAATTGAGGATATTAATGCACTCATCAACCAAGTTATGCTATGCAATCACCATATGCTTGCCCAACTTCTACTTTCTACACACACTCAAATGCTCAACAATGTGATCAATAGGACTTAATCAAGGATGTAACATTGGTTCTTTGGACAAGGTGGGATGAATTTGGGAATTGTGACTCTTCTAGTGGAGGACAAAGCTTGTTGTTTTACAATGTGTGCTTTTCACTTTCAAAGCTTACAAACTTCATCCTCACTTTTCTTTTTCCTTTCTTTTTCAAGCATTCATCACCTCATTTTTTTGAACCCTTTTTCTTTTCAAGCTTTTGGGGCTCTTTGTCCCTCTTTTCCTTGATTTTCTTTTCATCTCTCTCTTTTTCTTCTTTCAACTTTTCCAACTTCTCCTTTTCACCAAAAGTATTCATTCAAGCACATGTTTTCCACTTTGTCTTTTATCCTCCACTAGATATAGGAATCAAAGGCTCAAAAAGGCTAAGTGGTTAACATTGTAGTTTGCCAAGAAAATGAGGAATTAAGCTCAAGGGGCTAACTACGGAAAATTACTTCGGTTTTGGGAAATTTTGGCTAAGTGACTCTTTTAGAACAAGATGGCTTATATCACATCACATCATCTTACACAATCATGCTTTCAAACAAGAACTTGGGCAAGTTCTAGGATCACTAACAATAACCTAGTCCACTCTCAAATGAACTAAACCGGATTACATGCTCGATTTAAGGCTCAATTCTCACCGGTTTATTCCATAGGACTCTCACATTCATCAAATGTCCCCAAACAACAACACATCATATATCCATGCTATCCAAGATCACAAATATGAACACAATCATGAGACTATATCAAACATCAATCATGCTTACATTCAAAGCAAATAAACATCATCACAACTACTCAACAATGGACTCCAATGACTATTCATGCTCACATTTCACCAATTGTCCACTACCCAACATATGCTCAAAACCAACCTAAATAATCTAAGCATGTGAAAGTCAAGTGTGCGCCGGTGCAAAATGTGACACAAGTAGAATGACGAACCGGTGCAAGGGTAACAACTAGTAGAAAAATAAAAGAAAAATAACTCCCCCAAACTTAGAATTTTACTATGTATAAATTCTAAGTTTGGGGCTACAAGTTGTTACCTCCCTTCTTGCACATCCAATGCTTCTTCAAAGATCACCATTGCAACACTTGCTTTCCCTCTCCAAAGTTGGTTTTGCTTCCTTCTCCATTCTCTAAGATATGATGCCCATAGTGCTCTTCATCCATACCTACAAAATAAACTAAGCTATCAAACTATCAAGTACTAAAATCAAGAAAGCAATAAAACCTTGGGTTGCCTCCCAAGAAGCGCTATTTTTAACGTCCTATGCCGGACGGTTCTCTCTACTTTCAAGCCTCATCCAAGCGGAGTGACTCCACCTTTTGAAGTTGCTCATTTCCAAAGTAGTGCTTCACTCTTTGACCATTCACCACAAAGGTTGTTCCATCTTTATCAACAAGTTCTACATTTCCCATGGGCGTCACATTCTTAATCACAAAGGGTCCCGACCACTTTGACTTCAACTTGCCCGGAAATAGCCTCAACCTTGAATTGAACAATAGAACTTGTTCTCCCACTTGGAATTCCCTCTATTCAATCATCTTGTCGTGAAACCTCTTAGCTCTCTCTTTATGAATCTTGGAATTCTCAAAGGCTCCATTCCTAAACTCATCAAGCTCATTAAGCATCTTCTTCCTTCTTTCTCCGGATGCCTTAAGATCAAGATTCAACTCGTTAATAGCCCAACGAGTTCTCAACTCCACTTCCACGGGTAGATGACAAGATTTTCCATACACAAGTTGGTAAGGAGATGTGCCCAAAGGTGTCTTGTAGGCGGTTCGATATGCCCAAAGAGCATCATCCAACTTGATAGCCCAATCCTTCCTCTTCAATCCAACGGTTTTCTCCAAAATTTGCTTCACTTCTCGATTAGCAAGCTCCGTTTGTCCATTTGCTTGAGGGTGATATGGTGTGGTCACCCTATGCTTCACTCCATACTTTGCTAAGAGTTGATCTAGCCATCGGTTGCAAAAGTGTGAACCACCATCACTCACTAGTGCTCTTGGAGTGCCAAAACGAGTGAAAATGTTTTTCCTCAAAAAGTTGAGGACCACCTTGGCATCATTTGTAGTGGTTGGAATGGCCTCAATCCACCTAGAGACGTAATCAATGGCCAAAAGGATGTATGAAAATCCATGAGAATTGGGGAATGGCCCCATGAAGTCTATCCCCCACACATCAAAGAGCTCCACCTCAATCACATTCTTCATAGGCATCTCATGCCTCTTTGAAATGTTCCCCATCCTTTGACACTTATCACATTTCTTCACAAAAGCTTCACAATCCCTAAAGATGGATGGCCAATAAAAACCACTTTGAAGAACTTTATGGGCCGTCCGATTTGCTCCAAAATGACCTCCATAAGAAGATGAATGGCAATCCACAATCACTTTTTCCCACTCATCTTCCCCTAAACACCTCCTCATGATCATATCCGAACACCATCTATAAAGAAATGGATCCTCCCAAACATAGAATTTGACATCATGATAAAACTTCTTCTTTTGATGGAATGGGAGGTTTGGTGGTGGTGTTCCGGTGGCTATGTAGTTCACAAAGTCGGCGAACCATGGACATGTTTCCTTGATGGCAAGGAGTTGTTCATCGGGAAACCACTCCTTGATAGGGACTTGGATGTCTTTTTCCTCCACATTCTCAAGTCTTGAGAGATGATCCGCCACCACATTTTCACATCCTTTCCTATCCCTTATCTCCACATCAAACTCTTGCAAAAGGAGCACCCATCGTATCAACCTCGGTTTAGCCTCCTTCTTCTCAACCAAGTACTTTAAGGCCGTGTGATCCGTATACACAATAGTTTTTGCTCCAACCAAGTAGGCTCTAAATTTGTCGAAACTATATACCACGGCTAGCATCTCTTTCTCCGTTGTGGTGTAGTTTCTTTGAGCCGGATTCAATGTTTTGCTCGCATAGTATATCACACGGAAAAGTTTGTCTCTCTTTTGGCCCAAAGCCACTCCAATGGCATAGTCGCTAGCATCACACATGATCTCAAATGGTTGGCTCCAATCGGGTATCACCAACACGGGAGCTTTAATCAAGGCCTCCTTCAAAATTTCAAATGATTTCACACATTCTTCACTAAAAATGAAGGTGGCTCCCTTTTCCAATAATGCACACATAGGCTTGGCTATCTTTGAGAAGTCTTTGATGAATCTTCTATAGAAACCGGCATGTCCAAGAAAACTCCTAACCGCCTTCTCATTTGTTGGTGGGGGTAGCCTCTCAATAGCCACAATCTTGGCTCTATCGACCTCAAGCCCTTTTGCCGAAACCTTGTGTCCAAGCACAATCCCTTCCTTCACCATGAAGTGGCATTTCTCCCAATTAAGCACCAAGTTGGTATCTATACATCTTTGTAAAACACAAGAAAGGTTACGTAGACATGTATCAAAGCAAGAACCAAACACGGAAAAATCATCCATGAATACCTCCATTATGTTTTCAATCATACCATGAAAAATAGCCATCATGCATCGTTGGAAGGTGGCGGGAGCATTACATAATCCGAATGGCATTTTCCTAAAAGTAAAAGTACCATAAGGGCAAGTAAAAGTTGATTTCTCTTGGTCTTTAGGATCAATCAAAATTTGATTGTAACCCGAATAACCATCGAGAAAGCAATAATACTCGTATCCCGCCATCCTATCCAACATTTGATCAATAAAAGGCAAAGGGAAGTGATCTTTCCTAGTGGCACTATTCAATGCACGATAGTCAATACATACCCTCCATCCCACGGTGGTCCTAGAAGCAATTACTTCTAAGGTATCGGTTGTCACAATGGTCATCCCTCCCTTCTTAGGCACCACTTGTGTTGGACTTACCCACTCACTATCACTTATGGGAAAAATTATATCATTATCCAACCACTTCAACACTTCTTTTCTTACTACATCTTGCATTATGGGGTTCAATCTTCTTTGACCTTGGGCTTTAGGCTTAATAGACTCATCTAGTCTAATTTTATGCATGCAAATATGAGCCGGTATACCCTTCAAATCCGAAATATCCCAACCAATAGCCGATTTATAAGTTCTAAGCACCCTAAGCAATTTTTCTAACTCAAGCTCATGCAAGTGTGAAGAAACAATAACCGGAAAGAGGTCACCTTGTTCAAGATAAGCATATCTCAAGTGCTCCGGAAGTGGTTTCAAGTCAAGCTTCTTCCCCTTCTCTTGAGCTTTTGGTTTCTCCTTAGCTTCCTCCTTTGGTGCTTCCAATGTGTAACATGAGGGCCAAGTGTCAAGATTTTTGTGAGGAAATCTTTGACACTCTTCAAGTAAAACCCCCCCAAACTTGGCTTCTTGTCGTATCTCCATGAATTTCTCCTCCTTTTTGATTGGAAGTTCCTTCAAAACATCAAGAGAAGACATATATTCAAACAATTCTATATCATTAAGCTCATCAAAATTAAAATCAAGGGGAATAGAAGAGAGTGAGTTAAGAGATTCTCTTATGCAAAAATCAAGTGGATCCTTTGAGTTGCTCTTTTCCATGTGCATATCCACACAAGCTTGCATACTATTGATCATGTGGCACTCAAAGACCTCATCCTCATCATCTCTAAACTTGATGGCCTTGTAGATGTTGAACAACACTTTCTCGTTGTTCACTTGAAGTTCCAACTCCCCTTTCCTCACATTAATAATTGCTCCTCCGGTTGCCAAGAATGGCCTTCCCAAGATGAGTGGAATATACTTGTCCTCCTCCATATCCAACACCACAAAATCCACCGGGAATATGAACTTATCGATCTTAACCAACACGTCCTCTACTATACCCAAGGGGTAAGTCATGGATCTATCCGCCAATTGAAGGCTCATGGTGGTTGGTGTAAGCTTCCCCAAACCAAGTGACTTGAATATGGACAAAGGCATAAGATTAATGCTAGCTCCCAAATCACACAAAGCTTTAAATGTACCTCCATCTCCAATAACACATGGTAGGGTGAAGGATCCGGGATCTCTAAGCTTTTGAGGTAGCTTTGCTTGAATGATTGAGCTACATTCTTCGGTCAAATGCACCGTTTCATACTCCACCATCTTCCTCTTGTTTGACATGATTTCTTTCAAAAACTTAGAGTAGTGGGGCATTTGTTCTAGAGCTTCGGCGAAGGGGATGTTGATGTGGATCTTCTTGAACATCTCCACAAACTTAGCAAATTTGTTGTCCAAGCCCTTCTTCTTCAACCTTTGAGGGTATGGGAGAGGTACCACATTCTTGCCTTTGTCTTGAGGAGGGATTGCCTCCTCACTCTTTTTCTCCTCTACTTTCTCTTCTTCCCTCACTATCTCTTCTTGCCTTTCTTTCTCTTGTCCATCTTCTTTGTCGACATCCTCGGGTGCCATTACCATTTCCTCCTCTTGTGGCATCTTTGGCCCATCGTAACTCGTCCCACTTCTTAGCTTTATAGCTTTGCAATGCTCCTTGGGGTTGAGCTCCGTGTTTGAAGGAAATTGCCCCGGAGTGTGTTGACTACCGACGACATTAGAGAGTTGGCTCATTTGCTTTTCCATGGCTTTCATATTGTTTGCCATATTCTTGATCATTTCTCCTTGTTCCTCAAATCTTTTACGAGTTATGTTTGCATTCTCTCTAGTTTCTCTCATGAATTTCGTAGTTTCCCCCATAAAAGCGCCAAACATATCCTCCATTGATAGCTTTGATGAAGGCTCCACAATAGCTCCATCTCTCACATTAAAATTTGGAGGTGGGATGATGGCATTCCTTGTGTTGGCATAGGAGAAATTCTCATGTTGCCTCAATCCGGGATGGTAATGATTTGGGTTAGGAGGATTTTGCCTCTCGTTCCAACCTCTTTCTCGGAATTGACGGTCCCTTTGATTGTTCATATAATGGGCCTCTTCATATTGTTCATCACTAGGTCCCATTAATGACTTGGCCGCCATCATTGAAGTCAACTTGTCCATCTTGTTGGACAAAGTAGCAAAATCATCCGACTCCTTGGTGGAAGCAACTTTCCGGGCTTGCCTTCTCTCGGATGGCCATTGGTGTCCGTTCTTTGCCATCTCCTCTAGAAGCACATAACCCTCATCCGTCGTCTTCCCCAATAAAGAACCCCCACCGGCCGAGGCATCTACCATCCCTCTCGTTCGATGGTCCATCCCGTTGTAGAAATAACAAATCAATTGGTCTCTTGAGAACCCATGTTGAGGACAACTCCGTATCAAATCCTTGAAGCGCTCCCAAGCCTCGGCTAACGACTCATCATCGTCTTGCATGAAAGAGGAAATTTCTCCTCTTATCTTGATGGTCTTGCTTGGAGGAAAGTACTTCATAAGGAAGGCATCAACAAGGTCGGCCCAATTCTCAATGGTTCTTAGATCAAGGGACATGTACCATTGCTTTGCACGATCACAGAGGGAAAATGGGAACAATTGGAGACGGATGTAATCTTGAGGGACACGATTGATCTTAACCGTTCCACTTATCTCTAAGAATTGAGATAAATGGAGGTTAGGATCCTCCTTTGACAACCCTCCAAATTGGTTGTTTTGAACCATCATGATGAGAGCCGGTTTGAGCTCAAAGTTATGAGCATCAACGGGTTCCCTACCCGCTCCTCCATAGGGTCTAGGAATGGGACGGAAGTGGTCTCTCAATACTCGTTGATTCCCGTTTTCCTCCCGTTGCTCTCCATCTCCTTCCACATTTGCATTCCCTCCATTCCTCCGGTTGAGGTTGTCTCTCAAGCCTCCTTGTGGTCGATTACCACCATTTCCATTTGGCTCCACTATGCCTTCAATATCCTCTTGGTTCCTTTCCTCTTCCACTATTGGATTCTCTCCTCTATTCATGGCTTCTAGTTCAATCCTTCTTCTTTCGGCGTTTTGCCTTCGACAACGAGCTTCGATTTCCGGGTCTAGAGGTAGCACTTCTTGTTGATTCCTCCTAGATCGGGTGATCATATGCCATGTCTAGACAAAAGTTTAAAAGAAAGTAAGAATCACAAGTGAAATCAAAGTAAAACAAACAAATATTTTTGGATTTTTGAGAAATAAGGAAAGCAAGTAAAATATCTAAACTAAAACTCTTCTAGCCTACACTCTAGAGCTATAAAAACCTCCCCGGCAACGGCGCTATAAACTTGATACACGTGTTATACAACACTAAAATAAACAACCGCAAGTGTACGGTGTCTATCGTAGCGTGATAAGCACGAGGCCGATCCCACAGAGAGGTTAAGCGTAAAAGGGTAGTTTGCTAGTCAAGTTCTAAGTAGACGTGATCGATAATTTGAATATGATGATTTACTCTAAAATTACCTAACAAGTGTCACAAATAAGTAATAAAGAGCAAAGACGAAATCGATCAAATACCAAGCAAATAAGTAAAACGAAAGTGCAACGGATGTAACTCAAAGAAAGAAAGTGGGTTCCAAGGCGATTGTAACACTTAGATGTCCGTTTATGAATGTTATCTCGTTTAGATGGCCATTAAGTTTATCTCATATAGGGTGATCACACAAGAAGAATTAATTAATCTCTCGATCTAATTAACCAAAGGCGCAATGCAACATAGGCTCGTATTTCTACCTCACAAACATTACACCGCCTAAAAGAGCTCCTAAGACCATTCGATTCTCTCTCCGATAATTAATCCTCTCTCGAGCTCATAATAATATCGGGTTGCATGCTTGCATACGATTAAATGAAATAAATCTCTCGATCTTATTCCAATTAACAATAGATAAGCAAATCATCATGGCCAATAACAACGTGCTTGACAATGGATAATTAAACATGCAAATAGGAAACAAACACCAATTAAAGCAAGAAATTACTCATAAACATCAATCAAAGTCTTACAATGCCTTAGAACCACAAAGTGTTTAGCTAACTACTAACATAATCAAATTACAAAATCCAAATGAAATAACTAAATAAAAAGGAAAAGAAAGAGAAAGCTTAGTCTAAAATGTGGTAGGGAATGGAATTTGGGAGCTATTGCATCCTTCCTTCCTTGATTTGGTGAAGAATTGAGAGAGAAATGGCCAAAACACCTCCAAGTATGTGTAACTATGTGTGGAATTGGGGGAGAATCTTGGGTTTCAAGAATGAGGCCTTATATAGTGTTGGGGAAGGGTTTGGATGGCATATTTGCAAGTTGATCCCTCAAAAATGGAGAAAATACAAGTTTGGCACCGAAAATGGGGTTACTTGGCCGAGTTGGGGTCACTCGGCCGAGTGGAACACTTAAAAAGCGTGCCACGACTTTGTTTAGTCGAAACTCGGCCGAGTTGGGCTTACTCGGCCGAGTGTGCAGAAAATGCTCAACTCGCAGATTCGGCCGAGTGAGCTCACTCGGCCGAGTGATGTCCAATTCCAGAGGCTACGTAAATCCTTACTCGGCCGAGTAAGGTCACTCGGCCGAGTGCGCAGTAAAGCCCAAACTCGCAGATTCGGCCGAGTGACTTACTCGGCCGAGTGCGCAGTCGAAGCCAAACTCGCAGATTCGGCCGAGTAAGGTCACTCGGCCGAGTTGCCCTACACTTCGATTTCGGTCTTTTCTCGTTTCGTGCATAACTTTCGCCTCGGATGTCGGATTGACTTGATTCCTTTGGCTAATCCACTCCGTTTTCCGAGACGAATCCAACCGTGCACTCCTCTTTCCAGTCCGATCACTTGTGGTATGTGTTTTGCTCCAAATTCCATCGTTTTATCTACAAAATCAACAAAACACAACCTTTCTCTCATTTTGGCTCAAACAATCATAATCAATGCATAAATCAATGAAATCCACATCAAAACATGCTTCACATGTGCCCCTAAAACGTGTAAATTTCACCCGAATCAAAGTGTAGAATTACAATTACACTTACGGATTGTTAGGATTAAATTAAGTTAGATTAATGTCAATTAAGCTAGGATTACAGATTGTTAGGATTAAATTAAGTTAGATTAAGGCCAACCGACTCTTTAAACCCTCTATATCCCACTTAATTCAAGCTGGAGTCATTCAATTCAAATCAAATCAACATTACATCGCATTTAAACCTCCCTCTCCCACTTGTCCACGTTCAACCCCCCACACTCCTTCACGTAATTATTTACTCGGATACGTTTCTTTTTCATAGCCGGCAACTGCAAGTTGTATTCCATGGCCGACATAATTAGCACCGGTTTTCAAGGCGTAATCATTACATAACTCCATTCACGCAAGCTGTATTCACTGCACCGTTTAAAATGAACGATCAAGATTAAGGTGAATAAATTTAATCTACGGTTAAGATGAATTTGGTGAGGATCAAGGAAGATTAGTGAATATTAGGGCAGATCAAGCGATGTCTTTCGATCAACAGACATAAACCCTAGACATAAATGGAGAGTTTGACAATTTAAATCTTAATTAAAGGAAGTGTTAAAAGGAGTCAGACATTACTTATAATTAAAATCGTAATTTAAATCTTAATTTAGGTAAATTAATTAAAACTAAGTAATTTAATTTTTAATTTAGGTAAACTAATTTAAATCTTAATTTAAAACTTAATTTAGGTAAATTAATTCAGACATGCATACACCCCTTCCGGGCTTCTGCCCTAAATTCACATTCACACCCAAACACAACTCTTCACGCATACACCGCTTCCGCCCTAAATTAATTCTATCACACACATATGTTCTTGATCAACACTCTTCTCCCCCAAAAACATATACTCTATCTCCCTCAACCAATTCAAATCTCAAACATGCTAAAAACAAGATCCGCCTCAAGAAAATTACGATTTACCATCGGAAACAACCCTGAGAAGATTGCCCATGAAATTCGACAGAATTCACATAGATTTTTTACTGTCAAATGCAAGACAACTGAATGCCACAATTGTTTGATATTTTGTTTCACATATATTTCCATTATTTATTTTTGAAGGTATTCTTAACATTGATTTCGTTTCGCATATTGCAGAACCTACCTTAGAATGCTCCTGACCTGTTGGGGTACGAGGGGAGGATGCTCATAGTTTGTGCAGGGTACTCGGGGATTGAGTATCGGTGCAGGTACGAATTTCATCGGATTGAAGAACGTCCAAGGGGAATTAGTCGATTGACGAGTGGTTGGACCAAGCTCGCGGATACATTGAGAATTAGCCAGGGAGATACTCTTCACTTTGAGCGTGATGTCCAGGTTCCCTTCAAATTCTATGTATCTGTCGTCAAGCATGACAATGCAATTAAGGTGGAGAACGAGGGCTGGATTTAAAGTTTAGGGTTCAATATTTATGTTTAGTATTCTCAATGTTTATGTGAATTTTCAAATTTTAATGTTATGGTATCGGATGTTTGTGTGAATTTTGGTACTGAATTTCAACGTTTTTTTATTTGGATTTAATATATGAATTTTGGCATGACTTTTAATCTACTATCAATTGAATTGTAAACGATAACATACTGAATTTAGCATAGGGTGATATGAATCTGGTTAGGGTTTAGCATATATGAATTCATAAGTCATAACGTTACAACCCTTACAACTGTGAATGTAAACATTAAAACCTTAAACTACCTTCTGATACATTAAGATCATCATTAAAGTCGAAAATGAATTCCTCGTTGTTGTCTTCTTGAATTGTTGATCCCCTTCCACGTCCTCTTCCCCCTGTACAGATCATCCTCAGACGTGTTTTTGTTTTTTTCTAGCAGGCAGGCAGGCAATACAGTACAAAAGTTGTGTTGCGTGCGTGCCTGGGGATATGACAAGATTAAAGTGTGAAACCTCTGCTACCTGCTTCCTGGGAAATGAATAACTTTACCAAACTCTTGTTTCATTTTAATTTTAACACAAAGTGTAAAGTACAATAACCTATTTTTGTAAAGTTATAAAAAACTGATTTGTTTTCCAAACATTTTAAAAATATAGTACTCCTAACTTTTATCTCTAAAGTTTACCTTGTTTTGAATTTGATTACCCCTTTTAAGTTTTAATTACTATAAAAATTTGTTATTCTATTTTGTGAATCTAATCATTGACTTCATGTCTACTATTTAAAAATTTTAATGTTTAAATAAATAAATTTATATCCAAAACTTATAGAAACATTTTAAAGCTTTTAAAATTTTCATTGACCGAAAAGTACAAAAGTATTGGATTTTTAAAAAGAGATTGAAAGAAAACATAATGATAGAGTGGTCAATTAACTTAGGGTTTATGTTCGTGATAGAGAGATAAAACTATATTGAGTATGTTCGTCGGATCAAAAGATGATCGGAAAAATTGTAATCTTTGTAAACTATGGACTAGACATTCCACCCATCGAAGCAAGCCCATGTACCAATGTTGGGAATAAAATGATTTTGATTTAGATACCAAAACCCTTGATTGATGATGTTCAGATTAGTTGAGATATGCTCAAGTATAGATCAGACAAGTTGTCTCAGGACACTTGAGTATGTAGAAATGCTTAAGTCTCAAAATCTCAGAAATGCTGTGAGATTTAAAGTCAGGATAGTTGTCCAAAGCTGGAATGTTAGGCAGCTTGATAAGTGTTATGTACCTTAGGTCAAACTTGCTGAAGTTTCCAAGACAAGCTGACTGAGTGGACAACATGGCTGAAAAGATCAAGAGTGTTAAGACAATGCTCATAAATGCAAATGATCAGATCAATTGAAGTACAAATAATCAAGAGCATTAAATGCTAGGATCACAGAAGACACATTTATTGAAGCATTTATTACCATCAAGCCTGAACTATGCATTGAAGATCTAGAAGCATTAAAGATTGAAGCATTGAGTGAATGTTGGAACATTCTAAATTGCAGCAGGAATGTTCAGGGGAGTTGTCCCATCTGACCATTGGTTGAGTGTAGAGTCTGCCACAAATCAACCTTGGGAAATGTCCATATTTGGAATCTGACACAAGTCATCTCAGCCGCATTTTTCAGAAGTCAACACATTCATTCAAACAACCATTGAAGAAGCTATTACACAGTGGATAAAAGGATGGCAAGCTTCATAACCGTTTCAATGGTGCTGCAAATAGACAAGTTTGAAATGCTATCTTTCCAACGGGTAGTTGATCAAACTTGCCTATAAATTCAGAAGTGATCAAAGGATTCAATCATCCAACTACAAGCTATCAAACTATTATCAAGCATTCAAAGGAAACCAAAGTTGTTCTTAAGAATCCCAAGTTTCCTGATCACTTCAATTAGCTAAGCCAATCTTTGTAAACATCCAAAGCTTAGCATTGAGATATCCTAAGCCTTTACACTGCTCTTATTGTAAAGGGTATCTCTATTAGTTGGAACCAAACCTCAAACCCTTACCTCATTAAGTGAAGTAGTGTTTGTTGTGAGAAGTGAGGAGTTAAGGACTGTTATTGTGAAACACAGTCTTAACTCAGAGAGATTGAGCACTAGGACTCAGATTATCCTAGGGATCAAAACACTAAGAGAGTGTTGTTGATCAGTGCACCTTGACACTATAAAGCAAGCTAATTTCATTGTTAAGGAATTATCCTGTTCAATTAGGGAAAGTGGATGTAGGAGTATTTAGACTCTGAACCACTATAAATTGTGTGCCATTTACTTACTGCATTCATTCTTACACTTGCACTCAATCATATTTCAAAGAGCTATTCTCAGTAAGTTAAGAAAATCTGTTTTGGACAAAGTCCCTGATCATTGTATTTTTCAGAAATCAACTTGGAGTATTTCTTTGAGTAAAAGGCCAACTATATTCCGCACTTAGTAACTCTATTAGATATTTAGCCAACTGATTACTTAATAGTAATCAGTAGGACAAGTATCTATCAAAGTTCACACTCAGGCTTGTTGTGAGACAACCTTTCTGATAAGACCAAACTGTTTGAAAATAAAAAAAATTTGCACACACAAGTGCATTCCCCCCATACACTTGTGTCATACTCCACTAAGGACCAACAACCAAAATGCAAGAATGCATATTAGTATGCCGAAAATTATTCACTTCTTACTATTTACAATATAAATTGATTACAATTAACTCTGACCAAAAATACTACTCCCTCCGATTTTTATTAAATGTCATTTTGCATTTTTTAATATTTTCAAAATAAGTGTCATTCTACACTTTTTTCTTTAATTTTGACAATTTTACCCTTATACATTAAACTCCCTCCATTTTCTTTACCTTGATTTAAGTTTTTTCCCTTTTGAATATACTACTATAACATAAATTATGGATGAACTTTAATTATTGTATACATGAATATCACCTACATTATTGACCACATTCATTATTAAACATAAATTTAATATTAAAATTAGTTATCATTAATGAAGGGTAAAATGGTCCATGGTTATATATCTTAATTTGTTGAAAATTGTTAAAATGACACTTAATTAAAAGTGGAGGGAGTATGTTTTTTATGAGTTTGAAGGTAATTTAAAATAAGTAATGAATTAAAATTGAAGCAATCAAAATGATATACAATTTGAATAGAAGTGAATAATATTAATGATTACAAGGACAATTTAAAAAAAAGGTTAAAAACCTTTGGAACCAATTACTATTAATAACAGTATAGAGACTACCATTTTAAGATAATAAGACAAGCTCCCCCATTTTATGGGATCGTAATTGTATCTACTAACACTGGAAACTAAAATCTTAATACTGATTAATTTATCAGAAAATCTCTCAAGGACTACTCTCACTTATTCATTCTTTAAAGCAAGCAGTTATTAGCTTAATTGATTTATTAGTTAATTAAGCAGTTATTTAGTTTTAAACATTCAAGATTAGTATATTAGGTTTGTAATTCTATCACTCCCTCTCTCTTCAGTTTTCTTCAAATGTTAATAAAATCTCTTCCTTTATTTACCCAATTCAAATACTGTACAACGGCAATGTTGTTAATTGCAAATCACATCCCAAGAACTAGACAGAGAGAGAGAGAGAGAGCTGTTGTTATTTTCCGCCATTTTTGTACTTTGGGTTTGATTGTTGAGGAAATTAAGTATGGAGAAGAAGAAGCAAGAGTTGATTGATTTCATTTTCTCATGGTCCATACCCGATGATGTAATCAACAAACATCTTTACAGGAATCAGGTATGTCTGCCTTTTATTATTCATTTTTTTATTACGAATCGATGGTATTGTTTTAAATAATGGAGTATTGTTCAGGTTCATCAAATTCCACGCACTTTCTCATGTGTAAGCCATTACTTGAACTCATTTACCACTCCCCTTATTGAAGAAATACATGCTGATGTGCTCTCCAATTTCATGAATATAACCTCTGCACCTTATTCTGAGATCTCCCGCGCCAAGCCAACAACATCTTTTAAGCCTCCTAACGACTTATTCTACGTTCTAAGATTCAAAAGACGGACTAAAAATGACAAAAAATCAGGCAAGTATATGCCTATGGATTTGATTGCACTAATGGATGTAAGCCCAGACTGCTGCAGTAGCCCTAAAAGAACATGCATCATTGCCTTAGTTCTACGTTCTTTGGAAGTTTATCTCACTACTAAGATAGTGATTCTATCTTCGGAACCTCTACTCTTTCACAACACCAACATGGGGATGGGGAGCACACTCTTTGCTGTGCATCTCACTAATTTAACAACCAATATGCGGATATGGAGGGCCTTGAGATCGGGAAGACAAGGAAATACGGATATTATCCACTCTCTTCTTAATGTGCACCCACCGGTAAGCTACATTTCTTCATTACATAGTAACTTTTATAAATGAAATGTGTGAAAGTTCTGTTACATAATCTTGTGTGTGTTTTGAAGATGGGAGAGAATTGTAGTCTTTGTTCCACGAAAAGTGAGAGTATAAATCTGTCCAACTCCAGGGAACTTATAGTGCCACTTGGGCTGGATGATTCTCAAAAGAATGCTGTTTTGAATTGCATTGCTTTAACAGAGTGTGATCATGGAAATGGTGTGAAGCTGATATGGGGGCCTCCCGGAACTGGAAAAACTAAAACAGTTGCTTCGTTGCTCTTATGTCTTTTGAAAATGAAGTGCAGGACTCTGATTTGTGCTCCAACAAATGTTGCTGTTGTAGGCGTCGCGAAGCAGTTAATGGGTTGTTTAAGTGGCAAACTAGAGCATGGGACATATGGATTAGGGGATATAGTTTTGTTTGGAAATGGAGAGAGAATGAAGATTGATGATCATGAAGACCTTTCTGATGTGTTTCTTGATCATCGAACATATGAACTTCGTTTATGTTCTAGGTGGAATGTTATTCGAGATGAGATGATCTTCTTCCTTAGAGATCCTGAGGGCCAGTATCGACGTTACTTGGAAGAGCACAAAGAAGAGGATATGGTTGAGAATGAAAATGTTGAAGAAAGATTAGGAAAAGACTTCTGGAAGAAGTTAATCATTCAAGATATAAAGAAAAACATGAATGAAAAAAGAGGCAAGTCCAAGCATGGTGTGGATAAGGGTTTCGAAGAAAACGAGATATTAGATGGAACCTGCAAAGAACACATTCTGTTGACATTTGAAGAATTCTACGCAAAAAAATTCTCTGTTATCACAAAGAATCTAATTCATTGTATAAAAGGGCTGTACACTCATTTGCCTACTTCATTGCTTCCTTTGGCAGTTGTAAGGGATATGAGTAGAGCACTTGATGTGCTCCAAATGCTAGAATGTTCCTTTGGAAAGGGAGACGAAGGAAGTGGAAATCCGAGAACTAGTAGCATGTTCAGATCAAAGTGCCTTGTTTTAGTGAAAATTCTAAGTGAAATCAATGTCCCAAAATTTGGCAACACGAGCAAATTTTGCCTGAAAAATGCATGTTTAATTTTTTGCACAGTTTCAAGTTCTTCAAAACTGCATTCCGAGAACATGACACCATTTGAATTGGTGATAATCGATGAAGCTGCACAGGTTAAAGAATGTGAATCCTCAATTCCCTTACAGCTTCCTGGGGTCCGCCATGCTGTACTTGTTGGCGACGAGAAACAACTCCCTGCTATGGTCATTAGCAAGGTTCAATTCAAATTTGTTTATATCTGAGAATTAGTTCTACTGATTTATATTATTAATGGTTGCTTGATTGGTGTTAACAGATATGTGATAAAGCTGGTTTTGGAAGGAGTTTATTCGAGAGACTTGTAACGTTAGGACACGGAAAGCAGCTCCTCAATATTCAGTACAGAATGCATCCATCCATAAGTTTGTTCCCAAATAGGGAGTTTTATGGAAATCAAATTATGGATGGTCGGAATGTGAGAGAAAGTAGTTATGACAGACGCTTCATCAAGGAAAAAATGTTTGGTTCGTATTCTTTTATAAATGTAACCAATGGGAGCGAGGAGTTTGATGATTGGCATAGTCGGAAAAACATGGTGGAAGCCTCAGTGATTGCTGAGATAATGTCCAAACTATACAAAGGTATGAGTTCATATGTTTCTTGAAAGGTTGCATCGTGCAACTGGTGTTAGTTGTTTTACTAAAGTATTAGTTTACAATGGATTTCTAATTGTGTTTTGTTTGGTAGAATCTATCAACTCTAAGGCAAAGGTTCGGATTGGTTGCATATCACCATACAAAGCTCAAGTTTCAGCAATCGAGCAAGTACTAGGAAAGACTTATAGCTCCGATTCAAAAGAGAATTTCTCAGTAAATGTGCGTTCAGTTGATGGTTTTCAAGGTGGTGAAGAAGATATAATAATCATCTCTACAGTTAGATGCAATCCGAATGGCTCGGTTGGTTTTCTTGACAATCTTCAGAGAGCTAATGTAGCTTTGACTCGGGCAAGGTAGTTAAGGAATTCCGTTTAAACAAAATATGGTTACATTTTTGTATGATGTGTGTTGTGTTGTTTTTGGCAGGTACTGTCTGTGGATACTAGGAAATGAAGAAACCTTGTTAAACAGCGGCTCTGTTTGGCAAAAGTTAGTAATGGATGCCAAAAATCGAGGCTGCTTTTACAATGCTTACAAAGGTAAAAACAAGTTATTTGAGGTTGATGATGAGTTTGCAGCAAGACTAGCATCAATCAGTTTGAGGAATTAGCCTTGCTCATTAATATTGGAGTATCTGTCTTTGTTTAAAATAGATCTATTTTGTAGTTATTGAAATGATTTATTTTTGCCTTCTAGTAGTGTTTTTGCATGGTGTGTAACAGTGCAAGTATATATGTAATGCATTTTGTACCAATGAACAGCACCACGTTTTGCTCAATTTGGTGCATATATGTTTGTTGCTGAAAAAAACAAAGACCAAACATTTACAGTATCTGGTAAAATCCAACATTTTTTGTTGTGTTTTGATTTTATCAATAGAGCCAATTTATGGAGAGATAGAAATTGAATTCAATGATTATTTAAAATTATTTGTACTTTATTTTTATTATTTTTTTAATAATTATTTATATATTGTTTAAAATTTATTATAATAATACATGTAAAAAATAAAATAGATATGTAACTAAAATGTATGTGGGTAGACCGTAAACTGACGTGAGTTGGGTTAGGTTGAATAATTTTGGGGAAATCACTTTTTAGTACATTTGGGGATTCCTATTGTAGTACAATCACTTTCTAGTATATTTCACATTTACAAACAAACATTTCACATTGATACCAAATATTTCACATTTACAAACAAACATTTCACATTGACACCAAATATTTCACATTCACATTTTACATTTACAAACAAACATTTCACATTTAAAAATGGTTGTATTAAATTGTGGGGAGAAGTTGGATTTTGTATCAAAGAGTGAATAATCACAATAATTTTTAGAAGGGCGCGGTTATACACACACCTACCTATTGAGTACACCCACCAAACATTTTTTTCATCTTTTATGACATGTGAAATGTCACATATACCCCTCATGTGAAATTTATAAAAAAAAAAATTGAAGATGAGTACACCCACTCGTTTCATTTCGCGACACAATCATCCCCACCATCCCCACCAAAACAAACACCACAATTCACAAAAAAAAAACTACTAAAAACACAAAATTAAAAACAAAAAATTTCTTAAGATGTTCGAAAATATTATCCCAACAAAGTTAAAATGTACGAAAATTTTAACCCAACAAACTCAAAATGTTAGGAATTTGTTTTCGAACAAACACATATTGTTTTGAAGTTTTTTTCAAACAAGAATTTGTTTTCGAACAAACACATATTGTTTTGAAGTTTTTTTCAAACAAGAATTTTTTTTCGAACAAACACTAATTGTCTGGAATTTTTTTCGAACAAGAATTGTTTTTCAAACAAGCACAAAATGTACGAAAATAATTCCTCAACAACTTCCAATTGTTCGAAAAAAATCAATGAACAAACTCAAAAAACCCTAATACACCTAATACACTTTAGATCTGTAAAAAATTATAATTTTTTTCCAGAAATCTTACATCCAATTCTTTCTAAACCCTAAACTTACCGTAAGGAGGTTGCGAACGGCGGTGGCGTGCGCTGCGCGGCGAGGCTGGGGACGCGACAGAGCAGCGCCTTCTTCTACAAAATCGACGCGGCAGCCTTTTTGTTACAGGGGCGAACGGGCGGGCGGCGGCAGAGGGGGTGCTCAAGCCGACGCGAACGGGCGACGGCACTGTGCGAGCGGCCGTGTGGAAGGAGGCGGTGGCGTGGGCGGTGTCGTCGTCTTCAAGAAGGTGGAGGAAATTGGTGGGTGTACTATTTTGATTTTGAGAATAAGGGGAGGATTTATGGTTTTAATAGGAGGAAGGGTATTTTTGAATTTTCACCCTTGGTATCTCATATCATTGTGTGTTCTCATCCAGTGGGTGTGCTCAATAGGTTGGTGTGTGTATAACCGCGCCCTTTTTAGAAAATCAGCTCGTTACGATTAAACAACTCTAAATCCAACTAGTATTTGAATTGTAAAAATTAAGAATTCTATAATGGGCCAGGCTATACATCCCTCCACACTTGTTAAATATACCTACTCGATACATACACAACCCTCAAAATGGATTATGTTAGAGGTGCTTTCCCTAAAATATCTAATATTGTATGACGTTTTACACAATTAAATTAAATTATATATACACTCCCCAATTAAATCCCTTCACCCTAATTTTCCTCTTATTTCTCCCCACTTCTTCCTCAACCCTTCAACCTCTCAACCCGTCGTCGCCGCTCGTCCAGCCGAGCGCCCCCGACGTAGGTAAGTTTTTTTTTGTTTTTTACTCGCGGCGGCGGCGCCCCTTTGCCCAGCGCCGCCTGCCGCTCTCTGCCCCGCGCGTCCCTCGACGTCAAGTAAGGATTTTGTTTTTTTTTTTTTTTCTGTTCACGACGGTGGCGTCTCCTCGTGTTCTATAAATCTAACCTTAAGATCACTATAAATTTATATAAATGTGTTCTATTTTTATGAGATGTACAATCATTAATTAAAATAGTAATATGAGAAATTATTTAATTTTTTAATATGTGTGCATAAATTCAGATTGACATATATTTTAAATATAAGGGAGTATTGGATTGTATCATACCCACGTAATCCACATTTGACACGCGAATTTGTGGTCTAAGGGGAATTATATTGTAAATAGCTGCTTCAATATAAATATATATATATATATATATTTTGTAAATAAATGTATGATCTAAATAACAAAATAGGAGTATAATTTTGTCTCTTGTATGATACTCTCGTACAAATACAAGCTCTCAAGTGAACTAATTTTAGGACAACTGACATACTATCTCCAATCGGGACGTGCTTTTTATAACTTTTGGGTAAAAAAATAGGGCTAATTCTAAATAAATACACCACCTTTAGTTTCAGTATCAATTTAATCACGATTTCTATATTGTAAAAAATTTCAAACTTTCATCTTGTTGTAATTAGATACATTTTTTTCTCCGGTCAACAATTGATGACGTGGTTTGCCGGAACTTGCCACGTCAGATTTGTTTTATTTTTATTTTTATAAAGTATTATTTTTATTTCTATAAAGTGTAATCTGATGTGGAAAATAAAAAAGAATATGTGTAATCTGACGTGACAAGTTCCGGCAAGCCACATCATTAATTGTTGGCGGGAGAAAAAAAAATGTGTAACTAATTGTAACACGATAAAAGGTTGGGATTTTTTACAATAATCTTAAAGATCGTGATAAATTGATACTGAGACTAAAGGTGGTGTATTTATTTAGAATTAACCCTAAAAAAATATGATAAAATAATAATACACGGTAAAAACTTATATACTCTCTTCGTCCGTCTATAAATTTCTCATTTTATCATTTTAGTAAGTTTGCTTATAAGCTTTTCATACTTTTTAGTAAATGCTTTTAATCTTACATTTCACTTTATGGGGGTGTTTTCAAACACTACAAACAGCTTCCAGAATCACTTTTTTTAAAGTTGCCCTCTCACAGCTTTTACTTTTTAGAAGTGTTTTTAAGCTGTTTATAGAGTTTGCAAACACCCCCTATATCTTACTTTTTCTCTCCTTCTATTTCTTTCAATCACATCACTAGTATTATATGTATTATTTAATCATTTTTCTTAATCTCTGTGCTAAAAAGTAATGATAAGTTCATAGGCGTACAGAAGGAGTCTTATTGTGAAATATGCCCAAATAATTATTTGGATCTGACCCATCATATCCGATCTATTTTCACCCACCTATTTTATGAGTTCACCCCTCTATTTTTTTTTTTATAATAAAAAAAAATAGACCTAGACCGACTCTTTATATTGGATGGTCACGGTTATTCCCCACCCCTCCTATTTTATGAGTTTACCATCCCCTATTTTATTAGTTAGAAGAACATCTTTAGAGTGAGAACCATCTCTCTAAACATAAACTAGCATTTAACATATATTTAACTTTTTTTATTTTACTAAAAAATATAAAAACATAAAATTAAGAACTGAATAAAATAAAATCATATGGGGTTCTATTTTAATTAACAGTTAATTATTTTTCCTCGAATTAGTCGGTCCTTAAACCGAATATCGTGACATCAAAAATAAAATAACAGTTGATTATTATTATTAAGTACTTTGTCATTTTAGGGATGAACTATTCAAGATTTGTGAATCTAAATCTATATTTTTTGTTTTGAGGATGAACTAAGTATTTCATTCGCGCAGTAATGACAGTAACACATTTTTCTCAATAAAGTAATACACTTGTATTTATATAGTAACACAATTTTCAATATCTTACATGTGTTACTTTAAGAACAAATATGTGTTACTCAAAAGCAAATTATGCATTATTTGTCCTTACAGCAACACATATTTGTTCGTATAGTAACATATAATTGTATTTATAATAATACAGATCAAAAACAAGTTTTTCTGTTTGTCTTTTGATTTTTTTTTTAAAGATCTGTTTGATTTGATATGATTTTGGTATGACCTGCAAAAAAGTATGTGAGCTTTTTTATTCTTTCTTAATTTAATTATACTAATATTTCATGTGAAAATTCAATCTATGTGTTATTCGTATTTACAGTAACACATATTTTCTCTTACAGTAACATATAATACCTTCATAGTAATACAAGTCTAAAACTCGTTTTCCTGTTAGTCTTCTGCATGACTTTTGCGTAATTTTTTTTAAAGATTCGTTTGACCTAGTCAGACTAGGAGTGCACAAAAACAGACCGGACCGGACAAAAGACCGGAACCGGGCCGGTAGTTTCCGGTCCGGTCTTCGGTCCTTCAAATTTTGGATTCCGGTCCGGACCGGTTTGGACCGGAATTTTTTTATTTTTTTTATATTTTTTTATTAATGCATCCCCACTTATTTTTCAAAACTAAGTAATTGGTGAGAATGTGAGGTAAAATCATTGAGATATATTACATTTTTTTAAATATATAATTTAACGAACATATTTAATTTTTTTTTAGAGTCAAAAGATCATTAATAATAATATAAATAAAATTCACATTGGCGTAGATTGATTTAAAATAAAGAGCAACACTTTGATTTTCATACACAAATTCATCAATTTTGTTCTTGCTTCCATAAACTTGAAAAAAAAAACTTTAAAAAAAGAAAAAAAAAATCTGGTTCAAACCCGGTCCGGTCTCCGGTCCATGCATAATGATAGATTCCGGTCTCGGTCCCGGTCCGGTCCGATTTTGGCCCGGTGCACACCACCCCTAAGTCAGACTTGCAAAAGATCCGCAAATTTTTGGCTTTTAAATTTACTAATATTTGACGTTAAATATTTTATATAAGTGTCTTATAATACATTAGAGAAGTAATGTAATTGAAAAAAGAATACTCCATATAATAAAATGCGAGAGTGGTTACTTAAATAAAGAATGTAAAAACTTAAGTTTTAATATCTCAACTTCATACTTTTTCCATATTGTGTATTGATAAATAAGTATACAACAATATTAAAACTTATCATTGAATGCGCTTTCAGGCATTCAACTTGCATGTTATTTATATTTACAAACTATATACTCCTATTTTAATTATTTTATTGGTAAAAAGGAATGTTATTTTCACTCGAATTAAATACTGAACATTATATGTGTGATAAAAAATATTCTATCACCTTGAATCGTGATGAGATCGTGAATATATATATACAAAGCATGAATACAACAGAAAGCATAAAATAAATGATAAGATAAAGTTATAAAATATTTAAAATATATATCTCCATCTTCTATGCCTATCTGTTCGGCCATTTGTTATTATCATCTGCATTATCACTTTTACCCCCCTTCAAGCTGGTCGTGGGATGCAGACCGACGCAAAGCTTGGACCGTAGAAGTTCAAACGCCGGGTGTGGAAGACCTTTGGTAAATATATCCGCAATCTGAAGATGAGATGGAACATGCTTCGTATCTAAACGTCCGGAGGAGACGAGCTCACGAATGAAATGACAATCTATGTTAATGTATTTAGCTTATGTACCACAGGATTTTGACTCAAGAACAATGCATTGGTGTTGTCACAAAATAAAATAGGACGAGTCGTAGGGAGAGCACGAAGTTCCCGTAATAGATGAGTTAGCCAAACCATCTCTTGAGCGGTGTTGGCTAGAGCTCGGTATTCCGATTCGCAGCTAGAACGAGAGATCGTAGGCTGCTTCTTCGCACTCCAAGAAACCAAATTATCCCCCAAAAATATAGAGTAGCCATATGTAGAGCGACGAGTCTCAATGCAACGAGCCCAATCCGCATCCGAGTACCCCACAATATCGGTTACAGGAGAACATGTGAAATTTAAGCCAAAATGCAATGTGCCTTGGACGTACCGAAGGATTCTCTTCACCGCTGAGAAATGCTCGGTTGTTGGAGCATTAAGAAATTGACTAACATGGCTGACAACATACGATAGATCCGGTCGAGTAATTGTTAAATATTGGAGGGCACCGACTAAGGAGCGATAAATAGTTGGTTCATCAAAGGGTTCACCGGTGCTAACAAGAGAAATCTCAGTTGGCAATGGAGTGGACATAGGTTTTGATTCCAGCAGGGAAGCACGAGTAAGAATGTCGTGTGCATATTTAGCTTGCCCCAAAAATAAGCCTGAAGTTGTGTGCGTAATTTCAAGACCAAGAAAATAAGTCAGTTGCCCCAAGTCTTTTGTGGCGAATTCTGCATTAATCTGAGTGATAAATTCCTTAAGCGCCAAAGGATTACTTCCTGTAACTATTATGTCATCAACATATAATAGGAGAAAAATAGTGCAATTGAGGCGATGCAAATAAAATAGCGAAGTGTCTGCCCTGCTACAAGAGAAACCCAAACTCGACAAGAAATTGTTGAATCGTGTGAACCAAGCTCTCGGGGCTTGTCGAAGCCCATAAAGTGCCTTTTTGAGTCGACAAACATGGTCGGGAAACCGTGGATCAATGAACCCGGGAGGCTGCGACATAAGAATTGGTTTGTCGAGATAACCATTTAAAAAGGCATTCTTTACGTCTAATTGGTACAAAGGCCAACGACGTTGAACGCCAAGTGATAAAATAACCCGAACTGTAGCTGCTCGAACAACGGGACTAAATGTATGAGAAAAATCAAACCCGGGTATTTGTGTGAACCCTTGAGCAACCAACCATGCTTTGAACCGATCAATCGAACCATCCGACTTATACTTGGTCCGGAAGACCCATTTAGATCCAACCACATTTCCGGTGGCCGGCCGGGGCACTAACTCCCAAGTGCCATTGCTGTGAAGGGCTGCCATTTCCTCACGCATGGCCGAGTACCAGTGGGGATGTTTGAGAGCCGAGCGAAACCCCTTTGGTTCTGAAGTCGTAGATAAGGCAGAAAGTAAGGTCGTAGTTGCAATATCAACATGATGTCGAGGCTTGTGAATTCCTGATTTCGCTCTAGTTTGCATAGGATGCGTAGACACAGATGGGGGCTGAGCAGAATGGGGCACGGGGGGTGGAATAGGCTGCTGGGGTGGAGCCGTTGGAATTGGGGCCGATTGCGCAGCAGCTGGTGGGAGTTGAAATTGAGAATGGTCGCATGGACATGGAGGGTCTGTGACTGGAGGAGGGTTGCATGGTGCATGGCAAGGTGCAATAGATGAGGATGCATAGCGAGAGACCTCATGTGGTTCAAAAAATGTTGAGATATCCAAATTAGAAGCAGCAGAAGTAATAGAATTTCCAGAAAATGGATATTGAGACTCATAAAATTGCGCATGACGCGTGATATAAATTCGAGAGGATGTAGGATCGTAACACCGAAAACCCTTGTGAATACTACTATATCCCAAGAAAATACACGGTTGACTTCGAGGCGCTAACTTGTGTTCGGTGTAGTCCCGAAGATACGGATAAACACGACATCCAAAGGACTTGAAATTGGCAAAATTTGGTTCTGTTGCAAACAGAAGTTGATATAGTGACTTGTTATCCAAAACAACGGTTGGTAGGCGATTAATTATATAAGCGGCTGTCGAAAAAGCGTCAAGCCAAAAGGCAGCAGGTGCATGTGCATGAAATAGGAGAGATAGGCCTGTTTCGGTAATGTGCCTATGTTTGCGCTCAGCACGCCCATTTTGTTGAGGCGTATACGGACATGAAAAACGATGTAAAATTCCACGAGACGCAAAAAAATCACGAACCCGACCATTAGAGAATTTCGTACCTCCGTCACTCTGAAAGATCTTTATATTGCTAGAAAATTGATTGCAAACAAAAGTGATAAACTTGATCAAAATGTCGTAGAAATCAGATTTTGTATGTAACGGATATAACCAAGTAAAGCGCGAATAGTCATCGACAAAGACGGCATAATAACGAAATCCATCAGTTGAAGTAACAGGGGTGGGTCCCCATAAATCACAGTGAACCAAGTCTAAAACACGTAAAACATGTTTTTCATTAATATCAAACGACAAACGCTTACTCTTGGCCAATTGGCAAGAGGAACAAATGTTTGGTTTTGGTAACAGTGAAGTAACAACTAAATAGCCTAACTTTTGCAATAACTGAATGACGGAAAACGACACATGACCTAAACGAGAATGCCATAATTCAAAAGAAGCCCGTAAGATATTCGATCGCAGGGCTGCCACCAAAGCCGAAGACCCACGCTCGAGAATGTAAAGTCCATTACTGCATCTGCCCTGAGCTAGAACCTCCTTTGTCAACCGATTCTGAATTTCAAAAGATTGATTAGAGAATTTAACTTCAACCGGCAAATCTGAAGTTAACTTACTAATGGAAAGCAGGTTTTTAGTGAGATGAGGCACAACTAATACATTCGACAATGTAATTTATCATTAATATGGCATGAACCCAAGTGAGAAATGTGAAGAGAGTCACCGTTACCAACAATGACATGAGAATTACCATTATACGGCTCGAAAGTGTCAAGAGATGAAGTACCATTCGTCATATAAGCGAATGCCCCCGTATCAACGTACCAATCAGGTAGTGAAGGAGAGTCTACGTTGCACTGATTACGAAAGGCTTGAGCAAGGTTTGCCGCTGCTGGAGCAGAATCTCTAATATACCTTTGCGAACAATTATTAGCATAGTGCCCTGGCTCACGACAAATTTGGCATTTAGGTGTATAGGGTTTCTTGTCAAAGGAGCCCCGACCGCCTTTCTGAGCGCCCCTAAATGGCCGAGAGAAATTGTTTGAACGTGCTCCCTTGCTAGACCCACGACCCCCAGACGAAGAAGAACTACGATTATGTGCAAAGAATGCAGCAGGAGCATTGGACGCGGCCTGAGTTTCCATTGCTTTGTCATACAGCTCATAGTTGCGGGCTTGATGAATGAGATCTTGGAATGAAGGAGCCGGAGTGAGAGCCATTCTAACGTCAGTGAAACCACGAAATTGAGGACCAAGCCCGCGCATGAACTAATGAATTTTATCTGCTTCATCAATAGGACGACCAATAGCAGCGAGTTGGTCGCACAGGGATTTAAACTTGCGGTTGTACTCAACAACCGAAGAGGAACCCCATTTCAGAAATTGGAGCTCATCACGCAACTGATGAGCCCGAGAGGTGGAGGAGTGACTGAAAACTGCTTCTAAGGCGAGCCAAACATCTCATGCATTATCAAGATTGACCACTTCGGCCATGGATTCCTCCGTGAGAGAGGAAAGCAACAAACTGAGAACACGGTGGTTCTTCGTGCACCAAAGAGCATGATCTGGATTTGGGATATCAGCGCCTTTGCCATCTTTCGTGGTGGGGGAAGGTTCGACGGAAGTGTCGTCAATGAAGGGAAGAAGATTATCGCAGCGCAACATGGGCATAACCTGATTACGCCAAAGGAGATAATTAGAGGAGGAAAGCTTAATTGTCACCATATGAATGAGTGTGGCAAGGGGAACAGAATCAGAGGCTACCATGGAGAAAGAAGGGAGCAAAAAAAAAATTAATTCAGGGTTTAGGGTGGAAGGCTGATACCATGTGATAAAGAAATATTCTATCACCTTGAATCTTAGGTGATGAGATCGTGAATATATATATATATATATATACAAAGCAACAGAAAGCATAAAATAAGTGATAAAGATAAAGATACAAAATATTTAAAATATATATCTCTATCTTCTATGCCTATCTGTTCGGCCATTTGTTATTATCATCTGCATTATCACTTTTAATATGGTTATCTAAGTTTTTCACACTATCCATAACATATCATCATTCTCAAATTGAATGAGTTACTTTTTTATTGATAAAATTACTAAAATACTAAATTTTGTAAATACAGAAATGTAATTTTAAGTCAAAAAAATTGAGCTAGGATAAAAATCAAAACTATACTACAATCTAAAAAATATATATATATGTATTTCACCTTTATGACAAGCTACCGGCGGCGCCAACCGTCCAAGTCCAAGTCCTTCCTTACTTGCGAAGTCCTTTTTTATAATAAAGTTTGTAGACTATTTGTTATTCTTTGCAATGAAGAAACATATGTACTCACGTACGTGGAATAAAGTAACTAAAGTGCACTCACGCGACCATGTTTGTTCTTTTATTTAATCAGAAGCACCAAATGCTAAAGTACTTGTCACTTAGAGTTAATGTGCCGTTGATTGTTGAGGAAATTAAGGATGCAGAAGAAACTGGAGTTGACGGATTTCATTTTCTCCTGGTCCATACCTGATGTAATGAATCAACATCTTTACAACAATAAGGTATGAAATAATAATCTTGGATCTTTTTTCATATCATTTTGCATTTTATCTTGCATGACTTGATGATATGCTGCAATGCAATATTGTTCAGGTTCATCAAATTCCAGATACTTTCTCAAGTGTAAACCATTACTTGAACTCATTTACCACTCCCCTTATTGAAGAAATACATGCTGATGTGCTCTCCAATTTCATGAATATAACCTCTGCACCTTATTCTGAGAACTTCCGCGCCAAGCCAACAAGATCTTTTAAGCCTCCTAACGACTTATCCTACGATCTAACATTGAAAAGATATTCAGGGATGTATGAGCCTGTGGCTATGGATTTGATTGCACTAATGGATGTAAGGCCCAACTCCGTTGATGATCTCAGTAGCCCTAAAAGAACATGCATCATTGCCTTAGTTCAACGCTCTTTCGACGTTTATCTCACTTCTAAGATAGTGATTCTATCTTCGAAACCTCTACTCTTTAACAAGAGCAACAAGGGGAGCACACTCTTTGCTGTGTACCTCACTAATTTGACAACCAATATGCGGATATGGAGGGCGTTGAATCCGAGCATAGGAGAAAATACGAAAATGATCGACTCTGTTCTTAATGTGCACCCATCAGTAAGCTACATTTCATTACATACAATGTAGTAGGTAGTAGTAGTAACTTTTATACATAAATCTTTTGTGTGTTTTGCAGATGGGAGAGAATTGTAGTCTTTGTTCCACGAATAGTGAGAGTATAAATCTGTCAAAGTCGAGGGAACTTATAGTGCCACTTGGGCTTGATGATTCTCAAAAGAATGCTGTTTTGAATTGCATTGCTTTAACAGAGTGTAATCATGGAAATGGTGTGAAGCTGATATGGGGGCCTCCTGGAACTGGAAAAACGAAAACAGTTGCTTCGTTACTTTTATGTCTTCTGAAAATGAAGTGCAGGACTCTGATTTGTGCTCCAACGAATGTTGCTGTTTTAGGCGTCGCGAAACGGTTAATGGCTTGTTTAAGTGGCAAACTAGAGCATGGAACATATGGATTAGGGGATATAGTTTTGTTTGGAAATGGAGAGAGGATGAATATTGATGATCATAAAGATCTTCATGATGTGTTTCTTGATCATCGAACATTTGAGCTTCGTTTATGTTCTCAGTGGAATGTTATTCAAAAGGAGATGATCCTCTTCCTTGGAGATCCTGAGGGACAGTATCGACGTTACTTGGAAGAGCACAAAAAGAAAGACGTAGAAGAAGAGGATATAAAGGTAAACGAGAAGAAAAATATGAAGGAAAAACGAGGCAAATCCAAGCACGATGTGGATAAGGGCTCCAAAGAAAACGAGCAATTAGATGGAACCTGCAAAGAAATCATTCCATGGACATTTGAGGAGTTCTGTGTAAAAAAAATCTCTGTTATCACAGAGAAACTAATCCGTTGTTTAAAAGGGATGTACACTCATTTGCCTACTTCATTGCTTCCTATGGCAGTTGTAAAGAAGATGAGTAGAGCTCTTGATGAGCTCCAAGTGCTAGAATGTGCCGTTGGAAATGGAAATCCGACAACTAGTAGCATGTTCAGATCAAAGTGCCTCAGTTTAGTGAAAATTCTAAGTGAAATCAATGTCCCAAAATTTGGCAACACGAGGAACTTTTGCCTGAAAAATGCAAGTCTAATTTTTTGCACAGTTTCAAGCTGTGCAAAACTGAATTCCAAGGAAATTAGACCATTTGAATTGGTGATAATTGATGAAGCTGCACAGGTTAAAGAATGCGAATCCTCGATTCCCTTACAGCTTCCTGGGGTCCGCCATGCTGTACTTGTTGGCGACGAGAAACAACTCCCTGCAATGGTCATTAGCAAGGTTCAAATCAAAATTGTTCATATCTGAGAATTAGTTCTACTGATTTATATTATTAATAATTGTTTGATTGGTGTTAGCAGATATGTGATGAAGCTGGTTTCGGAAGGAGTTTATTCGAGAGACTTGTAACGTTAGGACACGGAAAACATCTCCTCAATATTCAGTACAGAATGCATCCTTCCATAAGTTTGTTCCCAAATAGGGAGTTTTATGAAAATCAAATTATGGATGGTCAGAATGTGAGAGAGAGTAGTTATGAGAGACGCTTCGTCAAGCAAAAAATGTTGGGTTCGTATTCTTTCATTAATGTAACCAACGGGAGGGAGGAGTTTGATGATTTGCATAGTCGGAAGAACATGGTGGAAGCCTGGGTGATTGCTGAGATAGTGTCCAAACTCTACAAAGGTATGAGTTCATACGTTTCTTGAAAGGTTGCATCGTGCAACCGGTGTTAGTTGATTTACTAAGAAGTATTAATTGCGTTTTGTTTGGTAGAATCGATCAAGTCCAAGGTAAGGGTTCGGATTGGTTGCATATCACCGTACAAAGCTCAAGTTTCAGCAATTGAGAAAGTACTAGGAAAGACTTATAGCTCCGATGCAAAAGAGAAATTCTCAGTAAA